>OY856383.1:14872496-17853554 GCA_963693495.1 Malacosoma neustria
TCTAGTTACCGCTTTACTTGCTACACAATTTCTTAAATTCACATAAATATTTCAAAGCTTACTACGATTTATAGTTCAATGCTTTCAATTCAGGACAAAAGTTAGTATTTAGCTAGATATTGGTGCAGCCAGGCTTACAAGCATAATATTTAAATTAGAATACACTTAATTAAGTTAATATTTGACATGTTGAATTATTACCACCAATCTACAACACTTAATTGCTCACTCTGTGGTATTTGGAAAGTTTCATATGTTACATACATATTTCGTACTGGTATTCAGATTCAAATTAAGTTAGAAATTAACATCATTTGTTATTCATTACTGCGCTTGTAGGGGAAGTTTCTCCCCTGCCTTATATAGACTTTTGTTTACAATATCGCTTTCTTAATAAAACATTTGAAATAAGCAAATTCTACAGTGGTGTATTTTTGAATTTACCTACACATTAAAAATACGAATCGTTCATAGAGTAGTAGACGGTTTCCATCCATATATAGTATGTACATTACTCCGAAACACACTGGAAATTGTTATTTTGTATTACATCACGACATCAGAAGCTAGAAATGCATATTAATTTCAGATCAGCGTCGATTCGATCCCATGATCAAGTGGCGAAGGTAAAAATAAAAAGCCACTTGTGGTTTCGGTAGATAGAAACATTTCAATATTTCTTTCACACTTCAAAAATCTCGGGTTAGATATAGGGGCGAACTCAATGCACTAGTGTCCTAACAGTGTTCTGCTTAACCGTCGATCATAAAATGAATATTATTTCATAAAACTATCGAAATGAACACGTAGTTTTTACCTCAACACTATCACACCACATATCATTTATAAAAGTTATATTTATAATAAACACATCTTCGTCTAAGAAACAAGATTTACCACATTTAACTCCCAAATTAACACCATTTTTGTCAAATATTTTTTTTATTATGGTCTCTCCCTACTTCTGAATCCATCAACTTTTATTCTTTTATATCTTAAAATCTATTAGGCTCTTTATCCTTCCACTAAGCCACGCCCTTCGCTACAATCTCTCCCAATTAACAGTTCCCAGACTCAACCCTGTATCTTAGGGATTTACAAAACTAATTATTCAGATTATCACTGCGCTTATCTGAGTATCCGGCATTTTCGAAGTACAGCGAATCCTAATTGATTACTCCTTGATATTGGCTGACGTTGTCTTTTGATTGATCGCACCCATTCGCTCTTATTTACTTTTTTTTACATAAACACGAAAAATAATTTCAGCAAAATTTGACACAAAATTCATATAAATATTTATTTATATGTTTTATGCTTTGAAATATTTATTGACTACTTCCAAGCATATTGTAGCTATAGCTCCGAACTATACACACACTTTACAGTTCGACAGACGCGGTTGAGTATTGTCATTAGACCTTTGTTTTACCTAAGTGCTCTTCCATGATGATTTTTTGTCACACTGTGTTCTGTACTGGTCCGAGCTACGGAATCGGAGTCGCGGTACATGTCTCGGATAGTGTCAATATAAGTCTCTAGAACCCCTTTAGACCGCAGTGACTTATGACCGCACCAGATCATCACCTGAGGAATACAGTCAAAGACCTTCTGTATGTCCAGAAACAGGCGATGCAGAGGCGTATTCTTTGTCCTGTATTTCTCCTTAGGGCAAAAACAGGGTCCATAGTCCCATGACCAGAGCGAAACCCATACTGACATCTCGACAATGCACTCCTGTCGAATCCAAAAGTCGATAACCCTCTCGAAGAGCTTCATGGCGTGGGACATGACCTTTATACTACCTTTCCTTGCATTTGAAGACTAGAGTAATGATACTCCATTGTTTCGGGATCATACTGGTGAGGAGTGGTGTCTGGTTAAAAAGGTTGGTTAAGATGCCCATACCACGAGAGCACATCGTCTTCCAGGATTCCATGGGGACTCCATCGGCTTCAACAGCTTTCCGATTTTTCATGCAGCGAAGACAATTTGGTTTCATTCTCCATTTAAAATTTAACTGTGCTAAATAAAAGAAAGAAAGAAAGTGAGACAAAGTTTTTACTTTTTGTAGTAATATGTTTATTATTGATTAATAAATTAACGCACATGAATTATGATAGCACTAGATCAACGTTAAATTAATATACTTATAGTTGATTTTAGAAGCAAACTAAGAATTCCATAACGGACTAAAGAAGTTTTAAAGTTAATATAAATTGGTACTTGCAACTTGCCTTTTCACACCGTTTGAATGAAAACTATTGAAGCCCACATATAGATGATTATGATATGATTTAGATTTCTATGACCTTTTTTCTTCAAAACACATGGAACGCCATTTTAGTTCCTTTCAGAATCATGAATAATTTATCTTTTATCAAAGTGGGGACAACTCTACAAAATGTATGGAACCTCCTTGCATGTTCAAAAAATTTAATCATAATTCGAAAGAAAACCATGTTTAGTTAAAGTTAAGTTATTAACTTGTAATTCTTCTTGAAATTATGGAAATCAATCAACGTTTAAATCTCATTGTAAGACATTAGTGCGTAAATTATATAATATCTGCATCTAAAGATGTTGAGCTAGCATTTTGTAGCCACTTCAGCCAAAAGTTAATGACGGGGAGAGCATGGCAGTTTGTTCTCTAAGTTAAACTACCGGAAATGCAAATTTTCTTCCAGTAGTCTTATATTCACATATTCACCTACGTGACTTGGCTCTTGCTTATGTCGCTCAAAGCCAGTCAGGTTCATAGCTAATAAAATACTTGAATTGTAATTTTAGATCCTATTACTATATATGTTTAGGCCACAAATGACTCCAAATTTTATGATAATGTTTTTTATAGAAATCATTAAATTCGAGAAGGTAAAACGCTTCCAATATTTAAAAATTAGCTCAGACAACACTATCTTTCTATAAATAACTATGATTGATATTATGTGTATGTGTTATTGCTATATAAATGTATATATGTATTACATTACTTTTCGTCAAATAGCTTAAATATTCCTTGTAACGGTTGACTGGAAGAGATCGCTTTAAGCGATACGGTCACCGATTGTTTTACCGACGTTTTTTATGTCAATCTTGTTATGTAGTGTATTTTTTTTTGTAATGTTGTTGTAGATAAATAGTTATTTATTTATTTAAGTTCTGACTGTGTAAAGCCGGTCCAAGTTCAAAACTAATAGAATACTTGAATTTTAATTTTATCTCCTATTACGAGATATAACTATTAAGGCCACAAATGACTCCAAAAGTTACATCCCTTATCCAAATGATGTATTAATTCTGACCGTATATGCACATAATTTCACGTAGATACGCGTGCGTCTACGATAGTCCCAAGTTGTCAGAATCACTGTAATTAAACCAATTTCGCAGTATAAACACAAATTAATTCCCAAATAATTTGCTACCAACATTTTCTTTGATCAGTACATTTAGTACTTTAACCCAATATTTAATTAATCACTAGACGAAACCATTTACCGATGTTTGCTGGGAAATTGTTAATTCAGACCGCCGTTAGAACTTTGGTATAGCAGGGTTATCTGTCAGCTTTTCTCTAATACCTCGGATTAAGATCAATTTTCGATTAAGTTTCGGTTTCATTTGAACATTTCGATTAATACTAATGTAACTAATTTTAAAGGAAAGAGAGTTAGAATTATATAAAATTATATTTCAAAGTTGATTTATTAATTTTCTATCTTAGAAGATGTTAGTTTACTTCACGAATTTACCTGGTAAGTTCAACATTTTATAATATTTGAAGTAATATGGTTTCAAAACAATTGCATTGCAATGCACATTTTACAGCTTTAGGGTATTTCAACTTTCAAATCCTTATGAAATTAAAAAATGTATAATAGCTTGTCGATGTCAACACGGTTAATATAAAAAAATATAAACAAATTCTTTAATGTATTTGACGGCGCCATCTTGAATAAAATTATCTGTCAACGTCATACGTCAGATTAGAGTGACAAACTGTCACTCTAACGGAGCATCGTTCGTAGGAAGCGAGGTATGGAATTCACTTTTTGAAGTGAAAATGGCTGGCGAATCACGTTCACGACGAATCGTCGCAATCATTTAAGTGCAGCGATTTATTTTGTGTGTAATTAATTCTTCTTCTTCCTCCTGCCCTTATCCCATATTATATGGGGTCGGAACAACATGTTACATGTTGTAATAGTTGTGGCTTAGTATTTACTACCGGCCGCCTGCCTGATGTTAACCCCTTTTTTGAGTAAAAATCTGTCATCCTTTTTATTTAAATTATTTTTCCCGTTTCACATTGAAAGTAGGACACGAAATTTCGTTGTCAATCATCTAATATATCCTCAAGCGACACTTTTATTGGTTTCTTCTTGAGTAAACAACATCCGAGTGTCGGTTTGGGTGTGCAAGGTGGCACTGTTGCCGGGTCGCCGACTTTTACGGGGTCACTGCACAATTCACATTCGACAACTACGTCACGGGGGCTTCTAAATAGGAAATTCGCAGTGCCGAGCGTCTTCGAATACTCTTGATCGTGCATTCCGTTGCGCTTGAATGCAGACACAGGCAGCTTGCGCACAATGCGTCCATCTTCATTCTTCATATATTTTGGTGGTGGCTCACAGCAATCTTCCTCTTGGCAAGTTAGATGTCTTGAAACTCGCGGCTTCTTTTCACAACAATACATAACCTTCAGTGAAGGACATCGTAGCAAGCAGGGATAGCACATAGGTGGATCTTCACAGTACGTTGTTGCACAAGGGGCCGCTAACATCGGACATACTGCAAATTGCTCGCAGTCTTTAGGGTAAAAGCACACCATTTTTATTTAAACTACTTCTTTTCCTTTAGTATATTTTATATCATAATAAATTTCCGCTAGAATATTGATAATTTTGACGGATTGTGTGTAATTAATTGTGAACACATAATTCAAGTGCAATTTATAATTATTTCGTTATTTTAATAATTTCTCTTGTTTAAAATTAAGGTGATCGATGTATGACACTGACGTTTACCGTTCTAAACTTGAACTCGTATATTACTATTTTTTTGATACTTGTGTTTATTCTAAAAGCATTTGAATAATAACTTACCTCTTTTATAGTATTTTAATACTGTGGGACAACATGACAGCCTACCCACTTAACAGTAACTAAACAGTAACTTGCTGCCGTCCGCGTAGAGGCACCGGAACCTGGGTCTCTTTTGCCAGAACACAATACAAGGATATTATGCCGGCATATATAAAATCTAGAGGTGCTATCCATCCAGACGGGATTGTCCTACTTACCCACCAATGGAGAAAATAAACGGTATATAGATTTTGTTATAAATATAATTTCCATAGTATGATTTTGTAATCATAAATTTTTTAACTTTTAGATACTGTTTGTTTTTTTTTCCAAACTTCCAAAAGCTTGTAAAAGTTCTCAATACTAGGAAATAAACATCTCATATCGAATATAAGGTTACTGAATTAAGTAAACAAGAACGTAAACGTGCTTTCCTAAAAAATCTTGTAAACCCAATAAGGATAACGATATTGCTAAGAGAACTTTTCAAAGAAAAAACTCGTGTGTTTTCCTTAGAGGTTTTCTTAAACACAATCGAGTTTATGTTATTATATTTTTCTGATTCGAATATATATTTTATTGTTAGTTATGATTATTTTTATAGTAGTAGTTATGATTTTTTTAATTCCTACACATGTTGTTACTTTTATATTTCTATCTTTTTTATTGACATTTGGCATATTTTGAGCCCAGGAGTGGTTGCCATCCAGTCGGGCTTAGAGCCCTACCACCTAGGGTTCTTTCGTCGCATTTTATGACATGCCACCCTCGGCCTGTATTTTTAACACGCTTTTATTAACTTGGTATGTATCTATTTAACGGAATCTTTGAACGTAATTTTCACCCCTCTCAAAACGACGGAATGATTTGAAACTTTGGACACTTATCAAGGACCGATGACTGTAATAAATGTTATCGTTTGTATCATTATCCTTACCAGGATCCTCAGGATTAATAATTTTTTTACACGCTCTATATTAATTCAGATTCGATTTTACCCACTTTGAACGATCAAAAGCATTCAAAATTTTGTACACTTGTCAAGACCTGATAACAGTACACAAATTTAATAATTTTGTCCCATAGCCCTTATCAGGATCATCAGGATTAACGCTTTCTTTTTTCGTCTGTCGAAAAGCCGTCTGGCGCTTAGTTAATGGTAATAAATTAAAAAAAAAAAAACCAACCGGAAGATGGCATGAAATCAATAAAAACATTTACCGATTACCGAAAAAAAAATACACGCTTTTATAATCAATCAAATTAAAAAGTAAATAATAATTCTTAATATAAGAATAAAATTACCGACGAGAAAATTAATTTAACTGTTCTAAAAGCGTAGGGCACTTTTGTACGATATTTTTAAACTCTACATTTCAGAATGAAATATATATATATATATATATATATATATATATATATATATATATATATATATATATATATATATATATATGTATATATATATATATATATATATATATATATATATATATATATATATATATATATATATATATATATATATATATATATATATATATATATATATATATATATATATATATATATATATATATATATATATATAGCGATTGATATCGAGTACCCCACACTTTTTAGAACAGTGACATTAAGTTTCTCGTCAGTAATTTTATTCTATGTTAAGAATGTTTTTTTTACTTATTAGTTTATTTTTCTGTAATCTTACTCGACCTCTGCATGGTAGGTTTAATAACGTCACGCACGCTGTCCTGGCCACTATTAAAGATAGCTTAGTAATTAGTTGAACTTCATAAAAAAACCGAAACCCCGAAAACTACTAAGCGTGCAGAACAATGCTATTTCATTCGTAACTTGAAAATGTGGCAGGCCGTGAAACAATTTAAGAGAATTAAATTATCAGACTCACGGTCAATGCTCGTTATAATTTTCGACGCAAATTAAAAATCAATTTTAATTACACCTTGATTACATCAGACGACAAAATTGTATCTTTAAATAATTTAAAATTGATTTCACTCCAGAAACGAGAGGTCTAAGAATTTAATTTACTTATATTTACGGAGGGCACTCCCAATATTCAGATCAATTATTAGATACCTTTTCCTCATGAAAAATTCCGAGAAAGTATCGTAGGCTAAAAATTTTAGATTGGAATTTATTATATTAAACTTTATCTATCTATAAATTGAATAAAGAAAATACGGTGTAACGTTTTACAAACAACAAGTACGCAGTTTTAATGACATTGCATTTGTGTAGATTTAATCTTATTTACTATTTTTATTTAGTATTTTTATAATATTACATTGCACGTTGCACAGTAAAATTGATATCAGACTGTAATTATTATTAGTAATTATTAGCTGGTTTATAATGTTTGATATTATAATTAAAAACAAGTATCAAATTATATAATAATTTAAAACTGATTCTAATCAGTAAATTGTGAATAATTAAGTGCGGATTCGAATTCGTTTTGCAACACGAAGTATCACCATTTGCTTGATAATTACTCTGTAATTTGGAAGCGCACAACTTCTTGGATCAAATAGTCGTATTTCCCTTACATTATGTGTTGAAAGTCCTATTTCGTATATAGCATTCGTATAGGTCATACTCACAGACGGTCTAGACACGCTTGGACTTCGGAGAGACTTTGGGTCTCTCCGTTGCGTATTCTATCGTCTGTACAATGGGGTGTTCTGAAGAACTATTCAGAATTGTGCCCTCGTCGTCTTTCTGCATCGGCTTGGTGTTCATCCTTATTTCTTGGAGCCTCTTCTTTCTTGTACGAAACGGTTCTCTAGAACGTTCATGTTGCGTACTCTCAGGATCTGGAATTTTCTCAGCGCGATATGATATAGGGTTCTTCAAAAAAGGCGTTATAAAATTTCTTCAAGGCGGGCAGCGCGTTGGTAATGCCTCTGGAGCTGCAAACGTCCATAGGCTACGGTGACCACGTGCCAGGGTGGGCCGTCTGTCTGTATGCAGAACCCTAGCTATAAAAAAAGATCATCAAATTTATCTACACTAGAATACTGACAACTGGAATATATGCAAGAGAGCAGATAGAGGTATGTTACTAAAAAAATCTGAATGATAAATAAATATAATGATTTCCTCTGATAAGCCTTTTATTTAAGTTACATTCAAAACTTTAATTTCCTTTTTTTGTCTCGGGGAAAAACCTCTTTTGACGGGTTCCCCCGGCCCGGGGGGACCGAGGGATATGTGGGACTCCGGGGAAGATGTTCAGCCATCCGACTACCCACTAAAAAACCCCGCTGTTCTCCTATCGCCTACGCCCGGGCCTACGGATACGTGGCCTGCCGATCTCGTGGCCCGGGCCGGCGCTGGCCCGCCCTTTGTCTCAAGGCGGGCCTCTTCTGAAGTGTTGGTGCCAGGGGGTCAGGGTTTCGTCCCCCCGGCGCTCTCCTGTATTGTAGGAGTTGAGGGGAGCCCCGGAACAGCACGTGGCCCTCTCCCTCGCGGCAATAGTGCGGGCGGCGGATCTTCCCCGGAGGGGCCGCCCGCCGCCGCTTTCTACGGCGGCGGGCGGCCCCTCGGCTTTCTTTCTTTAATTTCCTAGCTCAAGGTTAAGAATTGTGAAAAAGCTCAATTTCATTTGTTTTTTGGCGCTATTGGCTCTCCAAGACATTTGCTATTTATTACGAAACATAGACGCATCATTAGTTTTTACAAGGGTGAATTTTAACAGTTTGCAACAAATAATTTGTTTGACCACAAAAGATTGAACTGAAACGTCTTCAATTGACCCAATAGAATCAAGTGAACAAAGACACCGACGTATCCATATTTTGCTCATGGTCATTAAAACAATTGATGTCCACGTTTGGAACTGAGCGTCGAGTAATATCTAGTATTAGTGATCTGCTACGGCTTTGCTCGGGTGCAGTTTGATTCCCATTATCTTTAAAACAGGATTCACATTGCAATTTTTGAACACTGCATTAAGTTATTTAAAAACTCAAAATGGCATTCGTCTAATAGATCAGAGTTAACTGGTTGACAATTTAAGAGCGTACGCGGCCAGCGGCGCTGCTTCTAAGCAAGACACCGTCTGTCTTCCCTCGACATTTATTTATAACTAGTTGACCCGGCAAACGTTGTTCTGCCATATTAATAAAAAAAAGTATACTATGTCCTCCAAGGTACATTCTATAACTATATCGAAATTCATCAAAATTGGTTCAGAGGCTTAGGCGTGAAAACGTAACAAACAAACAAACTCACTTTCGCATTTATAATATTAGTTACGATTAATTTAATAATTAGTTTTACCATTAATAAATACAATAACCATAAATAACATTTTAATAACAGTTTTTTTTTATTGATGAGGAACAGCAGGCAGGCTGATGGCCCACTTAATAGTAAGCAGTTACCGTCGCCTATGGATGTTTGCGACGCCACTGCGAACACGCTGCTCTCCTATACAATTCCAGGAACCTGGGTCACTAATGCCGGGACACAACACAAGATTATTGTAGTGGCATACTCATACTCGTAGTTAGGGTTGTTTTGTCGCCTTTTATGACAGGTCGACCTCGGCCGCAGGGGTTAGTATTCTTATCCGCCCCTGCACGGAGAATATGAATGAATGAATATACACTTTATTGCACAGCACACAAAATATATACAATATAGGACAAAACAAACAAAAGATTGTACAAACGGCGGTGATGATGAGTTTTATTCAATAAAGTAACGGTAGTACTTACTGAGAATACGTTTCGATGCATATTATATCTCAATGGCAATGACACAACTATTCGCAATGAAATGATGGTCGAGTATACTAATTGACACTTATTATTCTCGTACTTCGTTATTAATCACGTATAACAAAAATGATGAATGGCGTTCGGAGATTTCAGGATTTAAAATTCATTTTACAACTGAGCAATACAGAGTGGACAAATCATTATCAACGGATATATGACGATGCAGGTTTTAATAACGTAAATCTTAGTATGTATATAAAACAGACTTAAGATTCTAAAGTTATATAGGTGCTACATTCGTTTCGTATAATATATGTGACTCAGTCAGCAGTAGAACTAGGTAACCAAGAAGAATCTTAAAGTAATAAATGGTGATATTTTTTTTATCGCTGTAGGATAGCAGACAGGCTGACGGCGGACTTAGAATTTAGTAGTTACGTGATTGCAACGCCAATGGTATCGCGAACACGCTGCTGTCCCATAAGGGTACAGGAACTTGGGTCACTAATACCAGAACACAACACAAAGTTATTATGGCGGCATACTTAAGACCAAAAGTGGTCGCCATCCAAACGGCCTTGGGGCCCTACCACGTAGCTAGGGTGGGTTGTTTTGTCACCTTTTACAACAGGGCCACCCTGGCCTCAGAGGTCAGTATTCATTCTACGCCCTTGCACGGATAGAAAATCAAAGATGGTAAAGAACTTCATAAAATATAATAAACAGTACAATATTATTCAAAGATGTTAAAATATAATAGAAACCCGAATATGCTATAGGCAGCAATTTTATTTGAACAAATATAAGAAACGTAAGCGATTTCAATAATTGCAAAGAAATGTCATGTCAAATAATGATGACGAAAGTCGATAAATAAATTTATTTATGTTACTCACCAAAATAATTTTGAAGAATAGTTAACTGCAACAAAAGAAATATACTGTTAGAAGACAACAATCGACACCGAAGATGTTTAAATAGTGTTTTATTGATACAAAACCTAGTAAGAACATTTTCATCACACTGTTAAAATTCAAATCATCTATGTATTTTAAAATTTAAAAATTTCCAATTATGAATTACGATTTATTTTCCACTCCAACCTTCATAAGCTCTACTTCGTTCTTCGATACACAAGTCAACTTCGAACCTCATCTACTACCTTATGTACTCTAATTAACATCGAAAAAGCCTTTACTATCTTACATTTACCTTATCTTTTCTAAAGCTTAGAAGGGCGCCTTTTACCACTACTAGTTGAAAAAGTTTTACCATCTCGAATGTATAAACCCAAAATACCATAATCATTTATTCTTTATTTATTTAAAGCTAACATGATACGATGGACTCAAGGTCTAATTTAAATAAAATAATAAAAATACTAGTTTACATTTTTTTTATTGCTGAGAACAGAAGACAGGCTGACGGCAAGTTGCCGTTGCCAATGGATGTTTACGCGTCGTAGGGGCACCGTTCACTAATGTCGTAACACAAGGTTATTATGGCGGCATACTTATAAACCAAGGGTAGTTTATAAGTATGCCGCGTAGAAAATCAATGATTTATATACACAATAAAATAAATTGTTTAGAATATATACAATGGAGTTTTAGATAGATTAGAATATATACAATTGGAAGATTAAAAACTAAGTAGCAGACACCGTACTTTACGCTTGAACTACACCCGATTAGACCATGGACGTGATGTATAGACATAGCGAAACATAAATCCATCGAAAATTCGACACCTGAAATCCCTGTAAATTAGTATCCATGGATTTGTAACTTAGGTGTATAAGGTACTAACTAGCTAACCCGGCAAACTTTGTGTTGGCACATAAATTAAAAAATTACGTTTTGGATTCTCGTAAAATCTGTTCTTAGTAAGCGTCTAGCGGAATGAGCAACCATGCTAAATTTCAAGTCAATCAAGTGCATAGTTTTAGAAATCTTGTGATGAGTGTTGTCATTCATCACGTAAATTGAATCAAACAACATTATTGTTTCTATTCTATGCATAATTATTTGATATTAATGTAATCATAAAAAATGTATACTGAAGTTAATCTATACAAAAAAATAAAATTGGAGGGTCTGTTTGTAATATTAAAATAACTGCTTTTTAATAAGTGCATTCGGACGTATACACGGTACATATACCAAAACAACATTTTTTACAATTTTTGTCTGTCTGTCTGTCTGTTTGTTCCGGCTAATCTCCGAAACGGCTGGACCAATTTTGACGGGACTTTCACTGGCAGATAGCTTTTTTTGTCTCGGGGAAAAACCACTCTTGACGGGTTCCCCCGGCCTGGGGGGACCGAGGGATATGTGGGACTCCGGGATTTTTCCGACTACCCACTAAAAAACCCCGCTGTTCTCCTATCGCCTACGCCCGGGCCTACGGATATATGGCCTGCCGATCTCGTGGCCCGGGCCGGCGCCGGCCCGCCCTTTGTCGTAAGGCGGGCCCCTTCTAAAGTGTTGGCGCCAGGGGGGTCAGGCTTTCGTCTCCCCGGCGCTCTCCTGTAATAACTCTAGGAATTGAGGGGGGCCGCGGAACAGCACGTAGCCCTCACCCTCGCGGCAATAGTGCGGGCAGCAGGTCCTCCCCCGAGGGCCGCCCGCGGCCGCATTTCACGGCGGCCGGAGGTCGTTAGTTGCCCTCCGGCGCCGCCGACGTGGCCTGCGTTGGCGGGAGGGGAGTGTGGTGGTCGACTCCCGCTCCCGCTCCGCCGCCTCCTTTGCGGACATGACTGTCTCGCAGAAGGAGGCGACGGCGACCATGGACAGAACCAGGGCCGGGAGCGACACTGGCAGATAGCTGATGTAACAAGGAGTAACTTAGGCTACTTTTATTTTAGAAAAAAAAAAATAGTTTTATCTAAAAATTGTCAGTTTCGGAAATTTTTAGAAAACAATTTAACTTGACCTCAGATTTAAATCACCAATCATATGAAATAGGGTTCAGCTTATGCTGGACTTTTTAAGTTCGAACGCAGTTTGTATATTTCATTTATTTATATTTTCAAAAAATGCTGCCCAAAGTCACTATTCCGCGCGGACGGAGTCGCGGGCACAGCTACTTTTAAATAAATTATAATAATTTCTTTAGTATTCGCGTATGTTATAATCAAGTGTTTTTAACACGCTTTTATTTTAATGCTCTGGAACAACAGAATGGCTGACGGTACACTTAACAGAAAGTAATTACCGAAGCGTTACAGTTTTTTGCGATAATTTATGCCAGAACCCAAGGTTATTATGGTGGGATATTTAGAGACCACGTGTGGTTACCATTCAGATGGGTTTGGAGCTCTATCCTCTATTACTCCTTAGTTGACTAAGACACCTTTGGTTTAGTCAACTTATATGACAGACCGCCGCCAGCCGCAGGGGTCAGTATTCGTAGTATTAGTCCTTTCGTCCCTATTGTAGAAAGTCGCCCAAACATTAACAAAGTGCGTTAATCACATCTAGATGATGAGGAAATGACGAGGTTTTTTCATTAATCCCGGTTATGCAGAATTTTCTGAATTTAGCATCAACGCCCATAATTATTGGTATGTGGCGGATTTAAATAAAAGTAAACAATAGGTAAGATAGAATAGAAAGAAACACAATATTAATATGAATATAACAAAACTTAAAATTAGAAAACAAAACCGTAACCATATGGTATTAACGCAAAAAACGTATAAATGTGACACAAGAGTATTCAAGTTATGAGGTAGCTATCTCGATCTTTCGTAGTACTCATTATAATCCGAACAAAATATAAATAATAGTAAATTAAGTTCCACAGTTTGGCTTGGGGCTCTCCTTAAAACACAAGTATTACGACGCTTATCGAAGGTGGAATCCTCACCGTCGGTTCCATCACAAGGATATGTGACAATTATGTAAAATACGCAAGTGTTATTTAATATACGAGTAATATCAGGCAAGAAACGGCTTAAACGGTTTATGCTGTCGTAGGATTCCAAATAACGACTAAACTACCACGTACCCTACAAATATAAAATACCTTATTATGGGAACTTGTATAATATATAAAAATAGAATACAATAAATAGACATTCATCAAAAAACCCTTGTCATGACGTATTGGCCCTCAAAATGTTCACCACAAAGGCAGCAAATCAAACACCCCACCGTTACAAACAAACCTCAAATAAACGCCTTACAAAGCTCCCAATGGAACTAAAAAGAATTTTCGATGACGGAGAACGCTTCGATACGGTTCCCGGGGCAGCCGCCGGGGAGATTACCCCGGATTTTGCCGGGAGCTGGCAAAGTTAGCGACCTATCCAGCTACTTTACTATTTTGGATACCAATATATGCACACATAGGAACTTCGAGAATCTTTTCCAGCAGAGCGCAACTGTAAAATTACTTTAAAGATTTGCAAATTCTATTCCCAGCTTAGCTTCTCTTTTATTATAGTTTAGAAGGACAAATTACGCTACAATATTGTTGTTGTTAAGACTGACGGATAGCGAGATGCGAAATTTCTTCAGTTAGACCTTTAATATGGTCGCTTCGCAAAATAGAGAAAGATAGATAGCGCAGGAGAGGATAGGTAAGAAAAGGAACACCTTGCATGCAACAAGATTAGTTTAAAACGTCGGTTAGTCGGCATTATTTATAAACTTACAGAAATAAAATATACAAATGTTGACAGTGGATGAATACAAAAGAAGGGTAGACCCAAAGAAAAGATGATATAGCAAAAAAAGTGTTAATGTTCAGATGACACATAGAGGACAGAAGGGGAGAACATGTATCTATGTAGCTAGCAAATATATATGTAACTACAAATCCTACATACTCGGGCATAGGTGATGACTTGGTCGAGAGTACTGATCCGTTTAAGTATGTACCTACTTGAGATTTGTATTTTAAGCCGCTGGTGACATCGATTGAGACAAAGCTCGCAATGTGGATGCGTGGGTCCAAAAGCTAGTGACGGGCCTTTTTGGATAAGTGTGAGTCATTTTTCGTTATTTCACCTCTGGCCGGATAATCAAAGTGACAGTTCTGTAACACCAACATTAGGGCGTTTTTAGACAATTGTGAAACGTGGCCGGCGGTGGTGTGACATAAGCAAAAACTGTGTGTCACAGAGATATGCTGCAGTAAATGTGTGGAATGACGCGGAAGGACAACTTGAAGAACTCGCCAATTTATGACAGCCTTCACATGCGTGATATTACAGATAAATTGCAGGAGAACCACCAATAAGCAAGAGAAACAACAATGACAATATATGAGTTTGAACATAAACTATAGGTATACCGTAGGTCTGGGACATATCCTAGATTGAAACAAACACATCAGAACTATAAGACGTATACAAAAGTAAAGTAAAGTAAAAATACAGAAATTAAGCCCAAACAAAAAATGGACAAAGCCAGGCACTATACTAACATTTTACTGCCTTGTATACGAAGCTGTCAAGACTACTATAACAAATCAAACTTTTCGCCTTGCCTCTACAGGAAATTTGTGGGCATGTCACTCAAGTACTGTCACGAACAAAATTCTATTAACACCTGCGTAACTCAAAAACTTTACCAGCGTTGCGGTTGAATGGACGTTATTAATCTACCAAACTTTTTTCGGATTTCGCGAATGTTTTTAGAAGAATATTGTTCTTAATTAATAAATTCGCATAATAAATATAGGTGTATATTTATTTTTAAGTAAGATTGGATATATTTTTATGGTTTTTCTTCCATCCTATATAAGAAGCAATAGAAGAATACTACCTTTTGCTAGGTGGGGTAGGACTCCACACTTCCAGGACGCCAGGTTCTAGTTCCCCTACGCGGACAGCACCGTGTTAGCGGTGCCCATGGCACTGCAAACATTCATTGGTGACGGTAACTGTTTACTATTAAGTGGGTAGCAATAAAAAAACATAGTTTAGGCATCTTGCGAAAAAAATTAATTCATAAATAGCCTATTAATATTATATTTAAACTTGAATAGCAGTTCCTATTTTATATACACGAACTTTTCACAACTCTGTATCATAAATTGTTCTAAGTCCTCAACATTTGGTATCAAATACTGTCGTCAGAACTCCTTCCTACCTTTTAGAAAATCAAACTTCCTTCCTTTGATTGTGAGACAGCAAAAGAAATAATCTATTTCTTGCTTTATAAAACACTCCAGGAACCAAAATTCTAGTAAGCACAGTGCCCTCAATCTCATATAAAATCTTGAAGACTTGATCATATATTACATTCAGAAGCCCTCCATATCTCTTTCTCTAAGTACCCTAAAATGTTGCACTTAAAGACCTGTCACATTCACTTTGTGCTCATAAAGGGGATACTTGGCATTTAAAATCTATCGCCACAGTTGAAAACGGACAAGACAATCCTTGTTTATGTCGTAGTGAATGTGTACAACGCGCTTTAAGTTCACAACTTTGTGCTTCCGCTTTTACGATAACCCTCAATGAATGTTAAAGCGCAAATAAATCTCACTTGCCAAGTGTTTTATGATCTTGAAATAAAGGAGCTTTAACATAAAATTTAAGACTGTCTTTAATTCTTTATTATTTCTGAGATTGAACTCTTGTTAATTGAAACACCTGCAGTGATTAAAGGCCGTAAAGTCTTGTCTAATGAAATAATTAGGGTCAGTACATCAAATTTAGTAAATAATGCACTATTTAGATTTTCTATCCATGGTGGGGTAATAAACCAGGTCACTTAGTACAAGTTAAACTAAAAGAGCAGAGCCTTATTTTATTTTAACATACACCGACTTTCAAAGATGTTTTCACTTAAATTATAAACAAAAAATAGGAAAAAAATTAATTGAATAGAGAAAAAAAAATTATATTACATTTCAATAAATTTTTTCTTGAATGGTCGGCCCG
Source organism: Malacosoma neustria (assembly GCA_963693495.1). NCBI lineage: Eukaryota > Metazoa > Arthropoda > Insecta > Lepidoptera > Lasiocampidae > Malacosoma > Malacosoma neustria. The sequence goes on from OY856383.1 coordinate 14,889,236, forward strand.
GGCCACGAGATCGGCAGGCCATATATCCGTGGGCCCGGGCGTAGGCGATAGGAGAACAGCGGGGTTTTTTAGTGGGTAGTCGGAAAAATCCCGGAGTCCCACATATCCCTCGGTCCCCCCGGGCCGGGGGAACCCGTCAAGAGAGGTTTTTCCCCGAGACCAAAAAAAAAAAAAAAAAAGGTCTCTTACATTCCAGTCCAAAACTCGGTGTAACATTTAATAAATCCTACAGAAAACTTTAACCTTACAGTATTTTTATTTTATCCACACAATATACCAAAGTTGTCAGTTAGTTTGGGATTAGGTGGTGTTGTTCAGAATTTTGCTGCCTGTATTGTAGAACTAGATATTCGCGAAAATAGATTCCAACTTTAAGCATATTTGTGTGAAGATACGAATATTTGTATGCGGCCGTGGTCCTTTATTGTTCTTTGTATGTCCACGCAATACTCGAACATTCTCGGCTTACCTACTACATAAAAGTAAATGTTATTAAGTCTACCTAGTTTCAGGCACACGTGTGTGTAACTGTTTTCTGATATAGCAAGCCGATTTAAATGTCTTTAGCAATGTAGAGGACTTATTATTTTAGATTTACCGAACTGTTTGAATCATCATTAAATGCTTAGCATATCGTCGGCTTAATTATCAGAATATCAAAACAAAATATCAAAATAAGACTTTTAAATTTAACTAGATGGCTAGTGAAGTATTTTGAAGCCTATCTATTGGATTACTTTGTATGTTCTACAAAAATATGTCTTATTTGTTATGAGCGACAGTGTTATGAGTAACATAATGCATAGCAAAAACAAAGATTTTACTTGCTCCTGTAAAGTTTATCCAAATGGAGTTTCGCATTCTGATAATTAAGCATACGATATACAGTATATACAATTTTTTTTTGCTGTAGGAGAGCGAACAGGCTGACGGCCCGCTTAGAATTTAGCATTCACGAACACGCTGCTGTCCCATAAGGGTACACACCTATTCGCAATGAAATGATGGTCGAGTACACTAATTGACAGTTATTATTCTCGTACTACGTCATTAATCACGTATAATAAAAAAGATGAATGGCGTTCGGAGATTTCATGATTTAAAATATATTTTAAAACAGAGCAATGCAAAGTGGACAAATCATTATCAACGGATATTTATGACGATGCAGGTTTCAATGACGTTTACGTGTGTATATAAAACAGACTTAAGATTCGGACTTAGAATTTAGCAGTTTATTTATTATTTAGCTATATCAATTGTATTATTTGTGTGTGTGTGTGTGTTTTGTGCATTACGGTTTTTCATTTTTGTTATCACGTCTTTGACTTCATCACCTGCATCTATTTCCTGTATTGGATCATACGTAGATGCACATAACACTGGCTATTCATTTGGAAATTCTTCATTTAATAGTTCTTTATAATATTCACACAACCTTGGTGTTGTCGGTCAAACTGTATCATCTTTACTTTTAATATATTTATTTATTTTTAGCTCCATGTCTTTTTTTTTGGTTCTCTCTTGACGGGTTCCCCTGGCCCGGGGGGACCGAGGGATATGTGGGACTCCGGGAAAGATGTTCGGCCATCCGACTACCCACTAAAAAACCCCGCTGTTCTCCTATCGCCTACACCCGGGCCCACGGATATATGGCCTGCCGGTCTCGAGGCCCGGGCCGACGCCGGCCCGCACTTTGTGGCGGGCCGGCGGGCCCTTCTAAATTGTTGGCGCCAGGGGGTCAGGATTTCGTCCCACGGCGCTCTTCTGAATCAACATGAGTTGAGGGGGGCCGCGGAACAGCACACGGCCCTCTCCCTCGCGGCAATAGTCCGGGCGGCGGATCCTCTCCCGAAGGGCCGCCCGCGGCCTCTTTTTACGGCGGCCGGAGTTACTTGCCCTCCGGCGCCGCCAGCGTGGCCTGCGTTGGCGGGAGGGGAGTGTGGTGGTCAACTCCCGCTCCCGCTCCGCCGCCTCCTTTGCGGACGGACGGGACTTGCATCCCCGCCGCGTGCCAGTCAGGAGTGGGTGCCACTACCAAACGACACTCCAGAAAACCAGAGAGTCGCCTAACGTCGTAGCCAGCCCAGCCAGACCGACGGACAGCGGAGATGCCGTTCCCGCCCCAGGAACACTCTCTTTTTATGCCAGTTACAGTGATATTTTGTTTTCTTATGAGATGATGATGATATGATATGGAGCGAGGATTAAATGATATCGTCTCTGGGCAATACCAGAGGCTGACCAACGATGCGCTAGGAACATAAAGAAGGATCTACATTTAGATTATATGATACCAGCCTACAAAAAAAATTCTATATAAGGCACATTAACTAAATAGCTAAATGTGTCGCCACTCCGGCATCCGGCCATCTGTTTGCAGCGAATATAACTGCCATATTCGTTCCAATTAGAAGTCCTCGTAAATCATAGGCTTGCGTAAATGCAGAGTACTGACCTATGCTAATAATAGTGTTGTTGATAGCACTTGCATCGGTATTTAGTGTGCAGAGAGCTGTTATCGCAATGATTGTACTTACGAATGTACCTATATCAAGTTTCCTGTCTAGACTCTTCAACGACTAGTATTTATTGCTTACATGATATTTTCGAATGCACAACAAAGATAAATTGTGATATTGATTTAAATTTTTATTTGTGATGAAAACAAAAGAATGTTTTTAGACATGGATGAAATTCGGTCCTCTAAATCAGTAATTAGAGCAGACATACGAGTATCACTGTCATTAGTTTGACATGTAGATATTTTTAGATATTGTTTATCCACATGTCGTCTCCATCATTGGATATCCACGATGTCTACAACATACAACTACTATGAATCCTCACCATATGTTTATCTCCAACAGATCCTACCCTGTTAGATATACCTAGTAGATACTATTGTTCCCAAACGATGAATGAAATTCTTTCACCGCTGTACTATATTCATTGTTCATCTTCTAAATGTTTCAGCTCATTTGCACCGTAGCTACTTCAATAAGTGGGACATACTGAGGATAGCCGTGCAGGGGCGGAGAAAGAATACTAACCCCTGTGGCCGGGGTCGGCCTGTCGTAAAAGGCGACAAAACAACCCACCCTAGCTACGTGGTAGGGCCCCAAGCCCGTCTGGATGGCGACCACCTTTGTTCTTAAGTATGCCGCCATAATAACCTTGTGTTGTGTTCCGGCATTAGTGACCCAAGTTCCTGTACCCTTATGGGACAGCAGCGTGTTCGCGATGCCACTGGCGACGGTAACTGCTAAATCCTAAGCAGGCCGTTAGCCTGTCTGCTGTCCTACAGCAATAAAAAAAATAAAAAAAATTAGCCGTTTAACTCTCTAACCCCCCTTTTTTGTATCGGGGAAAAACCTCTCTTGACGGGTTCCCCCGGCCCGGAGGGACCGAGGGATATGTGGGACTCCGGGAAAGATGTTCAGCCATCCGACTACCCACTAAAAAACCCTGCTGTTCTCCTATCGCCTACGCCCGGGCCTACGGATATGTGGCCTGCCGATCTCGTGGCCCGGGCCGAACTCTCTAACCCCTAAACAGTGAACGGAATGGTTCCATTCTTACTAATAGTAAGCTAACATAATAAGTTATTCACTTACCGCCTTCCACGATATGCTTTTTTTTATTGCTGTGGAACGGCGGACAGCCTAACGGCCTACTTAATAGTTAACAGTTACCGTTGCCTATGTATTTCAGCGACGCCAGAGGCACCGCTAATACACTTTCGTCCACGTATGAGAACTAGAACCTGGTTACTTATTCCGGAACTCAATACAATTTTATCATTGCAGCGTATTTAAAGAACTGGGGTGGTTGTCATCTAGACGATCTTTGAGCTTTACCACTTAGCTAGGGTTTTGTGGCTCTTACGACAGGCAGCTCCCGGCCACAGGTATCAGTATTTATACTTCGCCCCTGCACGAGGAAAATCCTAGAAACAAATTTCGTTAACAATAAGCACCTGACGGAGTTTTATTCATGTTTATACCTTTAACCATACGGGCTCCCGTTGTGGCTTTTTATAAACAAAAATACGATTTTAAATTCTTTATAAATTAAAAGCATTGAATTACAATTGTATACATCTTTTTCTCCGTGCAGAGGCGAAGAAAGAATACTGACCTCTACGGCAGGGGTCGGCCTGTCGTAAAAGGTGATAAAACAACCCATCCTAGCTACGTGGTAGGGCCCCAAGCCCGTCTGGATAGCGACCACCTTTGGTCTTAAGTATGCCGCCATAATAACTTTGTGTTGTGTTACGACATTAGTGACCCAATTTCCTGTACTCTTATAGAAGGAACAGCAGCGTGTTCACGATGCCATTGGCGATGCAAACATCCATAGGTGACGGTAACTGCTAAATTCTAAGTGGGCCGTCAGCCTGTCTGCTGTCCTACAGCAATAAAAAAAACATATGTTCAGACAACATAAGCATAGTATATCTCCGATTATAATATGGAGGCGTATTAGTTTAGTACTCACGACACAAAAGAGGTAGCCCAAAGAATACCTTTAAAAAGGACTCCTCACCGAGCTAGTGTTACACCGTGAATAAATGACCCGTGAAAATATGAGATCCCGACTTGTAACCTCACGCTACTGGGACATATGCTCACTCGCATGACTTGCGCCATTTGTGAGCTTTAATTTACTCTGGAAACCACTTCGAGTTAATACCCCGAAGATTGCTTACTTGGGATTTTAGGTGTATTGGGAAAAATGGCAGATTTCTTAAAGTGCTTTTAAGGATTATTGGTTTGGGGTTACTTGTCGGTCTATAACTTATATGTGAACTGAATTAGTAACGAAATGCAGACTGACAATTTGTCCTCAAGATCACACTCAAGTTCAAATAGTAAAAATTTAAGATATGATTGATATTTATGATATTTAAAACAAAATCATTAATCATATCATCAAAGCCGGTCAAGTTGGGTTTACCGACCACGCCGAATGGGGTCGCCTAACCAAGGCATCTGGAGATACATTCAATTGTGGGAATCTAAGAAACTGCTGTTAAGGCTGGAAACAGGTTCATCTTTTCAGCATTATGGTGATAGGATCGTGATATAGTCGGCTTATGTAACAGGTTTTCATTTCATCAGTTATGTAAATATCCACAGATAATAGAAAATAAATTCGATGTTATTCTAAGAAATCTTATCAGTAATGAAGACTGTGCAAAGTGGAGAAAAAAAGGCCGGAAAGCGGACCCGGGCTCCAAAGCGGGAATTTAGGTTGCAACCAGGATTTATCACTGGGATGATGATGAACTTTAGGATAGAACGAATTTGATATTATAGAAAGGCGCATTATCGTTATAATTTTTGAATAGGAGTCATTCGGACGAAACACCTTGTGCGCGTTTAAATATTGTCAAGGCGCTGTAGGTCTTCGAAGAAACACAGACGTAGGTATATAATGCAATAAAAACAGCCTTAGAAAAAGGAAATTATCCATCGCATATCTCACACAACGTACAATTTAAGTGGTCGTTGTCTAGCGATCGCCTAAAATTAGTCTTCAGTAGCTCCACCACATAAAGAAGTCACATATGGATAAGTTATGATATAAAAGTGCTATCTAGATTCAACACATATCTAATTTACTAAAATAAAAAGTTTCAACATTCATAGCGTTGATCAACTGAAGACCAAAAACTGACTTGCAGTAGTTTCCGAAGTTTCGCGTGAATGCACCCATGTTTGAGCTTTCCAAATGCCTTAACACTGTGATGTCCTAGTACAATGATGTGATACAATATATTTCGTCAACCTCCGCGGTGCAACGGCCTTCGTGACCTATATATATCTGAGCGTTTATGTATAATATCTTCTATCTGTACAGGGGCGGAGACCTATGCTGCCGGCGTCGGCCTGTCGTAAAAGGCGACAAAACAACCCACCCTAGCTACCTGGTTGGGCCCCAAGCCCGTCTGGATGGCGACCACCTTTAAAGGATCTTAAGTATGTCGCCATAACTCTGTGTTGTGTCCCGGCATTAATGACCCAGGTCCCTGTACCCCTATGAGATAGTAGCATCTATGCAGTGTCCTAGCGTCGCAGACATCTACAAGCGACGGTAACTGGGCCGTGTAAGTGAGTGTCCAAGTGTTAACTTGAATCGACAACGAATATTAAGCAAACGGGGCGGCCACGTTAAAGAAGAAGCGATGAGAACATTCGGGAGGTTGAAATTTCCGTAAGGAACAATTCAGAATCATCTAAGCATAAGCGTTTGGTAGCTCTGGCAATACGGAAGACTAGTTGCAGAGAATTTTGCATCTGGACCCCAAACTACACCCACATAAGCTTCAAATTGTACAGGAGATAAATCCAAACGATTACATTCAACATTAATGTGCAGCGTGCAGAGTTATTGACTGAAACTATGCTGGAGCGACTCTCTAGTCTTAAGAATGTTATTGCGAATGCCAATGAGAATGTTATTGTTTACGGACGAGGTCTATTTTCACATCAAAGGGCACGTAAACAAACACATTTTTCGATATTGGAGCAGGGAAAACCCTCGCCTTAAACACCAAAAGCCACCTCACCTAATTCATTCACCTAAAACAACAGTATAGGCTGCCATATAACCGAAAGGCATAATCGATCCGTATTTCTTTGAAAATAGTCAAAGAAATAACGTAAACGTGAATACGTGAAAATGTTGCGAGAGTTTTTGACATCATAGTTACATCAGTTTGACCGACATAACAGCAGGACTTGGATGCAACAAGATGGAGCAACGTGCCGTACGTCAAATGTGACTTTACCGGTGGTCGAAGAAATTTTTCCTAATAAATTGATTTTTTTTTCAGAGATAATATTCCATGGCCTCCAAGAAGTCAAGACCTTGCGGTTTTTTTCTTATGGGAATAACTGAAAAGTCGAGTGTATCTTAATAAACTGATGACGATATCCCAATTAAAATAAAACATCAACGAGGACATATCCGCGATCCCTCGCAGCATGTGTCAGCGAGTTCTGAAAAGTTTGCGTAGTCGATTGCAAGAGTAGTCCAGTCAATAAAGCTCTAACTTTGCATCATCAGGAAAGCTTGCAAAAAATTGCGAAAGCTAAAAAGAACCACTTTTTTCGAAACAACTCGCAAATGGTTCAAAATATTGAAAAATGTTTGAAGTAAAAGTTATAGATAATTAAATTTCCCACAAAAAAGTCTTTACACATTTTTGCATAAGTGCGATAGTTTTCGCAAATTATCATTTTTGGGCACCTGGGAGTAAAGGTCAGTCAAAAATAGTGAATTTCGGATAAACCGGCCGGCACGTTTTGAGAATAGAGTCCCATTGTATGCCAACGACGAGACTGGGCACATCTTGACGATGTCATTTTTAAAAAACAAATTTCAATAAACTTCTATTACGTTAAACAAATGATCAACAAAATAACATTTGTAGTTTTATTTCTATTAATCTATTAAAACTAACTTTAAGCTATTAATAAACTAACCAATTAAAACACGTATTGCAGTTTTAATAAATCCTATTTACTTGCGATACAACCGTAAAATATTTTCTTTGCAGCGGGAAACATGAAAAGGGCTAGATATGAATGGAGTTTCTTCAGCTTTTAGGGCAAAGTCATTCGTGACGTAACTTAAACATTTGTTTTACGCCCAACGCCTTGAAACTTCAACTGTTCAAAGTGGAAGAGATGAATGGAGATTAATTATTCAATATAACACATTTCTGCATTAACTCCAACATAATAAGTAATAAATTAGAAAAGTTTAGATATTGTTTTATATACTGCATGAGACTAAATTTTAATAACAAATATGCAAAACCAAATTAATATAAGAGCAAGATAAATAAATTTGTGAAATATACAATGAGTTGTCATGTCCGTGTCGGTGACATTGCGGATAAATTACAAGAGTGTCGGCTCCGTTGGTACGGTCACGTTTTACGGCAAACGGATGCCTACGTGGGAAACAAATGTCTGGCCATGCCGCCTCCGCCGGGCCCCGACAGGAGGGGTAGACCCAAAAAGTGGTGGCTTGACGTCGTAAAGGGTGATATGCGTGCCAATGGGCTCAATACCAGGGCTGCTGAAGACCGTGCGAAGTGGAGAAGAAAAAATCGGAAAGCGGACCCCGGGCGCCGACGCGAGAGTTTGGGCTGCAGCCGGGATTCAACGCTTAGATGATGATGATGATACAATGAGTTGCATGAATTTCCTGGCTTTTGAGCTAGATCTAAGTGTTGTAAGACCAGTGTTGGAACCCAGTGCCCATAATTTGATTTTACGAAAGACACAAAACATAGACTTTTTTTAAATAGTCTAAAAAAATGTGCGCGTGTGCGTGCTGATGTGCTATCGGATCACCTCATCAGTACCTTTTTTTAAATTATAGACTCTATTTTAATTATAATTAAGGAATAAATTAAAGTTATTGTTGATTCAAAAATGAAAAAAACTCTCAAAGGAATTTCTAATTTCAAACTACCCGAAACAAAAGACACATAAATCGTTCGTATGGATAAATTGAAAAGAAAAGTGTTGTCTGCCTCTGTATTGTACCGTAGATGAACATCATCCTGCCTACGCCTTTCACGGGTCACTACGCCTCAAAAGGCATATTCGCGTAACCTTTGAGCACATTGTATAGAACAACTTAATGCAGTATTGTTAAGGCTCGAGAATTGGACAATAAAACCTTTGGTAAGGATTTTCATAGATTTGAAAAGCCACAATAAGATTTTTTTATTTAATACAGTAACACAATGATCTAATCATGTTTATATTACGATTTTGTGAGAAGTTTTTAGTATACGAAGTAAGGAGGTAATTGGGGTGATTATTTGTGATAATTTTAACCCCCATATGCATAGTGCAAAAGTGAACCAATTTTGCTCTTCAATTTTTTTTTCTTCTAATCGTGAAGAAAGCTCCGTTGTAGCTTTGCGTTTTTAGGCATGTATTTTATTTTTTATGTAGTTATTTTCATTTTCCCAAGTATTCAGTTTATTTTTATTTTCTTAAGGCTATATTTTTCCCTCACTTTACACTTAGTTCCTACGCTTTATACTATAAAGCTTCGTTCTTTCGGGCGTACTTAGGCACTGTTTTTCAATCATTCAAGTAGTAGAAATATGAAAATAATTTGAATCCTGCAATTTTTGCATAATAAGATTTATTGCATTCATATATTATAGTCTTATATGTACAAAATTTTAACATAAAATTATGAAATATATCACAAAGCATTATTATCTGTATGTTCATCAGAAGTATATTCATTTATTTGTACAACGTTATTCTCATTCTTATATTGTACGAAAGTAAATATTGATTGATGGTAACTAAAATATGATACAAATCATTAACTTTGTTTCCATTTAAATCTAATCAGTTAACTTGGTTTATTCGACTGATTGGGCCAAGGTTGTCCGCCATATTGATTGACTAAATATAATAATAAAGCTAATCGCATCGCGAGCTGTACTCCGGCCGCCATCTAGCTAATTAACAAATCTAGTCCTTAAATTAAAGCTAGAGTCCACGAAACAAAATAATCAAATTACCACATTTAACATCAATAAAATTGAACTCAGAATCCACTTAAGAATACACACAATAGAATTGAACTTGGTTTGAAATAGAAATGGAATCACTTAGGTTCACTTAGCCCCCCACTTTTCATCCCACCCTGACCTGCCTTTGTATCCCATGGAGCCAAGGATTTTGTATCCTAAGGTATGCTATAAACCACGAACAATAATGACTTTTGACTGTCAATTTTCTCTTGAGCCTTAAGTCACTGATTTTTAAAATCCCGAATCACTTTATGTATAAACCATTTTTAATAGGAAATAAAACTTCTAACTGTAAATTCACTAACATAAAGTAAAAAATACTTCTTCAACATAGAGTATTAAGGAATTACACCCGTTATTCTTCGCCAGCATCAGGTAAATGGAAGAAAATCTATTAAACATACAATACATAAGTTTAAAGGTGAAAAATCCTAGATCAGAAAATTAATTGACAGGTCTTAAAAATGCATTGTTAATCCCACTATTAACCGGTACAATATAAAATGTCACTAATTGATTAGAGAACCGAACATGTTTGAAACATTTTATTATTGTTTCATAAAATCAAAAACGTTAAATGTTTATTTTTAATCAGAACCACATTACATTATATCGTAGAAATTAATTTATTATATCGTTGCTAAATTTGTTTTATAACAGCTGTGCCCGTGACTCCGTCCGCGAGGAATAGTGACTTTGGGCAGCATTTTTTGTGGATATATAAAACCTAAAATATAAATAAATGAAATATGCAAACAGTCAGTGTTATCGAATGCAACTACGCCATGCGCCTCCGGAATACGTGCGTTCGAACTTATATGTCCAGCCTAAGCTGAAGCCTATTTCATATGATTGATGATATAAATCTGAGGTCAACTTAAATTGGAAAATAAAATTTCCGAAACTTATTTTTAACAAAAACAATTTTTTTTCTAAAATAAAAATAGCCTAAGTTACTCCTTGTTACATCAGCTATCTGCCAGTGAAAGTCCCGTCAAAATCAGTGCAGTCATTTCAGAGATTAGCCGGAAACAGACAGACAGACAAAAATTGTAAAAAATGTTGTTTTGGTATATGCACCGTGTATACGTCCAAATGCACTTAGTAAAAAGCTGTTATTTTAATATTACCAACAGACACTCCAATTTTATTTATTTGTGTAGATTATTTCAATTATCAACAAAAAGCTTTTCTTTTATAACCATTAAAGAATATTAGACATAAAAAACTTAAAAGATATACAAAAGGTTATAAACACAATAGCTACATAATTTATAAATTGTTATTCCAGAGCCCAAAGTTATGAAAAGTCTGGAATAATGCTTTTCTTTTTTATAAATAAACTATGAGAATTTTAAAAGCCTTTTAAATGTTCATGCGTTCAGTTGATTTTATAAAGTTGTCAAGAGCATTGTGCATAGATAATACACCTATCATATAAAACGAGATTTTGCTCAGATTATATTCAAATCACTAGATGGCAACCACTCTTGGTCTTAAGTATGCCATCATAATATACCGTATAACCCTGTGTTTGTGTTCCGGCATTAGTGACCCAGGTTCCTGTACCCTTATGGAACAGCAGCGTGTTCGTGGTGTCCCTGACGTCGCAAACATCCATAGGTGACGGTATCATCTATTATTAGTATTGTAAGTAGAGTATGATCTATTTTAAAACATGCCTGAACAGTACTATTCTTAATAAAGAGAGAAGCAGCGGGTACAAACACGAAGCAGATAACAGCAATGTAATTAGCTCACAGTTAGTTTTTATATCCTATGGTACACAAGTATCGTGTCGTCCGTTTATTACGTTGTTCTAAGCAGTAGATACAGTATACAGACGCCATCTGGTGGTTATATGGCTTCAGTCTCAATAAGATCAAGCCTGCTCGATATTGTCGATAAAACGCATCTCTGTCGAATAGTAACTGAGTTGCTTTTGTAGGAAATAGATTGTCATTTCTTATTTCCGCTATCAAATAAATTTACATATCGTATTATTTAATTATATTAACTACTATATATAGATCCTAAAATATAATTGTATAGGATAGTTTCTTTGTCATTCTAACTCTCTTCATTTGTTTCTCATTCTCATATCTCAACGTTATTTTTAGAATAAAACATTATTCAAAAAATCCTTACTGTTGAAATATGAATCAAATCATCATCATTTCAGCCGGAAGACGCCCACTGCTGGACAAAGGCCTCCCCCAAAGATCTCCACGATGATCGGTCCTGCGCTGCCCTCATTCAACCTATTCCGGCGATCTTGACCAGATCATCGGTCCATCTTGTGGGGGGCCTACCAACACTGCGTCTTCCGGTACGCGGTCGCCATTCGAGGACTTTTTTGCCCCAACGGCCATCAGTCCTTCGAGCTATGTGCCCAGCCCACTGCCACTTCAGTTTTGCAATCATCCGGGCTATGTCGGTTACTTTGGTTCTCCTGCGAATCTCCTCATTTCTGATTCGATCTCGCAGGCAAACTCCGAGCATAGCCCTCTCCATTGCCCTCTGAGCGACCATGAGCTTTCTCATAAGGCCCATAGGCCCATGAATCAAATAAAACAACATAACAAATAAAACATTTTTGTATGAAGAGCAAAAAAGTTGAATGTTAAACAAGTAAAATATATAAATTTATCCGTTAAATTATATCCGTGCAGGGGCGGAGAAAGAATACTAGAACGAACGCAAGGGGAAACTACTGCACTAACTTCCCCAAGAAACCCATTATGAACGTGCAAGGAAATGAGACAGTAATGACATATGGTTCAGTCGCCACCCGGCGCCATGCCGATTCCAGGTCGCATGGTGTGAAGTAAGCTACTAGGTCCACTGAAGTGACACATCAGGCTCGGTGCGCACAGAATACTAGTGCTAACAACAACGTACATAATCATAAGAACCGCCCGCAACTTCGCAAGAAGATCAGAATTGGGACATGGAATGTACGAGGCCTGCTTCAATCAGGGAAAGTGGATATTATAGGAAGAGTGCAGAAATGATAACCAGGCTTACTATGTCCCCTGCCCTGAAGAAAGCCGAATACAGAGTGGTGTGGAAGCAGCTCGTCACCGATTCCGTCAAAGCCTTTCAAGACGGGCACGACCTTCGGTAATGAAGACCAAGAATAACTAAATTATAATTTTCATTCACAATGATGAAGTAACTCGAGCACTACGCGGAAATGAAAATGCTTTCTTCGCGTTCAACGTTCCACGGCTACTTAACCTCTTGAATATGAAAGCTTAAAATATATTTCAGGAATATAATAGGATGAAACTTTATTTTATATATAACTATTATATCATAGTGAGAGACCATAGTGAGGGCAATCTGAGGATTGTGGAGAAATGTTTAGCGACCCGCCGCGATAAGTGTTTTCGAGGGTAGTTTCATCGGACATCGGCTAAGTCTTAAGACAGGAATATACACCTATGCTCGGCTGATGCTTCAGGTCTTTACATGTCACAGCTTTGAGATGACAATGCCTTTACATTTCCATCTTTAATGTCTACAGTTAACTAAAGTTTTAAGCGCGTAAGCTTAGAAATATCACGATAACGAGTTGTCCTGTGCTATCGGATTGAGTTTCCAGAAAACATCATAACTTTCAAGCTGGTGCAAGAACTAATAGGACTTGGTTGCTTCAGTAAGTACCTTTTTTTATCCTAGGCAACATATTTAGCCCATCAGCCCCAGGTATTGGTACTAATACCAATAAAACCTTCTAAAATCCTATTTATTGGCAACTGAGATCTCACAGGGAAGTCTTGCGATTATTCATTTCTGGACCTTCTCGGCGCTATCTCATCGTCCTCTATTGATATGTGACTAAGAAATATGCTAGAGTGGAGCAGCCCTTAAAATGACACCCAGGTTGATAGCACCCCAGCACCCTAACAGCTAATGCCGGGAGAAGGTCATGCCATTGGAATATGTGGCAGCTTATTTGCTTTGTTACAGATATATATAGGTATGTATACAGGCTAGCGTAAATGTAAAAATTATTTACTTTATTTTTCACTTTCCTTTAAATAATATATAAATTCACTGCTGTAGTACTGGACAATTAATATATAATTCAACAATATGATTTTAAAATGTGACAATTTGTTTGTGCGGCATTAAACTGAAAAAGTAGCTTAGTTTTATGAATAAATACATAAGTAAAGAGTTATTTATCTAAAATTAAAGTTTACTGAATGTAAGCATACATAACAAACTTATTACCAATTAGGCTGTAACAACTTTTATACGTAAGCTCAAAACCGTGTGTACAAGTTGTGGGAGGTTTAAGGTAAGAGGCTTGTAATAAATTGCATGAACGGAAATTCCGCTGTGGCGCTTATGAGGAATATTCAAAATAATGAAATATTTGAGGCACACCAATATTAAACAAAGTATTCGGTATAAGACAACAAAGCCGGTACGATGGATACCCAAGTGATCTGATAGGGATCATACTCATATGAGTATGATCTGCGACAAAAAGACTAAAATATTTGATTTATTATTATAATTTAAAATTACTAATACATTACAGATTGTTTGTTTCGGTCTGGATGTATGCGCCAGGTTTTCACGTAATGCAAGAAAATAAGACTATTTTGAATAGTAGCGACTACGTGAAAGTGACTACGTGAGTTGTAAAGTTATAATTTTGGTTCTAATCAGAATTTAACGTTGATGAAAGCTAGATGCTGTTATTTTTTTTTATTTAGTACCTCTGTAGTTATGTCTAAGTGCATTATTAATTATATTTATGACTGTGTCCTACCGTTTCTTAATTCAGGATATGTATAAAAAGAACGTATTGTACTCTAAATATCGTTATGTTTACATAAATCTACGGAAAATCGCCTAATATTCTAGGGCAATACGGTATTCTAGGACTGTACGGTATTCTAGGGTTGTTCTCACCACGCCTTTTTAGAAAAGACCAATCCTTTGGGTCTTTTATGTGAAAACATCAAACCATACCATACCGTTCAGTAAACAAACGTATTTTTTGTAAATAAATACATATTATACATAAACACTCAGACGCGACACGGGAATCGAACGCGTGATCTCCGCAAACGTACCGAAGTGCGTTAGCCGCTACGCCACGGAGGTCGTCAAATTAATAATTAGTGTTTAATTTAAGGTATAAGATATGGATCGATTATTATGTCCTAATTATTGTGATGTTCATAGTTTCTTCTGTTGAGAGTGAAATAAGCCTGTATTTTTAAATAATGGCCTTAATTCTCGTGATTGAAAGTTATGAAATTAATGCGTCGAATCATTGACTGACAGACGGGAGTTGACATAGTATAATGTATTTTTTCTGGAACGAACGTAAAGAATAGGAATTTTGGTTTCTTGCCAACTAGGTCAATGACAGTTAGCAAAACAGACTAGCAATAACGGGCGATTTAATGATGTTCCGGTCAGACATTTTCCGTTAAAGACCGCTACGCACTTCTAGCAAATATAAAAACTTTGAGATTTGATTGCTTTCGTAACTACGTTTGGTTCCATTTTTTTTAATAAATCCTTATTTTTATAATCCTACACGAGTGAGTCAAGCCTATTTATACACAGTTTTCTTTCACTACTTTATTTATCATCTAGCACATAATTATGTTTACTACCTTTACTTAATGTCACTTAAATAAAGTTCTTATGTAATTGGGGCACAGCTGCTTCGGACCATACCTGTGTCGCATTGCTCAAAAGGAATAAACGACAGAGTGCCACCACTGTGACGCCAGTGACGACGATACGGCACTCCACACTCTCGTACTGTGTCCCGCATGGGCATCGGAGCGCCGAGACCTTGTCGCCGCTATCGGTCTTGTTCTCTCACTCCCGGCCATCATACTAGCGATAGTCGGGGGCCGAGCTGAATGGGACGCTGTTACCTCCTTCTGCGAGGCAGTCATGTCCAAGAAGGAGGCGGCGGAGGTTGGCGACAGATCTCCAGCCGCCGTAGTGATCGGTCGTGGGCGCGGCCCCTTGGGAATGGGCCGCAGCCCGCACAAACATGGCCGAGAGAGAGGTACGCGCACGGGTGTTCCGCGTGCCCAGCTCACACCTGCGTGAGGAAAAAAATGCCGGAGCTCGTCACCCTCTCAGATTTGAAGAGAACCACAAAAGCTGGCTGGCGCCCGTCGCGTCCCGCGGCCACGACACTCAAGGCGCACGAAGGAACACCGGGGTGGTTTTAGTGTGTATACCAGCGATGTGCGTCCCCCAGCCTAGAGAAGGGGACGTACGGGCGTATTGCACGGGGAGTCCCACACTATCCCGCCGCCCATTCTTACGCAGCGGGGTGTGTGTGTGTGTCATGTATTTCCTCCCAAAAAAAAGTTCTTATGTATTTAAATGTAATTATATACTATAATATATTTACATATTTCTAACATTTATTGGTTACTTATTTATTCTTAATTACTTCCTTACATGCTACTGTTGTGCAAAATTCCATAAACGTAGACTGGTGTATTTTTGACATAAGTATGTTCATATTTTCTTCTGTAATTTCTACCCCTAATTTGTCTCCTGTATTATCTTTCTTGTACGAATATCGGACACTGGATTATAATGTGAACTATACTTTGATGAGGTTACATCACTCGTAAAAAACTTTGTTTTTTATATATACTATTATGTTTCGTCACATTCGATGGAAATAGAAAGGTTAACATTCATAGTTTGGGTTCGTTTACTTTTAATTATAAGTATAAATTTTGAATATGAGAATCAGGATGTGAGGTTAAATTACTTCCGATTTCACTGGGCGGCATTTAGTCCGTAAACTTATATACACACATAGTCAGTTATATATCAGTATACACACATATACTAAGAGAGCATTAATTCTTTTCAGTTTTTTTTATTGCTGTGGAACTGCAGACACACTGACGGCCCATTCAATAACGACGGTAACAAGTAGTTACCGTCGGCTATTGATGTTTGCGACGACATCGCCAACCTCCTCCTCCAATCGTTTGCTCACTGCTGAGCGTCGTCATGCTCCCGACTGTTATCACGACAGCACCGCTTCCACTGCTCTCTGTGTTTGGCGTGGTTTAGGGCGTCTATGATCCGTGTGCCCAGCTTTTGGGCCACTTGGTCGGACCATCTTGTAGGGCTGCGACCTTGAGTTCTTTTCCCCTCCAATTTTCCAGTAACTATTTTTTTCTCCAAGTTATCGGAGTGTTTTTGGAAATATGGCTGAAATATACCAGCACTCTCTGGAGGCAAATGCTCGACAATCTGTGTGCTATTTTAAGTTCTTGCAGGATTGAGATGTTTGTCCTGCGAGCCGTCCATGGAATGCACAACATTCGCCGCCAGCACCACATCTCAAAAGCGTCGATACGTCGCCATCACCAACAAGCAGTGTGAAAGCTATTTCATTTTTGCAGAGTAAATTATGTTTAGTGAAAATTTTAAAATATTGTTTATTTTAAAAATATATAAAACATTTGTCATATTAAATTATGAATAACCTGAAATAATAAGAGCCAACGTGCAAACGAAAATTCAATCTTGTTTTTATTTCGAAACAATGAAATAAAATAAGCTTTACAAAGTAATGAAATGTTGATTGAATTAAATAATCCCAACCCACCTGTACTGTTTTTTTACATTATTTGCAAATTATATGTTAGAAACAAGATTTTATGTATATTGGTATATTTTTAGCATTGCATTAAACTGAAATAGATTATACGAATATAGATTTAATAGAAATGTTTATTATCGCTTGATTGTAAGGTATAAAAATTAAAACGTTAATGTCAAGCTCGACAGGCCGGCCTCGGCCACGTGGGTCAGTATGCTTACTCCACCCTTGCACGGAGATAATAAATACAAATCTAATCGATGTTTCCTAGTACACAAATATTAGCGTAAAAACTTCAACTTAATGATAATCTCGCAGTAAAAGCAAAATTATTATTATAAATTACTCAAGACTTGGAGTAACAACTGGTGAATTACAAAACTGTCTCTACACGATTGATCACAGAACCAAAGAGCAAGTTTTTTTTTTTAAATCACCAGATAGCATTGAGTTGAAATAGTAGGACCAATCTAAAAAAGGTCATAGGCCATAGGCGGATATCAACAGAAAACTGCGCGATGAATCCTTATGAAGGATAGCAACCTAAAGCTACTGAGATAAAGGAGTAGTGAATTATAGCAATACGGCTAAAGCTATTCTTTCGACGAAGAACCTCAAAACGCTTAGATAGAATGCAGTTATTTGAAACTTTAAAAATTATTTAATCGTTTTCAAATTTATTCGTAGATTCCTGAGCACAACCCTACGTCTAGGTGTCGTGCAATAAAGAAATACTGTGGTGATTTTATAGGTTATATCACGAGTCACGAGTTCACCTGGAGTCCCAGACTAGCCCGCAGCCCTAAACGGCAGGGTGTGCGTGAATTATTTCCACGTCATCAACAAAAATTAAAAAAAAAAATCGTACCATAGCCTATAGGTCAATCATTGTTCCATACTCCTTGTTTGACTTACCATTAATTCTATTACCCATTACGAACAACAACATCATGATTTTGATATGATTTTTACTCACATTACCAACATTTAATATTTTTGGTAATGTTAGCAAAAATCATAAATTAATAATAATTTATTTCAGTTAGTTACCTTTTACGTCACCCAGAGAATATTAATAAAATAAATATTACAATATATACATAAAAGAGTAAAACAAATTAATTAATTAAAATATGGTGTATGATATTGCTAATTTTCATTAGATCCTAACTTAGAACATGATTATCTTTAAAAGTACCAACTCTTCATTAGTTTTGTTTAATTAAATTTATTTCACTGCCCAGGAGGACTTATTACTCTTCGATCTGCTTGAAGGACCAAACAAAGCAGACGGAATTCCTTAACCTTGTATTCCTTATATATTCTAACCCTTAAATATTTTTCCTTTATGCTCAAGCTAATAGGTCAATAAATAATACAGGGGGCCTATAGAGGCATATTTATGTCGATTACCGAATAAAAATATTTATAGAGAACATAAATGTTAGATAAGCTCGTACTCTTAGCCACTTGAGACGATGTTTGATGTCATTCAAGGAATAACAGAACAATTTTATTAGTAACAATAAACTATCAGTCGGTCAATATAATCCTATTTATACTTATAACATTTTTGAAAAGATTAAATTATATTTTTCGACGTATTTAAAGAGGAATAATACTCGTAAATTATATTATACATCTGTAACCAACTAACATATTTTTATAATATAACAGTAGTAGTTTCATTATGCGCATGTCTTCGGTATGCGCCAAATTCTTATAGGGTGAATTGAAAAAAAAAATTACGCAATCTTACAACAAAGAATTAGAATTTATTAGAAGAACAAAAAACAAATACATTCATAACGTTCAAGCAAACATATATCAAGCTTTTTATTGTCTAACTAGCTATTCCCGCGACTCCGTCCGCGTGGAATAGTGACTTTGGGCAGCATTTTTTGGATAAATCTTATGGGTTATTTTGGATTACAAACCCTATAAACCCTAAAATATAAATAAATGAAACATGCAAACACTCAATGTTATCGAATGCAACTGTTACGCCATGCGCCTCCGGAATATGTGCGTTCGAACTTACAAAGTCCAGCCTAAGCTAAACCCTATTTCATGATTGATTATATAAATCTGAGGTCAACTTAAATTGGTATATAAAATTTCCGAAACTTATAATTTTTAACAAAAACTATTTTTTTTCTAAAATAAAAATAGCCTAAGTTACTCTTTGTTACATCAGCCATCTGCCAGTGAAAGTCCCGTCAAAATCAGTGCAGCCATTTCAGAGATTAGCCTGAACAAACACACAAACAGACATACGGACAAAAATTGTAAAATTTTTTGTTTTGGTATATGTACCGTGTATACGTCCGAATGCACTTAGTAAAAAGCGGTTATTTTAATATTACAAACAGACACTCCAATTTTATTTATTTGTATAGATGTATAGATAATCTTCTTTTTCGTTTTATTAAGTTACATTTTAGTTTTAAGTTACACGTTTATAAAAACTATTCGAACCAGCAGACTGGCTGTTGGTCCAAATAGTAAGCAGTTCCCGACACCTATAAATGTTTGCGACGGTAGAGGTACCACAAACACGCTGCTGTCCGCATAAGGTTACCTGGGTCATTAATGCCAGAACACAACACAAGGTTATTATGGAGGCATACCTATAGACTAGGGGTGTATGCCATTGTAGGCCGCAGGGGTCAATATTCTTTCTCCACCCCTACATGGAGAGAAATAATACCAATCTAATCGATTTTTAATTAGTACTCAAATATTACATATAGGAATAACTACGAGTATTAGAGCTCAAAGCTTGCAATAGATGTTTAAAAAGTTAATATATATAAGCTGTAAACATTACTTCTATAATCCCCATTCAAACGTTCGTAGAAGTCAATCAAATATCAAAAGCGCATCAATAAATTCAATGGAACAAACAAAAGGATTACTAAAATGTCCCGTTTCTCGTATAAATGGAAGTTAAACATTTGTATGACAAATATCCGCGTTGGCTGAATATTAATTTTGTGAAGAATTGAATTTTACATATAATAAAAATCCCTTAACGGGCCAAAACACTACTTCCGGTTCCTATTAATCGTTCTCCTCTTTCATATCTTTGACCTATGCCGTACTTTCCCATAACAAGGCTTACTTATTTTTTGGGTTATCCTGTTTTTGCGTTGAAGTCACCTAATACTAGAACTTTCTCTCCAGCTAATGTATGAACTTTTTTAAGATCAGTGTAGAACTCTTTCATTGGATTTTTCTGCAGGAGCATATGCTTGGATGATAGATATGTTTATTTTCTCAAATTTTAGTTGTAAAATTGCTACTCTCTCTGAAATACCAGCAAAGTTTGTTATGTTGCTTTTCCTTTTTTTTTATTAAAAAATCTACCCTTTGTTTTTCTAATGTAGCAGAAAATGTAGTCTGGATATTCTTCTATATTGCATTCTATGCGTCTTATTTCCGAAAGTCCTAGTATGTCGCATTTTATACTTTCCAAGGCATTTGTACGTTTTATATATCGATATGTTGATGCCAAGGAGCTCACATTATAAGAGGGGTGTTAAATAAATAGTGATAATGCGATACATTCTCCTTGGAAAGAAAACAATATATAAAAACCCATTGATCGTCCACTGGCTTTAATTCGAGTCTATTCGGTGGGTAGTCAAAAGCTCACTACAACACAAATGCTTCATAAATACACCCAGTAGCCAATATTTTGACAAGCTATTTAACTATGTGTTAGAAGTGGTTGCTTATTCACTGAATGCAATGTTCTTGGAGTAAATTTATTCTAGAAGTCTTTATATTGTTTGTTTTTATAGCTAGAGTTCAGCAGACAGGCAGACGGCCCACCCTGGCAGGTGGTCACCGTCACCTATGGACGTTTGCAGCACCAGAGGCAATACCAACGCGGTGCTGGCCTCGAAGAAATTTTATAACGCCTTTTTGAAGAACCCCATATCGTACCGCGCTTAGAAATATAAATAAGCAGCATGAACGTTCTATAGAAACGTTTCATACAAGAAAGAAGAGGCTCCAAGAAATGGGGATTGTTCATCCCAGCTGATGGCGGGCAATGCGGTGGTAGAAAAACGACGAGGGCACCATTCTGATAGTTCTTCAGAACACTCCCCGTTGTACAGACGGTAGAATACGTAAAGAGACGCAAAGTCTCTCCGAAGTCCAAGTGTATCTAGACCAGTGATTCCCAAACTGGTCTATATCGACCCCTAGGGGTCTATGACAACCTGCAAGGGGTCTACGTCAGCGAAAAAAAATTTGGGGGTCCATGAAATGAAAATGGGGGTCCACGATAGTGGATCTCAACACATACACTGATAGTACCTATTTACTTACATCATACTATCTTATAATATCAAAACATATACATTATTTATAAAAGTACCTATGAAGTAAAAAATTTATTTTATGTTTATTTAATGTTACGTATATTTTACATAACAGATACAAAATTTTATTTTGAGTAGTTTTAATTTAAATTCAATTAATAAATGTATAAATTAACATGTGTTTTTACTTTAAGTTTTTAACACTAAACGTCACTACAGTTAGAAATTTACAGGAAATCAATATCAGGTGAGTAGGGGATCTACCCAACACGGAAAAACATGGTGTTCGGTATTGGGAGGCGAATCTTAGCACCACAAATGCACTACCACTTACCTCTTGTCTTCGTGCTGCTGGAGCCCTTCTATTATGACTGTAGGAAGCACTGGCCCGAACTACTTTCGATTGCGCTAGTTAATGTATGTAAATATTGCGAAAAAACAACGGAGATCGATGCGACGCGTCCGCAGCGTATATTTTTGAAAATGTATCGAAACGAGAGATGGCAGCGTCGTCGTAGAAGAGGGGTGGCAATACATTTGCTTAGAGACGATCAACTCGATACTAAGAAATATTCGCGGTAAATTGATTGTGCTAAGTACGCAACATAGTGCCGGCGTTAAA
This sequence comes from Malacosoma neustria, assembly GCA_963693495.1. Lineage (NCBI taxonomy): Eukaryota > Metazoa > Arthropoda > Insecta > Lepidoptera > Lasiocampidae > Malacosoma > Malacosoma neustria. Next base: position 14,911,402 of record OY856383.1, read on the forward strand.
ACCGGTTATGGTTTTAAAGGAAAATAATAGGAAAATACTAGAAACTAAAATAATTAAAACAGAAAATAAAATATATTGAACAAAGATAGATATGTGGAGAAATGCTAACGAAATTTAACTTGTAATAATACTTTGTATAAGGAAGCAACTTTAACTGAATAATTGAAATAAAATGGATAATTTGAAAAAATTGTATGAAGAACGCTATTGTGCAATTGGTAAAGGGCAAACTTTAATCACTGGTCTTTTGAAGAAAGACTGGCCCACACGGAGAGTAACGACGCGAGTAATATTATCGAAACCTGGGTGCAGTTTATGTACGATTGCAAGATGCCACTGCAAGGGAGGAAGTGTGTCGTTTTTCACGACAGCTACAGAATCCTCAGTGAGGGGTGCCGGCGATTGACAGAATTTATTTTTGTGAAACCGTTTAGAACGAGATTGCAGAGTGGACAAACATTCAACACTCCACCGTTTCCATAAATACTGAACAGCAAAATTCAATCCGTTACTACAAGATTTAAATTCCAGTAATGTTATGAATTTTGGCTCATAAAATTTGATCTTTTTACATCTAAGATAAGATCTAAAGATATAGGACATAACTCGAAGGACCATTGGAAAGGAAGGAAAATTTTCAAAAAATGTAATATCGTTAAAATTGGACTCTTGTGTCACGTGTACAATCTTACGACGTTCTTCGTCATTAGTAAAGTCGACTTTTGAAACCAGCCACATCATCTCACATTTAGTCATCCAATCTGGACTACTAAAACATACGACGTGATCCCAGTTTGATGAGAGAATGCCTTGAAATACAAAATCAGCTGGATTGTCTTCATAACGAATATGTCTCCAATGTGATGCCGGAATAGCACCAGTGATCAAACTGATCCGATTAGAAACAAATATTTTCCACTCATGAGAGCACGAGAGAGTCCATGTTAACGTAATTGAAGTATCACTCCATGTGTGTATATTTTCAATTTGGACGTAAGGTTTATAAACATGATTACTCTTGTTTATTAATTTTGTAAGATGAGCGGTAGCTAAAAACTGTAATCGGGGTAAGGAAAGCTTTTTTAATGGTGCAACTTTAGTATTCGCGAAAACTAGATTGACGGAAATATGGTCAAGTTCATCAATAACAGGAATGTAAACCAAAACCGCGCATGCTTTTTCGGATACATCTGTAAATTCATGTATTCGTACACTCGCCTTGTTAGCAAACTTATACCAAGGAAGTTTTAAACTTGCAAGTACTCGTAATTGTAATTCGGAAAGAAATTGAAACCATTGATCACAGATGCAATCTATGCCGGAAATCAATAAAAGTTGGATCATATATTTAACAAAAATCGTAATAAGAATAAGAAATCCTATAGGATCCAATATCCTGTCAATTTCAGAAAGAATATTTCGTTTGGAACAAGTTATAGATGGAGACGTGAAATCATAATGAAAAGTATCGTATTTAGGAGTCCACTGTAACCCTAACACCTTAACAGACAAACCATCGTTTAGATCTGATAGAATCATTGTGCCATCATTAGTGTGACTGTTGTCATTTATGATGTTAAGAAAAGCAGAATGATTGCTCGACCATTTGCGTAGTTGGAAAGTACCTGAAAGGCATAATGCCTGAAGCTGCTCTTGAAGTAAAATAGTCTTATCGAGACTAACGCAACCCGTTATGATGTCATCGATATACACATCATTCAATAAAACTTCTGAAGCGAGAGGATAATTGGAATACTTGTCTATTGCCAGTTGATGTAGTGTACGAAGTGCAATATATGGCGCAACGGCTACGCTAAATGTTATAATGCACAGACGAAAATCATGCACTGGCTCGTCAAGTGAAAAGCACCACAGGAATCTTTGAAAGTCGAGATAGTCGGCACGAATTTTAATACAACGATATATAATTTTAATATCTGCCGTAGAAACCATTTTGTGAAGACAAAATTTTAATAAAAGAACGCAAGGATCTTTATGTACTAATTTAGGACCAGGAAGTAAATTGTCATTTAAGGAAAGACGATTGACTGACTTGTAAGAGGTATTAAAAATAACTCTGACCCTTGTATTAAAACTAGAAGATTTAATGACAGCGTGATGCGGAATATAATAGGAATTGTTGGCCACGTAAGATAAAACCGGTTCCATGTGTCCATAGTCTAAATATTCTTGCAAACATCTACAGTATTCCGTATGCAAAGAAGGATTCATTTTGAAACGTTTTTCTAATTGAAGCAAGCGAGTAAGCGCAATATTTCTAGATTCACCCAAAGTAATAACACTATTTTTAAAAGGAAGAGCTACTGTGTATTGACCAGAGTCGTCACGTGTAAATGATTTGGAAAATATAGTTTCGCAAGTCTGGTCTTCATTCGAAAGAGATTTTTCTTCAGAAATAGCTTCTACTTCCTCAAAGAGCTGAAGATGCATATTTAAATTGTAAGTACTTAAATTTACGGAAAAATTCAAATGATTTGAATTTGATATTTTACCATTCAATAAATACCCGAAAACGCTATTCATGGCCACGGGCGTACCTGGCGGGCCTATAATATTATCATGAAGTAATATCCTGTCACTATAATCTGAGCCTATCAGGAGTTCAATAGGACGTGCAGAACGTAATTCTGGATCCGCCAAAGGAATATCCTTTAAATGAGAAATGCTTTCCAAAGTATGGGGAACAATGGGCACGTAATTTGTTATTGTAGGAATAATCAAAGCCTCTATATAAAGTTTGGGATCAGGCCTATCGTGAGGAGTAACTTCACATAACGTCTTTCCACGAGGAGTTGCTTTGGTATCGCTTATGCCTGAAACGGACATGCTAGGGTTAACATGAAATCTCGGTAGTCTTAAGCGTTGGACGCACGACTCGGAAATAAGAGTGGCTTGACTACCCTGATCTATGAGTGCACGGATCGCTTGTGGAACATAGGGTTCGTTGCCGGTTGGTCTTAGTTTGACCAATGCTGTAGTTAAGAGGACTGTGCAATTTTCTTGTTTATCGGGGACAGTATCATTTGGAGAACTTCGGACAGATGGCGCCAGAGACACTTTGTTACAACTGGCATTTACCGGAGAAGCAGTTCGAAATGTAACCTTTGGGTCATCTTCGTGTAAAGTTGAATGATGTCTCTGTGCACAACTCCGACATGAAAATTTAGAATTACAATTTATCACTCGATGTCCCACAGATAAGCAATTATAACAGATATTATTCGATGAAATGATTTTTTTACGTTCCTCTAAATCCAGTTGGTTAAAATTGTCACATCTGTATAGTGGATGGGACGTTGACTGACAATAAAAACATTTCCTAGTGCGGTTGTAGAATTGTGAAGGACCTGCAACGGAGGAGCTGTCGCACTCCAGCTTATTAGCAGTCGCGGCATGAACATTAAAGGATTTAGGGGTGGAAGAAGTAAAACGCGGAGTCTCGGTAAGTGAACGCGAAAGAGGAAAACGACGCCGCGATTGAGGCTGAATTGAAAGCGTTGTCTCTCGTTGAGAGAGTATTTTGCCGGCGCTGGACATCACTTCAAAGGCTGTTAGTTCCTTTTCAAGAAAATCGAGTAACTCGCCAACGGAAGGTACATCACTAGGCGAAGAAAGTGATGTTTCGAAACGGCTTCTAATATCATCTGTAATTTTCCGAAGTAAGATATTTAGTAGAAAAAAATCCCAATGTTTTATAGGAAAGCCTAAGGATTTAAGAGCGGTTACATTTTCGAAATATATGTTGATTAAATTGCGCAAACTATCCTGTAATTTCTTACCGTTCAATGGCTCGAGGTCAATAATGCGATCCAAGTGTTTAGATGCCACAATCCGTTTGTTGTCGTAGCGGTTTATTAAGATTTTTATTGCATTTTCGTAATTTTCATTAGTGACCGGTAATGATTTGATTAAGTTATACGGTTCACCTCTTAAAGATAATAATAAATACCTAAACCGTTCAACGTCGGATAATTGTTCATTGTCAGTAATTAAAGACTTAAATAGATCATAAAAGCTGTGCCATTCAGTTGGATTTCCGTCGAAACAAGGTAATTGCAAAGGTGGTAACGGTAACATACGGAAATGGGAAGAACGTGTTAGAGGAGAGTGTATATTGGGCTCACTGTGTCGACTCCGCGACTTCAATAAGTCCGACGCGGCTTGAACCTCATAAAACATATCGTCAAATTGTTCGCGAATCGCGTATTGTTCATCTTTGTTAAATGTTTTTTCTTTCACTAACAATTTTTCTAGTTTAGTCTGAGCTTTAATGAATTCTTTCTTACATGAAGCTAGCTCTCGAAGCCTGCACCTAAACTGAACCTCACTTTTTGTGGAATAATCTAACATTTTTTTAATGTTGCCCATCAGTATTTCTCTTTCGAACAACAATTGTTCTTTTTCTGTGTACTCTTTCTCGGAAAGCGACATTTTTTAAATAGTAAATAATATAAAAAGGTAAGTTTGAATATAAAAGTAAGTAAATAGTAATGTAGTCGTAAGCAAATAATGTAAAATAAACGTTTAAGAAATAATGAGAAACAGTGACGGTGACCTACTTAATTATAAAATAGGTTAGGAGCACACTGAACTAATTTTATTAAACGGTCGACAATTGTTTAAATTTTAAAAATAAAAGAAAATAAAATTAAGGAACATGCTTAAATTTGACAAAACTAAATTAAACTGTATATTAAATAAAACGGAATAAGAAAAAGAATGCAAATTTGCAATGTTTATATACTTTTACAAGAGTAAATACACTAATATTTTATTTAATATTGATTTTGACTAAAGAGTGTATTAGATATATATGAAAGGTTAAATGGAAAGCGTTAATTATAATTCGTTATTGATATTCTTAATGAATTTCTTTTTTAACACCTCGCGCTGTGTGCGACCGCCTTTATCCGTGCAGAGCAATTTGCAATCGTCGTGAACGATATTGATTCGAAATTATGAAGTAGGTAGTTTTTGGAAAAAATAGTTCTTAGTACAATTTGAAATAAATTAATTAGCTATTAGTTATGAAAATATGCATAAATGAACATGAATATTGAAAAGTTGTAATACTAGCACAATCAATTTCATTCGTAATCCGGTTCGAATGGACCAAAATATGTTCGGTATTGGGAGGCGAATCTTAGCACCACAAATGCACTACCACTTACCTCTTGTCTTCGTGCTGCTGGAGCCCTTCTATTATGACTGTAGGAAGCACTGGCCCGAACTACTTTCGATTGCGCTAGTTAATGTATGTAAATATTGCGAAAAAACAACGGAGATCGATGCGACGCGTCCGCAGCGTATATTTTTGAAAATGTATCGAAACGAGAGATGGCAGCGTCGTCGTAGAAGAGGGGTGGCAATACATTTGCTTAGAGACGATCAACTCGATACTAAGAAATATTCGCGGTAAATTGATTGTGCTAAGTACGCAACACATGGCAAGGGGTCTACGACACAAAAAAGTTTGGGGAACTCTGATCTAGACCGTCTGTGAGTATGGGATCGCCGACAACACGAACTGCGCGCCGTTGGATCGAGTCTAATTATAAAGGAATAAGTCTAATAATTGTAAAACGAATGAAAGCTTTTTCAAATAAAGTATTATGGAACAGTGTAATTGTGGAAAAGTAGATTACAAATATATCGATTGAAGTGCATCAAATAGTGACGTATCATCTGATGGTGAATGATATTCTAATATGCAATTCCACGCGTTTCTGCTTCTATATTAACAACCTCTTTCGACTTTTACTACTCATAAAGTAGAAAACGACTTTTCCTTTAAACTTTTAGTAATTCTCGCAAAATGAGGTCAAATAAAACGCAATTTTGAGTGGCAAGATTGATATAATATCACACTAAACGTAAACTAGGAACGTAACTAAATAATTCTATGAGCCACAGTGTTTTAAATATAATATATATATATACAGAAAATGTGTGTGTACAGTCAAAAAGACTAGAATTTTGAGTCTACTAGGTTTTGAAAAGCCAGAAAATAAAGCTGTTGTTGTTAATTATACAGTTCGACAATTTTCTTTGTTTTAACTTTTACTGTATAGAATAGGTGTTCTACTAAGATCTAAAGACTGCAGTAAACCTTATCCACTAGTCGTGTACCTTATTAAGCAATGGATAGAAATTCCCATTGGAGACTGGTTATGATGGTATTGGCTCCTGTAAAAACCAAGTTTCCCCATATGTTTTCCATCTATTGTATTGACTTACATAAGTCAATACAATAGACTACATAGTCTATATCAACTTAAGGAATGAATCATGGGGCACCACACCACGCTTAGTAGAATTTCCCTATGACAATACTCGATAGTGAACCCTTGTCCCTAAAGTGTAAGCATTCGATGTAACTAGGATTGAACGAGTAGACAAAAGTAAAGTAAGTAAAGAGTAGAAAAAAATTAAAATCATCTCAATACATTCATTTATTAAAAGCTAACTGCATTTTTATTATAGTAAATATATTCACGGTACGTAAGTAGTATTTAAGTTTTGTGTCTTGTCGTGTGTCAGCCATTAAAACGTGTTTGCGATGTGTTGTGTATTATTCTAAAAGTATTTAATATTCATCACAGACATTCTGGAAAAATGTTTCTGAAAACACATTAATGATCTGACGGTTCACAGCGACGGATAAAGGGGTATTATTGAGACAAAGCCTAAATAGTTATTTGTTTGAACACGAATTTCTATACAGAAAATATTCGTACACTAGACTACGCACCAATATTTGTAAAGTTTAACAATACCGCTGATTTTAACTTTACTCAAAGTCTGTAAAATACTCGTGTTAGTTTTATTAAAACCTAGCAGGGAACATCCCGTGGGATCCGAGATATTCACCGTCTATTCTATTTATCTTTAAAATTCCCTTTGATAAAATATTATGAAGGAAAATATTAGTAATTTTCTTAACTCTATTCACTTTTACCTGCAGAATATTTTAATTTAAAAAACCAAGTTTTAGTTTACCACTAAGAGCTATTTTTATTGCTTAAGCTACTGTTTACACATGCTCTAAAATAGCATGCTAAAAAGCGTGCTATTGAGTATGCTCAATACCAGCATGCTTATGAACAGTTTACATTTGCTAGCAATAGGCATGCTAGTTTTAAGTATGCTCTTGAAAAACTCTTGCAAACGACTGATCGATACTAGCATGCTCAATAAGCAAAAATGTTTAGACATGCTTAAAGCCCGCCCCCTTCCGCCCACGCCGCAGGTAGCATGCTCAAAAATCGCACGCCTGTTGATTTTTAAGCAAACTCAAAATGAGCATGCTAATTTTCAGCAACATTCAGACACACATACTACTAAGTAGCAACTGCTCAATATAAGCATGCTTTCATGCTTGAAATGAGCATGTGTAACAGTGCCTTAAGAACAGCAGCCAGGCTAGCGACCCACGTAATAGTGAGCAGTTACCGCCGCCTATGCACATTTGCGATGCAAGGGGCACCGTGAACACGCTATTGTCCCACAGGGGTATAGGAATAGGAGTCACTAATGCCAGAACACAATACAAGGTTATTATGGCGGCATACTTATAGACCGAGGGTGGTTGGCATTCAAACTGGCTTGGGCCCTAAGTCGTAGCTAAGGTTGTTTTGTCGCCTTTTGCGACAGGCTAACCCCGGTCGCAGAGATTAGTATTCTTACACCGCCTCTGCACGGAGAGAATTATTTACACTACAATATTCTAGAATTTAATGTACGGGTATGTGATAACAAATATTAGTTATTGAGACACGATCATGTTACTTCAAATATTTTTAGACTAAGCTAATTTATAAATGTATGGGTAAAAAGTATTTCTGGGTCCAAATAGCAGAGTAGCTAGGTCATAAAAAAATACTGCCACCATCTGCACTGGCTAGTAGTTCATAAAATTATAGTCGTCATTTTAGTAGGTTTTTTTTTTTGGATGTTTTTTTACGTGATAATAGTGTTTACTGACATCAATCTATTAGATTATTATTCAAATCTTGAAGGAAAATAATGTGTTTGCAGAAAGACGCACACGTAAATAAGTGCGAACACGTTTCGTTTAGTTGAACAGGGAATATTCAGCAATATTATCCTTACCCTTATGGGACAGCAGCGTGTTTGCGATGCCACTGGCGTTGCAAACACCTATAGGCGACGGTAACTGCTAAATTCTAAGCGGGCTGTCAGCCTGTCTGCGCAAATAAAAAAAAATATGCTTTCGGTAACTATTAGTAATAAACAAGTGCATGAAGAAGAAGATTATATAAATTGTTAATACTCGTATTTAATGTCAAATTAATATAATTTTTTTTGTATGTAGACTATCTAATACTGAAAGAAAGTCACGCTCCAAAATTTCCGTATAAACTGCGAAAATGAACTCGTCTCATAATGAGCAGACATTTGTCTCCTCCAAGGTTCTACCAAAATATTGCTGCAGTAAACGACTTCTTGTGTTATCATCCTTGGAAATATCGTCTAAGAGCTAGCTTCGGACATGTATCCTGAATAGCAAGTAAGGAGTAAAACTTTTCACAGTGCTGTAATAAAATAAGCTGTTTTTACTTTAGATATTTTATTATAGCGATCTTTCATCTTGAGTTTTATTAATAAAATAATGAATGTTTTTCTTATTTTCTACTCGGTCTTCTTGGACTTGTATTATGGAAGGGTAAGGTACGTTGTTGCGTGTTAGAGCGTAACTAACTTTTATGACATAGTGGACGGAGCGACTCACAGAGGTGGAGACTTAGCTACCTGTTTGTACCGGCATACAAGGACGACATACCTGTTTCCAGTCCAAGTCCTCTCAGGGTTCGAATTAAACCAGGAGGAGACGTTAGGGTGACTCCATTGGTTCTAATCATGGTCAGGAACGAGTCCGAATGGACCACCGTCGCCTCTTTGTACAAGGCAGTAATATCCGTAAAAGAAGCGGCGAGTCACCAACTATCTACGGCCGCTATATGGCAGCCATTCGGGTGAGGTTCCGATCTCGCGAGGGTGAGAGCACACAGACTGTTCTGTGTCACCCCATTCAATTTCAGATTGACACAGGAGATCGCCCTAGGGTCAAAAACCTCAACCTCTACCGTACATCTGAGAATGAGGCCACACTGATACAAAAAAACGAGCTGCTGCGGGTCTGGGCCGCGGTATTAGCCACGTCATTGGCCCTGGCACCAGTCGACAGAGGAAAAGCTGGGTTTTTCGCCCCATGTAGCCCTTGGGTTTCATGTCTCAACAGTGATAGAGACATCTTCATAACTATACAAAAACACACGAGACACCGTAAGTTTGCCATAAATTCATACCACAGGCATACGAATGACATATTCCAACAACGGATCTCATGCACCAAACTAAAAACTTGGGATGCAATCGGAGTAAAACCTTCGGAAAAAGAAATAATTTTTAAAAAATATAGTAGGAAAATATAATGAATATTTTTAAAAAGAATTAGAGCGAAAAACCATAATTTAACGCAATTATAATTTTCTACAAAACAAATACGAATTCAATAACGAATTATTACTATTAAATGTTTGAAAAAATATATTTATCGAACTGAGTTCATTAAGCTCTGGGATAGTGGCCGAAATTAAACTGCCCGTGACAGTACTTTATTGGTTTCATCCAGTACGCTTAAATTCAGAGTTCGCTTCATTACCTTGAATTAATACTGATCGAAGACATTATTATTCCAAACTACGCACACTAACTTTATCCCGAGTTTTAAGCTGAACTCATTTCGAAAAGGAAAAGTATCATTAGTGCGTGACATGGCGGTATAGTAAGTATGTCAATCAAGTGATCAACATCATAGATGGACACATAACATTTATGTTATAAAATAGTTTGTCGATACTAGAAGCGCTCAGATTTTCTAGATATGTAATCAAAGTCCGAGTTACGGTCTTGTGATTTAACGTGGACTCGATAATTTCTGTATGTATGCGAGGCTCAGTCAATAATATTTAAGTAATCAGAACGAGAAACTTTGATACTAACTTATAAAAAGGCATATATTAGAGTTAGACAAGTCGATAGGAAACAAATCGGCCAGGAAAGACACAAAAGCAAGATCGATGACAAAAACAGGTAGAAAATAGGTCACGTGATTTCTTTAGCTGTATCAAATGTCATTGGTCATAAACATTTCAAATCGAAGTTGACTCAGACATACGAAAAAGAAACTGGCCTCTGAGTGCAAAAGTTTGCGCTCCATGAACGCGAAGTTCGCAAAATAACAAAGCGACGCACTCGTATATAAAGAGACATAATAATATGAGTACTACCGAGACTTGGAAACGCTTCGTTCCAGCTATTTGTGTGAATACTGGGTATTTTACAATGGTGGGTGGGTCTGCAATTAATTTAAATTTAACAAGGTACGCGTTAGCCGTGGGCATATTTTTTTAGAATAATTACAACCCTAACACAATAATGTGGTTTTATTTTACAGGATCCTGTGGCGTATTTATTGAAGTAATATTAATTAATATAACGCAATTTGAAGCAGAATGAAATACTAGGCTTAGCATTAAAACTGTGAGGTTTATGTTACCCAGGGGCGCTTTAAAATCCATACACGTGTATATTTTGGATTCTGATTAAATGGGTTTTATGATCGTGACAATTCATTGTTGAATGTCTCCAAATTAGAGACACTTGAAAGAAGATAAAGAAGAAAAATAATAATTTATATCAAGTGTATTGTCAATATGTTATACGTAGGAATAGAGTGCTGCTTAAAAATAAACAGTTTCCTCTGTGCAGTGGCGGAGCAAGAACACTAACCCATGCGGCCGGGGTCGACCTGTCGTAAAAGGCGATAAAACAACCCTACGTGGTAGGGCTCCAAGCCGTCTGGATGGCAACCAACCCAGGTGTATAAGTATGCCGCAATAATAGCCTTGTGTTGTGTTCTGACATTAGTGACCAAGGCAGCAGCATGTTCGCTGTACCCCTAGCGTCGCAAACATCCATAGGCAAGGGTAACTACTTACTACTAAGTGGGCCGTCAGCCTGTCGTCTGTTTCTCAGCAAAAAAAAGTTCAAAGAGGAACTAATAACTACTAAAAATATTATTGTCAACATTGCAATTATTTCTATATATTTTAAAATCATTAAACTTGTTGATCACTTAAAAGGAGAAGAAAAACAGAATGGTGCCCTTTATGCTAACTAAACTATTCTAGTATATGATCTATCAAAAACGATTTTGTTGTCGCCAAATAAGAAAGTCATAAGGTTCACTCTTATCTCTTACCAAGATGACAGCACTATCAACACGTGTACATATTAATACATATGTTATAAGAATATATACATACATGTGTACAGATGTACGATAAATGTTTGATACAAATAATGAAGATTTCGAAAACTGTTAACTATATGTATATGAGGTAACTTTCGTATGGAAATATCGATACCCATTTCTCCGCTGTTTATGTGACCAACGTTCAATGATCCTATAAAAACAAACAATGTAATGGATCACCTATCGAAATGGAAGTGATGACCACGCTCGAAATATAGTAATAGCGTTTTATGTTACGGGAAGGATATGTTTCTGTACAACCCGTAAATCCTTTGTAGGTTTGAAAAACAAAAGGAATTTTTGTGTTAAATTACAACGGATTCATATCACGGTATATTTTTAGGGAAGATTGTTTGTGTTATATTAAAAAAGTACATTTTGAAACAAGCTCAGTTCTGTTTGAAGACATATTAGAGACGATGAAAATCATATCAACTTTTAAGTGTAAATTTACTGACGGACTGAAAGGGAGTAAGTTTCGAAATGAAATTTTATTTTGCGTATGAGATTGTACAAAATATCTAGTTCTTAGGCTGACGATATGTTCATTTGTTCATCATGTCATTACCCACAGGGCGTGCAAATATTAACAGTAATATATATTATATAAATTATTAACAATTAATTAATTAAATATTTGTACAATTTCATTAATATATAATAATTAAAGTAGGAATCAGAATGTCAATAATATAAAAATATAGATTATCACATACATATAAAAGATTATAAAACAGATTTATCTATTCTGTGTCTTCCAATTAAAGTAATCATTAATATGATAAAAGAATTTCTCCAATAGCCAAGCAATTAATTAGTAATCATATTATTTTATTATTACTTTTAAATCCCTTCCTTCCAAATCAGTGTATTTTTATAGTGCGAAGTTTAATTATTAGTTGTATAAGGAATTAATGTGCCGTATATAGGGCACATTGATTAGAACATAATGATGAGGTACATCATAATGAGAAGGCTTTCATGCGCATCAATTTTAGTAAATTCAAAAACGAAGGTCATCAAAACAATTCAATTATTTGCATTATTCCGCAAATCAACAGGACTGTGTATAAGTATGTCAGTAAATCAGTCACTGAACCACCACCGATTGTTAGTATTTTTTTATTGCTGTAGGACAGCAGACTGACGGCCTGCTTAGAATTTAGCAGTTACTATCGCTTATGGGTGTTTGCAACGCCAGTGGCATCGCGAACACGCTGCTGTCTCATAAGGGTACAGGAACTTGGGTCTCTAATGCCGGAATACAACACAAGGTTATTATGGCGGCATACTTAAGACAAAAGGTGGTCGCCATCCAGACGGGCTTGAGGCCCTACCATGTAGCTAGGGTGGGTTGTTTTGTCGCCGTTTACATCAGGCCAACGTAAAGCACCAGTATTCTTTCTCCGTCTTTGCACGGATAATGCACGAATTGCACGAAATAAACTTATTCGATTCAAATGACTACGACACAGCTGTCCCGTGTCTACATAATGCTTGTCTTGCTGTAGCAAGTATTGGTATCATATGCAAATAAATAATTGTTCTCGGTGTCACGGAGAGTGAGAAAGAGTGTGTTTAGACTCCAGAAGGTAAAAATAATATTCATTTTCAAAGGTTCAAAAATTCTGTTTTGTTTTATCAAAGTAACCTAGAAAAGTTCGTAATTACAAAACATTTGTTTTTAAACAAGTTTTACTTGAACGACGTTGCTGTCAGTAATGAGGCACCATACAATAACAAATTAACAAACCACTTTCCGTACGAGTTCACACACTATTTTAACATACGTATGTCGCTTCCAGCGATATGCCATCTTATCTTCAAGAAAGTTCAACTGTCTGGCCTTGTAGTCAGTTTGCGTTGCAGTTTGTAATCTTAGCGCTGGAGCTTAAACATCTCTAATGAGAGAAATGTTGTTTACTTATGTAATAATATGAAGTTTAAAATTCAAATAATGAACTTGCTTTATGTGATGTAAAGATATTTAAGAAAATAGAAGCAAGAATATGGGAGTTACGCATTTTAACTGCGTTTTCAATTTCATCGTTTGAGTTTATATTTAAAAGCCGTTTCGCCCCCTGATAAAAGATGAGAATCCTCATTAAAATATTAATTATGGTGTTTACCCTCAACATAATTATGTATATTATATAACGATAACAACCCATAATCTCACAGTTTTGGGCTCGGGAATCCCCTTAGATGGACCGGACAATATATCCGCCACCATCGCAACCGGTAGCAATAATATGCGAATAATCGAGAACTGTGTTAGCGGCACATGCCGTCGTAGAATTTAAACCAGCTTGGCCTCAGAGTGTATACTTGAGGTAGGTGCAGCCAAATAGTGTCATGTTTTATCCGTGCAAGGGCACGGAGATAGAATACAAACCTCTGCGACCGAGATCGGCCTGTCATAAAAGGCAACAAAACAAACTACCTTAGCTACGTGGAGCGCCTCAAGCCCGTCTGGATAGCGACCACCGTTGGTCTTAAGTGTGTCGCCATAAGAACCATGTGTTGTGTTCCGGCATTAGTGATCCAAGTTCCTGTACCCTTATGGGACAGCAGTGTGTTCGCTATGCCACTGGCATTGCAAACACCCATAGGCGACGGTAACTGCTAAATTCTAAGCGAGCCGTCAGCCTGACTGCCGTCATACAGCAAAAAAAATGTATCTCAACAGTTATTCATCTTGTAATTTGCTTGGTTTTATGTGCTACTCAAAATTGGACCTCGATCCTCAGTTATGATTTGGACGCAAGTGACGAAAACCAGTTAGTTGATGTAGGTAAGCTATATATTTTTCTGGTGAAGCTTTCAGTTTTCTGGTGAAACACCAAGACAGGATTTATATTCATAAAGTTCGATAGTAGAAAATAAAATTACGTTGCATTAAATATACAACCTCGTGTTAATTGGCATTTCTCTTTTTTCAAATAAACGCCGGCATATTTAATTTAAATATTATAGTTTCAATTAATCGTGGTTTATTAGCAATTTATAATTTAATCGCCGTAAAGCTCTTAACTCACGGTTTAATTTACGAAACCGAAGATTAAAAGCTTATTTAAACGTGAGCAGAAATTTAACATCACTTGCATTTGTCGTAAAGCCTCTATATCGAAGAGGTTTATAGAGCGATAACCGCGCTTGAATTCGTTAAAAGTTATAAAAAAAAACAAGCATTTCTCGCCTCACGTCTGGGTGTTTATGTATAATATGTATATATTTACAAAAAAAGTATATAAGAAGTATATCAGTGGTATATTACCCATAGCACAAGTGCTACGCTACTTGGTTTGGGACTAAATGGCGATGTGTGAATTGTCAAAACATTTATTTACTTATTATTACATATCAAAAAAATATTCTCACTTCCCGTGAAGCTTGGACTATAAAGACATTTGTCTTCCAGGTTATAAACTTTCAAGTATGTCTTAAATTTTGCAGAAATAAATAAATATAAAATAAATAAAAATGCATAACATCATTAATTTATTTTTTATTGTAATGTGGGTATACTCGTACATTTCATACAGCCCCATCTAGTCCCAAAGTAGGTAGCATAACTACATATGTAATTATTTTTGTAAATAAATCGTCGGCTTATTGCAAGAAGTCATTATGTGAAATTTCATTATTTTGGGAAAACAGCATTTTAGTTGGAATTAGTTAGTGGTTATGTTGATTAGCCAAAGTCGTAACGGCTAAAATTGGCCAGCTAGAAATTAGTGTTTTTGCATTTTGTAGAATATGTAAAAATAAGCCCATAAATAAAAACGTATTTAGTGATTTTTGCAGTTAATGAATTTTTGCAATAAGCCGTCGAAATACATGTTATACATAAACACCCAGACGCGAGACGGGGATCGAACCCATTACCTCCGCAAGGGTACCGAAGTGCGTCAGCCGCTATGCCACGGAGGTCGTCAAATATCAATCCATAATGTAATTTTAAATGTGGGTAGGTAGTCAATTCATTCCGCCATTACTCGAGTTAGCAATCGGACTTATTTTATTTTAATAGTCCTCCCAAATTTTATAATTATCTACCTTAAATTGTAAGACAATTGGTAACATAGTTTTAACTCCCATGTATGGATACCTATATGGCACACAAGGGTCAGGACACAAGTCGAAACCATTACTCACAAGTTGAAATGTCAAATACATTTTACTCATATGTAAATCGGTTCAGTAGCTGTGCGTTAGGTCGGCAAAAGCTTTTAGTGAATGCGTGTGGGAGTAATGTGGGTCAAAATGTGTTTTAATACTTTCTTAGGCTGTCAAGATTTTGTTTGAGCTGCCTGTTCGATGGTTAATAATAATAAATATTCTAGGAAAATTCACACAGGGCGATCAAGTCCCAAAATAAATACCGCACGTGTGTTATAGGTACTAGATCACTAATATACTACATATAATCTTTATCCGTGCAGGGGCGGAGAAAGAATACTAACCCCTGCGGCCGGTGTCGGCCTGTCGTAAAAGGCGACAAAACAACCCTAGCTACGTGGTATGGCCGCAAGCCCGTCTGCATGGCAATATGTATTTATTTACTAAAAAAAAACATGTGTATCAGTGATGTAGTCCCCATAACACAGCTCTTCTTCAGTTTCATTGCTTCGAAGATTCTGAACGCGTCTTGCGTCGCGCGTGCGACGGCCTATATTTTGACGCCTCCCTGCTGGCATTTTCTTATCGATAATAATGAATATCACTATGATAAAACTCTAAATACACGTAACATTTCGAAGCATTGATGTAACAGTTTGAAATCACTTGTCACATACACACATGTAATAACATTAAAATAATTAATATAAAACACTTTTTTTATAATTTTTATGTTATACAAACCTTGTCCTAACAATAACGAATACATAAAACAAAGAATCATCCAATTTGGTGCAGTCATTCGAACGTGATGAGCGTACATACATTTCGAAGATCCATTTTTATTTATATAGATTTCGTCCACGCGCCATAGTAATAAAAATTGTTAAACATTGCGGCACGTCCCACAGTAAAATTCTATTACAGTGTTTCTACATTGTTATTTTTATTAAGAAAAACTAAATAAATAATGACTACATTGTCCAATGTCAAAAGTTGTTAAACACTCATACACATATAATATGACTTAGACTTCAAACAAGTTCTAGATTTGCAGAATCGTCGCCCCATCCTTCTACACGAAGTTGAATACTGTTCCTCTATTAAATTGTGTCTTATAACAACATGCACACGTTCAGGAATCTCAAGTGCTGACATCCCTGAAGTTTTCTGCCTACTTACAAGTTTGTCCAATAACATCGACGTTTTCTCTAATTTTACAGTATCGCTTAAGTATAAAATATTTAGTTGTATTAACTTGGTACCGTCACATGATGCATAGAACTCGTTCTGGTTTGAGTGTGTCTGTTATGATTGTGAAAAATTTCCGCGATCCACATTTTGTGTTAGTGCGGGAACTGTTTTAAAAATTAGACTTAATCTAGAACCAGAAGTAATCGTAGACAGTTTTTGGATTTTGGTTTCATGAGTTCACGGCGTGTAGTCCTTGCTTTAACGGCTTAGTTAAAAGAGGAAGGGTCGTGGCGGCTTGGTCGGCGAAAAGCGTCGCACGTCACAGATTGACATTGACGTTTTGATTTGACGTTTGACATTTTGGTTCGATGTGTAAGCGTTTTAATCGCAAACAATATATCTTAACCAAATATCAACAGAAACCTGAATATATATAATCAGTTTAATCCAAATATCTATTACACCGGAATAACATCTTGTGCACATATGTCTCGCTTCGTTACCGATAAACATTGAAATCAATCAGGGCAATTACGCCTAACGTGATTTTCGTGGGTCCCTCATCAATGATTCAACACCACGCAACCAAAAACAGGCAAACGGATCAAACTGTATATATACAAGCATCACGAGTGTGCGTACATACATTTTAATGTACAATGAATAAGCGGTTAGCAAATATTATAATTGTATTCATCATCGAAAACTAATTGTATTCGGGCGTTTAAATTTTGTAGTTTAAAGTTACATAATGAAAAACATTTATTTATTTGGTATGAAATATAGGAAAATAGGAAATATTTTATATACACTAAATAAAATGATAGATTACGTAAAAAAATTAATACACAGACATCTGAGTAAATTATGCTTATATTATAGGTGATATTATTATATTACCTATATATTATTATACATTGATTTACCAGAAAGGAAAAATATTACAAAGATCATTTCCAAATTACAAAGTCTGAAATGGAGCCAGGAATATTGAGCTTTAGCTTTAGTGAGTCGGGGTAGATATTTCTAACCACTCGATTTGAAAGAGATATCGTTTATAATGTCTGCTATTATTTCAGTTTGATCGTACTGTTTGAACATATTCTAGGTGGTTGCTAAACTATGTATATGCATGCTTCAATACGTACGCGGCTTGTGTACATGATTAAGTATGTATAATTGTATGATAGAAGAGGAGAGGAGGAGTATTTTGTTACCTAGCTTTAATACTCATTCAATGGAGATATTCTATTGGTTTACTAGTTACGCCAGTTTTCTAGTAGAGCCATTTCTAGGCTGTAGTGCTATGTACAGTAGGGTTCGAACCCTATGGAGGAGAAAATATTTGCATAGTTCAAATAGTTCGTTCGTACACACCAAGATAGAACGGTAATTATATACAGGGAACTGTCTTAAAAAATCATTCCTACAGCATTGCCAAATTACTATTGATTGATTTTTGTGTAATGAAAGCGCTCTTTCGATAAAGAACATTTGTATTAATATAATAGAACTTACATTAAAATCAACTCCTGACGGTTAACCTGAAAAAATAAAGTGAAATATTAAATTCGTATCAATTTGTACTAATCATAAATGTACTAATTGTAAAAGGCGACTAAACAACCTAAGCCAGGCATTAAGGTTCCGATTCCTTCTGAATGGCAACCACCCTTGGTTTTTAAATATGACGTCATAATAACATTGTGTTGTGTTCCATAAGTGACTAGGTTCCGGTACCACTACGCGGATGGCAGCGTGTTAGCGTTGCCTCTGGCGTAGCAAACATCCATAGGTGACGGTAACTGCTAACTACTAAGTGGGCCGTCAGCCTGTCTAGTGTCCTACAAAAAAAAAACCAGCATTAATGCTGAATTTGATACAGTTTAGGACAAAATAATTTTTTTAATTAATGAACTTTTTAAATGTATAAATATGTATCATTTTAGTCCTAAATAAAAGCTTTCTTTCTACGTTATAAAAAATATTATGAAACGTGTACCAAAACTTTAAATAGGATTTTTTGCAAACGTGAAATATTTGTGATGAATAATGTTGTTAATAATTATATTCTAGTCAATGCTTTAGCCCAAAGGTTCCCAGATTTTTTTTTCATAGACCACTTTCAAAATTTTGCTGGTTCCGGTGGACCCCCTGCAGCTACATTTCTACCATATTCCCAAATCTTTACAATAAATGTGAAGATTAAATATTATTATGGAAATTTGCGTTGCGGCTGAGTTTAAACCACGAATTAACAATTTTCGAAAAAAAAAAAGTGAGAATTGGTAATTAATGGTAACAAATGAGTAACCTTTATCCTTGGCATTCGTATTTATATTGGTGAAGAATCAAACGAGTTCTTGCAAGATTGCAAGCACACACACTACTAGTCGTATTTCGTCACTTTGCACGTCTGAACAAGCGTTGCGGGTGGCGGCGGCGGCAGCGGCGGCGCTTTGCAAGGCTCGACACGTTGTACTGAATATGGAATGTGCAAGTTTTTACAAGTAACAGTCGCTGAGCTTTTTGAAAATTTTCATGGAGCCCCACTTACAAATTATAAACCCCCATTTTTTGTCACGTCAACGTAGACCCCCGTCGAGTCTCCTGTGGACCCCTGGGGGTCCACCGGACCACTTTGGGAACTAAGTCTTTAGACTAACGTTAAAGTGGCTAATCACTATTAAAGCGTCGAGCTCTTTATTTAACAAGCACTCGAGCACTAAATACGTAAACAATCTTTCCGTCATATTTCTAGACTGAGTGATATTACATTACGCTCAAAAAATCTATTATATATCGTAATATCTCATAGTTCTCATTAATATACATTTTGGAGGATAGGTCTACATCTGCTTAATCTTCTTATTAGTGGAAATTAAAAAAAAAATGAATAAACAAACAAGGAAGGAAGAGGTAATGCAATTTTAATCATTATTTATGAACTGCATAGGTTTCTGATAAGTCCACACGCAATATTACTCGTTATGTACAAAAAAACCACAAAAGTTTAATCTTATATACTAACCAGAGAAGTAGAAAAAAATAATGATGCCCACGCTCTTGACCTTTCCCTTATGAATACATAATGTTGTGGTCATTATAGCGTGAAACTATATCATCAACATAATATTAAATATTCTCCTGAGTACACGTTACGTGCTTTTCAGCCTTTGAAAAGGGTTAAGTGCCGTTTGAAAGATGTGGATCGTACAAAAATAGCGGCTTCTAGTCTTCGGCCTCCAATTTTAGCAATTTGTTCATATACATATATAATATGATTTGGATTTACATATAATAAAGACCACCATCACAGGATCTTGTCAGATTTATTACCTAGATCGGACATTATATAATAATAAATAATAAAACATACCAATAGTGGTGTCAGTGAATGGGCTTATAGCGAAGAGCCTCTACAAACACCTAGAGAGGCTTTCGTTAGGTAAATGAGTGAAGGGTCGGATACAGAATGCGGTTGTCTTGAGCACGGCACGTATAGTGAAGCGATTCTTGTTTCTGGAGCCCTAACCGTCGGTATATCGTCATGGTATCCGAACCCAAGACCTCTAGTTTAGTCCTCGAGTGTAATACCACCAAGGTACTTGGTGTCTTTATATGCATTATATACTTCTGGTGATTAACTGATGGGCTTCTAATACTCTTTCTGCACCCGTGAAAGCCCACATTTTATTTACATAGAAAGAAAAGGAACCTAAGCCACGTAGGAATATTTAGATGCAAACAACATTTTTGCTTCGTACCAATATTTTCAGATTTGAATTGCTTGCATTTGAGTATCTTTGTTTTGAGCGCTTACTACCTGTACTATTAGGCGCTCTTAGGTTATCTATTATTTCTTGAACATCCTGTATCTTGGTCAAAACGTTTCTAGAATCAAATGCTATATTGGAAACAAATTTTCAATTATCTTCTCTCTCACTCTTTCTTTCTCGAATTTATGTTACCAGCATGAGAAGCTGGCAATTGATCCAAAAACAGTAAGCAGTATTGTAAGTAGTAGGTCTATTAAATGAGTAAAGTACGTAATGCAAGTTAAGACTATAAGAAAATGACAACGAAAATAAAGATTAGTAAGTGTAGAATCAGAAGAACGAAAAGCAAAGAATATGTCTTAGACTATAACGCGGGTAGATAGAACGATGTTATTTAATATACGAGCGGATCCATTGTGATGCGAATAATTGTATATGCTGAGGATATCCATTGAAATGCCGGAGCTGACTAATTGATGTCATATCCAAAATACCAATCGAAATGCGATACGGTGAAATAACAGCCAAGCACAAAGGAGCAGAGAGCAAACGTTAAATTTGTCGATATACTGCAATATCATTTCATTGTTATTAATGACATTTTATAAATCAAAAGTAATAGTTTTTCTTTTGGAGTACCAAATACTGCTTAAATTCTGCCTTCGTCGTCTTTCTATCACCGCACTGCTCGTCATCGGTTGGGCGTTCATCCCCATTTCCTGAAGCCTCTTCTCACTTGCACAATATATTTGGTTTTCCCATCGCAGTACGATTGGGGTTTTTCAAAAAAGGCCTTATAGAATTTCGGCCGGCAGCGCGTTGGCAAAGCCTCTGGTCTGCCTGTCTAATGAACTCCAGATATAAATTAAAAAATATTAGGATTATATTTCATTTGCTACAGAGACATTCCTCTTATTTTCCCAAGATCCATCGTGTGTTTGTTTTTTAACTGTTATTAAATGTACACAACTTAAGTAGAAGAGAAAATTAAGGGAAACCAATTGACTGTATAGGTTTAAGAATTGAGACCTGGCGAAAAAGTTCACACTGATCTTGATTCCATCCCTTCCCGGTTGCTTTTTTGCTGACAAAGTATAGCTGAAGAAACAGTAGTAGCACGACAGTTGCACCATAAAGTTATGAACACTTACAAGTACTATAATATCTTGATACGGGCAATAATATAATGCACAATTCTTTTTAAATTCGAATATTATTCCGCCTTTCATTTTCAGTCTAAATAATTATATAATAAGTTATACTTTTGCACAGTGGATACAGGTTACTTGTCGGATTGTGTCAAAGTATTGTTAAATTACACATCCATGACAAAAAGCTTTAATTTATGTAATCTCATCTTTTTTGACAAAAGTCTGATCGATTATCAAACGAACACTGTATTAAATTTAGAGTTTAAAATATATTTGGAAATTGGCTAATTTGGTTAAATTATTGCGATATTAGCAATAATTTGACAATGTAAAGATACCCGAACGCAACTGCTTATATTTAACAAAGGCCTAACAAAGGATTTACATCATTCGACTCCATTGCATCCAAATCATTCAGTCAGATTAAGAGTTACGTAAATAGACAATCACAGCATCCCGCATCCTGCGTTTGTCTAACCCCAAAGCTAAAAATATTTCGAATGTAAAAGTAATTTAATGATATTCACGTGTTTTTATTAAGATAAACTATTATTAACACAAACTAAGTTGCATAGCACTTGTGTTATGGGTACTAGGCAACTGAAAACTACATATATACTTTTCTTTTGTAAATACATACATATCATACATAAACACCCAGACGCGAGACGGGAATTGAATTAATGACCTCCGCAAGTGTACCGAAGTGCGTTCGTTATCTTTTACGCCACCGAGGTCGTCAATTGCATGTTAAAATCGTTGAAATCGCTCTAAGTGAAGTGAAAACATTTCTTCATGAATTTAACGTTTTATTGACCTCGCACGGCACTTAGCTCGATCCTCATTGCTCTGGGATTTGGCTAATAGCATTAACTCAGCTGTGAATGGGGACAAATTGAGCACCACACTTTAAATCGTTGGAAATCTCTTTGCAAGTAATACATTTACATACTATTTGTACATACGCAAATAGTACAGCTAAACCGTGAGCATTTCAAACGCACGAAATCCGAAGTATGTAATGTAATACATATTCAAATGTTGCACTAGGGAATATATTTTACGAAGCGCCTAGCTTGAGAAAATAATAAATATTGCACTCCCCGTGTATAACAATTTTCATAACTTCACATTACAAAATTGCAATATACAGGGTTATAATTCAACATTTTTATT
Source organism: Malacosoma neustria (assembly GCA_963693495.1). Taxonomy (NCBI): domain Eukaryota; kingdom Metazoa; phylum Arthropoda; class Insecta; order Lepidoptera; family Lasiocampidae; genus Malacosoma; species Malacosoma neustria. The sequence goes on from OY856383.1 coordinate 14,934,186, forward strand.
CTCGCAAGACGTAGTAGATACGTTAATTATACGAGGTATTAGCTCAAACTCATAGATGTATAAATTAGACTTTCCTTTTTGTAATCGCATTAATTAAATGTAACTCTGTTATAATCAGTGTATTTTTTTATTCACAAAAATGAGAAGATATTGAAACTATAGGCACTTTGCTAGTTTTCTTGCTGTAGGACAGCAGACAACTGACAGCCTGATTAGAATTTAGCAGTTACCATCGCATATTGGTGTTTGTAACGCCAGTGGCATCGCGAACACGCTGCTGTCCCATAAGGGTACAGGAACTTGGATTACTAATGCCGAAACACAACACAAGGTTATTATGGCGGCATACTTGAGACCAAAGGTGGTTATAGTGGTGGTAGTTTCGCACGTGTAATGACACTAAACAATTGTTCATTTACTTACTATTTTATTGTATGGACATTCTTATAGTCATCATCATTCACGAAAACATGAATCGTTCAGCTGGATATCCCCGCTTAGCTAAAGCCAAATGCTATATAGGTTGTTATTACTTCTGTTTTAACGCTTTTTTGTCATTTAAAAGGTTACTTAAAAGTTAAACCATAGTTTACCTTTTAAGTAATAATTTTAAGGACATCTTTTAAACAGTTAATTAAATTCAAACTCAATTTTTTATTCAAAATAAATTCCTACTTAGAACATTTTTTAAAGTCAAATATTATGTATTTTTACTAATATTTACCAATCGCTTAAGTTACCACCGCTTCACAACGTGTTTTGCTGTTACACGAAGAAGAGGAAAGAAACTCCCAAGCTACACGTCTAATTTCAACATAAAATCTCATAACAAGCTTAAGCTAAGAATACATAAAAATTAAATAAATTATTATACAAATAGATATTTTACCATGCTTACAGATACAAAATTAATGGAAAATGTCAGAACCGTGCATCTATGTAAAAGCAGCTTTATTTTCAATAAAATCATTAATTGAGTAATATACAATTACTATATAAAATGATCTATCATAACAAAACGTAATATAAAAAATAAATATACACTAAAACAATTTCAGATCGAGCTTTCTTACTCCGGCAGAGAGAGCCGCAGCTTGAAATAATGCCTATTAGACATTCGTGGCACATAAAAATGAAAGATTAAGCCATAAAGTTGTTCAGCCTTCTGTACGACGGAAATCTGTATGCCTATATACTGTCTTCGTTGCCGTGCCCGCAACGAGTTTCACGTAATCATCACGAGTCTACGTAGAAGAGATTCGCCATGTTATATTATTACAAAGCAAAATCTTACAATACCTTAAAAAGATACCGAATTACAAAAGTATATGTATCCTATAGAATAATACGAAAGAATGTATATTTTTCATAAAATCTACACATCGACGCTTGAAAGACAACCTTTACTAAGCGACATTGAGTCAACTTTCCAGGAAAGTGATTTGAAGTTCACATGTTTTGAAATAATATTATAACCTATCTAATTGTTGGATTGAAATGATTACTTATTTTCGGTTGGATCATTTAAATCCAACAATTAGGTATTTAATTATAATACGTTTTTGGAACGAAGTTCCTTAACGCGGCCTACGGGTAGTGCGATTTAGTAGAAATCGTCACGTAACTAAATAGGGAGACAACAGTGAAATCATGTATTCAGAGTCCAAAAGAGTGTGGAAAGCGCAAACGCCAGAGTGTAAATAAAACACCAAAAACCAATGCTTAACGCCAGCAACAATTCCGGCAGAATCAAAAAACATACGAAAAAGTGAAACGTTGGATTCGGATCTTGCCAGGTATTATAATTCTTTTTCTATTTGTTTTATTTTTTTAAAACGTAATGAACTTCGTTCCTGTCGGGGGTCCCCCGACCGCGCATTTTTTTTATATTTGATACTTTAAAAAATTTTACAATGCATACATGAAAAAGTTTTTTTTTATATTGTATAAACAGCAACATCGTCCAAGCGGCAAGAAGCAAAAGCTATTTGTGATGCGATTTTTGTAAAGCATAATTGAAAGAATATCCTCTTTTTGATCTAGCCCTCTTTCTGTATCAGTCCATTTCATTTTCATTTTTCATGTTCAGCTAATTAATATAATATATATTATCAAAATATATATAATCCCGCATGTTTACACATATTATACTTTTTTAATTTTCAGTATTTAAAGGTGGCTTGGAATTAATTGCAACTTAGAATACAATGTATATATTATAAAACATCAGAGTTAAGTACTCTGTCATTACGAGCCTTGATAAATATATTGATTGAATGAAAAATGGTTTCTGGATGGAAAAATTTATGGTGAATCTCTTTTATTATACTCAATGGAAACCCGAATGAAAATAAAAGCAACAGTAAAAGTAACTCATTCGTACAGCGAGTACAGCGATGCTTCTATTGTCATTCATCAAGGTTCCAATTCATTTTTGATTGTGCACTATATTTTATGATGTTTTCCTTTTATTCTCTTCACGTGATAGAAAATTAAACTAGGAATAACCAACGAGATTGGAATCAGTTAGTTGAATATTAAATTTTATTATGTTCCCATGAGTATCAGGGAATTTACTCGCCTTTTATAATTCACACACTATATAGGAAGAGTCAAGTGGTAAATACCTTATAATATCAAAGTAAGCAACATCTATTCCAGCTTGTCTCCCTTTTTTCTCAAGAAAAGGAAGACATTAAGAGGCAGTGCAAGATTTGTTGCGATTGACTTAATCACTTCAATGATGAATACTGATAACATATACTTCTAAATGATGCATTTTATTCTTTATACATTTTGTTAAAATCATATACTTATCATATAAGTTTGGTATCCAAGTGGCAGACGAATTCTAATAATATATTTGAAGTATAAGAATTTTACGATGTTATCGTATGAATATTATATAGTATCATATTATAATTTACATGTAAATATATGTGTATAAAACATTGGAAGGAAACCTACATAGGTTGTCTGGAAGAAATTGCATCTTAGCAATAAGGCCGCCTATTGTGCACTAGTTATAAGCTTAATATTAAGTTACTTTGTATATAATATTTGGTGGACAATAAAGAATAGTCTATATATTATGTATCTACATAGAGAGATCTCCGGCATGTAAAATCCATCAATCCACATTGGACAAACGTGACGGTATATTCTCAGGTATACGGCAAGACATTAAGGGATGTTATTACTATTCATATAATAGAAGTATTAAATTGTTGTTGTGTCATTTGTCAATACCAACAATTACATATTAATTTTCTTCAAGTCGCCAAATAATTTATTATTGAACATTAAGTGAAATCAAAATTATACTTTAGAGATTGATTTCTTTGAAACGGTCGCAAGATGGCATCTAGTTATTTACAAATTAAGTAATCCATTAATTCCCTCTCCGCCTTCCCAGAAACGAGATAAGGTGAGTCTATTTACCTTATTGGCTGAATGCATAGCCATTTCTGTCACGAACTTGAATTGTTTCTGTACTTGTGAAATTTTTCCTCATAAATGTTTTTAATTTTCAGTGTAAACTCTTTATAACGTCACTTGATTTAATGACAAACTCCTTAAAACGTCAAAATTGCTTAATTTTGATTTACCTTGTTTTCTATACAATTACACTCTGTATATCATTACGTTCACTCTATTTAACGACAACAATACACTATGTTACACACAACATTAATTAACGAGAACAACAGCATTATAAATAATTAAGCAGGATTTTCTAAGTAAAGACGATCCTGTCTATCCACCAAGCATCAAACAAGCACTTGCTGCATCGAAACTATTAGAAAATTACTTTTTGTTGATCCGACAGTATCTCAAGATATGACTAAATTACATAATAAAATACAATAAACATATTGGAGCAGCAAAAAATATTAGACGAAGATAATAGACTATACGCAATAAGTGTTGTTATTTGTATGAATAATAATGTTTGTTTGTAAATGTACTATATTAGTACATATTACTATAGAATATTATAGTAACATAACATATTTTATTTCTCTCCATTTATTGACCACTCTCTATAACGCTGAAAAATGCTCAGTTCGTTAAGTGTCGTTATATAGAATTCACACTGTATTTTAAATTCTGGCAGACTTAGACAAGTTATATACAGCTCTTGGTATTTATAACTTGTCCTAGCTACACATGGAATAGGTATCAATTACCTTAGGCCTTCAAAGAACTCGTATTAATTAGCATCACAAGGAAACGTAATTAGTACAAGTAGCGTAATTAACTGTATCGATTCTCAAGGTGATCTAGATATGGATGTACATCGGTCCATTAATTTCTTGGAGCATAACGAACTTTGGCCCTGAGGCGTCATTAGCTGATTAATGGTCACAGGAAGAGTATTAGAGTAAAGATCCTTCACAGTTTTGATGAGGGTGAAGTTTCAAGTTAAATGGTGTTTGATATTTTTGAAAGTCTCGTCATTTGAACTCGAGGGGAGCTAAGACTGTACATTTTTTATTCTATTTTCTGAATAATTTGATAAGTTTGAAGTAGTAGAGTGTATACGATTTTAATACCAATAAAAAACTCATTTGTGCCCTAAATTTTTTCAGTAATATGATTTTAAAACAGCTTTTTATAAAATTTAATAAGTTATATAATAAACTATTTAGTTACGGGTTCATTGCTATCTAAATGCGAATGAATTTGTGAGTGATGCATTTTTTAAGGTTTGAATATAAATTGTAGGTAAGGCAAAACAAATTCTCCAAGATTTTATTAATTTTAGATGGTTGTTTCATTTGGTTTTATTTAGTGTTTTATTAGGTTTTCTTTTTTTATTTCTGAGGAAAAGCAGACAGGCTGACGGCCTACTTAATAGTAAGCAGTTACCGTCGCCTATGGATGTTTGCGATGCTAGGGGCTCAGCGAACTAGCTACTGTCCCATAGGGGTACAGGAACCTGGGTCACTAATGCCGGAATACAACATAAAGTTATTATGAGATCACACTTATAGACCAAGGGTGATTATCATCCAGCCGGGCTTGGGGTCCTACCACGAAGCTAGAGATGTTTTGTCTACTTTTACGACAGGCCGACCCCGGCCGCAGGAATTAGTACTTCCCCCCTGCACGAAGAATAAAGAACAAATAGTCTACAAAAAAGATGCATGGTCTTGGTAATGGTTGTAGCTCCATTATTTGTATTATCAACTGAATAAGTACATACATTCATGTCATATAGCTTCTCGGATATCGTATGATTAAAAAAGATAAGAATAACACTCCGAGGTACATCGCAAACTTTTGTAAGGCTTGATCTTCATCAAGAAGTTTTGCAGTTTCCGCAGGAAATGTATTTGTACCTGTAGTTTGCGGTAACTTGGAGTAGAATAGTTTTCTTTTTTGTGCGCAAAGTTTCTCTTGCACTTTGGATGTTCGGATATGTGGAAATTGATGGAGCCGGAGTAAGGAAAGCGATTTCGAGTTATCCAGTTTTTAATGTTTTATAAGAAATAAAATAAATACAATGGGACAATTTTGTAAATAAATACATTAAAAAATTTAAATAAATAATTAATAAATACAAACACCCGCAGATTAAAAGAACTTATTACATAATATATATAACATAATCTAATTATAGCTATCTTTTTTGCACGGCTTAAAACCTTATAAACCAGCTAATGGCCCAAAATTGACGTAGGAACACCGAAGAGCGAGCCTCAACTTTGCATTGAGCACTTAAATTGGTCATACCTGTGGTACATTGTAATGGAGCAAAGTCCTCTTTTCTGACGAGAATAAGATCATGCTGTATGGTAATGACGGAAGGCAAAAGGTGTATCGAAGATAGGTTACGGTGGCGGTTCATGGACGGTTTGCTTAGGCATAAGCGCTGATAGAAAAACCGAACTTGCGTTTGTATCTGGACCTCGGTTACCGTCATTAACTGGGTCACATTACTCGAAGAGTGTCTGGAGTCTCGTGTGCTACCCTACGCACATTTTATTGGCGAAGACTTTATTTTTATGCAGAACAATGCTAAGCATAAACACCCACACGTGAGACGAATCCGAGAATCGAACCTGTGACCTCCGCAATCACACCACGGCAGTCATCATTGTTTTCATTCGTCAACTTTTTTACTATCAATACTTCTCTTATCCGTTTCAAACTTTACGTATATCAAGATAATCATCCCAGGGTTGAAACACGGTATCTAAATTTCTGCTTTGGTGCCCGGAGTCCGCGTTCCGACTTTTTCTACTTCACTTCGTACGGTCTTCAGCATCTCTGGTAGTCCATTGCACGCATTTTCTTTACGACTTAGCTAGGACTTATTAGATTAAGACTTATTATATTATAGGCAGTAATAAACTGTAGTCGTTGCTGACAACTTAACCTGAGCTTAGCTTAATCTAAACAAACCCAACTTATCATATAAATGTATCTAACAAGGCTGTACGTCTAAGCTCGGCTTTAAAGCTTATATTTGCTTGAAATCTAATTAAATTAACCGCGTGTAGTGTATATTTATCTTATTTACATCCTAAACCACATACTCGTATAATTGCAATTCCTACATTACGAATAAGAAATTTATAATCATTGTACAATTGATAATCAAATTCTCGTTGGCTGGCTGATGCGTCATATTTTCCGAGTATCACTAAAATTCTCAAAGCCGACCAAATATACGAAATTACGTTCAAGATCATAATGTGTAGACCGTTAGTTGAAGACCTCCCTGGCATAACGGCTAATGTACGTCGGAACGCCTGCGAAGTTCACAGGGTCCCGTACCGTGTCAGGGTATTTATTTATAATACGAATTACAAAAAACATTTAGAAGATTACATTACAATATAAGTAGTATATCAGTTTTATAGTACCCATAATACAAATGCTATGCTACTTACTTTAAGAGTTAATGGTGCTATAGGAAACATTTTAAAGTAGGTAGTAAAGATACTAATAACCCCTGTTATTGGTATCTTTTTTACATCTAGAGTTCAGAAGACAGGCAAACGGCCCATCCGATAGCAGGTGGCCACCGTCACGTATGGACGTTCACAACACCAGAGGCATTGCTAACACGCTGCCTCTAATAAATTCTATAACGTCTGTTTTGTAAAAGCCTATATTATACTGCGATGGAAAAACCTTAACCAGAAGTTCATTCAAATCCGGTTAGTACGCAACCTTGCGATCAGTCTCGTACATGAAAGTAGAGGCTCCAGGAAATGGAGATGAACGCCTGTGAAATGAAACTAGCTGTGCCCGCGACTCCATCCGCGTGGAATAGTGTACTGTTTGGGCAGTATTTTAAGGATATATTTTATGTAAACCATAAGGATTTTGGATTACAAACCCTAAAATATTAATAAATGAGATATACAAACTGCGTTCGAACCTACAAAGTCCAGCCTAAGCTGAACCCTATTTTATATGATTGATGATATAAATCTGAGGTCAACTTAAATTGGATTATAAAACCCGAAACTGATCACTTTTAACTAAAACCATTATTTTTTCTAAAATAAAAGTAGTCGAAGTTACTCCTTGTTACATCAGCTGTCTGCCAGTGAAAGTCCCGTCAAAATTGGTTCAGCCGTTTCAGAGGTTAGCCGGAACAAACAAACAGACAGACAAAAATTGTATATACCGTGTGTGGGGGATGTAATAATACAGGTTTGTCGGTACCCACCTCACATTTAATCTCGAGCGGTTATTTTTATAATTTACGCTGCGGACACAGGATCTTCACAATATTTATTATTTATATAATTACTGTCTAATAACAATTATTAATATTATTGGCACTACTATATTATAAATTAATTCTATTCTATTCTATTCTATTCTTGAGATTCTTGGCTCCAACGCCATGGGCATCGATTTGCCAATGTCATAGTGGAGAGGATAAATAGTTCAAAATGGAGAGGATAGATGTTAGGAAGTATAAATAAATATAGTGTTATGATGTGATAAAATTACCTTTGTTTATATAAAAATAGAAATGTGAACTATAAATAAATATTATTTAGTGATAGGAATTTACATAAAGTAATTACATGTTTATAGTCACATAATGATAGCAGAGAATTGACATTAACAGGTCGAGGAAAATCATGTGGAAGAAGAACGTACAACAGTTGTGTAGTATTGGGGCAAGAGAAGAAGATGTGTTCTAATGTTCCTTCAGCTAGTCCACATTCGCAAAGTGAGTGGTCTCGTACCCTTATTTTTGCCAAGAAGACTGGAGTTGAACAATGACCTAATCGCATACGGATTATAGTTGAAATTATTTTTTTAGACAGATGACGATATCTAAAAAACCAAGGTTTGGCTGGGAGGTTAGGTTGTAGGTTACCATAGTGGAAAGCAACGGAATTGCGGGATGCTTGCCATAATTTGTCCCAAGATTCCAGCATTTGAGACTTTGCTAGGGTGTGCAGATCTAGAGGGAAACATTTGTCGTATTTGATTAATCCAGTGTTGATCGCTTCCTTGGCAAAACTGTCAGCCAGTTCATTGTTAAAAACACCACAGTGACCTGGTATCCATGCCAATACTACCTCAAGACCAGCAGAACGACAACGGTAGATAGCTTGTCTGATTATTAACGATATAGAATTGGTCTTCGATCGTAGAGGAAATTTAGAAAGGTCTTGAAGGCAGCTTAGACAATCTGTGAAAATTATAGTTTTACTGAATTTGTGAGCCTCTGAAAAGAGAATTGCTTCAAGGATAGCAATAGCTTCTCCAGTATATACAGAAGAGGGGGCAGGGATTTTAAAGTTCAAGATAATTCTGAATTTAGGCAACCAGACGGCTGCACCAACTGGTCCGCTTTGTGTAAGTTTAGAAGCATCCGTGAATAGAAGTACATAATCCGGCCAATTTTCTTGTGTGAGCTGAATGAATTTCTGGTTGGCACCAGGACAGTTTTTGTGAATTCCAAAATCTAGGATAATTTTTGGCTGGAAGAGTAAACTATCATAGTCCGATTCATAAAGAGGATTTTTATAATTTTGAGCTATAGAACAATGGAGCCTTTTTACTTTATTTAAGGATCTAACTAATAGGGGAGTGGGTTTATGCGACCAGTATTTTGAGGTTGTTGTGAGTGCTGATAGTTGGTTAAGAGAGTCCAGCAGAGGATGATTTAAGAATTGTATTGTCTTGAAAAGGAAGCGGTCTGATAACAATTCTCTGCGGAAATGTAATGGAGGTTCTAAGCATTCTACCTGCAAGGCTTTAATAGGCGATGATTTCATAGCTCCACAGATGATCCTAAGGCAACGGGCTTGTATCTTATCCAGTCTTGAAAGAGCCAGCTTATTGCATGGCTCTAAAAGGAAACTTCCGTAGTCAAAATGGCTTCGAACTAAGGCATTATATAACAGTTTTTGGGTATAAGGGTGACTGCCCCACTTCACTCCTGACAGTGCCCGAAGGACATTGATATTAGCTTCAGCTTTGGTGCAAACATAATTCAAATGAAGGATTCCAGAAAGTTTTGAATCTAAGAATAAACCTAAGAATTTAACTGAAGAGTTTATTTTAATTGACTGGCTATTCACTAGGATGTTAAGATGAGGGATGTGATGTTTACGAGTGAAAACTACAGCAGAGCTCTTAGATGGAGAAAGTGTGAGACCGTGGTTTTGTAACCAAATATTAAGGTATTGTAGAGCTGTATTCAAACGATTAGTAGCATCTATAAAATTGTTAGATGTAGCATACAAGGCTATGTCATCTGCATATTGAAGAATAGAACAGAAGCAATTGACGGAAGTATCCAAGTCGGCTGTATATATGTTATACAAGAGGGGGCTAAGTACTGAACCTTGTGGTAGGCCTTTCCATACAAGCCTAGCAGGTAAGGTATTTCCTGATAGTCTAACTGCTACAGACCTCTCCATGAGCATGTTATAAATAATATTTACGATTCTGACGGGAATTCTCAAATAAATCATTTTCTGTCTCAAAATTTGTAGATTTACATTATCATAGGCAGCAGAAACGTCTAGAAAGACGCTCACAACATGTTCGTTACGTGAGAATGCCTTACGGATGTCAGTGGTTAGACAGCTAAGACTATCTATAGTACCTACACCTTTTCTGAATCCAAATTGAGACATAGAAAGAAGACCTCTTTGTTCAATCAACCATTCTAAACGATTTTTAATTAGGTGCTCCATTATTTTGGCTAGAGTTGAAGCTAGGGCAATAGGCCTGTAAGAGGACGACATGGAAGCATCTTTTCCGGGCTTGAGAATTGGGATTATCAGCTGTGATTTCCAGGACTCAGGGATAGAAGCATAGAGAAACATATGATTCAAGATATTTAGAAAAAATTTTTTTGATGTGTCAGATAAGTTGGTAATAAAGGAATAGGGGATACCATCATTTCCCGGAGTAGAATCATGAAGATGATTAAGAATAGAAGAAAATTCGTCATACGTAAAACTAGAGTTCATTTTATCTTGGAGATCTGATGGAGTTAGCTGATAATTTGGTTGAAGGTCAGGGGGGACAAATGGAGGGGCAAGTTTAGAATAAAAATCCGGAAGCCAATGTGTAGTGAGATTACAGTTAATGTTAGGGTCCACTTGAGATTTACGAAAAGATTTGATTTTCTTCCAAACCAAAGAAGGGTGAGTTCTGGGGTTAAGCGATTCGCAAAATGCTTGCCAAGCAAATTTCTTCTTCTTCTGTAATAATCGTTTTGTCAAGGCAGAGGTTTTTTTAAAATCTAGATAATTTTCCAAAGAAGGGTTCCTGGAGAAGGTTGTTTCAATGTTTTTTCTCTTCTTAACCATTATAGTGCATTCGGAGTCCCACCAAGGGGGAGAAGGAATTTTATTTACAAAGGGATTTTTTAGAGGGAAACATACTTCAGCAGATGATAAGAGAGTAGATAAGAATAATTGATATATAGAAAGGAAATTTTCATTATTCACACCTGGAAATTTGTCTAATTTATCTTGAACTAATTGGGAAAATTTGTCCCAATTCGCATTATTGAGCCTAAATTTCAAGATGGGTTTGGGAGATAGCGAAGGACGGCAAGAATGAGACATGGAGCAAATGATAGGGAGGTGATCACTCCCATATGAGTTTGATAGGACTGACCATGAAAGCAAGGGAGCCAAAGTAGAAGAAGATAGGGTAATATCGGGGACGCTTACATTTTGTGTAGGAGGAGTTCTTCGGGTTGGCAAGCCATTGTTGAGGACACATAAATTCAGATTATCTATAAGATCCAAGAAGACAGTTGATACGGAGTCACACGTTGGTGACCCCCATGCAGAATGACGGATATTGAAATCTCCAAAAATTAAGAGGGGAGTAGGAAGGGGGGTCAAGAGAGATAGTAGTTCTTGAACAAGAGAGGGATTAGGGTGGGGAGTATAAATGGAAACGACAGTTATGTTTAGAGCACGTGCAGCGACTATATTAATTCCACGAGAGTGGGGTGGGAAAGAGAGACGGGAGAAAGCTAGGTCTCTTTTTACTAACAGGGCACAACCTGCCCTGCCATCGTCTCTGTCATCCCGGAGGCATGAGAACCCTGGCAGTCTAAAAAGACAGCCAGGCCTCAACCATGTCTCCAAGACAGCAAAGAGTACAGGTTGGAAGGAATTAATCAAATGGACAATTTCATGTTTTTTGTTATTAATACTGCGGCAATTCCATTGCAGAAAGATTGCCATTTTGGAGGTAAGGGTTTAAGAGGGAGACAATAAGAGTATGCAGTATTTCAAGGACATTGTGCGGTATAGATTCTTCATATTTAGCTAATAAATTTTGAAAAAGTGCAGAGGAGAACTCTGTTAAGTTAACATTAGAAGGAGGTTTAGCAAGGGGATCAAGTGCGCATCCATTGGGTAGGGATGGGGGTGAACGAGATGTGATGTTTGCGTGAGCTACGCGGTCATAGGATTTCCCTAGTAGTGGACTAGCTTTTCTTTCAATGAAGACAGTTTTTTTATACGAAGAAGAAGAGGCTGGAGTAGGAGGAATGATCGCTAAGGGATCCTGGGCTGAAGGGAGTTGACTTACTGGAACAACATTTGTTTGAGGTTTTTGTGGAAGGGACCTATTCATGACATTTTGTGGAAGGGACTTATTTGTGACGTCGAGATATGATGTGCGGACCACACGAAATCTACGTGAGGCCTCTAGGTAACTGATGTTTTCTTCAGACATCACAACCTTTATAGATTTTTGACGGCTATGTTCCGGGCACTTAAAATCTGTTGCGCAGTGATTGCCCGAGCAGAATAGGCATGAAACTTTATTGTCTGGTACATTACATGATGATCCATCATGAGGGCCTGCGCAACGAGAGCAACGAGCCCTAGACCGACACTGATCTTTGATATGGCCAAAGCGGCAGCAATTATGACATTGTATGGTAGGCAGCGTATACAGCTCCACTGGCGTCGATACATTACAACAATATACATGAGAGGGTAAAACCTGTCCTAAAAATGTAAGCACAACCGTGCCAGTGGGTTCCCAAGAAGATCTTCCTGCTATGCGATTTTTCCGGTTGAGCCGCCTGGCTTTAATAACAATGCATGTGTCCGGTCTACATTTAGTCCAAGAAACTAATTCTTCCAATGTCCAATCAAGAGGGATTTGACGGATAACACCCATCCTAGTAACTTGGAAGCGGGGTATAGTGGCAGTAAGTTTGTTAGTAGATAGGATCGGATTAGCAATAAAATCATTCGCTTCATAGTAGGACTTGAAGTGAATCGCAATTTTGTTGCGGCCCACGTTTTTGATTTCCTCAATGCCTGCGACGTTGCTATTGTAAATAATTTGTGCAATCTTATAAACCCGCATACTGTTAGAAACTGTAGAAGCTTCAGTTTCAGTTCTTGATACGTGAACCACATAGGGACCACAATCAGAGTCTGAGTATTTGAGTTCACTGTCAATTTCATAGCCTGGTAGTGTATAGGTATGTTGGATAGACGCCGACGCCGAAAGTGAAGGTGTAGTTCTCTTCTCTGGAATATTTGATGTGGAGTCAAGGGGGCGTTTCATGGGAGATTTGGAAGATACTTCCATATCTACATCGGAAATTGCCCTCCCTCTGTCAGGCGGAATATTTTCATCCACCGCAGACGCCATGTTGATATGTTAAAAAATAAATATAAGAATACCACCACCAAAACAAATTAAACACTACAAATTGGCACTTAGAACTGATATTAAAAGCACTAAATCCGCCCGACTCCAGGTGATTCTCCGAGAAATACACTTATTTAAATAATTAAAATGATAAAACAATTTTATTTTGTAGATGACAATGTCCACAACATAGTCGTACTCCGCGTATCTAATTATATATTATAAATTAATTAATTTTTGTGATTTTTGGAGCAGCGAACGGTTTGTTGTTGTTTCTGTCAAGCGCGCGAACTTCACTCTGTATGGCGGCCGGTGGAGGCATTTTTAAACGACACGACTGCTGAGGCTATACGGCCTTTGAGTTGAGTCGTGTCCATATATACTTATATTTAATATTTATAGATTTACATATATTATATATTTGTGTGTCTTTGAATAATGTATAATAAATATAATAATATATGTATGTATGAGTATTGTATGTGAGGGTTTGTATATGAGTGTCAGCGTGTTTCTATGAGTATGTGTACGTGTTTATATAATATACCCATACCGTGTATACATCCAAATGCACTTAGTAAAAAGTGGTTATTTTAATATTACAAACAGACCCTCTACTTTTATTTATTTGTATAGATGTATAGATAAATTACTACGATACTTGAAGTGGTAATGTAAAAAAGCTACGTGGCTCGATACGACATAAAATTGACGTCAACAGGATGCTCGAATTTTAGCGTATTTTGTTAGTCCAAAATTTTATAAGAAAAATCAGAAATAACATTTCCGTTTCGCTTTAGTCACGTTTTACGGAAACAAGCAGTTCACGTGAGAAACGACTAGATATGTACATGGAATACGGTCCTTTTAAAGAGTATGACCAAAACTTCGAGAACACTCGACGTAAAAATAGTATTTAAGTATTATTATTCTATTTATATGCAGTGATTTACCTTATAAAGGTCATTATTATACTACAAAGTTTATTTTCATATGGCCTAATAATCTAAATTAAAAATCTTAATTGCTATTTTAGTCTACATTAGTTTCAATATACTGAGGTACTTACAATTCTAAAATTCATTCATTATTTTATGTTCATACTCCTAATAATTAAAAATATCAATAATTTCAACGTCATTAAAGAAGAGAGGAAATTTATTACCTGTTCCCGGTCATTGTTTTATTGAGGTAAACAAAATGGTTGTTAATCGGATTCAGTATATAATTGACATGAGTAAACTCTTTCTTGTTTTTATTCTGAAGATAATATGGAGATGCAGGGTTCCTGGCCTCCAATAGTTTTGTTGTTGTGAAGGCAGATTTCTTCTTCGGAAGTCTTCTTGGGAGCAGTGTTCCAATAAAAGTCAGTTTCAGGATTCCATGGTTTATTTTTTTGTTTAGTTGTTTTTCTTAAAGCTAAAGTTGTTGTTGTCTTAGACTACTTGACAGCGACTACGGACGTTAAAACATTCCAACCCCGTGGGACCGGGGTCGATCAGCCGTGGCAGCGTGCTCGGAGACGCGCCTCCTGTGAGGTGCGTATGCGGCTCGACCGCTGCATGGAGAAAATTGAGAACTGCCACGAATGGCAAGAATATTATTAAATTGGGGACTATCGGCTTCACCGGTGAAGCCTAATCCGGTGAAGAAACGGCGAAAGAAACTCCCCCGCAACACATCTATTCTACGTGTATTTATGTCATGTGTGATTGTGAGTTTATAGGCTATGGAAGGCATCCCTAAACCTATTCCGTCGGGCTGGTCCGTGCCGGACTGGGGGGATAGCGTCCGCAAGAGCATTCGCTTCAGCTTCAAAGTGATGGGGTCGGGTTTGTCCGATGAGCACGTTTCGCAGACGACGCGACGACGCGCGTGGGTTGCTCGGCTGTTGGGAGTATAGTTGACTGTCTCCACCACCACCGTATCGGGGTAGTGGAGAGCCCATGATTTACTGAGCAAAATTATGTGTATATATTTGTGAAAATGGTATATAAAAAGATGCTATTAAAATACGATAAATAGATGTTAAAGTGTGAGAGAGACTAAAGAGAGAGAAGAGCGTTTCTTGTCGCGCGCCGTTTGCATAATCGCGGTGTTTCTACAATACTTATTTAAATAAATATGTAAGAGAAGCATAGATGAATGAATATCTTTTGATATTTCATATTTATAAACAAGAAAAAATGTAGCTGACGGCCCACTTCACGGTAAACATGACCGTCGTCGCCATGTTTGCGACGCTAGGTTTACCGCTAACACGCCGCTGTCCGCGTAGTATAAGGGAACTGGAATCGCGGAATCTTGGCGACATATTTAAAGACCAAGGGTGATTGCCATCTAGACGAGTTTGAAGCCCAAGCACCGAGCTAAATAATTTCATCCGTGCAGGAGCGGAGAAAGAATACTAACCTGCAGCCGGGGCCGGTCTTTCCTAAAAGGCGACTAATCAACCCAAACTAGGTGGTAGGTTTCCAAGCCCGTCTGGATGACAATCACCCTTGGTTTTTATAGGCCGCCATACATACACATTACCTTGTGTTGTGTTCGGGCATAAATAACCAGATTCCAGTACCACTAAGTGGTTAGTGATGCCCATGAATTTGCAAGCGACGGTAACTGCTAAATTCTAAGTAGCCGTCGGCCTGTTTGCTGTCCTACAGCAGATAAGTTTAGAAGTGGCAAACGTAGCATAGCTGCCACTCATTAATAAACCACACAACTTTGTTCAAATGTATAAAATTTTATACGTTTGCCCAAGGTATTTGGCAATTGCCAGACGAGGTTGGATGAGGTTAGTAAACAATCGAAATTAGAAGCGCTAACTTTGGAAGTTGCATCAGTGATTATTTATAAAAAAAAGTGATGCCTATTTAAGCTACAGTACTCATATGCATTAATCTCGCTATTAATGTAAGCTATCTTTTAAGCTCTTCGTAATGTGTAGCTTGGGAACATCAACTGTATTATTAAATACGAGCACGAGTAATTAAAGAGCCTAAAACTTCCGTATTAGCGTTAAGCACCGTGTAATATACCACTTAATAAATATTATATCACTACTAATGGCTTATAACATCCAATAATGCCCATTTACCTGTAAACGGAGAGGAATACACGGCTAATTGCACCATAAAGTGTTGTGTTAGGCATTTGCATGTAGCGTCAGTGTGTGTAGGTATCTTTCATGTCAGGGATTCCCAAACTATTTTGGACACGAGACCCCTTTTCTAAAATGAACTTATATACTTCAGACCCCATAGCCAAATTATTTTGAAAATCCAATCTCTAGTTTTGTTCCTATTAATTCAAAATATTTAGCAATATAAAACTGCGTTTTGAACTTGTGCACGCTCATCGACTTTAACCTAAAATATTAGCCGTTCTAACAAGTTGTTACACGTAATGCAACTATTGTGGAATTTTGAAATTTAAAAAATAAAACATTATTATTTGAGAGGGGGTCGGTATTTAGACCTCATCGACCCATGGGAAACCGATTTCGATCCAAAGCGGATTGACCACTTTGCGAATCCCTGCTATATGTGATATGTATACCTATAAATAATTTATAAATTAGGAATGTTATCGACTGCCTATGTATGTCCACTAAACGGTAGGACTCCTTAAGATTGCGCCACACATACCGGCTCAGTACCTTCCCGTCCAGCTCCGTCTAGCAACCTGAGTAAACCGTCAGACCTACGGACTGGGGGTGTCACACTTTGTTTACTGAGACACTAAATCTACTCCAGGACTCGTTTGATCCATAGCATTCTTAAATTGATTCACTCCATTACGAGCCGGGTTAAAGATTTTTTGGAGGATTAACCGGACCTCCTATGGGGTAGATTCTCTAAGCGAGATATTTAATCAAACACGTAATCACTGGCTCACTATTTTTAATGATGGTGTGTATCATGTTATTGTGTGATACTTTATTAAATATTACCAAACTATCTAATATAATTATAAAATAATTTAGTGACAGACTTTGAATAATATTCTTACATTTTTGTATTTGACATATAACTTCTCGAAAATATCTAAAAAGTATATATGTATCTAGAAAGAAGAACGTATAAGAAAGTATACAATTCTTAGTATACAAGTCAGGTGGCGAGTGAGGCGCCACAATTTTAAGTCAGTCAGCAGGCTAGGGAGCAAGCTGATATCCGAAATCAGGACACTCGACATATCTCTATACCTCTCAAATATGCAAAATGATAAACAGTGGGTTGATTACGTCTGTCGCAGAATATATAGTATATGCCAAATTCCATCGAATTCCATAAAGTTGTATTGGCGTGATTGAAAAGTAAACATCCATCCATCCTTCCAAACTTTCGTACTTAAAGTATTGATAAATACCTAGTCAGGTCATAAGTATTGTCACACAGTAAAAACTTTTATTTTAGAATGCTGGCCACAAAAAAGTTTATTGAATTCGAATTTCGAATTGTTCATGAAAATAAAAATGTATAACTTTTAGAATTTTACTCATTTTTAAATATGGAGTGGACCCTTAAAGAAGACCGTGTTGCAGTTATTGCGTTGCATCGTTACAGTTACGCGCCAATTCAAATTTTTAACATACTGAAAAATTTGAATATAACCAAAAGATTCGTTTATCGTACCATCAAACGATACAATGAAGACTCTAGTGTAGATGACAGGTCAAGAAGTGGTCGCCCTCGGTCTGTTAGGACTCCAACAGTGATAAAAGCTGTGAAGGCACGAATTCAAAGAAATCCCAAACGTAAGCAGAAACTGTTGGCCCTTCAGATGGGGTTAAGCAGAACCACGGTGAAAAGGGTGTTAAATGAAGACTTAGGGCTTCGGGCATATCGAAGAAAAACAGGACATCGTTTGAATGCTCGTCTAATGGACCTGAGACTGAAGAGATGCCGCGCTTTGTTGAAGCGGTATGCGGGAAAAAAATATCGGGAAATTCTTTTTTCGGATGAAAAAATGTTTACCGTAGAAGAGAGCTACAACAAACAAAATGATAAGGTGTACGCACACAGTAGTGAAGAAGCGAGCAACCGTATTCCGCGTGTCCAACGAGGTCATTTTCCATCCTCGCTCATGGTATGGTTGGGAGTTTCTTATTGGGGCTTAACAGAGGTACATTTTTGTGAGAAAGGTGTAAAAACGAATGCTGTTGTGTATCAAAATACAGTCCTGACGAACCTTGTGGAACCTGTTTCTCATACCATGTTCAATAACAGGCACTGGGTATTCCAACAAGATTCGGCGCCAGCTCATAGAGCGAAGAGCACACAAGACTGGCTGGCGGCGCGTGAAATCGACTTCATCCGGCACGAAGACTGGCCCTCCTCCAGTCCAGATTTGAATCCGTTAGATTACAAGATATGGCAACACTTGGAGGAAAAGGCGTGCTCAAAGCCTCATCCCAATTTGGAGTCACTCAAGACATCCTTGATTAAGGCAGCCGCCGATATTGACATGGACCTCGTTCGTGCTGCGATAGACAACTGGCCGCGCAGATTGAAGGCTTGTATTCAAAATCACGGAGGTCATTTTGAATAAACTTTAATGTCATAAGAATCTATGTTTTGTTAAGTTCATTTTGGTATATGAATGGTTACATAATTAATAAACTTGTTACAATTATTTTACATTAAACATGTGACAGAATTTATGACCTGACTAGGTATATTACTGAAACCATTCACACAATACTGTCTTGTCCCAAAGTAAGCAGCGGAACGCTTGTGCTATTGTACTAGACGACTTAAACGACCAGACTTGTGACAAGAATCAAACTCGTGAGTCCACAGGTGTACCAACATGCAATACGTTCCGGATAACATATTTTAACTACACCCCTGTTCGGAGAAAAATGAGAAGTGTCTATGTTGACGCAATAATCAACGGTGGGTAGAGAACCGGCATCACCACTTAGACAGCGGATATCAGATTTTTACGTTGTAAACTTCCCACAACGGTGACCTACTATAAGGTGTCTCCTGAACTATGGTAAAGCTACAAAAATATTGTTGCCACTATTTGCAACACTAGAAACGTCTCTAATGACTTGGGATATTGGGGTGAAAATAATATCATAACAAAATCATTCTACTGTATTATGTAAAATTATATGCATGACATTATATGTAACTGTGTATGTACGTACATAATCTTGATTTTTTAAATAAATGAATATCAGTACAAAAGATAGAATAATTTAATTAATAATAATATTTTCTATTCTACAGTCTTTAATAAGATATCAAACTAATGAAATATGTCTAATCTTAAAATAGATATTCTCTTACTGCAAATATTTGTATATTTACTTTGTATTTGCTTAGGTCTTGATACTTACAAACGGTTTTAGTGTTTGCGAAAGTGTGAAATTGAGTTCCACTCTTTGAATAAAAGCTATACAGGATTTATTCTGAATGTTTCATCGCGTTGCAGTCGAAGCTCTTATCAATGACAAGTAGTGAGACATAAATCCTTGAAATTCTGCGAAAATCTTTTCTTTTTTTATTGCTATAGGACAGCAGACAGGCTGACGGTCCACTTAGAATTTAGTAGTTACAGTCGCCTACGGGTGTTTGCAACGTCAGGGGCATCGCGAACACACTGCTGTCGTATAAGGGTACAGTAACTTGGGTCACTAATGCCGGAACACAACGCAAGGTTATTATGGCGGCATACTTAAGACCAAAGGTGGTCGCCATCCAGACGGGCTTACCGCCCTACCACGTAGCTAGGGATTCTTTCTCCGCCTCTGCACCGATTCTTATCAATTACATACAAGTAAAAAAATAACATATAGTAACAAATAATATATATGTGTCAATAGACTCACTACCAGAGATGCTGAAGATCGTGCAAAGTGGGGAGGGAAAGACAGAAAGCGGACCCCGGGCACCGAAGCGAAAGTTTGGTTTAAAACCGGGAACACTAAGATGATGATTACAAGTGAATATAACACCAAGTAATGTTCACAAATAATTCTAATAGCGATACCAAAGCTAAAATTGTTCAAATTTAAACATTTTTCTGTTCAATATCCTTCTTCACTTTAATATTAAAACCACGCTCTCCCCTTATTCTTTATGGTATCTCTATTTTGCTGTTCCTATAAAATATCACGCCAAGGTCGAGGCAATAATCCTGCCAACTTATATATTTAGATCAGTATCAAAACAATATCTAATATTCGTATCACGGAATAAAAATAAATTTTGCAGCTTATTATTTTCACATCAACATTTTATAGTACAATTTAAAATAATTGAACAAAGAAAGACTTTTGTATTTTATTATTTTCGATTTTATACTGTATTCAATATCCTTTGTCTCTTTGTCTTAAAGCAGTAAAGATATATTCAAGACGTCATTACTGAAAATTTGTTTATATTATTACCCAATCCTGATTTTAGAGGATGCCGCTATAAAAACGTAGTGGTTTTTCTGAACGTCTGGTTGACTCTTATAAATTTTAAATTCGTATCAGACATACCTTATTTCAAGATGAAGTTTCGTATGAAAATACGCATAAACAGGAATAAAAAATAATATTTCTAGAAACATAAAAAAGCCTTAATTATTACAGAAAGTGATCATTATAACTAGTATTTTATAATTTAAGTATTAGATTCTGATGTCGTATATGTAGGTACTTTGCAAAATATATATATATATATATATATATATATATATATATATATATATATATATATATATATATATATATATATATATATATATATATATGAAAAAAATTAAGATTGAGACAAAACAAAAATATACTTTCGGAATTAAATTATCCGTGCAGGGGCGGAGAAAGAATACTAACCTCTACGGCCGGGGTCGGCCAGTCGTAAGAGGCGACAAAACAACCCACTCTAGCTACGTTGTAGGGCCTCAAGCCCGTCTGGATAGCGACCACCTTTGGTCTTAAGTATGCCGCCCTAATAACCTTGTGTTGTGTTCCGACATTAGTGACCCAAGTTCCTGTACCCTTATGGGATTGCAGCGTGTTCGCGATGCCACTGGCGTTGCAAACACCCATAGACGATGGTAACTGCTAAATTCTAAGCAGACCGTCAGCCTGTCTGCTGTCCTACAGCAATAAAAAAAATTAAATATTATTCAGAGTATTTTTATAGTAAAGCTCAATAAATTCAAACTTATAAGGTAATATACACAAATAGATTGTTATTTTTTGCCGTTAAGAACAATCGAGAAGAAGTAAATGTAATAAGCAACGAAAATACACATAAAAAGGATATTTACTAAGCCAAGGTCAACTATATTGATTAACTCGCACAATGTTAGGAAATAAAAGCGGTTTCGTGGTTTGGAAGTGTTTTGTTGATGTACCCTTATTATTTAATAATGGAATCCCAAATTCAGAAAGATGTGTTTAAACTTAAATGTGAGGTACTTAAGTTTAAACACTTGGTTTGATACATATTAATATTAAAGTAGGATATATAATAAAAGTATTGTCATATTATGACAATGCTAATACGCGCTTGAGTACAAATGTGCATCTTCTGTGAAACATTTTCTTGAGCTGATTATGTTCTGCAGACTACTATGAGCAGTACAATAAAATTAAAAGGCAAAAAGAATACTACTCTTCAAAAAGATTGATTATCTATTAAATTTTCTTACAAACCAAGAACGTTCCAAAGTCGGTATCACAAGTTAATTATTAAATTAATTTATTCGTTAAAATTGTTTGAAAAACTATTTAGTGTGTAAAAACAAAACAAAAAAGGACGTGATAAAAGTGTATTATAGTGTGCTCTTCCAGAAGCCGAACACAGTGGAACACTTTGTCGTAATAACCACTCCAACAGAAATGCTCTAAGGCTTGAATAAATTAACTCAGTGAACAACGCTGGCGACTTGCCAGAACTATTCCGTCTAGTACTTAGATCTTGGTGACAAAAAACCGCTTAATTAAGCTGTCATCACAGTTTGCAGTTTTAAAGTTTCTTAAATTATAAATAAAAAAGGAGTTATGAGCTAGTGAAAGGCTTCGATTAATGTTGAACCCTCAGATTTGGTTAGGGTGGTGTCTGATATAAAATTGTGAAGTGTAAAAAGTAATTGAATATAAAATTAACAATTTATTACTATTCAGCAACGGAGATCTTCGGGGTATTTCATTGAATTGTATAATTTGTATCCGTTTATAAGTTCGTTTATTACCGATTATAATTACAAAAGGGGCTTGATAAAGAAAATGGTTTATTCATATCAGACAATAGCGTACAAAACGTTTTCAATGTTTCGGCAACCTGTCACGCCTTGACAAATCGCTTATTCAGAAGAAAAATCAAATTCATTTACGCACAATCTATAGCGAACACGGTAGATAACTCTTTGATGTACATTGTTGTGAGCCGACAAAACAATTTTTCACGTCACCAAAACACTCTATATTTCTGCCTTGTATGAAAAATATCAACCAGAAACCTCCGTACAATGCTTTTGTACGTGTCAAAGCCTCGTTAATTTCGCACACGTCTCCGTTTTGGAAATGCATTACGTTTTTAGAATCTTTTTTCACATTTCATGTAATCGCAAAATATTAACTCCGATAAAATAAATGTACCGACTACACGTCCGTCTTTTACCATTGATCGACGCTCTTCAATTTTATTTGAAGAGATCAAGAACCTCGGTATAAGAATTTGGAAGTTGCTGACTTATACGAATATATCTTTCAAGTAATTTGATTTTCTTTATGTGCACGCTGTCGCGACACTGGCGGCAATGCATATCTCGACTGAATCATTACTACAATCAAGCGTCTGTTCTTCAATGAATAAACTTACGTTTGAAAGTAAACATATTTTTCATACATCCATAAATTAAGTTTTATAGGGATGATGAGTCTTAATACAGTTGATGACACAGTCGTAAAATTATACATAAAATTAAGGAACACGCTTTCAAGGAGTTTAAATGCTCTATTTAGCTAATAATCTATTTTAATGACTGTAAAAGGATTCAATAATACACAGCTTATCACTTTTTCGAATCATTTGAATTTAAAGACATAAAAATTGCAATAGAATTGATAGGAAGTTCCGGCATTAGTGACCCAAATTTCTATACTCTCATGTGACAGCAGCGTGTTCGCGATGCCACTGGCGTTGCAAAAACCCATAGGTGACGGTAACTGCTAAATTCTAAGCGGGCCGTCAGCCTGTCTGCTGTCCCATGGCAATAAAAAAATCATCAAAATTGATTCAACAGTTGCATGAAAGCGTGACAAACAAAGAAACTCACTTTCGCATTTATAATATTAGGATATATATAATTCAATTATACGAGTAATTATTATTACTTTTATACATATTTTCAATACTTCAAATAGACCTCGCCTTTAATATTCATCCCTAATAAATTATCAAAATTTATAAGAAAGCTCGCTACTTTATTAAAAACTTATCTTCGACCGGTTTCGCCTTTTTCTTTTGATATATACAAGAATAAAAGGAAAGCATTCTTAAGCACGTACCCAGCTGGCATCATTATTAACCAATCAACTGCTAACGATCACACTTTATTACTAAGAAAACCGGCACGCATTTCTTCCAATGGTGAAGTGACATACCTATTGTATGTATGTTTAGTTTTTTTTTTTTTATGTATACTATATTTATTAATAAGGTTAAATAATCAGAAGAGAATCCTTTCTTCATTGATGTGAAATAATAAAGGCTACTTAATAGTAAGCAGTTACAGTCGCCTATGGATGTTTGCGACGCTAGGGGCATCTAACACGCTACTGTCCGCGTAGGGGAACTGCAACATGGATGACTTATGTCATGTAATATGTCATATATGACAGGTTGTGTTCCTTTATAGCTGGAGTTCAGGAGACAGACAAACGGGCCATCCATAGCAGGTGGTCACTGTCACCTATGGACGTTTGCAACACCGTTTGCAGCGAATTGCCGACTCGCTACCTTGTTTTCCCATCTTAACACTGTGTTCGGCATATTTAGAAACAAGAGCTAGTTAGTGGCCATCCAGATGGGCTTGGAGGTCTACCACCTAGATAGGGTTGTTATTTTGACTTTTAAGAACCCCCGGCCGTAGGGGTTAGTATTCTTACTCCGCCCCTATATGGAGAAGGTTTAATTAAGAATTTCAGACAGTTGTTTGTAATTAATAAAATATCTAATTATATTGTCTTTTTTATCGCTGTAGGACAGCACAGGCTGAGAGTCCGCTTAGAATTTAGGACTTACCGTCGCCTATGGGTGTTTGCAATGCCAGTGATATCGCGAACATGCTGCTGTCCCATAAGGGTACAGGAACTAGGGTCACTAATGCCTGAAAACAACATAAGGTTATTATGGCGGCATACTTAAGATCAAAATTGATCGCCATCCAGACGGGCTTGAGGCCCTACCACGTAACTAGGGTGGGTTGTTTTGTCGCCTTTTACGACAGGCCGACTCCGGCCGCAGAGGTCAGTATTCTTTCTCCGCCCCTGCATGGATAAAAAATACCTGGGATGGCATTTTGGTATTAGATGGAAAATTTTATTTGGTGTATTTATTTTTTACAAACTTTCAAAACTAGGCTCTTCAATTCGCCGTGTGGATTATATTTGTTACTTATGTTGGTTCTATATAACTTAAGATAATTATTATACGACTGGCATAGTCGCGGACCCAGAATACACCGTACAACGGGTAAGTGGGACAGAGAGAACAGCGGACTGTATGAGAATGAGAGAGAAATAGGAGTACTCGGTGAGAGTTGGCGATATCTTGCAGTGGGCAAAGAAATTCACATAGAACTTGATTCCACCTCTTCCCAGTTCGATCCAGGTCTGCTTGCAAAGGAATTGTTACACGGCACTACTTGTTTGTTACAAATCTAAACACTATGTTTTGACACAACCAATAAAAGAAAGATTGAGTATCTGAAGCCAATTGCGTACGGCGCACAGGGTGGTCCTCGGGGAGTGGGAGTCACACGCAACACCACCACTCGTCCCACGCTTACCTTCACAATCACCTTAGTCGAGATTGAGGGTAGTTCCTCAAATTAGGATGCGAGATCTCCTACACCCTTAATGTAAGGATCGAACGATTATAAAATTAAAAAAATTTCCGTCAAGTAAAACTATTATTTATTACATTCCGTAAGTCTTGATGGGTAATTTATCTATGGATTAAAATAATTAAAACTGAAGCAACTAAGTGAATAATATGATAAGATAAATAATTATCATCTATTCAATCATTCCAAATGGCGTTCCAAGTTTTCACTCTGAAGCCCATCGTAATCTATCACAAGGCAAAAGTAATACACGTTTTTAATATATGGAACGGTGAAAGGGTTTAATTATTTTTTTTTCCAAGGAAAAATGCCATCTGCCCTTAAACTCGAAAAGAACACTGAATGCAATTGAATCAAAATTTCTCTGATTATTTAGCATATCATATTGCAGCTAAATTTAAATTGTGTAGATTTTGGTCGACTCTCTTACACTTCGATGAAAACAAACGTTCACTTCTGAATCATTGAGTTCCCAATTAGCGGTTGTATTATTTTTATTAAGCCCGCAGTACCAGCAATTTGAATCGTATTTACCATAACAAATCACGCAATAAAAATACTCAGTTAAATTATCCGTTCGTTATCGCTACCGACTATCGGTTCAAAGGGCAATTAATGCAAGCCAGATGCTCATAATGTCCCCTTCACATGAGTATATCAGACGTTCCAATGAAATTCGTTACGTTCAATTGCATTTTTATAGAATTTTTTTTTGATAATTGTAACATGACCAGTTAGTAAGGTCAGGAATAAGAATTTGACTATCCCAAAAGTTTAGAGTTGTATTATGACATAAGTCCTATTGTGGAAGAGTAACATGAATGTTTGGTTCTCAGTAAAAAGGATGTGTCAAGGGGGGAAATGTAGTGGGAATATGTGCTCTTACGTTAAGGCCATAGTTGCCAGAATTTTAAAACAGCCACATCGTTTTTAGGTATCATTTATAAATGGATTCATAGTGAAAAAGAAATTTAACACATTTATTATTGCAGACCTGTAGAATTACCACATAACACACTTACCTTCTTTTGTTAACAGAGTTGGAATGTGGTATCTTGAGTATAACATACTATGGGTGTAAAAAGTTTTAATACACAAAATCAGGCAGACTTTGCATGAAAACTCCTTCCTTTATATTACAAACATGGCAAGTTTTATACGACAATAAAATAAAGTTGAAGAAGAGATGTAATAAATATCAGCTCGGTTTGAAAATTATATAGAAATTTGTTTGTTTTTCATAGAATTCCTTTTAATTATATAAATTTATTATTACGTATACTTTTTATTGTTTTCGCTTATTTCTTGGTTACACGGCATTTACTCTTTCTAAAGTGGCTCTCCGAAAGAATATAACAATAATAAATAATAAATATTTTATGACAATTCACACAGCACCATCTAGTCCCAAACTAAGTAACATAGCACTTGTTATGGGTACTAGAAAACTGATAAACTACTTATATACTTTTCTTTTGTAAATAAATACATATTATACATAAACACCTAGACACGAGACGGGAATGAACCTCTGACCTCCGCAAGCGTACCGAAGTGCGTTATCCGTTACTCCACAGAGGTCGTCATCTGTCAATGTCAATATGTAAACAGTTTCTTAAAAAAAAACGGCAACAGCGTAAGTCAAAAAGTTTAATTGTGTATGTAATG
This sequence comes from Malacosoma neustria, assembly GCA_963693495.1. NCBI lineage: Eukaryota > Metazoa > Arthropoda > Insecta > Lepidoptera > Lasiocampidae > Malacosoma > Malacosoma neustria. The sequence goes on from OY856383.1 coordinate 14,961,072, forward strand.
AATAATTCCCTTAAACATTTCCACTGCGACCTACTGAGATTGTGTAAGACCACTTGACGGAGGCGCTCTAAGGCGGATGAAGTTGTGAATAGCATCTGTGTTGTTTCACCTACTACTCCCTTGGGCATCTGCAGGAATTAGATCCTTCACGAAACAAGAACAACGAGTTACTTTACGTAGCTTGTTTGGTGCTTTCATATATTTCCACGAATAAGAATCTTGATTTAGTATGTATTTATTATTCAAGCTGATTGGAATCTTCAGTTGTATAGATGTTGATCTGTTTTTTTTATAGCCAGCTTTATTTAAATTAATATTATACATTAGACTAAACATATTATAACAGTATCAGAAATAATAGTTTAGCTACTTGTCTTATCTTTCAATGTGTCACACGACATATAATGAAGACTACATCCCCGCAACTATCGCTACCTCACCCCGCCATCGAGACTGAGCTGTCGAGGAGCTGAATTGAGCACAGGACGTGTTTTTTTTCATTAGTGAGGAATAGCAGACTGGCTGACGGCCCACTTAATAGAAGCAGTTACTTGATGTTTGCGTTCCATAGGAGTACAGGAACCTGGGTCACTAAAGCTAGAAAACAACACAAAGTTATTATGACGGTATACTTGTAGACCCCTACCCCGACCCCGGCAGGCGAACCCCGACCGCGGGGGTTAGTATTCTTACTCCGGCCCTGCACAGAGAAAATGAGAAAAAAAAATCTAAAATATAAAAAGAGATTTTAAAATCTCCTATAACTTCCTATAACTTAACTAACCTATAACTTCTTGGATGTGTCACACAGTTGTCATCATCGAACACCAGATGTAGGATGAAAGCTGAACGCGACTGGGTGAAATGTTTAAAATATACTTCTTCTTCTTGGTCGAATTCTTCATTGCTGAAGGTCGTGTCCTTGAAAATCAACCGTGTCCTGTCTCGTAAGCTGTTTCCACTTCGTCCAGTCCTCAGCTTGTCGAATAGCGGTTGGTATTGGAAGTCCAGTGAGGGCGGTTACTTGGTCACACCAGCGGCTAGGTAATCGGCTACGGGGTCTCTTTCCTTCCTTGCCTGTCACGATCAGCTTGTCCAAGTTATCCGGCTGTCGGCGGGAAATGTGACCAGTGTACCTAAGAATTTTCCAATAACAGACTGTTAAGAGCCTGACTATAATGCGAAGCTGGTCCAGAATACATTTATTTGTTCTTTTGGCCGTCCAGGGTATACAGAGCATTGGTCTCCCACATCACCACGTTAAAAGAACTTGTTTAAAATATTAGACGCGTGAAAATCATAACACAAATTAGACCTGTTATGATTAAAGTAACTTATAGCTTGTCCCATAAATTACATATGCGTTACCTTACATTCTCCGTTCCTGTAGCGCGAATAATTTATTTCCTCATTCGTGGCAGGAAACAAGTCAGAGTTAGGTATCGCCTACAATTTATTTCACGAATTAAGACATTTCTTATTGTGCTCACAACGTAACTCTGCTTTTACTTATAAATACTACGATAATAAATAAATAATTGTTTGAGAAGATTTCATCATATTTGCCCCTAGGGCATCATTACATCAAGAACTGTCCGAAAATTGTTGGGGTGTATTAATTAAAAATATTTTCTGGAAATAACTCAATAATAATGGGCGATTTACGGAAGCAACGATGTATTGTTTTCCAGGATGTCAAATGGCAGACATTTTCGAAAATAATTTGTTAAAAAGGCCATAAATGCTAAATCCCTTTCTTTAGTTAAGAAAACTGTGTCCGTCAGCCGCCTAAAAGCTTTTGTAGTGAATAAGAACATGCGGACAGGCGGTATCCGCCGCGGCTCACTGGGGTAAACACTGTTTCTAGTCTGGCGTTCAACGTGCTAATGTGCATTAGTGACAAGATTATAAAAGGCAACAAACAGCCTGTTTTGTCTGCTAACATACGACTTGGGTTGGACAGTCAAGCGGCAGTTAGTTCTGTAATTTAGCCATATCTAGATACTTAGCGACTATCGTGGCTCAACGGCTAACGCACGTCGCACGGCTGCGGTCTGTATGTCAATCCAGTGCCCATAATAGAAGCGATAGGCTGCTTTGGTATAGACGACGCTGTGTAAATTGTCACAAATTATTGTAAACTGGATGCAGTTTAGTTGCTGGCTTATTTGATAATAAACATTCAGTATTCATCTCAAATTATCAACCCACAAAAAGATTTAAAGCTACACAAATTACACAGAAACACAATGGAATTGACACAGAACGTTGTTGTAATAAAAGACAAACGGAAGAAAAATGACAGTATGTGTAAAGGACGTGCCAGGAAAAGCGTGTATCCAGTCATATTTTTGCAATGAAAAACAAAAGATTGAACGCTATTGACCAAACAAATGTGAATAAAAAGTTTAAAATCATGATTCTTCCATTTTAAATAATTATTACCAGATGTAGTAAATGTACTTATACCAGTATATAAGTGTTTTTTTTTATTACTGAGGAACAACATACAAGCTAATGGTCCGCTTAATAGTAGCAAGTACTATAAACATTTACTGTCGCTAATGGATGTTTCCGATGCTAGGAGCACCGCGAATACACTGCTATCCCATAGGGGTAGGGGTACAGGAACCTGAGTCACCAATACCGGAACACGCCCCTGCACGGAGAATAAGTAGATTTTATACATTGTAAATAAAATTGCGACGAATTTTTATTTTATAATCATGATCGTTAATTAATATTGAAATTAGGAATACGCGTAGAAGCGTAAGAAAACTATTACGAAAAGAGCACCTTTAACGATTTTATACGAATATCGCCCTTATATTGCAGATATTAAGAATTATCTATACAATTTTAACATGCTTAAACGATATATGTCCAAATATTAGATATTTTTACATTTATATTTTCTAAGCAATTGTCAAAACATTATTAGTTTATTACCGTAAAGTAAAAAGTAGAAACATACGCGATTCAGCATTTCAGCAATTGTTTTCCAATATTCGGTAGAGGGTGAAATTTTGTGTAGAACTTGAATAGAAAATTATAAAAACGATATTTTACCTTTTACACAAGCGAAGCTTTTGGAACGAAGTTCCTTATTGCGCGTTGTGAAAGGGGGCTAGACGGAAAAAATTCTCACGAAAAGTTGTAACGACACTTTTTGCTATAGTAAGCTATTGTAAGCTGTGCGGCGTGCGCATGTTTCTCTGTCTGTCTCTCTTTCTCTCTTATAGAAAGCAAGCCAAATATTTTCATTTCTATTTCGCATTGAACAGTTTGGTGTCGCGACGATTATTTTTGTTGAGTGTATACAGGTTTTTTGTACATAATAAAAAATAATAATAATGAATCCTGACAGTGTTTCTGCACAAGTTCCGGATACTTATTGCTGATGGAGTTAGGTTAGTTACTGATTAAGTTTATATTACATTATATTTGTTAATAATAAAAAAATATTATTATAACTTAAAAAAAATAAAATTTTATTACAATTCCTTCACTAATTAATCGAAAGGAGCTTCGTTCCATCCGGGTGTCCCTTGACACTTCAAAGTTTTTTTTGTTACAGTGTATTTTTTTTAATTTTTTTTTTTTGTTACTGTGGAACAACATACAGGCTAACGGTCAACTTAATAGCAGCAAGTACTTTAAGCATTTATTGTCACATACAAATTTTTGCGACGCAAGGGCAGCACTGCTGTCCGTACAGGAGTTTATTTCCTGGAAAGATCACTCAATTTCGCTTAGTAAGGGTTGCCTTTCAAGAGTTTACATTTACAATATAAAAAACACGTATAATAAAAAAAATATTCAATGTCCTAAAAATTTATAAATAAACAGATCTGAATATATTTCACTGTACTACGCACTTCTGTCTTGTTTCTATTGGATTTAAAAATGTACACAAAGATATAATTGACATAAGCTTTGCTTGAATCCAAGCAATTTAATACATCGCAAGAATAATAAATCTACTACTCCAGCAGAACAATGTGTCACAGCACGTCATATATCGCTTCAAGTAAATTACTTTTATTGTGTCAAGTCATTCGTTACAAAGAAAAGTAGGAAATAATGATGCTGTCATTTTATCTTAGTGACAATCTCATAAGAGAATAAAGTAAATCTGACAGTAACAATCATCTTAACTTTATTTGGGTGACTGCGCAATTTTTAGAGTATATCGAATTTTAATTATTCTTACAAAAAATTATTTCATTTACAAAAATATACGTAAACTAGCTGACTCAGCAAAAGTTGTTCGCAAAATATAAATTTAAAAAAATGTCTTTCTCCAAAGTCCAATCTAGCTCTATACCGAAATTCACCAAAAGAATGTTCTGGAAGGATTTATACAGGCACATTGGCCGTTGTTAGCGGGAGCTTGTGACATGTGTACTATTGATTTATATAAAATTAGTTAATTAACTTAACATGAGAACTATCGTCAGCGATTATTAATAAAATGGGAATAAATAATTATAACACTGCAAATTGATGATAAATTTACTATGAGAAAATAATTAACATGAGTTGCACAGAGAAAGTAAAATAAGTATAAGCATCATTGCCACGATCGATGCACAAACAATAATAATAGCCGAAAATTGTGAAGGGAGTGAGAGAAAGCTTATTGTGTAAGAAAGACAGGAGACCGGCTTCGTTCTCATCCCTACTCCGTGCTTTTAGCTGGATAAGAACTTACATCGCGCGGTAGACGCCTGGGGGTAACTCATTGATTGATAATTAATCAGTTAACGACCACTAACAGTTGAAGATCATTACAGTAGTATCGCTATTAAAAATGGGGGTAAGTGGTAGAATGATGAAAATTAAGGGTTATATGTATTTTTAATATAAAATCACAAAACAATAAAAAAATTGCCCAAATAATTTAAAAAAATGGAGTGCCACCATTATCACTTAGGGGTATAAAAAATAGTTTACGACTCAGACCTACCAAATACACACAAAAAAATTCATAAAAATCGGTTAAGCCGTTTCGGTTGAGTTTGATAATGTAGGTTGGCAGCTCAATTAGACGATTAAGTAGTTCGTATATTTTATATTTACAATAAATACAGAAATATACTTTTTTTTTTATTGCGTAGGACAGCAGACAGCCCGCTTAGAATTTAGCAGTTACCATCGCCTATAGGTATTTGCAACGCCAGTGGCATCGCAAACACACTGCTGTCCCATAAGGGTACAGGAACTTGGGTCACTAATGCCGGAACACAACACAAGGTTATTATGGCGAATACTTATTTAAATAATTAAAATAATAAAATAATTTAAGCAATAAAATAATTTTGACTTGTGTATGACAATGTACATCAAATCGGACGAGTAATATTTATTTTTGTCATAATATCGAAAGGCATTTGGTAAAACCTTTTTATAAAATATTTTATATAATTAACATACATTAGTGTTACACTGCAATAACAAACACTGTGACACGATAATTTTATATATATAGATATACTTATATCTTCTCTGTGCAGGGGCGGATTAAAAATATTGATTCCTGCGGCGGGGGCGGCTTCTCGTAAAAAGCAACAAAACATCCCTAGTTAGGTGTTAGGGATCCAAACTCTACTGCATGGCAACTACCCCTGTTCTAATATACTGCCATAGTAGCCTTATATTGTGATTTAGCATAAGAAACCCAAGTTTTAATTCCACTATGATGACAGCGTGTTAGCAATGCCCCTGGCGTCACGAACACCTATAGGCAACATTAAATGTTTATTATTAAGTGGACCGTCAGCCTGTCTACAGTTCTACATCATTTTACTTAAACAGTTAAGTTTTTTGATAATGTTTAATAAATTGTGTATTAAAACTATTGTATTTGTAAATCCATCACAGCATAATAATAAATGCTTGTAAATTAAAATAAATCACTGCAACCTATACAGACTATTATTATTGTCAATAAAATAAATAAATACAATTTCATTATCCTAATAATAATTAATTCTCGTTAATAATATTCATTAATATTCATATAAGATTACTAATTATAAGATTATTAATAACAATTAAAGTTAATTTCATTGTCATTATAAGTGGAATTATTTCACGCGCTGAAAAACAATATTACAAAATATGATGTTTCGACAGAAGCCAATAAATATCTTCACTACCCAAGGCTATTTATAAATCATGAATATCATCACCCCTTCTTCTTTTTTATACCCGTGTCCCAACTATGTGGCGTCGGCACAGCGTTCTCTCCATCTACTCTCCTGTCTTAGTCATCTCATCATTCACCTGTCTACGCTATACCATCTTTTGCGCAATCACCAATTGTTATAAATCTGCTGAGAAATAAAAAATTCAATAGAAGCGAGCACCATCCCTACTGACGAATCTCCAGATACACCATAAAATAAGATCTACCGTATTAATATTTTAGTAGACATAAAGGTTATTGTTACCCGTGTTCATGTTAGTCACGTAGGGGCTAATCCGTAAAAATGGCCAGGGCAGTTGGCCTCAATAAGGGAGGGCCTTGTCAGTGCTTCCTACAAGTCAACAGTTGTTCCTGAAATTGTTTGAAAGTTGCGACATCTTGCGGTAGACGTGAGGGACTGTGAAGATTATAATCTTGTCTATTTTAATGTTTAAATTAGGAACGGACTTTACAGTAGGTAAACTTTAAAAAAATAAGATATCCATACTAATATTATAAATGCGAAAGTAACTCTGTCTGTCTGTCTGTCTGTCTGTCTGTCTGTTCCTCTTTCACGCCTAAACGGCTGAACGGATTTTGATGAAATTTGGTATGGTGATAGATGATAACCTAGAAATGGTCATAGGCTATAAATAATCACGCCATCGTTCTTAGGGGGTAGGCAGTAGGCAGATAACTAAATTGAGTTAGTGATTTTTTGTGCTTATCCAGTATCTATGAGAATCGGCCAACATCTATTTTTCATCCCCCTAAATGTTAGGGGTGACCCACCCCCAAAAATTTTTTTTTAATTTTTTGACATTTTATTATTTATATGGCAGAACAACGTTTGCCGGGTCAGCTAGTAACGAATATATTTAACGAGCTCCGTAGCGTAACTTCGCGAATCCAGTCCCTTGGCTTTGGGTTTATGTAAAATACGTATTTATTGGCAAAAAAGAGTATATTAAAAGTGTATCAGTTGTCAACTATCCATGAGGCAAGCGTTCTGATGTTTACTTAGGGACTAGATGTACACTGTCTAATTTGTCCCAGTATATTTATTATTATATTATTATTTATGTATAAAGTTATTTGAAATATATTGTATAAGAATATATTTTGTGAGAAAAAGAAAAAAATTTTTGGAACGTAACTCTACCTAAGTTAAAACCGAAATAAACGATATGTCTAATTCAATGGTGTGCATCTAAATTATATTGTTCAACGTCAAATAAAATGTTAAGACTATGGAATCAATACCATCGCTAAAATAACTAATTTCTCACAAGACTTGACCAATTTTCCTTTCCACTTATAAGGAAATTCTGGTAAACCTCATTAACTAGCCCTCATTTATTGGTCTTCATTTTCAAGTGGGTGTTACATAATTGGTTGTCCTTTGACGCAAGCGGACAAGAACAACGTAGAAAGTGTTTCACAATGTTGTATATACACTTTAATTATTTGATTAAATTTTTGAAGTGAAAAATTCTTTAGTCGCGTTCACGTGTCCTGATCGTAGGATTTCGTAAGACGGAGTTTTGCTCCAGTATTGTATCCAGTTATTAATAATGACTTAAGTTCTATTTTATAATGTAACTTTTAAATGATTGCATTGCATTACTTATACATATCTATTCGAATTGCGACTTTATTAAAATGAATTACAGTTGTTTTTTGAAGTGAACACTTCTTTAGGCGCGTTGAGCACTTTTTGGGTGAACAATTTTTGGTTTGTAAAGAAGTGTTAATGACCAATTTAAACTTTAATCCTTGATCATAAACACTTCTTTATAAACCGAAAATAATAATCTAGTAGCTCGACGATACAATTCACAAGTTACTTAGTTTACACTTCTATCGGCAGTCCCCAAAGACTGCCCCGCCTGTTTTTTTTTTACTAGAGTATGTTTATCTTTTTACTAGAGTAGGCAAATAGATTCAAATTCCACATTGGTTTGCACCGCTTAGTTAGTTTTTCTTGATTAATAGGCGTATCATAACATAATTATGTAAAATAATGTAGCGAGATCACGAGATAACGGGCAAGTGTAGCTGGTAAACTGTCCATGCCCTCTGGATAAGGCCCGAAGCCCAGCAGTGGGACGTAGTGGACGTTATATAAGGCAAAGATAGAGCCTGCGAATTATGCATAACATATTTAAAGTATTAATTACGATTTCTAAAAAAGGTTCACGAAATTGCTAATTATATCAATTCCACAGCAATAAAAAATAAATATACATTACATGTCTTGTAACTGAGGAAAAACAGCATAGAAGAGTAAACAGTGGATCCAGATGTCGGGCTAGCTCAGAATTAAATAAGATAATAGAAGGGTCATGTCCACATTTACGAAGATATGTAGATATAATCTTCATTCAACTGACATGGTTTTAATTTTTCTTTAGTATTTTAATGTCACTCGCTTCTGTGAGGTAGCAGCTCTCGAAGAAGAATTACATTAATAAAAAGAGACATAATAAAATTCAAAGTTTTCTTACATCAAATAAAAATTGAAGATTTGAGAAAGTATTTCTCTAATAGATCTTAACAAAAAAAAATACATAATAATCTTCCGTTTCCCTCAGCTACGTCATGTAAGACTGCGAAAAGTTAATTTGCGTTAAACATTTACAATTCCCGCAGTGGCCGTTTAACAAGCAAAAGTTTCCTTGTTTTCAGTAAAAAGTTTTTAGGGTACAACAAAAATCTTTGTCTTTAACGGTGAAATAAGATCGTTTTTGTTAAAATAATGATTGGTGAATATTACATTTTGATTTTACAAGTATGTCTTTATTTTAAGATGTGAAACACAACAAAAAGAATCAAAGTGTTTTTTATTACATTCCGAGTATTTTCTTTTTCATTGTTCTTCTATCGCCTAATACCTGAGCCAAAGGATAGATAGCGTATATTTTTAATAGTGACAATAAAATTCGTTTTGTACATACGAGTAAGTTATATAAAATAATTAAAAGAAATAACCATTCTATAATCTATACAAATAAATAAATATATTGGGACATTTCACACAACGCCATCTAGTCCCAAACTAAGTTGCATAGCATTTGTGTTATGGGTACTAGACAACTGATATACTACATATATACTTTTCTTTTGTAAATAAGTACATATTATACATAAACACCCAGACGCTGGGCGGGAATTGAACCCTTGACTTCCGCAAACGTACCAACATGCGTTAACCGTTACGCCAGGAGGTCGTCGATCTGCTACGAAACGGATTCGACCTCCTAAGTGGTTACTCCCGCTGGGCGATGAAGCATATCTGGATGTTTCAGCAGCAAGGCATCACACTATCTCATAGTTTCAAAAACCTTACTACTACCCTACTACATACTTAATAAATACATTTCGTATTTCAAATTTTTGATGACACGATTTTGTTTTTACAAGAATATTTACGTGGAAGCGTTTTAACTGGACAAAAGCAATTATAAATTAATTAAAATAAAAGATTCAATTTATTAAGGTTTTTCCACGTAAATGTTCTTCCGGTAGAGCAATTAATTAATCGGTTTAATTCAATGCACCATGCATTGGATTAAAATAAAAGCTTTACTTTAAAATAAAAGCAACTAAAGAATCGTATAAATTAAGAGTTCACCGTAATAAAAACTGAAACATATATGCTGAAACTTCTGAGCCCGATGTACACTGTGTTTTCATTACCTAGTCAGGTCATAAATTCTGTCACATGTTTAATGTAAAATAATTGTAACAAGTTTATTAATTATGTAACTATTCATATACAAAAATGAACTTAACAAAACATAGATTCTTATGACATTAAAGTTTATTCAAAATGACCTCCGTGATATTGAGTACAAGCCTTCAATCTGCGCGGCCAGTTGTCTATCGCAGCACGAACGAGGTCCATGTCAATATCGGCGGCTGCCTTAATCAAGGATGTCTTGAGTGACTCCAAATTGGGATGAGGCTTTGAGCACGCCTTTTCCTCCAAGTGTTGCCATATCTTGTAATCTAACGGATTCAAATCTGGACTGGAGGAGGGCCAGTCTTCGTGCCGGATGAAGTCGATTTCACGCGCCGCCAGCCAGTCTTGTGTGCTCTTCGCTCTATGAGCTGGCGCCGAATCTTGTTGGAATACCCAGTGCCTGTTATTGAACATGGTATGAGAAACAGGTTCCACAAGGTTCGTCAGGACTGTATTTTGATACACAACAGCATTCGTTTTTACACCTTTCTCACAAAAATGTACCTCTGTTAAGCCCCAATAAGAAACTCCCAACCATACTATGAGCGAGGATGGAAAATGACCTCGTTGGACACGCGGAATACGGTTGCTCGCTTCTTCACTACTGTGTGCGTACACCTTATCATTTTGTTTGTTGTAGCTCTCTTCTACGGTAAACATTTTTTCATCCGAAAAAAGAATTTCCCGATATTTTTTTCCCGCGTACCGCTTCAACAAAACGCGGCATCTCTTCAGTCTCAGGTCCATTAGACGAGCATTCAAACGATGTCCTGTTTTTCTTCGATATGCCCGAAGCCCTAAGTCTTCATTTAACACCCTTTTCACCGTGGTTCTGCTTAACCCCATCTGAAGGGCCAACAGTTTCTGCTTACGTTTGGGATTTCTTTGAATTCGTGCCTTCACAGCTTTTATCACTGCTGGAGTCCTAACAGACCGAGGGCGACCACTTCTTGACCTGTCATCTACACTAGAGTCTTCATTGTATCGTTTGATGGTACGATAAACGAATCTTTTGGTTATATTCAAATTTTTCAGTATGTTAAAAATTTGAATTGGCGCGTAACTGTAACGATGCAACGCAATAACTGCAACACGGTCTTCTTTAAGCGTCCACTCCATATTTAAAAATGAGTAAAATTCTAAAAGTTATACATTTTTATTTTCATGAACAATTCGAAATTCGAATTCAATAAACTTTTTTGTGGCCAGCATTCTAAAAGAAAAGTTTTTACTGTGTGACAATACTTATGACCTGACTATGTATATTTACAGGGCTTTATTCCCGTCTATTTGTTTTGATTTCCTCCACTAACGATTCAACTGATAAATATTTTTAAGTGTCCTTTGTCAGTGAGTTATCATACCTTTATTTTACCATACTTACTATACATTAACAATAAATATGAATGAATGTTTAATTAACCTTATAAAACTATTAATTACTTTTTAACATTTGTTTAGTAATATTATGAAAATTGATTAACATATGAACAGTTTTCTAATATGTATCATAAAGTAATAAATCATTATTTCTTTACATATCCAAAAAACCCTGCGTCCGTTTTGCATAATTTCACAGAACTAATACATAATAATTTTTTACGGAACCCATAATGATTCTCTACCAAATACGCATTTATTCGATTTTTAATCCCACGACTTGGCACACATCCAGTGAGGCAGTAAACTTACACGCTATGCTACTATCTCGAGAAACAAACATCGCTTTGTTTGCACACCCAAATCGCTACAAGGAGTTTAGTTTTTACAATTAAAGAATGCTTTAAAGATACGCCTACTTTGGCAATCCACATTGTTATAAGAAATTTATCAAGATACTAATAACATACTCGTATTTATGTTATACGATTGCTAATGTCAGATTAAACTTTCATCTTGGCATTCAAGGATCTATGCTCATAAGGATAGCATTGGCATATAAGGATTTCTATAATCATAGTTGCTCTCAGAATATCCTGGACGGAATGCCACAGGAACGAGTCAGTCCTAAAACAGTTCAATATTACCACGGCACTCAACAATCTGTAGGCAGAGAGTCCTGAAGTACTTAGGCCACAAGGCACAGCTAGTCTTGAGAGGCTGAAAATCATTTAATGAGTGGAAGGAAAAAGACAGAGAATGCTCTTTAACAGGTTAGAATCACGACTTAGGAAGCTACGGGAGTCATCCTACGATCTTCCATATGTGGCACAGGACAGAAACGCACCAAAATCAGTTCCTTCAGGCATAACGACGTCACGAACTCGACAAGAAAAAGAACATGTAAACCCATTTTATGAAGTAAAATGTCTGGAATACAAGTATTGTATAAAAAATGTACATTTATTATACATATAAGTACCCAACACATCCCGGAAAAATGTTAGGGTCATTAAAATGGGATAAGGCTGGCGGTGACAGGTCATATCGTAGGATTAGATGTGTCAACGATATATGAACAAAGAAATCCGATTGATATAATCCCGAAGTTTCCTACATTCAGTGGAAAAATGTTTTTCTTCGGTATTAAAGTTGTTTACGGAGGAATGTGTCACTGTTGTTCACACTTTATGTTAGTTATTTTTTTTTTTGGGAAATATAAAAAGGAAATAATTTTTCGTGCTACTCGTCGTCATTTATTAAGAGGATGTTTCCTCAAATGAAGTTAATTTTGTAGTGTAGCATCTCAGTTGTATACGAAGTTTCATTTTAGAGCCTATAAAATACTGCTGAGTCACAAAGTTACTTGTCACAAAACACTTAAATTGTCTATGTCCATCGGAACCTTTTCGTAACACTTTTTTCGAGAGCATAGAGTCACAAAGAGTTCAGACACTCATGTACGGAAGTGAAAGTTGGGTATGGCAGAAGAAACATGAAAGCAGAATAAATGCAGTTGAGATGAGAGCGTTAAGAAGTATGATAGGAGTTAAACTGAGTGAGATAAGGAAACGTTGTGTTCTGAAAGAAGATGTAGTGACAAAATTGAAAAAGGTATGCTGAGATGGTTTGGCCATGTTGAGAGAATGAATGGAGAACGATTGACGAAAAAAATGTATAAGGCGAGAGTGAATGGAAATGTTGGAAGGGTTAGACCTAGGCGGACGTTTCGAGACCAGATCAGGGACGTCTTGAAAAAAGGCCAGGTCAAGAGTACCCTAAACCGAAGGGCATGTATGAAGGGAATAATGAAAGTGGACGAAGCGAAACAAGTATGTAAGGATCGTAGCAAGTGGAAAGAAGTGGTCTCTGCCTACCCCTACGGGAAAGAGGCGTGATTATATGTATGTATGTATAGAGTCACAAAAGATATTATGATTGAAATATGGCTAATTTTTGACCCCCACAAAGTCTCTCATAGGCAAATGAATTATAGTTTTTGTGTTTATTTATTATTCCATTCCGATCACCATGGTTACCTTTTCTACAATCTGTATGTCACAGAATCAGGGTACAGAATGCAGCGGAAGCTCCAACATCAAGACGGTGAGATCAGATCTAGCTTCGTGTCTTAAATGACACGGCACCCTGACCTGACTTTGTTGCTTCGAGAGGTACAACCTCTCGGTGCTACCTGATGTGCATAGGACAAGAGAATACGTCAGAGTGTCACCATTGAGATGCAGCCGACGGGGCACGCTAGCGCACACTGACACCGTATATCCCGCATAGTGCGAGGAGCACTACACTCTCACTGTCCACACCGGACTTAACCTCTCATTTTCCTTAGTTTTGACCATAGAGCAACATTGCCATCACAGTCTTTTGCGATCCAGTACATCCACATCGGCTTCCTTTTGGAATTCCAAAGTGGCACTAACAAGGTGCAATTTTCCGCGGGCATAAACAAAATATGGCTTAATGTATTTTTCGTAGAAACAAATACCGGCTCAACTCCAATTCTGTCCCAAATCATGAAGGAATTCAGGATTAAGGGTGAAAAGATAAGTAATTGGGTAATCCTATTCATATTTCTGGTATCACACGTCTGAAGTTTTATTAGGTTAAGAAATTAACATAATTAATATTAAATGTATTATTGTTTTACGTATTATGGTAATTAATGGCTAATTATTATTACACCTGTTGAGTGTGAAGTCTTATAAGGAGACGCTTAATTAATTACCAATTTGGCTCAATGAGAATATTGCTCGATCATTGCGAATGAAGGATATGAGCGTCTTGAAAATTAATAATTTCAAAAGACTAGGTAATTAATTACAAAGATCTGCCATATCATCACTATCCAAGGTTGCAAAGGTTTCAATAAGAACTTTGCACTTTCGAAAGCGGGGTTATTTTAGTGGGTAGTCGGATTTCGGTCGTCTTTCCCGGAGTCCCACATACCCCCCGATCTCCTAGAGTCAGGGTAACTGGTCGAGTACAGTTTTTCGTCGAAAAAAAAAGAAACTAATGCACAACGACATTTTCATTAGGCTCCACCCATGATACAATTCTTCTGACGAGATATCTGTTACATTAAATGTTTTTGGGCAAAAATTTCTTATAGGAGCTACTGTCAAAATCAAAGAGATCTACAATAATTAACTGCTTTTTAACAGAGTAAACCAATTTATACAAGGGATTCTCTTGAATCCAGAAAATAATTTCCACCATTCTCACTCACTCACTTCTCTCATTCATTCAATCACTCTTTACCGGAAAAAAATATAACAAATATCGTAAAAATTGTTTCCGAATATACTCTGGTGGAAATCGAACTTGGAAATCTAGTTCTAAAAGCAGATAATGCTCTTAGCACTCGACCAGAGTTCGTCCATGGAAACCCGTCACCACGACGCCATTAAAACAACCACTTAAATATACGTATCACATATCATTAAAGTATAGAGTGATTCATAGTATTAAAGAAAATTTACTCAACCTTCGCCGACGTCACTATAATTTAGTTAAATTGTGGGTCTTTGGTTGACGCAAAGTATAATAGCCATGACGTCCTGAATTGACATTTAGAAATTTTCCACACGTACATAAGTTCTTTAGGAAAATAGTCGGTAGTTTTTTTTTTCAATAAATTTTAGAAGGAATATAGTGCCATTATATTTTTTAATATCAATATTTAAACTTATTATTAGATATATACGGATATAGATAAATACATTGATATTAGGTTGTGTAATGTATGCGATTTAGGACAAATACAGGATGCTTATGCTGACTCGTGTATATATATATATGTATGTTGTGAATAAATTTAAATATTGTAATTTTAAAAACAGTTATTGTGCATAAGTCCGATGCATATTAAGTTACAAATTCTTTCAGTCTATCAACCATCACCATTTCTCGCAGTGTATAGTATCCCCAGGAATGTCTCGATTTTTTCTTGATATATTATGTCTTATATATCATACAAAACAACATTATCAGAAACATCGCTATTTATTGGTGTTTAAATTTAAACTACTAAACTATCGGTAGTGAAAGATTTATTATTATTCGCCACTTGGACATTGAAATTTACGATGTGGTGTAGGTTTATTTTAGCAATTACTCTTTTAACGTTTATTTATAATGACGTTATATTGCTTAGAAGGAAATATTACTGGATTGTTCTAGATAAGAACATGAAACGAATATTTTAACGCGGTGTATACTCACGCCACCACTCGATGGCGTTAGGCGACGACTAGGTCGCGGTGGTAAGTTCCTCCGGCTGCCAAGTAAACTCTTGTATCTCGCGACGTCCGTCAAGCTCGCCTACTTAGGGCCCTAGAGCAGTAAAGATCCTGCTTTTACCTCGGTTGGGACAGGCATTTTGAAAACTCTCGGGACTTCACGGCTAACGGCTCCACCATACGACCGCTAATGACCGCTTCCACCGCCTGCTAGAACGGTATTGTTATCGGTGTCGTTAGAAATATCGCAACGTAACTTAGGCGCACCGGGCCCGTGTCAGGCAGATTGCCATAGTCTAGTTACTAGTTTGTATTTGTACTGTCTAATGTATATGTTGCAAAATATTTTGTACTCAAGAACTTCGTGTTTTGAATCTTCGCCCACCACCCCGGTTCTATTGGCGTCCAACGTGCGGCCCCCCGTTACAATATTTGATTATATTTTGCAGTCACATTTGTCCAAGCTTTAGGATCCAAGGCATCTTTTTACATATCGTTATACTTTGCCTTTACAGGTCGTCTCCGCAAAACACTCTCGAAAACTGAGAATATGTATTTCTCACATTCGCCCCCCACGAGATTGTTTCAGTATTTTTCCACCTTCGCAAAAATGTTTCCGAATCAAATATTTCAGTGATTATCTTATTATCTAACTAGCAGCCCGTCCCAGCTTCGCATGGGTATTTAACAAAAAATTAAACCCTTCTATTTTTTTTCGATCTCGGGGAAAAACCTCTCTTGACGGGTTCCCCCGGCCCGGAGGGACCGAGGGATATAAGGGACTCCGGAAAAGATGTTCGACCATCCGACTACCCACTAAAAACCCCGCTGTTCTCCTATCGCCTACGCCCGGGCCCACGGATATATGGCCTGCCGATCTCGTGGCCCGGGCCGACGCCGGCCCACGCTTTGTCTTAAAGCGGGCCCCTTCTAAAGTGCTGGCGCCAAGGGGTCAGGCTTTCGTCCCCCCGGCGCTCTCTTGTAACAACTCTATGAGTTGAGGGGGGCTGCGGAACAGCACGCAGCCTTTTCCCTCACGGCAATAGTGCGGGCGGTGGATCCTCCCCCGAGGGGCCGCCCGCGGCCGCTTTCTACGGCGGCCGGAGATCGTTGCCCGCCCTCCGGCGCCGACGACGCGGCCTACGTTGGCGGGAGGGGAGTGCGGTGGCGGACTCCTGCTCCCGTTCCGCCGCCTCCCTTGCAGACACTACTGCCTCGCAAAAGGAGGCGACGGCCGTCCATCCAGGATCGCCCCCGACCATGGACGGAACCAGGGCCGGGAGCGACAGGTCCGCGGCCAATTCCGGACGGGACTCGCATCCCCGTTGCGTGCTAGTTAGGCGTGTGTACGACTACCAGACGACACTCCAGAAAAAGCAGAGTCGCTTGACGTCGTAGCCGGCCCAGCAAGACCAACCGACAGCGAGGATGCAATTCCCGCCCCGGGAACACTCTCTGTGCAGGCGCAGTCGAAATAGGCATGGTTTTGACTACCAAATCAGGTCCCATGGTAGAACCCGGGACCCCAATCAGTATTCGCAACCATCCCATCGGGGACCATGCCACGAACAGAGAGCTAAGTTGGAAAGGATGTAAGAGGTAGACGGAAAGAAAGGTAGGACTCTGTCACCTCGAACGGAGAGGGGAGTGAAGCGACGGATGCTCGGGCACCTCGGGTACGCACACCCATGCACTCCTCGGACAGAGGAGCGCCCCTGAGGGCAAACCCTTCTATTTGCATCAGGTTACTAAAAAAATAAAATTATAAAGAAAGTTTGAATATTATTATTTCTATGAGCTTTTATTTTAATGATTTTTTTTGCTATTACTTTTTATTTATTTTTCGTTATTTTTTAATAAGTATTCTAATTTTTGTAAAAACCCTAGTGACGCACGCCTACATTGCATAAGGTGCTGCTTAGCTAGCCGAACAGGGTGAGCGGTTATCACGCAACATTTTTCTAATACTTACATTTTTAAACTCGTGATATATTTCGAATGGAATATCCGAATTGAATAATTCAAAAAGTTATATAAAGGTATTGAAACAGTTTTGAATATGAAGTAATTTATTTTGATAAGGATTAATACCAAGATCCAAATAAAGAGCCTTTTCTAGGGGCGGCATTTCAATTAAATTTTTAAAATAAAAGAACACTTATTGTGGCATAACTATAATAGTTAGACATATGCTGTCGCGACACTTTTTGTAAATAATGATGTGTTCTGCAAAGTTGTAGTACATTATTTTATTCTATCATCAATAGTTTTCGCAACGCACGCAATTTAAATAATATTTTAGGTAATTTTTTTACACTTTGGGTTACATTATTAGAGTTTTAGTAAGGATCCCTAATTTTTTTGAAAATATAATATAGCTTATGTCACCCGGGGATAGTGTAGCTTCCCAACAATGAAAGAATTTTTTAAATCGGGTCAGTAGTTTCGGAGCCTATTCAAAGCAAACAAACAAACAAACAAACAAACAAACAATCAAATCTTTCCTCTTTATAATAGTAGTATAGATTATAAACTTAATCTCTTATGTAATAAATACATAATAACTGAAGCAACAAACGTTGTTAATTCATATAAATTAAAAAAAATTGGATAAGATTTCCATAGAACCCGCGTCTACATCTCAAAATATGTTACATTGTCTTCAAGTCAAGAACCTTCTTACCTAAAAATAATAACCCACTTTGTTTTAATATTATAGTCCCTAAACTTACCCTTCACGTACATCCGCAACTTAAACAAACACTATCAAACTTATTAGTTAATCCCACGCGTAATACCACAAACTTTAATATGTTCAGGAAATCACAACTTAAATATAAGTTATAACAACTTCAGGACAAGAGAAATTGATATCATAGTTGTATGTTGAGAAATTTGATCCAACTAAGTGCAGATATACATAAAGGATTAAGATAATGTACTTTCAGGGCCATTCATAGTTTAGAACATAATAAAGAACCATCTGCGACGAAACTTATGTCTTCAACCATATCTTGAATATTCGGAACAATGCAGGATTTGCCCGCATTGAGAAGTATGTTGAAAAATTTTATTCGTGCTAATTTTTGGTTAATAGATTTCGTACTAAACCCAAAGTTCGTGCAATTCGATACACTATATATTCAAAGAGATACATAGATATCAACGTTGTATAATTAAAAACAAGTGGTCAGGAGACTAATTATATTTATTTAAAACTTTTATACAAATTAGCACAACTTAACTGCAGAAAGGTTTTTTAGAAGAGAACTTGCCAATGTTGCCATGGTACAAAAATATTATAATGTAACAAAATTACCAGAATATAAAGAATTAAAACATTGATTAAATTATTGACAACTCGCTTAATTATATGTTTAGAATAACTGAACAAGCGTTGTGGAAATATTCAAATCTAACTGCATGACTTTTTATTATATGTAAAGAAATCTCAAATAGCAAATATTGTGAATGGAATTCCTTGTGATGTGTTTTAGTTCTACATAGGTCTTCGAGTGAGGTATTTAACACACAAGAGAATGAAAATCAATGTAAGAAGTCCTGCTATCTGGGATACTTATTAATGAACGAGGATCTGACAATTTTATTTTGAATATGGCGGTTTACAAGGCTGTCTTTAGTGCTGAAAACTTGCTTTTTGATTAACAAACTAAAAATTTAAAAACAATTCTTAACATAAGAATAAAATTACTGACACTTACTTACTGTCACTCTTCTTAGAAGCATGGGTATAATTTTTTTTACTAGTTTCATTCCAAAATGCAGTTTAAAAATATCGTACATTGCACCCCACGCTTTTAAAACAGTGACATTAATTTTTTCGTCAGTAATTCTTAATTAATTATAAAAGCTTGTCTTTTACTTTTTTTAACTATAATTTATCTTTAACTTTTTAGTTTGATAAACTATAAAATATAATTAGTCTATTTGTTGTCAATTCCCAACCGGTAAATGTTTTTATTAAGTAAACACCATCTTCCGGCAGTTTTATTAATTAAGCGCCAGATAGCGTTTCGGCATAAGGAAAAGAAAACGTTAATCCTAATGATTCTAATAAGGACTGTGGGACAAAATTATTTAATTTGTGTATTGTCATCAGGTCTTGACAAGTGTGCAAAATTTTGAATGTTTTTGTCCGTTCAAAGTGGGTATAAATCGAGTTCGAATTAATGTAAAGCATGTAAAAACCATTAATCCTGAAGATCCTGATAAGGATAATGATACAAACTATACAAATTATTGCATTGCCATCGGTCCATGATAAGTGTGCAACGTTTCAAATCAATCCGTCGTTTTGAAAGGGGTGAAAATCACGTTCAAATATTCCGTTACATAGATACATACCAAGCTAATATAAAAGCGTGTTAAAAAGCATCGAATGGAATTACCAAGACCTAACACAATTTACATAAAATTGAATGAGGTATAAACAGTAGTTAACTAGACCCGAAATTGAGTAAATAATCTATTCAGCTCTGAAAATAGAGGGTTGCCGTGATCTTTATAGTCTCAGGAGTATCGAAAAAGATATTAAAAAAGAAAATATCAGTGGAAAAGTCGCTAAATGGAACGGATTTGTATAATCCCGTCGGGGGAAATATGGCTGTGGGAACACATTTCGTTTTTTTGTAACACAAATCTGAGCTTATTCAATGGAGCGTTACGAGAAATATTTTAACTTAGCTGTTAATGCCGACTTCATACTCTTTATAGAGAGAAATTACCTTATGATTAATAGACTAATATTGATAGAAATATCATACTCGTATATTGTGTAGAAATAGGACAGAAAGTTTGACTGAAAATTGTGTAAACGTGGATATAACATAAATATGGTGAGATGAAAAAAAGAGAACTGAAAGTCTGGATACACATCACATCTAGATCACAGTTTTGCAGAAGCTAATTGAATAGTTAGCTAACATTGTTTTATAAATGCTTCATCATGACTTCTCGCTAACCATCCATGTAGGGGCAGAGAAAGAATACTGACCTCTGCGGCCCTGTCGTAAAAGGCGACCAAATAACCCAAGCTAGGTGGTAGGGCTCAGTTGCTGAAAAGAAACTATCTATATATAACTCCTATCCCAAAAAAACCCTCTCTCCCCTGATTTTTGCAATTTTTACAAAGTGACTAGGTTCCAGTACCACTTCGTGAATGGAAGCGTGTTAGCGGTGCCCCTGACGTTTCAAACATCGATAGGCGACGGTAACTGATAACTAATAAGAGGACCGTTAGCATGTCTGCTGCCCTACAAGCAATACAAAAAAACTATTTCGCATTTCATGATGACATTATTCCAGCAATTAATCATGTTAGTGAACTACCTACAGAGTCGAAATGTGTGCCGTTTACAAACTTCAATTCATGATTTTATTTTGGTTCTATTTCTTTTAAATACAATTCACAAGTAACCGATATAGGCTTTGAGACGGTTACGTGTGACGCAGAAACAACGGACGATTATACAAACGAGTGAAGTAATGTCCGAGTCATAACAAACATGACGTTAACCACAACATCCGTCTTAAAAGAAACGAGATAATTTAATAAACTGTTTGATCGGTCATCGATTTTCAGACTCTCCTAGTTGGTGGCCTGTAGTTGTTTGGTACTGATGACTTGAATAGCGGTCACTATTTCAGTGATGTATATGATAGAAAAACATAACACTTTAACGGTTTTTATTCGTGCAGGGGCGGAGAAAGAATACTAACCCCTGTGGCCGAGGTCGGCCTGTCGTAAAAGGCGACAAAACAACCTACCCTAGCTATGTGGTAGGGCATCAAGCCCGTCTGGATGACGACCACCTTTGGTCTTAAGTATGCCGCCATAATAACCTTGTGTTGTGTTCCGGCATTGGCGACCCAAGTTCCTGTACCCTTATGGGACAGCAGCGTGTTCACGATGCCACTGGCGTTGCAAACACCTATAGGCGACGGTAACTGCTAAATCCTAAGCGGGCCGTCAGCCTGTCTACTGTCCTACAGCAATAAAAAAAACTTGTTATAGTGATAATTTGTATGAAAATGAATCAAGTTACTTTTTATTTAAAATCTTACCGGATTTTATCCCATCTCCAATTTATTGCTTTGTAATTTGGACCCACGTCCCAAAGAGCTACTTACCTATATATTATTAAAATCCATCGAATTATAATACTAAACCGCCTGAAGCATTCCTTATTACATATGTGGAACGTCTAGTGAGAATACCTTGGACCCATGAAGAAATTTTCAACGTGAGCTGCGAAATTAACTTATTCCTGTATGAACAAATTTAATGAATTTTAAACTAAATAACAAAACAGATATGTACGTATGTATACTCTTGTAATACTTATTCGTATTCCTCTATTTTGCGCAATGTTTAGCATTTCTGATTATATTTGTCACTCCTTTTTTTAATGTCCTGGAACAGGAGACAGACTAACGGTCCACTTACTAGTAAGCAGTTACCGTCGCTTATGGATGTTTGCGACACCTGGGGTTCTGAAAACACGCTGCCATCCAAGTAACCTAACTGGAACCGGATCCAGATAATTCCGAAATACAACACAAGGCTAAACGGCATGTTTAGAGACCAAGGGTAGTTGTTATCCAGGCGGGCTTGGAGCCCTACCACCTAGCTAGGGTTGTATGACGCCTCTTAGGACAGGCCACTCCCGGCTGCAGGGATTAGTATACTTATTTATTTTATCTAGTTATGCAAACGCTTAAATAAAAAAAAATCTGATATTTAACATATTCATTGACACGCTTTTCACACACAACTTTGCACACAACGTATCATTTACGTTTTACTTTTTATATAGCTTGAATTCATGTCAGAATGATCATCAACTAATGTTGATGATCGCTTTATTAAAGTATAACATTAGAAAAATAATTATGTATGGTAATCCATACATAATTATTTTTCTAATGTTTTACTTTCATTTGGGATAAAGGATGTAAGGAAAATTTATATCTTAATGCAAGATTTTTTTAATAAGAAAGGAAAAATAAAAAAGCTAGAAAATGTGAGATAAAGACTGATTGTTATTTCATTAATTTTTTTTTATTTTAATTATAACCAAAATTACATATATATTTTTTGAAATATTAGATAAATGTTTCAACACAAGCAGTGGTAAGTCTACCTAATTATAAAATGCTTCATGCTGAAACAATTTTGAGAAAGATTAATGCACAACGTTATCGTTTACAAGCTATTTCAGAAGAACATTTATTTTCTGTAAATTGTACAGGGATTAATATCAAAACATCAATTCAGTCATGTCGCAACACCAATCACTTTTGATTGATACGTGATTAGATGGATTGCTAACGATAATTCATGCTCTGTCCCGTTTTAGATCATTTATTAATTGAAATTTGAAAGGCAATTTCGTTTTCTTGGAACAATCATAGAATGAAATGGAATGACGTCATGCATTTCTTATTACTTCGTTACGTTTTAGTACTATATTTTTCAAGACTAAATATAAATAGAACATAAAAAAAAGTTTTATTTTTGTCTGGAGAAAAAAATTTACGAGTGCCCCTGACCCAGGGTCGAAAGGTATGTGGGAAAGATATTTGACGTCAGACTACCCACCAAAAAAAACTCCACTGTCCTCTTATCGCCTAGTGCTTGGGCCAATAATGGTGGCACCCTGACTTCTCCTGCCCTATGCGACACAGATACCTTCCGATACATCCGTGCCCCGAGAGGACCTGCCAAAGACGAATGTACAGCCAGGATGGATCTCACTGCCTATAGAGGCATACCATAGGGTAGCAAGACCCACACTAGGGTGCATAAGTCACTCCGTCTACTTCACAGTGAGCACTTTGAGAGGCGCCCGGTCGCATCTTTACACTACTGGTAGAGCAATGCTAAAACGCGGGCATCTAGGTGTCATGGTGGGAACCCGACCAGTAGAGAAGCCGCGTCGAAGAATACCGTACAGTATCCCATTATCACCCTAATGGCCAACAAACGCTGCATCCTGAATAGCAGGGTGGTTGTCTTGGCTGTCGTGCGATCGGGCCATATGCCATATACGGGAGTCCCGTTAGAGGCTATAAAATACATATTAAACCAATTATTAATAAAATACAGAAACTGAATTTTACAGGTTTTTATGATTTGTACCTATAATATTCAATTGATTATATATTTATTTTCATGAAACACGATCACATAATTTAGTACACAGTGAATTTACAATCATATAAACTTGTGTTGTGAAAACATCAAAGACTATATGTAATAGAACTACACAAATAAAAAAACATTACAATAAAAAAATGCAAGAACAGTATTGTAAGATTATTTCTGAAAAAAAAGCAGCATATGTACCACTGGGGTGACTGATAAGTTCGCGGCCTAAGGTTTCATAATGAAAGTAAAATTGAGATGTACATTTATTATTTTTCAATATAGGCTCGCTGAACTGAAATACACTTCTCACATCTGGCATACAATGCCTTTAAACCACTCAAAAATATTCTTTGTCTTTGTCCTCAAAATAACGATCTTCAGCAGCTTTCATTTCGCCCAAAAATCTCCTGCCCCATAAGTCTTTTTTCAATTTGGAAAACAGGAAACTATCTCTAGACTAAACGGTGGGTGATCAATTTCTGAAAACCCTGTTCTTTGTCCCTTTTGGCAGGTCTATTAATAAAATTCTCTCGCTATCCCAGAAGATACTCGCCATTAGCTTAGACCCCGACTTTTCCACTTTGAATTTCTTTCGCGACCTTTCTCCTTCTTTAATCCATTGCAATCTCCAAATCAGCTATGGATAATCTGAAGAAAATATGGAGGGATCGAAACATCACCAAAGCCACCAAAACCAGACTTGTCAGGGCTCTCATATTCCCCATATTTCTTTACGCTGCGGAGACATGGACCGTACGAGAAAGTGAGAAAAAACGGATTGATGCTCTTGAGATGTGGTGCTGGAGAAGAATGCTCGGTATATCGTGGACGGAATTCCGAACCAACGAGTCTATTCTTCGAGAGCTAGGCATCAATCAGAGGCTATCAAACACAGTGCAGGCTCGCATTCTCACTTTCTTTGGACACGTATCACGGCGCGGAGGCGAATCCATCGAATGCCTGGTAGTGCAGGGTAAGGTTGAGGGCACCCGAGCACGCGGGAGATCACCGATGAGGTGGACGGACCAAGTGAAAGGCGCCGTCGACGTTCAGAGGAACGTCATTCGTGCAGCATTCGTGCCTCGTGCAGAGGCACGAATGCACAAGGAGAGCGGCAATTCGCGAAGAGTGGCGTCGTATTGTAAAACAGGCTACAAAAACCTCAACGTGACGGCCACGACCACTCTGGCAAGAGTGTAACGCCAGAGAGAATCCATTGCATGGACTCTTGTTTGGACTCCGGATTATACTGACGAATCCACGTTTCATCCACAGTAACGATTAGATCGCAAGTTTTGTCTATTTTATTTCTGATTTCTGACATTTTCGGTACCCAGCGGGCGCAAATCTATTTCATGTGTATATTTTGTTTCAAAATTTCTCCAACTCATTCTTTGTCAATCTGAATTACTTCAACTATCTGCCACAATTTAATTCTTTTGTCGCCCAGTACTAATTTTTCTACTTTTTGAACATTTTCTTCGATCACTACCTTGAAAGGATGGCCCGAGCAGGCATCATCTTAGCAGCTCTCTCGTCCTTGAAATAAGCGGGCCCATTTTCTCACCTTTATAATTATATGAAGGCGCAGAAACTTTAAGAATTGATGACATTTCTTCAAAAAATTTTCGGCGTATTTATTTTTTTACGATGTTGTAGGAGGCGTGCGTGCGTGCGTGTGTGTGTATGTGTGTTTGTTATACGTATTGTCCTCCGTAGAACCGAGCCCACATACCGTCATAGACTAGACCCTGAGCTAGCTGTGTCGTCACAGCAAAATTAAAGTTTTTTTTTTAAAACGCTATATTAAAGTTTTTTAATTAGTAACGTACTTTTCATAATTGTAAAATGTTATATTACGTACCAGAGATGTTGAAGTTCGTGCAAAGTGGAGAAGAAAAAGTCGGACGAAAGCAGACCTCGAGGAAATAACACTCATCACGAGATCTCTAAAACTAGTTACCCGATTAACTTGAAATTTAGTATAGTTACCCATTGCGTGATGTAGACGCTCACTAAAAACGGATTTTACCGAAATCCTATCTATAACACTTTTTTTAATATATAACAAAACAAAGTTGCCGGCTCAGCTAATAACATATAATATTAAAAATTAAAAACAAGTATTAAAGAAGTTACAATATAACCTTTCAAAAACGATAATTTCGAAACAACTCTTCTTCGCTAAATTACTTTCCAATGATTTCCAAAGAAATATAAACTCATTAAAACATTTAATTGACTTATCTCGCAGTTTTCTTCGAAATGAAAAACTTAGAATGACTCAAGTTCAAGTTGTCTTAATTCAAATAAACTGCGATAAAAGAAAAAGAGTCTCTAGACCATCTAATATAGAAGAAACAAATCGAATGGGTCAACAGCTTAAACTTATATTGTCGAAAGAGAATTCAATTTTACGAGCAGACTTAAGAACTATCATTTGTTGGTTTTTGTCGCGCTCTTGTTCAGAGATTATATAACACGGATATATAACAACTCTTAAATTGACTTTATAGTTATTTTTATTTAACAATAAGTATTAATCACTGTATTAAACTAGTGTTTAAGTTCCGCGAGTACTGACATCTCAATTATATGGAAATTGAATTTTAGATGAAAAAAACACGTGTTGCAGATTTATGAATAGTTGAAAAGCTATTGTGAGCATAGTTACGAGTTCTCACATAAACTTGATATTTTTTTTTGGTCTCGGGGAAAAACCTCTCTTGACGGGTTCCCCCGGCCCGGGGGGACCGAGGGATATGTGGGACTCCGGGATTTTTCCGACTACCCACTAAAAAACCCCGCTGTTCTCCTATCGCCTACGCCCGGACCCACGAATATATGGCCTGCCGATCTCGTGGCCCGGGCCGACGCCGGCCCGCCCTTTGTCTTGAGGCGGGCCCCTTCTAAAGTCTTGGTGCCAGGGGGTCAGGGTTTCGTCCCCCCGGCGCTCTCCTAACAACTCTAGGAGTTGAGGGGCCGCGGAACAGCACGCAGCCCTCACCCTCGCGGCAGTAGAGCGGGCGGCGGGTCCTCCCCCGAGGGGCCGCCCGCGGCCGCTTTTTACGGCGGCCGGAGGTCGTTACTGGCCCTCCGGCGCCGCCGGCGTGGCCTGCGTTGGCGGGAGGGGAGTGTGGTGGTCGACTCCCGCTCCCGCTCCGCCGCCTCCTTTGCGGACATGACTGCCTCGCAGAAGGAGGCGACGGCCGTCCATCATAAACTTGATATACAGTTATCTACTTAACTTCATTATGTAAGTGTGCGAAGCGCGCGCATCGTGTAAATTTTACTGTAATTTTTTTAACTTTTTTCCAAAGGATAACTTCAAATAAACTAAGTAAATTTTCTATGACAAGCGATTTCAAAGCGTACATAAGCCTTTGGTGGGCTAGTTCAAGGGCACGCCATGAAAATCATGTGAACAAAGCCAAAGGAGTAAATAAATCGCCCAGCCGGCGCTTTACATCGGAATCTTTAATAGAGACTATATTTATTGGAATTGTAATTGCTACGGACTGGTCCCATTGAATTATTTGAATATTATGTTAATACAAGATCGTTTAAATTGTTCTCGTGTATTATTTATTCTCATATCATTAATTACAAGTCAAATTACATTGTATTAAGTTAGTATATACACCTAGCTTTTAAGATTAAAAATATTGTGTATGTAATTAATATTTTAAGTAATTTTAACATTGATTTGACGGATAGTGCATGTATAAATGGGGATCGTAACGTTGATGGTTTTATTTCAATGTATGTACGACTTTCGTACCTTGCGGTCTTCGAGCGCCTGCCGAGATCTCGGGTTCGATTCCCGTCCCGGATCAAGGTGTTTATATTATTATTTACGAGGATGGTCCTTGGAGTTCGATACACTTGACCCAGCGATGCTCCAACTTTTTAACCCGTCTGAAAAATATGTTTTCTGAAGGTCTGCAAAGTAGGCCTCCGTGGCGGGGATAACCTCCTCATTCGACTCAAATTTCTGCCTCAGTGGGTTACTTTCAAATTTGGAAACAAAAAGAAATCACACGGGGGCACATCCGGAGAATATGGTGGATTGGAGCAGTTCGTATCCTAATTCTACCAATTCAGCCGTGACAACGGCGGAGATGTGAGCCGGTTCGTCAATTTAATATTTGGGTGTCAAATCGTGTAAAAATAATGTTATTTTCGTATATTGAAACCTTAAAGATTTCTCTTAATAAAAAAGTGCACTTTGAACAACACAATAGCCATTGTTATCAGCAAATGACACCGAACTATCGTTAACAATCAATAGATTAGAATTATATTCAACAAAGGCGATAAATTTCAATGTTCAATTAATAATCTCGATGATAAGAGTGATTTATGTATATACAAATTTAGTATAATTAAACATATTTAACTCATACTACATGAGTCAGTCAAAGAGATAGTTAAAGATATAATGTAGGTCAATTGATAAACAAGTGCTTAGTAGTAAAATTACAAATGTTTAAAATTAGAACATATATTTTAATTTCAATCAGCTTTAAGTAGTTCTAATTTTAAAATTAGACCATTGCTAGCGTAACGGCCAATTTTCAAATTCTTTTTCTAAATTTTAAGATGAATAATGAACACAAGCTGGATTTTTTTAAATTTCTGTAGCAAACAGACGTAGCTCGTAGACATTCAATCTGTTTGCGACGCCAGGATCGCTAATACGCTGCCATCCGTGTAGAGATCTGGGACCTTGGTCACTAATGCTAGAATACAACATAAGTTTATTATGACGGCATATTTAATAATCAAACATCTAGCTACAGTTTTGTTGCCTTTTACGACAGGCTGCCCTCGGTCTCAGGGACTCCATCCCTGCACAGAGAAAAGGATATATAGCATCCGAGTCTGGGTGTTTATGTATACATGAATTTATTTACCAAAAAAAAAAAGAATTTGAGTAGTATATCAGCTGTCTAGTATCCATAATACAAGTGGTATTCTTATTTTGCGGCTAGATGACGCTGGGTAAATTATCATAGTATATTTATTTCTTACTATTAGTACTAAAGCCTAGTATTATATTACTATTTCTGGCGGATAAACGTTGCTTCGATCCACAAAAAATATCAAATAAGTGCGTGTAATTTACCTTAACATTGGGCATGCCTACCAACCACTCATATATTCTAGTAATATCCAAGTCATATAAGTCTAGATAAAAATGATAAATGTCTGGCTATTCATAATTCTTCGCGTATCGCGTTCATAACACCTAATGATTTCAGGAGCCGACAGGCACTTAAGTATTTCATGAAGGCCTAAATTCTTTTCTCAGTCAATATTTTCTATTATTATTTTATAATATACTTAAAAACTGGTTTTTGGATAGTTTTTCGAAAATACCTAATAGTATTAACACTAAAGAAGCCATTCAGATATTTATTTAGATTTGGTATCAATGTGAGATGTGTGAAAAACATCAAGAATTTTATTTTGTCTAAAATTCATCTAGCCTTTTTTTTCTGTGCAGGGGCGGAGTAAGAATATTAACCCCTGCGACCGGGGTTGATCTATCGTAAAAGGCGACAAAACAACCCTAGCGACGTGGTCGGTCCCCAAGCCCGTCTGGATGGCAACTATCCTTGATCTATAAATATACCGCCATAATAACCTTGTGTATTCCGGCATTAGTGACCCAAGCTCTTGTACCCCTATGGAACAGCAGCGTGTTCGCGGTTTCCCTAGCGTCGCAAACATGCATAGGTGACTGCTTACTGTTAAGTGGGCCGTCAGCTTGTCTGCTGTTCGTCATCAATTAATAAGGGTACAGGAACTTGGGTCACTAATGCCGGAACACAACACAAGGTTATTATGGCGGCGTACTTAAGACCAAAGGTGGACGCCATCCAGACGGGCTTGAGGCCCTACCACGTAGCTAGGGTGGGTTGTTTAGTCGCATTTTACGACAGGCCGACCCCGGCCGCAGAGGTTAGTATTCTTTCTCTGCCCCTGCATGGATAAAAACTGTAATCGATCACTAAATGTTGGCTACAATAATAAAATAGAAAATAATTTTCAGATTTTTACATATCAGCATTTAACTGAAAAGCCGAAAATATAACTTTGAATTTTTAAGTATTTTCAAATGTTAAATGTTCTTAAATATTAGAAACGTGTAACAAAATTACATCAAAGCTTCTCCCAACGCATTCTCTACATTTTTATCCACACCTGTATGGAGAAAAATATGTATTTTTTAATCAAGTTTAACTTAAAAATGTAAATGATAACAGCCCATAATGCCACACTGCTAGGTTCAATTCGAGAATCGAATATGTAAAGGATCGAAGAGAAGCCCGTCATACTTGTACAATGCGGATTAGCGGGTTACATAAGTTATCCAAGAGCGCAGGCTTCCTCGCGATGTTTTCTTTTACCATTGGCATACAGCAATTATACGGTGCATAACACCTTGAGAATGGTCACTGAGTGCTATTCCACGTACATTCCTATTTCTTTAAAATTTTAATAAAATAACAGAAATTTTCTTAGGAAAATTTATTATTGTTTGATGGATGTCGCTATAAAACGAACTTTTACTTGTTTCGTTTATCGTAAACCCATATATCATCAGTTTATTGCGCCGTTATCCTGGATCTGGAAGTGGTGTTCGCAGAAATATTGCACGCCTAAAGGATTTAACGTAAATCCTATAAGTTACAAGAATCGATCGATAGTCAATAATGAAGATGTTTATTTTTTTCAGGAAAGAATTATTTTTTCACTCATGATTCTAAATGGAATAGGTTTTTTTTTATTACTGACAGTAAGTCTGTAATAAAAAGACTAGTAAGTAGTTACCGTCGGCTATGGATGTTTGCCCACCTAGGGGCACCGCGAACACGCTGCTGTCCGCATATTGGAACCTGGGTCACTAATCATCATCATCCCAGCGTTGTATCCCGGTTGCAACCTAAACTTCCGTTTCGGTGCTCGGGGTCCGTAACCTTGAGGTTTCGGAGTCCATTCCAAGCAATATGAATATTGACACTAATTTTCCGTTACATACACTGGCCTAATTTTTTTTTATTGCTCTGGGATAGCAGACAGGCTGATGGCCTGCGTAGAATTTAGCCCTTACCGTCACTATGGGTGTTTGGGACGCCAGTGGCATCGCGAACACATCGCAAATACAGGGTGACTTTGACAAACCCGTCCAAATTCACACAGAAGAATCTTTAGTAAAAGTTATGAGAAACATGTATTTAAGTTTTATATTACATAGTACAAAAATGTTGAGTAATCAGCATCACAAAGTCATTCAAAGAACTCGCAATTTACATAATACGGCTTTAGATTGTCAATGACCTCTCCATCTGACCTACTAAAAGGCCGAGGACGGCGGCATTGCACCGGGCGAGCGAATACGCACTACTCATTTACGCGGGAGAGACAGAGACAGGTAATAACAGGTTAACGTACGAAGGTTGCACCATAGCACTATTCTGTACGATTGAATTAATGATCATATATGAAATATTTTATGATGAAAATATGACATACAATTTTTTTGCAAAAATGGGTTCCTTAAATGATGTTTAGTGCGTAAAGAAAATTTGGACGGTTTTGTCAAAGTTACCCTGTATATGAAGTGTAGGAAAGAATTAGGTAGCGCACCCTGGACACAAAACTTAGGTGTAGTTTAGTTGGGATTAACACAAATATAATGGTCACTCCAATTAAGATAAATCATGAACTGGATCAACGTAACTAAATCTTCTTCCTCCTGCCCTTATCCCCCATTATGTGGGATCGGCACTACATGTTCTCTCCTTCCACTCTCCTCTGTTAACCGTCATCCCAACATTCATACCATTTTTTGTCATATCATCTTTTACGCAATACATCCATCTTTTTCTTAGTCTACCTCTACTCCTTGTACTCCTTTCAACGTAACTAAATCGTCTAATTGTAAACACTAATCTACTCAAGCAACCAAATAAAACCAGGGTCCAAGTGCCGGAGTAAACAAGGTGGTCAATTTAAAAAGAGATAAAAAGTGTTTTAAAGGGTAAAAAGGTCGCCTTCATTAGCATAAGCTTTTATTACTAAACCGGAAGTACGCAATTTTGGGTAATAGTTATTGTTTAAATACTCAGCATTATTGAATATACCAATAGAAATGCGATGGAGATGAGATTCTAATTAATAAATAATGACCCCATAGAAAATACACCTATAGATATCTAGAAATAAAAATAAGAAAAATATGACAGTTTAATTAATAAACATTTATATTTATTAAATCACATATAAATTAAAACTCTAATTATAGAAATAGAATTAACTTACTGTTGACTTGAATCAATTGAACAATGAACACAATAGTGTCACAGTATAATTTCGCTTTCTTTACAGTGGCAACTGTTATTGTGAAGACGCTTCGTCACGCCAAAAGTCGATCTGACATGCCACTATAGATGTTGCACATGAATACGGCCATCCCATAAAAGTATAACTTTTAAAGTGGCAGTGGCAGTTTTTTTTTAAAGTGGCTCAAAATATTACATATAATCACGCCTCTTTCCCGTAGGGGTAGGCAGAGACCACTTCTTTCCACTTCCTACGATCCTTACATACTTGTTTCGCTTCGTCCACTTTCATTAGGTTTAGGGTACTCTTGACCTGGCCTTTTTTCAAGACGTCCCTGATCTGGTCTCGAAACGTCCGCCTAGGTCTACCCCTTCCAACACTTCCATTCACTCTCGCCTTATACACTTTTTTCGTCAATCGTTCTTCATTCATTCACTCAACATGGCCAAACCATCTCAGCATACCTTTTTAAATTTTCTCACTACATCTTCTTTCAGACCACAACGTTTACTTATCTCACTATTTCTTATCCTGTCACTCAGTTATAAAAATATTTAATACTAATTTTACTAGTCACTCAAGCAGTAAAAAAGGGCATTTGATTTTGAATGAAAAAGAAACACCGTATTTACCCATAATTATATCATACAAGTATTACTCCCGCTTGTAAAGAAAGTGTCACGGAAGCACCAAGGCAAAAGAAAGCACAGAAATTTGTCTCTCACAATATTCGACGCCATAAAACGCTTGTAAGATGAACTGTTGAGAATAAACGCCGGTTCGTAGTAACCTAACATACTCAGTCTAAAAAAGTAACCAAGTGGTTTTCAAATCAAGCTAGTCTCAGATTCGAATCCGACGATGGCATACACTGCTTTAGGCAGTTTTTCTTGCCTAATTGTATATTACGGTATAATAGCCATGTACCGACGGTGAAGAACATCGTAAAGAATCTTGTATACCGGGTCGTTTTTGATACCTACATAATAAGTGAAAGGTTTGCACTGAAAATCAGAGTTGTGTCGGATATAACTCCGACACAGCAACATGCTGGGTGCAAACCTTGTTTGCTGAGAAAGCGGCGTACAAATTCCTGATACTATTTATAAATATGTAAGCAATGTAAGTGCGTCGCTATTTCTTCAAATAAAGTATTTCTTTCTTTTCTTTCTAAATGCTTTTATGTGTAACCCACCAGTCCGTCTTGGTCAAGATTGCTGGGTATTCTGTACGTTCCCTCTAAGGGGGAAACTCCGAGCCTAGCAGTGGGACGTTATGAGCTGTTATTACACTCCTGGTGGTGAGACTATTAAAATATATCATTAAATATTTCTGTACGATGACGCTCGTGGACCGAGGGTGTACCGTACAATAGATGAGAGGAACAGCTCGAGAGTAGTGGACTGTATAAGAGCGGAGGGATACTGCCGCGTGCTGTTCCGTGACCCCCCTCAACACCTCGAATCGATATAGGATCCCAAAACTATGGAAAAGGCGCGCCCCGACACAAAGGGTGGGCCGGCGCCGGCCCGGGTCACGAGATTGGCAGACCACATATCCTGGGCGTAGGCGATAGGAGAACATAGGGTTTTTAGTGGGTAGACGGATGGCGGAACATTTTTTCCGGAGTCCCACATATCCCTCGATCTACTCGGGCCGGGGAAACTCATCAAGAGAGGGTTTTTCCCCGAAACCAAAAAAATTGCAGTTTTTCCCACTTAATGTACATACTGAAACATAATCGACAGTGAAGATCACCGGTATGTGTACCAATTCTATATATACCAATTCTATATCTATACTGTCCCCCCCCCCTTACAAGGGGGAGATCTAATCCCAACAGCGAGACGTTATAAGCTGTTATTTGTACTTTATCTATACTACTATTATAAAGAGGAAAGATTTGATTGTTTGTTTGTTTGTTTGTTTGTTTGCTTTGAATAGGCTCCGAAACTACTGACCCGATTTAAAAAATTCTTTCATTGTTAGGAAGCTACACTATCCCCGGGTGACATAGGCTATATTATATTTTCAAAAAAATTAGGGATCCTTACTAAAACTCCAATAATGTAACCCAAAGTGTAAAAAAATTACCTAAAATATTATTTAAATCGCGTGCGTTGCGAAAACTATTGATGATAGAATAAAATAATGTACTACAACTTTGCAGAACACATCATTATTTACAAAAAGTGTCGCGACAGCATATGTCTAACTATTATAGTTATGCCACAATAAGTGTTCTTTTATTTTAAAAATTTAATTGAAATGCCGCCCCTAGAAAAGACTCTTTATTTGGATCTTGGTATTAATCCTTATCAAAATAAATTACTTCATATTCAAAACTGTTTCAATACCTTTATATAACTTTTTGAATTATTCAATTCGGATATTCCATTCGAAAGATATCACGAGTTTAAAAATGTAAGTATTAGAAAAATATTGCGTGGTAGCCGCTCACCCTGTTCGGCTAGCTAGGCAGCACCTTATGCAATGTAGGCGTGCGTCACTGGGGTTTTTACAAAAATTAGAATACTTATTAAAAAATAACGAAAAATAAATAAAAAGTAATAGCAAAAAAAATCATTAAAATAAAAGCTCATAGAAATAATAATATTCAAACTTTCTTTATAATTTTATTTTTTTAGTAACCTGACGCAAATAGAAGGGTTTGCCCCCAGGGCCGCTCCTCTGTCCGAGGAGTGCACGGGTGTGCGTACCCGAGGTGCCTGAGCATCCGTCGCTTCACTCCCCTCTCCGTTCGAGGCGACAGAGTCTTACCTTTCTTTCCGTCTACCTCTTACATCCTTTCCAACTTAGCTCTCTGTTCGTGACGTGGTCCCCGATGGGATGGTTGCGAATACTGATTGGAGTCCCGGGTTCTACTCTGGGACTTGATTTGGTAGTCAAAACCATGCCTATTTCGACTGCGCCTGCACAGGGAGTGTTCCCGGGGCGGGAATTGCATCCTCGCTGTCGGTTGGTCTTGCTGGGCCGGCTACGACGTCAGGCGACTCTGCTTTTTCTGGAGTGTCGTCTGGTAGTCGTACCCACGCCTGACTAGCACGCGACGGGGATGCGAGTCCCGTCCGGAATTGGCCGCGGACCTGTCGCTCCCGGCCCTGGTTCTGTCCATAGTCGGGGGCGATCCTGGATGGACGGCCGTTGCCTCCTTTTACGAGGCAGTAGTGTCTGCAAGGGAGGCGGCGGAACGGGAGCGGGAGTCCGCCACCGCACTCCCCTCCCGCCAACGTAGGCCGCGTCGTCGGCGCCGGAGGGCGGGCAACGATCTCCGGCCGCCGTAGAAAGCGGCCGCGGGCGGCCCCTTAGGGGAGGATCCGCCGCCCGCACTATTGCCGTGAGGGAGAAGGCCGCGTGCTGTTCCGCAGCCCCCCTCAACTCCTAGAGTTGTTAAAAGAGAGCGCCGGGGGGACGAAACCCTGACCCCCTGGCGCCAGCACTTTAGAAGGGGCCCGCTTTAAGACAAAGCGTGGGCCGGCGCCGGCCCGGGCCACGAGATCGGCAGGCCATATATCCGTGGGCCCGGGCGTAGGCGATAGGAGAACAGCGGGGTTTTTTAGTGGGTAGTCGGATGGTCGAACATCTTTTCCGGAGTCCCTTATATCCCTCGGTCCCCCCGGGCCGGGGGAACCCGTCAAGAGAGGTTTTTCCCCGAGACCGAAAAAAAATAGAAGGGTTTAATTTTTAATTTTTTGTTAAATACCCGTGCGAAACTGGGACGGGCTGCTAGTTATTTATATACCTAATAAGAGTGTGCATTGGAATGAAAAATGTTGACAAGTCACACAAATTTTGATAAAAGCTGCTATCTTTTCCCTGCTTCTCAGAATTACTGATATCACGCTGACATTCTCACATTCCACACCTATAGCTAGCACATAAGTTGCTAATATCCTGCATTCTACAATAATCAGGATTTATTTATGCCTATGTAAGCGTCCTCACCATCATCACTCCATCCTCCACTTCAAGTGCATCCAGTGACACATTCGCAAGTCTTATCCAATTCAAATACAGGGTGGGCCATTGATTAGTTTACATTTAAATTTGATTTCCCGCGCAAACCCAAGCAGCGTGGGGCGCGGGGAGGGATCAAATGGCTGGTTTCTCGGAAACTTAGTCGCCATGGATCGGTTCACAGGGCCGCAGCGCGCTTTTTGCGTTAAGCAGTTTTATTTAAACAATGGTTCGCTCATTATTGTAAGGCGCTTGTTTCGGGTTGAGTACGACTTACATGACTTAAATCAGTGTCCGAGTACAGTTTTAGTAAAGAAATGGGTTAAGAAGTTCGAAGAGACGGGATCGACACTAAATGTGAAGCAAGCCGGCGCCGCGCGGACTTCTAGGAGTGAAGAGAATGTGCTGAGAGTTTCGGCTTCAGTTCGACAAAATCCTGATTTATCGACGTGCAAACGTTCAGCTGAATTAGGAATATCACGCTCATCCTTACGCCGTATTTTGAAATCAGATTTGAAATTACACCCATACAAGATACAGTTGGTGCAGGAATTAAAACCTAATAATTTTAATTTACGCAAACTTTATGCAGAAACAACGTTAGAGCGCTTCAGTAATTTCGACAACATCTTGTTTTCTAACGAAGCCCACTCCCACCTCAACGGGCACGTTAATAAACAAAACTGCAGATATTGGAGCAGCGAAAATCCCAAAACTAAGCATCAAAGGCCCTTGCACTCGCCTAAGGTGACTGTATGGGCAGCAATTTCATCTAAAGGAATCATTGGTCCTTACATCTTTGAGGATTTTTAAGGCCGTACGATCACTGTCAACTCTACTGAGTATGTGAAAATGTTACGAGTGTTTCTCTCCCCTCAGCTACAGGAATTTGCTGGCTACAATCGGAGAACGTGGTTTCAGCAAGACGGAGCCACTTGCCACACCTCTAATGAGTCCCTGCCGGTCGTTAAGGAGATGTTCCCAGAAAAGCTGATTTCGCGGAGAGGCGATATCCCGTGGCCACCCAGGAGCCCTGATTTGTCGCCAGCAGATTTCTTTTTATGGGGATATCTGAAGCATCGTGTGTACATCCATAAGCTAAGGACACCGCTTGAATTAAAAGCAAAGATTAGAGATGAGATGTCAGCAATCTCACGGTCATTGTGCAGAAGAGTATTGGCGAATTTCCGTTCTCGTTTAGAAGAATGCCGAAGTCGCGACGGTCGTCATTTAACCGATATTATTTTTAAAATGTAAATTCCCGTCCATTGGCTGTCTCATAAATGAATATTTTTTGAAAATAAGTTTAGTGTTTCAAATAATATTGTTTTTCAGAAAAGGAAACACAAAGTGGCCAAAACAGAACCAAATCTATTTTCGTAATTTGGAATAAATTAACCTTTCTATAAAGAATATTTACATATCCCAAATCTTCATAAAACAAACATTATTTCAACATTACTGAACCGCGCAATAGCCCTATCTGTTTGCTCTATTTCCAAATATATTTAAACCTATCATACATTAACCTAAATAAATATACATGATAAAAAATCAACTATAATAATTTACGACAGTACACAAACGTATTCAGTATGATATTTGCTAACAACGCTGAAACGACACTTAGAAATGATTGTCCAGGTTTCAGTACCCCCATATTGTATTATTATGATAAATTCATTGTTGCAGACTTAAACATTTTTAACTGTAGAAATAAGCAATGTTATGTTTTATTTTGTTATAGGAGATTTTGTACATTAATTTTATATGTCGAGGTCACTTTTGTTTTGTTTATATTTGCAATATTTGTAAGTAGATGCAGTGTTCTTTTTGACTTCAGTTCATTGATTACTAGTATTTTTTTTCCATTGTATTATAATTGTATACTTGTTAATTAATAATGATTAGCAGACAATTCAAAGTTGGTTTGTGTAATGCCGGTTCCTTGGGCACAAACCACGACAACTTTATTTCCTCTGTAATGACGCATGATCTTGATATTCTAGCCATAAATGAAACTTGGCTTCAAGTAGGTGAAGAGGGGCGTGCTCCAAGTTTGCCAGGATATCGGTTACGCCATATACCCCGGCCTGTAAACATACGTTCTAGGGGAGGCGGGATAGGTTTTTATATCAAGCATGGGTTAAATGTGCACACTTGGCGACACCCGTCCGATCCGATTCATTGCAACGTAGAGCAAATGTGGTTGACTATGTCTCTGAATGGCCAAAAACTGGTAATCGGCACAGCATATCGTCCTCCCTGGCTCGATGTGGATTTGTTCTTGGATGCAATTTCAGATACCATTAACTCTCTATCGAATTATAACTACTTGATACTATTGGGCGATTTTAACATAAATTTAAATAATAAACATGAAATTAAGTCTCAAAAATTACTGACATTCTTAACTTGCTTTGATCTTTCTCAAATTGTGACTGCTCCAACGCATTTTACGGATAATTCACAGACATTGATAGATATAATTTGTACAAATGCACAACACAAGAGTATTGTTCACGATCACTTAGGCTCTCTTCGTGGGCATTGTATGATAGTCTGTGAACTGAACATCATGCGAGAAAAAGACAAGGCACGCGTAATCACATATCGTCCTCTAAAAAATATTTGCGTAGATAATTTTAAGAAACACTTGCAGGCTGTGAAATGGAATTTGATGTCAGCCCAACAAGATGTTAATCACTTAGTCAATGAATTTAGTACTAGTGTTATATCATTGTTTGACTTTCATGCTCCTGTGAGAACAATTACTATCCAAAAACCTTCTTGTCCATGGATAACGGATACCATTAAGTTAATGATAAAATTGCGTGACAAAGCGTTAGCAAACTATCTTAAGACTAAATTACAAAGTAAAAAAGATTACTATAAAAGTTTAAAATCCACAGTAAATAAGGCGATTTACTTCGAAAAGTTGGCCTATTTCAATCATAATATTAATAGTCAAATAAAAAATCCAAAATCTTTATGGAAAAATCTTAAAAGTACTGTCTTGCCTAAAATCGCCACTGAGCTTGCGCCTCAATTTAATGACCCTAATATTATCAATAATTATTTCCTGGACATTCCAGGTCCTTCAGTTGCGTGTACATCCCTGACTTCTTTTTTTAATGAAAATAGATTTTCTAATGCTATTTTTTCTATTGAACCTATTAACTCAGACTCTTTACTTAAAATTATTACTTCTCTGAAGTCTAATGCAGAAGGCTCTGATAGCATTACTTTAGATATGCTTCTGATGACTTTACCTGAAACTTTAGAAACCATTAAGTCAATTATAAATATATATATTGCTACATCCATCTTTCCTGAAACATGGCAGCTTGCAATAGTTCGTCCTATTCCTAAAATACATAATCCCGCTGCCTTAAAAGATCTACGTCCAATAAGTATCCTGCCCTGTTTATCTAAACTATTGGAAAGAGTAGTGTTTAATCAGTTAAGTAGTTTCTTAGAGTCCAATAAGGTTTTACCTGAATTGCAGTCAGGTTTTAGAAAAGGGCGTAGCACTGTGACGGCTTTGCTTGATGTTACTGACAACATTTTATGTGCTCAGAGTGTAGGAATGTGCACTCTTCTGGTTCTCCTTGACTTTTCTAGAGCATTTGATTCAATAAATATCAACCTGCTTCTTTCTAAACTGAAATATTATGGTTTAGACAGCAAATCGCTAAAATGGTTTTCAAGTTATTTAAGCAATCGCCAGCAATATGTTAAACTAAACACTGTTAATGGCTCCTCCTCTTTGTCTGATAAATTATCTATTTCTAGGGGAGTCCCACAAGGCTCTATTCTTGGACCTATTCTGTTCATCTTGTACTCGGCCGATATTACTCGATGTATAAAACACTGCAAGTTCCATCTTTATGCAGATGATACTCAAATTTATATTTCGTGTAAACCTTCGGAAATAGATTCTGCAATTTCTAAACTAAATGACGATCTTTCTAGA
Source organism: Malacosoma neustria (assembly GCA_963693495.1). Classification (NCBI taxonomy): domain Eukaryota; kingdom Metazoa; phylum Arthropoda; class Insecta; order Lepidoptera; family Lasiocampidae; genus Malacosoma; species Malacosoma neustria. The sequence goes on from OY856383.1 coordinate 15,001,122, forward strand.
ATCGCCATTTGGTCTAAACAAAATGGTTTAACGCTTAATCCATTGAAAACTAAATATCTGATTTTTGGCAATAAGTACAACTTGAGTACATTGAATCCAACAGTGCAGGTTACACTTATGGGCACCCCCATTGAGAGAGTAGAAGAAGCACGTAATTTAGGCCTCTACATTGACAGTGATCTTAGATTTGAACACCATGTAGCGAATTCTGTTAAAAACTGTTTTTATAAATTGAAGGTGTTGTATAAAATCCGACCGTATATATCCCAAAGTCTAAGAATACAATTAGTCGAATCATGAATACTTTCCCAATTAAACTATTCAGACATGGTGTTCGGACCTCGTTTACTTTCAAAATCCCAGAGACTAATTCAGCGAGTACAGAATGCATGTGCTCGGTTTTGTTTTGATATACCATACAGAGGTCATGTCACACCTTTTTTGAACAGTTGCTCAATGTTGAAAATGAAGCATCGGCGTAAGTTGCACTTGGCATGTCTGTTGTTTGGGGTTATTAAGAATAAAGATCCTATGTATCTCTATAGCAAGCTTGAATGGAGAGGCGCCCAGAGGTCTGCAAATGTCCGCCAGTGTGCTGTACAGCTCGCTGCCGCATTAAACCATACCACAGCTTTTAGGGGTAGCTTTAAGTACTCAGCTACTAAATGTTGGAATAATATTCCTCCTCCTATAAGAAAAGTGTCTAGCATGTATGGTTTTAAAACTAAACTAAAATCATTTATGTTTGAACACCAAAAGAGGCAGGCAAACCTGGCAATAGATACAAGTGCTCTGTAATATAGTATTTTTAAATTATGTCTTAATATTTTAATAATTATCTTTTGTGTGACTAAGTAGTTGTTGTAATTAAATTAGTCAATGTTTTTATCAATATCTTTATATTCTTAGCGTGTTTACTCATTTTTTCGTTTTTTGTTTATTTCTTCTTACAATCTTTTAACACTTCAGTTGATGTTTTCTGTCTGATTTTTTCTTTCTTTATTATTTGATACTAATATTTTTTGTATTCCTTAATATTTAGTACATATAAATGTTTGGTTATTGTTAATAAATTACTAATAATTAAATTGCTTATTGTTAATAAACGTGATATAAATAATTGTTATATCGTCACTTCAAGGGTCCTCACGGAAGATCAGCGCAGGATGCTCTTTAAACAGCTCCTTGCATTGCTGAGTTAGGCACCTTTTTAGGGCTAAGACAAATGTGTTAGTGATTTCTTAATGTATATTTTTTTGTTATAGTTTTAAGCTCTAAATAAATTATTTTTCTTTCTTTCTTTCTTTCTTTCATATGCGGAGAGCAGCGTGCTCACAGTGCCCCTAGCGTCCCAGACATTTTTCCAATTACAACACTAGAGCGCATTATGCGACATAATGCTCAACGTTGATGTTTCCACTACAGCAACGCTTCGCACAATCGAGCACTCTCTAAAGTGATGCGTGCAATCGAATACCAACTCAGTGACAGAAAATTAACAAGTGTTTTTTTTTTTCTTTAAGTTGGCATTGATCGAATTTTTTTATTTATGTATTATCGTTAGTAATATTGTTTATTGTTGAAAAAAATTTTAAAGCTTTCGTTTCGTCGTAGTTTTTTGGAAATAAACAAAGTTAATTCAAACTGTGTCAAAAATAAATATAAGTAGTATGCACTCTGCTGGTGCATTGCAAACTAATTCACGTTCCAATTAACCATAAGCATAATTCGGCACTGTGCGCCACTGAGTCGCATTATGCTCTGTAATTGGAAAACTACCAGGTAACTGCTTACTATTAATGTCGTCAGAATGTCTGCGGTTACTCAACAATAAAAAAAAACAATACAGAAGTTCTTGTTTTGTTCATTGCAACTTCAAAACCAGAATGTTTAAAGAAACAATAAGACTATGATAAGTTATTAAGTTTTTTTCTATATACAGAAGAAAATATTTGCAAGGTTACTTTTAATCATGTTGATTCAACCATTAGATCACCTTCCGCCACGTCTCTTATTTAAGAATTAACTCCACACCATAAAGCTGAATCTCATAAAATAATGGCCTCAAGTTTAAATTGAATCTTGCATGAGTTCATGTTTGCAGGAATACTGATAATATTAGTGTACTGTGTTTGTACTAAGATCCATTTTTAGAGTACTTTGTTTTATAGTGTTAGAGATGGTTTATTAATTTCTCCGGTCTATTCGAGGCCTGAAATAGGTTGCCAAGCTTTTTATTGCATTCGCCCCTCTAAAACGTTTATCAGTTATAATAAAAACACGAATACTATAAATAATATATTGATGCCAGATCGCTTTCGTTTGTAACGTTCCCGAAACCCTGGCTGCATTACCGCGTTGGATGGCAATACTTATCCCTTGCTCTAAATACAAACCAGTTTTTTGATCCCGTGAGACCTCTATCAAGCATTTTGACATGTCTCGATAAAGGCTATATAGACTAGTGGCCCCAGTTTCAACACCGAAAGAAGTAAATATGAATCCGCTGCCAATACACATATGCAATGAAATCTATTTTTCTGTATTAAACTATATTCTAATAGACAAATATAATACAGTTACGGTAAAATCATATATACAATATCAGCATCATTAGAATGGAAACTATCACACTTGTATCTATTGGTTGTGGAGTTTGGAAATAAGGCCATATCCAAAATATAGGCACAACCGTATACAGAATGTATACATGTTGAATTTTACAGTCGACTGGTAACAAACAGCTTTATCTGATTCTAGTTATTCCATTGCAATGATCCTAAATTTAATTCCTAGCAAACTAAAAAAAGCAGCAAAAAAAAAGTTTAAATCTGTATAAAGATTTCCATAAAATTTTGCCCATAAAACTAACGATTGATTTCGTTTATAATAGAAAAAATATGATTGTGTTGATGATTAATTAAATAATTTATTAGAGACTATAAGTTAGAAAAGGTCTGCTTACCTTTAAAATGAAGCTATATTTTTCTTTTCATGAAAAGGACTTTGCATATTTGAGGCACTATTTTAAATATCTTTAAAATCACTAAATAAAAAATATCTAATATAAGATAAACTAAATATCAAGTTTCAAGTAAAAGTAAATACTTACATGTACATTAGATAATATGTGTAAACTTTGAAGGGCTTACCTGTAAATAAATAAAAAGTTAATTAATAAAACAGTTTAAAGTTCATCAATACATGATCAATCATCCGAACGTTGTTGCAATGATAAGTCACGGTCGTTGATGATGATGATAAACATCATTATGGAGCATAAAAGAAATATCGTTCAGTTCAAAGTAAAACTTGGTTTGGTATTAAATAAATAATGAGTCAAACAGCTTTACTATAATTAACAGACGTGAAATAGTAATGAAGAATCGGAACACTAAAGAGGGGACTTTGGAATGCATCTATCTCAAATACATAGATAGATAGAATTATTTATCGTTTAACCAATTTATAACTTTTTTATAGCTGAGGAACAAGCAAGAGCTGCGTGTCACGGAGATGAATATGCTACGGTGGGTGTGTAGAGTGACACGGAAGGACCGCGTTAGGAACTCCCGCATTCGCGGCAGTCTTCGTGTCCGTGACATTGTGGATAAATTGCAAGTGTCGGCTCCGTGGGTACGGCTACATTTTAGGGCAACCGGATGATTACGTGGGAAACCAATGTCTAGCCATGCCGCCTCCGCCGGGCCCCGGCAGGAGGGGTAGACCCAAAAAGTGCTGGCTTTACGTCGTAAAGGGTGACATGCGTGCCATTGGGCTCACTACCAGGGATGCTGAAGACTGTGCGAAGTGGAGTGAAAAAGTCGGAAAGCGGACCCCGGGCGTCGACGCGAGAGTTTGGGCTGCAACCGGGATTCAACGCTAAGATGATGATGACGATGATTGCTGAGGAACAGCAGACACTAGGGGCATCGCGGACACGCTGCTGTCCCATAGGGTTACAGCAACCTGGGTTATTTTTGTCGTAACACAACACAAGGTCATTATGGTGACTTACTTATACACAAGGGGTGGTTGCCATCCAGACGGGCTTGAGGCGCTACCACGTAGATAGAATTATTTGTCGCCTTTTACGACAGGCCGACCCCGGCCGCAGAGGTTAGTATTCTTAGTCTGCCCCTGCAGTGCTGCAGAGCGAAGATACACTTGCAATCTAGGAAAAATAAAACTAAACAAACTATGCTAAATAATAGGCGGTCTTATAGCTCAAAGCGATGTCTTCCAGGTGACCTATTAACCAACCTAATATATTGTCAATGCTACACATAATACTAGCACCCACACATAGTATTTCTAAATGCAAACACAACATGAACACTGTGAATTACTTTTAAGGAACAAAAACCATGTTAGATAGATACAGTTTGACTGACAAAGCCAAATATAATAATTCCGCGCATATGTTAATACTTAACGATAATAATGTTATATTTGACAAGATATCATGTCATTATTTCACTGTTGAGTAATATAACGGGACGAAACTAAGACGCATCATTTACGTCGAAGCCCCAGAGAGCAGCGATATCGAACTAAATTTGGTATCTACGAGCGACTGTGCCTTATCCACCGAAAATGGAGAGGTTAATTTGAAGTGTAGATCCTGCAGAGCAACCTTTAACATTTAAGACCTTGTAACATTTTTAAACTTTTTTTATTTCAATACAATTAAATACATATATTTAACATTCAATCGACGAGTTTGTTAATAACACAATATACAAATATGAATTTCAGTGCATTAGTAATTAGCATAATATGTGTAAAAGTTATTTAGTATTTTATATAACAATATTTTTAGCAAGTGAATGTGCCAATGTCCGTGATAGTATGATGACCACGAGGGTCTACTGATAAGCACTATCTAATCGAATTCTTGCCAAAACGAATGGAACTTGTAAGTGGGAAGTCAAATGTAAAATACTTGCCTATAATCAAACCCAGACATAATTTTATAGGTACATAAAACACGGTTTAAAGAACTTTGTAAAAACGATGGATAACTAAGGATTTTTAAATTCAAAATCAGATTTTCCAAAATTTAGTAACGCAAAGTTGATAGATTATTTCTTAATTGGTTCACAAATACGTCTAATTAAAAATACGTGATTAAAAACAAGGAATTTGAACAACGTGATAAAAGGTTTTTCAGGAAACCATAGAGTCAATGCAGAACGCTTAGGGAACGATTTATTTAGAGCATACAAAAAGATGGGATACCGAATGTCATTAAAATTTATTTTTCGCTGTTCCCGTTTTTCTTTTTTCCATCACATCTTTGAGCAGTGAGTGATAAACAAGAGGAACGATTTAATCAGAATGTGAAAAGGCTTCAGGAACGGTTTGAAGGTCGTTAAGACGTTGACTGTGTTGGAAGAGTACTACCGGCTTTTAGAACGAGAAGATATTCACCAAGAGAATATTCAATATTTTTAATGTGCAATATAAACTTTGTACCAAATATTTTATATTATGACCAAATTTGGACGTAGTTACGCAAAAAGGATCCAACCCACAATATGGTAGAATAATTAGATAGTATAACAAAGTACTCATTCTGGGCCTAAAATAAGAGCAGTTAAACTTATTTGTATGAGAAATGATACATTTACGCTTATATTTTCTTAAGAACCCATAGACACTAACAAATACATCAATGCGGAAATACAGCTAAAACTTTAATCTTTAATAATTCAAAAGTAACATTTTGTGGGTTGGATCCTTTTTGCGTAACTACGTCCATTTATTCCTGATAAGATTTTTAGCAAGTTTATTCGAATTATTGGAAAATTTATTAAAGCTATATGTATTTTGCTCCTTTATTATTTTACTTAAAATTGTTAATTATCATATTACCGTAACGTAACGTACGTGATAGACAAAAATTACTTGTAAATTCTTAATAAGTGGGGTATATGATCAAATAAACGGGAAAAATTCAACATAAACCTTTCTAGTTCGGATCCTTTTCAACAGATGACGCTGGACGGAAATTAAAACGCGCTAACATTTGACGTATCGAGTTAGCTAAATACCTGAACCTGTGCGTTGTTTTGTAGTTCTCTGGAATTCACTTAAGAAATATCACACATATACTTAATAACGGAATGTTGAAAAATTGAAATATTTAAGTAAATGAAATAAAAAGCATATATAGTGACTAGTAATTAAATATAAACTTTCAAACGTGTGGATCATACTTAAATTTGGATTAAAACAAACAAGAAGTTCTAATTAACAGATATTTAGGGTAACTTAATTACCAAACACGACAAACAGTATTTATCAAGTTCCTGTCTACATCCTATTCCGGAGTTAATTCATTATATAAACTCCTGAGTCACGTAAAATATCATTAATTAATACAACCAAAGAATAACTAACAAACGAAAATAATCATTATAGCAATATGAACTTTACTTTTTAAATAATGTTTATTAATAAATTAAATGCGAATTTAAAAATAGTTCACAAGTGAAAAGATCCTTAGGGATTTCTTTTATAGCATTTCGGAGAACAAATGTTCTTATGAACTAAGAAATATTAAATGTATTTGCACAGGAATTAAACATTGTACATATATTGTTTAGTAAAGAATCCACTGGTACCCACATCTAGATGATAAACAAGTAACTATATTTTTTCCGGGGAAAAAATACGTTGACAAGTCCATGAGACCCGAGACGGCGGGGAGATGTATGTGGGACTTGGTGTGACTGCCGACTAGCCACTAAAAAATACCCGCTGTAGTCCTATTGCCTGGGCCGACGGACAAGCCTCTTGTGTTAGGGTGACCCTATTCCATGGTTTGCGGTAGGGGGTTAGAGATTCGATCCTCCGTAGCGTGCCTATATCGATCCGTGATTAAAGTGGGCACATGGAACAGCACAGGTACCTTCACCCTCACGCCAAAACCGCCGCAAGTTGTTTGACGCTCTCCGGCGTCTGGTTTTGCATCAGCGGAAGTTGGCTAAACAAGGAATTATTGCTTGATGACGATACAAAATGAATATTTAATTCACGTAATTTCTCGCTATAATGCAATGAGAAAACAGCAGTTGTAAATATGAAACAAAAAAGCTAAGTGAAGTGCCCCAAAAAGTTGGGTGAAATAAATTACAAATCTGAAGAAAACCAGAACAAAACTTCTTTAGTGTGAACCGTGAAAATATTTGCCGACGCAATTTAATATTATTATTTTTGCTAGAAACGAAAAGATTTCCTCAGATCTCCAGTAATTAAGACGGGAGAGTTCAAAGACATTTTTCAGTGTCCCGGTTTTCCTTTCTGTTCAAAACATCTCATATCATTTCGGGGATTAGAATTACTGCCGTGAATAAATTGTAATTTGCAAAATTTCAAACTATCTTATAATACTTTTTTATTATTTCCTTTCCTCGTGACCTTATCGCTGGGGTACGTAATTAAAATGGTGGCTTCTTCCTGAATTTTTCTCCAGCGTCTCCTATTCTGAGACACCTTTGTTTTATAATACGCTTCTTGTTACCTCGTTGTGAACGTATGTCCAGGTGCATTATTGGCTTTCTTTTCCATTGAATGTTGATTTACCGGTCATAAAAAATATTCCATACTGTCCAAATACCGTTGAAATTTAAGCCAAGTCATTTACTATTTCTAATAGCTTTTAAAGCGGAACTTGGTTTCGCTCAGAATAATCTACAGACAAATGCTCCTGAGTACTTAATATGCGATAAAAGGGAGTAAATTAAACTTTGTCTAAATATTTGAAACAAAAAAGCCTCAGAAAAAATCATTGGAATAATTTCTTCAGCGTTTGATCGCCCTATGACTTTTCATTGTTCTTTTTTGGTATGTTTTGTTCATTAGCTCAGTATAATTACGATACTTAATTCGAAACTACGGTAGAATATTCATTTATTTCGATACATTTATGTATATGATTCAATTTAATTTGTTTGAAACAACAGTAACAAAATTCAATTTATGTGTCGTATTAATGTGTCTTATTAATAAGTAAGGAAAAACCTGCTGTGAGGAACCTGCATCCCGAGACTTCAGGTGTGCAAACTGACAAATTACCTAGTAAAAAAGTTAGAGATTGTTTCTAGACAAAATGTATGTTATTCTCGAATAAAAAACTAAATCTTATTCTTTATTTGCTCTTACAAGCAATTATATCAAAAGGAATCCGTCTCACCTTTTACAGGTTCATTTGAAAATAGGCTTTTAAAGCAGACCTATATAGGGCTTCCTTTTATTATTTGAACTAGAGACAAACATACTGGTTGTTCCAATTAGGTAACAATTCAACAATATAAAACTTCCAATTAAGGAATCGTTGTCTGTTGTAATCAGTTTATTCAGACAATCATTATCTTATAACGTCCATCACGTAAAGCTATTTACAAACATCATAAAAATAATGTCACATTATCCTATTTTAATGGGTGTATGGGGACTCATTAAAAACCTCGGGTACAAATCCAACTCATTTGTTGGCGCAGTCAACAGACGAAGCAATGATTTTTCTTTGAGGATTTGCAGAAACAGATACCCGTGTAAACAAACTTAGCATTTTTTTTTGTAATGATTACCTTGACGCAACGAGTAAAAGATGAAGAGAATGACGAGCGCCTTATTTGCCCGACTATGGCTAATTATTTTCACGTAGTTGGCATGAGGGACCATAGAACCAAAGGACGGATGCGCAGTGTTCAGCTGGCCCATGTCTAATAGCAGACGAAGTAAGCCAATCACACCATGGATGTGGTTGGCTGCTAACGGTGTTAGTCGATCTGTCTATTGTAAGGGCGCACAAGAGTCCCACAATATCCCACAAGCCCCTCAGCGATGTACGTTAAGCATTTTTACCTCACCAAAAAATAAGATTAAACATTACGTTAAATATTACCCAATTTCAACACAATGAACTCCAGACTAAATAAGTAAATTTAATTTCATATTAACATAGTTTCTTATCAATTTTTATCTGCCCCAATTTCTTGATGTAGCAAGTGTACCGGTATTTATACGGTTATTAGGAATTGTGTTGTATACATGGTTGGTTTACAAAGATGTACAATAAAGTTGCTTCATATAACCACCTGGCCTGTATGTTGTATGCAAACAGATGTGAGCACTCTTTACGTACTCGTTCAATACGTTTGTTTGTTCAAATATTTAGATGACATTACCCAATATTTGGCATATATTTTTTTAAGAAGTCTAAAGGAAAAACGTTTATTTGATTATTATTTGAATGTTTATTTATTATTATATGTTATCTTTTTCTGGTATATAGGAAGAAACAGATTTAATAAATATACATGAGATTGAGGTAATTCAGGTAGGAGTAAGTTCGTAGGTGGGTCCCGAGAGAGGGGCGCGCGAAGGTGTTCCGCGTGGCCAGCTCACACCTGCGTGAGGAAGATGCCTGGGCTCGTCACCCCCTCGGATTTGAAGAGACCCGCGAAAGCGGGCCCGCGGTCTGACTAACCCGTCGCGGCCCGCGGCCTCGTGTGAAGTAACACCGGGGTTTAGTGGGTATACTAGCAACGTGCGTCCCCCAGCCTAGAGAAGGGGACGTACGGGCGCATTGCACGGGGAGTCCCACACTAACCCGCCGCCCATTCCCACGCAGCGGGGTGTGCGTCATGCCTTTACGTCTCCCAAAAACAAAGAGTTCGCAGGTAGGTTATTGAGTAGTACCAATGAACCTGCCTACAACAAATATACTAAGTGTTATTATGATACTCGAAACCCAACTTATAGGTTTTTAGATTTTATTTCCTTATGAGTCTTTTAGGCAGTAATTTTGCATAAAGTGCATTTTTTTAAGACTGTACCCTTGCAAATACTCGTATGTATTGTACTTTTTATCTTCTATTGTACGTCAGAACAAACGTAGGAAAAATGAAACTAAAAAAATGCATCATACAAATATTTTGTTAGCTGCTGTTTAGCAGCGGACAAAATATGTATTCACATATTTTCTCATTAAACTATAAGAAAATTAAATTAAGCCATAAACTAATAAAAACACTAAATTCTTAACGAGTGTTTAGCTTAGCTTTTATCCACCATTTTTCATTTCGCACTTATCCTCATTGAAATCCATCACTATGGCAATAGAAACCAGCACTCAGCAGAGCCCCTTCAATTTGTCATAACGACCGAGGCAATTTGACTTGCTCACCCAAGACCACTCCACTCTACCTACAGATTGTTAATACTTTACGAGGGTCTTTTCCCTTGTTCCGAAAAAATGTTGGAATAGTTATTTTTACTGCTTCGGTTTATACAAGGGTTGAGTACGTCATTAATAATAATAATAAGGGATTTTTCAAAGTGATAAGGTGATAACCTGAGCCCATTGTAGTTTTGCATAACATTGAATCCACTTGAATTGGTTTTCCACTTCGGTGGAGGGTGGAGTCATATCTCACTCATATATATGGATGACCTCAAACTGTTCGCGTCTAAAAAAACGGACCTACTGGAACTATTAAAACTAACAGAAAGATTCAGTAGTTCTATAGGAATGGAGTTCGGTGTGGACAAGTGTGCGGTTATGCATGTATAGCGGGGGGCGAGTTGTCAATTCAAATGAATTACAACTCTCCGAAAATATGTCCTTCAGATCTCTCTCTCTCTCTGTCTGAAGGTGATACCTACAAATACCTTGGTATATTACAGTCATTGGGTATCGATGACGATGGCATAAAACAGCTGGTAAAGGAGAAATTCTTTAGCCGCCTGAGAAAAGTGAACTCCTTCCTCTCAGGTGGTAACAAGATTCGCGCTTTTAGCAGCTAGGTTATGCCTTCGTTGACTTACTCCTTTGGTATACTAAGGTGGACTCAGACAAAGCTGGATGCTGTGGACCGAAGGGTTCGTTGCATGCTGACTTCACCTTGACCTTCGGGAATACTTTCTCAAAACCAACGTGGGGATGCTTCGGGATATGAAGGCAGTAGACAAGGGACTCACCCGCTCTCTCTTGCAGAAGAGAACTAGAGCAGGCCTAAAATAATGAGTACTACTGAGCGTATAGATGTGTGGAAGAGAAAGGAGCTGCACGGTAGATTTTATCGAGCACTATATGGGCCCGATATAGATCGGCTGGCATTGGTGAACTGGCTTCGATTCGGTGACCTCTTTGGGGAAACCGAAGGTTTCATCTATGCAATTATGGCCGAGGTTATTAAGACAAACAACTACCGGAAGTACATCCTAAAAGACGACACGATCGACACGTGTAGAGCCTGTCAATGTCCTGGTGAGTCGATTAGGCATGTTACTTCTGGTTGTTCTCGTCTTGCTAACTCTGAGTATTGGCACAGATATAAACTAGTGGCCAGAATCATCTATCTGCAACTTGCTCTTCGATACAAGCTTATTATCTTCCAAGGTGCCCTATTATAAATACATGCCTGAGCCAGTTCTTGATAGTGGCCATGTCATGCTCTACTGGGATCGATCTATTATCACAGGACTATTGTTGCCAATAAGCCTGATATTGTGATAATTGATCGATCTGCGAGAGATACAATGATGATTGATAATATTAGTGTCACGGATGATGGTAACCTTGTGAAAGCAAAAACTGACAAGATTCCAAAGTATTTAGATCTCGCTCACGAGGTTGCCGCCATGTGGCGCATGGAATCAATGAGCATCGTACCGATAGTGGTGTCAGTGAACGGGCTTATTACGAAGAGCCTCGACAAACCCCTAGAAAAGGTTTCGATAGATAAATGGGTGAAGGATCGGATACAGAAGGCGGTCCTCCTGAGCACAACACGCATAGTGAAGAGATTCCTGTCTCTGGAGCCCTAACTACCAGTAGCTTGGGCCCTTGCCCGTGCTCCCAACAACGGACTATTTTTATTTTGTTTTTTTTTTTTAATTTAATTGATTTGTAAGTATTGTTTTATAAAATAAAGTATTTATATTGTTAAGATTCATATTTTATAAAATGATATGTAATTATATAAAAAAATGTAAATATCTAGAAAAAAATAAATAAAAGATAATAATAATCATTTATTTCCATACATAGACACAAAATAAAAATTTATTAAATTACATAACTAAACTAAATAATGAAATTAAATAAAATGAATTCAATGATTCCATGCAAAAACAATAATAACAATATTAAAATTAAAACGTGCTACAGAAATACATATATTCAGATATCTTCACTATGAATTGAGCTGAGTATGATACTGAATCCATGTTTGCAACATCGGTGAGTCCTAACGGTCTGTAAATAGCTTGAGAATGCTGTTGATGCTGGCGCGAGCCCGATCTAGCAGTGGTGCGCATCTCTTCGTTACGATTGCGGCAAAGCAATATATCCGCGCTTCTGCGAACATCCTCGACGGACTACATCTCCACGGCAGCCCCAACAACGTGCTCAAGCCATTATTGTATTGGACGCATAGGTCGCGGAATGCCCGACGAGTATAGTTGACCCGTAGGCCGCACGTGTAAACGACTGGCAGTAAGCTTGAGAGGTTTCTTTACCTCTGGTGTACAGTGAGTGAACCTACGAGCCAGCATGTTACAACGGGCAACCAGCAACCTACTTTCACGATCAATATTACAGATGTGTGCTAAGTCTGCAGTAATCCATTTTTATCCATAGTAGGGGCGGAGAAAGATGCGGACGGGGTCGGCCCGTCGCAAAACAACCTTTGGTCTTAAGTATGCCGCCATAATAACCTTGTGTTCCGGCATTAGTGACCCAAGTTCCTGTACCCTTATGGGACAGCAGCGTGTTCGCGATGCCATTAGCATTGCAAACATCCATAGGTGAAAGTAACTGTTAAATTCTAAGCGGGCCGTCAGCCTGTCTGCTGTCCTACAGCATTAAAAAAAAAACCAATGCCCAAGATACTGGAATTTGGTGACTCTTAGCATTAGGTGGTTATTGAGGTCCTATCTATATATATCTATATATCTATGAAGCATGCCAGATATGTATCTGGCATGCTTCGATAGGACTTGGTACCAAATTTGAATAACATGTTGTGATGTTATTGTTTGTTACATTATACCTGAGGCCATGGTCTATTATGTAATTTAAGCATATTGACAAGAGCCGCCTCAGTCCACCGACAGAAACAAATTTATCTACTGGAAGGTATAAAACGGTATAACTTATTTACAAAACTTTGACTTTTAAAACTTAGAGTTTAACTCAGACTGGAACTTGTTATAAACTTCCAGACTTATCCAGAAGTTTCTATATTACTTTACATTCGCCCAATTTGATAATCATACCATACTATTTCCAGAATTGTAAATATCAAAGCGAACTGTATGCTATCTTTTAATCAATTCTAAAATTGGTCTCAATTAATTCCAATTAAGCAATTATATAAATTACAAAATTAATTACAGTCTATTTCAGGAAACTGGGGCGAAAATTGACAAAGACCATTCCCCGTTGATGATTCGTCCAATCTTTCGATGAGTCATTAAATTTAAAAACAATAAATTATAAATGTAACCGAAATTGAAATTTACGCCAAAATCATTAAAGTATACATTATTTGGGAACGTAAACTCGTGGCTATTATGGATGGAAGACTTGAACTGAATCATAATCAATATTTCATTTAATGAACTGCGAATACTTGGCGAGGCATGAAAATATCATAAATAACAAACGTGACAAGCAAAGGAAGCGCTCGAGTTTAAGGAGTAAGGCAAAGGCTTGTAAATGGAAACGATTTAGCTGTAGATTGAATAAAATAAAAGATAAATAACATAAAATCAGTATTGAAACGGAAAAGGTATTTGGAGCGATCGATTACTAGAATTCCCATGTGTGTTTTTACTAAAAGTAATAAAAATTACTTTATCATGGATTTACTGCATTCAGGTTGAAAATGTGATTGCGGCTTACATTTCCAAATATCATTATCAGTGTCTGTATGGAAATAAATTTCTACTTAGAACTTATCTTTGCTTATCAAGTAAATTGCGCATGCCAACAGATCACTGTAATCGAAATTTGCTAGTAAAAAGCATTTTTGTTTGTCATAGACCACTTTCAAAATTTAGCTGGTTCCGGTGGATCCCACGCAGCTACATTTCTACCATATTCCCAAAACTATGTAGAAAAAAAATGTGTAGATTATCTTACTATAGAAATTTACGTTGCGGCTGATTTCCAACCACGAATTAATAGTTTTCGAAGAAAAAGTGAGAATTGATTGGTTAATTAATTGTAACAAATGAGTAACGTTTATCCTTGGCATACGTATTTATATTGGTGAAGAATCAAACAAGTTCATGCAAGATTGCAAGCACACACACAAGTCGTATTTCATCCCGTTGCACGTCTGAACAAGAATTGCGGAGGGCAGCGGCGGCGCTTTGCAAGTCTCAACACGTTGTACTGAATATGGAATATGTACGTTTTTACAAGTAAGTCGCTGAACTTCTTAAAACATTATCTGTCTACATTGATAGGTGAAGTCAAGCCAACATTTTAGTTCTTCACTACCGAAAGCAAATAAATTTTCGTGGACCCCCGCTTACGAATTGTGGACCCCCATTTTTTTTGTCACTCCAACGTAGACCCTCGTCGAGTCTCCCGTGGACCCCAGGGGGGCCACCTGGACCACTTTGGGAACTAAGAGTTTAAACACTCGCCACAAATAGTTTTACAAAATAGTACTTTTGTATGTTTCCCGATCATTCGAATAACAAATAACGTCGATATTTTGAATCATATTATAGTTTAATAAAAATTGCATATTATAATAACGAAATTACATTAGAATTACCAACATCTTTAATAAATACAGATAATGATACGACAGGACTACCTATACTAATTCCTGATGCAAAACTAAGAAGGAATGTACCATTCCCAATTGATACTCAAGGATAAGACAAGAAGATCGTTTCAGAAGAGGGGTGATAAAATGTAGCCGTTTTAATATTGTGACAAATTGGCCCCGGCCACTCTGCCGACTAGCATTATTGAGATTGATTGATGCACTCAACTGTAAAGATGTAAGTATCTTTATTCTATTTATATTCATTTATTCCAGGGACTTTGAAGATATCTCGAATTTCGTCCTAGGTTGCTGGTAAGCTTGATATTATATATTAATGTAATATCTGAATTTAATTCTATACTAAACAAGAGCCAATTTCATTAGAACATAATGGAATTACGATGGCATTTCAAATTTTAGCTTGAACTCGTAAAATTATTTAGCAAAATAATGTAAAACTTTTTGAAATAAAGTTCCTCTTCTTAGGAATGTATCTTTAAATAAACTGAAAAAACAAATTTCACTTTATTAGACAAGTCTGGAACTAAACTAAATTATTTATGTTTTCGTACTCTGTTCACCAATTTAACTTGTGGACTTGTTATGATAACGATTGTTAAGGAATGTTATCTGTATAGGAATGTTATATGTACCATATTTTCAAATTTAACTTTTTGGATGGGTAAATTTTAAATCTATAATCATTGCAATAGGCACAAGGCAGTGGCGTGGTAAGCTATGTGGTATTACACTCGGAGACCCGCCAATCGGACTTGGACAAGCATGGCGGGTATACTGAGCGTTCTCTCTAAGAGGAGGACTGAGGCCAGCAGTGGGACTTGAAAGACTATTATTATTATTTTAATTGGAATATTGTTGTTTTATTCATAATTATAAATTTCCTAGATCTTGTGCCTGTGTATAATGTTAATATAAATATACAATAGTAATACATGTCACATAGTGATGCTATAAGAAAACATCGAGAACTAAAATAGATCCCTGTGCTACTCTCAGTAATTATCTTTACATATCTTAACGTTCAATATTAGAACAATTGAGCGCAGTAATTTTACTACTTTGTGGGCAATAATAATCTTACGTCTAGTTTAGCACTATTTAACGCGTATAAATACGTTTCACCTATAAAAAGTTAGAGTTAATTAATGTATAAACAGATATTTTGCACTTGGAGTGTCACAACACATGTCCTTAATTCATAGTGATTGATATCTCTACCACATTATTTAAGTCACATGCCATCAATATTGTTCCTATTATGATAGTTGATATTGTGACGTTCACAGCGATTCATCTATCAAGAAATAGTCATATTAATTACTAGCTGTGCCCGCGACTCCGTCCGCGTGGAATAGTGACCTTGGGTAGCATTTTTTGGATTTATCTTTTGGTTTAATTTGGATTACAAAACCAATAAACCCTAAAATATAAATGAAATATGCAAACAATCAGTGTTATCGAATGCAACTGTTGATGCCATGCATCTCCGGAATACGTGCATTCGAACCTACAAAACCAGCCTAAGCTAAACCCCATTTCATATGATTGATGATATAAATCGGAGGTAAACTTAAATTGGAAATCAAAAATTTCCGAAACTGATCATTTTTAGCTTTTAACTTAAAACTTTTATTAGCTTTTACTTTTGTTAGCTTAAAACTTTTTTCCTAAAATAAAAGTAGCCTAAGTTACTCCTTGTTACATCAGCTATCTGCCAGTGAAAGTCCCGTTAAAATCGGTCCAGTTATTTCAGATATCAGCTGGAACAAACAGACAAACAGAGAGACAGACAGACAAAAATTGTAAAAAATGTTGTTTTGATATATGTACCGTGTATACATCCAAATGCACTTAGTAAAAAGCGGTTATTTTAATATTACAAACAGACACTCCTATTTTATTTATTTGTATAGATGTATAGAAAACCTTACACCGATTACACCGGCACACAAAAATATATTATTATTTGTATATTACTTATTATAATAAGATTATAATAAGTAATATACAAAGTACAAAGTACAAGAGTATTGACTTATTATAATAAGGTGTTACAATAAAGATTTATTATTATTATTATATTTGACGTCATCTACCAACTGACATGTATTTCAAGTCGCTGAATCTCAATCTGGAGTCAGTTTGGACCGTACATTCTCAAAATATCAAGAAATATCAAAATATCTAAAAAAACCGTAAAATAAGAGCAAATTTTGGATGTTTTAATTTTATGAAAAAAAAAATCAGGAACGAAAACCAAAACTTTCATGTACAAATGTTGACCCTCTGAATCCGAATCTGAAGTTTATTTAGACCGTAAACCGTTTTAAATATAAATGAATTGCAAAAATTGCTTGAAAATTGTTAAAAATTACAAACAATTACACTTTTGAACCTCGGTAGGCCTACAGAAGTTTGCCAGAAGGCGGAATTTATTAACGTTTAGTCTTTCCGTGATCCTTCTTTTTAATATTCTATGGGAATTATATGTTGCTAAATTACGTATTCATAGGAGCGACTGTCTTCTGACGTTTCCATCCCGAACGTTTTACTGTCTACGTACTATCAAAAGGATAAAGTTATTTTTTTTAGTATTTCCTGATAGCTGGGACTCTCCACTGTTACGTATATGAGTTGTGACCGTACTTAAAAAAATACATGACATTTTTAACTTAACCTAATAATCCTGAATCCTACAAAATTCAAATTTTTTTAGTTTATTTATATTAGCTTTATGTTTTATAACTTTTTTTATAATTTGTTTGTTTTTATATGTGTAGTTCAGATAACAGACAAACGATCCACCCTATAACAGGTGGAAGCCTACTAGGTAAAACACAGAAAAAAATTTTTCTGATGCCTTCTTGACAAAATATCACCGAGAGACATTTACAGAAAACATATTGGATACTAGCTGACCCGGCGAACTTCGTACCGCCATATTTTATTTCTCTAATCGCAACTGAGGAAATAAAACCCTTCCGGTAAAATCGAACAGCGCCATCTATTGGGTGTATTTGCAACCTAGATGTCAAACAATATTGAAGAATTTTATCGATGAATCAACGTACACCGCCATCTATGAGAACTTCATAAAACTAAACAATAAATAAACACTTGCTTAAGAAACAATTAATTGATACATTTTATTCGTTTACATTCACGACATAAGCGAATAATTGAGATGATAACTATCCTATCAAGTAAGTTAGACCAAAGTATATATATATATATATATATATATATATATATATATATATATATATATATATATATATATATATATATATATATATATATATATATATATATATATATATATATACATATATATATATATATATATATATATATATATATATATATATATATATATATAAATGATACTAGATGGCAGCACTGTCTATGACCTTAAAAAAATTGATATATAATAATTAATTTAAAAACTTTGAATTCAATATGATCCACCATCTTCTCAAGATTTCAAATCTAAGAAATCTACGAACAATTTTATATTTATAATGAAATTGTCAAACAGCTAAACAACCCTAGAAACGGATACCTTTCCGGGCATGTGACGTTGCTATGAACTCCCTTCTTTAATGTATGCAGGCACACGACTAAACACCGGCCTCTTTCCAGTAATGGGAATTAATTAATGAAGCGAAAGTCCACGCAAAAATGACACCAGTTCTAAGATGCGTTTATGTTTTGTTCATTTAAATTATTCTAAAGTATAATTGGGAGACATGTAATTACGCAACAAATATTCCTATCAAAACCTTTTAAACTAAACTTTAAAAAGATAAAACGAAATTTATCATTGACAGAGGTGAGCATGCCTACCTGGCAACAAAATAATAAAACAGTCTTTAATTATAATACCTACTTAGTTATTTTTATTCATATAAATACTAATTGGTGACAGGGAAAAGAAAGTGTATGTTGTACATAGTAAGAAAATGATAAAAATAAAAACATTTACGAATAGACTTCGTAATAAATATAGATAGACTAGCTCAAGTTTTAAGACAGTGTGTCATTAATTACTCGTATATATGTACGTCCTTCAAATAAAAGTATGACTTTGTCTTAACTATATCTTACTTATACATCGTCTTTCTTATAAATACGAGTAACACTTATGGACTATTCTTATATTGCAATGTGCACACTGTATGATCATTAATTTATTGATGTGTTAACGCGACTTGTGTTTAATATAAAACCTACTTTATGTTACTTATTATACTCAGTATAAAATGGTAAAGAATCTAAGACTTTATTGTCAATAAACAGTTACATACTTTATATAAAGTATCACACACTTTATATAAAATATGAATAGACATACCTACATAATTAGATATTTATTGCAAATATGATAAAATTTTATCAATTATTTTAATAAACGTTTTTAATAAATAAAAGTCGTTTACAAGTTCCGAGAGAATTAATTGAGTAGCTCTATATTAAATTTTGATCTGGATCTTAAATTATTTGATCTCTCATTTTAAAAAATATTGGTTTAATTTTTTTATTGATTTTTAATGCCGTAGGACAGCAGACAGGCTAATAGCTCGCTTAGAATTTAGCAGTTACCGTCGCCTATGGGTGCTTGCAACGTCAGTGGCATCGCTGTTCGCGGTTACAGGAACTTGGGTCACTAATGGCGGAACACAACACAAGGTTATTATGGCGGCATACTTAAGACCAAAGGTGGTTGCCATCCAGGCTAGCTTGAGGCCCTACCACGTAGGGTGGGTTGTTTTGTCGCTTTTTATGACAGGCCGACCCTGGCCGCAAAGGTTAGTATTATTTCTCCGCCCCTGCACGGATAGCTATAGATAGATTTTTAGATCGAGTACCTCTATTACAAATATAATGAATTGAATAAGTATCTCCTGAGCAGTTATAAAAAAATATAATCATTTTCAAGTATGAAATCAAGTTAGATCTACTGCACTGTAATAATTTATTTAATAGCTTACCAGCATTGTGTTTTGCAAATCACGTGTTTAGTTTAAAGTTGTTTTGTTACCATTTTGTACGTACTAACTGGTAAAGGTAGTAATAAAATAGGTTAACTGTTTGCCACGTTAGTATTTACTTCCATAGTTTCCAAAGTGGTCCAAGTGGACCCCCAGGGGTCTACGGGAGACTCGACGGGGGTCTACGTAAGCGTGATATAAAATTGGGGTTCACAATTTGTAAGAGAAGGTTCACTAAAATTTATTTCCTTTCGATAGTGAGGAACTAAAATGTTGAATTGACTTCACTTATCAATGTAGGCAGACAATATTTTAAGAAGCTCAGCGACTGTTACTTGCTTATTCCATATTCAGTACAACGTGTCGAAACTTTCAAAGCGCCGCCGCTGCCGCCGTCCGCAATGCTTGTTCAGACGGGCGAAATACGACTTGTGGTGTTTGTCCTTGCAATCTTGCATTAATTTGTTTGGTTTTTTTATCAATATAAATACGAATGCCAAGGATAAACCATTACTCATTATTTACAATTAACTAACCAATCAATTGTCACTTTGTTTCTCGAAAACTATTAATTCGTGGTTGAAAGTCATTTTCAAAGCAAATTTCCACAGTAAGTTCTAATCTTCAATTTTTCTTATCGAGTTTTGGGAAAATGGTAGAATTGTAGCTGCAGAGGGTGCACCGGAACCAGCTAAATTTTGAAAGTGGTCTATGAGAACAAAAGTCTGGGAACCTCTGATTTACTTTATACATAAGTGTATAAATCCGCTTTCTAGCTTCATCTATGTCACTTTGTAGTCTATTCTTACTGTTTAAAGGTAATTGTGCAATGAATATATGATTTAACCGTGTACGTTTGATGATGGAGCAGAGAAAAATTTTGGCCAGTAAGAAATTTTAAATAACTCCCAATGAATAATTACAGAAACATGGGTAAACAAATCGGAAATATTTATGTTTAATAAATTTAAATAAAAAGGACCTATAAAACATAAATTAAAAATTAATGAAGTAACGGGCCCAATTTTGTTTATTTATAACCTAAAAAAGGAATTTGATTATAATAATAAAATTACAAAATAATCTAAGTCATAAAACATGTAACATTGAATAAAAATTGATTTCAATTAGATAATACTGCAAACTTATTCTATAAAAGAAAAACCAAACCATTCCAATTACGTTAAAGGTGGTTTCGGTCACACCTGCACTTGATTCCGGCTCAATTAATGGAGTATGCGTCCACCATTTTGCTTCCGCACACGTTTCGTTTTAGCCACGAGTCTACGAGTCGGTTTCCCGAATCGATTTCCAATTTGAACTGTATTGTTCGATTTTGGTTTAGTACAAGAGCTACAATTTACGACTTAGAATTTCTAAATTTAATCGTAAATAATTAATCGTAGATAAAATTAAGAAACAAACGATGAAAATAGAATGCTTACAAAATACAGCTCAATGACCATATTATAATGCGAAGGCAAAAAGGCTATGTGATAGGGAAAATGTTATGAATAAGCTTAGATAAATCCAATAGGAGGGTAGACGAAGAAAATATGGATTGATTGCATAAAAGATATGGTGAAAAAGGGGTGAATATTGAGATGACATATAACTAGAGAACTATGCTAACTTGACTGAACATATTTTGTTACAGAACTGCCACCTGACCTTCACAATTACAATAGGAAAACCAATTTTAAAGCCTCACCCGCTGTTCATTAGGGTAGGAGCTGGCTCCAGAGGTCTTGGAGGAATCTCTTACACCCCTTAGGCGTAAATAATGAATGATAAATATGCATAATTCATCAATTATTTTAACAAATAAAATTAAATTATCAAAATTCTAGTGGATTTTTTTTATTATGATATAAATTCACTAAAAAAAAGAAGTAAAATCTAAATAAAAATGGCGTGCTTTTACACTGAAGACTGCGAGCAATTTGCAGTATATCCGATGTTAGTGACCACTTGTCCAACAACGTGCTGTGAACATCTATGTGCCACGATGCGATATATATAGATGTCGCAATATCTAGAATATCCCTGCTTGCCACGATGTCCTTCGCCGAAGGTTGTTGTGCAAAGAAGCCGCGAGTTTCAAGGCCACTATTAACTTGCCAAGAGAAAGATTGCTGTGAGCCACCACCAAAATATATGAAGATGGACCTTTATGCGCAAGCTGCCTGTGTCTGCATTAAAGCCCAACGAAATGCAGAACCAAGAGCATTCGAAGACGCTCAGCACTGCGAATTTCCTATTTAGAAGCCCTCGTGCGTAGTTTTCGAAGGTGAATATGCACGGACCCCGTAAAAGTCGGCGACCCGGTTAAAGTGCTACCCTGCACACACAAACCGACACTAGGATGTTGTTTACTCAAGAAGAAACCAATAAAAGTGTCGCTTGATTGTTAGATGATAGACATTTCGTGTCCTACTTTTAATGTGAAACGAGAAAAATAATTGAAATAAAAAAGATGACAAATTTTTCCCCAAAAAGGGGTTAACTTCAGGCAGGCTGCCGGTTGTAAAAACTAAGCCACAACTATTACAACATGTAACATGTTTTTTTTTTTTTTTTTACGGGGTGGGGAAATCCTCATGGACTACCTCCGCCTGGGGAAAGGCGGAGGGGCATGCCGGACTCCTACTGGCTAAAACCACCACCCCGGTGTCTCCTCACACGTGCGCGCGGGGCCGCGGGAATCCAGATTCTTCCGCAGCCCCACACTAGTGCTGGCCCGGTCTGTCCGGGCCTCGTCTCCTGCACGGGGTAGTGAGGTGTTTAACTACCCCGTGCATCGCCTCAGAGGCGCGCGCCGACACCCGCACGCGCCTTCGCCTCGGGTCCATCGAATAGGGGGCGGGGACTTCCCCAAGTCCCTCGCCCCTGGACCTATTCATGGGGGCCGGAAAAGGGCGTTTCCGCCCTTCCCCTGCGCCCGGTGCGCCTTCTGCGGCCGGGGAAGGGAGTCGAGATCTCCCTCTCCCGTTCCGCAGTTTCCTTCTGCGACATCACGTCCTCGCAGAAGGACACCACTGCGTCCCACGACTCTGCGCTACCGACCATCCTCCGCACTACGGCCGGCAGCGACAGATCTCCTCCTACTTCATTCAAGAGTACTTCGAACTCTAAAATGCCATCTTCGGATGCACTCGCTATAAATCGTATAAAAGAAGAATGATAATGAAATAAAATAAAAATGTTGTATAGAAATCAATACAATATAATTAATTGAATTCATAATAATTTTTGTTTTAATTGGATACAATTAAATAAAGCTAATTGGTAACAATATAAACGGCCCTCTATTACAAAATACGTAACAAATTACCTAATTCCTTAAAATATGCTTTAATGCCGGTGTTTGGATAATAGCGGAATTTTAACATTATAATCTCAGTAATTATATTAAGAACAGGTGCGTAAAAGGTAAGCCAATTTAATACTACTTATACCTACGCCTTATACCTAATGCGAGTATCATCTAAGTACGGGTTTAATTAACTAAAACCTTAATCACATTAAGAGAATACATAAACAACTTGACTAGTTAACACTTAAACTAAACACGCATTAAGAAAGCTCACTAAAGGCCGACTGTGTTACAAACGTGCAATTTGATAGCAACAATGATAACACACTGAGCATTTTAAGTTTACATTAAAAATATTGAATTTCTAGCATATGCCGACACAGCGTGTTGTAGCATATTTTTTGCTGTGATATGCTAGCTTTCTGTGAAGATTTCATCATCGTCATTATTTTAGCATTAAATCCCAGTTGCAACCCAAATGATTCGGTATCTGGTGTCCGCTTTCAAACTTATTCTTCTCCACTTCTCACAGTCTTAGTCATTTCTGATAGTGAGTCCGCTGGCTCTTACGACGTCAAGCCAGAACTTTTTGGTTCTTCTGCCAGGGCCCGACGTTTTCATTGACGACCTGTTTGAAAGAGCGTTTCATATTAAATTATCGAACACCTATTTACGACCAACACGTGTGAACTCCAGAGGAAGCTGTAGGAACGTAGTTATAACGTACTTACTGTCTCTACCTGCCTATTCTGGCCTTTAAAACTAGAAATGGTAGTCTTATTCTTATTTTCGATCACACGACCACCACTTTAATACACTGTTGTAGCGAACTATCGAAAATCAACGAGTAAAATCGCTTTGCAAATATACCAGTGCTCGCATAATGCACGTAGATTTCAATAACAAAGGCGACATGAATATTGACGAACTCGGTTTATCTAGACGGTGAAAACAATTTTATCTACTTTGCGTTTGATTTTGACCCCAGATAATAATCTAATCATTACATTGTGTTATTGTTGAATATAGTAAAACTGAGAAAAAATCGCATTCACTTCGGTAGAGTGATATTGTTTTCTCAATGCGTATAATATGCCTAAATGTCAAACACTAGCCTCAGCAGTTCTAGATGATTTGATAGTTTCTCGATGTTGATGTTGTGATGTATCATCATCACATGATGATTTTAATCAACTGCTTAAGTGTGGAAAGTAGATATCTATTCTTCTTCTTCAAGTGCCTCTTCAATCCTGAAAGATGGCCGTTATCTTATTGAACCCATCTTTATTAATAGTGAGACGGAACAGTTGTTCGACGAATGTTATACAACGGAGGACAAAAATATCAATATACAATGATTTTCGCTTCGGCAGGGCGGAAGGCGCACGCTAATGCATATCCCTCCCCCCGGATGTTGGTCAGCAGAAAAACATTAGAGTAGTTTCAGTAAGTATACAGCGACGTGCTTCCTGTTATCAACTGTGGGGGCGCACGGGCACATTGCAGGGGACTCCCACATTACCCTGTCGCGAGCACCCAACCGGTGGGGTGCGTGTCAAGGATTTCCATCTCACTACAATCATTTGAATCAAGTTCATCAATATTACCAAATCTTTAAACACACATTTTTGAAAATATGCTCTTTGCTTAAGTATTTCATAGTAAAACCGTGTCTCATACATATAACATATTCTAAAACGATAGTTTGCTATTAAAGCCAATATCTCATTTAAATTTAGTTACAAACAACAAAGTTTATGAATGTTAAACAATAGGCTTGAATAATTTACCTGAGTGCCAGTTTGCGTCTATCCACTTTACTCGGGTCAAAAGACATTTAAATTTCCATTTCCATTTTACATGTGGTATATTTTTACCGCCTTCTGATCGTAAACTATTATTGCTTACGAGCTTCCACAACTCCAAGCATAAAATAGTCAATCGAATCTACATTTGAATTCAAATATATAATTAGTTCATAAAATAACGCTACTATTTGATGCTATTATATTTATACTTTATAAATTTGAATTATAAATTAAGCAATATAGAATTCATAAGAAAAGAAAAATAAAAACCCTCATAAACAGAAAAACTTTTTTGTAATCGATCTCAGCCGTCAAACTTTTCGAATAGACTTGTAAAAGCAGTTTTCGAACGCAATCAGATATTCACCGGGTATTATTGTGTTACTGGTAATGTGTATGCCAATAATAAAAACAAGTTTTGTTTGATAATAGGCCATAAAATACTGTACAAAAAGAAAACAAGCATTTTGTATTTGATCCCCTGCGTTTTTTATTCCTAGTGCTTTGATAAAGCCGATGAAAATGGTGAAAAATAAATTAATAAGTTCCTCGTAGCACTCTATCACCTGCTCACAAAAGTTATTAGCTGCAACAGCATATTACCAGCAACTTGCATTCTCTTCCTTGTGTAGGATATACAGGATCTGAAACTTATACTATTCATTACGCAACTCAATAACTACCAATAATTGGAAAACTAAATTCAATATGTTGGATTAATATCCACTCCAGGACTCAGTTCAGACTAAGAAAAGTAAGTCTTACATAATATACTTTCTTTAACAAGATTAAAAATAATTGTTCTCAAATAGGTGACAGTTGTTGCGATAAAATGATATATTTCAACGTTGTGATAAACATAGAAAACAAAATACAGTATAGAGAATTCCTCTTCGTATTGTTTGGCAAGATGATATACGCCACATATCAATCACTGCGAATAATTTAGGCAAATAGACGGACAGCCTGCATCGCTCAATGGGCAGTTTACTTGCGAATGTTAAGGAAAGAGGCTCCGTACAATCTGTCTACTTTAGATGATTGATAAGAAGGCATAATAATATCATGATATGAGCACAAAAGTAAACATCATGGCAAGATTACATTCTTTATAATCTATGATTAAAAATAGATTTATAATTCTGATAATGTCACATATTTATAGCAGAATTAGGTAACAAGATTCAATATATAACAAAATGATATTTTCAGTACTTTATGAGTGTTTAGGAAAGGCGTGACGTAGCTTCTTTTCGGTATTTAAAAGCAGTATCTAGCCAATGATATTTTTATACATAAAATATCATTGTATCTAGCACAATAATTTTGAATACGCTGTATAAGACGACTAATTCTTGATAAAAAGCAAGATCCATATACAGTAACACAATAATTAAACTTTAAGAGTACTAAACTCCCCACCAAGTGCTTTCTTAAATCCATATTTATGTAATCCCAATAGAATACAGGATCTTTAGCTGATAATAGCAATTTCTTGTAATTTTGCTGTGGTGGGATTTAAATCTTAGTTCGGAATCTAATGGTAGTCTCAGACCGCATGCTTCATTTACTAACTCAATAGATTCGTGTTTTATTATAATAAAAGAGATTGCCGTTTTTATAGTGCTAATTTTTTTATTATTTCCCAACTAAACAAGACGAAGCTGTAATAAATATTGGTAAATTTAGCTGCTTTTGCCATCCCCAAAAAGAGAAACCGGGCAGTTAAGTGGTATAATAACCATATCCCTTTTTCTAACCTTTTAATATTCACAGTGCCAAATCATTAAAAGTTCAATAACCAAATAAAGCACAACTCTTAGCGCCACATATAACCGGTGAGTCATAACAATCTGCACAATCGTGAATGAACTTACAAGTGAAGACAATATTACATTTATAGAGGAAACGGATGTCCGCCATTCATGATTTGAGGACTTAGCAAATCGATTTTATACAACATAACTTTAAATAAGAATGTAGGATTTGAAATGTGGACAAATGTGAATTTGACCGAGAGGGTAGACATTTCATAAACTAGTTGACCCGGCAAACGTTGTTCTGCCATATGAATTTAAAAAAGTAGCCTATCTCCTTCTCCAAGATCCAATCTATAACTATACCAAAATTCATCAAAATTGGTTCAGCGGTTTAGGCATGAATACGTAACAAACAAACTCACTTTCGCATTTATAATATTAGTTACGAAATAAGTAGTAAGAATACAACCGGGATATAAATAGTCTTGTTCATCATGCTAGCTTTAAATAGCGGTTGCAACTCAAAAATTTACGACTTTTTATCCTCCATTTCGCACGGTCTTCCACATCCCTGGTAGTGTGTCACCGCATATCACCTTGTACGACGTCAAGAACTTTATGGGTGTACCCTTCCTCTCGAGGCCCAATGGAGGCGACATGGTTACATAATTGTTGCCTACTTTAGTAAGTAGAATTTTTAGACTCTTTCTTAAGATAATATCCAAAACCATATTTTAATTTTTCATTTATTAGATGTTGTATATTAATTTTATATAATACTAGATGTGCCCGCGACTCCGTCCGCGTGGAATAGTGACTGGGCAGCATTTTTTGGATATATTATCTTATGATTTATTTTGGATTACAAACCCTATAAACCCTAAAATATAAATAAATGAAATATATACAAACTGCGTTTGAAGCTACAAAGTTAAGCCTAAGCTGAACCCTATTTTATATGATTGTTGATATAAATATGAGGTCAACTTAAATTAGAATATAAAATTTTCGAAACTTATCATTTTTAACAATAATTTTATTTTCTAAAATAAAAGTAGCCTAAGTTACTCCTTGTTACATCAGCTATCTGCCAGTGAAAGTCCCGTCAAAAGCGGTGCAGCCATTTCAGAGATTAGCCGGAACAGACAGACAGAGAGACAAAAATTGTAAAAAAATGTTGTTTTGGTATATGTACCGTGTATAAATCTAAATGCACTTAATAAAAAGCGGTTATTTTAATATTACAAACAGACCCTCTAATTTTATTTAATTATATAGATAAATAAATATAATAATAACAGTCAATAACGTCCCGTCGCTGGGCTCGGGCCTCCCCTAGGGAGAACAAGACGGATTGGCGGGTTACACATACCGGTGATCTCGCTATACAGGTTTCCTCACGTTGTTTTTCTTCGCCGTCGGTGCATGGCAATTACGCTATAATAATCACATTAAGCCAAAAAAACTGCTTAAGCGATGCATTCCATCATTTGACCCGGGACCTTTACATTGGTCTCCGTGTAATATCACAGAGTTATCTAATACTAGCAGCCCGTCCCAGCTTCGCATGGGTATTTAACAAAAAATTAAACCCTTCTATTTTTTTTCGGTCTCGGAGAAAAATCTCTCTTGATGGGTTATCCCGGCCCGGGGGGACCGAGGGATATAAGGGACTCCGGAAAAGATGTTCGACCCACTAAAAAACCCCGCTGTTCTCCTATCGTCTACGCCCGGGCCCACGGATATATGACCTGCCGATCTCGTGGCCCGGGCCGGCGCCGGCCCACGCTTTGTCTTAAAGCGGGCCCCTTCTAAAGTGCTGGCGCCAGGGGGTCGGGGTTTCGTCCCCCCGGCGCTCTCTTGTAACAACTCTAGGAGTTGAGGGGGGCTGTGGAACAGCACGCGGCCTTCTCCCTCGCGGCAATAGAGCGGGCGGCGGATCCTCCCCCGAGGGGCCACCCGCGGCCGTTTTCTACGGCGGCTGGAGATCGTTGCCCGCCCTCCGGCGCCGACGACGCGGCCTACGTTGGCGGGAGGGGAGTGTGGTGGCGGACTCCCGCTCCCGTTCCGCCGCCTCCCTTGCAGACACTACTGCCTCGCAAAAGGAGGCGACGGCCATCCATCCAGGATCGCCCCCGACCATGGACAGAACCAGGGCCGGGAGCGACAGGTCCGCGGCCAATTCCGGACGGGACTCGCATCCCCGTCGCGTGGTAGTCAGGCGTGGGTACGACTACCAGACGACACTCCAGAAAAAGCAGAGTCGCCTGACGTCGTAGCCGGCCCAGCAAGACCAACCGACAGCGAGGATGCAATTCCCGCCCCGGGAACACTCTCTGTGCAGGCGCAGTCGAAATAGGCACGATTTCGACTACCAAATCAGGTCCCAGGGTAGAACCCGGGACCCCAATCAGTATTCGCAACCATCCCACCGGGGACCACGCCACGAACAGAGAGCTAAGTTGGAAAGGATGTAGGAGGTAGACGGGAAGAAAGATAGGTCTCTGTCGCCTCGAACGGAGAGGGGAGTGAGGCGACGGATGCTCGGGCACCTCGGGTACGCACATTCGTGCACTCCTCGGACAGAGGAGCGCCCCTGAGGGCAAACCCTTCTATTTGCGTCAGGTTACTAAAAAAATAAAATTATAAAGAAAGTTTGAATATTATTATTTCTATGAGCTTTTATTTTAATTATTTTTTTTGTTATTACTTTTTATTTATTTTTCGTTATTTTTTTAATAAGTATTCTAATTTTTGTAAAAACCCCAGTGACGCACACCTACATTGCATAAGGTGCTGCCTAGCTAGCCGAACAGGGTGAGCGGCTACCAAGCAACATTTTTCTAATACTTACATTTTTAAACTCGTGATATCTTTCGAATGGAATATCCGAATTGAATAATTCAAAAAGTTATATAAAGGTATTGAAACAGTTTTGAATATGAAGTAATTTATTTTGATAAGGATTAATACCAAGATCCAAATAAAGAGCCTTTTCTAGGGGCGGCATTTCAATTAAATTTTTAAAATAAAAGAACACTTATTGTGGCATAACTATAATAGTTAGACATATGCTGTCGCGACACTTTTTGTAAATAATGATGTGTTCTGCAAAGTTGTAGTACATTATTTTATTCTATCATCAATAGTTTTCGCAACGCACGCGATTTAAATAATATTTTAGGTAATTTTTTACACTTTGGGTTACATTATTAGAGTTTTAGTAAGGATCCCTAATTTTTTTGAAAATATAATATAGCCTATGTCACCCGGGGATAATGTAGCTTCCCAACAATGAAAGAATTTTTTAAAACGGGTCAGTAGTTTCGGAGCCTATTCAAAGCAAACAAACAAACAAACAAACAAACAAACAAACAAACAAACAAACAATCAAATCTTTCCTCTTTATAATAGTAGTATAGATACTATATTAATGAGCTATATAATAACCACTGAGCTATAAGAAGGTTTATTTAATCGTAAATATATATTTTTTAATTAGAATGGCGCGATATCTGCGTTCTTCCTGTTGCTAAAACAAATACAAGAAATACAAGAATTACCAAAGTCATATAATAAATCATGTTTGACATTGACCCAATGACATTCCTCTACGTCAAACCGCACGACATGGAGCGCGTCATGCGGAAATATGATTTAAATTGTCCGCTTTAAAGTTCTTAATTGCTTGCTAAATGAGCAAATTTATGGGTATTTGGAACAATGTGTATTTCAAACACGCAAACAATTATTTCAGAGAATTAAATTTGTTACGCATATATATATAAAATACATTAAAAAATAATTTATTGCGTTCGTTTCCTTCACTTTTGCCTATTAACACGTTTTAGGGCCAAGTGATAAACTTGCCGAAGTATTTTGAGAACGGAATGGTGTTTCATGGTCAAATCAGTTAGTAATGATGGAAACTACAACCTCTTAAAGCATTTTTTTGGTCTCGGGGAAAAACTTCTCTTGACGGGTTCCCCCGGCCCAGGGGGACCGAGGGATATGTGGGACTCCGGGATTTTTCCGACTACCCACTAAAAAAACCCGCTGTTCTCCTATCGCCCCGGGCCTACGGATATATGTCCTGCCGATCTCGTGGCCCGGGCCGGCGGGAGGGGAGTGTGGTGGTCGACTCCCGCTCCCGAACCTCTTAAAGCACCTAGGTTAACTAATCATGTGTACCTTTTGATCAAATGATCGGTTCATTGTATGAATTATTGAATTGAATTTAAATTAAAATTAATGAGTTGACGTAATATTAGTATTATGTAAATAATTTCAGTTGAATTGCTTTTAAAATTTATTGTTTTCATAATATTGCATCATTCACTTAAATATAATTTGATTTTTATAAAACCACATTATGTGCACAATTATTCATTTTAAAACGGAAATATCCTTTTAAGGAAAACAAGAGCTATCTGATATCTAATTTCGAAATGAAAACATGCCTAATTTACTATCTGACAGGTATAACTTACATCGTGTTAACTTGGTCTTATCCGTCAGGGTTTTGGTGTATGACTATTTGTATCAAAACTTGCGTTACATTATATTATATCCATACTAATATTATAAATGCGAAAGTAACTCTGTCTGTCTGTCTGTCTGTTCCTCTTTCACGCCTAAACGGCTGAACGGATTTTGATGAAATTTGGTATGGTGATAGATGATAACCTAGAAATGGTCATAGGCTATAAATAATCACGCCATCGTTCTTAGGGGGTAGGCAGTAGGCAGATAACTAAATTGAGTTAGTGATTTTTTGTGCTTATCCGGTATCTATGAGAATCGGCCAACATCTATTTTTCATCCCCCTAAATGTTAGGGGTGACCCACCCCCAAAAATTTTTTTTTAATTTTTTGACATTTTATTATTTATATGGCAGAACAACGTTTGCCGGGTCAGCTAGTACCATATAAATGAATAACTGTAACAATTCACACAGCACCATCTACTCTCAAAGTAAGTAAGCAGATCGCTTGTGTTATAGCTACTAATCAACTATATTTATATAATTTTGTAAATAAATACGTATTATACATAAACACTCAGACTATAGTTGGGACCCCGTAAGCGTTGCGACGTGCAAAAGACGTTGAATATTGGAGATCAACAATATCATTAACAACTTCCTGGAAAAATAGATTCAAGTAACTAGAATTGCCAGAATATTTTTTTTTTCATATAATAGTAAATTCACCAGCACAAAGTTACACTGTGTAACTACTAACTGTGGACAAAGGAGTTTATAAATTAACAGTGGAATATTAATAATAAATGAGTATTGAAAAATATACCTACCATTGTTCGACTAAAATCCAAAAAAATAACTGTTCTAGTCAAAACATTATTATGGCTTTGGTCTCTCTAAATATGCCATAATATCCTTGTTTGTGTTCCCGCATAAGTGACGTTGGTTCCAGCACCCCTACGCGGACAGCAGCGTGCTAGCGGTGCCTTAGTGTCACAAATTTCCATAGGCAATGGTCGCTGTTTACCGTGAACTGTTAGTCTAACTGCTGTACCGCAGCAATAAAAAATAAATTGTAATTTAAAAAAAAACTAAAAAACACGCTTTTGTAAAAAATCAAACTAAAAGGTAAAAAATAATTTTCAATTAATTCAAATTAAGGATAGTGAGATTAACAACAAAATTAATTTTATTGTAAAAAAGTGTGGGTGGCACCCCACATCTTCTGCGGATGTTATTAAATACGCTCCAGATAGCGTTTCGGCAGAATTTTGATTTTATTGTTCAAAGTAAGTAAAAATCGAGTCGATTTCCGAAAAATTCCATTACATACAGGTCAAATTAATATAAAACATATAAAAAAATAATAAAATAAAACAAAAATCCACCGTCACGCGATTTTCCTAGGCGGTCACCCATCTAGTACTAACCGCGCCCGACGCTCCTTCACTTCAGTTATCGGACGAGAAACGAAAATTCGTGGTAAGGATAATGATACAAACTATACAGATTATTGCATTGTCATCGGCCCTCGATATATCTACAAAGTTTGAACGAAATCTGGCCGTTTAAAGTGGGTCAAAATCGCCGCCAAAGGAGTCGGTTATAAACAAATAATTACAAACATACAAACAAACATAGTACATACAAGTGAAGTTAATATAGTGTGTAAAACCTATAAATAATAAATTCTACTCATTTGTCGATAAAAATGATATTTAGTCATTATCAGGAATACCAAGAATATAAACCATGTGGTTTAAAAACAAATATCCCAAGAAATGAATAAACCGAAAACAAAGATTCACGTCAACTGACTAATGTTTGTGGCTTATATTTTAAGATTTAATTTTACGACTTACGTAAACATATCAGGCTGTTTTTATTGCTGTAGGACAGCAGACAGGCCGACGGCCCGCTTAGAATATAGCAGTCACCGTCGCCTATGGGTGTTTGCAACGCCAGTGGCATCGCAAATATGCTGCTGCCCCATAAGAGTACAGGAACTTGAGTCACTAAGGCCGGAACACAACACAAGGTTGTGCCATCCAGACGGGCTTGAGGCCCTACCACGTTTTTTTGTCGGCTTTTACGACAGGCCGACCCCGGCCGCAGAATTTAGTATTCGTTCTCCGCCCCTGCACGGATAAAAGGCTTAAGAAAAGCCTATGTGTTTATATTAAAGTGATTCTCGGTCTTTGTATACCTTTGTAGACTGATTTAACAGTGGTTGCATAGTGTAATGTAAACCATGTTATAATATATTATTACAAAGGTAAGGGACACCTTTATCTTTGTTTTTATTTGTTTATGTTTATGCACTTCTACCTAAAGAAAATAATTTACATATTTTTGTAATATCGTTGTTGTCTAATAAATATCTGATATGTGCAAAAAGATAAACTTTGAGATATGGAGTAAAAACGTTCTCATAAAAATTGTATAAGAAACAATTTCATTTGCAGTGATTCATATTAAGGTAACGATTAGAATCGCACAGCGGTTTTAATATATCAAATTTTGGGTTGCAAACTAGTTAAAATGTTGACATCTCAAAAAATTGCAGATAGCAGATATTGGTTTGACAACGACAATATGATATCGTATAAGAAACCCCAGCATGTCTTTCGTAATGTTTGTCAGCTTCATCTATCATACACCCTACCAAAAACAGTAGATAGTAGACAATTTCGTTGGTATCGATCGGTTCTGTTTATTGGTACAATCCCCATGTTTGACTTTCCTAGTGAGTCGTAAAAAAACACTAAAGGAAATATACCGTTGCTTCTGCAGAACAGAACTCAAATGACGGGCACAATGTACACAGGCGGCAGTTACGGCACTAAAAAACTTATACTCTATATTTTCTATTTCCTCTGCCTTTTTGGTTAGTAAAATTAAAATCCACTGGAAGTATGATTAACAATTGGATAATAAATGATAATGAAAATTGACTTAAAAAGCACTGTATTAATAAAATTATAAATAATACAAAACTTGCACAGACTTTTTATAATTACAACGTTAAAAATCCACTACCTGGCTATATTTTTGAAGCACCTCTCATCTACGGCCGCAAATTAAAAAGAATGTTAGCCCCATCACATTAAGTGGTCCACTTAAAGTACACTAGTTAGCTCACGAATCTGTGAAGTTATAATTTTAATTAATACTTAAGTTATTTAATAATCACTTTAGGTCTAGAGCACTTAATAAAGTGGGATTTTGAATTTAATATACATTAATTCAGGTACGAGGTAGCCAAGTGGAATACCCACGATGGCGTGTACGGTTTAAGCCGCTTTTCTCGTCTAATGTTAAACGTTATTATAGCACAATTAATACGTATTAATTGTGAAGAAAAACACAGGAAACCTATCGAGATTACTGCTATATGCAACCCACCAATCTGTTCTGGGGCAAGCGTAATGTACTATCCGTGCCTTTTAGGGAAAGCCTAACGAGTGAGACATTGAGCTGTTATTATTGTAAACATAAATTTCATATAATCTTATCATTTTTCTATATGCGTTCTATCTTGGATGTATAATGAATCGAAACTTTGGAGCCCAGACGTTCTTATGCATCATTGGAGGACTTGATTATAAAATTTCTACAGGTTTTTTTTATATTCATGACTGTCGTTATATGCCTTTCTTGACCAAAGGCAAAAAATGCACGGAATAGATCTTTACATATGCAGCTTTTATACAAACAACGGGTATTGTGGATGTCTCATGCAATGCATTTGTATGCTCATAGCTTGGTACGCTCCCTCTGCCTCTTTCTCGCCTCCTTCGCGTGCATAACTGTCTTGCAGAAGGAGGTGACGACATCTTATCGGGATTAAATCCGGAATATTGGTAGAACGATGGCTAGAAGCGAAAAGTCAAATGTGGTTCTGGTGAGATAGCGTGTTGAAGTCCTTGTGAGGCACACTGAGAATATGGCACTCCACACCTAAAAGGTCAACTGCTATATAGATCTGCTCCAATATCACAATAACTCTGGAATAAATATGACTAGAAGAGAAAGTATGTTTAATATTTTTTTAGCAAAAATTAATATTTCTTAAAGAGATGATCGCAAAAAATTATACACGTAAAATAAATAAAAACTTAAGACTAATAAGGTAGGCAAGTCAGCTTATTCTGTAGATTCAACAATATTTCTTGACCCAACGCTTAAAAAAATAAACTTCCGGCCAACTGTACTCGTGACTAACGGAGCTCATTTCAGATTAGGAGGATATGGATGTTTCATTTTACTGAGGGAGGATTTAATTATAAAGGACAAACATTTACATTGTCAAAAATGCTAAAATTTTGCTAAGTCTAATAACTTCTGGATTTTTTATGACGGTAGATATGTATACTTACACAATAAATATAAGAAAAGTAGAAAATATTTGATACAGACTAGTAAATGGTGACTAAGTCCATCGAAAAGTAAAGGGTGAAAGGGTCTCCACCTATACCTACCTAATATGTAAATATAAAGATGTAACTCAGGTAACCCACTAACGAAAATTATTTACATATTTTTTGTAATATCGTCGTTGTCAAATCAATATCTACTATGTGCAAAAAGTAAAACTTGAGATATGGAGTAAAACATTATGTATCATGTAAATTTTATAAAAAAAAAACAATTGATTTTAAAGTGGTTTTAAAGAGTACAATCACATAGCAGTTTTTATACATCAAAGTTTGAGTGGCAAACTAATCAATTGTATATTGTCATATTGTGAATATTTTGTTGTTGAATAAATTATTATTATTAAACGAATATTTAATAATAAAAAATCATAATAGTCAAAATGTAGAAATCTCAAAAAAGTGCATGTAACAGGTATTGGTTTGACAACGACGATATAATATTTGTTTCAATTCATGGCAACTTATTAGGAAAACGAACCGTTCAGGCTATTAAAACAATTGAATCCAGCTCTCAAATTGTGCACAGTGAATAAATTATGATACTTCTTGACAAATTCACTAAATAAGCAGAAACTTTTGTTCACAAATGGAGTAATTACTGTTAATAAGGCGCAAACAAAGCACAATTTGAAGGAGGCTATTTATGCCAAGGTTTACGAGTCATTAAAGCAGGTCTGAACCTTCGTAATCCATTCAAATATTTACTTCAGCGTTCGGTACGAATGTGAGTAATAGCCAATTTAAAACACAGTTCGCATAAATTGGCCCACTTTAGTCAAATATAGAAAAACAATCGAAATAATAGAAGTAAATATTGCTAAAGTCACAAAATGTGGTAAAGAAAGGTCTCTAGTACAAGGGTACTGAAACTAAAATAACATCGGTCTTAATCTTGATCCTCGAATTTAAAAACATCATCTGTGTTTATAGGTTCTGATATAGTTATATTCAAGACTAGTTGACCCGGCAAACGTTGTTCTGCCATTATGAATTTTAAAAAAATATGCGTCTCGGGACGCCCAACAGAAGTGATAAAATAATTTAAGTTGAACTATTTAATATTGAAATTATTTAACTTGAGAAAAGTGTAGGTTATTACTTAAATTTTATTTATATTTATATGATAATGTAAGGAAAGGTTATTTATTAATAAAAATTAATAATAATAAAAAATAATTCAAAAATAAAGTTTACGAATTTCCAATTTTTCCAAAAACTGTTTCAAAATTATATTAAATTAAATTATTCCCTAATGTAGATTCTTTATAATACAAAATATAAGACAAAAACTCAACTGTATTTCATTGTAATAAAGTCGCAGTTCGAATATACATAGCGCATACATAGCGCTGTGGGTTAGAACGAGAGAGGAGGAGCCTGCATACTGCTGGCGTTTGCGTGAGAAAGGGAAGCCAGACAGACTGGCACCGTAACGCGTTACGTAACGAAGCGGTTTACCCTCCCATAAGAAGTTATCACTTCAAAAAAAAGTAGCCTATGTCCTTCTCCAAGGACCAATTTATGAATGTACTGAAATTCATCAAAATTGGTGCAGCGGTTTAGGCGTGGAAGCATAACAAACAAACAAACTCACTTTAGCATTTATAATATTACCAGAAGCAATAAAAGTATTTGTTTGATATAAGGATCAATTTGTTACTACCGAATCTGCATTAGAAATAAATTATCAATTTTTATTGTATTTATGGTTCACTATTTTGGCGATAATGGCTTACACATAAAATATATATATATGCTGGCGCGGGCTTTTTTGTAGGACTATTTAAGATAAACATTTCTATTATACAAGACATTATATACAATGTGTAACTCTACGGTTTTTGCAGCGCACTCCAAAATAGCTCACAGATGGCAGAATTTTTTCCTACTTAACACTTATTATATTTTGGACAATTCACACAATATTTTTATAAATTAGAGCCTATGTGTTATTCTGATGTTGATGTTTCATTAAAATCCATTCAGTATTTTTTGCTTGAAAGAGTAACAAACATCCATACAAACTTTCGCGGTTATAATTTTAGTAAGGAAGTAAGGATTCAGATATATTGCAAAATACTAAAGTTGACCCCTTTGATTATATTAATCTAAGGTTGACCCATTTTACTGAGACATACTACACCATACTTATATACTACTGCATTTGTTTTCAAATATAGGTCACCATTACAAAACATTTCATCACCATTGTTGTATGCACTTATCTAAAATGGCACTCAAGCAAGAGATTATGCATAATTTTTGCACTGTGTAATACTCTACTGCAAAAATCTCCAAAAATTGCGTTACGTAATACATCAACGCTCTCTAACTACATGAAATCAATTCAACCTACCCACAGTTATAAAAATTAAAACATATTTCTTAAATTCTCTCGAGAAATATTGAGGGTCAAAAGGCCATTTTTGATCTAGATAAAGCGGTAGGCGTCGTTTGCCTGCGGGGATACTGGAACATCTTTCAAATGTGACAGTTGACAGATAGGTCTCTAGAGAGCAAAAATGTTTTCCATTTCTTATAAGTTCACTTCTTATTGTTCAGGGCACATTATAATAATCATTTAGTATGATGCACTTTTTAAATTAATTTAAATAGTAATAAACTGTAATTACTATTATCTTTATATACTAATAAAACAATAATAACCAGTAACGTCCCAATGGTGGTCTAGAGCAATATTCTGAGAGACCTCATTGATGTTATGATTGTGATGATCTCAGTACGCAGTTTTCACCACATGAGGCTATTATGCCATATTAGGCAAGAAAAACTAAACGTATGTTGCATTTAATTGTGGGAATCAAGCTTTTGACTATCGCCTTCGAGTTCTTCACTTGGCTATCACGTACCTGATGTAAAATGTAACTAAAGCCGAAGGCAACCGATACTATCTTATTAAGAGTCCTTATACAGCTATGGTGATAAGTTTCTCTTTTATCTCGGGGAAAAACCCAATTCTTAACGGGTTCCCTCGGTCCCCCCGGGCCGGGGGGACATTGTTCTCCTATCACCTATGCCGGGCCCACGGATATGTGGCCTGCCGATCTCGTGGCCCGAGCCAGGCCTGGGTTTGTAGCGCCAGGGGGTCAGGGTTTCGTTCCTCGGCGCTCCCCTTTGTCTGCCCTAAGAGTTTATGGGGGCCACGGAACAACACGTAGCCCTCCCACTCGCGGCAATGGTGCGGGCGGCGGATCTTCCCCCGAGGGGCCGCCCGTTGCCGCTTTCCACGGCGGTCGGAGGTCATTAGACGCCCTACGGTGCCGACGACGTGGCCTGTATTGGCGAGAGGGGAGTGTTCTAGTTAGCTCCCGCTCCCGTTTCGCCGCTTCCTTTATGAACATAACCACCTCGCAGAAGGAACCGACGGCCATCCATACTTTATGAAGTTCTAACTTATGCGGAATCTTAAAAATTCAACAAATACTTTATTCAAAAACATTAGGTATCATCATTTCAGCCGGAAGACGCCCACTGCTGGACAAAGGCCTCCCCCAAAGATCTCCACGATGATCGGTCCTGCGCTGCCCTCATCCAACCTATCCCGGCGATCTTGACCAGATCATCGGTCCATCTTGTGGGGGGCCTACCAACACTGCGTCTTCCGGTACGCGGTCGCCATTCGAGGACTTTTCTGCCCCAACGGCCATCAGTCCTTCGAGCTATGTGCCCAGCCCACTGCCACTTCAGTTTTGCAATCATCCGGGCTATGTCGGTTACTTTGGTTCTCCTGCGAATCTCCTCATTTCTGATTCGATCTCGCAGGGAAACTCCGAGCATAGCCCTCTCCATTGCTCTCTGAGCGACCATGAGCTTTCTCATAAGGCCCATAGTTAGCGACCATTAGGTATATATCGTAATATTATTTAAGTGCATAGACAACGATGCATTATAAACACTCACAAATAGTGGCGATGATTCAAACTTTGTCACGGCAATGTTGTGTCAATTGAGCATGTCCAAACAATTATGTGAATAATAATACTACAAATCGCATGCTTAATCATAAACTGACCTAACTCAAAAAACCTGTTTTTTGGGAAATCGCAAAAAACGTTTTGTCATTTACGACTTATCCCATATATTGATTTATAACTAAATAGCGGTAACTCGATGTGGGAAAGAGATATCGAAATAAATCTTAGTTTGGCCGATAGAGGGCGTCGATACAATACTGCCCGTTATATTATCTCACTTTAGACCTAAATCGTAATCGGTCAGTTTATGATTAAGCGTGCGAAATATTCTATCATTGAAACGAGTAATGTCAAACAGAAACTTAAATAATCTTAAACATATATATATAACACCCATCTGGTTGTTGGAGTTCAATATGTATTTATTTAATAAAGAAAAGTATATAAATAGTATACCAATTAGCTAGTATCCATAACACAAGCGCTCTGTTGCTTTCTTTGGGACTAGATGGCGTGTGAATACACAATTCACTATATATTTTTTTATTTAAAGAAGCCCGGAATAAGCAAAAGCCTTTATACACATAGACAATATCCCTGTAGTAATTCACATAAAGAAAGATTTTAAATTGAGTTTTATTGTAGAATATATTATTAGTGTTTAATAGCCTATTATAAGACTAACTGACAAATTAACATACAGCAAAATATTTCGTCCATAAATAAAATACTTAACTTTCAAGGACAGTACAAAGACTAGATTTACGACCTCCAATCTGCGAAAACGTTTAAGGGGACAGAAAAATATCATTCATCTTCTTTTCACGTCAGACATGACGTCATTAAATTTGCGAATTGCGAAATCTTAAAAAGGAGGATACCCAAGCAATACGTATATCAAAGACGGTTTCTCTCATCACTCGGAAATAACCCACATCGTAGGGCTTTTCTCTGTGCAAGGGCGGAAATATTGAACAGCAAATAGAGGGAAATCAAGTTATCACAGAATCTTTAGTACCATCTACGTCTGTGGATGTAATAGAAGATGCCAAAACATACGTTATTTTGTTACCAGAAGTAATTCAACCTTTCCCAAAAGCCCCGCCAAAAAAAAAACACGACGTCGAAACAGAAAGAGAAAAACAAGGGTTTTAACTGATGCTACTGAAATACAGGAATTAGAAGAGTTGTCCGCAAGAAAAAGGAAAACAGAAATAAAGAAAAATTGCTAAAAAACGAGGTTTGAAGAAAAAATTGAACGAGGTTCGAAGAAAAATGAAGAACGTTTTTATAGAAATTTTTTCTTTATTTCTGTTTTCCTTTTTCTTGCGGACAACTCTTCTAATTCCTGTATTTCAGTAGTATCAGTATCAGTTAAAGTGCAATCTCCATGCACCCCCAAAGCAATAGGTTCATTGAATCTAGTCTTCTTTCCTTATTGTAGAGAAATAATTTTCTCCGCACCCTACGCAATTATTTTCATCTTTTATGGATCATCGTCATTCTCTAACAATGGATCATT
Source organism: Malacosoma neustria (assembly GCA_963693495.1). Classification (NCBI taxonomy): domain Eukaryota; kingdom Metazoa; phylum Arthropoda; class Insecta; order Lepidoptera; family Lasiocampidae; genus Malacosoma; species Malacosoma neustria. The sequence continues at coordinate 15,042,202 of OY856383.1, forward strand.
GTCTTCCTCATAGCTAGTGCTCATAACCAGTTTCAAAAATAATGCCAAAAGGCTATGTCCAGAAAAAAGTGAGAGCAAAATTGAGATTGATTAATTTTTCCAACGATATTCTATGAAACGTATTCGTCATTTTGTAATTATCATTCCTCAATGCTAAAACAAAATTAAAAAATAAAGAGGTCTGTAGGTACTATAGATATATTTTGTCCCATGATACAAATGTCATTGTCTCAACTCTACAAGCTGTGATTGTACCTTGGGATAAAAACACAAAATCAGTTATAAATTTTTTTATGCCAAAATCTTTTTTTATAGTTCCTTGTATGACTGTTTTTTTAGTATTATCATGAGTATGTCATATCTGAAAACTTAAAGCTGCACACCGATTGCAGCAGAAGTTGTGGATTTGAAGAAAAGTGTCCCAATGTACAAGGATCTCCCCCTACTAGCTACCATATTGTATTAATGAATATTATTAAAACAAACCTGAAGATTGTATCATTTCGTTTTGCATCTCCAGAATCAAGCAAGTTATCCAAACGTTTTTGGATTAAGATCGCTAAACGGTATAGTCTACGGTTTTAATCGCGACCTTCATAGTCACGTTACTATCGATTTTATTAGTACAGAAAACTGTTTTTTTCCCTTGTGTCGAGTTCGGCCTATTGTAAAAGGGAATAAAACAACCGAAGTTATATAGGTTGTAGGGCTGTCTGGATGGCATAAAATAATCAGAACAAGATTCACATGATGAATATTTATTCATTCAGATAAATTTTTATCTATTAAACATTATAACCAAATTCATATAAAAAAAACTTTACCGTTTAATCAATTTAATAGTCATCCAATAGTCAATTCAATCATCCAATAAGCCATATGTTCGTCTATTTTAAAACAACATTTTTAATACCAGAAGTACAAATTGCAAATTTTTGCAAAACCAGTTTTAAGCACAAATCATCATAACGATAAATACATGAAAGGATCACCAGTACGTACCCGTGTCATATTGCTTACGTGAGATCATGTACGTTCATTGTTATTCATCCAACGCAGGGGACCTTTTCTTAACTGATTTCTAAGAAAAATAGGATTCTCTATTACTAGAATTTTTCGTTGAGATGTAAACGAGTTCGTGAAGTGATTTGAAGGGTTTACAATGTAATTTATTCAATCTGTAAGATATTACTGGCTTAGTTATAAGGAGCTGATAGTTTTTTCTTATATATCAACAATGTAGATCATATTTTAAAAAACAATAAAATTGTACTAGTCACTTAAGTAATATCTGCAAACCAAAAGAAAAACTTTAAAATAGCTACAGGCTGGTCACAACCGTTGATTTATAAAGAAAATAAGTTCCGACTTACAAACACAAATAAAATAGTGGTGGTCGTACCCAAGCCGGATCATCATCATCATCATTTCAGCCGGAAGACGCCCACTGCTGGACAAAGGCCTCCCCCAAAGATCTCCACGATGATCGGTCCTGCGCTGCCCTCATCCAACCTATCCCGGCGATCTTGACCAGATCATCGGTCCATCTTGTGGGGGGCCTACCAACACTGCGTCTTCCGGTACGCGGTCGCCATTCGAGGACTTTTCTGCCCCAACGGCCATCAGTCCTTCGAGCTATGTGCCCAGCCCACTGCCACTTCAGTTTTGCAATCATCCGGGCTATGTCGGTTACTTTGGTTCTCCTGCGAATCTCCTCATTTCTAATTCGATCTCGCAGGGAAACTCCGAGCATAGCCCTCTCCATTGCTCTCTGAGCGACCATGAGCTTTCTCATAAGGCCCATAGTTAGCGACCACGTCTGCGTTCCGTATGTCATCACTGGCAACACACATTGGTTAAAAACCTTCGTCTTGAGACACTGCGGTATTTGGGACGAAAAGATTTTACGGAGCTTCCCGAACGCTGCCCATCCGAGTTGGATTCGACGAGTGACCTCTTTCGCGAAATTGGACCTGCCTAACTGGATCGTTTGACCCAAGTAGACGTATTCGTCAACAATTTCGAAAGTACAGTTCCCAACTGTTACGGAGGTAGGTGCGACATGGACATTAGACATGATCTTCGTCTTGTCCATGTTCATTTTGAGACCTACTCCTTGGGAAGCTGTATTGAGGCCATCAAGCATATGGCTTAAGTCTTCCATGGTTTCAGCCATGATTACGATATCATCTGCGAATCTAAGGTGAGTGATGTACTCACCGTTAATGTTGATGCCCAGTCCGTTCCAGTCCAGAAGCTTGAAGACATCTTCCAACGCAGCAGTGAACAGCATCGGCGATATGACATCGCCTTGTCTGACTCCCCGCTGCAGTCGGATAGGCTTCGAGTTCTGATCCTGGAGACGGACTGACATGGTGGCGTTTTCATACAAACACTTCAACGCTTTGATGTATCGATAATCAATGTGGCACCTCTGGAGAGACTGAAGCACCGCCCAGGTCTCGATCGAATCAAAGGCTTTCTCATAGTCCACGAACGCCAAGCATAGTGGCTGGTTATACTCCTCCGTCTTCTGTATAACCTGCCGCAGCGTATGTATGTGGTCTATGGTGCTAAAACCTTTTCGGAATCCGGCTTGTTCGGGAGGTTGGAAGTCGTCAAATCTGCGCGCGAGACGATTCGTGATGACCCTTGAAAACAGCTTGTAAACATGGCTCAGAAGTGATATCGGTCTAAAGTTCTTCAAAAGGGTTTTGTCGCCCTTTTTGAAGAACAGCACCACTATACTTCCGTGCCAGGCCTGCGGCGTTTTGCCATCGAGGATGACGGAATTAAATAGCTTCTGGAGGATTTTAAGCACAGGAGTACCACCAGCTCTCAGAAGCTCGGCTGTAATTCCATCATCACCCGGCGCCTTGTTGTTTTTAAGCTGTTTAAGGGCTACACTAATCTCGTACAGACTGACGTCTGGGATATCTACGGTGTAGTGTCGGGTTAATTTAGCTCTTGGGTCTTTAGCATTGTTGTTAACAGGTGCCCGTGTGGTCGTGTATAGCTGTCCGTAGAACTTCTCGACTTCCCTCAAAAGTTCGGGTTTAGACGAAACGACCCTGCCGTCGTCGGTCTTCAGCTTCGTCAGTTGGCTCTGCCCAATAGACAAGTCTCGTGCGAATACTTTAGAGCCCTTGTTACGCTCTATAGCCGCCTTTACACATTCTGTGTTATGGCGGCGGATATCGCGAGTCAAGGACTTGGAGATCTGTCTATTTAGCTGCCTATACTGGGAAGCATCGCCCGGGGACTGAAGGGTCATTTGACGTCTCACATCCATCAATTTGAGAGTAGAATCTGAGATTTTTCCGGTTCTTTTTGAACGGCTGGCCTTGAAGAATTTAGACCCGGCCGTTTGAACAGCTTCCACGAACCTGTTATTATACTCGTCCACGTCAACGCAGTCACCGAGGCATTCGAAGCGGTTTTGCAATTCGAGTTGAAAGTTTACCGGGTTTTGGATCTGTATGGGTGCAGGTCGGAGCGTAGACTTCACCAGTCGAGACCTCTCCAATTTTGGATTGATATTCAATGTGCCTCTTACTAAGCGGTGATCACTCCCAGTTTTCACCGAATTGATCACAGAGACATCATTGAATATCTGTCTTTTGGTCGACATAATGAAGTCAATCTCATTTTTTTTTTCAAGCCGGATAGACCTAAGCAAAGTCAGCGCTGCATTTATATCCATATATGATGATATCCATCTGCATAAGATTAATTATTTCATTCCTCCCCAGAAATGACCTATGTTTCAAACATGTGGTTTATTTTTTTTTTTTATTAAAACTTGTATCTAATAAATTAATAATCTAACAATTCGAAGTTAATTGGGAGAGTAAATATAATTTACGGAGACCAATATGTATATTGTTACATACAATTATGTGCTTTTGAAAGAAGTTCCTAGTTCATAGTTATAAATATTCAAAACTAGCTGTGCCCGCGACTCCGTCCGCGTGGAATAGTGACTTTGGGCAGCATTTTTTGGATATATCGTATGCTTTATTTTGGATTACAAACCCTATAAACCCTAAAATATAAATAAATGAAACATACAAACTGCGTTCGAACCTAGAAAGTCCAGTCTAAGATGAACCCTATTTTATATGATTGATGATATAAATCTGAGGTTAACTTAAATTGGTTATATAATTTCCAATACTTATCATTTTTAACAAAATCTACTTTTTTTTCTAAAATAAAAGTAGCCTAAGTTACTCCTTGTTACATCAGCTATCTGCCAGTGAAAGTCCCGTCAAAATCGGTCCAGCCGTTTCAGAGATTAACCGGAACAAACAGACAGACAGATAGACAGACAGACAGACAAAAATTGTAAAAAATGTTGTTTTGGTATATGTACTGTGTATACATCCATAAACACTTAGTAAAAAGCGGTTATTTTAATATTACAAACAGACCCTCCAATTTCATTTATTTGTATAGATGTATAGATAAAATACACAGAAGCGTTTTCATTAATTTACATTAATATCGTAATACGAATATATAAACACGTAGGTATAATATACAGAATTTTCCCATACGGCTCTCAGACCCGTCAGATACAACGTTATTCTTCTTACGTTTCATTCCGGTTGCATCCAATGCTTGTTCTCACATCTCTAAGCGCTTTTGTTGACAAAAATAGACCAAATGTTTATGCACTTAGAGGTGATTGTCATCTGACCTTCACCAAATGGAAATTCTGATCCCATTGATGTCTAGGACAACAAAAGGACTAATCCATTTATCGCCTGTTACTATTCCCTAGGTAAGTTATTGAGTAGCCATATATATATATTATTTTAAATGGAACCTGTTGCCTCTTCGTTGTGTACACATAATGAAGTGAGTCAAATATTCATAAGCCTCTTATATTCAATATAGCTTAACTTTTTTATAGTTCTAAGTCAGCAGACAGGCCGACGGATCGTCGCCTATGCTACCTACCATTCATAGGCGAGTCTGTCGGCCACACGCAACACGCTGCCGGATTGAAACACAAGTTACTGTGGCGACATATTAAGAGACTAAAGCCGGTTGCCATTCAGACGGGTTTTCAGCCATACCACCTATCTGGGACTGTTTTGTCGCCTTTTACGACAAACTACCACGGTCGTAGGGGTCAATATTCTTACTCCATCCCTGCACGGAGACAAATAACAGACAAAATGACAAATTTGCAACAAGGTCGTGACAAAAAAGTTTCTATATAAATATCTATTTAAATGCACAGAACAAGGAAGGGAAACTGGGTTTCCCTATCCCTCAATCTCGAAGGATATGACGTGAATTTTACATAATTTCAGGACAAGTCATTGACATTTACGCAGTACCCAGGCTGCCAGGTCGCAGGGTTCATACCTGTAGAATGGCTTGTTTAACCTCGACGTCCCCAGATATGAAATAGGGTTGTCGACTTCGTAGATTGTTAAACTTGAGTAAATATTCTATCAATATATTGAAAGTTCCATATAAATAGATTTTAGAAGAGCCCATTAAAATTATTGTTCATGTAAAGTATCTTTACTTTAAAGATATTAGTGATAAGTCTCTCTCCGTCTCCACTTTAAAGAAAATAATAATTCAGTGTGTTTTTCTTCTAAAAATTAATTTATAATAAATACTTTGTTTCGTTGTAACTATCAATATTAATATAAAATATCAAAATTTTAAAATAAAAATGACTTCTTTGGACAGCTTTGGACACCCCTAGTTATACTCGTAGTTCAGCCAGTCCACGCACAAAATACGAATATCAGTTGGACCACTGCCAAATTAATATTATAAATTAAATAAAATCTCTAAGCAGAAAGCTTAGTAAATAGTATAATGAAAATAAGCGTTTGAATAAATTAAACATAATCGCCAACCCAGACACGTATGACGGTGCAATAAAGAGCCTAAATGATATAATATAAAATATGATGTACAGAGAGTTCAAGTTTTAAAAATCTAATAATAATATCAGAAACGTGCGACCTAAAATAATCAGAATTAAAAGATAGTAAATATCAAATAAGAACGAGTATCCTCGCGCTCTTTTATAATTTCAACTCATTTCGTATTAAGACAAGACGGTTGCTAAAATTTTCTGAATTGGGCTTTATGTAATTTAATTTGCGTTTTATTAAATGACCAATTACGTTGTAACGTATTATTATAATACTAGCAAATAAATCAGATTAGCCTCTAGCATGTAAATCGACGGTCATGCAACGTTTTATTGCTCCGTTTAGTTTTCTCAAAAATCCAAGTTGAAATAAATAAAAACTGTCGACGTTGTGCAGAGGATTTCATACTGTCAACGTTTGACTGAACATCCAAATTGTATCGTTTATCTCAAGTGTGTTTTTCTAATCCTTTTAAAGTTTTAAGTAACAATAACTAGTGGCCGTGCCAAGAACGCTTGATTCTTGCGTGTTGCGTGCAGTGGTCTAATTAAATGGGATTGGCATCGTAAAAATTTAGACACAATTTGCCCGATCCAGGGTCCCTAGAGAAGAGACCTCCGTGAGAGAGAGAGAGAGAGAGAGAGAGAGAGAGAGAGAGAGAGAGACAGAGAGAGAGAGAGAATTTTTCCATTTTTTTATACAGTCTCCTCTTAACCAATACCACTTCGTCATCAAAGGGCATCGATACCACCTTGTCCATCGTCTTATAGTAGTTATTATTAATTGGGGGGTGAAAGCCTATTTGTAATATCACTGTGTCCACTACATACATGCTAAATGACTAAGCTTCAACCCTTATAAAGCACACATCCCTGTATTAAGTTGTCCTCATCCGGTCCCAGCATATACTTTGTACATTTTACATTTTATTAATAAATTGGCACGCGATACTTGTAGACTAACTTAGTGGTCACAGGTTCGAAAAACATTATCTCGCTTAATGTGAATATTATAACTTTATTGTGAACCTGCATACCTCCTTTGGACATTGGCAGGTGTACTGTCTGTTGTCTTTAGGGGTATCTTTGAGCTCAGCAGTAGGACGTTATAGGCCGTTATTTTTTACATACAATCCAATTTTAACTAAAAACCACACAATCCTAACCTACTTTGTATTCCAGAATAATCTATTTCGCGAAATGAATATATGTATAAAAAATATCTATTTTGAACATGGTAATACCGAAATGTAAGATTTAAAATATGTATTGAATATTATATTTTTGGGTAGGGTACAAGTTGGTACTAGATGTTTTATTCAACGCATAAAATAAACATGAGGGGCGTGTGAACGAAAATCTTGGCCTTGCGAGATTGTTGACTCCGTTTTTACAGTTATCAGTCGCTTTTAATATTAACGCGTTCACGGAGTAACGACTTTCATGAATGAATTTAGCTTCACTGTGCGAGTTAATAAGGAAACTAGTCATTTTCATCTTTCTTTTCTTTCATCTTTTTTCGGTCCACTTAGAATTGAGCAATTACCGTCGCCTATGGGTGTTTGCAACGCTTGGGTCACTAATGCCTGAACACAACACAGTTATTATGGCGGCATACTTAAGAACAAAGGTGGTCGTCATCCAGACGGCCTTGAGGCCCTACCACGTAGCTAGGGTGGGTTGTTTTGTCGCCTTTTCGACAGGCCGACCTCGACCGCAGAGGTCAGTATTATTTTTACGCCCCTGTACGGGCATAGCGTTTATGTTATGAATACTGAAAAACTGATAATACTAATTAATACTAATTATACACTTTTCTTTTGTAAATAAAAACATAAATACCGAGACGCGGACAGTATCCGAACTACGGAGATCGTCAAATTATCCCATACATAGATATCACTTTTGTAGTCATTTAAAAATGTTGATAATTAAACTCCACCTTAAACCTGTTAAAATGACAATGACAGAAGAGGCTCTGGGATATATCTCTTTCAAGGTTGAAGAGGATCAAACTATCCCTACCAGCTTGTAAATGTCACCAATTAGTTTTTATAGCGTACCCTTTAACTATTTGTAAAATGCAGTACACGGTGGAAAAGTGTTGAAAGACCGTTTTATAACTAACTACCTTTTAATAAAATTTTAAATAACTAAATTTACGATTTGTTAACGGAAAGATGACGGTCAACATTGTAGGAAATCTTTATTATATCATCCTAAAGTAATGAATCCAAGTCGTTCTTTTAAAATATAAAATGAAAGTATGAGATGAATGGAAGCGGATGATCATTTATTTTGTACATTCTTCCAGCCCGCCATAAAATATTCTTGATTAAGATTCAACGGGGGCTAATGAAGCTTATTATAAAACTTTATTTTACCAGATCATCATTTATTCCCAAGTTCCAAGACATTTTGCTAATGACCCAAAAGTTTTGCAAACAAAATCATCATTCCTTGACAAATTCTCGATTATTCTATTCACGTTTTCTTTTGATGAAACAAAATGATCAAGTAATCCAATTTTCTTTAAAAGCGCTTCATCAAAACACTTAATAAAGAAACAATACGCTTTGCGAAAAAAGAACGCCAGACATGACAACTGTTTAAATATTAACCCTGTTGTGCTGCCTGCTTTCAAATAATGTAAGATTAAATTTGAAGCTGTATTGACAGCGTTATCAAAACTTTTTCAACAATAACATAATAATAACAGCCTATATAACGTTCTTTTTTTATTGCTGTAGGATAGCAGACAGGCTGACGGCCCGCTTAGAATTTAGCAGTTACCGTCGCCTATGGGTATTTGCAACACCAATGGCATCTCGAATACGCTGCTGTCGCATAAGGGTACAGGAACTTGGGTCACTAATGCCAGAACACAACACAAGGTTATTATGGCGGCATACTTAAGACCAAAGGTGGTCGCCATCCAGACGGGCTTAGGGCACTACCACGTAGCTAGGGTTGTTTTGTCGCCTTTTACGACAGACCGACCCCGGCCGGATAAGTACTGATTGGCTCGCACTTTCTCTAGGAGAGAATAGACAATATACTTGCTGTGCTTGTCTATAGAGGATTAGCGGATCACACATACTGGCGATATGGATATGCAATTATGTTGCAATATGAACGTTAGACGTTAAATAAACTATTTCAGTAGGGTGCAAACTTTTTTCGACCACGACCCTTTCAGTAGATAGAAAATTTTTGCGACCCCAGATGTCTAAATTGGTAAATACGGTGTATATTTCGCGCATTTCTTTCAGTATCATTGAATAAAAACCTCATTATATCCAACACATATTAATTTTATTTATAAAGGAAAATTAATCACGAATCTTATTGAATCTTATTGAAAAATTAAAAAATTAGCGACCCCAACAATCTTCTGGCGACCCCCATAGGGGTAGCGACCCCTAGTTTGCGCACCACTAGTCTATTTGGCACATACCACTTTACTACTGTGTTCGTGTACCTTACTATAGTATGTACGTGACATACTACATCGTATAAACGTGTATTACAAAACTAGTTTTTATTTCTCATATCCATATCCAATCAATTTCAATCATAACAAATATTCGACTAAGATTTGACATAACTCTTGTGAAAATTAAGAACTAATCGATATATACAGGGTGTCCCAGAACTCAACGTCAAGCCGAAACGGGGTGATAGGATTGATTGTAACCATCATGAGAAAAATCAGAAAAAAAATCTATCCCATGCAGTTTGAAAATTATGGGCATTTAAGAAAAACCTAGAAATTTGGTCAAACTGTAACCATTTTTCGGGTACTGTGGTTAATTTTTATTATTTTTGTTCATTTAAACTTTGGAACCGTAACCCTAAATAACATTTCTAGAACTACAGTCAAAAATAATGACACAGTTGCCCCAAGTTTTCTAGAATTAAGACTTTGTTAAACTATGAATTTAAAATTTTCAAAATTTGTCGACTTTGAAAGGCCAATTCAAACCTTGCAACTTTCAAATACTAGTAAGACTATTTCATTTACAATAACATTAATCCAACTTAGTACGAATCTCTATGAAGCAGAATGTCAATATACTTCAAGAAAAACTGTGATTGATTCGACCTTTGTAACGTATTACAAAAAAAGTAATTTAAACCTAATGTTTTTCTCAACTTAAGGGGATTTCGTTACATTACAAGTTTTTTAAAAAAAAACTCTAATTACGTCAAGACTATCAAAGTGTTTGAATTGATAGAAATTTTAACAGTTCGTGTTTTATTTAAAAGATTTTGAACACCAATTTCTTGCTGTAAGTAAAAGCTTTTCTCCGTGCAATGGCGGAGTAAGCATACTGAACCCTGCGGCCGAGGGCAGCCTGTCGTAAAAGGCGACAAAAAAACACTTACAAGGTGCTAATGCTCTACGCTCATTGTGTTGTGTTCCGGCATGGACGATCCAGGTTCCAGTTCCCTTACACGGACGCCAGCGTCCAACAATCATAAGCGACGATAATTGTTTACTGTTAAGTAGACTGTCAGCCTGTGTACCGTTCCACAGCAATAAAAAAAAAACATTATTATCGCACTATTATACTTCTTGCCAGGACCTAACTAAGCCATTTCGGTAATTAATAAATGCTCATTACATCATTTATTTATTTTTATTTATTTTTAGTAAGACTTACAGGCTAATAAAAATTACAATATGTATATATAATAATCTAACATTCTTAAAAACTATTGCTGATTACAAGTCTTAACAGTTAGTTATTTATCACTATTCATAAACACAGTAAAAAGAAAAAAAAAGTACACTTACAACTTATATTCAATGTTCAACAGTGTCGAAGAAGTATTTACCCATCATTACTTTGAATCTGTTAACTTTAGTTGTGAATAAATCGATATGTAGCCGGACATCTAATTGATTAAATCCATTTGCACCTCGAATAAAAAAGCTATTTTGTCTATAATTAGTAGGTGCAAAGGGCACTCTTAACAGTTGTCGCTTTCTAAAATTTATGTGCTGTGTACGGAATCCTATATTATTTAAAAGTTCGGGACAGTCGTATGATCCATTTTCAATATTAATAAGAAGACAGACAGACAGACAGATCTTCTGTATTCAAGTGGCAAAAAATCATACAACTAAGTACATACCATCGCAAATATATCTATGTTTTTACTTTTCACTCAAATACACCATACACGATGATATCGACCCCGATATAGAAGTTTAATCAAGCACTGGAAGCCGTATAAAACAGAAATAAGTCTTCACACTCATCAATGGTGTGAAGATACTTTCAAAAGAGGCCCTCGACGAGCTTGATTAATTCAACTTGCATAACAACAACAGGCTTCATTAACCATCGCCAGGAATAAACTAACCGACCTTGAGATCAAGTAGTCGACCTTTCTGTCGGCTTTTGGTTAATAAGGCCGTGTAAAGACAAAAAAGAAAAATATGGCAAAATAATTCGAGAAAGAAAGAAGGTGAGAGACTGAACTAGGTCGCACCCATAACTCACCTAGTTACTTTAAATTTTGACTACATGAAGGTGTGTGTTTCCCTTAATATAATTATAATAAACTAGTACTCTATCTTACTGTAGATCAAGGTCGCTGCATGCGAAAATTCTTCTATTAATTATATTTTGATAACAATAAAGATGAGATAGGTTCCAGCAATGATTTTCTTACTACGATAGACAAGGTAGCATGTTGGCGTCCGTAACAGTCGTAAATACCTAGTCAGGTCATAAGTATTGTCACACAGTAAAAACTTTTCTTTTAGAATGCTGGCCACAAAAAAGTTTATTGAATTAGAATTTCGAATTGTTCATGAAAATAAAAATGTATAACTTTTAGAATTTTACTCATTTTTAAATATGGAGTGGACGCTTAAAGAAGACCGTGTTGCAGTTATTGCGTTGCATCGTTGCGGTTACGCGCCAATTCAAATTTTTAACATACTGAAAAATTTGAATATTACCAAAAGATTCGTTTATCGTACCATCAAACGATACAATGAAGACTCTAGTGTAGATGACAGGTCAAGAAGTGGTCGCCCTCGGTCTGTTAGGACTCCAGCAGTGATAAAAGCTGTGAAGGCACGAATTCAAAGAAATCCCAAACGTAAGCAGAAACTGTTGGCCCTTCAGATGGGGTTAAGCAGAACCACGGTGAAAAGGGTGTTAAATGAAGACTTAGGGCTTCGGGCATATCGAAGAAAAACAGGACATCGTTTGAATGCTCGTCTAATGGACCTGAGACTGAAGAGATGTCGCGCTTTGTTGAAGCGGTACGCGGGAAAAAAATATCGGGAAATTCTTTTTTCGGATGAAAAAATGTTTACCGTAGAAGAGAGCTACAACAAACAAAATGATAAGGTGTACGCACACAGTAGTGAAGAAGCGAGCAACCGTATTCCGCGTGTCCAACGAGGTCATTGTCCATCCTCGCTCATGGTATGGTTGGGAGTTTCTTATTGGGGCTTAACAGAAGTACATTTTTGTGAGAAAGGTGTAAAAACGAATGCTGTTGTGTATCAAAATACAGTCCTGACGAACCTTGTGGAACCTGTTTCTCATACCATGTTCAATAACAGGCACTGGGTATTCCAACAAGATTCGGCGCCAGCTCATAGAGCGAAGAGCACACAAGACTGGCTGGCGGCGCGTGAAATCGACTTCATCCGGCACGAAGACTGGCCCTCCTCCAGTCCAGATTTGAATCCGTTAGATTACAAGATATGGCAACACTTGGAGGAAAAGGCGTGCTCAAAGCCTCATCCCAATTTGGAGTCACTCAAGACATCCTTGATTAAGGCAGCCGCCGATATTGACATGGACCTCGTTCGTGCTGCGATAGACAACTGGCCGCGCAGATTGAAGGCTTGTATTCAAAATCACGGAGGTCATTTTGAATAAACTTTAATGTCATAAGAATCTATGTTTTGTTAAGTTCATTTTAGTATATGAATGGTTACATAATTAATAAACTTGTTACAATTATTTTACATTAAACATGTGACAGAATTTATGAACTGACTAGGTATGTATATATATATATATATATATATATATATATATATATATATATATATATATATATATATATATATATATATATATATATATATATATATATATATATATATATATATATATATATATATATATATATATATATATATATATATATATATACAGTCTGCTTTTCTGCCGTTTGACCGCAAAACAAAAAGACAGTTAAACTTGCTTAAGAGCTTCACTGTAGAATTATAAAATACCAGCTGACTCGGCAAATATTGTTCTGCCATATAAATTTTAAAAAGCCATGTCCTTCTCCAAGGTTCCGATCTATCTCTATACCGAAATTCATCAAATATAGGTAGAGCAAATAATTAAGTACTCTAAGTCTCATATGTATGCTGATGATACACAATTATATAAATACATATATATTTATATAACATTTAAGCCTTCAGAAATCGACTCTACCATAATCAAAATAAAAGACGATCTTTCACAGATAGCTTCATGGTCCAGAAAAAACTGCCTGCTACTAAATCCAACAGACTAAATCTAATCTTCGGTAGTAAATGTAAGCTGAATAATCTAAACCCTACGTTAAATGTATCAATGGTAATATTGAAAGGGTTTACGAAGAAAGAAATTTAGGGCTATATATTGATAGCGATCTCTGATTTGAGAAACATGTGGCTAAGTCAGTCAGAACTTGTTTTTACAAACTAAAGATACTGTACAATGTCAGGCCACAGAGTCTTTAATTAACAGCTCAATTACTCAGACGTAGTCTTTGGTCCGAGTCTTTTGAGGTAGGGACTGATCCAGAGGGTCCAAATGCCTGTACTCAGTACAGTAATACCCCGCTTAACGCGACCCCGTTACGCGCGGTTTCACTATAACGCGAATTTCAAATTTCGCGCTCAAATGCCTCGCTTACGCGAAAGAGTGCATATAAACATAATGTAGTCTTATTACCATCGCCGCACTTTTAGGCAACTAATTCATGAAACTGACGGGGAAGGAAGACAGTCTATGCGAGAGTGGTGGAAGTCATACAACATTATGAAGTCTATTCACAACATAGAAGAGGCTTGGAAGGAAGTTAAAATGTGTTGTATGAATGGGGTGTGGCGTAATCTTTGGCCAGATGTAGTGGAAGCACCTAGAAGAATTGTCCAGATGCAGAGACAAGTGCTTGAAGACATTGCTATAATGATTGAGGGGTCTGAACTTGAAGATGTCACGGTAGAAGATCTCGTAGAACTTGTAGCAACGCACGACGATCCTATCAGCAATGAAGATCTGATCGAGTTACAGAATAATCCTATCTACGATGAGGAAGAACAAATAGAAGAGAAAGTTTTATCTTCAGGGGAAATACAAAATGCACTTTCAATAATTTATTCAGGTTTGGACATATTGCAGATTATAGACAATAATGATGACCGTGTCTTGACCGTGTGTCAAACAATTAAAAACAGTGTTATGTGCTAAGAACGTATTTTACAAGAACGTAAACAAAACGCTACCCAAAAGACAATAGATGTATTTTTCCGTAAAAAATAAGAGTATGTATTGCATAAACACTTTATGCAATACATACTCTTATTTAAAGTAATTGATAAGACGAATAGAATTAAAGTGATTGATTAAAATGATTTGTATTTTTTTGTATTAAATTTTGACTATGTTTAATCATAAACCCCGATATACGCGAATTTCAGTTAACGCGATTTTTTTCGGAACGTATCCCTCGCGTAAAGCGGGGTATTACTGTACTGCATTGATATACCGCCTAGATGTCATGTGACGCCATATTTGAACGATTACTCAATGCTGAAAATGAAGCACCACCGTAAGCTTCACCTCGCTTGCTTACTATTTCGGGTGATTAAATCACCCATGTACTTTACCACAAGCCTATACCACAAGCTTTCTTGGGCGGGCTCTAAAAGATCTGCCGGCATTCGTCATTGTTCAATACAGATCGAAACAATACGAAATCATACAGCTGCTTTCCGAGGTAGCTTCAGGTATTCCGCAACTAGATGTTGGAATAATATTCCGCCACCCATAAGGAACTTACAATCTTTACATACAGGCTTCGCCAGGTGATAACCATGACTTTTTGCGCTTAGAGTTTTCAAAATAAACAGACTTTTCATCACCCGTCACTATTCGATTCAATAATGACTCCCGATTATACCCTTGAAGCAGTATTTCATAGACAATTTTTCGATTTTCCATTTGCCTGTCATTCAATTGATGTGGTACCCATCTTCCCATCTTTTGAATTTCCCACATTGCTCGTAATCACTAATCGTTTCTTGGGCCACATTTAATGCTTCTACCAATTGTTTTTGAGTTTGGGTTGGGTTTTCGTCCATTAACTCCTGCAGTTTCGCATCTTCAAACTTTTTCGGTCTAACAGAACGTTCTTTGTCTTGCACATCGAAATCAACGCTTTTGAATTTTCGAAACCACGCCTATGTGAGGCGTTTTTAAGAGCATGCTCACCGTAAGTTTCTACCAGCAAACGATGACTTTCAGCGGCTTTTTTCTTTTGATTAAATAAGAAAAGTAATGCGTGCCACAAATACAAGTTTTCAGGCACGAAACTTGGCATTTTCAAAGAGGTATAAATCTATGACCGTTTTACTTTCGCATAATATAACATCTGATCTCAGTAGAATAAAATGAAATGTCAAATCTTAACATTGCATACTTAAGCCTAGCAACATCTATTAGAAAAACTGGTAATGACTTTCCCGTACATCTGAAAGTCTATATTGATGCAATTTGATTAAAAATGTCAATGACACATTGCCAACTCCATCTTTACGTCACATTCGACATTGAAATTCTTATCTATCCGATTATTGAAATCTTGCAGAATGTGTACCTACCTAATATAAAATAACTGACACTTAATACACGCTAGATACGATAATCAAATTCTTAGTAGATATCTGATATAAGAAATACTAAGGTAATAAAGGCATTGTTGCAATTTGTATTAATATACAAAGTTAGGTAATTTGCATTTTTTTATTGCTGAGGGACAGCAGAGAAGTTGACGGTCGACGGCTAATGTTTGTGACGGGGCACTGCGAACATGTTACTGTCCCATAGTGGTACAGAAACCTACCAGGGTAGTTAGGGCTTAAGTTATTGTGACGGCATACTTATAAGCAGAGTTGGTTGCCATCCAGGCGGACTTGGGGTCCTAACACGTGGCTAGGGTAGTTTTGTCATTTTGTTACATTTTATGACGCCCTTCTTAGTAATAACTCTACTCCTACACGGAAAAAATTATTTCATGCAAAAAGAGAAAGAGAAAATGTATTCAAACAATAATTTATATTGACGTAATAATAATTATAGCCCATAAACGTCCTATTGCTGTCCAATGCGGATTGGTGGGTTACACATACCGGTGATCTCGGTATGCAGGTTTCCTGACAATGTTTTCCTTCACAGTCGGTCCATGGCAATTGTCCGTGCAGGGGCGGAGAAAGAATACTGACTTCTGCGGCCGTCCGTTCCTATAGGGACAGCAGTGTCCGCGATGCCTCTGGCGTTGTTACCCATAGGCGACGGTAACTACTAAATTTTAAGCGGGCTGTTAGTCTTTCTGGTGTCTTACAGCAATAAAAAAATATGCTATAACATGCACATTAAACGAGGAAAACTGCCTAAGCGACGCATGTCATCATGGGTTGCGAACTCGGGACCTCAAGCTTGTTACAAGTTTAAATACCACTGATCTACGAGATACTTAGATATTAACATACGTCAGAGAATTCTAACCTTACTTGTTAATTAGAGTATCACGTATCCAAGTAATAGGATGTAGCACTGTGAACTGTTCTCACTGTGAGGAGTGAAATATTCAGGGAGTAATTTAGAATAGGCAAACTATTCCTTTGACATATGATTCCTGTTCAGCAAAATAAATACGGTTATCTGTCATATGTATGTCAATATCAATTAATTTGTTTTTATTTCAAACAATATGTTGCTCTAGACATTATATAAGTTCGTGCTAGCCAGTAGAGATAACATTTAAGACCCAACCGAGAAGTGCTAGGTTCTATAACGTGCTCCTTTAGACAGATTTTTTCGCTTAATATTTTATGCTTACATATTGTAGTAATTTATTAGAGAAGTATCTAGCGATGTCAGCGTGTTGAATGTTCGACCGTGGCAACAATAGAAACGCACACCCTCATGGTATCGTCCCTCTGCATTCCCGGTCTTCATATCACCGCGGTATTTGACTAGCGACCCCCAGAGATGTAAAAATACGCTCGTCGGACCTGGGAGATGAGCAATTAGGGTCGACAAAAACCATCAAGCCAACAGAAGCCGCTGATAGGCGAACGTAGACCTGCAACGTGAAGCCACTCCGCTCTTGCGAGTGTGCGATCCCGCGGCTTGTGCCATAACACTGGGGGGTTGTTGCCCTCTGAGTTTATGCCGGGGCTTGAGAAACTTCAGGCCCCAAACCTCTTCAAAAGAGTTGTGGGGAATAAGACCCAAACGAGAAAGAAACATCGTGCGACAATAGGTAAACTTGGATTACTAGTTTGCATAAACCACCATTTCTTGGACAACCGTTGCGAGATTTTGCCCATTATCTTTAAGAGAAAGCTGGAGTCCATTAATGAGTAGTAATTAGGTACTATTGTTATAATTTACAAAATAATGGTGATGTTTTTTTTACAACTTGTCAACTGTTATTTATACGACCGGCTGGCTCACTGACTAAGCGAGTGGTTTGGTACAATTGTGGCATTGGGTACCTACATTCCCACGGAAGATTGAATATTTATATTGAATAATGAATCAATTGTATGCTGATTGTAAGACCTGCGTTACAAGTTCTAACCTAGGACATGGTTTTAAAAAACATGTATTATGTAATTATGACACTGAACAGGCTATCAGTAGCAATAACAATGTCTTATAAAAGTTCTATAATAGCTCATGACAGTACATCACTAAAACATTGAAGTTTTCTCCTTCAACTATAGCTTAACAATAAGCTAAGTAATAAAAGACAAATTAAGCGATGTATATTTCATTTATTTTCTTTACGATACAACACAAGACAACTCTTTTTATAAGAAAAGGTAATTTTACTGTAAATGTCCTTAATATAAACTATCTAGACTCAGCAGAGTTGAGATACGCTGGAAATTAAAAATATAACCATTATATAATGACATCATCATAGTCGGGTAATCATTGTCCACCGCTGAATGTAGACCTACACGAGTCCGCGCCATCAATCTCGGTTCCTTACTGTTTAGACTAGCAACCTAGCTAAGAAGCATCCTGCACTACGTTTGTCGAGACGCTGTATACATTCCAGGACTCGTTCCATGCATCACGCGACATGACCAGCTTACTTCAGCTTGCATATTTTGAGAGCTATGTCAGTCACTTTGGTCCTCCTACGGATTTTCTCTTCGTATTTAGTCCATAAGAGAAACAGACACTTGCTGAAGACCCTTTAAAATGTCACCTGATAAATAAAATACGGAATTTAATTCGTACGATAAGAGAAATATTGTCGGGACCCTTCTGTTCTTAATAAAATTTAATAGAGGTACTATAAGATAAGACTGACTAGGGTAAACGCAGGGATGAATGTTTGTATGACTTTCCTTTCCTTTTTCAGCGGATTTAGTGGACATTTGTGGGAGCTAACCGCTATACCAACGGCTACATAAACATCAAATCTAAATATAAGGATGGTACAAAGGTATTTGTATAATCTGCTAATAATAACTCAGATAAATATTTTAATGCATGATTTAAAGCTATCTATATCCGTGCAGGGGCGGAGAAAGAATACTGACCTCAGCGGCCGGGGTCGGCCTGTCGTAAAAGGCGACAAAACAACCCACCCTAGCTGCGTGGTACGGCCCCAAGCCCGTCTGGATGGTGACCACTTTTGGTCTTAAGTATGCCGCCATAGTAAATTTGTGTTGTATTCCAGCATTAATGACCCAAGTTCCTGTACCGTTATGTAACTACTAAATTTTAAGCAGCCAGTCAGCACTAAAAATAAAGCTACTTAAGCGTAGAATTTTAAATAATTTTAGAATATAAGGATTGATTCCGTTGTTTGTTTTATTTTCAAATTTCATGATATAATTAACTTGTAAATTTCATTTTAACTGTATATTAAAGTGACTAGTGCCTAAATAAATGATTTAGATTTTTTTTAATATAATCGTCCTATATGAAGGATGAACCAATGAATGAAGAGCCTAGTTGAATGTAGATCAAAAGCAGTAACTGTTCCTTGTGAGCAGTAATGTGGCGATCACATAAATTGGACGCAGTGATACTAGGTTCGAATAAACTAGCATAGCCACCTTTCGAAATAATAATAATAATAACTGTTCCTTTGTTAACTTATTGAAACAAGAATCTATGATAATTTTGAGTCACTAGAACAGTTCTCTAACTGTTCTAGTGACTCAAAATTACCTCTGCAAAAGTTCGAAAAAGGCATTCAGTTTCTATGCCACCTCTAAACATTTCTAGAGTACAGAAGTAAAGCTCATGTATGTTTTTCGTCTGATTTGCCTATAATCATCTACTGTACTAAGGCATAGATATTGCAATGTAAGTATCGTTTGAAATAATATTTTAAGTAATGCCGCGTACTTTTGAAATTTGTCAGCCCATCAATAATATCGGCGTTAACACTTTTCTTCTCTTTCGTTGCGCTCTTGTCAGAGCGGTCGTGGTCATCATTTTTCAGTCACACGCCTGACAATCCGTCTCCATTCCTCCCGGACAGCTGCTTTTCGGGAGCACACGTGTACTGGGACGTCCACTGCAGCCTTTACTAGGTCCGTCCATCTCATAGGCGATCTGCCGCGAGGTCTTGTTCCTTCTATTTTCCCTTGGACAACCAGACGTTCGATGGAGACATCGTCACGCCTAGTCACGTGACCAAAGAAAGTGAGAATTCGAGCCTGTACGATGGAAGATAGACGCTGCTTAATGCCGAGTTCTTCTAGAATGGACTTGTTGGTCCGGAATTGATTCCAGGACACTCTCAACATTCTTCTCCAGCACCACATCTCGAGAACGTCTATTTTCTTCTTCTCACTTTCTCGCAGGGTCCACGTCTCCGAAGCATATATTTAACACTTGCATTGTATATTATTTCCTATAAATCCATAAAATGATGTGAATTCATGCATGAATACATCAGAGGTAATAATAAAATTTCTATTTTCTCCTTTTGTATCACGGATCTTACCATTTTAACACTACGTGTGTACAACCCCAATCATCACTTTTTCTGAAAATTCTCGCATATGCCCCGATTTTATGTCTATCAGAAAAGTATATTGGCGCAATGTAAGAAGCTGCATTTTATACTTTCCCGTCTTTTATGTCTAAACCCTTGTAATATGACAGTACAATCAACAATAACCTCTATATAGTGTGGATATTTACCCGACTTCTCGTACAACATTTAGCTTTTACGACAGCAATGAAGTAACTAGTTACTGTGAGAGACACTTGTAAATAGAGATAGTTAATAGGGTTAACTCGTGTAAATAGAACTGTTAGTGTGTGAAGAGTTGTCAAAGGAATCCTTCGAATTGGTGAGGCCGCAAACACTAGTACTAAGATTGTTGAACCTCTTCCTAACGCTCGGAGCTCTAAACATAATAAGCTAAAGGAAGATCATTTAGAAGAGATGGACAACACAAGGGATATCGTTCCGGAAAACACTGGATACCAACAGCACGTGCACTCGTTTCTCCGCACTCGGAGCAGCTTCAGCGAGTGCTATACGAATCCATATGATCCGGAACAAATTAGATGATATTACGCCTAATTATGAACTCAAAATATACGTTAATACATTAAAAACTAGAAAATAATAATATATATCACATAGATAATAATGATTATCTGTCGGAACACGATTGTAAATTGAGTTTCATTAAAGATCTGTATAATTTTATAGCGCACTAAATAATAATAATAATAATAATAATAATAATATAAGAATTACGGCTTCCATCCGCTCTAGTTTGAAATCAACAGAGATAGTTGATGCATTCAGTCTATGGCAGAGAATCTTCAATAAAATTCCTAAAGAATTTATGATTAAAACTCAAACTTCGTATGGAGACATTTTTGTAACGAAAGTTTTGTAAAGGACTGGGTGATGTGTATCACATTCTTATCACAAATACAATTGACAAATAAAGACCAGAACAATCTATATGTATCGTAAAAATATTTTGTCCTTCATGGCCCCATAGACTGGACCGTATCGTTCATTTTATTTATCAAGACCACTTGTTTAGCCACTGAGCCAATCGTGTCGTCAAACTGTTTGTCGGGATTGAGTTGATTAAGGTCTTTAATCATAATAAACGCTATTATGTTAGTATAATAGTTTTAATGTTCACTTTAAATCCGACAAAATTATCTAATTTCTAGTGGAAATTTATTAGGATATAAAATTTACAAAAGAAAAAGAAGTAAAATCTAAATAAAAATGGAGTGCTTTTACCCTAAAGACTGCGAGCAATTTGCAGTATGTCCGATGTTAGTGACCCCTTGTCCAATAACGTGCTGTGAAGATCCACCTACGTGCTATCCCTCTTGCCACGATGTACTTCGCTGAAGGTTGTGTATTATTTTGAAAGAAGCCGCTAGTTTCAAAACCTCTAACTTTCCAAGAGGAACATTGCTGTGAGCCACCACCACAATATATAAAGATGGACGCATTGTGCGCAAGCTGCCTGTGTCTGCTTTCAAGCGCAACAGAATGCAGCACCAGGAGCATTCGAAGACGCTCGGCACTGCGAATTTCCTATTTACAAGCCCTCGTGACGTAGTTGTCGAATGTGAATTATTGTGCACGGACCCCATTAAAGTCGGCGACCCGGCAAAAGTGCACCCTGCACACCCAAATCGACACTCGGATGGATGTTGTTTACTCAAGAAGAAACCGATAAAAGTGTCGCTTGAGGATATATTAGATGATTGACAACGAAATTTCGTGTCCTACTTTCAATGTGAAACGAGAAAAATAATTTAAATAAAAAGGATGACAGATTTTTCCCCAAAAAGGGGTTAACGTCAGGCAGGCGGCCGGTTGTAATAACTAAGTCACAACTATTATTACAACACGTAACATGTTTTGCCGACGCCAAATAATGTGGGATAAGGACAGGAGGAAGAAGAATTCACTTTATATGTTATTTCACACTAATTGTGGAAATATAACGATGGAATATAGTATCCTTTCAAACTGAAAGTAATCTGGCAGTTTTTGACTTTTTTAATTTTAGTGGGTATTAAATGTCGGTGTCTTTTTAATACAAATGACTGCCTCTATATGATGCCCTCAGTGGCGCAACGGACTTCGCAATTCTGAATGCCTGCGAGTGTCACAGATTCGATACCCGTCATAAGTCTGGGTAGTTTTGAATAATATGTATTTATTTACATCATCATCATCATCATCATTTCAGCCGGAAGACGCCCACTGCTGGACAAAGGCCTCCCCCAAAGATCTCCACGATGATCGGTCCTGCGCTGCCCTCATCCAACCTATCCCGGCGATCTTGACCAGATCATCGGTCCATCTTGTGGGGGGCCTACCAACACTGCGTCTTCCGGTACGCGGTCGCCATTCGAGGACTTTTCTGCCCCAACGGCCATCAGTCCTTCGAGCTATGTGCCCAGCCCACTGCCACTTCAGTTTTGCAATCATCCGGGCTATGTCGGTTACTTTGGTTCTCCTGCGAATCTCCTCATTTCTGATTCGATCTCGCAGGGAAACTCCGAGCATAGCCCTCTCCATTGCTCTCTGAGCGACCATGAGCTTTCTCATAAGGCCCATAGTTAGCGACCACGTCTGCGTTCCGTATGTCATCACTGGCAACACACATTGGTTAAAAACCTTCGTCTTGAGACACTGCGGTATTTGGGACGAAAAGATTTTACGGAGCTTCCCGAACGCTGCCCATCCGAGTTGGATTCGACGAGTGACCTCTTTCGCGAAATTGGACCTGCCTAACTGGATCGTTTGACCCAAGTAGACGTATTCGTCAACAATTTCGAAAGTACAGTTCCCAACTGTTACGGGGGTAGGTGCGACATGGACATTAGACATGATCTTCGTCTTGTCCATGTTCATTTTGAGACCTACTCCTTGGGAAGCTGTATTGAGGCCATCAAGCATATGGCTTAAGTCTTCCATGGTTTCAGCCATGATTACGATATCATCTGCGAATCTAAGGTGAGTGATGTACTCACCGTTAATGTTGATGCCCAGTCCGTTCCAGTCCAGAAGCTTGAAGACATCTTCCAACGCAGCAGTGAACAGCATCGGCGATATGACATCGCCTTGTCTGACTCCCCGCTGCAGTCGGATAGGCTTCGAGTTCTGATCCTGGAGACGGACTGACATGGTGGCGTTTTCATACAAATACTTCAGCGCTTTGATGTATCGATAATCAATGTGGCACCTCTGGAGAGACTGAAGCACCGCCCAGGTCTCGATCGAATCAAAGGCTTTCTCATAGTCCACGAACGCCAAGCATAGTGGCTGGTTATACTCCTCCGTCTTCTGTATAACCTGCCGCAGCGTATGTATGTGGTCTATGGTGCTAAAACCTTTTCGGAATCCGGCTTGTTCGGGAGGCTGGAAGTCGTCAAATCTGCGCGCGAGACGATTCGTGATGACCCTTGAAAACAGCTTGTAAACATGGCTCAGAAGTGATATCGGTCTAAAGTTCTTCAAAAGGGTTTTGTCGCCCTTTTTGAAGAACAGCACCACTATACTTCCGTGCCAGGCCTGCGGCGTTTTGCCATCGAGGATGACGGAATTAAATAGCTTCTGGAGGATTTTAAGCACAGGAGTACCACCAGCTCTCAGAAGCTCGGCTGTAATTCCATCATCACCCGGCGCCTTGTTGTTTTTAAGCTGTTTAAGGGCCACACTAATCTCGTACAGACTGACGTCTGGGATATCTACGGTGTAGTGTCGGGTTAATTTGGCTCTTGGGTCTTTAGCCTTGTTGTTAACAGGTGCCCGTGTGGTCGTGTATAGCTGTCCGTAGAACTTCTCGACTTCCCTCAAAAGTTCGGGTTTAGACGAAACGACCCTGCCGTCGTCGGTCTTCAGCTTCGTCAGTTGGCTCTGCCCAATAGACAAGTCTCGTGCGAATACTTTAGAGCCCTTGTTACGCTCTATAGCCGCCTTTACACAGTCTGTGTTATGGCGGCGGATATCGCGAGTCAAGGACTTGGAGATCTGTCTATTTAGCTGCCTATACTGGGAAGCATCGTCCGGGGACTGAAGGGTCATTTGACGTCTCACATCCATCAATTTGAGAGTAGAATCTGAGATTTTTCCGGTTCTTTTTGAACGGCTGGCCTTGAAGAATTTAGACCCGGCCGTTTGAACAGCTTCCACGAACCTGTTATTATACTCGTCCACGTCAACGCAGTCACCGAGGCATTCGAAGCGGTTTTGCAATTCGAGTTGAAAGTTTACCGGGTTTTGGATCTGTATGGGTGCAGGTCGGAGCGTAGACTTCACCAGTCGAGACCTCTCCAATTTTGGATTGATATTCAATGTGCCTCTTACTAAGCGGTGATCACTCCCAGTTTTCACCGAATTGATCACAGAGACATCATTGAATATCTGTCTTTTGGTCGACATAATGAAGTCAATCTCATTTTTGGTGGCACCATCGGGACTAATCCAAGTCCATTTGCGTTGTTCTGGCTTCATGAAGAAGGAGTTCATCATATACAGGTCCTCCTTCTCCATGAAGTCGGCCAGCATCTGGCCTCGGGTGTTCCGATTTCCGAACCCAAATTGCCCCACTCTCAACTCATCGCCGCTACGTTTCCCCAATTTTGCGTTGAAGTCTCCCATGACAACGTTAAAGTGGGTTTTAGAAGTGTGGATGGCTGTTGAGATGTCCTCATACATGGCTTCCACCTCTTCGTCAGGATGTGTCGAAGTCGGAGCGTAAACCTGAATGACCTTCAACGAATACCGTTTGGTAATTTTGAGTATTAGGTACGCTACCCTAGTCGAAACACTCCTCACCTCAGTAACGTTGTTCACAAGAGACTTGTGAACGAGAAACCCGACACCACCTTGGGACAGTTGGTCGCCTTCCCGGAAGTAGAGCAGATTTCCGGAATTTAGGATTATTGAGTCCTCTCCCTGTCTTCGGACTTCAGATAACCCCACAACATCCCATCGCAGTCTGCTCAAAGCTTCCTCCAGTTCCTCCAACTTCTCGTTGGTCCGCAGTGTCTTGACATTGTATGTTGCCAGGGCCAAAGGTCGTCGTTCTTGGTAGCGAATCCGAACCCGGGGATTCTTCGCACCCCCTGCCCCGTCGCTTATGTGGCTGCTACCGTGACCACCACGAACGGGGCCGCCGGGGACTAGGGGCCGGGGCCTGTGTGTATCTGTCATTTTAGGGGGGTTTTTGCCATAATCGCCACGCTTGGCAGGCGGGTTGGCGATCGCAGTATTCGCAGTTGGTGATGCTCTCACGGAAAGATGCTGCTGCCCATCCTCCGTTCTTTCTATCCCTTAGTCGTCTCTTACGACACCCAAGGGAGGAGATGGGGTGGTGCTATTCTGGTGCGACACCACACACTACAACGGTGACAATAAAAGGTAGTAATTAATGGGCAACTACAACATAGTTTACAAAGTATTCCAATTTCACACAACTATTTTTAAACTCTACACATATATATGAGCGACACCAATAAAAAATTCCAATAAACTAAAATAAACGATAATGATCCATTATAATACATGATAATGACAGTTGATTTGTATTATCTTTATAAACACTATTATTAATGGAGTATGTTTTATAATAACTTATTTAAATTGTAGTA
This sequence comes from Malacosoma neustria, assembly GCA_963693495.1. Lineage (NCBI taxonomy): Eukaryota > Metazoa > Arthropoda > Insecta > Lepidoptera > Lasiocampidae > Malacosoma > Malacosoma neustria. Next base: position 15,068,065 of record OY856383.1, read on the forward strand.
TAGTCTTGAAATGGGTTATATTTTCAGATTTCAAACGTTCAATCACACACATAATTATTAAAATAAGTAGTAAACGATGCGCTATTTTTTATATATAGCATAAAGATAAGATCTGCTGATCTCCATTTATGAAAATCTTCTTCCTCCTGCCCTTATCCTACATTATATAGGGTCAGCACAACATGTTGCATGTTGCAATAGTTATGGCTTAGTTTTTACAACCGCCCGCTTGCCTGACGTTAAGCCCTTTTTGGGGGAAAAAAAAAATCAGTCATCCTTTTTATTTAAATTATTTTCTGGTTTCACATTGAAAGTAGGAAACGAAATTTCGTTGTTACTCATCTAACTTATCCTCAAGCTACACTTTTATTGGTTTCTTCTTGAACAAACAACATCCGAGTGTCGGTTTGGATGTGCAGGGTGACACTTTATTTACATAAGAATAGTATATAGTACATCAGTTGTCTAGCATCCATCAGACAAGCGCTCTGATGCTTAATTTGGGAATAGATAGCGCATCGTAAATTGTCATTTCTATGGTTCAAGATTTATTCAATTATAATATTATTTTATTTTTCAGTTGGTAAATTTAAAAAAAAACGACTTCAAAATCTACCAACGAGCTTTCAGTAATCCATAGAAAAGATATAAAATATAAAGTAGGTATTAAAAAATATTTACAAGTTATAGCTAATTAATGAAATCCAATCAAATTGTAAATATTCCGATGACGAACTTCACAAAAGATACACGGTATTTTAAATACGCGTTTAAAGGTAATTAATATGCAATTACCATTTCTTGATATGGTGCCCTAAAATAAAAAAATTACATATCTACCAGCACTACATATTCTAAGGTTAAAACTTTGGTTCTAAAATATTTACTAGTTTGTATTTACAATCGATATATCGGTATAATATTATATTATTATCATAAAGTATACCACCTAATAATTTAAACAAAAAAGTATAATGTTGTCATTTAAACTTATTTAATGATACATTTTTGATAACTAAATATATGTGGTTATTTTTTTTTTTATTGCTGTAGGACAGCATACAGGCTTACGCGCCGCTTATAATTTAGCAGTCACCGTCGCCTATGGGTGCTTGCAACGCCAGTGGCATCGCGAACATGCTGCTGGCCCATAAGGGTACAGGAACTTGGGTCACTAGTGCCGGAACACAACACAAGGTTATTATGGCGCCATACTTAAGACCAAAGGTGGTCGCCACCCAGACGGGCTCGAAGCCCTACCACGTAGCTGGGGTGGGTTGTTATGTCGCCTTTTACGACAGGCCGACCCCGGCCACAGAGGTTAGTATTCTTTCTCCGCCCCTGCACGGATAGAATTACTCCAATTAAATTTATTTGTTATGATGTTTTAGAAGTAACGGTACTCAAGCAACCGTTCGCACTTGACTCTTAGCCTTGTAATGTGACCGGTCCAGCTATTCATTAGAGATAATGTGATAATAAACAACCGTCTACAGATATCTAACACCAAAACATCTAGACGGCACGTAATTTACATAAGTATTCCATTAAAATTTTGTTTAAATCAAAACGTGGCAAAAAATCAAATAATTAGGTAGAAACAACTCACAAAATAATCACCGGCGAAACTTGTAAATCCACTAGTGACGTAATCCACAACTTTTTAAACACAATTACAACACAAAATATCCAATTATCACAAAATGTCAACACTATTAGTTGTCATTTTCTCACGTTTAATCACTAACGAAGTTTTTATTGCCGAAATCGAGACACGCGTATTGCAGTACGATAAAGTACAACTACACCACGCGGCGGACGCACGCGAACTGAGAATGAAAATTACCAACCAAGTCCAGCGAATGAATGGAAAGTTGCAAACAAACGTAGTGTTGTTCCAAATGCAGTGCTTCACTAGTGCTCGCACGATTTCATCAAATTGTTTTTACTATCAGACATTTAATTAATTTGATTTAAGCAAATGAAATGTAGAATCAAAAGATATATGTGCTATACGGAAGTGAAATGGATATTAATTAGATTGATTTGAAATATGCATTCCAAGTTATAATTTTTATTTTATTTACAATTTATTTGTTAAATATTTATATTATCTAAAAGGATTTTACTGGCCAGTTTTTAATAATGTAGGGATTGTAGGGTGTCCCAAAATTAACGCAAGATTTGAATTTATTGCCATTTATGCAGTAAAGTGTTGGCAACCCTAAAAAAACAATTCGACAGCTGATGAGCTGACAGTTTAGGGTTAGTAAAAATGGAGAGTTACACGATAGAACAACATGTCTTCATTATTGAACAATATTTCAAAAATAATGAAAGCTTGGCGGCCGCAGTTCGATAATTTCATGCAAAATATGGTCGGAATGGTGTTTTAACTTCGGCAATTGTGAAAAGATTAATTGAAAAATTCAGGGAGACTGGATCCGTTGAGACGCCAAATCACTGGTTGTCCAAAAATAAGTCGTTCAAATGTCAATATCGAAGCAGTGCGTGAGAGTATCGGTGACAATCCAGGAACCTCAATTCGGCGTCGTGGACAAGAATTGCAAATTTCAAGAAGCTCTCTACAGTGTATACTCACTAAAGATTTGTGTCTCCATGCTTACAAAATTCAATTAACATAACAACTGAAGCCTAATAACCATGCTCAGCGAAGAAAGTTCGTTGAATGGATCATTGAACATCAACAAATGGATGCTGATTTCGAGCAAAATCATCCTAAGCGATGACACTTTCATCTTGATGGCTTTTTTTATTGCTGTAGGACAGTAGACAGGCTGACGGCCCGCTTAGAATTTAGCAGTGTACCGTCGCCTATAGGTGTTTGCAACACTAGTGGCATCGCGAACACGCTGCTGTCGCATAAGGTTACAGGAACTTGGGTCACTAATGCCGGAACACAACACAAGGTTATTATGGCGGCATACTTATGAACAAAGGTGGTTGTCATCCAGACGGGCTTGAGACCCTACCACGTAACTAGGATGGGTTGTTTTATCGCCTTTTATAAAAGGCCGACCCCAGCCGCAGAGGTATTCTTCCTCCGCCTCTGCACGGCTTTGTTAATCGCCAAAATTACCGCTTTTATAAAACAAATACATCCACAACGTGTCACTGATTAGTGTAGATTTTGGGCTGGAAGCATAATAATTGGACCATACTTTTTTGAAAATGGGGCTGGTCAAGTAGTGACTGTTACTGGTGCTCGATATCGCGACATGATAACACAGTTCTTTCTGCCGAAATTGGATGATGTTGATGTGGCCAATATATGGTTTCAACAAGGCGGTTCCACGTGCCATACAGTCCGTGAAACAATTCAATTACTGCAAGAAATATTTCCAGGTCATGTACTCTCTCGTTTCGGTGATCAGAATTGGTCCCCTAGATCGTGTAATTTAACACCATTAGATTTGTTTTTATGCGGTTATTTAAAATCACTATGTTAACAGGCCCACAACCACCCGTGCATTAAAGGAGAAAATTCAACGCTGCATCAACGAAATTCAGCCATATTTAAAGTGATCATGGGAAATTTCGATAAACGAGTGCCTGCATTCAAAACCGTGGAGGCCATTTGCCCGATGTGATATTTCATAAATAGCCCTATCCTATGTACTTTATGATTCAATAAAAAATTACAATCAAAAGACTAAAAACTGTGTTTTGTATTTAATTAAAATCTTGCGTTAATTTTGGGACATCCTTTATTATTTGTAACAGAAAAAAAATTACTATAGTTGTCATCTAATTCAGGTTGAACCCAATTCTCCGAAAACTAAGTTATTTTCTTTTTATTTTACGACAGCCGTTTAGTTCCTCGTTAACTTTTAGCAAAAGATAATCTGTTTAGCTAGAACATCGAAGATCTCGGTGGTGTTCCTTATAAATTCAATTGTTTTATTTACAGAATATTTTTTATCTGCTTTCTTCGGTTTTTCATTTCTATTTATGGATTTTTTTTTATTTGTCTGCCTTTTTTGTACTTTTTTTTCTTTATTCATAAATTATTATAATCAAATCTAGAAAAGACTAATATGTAATTTAATTCTAACTTAAAATTACTAATAATATTTTAAAACTAAGAATGTGTCCAATAACACTTTTCTTATTGTCTTTATTTAAGGGAAAGGTCATGTGTTCTTCATTTTTAATGTAATTTAAACACTGCACTACACTTTGTCACTACAGTTCTATAACACTAACTCAAAAGGTTTGATCCTTTTGAGTCTTGTATCTATGTCCGTGTTATCGAGGAGCTGGATGGCTTCGACATTGACGTGGTGGTGAAGTCGTTGTTCGTGAACTTCTGTATTCTTATCAGTACTTTTTAAAATAAACTTTATTATTTTTTCTATCTGTTTGGAGTATTCATGTGCAGCCTTAAATTACTCGCACGTGCATCGCCTTACCAGGTGGCGCATGCGCGGTAACAGTTCGAAATATGAGCAACTAACAATTGTTTTTCTTTACATGCATTAGAACACACCTAAAGCGATAAAATGAGATTTAAATTACGTTTTATAAAATATGATTATATTCAACACATATTAACCTCAACCTCTTAGATTCTGAAACCACCTCATAACTCATACATTATTCATGCAACTCATATAGTACGTGCTACTCCAACTGTCAGTGTATAAGTATTTTTAATTTTCTAGCTGTATAAACGTGTAATATGCTAAATGCTAACTTATTAAATAATCAAGAAGTTGGATATCTATTACTGTTAAATATATTACTAAATACGTCGGTATTAAAAGTTTTCGGGAACCAGTTCATTATTCTGAATTATTATATGGACCAAATCGATTTCTTTTAAAAGCCGCTAGCATATAATTCCAGCACACAATACAAGTTCAGAAAATTGTAATTACAATACTATTCTAGTTCATTAAAATTTTGTTTTTGATTTCAAAACAACTCTCTGTAACTGTGTTGCTTTTGGAGTAACATAATAATGTCGATCGTCAAATCTTGACTACGACCTTGGCGCAGTTACATTCAAACGCCGGAATGCCTGGGTTCACATGTTCAATATCCGTCCCATGTCATATAATAGGTATTTAATTACAAAATAAAAAATATAGATAGATATATAGTAAAGTACTAATATAAGTCGTATTTATAATAATTTATCTGCTACCCATAACACAAACGCTCTATTTTGTACTTTGGGACCAGATGGCGCTAAATTTCATTATATATTTATTTAAACATGAATGTTATAAAAAATTTAAAGTTTAGTTAAATTGACTATTTTTAAATATGGATCCACAGAAAGAATCACCGTCTACAGGGATGAACGCTATAATTAAATGTCAAATAAACTTATATGTATGTATGCTTTATTCAATAATATATGAAACAAAATAGCTCATATTGGTAAAATGCACAAGTTGTATAAATATTTCTGTGACGATTGTATTTTAATATATGTGAATAACTTTATTGAAATATGTATGTTAAATTTTCAACATAAACAAAAGAATTTAGTCTCTAAATTTTTTTATTGCTGTAGGCCAGCAGACTGGCTAACGACCTGCGTAGAGTTTAGTAGTTAGCGTCCCTTATGGGTGTTTGCTTATGGCAACCACCCTTGGTCTAAAAGTATGTGATCCAAGTTCCTGTACTTCTATGGGACAACAGCGAGTTCGCGGTGCCCCTGGCGTCACAAACATTTATAGGCGATAGTAACTGCTTACTATTAAATGGGCCGTCAGCCTGTCTGCTGTTCCCCAGAAAAAAAAACCTGCTGTAGATTTAAAGCTGTATCGCAGATACAGCTAGACATGTACGTAGGCCAGAACAATCTATTCGCGTAATACATATTAGTAAAGGTCTCAAGTGGACATACATTTTTATATGTCTGACCATCTAACCCACAGAGACTACATTCTACTTACGTCACCACTCAGCTCGAGTTGTAAAATATTATTCTCCAAAGCTTTTGGATGACTTTGGACTGGATGATCGGGAAATTGCAGCAACGGAGTCACGATCCTCAGCTGTGAGGGACCGACTGTGTAAGTACGCTGTTGTCTACATAAGTATACTGGAAATGGGTTCACTAATGCCGGAACACAACACAATATTATTATGGCGACATACTTTTAGACCAATAGCCATGCAGATAGGCTTGGAGCCGTACCACGTAATAATAACAGCTCAGCCCACTGCTGAGCTCAGGCCTCCCCTTAGAGGGAACGGACAGTATACCCACCACGCTTGTCCAAAGCGGCTTGACGGCTTACACATACCGAAGATCTCGGTATGCAGATTTTCTCACGATGTTTTTCTTCACCGTCGGTACATGGTAATTATACTATAATAAGCACATTTGTTGAGAAAATTTGCCTAAGCGGTGCATATCACCGGAGGATTGGAACCCTACCTTACCCTACCACGTAGTTCAGGTATTTTGTCGCATTTTACGACAGGCCGGTTCCGATTGCAGAGGTTAGTATTCTTACTCTGCCCCTGCACGTAGCAAATGTATTTATAGTATTGTAATAATCCTAAATACCGCTGGGAAAACGTAGTAGCTCAAGACCTGCTCAACCTCGGCCATAACGGCTAGAGGCAAATATCGCAAGACTGAGTTAGTTTGTCATTGTATTATATCGAATCCATTATGTTAAATTTACCCATGACTGACATGGCTATGGTGGAATTCCTACAAAGCTAATAAAAACTTTTCGCTATAAACTCATTCCATCTATTGTACATATATGTAATCTAACATTTGCCTCGGGTACTATTCCTTCTCGTTTTAAGATAGCTCTTATACACCCTATACCAAAATTTGGTCCCTGTGATTCTTTCAATAATTTCAGACTAACTTCCATTCTATCTTCATTAACAAAGATCTTGAAGAAGGTAATCAAAAACACTTGCAAAATTATTTAACTAAATTAAATTTGATTGCAAATAATCAATTTGGTTTTCAAACAGGGCTCTCCACAGAGGACGCAGTAATTGGTTTGTCTAAAACAATCACTTTTAAACTAGATAAAGGAGATAAGTGTATCGCAATCTTTCTAGACCTATCTAAAGCATTTGATACCGTATCAATCCCCTTACTATTAAAGAAATTAGAGTACATCGATATAAGCGGCCCCTGTAATGAATTATTCCAGAGTTATCTTTCTAACAAAATTCAAAAGCTAAAAATTGAAAATTATATTATTATAGAATTGATGCTTAACTATGGAATGCCTCAAGGAAGCATTTTCGGTCCAATTTTGTTTAAAATTTATTTAAACGACCTTTGGCAACTGCAAATATGTATCTCATTGTGAAATATTTTGCTATGCAGACGACACTGCCTTAGTTATTTCTGGAATCACTTGGAGTGAGGTGAGATCTCGAGCTGAACATATTCTTAGAGTTGTCACTGGATGGCTTAATAAAATCCTCTTAACTTTAAATATCGACAAAACTTTATTCATTGCTTTTTATTTGGCAGATTTTCATAAACCACCTCATAATTTACATATTAAACCTCATTCTTGTTTTTCAAGCTCCGATACACGTCTCTATCTAAATATATGCAGAACCAATCATTTTAAATATCTAGGTGTTATTATTGATGAACACCTCAATTGGCAAAAACAAATTGACAACTTAGGTGCTTAGGTCCGCAAGATTATTTTTGTCATGAAAAAACTTCGTGTTTGCGGATTCAAATATACTTAACATGACCTATGATGCCTTGTGTAATTCTATACTGAGGTATTGTATACCCGTAAAGGGTGGGACATAAAAAACGTGTACAATCAAACTTGAAAGAGCTCAAATCGCAGTATTAAAGGTCATGAAATGTAAACCTTTTTTATATCCAACCTCACTATTATATCGCGAAAGTGAAGTTCTGTATATTAGACAAATATTTGTTCTTTGCACAATATTAAAAAAGTTCACTGAAGTACCTAATGCCTTATTTAAATTATATAAATAGCTAATATATTATTATCGAGTAGAAGGAGACTCAGACCCATAATAAACTTATAACTAGAACATCAATTGCTAGTAAACAATATTTATATAACAAATTTGATAAATAAATTCACATAGAAACATAAAAATTTGAAATTAAAAATAAATTAAAATCATGGTTATTAAAAATGGACTATTCCAATAACCAGCCACTATGCTTGGCGTTCGTGGACTATGAGAAAGCCTTTGATTCGATCAAGACCTGGGCGGTGCTTCAGTCTCTCCAGAGGTGCCACATTGATTATCGATACATTAAAGTGTTGAAGTGTTTGTATAAAAACGCCACCATGTCAGTCCGTCTACAGGATCAGAACTCAAAGCCTATCCGACTGCAGCGGGGAGTCAGACAAGGCGATGTCATATCGCCGATGTTGTTCACCGCTGCGTTGGAAGATGTCTTCAAGCTTCTGGACTGGAACGGACTGGGCATCAACATCAACGGCGAGTACATCACTCACCTTAGATTCGCAGATGATATCGTAATCATGGCTGAGACCATGGAAGACAAGCCATATGCTTGATGGCCTCAATACAGCCTCCCAAAGAGTAGGTCTCAAAATGAACATGGACAAGACGAAGATCATGTCTAATGTCCACCTACCCCCGTAACAGTTGGGAACTGTACTCTCAAAATTGTTGACGAATACGTCTACTTGGGTCAAACGAGTTTTGGTTTTATCCGTGCAGGGGCGGAGAAAGAATACTAATCTCTGCGGCCGGGGTCGGCCTGTCGTAAAAGCCGACAAAACAACCCACCCTAGCTACGTGGTAGGGCCTCAAGCCCGTCTGGATGGCGACCACCTTCGGTCTTAAGTATGCCGCCATAATAACCTTGTGTTGTGTTCCGGCATTAGTGACCCAAGTTCCTGTACCCTTATGGGACAGCAGCGTGTTCGCGATGCCACTGACGTTGCAAACACCCATAGGCGACGGTAACTGCTAAATTCTAAGCGGGCCGTCAGCCTGTCTGCTGTTCTACAGCAATAAAAAAAAAACGATCCAGTTAGGCAGGTCCAATTTCGCGAAAGAGGTCACTCGTCGAATCCAACTCGGATGGGCAGCGTTCGGAAAGCTCCGTAAAATCTTTTCATCCCAAATACCGCAGTGTCTCAAGACGAAAGTTTTTAACCAATGTGTGTTGCCAGTGATGACATACGGAACGCAGACGTGGTCGCTAACTATGGGCCTTATGAGAAAGCTCATGGTCACTCAGAGGGCAATGGAGAAGGTTATGCTCGGAGTTTCCCTGCGAGATCGAATCAGAAATGAGGAGATTCGCAGGAGAACCAAAGTCACCGACATAGCCCGGATGATTGCAAAACTGAAGTGGCAGTGGGCTGAGCACATAGCTCCTAGGACTGATGGCCGTTGGGGCAGAATAGTCCTCGAATGGCGACCGCGTACCGGAAGACGCAATGTTGGTAGGCCCCCCACAAGATGGACCGATGATGTGGTCAAGATCGCCGGAATAGGTTGGATGAGGGTAGCGCAGGACCGATCATCGTGGGGATCTTTGGGGGAGGCCTTTGTCCATCAGTGGGCGTCTTCCGGCTGAAATGATGATTCCAATAAAGAAAAATTTATTCATATTGGAGAATAACATAATACTTATTTATCCTAGCAAATAAAAATCCACACCTACTAATATGCACACGCACATACGTACACACACACTCACGCACGCTCAAACATATACACACAAGCACGCGCAACAACGCTCCCTCGCACTCCCACAATCACTCACATTGTAAAATATATAATATTATTTTTTATAGAATTAATTAATAAAAAATGTGAGAGGAAATTTGCCCTAGAGATACAGTTAGACCTAGTTCTGGAGCAAGAGGAATCAATTATTTTATTTACTAGTCATCTATATCTATACTACTATTATAAAGAGGAAAGATTTGATTGTTTGTTTGTTTGTTTGTTTGTTTGTTTGTTTGTTTGTTTGTTTGTTTGTTTGCTTTGAATAGGCTCCGAAACTACTGACCCGATTTAAAAAATTCTTTCATTGTTGGGAAGCTACACTGTCCCCGGGTGACATAGGCTATATTATATTTTCAAAAAAATTAGGGATCCTTACTAAAACTCTAATAATGTAACCCAAAGTGTGAAAAAATTACCTAAAATATTATTTAAATCGCGTGCGTTGCGAAAACTATTGATGATAGAATAAAATAATGTACTACAACTTTGCAGAACACATCATTATTTACAAAAAGTGTCGCGACAGCATATGTCTAACTATTATAGTTATGCCACAATAAGTGTTCTTTTATTTTAAAAATTTAATTGAAATGCCGCCCCTAGAAAAGGCTCTTTATTTGAATCTTGATATTAATCCTTATCAAAATAAATTACTTCATATTCAAAACTGTTTCAATACCTTTATATAACTTTTTGAATTATTCAATTCGGATATTCCATTCGAAAGATATCACGAGTTTAAAAATGTAAGTATTAGAAAAATGTTGCGTGGTAGCCGCTCACCCTGTTCAGCTAGCTAGGCAGCACCTTATGCAATGTAGGCGTGCGTCACTGGGGTTTTTACAAAAATTAGAATACTTATTAAAAAATAACGAAAAATAAATAAAAAGTAATAGCAAAAAAAATCATTAAAATAAAAGCTCATAGAAATAATAATATTAAAACTTTTTTTATAATTTTATTTTTTTAGTAACCTGACGCAAATAGAAGGGTTTGCCTCCAGGGGCGCTCCTCTGTCCGAGGAGTGCACGGGTGTGCGTACCCGAGGTGCCCGAGCATCCGTCGCTTCACTCCCCTCTCCGTTCGAGGCGACAGAGTCCTACCTTTCTTTCCGTCTACCTCTTACATCCTTTCCAACTTAGCTCTCTGTTCGTGGCATGGTCCCCGATGGGATGGTTGCGAATACTGATTGGGGTCCCGGCTTCTACCATGGGACCTGATTTGGTAGTCAAAACCATGCCTATTTCGACTGCGCCTGCACAGAGAGTGTTCCCGGGGCAGGAATTGCATCCTCGCTGTCGGTTGGTCTTGCTGGGCCGGCTACGACGTCAAGCGACTCTGCTTTTTCTGGAGTGTCGTCTGGTAGTCGTACACACGCCTGACTAGCACGCAACGGGGATGCGAGTCCCGTCTGGAATTGGCCGCGGACCTGTCGCTCCCGGCCCTGGTTCTGTCTATGGTCGGGGGCGATCCTGGATGGACGGCCGTCGCCTCCTTTTGCGAGGCAGTAGTGTCTGCAAGGGAGGCGGCGGAACGGGAGCGGAAGTCCGCCACCGCACTCCCCTCCCGCCAACGTAGGCCGCGTCGTCGGCGCCGGAGGGCGGGCAACGATCTCCGGCCGCCGTAGAAAGCGGCCGCGGGCGGCCCCTCGGGGGAGGATCTGCCGCCCGCACTATTGCCGTGAGGGAAAAGGCCGCATGCTGTTCCGCAGCCCCCCTCAACTCATTGAGTTGTTACAAGAGAGCGCCGGGGGGACGAAAGCCTGACCCCCTGGCGCCAGCACTTTAGAAGGGGCCCGCTTTAAGACAAAGCGTGGGCCGGCGCCGGCCCGGGCCACGAGATCGGCAGGCCATATATCCGTGGGCCCGGGCGTAGGCGATAGGAGAACAGCGGGGTTTTTTAGTGGGTAGTCGGATGGTCGAACATCTTTTCCGGAGTCCCTTATATCCCTCGGTCCCCCCGGGCCGGGGGAACCCGTCAAGAGAGGTTTTTCCCCGAGACCGAAAAAAATAGAAGGGTTTAATTTTTTGTTAAATACCCATGCGAAGCTGGGACGGGCTGCTAGTTTTATATAAGTTTGTAGTTAAGTTTTACCCTTATAATGTTTGGTGCAATAAAAGCAATAAAAAGCAATCGTTATAGCATTAGAAACAGCTCAGCTGTAAAATTATATCAGACGTCCATAACGATGATACAAATTTCTGGTATTCAACGAAAGGATTAAAGGTGATTCGACTCCTGTGCCGTACTGAATTTTAATATATCTGCCCTAAAGAATTACGTGCACCTCGGCTCAAACGAACCCTGCAAAATAACATCTGGAAATGAATTTTATTCAACCTTCGTTTACCGTGTTTCTACTACGAAAACAAAACAATAATAACTTGACCTTTTTAAACTGATATTTGTGTTAAATCTCGGTTGCAATCAAACTCCCACTTCCTGATTTTTTTTTATATATTGTGATAAATAAAACCTGACAATGGTGAAATTAGTACAAACTAATTCACCTGAAGCTATCAAACCCAATACGAAGATAAAAATATAAGTAAAAAATTAACAAAGATATAAAAAGAAATTAAAATTATTTAAATATATTTATAAATAAGAAATTAACAAAGCAAACTCAGGTGGAAGATATGAAACCTGATTGAATGCTAAAATGATAATTATGTATACAATTCAGAAAGAAAACGCGTTTAAAAATATACTTTTCATCAAAAAAATCGAAACACTACTGCAAGTATTATTTAGGCGGCATTTAAATGAAAAAGAGGATTGGTATAATTTAACAAATTACGCCAATAATAGATAGCAGTTTTGTTTACACAATGGTGTATCAGAATTCCGAAATTGAATTTAAATTATGAATTTTCATCCAATAATTGAATGTAGAGATTGTTTTCAATGTGTATTCTGAGGTAATTTCAGCACTCAATGAATTTTTTGCATAAATTATCGTTTTTTTTTTACTGAGCTCTGAGCTAAGCTGAGCGTGATTACTATCTAAGTTCTGTGACATCCTACCAAAGAAATATTTTCCTAAAAGATATGGATAGTCATCAGTGCAGCCATAACACGCATGGTCAGCGTGTTTTGGCCGCACGATTGCATCTCTAAGCCTTTCTACTGTTAATAGAGTGTATCAGCGCTATCGGAAGACTGGTATGTTTACTCGCCGTCCAGGATCTGGTAAACATCGAGTCACGTCTGAGCAAGATAACCGGTATATTGTGTCAGTTTCTCTAATAAATCGCCACTTTAATTCTATTCAACTGCAGCAGCGGCTCTGTGAGGTTTGAGGATTGACTGTAAGCGATTCTACCATAAGAAGAAGATTGGCGGAGCGTGGCATGAAAGCTCATAAACCAGCTAATGGCCCAAAATTGACGGTAGAGCACCGAAGAGCACGTCGACTTTGCACTTGAGCACTTAAATTGGTCATACCTTCAATGGAGCAAAGTTCACTTTTATGACGAGAGTAAGATCCTGTTGTATGATAATTAAGGAAGAAAGAAGGTGTATCGCCGAGAGGGAAAACGTTTTGCACAGTGCTGCATTGAAGAAAGAGTCAGTTATGGTGGCGGAGGCCTTAGCGCCGGTAGAAAAACCGAACTTGCGTTTGTATCTGGACCTCGGTTACCGTCACTAAATGGATCACGTTTCATCGCAGAGTGTCTGGAGTCTCAGGTGATACGCACATTTTACTGGCGAAGACTTCATTTTTATGCAGAACAATGCCAGGGCTCGTGCCGCAGGCATTGTAAAAGAATATCTGAGTGAAGTCGGTATTGCGGTTATGGGTTGACCAGCAAGAAGCCCGGATATGAATCCCATAGAACACCTTTAAGATGAGTTGAAGAGATGATTCAGAGCGAAATATCTTGCTCCGGAGACGCTTGGCCAGCTTAAAACAGTTATACTAGAAGAGTGGGATAACATCCCACAACACAAGATTGTGACGCTTGTGAGGAACCGCATGGAAGCAGTGATAAGAGCCCGGGGAGGAAATACGAGATACTGAATAATTTTTTTTAACATTTTTATGTTTTACATTTTGTATATAACATTTAACAATTTCTTCTTAAAGGAAAGTCTTCTTAAATATACCTTTTCTTTCTGTAGTACAGCAGACAGGCTGACTGCCCGATTATAATTCAGCAGTTAGCGTCACCTATGGGTATTTGCAACGCCAGTGGCATCGCGAACACGCTGCTTTCGCATAAGGGTACAGGAACTTGGGTCACTAATGCCAGAACACAACACAAGGTTATTATGGCGGCATACTTAAGATCAAAGGTGGTCGCCATCCAGACGGGCTTGGGGCCCTACCACGTAGCTAGAGGGTGGATGGATTGTTTTGACATTTTTTATGACAGGCCGCAGAGGTCTGGATTCTTTCTCCGCCCCTGCACGGATAAAAACCTACCGGACACCTACCGGATACCGGTCCAAGAAAACACAATAGCTAAAGAAATTTAATTTTAATTTGAAACATTAATAATCGTTAAATGATACCTTATGATATAGTGTAGTTATATTCATTAATTATCACAATAATCTTTTCTAATAGTCGACTAAAGGTATACCTTTTCTTGAAAAGGTACGGAATATCGATATGAGTCATATTCGAAATATTCGCCTTTATTATTATTGAAGGGAACCTGCAAATTGTGCTTAATACGTACCTGCTCGAGTAATAAGATCAGGCGTCGAAAGGGAAATAGTCTGAAATACAAAATGATTGCATTTCTTAGAATTCGTAGTACATTGCTAATTAAATTACGCTATTAATTCCTAATCAGCTAGAGTTAAAGCGAAATGGAGATATTATATAAATGTTGTACGGTTTAAAATGTTTAGATTGTGTAAAGAATAGCCTCCGTGTATTTATATTAATATTTATTATTGTTAAGTTACAAAGTTTTGAGCCAATCAATAGCTCAGATACACAGGCTCATAACGTCGCATCTTAACAATAAAAGTAAATACATAAACTAAAGAGTTTACGAAATTAAAGAGTTTATGTTTCACTATAGGTCTTTGTTGGCCGGCTTGCTAGTAAAATATAAAAATAAATATGCTGGGACAATTCACATAGCTCCATCTAGTCCCAAAGTACGTAGCATAGCACTTGTGTTATGGGTACTAGACAACTGATACACTTTCATATGTGTAATAAAGATGTGTAGAAATGAGTAAACTAAAATAAACTAGAAAATGTAGAATAGTGAACTAAAAATATTTCTGTTACTACTCATATATTTTAATTAATCCAAGTTAACTCTTGCAAAAGTTAACTGGTTATTCACAACTTAAACATCAATTAAATAACGTAAACAAGGGAATTATCTTCTTTGTTTCGCTCTTGACAGAGCGGTCGTGGTCGCGTTGAGGCATCCACGTCGGTGGTAGAGACTGACATAGCTCTCCGTACGATCATCGCTCCCTGTTGGTAGACTGTCTGGCGCAGTCAGACACACTGCACTACCAGGCGCTCTAGGGACTCTATCTCGCCTAGAGACATACCCAAAGTACCGTAAATATAAATCCGTTATACGTGAACGGAAAATATAAAGTTTATTATTATTATAAAAAATTTTGAAACTAAGTGATGTACGTCACTTTCATCAGTTGTTTATTTTTAATTTCGAATGATTGTGGATTTTTATGAAGGGAATCTAAAGTTTTGTTTGAAATTTTGGATGTGCAGGGGTTCCTGGCCTTCAATAACTTTGTAGTTCATCATCATCATCATCATCTTTGCTTTAAATCCCGCTTCAGCCCAAACTCTCGCTTCGGCGCCCGGGGTCCGCTTTCCGACTTTTTCTTCTCCACTTCGCACGGTCTTCAGCATCCCTGGCAGTGAGCCCATTGGCACGCATATCACCCTTTACGACGTCAAGCCAGCACTTTTTGGGTCTACACTCCGTGCCGGGGCCCGGTGGAGGCGGTATGGCCAGACATTTGTTTTCCACGTAAGCATCCGGTTGCCGCAAAACGTGGCCGTACCAACGGAGCCGACACTCTTGGAATTTATCCTCAATGTCACGTACTTTGTAGTTGACGACAGATTTCTTCTTCGGAGGTCTTCTTGGGAGCTGTGTTCACAATAAGATTCGGTTCCAGGATTCCATGAATTTTCTTTCTCTAAGCTACTTGAAACGAAGATATACCTGGATTCTGCCAAGTATTCCCAATTCTGAAAATTTAAATTGAAAATTATATTACTCGTATTTAATATTATTAGAGCAAATACTTTTAAATCCTCATAAATAATTCAGTAAAATCCTAATGTTCATAAATAAGCATCAGTAGACCGGAGCCCCGGCCTCTAATTGCTGATTACATGCGGGAATTAGGGAATATAAGACATGCTTCAACATTGAAACTAGGTTTCGAAATTTTTAAGCGCGAATCCTTTGCATCATGTTTTAGTCTGCAATTTTATGTAAAAAAAAAATCCTGTGCAGTCAACTTTGCAAATGAAAAAAAAAATGAGAATTTTGTAATGGAAAGACAGTGCTGCGCATTATCTCAAAAATTCATATCAAGGAAAGTCTGAAGATTAGTTTAAAGTGTAAACCTAACCTTAACCTTTGTATTGTGGTAAATTTTGTGTGTGTAATGAAAAGACACTACGCGTTATCACGAAAGTGCATGTTAGGTACAGATTAAGACCCCACTGGTCGGCCCTTTAATATGTAAATTAGTACTAATTAAGCATAAGGCTGTACGGGGCTAGACTTTCCTGTCTTTGTCCTTTCCTCCTTTTGGTTCAATTTAGCAACTATAACTTCGATTTAGCTCTTTTTTGGTGTGATAATTTTTATAGATGATAATTTATTTAACAGCATATTTATAAACAGGTTAATTATTTAGAAATTACATTCCGAATTCCAATTCCAATGTAGACATTGGAGTGTGGAATTACAACTTTATTGAGGAGTCGCTAAATTACGTAGCAAATATCCGAATCCTCAATAATTGAGTTTGAAATTCAACCGACAGAGCCTCGTTGCAACAATCCAGCCATACGTGAGCATGGTCATGGAGCAGTGATGACACTGATAATGATTAGCTTACCTTTGACCTTGTTTGTCGTTTGACTACCCAGTGAATACAAGACTTAAATATGAGATCATGCATAGGTCACATACACATTTCACATCATGAAACTTTATGTAAATATGACGTAATGATGAATGATGTCACATTATATGACATCATTATGACACTATACTAAAATAAATTTTGACTCTTGAAGTCAATTAGACCATGGACAGAACCAGAGCCGGGAGCGACAGGTCTGCGCCGATTTGGGCGACGAGGGCGTGGCGCTCCAATATTTTTTTTTTGTGGTCTCGGGGAAAAACCTCTCTTGACGGGTTCCCCCGCCTCGGGGGGACCTAGGGATATGTGGGACTCCAGGAAAGATGATTGGCCATCCGACTACCCACTAAAAAACTCCGCTGTTCTCCTATCGCCTACGCCCGGGCCCACGGATATATGGCCTGCCGATCTCGTGGCCTGGGCCGGCGCCGGCCCGCCCTTTATCTTGAGGCGGGCCCCTTCTAAAGTGTTGGCGCCAGGGGGGTCAGGGTTTCGTCCCCCCGGCGCTCTCCTAACAACTCTAGGAGTTGAGGGGGGCCGCGGAACAGCACGCAGCCCTCACCCTCGCGGCAATAGTGCGGGCGGCGGGTCCTCCCCGGAGGGGCCGCCCGCGGCCGCTTTTTACGGCGGCCGGAGGTCGTTACTGACCCTCCGGCGCCGCCGGCGTGGCCTGCGTTGGCGGGAGGGAAGTGGATATTACGTCAACCTGACTTATCTTGATATTATTGTGATGTCACAATTACGTAACTATGTTTAATAATCTCTTTTTTATTTTTTGAATAATTGTATGTTTTTTCTTATATACGAGTAAGTTGGGGCTATATTCTCCTAATAACAAATTGATTGCTCTTGTGCAGTCTAGTCCTAGATCACCGACAGCAATATCAGTCGTAAAAACAAAATCTAGCTAAATCTATATAGCATGTTATCTTGAGGCTCTTGTTTAAAGAAGGATAGTCTTGCGGGATTAATCATGAAAAGGTGCCGGTGCAAATAGAAACGCATAATAAATAAACAAATATATTGGAACGTATCAGACACCATCATTAAGTCCCAAAGTAAGCAGCAGAGCGCTAGCCTGGGTCATAAACAACTAACATACTTAAATACTTTTGTAATTAAATACTTATTGTACGTATAATAAGTCGGGACGGAAATTAACCCATGACCCCGGCAAGCCTTGTGACGTCCTAAAGCTGTTCCGCCGTGTGACAACAATTTTAGTTATCTAAACCCCTGTTTCTTCATGTGGATTCCTTATACTAAATGATAATAATACGTAACAAGGGGATTTTGATTGTAAATCCTGGAAGGACTTTGCCTGTTGTTTGATAAATGATATTAATAAGAAATTGGCGTTGTTACCCCTTACATCAAATACATTGTTATCCTACAAGTATAATAGAAACAGCAATTTGGATATTATATTATGTATCCATCTGGAATAAGAGTGTGAAATCTGGAAAGAGTCCTTAAGATGTTCTTAAGTAGATCAAAAAGCATATTTAAAACTTCTGCGAGAGATAGCAAGAGGTCAGGTAATAAAGGTATAAGGACAAAATAATATATGATTATGTCTATGATATGTATTTTGATATTTTATTTGTAAAATAATAGATATGGCTATAAAAGGATACTCTGTCATATAACCGTACGTAATACGTAATATTCTATAATATTCTGTTACCGTTTTAAACAACAAATATTCTAATAATGTAAGAATATTTTAACTATATTATTTATTATTATATATAAATGAATTTTTGTCCCAAGGATGGTAAATGTGAAATGCCTGTACTTAGGCCTTACTGTGGATTCTTGCATTATAAATTGCTATCTTCTCTCGCTGCGTTGGCGGGTACAGTCAGTTACAAATTATTTTTCACAAAGGTTTTAAAAGTTAAAAATAGCTTCTTCTATTTGACGCTAAAAGCTTTCAAATAAAATCAGTTCCGTTTTTTAGTTTTACGTAGCTAACAAAGAAATATTTTCTCTTTATAATATTAAAATAAATAAGGATCCGTCTGGGCCAAAGATGCATATCTCTCCGCCCGGGCATCGCGCATTGCAATATGGGTATACCAGCGACGTGCGTCCCCTTGTCAACTATGTAGACGTATGGACACATTGCATGGAACTGGAACTCCCATTCTACCCGCCGTGGGTCCCGAAACGATGGAAGGCTTCAAGCATTTACACCTCAAAATAATACATGACGAGGATGCCTAAAAACGTTCGTGAATAAATGATACGTAGCATCTAAGTGTTTCTAATTCTCTAGATTAGACTGCCAACAGAATCAGAATAGGATACTAACGCCTTTCAGATAATGATGACGAATGATAAAGTATTATTCAATAAAATTTTATTGTTCAAGTAATGTAATGAAAATTGATCTGAAGCTCCTTTCAAACTATTCATTTGACGTACCAAACGTCTGTATAATGTACAAGTATCATATAGCAAGAAGAAATACTTAATAATTGACACATTTCAAGCAAAGTTGTTTTCACTGTGTGTTTTACACGTACATAACAGCACGTAGGTCAAGATGGACCGTCTGTACAGCCTGAAGCATTGATTATGGAGTCCGTTATCGGTGACCACTCCTCCGAAAACGTTATTTGAATATAGAATTCGATTCGAAAATTAGTGTCGGCAAACGTTTTGAATTTTAACCAATCACAGATTGATTTAATTGCTGTACCCAACTTGTAATGTAAATTAACGACTGTTCCCAGGGAAGCCGTAAAATAGTTATTATTCGACGTGAAGGGTTCATTCATTAGGACAATAAACTGTATTAATGCTATTGACGGTTCAAAGTGTGCTTATATTTTATTACCTGCTTTCGTAATCGTGATGGTAACTGTCAAACCTTTCAGAACTTACTTATAAATTGATCCATAAAAAAGAAGTTGCTTAGAATAAATATTATTAAATAACAGCCCATAGCGTCCCAGAGCTGGGCTTGGGCCTCCCCCTACAGGGACAGTATACCCGCCACGCTTGTCCAAGGCGGATTGGTAGGTTATATTTAAATGTTCCTTATACATACCGGTAATCTCGGTATGTATACCAAACATTTTCTTTAATCTTTGGTACATGGCAATTATGCTATAAAATACACATTAGGCGAGAAAAACTTCGTAAGTGGGTAGAGCTTAATACCACTGAGCTACTAGATATCATAGTATTATACTTTCAGCCTGATTCCATGACCACACTTCTTGCGGCATAGTTAAATTACTCTCACTGACATTGCAGATAAATTGCAGGAGTGTCGCCTTCGCTGGTATGGCCACGTTTTACAGCAACTCACTACACTTATGTGGGGAACAAATGTCTGGCCATGCCGCCACCTCCGGGCCCCGGCAGGAGGGGTAGACCCAAAAAGTGCTGGCTTAACGTCATAAGGGTTGATATGCATGCCAATGGACTGACCACTAGAGATGCCGAAGATCGTGCGAAGTGGAGAAGAAAAAGTCGGAAAGCGGACCCCGGGCGCCGAACTGAGAGTTTGGGCTGCAACCGGGATTCAACGCAAAGATGATGATGATGATATATATTACTCTCAATGACAACAATAGTAATAAAATTTATATATTTTTCTTTTAATATTTCTCTATCTTAAAGTTAAAATAATTATGATTTCAACTGTACGACATACAAAAAGTACGTAAACCAAATATAGACGGATACATTGTACCCACTCACGACACTGCTAAACGTGATGAAGCCTACGAGACTAGTTAAATATTCAGCCGGAAAGGACCTGTATGAAATATACCAATTTCGTCCTTGTTTCATGTGTCTTTTACAACCTTATTACTTAAGGCGTATATGCTTTTATTTTCCAACCTTTTAAATGGAGTATGTTTTATGCACCGCCAAGAAAATTCGTAGAGTATCAATGTTACGGAATCTTTGAACGTGATTTTCACCCATTTCAAAACGACGGATTAATTTGAAACTTTGCACACTTATCAAGAACCAATGACAATGCAATAATTTGTACAGTTTGTATTTCTTACCCATTATCCTTACCAGGATCATCCGGATTAATGAATTTTCGGACCGGTTCTCGTCCGATCACCGAAGTTAGCAGCGTTGGCTGCGGTCAGTACTTGGATGGGTGATCGCCTGCAAACACCGCGAGACGTTGGCTGTTTGCTCACTTTTTAAACGCTTTATAATTAACTTAACCTGTATGTAACTGAATTTTGGGACTCCATTTTTACCCACTTTGAACAATCAAAAATATTCATAATTCTGCCGTAACACCATCTGGCGTTTAATTTATAACCCTGCCAAAAGACAGCGTTAAATTAATAATAACACTGCCGGAAGATGGCGCTAAATTAATAAAAACATTTACTGGTTGGGAATTGATAACAAATAAATTATATTGACACTCTTTTAAAAACTAAAAAACTAAAATGTAAAAAATAATTTATAAAATAATAGTGTGATTAACAAAAAAATGATTTTTTTTTTGTAAAAAAGCATAGGCTTTATAAAATGTTTTCAAAATGACTATTCTACCAATATCTGTCAATAAAATATTTATAACAATTGTCATCGTGTTCAGTTGAATCATTGATACGCGAATATCCTTGATATTCCATTTCCATGTAATAATTTCAATCACAACCGTTTCATTCGTTAACATAACCATGAAAGGAAATCGAATTGACTGAAATTGGATGAATACATTTCTCCCTTCTATTGTTAACTGATTTTTTAATTCAGATTGTGAGGAGAATATTGTATTAATCATTCGGTATTTATCATATCATAAAGGTATTTATCGTATTTAAGATTAGTTTTGTAAAGTAATTTAGATTTTGCTTTACAAAAATGAAAATATTCTTCTGGCACTTGTTTAATTCATAATATACATACTTAATACATGAGCACACTTAAGCGTAATTAAGAAATGATATATGAATTTGTCCCATTCGGTATCGAGACCCTTGGTCTGTGGGATCCTAGCGCTATAAGGCTTTTTAAGGTAATAGCAAAGAGGTTAGTCGACATCACAGGAGACCGAAGAGCTGGCAGCTACCTCAGATAAAGAATTAGTCTAGCTATTCAAAGGGGGAACGCTGCCAGTATCTTCGAAACCTTGCCTAAAGGGACTCCTTTTAATAATATATTTTAGTTATTTTATTATATTTTCTAGGGTTTTTAGTTTTAGGTTCATTGTACCAGTATATATTTCATATTATGTATATTTTATTTATTTGTATATATTTAATCTAAATGTAATTATTAATAAGCTGGATTTTAATAGAATTTACTATATTATCTAAAATGTCAAATATATTAAGAAATGATAATACAGTTAAATTTAAACCTCAATTCAGAGTACACGAAATCGATTCCCATAATGACATGAACCATTTAGGCATTCTTTTCGTCTAATGTATATGTTATGATAATAATACCGAGTACTAACGTTGAAGGAAAACATTCTGAGGAAACGTGCATACCGAAATCACCAGTACCCCTCTAAACACCTTTAGATAAGCTTGGCGAGGAAATTGTATGCTATCTCTAGGGGAAGCCCCGAGCACACCAGTGTAAAAAAAATCATTTATTTCACTAAACATGTTATACCCTTTCGTGTTACAGATGAATTTTATGAGTAAAATAATACATGTTATGACTATGTGCTTTATTGAATTATTTTTAATATATCGCTCCCTTATTTAATGTAAAGGCCTATTTCAAAAACACAAACTTTTGGGAAAACGCGTTTAAAGATTCGGGATTGTCGATATTTTTTACTCTATCATTCATAATATCGCAATTTAAAGTGCGACAGCCCTGAATTTTTTTTATATAGACTATGATAAACGTACTACAGTATTAACAGCTGAAACATTACAAATAAAAAATTGATTCAAATACGTACTGGTGTGCCTTACTAGTTTAACAATTACAGTATTCATTAAAAAATTAGCTTTATTCTGTTTTTGTGAAAGCGAAGTGGTAGAACAGTTGATGTTGAGCCCATATACCGCAAAAAGTCAAAACCTCAGAATTTCGAGTTGTGCCCATATAATTACTAAGGGAGCGATATAATAAGTATATTATACCTAGTCAGGTCATAAGTATTGTCACACAGTAAAAACTTTTCTTTTAGAATGCTGGCCACAAAAAAGTTTATTGAATTCGAATTTCGAATTGTTCATGAAAATAAAAATATATACTTTTAGAATTTTACTCATTTTTAAATATGGAGTGGACGCTTAAAGAAGACCGTGTTGCAGTTATTGCATTGCATCGTTGCAGTTACGCGCCAATTCAAATTTTTAACATACTGAAAAATTTGAATATAACCAAAAGATTCGTTTATCGTACCATCAAACGATACAATGAAGACTCTAGTGTAGATGACAGGTCAAGAAGTGGTCGCCCTCGGTCTGTTAGGACTCCAGCAGTGATAAAAGCTGTGAAGGCACGAATTTAAAGAAATTCCAAACGTAAGCAGAAACTGTTGGACCTTCAGATGGGGTTAAGCAGAACCACGGTGAAAAGGGTGTTAAATGAAGACTTAGGGCTTCGGGCATATCGAAGAAAAACAGGACATCGTTTGAATGCTCGTCTAATGGACCTGAGACTGAAGAGATGCCGCGCTTTGTTGAAGCGGTACGCGGGAAAAAAATATCGGGAAATTCTTTTTTCGGATGAAAAAATGTTTACCGTAGAAGAGAGCTACAACAAACAAAATGATAAGGTGTACGCACACAGTAGTGAAGAAGCGAGCAACCGTATTCCGCGTGTCCAACGAGGTCATTTTCCATCCTCGCTCATGGTATGGTTGGGAGTTTCTTATTGGGGCTTAACAGAGGTACATTTTTGTGAGAAAGGTGTAAAAACGAATGCTGTTGTGTATCAAAATACAGTCCTGACGAACCTTGTGGAACCTGTTTCTCATACCATGTTCAATAACAAGCACTGGGTATTCCAACAAGATTCGGCGCCAGCTCATAGAGCGAAGAGCACACAAGACTGGCTGGCGGCGCGTGAAATCGACTTCATCTGGTACGAAGACTGGCCCTCCTCCAGTCCAGATTTGAATCCGTTAGATTACAAGATATGGCAACACTTGGAGGAAAAGGCGTGCTCAAAGCCTCATCCCAATTTGGAGTCACTCAAGACATCCTTGATTAAGGGAGCCGCCGATATTGACATGGACCTCGTTCGTGCTGCGATAGACGACTGGCCGCGCAGATTGAAGGCCTGTATTCAAAATCACGGAGGTCATTTTGAATAAACTTTAATGTCATAAGAATCTATGTTTTGTTAAGTTCATTTTGGTATATGAATGGTTACATAATGAATAAACTTGTTACAATTATTTTACATTAAACATGTGACAGAATTTATGACCTGACTAGGTATTTAAAAATTTGCAAAAATGCAGAAGAGGCGCAATCTCGTAAGACACTCAAAATGCGAATGGGAAATTAATTGCGAGATGAGTTACTAAATAAGGCTCGAGAGAGGCGTACTACTAATATAAGCGGTAAGAATGTTTTTTTTTTATGAACGTCTGACCAAAATAATGAATAGGCAGTTGTTGCAACAAGTACGGAATGCAGGATGTAAGAACGGATATCACTTTGTATGGACCAGAAGAGGCCGGATTTTCGTTCGGCGCTGGCCAGGATACACCATAGCCACAATCAGGAATGAAACCGACATTGTCAATAAGATAAGCAAAATTACAGAAACAGAATAACAATTAAATAACCGTCTAAACAGAAACCATTTAGAAATACCTATGAATTATAAATATTTAAGCTTTATTTTGTTGTTCTGTTTTCTTTAAAAAATGTATGTAATATACATTACAATTATATGAGCATTTTTTGTGCAAAAAAATTTATTGTTTAATCAAGTAATTTCTTACCAAATTATTATTGAGAAGTTTAAAAGTTTTTTAGTTTTGTTTTCTATTGTAAAAATGCCTAAAGGATATTAATATATAATGTATACATCTGAGTAGTAATAAATTATATGCTATTCATTGCATCTATAAAAATACAATTAATATTTAAGTAACAGAATATCAGAACATTAGCAACTCCATTTTACTGGCAAATTTTTAATGCATGAGATGATTTAAAATTTGTGCACTAATTATAACATAAAGCCAAAGTTGTCATTTATAATTATTTTTTAAACCATTTTGAATTGTCTTAAGAAATAACCCATATTTTTCTTATTAAATTGTTATTACAGATATTTAACATGCACAAATCATAATGTATAAATATAGGAACTTCCTATATTATACTAAAATAAATATTATTTGTTGTATATACATAAGTATCAATAAGTTATTAGTTTTAATGGATTCATCTTTACTTTCATTTAGTATATACATACTATTAAATTTAAACAAATATATTGTAAAGATTAGAATTTTCATCTGGTATTCAGCAGTATGCAACAGGTTAAAGATAGGGTGTCATTGGAGTTGCGAACATTGTTATATTAGTTTAATACTCTCACAAAAAATTTTAATAATACCGGGTCTATTAGTAATAGGTGTTGGTAGGCGGTAGGCGGACACTGAAAACCCGCGCTGTGTCGGTAACTCCGACATAGCACAATGCTGAGATGTCAGGCTCTTTTAACAATGTAACAGCCAGTTTGTGTACTTGTTTATATGTGTGCGATCTTATTATGCATTGTTACTTTTTGAAAAGTAAAATTATTTCTTTCTTTTTTTCTATTATGTACGTCATGAAAATTGCACAAAATGAATTCAAAGATCGTAAACTATCACCTCGATTCTTTACAGCTTTTCGGAGCTCGTCTATAAAAATTAAAGTCCTTACTTCTGATAATTAACGCTAACGTATTCAAGTTTTATGAGACTTTTTGGAAATAATCAACTGATAATATCTGTCTATTCTAAGCATCTATTTTATTTTAAACGTTACAGAATGACCATTTTTCCCTATGTTTTACCTTCCGATGCTAAAATAAATTTAGCTCCAATATTTTTGTATATTTAAAACTTTTTAAAACGGTACCATAGTTTAAGGTTTAAATCGAATTAAACGTGTTCTCCGAAAAATGAAATCAAAAGATGGCGCCGAAAGATGGCAACGTAGTTCGATTTTCAAAAAATATATCAATGTGATGTTGTACAGTAAAATATGTAGAAATTTCATCGCTTTTATGCCTGATATGAGCTTTTCCTTTTTACATTGGCTTTGGCAAAAGTGAGTAACTGAAACTGGGTTCTGTATATTATCCATATGGATAATATACAGAACCCAATATCTATATAGATATGTAGATTCAAGTAGATACGGGAATTTCTCATTGTCGCTTTATATTCTTTGCACAACCACCATAAGCTTATAATCACCATGTGTCGCTCTAATTCCCGCTATCTCATAGTGTGGAGAATAATACTATCTAGTAATCCTAGTAACGTTCGTAATTACCTACCTATGATATAACATTGTGTTCGGTCCTTGCCTAGATGTGTATAGAAAATTATTGCTCTGCCAATTTTGTCAACTGCTTGCGTTTTTGTTTAGTCTGTTTGCGGCAACGGTAGCCGCAAACAGACGGTAAAAAATTGTCGCAATTTTAACTGTCAATGTTAAACAAAATGCTTGAGTTCTCTTTTAATCTAGTTTGAAAAGAATAATTGTTGGCCGTGCCAAAACTTTAATCCTTACAGTGGAAAGAGCAGTGTACTTGTAAAAGAAATTACAACATAGAACTGACGCTGTGCGGGGTTCTACAGCAAGCTACAGCTAGAGTCAATCTCGACCGTCGTGAGGTTGATGGACCTTCAATGCCTTTCTAGTGTGAAACTGATGTCATACAAATTTCATACACTCCACATTTCATATTTAATTAGCATGCTAGCGATAGTCACCAATTGAGATTTCTCTATTGGTACCCGAAAACTTAGACTGAAATAAGGATTAGTTTAGGAAAAGGCTTAAATATCAATCCGAATTTATTTTGTAAATCAAGTTACAAGTTCATTCATGTATACTTCAAGAGTTCCAATATAAATTTTACAACTCTGTTTGCCTGTTTTTCAAAGATCGTAAAACAAACATCAAAACTCACTCCTCCGATGTATTAAGATTGTTGTAATCCGTAGTTCCTCAGTTTGAATTTTGAGATATCTAATAGTTCAGTGGTCTTAACTAGGAGACCAACCTAAGGGTCATGAGTTCGAATAGCATTCACCGCTTAAGCATGTTTTCTCGCTTAATGTACGTATTATCCAACCGACAGCAAAAGAAAATATCACGAGGAAACCTGCAAACCGACATAACCGATGTGTACCCCGCCAACTACCTTGGATAAGCGTGGCGGGGGTATACTATCCGTCCCCACTTAGTGGAGTCCTGGGCCCAGCAGTGGGATGTTTTGGGCTGTTATTATTATTAGTTTGATTCCTGTTCATCTCTTTTTTTTGAGCTCGGTGTCCGTTCTTGAGTACAATTGGAGGACAAAACTTCAACAGTTTTTACAGGGATGCTAGACTAAGAATACAAAATAAACCTTTCCAGTCACTACTAGATAAGATAAGATATGACTAATTTTTAAATGAGTGACTATTATCTGACCCTACTAAACCGAAAAAATCCAAAATGTACCTATTTTGTTATCTGTAAACTAGCAAGGTTAATTACATACCGACTGGTCCCGATAATATACCTCCTCTTTTTGTAAAAGTATTGCAACAGGTTTGGCCTATCCACTGACATACATCTATAATCACTCATTAATTTCTGGTATATTTCCTTTTGAATGGAAAAGAGCTAGAATCATACCTATTCACAAAATAGTTGATGAAGCTGACGTTAAAAATAATAGGCCAATCTCTATTCTCTCTTGTTTTTCTAAATTACTTGAATCTTTAATAAATCCCCTAATTTACAATCTTGTTGATCATAGTTCATATCATAGATCATAGAAATGGTAGATCAGTTGATTCGAATTTAGTGTCATTTGTTTCCTCTGTCTTGTTTCCTATTGTCTAAACTTAAAAGCGCAGGTATTGATGAATGTTTGTTGAATTGGTTTCAATCATACTTAACACTAAGACCTCAAACTGTTGTTGTAAGTGGCCATAAATCTAACGTCTACGCTGAATCTGGTGTGCCACAAGGTTCCCATCTGGGGCAAATATTATTTCTCATATTTATTATCGATATAACTGCGCATATTAAACACAGCGAAATGTCATTGTTTGCTGATGATTTCAAAATTTTAGAACTATTCAATCAAGAGATGTTGTTACACTTTTACAAGCAGATATTAATAACGTTAAGGTGTGGTGCGATAATAATAGCATGTCCGTGAACTCTAGTAAATGTTTTCACATTAGTATTACAAAAAAGAAGACACACTTAAATGCTATACTAACTGGATGGAATAGCTCTAAATGCACTGCCGGAAATCCGTGACTTAGGCATTGTAATAGATAGCAAGCTCAAGTTTTCTACCCATTTTGATGTAAAAATTAGTAAAGCTGCTCAAATGCTAGGTTTCTTGAAACGCAGTACGCGAGGGTTTAAACGGCCTAGCACACGTATACTTCTGTATAATAGTTTTGTTCGAAGTCATCTTGAATTTGCTAGTGTCGCATGGAACCCTGTGTATAGTGTAAATTCCCAGAGGATCGAGAGTATACAACGTGCCTTCACCAGTCATTTGGCTTTTAGAACTACTGGAATTATGTGTACTCAACCGTATGTGGAAAGACTGAAATTCTTTCACATGTCAAAATCAAATGTCAGCATCTCCTTGCTCGTATATAGATCAATGTCCCTTTTAATGGCCCACGCAATTTTCGGCCTGGCGTATTTCGGATTCCCCCGTGTAAAACCAATCTCGGCCAGCACCTACCATTGTCTAGAATGTGTAATAAATATAATGAAATAGTCGGTAAAATTGCGAACATAGATATCTTTTGCGACTCATTGACAGATTTTAAAAGGAAATTAATCATATATTTTCGTGAAGATTAAGTTAATTTAAGTTAGAAGTTAAAATAAATATTAACATTGTCAAACTGTAGACAAAGGTGTGTACGCCTGTCATTGGCATGTATGCATATATGTATATAATTGTTATGTTTGTTATATCATAGTCTTATTTAATGTGTACTATGCTGTTGGTGTACCTTTAAAAATAAATAAATACATACATACTTTTTTTGATTCCCTTGGACCATGATAGGGTTGCGTTATTCTTAATTTTAACTAATGCGACTGAATATGCGGTTATTTAATATTACATATCTTCTAATAAAATAAAGATTTTGCCAAAGATCTGAGTTTCAATTACAGCGGTGCGAGTAAAATTACCATAAAAATGTACATACCACGCGTTCATTTTAGCATATTAGAACGTGATTAGATTTACATTACAAATAACGGTCATGATATCAATGCTGTCTTATTGAATTCGTAGTAATACCTACTTTATAATGTACTTAATAAAGATTAATTTTATTATTTAATTTCTTACTTAGAACCTTGGTTTCCATAATATTGGGATTTGATGTAAAAAATTATTTCATGTTGTCTCGGGATTGGAAATGTAGCTTCTGGCTGAGGTTTTCCCAGCGCGGTACGATATGGGTTTTCTCAAAAAAAGCGTTATAAAATTGTTTCGAGTTACAAACGTCTATAGGCGTCGTTGAACATCTGCTATGGTGGGCTGTTTGCTTGTCTGCAGAACTCCAGCTATGAAAAAAAGTTGTTAGAGGAAAAAAAACAAACGGATTAAATTAACCTTGTCAGTCAGTGTAGTAAGTTAAATATATATTTAACTTACTGCACTGACTGACAAGGTTAACTTATTCTATTTGGATATCCAAATGTAATCCACCTTTTTATTTCTAAATTCTAAATGCTGTGACAATTCACAGAGCGCCATCTACTCCCGAAGCAAACAGCAGAGTTCTTGTGATATGGGTAAATAACCATGAATTTTGTGAAGAACTTCTTTCTCCGTACAGGGGCGGAGTAAGGATACTGACTCCGGTGGCCAGGGTTGGCCTGTTGTAAGACAAAACAACCCTAGCTAGGTGGAAGGCCCCAAGCCTGTTTGGATAGCAACCACCCTTGGTATTATGCCGCCATAATAACCTTGCGTTGTGTTCCGGCACTAGCAAATCTGGTTCCAGTTCCTCTATTGTTGCAAACGTCTATAGCCAACGGTGACAATCAATTATAAGGTGAGCCATTTGCCCGTCTGCCGATCTCTGTTATAAAAAAAACTCGGAACAGGTATCCAATTCAATCTCCTGCAGGCATCCGTGCAGGGGCGGAGAAAGAATACTAACCTCTGCGGCTGGGGTTGGCCTGTCGTAAAAGGCGACAAAACAACCCACCCTAGCTATGTAGTAGGGCCCCAAACTCGTCTGAATGGCGACCACCTTTGGTCTTAAGTATGCTGCCATAATAACCTTGTGTTGTGTTCCGGCATTAGTGACCCAAGTTCCTGTACCCTTATGGGATAGCAGCGTGTTTGTGATACCACTGGCGTTGCAAACATCAATATACGACAGTAATTGCTAAATTCTAAGCAGGCCGTCAGCCTGTCTGCTGTCCTACAGCATTAAAAAAATAATATAAAAACCGCTAAGTGATTCTAATCATTGCATTACTTCAACATAAATTACTTTAAATAAATTTATTTTTATAAAATTTTACATGATAATTTTTTTACTCTATATATCAAAGTTTAACTGTTTGCACATTACTAGCTTTGGTTTGACAACGACGATAAGCTCTTATCGTCTTTTCATTCCCATCAAATAATGGAAGTAAACGTAATAGAAATGCCATACATATGTTTATTCGCTTTAAGGGAGAAATAAAAGGTGAAAATGTATGTAGGTACGTCATACATGTACTATGTATATGTGACGTAGATATGCGATTGTATTCAAATGTGAATATTGAATATCGATTTTCCCATAACATGTTTTCGTCAGTTTTCTTCCCTTTGTTGAATCGTTTGATGGGTTTTCTAGAGTTTGTAACGCTTGAGACTTGTTTATTTGCTAGACTAGCAACCCGCGTTGAGTTTATAGATAGACTATTTTTCGAATTTATAAAACTTTTGTTCTTTTGATGGAATGTAAAATGGTTTAATCGTTTTTAAACTGATTTGGAGAAAACAAATATTTTCCATTTATTTTATATATTTTATGTCCGTATGGGGGCGGAGTTAAAATACTAACCGCTGCGGCCGGAGTCGACCTGTCGTAGGAGGCGACCAAATACCCCTATCTGCATGCTTGGGCACCAAGTCCGTCTGGATGGCAACCACCCTTGGTCCATACGTATGCTGCCATAATAACCTTGTCTTATGTTCTGGCATTAGTGACCCAGGTTCCTGTACTGTTATGGGACAGTAGCGTGCTCACGGTGCCTTTAACGGAAAAAAACATCCATAGGCGGCGGTAACTGCTTATTATTAAATGGGCCGCCGGCCTGCCCGCTGTTCCTCGGAGATTAAAGATAAAATTGACGGACAAGTCCACTCACACAAGAACAAACTTTTTAAATCACATGTATATTTTGTGCTACGTGGAAATCGAATCAACGGACACTAGGATAATGGACCACGTGTGTAACCATGTTGTCAAATATTACCCCCATGCTACCTACCTATATCCGATAATATAATAAATAATAATAATATCTCATAACGTCCCCCTACTGAGCTTGGGGAAGCTGGTCATTAAGTCCCCCTCCCCCCCCCCTCTCAACGACCAATATACCTCAACGCCAGTCCAAGGTAGATTGGCGGGTTATAGAAAATGTTGAGCTCGGTGAAGGTATCCACACGGTCTTTTTCTTTACTAATATATAATATACACATTAGACGAGAAACTGCCTAAGCGAAGCATGCCATCGTGGGATTCAAACCCGGCACCTCTGAGTTATCAGTCTATAAATAATAATAACATCCCACTGCTGGGCTCAGTCCTTCCCATAGAGTCCCATAGAGAGCAAATTTAGTGTAAAACGTCAAATCTTTTTAAACTTTAGAATAGACACTTTAGACCAGTCGAAGTGCAAATATTTCTCGTCTTTTCTTATAAAAATGTCGCGACCAGCAATCGGAAATCCAAGTTAACAGCAATAAGAGAGCACTAGATTTTCTTCGAGGGCTTTTATAAGATTTTTCTCTAGCTTTATAGATAATAATGTCTTGATTTTCAAATAGTACTTTACCTCTTAGTGAAGAATTGATTTTAACAATTTCTTGAATACAGTGCTTAATACTATATGTGTTAGCGGCACTTATTATAAAATTATTTAAGTTATAACTAAATTGATAAATATATACGACAATTTACAGTTCCATCTAGTGCCAAGGTAAGTAGCATAGCATTTGGATTATGTGTTCTAGATTACTGATATACTTACATACTTTTATTTTGTAATTAAATACATATTTTACATAAACACCCAGGCAGGACAAGCGAGAAAAATAAACCGAATAAAGTGGTTTCCTATATAACCGATATAAGCCATAAGACCGCCTATTGTACTTAAGATACAAATAAATATACTAATTTAGTCCTGAATTAATTGTTTATGTGCAATAAAGTAGATGTCAATTATATTTTCTTTCTTTATTTTTATTTATTAGTCACTTAGTCTTGTTTTTTAAATGTTTAAACTAAATTGTACCTCTAAGAAAGTTAAGCCATTTTTTCTTCAAATAAAAGCTACGCTATTATATCGATAGTATGAGTTTGAACAACGTTTAATAGAATTTTGAATTGGGATCTATTCATCAATTTTATAAATATAATAAATATATTGTGACATTTCACATAATGCCGTCTAGTCCCAAACTAAGTTCCATAGCGCTTGTGTTAAGGGTACTAGACAACTGATATACTACATATATAATTTTCTTTTGTAAATAAATACATAATATACATAAACATCCAGAGCCGAGACAGGAATTGAACCCGTGACCTCCGCAAGCGTACCAAAGTGTTTTAGCCATTACGCCATGGGGGTCGTCAAATACTTTATTAGGCTTATATTTTGGTCTCTCCCTGAAATCTGAAGCTAAGGGTTAGATAAATGAGAATTTATCTAGCCCTTAGCTTCGTTAAAGAGGTGTTCCTGACCTTAATATTTTGTTGTCAACATACTCGTAGAATTATCCTATTCGTTGGCTGTTAATATTTTTAGAGGTAGGAAGACTAACCCCTGCGGCTGGGATCGGCTTGTCGTAAAAGGAGACAAAACAACCCTAGTTACAAGGTAGGGCCCAAAGCCCGTCTGGATGACAGCCACTCTTGGTCTTAAGCATGCTGCCATAATAACCTTGTGTACCGGGCATTAATGTCACAGGTTTCTGAACTTCTATAGGACAACACATAGGCGTTGCAAACATCTATAGGCGCGGTAACTGATAGGTAATTAAGTGAGCCTTCGGTATGTCTATTGATCCTCAGCAATAAAAAGAAAACATTTATTATTTGAGTTCATATTTATTATTATTATATTAAAAATACCTATAGTAAAAAAATCTATATATCACGTCAAAACTTTTTGCTAATATAACTTTTATTTATTTCCTCGAAACATTACATCCATGAAGTTATTCAGCTCGGTATAAAAACAACTCATTCTATCCAAACTAAGTTCCAGTCATATAAATTTTCCGGATGCAACTATAGCTACCGCCAATCTCAAGGACATGAGTAAAACACGTTGTTTACAAACAGGCTGTTTGAGGAATACAAGGATTATCAAGAGTTACCAGGAAATAAAACCTTTTTAGTACTCCTGAGAATTTTGTTGTATAGGTACATTATGGATTATGTGTCGCCTGGGAGAAAGAGAATAGGGTTACCCCAACACGCATCAAGGGAGTCGTTAAAGGCAATCTATATTGATTTCTTGACTTTCTTGGTAGACACAGCATACAAACAGCAACAAAACTCAACTGGAATTACCCACTTCGATGATGAATTAATTTATTTAATCGCTTTTAATAACTTTAACATAAATACATTTCCTTTAATTAAACAAATAGCAGGTTTTAATGTAAATTTAAAACTGTTAAAGAAAAATACCCGCGATTTATCGGTCTAGTGAATACATTTTAAAATAGTCCCGATTTCGTTTTTCACGTCTACAACAGCTTGAAACTCATGCAGTTTTGTCGGTTACGAATAAAAAATGAATTCAAAAATACTAGATTGAAAAATATTGCCGTTTTGAAAGCTTTTTCATATGAATCATAGATTTTATAACGAAAGTTGACATCAACATCGGGTCTTTTTCACTACTATGGAACAGCTGGGAAGCTGACGGCACACTTAGCAAGTAGTTACCATCGCCTATTGGTGTTTGCATTGCGGCGACTGGTACTTGGGTTCCTAATGTCGGAACACAACACATGGTTATTATGGCGGGATATTTAGATCATTGATGATTGACATCCCGAGGCTACAAGGCTCAGAATATTTATGCCCCTGCACATAGAGACGGTCTGCACTTACATTTGTTTTATATTTATTTTTTGTTTTTATATTTTTTGTACCCTGACCACACTAAGCATAATCGTTGACCCACTTTCATTGGCTAACTTCGGATGATTTCGGTCAGTGGCGTAGACTTGGTGCGTGGCCATAAATTTCCAGTCATTTCTCTGTGACGCCTTTTGGCACTTTGCCATCAGTATCTTCCAGACACATTGTCGCATCGACCTTTACAATACTTACTAGATATTTTGCCTGCCTAAAAGAAGATAACCCAAGATCATTAGTCGTAACCAGCTATCCGTTACACAAACAGAAACATGAAAAAATTTATTGTTTAATTGTTGTCTATATACAGGGTTATTTGTAATTCCAAGTATTCCCATTAGGAAATGATAGGGCTAACTATTTGCGATAATTTTAACCCTTATGCATTATGCAAATGTGAACTATTTTTGAGTTATCATGTTTTTTTTAGCTTTTTTCAAAGTAAGTCAAAAATGCAACATCAAAAATTTATTTAAAAAAGTATCTATTTAAATCTAATTTTTTCTTCTGATTTATAAAAACGATTAAATACTGGTTATTCATCAATATTAATGCTAGGCGATGGCTCGATAGCCATTTTCCTAATCGTTGGATAGGGCGAGGAGGACCCATTCCGTGGCCTGCGAGGAGTCCGGACTTAACGCCGGTTGATTTCTATGTCTGCGTCACATGAAATCCCTAGTTTACGACGTCTCGCCTGTGTCATCCGCGGAAGAACCCAAAACAAAAATTATAAACGCAGCAAATGCGATGCTGAATCATTTGACTACTTCGGTAGTTAAGTCACAACTCAGAAAAAGAATGCGACTTTGCGTATGCAATAGGGAAAATTACTTCGAGTATATTATCTACTTTGTGACTTAGTTGAACTTAGATACCGTCTGACGCTTCAATGGAAAAAGCAAGTGTGCGTCGATGTCCACCTACTTTATTATTGTATTTCTTGTAAAAACTTACATATAACCTTTTTAATGCTCTTCATGACTAATAATACTCCAAATTGAATTGACAGCTTACAAACTTAATATATTTTGACGTACAATAATTTTATTTTATAGTACTTATATGTAATTTAATTTTTATATTTCAAAATGCAATCTGTAGTCACGTTTGAAAAACCATTACCACATTTGAGTTTGGCAGATTGGGATGCTCGCCTATATGGACTTCAGGTGAGAAAGCTAAAAATTTTTTTTATTCATTAGGTGCGATTTATTTCGCACATTGCCGCTTGCAGAAATACGCAGCAAAGTACTTATGTGCCTGTAGTTGATAAGGGGTCCCGAGTCACTGGTATAACCACTGAAACTATTCCGATTCGTATTTCCCGGTGACGAGGAAACGGAACACACTCTTCAGATGTGAAATGTGTCTTGCAAGGGCTGCAGAGTACGGATAGTTACGAATAGTAGATAAGAGCTTCTCCTCGTGCTAATGATGGTCCGGAGCTCCCCTGGATGGGCCACCGTGTTCTTATTTAGATAACGGGAATATCAGCGAGGGAGTGTGCTAGGCTATGAGCGCGAGGGGCTACTTACGCAGAGCAGTAGTTGTAACTATTACGTTATAGGAGTTTTGTGAATGACCTCCAGCTTTTATTGCGCATGATCGTTGTCTTTGGGAAAGGTTCGCAGTCACTAAGACCATGGAGGCCGATTATGTGGCGTGAAAATAAAACGACTTGGCCACAACACCTTCCCTGATTTGTAAGTCTCGCGGCAAAAAGATACTAAACTAGAACTGGTTATTGTAGAACTAAATAATGGGCACTTATACCTATATTAACGCCACCGCAGCTACAGATTTTTATTTACCGTGCGTTCGATACAGGCTGCATATAGGTTACGGTGGTTTTTTTATGACCACCCGCATCTATGTGGCTAAAACTCTGTTGCTATGGCGTTTATACCAGTACCAAATAATGCGTACGAAATTTTCTTTCCGTCATATCAATTCGATATCATGGGCCGTATAGAACTTCTCTAATTCGCCAAACGGCACCCCAGCTTCGATCCTATGAAATTATTTACAACATTGTTTTATTACAACCTTGAAGTTTCCCGTTTATGAAATTCGCGAACGTCAACTTTAAAAGTGATTACTAAGTTAGAACGGTTGTTGCGCATTTGGCGAAATTGTTTTTTATTTATAATCGAAATTGAGTATGTTTGTTAATAATTATACGAGTATAATTAATAAAGTTGTAAGTCGGTCGACGATAAGGTCACACCATCTCGTCGCTAAAGCGTGGAAAACGGGATAGTATTCATTTAATATGCCTAAAGATTAATAAGAATATATTATTAAATATGAATGTTTGCTCTAAATTTTGCAACAGGCGCCACAACTTTAACGCAGCATACAAAAAGCACGTTATCTCATTGAAAAAGTTCTAGAGAAATACTGCGCAATACAAAAGCGTTTCATTGTACGTGGAGTGGCAGTAAATGTGATTTTTATTAAAATTTCAAAATGCACCATCGTAAATAGACATAAATGGACGGTGAAGTTTATTTTCAATGAAAAGTTGAAATGCTCCACAGTCCGAATGACTTTATCGATATGACAAAATTGTAAGATATGTTTATCCTTAAACTTTGTACGTATCGTGATTTATACATATATTTTATTTAAATTTGGAGTACACTTCCACGAGGGTGAAGGCACGCGCGTTGTTCCACATGCCCCCCCCCCCCCTATATTTCAAATTGACACAGAAGGGCGCTTGGGGAGTTGGTGTATTTACACGCGCTATGGAAGAGACCCCACACTTACATTAGGAGCTGGTCGGCGCCACGAGATCGGCAGGCCAGATGACCATTGACCCAGGCTTTAGGCGATAGGAAAACAGTGGGGTTTTTAGTGGTTAGTCACACTTACCGTCTCCACATACTACCACTTCTAATTATACACATGTTTAAAAAATAATTTCCAAAGAGTATAATTACACATACATCTTCTTTCTTGTACTAAACGGTTCTCTAGAACGTTCATGCTGCGTACTCTCAGGATCTGGAATGAGCTTACGGCTGGGGTTTTCTCAGCGCGGTACGATATGGGGTTCTTCAAAAAAGGCGTTATAAAATTTCTTCGAGGCCGGCAGCGCGTTGGTAATGCCTCTGGTGCTGCAAACGTCCATAGGCGACGGTGACCACCTGATATGGTCGGTCGTCTGCCTGTCTGCTGAACTCTAGCTATAAAAAAACATATAAAAGATACAATAGTACTATCCAAAATTAACAAAAAGTTTAATGTCATAGAGAAAATACTAACTTTGGTTGGATTGTATGTTCAATAATGTTCATACTTTTCGGTGGATTATAGTAAAATAATTATATTCATATAAAATAGAATGCATTCATAATGAAAGATAATTCTCTAGGTGAGCTCGGATACCAGACGAGCTGATGCTTTCGACCTTCGCCACAATGCTCATCAGCTCCGTAATGAAACAAGGATCAAGAGTGATTGGGATAGCTACCATAATAACAACCGTTTGAGAGCTAGGTAACCATATCCAACGCTCTTCTTCTCTATATTGTACATGGTGGAGCCCCAGGCCCGTCTGGACGGCGACCACCTTTGTTATTAAGTATGCCGCCATAAGAACTTTGTGTTGTATTCCGGCATTAGTGATCCAAGTTCCTGTACCTTTACGGGACACCAGCGTGTTCGCGATGCCACTGGCATTGCAAAGACCCATAGGGGACGGTAACTGCTAAATACTGAGTGGGTCATCAGCCTATCCTACGGCAATAAAAAAAAACTAAATACCATTATAATAAATATAGTAAAAAAAGCAATATACAATCTACTCGAAGAGACCACCTCCTGAAAGTGTAGAATGAGTCCATTCTATTTCCGCATCCTTAAAATAGCTTCAGGTTAAGTTTAATAATCATCAGTGTAGAGTATGTCTCACCTGCTAGTTGGGGTACTATACTGAAACACAGATTCTATCGAATACTTTACCTGGCGTGGCATAACGGCTAATGCTGGCGTTGCAAACACCCATAGGCG
Source organism: Malacosoma neustria (assembly GCA_963693495.1). Classification (NCBI taxonomy): domain Eukaryota; kingdom Metazoa; phylum Arthropoda; class Insecta; order Lepidoptera; family Lasiocampidae; genus Malacosoma; species Malacosoma neustria. The sequence continues at coordinate 15,106,511 of OY856383.1, forward strand.
ACGGTAGCTGCTAAATTCCAAGCGGGCCGTGAGCATGTCTGCTGTTCTACAGCCATAAAAAACTGCACGTCGGTACGCTTGCAGAGATCACGGGTTTATTCCGGACTCGCGTCTAGGTGTTTATGTATAATATATATTTATTTACAAAAGAAAAGTATATAATGTAGTTATAGTACCTATAACACAAGTGATAAGCTACTTATTTTGGGACTAGATGACGTTGTGTAAAGTTTCCCAATATATATGTATATTTATATTTTATGAGTAGAGGCCAGGCGACAGTCGCCTTCCTTAAAGCCAGATATCAGTTATTTGTTAAACAACACCAGAAACCTCCTTTGAGATAGGGTTGCCAACCGTCCTGGTTTTTGTGGTGTCCTGGGATGTCCTGGATAGTTTTTAGGTAGCATCCTGTTTCTTAATATTCAAATACTTATTATTAAATAATATTTGTAACTAACTTGTTATACTCTCCGTGCAGAGGCGGAGTAAGAATAACCTCTGTGGCTGGGGTCGACCTATCGTAAAAGGCGACATAACCACTCTGGCTACGTGGTAGGGTCACAAGCCCCTCTGGATGGCTACTATCCTTGGTTTATAAGTATGCTGCCATAATAATCTTGTGTATGTCTATGGGACAGCAGCGTGTTCGCGGTGCCCCTAGCGTCGCAAACATACATAGACGATAGTACTGCTTACTATTAAGTGGGCCGTCTGCTGTTCCGTAGCAGTAAAAAAAACTAATTCTAAGTAAATCTACTTTCACTACGAATTAATGTAAGTATTGCAACTCTATTACTGCGTCCTGTTTTTAAACTAAATTGTCCTGGATTTTCCAACATCATATCCTAGTTTTTTAAATTTGGGGTTGGCAACCCTACTTTGAGATAATAATAAAGCTGGAAGCTGTTATACCAAGATAACCTAGTTGCAAAAATAGAAATTGGACGTATCATAATATTTGGACACATTGTAGAGTATACGAAATCGAGCAATGGAAGTCCACCATCCAAGAGCTTTTGGCCCGCATAGATCGAGAAATGGGTAGTCTCAAAGAAGAGAAGGCTTCCACTGAAAGGGAGCTGGAACAACTCAATCTTCCCCTGCTGATTTGTTCCGAATGTTTGTCCAATCGTGATGGAAGACGTAGTTCTGAGTTAACTTATGATCTTGCTGATACAGAACTTAAAAAGGTATATTACCTTTTATCCTACTAGTTAGCTTGGCTGTCTTCCTATAGGTACCTAACGAGAACATCCACCACATTTTTCCGTCGTAGTTTGGAGTGTTAATACATTGCTAATTGGTTCCCTGGTAATGTATTCCTTGTTTAGTGTGTGAAATTTATGTCAAAATGTTAGGTCAGAAAAATGGATTAAGAGGTAGGAACACCTCTCAGAAAGTTTGAATTGTTGCAGGATTCCTCGCCAAGTTATCATTGATCTTCAATCATCATCTTCTTTTAATATGGTTTTCGGCATGGTCGGTCTGCTGGGGATCTCATGGTTTACCTAACGTACCGTTGGGCTGAAGCCGTTGAGAGCAAATGAGAAGCCCTGGCTGTTAGCATAGACATCGCTAAGGCCTTCAATCGGGTCTGGCATAGGGTTCTTCATGCGAAGCTTCCATCTTACGGGATACCCGGGAGTCTTTGCACCTGGCTATCCAGCTTTCTTGCTGGGTGCAGTATTACGGTCGTTGTTGACGGTCGCTGCTCCAGTGTGAAGCCTATCAATGCTGGTGTGCCCCAGGGTTGTGTGCTGTCGCCTACGCACATTTATTCTCCATATCAATGATATGTTATCCAGAGATGGCATTTATTGCTATGCAGATGATAACACCGGCAATGCACGGTACACTGGTCATGTAAACCTCTCTCCTGCGGTTTTGGAAGAAAGTCGGGTCAGACTTGTGTCTGAAGTAGATAACTCTCTAGAGAGAGTCTCTGAATGGGGACGACAAACTGCGTATTCTTTGCCAAGAAAACCCCGTTTGCACCTTCGTCTCAGTTCCAAGGAACCCCTCTTTCCATCTCAAGCAGTATTGGGCTCCTTGGTGTTGACATCACGAATGATGTGCAGTTTAGGGGTAATTGGAGGGCAAAGCTAAGCTTGCTTCCAAAAAGCTGGGTGTGCTAAACCGGTCCAAGCAGTATTTAAGTCCAAGGCAACGGCTTGTGCTTGGCGGCATCCAACGGCGCGTAGTTCGAGTTGTCGGCGTTCCCATACTCACAGAGAGTCTAGACACGCTTGGACTTCGGAGAGACTTTGCATCTCTTTACGTATTCTACCGTCTGTACAACGGGGAGTGTTCTGAAGAGCTATTTAGAATGGTGTCCTCGTCGTCTTTCTACCACCGCACTGCTCGCCATCGGCTGGGTGTGCATCCCCATTTCTTGGAGCCTTTTCTTTCTTTTACGAAACGGATCTTAGAACGTTCATGTTGCGTACTCTCAGGATCTGGATTGAGCTTCCGGCTGAGGTTTTCTCAGCGCGGTATGATATAGGGTTCTTCAAAAAAGGCGTAATAATTTTTTTTCGAGGCCGACAGCGCGTTTGTAACGCCTCTGGTGTTGCAAACGTCCATAGGCGACAGTGACCTGCTTGCCTACCAGGGTGAGCCCCCTGCTGAACTCTAGCTATAAAAAAATCTGACGATGGCGATAATGCTAGGGTGATTACTAGCGTTAAATCCCGGTTACAACCAAAACCTACGCTTAGGTAGTCCGCTTTTCAATTATTTTTCTCTATTTCTCACGGTTTTCGGCATCCTTGTTAGTGAGTCCATTGTACGCATATCACCTCTTACGACGTCAAGCCAGCACTCTGGGTTTATCCCTCCTGCTGGAGCGCGGCGCAGGCGGCATGGCTAGACATTTGTTCCCCATATAAGTTACCTTTGCTGCTAATCGTAGCCATTTATCTTCATTACATAGTCATTATTATGATATGCACATTAGAAGAAAAAAAATTAATTAAAGCCATCATGAAAATTAAACTTCCTCTAAGTTGGTATCCGATTGTGACACTTGACTTAGATATCACGGAACTTCCTGTTTTAGGAACTCTGTGTAACGGAAAGTAACAAAAAGATGTTAACAGACCGATGTCAGTCAGCGTGGGAAAAGATCAACAAATTGGAAGTAGTGAAGTTCAAGCTGCAGCTGGATTTGAATGATAAAAACGAAGCCTTGCAGATTGATAAGGACATGCTCAATTTAGACAAGAATAGTGCAAATATCACTTACAAGACTGATCCACTGAAAACACCTAAAAGGTATTTATTACAATATAAATTTGACATTACTATTTTGGGAACTGCCCAAATAAATAAATGAATAAAATAAGGGAAAATTTTAATTAATAAGGGAAAATTAACAATAAAATCTAAATAATTATATATTAATATATATAATTTTAATGAAGTAAATGTAAAAATAATCACATTTTCCACAGATTCGTTACACTTAATTTATTTTTTAAATCAATGTAAACTAGACGACGCTATTATAAGTAAACGTGTATAGAAAGTATTGAATATTTGTTAAACGTACGAGTTCCTTAGTGTTTCTTGGATTTTATATTTTAATTGTTACGCTGAAGACTATAATGTAATGTGGACGTATTTTTTCTTGCACCGGATAAAACAATTTGAAAAGTATTTGACTGTAGCTAAGATGAAACATAGACGCTATCACAAATAGACACTTACACATAGAAACATAGACGCTGTCACAGATAGTGAACACTTGGACACAGATTAAAAAGTGATAACCAAATGTGTATCGTGGTATGTTTACCTGATTGACGACAAGAGCTTTTAGTGAGTAACATCCACCAGTGGTAGAATTAGATCATGCCATAATCTTTGCCCTACTCTCGACTGTCTTCTAAAAAATATTTCCATTAGCAATTTTTTTTATAAAACAGATGCTAATTTTATATACGAATTATAATACTAGTCTGACCTGGCAGACGTTGTTCTGCCATACAAAAAAGAAAATGAACTATTTAAAATTTTGGGGTTATGTTCTGATATGCGAAAAATAAAAATCCCAGAACTCGATCGCAACGCGGCCTACCGGGTCCAATTGCGAATCTAAACCATTGTTGAATCCACTTGAATACACACAAAAAATTTCAACAAAATCGGTTCAGTGACTTATGTACACACGCACATAAAAATTATATGTATAAAGATAGCCTGGGGAGATATGTTTCCTTTTTTAATTACAAAATATATAATATATATTTTAAAGTTTATGTCTAAAAGAAAATAATTAGAATTTATACAAAGGAATGATATTAAAATTTCCTTAAAAATTAAGTAACCCTAAACATTCCCTTACGACAGGCGTAAATGGGGTACCGCACCTGTGGCTGTATAGTAGTGAGTTTGTTTTAATTGTTTGAATGAAACAGATTAAGTTAAGCAGATTAATTTAGTGTACCAGCTGGAATGTGGAAGTAACGTAGTTTAGAGGGTCTTAATTTAACCTTCAAATGCTGTCTTCGTATAATAATATAATAATCATTTAATTTTATTTGCAAAATGTAAGAAGTAAACAAATCTAAGAGGAAAGAAAGAAACGAGAAAAAATGTTTTATTTCAGACATAATAACACTTTTAACTATATACATTAAGTTATATACATTTTTATTAGTACACATAATTGAGATTCACTTGACTTTAAAAGTGCATCCTCTATGGAGTCTTTAATTCCTTAACAACAAACCACAGACAGCGAATAGAAAATGGCATAATGGTCTACTGTTTCTTCTTCTACTGCTTTTATGCGAAACAATGCGAGTAATTTATTTTTGGCCTTTTACGAAATATGACCAATATATATATAAAGAACATATAATTGCTTCTTTAGATGAGGCCTGAGCCAAGCAGTGAAACTTTCAATGGATGTTAAGCGGGGCCGTCTTTACCAGCAGGCTTAAGGGGTGCGGGTGCATCCGTCCTAGTATATTTCACTAAACTCTAACTTATTCAATATCAACGTCATTGGACGGTTTTGTACAGTTTTTTACGTCAAATGCATGATCAAAATTAAAATATTATTAAATTAGTATTAAATTATTGTATTAAAATTACATTGCGTTTTTTTTTTGTTCACAAGAGCGGGTATGCAGGCTGACCGCCTCCGGCGCAGAATATGCTGAAAATTGCGCTGGTGTTATGTTTTATGATCTACGAATATCTTTCTCCTTTCCAGAATGATCACATACGATCAATGGCTAGATAAATGTGAATCTATAAAGAAAATGGCGATGGATGAGCTTCAAGATACGCTTCGCCTCCGCGAGTCCCTGTTTGTGGCTAGAGGGCGCGCGAGGAACGCCCTTCGAGCCCAAACGGATGTCACAAATTACATGTTGCGCAGACGCATCTACGACACGCAGAGGGCTAGGAATGAGCTGGACTGGCAGAGAATGAAGGTAGTTTTTAGCTTTCATTGTTATTGTACTGTATTTACTATTATTTATTATAATTTTACTTAAGATACCTCGTAGCTCAGTGGTACCACACTCGGAGACTAATCTAAGGATCCCGAACTCGAATCCCACGACAGCGTGCACCGCTTAGGCAGTTTTTTCATGCCTATTATGCATATTATAGCATAATTGCCATATACCGACGGTGAAGAACATCGTGAGGAACCTTGCATACCAAGATCATCGGTATGTGTCAATTCCCCTTGGACAAGCGTAGCCTCCCCCTAGAGGGAACGTGTCCGTTAGGCCCAAACCCTAGGACAGACTTTGGCACCTATATTCATGCGTATATTTAATTTTGTGAGGTTGCCTTTGGTGGACGATATAATATTGTGTGTTGGTGGCCACCTCACATTTATTACATCCTTTCATTTGTTTTCTGACGAGTTGATTCGTGTTACATATGTATATTTGACGACCTCTGTGGCGTACCGGTTAACGCACTTCGGTCACGGGTTCGATTCCCGTCCCGCGTCTGGGTGTTTATCTATAATATGCATTTATTTACAAAAAAAGTATATAAGTAGAATATTAGTTGTCTAGTACCCATAACACAAGTGCTATGCTACTTAGTTTGGGAGTAGATGGCGCTGTGTGAATTGTCACAAAATATTTATTTTTATTTATTTTATTTATATATGAACACAAATGAGATGTTTACGTGTGATATGTATTTATATTCAGTATTTAAACCTTATGCGAGTTATTAATAACAGTCAAATACGATTATTTATAAATTAATAAAGATTACAACTACATTTATGTCCTGTCATAAGACAAACCAATATCACAGAAAAACAACGATGCAAAACTCGCACAAAGGCTTTGTTCTGGTATTTTTAACAATGTGCTTTAAAGGGAAAGCTCCGAATACAAATGGTTCTAAAATGAAAATTATTTTAATGGTTTTACCAAACAATTTATATATATAACTGCGATTTATTTATATAAATATAAAGACATAGAAAATCTATTTACTAGTACCACTCTGGGCTTGGGGAGCAAATCGATGTAGTTATAACGGTCTCACAATTCTAACTACATCGACCTGCTATGCTTCTTGTCGTAATGTGATGATGGTCAGCGGTGGTCGCAACGGCTTATCAGTCCCCACCCTGAAAGTTGTTATTTACAACAAAACTTGTCCCGCAGATGGAAGAAAATATGGATAAACTAGCGACGGAGCTGAAAACTATCGGAGAACAGTTCGCTGACAAAGTCAACGCACTGAAAGTTGCTGAAACTCGTTTAGAGACGCGCGGTTATAGGCCTGGCATTGAATTAGCTGCAGACGAAGCAGACACTGGACTGAAGGAAGAAGTCAGGAATTTAAGGGAGACTATCAGGCAGTTACAGGAGAAGTTGGATTGTGCTAAGTAAGATAGTTCATTAATTTATTTTAGATGGGCATCTGTAAATTAGTTATAAATATTATAATTAGCTAGATCTAGCTAGATGACGTAGCTAAATATAAGTAATAGAAACACGCTGTAGTACGATTTCTTTATGTTTTTTTATTGCTATAGGACAGCAGACAGACTGACGGCCCGCTTAGAATTTAGCAGTTACCGTCGCCTATAGGTGTTTGCAACGCCAGTGGCATCGCGAATACGCTGCTGTCCCATAAGGGTACAGGAACTTGGGTCACTAATGCCGGAACACAACACAAGGTTATTATGGCGGTATACTTAATACCAAAGGTGGTCGCCATCCAGACGGGCTTGAGGCCCTACCACGTAGCTAGGGTGGGTTATTTTGTCGCCTTTTACGATAGGCTGACCCCGGCCACAGAGGTTAGTATTCTTTCTCCGCCCCTGCACGTATAAAAATATGTTAGTCCATAATTAGCAAAGCAAGGACAGAGTTCGGTTTGTATTTGGAGAGAGAGAATGTGTCAAACGACTTACGCCCTTGTTAAAACCAAATTAATTAAATTAAGAAATATATTAGTGAAGTAACAGCGACAATACTCAGTGAAAAATTACTTCTAACCTTTTTATTATTATGACAATTCAAACAGCGCCATCTAGTCCCGAAGTAGTATTGAAATGCTTTTGATATGGGTACTGCTATACTTTTTTTTGTAAATAAATACATATTATTATACGTTATACATAAAATATGAGACGGGAATCGATCTTGTGATAATGCATTCAGGCGTGCGATGCCTTTGCGCCACGGAGTTCGCATCAATCTGTCTTCCGTACGTTCGTATTAATACCGGAATAGTTATGGTCGGTATACCAACGACCTCTTCGTGTTGGACATGGATTTCCCATAATATTATAATAAAAAAAATAATAAAAAAAATATTCCAGGCGGAGTACGTAAAAATAATTTTCAGTTCGAGAACAAAAAAATTTGATAACAACCTCTGTGACGTAACGGCTGACGCACGTCTGTAGGCTTGCGGAGGTCACGGGTTTGATTTTCGTCTCTCGTCTGGGTGTTTATTAGTTATCTAGTACCCATAACAAAAGTTGCGTAAATTGCTCCAGTATATTTATTTATTTATAAGCATTTTTCTCCGAGCAGGGGTGGAGTAAGAATATTAATCTATGCGGCTGGGGTCAGTCTGTCGTAAAAGGCGAAAAAATAACCCTTGCTACGTGGTAGGGCCCCAAGCCAGACTAGATGGGAACCAACCCTGGTGTATAATATAAGTATGCCGCCACAATAACCTTGTGTTTTATTCCGGCTTTAGTGATCCAGGCTCCTGTACCTCTATGGAACAGCAGTGTATTCGCGATGGCAAACATTCATGGGCGATGGTAACTGCTTACTATTAGGTGGGCCGTCAGCCTATCCGCTGTTTTTCCGCAATAAAAAATTTTTATTAAACAAAAGCACACTGCAATAAGGATAAACGCTTATAGCAATTTATTTATCCGCATTGTAAAAACACACACACACACACTTCGTAGCTAAACTCTTATTTCACCTACACACACAAATTCCGTTAATCTCAGATTTGTTGAACTCTTGAATGGATAAAACGTTATATTCGACACGCCTGTACCGCGTTTGAACGGTCGCAACTTTCAGAAGGCGACGTGAATAAACGCTGGCGTTGAATATATTATGAGAGTTAAGTGGTAAGGTTTACTTTTCCTGCTCTTTTGAATGTTTTGCTTTACAAATGAATGGGAAATTTAATGCTATAACACCTTTTTCCACTGTCCACGTTAATTTATTTTACAATGAGAGTAAAATCTCTTTAGCTGTATTAAAAAAATCTAATTTGAATTTAAAAAATTGGAATATTAGGTCTTTACCTATGAAATTGCCGTTTTGTATGAAAAAAATTAAACGAATTTTTTTCATGTATTTTTTATTTGTATTAATCGAAGTAATCACCCATGCAATCAATGCATCTTTGTCAACGCAGTGGCAGTTTATTGATGCCCTTCTTAAAGAAATCAGCTGGATGGGAGGTAACAAATTCTTCAAAGGCATTTTGTACTGCCTCTCGGGTATTGAATTTTTTTCCCGCCAAAAAGTTATCCAAGTTCTGAAAAAAGTAGTGGTCTGTAGGCGCAAGGTCTGGTGAGTAGGGCGGATGACGGAGAACTTCCAACCCCAGTTCTTGCAACTTGGAGACCGTCTGCTGTGCAGGTAAAAAACCTTGCCAGTTTGACACAAATTGACCAATATTGTTTTGACGCTAACGTCGAAAGCTGCTGCTAATTCAGCCGTAGATTGTGTATCATCAGCTTCCACAATCGCCTTTAATTCGTCATTGTCGACCAAAGTCTTCGGACGACCGCGATGTTCATTTTTCAGGTTGAAATTCCCGCGTTGCTGCCACGACGGTACTCATATTCCATAATTATTCGAATTTTTAACGTATCCATGATGACGAAAAAGATTGAAACGCGACAAAATCTAACACTAATCAACAAACAAAGGACTACTTTTGGAAAAAGAATTCCATGTTTTTAAAATAAAATTAATTTGAAATTAGAATTCTTAGCTAAACAAAAATTATTTTGATTAGAAATGGCCAGTACTGCAGAACGGCAATTTCATAGGTAAAGACCTATTATTTTTTAAACAGTTCTCCAACGATATAGAGAGCAATTATTGTACACTTTTGACTTAAACAAGCAAGGTTTTTACAATAAAACTTATTTCATTTAAATTGTGGACCTGCAAAGTATGTGCTCTCGTATAATATTTACTGTCTTAAAAATAACTACGTAGACATGACCTATTTATGTAATAATTCCTCATAGATTTACTCTTCATCTAACTATTAAAAACATTTTTATGTTTTTGAAGTGAAAACTTCTTTAGCGGTGCTGTGCACTTTTTTGTGATGGGTAAAAAATATTAAACTCGCGTCAGGACACGTGACCTGTTCGAAAATTCGTAAGACGGAGGGAGTTTTGCTCCAGTAATACCAACCTTATTACTAAAGACTTAAGGTTTATTTTATAATGTGAAAACTTCTTTAGCAGCGTTCTGCACTTTTTTGTAATGGGTAAAAAATGTTAAACTCGCGTCAGGTCACGTGTCCTGATCGAAAATTCGTAAGATGGAGGGAGTTTTGTTCCAATAATACCAATCTTATTAATAATGACTTAAGGTTTATTTTATATTGTGACTTTTAAATGATTGTATTGCATTATTTACACAAATCTATTCAAATTGCAACTTTATTACAATGAAATACAGTTGAGTTTTTGAAGTGAAAACTTCTTTAGGCACGTTGAGCACTTTTTGGGCGAACTATTTTTGGTTTGTAAAGAAGTGTTAATAACCAATTTAAACTTTAATTCTTGATCATAAACACTTCTTTATAAACCGAAAATAATAATCTAATAGCTCGACGATACTATTCACAAGTTACTTAGTTTTCACTTCTATCGGCAGTCCCCAAAGATTGCCCTGCATGTTTTTTTTATTTCTGCGGAGCAGCAGACAAGCTTACTACCTTCTTAAATTACGTTTGCCTATGTTTGCGATGCAAATGGTTTTGCTTACAAGCTGCTATCCGAGTAGTAGTACTGGAAGGTGGTCACTTATACCGGAACACAACACAAGGTTATTATGGCGGCATGTTTAGAGATCATGGCTTGGAGCCCTGTCACGTAGTTAGGGTTGTTTTGTCGAGGCCGACCCCGGCCGCAAGGGTCAGTGTTCATATTCCACCCCTGGATGGGCATAATATTTTTTTAAGACACGGCTGGAACACCGATGACGTAAGAGGTCTGGTACTGCAGTAGGTACCTGTGGATCCGTCTCCATAGCAGAGAACGTGTATGATGCAAATAGACTTTTCTTGTCTATGTATCCATTTATTGAAAGTTTATGAATAAGCACTGTGATATAATTTATAGTATATTGCAGTGTTTAATAAAATCCTTTTTTATCATGCCAGGAACGAAAATTTAATTTTCGTGCCTATTTCTCGGGCAGAGCAAAGCTCTTATCCGTGCAGGGGCGGATAAAGAATACTGAACCCGACGGCCCAGGCCGGCCTGTCATAAAAGGCGACAAAACAACCCTAGCTACGTGGTAGTCGCCGTCTGGATGGTGACCACCCTTGGTCTTAAGTATGTCATCATAATAATCTTGTGTTGTATTCCGGCATTAGTGACCTAAGTTCTTGTACCCTTATGGGACAGCAGCGTGTTCGCCATGCCACCGGCGTTGCAAACACCCATAGGCGACAATAACTACTAAATTATTCTAAGCGGGCCGTCAGCCTGTCTGTGTCCTACAGCAATAAAAAAAACTACACATTTCAGACCAATAAATTTAATGTCAATTAGAAATAAGTCTTTTATCTTAACTTTCCTCCCGTTGATTTCTCGTTCTTTAGGCAACCTAGCAACTGTGAATCAGCAATATAATTTAGACGATTCAATTTATAACATATTTTAGATTACTAGTTTTCATAACCAATCGCAATCATATTGAACTTTCGGTCCTGGCATGATAATAAATATCATTTGACAACCTCTGTGGCGTAACGTTTAACGCAATATGCTATGCTTGTGGAGGTCACGGCTTCGATTCCCGACTCGCATCTGTGTGTTTATCTAAAAAAGTATACATGCAGTATATATGTTATCCAGTACACATTACACAAGTACAACTTAGTGTGAGACTGGTTGGCGTAGTGTGAATTATTCCAGTTATTTATTCGTTCCACCAAAGATTACATTTTCGCTTTTATTTATTTAATATATGAAATAGAAATATTTACAATTAGCCTTGCATGAGAGAATTTTAAAAAACTAAAGTTTATCGGCAATAATAATTTCATTTCGTACGTACCGAAGTTATTTCGTAATATACTTTATACTAATGCATAGGATGATATTATATTTTCACGGACACTGGCTATATTCCCGTCCCGCATCTGGGTGTTTATGTATAATATATATATTTATTAAAAAAAAGGATTTATGTAGTATATTAGATGTCTAGTACCCATAACACAAGTGATATGTTATACAGTATACTTTGGGAATAGACGGCGTTATGTGAAACGTCAATATGTTTATCTTCACTCTGACCGAAATATTGGTCCAATAATAGGTTCTAGTAATTCTCCAAATACGAATATCTATAAACACCAAAGTATTGGTAATGGCCGAGACATCGCGCGACCAAACATTTTATTTAAATTTAGAACTTACCGCTCCATCTATCGACGAGTGATTGAATTAAATGCATTTGCGTCTGTCCTGCAAATTTTGTTGTGTTATTTGTATTTGGAATGTTTATCAATTGTCAACTACATTTTAAGTACTCGTACAGTTAATTAACTACGTTAAGTTTACCGTATACATGTTTGTTTAGAAATTAATGTTAAATTATGATGCATGATGAAAAGTAATAATTAGTATTAATCAACGGATATTATTAACGTTTGTGCTGCTTCCAAGTCAATTCAAAAATAATGAAGATTTAGGCCGGCTTGCACAACCAATCACTAAACCGATTTAGCGCTAAACTTATTTAAATCGTCATTCTGTCCCTGTCACATTGACAACATTTGACAGGGATAGAATGACGATGTAAATAAGTTTAGCGCTAAATAGGTTTAGTAATTGGTTGTGCAAGTCGGCCTTAATGAACAACGACATAGAAGCACGTTGCTTAAACTTGGTGGTGCGACCCACCAGAAGTATGGATAGGATTCCATCCCTTCCCTAAAACACTGATATAGGAGTTTTAAACGAACACCACCGTTTGGTATTATCTTTGATAATAACAGACTGTCATCTTATAAAACAAAATAAGACAAGTTTATATTTTTTGTTGAATTAAAACAATGTCCCTGAAAGCCACCCACGCAAATAAACGCACAAAAGACATGCTTTAGACAATAGGTTTTTTTTAAATGGATGTTTTTATATTATAGTTATATAAAATACGGTGTAGATATTTTTCTATTTTTGGACCTTTTTAACATCATTTATAATCTTTGTTTAGGCCTCGTTTGTATATAAAATGTATCCTCATCTCAATTTGTAGGTAACATATTTTAAAGCCAGAAATGTTTATATAGTGATAAAAGGAACGTCGATCTGACAAAGGCGACAGGAAAATCCTGTAGCTGAAAACGCATTTTGAGCATTAATACGTAACGACCTATCTCATGAAACGTCATGAGTACCGCATTTTATCTATTTTAAAGCTTACTTAAAATAATCGGTAAATTTAGTTAAAAAAAAGTTTATATAGATTAAAAATGTGAATTGACCCCGACGTGATTTGAACACGCAACCTTCTGATCTGGAGTCAGACGCGCTACCGTTGCGCCACGGAGTCGATAACGTTGAAGTTAAATTAACGCTTTAAATCAAAACTAACGCTAAACTTTAAATATCATGTAATTCTGTTAAACAGGAAGAAAAATGTATATTGTTCTAACAGCATATCGTTCCGGTTTAGAAAATTCCATTTCGAATCGATATTCCATGATAAATATATACAGGTTTAAGTTTCCATGACATGTATAATGTAATCTATAATAATTTTATAGATGTGATTTATTTTTTTAAGTAGCGTCTGCTGTCTAACTCTTCATACTTGATTGACGGCGACTGACGACTGGTTAATATGAATGGCGCCTCGCTCGCTTTTTATCCGTGCAGAGGTGGAGAAAGAATACTGACCTATGCGGCCGAGGTCGGCCTGTCGTAAAAGGTGACAAAACAACCCACCAAGCTATGTGGTAGGGCCCCAAGCCCGCCTGGATGGCGGCCACCTTTGGTCTATAAGTATGCCGCCATAATAACCTTGTGTTGTGTTCCGGCATTAGTGACTCAAGTTCCTGTACCCTTATGCTACAGCAGCGTGTTCGCGATGCCACTGGCGTTGCAATCACCCATAGGCGACGGTAACTGCTAAATTCTAAGCGGGCCGTCAGCCTGTCTGCTGTCCTACAGCAATAAAAATATCGCTACTTTCTTTATTTGAGAGTTTTAATGATCTATTTTCTCTATTCCTTTCCTGTTTTTGGAGACCGACGATGCGGGAAACGCTCAAAACCTTCTTAAGTTTTAGTACTCGCTCACCAAGTCTGAGGACAGTTCTCCTATAATACACCGGAATTTGATATATGTTAAATTCTATAATATATCGCAAGGCTTGTAACGTACAATTTGACGTAAACATAGATCCGGACTGGGGAAAACTACTTTTACATTTACATATTTGGTCTTGTATGGAAATTGAACCCAAATATATGACTGTACTTGGCCACTAACGTAGCTACTGATACATCCATGCCCTCATTTAATACGAGCTTCTTACAAAGTTTTATATAGCACTAATATAGTTTCGTCTAATAGTCTCGTCTAAAACCAGGCCTGTCGTAAAACTCGATAAAACAACCCTAGCTACGTGGTAGGGCCCCAAGCCTGGTTGGATGGCAACCATCCCTGCAATATTCCGCAGATGCAATATGCAATAAGTATTCCGCCATAATAACCTTGTGTTGGGTTCCGGTATTTGTGACCCAGGTTTCTGTACCGCTATGCGGACGGCGGCGTGTTAGCAGAGCCACTGGCGTTGCAAACATCATTATACTGCTAATATTAAGTAGATCGTCAGCCTGCGTTCTTCACTCTAGGACTCGTTTGTTAAAGTGCCCTTTAGTCCTGTCATAGACATGGCCGGCACACTTTCACTACAGCATGTATAAATGATAATCAAAAATAATGAGACAATAATAAGTAATTTCTGCAATGGATTATTTTCAGAGCAACATACAATGCCCTAGAAGCTGCGTCTATCAAAATCAGTTTAGATTTGAACGACAAAAATCAATCACTGGAAACTGATACACGGGCTCTGGAGATGAGGGCGGCACTGGAGCCGAAAAGACCTGAAGGAACCGATAAGAACTTGATCTTAGCCAGCATGGCTGATGAGGTGCCGAAGGTGGTCAATTGACTCTTTGGATCTGCATGCGAATATCGCCTCTTTGGTACTATGAATTTGTGCTATCTGTTTAAATTCTTTATAATGCTAGCAAATTGTATATTTTCGATAAAATTAGGCGAGAATTTTTCGGCCATACCTGTATTCAAATTATTTAAGTATAATTTTTCTTAATAACATTATATATTTTGTTGTAGAGATTTTTATTTTCATACTATTTTGTTTATCCTTATTGTAAATTTTGATTGTTTAATAAATTTTCTATGGACATATTATATAATAGTATTATTTCGTTTGCAATGAATTACCTGAAGTAAAAAGAAATACTAATATTAAATTTACATAACCTGGAACTAATACAAGAGCAGCGGTAGACCTAAAAAACGATAAAAAGAATGTGCGATTCTTGATAAGAGGGTTTGGAAGTCACAGATGAAGAATACCAGGGTATAATAAAATGGAAGAATAAGATTGAGCAAAGCCAAATAATTGCGATAAGGCCAAGCTAATGATAGGTTGATATAGAGAGAGCACAATGCTCAGAGTATCTTTTATGGATCATATTCGCAATTAAGTCATCGGTCAAATCCTAAATTACCAACATGACTTATCATATAAATAATCAAGCTGAGGTATTAGTGGGGTGATTACAAATGCTGGAGAAACAACAACGTGTTCTACAGAGGAGAAAGAACTGTAGGATGCCCCTGGCAAGATGGGCCGACGGCCTGCGGCTAACAGGAAGTGGATGCGACAAATATAAGTCAAGGTCAATAAGTTAAGGGGTAACCTCACCATATGTATCTTATGTTGGTGATCCAGCGGTCGACTTAATAGGTTGATGACATCATTATATATAAATATATATATATATATATATATATATATATATATATATATATATATATATATATATATATATATATATATATATATATATATATATATATATATATATATACCTAGTCAGGTCATAAATTCTGTCACATGTTTAATGTAAAATAATTGTAACAAGTTTATTCATTATGTAACCATTTATATACCAAAATGAACTTAACAAAACATAGATTCTTATGACATTAAAGTTTATTCAAAATGACCTCCGTGATTTTGAATACAAGCCTTCAATCTGCGCGGCCAGTCCTCTATCGCAGCACGAACGAGGTCCATGTCAATATCGGCGGCTGCCTTAATCAAGGATGTCTTGAGTGACTCCAAATTGGGATGAGGCTTTGAACACGCCTTTTCCTCCAAGTGTTGCCATATCTTGTAATCTAACGGATTCAAATCTGGACTGGAGGAGGGCCAGTCTTCGTGCCGGATGAAGTCGATTTCACGCGCCGCCAGCCAGTCTTGTGTGCTCTTCGCTCTATGAGCTGGCGCCGAATCTTGTTGGAATACCCAGTGCCTGTTATTGAACATGGTATGAGAAACAGGTTCCACAAGGTTCGTCAGGACTGTATTTTGATACACAACAGCATTCGTTTTTACACCTTTCTCACAAAAATGTACCTCTGTTAAGCCCCAATAAGAAACTCCCAACCATACCATGAGCGAGGATGGAAAATGACCTCGTTGGACACGCGGAATACGGTTGCTCGCTTCTTCACTACTGTGTGCGTACACCTTATCATTTTGTTTGTTGTAGCTCTCTTCTACGGTAAACATTTTTTCATCCGAAAAAAGAATTTCCCGATATTTTTTTCCCGCGTACCACTTCAACAAAGCGCGGCATCTCTTCAGTCTCAGGTCCATTAGACGAGCATTCAAACGATGTCCTGTTTTTCTTCGATATGCCTGAAGCCCTAAGTCTTCATTTAACACCCTTTTCACCGTGGTTCTGCTTAACCCCATCTGAAGGGCCAACAGTTTCTGCTTACGTTTGGGATTTCTTTGAATTCGTGCCTTCACAGCTTTTATCACTGCTGGAGTCCTAACAGACCGAGGGCGACCACTTCTTGACCTGTCATCTACACTAGAGTCTTCATTGTATCGTTTGATGGTACGATAAATGAATCTTTTGGTTATATTCAATTTTTTCAGTATGTTAAAAATTTGAATTGGCACGTAACCGCAACGATGCAACGCAATAACTGCAACACGGTCTTCTTTAAGCGTCCACTCCATATTTAAAAAATGAGTAAAATTCTAAAAGTATACATTTTTATTTTCATGAACAATTCGAGATTCGAATTCAATAAACTTTTTTGTGGCCAGCATTCTAAAAGAAAAGTTTTTACTGTGTGACAATACTTATGACCTGACTAGGTATATATATATATATATATATATATATATATATATATATATATATATATATATATATATATATATATATATATATATATATATATATATATATATATATATATATATATATATATATATATATATATATTTATTTGGTTTGTTATAGTTACTACATTGAGACATTGATACTCATCTACTGATCATCATCCCAGCGTTATGTCTCGGTTGCAACCCAAACTTTCGTTTCGGTGCCCGGGATCCGCTTTCCGACTTTTTCTACTCCACTTCGCGTGATCTTCAACATCCCTAGTAGTGAGCCCATTGGCACGCATATCACCTCTTACGACGTCAAGCCAGCACTTTTTGCGTCTAACCCTCCTGCCGGGGCCCGGCGGAGGCGGCATGGTCAGACATTTGTTTCCCAGGTAAGCATCCGGTAGCCGCAAACATGGCCGTACCAACGGAGCCGACACTCCTACAGTTTATCTGCAATGTCACGGACATGGAGACTACCGCGAATGCAGGAGTTCCTAACGCGGTCCTTTCGCATTACTCCACACATCCACCGCAGCATATTCATCTCCGTGATACGCAGTTCCTGCTTGTGTCGCTCTAATACCGGCCATGTTTCACAGCCGTATAAAAGGACAGGCCTAATGATGGTCTTATAGACCTATCCCTTCAACTTTACCGTCATCTTGGGGTCACAAATGACACCAGTTACCTCACTCCATTTGGCCCACGCGGCAGCAATGCGTGCCTTGACGTCGCAATCGATGTCACCAGACGCATGAAACACAGATCCCAGGTATTTCACTTGGTCCGTGCGCTCGACCGTTTCGCCGCCTATGCGTACGGGTGTGGGATCTGTGGAGTTACAGGCCAAGTACTCGTTCTTCACCACATTGAGCTTCAAACCACCTTGAGACATTGATACTATAATAACTATATAAAACATAAGACTATATGTGTAACATAAAAAAACAAACACAACATGCGTAAAACTATTTTAAGAATAATCAGAAAAGTTCGGTACAAATACTGGTAAAAAAAATTCAAATATAAATTCTTATTTATATTACTACCAATGATATTTTATAATTGATTACTACTTAAAAACAGTACCAAGTAATCTGCTAAACTTGGGCATGGCACCATCTAGAATAATCGAGGTAGATCGACAATCGATACAAGATGTAGTACAATATTATACTGATATGGATATTTGACAATCTCCTTTACGAAATGGCTGTCGTACGGGTTCGGTTGTCTTCCTGAATCTGGATGTTTATGTACAATATTTTTTAATTTACAAAAAATAAAAGTATATGAGTTGTTCTATAACACAAGCGCTTTACTTTACTTTGGGACTAGATGGTGCTTTGTGAACTCTCCCATTACATTTATATTTAGACAAATCCAAAGTACTTAATAAGATTACAGCATCCGTACCAATAATGGACTCCATGGATAACTCCAATAATGGAGGCTCCCGTTGTGATCCGTCATGGTTTGTTTAGTTAAGTGGACCTGTGTTTGTATAAAAGGGGGTGGAATCACAACATCTTCACACTCTCGAGTTGGTCTTCTTATCTACGCCTACTCCAGAATCTAATCGGTAAGTTTTATTATCATTTACTTCTACCTTCATGACTTAAGTGGTTAATTTTAATTATACTCGTTCTTTACTGCAAAAAATTCACCGGCGCATGTCCCAGAACGGTCCTCCAAGATGGTATAGCTTTTTGAAATATTGGCAATTCGGTTATTCTTTTTGATCTAAAAATATTTAACTTGATTTTGAATAATTTTAATATTAATTTTCATTTATCATCATCATCATCAAAATGCGCTGTCCAAAATATGCTTTCATCAACATTCGTATCTCTCCAGCTGTATTTTTTTATTGCTGTAGGACAGCATACAGGCTGACCCCCCACTTAGAGTTTAGCAATTACCTTCGTCTATGGGTCGCCAGGGGCATCGCGAACACACTGCTATCTGCGTATTTGTAATGGAACCTGGTCACTTATACCGGAACACAACACAAGGTTATTATGGCGGCATATTTAAAAACCGAAAAGCAAAATTCTAAATGAAACCAGTTTTCATAATTTTTCTTTCACGAAAGCATTATGACTTGCGTGGCATATCTTCAAATGCAAGTGGTTGACTTTGGAGTCCATTAAGTACTGTCTCAGAGCAGGCGTTCTTCCAAGATATTTGGGTCCAAGTCAACCTTTTATTCCAGACAATGATTTCCTTTCAGAGTTAGGAAGACAGGTAGCAGTTGATGCTGTAAAACTTTGATCGCATCTATTGTAGTTCTAGTAATTACTGCCTTTATAGTCGAAAAAAAATCTAATCTGTTAATATAGACGGAATTAAAACTTGTCTAGCAAGATTTTACAATTTAAAAAACCTATTTAGTTTAGTTTTGTTTACATAATAACATGACTCATTTGAGAGTCTATCTCTAAATTATTCTACGTTATAGAACACGGAGTTCTTATTAGTATTTTATACGTTATAGACAAAACTCGTAAACGGTCAAAATCAGTTATGACTAATTTTATATTGAAACTGCTTTCGACTAAGAACCAATGTTAACTTTTCCTCGGGAACTAACAGATTATTCTTTTTTCAAATTTATTACCAACTCGATTTACCCTTTCAGAATTTTACTAACCAGCAATCGCTCTCATAAAAATAGGCCACAAATATTAAAAAAAATATATAGAATCATCAAACATCGACGCGCTGTTTGTACTAGGTTTGTACTTAGTGGATTCTGACTCCAAAGCTCAAGCTTTGTGTGCAACCAGTATTATACATTATGATGATGATGAATTATTATGTTAAAGCTATAAAATTATTACTACTTACAGAGTAGTAACAGATCCTAAAATGGTTACGGTAAATTTTTATAATACAGCCGGTGTGAAACGCCCGTAAGCATGAAATGAATAATATGTCCTAGTAACCACTAGGCTATGCACTATGTGCACCTTTTTTCCGCTACCCTTCCTTTTTGTCTCCAAATGATGAATACAGAAAATACCCATTATGGTGGAATAAATTACAAATATTTTTTATTACTATTGATGAGAAAAAACAATGTACAATGCGATTCAAATATGAATAGGAACGTCAATGACCTCTATCTGTCAAATGTCACTAGAAAAGTACGGTTTGGAACGAAACCTTATTTGCGTATCAATAATCATGAGTGGAATTGAAGTCATAAATACAGGTAACATACCTAATTTTATTTTAAACAACAGTTAGTGGAATAAATATTAAAAACCTATGCTATGATGTCACAACATGACGCAAAGTAGATCCTATTTTTGTTTGAAACGCATTATATGTCGTTTTTTTTCAAATATATTTTGGCTTTCATTAACTAACTACTCGAACTAATTGACTGAAACAATTCTATCATAGTCTTCTTCTCAATTTCCCAATGTTTTAACAAGTCGTTTTAATTTCAACCAAAAAGAGCTTTGACTGTAACATATTTATATTTTAGTTATTTCGACGACATGATTTCATATGCGGAAATATTACACTTTACATAATTTTGAATCAATCATACTGTACGTATCCGGCTAATGTAATAACTATTTTAAGTTTAGGAAGTCATGCGCGGCAAGATAACTGAGATCCGCTTCCTAAATGGCTTTCATGACACCATACAATACATGTTATGGATGGGATTGTTTAATTTATGTATTGAATTGTCAAAATTTGTATTTAAAAGGACGAAGCCACAAAAGACCAAGAAGAACAGAAGTAAGTGGTCAAGAATATTTCTTCATATAAAGTAAAAAGTTACGAAAAGTAAAATTAGAAAAAAAGCGGAAAAAGTTTTAAAATTTACCTTGCCGGAATTTGAGGATTCACAACTGGAAGACAATGCTCTAACTACTTAAAATTAAATTATAACCGTTTTGCCATTTCACATGAACCGAGAATAATCTCTGTTCGGTATAATACCAGAATAATATTTTTACATCGATTGTATAGTATAAATCTTATTTTCTGTGTTTGTTTCATTTGTGATAGTCGTTAGTTACCGGTTTAATAATACCTACCAATTTAGAGGTTGTTTACATTTGACTTTTGTTAAGTGCGGAAGTCTACAGCCTTTTGTCCCGTGTACAGGATCAGTCTATAATAAAAAAATTTTTACTCGGTGAAACACGTGATATTTAATTTATTAAATAATTTTTCATATTACCATAACTAAAAGCATTGCTTGCCACGGTTTTGAATATATGAATAATTTAAATACTATTAATGCTTTAATTTATTCTCGGCTTATTGAATTTTGGTTTGATAAAAATTGTAGTAAATATAAATATTAAATATTGTAACTAAGTCAACTACAATTAACACGTTGAATGCCATGACGGACACCATGTGTCCGACATCATGCTTTCCCCCAAGGCCACACCAATATATCAAGAATCATTCAGTAGTCGCTGGAGTGGTTTTTTTTTGCAATTTTTTTAGAAAATAACTTAAAAAATAATACGTGACTTACGAAAACATCAATGTACTTATTATGTTGCGAGATGTCAAATGGCAGACATTTTTGAGAATAACTTCCAAGTCCTTTCGATTTTTTTTATGCCAGGTACTTACTAAGGTGCGGCCCGGATCCAAACCCTTGCTTTAGTAAAAAGAGTTGAAATGGTATCCGTCGGCCGCCTAGAGGCTTTTGTATTGAATGAGGGCATTATTATAGTTTTTATTTGTTGCTGTAGGACAACAGACAGGCTGACGGCCCACTTAGAATTTAGCAGTTACCGTCGCCTATGGGTGTCTGCTACGCCAATGGCATCTCCAACACGCTACTGTCACTGGCGCGGGCTTAGGGCCCTACCACGTAGCTAGGGTGGGTTGTTTTGTCGCCTTTTACGACAGGCCGACCCCGGCCGCAGAGGTCAGTATTCTTTCTCCGCCCCTGCACGGACAAAATGGGGTAGATTTTTTGTACGAAGTTACATAGATTTATTTCGTATATGTGTAGAATTTAACGTCTAAAGCAAGCTTCTAAGACTACAGCAACAAAGGGTATCTATTTAGTTTCAAAAGATGTAGGTAATGCGTACGCTGTATTACGGTAGCATTGTACAGGAATCGTCATAATGACGGCCATCTTTGATATTTATTTTAATCATATTTCACTGGTCATCATTAGTATAATAATAGCGAAATTTATGTATAGTCCAATTCACGCTTATATATGTCCTACATACAAATCGCTAAGCTAATTAACTTTCTCTTAATCCATAAAATATACTTTTCATTTGATTTCGTATTACTATGATCGATTAACTATCATCTACCTCCTTAATTTTTATATAATAACATTGTATGTTTATAATTTAAATTAATTAATAAATTATTAATAATTTAATCAACATAAGTAATAATGACAATATGTGAAAATTAATTACATTCACCAAGTGCAGTTGAAATCATTGCTGATGCTCCTAAAAGATCATTCGTGAGTTTAAACTCTGAAGGTTGTCCGGTTACGAAAGAATGTTGTAGATCTACCAACGTTTTTATTGTTAGTCTAGTTGTAATTAGAAACATGACTACGTTAATGTACGGTGAAATATAATTTCGTTTATTAAAGGATATAAGCGAAAAAGCAATATATTTTCTGAATTGGAAACCTTAACAGGTTTTATCTAAAGGTCAACCAATTACACAACCTAACACCACAATTTGCACTTGGCCCCAACTTACGAGGAATACTAATTTTATGTGTCACTCTTTCTTTAGAATACGCTCTTGTACCATTTTATCTTAAATATATATTTTTCAATACCAGATGTAAGTGTAGAGCATTAAATTTTTTTTTATTGCTGTAGGACAGCAGACTGGCTGACGGCCCGCTTAGAATTTAGCAGTTACCGACGCCTATGGGTGTTTGCAACGCCAGTGGCATCGCGAACACACTACTGCCCCATAAGTGTACAGAAACTTGGGTCACTAATGCCGGAACACCACACAAAGCTATTATGGCGGCATACTTATGACCATCTTTCCTCCATCCTTGGCCCATCGCCATCCAGACGGGCTTAGGGCCATACCACGTAGCTAGGGTGGGTTGTTTAGTCGCCTTTTACGATATGCTGACCCCAGCTGCAGAGGTCAGTTTTCTTACTCGACCGCTGTACGGAAATAATTGGATTGGATTCAACATATCACATGTGCCAAATTTCTTTCCATATCCCATTTATTTACTATGAAAGCATAGCCATCTAAAGAGATCATAGAATAAATACTTCACTACATCAATAGAATTCTATCTACGAGTGTCTACGAGTATTGTACATAAACGATCACTTGCTAACAGTTAAAGTAAACACGTAAGATTATATGCACGTGTATACGCCGCTCTATGTAACCTGTCGATCCAATTCAGGCAATCATAGCTAATAGTTCAATCACTTTCGTACATGCCCAATTGTGGGACGGGTATGGGTTGATGTTATTTCATTTGACCTCAAACAGTTTCCTTTATCGACTTTCGTTCCGAACAACGCGGAAGGTAAAGCTTTTTTTTATTCATATAAATATACTTTCGGTTCAATAAACCTATTATAACTAGTTGTCTCGTAATTATAAAGGTTTTATTAATAAATGGAAATGATACTTTGCTTCCGATGTAATTGAGATTGTATTTAATTATTCCGGATTACACAGTTATTTCGTTCACATAAAATGTATTTTATTTATTTTTCCTTAAGAGAACTATCACAAAATCATAATCTCATAATAGTATAACAGGTAAAGATATTACATTTTTATTTTCAATGAGGGCTTTAATAACTAATGTTATAAAATTAGAGCTGAAATCGTAACCCGCCCTCTACAATTCTGCTGTTTAGTTTTGTTAAAACCTGCGTTTTTATTATTTATTTAATCAAAGCACTGGCATGTTTTTCAGAAGTATAATTCAAAATATGCTTAAGACTTTTCTATTACATTTTTTTTCTTCTATCTATCATGTCTTTTTGAATATACACATTATTTTTTGATTTAACTAATTTTTAATTATTTAAATTGTTTGCTTTTTAAACTGTAACTCTGTGTTGGGACTTCGGCTCAACAAGTTTAACTTTCTTAACAGACATATCTTTCCATAAGCTTTACTTCCCTCCGTCCTTTATTCTTTACACCATCTTCCGTTATCAATTATTTATGAAATGATGGGGAAAAAATGATAAAATATATTACTAAAAATTATATTACTTAGCTCAAAACAATACAAGACTAGTCTCCAACCAGTTATGTTGATTTTGTAATCAAACATGCAGTCTTCTTGGTTTTAATATTGTATTAGACTCGTAAATCATAAATTATAGGAAGCTATTTCCTTTATAATATTTAATTTAAATATTACGATAGGGAAACCCCCAGCTTGTTTTAACATGTGCTCATAGCTGTAAAAGTTACAATCATAACTTTCTTAAATAATTTATGAGTTTCTACTGTTAAAACTCTGATACAAATTTTTGGATTTAGAAGATCAATGCAAAGCATCATCGAAATTTTTATTTTCAAATGACAGATATACATATATTTCGTAAATTTACGTTTTCATTAAACTATCTAACTTTGCAATCTAATGAATTTATTAATTTAATTTAAAAACAAAACAAAGATAGTATCTAAAAAGGTATTTTACCGTACATGTTTCGAGTTAAGTTTCAATAAGCTATTCCTATAATTAAAATAAAGTAGGTAATTAAAAAAATAGCTAAATGAATGATTTAATAAAGAAATGTGGACAAATGTCAATATTTAGATATATATATTTAGAAAGGCAATGTTAGTTCTTTATTTTGATTACTTGTTTTGATTTACTTTTGTATTGTTCCTATACTATCTAACGATCCTGTACTTTAAAATATTATAAGATTCATATTGTACATGTTACATACATGTTCATAAAAAAATGACGAATGGTGATCCATATTAGGATAACCCTTAATTAAAGACTTCCTAGATTTGGATGCTTTCACAGATCCGTTTCCCGGGGGCATCCCTGACATCGAACGCCCCACCTACACACGCATATACTCACCTGGTCACATATTTAAACACAATCCACCACGAACAGTCGTGGTCAAATCTTGCATTTTAAACGTGTCGTATGTTTATAAAATTTGTAAAATTTATTGACGAAAATGAGTGTCAAGTGAGGTGAGTGTTGTGATTATGATGACACGAAAACTTTTACTTTGTGTTTAAATGTCCTTGAAGAATGTTTTGATATAACAAGGTTTGTTCAAAAAAGTGTTCTTTTACGGAGATTTTGTTATTCAAACTTTTCAAATGTAGACAAGTTATTTAAAATAATCGTGGTTATTAAGGGTTGATAAATTAATAATAAATATTAACATGATCTAATGTTTATTTTGAACACCGTCCGTTTATTTTCAAAACTTTTGGTTATTATTGCCAGAATGGAAAATGTTCAAAGTTTAAGATATTATTTCTTATTTTAGTTTCCCTAATTATTGAGAAGGATTATTAGTGTTATCATTGACTGCATATAACAGAAATATAAATATGAAAATTTGACAATTATAAATTAGGGACAAGCGTACCTCATCTATGAGTGTTTATAGAAACAGTATTTATACTGTTTTTTTTTTTATAAATTTTTCGTTCATTATTTATGCTCAGAAAATTGTTCGACACATAGAATTTTCATAATAAATTTTTGGCAAACTTTTATGCGATGATTTTTTTTTCACCAAATAAAGTTCGTGTAGAATATAATTTACTTATTATTAGTATATTCTACCCAATAAAAAATATAAACATAGTGAAACTTTAGTCTCGTCTTTTCATAAAATCTCGTGTTTCGATGGCTTTCCATCTTGGAAGTTTTGGATGCAACCTTGATGAAACTACTATAAATTAATATAACAGCGAATAACTAAAGAGGTTCCGTTCTTTTCTATTCCAGAATCCCTTATCTTTGTCTTTCGTAATAAAAAAAACAGGGATTTCGCTTTCATTCAGTTATAAAAAATCATTAGCGTAAATTTTTTATCAGCAAAGCCTCTTTTAAAAAACCCATCATAGCTTAAATATATATTACGGTATAACATTTATTTTGAGTAAATCCAACATTCAACACAATCTAAAATTTTATATTAAAGTCTCGTGTATTACTATGTACACATGCATATACTTTGTACTGTACTTTGGCAAATCCGATATTTAACACCTGAATGACACAGACGATATTTCAATTTCACATATGATGTCAATATTATGATGTCAACAATAAATTCCAATATAATGTAAATTAAAATTTTACAGCATCACTATAAATCTGGCGCCAACTTTATAATAAAACGAGTTACTAAAGAACAGTTGAAATTTTTCCTGTACAATAAGTAATGATGCGCATTAATTATGGCTAGAATTTATTTAATAAAAACATTTAAATTTATGTATTTTATGTAGTCAATATAAAAATTATTTATTCTATTTATTAACCTACCTTATAGTTTAATCAGTATATATATGCCCATCAATTGTTCTTAAAAAATCCTTCAATACATAGTTTTCACCTAGTGTCTTTAAAAAAAAAAGGAATTTATAGGACTTTTTGACTTTAAACTTACTACTGGCATTTGAACATACAACTCAAGACTTTTAATAGTGCTCGTCAGTTTCAACGATTTTTAGCCTGGTACACTGACAGAGTGTGGCTATTTCGTATAATTTTTCAGTATATTACAAAATTTCTAAGTCACCGCTATTTTTATCAATTTCATGCTTATAAGGTGAAATGTGTTATTAAATCTAAAAACATCGCTATTCTTGAAATTTATAATACTAGCAATAATAATTGGTATTTTTCATTATGTTAATTCATTTTTTATTAATATGATCATTATTTTTCCTTAGATATCCGCTATGTCAGGCAAAATCATCGCAGCTATGATTGCTATCTCTGGGCTGGCGCTATTCAACTTCGGCTATGTTAACTGCAATCCTGCTATTGGTGAGTCTTTTACTAGCATATATTTATTATTAAAACAATTCCAAAATCATATTTAATACGTCAAGCTAAATTCGTGTATCTGATAAGTAGGTTTACAGCAAGTCAATTCCATGAATTCTGAATTTTAAGCTCGTCTTAACTGACTCTTTAATATATGCCAAGATATGTTATTGTTGGCTATTTTTATAGAACAATTCTATACTATCAACGTCGATTCTAATTTCAATGTTCATTTGATATTAAATTGGCAAAAATGTAGCTCTATATGCTAAATAATTTATTTGGTTCTGAAAACTATGTGTATTAAAGTAATATTAAGGTACTCGTTTTCAAATATAACTGCATCATCAGTACTAAGTCACAGTTGCATTTTAGTACTAGTTGAATCTAAACTCCGCAATCTGATTGCAAATAAGATAACAATATAAAAATATATACTGCTTCGAAGGCGACTGTCGTCTGTCCCTACGACCAAAACTAAACGTAGCGCAAGTGTTTTATTTTACTTTATAAACAAAAGTTATAGTCCCCCAACTAATTTGAGGTTTCACAAAAAGAGGAAAAAAATTTTTTTAGCTGTTAAGAATACTTTTATTTTATTAATTTCAATTAATACATTTATATAAACTAGGTTATACGGTGCATACACATTGCTCAGGGAATTCCAAGCTACCTCGTTGCGCGGTTCATTACGTCGAGATATATAGCCATTTTCAGAAAAAAAAAACAAAATCTTCAGACAACCCTTTGTTACATCATAAATATAGTTTTCCTCGTTCTATGTCTATTACAAGATTAATATTCCGTGTTCGTATAATTACGAAATAATTCTAAGTTATCCTTTTATCAAACTCTAACTGATTGTTCTTTAACCCCCATTAACGCCGAAGCGTCCTGATTTTGTAGTAAACGCGATTATATTTTTAAGTTATGGGCAAATAAATTGTTGTCACATATTCCAACGTCGAATTTAATATTTTTTACAGAATCCGGGCACCATAATTCCGATTAGGCTTGTAGAAAAAATATGGCCGATTTAAATATAAAAAATGTGAATTTTTTTTAAAAACATTTGGGATTTTTTTCGCAATGTCACCGAATAGATTTTATGCTATAATCGTGATCAGGGGTGATCACTAGAGTTAATTATAAATCACAGAATTTTTATCTCACCCTTCAGCGTTAATGGGTTAAAATGACGCAATTTAAGTTTTTAAATTGCGCTAGTTGTATTTTCATTTATTTTTATCCCATCAACCATTCACTATTGAGACCCTAATTTTGATTTCTTAGTACATACCCAATCCTTTCGCTATGTGTTAATATTTTGCTGTTTGAAAGATATATTATTAAACCAAGACTGTAACCTTTATCAGTATATAGAGTAACAATACACATGTAATGTGTTATAATTACATACGCAGAGAAATTACTCGTCGCTCACGCAGAGCACGCAAAAGTACTCAGGGTCGACATTGCATAAATGCGCTTTTTAAGTCGCTATTTAACAACAAGAGAAAATAAAGTATATAACTTTGTTAAAAGGGTTCATACTTGTGATATATACATATAAAAGTATATTTAAATACATGTAATACATATAAAAGTATATTCGACAAACTCTTCTCCTCTTCAATCACAAAGATAAATAATAGAACACTCTCCCCGTATTATTCAAACGATATCAATATGAAAAATGGTTTTAACATTGCAAGAAGACATTTCTGAACGCAGCTACGGTCTATCAAGTTTCATTTACATTTTAATTCATGTAACGAAACTTTTACCATAATTAAAAAACGTTGTAAATTTATATAACTTTAGCAAAATTAAGACGTTCTGCGTACAAAACATTTATACCTTTTAAGTTAAACCTTTTTTTATTGTTTGCTTTTTTTTTATTTAACAACCATACGGTCCACTTAATATTAAGCAGTTATCGTCACCTATGAATGTTTGCGAAGTCAGAGTATCGCTAACATGCTGCCGTCCACGTAGAACTGGAACCTGGGTCTCAACACAAGACACAATATATATCATTAGTTCAGAAAATATTTTCATATGTAAAGTGTATACGTATTATTGGAAAGTGTATTTTAGTATATCGCTGAGCTTTCTTTAATATAAAAATGTTAAGGTAATTTTTCACTTGCCTTCAAACACATCGATGTATCAAAAAGACTCTGATTGATAGAAAAATTAAAATACTGACATATTAATTTCATAACATCAAATTCGTCTCATATGTAGTCGACATAAATAACGTTCTAAGACAATTTACAGACGTCAATAAAAATCAGGTTTGACAAGTAACATCTAAAAGCACAGAACAAAGAAAAAATTGCGGTATACTTTTGCAACTTACGACAAAATGAGGTCAAACTGGTTCTCAAAATTCTAATCTATGAATTTATTAAAACTAGGTTTTCGTCGCAAGAAAATGGTTTATAAATGTAGATTATAAGGCTGGTTGGATAGATTATGTGAAGGATTTATATTCTTTGAATTAATGAGAAATATTATGAATACAAATATGTTTCTCGTTCATGTTTAATATCCATTTTCCATATTGGATAGTCTATTATTCTATTTTAAATAGTGACAGAAAATAGATTATAACGTTCCAGTCAAACCTTTTAGTTTAGTCAGAAAATAAGCTTGCACGGAAAATATCGTGAATATTACAAATTTCCGAGGGACACTCATAATCGTTTACAAAAGTAGCTACGCTTAATTATAGCAATAATTTAGATATAAGCAAAGTTTTAAGCCCAGGCCCGAGAAAAAAGGACGTTGGTGTAAGTACTTATCATTTTTCATCAAATTCTAACGACTGCAGGCTGTACTTACTAAGGTCCTTAGAGCATCTGCTTGTCCGGAGTAGCACCTGGTTTTAACCACATGTGGTAATGTTTTGTACTTTTACAATTCTCCAAGTAATGTCCCTCTCCATCAATGTATTTGTATAAATGAAATAGATGTGATGTAAACAATTAACTTAACAGCTAAATAAAAATCCGCTCTTCAAATATAAAGCTGTTTTGTAACTACCTTAAAAAGTTTTGGTTACGACTTAAAATCGTGCTGGTCATTGATTTTTTCAAGTCTACTTGGATCTGGTCGATCCAGTGGATCTGGACATAGTTATCTGATAACTGAAATTTATTTTGGGGAAAATTTAACAGTACACTGTTTTCACTAGCAAAAAAACAACAAAACTGGCCCGGGCCGGCGCTGGCCCGCCCATTCTGCCAGGGCGGGCCTCTTCCAAAATGTTGGCGTTAAGGGGTCAGGATTTTGTCCCTCTAACGCTCTCTTCTAGCACGCGGCCCTCACCCTCGCGACAATGGTGCAGGCGGCGGATCCTCCCCCGAGGGGCCGCCTGCTACCGCATTCTATGGCGGTTGGAGGTCACTCGAAGCCCTCCGGCGCTGACGACGTGACCTGCATTGGCGTTACGGGAGTGTGCTAGTTAGCTCTCTCTCCCGCTCCGCCGTAGGGAGGGCGCAGCGCTCCTCGCACCTGGCAGGGCACACGACGACAGTGTGAGTCACCGTGTCCTCCTCATCACCCGTGCCACAATGGTGGCACCCCGAAGTTGTCTCCCGCCCTATGCGACACAAGTACCTCCCGAAGTGCCCCGAGAGGACCTGCATCAGCCGGAATATCAGGGTACCGTGACGCTCCTCCACCAGACAGGTTTGTTTTTTTTTGTCTCGGGGAAAAACCTCTCTTGACGGGTTCCCCCGGCCCGGGGGGACCGAGGGATATGTGGGACTCCGAGGAAGATGTTCAGCCATCCCACTACCCACTAAAAAACCCCGCTGTTCTCCTATCGCCTACGCCCGGGCCTACGGATATGTGGCCTGCCGATCTCGTGGCCCGGGCCGGCGCCGGCCCGCCCTTTGTCTCAAGGCGGGTCTCTTCTGAAGTGTTGGCGCCAGGGAGTCAGGGTTTCGTCCCCCCGGCGCTCTCCTGTATTGTAGGAGTTGAGGGGGGGCCCGGAACAGCACGTGGCCCTCTCCCTCGCGGCAATAGTGCGGGCGGCGGATCCTCCCCCGAGGGGCCACGAGCCAGCCACTCAGCTAGCGTTGTTTTGTTGTCTTTTACGATAGGCCACGTTGTATTATTTCATTAATTTTTCTATATAATTTTATTTTAATAATATATAATTTTGAGTTTTTTTAATTACTTTTTAGCGTAGTCTAGAAATCTAGATGTCTCAAATTGGATCTATAATATTTTGATCATAAGGCTAAAGTTTAGTGTAAAAGGACTCCTTTCGATAAGCGTCTGGCTACCGTTTCACCTCTATATAATTATACTCTAAGCCATTCATTCATTAAACATTCAAATATTTTATGCGCAAAAATTGAGTTCTCGCGTTTCAGGAAGGTAGTATATAAAAATGCAGGTTTTTTTTATTCTATTCAATAGTTCACCTTGGGATATTTGAGATCTAATACTCAATAACGATTTGATATTATTATTAAAAAATAATATTTCAGCTAAAAGCATGAGATTTTTACTTCTGAATTATACTCGTAATTAAAATTTCAAGTGTAAAAGATTGTCAAATAACACATTTAAATTGATGATGAAATTATACTTGCAGTATCTTTGGTCCCAAATTAAGCTAGATTTAAATAAAGCACCTTAATCTAAGGATTTTAAATTGAACATATTAAATGTGGATGAAGAACTTATTACAAGCAGACTCTCTCTCTCTCTCTCGGACAAAAATATCATATCAGTTTATTACATGAAGTCTTTATTTATCAAGACAGGTTTTTATTTTTGTGGGTTGATAATTTGGTAAACGCTATACTTTGCTACATTTAAAAATATATGAAAAAAAGGCTCAGAAATCGAATAGAAGCGACGTGGTGTGTTCGACTAAAGGTTCAAAACCTATAATAATATCCATCTCTTATATTAGGTATTTACCTATGAAATTGCCGTTTTGTATGAAAAAATTTAAACGATTTTTTTTTCATGTATTTTTTATTTGTATTAATCGAAGTAATCACCCATGCAATCAATGCATCTTTGCCAACGCAATGGCAGTTTATTGATGCCCTTCTTAAAGAAATCAGCTGGATGGGGGGCAACAAATTCTTCAAAGGCATTTTGTACTGCCTCTCGGGCATTAAATTTTTTTCCCGCCAAGAAGTTATCCGAATTCTGGAAAAAGTAGTCGTCTGTAGGCGCAAGGTCTGGTGAGTAGAGCGGATGACGGAGAACTTCCAACCCCAGTTCTTGCAACTTGGAGACCGTCTGCTGTGCAGTAGTATGAGGTCGCGCGTTGTCGTGCAGGAGCAGCGGAGACGAGCGATTGACCAATGCTGGTTGGAGATGTGCCAACTTCTCAATCATTGTGTTCAGTTCTTCACAGTACACATCTGCAATAATGTTCACCCTGTTAGGTAAGAAGCTGTGATGAATCACGCCGGCGCTAGGCCACCAAACAGTGACCATCACTTTTCTAAATAAGTTTTCGTTTAGGGCATTGTTTAGGTGCTGAACCAGGATCCAACCAACTTGCTGAGCGCTTGCGGTTATCAAGCAGAATCCATTTTTCATCGCAGGTAACAATGCGGTTCAAAATTCCTTCATTTGTGTGTCTGTTGAGCAGTGCAAGGTACGTCTCGACGCGTACTTCGCGCTGGCGATCATTGAGTTCGTGGGGTATCGATTTGTCAAGCTTTTTTACCTTGCCAATTTGACGCAAATGGGCCAATATTGTTTTGACGCTAACGTCGAAAGCTGCTGCTAATTCAGCCGTAGATTGTGTATCATCAGCTTACACAATCGCCTTTAATTCGTCATTGTAAACCAAAGTCTTCGGACGACCGCGAGGTTCATTTTTCAGGTCGAAATTCCCAGAACGGAAGCGAGAAAACCAATAACAGGCGGTGCGTTGGTTTGTAGTGTTAGCTCCGTAAACGTCGTTGATGTTGCGTGCCGCTTGTGCCGCGTTGCTGCCACGACGGTACTCATATTCCATAATGATTCGAATTTTTAACGTATCCATGATGGCGAAAAAGATTGAAATGCGATGAAAATGTAACACTAATCAATAAACAAATGACTACTTTTGGAAAAAGAATTCCATGTTTTTAAAATAAAATTAATTTGAAATTAGAATTCTTAGCCAAACAAAAATTATTTTGATTGGAAATGGTCAGTACTGCAGAACGGCAATTTCATAGGCAAAGACCTGTTTGTTATATACCGACATTTCAACCTATTTCAGGGCATAATAAAAATTTTCATCAATTTTCATCACACCCCGACGGCCAAAGATTACAATTATGAGTAAATTGCATGTAAAATAATTGAACGTAACCCTCTAATCAGTTTCAAAAGAATCAGTCAACTCCCTAGGGTGAAGCTCAAGCCCAGTTATGGGATATATGACATATGTGTGCTAGAATGAAACACTTTGAATCTGTTAACACAATCTCGTTTAGATCATGCCAGCTTCAAAGCGCTTGTTCAACACCACCTAAGGCGCTGTGCCATTCAAAGCTGAATAGATGTCTAAAGGCGCCAATTTTGTAGTTTACGAGGTCAAGTGTAAGCGGCTAAGGTGACATTGTGTAACATAACGCTACAGCGAAAGTGCGGCTAAATCGCGGATTGGGGTCATTGCCTCGTTGGCGCCTTTGACATTTGGATGCATGGTTGCCGCGATTTTCGCACATTTGGTGTTTGTGATCTGCCTAAGAATTTGCTCAACACTTGACAAATTTTGTTCAAGGTTAAAAAAATTATGTACAATAGTATAACACATAGTCGTCTTGGATATATTAAAACAAATTTTATATTTACATTAATATTATTTAAAAAATATATATAAATTCGAAAATTGAAATATTATCTATAGTATATTGAAAATAATGCCAATATCTGTATCAAAAGACATCTTAGATGTCTCTATCATCTCATCGCCCTCTCTCGTCATCTCTTATGACAAGTATTTAAGACTTGCATGTAGAGTATCTTTAATCGAGAAATAGTGAGTGAATTGTTTCAAAGAACTCGATCATCTCTATGGTTTGTTTCTAAGATAATTAAAGCGGCAGTTTTACTTTATAGAATGTTAAATATTATATTCTCATCTAAATAGCCCTTGACAATTTTCCATCACACCCATAGATTTAATTTAAAATAGAATTTTCCCAGAATAAAATGTTCGAACGTCACCTTCACCCTTGAAATGATTCCAATATTTCACAATGCTCCCCAAAACCGTGTCACTGTTAAGATTTTTTTAAATTATGTTATGGTTACCACGATATTCAAGGTCTCTAGAATGTTATTATTTCATAATATTCTGTATTATGTGTGTATTATACATTTTTTACACAATACTCAGAAATAAATAATAGTAATTTTTTTTCAGCTATGGGCTACGATCCCTTGGACTTGTGCATTGAAAACTGCGCTCAATGCAAGAAGACGCTCGGCCCTTGGTTCGAGGGTCCACTTTGTGCGGAGGCATGCATCAAACACAGAGGCAAAATGATGCCTGACTGTGATAACTATGCTTCTATTGCCCCATTCCTTAACAAATTGTATTAAAGATATAAAGTTATTGCGTGAAATGAAACGTATTTAGAAAACAGCTAAACGCTGCTAAAACGCTTAAATATATTTACACGTATACTTAGGTTACATTGGCCTTTGGCCATATAGCAATATCCACACGTTTCAAAATATATTCGCTGGTCGAATATTTTCTCATAAATACTATCATTTAATTTTAAAAATAGAACAGGTAGATTATTACCAGAAGTAACTATCATCGAAACCTTATTTAGTGTAGATATATTCCCGCTACTTGTGTACCTCAGTTTTCTTTTGCATATTGTTGTTCCTGATAAAACTTCAATCCAATGAATACGGAGTTTCTAGTCGAAGGCGTTTCCTTCTACTCGCGTGGATATTAATAATAAGACTTATTTTATACCATGCCACCTAAACATTTTGTAACAAAGTATAACGTAGGTGTTTTCAAAAAGCCTGTTTCCTTTAAAACTCCTTTAGTAAATATATCATTGAAAAATATACTAACGTCTAAAGTATACTTTATGTCGCACCTATTCCACTCGAGCTCGTTACAATTACACTATTTTCTTATTTCTAAAAAAATCTTAAATTAGAAAACCGTATATTCCAACCACTCCATCTCTGATTAAATCCATCTTATATTCCCTGAACTTTGTCAAGTCTGATATTTTCTTATTTTTATCAATTCAAAATTTTGATACTTACCTATTCTAGTGTATTGCTTATTTTTATATAATGCTAATAAATTCATTTCACGCATATTGACGAATATAACGAGACGTGCCAAAGCATTTTATACTCTTTTTACCTTAGCTTTAAGCCGAGTATTGTTAATTTTATAATTTGTATTTTTAGTATTATTACTTATAAATACAGGGATTATTTTATAAGTTATTCAAATAAAAGACAGTTTATTGATAAAATGTATTTTATTACTTCATCTTCACTTATAAATACTATAAAAAGTTTTTCTTTGAATTTAAAACATATTTTTACAAATAAAAATTAATATCCATCTAAAAATTATTTAAATCCTAAGCCGAAAACAAATTATCGGATACTTTCTTAACTCTAGGTTGACAGTCACATCCAATAGATTGTTGGTGGCTTCAAAAAGCAGAAACTTGGAAATCAGTGTATAAACAGTGTATAAACAATAATTATAAACAATTACGACTAACGTAACTCGTCTTCACACTAATTTACGAGTTTATACAAATAAAGTA
This sequence comes from Malacosoma neustria, assembly GCA_963693495.1. Lineage (NCBI taxonomy): Eukaryota > Metazoa > Arthropoda > Insecta > Lepidoptera > Lasiocampidae > Malacosoma > Malacosoma neustria. The sequence continues at coordinate 15,142,525 of OY856383.1, forward strand.
AAATTTATTCTGAAATTGATTACGAATTCAATAATATATCAATTTACACATAAAACTACTGAAATGATCATTTTAAGCCCCATCTTTATGCATGCATACTTAACATTTGAAACATCACACAATCACACTCAGGAAACGTACCAATATTAAGTGACCCATTCAGAGGAGGAGGGAGGTTTTCAAAATACCACCCTTCAGGGAGCTACCACGCGTCACGGGGAGGAGGTGTAGCTTAGGTTTTGGTCACGCAGTCAATATCCTCTAAAGCAAATCTAGCGCTTGTTCGAGTATATTCAAACATTACGCACAACGTTAGCGTTTACTTTATACTAATAACTATAGGTTTATACTAATAACATCCGTAGCTAAAATTCCCAGCATATTTCCAGTGTCTGACTGCACCAAACACTCAAGTAATTCGGACATAGCTCGAAGGAATCCCGGTAACCTGGAGAAACTGATGGTGACAGGAAAGGCGGTGGGCAGGAGGCCAAAAGCCAGTCCAGAAAGGTGGCTAGACCAGGTATCCAAACGCCTAAAAATATCTGCCAGCGCGGCACTACACCAAGCCATGAACCGTAACAAGTGGAGGGAGACGGTCAGGAAATTGCAGCAACGAAGTCACGATCCTCAGCTCTGAGGGACCGACTGAAGAGAGATAACTATAGTTATATACATGTAAATTTTTGCGTCAGGCAGCAAGTGCTGTATTAACACAGCCAATAAAGATTGAAAACAGTATTTATGCATTACTACGTGAAAACTAAAGGAAGAGGAGCGGGGGTCTGCTCATATACTACGGATGGTCACCAAGGGGAGGGAGGGGGTTAAAAAAATTTACGAAAATCAGTGACATGGTATGGGTATTATATATGGGTATATTCCCTTGAGTTCTTATTTTAATTTAAATTTAATTTTTAATTAAAAACAAATGTATAATATTTTAAAATTTCTTTAAAATTTCTAATAGGTAATAGTTTCACTAAGATATTTATTATCGCTTTAAGATAAACAGTAATATTAACACTAAACTTCTATTTTATAAATCATTAGAGATCAAATTATATGGAGTCGTGTCGAATAACTTCGAAGAGGTAGCAGGTTCGATAACTATGCATCTCTTAAATAGTTTCCCCGTTCTAATGTGCATGATAGCTAATTATAGCTAGCTAGTAAAAAAAAAAGTAAAGAGATCATCGATATCGTGTGTGACGCAACATCCTCGCTATGCTTTCTTTTACCGTCTACTGTATGTTATTTACACACATTGAATGAGAAATACTGCAGAATAGATGCACACCATAGTGATCAAAAGGACGCGAATGCAATACTACTTCGTCACAATACTATACGCGATTTAGAATAATAAATTTAAAAAAAATCATCTTGATACTTTATCATTTTGTTTACAACGATTTTATTAACTTGTTATACTTAGAACTCATAAAAACATTTTTATTTAAATTTCATTTCATAGTTTAAAAAAAAATATTGATTAAATATAATTTTAATGTTACAAAACGCTAATGGATTTCTTATATACAAATAACAAACACATCAAACTTCTTCTTTTAAGTGAATTGGCTTCAACCCAAAGTTCGAACGCGTTGATTTGCCAACCTCAAAATATGGTTAAAATGTCAGGTGTACAACTATTCGCAAAGTGAAATAATAAATTTTGTGCTGTATTTTCATTTCTCAAATAGCATTTAAGATCTGTAAGATTAATGCTTGATAGCCGAGAAAAGTAAAATATTATATGGATGGTTAAAAATGCATATAACCCATTTTATAATCATAACTTAAATACTAATTTTCACCATCAATAATCATCGTAAACCGGAAGTCAGTTGACCGGAACGTCGATGGGCGGAACTTCAGGCTCAATCGACGACAACGACTGGGTTGATTCTTCGAATTAAAATAAAAAAAATTATATAATAAATTATTTCTTCTTGACAAACGTCCCATATGCTAAAAGAATACTGACCTCTGCGGTCGGGGTCGGCCTGTCGTAAAAGGCGACAAAACAGAGCTGAGTGGTAGGGCCCCAAGCCCGTCTGGATGGCGACCATCTTTGGTATTAAGTATGCCGCTATAATAATAACCTTGTGTTGTGTTCCGGCATTAGTGACCCAAGTTCCTGTACATTTATGGGACAGCAGCGTCTTCGCGATGGCACTGGCGTTGCAAATATCCATAGGCGATGATAACTACTAAACAGTATTCTTTGTCCGCTCCTGCATGGATAAAATGTCTGTGGGGTGCAGTATGACAATAATCAAATACGATTTTTTTTTGGTTTATTCTCCATTCAGATTTGGTTATAATATTGCCCTTTTCAATTATATGTTTGAAAAACCCCTTAAAATTGATATATAGCGTAGGGAATGCCTGTAAAACAATCCTGAGTACATATATCTGTAAATAAATTACTTCAAATAAGAAATTACCTGGAAGAGCCTCCGTGTTGCTTTGCTCTTCGGCTACCTCCATTGGTGTTGATCCTGTATCGTTCGCTTCTGAGGGTAACTGAAATTGTAGATATTTTTACTATTACCATATTTACCACTGCTAATATACAGGGTGACTTTGACAAACCCGTCCAAATTTTTTTTACGCACTAAACATCATTTATGGAACCCATTTTTGCAAAAAAAAATTATATGTTGAATTTTCACCATAAAATATTTCGTATAGGATCATTAATTCAATCGTACAGAATAATCATATGGTGCAAACAGCGTCGTTAACCTGTTATTACCTGTCTCTGTCACACCCGCGTAAATGAGTAGTGCGTATTCGCTCGCCCGGTTCAATGCCGCCGTCCTCGGCCTTTTATTAGGTCAGATGGAGAGGTCATTGCACTCTCGCGCCGTATTACGTAAATTGCGAGTTCTTTGAATGACTTTGTGATGCTGATTACTCAACATTTTTGTACTATGTGATACTAAACTAAAATACATGTTTCTCATAACTTTTACTAAAGATTCTTCTGTGTGAATTTGGACGGGTGTGTCAGTCACCCTGTATAATAGTTAGATTGGATTATAAGAAGACTCTTATCTCTAAAATCTAAATAGACTCTATCCATACAAATAATATATTAGAGTACTGAGTATGGAAGAATGTTCAACATACCAGAGCAAAATTTTACGCAGCGACTGGAATAAAACTTGGAAAATCTAATGATTCACACAGCACCATCTAATTCCAAAATACACTATTTATATACTTTTCTAAATCTATATATTAATACCTAAAACGAAAACTTTGTATCCCTTTTTATGAAAATTGTGCGAACTGAGGAGTATGAAATTTGACACAGTTAAAGTTTATATGGAGGAGAAGTGCAGAAAGCAAGTTTTTTTTGGCTTAAATCCGTTAGAAATGCATTGATTAAACATTTCACACACTACTGGTCGAATGATACACGACATACAGTACGATAGGGACGCGCCACGGACGGCGTGCGCGCCGCGGCGGCGTGCCCCTGCCGCTCGCACCCCTCACTCACATAGACCATAGGCGGAGTTTCAATAAACTCGCTTTCGCTCGTTCGTGAGCGGTGGTGCCGATCGGTCTGCGACAGAGAGAGCACGTCACTCCATCGCGCAATTCTCGCTACTCACAAAATATTAAATCTGTTAATTATACGTGAATATACCGTTCTAAAATATATAGACTTTTACTGTGTTCGACATAGTTAACGTAGTTAGTGCCGAAAGGCCCTACAGTACATACACACACATACAGGACATACACACACACATACATACCTTACTTACGATTTTGTTTCTTTTTATATGTTTATGGCCTGGTAAAGACCATTAAGGTTGATTTTATAATATAGTATTTAAATTCATAATATACATTAGTAAATAATTAATTAATAAATAACAATAATATATAAATAATAATATTATACAATTATTAATATATATATAACAAATTAACATTAATTGTCTATAGGCTTAAGTGATAATATTCTCTTTGGTCTTATTGAATGTCAAAATTGACAATAACAAGGAATGAAACTTTGCAGAAAAACCCTACTACTACTACTGAAACTTTGCATTTGTTTTTATTTGTATGTTTTTGTTTTATTTATACTTTGTGAAACACATCTTACTCAAGCACAAAGAAAATGGTGTATAAGTAATGGTGTATAATACTTGAATTGATTTACCCTTGCCTATTTGTGAGAATAGTGTTTACAAAATGCGAATATATGGTTATGAAACAAATTTACAATGCAGGTTTTGCAATGCAAAAAGTTTTACAGTGACACTGTTCAAAGTGATGTAAGAAAATGGCAAATTAACTGAGGGCTATGATTAAACCTTGGATTATAGAGGTGGCCTTTGACAAAAAAAACTATAATAAAGTTCAAACTTAAAAATTATGGTCAAATTTTGACCCATAGACACCCTGACTGAATCAAACTGTCAATCGAATGACATTGTGCCGTAAAAATAATAATAGCCCATAGCATCCCACTGCAGGGCTCAAGCCTTCCTCTAGAGTGAATATACAGGGTGACTTTGACAAAACCGTCCAAATTTTTTTGACGCACTAAACATCATTTAAGGAAACCATTTTTGCAAAAAAAATTGTATGTCAAATTTTCACCATAAAATATTTCATATATGATCATTAATTCAATCGTACAGAATAGTGCTATGGTGCAACCTTCGTACGTTAACCTGTTATTAACTGTCTCTGTCTCTCCCGCGTAAATGAGTAGTGGGTATTCGCTCGCCCGGTGCAATACCGCTGTCCTCGGCCTTTTACTAGGTTAGATGGAGAGGTCATTGACACTCTAGCGCCGTATTATGTAAATTGCGAGTTCTTTGAATGACTTTGTGATGCTGATTACTCAACATTTTTGTACTATGTGATACAAAACTAAAATACATGTTTCTCTAACTTTTACTAAAGATTCTTCTGTGTGAATTTGAACGGGTTTGTCAAAGTCACCCTGTATATAATGCAATTATTCTATAATATGCACATCGATGGTATTACATCTTGGAGAACAATCTGCATCTGGGGTTTGGGATCTGGGGTCCAAATAACATGGTGGCATGTACCGGTTAGGCAGTTTTATATTATGGTACATTATGCCATGAAGATGGTCAAATATCTACACAGGAGAATATATTTTCTAACAAGCAATGTTTCATACCTCAGGGGCCGCACGAGGCACTTTTCCAATTGGGCTTCGCACGCTGAAAGGCACGCATGTCTCATAGTAATTAATCACAAAATCTGAATACACTTCTCCCAACTCGTGTCCTGGCACCACGTCTACTTCTAAACAGCCTTGCCTGGAAAAAGTAAATAATGTACCTAAATCAGGTACCTAAGAGGACATTTTAGATGCATAAAAAAACATCAAATGATGATGCATGTAACATAAACTGAACCAGCTTAATACTCCAGCTTTAATAGGAAAATAACTTACATGTTAAAAAACAAATTCTATGTGCAAGGGTGTGGAGTAAGAATACTAACCCCTGCGGCCGGGGTCAGCTTGTCGTAGAAGGCGACAAAACAACCCTCGTTACATGGTAGGGCTATAGGGTTGGTCTATAAGTATGCTGCCATAATAACCTTGTGTTGTATTCCGGCATTAGTGACCCAGGTTTCTGTAACCCTGTGGGATAGCATGAACACGCGTTCATGGTGCCCCTAGCACCACAAACATCCATCCATATGTGATGGTAACTGTTTATTATTAAGTAGACGGTCAGCCTGTCTCAGGAACACTCAGCAATAAAAAAGGGTAATATCACTTCAATAAATATTTTAAAATAAATTATTATTTATTTAAATAAAGTTCAATTTTCTCACCATTTAACGAGGAAATACAGTGTTCCATGGAACAACTGTCCAGCCAAAATCTTTTCTGGGGGCAATCCACGGGCTAGACCTCTGGGCTTTTCTATTTCCTGAAAAATAATTAAGAATTATCATATCTCAAGCCTTATGTCATAAATTTTGAATAGTAGGTTAGCTTTGCCATTATTATAACCCAATTGTCATCATTTCTATCTTGGTATAAAACAGAACTGAATGTAGCAAGCAACACTTTATTTAGCTGTATCTTGATAACCAAACATTAATATGTTTATAATAAAAACTTTTCCCATTAATATGGTCAGGCAATCTCTTAGAGGGCTATATATCTGCCACGCTTCTCTAAGGCCGATGACATATTCCAGTGATCTTGGTATAAATGTCTACTCAATATTTTTCTTCACTAGCTATATGTTACACATTCAGATTAGGTTCAAGTGGAAGATCAGCATTGGTCTAACAGATCGACATTTTGCTGAGCTTGATCCAATTTTTAGGACTTATTTATAAATATGTATATCTTGTCTTGTTACTTAGTGGTAGTTTTTATCTTTGTATGTTTAAATGTGTTTGTTCCACTTGTGTATATTCGTCCTAAAAATAAACTTGTTTTCTTTCTTTCTTTAGATAAAAAAACAACCTTAGCGGTGCACACCAATATGGGATATGAATATATGACCAAGGACCGAATCGAAATTGACTTTAAAGTATGATACATATGTACTACTTGGCTTTGTTTATTGCTGTAAGACAGCAGTTGGAATTTAGCAGTTAATGTCGCCTTTTACGTTTGCAACGCCAGCGGCATCGCAAACACACTACTGTCCCATAAGGGTACAGGAAGTTGGGCCACTAATGCTGGAACACAACACAAATTTATTATGGTGGCATACTTAAGACTAAAGGTGGTCTACATCCAGGCCGGCTTGGGACCCTACCACCTAGGGTGGATTATTTTACGACAGGCTGACTCCGGCCGCAGAGGATAGTATTCATTCTCCACCCCTACACGAATTGACGGGTGACAATTTTGAATGATAATTAAGGTAATGTGTATTATATTACAATATACTTCTCCAAAACACATTTTTATATTATGTAATGACCTGATCTGCTAAATGTTGTTCTGCCATAAAATATCAAAAAAATTATAATGGACCGAATTGTGAATCTAAACCATATTTCAATGCACTTGTACGCACAAAAAAAAATTTATCAAAATTGGTCCAGACATTGAGTTTAGTCACATACACAGTATAAAAACACAGAAATAATTGGGAAATTCTTTAGAAAACTAAATTGAAAATGGGTCAATTTAGATATAGACAATATCGTCGGCTTGTTGCAAGAACTCATTTACAAATTAGTGTTTTGCATTTTGTAGAATATGTAAAAATGAGCCCATTATAGATAAAAACGTATTTAGTGATTTTTGCAGTTAATGATTTCTTGCAATAAGCCGACGATATAGACATGTAGATAGTTCAGACAATATTCTACCTCTATTTTCTTATCTGCCTTATCCCCCTTCTTCTTATCTCTTTTACTCCTTTTTCTTGAAGCCAAACTATCATCCATTATATCTACCATAGGTGGCAAAGTTTGTGGAGGCAAAGTAGGTTTGACAGGAGCCGGAGTTAAAGCTGCAACTGACTCTTCCTGTTCTCTCTTGAGACGGGCTTCTTCGTATGCTGATATTAATTCTGGACAATCCAAATTGTCCTCTGGTTCCCAGGTGTTGTCTTCACTGAAAGTATTATTTATATACTAGTTTTTATCTACAGCTTTGCATGCATTATTTTTAAAATAATGTAGTTTACTATATATTTTTTTTAAATTCTTCTGGAACAGCACACAATCTGTCTTACTGTCAGTGGCCTATGGATGTTTACAAAACAGACAGCTATATTAACTGTGGAACATGGTAGACTATATAATTGTGTGAACACCTAATTTTAAAAATATACAATCTTAACTGATAAATACTCACTACATTTGGAAGCACTATGCAAATTATCTGTTACGAAAATCCAGATTGACTTATTTGCAAAATACCCTCACTAATAAACCTAAACACTCACTTTTGTTCTCGCATTGACAGGCAGAGTGACATTATTCATAATATGTTAACTTACATAATATGCTTATGTTGTTTAATATAAAAACAATTTCCAGAGGTTCAGCTGTTACATAAATATCAGAATATTTATTGTCCCAGTGAACAACTCACACAACACCAGTTAGTCCTAAGTAGTATAACCCTTGTGTTGTGAATACTAGATACAAATAGACTTTTCTTTTGTAAATAAATACATATTATACATAAACACCTAGACATTGTACTTTTTTTTTCTGTAGATCAGCACAGGCTGAAGGCCCTCTCTTAGAATTTAGCAGTTACCATCACCTATGGGTGTTTGCAATGCCAGTGGCATTCTGGACATGCTGCTGTCCTATCAGGGTACAGAAACTTGGGTCACTAATGCTGGAACACAACAGTTATTATGGCGGCATACTAAGACTGAAGGTGGTCGCCATCCAGACAGGCTTGAGGCCTTACCACGTAGCTAGTGTGAGTTGTTTTGTTGCCTTTTATGACAGGCTGACCCCAACCTCAGAGGTCAGTATTCTTTCTCCATCCCTGCAATAATAAAAATATGCTTGTGCGTACTGTAGTGCATTAGCCCTCACACCCTTTTGGTTGTCAACATGTTGTATTTGCTAGTAAATGCCTAGGCATTTGATTTTCAATTGAAGAGGTTGTGGGACAATAGGAACATAAATAATTATATAGATAAAACATAATATAAACAATTATTACTCAATTAACCAAAACATACTTGGAATATCCTTTCCACTTCAGTAAATATTCAACTTTGCCATTTTTCATTCTTCGATCCAGAATTTTCTCAACCGAAAACTCTTCTGGTTTCCCGCCCTGTGGTGTACCAGTCCCAGGCTGCTGTAGCGGTGTATCAGTCTGGCTCATATCCATCATACTTGATTGTCCACTTTCATTGAATGATATATTAGAATGGGATAGAGATTCCATTGATTCATCCATTTTAGTTACTGTGAAAAAAATATTAATATAGTTAGCTGGTGTTTCATTCAAATTTAGACATTATATATGAATTCATGAGTGATCAAACAGAATTAATTTTATTGAAGTAATCATATTTAGTTTTTAATACATTCACTTCCAAGCATTTTCACAAGTAAGTGCAATTAAGGCATTGAAAGTATAGATAGCACATTCATTTGTCTCAGAAACAGAAAAAAAACCGTAATTTCCTACATTAACAATAGTTAATGTAGGAATAAGGAATAAGATACCAAAAAGGCAATCAACTGACATGGTGTTGAATGATTTAAGAGGTTTTTACCTCTTTATGTTTTTTTTCTCATAAACGAGAACAATGAAAAGCACAATAACTTTGTTAGAGTGATTGCTTCCAAACTTTTTAAGATAATTTATCCATATAGGGGCAGAAAAAGAATACTGACCTCTGCGGCTGGTGTCAGCCTGACGTAAACAGTGACAAAACAACCCACCCTAGCTATGTGGTAGTGTCTAAGCCCATTTGGATGGTGACCCCTTTGGTCTTAAGTATGTCGCCGGATGATTGCAAAACTGAAGTGGCAGTGGGCTGGGCACATAGCTCGAAGGACTGATGGCCGTTGGGGCAGAAAAGTCCTCGAATGGCGACCGCGTACCGGAAGACGCAATGTTGGTAGGCCCCCCACAAGATGGACCGGTGATCTGGTCAAGATCGCCGGAATAGGTTGGATGAGGGCAGCGCAGGACCGATCATCGTGGAGATCTTTGCGGGAGGCCTTTGTCCAGCAGTGGGCGTCTTCCGGCTGAAATGATGATGATGTCGCCATAATAACCTTGTGTTCTGTTCCAGCATTAGTGACCCAAATTCCTGTACCCTTATGGGACAGCAGCATATTTGTGATGCCACTGGTGTTGTAAACACCCATAGGTGATGGTAACTGCTAAATCCTAAGTGGGCCGTCAGACAGTCTGCTGTCCTACAGCAATAAAAAAGTTTTCTTTTATATAAAGAAAATTCAGTGCTAAAATAAATAGCATAGCACTTGTATTATGGGTATTATAAACCTGATATTTATATATTTTTTTGTTGTAAATAAATACATAATATACACAAACACCCTGATGTAGGCCGGGAATCTAAACTGTGACCTCCGCAGGCATTTCATTGTGTTCCAAAGGGACAAACTTGAGTACAAAAAAATTGAGTACAAACTTGAGTACAAGCAGGAAAAATAAGATATATTAAATATATCACACTAATTATTATTTACTTGTATGTAAGATTACAGTTCCAGTCTTACACCTTCAACATTAAGCAATTATTTTGGGATAACGCGTTGTATTTGCGGATTGTACTAGATTGTACAAAAGAAAAGCTTTTAATAGCAGAATAAATATTGATGAACTAAGTATAGAAAATTATTCCAATTAAAGTGAGCTATAGAAGGTATAGAGCTAGAGAAGTAAATTAATAAATTAGTTGTATTTAATCTAAGCTATTAATATTATTAATAATAAAATGAGAAAAGTTGGTTCGTCGCACCGGTAATTTAAATCAGCATACATACATCTACTGTGGCCAGAATAATAGAATAATAAATTGTTTAATTGCTCTCAATATTCACTACCGACGGAAAAGTTTTTAATGTAATTATTAAATCAACTATTAATAAACGTCCATAGTAATAAATATAAATTACAAACTTCACTCACTAGTCAGTAGTAGTAAGGTTATGGAACACTCAAACAGTGTTTAGGGATGCAAATGAAATCGATGTTTTAACATCGATGTTGAAACCAAAACATCAACGATACATCGTTGTTCAAGAACGATGTTTTATGAACGATGTTTTATATTTTTTGTTCATAGACATAACGTGCCATCTTCACATGTAAAAGAACAAAAGCTGCTTTTGTTCTTTTACATGTGAACGATTTTATAACGGGGTTTAGGACATTATAATGTCCTTAAACCCGAATTTGAAAAAAAATTCACGAAGATTTGAAATATTGTGAGAATATTAGAACTCGAGCAACAGTTTATTCTTTAGTTAAAGACGAAAGTCTGTACTTTCGTTACATCTGTATGCAATGTAAAAGAAAATGCTCGTTAACATAACAAAATATTTTTCTGAAAAGTGTTCAGAAGTGAAAACTAAATTTTTGACCATGGTTGATTTAGAGTGGGAATCTGCACAGAACTTAATTGATGCCCTTTGAAACGCCTTACATGATAAAAATCTTTACATTAAAAAAAGGTATCTGGGTATTAATGTCAGCAAGGAAATAACACGTTTATCGAGAGGCCAAAGTTTGAAAAGCGAAATACTAAAGTTTATGGAAAATATACATACAGTCTTTTAGGATTAAACTTTCATCTCAAATAAAAAGTTGTTTACCGTTAAATTCTCTCTTCAAAGATTTACAGTTTTTGTCCCCTCAAGATGTTATTTATAAAGACTGCTTCAATAGCAAATGTTACAAATCAATTTCCAAATCTTACTGATTAAACAGAAGCTCAGCAAATTGATGAAGAGTTCAGGAATCTAAAAGTGGACAGAAATGTAACCAGCTTATTAGAATCTGACGGTGGTTCGGATCAGATGATGAGCATTGATAAGTTCAGGGGAGCAATTGCTAAAATGCGAAATTCGAGTGGAAATTTAAAATATGATAATGTCGCGAAATTCGATGTTAAAAAAACGATGTTTTATTTGCATCGCAGGAACAAGCGTCAAAAGTTTATGTAAATGGTAATAAAAACATCGATATATCGTTCATAAACATCGATATATCGATGATAAGCATCGATATTTTTTACATCGATGTTTAACTTTTGTAAACAATGATATCCTAACATGATCGATGATCGATGTTGCATCCCTAACAGTGTTACCAACTCTCAAAAAATTGTCTCCCTAAAACTTGACCCTAAATAAAAGGGTTTCTAAATATTTGATACTACGGTGAAAATATTGGTCAAATGAAAAAAATATGAAACAAAAGAATGATATAGAAAATTTTAATTATTACAAAAAATTGTTTTTGGTACTAAGATTCTTTTTCAAACAATATATTTACCATAATTCAAAACTCAAGAATCAATCATCATGAATTAATAAAATTCTTACTATTGAAAATCTTAATTTAGGAATGTCGGATTTTGTGTCTATTGGTCCTAAAAAAATTATAAAGTCATTTTTCTTAGTATATTAACTTTTGGATAACTTTTATTATTTTGTTTTTAAACAGCCGATAGTTTTATAATAGAAGATCCGAACCTATATCGACACCCATCGGGTTGATAATAGAATCAAACTTATTTTATAATAAATTTCGTATATTAGAAAATATATTAAAAATGGGTAAACAACAAAAATCCTGGACAGAATATTTTAAATTATTTTTTAAAAAATGATTTTACATAAAATGTTGCATGATGAAGATAATAATAACATTTTATACTGGACTTAAAGTATAGAACATATAGAATGTGCAGACGTAGGGTAGACTATTATTTACCTGGACGAACTACTGGGTAGACAGATATAAACAGGTATGTCAATACAGTTACTTTCACTAGATTTGTTATTATAATAAATTTATATCAGCATAAGCGCTGTTTTATTCTGAACACGATGATATAGGGTAGACTGCAAAAAATTCGGTCCTAAGAGGGGTATACAAATTTTAAAGATTTCAATTTCAACCAACCAATCACGTTATCTTCGCGATCGCTAAGTTAAAAATATCGTTTCATTTCAATTTCTAACAAATAATAAAAAACACAATAAAATCATCAAAATTCAATATTTATTTACATGATAAGTTGAAAACATCCGCAAGGCGAAAATAAACCTTTAAGGAACTAAGTTGAAACTTGCATGTATATAATTTCCAATAATTACCATCTATAGCGATATAGATATAGGTTCGGATCTTAGACTATTACGATAATTTAAAAAAATTGATACCAATAAATATTAGTTATGAAATAGCAACAAAAATGTTGGTCCTATTAATAAATTAAGAATAATTAGTAAAAAACAAATAATATTCTAATAAACATATTTTTTTAATATTCTTCGTTCATACATCATTTAATACTTCAAATATAAATAAATTTTCTTCTGATTCTGATTTTTAAAGTCATATGAATGAATGAATGAAAACTCTTTATTGCATACAGATACATAAAACTAACTTAAAATATGTATACAAAAATATAATGCTGTATGACAATGGGCGGCCTTATCGCATAGAGCGATCTCTTCCAGGCAACCCGAAGATATAAACTTACTGATATAAACTTAATATTCAGTGCAAGGGATATGTTGTGCAAGATCCACCATGCCATTGCAATATAATTATAAATTCCGACCCAATGAACGTCAAACGTAACCACCAGTTACCACAGAGTAATTATAATATATCCTGTCCAATGTTTACCTTACAAGATGTCGCTAAGCCGCTAGATAAACAAATATTTACGTTGCGTAATTCGAGGCCCTTTATTTTTATATATTTACTGTGCATATTCAAAAAAGTTGTAAGAAATAAAAAAAGGAAACAATTTAACAAGCCAAATAAATCTTTATAAATATAAGACCCCTAAAAATACAACCATCGATTTGTTTCAACCCTAAATTTAGGGACTCACCCCTAGCCCGGCTATCGAAACAAGAAGTAGTTTTTTTGTCTCCAACACGATAAAGAGTAGGCAAAGGTCATACATAGATCATACATTTTTGTCCTCTTTAGTTTTTATGACTTGAAAAAATATCCTCTGCAATTAACTTTTAATTTGTCCTCACTTTTCCCATAGGAGTGGGGTCGATCAGCCACGGCAGCGTGCTCAGGGACGCGCCTCCTGTGAGATGCGTTCCCTCCTCGACCGCTGCATGGGGAACAATTGAGAACCGCCACGAATGACAAGAGTTTTTATTGGGGTCAATAGACTTCACCGGTGAAGCCACTACTATTCTAATCTACTACCGTTTCAAAATGTGTATAGCTGGGGGATAAGAAACGGTGAAAGAAACTGCCCCGCAACACATTATTAAGTGTGTTAGGTTATGTGGGGCGGAAGGCATCCCTAACCCTGTTTCGTCGGGCTGGTCCATGCCAGACTGGAGAGCGTCGCTTCGTTCACTTTAGCTTCCTAGTGATGGGGTCGGGTCTATCTGTGAGCGTGTTTCACGGGCGATGACATACGGGAGCGTCTCGGCGTTTGGGCGTGTAATTGACTGTCTCCACCACCAACGGATTGGGGCGGTGCGAAGCGAGGCCGAAGATGGATCGCGACAGGGAGACCTCATGGAATTCCTTCGCGGGAATGAGTTCCAGGTCACGGTGTAGGTACGCGCTGTCTCTACATGGTGCTTGGACTGCTATATGCGTAAGAACTTATTTTGCAGTCTCTGCATCGAGTTGATGTAGCATTTGTCGGCATGGGCGAAGACTACACTCGCGTAAGTCATGATGGGGCAGACGCAAGTTTTGTAAAGTGTCACCTTATTCCTAAGGGCCACTTTACTCTTCCTACATATCATAGGATGGAGACGAGTGAGCACCAAACGTGCTCTGTTTCTCACCGTCATGATGTGTTTACCGAAGTACAGGTCTATAACGAGAGTGACTCCTAGGTATTTCACCTCATCAACCCATGGGATGATGCGGTCAAATAGTTTGATGGAATGGAGAGAGTGCCGACTCGGGTGAGCCGGCCGTCTCACGTTTTGGGAGGATGTAACGCGAGCGAACATAATTGCTGCGCTCTTGCCGGGATTCAACTCAATCTACCATTTGCGGAACCAGTGGCCCAGCGTCTCAACCACCGCGTTGAGACGCCTGCAGATCCAATACTGACGATGATATCGGACGTGAAGAGAGCAGTATTATCCGCATATAAGGCGAGAACCGTACATGGGATATGCTTTTGAAACAATTTAAAATTACGTGAATATAACATTCACTCTGAAATGGAAAATAATTTACGTTAACGTTGCCTGAACTTCACACTGAAACTTGTACCAGAGCTACGTTCTAGATTACCAATTAATTTTAAAGTACTTGAGAAAGTATCTGTTTTCAGTAGAAGAAACTTTAGAAACAGTCAAACAGCCTTCTATAATTGATATTAGCCAAGAATTCCGAGTGGATGCATCTTTAATAGATATGTCATATAACATGTCTCAATGGTTCACAATAAATGGGAATGTACATCTTCCACCGTAGACTTCTGAAATGAAGTAGTTGATTATAAAGATGCAGCTGGTAATAAGCCCTTTGCAGATTTATCTCAGTTAGCAATATCATTATTAACACTACCTCATTCAAACGCTGAAATTGAATGGGTTTTCAGTGAAATGAATGTAGTAAAAACTAAGCTACGCAATTGTTTGTCGGTAAAAACTTTAAATGCCATTTTAAGCATCAGATTCGGCCTAAAGAGGGCAGGGAAATGCTGCTCTTACACAGTTCCGGATAACGTACTGCGCTATATAGGTACCAAAGAGTCTGAGCAACGAGGCTTCTTTGTCTTCAAGCACATTAGGTTTCGATGAAGACCAAGATAATTAATATTTAATTTGATAACATAGTCGATTAAAACATATATTTTGTTAATTAATAAACATTTAAAAATTATATTACGTTTTATTTGACATTGAAACAATGTTAGCAGAATTTTTATCTTAACTAGTAACTAGGTAATATGTAATAATTGGTATAATTTTGGTTTATATAAAAATTCCTCCTCCTCGATAATTGTTTACATTTCTAGCATAATTCAGATTCGATCGAATGAAAGTGTACCTTACTTTTATACCCATTAAGCCTACTTTGCTTTGTATACATTTAATTTTCAAACAAATATTGTATGTAATTAAAAATGAAACAGCTATGATCGTGATGATAATTAATGACAGGTAAAGTATTAAATTGTAACTATTTTTATTAAATATATAACAATACCATTGAATTTGTTTTATTTAATTAATTTATCCCATTTTTTTTACATCTAAGTTATAGAATTGCTAAATTAAAGGATAAAGTAAGTTAAAAACTTTTTAGCCACTTTTAGGCAAATTAATTTCCATTCTAGCAACTTTTCTTCTTGATTTAGCCACAAACTAGGCGGGCATAACGGCAACACTGGGTCTAGTAATAATAGTAACCAGACCATAAAATTCCATCATTCCACAAAAAAAACATATTCCTTTACCAAATTACCAATACAATACACACAAAGCTAAATATTTACATCAAGTAAATGGTGTTGTAAACTCGATTTTGTTTTATTTAGATGTATAAACATTTATGTGTGCTTAATATAATACTATTTTTGTTAAATACATTAGTAGCACATAACAATCCTTCAGGTACTTTTATTTTCATATGAAATCAAAACTAAATTTTGAACATGAAATGTTGTTGTTTTAATTTGCCAATCTGGCAGGCAAAATTTGAACATGAAAATTGTACTTTATCATTTTTTTAACTACGCGACTAATATGCAACACTTTCTTGTAATTTTTACATTACATATTTTTTTATACCTCCCTATTTTCTGGTCGACAAAAATTTAAAATGAAATCTGCAAAACAATAAAATGAACATTATTTTTAGGGTTAACTTTTAAACATGTCACAGAAGAGTGTATTTTCCTCTAGTACTGGTTTTTGTGCGCAGTGTGGCTCTATTTTACCATTACTTCAAGATTTTGGCTCGTTAAAATGTTATACTTGCAGAGCCGTTTACGATGCCGAAAGTAAGTACAGATTCAATTATTTATTTATTGATTCAATTATTGTGTTGGCACATCTTCTATATTCTGATTGGAGTTTGAATTTCGAATGATTGAAGTTCGTAAAATTGTTGCTAACTGCCTAGGAAAGTTTTGACAGTGCCTTTGTGGAAAATGGAATTCTCAGACTGCATCATTATAATCTATAATGTGTATTTATTGATGAAAGATAAATAATATATTAATTGTTTATTAGCACAAGTTAAAGGCTATTTATTTCAGGACCAGATTGCCCATATATGGATAAATATTTATTTATTATTGTATGCAGTAAAAAGTGGGGGATGTCACAAGCTTGTAATATTTTACTTACTGTGGTGCTAAGTTATTTTCTCCTATGGTAATTTTGTTGACCTTTCCCTGGTTTGTTAGGTAGGCTAGAGCAGAGAACCCCCCTATATATTTAAGAGCATTAATTTATATACTTCATAATATTTTTAATATTCTTAGTAAAAATTAAGATGAATGCCATAATTATAAAGTTTAGATTTAGTTTAGTTTTTGATATACACAATAAAATTGTATTACATGCCCAAAGGGCAGAATTTGTTACACAAAAAACTTGATTTTTTTTGTTGATTTTATATATTAGGTCTTTACCTATGAAATTGCCATTTTGTATGAAAAAATTTTCAGGAATTAATTTTTTTTTATTAATCGAAATAATCACCCATGCAATCAATGCATCTTTGCCAACGCAGTGGCAGTTTATTGATGGCCTTCTTAAAGAAATCAGCTAAACGGGAGGCAACAAATTCTTCAAAGGCATTTTGTACTGCCTCTCGGGTATTGAATATATTTTCCACCAAGAAGTTATCCAAATTCTGGAAAAAGTAGTAGTCTGTAGGCGCAAGGTCTGGTGAGTAAGGCGGATGACGGAGAACTTCCAACCCCAGTTCTTGCAACTTGGAGACCGTCTGCTGTGCAGTATGAGGTTGTACATTGTCGTGCAGGAGCAGCCGAGACGAGCGATTGACCAATACTGGTTGGAGATGTGCCAGCTTCTCCATCATTGTGTTCAGTTCTTCACAGTACACATCTGCAGTAATGCTCACCCCGTTTGGTAAGAAGCTGTGATCACACCGGCGCTAGACCACTAAACAGTGACCATCACTTTTCTAGGGGTAAGTTTCGTTTAGGGCATTGTTTAGGTGCTGAACCAGGAACCAACCAACTTGCTGAGCGCTTGCGGGGTTATCAAACAGAATCCATTTTTCATCACAGGTAACATGCGGTTCAAAATTTCTTCATTTGTGTGTCTGTTGAGCAGTGCAAGGCACATCTCGACGCGTACTTCACGCTGCCGATCATTGAGTTCCTGGGGCACCCATTTGTCAAGCTTTTTTACCTTACCAATTTGATGCAAATGGACCAATATTGTTTTGACGCTAACGTCGAAAGCTGCTGCTAATTCAGCCGTAGATTGTGTATCATCAGCTTCCAAAATCGCCTTTAATTCGTCATTGTCGACCAAAGTTTTCGGACGACCGCGAGGTTCATTTTTCAGGTCAAAATTCCCAGAACGAAAGCGAGCAAACCAATAAGTGGTGCATTGGTTTGTAGTGTTAGCTCCGTAAACGTCGTTGATATTGCGTGCCGCTTGTGCCGCGTTGCTGACATGACGGTACTCATATTCAATAATTACTCAAATTTTTAAAGTATCCATGATGACGAAAAATATTGAAATGCCATGAAAATGTAACACTAATCAATAAACAAATGAATACTTTTGGAAAAAGAATTCCATATTTTTAAAATAAAATTAATTTGAAATTAGAATTCTTAGGCAAACAAAAATTATTTTGATTTGAAATGGCCAGTACTAGAGAAGGGCAATTTCATAGGTAAAGATCTATTATATTACACACAATGTTTACATGGAAGGTAAACAAGCTCACAGATGACCTCCAACTAGATGGTGCGATCAAATAAGGTTGCTAAAGTCATCCAAATAATGATCTGTAGTCACAGATGGATAGGCACCGATGGATGTATATTCTAGAAAGAAGGTGCACCATGCACTATCCACATCCAGTGATGACCACAATCCTCAGCCATGAGGGAACAACCTCAGAGGGAGAGATAAATAAATATTACTACCTTAGAACACAGGTTTATTAGGCGCTGATTTCCATTGATTAATTTCTGTTTACAGATTTCAGTAATCTTAAATTCAAGTATACTATACACTTCAACACAGTGTCAGCGACCACAAATGAGAATATATTACACAAAGATGGTCCGGAAGGGCCAGTCGTGGAACGGAAATGCCCCAAATGTGGGAATGACAGAATGTCTTATGCCACATTGCAATTACGATCGGCTGATGAAGGGCAGACAGTTTTCTATACATGTATAGCATGCAAGTAAGTAATGATTAATATTTGTTTAATCTATACAATTTTCTGATAAATATTCTTAAAAATACTTTGTGGCAACTTTTTCTTAAGATTTGGTAATATATGAAGGAAATGAAAGTTCTTTCATTGGCCACAACTTAAAAAAGCCTTATCTCAAAAAAATTTCAAATGAATAAAAAAAATACATATCTGTACATAACTGTGTACTACCTACACACACATGTAACTGTTGTATTAGCACACACTTCTCAAAATTCTTAGCATTCAAAAATAGTGGATTTTGGATTCAGAATGACTTTCAAATCCTAAAAATTTCTGTGATATTGGATTGGGATGCTCTTGTTTTGAATAACAATATTTTTGATACTCACTAGATCTATGGTATATTTTTAAGTTGAAGGTAACATTTGTCAGCTTAGCTTTTAATTTAGCAGAAAAATGTATGGAGTTTTGTATTATATATAAGTAAATAAAAAAAAAACATGTCTGCGGTAGACTGGCTGACAACCCACTTAAGAATAAGCATTTACCATTGGATGCCATTGCCTTTGGATGTTTGTGACCTTAGGGGCAACACTAATATTTATTACTTTTTACAACAGGCTGCCCCCAGCCACTGGGGTCAGAGTTCTTATTTCATCCCAGCACGAAGAATTATACAAATTCTAGTTTCTTACCCTACAATTATAGGCACATCTCCAATTTATTATTTCCAATGTTTTACCTTTTATTACATTTTTTTCAGATTCAAGGAAACTGAAAATTCATAGCATAGCAATACATAATTAATTAATTATTACAAATATATTTTTTCCTATGAAATAGTAATTTTATTTGAACATTTGTTTATTAACGTTTATGTAGTGGACTCCAGAGATTTTCTTCTGTAATCAATACAATAAGACATTCAACTTCTCACTGAGAGGATATAGGTTTGAATCATGGCCAGTGCATAACTAACACGATCCACTCCTAACAAAAGACTGTAAAATAATTGAACTGGTCAATTAAATTACTAGTAATATGTTACATGTTAATTTTTTTTTGCTGAGGAACAGTAGTAAGCTGACAGCCCATTTAATAGTTACTGTTGCCTATGGATATTTGCGACGCTAGGGGCACCGCAAATAACCTGTTATTTTATACTAATAATAAAAAATTACATTTTATACTTGAACAAATTTGAATTAATAATTTATACATCTTTAGTCCCTGTTACTGGCATAAATAACCATAATCCAGACTCCATAGTTGCGGATCGTTGTTATCTGTGTTGGGGACATGCACAAAGAAACTCAGCTTTTATAAAAAGGAGGTCTGAAAATCGCGTGCTCTTGGGCTGTATCTTTCATAGGCATGTCTTATTTGAGAAAACTGATTTTACTATGACCTACCCTTCCTATCTATTTCATTACTAAAATTTATACGGGTTAGTTAGTAGTATTTAATTAAAGCACTGTTCTTTATATGTCAACTACAGCCTATATGTTGTGGTGAAGAAAATAAAGAAGAATAGTTTAACACATTGAACGCTAGACTAGAATGAATGTTTACCTCAGTTGTTCTCGGCGAACGCCTTGTGACCGCCGATACATTGGGTTCAGATTGTTGCGTGGGACACCGTGTGTCCGCATACCGTCGTTCACTATATAAGCGTTTAGGCGACCGACGGACACCATTTCGACTTTTTACTAAAGCAATTATGGGACCCATGCGGCCCCATAGTGCAATCTGGACACCTGGCATAAACATTTTTGAAAGGATTTAGGATTTGTTTTCATGGGTACATCGCTGTTTTCGAAAGTCGCCCATCATTTTAGAGTTCATCATCCCAGTGTTAAATCCTGGTTGCAGTATAATTATCTGCTTATATTGCAACCAATGATAAGTATTATTATCTGATACTTGAATCCATTTCAATCTACCGTCTATAAATTGCATTTACACAGTTACGTATGATTAAAGAGCGCTATGCAAATAATTTTCTTTCAATCGTTGCCAACTAAATAATTTTTCAGAAATTTGCTTCTAGATATTAATTAACCAACGATATTGTAAGTTTAATGCGTTCCTCAAACTTTTTAAGTCTGTATAGCCGAATACAACTCGTCAACATAAATCCTCAAACAAGCTACTCGAGAATCTGGATGGGAACAGGTTTATGAAAAAGGATAAGCCGCACGAAACATGCCGTGTCGTCCAGGCTCCGGCCACCGAAATAAGATTTAGGCTACCTCATCACTTACGTAGGGGAGTCGTAAGAGGTAATAAACAACTATTTTTGCTAGTCACAAGTCCAACAAACGATTGGTTTCATTGTATATATTTTTTATTTCGATGTTTGGGGGAGTCAAATGGCGATTGGTTCTGAAATAGTAAATCAAGTCTATTTAATCTGCCATTGAAACTTTAAAAGTTCGTAACATGCAGATCAAATGATTGATCTTTCAAGCTACCCTCATTTGAAAGCTGTTTTATTCGACAGTAACCGATAAATACTTTCAAGTATTTAAACTAAATACTAAGAGAAAATTCTCTTCATTAGTAACAATTTCCACGAGCAAGTGCAGACGATTTGTGAAAATGCCAATAATCTGTTAATGAGCACATATACCTACTCGAACTAAGATATTTGTTGAAAGTTTTAATAAAAAGGAAATAAAAAAATCAATGGAGATATGTACTAGCAATTTTATGTGAATCAGTATCTTTGTAGATTACAGAGTTCAAACGTGGTTAAGATATTGTCAAAGATGATCCCATGATCATTAACTATCAATGTCAATACATTGATACACTGATATAATACTGAAAACATTTGACACTAGTAAATTATATTTGTACAGACAGAAACAACCTCTGAAGTACCCCAAACAAAGTAACCGATTTTACATATGACTCAGCGGCATTGCATAGTACGAGATTGTAGCTATGACACCCACACGGTACATAAACAGCTAAGGGATTTATGTCCAGAATTCTCCTCTGAACCCCAATATTTTTTCCTTTCATGTTTGCCCCGTTGTCATAACCCTGACCCCTGCAATCGCTCAATTCCAGTCCATATTTATTTAAAATATCAATAATAACTTCAGTCAGTCTTTCACCAGTCGACTCATTGACAGGTGTAAATTCTATGAAATGCTCTTTTAAGTACTGATAATTTATAGTCATCTGATGATACATCGACAAATCGTATTGTGAGTGAAAGTTGTTCTACGTGACTAATGTCCGGAGTACAGTCAGCTATAATAGAATAATATTTCGATTTCTTTGCGCATGATATGATTTCTGACTACTATTTTACCCATCAGCTCTATTAATTCATTTTGAATGTCTTTTCCGCAGTAGTGGTCTGAAATATCACTCTTCATAGCTAATGCTCCTGCATAACTGGATCAAATTTTGCTAGTAGTTGTACTAAGCCCAAGAACTTTCCGTTATTTGGCGTACATATAGTTTGTCGGAAGTTCCTCTGAACGCCATATTGTTTTCAGCTAAATAAAGTGTAACATGCATCAATCTAGACAAAACATATTATTATTCCATCTTGTAGTTTCGTTTCATGAAATCCATGAAAAGTAAAAGTCTTTATGAGAAGTGCTATTCTCACAAATTTTTAACATTTCAGACAAGTGGGTCCAGTTGTTATATATACATATATATCTTTCAGGTACTAAACTCAATTTTGAGCTACTATCGAACAGCCGGCAACAAAAACAATAAACTCGATCCTTTATAGAAACGAAGTATATTAACCAACGACGCTGAATTATTTAATTGTTTGCAAGTTTTCTTATAATTTTTTTGCTAAGATCAATGTATTCAGACATTTTATTTGTACTACTCAATTAAGTAGTAATCAAAAAAATCTGCACTAATATAAATCTCTGTAAGTCCAAACATTTTGAAAAATAAATAAATTATAATAAAACTTCGTTATAGCGATATTGAGCGTGGACGTCCAAAAACGCAATCTTAAAAGCGTTATATACGGTTACAAAATATAAGGTCGAAAATCTAGGTTTTTACCAATGTTTTGGCAGTGTTTTATTGGAATTGCCAATACATTTTCATTTTGGATATTCCTGTCCATGGTAATCATTAACTTTATAATATACCCTGGCTATCAGTACTTGCTGGACAGCGATTTTAAACGTTGAGTCTATTAGTTTAGTTTTTTGTGGGATTTTATTATAAAAACGAACACAATTTCCCATAAACGACTTACGAGGTATGCCTTTTAAGTTTTGCCGTTTGAAGAAAAAAACACAACTAGAACCCTAAAGTACTTTTTATTGTTTTTCAAAGTATTCACCACGTAGCTTATTACACTTTTCCATTCGCTCAAACCAGTTATTATAACATTTATTCCACTCTAAAGTGAGGGTGTTCAAAATGGCTGACTTGAAAGCGTCGACTGCTTCTTCACCGGACTGGAAGCTTTGACCACGAAGACTTTTCTTAATTTTAGGAAATGTAAAGAAATCGTTAGGGCTTAGGTAAGGACTGTGTGGAGAATTTTTACTTTTTACTGCTTCAAATACTCAATCTTTGACAAGCGCTGTGTGAGCTTGCGTTGTCGTGGTGCAGGATGATGCGTCGCTTTGAGTTAGATTTTCGAAATTTGGCGATGACTTGTGGTAAATAAACTGTGGTATACCACTCTGCGTTAACCGTTCTACGATCTTCAAGTGCAATAATCGCAACATGACCGGTTTTTCCAACGAACGTGGCCACCATCTTCTTTGAAGTGCTTCAAGAACGAACAGCTTTAGTCGGCTTTGGTTCGTCTTGAAAGACCCAGATTATAGATTGTTGTTTGGAATCAGGATCGTAGGCATAGATCCAAGATTCGTCACCACTGATGACGTCGTAGACGTGATTTGACTCTCCTCGGTTGAAGCTTTGCAGAATTTTCTTACACAATCTGACGCGGGCCGTCTTGTGATCGTCGGAAAGCAGATGCAGTATCCAATGGCAAACTAGCTTTCTCACACCACGCGCTTTATGCAAGATCTTCTGAATGGTTATTGTTATCAATGTTTTTCGGGAAGCGAATTGAAAAAATGTGTGACGGATGTTAAGAGGGTAAATGATAGAATGATAGTGGTAAAATTATTAGTGGGCGACTGTGTGACATAGTGAGTGTTTATGGCCCGCAGGTTGGATAAGACGACAGAGTGAAAGAAATATTTTTTTATCTTTCTCTCAAAATACATAAAAAAAAATGCTCCTATAATTAATCAATTTGTAATATTATATTTGTTTTTTTTTTTCTTTGAAAGATTAGTAATAATGTTTCTTTTTTGTTATTGTGTTACAATATTAATTATAGTTATTTTTATCTCATATGTTATCAATGATGATCAATCGACTTCAATACAATTTGTGCGCCAAAGGAAACTGTCATGTTGAAATGGAAGGGCCCAACTGAAAATCAGTGTTGTGCTAAAAATACAGTGTACGCTGAGTTGGTATCCCTGTCGCACATAGAAACGTTTTGTTATATATTAAATATGATATGTACTCATATATTTTTGTTCGTATAATATGTATACTATATATTGATTATAATGTCTGTGTGTGGCAATAAATGATATTTGATAAAATATTTTGGGGGATTTTGATACAGTCATGATCAACATAGCAGGGACATGTGGGAAGAATGAATAGGGAATATGATTTCATGGGGATTGGGATTTGGGGATAGAAATGATGAAGGGTAAGCTTTATTACAAGCTGCTTTGGCATTTGATATGGCCATAATGAATACGTTTTTCCAAAAAAGGGATCAATATTTGATTACGTATAACAGCGGAAACACCACATAAATCGACTATTTTCTTATAAGAGAAGAGTCTTAACAGCAATGAAGAAATAAAGAGCAGATGGAAACATTATTTCTGTGAATTGATGAATGAAGACAATGTGTCGAGTAGAATGTTAGAGGAGGCATCCATTAACATGGGCGTTGTAAAAGAAGTGAGTACGGCTGAGGTTAGATTGGCTGTATATATGAAAAATGGCAAGTCTGTAGGGCCGGATGAAATACCTGTAGAAGTATGAAAGTTTTGAAAGCAGATTAATGGAAGTGGCTTACTTTGTTCTTCAATAAGCTGTTGCAAGACGAGGCGATCCCCGACGAATGGTGCAATAATACGCTAGTGCCAATTTTCAAGAACAAGGGGGATGTACACGTTTAATAATAAAGGAGAAAGCAATAGCTAAGCGACTACGAGAGGAGATTGAAATAAGGGAGAACCAATTTGATTTCATGCCCGAGCGAGGGACTACGGATGTCATATTCGCACTTCACCAACTATGCGAGAAATACAGAAGTGAATACAAAAACACATAAGAACCTGCACATGATATTCTTTGACCTCGAAAAGGCATAATTATGATCGGGTTCCTGGAAAGGTTTTGTGGTGAGCCATGAAAGTAAAAGGAGAGCCTGTGAAGTACTTGCATCTTATTCGTGTGATGTACGATAAATCAGACACACGTATGGTTTCTAGCTGGCATCACAGACAAGATCAAAGTTGCGGTGGGCTTACACTAAGGATCGGATTTTAGCTCTTATCTGTTCCTCCTGGTGGTAGACGCAGTAACATCAGGAATACAGGAAGAGGCACCTTAGTGTATGATGCTCTTTGCCGATGACATTGTGCTAGTTGGAGAAAATGCTCACGAGGTTCAGAGCAGATTGGCTAAATGGCAGGAGAGATTGGAGAGTGCTGGGTTGAAGATAAGTAGAGCCAAAACTGAACATCTATTTTGTGACTGGTGGAATTTGAATGGATAAAATTAGAAATGAGTATATTAGAGGAAGTTTGAAAGTAGCGCCAGTGACTGAGAAGCTGAAAAGTAATAGGTTAGCTTGGTATAGCCATATAGTGCAAAGAGAGGAGCATCATGTAACAAAGAGGATGCTAGGAATGAGAGTGAATGAATTCAAGACAAGGAGTAGACCAAAGAAAAGATGGATGGATTGTGTAAAAGATGATATTATGATTAAAAAAGGTTGGGAGGGGGAGTGGAAGGACAGGACATTAATATGTTGTGCCGATCTCACATAGTTTGGGATGAAGTCAGGAAGAGAAGAAGATGATTGTTCTGCTATACACAATAGTCATCATCAAAATTCTACATTCTAAGTTGGGAGTTTGAGTCTTGCACTTTCAATTTCAATTCAGTTCAATAAAAAATAATTTGACTTCGGCTTTCTATGATAGTGACTGATCTTAAATTTGTTAGTCCCAAGTTGCGGTCAGAGCCTTGTCTATTTATTACTATTCGTGATCAACAAACGAATCTGGTACAAAATTTTCCCGTGCAGGGGGAAGTAAGAATACTATCCCCTGCGGCTGGGTTTAGCCTGTTGTAAAAGGTGAAAAAACAACCCTAATTAGGTGGTAGGGCCCTAAGCTCGTCTGGATAGCAACCATATCTGGTCTATACTTATGAACATACTTATGCCGCTATAATACTTGTGTTGTATTCCGGCACTAGTGACCCAGGGTCCAGTGCCTTTATGCGGACAGCAGCGTGTTCGCAATGCCTCTCGTCTGGAAGATGTCTCGTACCTAAATAGAAAACGACAGTAAAAGCGACGGTACGTTTGGTGTCCGATTCATAACTGGGTTCTCATTAATCCACCTAGAATATGTCATCAGATACATTCACATAGGGGTGTCGCTAAACTTAAATGTCTTTTCTGCGTCCTTTCACAAAGAATCTAGATGGTGATTTGGATTTTTAGTGGGTATCCCACCGCAACTATCCTGGCTATCCTTTGCTAGCTAGCCAACAAACCGCAGGAGCAAAAGAACCTCATATACATGCGTCGGAGTTCCGACGCGCCACAGATAAAGTGCAAAAGGTCTGTGGACACAATCTCGAGGATCGTTTCTGCCCTCTTATATTTATTCATATTAAAGGTAAAGAAAAAAATATTGCGTCATCTTAAAATAAATTATATTGGAGAGTTAATACAGTAATCATAAATAGAGTCGCAAACAATGAAATTTTTAGTGATTGTTTAAATGTTGTTAGAATGTGTCTATTTCATTTTTAAAGCAAAAGAAAAATATAGATATCGTCACATGCAAGAGAGAGTAAATAGGATTTTTGATCGAGAGCACTCCGAGATGAGACTGTAATTAATTTGATCAGTTCGTATTCGTTACTAGGTAAGTTGTGGTGTTCGTGGTGTTAAAATTATCGATAAATATTTTATGTACAGTGAAATTTATAAAAAAAATGTTGGTGCTGATTCTTTTTTTACTGTTAGTCCACTAAAATGAAATAATGAAAATCAAATTATTTATGTAAATCATTTATTGAGATTACTTTGGGTGATTTGTTGGAATTATTTCATAAAAGAAAAAAATGTTGTAAAAATATATTGATTCATATAATAAGAATAAAGATATATTTGAAATATAAAAATAATGGAGATAATTTATATGTGTTCAAATATTCGGGTAAAACAGTTTACAATTTATCGAATTGATCCCGAGTAATTAAATTCAGTAAATCTATTCAACAATAATCTTGTCGAGTGCTCTTTTTTCCCACGACTACCTAGGAGGCTTTCCATCGATATCGATAGAAACCTTTGCCAGTCCCTAAGCACGGGGGCCGGGCGACAGGTGCCAGCTAGACGCGGCGGCGGCGCGCCAGTCTCTCGCGGCCAATGCTCCAAGCACGTCGCGGTTACATTTAATCGACATTTGACTATCGACACGTGCGTAGCTCATCCCTTGACTATTGTTCTATTTTGTAACAGTGTTGTGTGGACTTGTGGTAAGGGTGGGATTTAACAATTTTTATAAAATAAGGTAAGTTTTAAGTTATCCCTTCAGTATTTTTGAGTTAATGTGTTTGGTATTTGGGTTACGTTTTGGTTTCAGTGTGATAATTCAAAAATGCGTTACCAATTGATAAGATGTGTTCCGAGGTTTGCAACGGTGAAAATTGTAGTTTTCGCCACGACTTTTCAAAGTGTGTCAGTGTGACATTACCGTTTCCTTTTTAAAGTGGAAATATAGTATGACCCTTTTCATCTTTTTTTTTTTAATGCAATACCTTCTTCTATCGGTAATACACGGATATATGATAGGAAAATTCTAATTATAAAATTATAATTCCTAAGTTATATGAAAATTATCAATTAATATGTGTATATAAATTAAAAAAAAAGGTATATATTCTATATGAACGATTTGGTTGGTTCACATACACATTTTCAATTGCCATCTATCACATTTTTTAATAATTATATTCAATAAAATACATTTTAAATTTATTTAATTTTCATGTTTCTTAAAATTGTCAGCAGTTTATTAGCTTCAGAATTATTAAACATAAAATTTCTAAAATGGTCATAGATGCAACTTGTTACATTAATATTATATCGATAACAGTGATATTTATATCCAATATTTTATGAAAGTCCATTTTTGTTGTAAACCGCCATACGCATAATAATAGAAAAGCTTTCGTTTTTATCAATAAAACGTATCTCTATCGTCGCTAGTTTGAGTTTATTCAACATATGAATACAATCAATTAACCCGTTCCACATTCTCCATCGGTTCTCACAAGGCTTTCGACACGCGAAGTCGCGGTATTCGAATTTTATAGCCACAATTTTCTTAGCGTTTACAGTGATATCTGATTATTTTATGATTTATAATGCTTTTTTTGGGTACCTCGACGGGACAGCAGCATGTTTGCTGTGCTCCTAGTGTCGCAAATTTCCATAGGTTATGGTAACTGCTTGCTATTAAGTGGAGCGTTAGTCAATCTGCTGTTACTCAACAATAAAAGATGTGTCAGATGGCAACCTCAAATTTCAACATGAACCACCTTTTTGTGCTGCTGTAATCAATTCACGTCTACTTACTATGGTCATAAAATTAAACCAATATTCACAATATAATAAGTATTATAGTGTTTATATGGGTCCATCACTGGCTGGGCCATGTCTACGCATATCACTTGCCCATGTCTTTCGTGTCTTGATAACGACATCTTCACAATTAGACATAGATACTCAAGAAAACGTGGGTATTTTATAAATGCATACCATAGACTAAATCTATACACCTACAAATTAATTACATCTACGAGATTTTACCCGCTGCACATCTTGAGAATTATTGAGGACAGAAAAGCATAAATGCTGGGATACTTGATATGACACAACGATCTAACCCAAAAACCATCATAGAAGAGAATTAAAACGGAAGAGAGGGAGACCAAGAAGTATATTTATAAGGCAAGTAAAGAAAATACTGGATGTTTGATGTGAGTGGACTGGAAGATGCTCCAGTGTTAGCTCTTAAATAAATGATGATGAAGCTCCCTTAAACTGTATACTTTTAATGGTAGAAGTTTATGTAGATCGTAATTATTTCAGACCGGATAAATTTATTTTTGATCTAAAATATTGTTACTATTGATTGAGAGCTTTTATATATTTCTTTCTGGCGGATATGAGTTTACCTAAATTCATCTAGGTGCTGACCATGTAAGAGCGCAAGGGAGTTGTAGCATGTACTCGTAAAGTAGCAACAAAAAAGCCAACTAATTGCAAGTAAAACTATTGTGACAGAGTGGTTAGATTGATTAAGCTTTGGATCATAAGCCGCTTCCACTTTTGGAAGCTGCTTGTTGATTTTAAACACCAAATTTATTTTAGTGTTTTAGTAGCAAAAAGTTACCATTCCACTAATGTCAGTTATAAACTCAATAGACCTTACCACTATTTCCCAGGAAAATAACGGATACTAAGTACTGGACATTGCACCGTTTACAAAAGACATCAACGCGCCTGCCGAGTCCCTTAGTATTTACCCGTTGCGTGGACCAAGGTATTTGGGTTGCCATGTTAGTTTATATAAAATGACTTGACTCTTTTATTAAAAAAAACCTTTTATTACTAATGTTAATTAGTTCAATGTCTTTTTTCATATGAAAGTTGAAGTTTAATGTGAAATATGGTGAATTTTTGTTTGAGTATTACGTAAACAATTATTAAAGGCAGAGCTCAAATCAAGTTCAAATTTGGTGAATTACTTTAATATATTCGATTAAAATTATTTCTGATTTGTGAAAATAAAGAAAATAAATATTTCTTTAATTTAATAAATTTCCTTTATTTAATTATTATTTTTAAAATAAAATTAGAAATGTAAAGTAACACACTTTTGTCACATAATATATAATACAACACACAAAAAATCATGTCTATCTAAAGAATTACTAAAATTCATCATAATTATTTTACAAGTTCTGTGGTTTAGTTAAATGCGAAGGCAACACTAGTCCACGTTTTGTATACAAGTTTTTTTCGGCACGAGAATTACAAACATGACTCGCCGCTTTCTTTGTAAGTGTAATAATTAATGTAAATGCCTTTAGACATACGTATCGATCTGGTTTATCTAGTCGGTGACCTTTTTGATTCGTTTAATTCATGTTGCAATACTTATCGGATATTTGCGTTGGGAGAAAGATTACACTCAACCGAGTTAAAAAAAATAGGATTTAAGTTATTCGAGCTTCAATGGTATTAATCAAGCGGTTACCCCCTAAGAAATGAGTATTGAGAGGTAGTAGCCCAAGCCCGTCTACATGACTCTTGGTCTATACTGCCATAATAATCTCGTGTTGTGTTCCGACATTAGTGACCCAGGTTTCAGTACGCCTATGGGGACTGTAGCGTGTTCCTGGTGCCTCTAGATTAGAAAGCATCCATAGGCGACGACAACTGCTTTTAAAGTGGGCCGTCAGCTTGTTTGCTGTTCTTCGACATTAAATACTTATTGGAACCCTATAATTAGGTTAATGAAGTAGAGCGCATAATTTTTGAAAAATGTTGACATTTACTGTCAACATTTTTCAACTCAATCAAATCAGGTATAAACAGGCTATTAAAGTATTAATATAATTATCGCATTTTCTCATTGACTTGAACGTAAAAGGATTATTATCGAAATTGGTACAAGTATGCGGGAGTTGTGATATTATATGTGGAACAATGATGGAAGCAATGGAATATTTTTTTTTACTTCCTTGAACTTTACATCTAGTATTCATCATTAAATTATTCCTTTAGGAGAGCAGCGTGTCTGTGGTGCACCTAGCGTTGCAAAAACCCACGATAACTGCTTATTGTTAAGCGGACCGTCAACCTATCTGCAATAAAAAAATTAAATCTACTTAGATTTTAATTTGTTGTTATTAATGTGAGTGTAAAGTAACTATTAAATTTCAGACATACTTTATTTAAAAACAGAGATGATATATACAATTTACTATACGATACTTTTTACAATATACATATTTTTGCGATACATTTTTTAACTAACAGCGTTTCGGACACAGAGCGCTATCGAGCATATTCTCTTTGGTCGCATATATTGAAGTACATATAGTGGAAGCCGTAAGAAATTTTCTCAAAAAAAGTAAACTCTAATTAGTTTAATCTTCTATTATACTAGTGATGACTTTCACAGCAATAAAAATAAGTATGAACTAGATAATTATAATACACACGAATATAATTTTACCATTTTTATGCATTTTCTAATTAAAACGCGACGAATTAACTTCACTGTGTCATGGCGGCGTTCAGATATAATTCTAAACTGGGATAACCGTAAATAAAAGTTATAATTACCTTTGTATGGTTACACATGGGCATTTCACGGCGCCTTAACACGCCGTCACAGTTCGTACGCTAACGGTCGTAGACTGGACACACGGTTTTATTACTTTGGGTAGAATTATTTTTATAGCTAGAGTTCAGCAGACAGGCAAACGGCCCAACCTGTTTGGTGGTCACAGTCGCCTATGGACGTTTGCAACACCAAAGGCATTACCATTGCGCTGTCGGTTTCGAAGAAATTTTATAAAGCCTTTTTTTGAAGAATCCCATATCGTACCGCGTTGAGAAAACCTCATCTGGAAGCTCATTCCAAATCTTGAGAGTAAGCAATATGAACGTTCTTGAAAACTGTTTTGTACAAGAAAGAAGAGGTTCCAAGAAATGGGGATGAATACCCAGCCGATGCCGGGCAGTGCGGTGGTAGAAAGACGATGAGGGTTAGTACCCTCGTCGTCTTTCAACCACCGCACTGCCCGGTGCACCGCACTAGTCCTACTCTACGTTTACTTAGACGCGGTCTCTACTCCATGACACGTTTGCTCCAACGCCCCTCGGTATTGCGAGGAACGCGACCGGCCCATTGCCACTTCAGCCTGCATATTTTGCGAGCTATATCGGTTACTCGAGTTATAGAGCTCCTCATTTCGGATTTTATCCATAATACGACTGTTTGGAATTATTTATCTAAAAATTAGATATTGTACTTTGGTAAGAGCTCTATTCTCCAATTATTTTAGAGTAATTTTTTTAACATACTTCCAAATATATTACTAAGTTTGATTTCTACAAGCCTAACCACTTTAAAATGCCCTTGGAAAATAAACTATTACAGAAAAGCTGTAGTTCAACGGTGGGATATTTTTAATATGTATGTTTAGATATATATATATATATATATATATATATATATATATATATATATATATATATATATATATATATATATATATATATATATATATATATATATATATATATATATATATATATATATATATATATATATATATATATATATATATATTATAAACTGACATGTCATCTGCTAAGCTGTTCACTATAGACTAAGAACAAAACTTTTAAATGTGTTTTGAGTCTGTGTCCTTATATATTCGATGCAACCAATTTTTGGTTGTTATATTTTTGGAAACCGCCATTAGCCATTCTGATCCCAGTTTTTAAGTATGCAGTCGTAATAACCTTGTGTTGTATTCCGGCATTGGGACAGCAGCGTGTTTGCGATGCCCTAAGCTTCGCTAACTTTTATAGGTGACGGTAACTGCTAACTATTAACTGGGCTGCCAGCCTCTCGGCTGTTACTCAACAATAAAAGATCACAGATCCTATTGGTGCCTTTACTGCATGTGAAAAATAAAAAATCTCTACATTTTTACTCTTACATTTAGTGTGGATAAAAAAGGAGGGGTAGACTAAAGAAAAGATGTATGGATCGTGTCAAAGATTTGACTGACATGACTGAGTGAATGTCGATATGAATACTATTAGAGGAGAGTGGAAGGAAAGAACATGTAGTGCTAACCCCACATAATCTGGGTTAAGGGTAGATGAAGATAAAGAAGACTTATTTGTCATATTCATTATGTTGACTAACATCATAGTCTTATAGAATAGTAGACTTAGTATTTGTAACTATTAGTAAATTTTTTATTCTTCGAAACACAAATAATTCTAATATGCTCATTAGTTAACACTTTCCATTAATCTCCTTAAAAGCGAGCAGACATTTTTGTAACTTATCTTAGTGAATTATGAGACAAAGCGTATCCAAAATAAATTATTGGAGATTAGCTTATTAATGCTACTTAAAATATCTGCGCCTTTAAACACGTTAAAACTCGATAAAATAATATATAAAAGGATTTACGAGAGATATTTGTCATTTGTTTTATCCAAAGTAAACTCCGCGGCCGATATAAGAACGATTGATGTATAAATGTTCCGCTCATGTTAACTACTTGCTTAGTAATATCTACCTATATAATCCATAAATAACCAGTATTTTCAACAAACGTTTTATCAAATAGGATGTTAAATAACCCTGACTGTAAGCAATACAAAAACCATACTTTCGTAATAAAGTTCTTGTTAAATCGACCTATGTAAATATGCTAACAGAATAAGTTGAATGAAATTTTATTTAAATTAGGAATATTTGGAAGCAGTAGCCCCATTACAACCGTGCAATATTATTTAAGTTACGTTATATTTGCTGTAAAAACACTTGTACGCAATTTGAAGGAAAATTGGCGTTGTTAATAAAGTTTACCAAGTATTGGAGTAATAACAATTGACTTTTTGGTGAACATCACATTATTTGCAGTAAGTTTAAATTTGTTCCGAAATAATATGGTTTACACTTATTTAATGAAATTAGCAAAAAATTGAGTCCGAGGGTATATCTTAAGAAGTGCCCGTTTCCAGCCGTAGACTTTTGTAGGGTGACGACGTTTTAACCCTCATCCCTAATTTTTACTTTTTACAAATACATTGCGAGTTATATCCGTGTTATACGACGTTACGACCCCTTTGGCGTAAAGTCTCGCATCTCACAACGGCTTCGACCACGGATTCAATACACTGAGAGAGCAAGTTTTCATTTACAAAGAAAACTATATTTTAGTTGTCTAATACCGACAACAAAAGGGCCCTGCTGCTTACTGGGGTTCTAGATGGCGTCATGTGAATTGTACTATAGAATCTGAATTTTAAGTTAATATTAAATTCTTGTTAATTCCTATTCAAACCTCTAAATATTTTGTTTTTTTCTATTTCCTACTGATATACGAGTATAGTAGTTCTATTTGAAAACAATTCTGTTTACATTACATGTATAACATGTATTTTAATGATAACAAAAGCCATGAGATATCTGTATAAGCTAATTTATAAGGTAGCTAAACATACTCAAAACACGATTATTACAAAAGACCTGTAAAATATATTTTTTTTGCTCAGAAACAACACCAAAATTAGGTACTTCACATTATACGCACGGCCAGTTAAAATTTTACGACTAAACTCTGTATATTTGAGTAAACAGCCGTTAATCTTAGCACACATTTGAAATAATAATCGGAACTCTCACTCGTGTGAGGCAAAAATGGCGGAGTCAGTGGAATTCCATATAATCATGATTAATTTATTAATGTTATACAGCTCATCTTGGCGCGCTCTCTCCTCTAAATGGAACTTACGCATCGGTGGTCAGACGTGTGCCGTATCCTCGCAACGGGTGGGGCTACAGTGCAGGCGATTAGCGTTCTATGCTATAAAAGTAGTTGAAGGCATTTAAACGAATTCAACAGTAATTTACAGTATAGGAAATGTGTGTAATCTTTCTAGATAAATCCGAATTTATATTACTATGATATAATACATCAGAATCAGAATGTTATAGAGATTAATATACTAGGGGTGTTCAATAAAAAGTGACAATGAATATGACGCAAGTTTCTTTTATTAAATGTTGTTTTATTTTTCGACGTAGTCACCTTTCAGGTTTATACACTTTGTATATCTTTTTTCTAAAGCTAAAATTCCCTTTTTAAATAATATTCTTTCTAATCCCTCAAAAAATCGTGTACAGCAACGACTACTGCGCCATCATCTTCAAATTTATGGCCCCATGAGATGTTCCTTTAACCGCAAAAATATGTAGAAATCACTAGGAGCTGGGTCAGGTGAATATGGAGGATGTTCCATCAATTCGAAACCAGCTTCTTGAATGGCAGCCATTGGAACTCTGGACTAGAAGTGCGCGGGGGCGTTATCTTGGTGAAACAAAACAACTCTAGCAAGTTTGCCACGCCGTTGCTTGTGTATTTCCTCACGCAACATTGTTATTTGTCCTGCGTACAAAGTCTCCGTAATAGTGGGTCCATGATTAAGGTATTATTATTACCATTACTACCCCTTGGCTGTCCCAGAAAAAACAGCTCATGATCTTACCGGCGGATGGAATTGCCTTAAATTTCTTCGGAGTTGAAGATGACGGTCTTTTCCAAGTCATGGACTGTTTTTTCGTGTCCGGGTCATAACGGTGAAGCCATATTTCGTCCATAGTTATGAATCGAGCCGAAAATCGGTCAAAATCTTGTAACAAACCCAAACAACTTTGTAAAATTCTCAGTCTTGTTTATTTGCGCGCGTTAGAAAGCAATCTGGGCACCCAGCGTGCTATTACTTTTTTCATACCCAAATGGTTGTGTATAATATTATAGACACTTCCTATAGAAATCTTCATTTCAACAAACAGTAACACGACGATCCACCAAGATAATGTTTTCACCTTTTTAAATCATTTGTTCAGTCACTACCGATGTAGGGCGTCCCATGCAGTCGTCGTCGTTAATGGAATTCCTTCCTTGCTTGAATTCAGCACTCCAACGCGCAACCGTAGGTAATACATGGAGGACCATGAACCCCTAATAATGCTTTCAAGTCTTGATTTAACAGCTTCGTAGTAAAATTTTTCGAACAGAGATATTTAATTACCACACGAACTTCAATTTTATCCATTTTTAAGAACACGATCTAACCCGAGGTAAACAAATGACATCTATTTAAAAAAACATAATAGAATTGATTGCTTTTTTATTATTATTATATCTAATGTCTGGGCTATGACTGCCAGTATTTTTTTCCAAGGAGAATGTATCGCATTATCACTATTTATCAACCACCAGTTTTTTTTAGTTCGTCAATAAATATAATAACTACAATTTGGCGTAATGTAGGTAAGTATTTAACTAGATGTTGATTTTCTTCTTCTTTCTGCTCTTATCTCAGAATATGTGGGGTCGGCACAACATGCTTTCAGGTTTCATGTTTATTATTGTGCCCATCTTTTTGGATTTCAATTTATCATCTAAGTTCTGAAATCATATTGCCAGTCCCTAGCATTGGATCCATACCACAACTTCAGTGAGCATAGATACAGTTTAGTACGGCCCAACTAACGGCCAAAGCGGATTCGAACAAAATATGCGGGTGGGGGGCCTCATTCCAGCGGAATTAAATATTATGTTTTGTTGAAAATATAAATAAAAGTATGATTAAGGTTAATTTAGTTATTTTGATGTTTTATAATATAATGTATTGTGCCAATATTTGAATTTTTATCGTAGCAGGTTTATAAATCATGCAAATTAAATATTGGCTTAAATTATCTTTATAGGCTAAAAAACCCCACGGTTCACCTATCGCCTACACCCTGGCCCACGGATATATGGCCTGCCGATCTCGTGGCCCGGCCCTCCCGTGTCTCAAGGCGGGCCCCTTCTAAAGTGTTGGGGTCAGGGTTTCGTCCCCACCGGCGCTCTCCTATGTTAAGGAGTTGAGGGGGGCCGCGGAACAGCACGCGGCCCTCACCCTCGCGGCAATAGTGCGGGCGGCGGATCTTCCCCCGAGGCGCCGCCCGCGGCCGCTTTCTACGGCGGCCGGAGGTCATTAGTTGCCCTCGGGCATCGACGACGTGGCCTGCCTTGGCGGGAGGGGAGTGTGGTTGTTACCTCCCGCTCCCCGCTCCGCCGCCTCCTTTGCGGACATGACTGCCGCGCAAAAGGAGGCGACGGCTGTCCATCCAGGATCGCCCCCGACCATGGACAGAACCAGGGTCGGGAGCGACAGGTCCGCGCTAATTTGGGCGACGAGGGCGCGGCGCTCCTAGCACCACGCAGGGCACACGGCGACAGTGTGGTCCACCGTGTCCTCCTCGTCACCCGCGCCACAGTGGTGGCACCCCGACGTCATCTCCCGCCCTATGTGACACAGGTACCTCCCGAAGCAACCTTGCCCCGAAAGGACCTGCGTTAGGCGGAAGGTCAGGGTGCCGTGGCGCCTTTTCACCCATACGGCCAGGACGGGCCCCACTGCTTCGATGTTGGCGAGGCCCGCGCTGGGGCGCGCGAGGCGCTCCTTCCACTCCACCATTATAGGAGGTGCGATAACTTAAAGAGCGAAAAGACCATCCATTTTAATACTGAATTAAAATTCAGAGGATTAAGTTTGATAGATTATTATTTTTTGCTGTAGGACAGTAGACAGGCTGAGAGCCCAGTGACAGGTGTTTGCAACGCCAGTGGCATCGCGAACACGCTGCTGTCCCACAAGGGTACAGGAACATGGGCCACTAATGCCGGAACACAACACAAGGTTATTATGGCGGCATACTTAAGACCAAAGGTGGTCGCCGTCCAGATGGGCTTAAGGCCCTAACATGTAGAAAATATCTTGAAACCTTTGTTTTGATATACATAAATAACCTGTGTGTGGAGACCTCGTAGGGTCACTTTTATAGCGGTGATAGAAATCTAGGACGTATAACGCAGACAAGTTCAGACGCAAAGTATGTAATTTGACTAAAATAGAGCTTTTCGGTAAGCATATATTTAATGGTTCGGTCATGAATACTGATTCCCTCCGGCCGGGGCGGCCTGTCGTAATAGGCGCTAAAACAGCTCCAGCTAATTGGTAGACTTCAAGCTCGTCTAGATGGGAACCACCCCTGGTCTCAAAATATAGCGCTATAATGACCTTGTGTTGTGTTCCGGTACAAGTTCCAGTTCCACTACACGGACGGCAGTGTGTAGGGGTGCTCTTGGCGTCTCAAAAATTGGTAGGAGACGGTAACTGCTTACTATTCCGGTCGTCAGCCTATCCACTGCCCCACAGCGATAAAAATAAATTTTAAACTAACAATAGTTTCATTTATTAAACGGGTTTCTATTGATGCAAATTAAAATATTAATTAATTAGTAAATTCATATCCTATACACACCCAGTAGGAATATTCCTCAACATCGGCTTCAAAACTTTGGATATACACACAAATATTACATAATTTGAAACCTTCAACGACGATGAGTGGTGTTATGCGTTTAGGGTGAGTATATGTGTGTATAGTATACTCTTAAACAAACGCCAATTTTTATCACATCAGATTCCCCAGAGCCCCCGCTCTTTTTAGTATTATTTTTAAGTATAATATTTACAATTATATGTTTCAAATTATTATTTTACTTACAGTCAACTTATTTTCAATTTATTTCTTTATTCCCTCACAAAATATTTTTAAAAATTTACTTATTATTTTATTTTCGTAATAATACGTTTATCTGAGCCTTAAGAATCAACTGAATAGATTACGTCTATCGACAAGTTTAACGGTTTTTGTATAATCAACGTTTCTCATTAACTATTGAGATTGTTCAGGTATTTTTAGTAAATCACCAAAATTTATGACCAATATTAATTGCATCTTTTATTTATTAAATTAGATAAGAAGTTTGTCGGAATTTATAATCCTCAAAATATACTTAATTTTAAAATAGTAGACGGCGCTTTGATTTTTAAATTTGAGTTTTCAAATTCAAACTATAAGTAAACTGTAAAGATTGAAAGGAACCCTGATTTTATTAGAATTGGTTTTTGAGTTTACAATATTACATTATCCCCTAAAATAAAAAAGGAAAAGAAATATTTGATTTGACTGATTTTGTTACAATTTCGTTCTGTCAATTTCCAACTATAAAATAATTTGAAACCGTTACTTATATATTACCACAAATACATTTTCTCTTCTAGCATATACACGTTAAAGCCATTTCTATTTGTGCGATAAAAGCTCAATACTAATTATTTCCAAGACCATCTAAGCGCTTCAACTAACCATCCGTAACATAATATTAATGTATTGTCTATAGTTTCACCTACATTCACAATACCGAGATAGCTCGCGTGTACACCGCGGTATTTTTACGGAAATTATAATTTAACTCATAAATTATTTTACATTTCCATTGTCATTATGGATATTCCTTATTACTTAAATTGATATTAAATGACTAGTTGATTTCTTTTTCCTGCCCTTATCCCAAACTTTATGGGGTCGACACAACATGTCCTGTCCTTCCACGCTCTCCTCTATTAGCAGTCATCTCAACATTCACACATTTTTACCATATCATCTTTTCCACAACCTGTCAATGTTTTCTTTGGTCTAACCCTCCTCTTGTATCCATCCACTTTAGTTTCTAGCATCCTTCTTGTTACATGACGCTTCTTTCTTCGCATTATATGGCATAGCTAGCTAACCTATTACTTTTCAGCTTCTCAATCACTGGCGCTTTGAAACTTCTTGCAATAATCTTACACCTTAAGACAGACAGGTCTTATACAATTATAATATAACGGACTTGTAGATTTTATCTTTAAGTCTAAACGGAACTTGTGGATCGCAAATTGTTCCTGAGACCTGTTGCCATTTCATCCATCCTGCATTCACTCTGGTTTTCACATCTCGGCCTATCTCACCGTCGTTCTGGATTAATGATCCGAGGTACCGGAAGTTGGAGCCAGTTGGCAGAGACTCGCCTCCTAAGGTAATTGGAATAAAGGCGGAAATTACAGCAGTCACAAAATAGATGTTCAGTTTTGGTTTTACTTATCTTCAACCCAACACCCTCCAATCTCTCCTGCTATTTAGCAAATCTGCTCTGAACCTCCTGAGCATTTTCTTCAACCAGCATAATGTCATCAGTAAAGATCATACACCAAGGTGCCTCTTCTTGTATTCCTGATGTCTTGCGGCTACCAACAGGAGGAACAGATAAAGACTAAGAGCCGATCCTTGGTGTAAACCCACCGCAACATTAAAATTGTCTGTGACGCCACTAGGGACCGTACATGTGTATTTGCCTTATCATACATCACACGAATAAAATGCAAGTACTCCACAGGTACTCCTTTTACTTGCATGGCTCACCACAAAACCTTTCTAGGAACCCGATTATATGCATTTTCGAGGTCAACGAATACCATGTGCAGGTTCTTATGTATTTCTGTATTCACTTCTGTATTTCTCGAACAGTTGGTGAAGTGTGAATATGGCATCTGTAGTCCCTCGCCCGGACATGAAACCAAATTGTTTCTCCCTTATTTCGCTCTCCTCTTGTGGTCACTTAGCTATAACTTTCTCCCAAATCTTCATGCTGTGCGACATGAGCTTTATTCTTCTATTATTGTTACAAACCTGTACATCCCCTTTGTTCTTAAAAATGGACACTAGCGTACTATTCCACCATTCATCGGAGATCGCCTCGTCTTGCAACAGCTTATTAAAGAACAAAGTTAGCCACTTCCATCCATCTACTTTCAAAAACTTCCACATTTCCACAGGTATTTCATCCGTTCCTATAGACTTGCCATTTTGCATGCTATCTACAGCCAGTCTAACCTCAGCCATAATCACTTCTTTTACAATGCCCATGTTAACGGCTGCCTCTCTAACATTCCATTCCAGACATTCTCTTCATTCATAAATTCACACAAATATTTTTTCTATCTGCTCTTTATTTCTTCATTGTCTATTAAGACCCTTCCACTATCATCTTTTATACGTTTTATATGGGTTATATCCCTTGCATTCTTTTCTCTATCATTCACCATTCTATAAATATGTTTCTGACCACCAGTGCTTCCCAAAAACTCGTACAGATTGACTTGTTCCTTGCAGAAAGCAAAAACTCTTTTTGTTCTCTTCTTTCATTCCAAATTTCTTTCCTCTTACTTTCCTTTATCATAACATTCTCTTTATCCACAGTTTTCCATTCTTTAAAAGCATTTTTCATTTCTTTCAGAATCACCTGTACTTCTTCATTTCATTCATCACTTAGTTACAGTTAGTTTTTTAATTGCTTAGTTACAGAAAACCCCAATTAGGCGCCGAAAGTTTTAAATTATTGTCTAATTAATCAAGTATTAATAAATGAAGTCAGTGGAACAGCAGACAGGTTGACGGCTTTACTTAATAGTGAGCAGTTACCGTCGTCCATGGATGTTTATGAAGCAAATGGGGCAAAGGTAATACGCTGATATCTACGTAGGAACATACTGGAACCTGGATTACTTATGCAGAAACATAACATAAGGGTATAAGGCGGCATATTTAGAGAACAGGGGCGATTGCCATTCAGACGGGCTTGGAGCTCTACTACCTAGCTGGGGCTGTTTTAGCGCCTTTTACGACAGAGCACCCC
The DNA here is from genome assembly GCA_963693495.1 of Malacosoma neustria. Lineage (NCBI taxonomy): Eukaryota > Metazoa > Arthropoda > Insecta > Lepidoptera > Lasiocampidae > Malacosoma > Malacosoma neustria. Next base: position 15,184,355 of record OY856383.1, read on the forward strand.
GGCTGCATTTGACACCAGCGCATAAGAATAATCATTCACGTTAAGTAGCATTCTAAGGGCAGAGATAATGAATCACATAATGCCTTAACTATGAACAAGAAATCAAGATTCCTCATGCAAGTAATTTCGATATGGAATAACGAGACTAATAAAATAAATTGACAAGTAATTCCAAGGGACTTGTTACGTTAAATTAATTCGCTTTCCACGAGTGCCAACGAAATGCCTTAGGGGTGTCGATATTTCAAGATTTCGGATTGTTTTGATTGTTTGATTCTTAAACATTAAATTCGACATGAGATTTAGTTAAGAAATATTACCTAGTATACCATTGAGGCAAATATAGATTAAAGAAATAATATTTTTATACGCACAGTTTCATAGTTTCGTGTCATATTAATTTTGGACCAATTTTTGATTTTTTTTATTACTGAGGGTCAGAAGACAGGCTAACGGCCCACTTATAGTAAGCAGTTACCGTCGCCTATTTATGACGTTGTGCCCAGTTTGTGACGTTAGAGGCACCACAAACACGCTTCTGTCCCATAGGATACAGGAACCTGGGTCAGTAATGCCGGAACACAACATATTATGGCGGCATACTTATAGACCAATCTTGTTGCCATCCAGACGGGATTGCGACCCTACCACGTAAGTAGGGTTGTTTTGTCGGCTTTTACGGTAGGTCCACCCTGGCCGCAGGGGTTAGTATTCTTACTCCGCCCTTGCACGGAGAAAACCTTTTCCTTGCACTTATTCTTGTTTAAGGCACAAAAATAACAAAAAATGAGAGTAGTTCAATACATAAGGAGATGTAGACTAAAGAAACGATGGATGAATTGTGTAAAAGATAATATAACAAAAAAGGTGTGAATGTTCAGATGACGACTAAAGTGCCCTGTAAACGATCAAATTTGCTTGACAAATTTGTTGGTCAAACTTCACGTTTACATCAAACATTAGCTTAAACGTTCAAACCAAAGATTAAACAAATTAGCTTACTTGCCCGAACACTCGATACAGATGACGCATTTTTGGCGTTGACCTCCATGTTGCCAACACAACGACTGAGATCTTGTTTGACAAACATCGCCGCTCACGTTCAAACTTGTTTGTCAAACACGACAACAATCAAAATTTCCATCAAACACGACAAACACGTAGACTGTTTGACAAACACGTCAAACACAGCTGCACACTATTAAATAATTTGACAAACACGTAAATTTGTCAAGCAAATTTGATCGTTTACAGGGCGCTTAATAGAAGAGAGTGGAAGAAGAGGACATATTGTGCCGACCCCACATAGCCGGGATAAGGGTATGAGAAAAAGAGGCGTGAAAAACGGACCCCGAGTATAATACTATTGACTAGCTATTAGCACTGAAGTACATAAAAAGACCTATTCAGTAGAACTGATAAGTAAATTCCACCTAGCAAGGTAGCAGCCCTAATTAAAAATAGTTGTACACCGAATACGTTTCACTCCGCTCACAATATACCGTAACTTACAACTATCGTCATAATTTTCTCAGGTTACAGATGTCACATGCTTTATGATAAAATATTAAACGATATTGTTTCCACTCAACAGACGATACGGCTCAGTGTATACGCAAGTTGCACGGTATGTGGGTTTGATCCCAAGTCCTACTAAGGACATATTTGTACAATGGTTATTTATAACGTTATTAAATAAAGTTTCAATTTAAATGGTTATTGTATATACACAATACTCGACGACCTCCGTGGCGCAACAGCTTCAGTGCGCTTACAGAGGTCACGGGTTCGATTCTCGTCTCGAGTCTGGGTGTTTATATATAACATGTATTAAAAAATATATAGTATGTAAGTTATCTTTTACCCATAACACAAGTGCTATGCTACTTACTTTGGGACCAGTTGGCGCTGTGTTAACTATCCCAGTATATTTATTTCAATCAATCAATGAACAGCCTTACGTCACCCACTGCTGGTCATAGGCCTCCCCAAGATCACGCCATAACACCCGAACCGCCGCTTTTCTCATCCAGTCACTACAGTCCATGCTTCCATGTTTGCCAAGGCGCGGTCTCCAGTCTAGGACTAGCTTACTTCAACGGCTGTCGGTTGTGCGACATATGTGTCCAGCCCGTTGCCACTTCAATAAGCATATTTTGCGAGCTTTGTCCGTCACTTTAGTCTTTCTCGTATTTCCTCATTTCGGATTTTATCCTTAAGGAAAGAAAGAAAGATATTTTATTGGTGATCAAGAATGACGAATACAGAAAAATTATCATAAAACACAAGCAAGTATAAAAGTTACTAAATAGAGTACATGTTTTCGCCAATATTCGCCGTCCCTCCACCAATAAGGTTTGCACTCAGCATTATGCCGTATCGAAATTTCGACACGGCGCTGATTTTCAGTGCCAACCTCTATTCTACTCTAACCTTAGTTGACCCAAGTGTTAAAATTATTATTCTCTTTACAAATTAATTAAGAGTGTTTTTTACTATTAAATTAAAAGATACAAGAATAAAAAAAACAATCAAACAGAAAAAAAAACTAACAAAATAAGCACTACGAAAAAGCATGATAGCATACTCCATATACTGTTGCAATTAATAAATAATGGTTATAAGGGAGACACCGATCATAGCTCGCTCCATAGTTCTGCGTGACTCTAAATTTGTGGATTAACCAGTAGTTAGTCTCGTCTCGGCATCATACGTTATTATGGGCAGTATTGCTCGAAGACTTTAGTTTTTAGGCTTTGCGGTACGGTCGACGAAAAACGAAACGATATTTATTTATTTATTATTATTTATATGGTTTTAAAACATGCTACCACATTGTGTTCCGGTACTAGTAAGCCAGGTTCTTCTTCGAATGTGGCAGCGTAATGTCCAATGACCTACTATCGAGTGGACCGTATACCTGTCTGTCGATCTCAGCTATAAAAAACAATGCAAATACTTTCTTCTGGTTTAGGTTATCAATTGATTGTTTGCGAAAAAGGTCTTTAATACAAGTACGCACTAAGGGCGCACTAAAAAAATACACCACACACTATCAATCTTTAGTCATTTACAACCATGCTATCTGTAAGATAATTAAATAAATATTTTAATAGGGTAACGGTAATGTATGGATATAATACCAAATAATAATATGCTTAATCCATCACTAGTTTTTCTATTTTTATACTTATTTACCCCTGAATCTACGTTAAAAGGTTAAAGGTATCAAATATCAGCCCTTTAGTTTCATTGAAAATTTATTTGATTTATTGTAGAGTTATAAAGTCCATCATCTTCGTTGTAGTCTCCTTTGAACACGAGCTATATTTAAATTCAACAATTTAATGTAGCAACATAATAAATATTTTTATTTTATTTCCTTTATTTAATATAACAGATTTTCATATTAAATTCGATTTTTACTATTGCTATATGAGTGGGTCTAACTTTTTATCATATTATTGTATTTAAATGAATTGGTATGAAAAAACACAACACTTGTCAATAAATATACAATTATTATCCTAAGTTGTATATATATTAATATATCGATGACAAACTAAAATAAATGTTCACTATGCTACCGGCACGCTATGATGGCCGTTTTGACGTTTGTCCACTCCATGAAGTTACGTATTAATTAGTAATTACATTTGAAGGAGCAAATTGCTGTTATTTAGTGTTATTGACAATAAAGAACAGCAATTTGTTCCTTCAAATGTAATTACCAATTAATACGAAACTTTATGAGTGGACAAACGTCAAAACGGCCATCATAGCGTGCCGGTATAGTAGTGTATTTAAATTATTCTAATAAGTACTATTCATAGCCAAAAACAATCGAACTTCCGCTCATTAAATCTCTTTTAACCTCAAAAGCCTGTTTATACACGATCAAGCATAAGAACAGGCTCACGTTTATTCAGATATGCAACATAATGAATTATTTATCTTAGTTAACTGTAAAATGACAACGTAAAACTACTGTTCGGCGCGACCTGTATTCTTCCCATCGATTGACCGAGTATCACGGAGTCTTCGTGACAAATGTGTGCTTTGTCGGTTTAAGTCACGACGGGGCCGTATTTATCTGTGCCGCTTTATGGAAAGTACTACAGATGAGCATCGTAGTATATTAAACATTTTAGGACGAAGAAATAAAGTTTTTAAAACAGAAGTTATAACCATTCTTAACACACGTATTGTTATTGTGCAATATTCTATGCACATTTTTTGGGTTAGTAAGTTTAGTTAAAAATTTATAATATTAGGGTTTAAAACATGAAATTGCCGATTTGTACTAAAAAATTAAAAAGAAAAAAAAAAACAATTGAATGTCGAAAATCGAATATTGCACTTTTTTTAAAACAACAACCTCATAGGTATCATATGATAAAAGTACCACTCGAAAATCTCACACCATGAAGGTTTTATGTCAATACAAAGTATCCATTATTATACAACGGCAATTTCATACTTTAACCCCAATTAATAAGTATAGACTTATCTGAACTACAGTAGAATCCCGGTTATCTGAATTTATTAAAACCAGGAATATTCCGTATCATCAGAAATGCGGATAATCATTTTCAAAGTCAAGTCAAACAATAATTAAATTTTAATAACTTTTTATTACAGAAAAAGTTTTACATGCGTCATTTAGACAATACGATATAGAAAAATTACGAGTTATCCGCTATTATAAAGATAATGTATAAAATAATACCCATGTAATTAAAAATTTTAAATGGATATATTTTGTTACTGATCTTTGACGTAATGAATCATATTTTTGTTGCGGTCAGGTCACTGATGCGCTTCAGTTGTAATAACTGTATGGGATCCGATTCGTTCTGCCTTTTTTTTTTATTGCTGTAGAACAGCAGACAGGCTGACGGCCCGCTTAGAATTTAGCAGTTACCGTCGCCTATGGGTGTTTGCAACGCCAGTGGCATCGCGAACACGCTGCTGTCCCATAAGGGTACAGGAACTTGGGTCACTAATGCCGGAACACAACACAAGGTTATTATGGCGGCATACTTAAGACCTAAGGTGGTCGCCATCCAGACGGGCTTGAGGCCCTACCACGTAGCTAGGGTGGGTTGTTTTGTTGGCTTTTACGACAGGCCGACCCCGGCCGCAGAGGTTAGTATTCTTTCTCCGCCCCTGCACGGATACTGCCTTTCAAACCATTTGAAAGCTACAGCTAGCTAGCTTCAAAAGCCAAATGTCAGACATTCTCACGCAGAAGCGTGAGAATATCTGACATACAGTTTCAGTCTCTTCTTCATCTTCTTTCTCGTTACTATTCAAATCGTCAATGATTTCTTCATCAGTAAAATATGGAATCCAGGATCTTCACTATCGCAATTCAGCTACTCCTTGATATTCTCTTCATCACACTCTTCACTAATGCTAAGGGATTTTTATTGCTTTTGTTATTTTTTGAAATCGTCGTGCGATTTAATTGAAAAATTGGATGGAGTCTTTAATAATTTATTCCATGCCCTTTAAATTTTTGCGATTCCACAGAGTTCCACGCTTCCACCAGCATATATGAACAACCTTTTAAATTTATTTCTTTAAAAAAATTCACCATCTTTTATATTTCATTGCTGTTTGCTGATAAAAACGACGGTGTAGTGCTTTGTGTATGCTTTAAAGTTTCAATGATACTTTGGTCCATAGGTTGGTAGCAATATTGATGTTACGTTAGAGGATAAAAACTTTACTGTAAACATCCCATTTTTTGTGTTTCAGCGAAAGGGTGCGTTGGCGCATTATCTAACAACAATAACACATCGCCCTCTCTCCTCCTGTCCTTTTGAAATTTCTTCATTTCAAGAATATATTGTATTTTCATACCAAGTAAGAAAAATATCTGTATTCATCCATGCTTTTTGTTGGTTAGTGTATGTTAAGGGGATTTTGACATTTTTTGAAACAGCGCGGATTTTTTGATTTGCCAATAAGTAATAGTGGCAATCGATGTATTTCTTTAGCGTTCGCGCAAACTATAACCGTAACTCTATCCATACTCACTTTGTGCCCTGATGCTGCATTTTCACGACGCGATGCTAGTGCCACCAAGCAAATCACTAGATCTGCTTGGTAGAGCTCTCCAATTAAGACCTGTTTCGTTGGCATTGTATATAAAATCTAAATCGTATTCCTTTTCATCTAGAAATGTGTTCGTCTACAAATGAGTCGGCTGAGGCAACGCTAGTTTCGCAATGAATCTCCAATTCGCGAATTCCATGTCTAGATTTGAATCTTGCTTACCATCCACAGCTTGCATTAAAAGAAGTATTACCACCAAGCTTTTGATTAAAATACAGTCCTTTTTTACATAAAAGAGGTCCAGATATGGGCTGCTCGCTTGTTCTCTTTTGTAAGAACCAAGTAAAAACTGGGTTCTCCAGAATTGTAATTCTGGAGAACGCAGAACGAAAAAATCTCATAATGTATTATGAAATTTTTTTCATGACTACGTTGCGAGCTTCCATCTTCGTTCTTAAGCGCACAGGTCAATTTCAATTTGGTATCAGAATTTTTTTTTGATATCTGGTATCGTAGAAGTTCCCACACCATTTGCGCCAATTTACAGCCAGATTCTCAATTTTTAAACTCTCAATTATCTGAACTTTATCATTAAGAGATAATACTACTTTTTTTCGTTTAGATATTATAGATTTCTAACGCAAAAAGTAAACAGAAATGTAAACAAAAAATACAACCTATCAATTGAACGCTATCAAATGAAACGATAACCAAACTATTGCGCAAGCAAATGGGAGCGGGAGTATCTACAAGTACATGTCGGAGGTGGGAATGAACTCGTATCGTTGCGCCGTTAAATCAAGAATGAATCCCGATAATCAGATATTTGGATAATCGATTTTCAGATAATCGAGATTCTACTGTATTTAAATTTGGTAAAATTTTGAGACAAATTTGACACATACTCAAAAAGAATTCTATCAATTTTGTTTCTTTTTCTATAAATACTCTCCATTTTTACACGCTTTATATTTCCTACTCTACAGGCATGGCAACAATGTATACGGTATAAGATATCATATCTATAATTTTTTCGAGATGTCGGATTTTTTCGGACTTTCATTAATAGATTCCTTGTCAGATGTGACCGCTTCCTACTAGTTGTTTAGAGTAGTTTGTATACTTTGCGAGTCTTGTTATCATTTGATGTTATCTTCTTTTCCAATTACATCGCAGACAAAACTTAATGTCTCTATATCTGAAACTCTTTGGGAATTAATGGATTTTATTCTCTGCATATGGATAACCGTTTACTTATAGAAATAATTAGGCTGAGAATAAATAAAAGTAAGCTAAGAAGCTTTGAGGGAATCTTGTTATTCAAGATTGTCTCCCGTTAGGCAAATAATGTAAGCAATCAAATCGGAAATGTGTTTATTTAATTGCACAAATGTCTTTGTCAAGGCTGTTCATTAGTAAAGTAAAGGGAGTTAAAAGTGATAAATTGCAACGCCCACTGCGCCATCAACTTCTCGTTAAATTACAAAATGATGGCAATTAAAGTTTATTTCCTACCATGATTTATTTAATGGTACTTTTTCAGACGACTGTCACTTTTATAACAACTACAAGTCTATCCATCCATATTTCTATGATTCTTTGTATGAGTAAATAATTATATTGTGACAACGCAGCGTCGTCTAGTCCAAAAGCAAACAGCAGAGCGCCTTTTAATATATTATGAGACAACTGATTTCTTTTTATTGCTGAAGAACAACAGACAGGCTGACGGCCCACTTGACAGTAAGAAGTTACCATCGCCTTTGGATGTTTGCGACGCTAGGGATAGCGTGGTACCGCGAAAAAGCTGCTGTCCAATAGAAATACAGGGTCACTTATGCCGGAAAACAACACAAGGTTATTATGGCAGCATACTTATACGCCAGGGGTGGTTGCCATCCAGACGGGGCGCTACCACGTAGGGAAGGGAAGGTTGTTTTGTCACTTTTTACGACAGGCCGACCCCGGCCGCAGAAGTTAGTATACTGAAGTTAGTATATACTTTTTTTTGTATATAGTTTATATTTTCATGGTTTCATTAGAAGTATTTATTTTCTTTAATTAATATTTTGTCAAAACTCAAAAAAGTAAAAAGCAGGATCTTTTCTTTTTTTTATAGAAATAATATAAGACATTTTTATTACATACGAGTAAATACTAGGGATGTTATGGATATGATATTTCGGATCTGGATACGGATATGGATATAGGAATAAAATTATATCGGTTTCGGATAAGGTTACGGATATGTAATTATTTCAGATTATCCGTTAGTTTCGGAGAGTTTCGGTTACGGATATTAGGATTAAAGTAAAATATAAACACAAAATGACATAAATATATCGAAACATGTCGTTTTATTTAGACATTTTAGACCAGGGATGTTATGGATATGATATTTCGGATCTAGATACAGATATGGATATAGGAATAAAATTATATCGGTTTTGGATAAGGTTACGGATATGCAATTATTTCGGATATCCGATAGTTTCGGTTACGGTTACGGAGCTCCATAAAATCTCTAGTAAATACCTAGCATGATGCGAATCGGCCGTGTTAAACTTGCTGGCGATCTGACGTGCGGAAGTCATTGCACAACGTAAGAGGTCATCAAAATTAGGTTCTATGGAAATAAATCGACGTAAGAGGAGTGTAGAATTTTTCAAAGATAATACTAGAAGCAGAATCTAATAGACTTCGGAGTAAAAGACAGAATTGGGACAGTGAGATGTCGTCACATTCCAGACGTCTCTGGAAGAAGAATATTGCGTCATCAAACGTATTCTTATATGTATATCTCACCTTACAAAAACAGTTTCTATTCATAACATATAATAAATGATTTAATTAGTTAAGGTGTCGGCGATAGCCTTAAGGCAGTTGAGATTAAGAAATTAGTCATAAACGTTGCAGGCTAATACAGTCTGCTATCATGATTAATTAGAAAAATTCTGACTGATGATAGATGCATACGTTTTGCAATTATTATGTTATACCTTAATTATATAGGTATAATGAATTATACACCCGTTTGTAACATACATAAATTAAGAATGAAGATATTTCTTTTTATTGCTGTAGGACAGCAGACAGGCTGACGGCCTGCTTAGAATTTAGCAGTTAACCTCGCCTATGGTTGTTTGCAACGCCAGTGACATCGCGAACACGCTGCTGTCCCATAAGGGTACAGGAACTTGGGTCACTAATGTCGGAACACAACACAAGGTTATGATGGTGGCATACTTAAGACCAAAGGTGGTCGCCATCTAGACGGGCTTGAGGCCCTACCACATAGCTAGGGTGGGTTGTTTTGTCGCCTTTTACGACAGGCAGACCCCGGCCGCAGTGGTAGTAGTATTATTTCTCCGCCCCTGCACGGATAAAAATATTTGGATCAATTGTAGGAACAGCACAGTCATCATCATCTCAGCGTTCATCCCGGTTGCAGCCCAAACTCTCGCTTCGGCGCCCGGGGTCCGCTTTCCGACTTTTTCTTCTCCACTTCGCACGGTCTTCAGCATCCCTGGTAGTGAGACCATTGGCACGCATATCACCCTTTACGACGTCAAGCCAGCACTTTTTGGGTCTACCCCTCCTGCCGGGGCCCGGCGGAAGCGGCATGGACAGACATTTGTTTCCCACGTAAGCATCCGGTTGCCGTAAAACGTGGCCGTACCATCGGAGCCGACATTCCTGCAGATTATCCGCAATGTCACGGACATGAAGATTATCGCGAATGCGGGAGTCCCTAACGCGGTCCTTCCGCGTCACTCCACACATCCACCGCAGCATGTTCATCTCCGTGACACGCAGTTCCTGCTTGTGTCGCTCCAACACCGGCAACACAGCCGTATAAAAGGACAGGCCTAATGATGGTCTTATAGACCTGTTCCTTCAACTTAACCGGCATCTTGGGGTCACAAGTTACTCACGCCATTTGGCCCACGCGGCAGCAGTGCGAGCCTTGACGTCGCAATCGATGTCACCAGACGCGTGAAATATAGATCCCAGGTATTTCACTTGGTCCGTGCGCTCGACCGTGTCGCCGCCTATGCGTACGGGTGTGGGAACAGCACAGTAAACTAGAGTAATAAATCGTCAAAATCATCTGGAAAATGTATATTGAGATATCACAAGAGATTATTTAGTATGCCAATTTAATTTAATTTTTATTTTCGAGGAACAGTAGACAGGCCAATAGCCCAGTTAATAGGAAGCAGTTATAGTCGTGTTTGGCTGTTTGTGACGCTACGTGTAGACATCGCGAACACGCTGCTGTTCCACAGGGTACTGGAACCTGGGTCTCTAAAGCTGGAATAAAATGCAAGGGTATTATGGTGGCATACTTATAGATCAAGGTGTATGGCCCTACTACGTAGCTAGGGTTGTTTTGTCACCTTTTACGACAGGCTGTCCCCGTTCTTTCGTCCGAATTCTTATCACGTCGCATAGAGGAATTTCACATACATAACATAATTACACAATCAATGAAAATTTATAATAGTGTGGTCAGCAATATGTGTAAGTTATCCCTTTCTTAACAGGTAGTCGTTAAATACAACAGTTGGATTTCTCGAACTGCTAATTCACAGACAGCAAAAAAGGCCATCGTTCGGTATTCCTCAAGGAGGTTGAATTATACCCCTAAAATTGGCAAATTACATAATGCACCAACAAGTTGGTGATGTGTTTAATAAGAAAAATAATAACTACTACCAAAGTAATTTGCTTTGATTTGCGCTTGTGTTATATAATATACTACACAACTGCTATACAACCAATATACCTTTTTTTTGTAAATAAATAGGTAGATGTTATAGATATAAAGCTAGTGGGATGGGAAACTCATGAACCCCGGAGGCATTTTGATTTGCGAAAGCCGTTGCATCATGGTGGTCAAGGAAAAATTTACAGTCATCTAGTTTCCTTGTATAAAATTTCCTGTGTTCAAGAGATAATAAACTCTGATCATTAACTATCGAGGAAATTGAAAATGTATGGAGCATTGTAAAATCAGTTTTGTCGAAAGCGACTAACAATGTGTAAGCTCGTTAGGTACGGCGCACGAAGTGAGAAATAAATGCATTATACATGAAGTAAACGATAACATTGTTTATAGCTGCTTTGATAGATTGCAGTGTACGGGATTTATTAGGTTTGCGCGGTTTACATTAAATTTACAGGCATTTGTTTGATTGGAGTACCAAGTGATAGATCATTTTATGCTGTACACTTGTAGAGTACCGTCATAATTACCTACTCTATACTGGTCTATAAAAAGAGATGAAGAATTAGGCAAGGGTAAGGAAATAGATCAGAAAAGAGAAAATGTGACAAGAATGCTATCCGTGCAGGGGCGGAGAAAGAACACTGACCTCTGCGGCCGGGGTCGGCCTGTCGTAAAAGGCGACTAAACAACCCACCCTAGTTACGTGGTAGGGCCCCAAGCCCGCTTGGATGGCGATCATCTTTGGTCTTAAGTATGCCGCCATAATAGTTACAAACACCCATAGGCGACGGTAACTGCTAAATTCTAAGTGGATCGCCAGCCTGTCTGCTGTCCTAGAGCAATAAAAAAAAATAGAAGAAAAGAAAAGAATTAGTTCAATTTTCAGTAGTACTATCAGACTGTATTTATTATCTCAGTCTAGATTTTCAGAATTTACCAGGATCATTCACTTCTCCAAGTTGTTGCTTACCTTTTTAAATCGTTACGATACCTTGTAAAATTTACGATTGCAACCTAACGCTAAATTCCAGTTGCTTCTGAAATTCGGCTTCGGAGTCTGGAGTCCGCATACATTTCCACGCGGCTTTCGGCGTCGCTAATAATGAGATTATTGAACCGCATGCCAACTTATTTTTGTCAATCACTGGGTCAATCCTACCTGACGAGACCAGTTGGAAGCGGCTACTGTATATCCGTAGAAAACATTTTCATAATGCTCAAAAAATGTTTTCCTCCTTTTCGTAGATAAAAAAATAAAACTTTTAAAATTTCATTTGAAGACTGCCGCATCGAATACATAAATTTATACACAATTAGCATGTCACGTAATTAAATATATTCGATGAAAAAAATCGTACGGCATGTTAAGACGAGTCTTCCTAAAAATGAGGAAATGTCGTCTCTTTGCTTATTACTACAAATCCACTGCCGTTCATTGTTTTTAATGATGTGGTCATCTTAACAAACCTTTACACTCATTACTTCTGTGTAAATGAGACAATGAACATAAATTGAAACGTAAAACGTGGTATGCGTGGCATTTTAAGAGGTCTTGAGAATATATATTTGAACACATATTGGGACCTTATATAACAGATATATGTGTATATATAAAAGGTGAAGCTTACTTTGATCAATTTAGTTTTAAAAATAATAAATATTTTGTCACAATTCACTCAGTGCTATCTAGTTCTAAACTAAGTAGCATAGCTCTTGTGTTATAGGTACTAGACAATTGATATACTACTTATATTTTTTTTGTAAAAAATTACATATTATACATAAACACCCAGACGCGAGGTGGGAATCGAACCCATGACCTACGGAAGCGTACCGAAGTGCGTTATCCGTTACGCTTACAGAGGTCGTCATGGATCAAAAATGTACGGTCTCGTCAAGACTTTCAGAGCAGAAAGTCAACTTCGCCCATCTACTATTTGACTGCGTTACACAAAGTTGTGTCGTAAAATCTTCATTTAAGTTTGAGGCAATTTAGAATATTGTCTTTTATACAAGATAATTAGCAACAAGAAAAAATAGATTTGGCTAAATTTGAACGTTACCAGGGTGAAAACCATTTTCGTCAAATTAAATTCCGTTTTTCCTCTATGAAATCGTTATTACATTTTATAACACAGGTATTAGTATCATTAGCCGCAATCAATCAGCCAATAGTAGCTTCTTATTGCTGAGGAGCAGCAGATAGGCTGGCGGTCCACTCAATAGTAAGCAGTTACCGTCGCCTACGGATGATTGCGACGCTAGGCGCACCGCAACCACGCTGCAGTCCCATAGCGGTACTGGAACCTGGGTCACTAACAACGGAACACAATACAAGGTTATTATGGCGGCATACTTATAGACCAAGGATGATTGCCATCCTGACGGGCTTGGGGCCCACGTGGCTACTGTGGGCTGTTTTGTCCCTTTTACCACAGACCAACCCTGGCCGCAGGGGTTAGTTATTTTTACTCCGCCCTTGCAAGGAGCTAAAACATTGCAAAATACCTTTCAATACTTTAAGAGTAAAGCTATCATCTAAATTAAATATTAACATTACTACAATGCCACACGTAGCAAAAGATATTAGATTTATAGACGACATTCCAAGTACAAAAGCAATAAAAAGTAAAAGCCAAATTATGTCAACACATGATCAACATTATAATAGCCGTCACATCAAGTTTTTAACGCGTCCAAGAATTCGTCTTTATACCTTAACCACAAAAGACTATCCAGAAATTTTGATAAAATATTTAAGAAAGTATATCACGATTATACACATGCTACGCTTCTCAACACGACTGTCGGTGCACACTGACGATCTCAGCGTACACCTTTCTTTGTAATGTTTTCTTTCTTCATTGTGTGCGTAAAACAGCCTAAAAATTAGATAGGGAGAGAAAAAATACGTGACCCCTAGAATTAGTTTCTCATATTTATACATTTTAGAGCAAAGTAGCTACTAAAGTGTTACTGTAATTATTCAGTTAATATCACATTTAAATTACATCTTGCTCATTTGGTTTTTTTTTTCAGTATTGCGAGGACCATATCACAATTGTATAGATTGTGTAAAACAATAAAGTAGCTTCTGTACTCTTGTATTTTATGCCTTAACGTTCCAACCGTGACTAAAACTTGTCAAGTGGTTCGAAATATTAAAAAGTAGCTGTAAATAGCCTCCGCGTACGGTAGTTCGCGTCGTCACATATGGATACCGTTAGGTCGGACCGGCGATCTCTCGTATCGGTTCAGCTTCTGCCGCCAAAAAGCGTCTTGCAGTTTTCATTTTCTTAATCTAACGTTTAATATAATATTAATGCGTGTTATACGGAACTTATATACAAAACGTATTTTCAAATATAACTAGTTATACAAGTATATATACATCATATTTAGTTATTAGTACTGAAATAATATTTTTTCAAGCTTTAGAAATAAACATCGCACGCCTTTCGCTTTCGTCTTTTTTTAGTTTGTAAGTTTTAACATATTAAAACTCAGTATAATGTAATTATAATTGTTAAATAGTTTCCATTAAGGACAGTAAAGTTCAAGTATTTTTGATGGAGAAATGGAGTCTTATTGATACTGGACACGTGACCTACTAAGGTTGGCTCATCTAATTTCATACTACAGTTGTATAAAGCTAAAATTTTGATTGATTACTAAAGAAAGCCAGACTGCAAAAGAAGTGAAATATTTCATATTTTCAGAGATGGCCGGTCTTATGTGATTATGTGATCACCCATATCTTAAATCTTTACAGATTTGTGACCTGTAGTACACAAATTTGTTTAACTCCATCTATCTCTTTGCATGATCTAATAAAAAGCATAGTGTTTTTGCTTTGTGATAGCACTCACTAGCAGTTCTAAAAAACAATGCGATGAAAGACAAATACAGGATGAGATGAATGAAGTAGACTTTCCTACATCATAAATGAATGTATTCTCTTACTTTATCGTATATTTCCTACATTTCACTCACATATCACACGTCTTTGAAGAGACTCTGCGTCTCTTTGCATATTCTACCGTCTGATAAAATATTCTGAGGTTTTTTCCACCGCACTGCCTACCAGCTGGACGTTCATCCCCATATCCTGGAACCTCTTTTTCTTTTACAAAACGTTTCTCAAGAATGTGGCGTACACTCTATATTTAGAATAAGCTTCCAGCTGCGGTTTTAACATCGCAATACGATGTGGGGTTTTGCAGAAATGGCGTTATTTTTTTAAGGCTGCCACATGTGCAATATTTCTGGTAAAGCAAACGTCCATAGGCGATGGTGACTACCTGCTATCAGATGGTCCGTTTACTGAACTCCAGCAATAAAAAATCTCTGTTGTTGTTCCGATATAAGAGATATAACTATGCCTTATTCTCAATGTTTTCGAGGTGTATTCTCGAATACCATTCTCACGATTCCAAGTTCAACTGACGATAACGTTTGAATAAATCTTTGTTTACCTTATAAGATTTCTTAGAGTTAGAAAGTTATTAAAATAGATGTTTTGTGTTGATTAACATCAAATCTCTGCTAGATAGTAATTTTGTAATACCGATATTTAAAAAGTTTGCCTCCATCATGCTGATGTGAATTGTGCTATGAATTGACCGTAGAAAGTGATTTCGATTCTTTGCGGTTAATAAAATGACTTGAATATTATATATCCTAATTAATAGTATGAATGTAAAAAAGAAAGCTATATCTATCATTTACTAAGATTCAACACTTGTTCTAGAAGTAAAAGATATGTATCAATAATATTTATAGTTGATATCTGATAATTAAAATATCTGAGCATCTTTCCTTGCCAATGCATTTCGTTAGCATTTCTCTTCCTTCTCCTAAGAAGTACAAGATAAAAGATGGATAACGATAAAAAGGTTTTTGTAGATCAACTATAACTATTATTAACTATCGCTTTTCTTAAGCTATCAGAAAGTCGACCTGGGCCACGATATACGCTATGTGATAGGAGAACAGTGGGGTTTTTAGTTGGTAGTCTCATAAATCTCCTGCTCGACTCACCCTTGGTGAGGGACTTGAAAATGAGTGTTTTAGAAAAAAAATAGCAGAAAGAACTAACCAGTATAACATCTATAATAACATGCGGTATGAACTAAATGTCACAGAGGAAAATAGCTCAATAATTTATTAAATTCTAAATAGAACATAATGAACTCGTGATTTTGGTTCTAAATTAAATTGGTATTAACTTCTAGTTTTCTTTTTGTTTCAGAATCGGTCATTGCACAAGTGTAGTGAAGTGTCGACAGTAGAGGATTATGTGCTGTGACAATAAGTTATATAAAGCCGAGGACAGAAGGTGACAATTGTGCTGTGTTTACATTGATGTTTGTGCTGTGAACGTAAAAATGTTTTGGCGTCCTAATAATACTGGTCGGCGGAAAACTGGAGGCTGGTAAGTTAATATAAGTAACTTATTGTCAAGATTATTTATTGAATTTTAAGTCGTGATGGATTTAAAAAATAGCGTTGCATGCGCTAATCTACACAAACCAAACATATATATTTGTATATATATTTACTTACGACCCTTTGCATTGGAAAAGGAGTCAATAAATGGTGATAGCGTTATATGGCGTAGAAGTTTAGCTCAGTAAGAATATTAAATAGATTACCTAAGCTCCAAAATGTAAAAAAAACGCTCACGAAAGAAAAGAACGCAAAATAGATATGTTAAATATATGTGAAAACCATAAAATAATTAATTATCATCCCCTTAAAATATATCTCAAGATCATAGGGTATATCACAACAATATAACCATCAACTAGCCAAATAATGTAGGTACTTTAGTAATATTTTCTTTAATTGGATTAGGCTAATAATAATGTCAATCAAATGAAATTTTACGTAAAAGCCCTATTCATAAATATTTCTCAATTAAACATTTCAAAGTAACCCACAGATTATCTTGACGTTAGATATTGAATAGAACCTTCATATGAAATCGCTACGTATATTATTTTCAATAGCAAAGCGGCAGTTTCGTAGTACGTAACTTAATTAAGGTTATCACTTGTTGTCAGTTGAGACGGTTTCATTAGCTCGTCATTTTAAGGGTGTTTACACAAATACTAAGATCGTTAAATCGTAAGAGTATTTTATTTAGATTTAAGACTAAAAAACGAAGTTATAAATTTAGTTCAACATTGTATAATGTAACCTATTTGCTTAAATTGTTAAAGTACTGTCTGTACTGAGTCATTTCAACTACTTTTTGTGGAAATTTTCGAAAAAAAAAATTCAATGGTTCGTGGAATATTTTGGACCTACCCGCTTAAATTTATTGCCGTTTTTCTATCTTCTAAATCCTTGGCAATAACGCGGTGCCAAAGACGACCGTTATGTTAAACTCCTTGCATAAAATACACCAAGGGGTAATAATTTTCACCCCTGCAGCTCTCTGTGTCAATTTAGGGCGTGGCACGGCATACGCACTCTTTCGTCGCGAAATAGATTCAAGTGGCAGATGTTGCCATTGGCCAGAGGTTGCTGGACGCTCTCTGGCGCCGTTATTGTATCCTGAGTAGCCGGGAAGAGATCTCACTGATAAGACTGACGGCCGACCATCTATCCGACATTGTAGCTATTAGATGATTTCTGGTGAAAATAGTGTATTCTTTTCAGTGGACTTTTATAGTTTTAATTATTAATTACCGCATCTCATTAAAGTTTTCTGTGCGCGGCAGTTGGTATAAACTGTTGCGTGTTTAAGAAGTAGTAATTGATATTCGTGTACGTAAATGCGTAAATTGCTTTCGGGAAAATGTTTAACATGTGTCCATACCTTAACATTTGCCTCAGGGCATTGCAGTTATCGTCGTGATACGTTATTACATTCGAGTGCGGGAGGGCTTGTCGGCTTAGTACGCGATATTAGCGTAGAACTGGTTTATTGTGGGCATTTATTCGTTAATACATTTAATAGACTTGTTAGTTGACTAGAATTTACTCATATTATTAGTTCTCTCTGTTTGTTACTTTATTTATATTATTAATCTTTAAGTCTGTTTTAGAAATATCATTTTTATGCAATCCTACTCATTTGTCGCTGTTTAGGCTATTTTAAAAATGCGATGCAAAAATTTTAGGTTGTTATCAGATTTTATATTAAATTATTAAAACCAGCGCTGGGTGTTACTGTTAATTTTAGATAACTTAAAAAATGTGTAATCTAATATATAAAATTCTCGTGTCACAGTTTTCGTTGCCATACTCCTCCGAAACGGCTTGACCGATTTTGATGAAATTTTTTGTACTTATCCGGTATCTATGAGAATCGGCCAACATCTATTTTTCATCCCCCTAAATGTTAGGGGTAGTCCACCCCTAAATTTTTTTTTTATTTTTTAGACAAAATTTTTAATTTCTATCTTTTTATGATACAACATACAAAAATACATACAATCCGCAATTTTCACCCTTCTACGATCAACCCCTATTTTTTAATAGCCATTTTAGTAATTTAATCACTTTTCCTCTCCGGTCGAAAACTGATCAAACGTCATTTAATTAGTTATCCCCGCCAGATGTCTACAGGTGTCACTTCTGACCCAGTAAACAGCACGGAGTAGGGATGAGAACGAAGCCGGTCTCCTTTCTTTCTCACTCCCTACACAGTTGTCGGCCATCATTATTGTTTATGCATCAAGTGTAGTAGTAACGTTGACAAAGCTAAGAACGGAGGGGTTGCGAGGGCGTTAATTATTTATATGGCAGAACAACGTTTGCCGGGTCAGTGCGTTTTTTATATATGATCTTGCAAAATTAATATTTTCTTATGATCGCCACGGTATGACACCATTCTTTAAAGAATTATTCGAATAATTTCCTTGCTTTAGTATAATACTTATCCTCTAGACTCGCTATAAGTTCCAAGACTATTATTCTATATTGAGGAAATTACAATTTGGAAGATACCGCATTGGAACTCCAGGGGACAACGACTTGATTATTTGAGTTATCCATCTGCTAATGGTGGCCGCGACAGCATATCCTCTAAAACTCATACCTAGATCATCCCACTCATTCCTAGAGCACCGCAGCTTCGACCTTGGTTATTACTTGCGATGCCCTCAAAATGCGGGGTGACCTTATTTTCTCATACTGGGACCTGACTTCCTACTATTAGGTCTTTACCTATGAAATTGCCGTTTTGTATGAAAAAATTTAAACGAATTTTTTTCATGTATTTTTTATTTGTATTAATCGAAGTAATCACCCATGCAATCAATTCATCTTTGCCAACGCAGTGGCAGTTTATTGATGCCCTTCTTAAAGAAATCAACTGGACGGGAGGCAACAAATTCTTCAAAGGCATTTTGTACTGCATCTCGGGTATTGAATTTTTTTCCCGCCAAGAAGTTATCCAAATTCTGGAAAAAGTAGTAATCTGTAGGCGCAAGGTCTGGTGAGTAGGGCGGATGACGGAGAACTTCCAACCCCAGTTCTTGCAACTTGGATACTGTCTGCTGTGCAGTATGAGGTCGCGCGTTGTCGTGCAGAAGCAGCGGAGACGAGCGATTGACCAATGCTGGTTGGAGATGTGCCAGCTTCTCCATCATTGTGTTCAGTTCTTCACAGTACACATCTGCAGTAATACTCACCCCGTTTAGTAAGAAGCTGTCATGAATCACACCGGCGCTAGACCACCAAATAGTGACCATCACTTTTCTAGGGGTAAGTTTTCGTTTAGGACATTGTTTAGGTGCTGAACCAGGATCTAACCAATTTGCTGAGCGCTTGCGGTTATCAAACAGAATCCATGTTTCATCGCAGGTAACAATGCGGTTCAAAATTCCTTCATTTGTGTATCTGTTGAGCAGTGCAAGGCACGTCTCGACGCGTACTTCGCGCTGGCGATCATTGAGTTCGTGGGGCACCCATTTGTCAAGCTTTTTTACCTTGCCAATTTGACGCAAATGGACCAATATTGTTTTGACGCTAACGTCGAAAGCTGCTGCTAATTCAGTCGTAGATTGTGTATCATCAGCTTCCACAATCGCCTTTAATTCGTCATTGTCGATCAAAGTCTTCGGACGACCGCGAGGTTCATTTTTCAGGTCGAAATTCCCAGAACGGAAGCGAGCAAACCAATAACAGGTGGTGCATTGGTTTGTAGTGTTAGCTCCGTAAACGTCGTTGATGTTGCGTGCCGCTTGTGCCGCGTTGCTGCCACGACGGTACTCATATTTCATAATTACTCGAATTTTTAACGTATCGATGATGACGAAAAAGATTGAAATGCGATGAAAATGTAACACTAATCAATAAACAAATGACTACTTTTGGAAAAAGAATTCCATGTTTTTAAAATAAAATTAATTTGAAATTAGAATTCTTAGCCAAACAAAAATTATTTTGATTTGAAATGGCCAGCTAGTACTGCAGAACGGCAATTTCATAGGTAAAGACCTATTATTAAAGGAAAAAATTATATATTATATAATTTTCATGAAAAACTAAATATTTAGAGCTTCAAAAGCGGCAGAACATTTGGGAGTTTTATCCACTACAAAGTAATATATGCTCGGTAGGTGGCAGGCCCTACGCCCGTCTGGATGTCAGTCACCCTTGGTGTTTAAGTAATAAGTATGCCGCCATAATAATAACCTTGGGTTGTATTCCGGAATTACTAACCCAGGTACCTGAACCTGTATGCGGACATCAGTGTTCGTGGTGCCCCTGGTGTCAAAAAATCCATAAGCGACGGTAACTGCTCGTTACTAAGTGGCCCATTTAGTAAGCACACAGCGTGTCTGCTGTTGTTCAGCAATAAAAATATATGAAAGAAATAATATATATGTGTGTAATAATTGGAACACAGAACCACGAAAATAAATGAAGGTAGATTTTTTCGTTATTATGCGGCCCGTTTTAGTGAACGCGGTCCTTAAAAGATCAAAATCATATAGTTTATTTCACCTGACAAGATACTTCATGGGCGTGTAACATGATTGATGAAAACAGCTCTCATTCCAAAACTGTAAAGTTTATTCAAGGAAAAGTGTAGCCGCCAGTATTTATTTTGTATATTAAGGATGGTTCTGTATATTACAATATAATTATTTCTTAGCGGCTTAAACGATAGAATAACGAATCAAATGATTGTAACAATATTTATCAAAATACATTCATACCATATAAATGTATATCCAAACGAATTAAATCATACTTGTATAATGGTACATATGTAATATTTGTCAAATACAATATTACGTACATTATCATTTGCTGAGAATCGTTATATATTTTAACCATATGCAGAAAATGTGTCAATGTTGTGATTGTACTAATTTCGAATCCAGCCGGTAATTATTCAGCAAACTAATTCGCTTTGTCTTGTACTATTGTTAAATTAAATCAAAACCGTCAGAACTCTTATCATATAGAAAAGTAGCTCTGATGCTTTTACATTTTAAGTTTAAAATATGTTTTTGAATTTAGAATTATATTTTTCGTGTATTCTGTATCTTATATGTAGAATTTATTAAATTTAATTTAATATGGCCATTGTTTTAATATAAACTCTATTTAAAACCCCCTTTAAAATTGTTGAAATTATTTTTTTAACGGAACCCTAAATTAAGAATGGGGCTGGCACTTTGCCCCAAAAATTATTAAATATTTTATTCAAAGTGCGGTACTACCTACGGTTTCATAATAACTGACAAGGAAGCAATTATTTACATATTTGATGTGAATCTTTTAAAATATTTTCTCTTCGAAGTCTAATTATACTAGAGTTAAAAAGGCGATGGTTTGATTTTGAGAAAAATTTAACAAAGTTCTTTTATAAAAATATAGTCTTCATATTTTATAATAGTCCTAATATTATCTTAATTTATAGATAATAAAAATAAAAGGATATAGCATAAATGTTTAAAAGCAAATTAAAGGCATCAATTCTATTTATTTTCTGGTTTCTTTGGAACACAAGAAAATAAAGTATCAGGGTTTAACAAACCTTGGGATTCAAAATGATCAATTCAAAACCGCTGAGAATTACGCGGAAGAATTACAAACTAAACGTTTGGAAAATGAGCAAAAATCATGCTAACGCCACTAGACTAAGACTAAAGTCACTAGATTTAATTGTGAAAAATAATACAGTGTTAGTAAAATTTAATAAAATTAAAAATCAAACTAATATTCGATATCACGTACAATTTTTAAATTTTATTTGTAATGTCTGTAGTTGTTTGGAAGAGATTAAACGATAAGTGTACAGTATTCTTAACAATAAATATTATGATTAATTCTCTTTACGTTTTATTTAAATAACTTGGATTTAAATTTCTAATACACAACAAGGGCAACATATTAAGACAACTACGAAGAACCATTATCAAGTAAACGATTTATTGAACTTAAGTGTAGAAGTGGTATTGAGAGAAAGTCTAATACACCACTTAAATAAGATCGATGTCGTCCTTTACGAAGAGGTCAAACAAATGACCAGCATTAAGGCTTCTTGATAACCCATAAGACCATAACATATTTATTGAAATAGACAACTCATTGGTAACAGTGACAAATTAATGTCCAGTTTATTATTGCAGTGAAACTTCCAACAATTTACTAGCTTCATGCTTCGCCGGTAAACTATACGTAAATAGTAAAGCTTGTTAAAGTGAAGACATTTGTTTATTTTACACTCTAATAAAGACTTTCTTAATAATTAACATACAATTACAGTTATTTAGTGATTTATAATTAAATAATAACAGTCTGGAGATATTTTAATTTCGTTATTATGTATTTTAAAAGTAATCTAACTTAACCTTATTAAGTAAAGTTTTTATGCTGA
Organism: Malacosoma neustria; assembly: GCA_963693495.1. NCBI lineage: Eukaryota > Metazoa > Arthropoda > Insecta > Lepidoptera > Lasiocampidae > Malacosoma > Malacosoma neustria. Next base: position 15,206,998 of record OY856383.1, read on the forward strand.
AATTTCTGTTTTATGCAAAGCGCTAATCGTACTATGGTTCTATTTAGAGTTCGAAATTAAAAAATTATGTAAATTTTGTACCATTGTTCGTGCATGGACTGGAGGAGCTTTACTGAGCGCTGCTTATAAAATTCCTTTAATAAAATTTTATTATTTCATTAATTTTCTTTCGGAAATAAACCACATTTTTACACCGAAAGTAAGTTACTTCAAATCCATTTGTATCTGCAAATCTGTTTCGTCAAACTCAGTTAATGGTTTCAGAGATTAGATAAAATAAAAAGAAAACAGCTAAAGAAGAATGTGAATAATAGTTTATTGCTTTGTATAGTATAGATAAAACATATGTAACTAAACGGAAATGGATGAAATTAAGTTAATAATAAATGACAGTTATCACCGATAAAACAATTTTACTTTTATCCGTGCAGGGGCGGAGAAAGAATACTAACCTCTGCGGCCGGGGTCGGCCTGTCGTAAAAGGCAACTAAACAACCCACCCTAGCTACGTGGTAGGGCTTCAAGCCCGTCTGGATGGCGACCACCTTTAGTCTTAAGTATGCCGCCATAATAACCTTGTGTTGTGTTCCGGCATCGGTGACCTAAGTTCCAGTACCTTTATGGGACAGCAGCGTGTTCGCGATGCCACTGGTGTTGCAAACATCCATAGGCGATGGTAACTGCTAAATTCTAAGCGGGCCGTCAGCCTGTCTGCTGTCCTACAGCAATAAAAAAAAAATATTCAGAAACTCATTTTATGTCGGAACAAATAATATGAAAACCGTCTTAGAATACTTTTAAACTACACTCGAATATAAGCATACTAAAAATGACTTGTGATATTGACCGTGAATTCGAGAAAGCAGTGACTTAGGTGAACGCTGCGCAAGCACCGCCAAACTAGTTTTCGAAGATCATCCATTCATATTTTCACTTATGTAAATGATATCAACGACATCACAAAAGAATAGACAAAACAGAAGTTCAAACTCACGTATGAATTCTATGCCTGATTGTGCAAGAATGATAGTTATGTTAGGCAGTACCTGACGCAGACAATTCTACTAAATAACATTTATAAATATGAAGATGTGATTTTTATGATTGAGTTTTTGTATAGCCAATAAACTTCAACTTAGAAAAAGAAGCCTTGCGCCAAAACTGATTTTAATAATATACCAGACACCCTGACAGGAAAGCTTGGGCCGAGGTCTTAGTGTGGCTCTTTGAAATCCAGAAATATCAGTAACGGAATATGTTATATTCTTTCAATGTAAAGTATTGAGAAACATGTATACATAACGTGGTGTCATCATCATCATCTAAGCGTAGTATCCCGGTTGCAACCTAAACTTTCGTTTCGGTGCCCAGTTTCGGGTCCGCTTTCCGACTTTTTCCACTCCACTTCGCACGGTCTTCAGCATCCCTGGTAGTGAGCCCATTGGCACGCATATGACCCTTTACGACGTCAAGCCAGCACTTTTTGGGTCTACTCCTCCTGCCGGGGCCCGTAGGAGGCGGCATGGCCAGACACTTGTTTCCCATGTAATCATCCGGTTGCCCTAAAATGTGGCCGTACCAACGGAGCCGAAAGCGCAAAATATCAAGGTTTACTTCTATCCACTCTTTAGTTTTTTGTGATTACGTGGTCTATGCTATGTCCGGCTTTTTGGATTTTTGTCTTTATAAGGTTGGTTCGATGACCTTTAGAGGTCTGTATTCGGACTGAATTACTATGTTTTCCATATTTCATATAATTATGGGAATTAATTCGGTTATTTAACTGTTCTTGCGATTATAGCTGACCAGGTATCTTCTATTAGCTCATACTAGCTCTTCTATATAGTTTTAATGTATACATTATTATTATTTAAAGTTTCCAACCTATATTTTAGTAACTATGCCCACAGTATCAATGCTGTTCTCCTATCGCCTACGCCCGGGCCCACGGATATATGGCCTGCCGATTTTTTTTACATAAATTAGAGCATATAATAAGTAACATAAGTAAGTAAACATAAGAAATTGTTTAGCCAATTCGTAAGTACATTTCTTACTTTGGTATTCGGGAGATGTTTTATATCACATTTTTTGACAACATTATTGTAAATATAAATTGATAAGAAAGGGCCAAACCATTTGGCAAAATAGGTATTTGTACACGGATAATGTAGCCTAAATATTCACTTATTTAAGTGATCATAAAATTTGCTATTAATAAATAATAAATTTATGAGTATCGAGGCAATTATTTAATATGAAGAGTTGTCGAACGGTCAAAACACCGCTTTCTTGATATACTTCTACTGTGGGGTGGCGACGTGGTTTTGACAATATAGTTTTAATAACTGCACGCTGAGTTCTTTCAGTCTGTAGCATTGATGTCTTAAGGGCTCCACCCCAACAGGTAATGCAGTAAGTCAGCAGTGATGTACAAATAGCAACGTAGATCGATCTTAATATTTCGAATGAAGTAGAGCCCCGAAGTTGCCTCTTGACTGGAACAATTTTACATATCGAAATTGAGACGTTGATCTAGTGGATCCAAATATTTAATTACGTCAGCTCTACTTATGCTGTTACAATTGCAAGGTGTTGGTCCAGGAGAATTACAGCTGTGGATTTTCAAATAGTTTGCGATGTTCATTAATGTTTGAAATGTTTCATTCCAGAGCCTGGTATACTCTTACGAGACTTCAGCGCGCCTTTTTTGCATCCGCTGTTCTCCGTGACTTTTTCTTTCTAGATACAATTAAAATATAATATTTTTTTATATTAGAGAGACTGCACTATATAATTGACACAGAAGCGCGTAGGCGCTTCTTTTAAACTATTAAAAAGAACGATTCTTCCCATATGAGATATGTGGCATAACACTCGTACTTCTCGTCATAAAAATTACACAGCTATGCATTGTATCTCTATGACAATTATTTCTATTTTCAGGTCGAAAATGGCATCAGGCGTTGGATCACAAATAAGAAAAACTACTATCTTCTGGCTTATCATCACACTAGCGAATGTAAGTTTTTTTTTAATTACGTTAAAGGTTATTTACACATGTATAAAAATATTTTTTTATACATGTGTTATACATTTTTATACATGAAAAGAGTAATCCATTTATCTTTAAAGATACTTTAGGAATCTGGGAAGGGTCTAAAATTCTCGTCAGCCGGGGGTTACTTGGTCAGTGGCTGAATGACTGTCATCGGGATATTTATACCTTAGCTTAGATTTCTCATTTAATCTTTGCAAACTACGTTTCTTATAAAACAGATTCTCTAACTTGTGTTGAATCTTGTGAGTAAGCTTTAATATAGTTTACTTAATCGAAAATTTTCAGAAACAAATATAAATCAAACAGCATAGAATCTCAATAAAATAATTTAAACTATAATAAGTTAAATTTGTGTCCATTTTGAAGCTGCACAATTTTAAAAAACTTTATTTAATTTCACGTTTTAACAGACTCGTTTAAAATCATTAGCTTCTTAATACAATGCTAATATTTGTTTTTAATAATACTAAACTGGTAATATTAAGTAGCATATTAGAAGTTAATGGTGTTTACATTGTATTTCCTTAATAAAATTAAACATACATCCGTATGCCGCTATTCTTAACGACTTTCTTCAAATATTGATGAATTATATATTTGCAATGCTTGAGTGTTTTACTGTTTGGATTCTTCTTTTGTGACAGCATACTTAGCATTTTATATATAACATCAAAGTAATTATTATTATAGGCGTATAACTAAAAAGGGGTTTAAAACGAGGCACTCCTTATAACATGAAACAATTCATTTTTGATTTCCATGACGTTAGTCGTGTTTGTGGCTGCTTTTCTCAGATCATACATAATATTTGGATGATCTGCAAAAAAATATATCTAGGGCTACAAGCTCGTCTGAATGGAAACCAGCTGTGGTTTTTAAATAGGCAGTCCTTATGTTATGTTCACGGTTTATCAGACGGCAGCGTGTAAGCGGTGCCCCTGGCGTCGCAAACATCTATAGGCAACGGCAACGGTAGCTTACTATTAAGTGGGACATTTTGCTATCCCTCAGAAAAAAAGCTTTTTGGTCTGAGTGTATGTGTCTGTCTGTAACAATAGTCCCTCTAATGTAGTTTTTCACCTGACGCAGGGGCTGAATACACAATACTCAGAACTTAATTAAATTTCTAATGCTTAATTTGCTAGGAAATAAATAGTTTTGGATCCGATTTCAGATATTTCTACGTCTTACATTGTTTGCATGGAGTTCTTAAAAAGCCAACATAAAGTTAATTTGAAGGCTTTTTATCATGACGCTACAATTACCTTGGCTTAGTTATGGTCAAAGGATTCGATTACCTGACACTTGATCCTTTAGGTTATTCGATAACTTTTCTGGTACAGTGGTTCTCTCTAAATCACGCAATCGCAAGTGATATTGAAAATTATCTTGTTGGTATTTTCTCTTGCACTGAAAGTTCTTGGATTTAGCCTCGGAGATTTTCTTTTGGCTAAAAGCTTAATTTACTTTGGAACTCGTAATGTAAAGTGCTTTTAGAATTTTAATAATATTTATACTTTTTAATTCTGTCACGTAGTAATTAAAAATACACAATAAATCTTTAAAGCATTATGAACAAAGCGTCACCAAATATCTCTTTTATTCCACTTTTGTTCATTTTATTTTCATCTTAATATCGACAATTAGCGTGTTAAAACTAATTCCCACGTTTGAAACGAAAACGAAAGCGTTTAATATATGGATATCAATAAGTATTCAATATTGCTGAGTCATTACTTTAAATCGTCGAATAATCAAAATACATATTTTTGATACTTGATATAATAATTGTAAGAGATATAAGCACAGATAATCTTTGTCAGAAGTATACGGATAGCTTAGATAGAAAAAGGCGAGTTCTTAAAACAGAGATTCGAAACTGAAAAGCGATACCTAAAGGAAAATAGCGAATAGTTGTTCAAATATTTTGTAGCCTCCTCAAGCCAAATAATACTCTATATCTTTTTAATAGATAGTATGCGTTCTTAATTAGAATCAATAGCCGTCCTTGGTAAGGTCGGATATTATCCAATACAACATGCACATTAACCACAAATAGTTTGTATATAAAATGTTACTTTCACGCGTGGTGTCCGCTTCGTTTGACGGCCGCGTGCACATCGCGCGTCCGGTGGCACACATAGATGCGTAGACAACTAGACCAAGTATGTAAAAACATACGGATAAGTGGTACGAATAGGATTTCTAAGTTATTCCATAAGTTTTGTACTCTTATGCAAAATATTTATTAATAACAGCCATAGCTTTCCACTGCGGGGCTTCTGGTATGCCCGCCAGGCTAATCCAAACCGAATTGGCGGGTGTATGTGTAATACTTGTGATCTCAATATGCAGGTTTCATCACTATATTTTCCTTAACCATCGGTACATGACAATTATGCACTAATATGCACGTTAGACGCGAAAAACTCCCGAAAGGATTTATTATACTGTGGTAATCGTACTCGGGACTAGAATGGTCTCCGAGCGGGTACCTGGTAACTCAGGTAACGCATCGTCATATACAACATCTTCCCAGCGTTAAGTCCCGGTTTTAAATCAAACTTTCGCATCGATGCCCATGGTATTTCTAACTTTTTCTTCTCCACTTCGCACGTTATTCTGCGTCCCTGGCTGTCAGTCCATCAGCACGCATATCACCGATGACGACGTCAAGACAGCACTTTTTGGGTCTACCTCTCCTGCCGGGGCCCGGCGGAGGCTGCATGGCTAGACATTTTTTCTCCACGTAAGTAGCCGGTTGCTGTAAAACATGGCCATCCATATCAGCGAAGGCGACACTTCCAATTTATCTGCAATGTGACGGACGGAAAGGCTGCCGCGAAGGCGGGAGTTCCTTACGCGATCCTTCCGCGTTACTATACAAACCCACTGAAGCATATTCATATACGTGATACACAGTTCCTGCTTGTGTCGCTCTAGCACCAGCTACGTTTCACAGCCGTATAAAAGGACAGGCCTGAAATCTGAAACTGGAGCTGACGACTCAGTATAGTTATCGTGGCATATGGACGTTTGCGGGCACCGCTAATACGCTGCCTTCCCCGTCGGAGAACTGGAACCTGGATCACTTAGGCTGGAATACAACACGAGAGTATTATGGCTTCATATTTAGAGACCAGGGTAGTTGCCATCCAGACAATCATTTTGTCGCCTTTTACGGTAGGCTGCCTACACAGATAAATAAATTGTACCACCAGACAATTAACTACTTTTTTAAATGAAAATAAATAATAGTAATGTTTAATAGAACATATTTTTTTAACCATACATTTTAGAACATCTTTATGTGATTCAATTCATTGCAATAAAAGAGATCTCTTAGTGATTGATACCTTTACGTAACATTAGTTGATTATTAATATAATACATACATCAATAAACATGTTTAAAGCAATAATTGTTTCCTGTTCTAATTATTCAACACTATCCAAATAATTAACTAAAGAACGTACATTACTTCCGGTAGTAAACGCTACAATGTTCCAGAAATTATTATCAGTAAAATCTTGCGCGGTTTACTTTGATATTTTCCGGTGAGGTAATTTGCTTGAGCTGTAATTAAAATGGTTATATTAATTTGGGGCGGTGATTACATTTATGGGATTGAACGCTTCTTAATTACCTTTCAAATGGTTACTTGCTTTATTAATATTGTATATTGTAAGCCATCGTCAACGTCTATGAAGCTTCAGGCAAAATTTCAGAGCGCATTTTTGCGGTAATGATTTTTGGTCACTCGTGCTTACCTTAACAGACACAAAAAAATGAAAAAATATGAAAAATATATTTACAACAGCATTCTGAACCCTATTTGAGTACTCCGTGCCTGTTTTCGAGTTTAGATTTTATTTTTAACTAGCTGATCCGGCAACCATACCTGTTTCCCTACTACCCCTATGGGAGAGTGTGTTCGCGGTGCCCCCTAGTGTCGCAAATATAGGCGATGTTAACTGCTTACTATTAAGTGAGCCATCAGCCTTTTCTATTCTTCAGCAATAGAAAACCGCTGTTCTGACATATCGCCATAGTCGTAAAATAGTGACGGATCTACACAAGCGTCATTTTACTATGAGCATCTATCAAATCCGTCACTTTACCGACTGCTTAATTTGAAATCTAAAATACATGTAGTTTTTTTTAATGTAGCTATAATATTAAGACATTGTAGCATCCAATATGGTAAAAAGTGGATTTTGGATTTTTTTCAAATCCGACATTATTCTACGATCATGACGATATATGTATATATATATTAAAAAAACAGAACTTAATTACGTTCACCCCTATTTCACCCCCTTCAAATTTCATTTTCTCGACGAAAGTAGCCTATGTCCTTCTTCAAGGTCTCATCTATATCTATATCGAAATTCATCAAATTTGGTTCAGTGCTTTAGGCGTGAAAACGTAACAGACAGCCAAACAAACAGACAGACAGAATTACTTTCACACTTACAATATTAGTATGGATTGATAGTAAAAACAGTAAATTATGTGAAAGAATTAAGTGTGTTTTAATTATTAAAATAATAATAAATAATATTTAAATAACCACCACATGCTTAACATGCTAACAGGTTCCATTTAAATAGCGCCATTATTCATGCGAATGCCATTTCATATATTATGATTGATGTCGATTGTTAAGTGGCGAACACATCTGAATAGCGAGTATAAAATTTCAAAGACTGAAGAATTATTAAATTGATTGATCAAAGTGCTACTTCAATGTATATAAATATAAACAATTGACAAATACTGTACATTCCCTTTATTAAATCTATTTGATTTGGGATGAGCTAACATATTTATAATTGATAACAATACATTTGCTTAGTGTTCAGAAAACTACTATTGGTATGAATTAATTTACAATCCTTACTTATTGTTATATATATTTAGTTAGGTAAATTAGTAGCTCATTATAAACTTTGTTTACTAATAATTTTTTTATTGTAAATGGGAGTAGTGTTTTTATGTTTAAGTATTGATTTTATCCAAGACAAGATTGTGTCAACATCCTGTTACTAGTGATTGGAGAAGTTCAAGAAGTGATTAATTTGTTTGGCCCTGTCGGTCTGTCACGTACTTTGTCCGCTCAACACGTCCTAGCCAACGCGTAATGGTTGGTGAAAGCCGTGTGAACATAACATACGGCCCATTGTACCTGTCACGTCCCTTTGCTTCAATTACTGTCTAATTACCGACAACCGTTTAGAATATTTCCTCTAAGGCCAATCGGTGGCTGATTGGAGACTATTAAACTCTCTTTTTCTTTGATTTGTAGAATAATTATTTTAATGATCATTTGTACAACATTGCAACATTAGTCATTTGATTTTGCAATAGGAGGTTGGATATATCTAAAACATTGTTGATTAAGTATTTAATAATTGAAAGGTCTAATTCTCCGTGCAGGGGCGGAGTAAGAATACTAACCCCTGCGGCCGGGGTCAGCATATCGTAAAGGGAGACAAAACAATAGGTACCACGTAGCCCACGTAGGGTGGGCTCTAGTTACGTAGTAGGGCCTCAAGTCCGCCTGGATGGCAACCATTCTTAGTCTTAAGTATGCTGCCATAATAACCTTGTGTTGTCTTCCGGTATTCGCGGAATTCTACAGCGTGTTCACGGTATCCTTAGCGTAGCAAACATCAATAGGCGACGGTAACTGCTTCCTCAGCTATAAAAAAGTTCTTAAAAATTATTTTGGTTATGTTGCTTAAAATAGGTGTTTAATTTAAATAAATATTTTAATTAAATCGTTCTATCCCTTAAAACTGCATGTAATTTTATGTTTTAAGCACTGCATAATTTTTTCGTGTTAAGATTTGTTTAACAATTTCTGTTGATATAATGGAATTAGGTTTAAATAAGATTTAGTATTTTGGAATGTAAAGATGTTTATCAAAATGACAGTTTGCAGTGCATTCAATGTATGTGCAGTATATGATATAATCTCAGAGACTTTTTGTAACGCACTATCTGTAGCTGAAATCACTTTGCATCCGCCGCTTGGTCTATTCACGAGAAATTGTTAGTAACAACAGCTACTAGGACATGTGTGAAACAAGTTTGAATTGTTGCTTTCCTGCATCACGGAAGAAGTGAATGGTATGTGGAAATTTAATTGTACCTTTGCGATTGTCAGGTATTCAGCAAATGCTAACGAGCCTGATTTAGTATTGTATGCACATTCCAATTCTTCTGGTTATTATATTATAAATAGTTTACATCCATAAGGAGAAATAAAAATTTAATAGTATGTACTTAAAACTAAAATAAGGTGTTTTTGTAGAATACTGAAATTCAGTCAAGTTCCTGTAATGACGGCTAACCGAATGTAATCGAATATTTTTATTATTGGTTTTAGAAATGTTCTAGAATTCCATAAAAATAAAACAAGTTTTATATCGATATATTAACAGGTTCGCTGTCCCCATATATATATATATATATATATATTTTTTTTGGTGTCGGGGAAAAACCTCTCTTGACGGGTTCCCCCGGCCCGGGGGGACCGAGGGATATGTGGGACTCCGGGAAAGATGTTTGGCCATCCGACTACCCACTAAAAAACCCCGCTGTTCTCCTATCGCCTACGCCCGGGCCCACGGATATATGGCCAGCCGATCTCGTGGCCCGGGCTGGCGCCGGCCCGCCCTTTGTCTTGAGGCGGGCCCCTTCTAAAGTGTTGGCGCCAGGGTGTCAGGATTTCGTCCCCCCGGCGCTCTCCTAACAACTCTAGGAGTTGAGGGGGGTCGCGGAACAGCACGCAGCCCTCACCCTCGCGGCAATGGTGCGGGCGGTGGATCCTCCCCCGAGGGGCCGCCCGCGGCCGCTTTTTACGGCGGCCGGAGGTCGTTATTTGACCTCCGGCGCCGCCGACGTGGCCTGCGTTGGCGGGAGGGGAGTGTGGTGGTCGACTCCCGCTCCCGCTCCGCCGCCTCCTTTGCGGACATGACTGCCTCCAGCAGGGAGGCCGCTTCGAAGGACACCGTGCGGTATCCCCTAATCGCCCTGACGGCCAGTACGCGCTGCAGCCTGCGTAGCAGCGCCGTCGTTTTGGCCGTCTCCCCATATATTTATGAAATTTCCATGTAACACGTTTTGTTTTTTTTTTCGAATTATCGTTATGTTTACTGTTTTTGTATATTATTTATTAATTTTGAAGTTAACCACATACATTTGGACTACGAAAAATAGTAAAAAAAAAAATACATCACATATGATACACGTTCGTGGTGGTCACGGTAGCAGCCACATAAGCGACGGGGCAGGGGGTGCGAAGAATCCCCGGGTTCGGATTCGCTACCAAGAACGACGACCTTTGGCCCTGGCAACATACAATGTCAAGACACTGCGGACCAACGAGAAGTTGGAGGAACTGGAGGAAGTTTTGAGCAGACTGCGATGGGATGTTGTGGGGTTATCTGAAGTCCGAAGACAGGGAGAGGACTCAATAATCCTAAATTCCGGAAATCTGCTCTACTTCCGGGAGGGCGACCAACTGTCCCAAGGTGGTGTCGGGTTTCTCGTTCACAAGTCTCTTGTGAACAACGTTACTGAGGTGGGGAGTGTTTCGACTAGGGTAGCGTACCTAATACTCAAAATTACCAAACGGTATTCGTTGAAGGTCATTCAGGTTTACGCTCCGACTTCGACACATCCTGACGAGGAGGTGGAAGCCATGTATGAGGACATCTCAACAGCCATCCACACTTCTAAAACCCACTTTAACGTTGTCATGGGAGACTTCAACGCAAAATTGGGGAAACGTAGCGGCGATGAGTTGAGAGTGGGGCAATTTGGGTTCGGAAATCGGAACACCCGAGGCCAGATGCTGGCCGACTTCATGGAGAAGGAGGACCTGTATATGATGAACTCCTTCTTCATGAAGCCAGAACAACGCAAATGGACTTGGATTAGTCCCGATGGTGCCACCAAAAATGAGATTGACTTCATTATGTCGACCAAAAGACAGATATTCAATGATGTCTCTGTGATCAATTCGGTGAAAACTGGGAGTGATCACCGCTTAGTAAGAGGCACATTGAATATCAATCCAAAATTGGAGAGGTCTCGACTGGTGAAGTCTACGCTCCGACCTGCACCCATACAGATCCAAAACCCGGTAAACTTTCAACTCGAATTGCAAAACCGCTTCGAATGCCTCGGTGACTGCGTTGACGTGGACGAGTATAATAACAGGTTCGTGGAAGCTGTTCAAACGGCCGGGTCTAAATTCTTCAAGGCCAGCCGTTCAAAAAGAACCGGAAAAATCTCAGATTCTACTCTCAAATTGATGGATGTGAGACGTCAAATGACCCTTCAGTCCCCGGACGATGCTTCCCAGTATAGGCAGCTAAATAGACAGATCTCCAAGTCCTTGACTCGCGATATCCGCCGCCATAACACAGACTGTGTAAAGGCGGCTATAGAGCGTAACAAGGGCTCTAAAGTATTCGCACGAGACTTGTCTATTGGGCAGAGCCAACTGACGAAGCTGAAGACCGACGACGGCAGGGTCGTTTCGTCTAAACCCGAACTTTTGAGGGAAGTCGAGAAGTTCTACGGACAGCTATACACGACCACACGGGCACCTGTTAACAACAAGGCTAAAGACCCAAGAGCCAAATTAACCCGACACTACACCGTAGATATCCCAGACGTCAGTCTGTACGAGATTAGTGTGGCCCTTAAACAGCTTAAAAACAACAAGGCGCCGGGTGATGATGGAATTACAGCCGAGCTTCTGAGAGCTGGTGGTACTCCTGTGCTTAAAATCCTCCAGAAGCTATTTAATTCCGTCATCCTCGATGGCAAAACGCCGCAGGCCTGGCACGGAAGTATAGTGGTGCTGTTCTTCAAAAAGGGCGACAAAACCCTTTTGAAGAACTTTAGACCGATATCACTTCTGAGCCATGTTTACAAGCTGTTTTCAAGGGTCATCACGAATCGTCTCGCGCGCAGATTTGACGACTTCCAGCCTCCCGAACAAGCCGGATTCCGAAAAGGTTTTAGCACCATAGACCACATACATACGCTGCGGCAGGTTATACAGAAGACGGAGGAGTATAACCAGCCACTATGCTTGGCGTTCGTGGACTATGAGAAAGCCTTTGATTCGATCGAGACCTGGGCGGTGCTTCAGTCTCTCCAGAGGTGCCACATTGATTATCGATACATTAAAGCGTTGAAGTGTTTGTATGAAAACGCCACCATGTCAGTCCGTCTCCAGGATCAGAACTCGAAGCCTATCCGACTGCAGCGGGGAGTCAGACAAGGCGATGTCATATCGCCGATGCTGTTCACTGCTGCGTTGGAAGATGTCTTCAAGCTTCTGGACTGGAACGGACTGGGCATCAACATTAACGGTGAGTACATCACTCACCTTAGATTCGCAGATGATATCGTAATCATGGCTGAAACCATGGAAGACTTAAGCCATATGCTTGATGGCCTCAATACAGCTTCCCAAGGAGTAGGTCTCAAAATGAACATGGACAAGACGAAGATCATGTCTAATGTCCATGTCGCACCTACCCCCGTAACAGTTGGGAACTGTACTTTCGAAATTGTTGACGAATACGTCTACTTGGGTCAAACGATCCAGTTAGGCAGGTCCAATTTCGCGAAAGAGGTCACTCGTCGAATCCAACTCGGATGGGCAGCGTTCGGGAAGCTCCGTAAAATCTTTTCGTCCCAAATACCGCAGTGTCTCAAGACGAAGGTTTTTAACCAATGTGTGTTGCCAGTGATGACATACGGAACGCAGACGTGGTCGCTAACTATGGGCCTTATGAGAAAGCTCATGGTCGCTCAGAGAGCAATGGAGAGGGCTATGCTCGGAGTTTCCCTGCGAGATCGAATCAGAAATGAGGAGATTCGCAGGAGAACCAAAGTAACCGACATAGCCCGGATGATTGCAAAACTGAAGTGGCAGTGGGCTGGGCACATAGCTCGAAGGACTGATGGCCGTTGGGGCAGAAAAGTCCTCGAATGGCGACCGCGTACCGGAAGACGCAGTGTTGGTAGGCCCCCCACAAGATGGACCGATGATCTGGTCAAGATCGCCGGGATAGGTTGGATGAGGGCAGCGCAGGACCGATCATCGTGGAGATCTTTGGGGGAGGCCTTTGTCCAGCAGTGGGCGTCTTCCGGCTGAAATGATGATGATGATGATGATGATACACGAGCGTGACGTTTCATTTTTAATTCCATACATCCCGTATATCATTTAATGGTATGACTAATTTATTGTCTGTTATATATTTTGACAGTAGATTTATTTGCTTCTTAACTGTAAAAATAATATCTATATAATCTGCGATTGTTTCTATTTAATTCAACTACGTACAACGTCCTAGAACACGTGTTCTCGGTCGAAATTTACAGCTGAAGATATTCAGCGGCTATTAGAGGAAAGTGAAGGGTAGGAGGATTTTAGTGATGGAAGTGGTGAATTAAATGGGGGTCAGTTCACAATAAGCACTGAATTGAAATGTTTTTTATATATCCTTTCAATCATTTTCATTTGTCCAATAAAGTAACGATATAATGCTGAAAGTTTGTTGTATTTGAATATATTTTTGAAGAAAATTTGATATACCAAAAAAAAACAAATAAATCACAATAGTTTTTTCCTTTATTTTAAACTAGACAATGTACCACACACGTCCATGTACTAACAATCTAATTTATTTTGCTACGTCCATCGAAAAAAAGCTTTTGAAATCACCTATGAATTTGCTCATATTTGATACATGGACGTAGTAAAGATGGTACAAATATTGCGTCTTGAATCACATATGATTCATTGGACAGGGAACCTGTTAATCTGTTAACCGGGTGTGATGAGATATTTCATCACACGAATTACTACTGCAATGGGCGTGACTACATTTTTTGTCATGGAAATTTGGAATATCATACGAGTACTATGAAATAATTATTTAAATTCGTTCAATTATTTTTTTTAAGTTAAAGACCATTTCCTTTTATTCATTGACGTGTGATTGATATTACTTATAATTATGAAATGATTTTTTTTATGAAAATTACGCTGACGGAGGAGTGTGAAATTTGGCACAGTTTAAGTTTATGTGGAGAAGTGCAGAAAGCTATTTTTAATACCTAAAATCCACTAGACATACATTAAATTAATTAAAATAAACATTACACACACTACTGCTCGAATGATGCACAACATACACACATACATATCTTACTTACGCTTTTGTTTTTTTTTATAAGAGTTTATGACCTGACAAAAACCATAAAGGTTAATTTTATAATAATATAATATTTAATTTAATTTAAGCTTAAGTGATTATATTCTCTATGCGCTAACTTTGGAATTATCTTATATATAAAATTCTCGTGTCACAATGTTCGTTCCCGTACTCATCCGAAACGTATTAGCCTTTGACAAAATAATCCCAATAGAGTTCAAACTTAAAAATTAAATGAATTATGGTCTAATATTATTTGATATTAATTTGTTAACATCATTAACTCCTTTTCTATTAAGCCAAGTCACTTTGACGCTTTGATCATTTAAATCTAATAGCTACTCGAGACTGTAAAACCTCATAAAATTATATATAGCTAAAAACGTCATACCATCAACAAGACAGTTACGAGCTGCAATATCCCTGTGAACAAATCGCCTTAAAGCTAGGTACCAATATTTCATTCCACGAGCTACTTGTCGTGCAACGTGAAGTAAAGAGTAATCGTCTAGAACTGAGCCGGGTTCCTGTACCACGAGATTAAATCACCCACTGCTGCACTGCACTGCATATACTCAAATACCATCCAGAGACTTGCACTAATAACATATTATCTGGAATTAAGCATTATTTAAAAATTAATACATACGCAACGACAGTGGCATCATGAATACGCTGCTGTCCCATAAGGGTACAGGAACTTGGGTAACTAATGCCGGAACACAACACAGTTACTATGGTGGCATATTTAAGACCAAAGGTGGTCGCCATCCAGATGGGCTTGGGACCCTACCACGTAGCTAGGGTGGGTTGCTTTGTCGCCTTTTACGACAAGTTGACCCCAGCCGAATAGAATAAACACATCTAAACAGACCTTATTATCCAAACTATTATTATTACATTTAAAAAAGAAAAATAAACTTTAGCCTAACCCATTACGGGGATATTAATCTTAATATGGCTAACTATTCTTGTACAATATAGCAGTCTAAATTCTACAAAGAAACATTTATATTCTATGCAGCTGCAAGTTCACAATGAAGCTATTATTAGTATTGTTGTAAGGTCACTAGTTTACAGGGTAAATATACAGTAGAAACTGCAATTTGTTCTGTATCCAACTTTGAATAATTCATTAGAGACCCAGTCTACAATAAGACCTACCAGGGACGTGGGACGAATCTTGAATTTGTAATTGTGACAAATTTGCCTATATCTGCTGATTGCGATGAATATGCAAAACACATCAGGCAGGTTAACGGTCAGTACAGCTCGGAATTTGTTTTATAGCCTCTTCTCTTGATTAGATGAAGATTTCGTGTTTGTATTCTAAGTATGTTAGTAGCAGCTTGATGTTTAAATTGTATGAATCTGTTACGATAAATTGAATTATAGTTGCTGTAACTTTAATTTTTTTAATGAATATCTCTTATTACCTAAGCAGTAAACAAAGTTTTAAAAAGCCAAGTCTACTGAGGTCTCTTGCTGTTAAAGGGACTAGTGTGTGTCATCTGCATCGATGCCTGTCTATTAAAGTTTCTTTAGTTACGATAATAATATATAATCTTATTAATTATGCATTATTAAATTAGTTTAGCTAAGTTAAGTTTTTATAGAGGCTTCTGCCGCTGTCAAAACTTCCATCGCTGGCCAGGATGCACCAGAAGGAGCTGACTTTTTACAAACGCATCTCTATCTAACATCTACATTTAAACTGAGAGACTTAGTACTCAAAACTTACCTTGGAAAAAAGTACTAACAACAGAAATTTATTTCTTTTGTGTATGGTATATAATGGTGTAATTATTGCACAGTTTTTAATTAAATTCACCATAAAATGAAATTAAGGTACCACTAACTATCTTTAACTGTTTAAATTTTACATATGTAATTGTAGATTTTGTGAGACTACCCATTGTTACTTTAAACAGCGCAAATTTTGTTCTTAAGTGCAGTACATTATCAACATCGAAATATTAATTTTTTGATTATTTAAATATATATTATACTTATTATATTCTTTATCATAATTAACATTCATTTTCATAAAGGTTTCTTTCTGGTAGCCCCTAAAACTTAAAGCCATGGAACCGTTATTGAGTATTTTCGTAGGATAAAACTGAGGACCTAATTGGATCTCAGGCTTTCTTTGAAACTTGCTTATATTTCGCAAGAAAGAGATTAGAAAAGATATAGCTGAATTTGGTTTTTAAACGGTTGATAGTCTTCATTTACTGACTGAGTATTAGCAAAAACTATATTCAAATTGCAGCTGTTTACTCATTCTTATTTATGGCTGATATGACAAGACCATTGAGACCATACATCCAATAACTTTTACCATAAAAATCTTAATATTTAAACGCATTACGTTCCATGTCTACATTTTATGGCTGGAAGCCTGTTCGTCGCTGTTATTCAGATGGCACTAATTTCATATTTTATTTTATCAAACATTTATTAACCCTACTATTGGCAAATTTTACAGAGCATAAAAAATCGCTATATTTGTCTTTTATACAACTACCAATGTATTATTATTTGAAAGTAGAAGGGCTTTTATGAACCACAAATGAATTCATTGAGTAACAGTACAACAAAATACTATTTATTCTCAGAATATCGCTACTTCCAATCGATTAATACGATATAAATTCCTTCTTAATCGATACCTGTGGCCCATCTGTACGTGATTACGAGAGATACGACTAAGAACACATGTCCGGACGGTATAACATGTAATTTATAACATAAAGCGATGCACGCTGTAAATAGGTGAAACAGAATAATAATCATCAAATTACAACCTCGTATTCTTAGTTTAGAAATAGTTGAGCTTTTTTTAATGCAGTAGGACAGCAGACAGGCTGACGGCTCGCTTAAAATTTAGCAGCTACCGTCGTCTATGGTTGTTTGCAACGCCAGTGGCATCGCGTACGCGCTGCTGTCCCATAAGGGTACAGGAGGTACTAATGCCAGAACACAAGGTTATTATGGCGGCATACTTAAGACCAAGGTGGTCACCACTCAGACGGGCTTGAGGCCATACCACATAGCTAGGGTGGGTTGTTTTGTCGCCTTTTACGACCTTTAAAAAAAGAGAATGCGTAAAATGATGTTATTCATTAATATTCATTCATAGATATGATGATTTGTGTGAACTTTAATAAACAACTTGATCAAGTTTTACGTTAACAGTGTAAATTCTGCATTATAGTTGCTTTGGTATTCAAAAATTTATTAGCATTTCAATCCAAACTTAAATTAACTAAACCTTCATAGTTTCAATCAAATAGAATTTGTCAATAAAAGTAAATTTAGCTGAATTAATGTTTTGATTTAATTGATGTATGTCGATTAATTCTGAAAATCAAGCAAACGCGACTCAGTTTCAATAAGCAAAACAAATAAAACATGCATAATAATTATATTTTACTATCATCATCCAACATACGTATTTCAATACTTTCCGAGTTTTTAGAGCTGTGTGCAAAGTGATGTAAAATATAATTTTATTATATATGTCGGCGCGAAGTCAAAGGTGCTGCTGGCGGAAAACCATCTTTACATAAACATTATTTATGGGAATAAACCTCGAGTACGTTTTTGATGTAGTCGGCTGCGAGGTCAATGGACGTCCCGGAGCAAAGCCTCGAGCACATATTGTTTTACCTTAGAATTTCGTATAAATACGGAGTCTCTGGCGGTACACAAGGAGAGAATTGCTGCTGCCCAAGCCGGTTCTAGTGAACGCTGGTTCGCAATCAGCGCAGGAGCCACAAGCCATGAGCAGCCAACAAAGTCGCTGATAGGCAACCTAAGCCGCTGAGAAGCCAACGAGCCACTCGCGGCTATAAATACCCAGTTACCGGCGGGTTGTGGCCGGTTGAAGCCGGGGTAATAAGGGAAACCTCGAGGCCCCAACACCCGCAAGACGGCGGAAGAAACGAGGGAGGTACACAATGCAGTCAAGTGCTAACCGCCGATACGAATCGTTAACTGTGCGCGCCTCAACGAATCGACTCTTTGGTAGATATTGTGAATAAACTACCTACTAGTAATCAAGTTTGTGTTTTGCTTCACTCAACATGAATACCAAAGATGTTGCCGAAGATAGTGGCGCCAGCCCTGCTGGTGTCACGCATTTTAAAAACAATATTAACACCGAACCTCCGTCATATATATTAGTAAAAAAATATATGATATATATCTATGGTTTATTTTATTATATGCTTAGCGTTCTTTTGTAATATTTAATGCACCATTCGTGTACGCAATATTTATTGAATCTCATTTAATAGTGTCAATAAAGATGTATATTTAAAGATCGCTATAAAATAACAGATGGGTCTTTAGATCTTTTATAGTTGGAGTAAATGGATATTGTAAATATAGTAAATAATGTGGATCAACTTTCGATGAGCTCTATACTAGAAATTAGTGGCAAATAAAGTTAACACTTGTCCTAAGATTTTAGTAAAACTGCGTTTTAAGGTCTCGATAGCGACTTAGATAAAATCTTTTATCATCTATAACATTTATTTTTTCATCTGTCGTTTCTATGTTAAAATGTACATGTTTAATTATTTTATCCGTGCAGGGGCGGAGAAAGAATACTAACCTCTGCGGCCGGGGTCGGCCTGTCGTAAAAGCCGACAAAACAACCCACCCTAGCTACGTGGTAGGGCCTCAAGCCCGTCTGGATGGCGACCACCTTCGGTCTTAAGTATGCCGCCATAATAACCTTGTGTTGTGTTCCGGCATTAGTGACCCAAGTTCCTGTACCCTTATGGGACAGCAGCGTGTTCGCGATGCCACTGGCGTTGCAAACACTCATAGGCTACGGTAACTGCTAAATTCTAAGCGGGCCGTCAGCCTGTCTGCTGTTCTACTGCAATAAAAAAAAAAAAAAAAAAAAATAACAACCAGAATATTTCATAACAATTACAATATATTTCATGTATTGCAATTATTTATTTTACTTTTATTTGTTATCCTACTACAATATTAAGTGTTTTACTATATTTCTAGTGTTGTAAAACTAGACAAATCGATTAGTTAGTTCTTTTGCCAGTTTTCAGGTTTTTCAGCTGTCAGGTACTTTATATTTTTTTCTTGAGGTGGAAACATCCCACCGTTAAGGGCTCCCACCTGGATAGTGTAGGGCTCCGTAGCAATGCCCACATGCGCCCCCACAACTCCTTCACCATTTCGGCAGCGGAGCTGTCATGTAGTAATAAATTAAAACCACTCCTATTATAATAATATATACTTATAGAAATAGCTATTCGCACATGAAAAAAGCATTGTCGTGGATAGGTACCGAGGAAAAAAATGACAGTTATTTAGTTTTTCATCTACGCCGATATGCTTGACTATTGTCGGACGAGCCGAAATGCGTAGGATGATTATTAGTTAGACACGCCTCGTCTAAATTGAGTTCAACACCAAATGAGCCTATTGGCCCGCCTCGTTTTTTTGTTGCACGGTTTATACGTGGTCACACTAACCGAATTGTCGTTAGGGCCAGGTGGTCTGATGAGGTCACCATTTAATGACGTAGATGAATAGATATTGCCAACGTAAATATATATTTTAAGTATAGATGAAGATTGAGAAGCTTTTTGCGAAGGCATTTAAAAACCCAACAATTATAGTCGAGGTGAATGAACTCGTTGACAGAACTCTTGTGATATTATAAAATATAGCTTTACACCAGTTGTTTTTTGAGAATCTAACATACATATATTGTTTTTTTTTATTGCTGCGCAACAGCAGGCAGGCTGACTGCCCACTAGGCAATAAGCAGTTACCGTCGATAAGGACGTTTGTGACGCAAGGTGCACCGCGAACACACTGCTGTACCATAGGGGTACAAGAACTAGTTCACTAATGCGGGAATAATAATAGTTATAGAGCAAGGATGGTTGCCTTCCAGATGGGCATAGGGCTCTACCACGTATGTAGGGTTGTTTTTTATATTTTACAAAGCGGTTCTCAAGATGTTCATGTTTGCGTACTCTCAGGATTTGGAATGAGCTTCTGGCTGAGGTTTTCTCAGCGCGGTACGATATAGGGTTCTTCAAAAAAGGCATTATAAAATTTCTTCGAGGCCAGTACCGCGGTGACCACCTGACCAGGGTGGGCCGTTTGCTTGTCTGCTGAACTCTAGCTATAAAAAAGGCCGACCCCGGCCATATGGGTTGGTACTCTTACTCATCCCTGCAGTAAGTCTTTGTCTAACTTAAGCATTTAAAATAGTCAGAAAGTAGACCTAAAAAAATCAAAAAGACAGTCGTCCTTTAGATATTATTTTCAATTTACTGTCCAGTTGACAGCACTGAACGTAAAATATTATTATCAATGAACACAACGCCGAAGGCTCAAATAAATACACATGTCATTCTTGTTGCGATAATTGAATACGTTAAACGATAATTATTTTAACTGTAAACAAAAAATCACTAATACAAATTTATGATCACAAAATAAATAAGAACAGAAATTACTTTCCATGTATAGTCGAGCATGATGCTTTTCACAGACACGGGATTTGATACATAATGTACAATATTGTCAAATGATGAGACAATAGTTTACGGTCCAAAATAAGAATAGTACTATCCCATCACTTAGATTTTAAAGTATCATTAATTGATTACTTCTTTGCATTACAGTGATAGAAAGGAAAGGTATCGTTTACTTTTCATTTCGAGGATCAGACGGTATTTGCTTCTGCAAAAACCAAATTCAGCGACGATTGACATTGACGACTGACAGATTCGTATAACTCGTTTATCAGGAAAAGTGCCATAAAAATTATTAACACTGGTAGCCGTGTATAAGCATCAGTATTGAAGAGCTTACCTCGGGGATCAAACATATTATATTAAACATAAAACGGAAACAGATCTACGAACAGTCTTGCTTCTAACGCTTTTAATGTAAAGAGCACATAGTTCAAAAGTGATTGTTATTTGTTGAGTCTGGCCAAAAGTAAAGCTGAGCGAAAATGAATGCTACGGTTCCACAAAGGCTCCACATCCAAATGTCGACCAGGGTATAAAATGTATGCCGCAGCGAATAGCCTATCTCTTGTTAGCTAATCGCAGTGGTGGGCTAGAAAACTTTATGTATCTGCATCATTTACAGTGTTGATGCGGCTCCGTTAACTAAATTTTTTAATAAGCATAGTGAAATTCAAATATGGCGATAATAAAGAAAATCATCGCCATATATGAACTCCGAGCCTACAGCAACATTTAAAAGACAAAGTGAATAAGCGATTTACTTGTTTTTTTTTTTAACTTCTTTCAAGCTGGCAGTTAAATTATATAATTAATACACTTCCACCCACTGTAGGCAATTTGAATATTTGAAACAACATTTAAAGTTGTAAGTATATTATAATTGTATAATATTTAATCTGGACCATATAATATCAATGTTATCATTAAGGTAAATCTTTTTATCTAGTTTCTGATTTTGCTGTCGTTTTACATAGTGTAGGTATAAAAATGTGCACATATACGCTTTATTTCTGTACTCTTCTGTCTTTATGTTCAGGTGGTGTCAAACTTAGATGTATCAAAGTCGGCAAAGTATGATACAAAATACGTATTTAGCATGTTACGAACATCCATCATGATGGCATCTGAATTTAGTTTGAAGCTTAAGAATATGTGTATCCTAATGATTTAGTAGAACATTATTTCTAAGTAACTTTTCATTTTCAGTTAACAAATGAAATAAAATAGAATAATAAAAGAACGGATACCACATTATATTGGGTCGGTACAACATGTTCTCTCCTTTTACTCCACTCTGTTAGTCTCATCATTTCCACACTTTTTCACCATATCGTCTTTTACGCAATCATCTTTTCTTTGACCTACTACCTCTCGTCCTGTATCCATCTACTCTCATTTGTATCATTTTTCTTGTTAAATGGCATTCTTTCTTTGGCAGGACATTGCCAAACCACGCTTGTCTGTTACTTTTAAGTTTTTCAGTAACTGGCGCTACTTTGACACTTCCTCTAATATACTTATTTCTAATTTTATCCATTTTCGTAACTACACAAATCCATCTCAGGATTAGCATCTCCACAGCATGTAACATCCTTTCATCCTTTCCCTTTGTGGCCCAACATTCCGATCCATACACAGAGGTTATTACAAATAAAACATAAAATTGATACAATTATATTTCCTTTTATAAATTTATTTTATATGCTTAATTATGGCTTAACTACGGTGGGTTGAATTCCGGGAGATAACGTTGGGGTGCCACCATTGTGGCGCGGGCGACGAGGAGTACACGGTGTACCACACTGTCGCCGTGTGCCCGGCGTGGCGCGAGGAGCGCCGCGCCCTCGTCGCCCAAATCGGCGCGGGCCTGTCGCTCCCGGCCCTGGTTCTGTCCATGGTCGGGGGTGATCCTGGATGGACGGCTGTCGCCTCCTTCTGCGAGGCAGTCATGTCCGCAAAGGAGGCGGCAGAGCGGGAGCAGGAGTCGACCACCACACTCCCCTCCCGCCAACGCAGCCACGCCGGCGGCGCCGGAGGGCCAGTAACGACCTCCGGCCGCCGTAAAAAGCGGCCGCGGGCGGCCCCTTGGGGGAGGACCCGCCGCCCGCACTATTGCCGCGAGGGAGAGGGCCGCGTGCTGTTCTGCGGCTCCCCTCAACTGTTGATCCAGGAGAGCGCCGGGGGACGAAATTCTGACCCCCGGCGCCAACAATTTAGAAGGGGCCCGCCTTAAGACAAAGGGCGGGCCGGCGCCGGCCCGGGCCACTAGATCGGCAGGCTATATATCCGTGGGCCCGGGCGTAGGCGATAGGAGAACAGCGGGGTTTTTTAGTGGGTAGTCGGATGGTCGAACATCTTTCCCGGAATCTCACATATCCCTCGGTCCCCCCGGGCCGGGGGAACCCGTTAAGAGAGGTTTTTCCCCGAGACCAAAAAAAAAAACGGTGGGTTGAATTCCCCTCAGAAGAAAACAAGTACCATAGTAAGAAACAGACACTTACATATACATATAATATGAACTAATGCATATAGTTTTTATACTGATATGTGAAAAAATGAAAGACACTTGATGTCATGACGGATTCATTCTTGTCACACCACTGACAACCCGGGAGATCGCGCCATTGATTTCGAGCTGATTAGCCGGACAGATGGACAAGCTCGCGCTGTTTAGCATAATAGAGTAGCTTTGACACAATGATTGGTTGATCTAAACGTCTTTTAGATATAATAACTGTTTGACTCTTTAATCTGCATATTAGTCCGCCAATCCATTATCCAGTTTGATTTTTTACAAACATACAATTAACACACGCAGACATACCAGATAAATATGTATTTAAATTGTATAGTGCCGAAATAAATGATTTTTGATTTTGTTTTTTTTGAAATATAACAAAATTAAATAATTTTTACTATACATTTATTTTCTTCTTTGGGGATTGAACACAAGCACGATCATAGCAGGTCACCTGCTTTTCCACTGAGCCAACAGTGTTATCATTACCGCATGGCTGCGTAGTTTTGATAAAAAAAATATTTCCACTAAATACACACAATACTGCTGTAAAACAAAAATCGCTAACAATAAAGGAAATGTTACGAGTAGGCTGTAAAGCAATACCCATTAGTTCTATTCGGTAAGAGGCACACGGATGAGGAGACCGAGTGTCAAAGTTTAATATGATCGGGAATAACTTTGATGATGATGATTATGTCGTACACTTATTTATTATACTTATTATATACTAGCTGTGGCCGCGACTCCGTCCGCGTGGAATAGTGACTTTAGGCAGCATTTTTTGGATATATGAGGTCAACTTAAATTGGAATATAAAATTTCCGAAACTTATCATTTTTAACAAAAACTATTTTTTTTTTCTAAAATAAAAATAGCCCAAGTTACTCCTTGGTACATCAGCTATCTGCCAGTGAATGTCCCGTCAAAATCGATGCAGCCATTTCAGAGATTAGCCGGAACAAACAGACAGACAGACAAAAATTGTAAAAAATATTGTTTTAGGTATATGTACCGTGTATACGTCCGAATGCACTTAGTAAAAAGTGGTTATTTTAATATTACAAACAGACCCTCCAATTTTATTTATTTGTATAGATGTAAAATTGGCACTTAAGGCAAAGTGGCATTACACTCTGACTCTGAAACCAAATTAGAGTATACGGGTCGATTAGGCAGCTAATGATGCAGCTCTTAGGCAGTTTTCCTCACCTATGTACTATTATAACATAATTACCACGTACTGATAGTGATCGAAAACATCGTAAGGAACCTGTATGCCAAAATCACCGGTATATGTTACATACACCGGTATGTATATTTGGATAAGTGTGGCTGGTCTAGTATCGGTTCCCTCTATGGGGAGACCGGTGCCCAGCCGTCAGAGCCTAATCATCATTAGGGTTGCCTGGAAGAAATTGCTCTAAGCGATAAGGCCACCCATTGTTCAGTAGCTTGTAAGTTTATTTCTTTTTCTTGTATATATATTTAAGGTGAACAATAAAGAGTTTTCATTCATTCATTCATTCATTCATCATCACCCATATTTTCATCATCATACCCGTTATTAATCCCAGTTGCAACCGAAACATCCGCTTCAGTGCACGGGGTCCGCTTTCCGACTTTTTCTACTCGACTTCGCACGGTCTTCAGCATCCTTGGTAGTCAGTTCATTGGCCCACATATCGCCCTTTATGAGGTGAAGCCAACACTTTTTGGGTCTACTCCTCCTGCCGGGGCCCGGCGGAGGCGGCTTGGCCAGACATTTGTTTCCATACCACCGAAGGCAACACTCCTGTAATTTATCCGCGATATCACGGCCATGAAGGCTTTCCGCGTTACTCCACACATTCATCGCAGAATATTCATCTCCGTAACGCGCAGTTCCTGCTTGTGTCGCTCTAGCACCGGTCACGTTTCACAGCCGTATAAAAGGACAGGCCTAATGATGGTCTTACAGACCTGTCCCATTAACTTAACCGGTCGAAACCTATACTGATAACCCGAGACAGTGCAATACCTGTCGAATCCGAGAGTCGATAACCCTCTCGAAGAGCTTCATGGTGTGGGACATGACCTTTATACCTCGGGAAGAAGCGCACCCTTGCACTGAACCTCCATTGGCTCGGGATCGTACCGGTGAGGAATGTCCGGTTAAAAAGGTCGGTTAAGATGCCCATACTACGAAAGCCCATCAGCTTCGATGGGAGACACCATCGACTTCAACAGCTTTCCAATTCTTCATACGGCGAAGACAATTTTGGACTTCTGCAGGCGTTACCGGTGGCACTAGTCCTAGGCGGTGGAAGATTTGGCGGCTGCACCTCTTTGTGCTGCTTGTTCAGTAGCTCGTAGAAATATGAGCGTCATCTCTATTTCACCGCGGGGTCCTCGCATAGCAGGTTGCCCACAGGGTCTTTTACACAGCGGCACTTGGAAAAGCCGTCAGAGTCTATATACTTTTAAGTTAAACTAAATTTCCTCTTTTTGGTACAATTTAATGTTAAATATCGCAGAACGTATTAATAATAGCCTTAGGGTGAATCATCTTTACTTTGATCGTAAAATTTGATATGCAATAATATATCATTTTGCTGTCTATGACGTCATAACACCAATAGTAAATACCATTAGTATATAAATCTTATCATCCATGCGTGGGAGTTTGAAAGTGTGTCAAAAGTCGCCTACGATTTCGCCAATGTCAATAGCTTTTACTATTGGTTTAGTTATAATTTTTAGATTGTGTAGAATTCATCCAATTCTCAGCAGCTTACCAGGGACTTTAATTTTTAAACTACAGATATGTACGAGGTTTTAGCATGTGAAAACACTTACGGATCCCTGGTTACGATTCCTATCACAAATTTACTATTATAGGATATTGTTATTTAAAGAAGTAGTATATCAGTTGTCTAGTACCCATAACACAAGCGCTCTGCTGCTTACTTAAGACTATATGGCGTTGTATGAATTGTCACAGTATGTTAAATACCTCTTGTAAGGAAAATATAACTTTATTAATGATTTGATGAACGCTTTTTACTCAGATTGTATGCTAAAACTGGAAAGACGAGTTCATTATTTGGCGGTTAGACAATCCTATTAGTCGTTGCTAACCGCCTCGCATGGCACAAATTGTGTTAATTTCCTTGGTCGTCTAGTTTTTATACACTTTCTAGATTTACAATTTTATTCACAAACTTTGAGTCATTGTTTTCTAAATTAAGACACGCTTTACGAATACCTCTGATGAGCACTTGAATTGCCTTTACTGCATGTGGTGTATTGAAAATAAATCATTCCATCGTGTAATAATATTTGTATTGCAAGTAACGAAGTTATAAGTTATTGAGAAGTCGTATTATAACTTAGATGATAGATATCTGAAGGACAAGTTTCTAAATTAAGGGCAAATTATTATGGAATTGACATAAAAAAAATTTATACATATTATTTTATTAATTTGATAAATTATAAATATAATATGTATAACTAAATATGATATTTTTTTATTTTTTGTTTCAATAAATTTAATTCTATCCTTTTTGTGTTTCAAATTAATAAAAAAAACTAGATATAAGTAATAAAATTATAATTGCAAATAAATGAATATGTTACTATTTATTTTCTAATAATTTGAAGCATAAAAATACGTTTATAAATATTGTATGCCTTAAAAAGGCAAACTGTTGATACAAAATGTACTTACCAACATCATAATGTACACAGTTCTAACAATACATAAATAAATATATCACAATTGGAGACCCACCTAGATCACCACACATATATATATACCACATCTAACTCCATCGAGTGCCACCAGGTGCCGCTGGCGTTCCGAAAACGAGTGCTTTGCAACTATTGCCACTAGGTGGTGTCAGCGTACCGGAAACGAGTCGTTTCACGACACGACCATCCTGTTTGGACACGTCCTCGTATGGTGGTTACCCTGGAAACAAATATTCCACGAGAAATCCTTGTTTCACTTGGTCACTCCTGACTAAACTAAATTAATAAATAAATAAATTAATGTTATTATAAATGTAGTAAAAATATATAATAAAAAAAGTCTAGGTCATGTACCACAGTCATTCAAGTCAAATTTAATCTAAAATTACAACACAAACCTTCGAGTCAAACCTCTAGCGCCACGGTTCTCCAGCCGGCCGGCAATCGCCTTACCCTCACACATCCAGCGCAAGGATCAAATCTT
Source organism: Malacosoma neustria (assembly GCA_963693495.1). NCBI lineage: Eukaryota > Metazoa > Arthropoda > Insecta > Lepidoptera > Lasiocampidae > Malacosoma > Malacosoma neustria. The sequence goes on from OY856383.1 coordinate 15,234,581, forward strand.
CGAATACATACCCATCGAATAGGTCGTCAGTGCATATATAAACCAGTGACTCTACACGCATACAAACTACGGTCTCGCTAGACCCCGACTTCCACTAGTGTTAAAACTTGCTCCGCGCACCCACGGATTTTGAGTTACCTCAAGAGACACCGATTTCTACCGGGATATGACTACGTAATAACCACTGGTATGGTCGAATATTATACGGCCGCTAGAATCCCTTTACTCGATTTCAACTTAACAGTATTCATCAATAACATCGGAATCATTATCAACTTCGACTGGTAAAATATATAGAAAACTGATTAATCAATCGCAAAAGCTTAGATTTGTCTTCGCCAACAACATCAGTTTCAGTAGCAGTAAAATCTGGTTATACCGCGTTATCACTACTATGACTCACCGAATTTACACTAAAAACTTTAGTAAACGAAAGCTGCTGTCGTATTTACAGCGAAAAATTCACGGCCTAACATTACATTACTTAGTAAATAATTATCAGGTAAAACATGTAATAAATTTTTGAGAGGGTGGTCGTTAATCAGTACACAACATAAAATTTGTTCTGTACTGAATGCTCGTATTTGACTGATATCAGTCATTGCAACAACGTTACTACTACGTTTACCACTGAATTTCGTAGCAAATCTTTCTTTAACCAATGAGCATTCAGTACCAGAATCATAAGTAAAACGTATCAATTCACCTTTATATTGCAACGTACCCGATGGTGGTTGCACAAGGCAGACGTCGTCGCATCGCTCGCCACGTGAGCTGGCACGCTGTCGCTGCCGCCGCCGCTGTCGCTCATGCATCACTCAGCTATGTGACCCAGCTTGCCACATTTGAAGCAAACCAAGGTCTTCGTCGCTGGCTGTTGCGTTGCTTGACTCGACGATGCAGATGTAGTTCTTTCCCTTGTGTCCATCGGCTTGTTTTTACACTCTACTCGCTTATGCCCGGTTTTTCCACAGTTGAAATATTTAACAGAAGTTATCTTTGCTCTCATGTTATCAATTGTGTCTAACAATTCACAAGCGGTGTTCATCTTGCAAATGCGAAAAAGCACTAAGTTCTTGCTCTAATTTGTCTCACGAAATAATGTTTGTAGTAAACGCTATGGCGTTGCAGTCACTGGTCAAACTGTGATAAATGAGCGAGTTTAGTGTCTACGGCGATTTCTTCTTTGTTGAAATCTTTCCAACGATTAGTCAGCGACGAGATTAAACGACTCGCGAACGCAGGTAGTGTTTCCTTGTCGCTTGGTTTTTCACCGTTCATTTTAATAAGGGTACCGGCCAAAGTATCTGTCGAAATAAATCAAGTTCTAAAGAGCACTTTAAACTCATTCCACCTAATTACTTGGTAAGCTATTTGAGATAGCCAGGTTGATGCTTCACCTTTGAGTGCCTTGCTGACCGCTAAAACAAGTCGACCGCCACTTGGAGGTTTCTCGAAAAAACACAAATCCACTATCGTGCACCAAGATCTTGCGTCGGTGTCTGGTTTATCTGTATCGAATGTATTAGTTCTTCACGGTAGACGGATTTCGAAGATTCTGCGGCCGGGGTCTGCCTGTCTTAAAAGGCGACAAACAAGCTACGTAGTAGGGCCCCAATCCCGTTTCGATGACTATCACCCCTATGGCGTATAAGTATACGCCATAATAACCTTGTGTTGTGTTCCGGCATAAGTGATTCTGTACCTACCTACCTACAAACTGTAATTTATTTTCACAATTCACATGCAATATATAATTTCTTTTTAAACTTGATTATTTACTTTTAGGACGAGTTAGTTTTGTACATACATACATATAATCACGCCTCTTTCCCGTAGGGGTAGGCAGAGACCACTTCTTTCCACTTGCTACGATCCTTACACACTTGTTTCGCTTCGTCCACTTTCATTATTCCCTTCATACATGCCCATGTTAGTTTTGTTCACAGTTTAATTATTTATTTAAGAGGAAAATAGAATATAATATAATAACAATAATAATTTACAATTAGTAGTTTTTATGTATTTTAAGTATAAAGTTTATGAAATATTTATTATTTATTTATGTATATTATTATATTTTATTAACTATATAGTTATAATTTTAGTTAATGAATTTATTTGGGACGTTTTGATACCTATACAATAAGGGAAAGGTTTGCACTGAAAATCAGCGTTGTGTCGAATATAACTCCGACACAGCATCATGCTGGGTGCAAACCTTGTTTGCTGAAAGAGCGGCGTACAAATTCCTAATACTATTAATAAATATGTAAGCAATGTAAGTGCGTCGCTATTTCTGCAAATAAAGTATTTCTTTCTTTCTACCTCTATGAGACAGCAGCGTGTTCGCGGTGCCCCTGGTGTCGCAAACATCCATAGGCGATTGTAACTTCTTACTATAAAGTGGGCGATCTGTCTGTCGGCTGTTCGTCAGCAATAAAAAGAAAACTAAAAAGACACTTGCTTTTTTGCATGCTTTTGCACTGAATTGAATTGAATGAATTTAATGAAGAAATGTTGAGAATTTATTCTAATATGTGTAGGTAAATTTTAATGATTAAGATATGATAGAAGATAACTAATTTCCTGATAATTAATATTTATTTCGATTCTTCAATATAATAAAATTTGAAAAGAATTCAATACTACAAACCTAAATTTCGAAACGGATGTAAATCTGAACTACGACATGTTTGGAATTTTTGAAGAAGCCCAGCCTCTTTACTTGTGAATGACGTGTCTCCTCGTTTGCTAATTGCTGGTTAGTAATGTAAACGAAACGGTGAAAGTAGGTATGGTTTTATATATTTAGTTTTTAAGAGCATTAAAATGAATATCATTCAACAAAGTTAATGGTCTTCTTGAAATACGATATGTATTGCCTGAAGATAGCTTAACATATAGAAATATATACGAGTACATACATACAAACACAAATAATATATGATATGTATTTATTATTATTATTTAAATATGAAACATGTATATTTATACCTATTTTTATAGCACCATCTTTTTTATTCAAATTTCTTTTGAGTACGGTTGCCTGGAAGAGATCGCTGTAAACGATAATGTCACCGATTTTTCGCCATCAATTTATTGTATACTTTTGCTGTAGTTTCCAATTTTGGTGATAAATAAAGCGTTATCTGTCTATCTATCTAAGTCTATGCAATGTATGTATGTTGTGTCAACTGAACCAAGAGAGCGCTGAAACTAAACTGCGCACTTTGGCAAATGTACGCGAAAAGATTGTGACTTATTTCTGGAATATAAATATGTTTATTTGTACTCGTACATGAATTTATTTTGATCGAATTAATTTAGTTAGGAAATTAAAAATAAACTTTCTTCATCCTACAGGCATTTCAATCAAGCAGGACTTGGAAGACTAGTCATCGATAGCTACATTTTAACAAGCTTTTCCTTTATAATTCCTCTTCTGGAGCTTTAGCTTCAGCTTTAAGAGATAGGTGGCCAGGTATATTATAAGGTAATAAAAAATTGTCTTAAAAGTGACTGGGATAAACTACATCACAAAAAACATCCAATCATTTTCTTTCTCATTATTAAAATAGCAGCCATAGTAATTTAAGATGTGGTCTACATTTTTACGTCAGTCATTGAGGAAATCGGGTGAAACAGTGAAAATTAGAAAACGTGTACCAAACTCCTTGTCTCCATTTACTTAAATGATACTTGTGTGATGGAATGATAATGTATTTTCTATAGAAGTACGTTATTAAAGTAATAGAGATTGGCACGCGTTGCTCGCATTCGCAAGATTAGTATTATTCCAAGATAAGTATATTATTATGGATGCAATGTTGTTGTGCATTTCCTTGTCTTTAATGTTAGTTTGCCGTTGGTGGGTCAGAGGCTATATAATAGTTCTCTCTTATTAAGTCTCAATTGCATATTGATATAGTGAGATGTAAATTTTAATAACTGTGACAATTCACACAGTCTCCTTGCATGTGCGGAGTATGGCCACTGCGGCTGGGAGCGGCCTGTCGTAAAAGGCGACAAAACAAGCTAGACAAAATAGCATCCAAGCTCGTCTAAATGGCAACTACCTCTGGTTTTTAATTATGCCCCCATAATAACCTTGTGTTGTGTTCCGGCATAAATAACCTAAGTCCTAGTTCTTGTACGTAGACAGCAAAGTGTTAACGGTGCCCCTGAAGTTCCAAACATCTGTTTTTTTTTCGTTTTTATTGCGAAAATGCTGTCTGGTCTTAGAATCCGGAATGGAAAATATAATATCCATATAATATCATTCTAATATAGTAGTGATAGAACTATAGTGATAGAACCCTTTGAGGCCCATGAGCCTTCTAGGCAGCTTTCCTACTATAATTATAGAAAGATGTCATATTATTGTCTTCATATCTACGGGTTTGTAAAATACAATATCGAGAGTTATTGATATACCGTAATGCTTTGAATGTATAAAATATTTTAATGAATTTAAAAAATACAAATACACATTCAAATTCCTTTTCGAAAAATTATACATATAAAAAGTCGAAACTATAGTTTAACATATCCTATATCTTTAAACGAGCAATTCTTGTATGTATGTATATATATATATATATATATATATATATATATATATATATATATATATATATATATATATATATATATATATATATATATATATATATATATATAGATATAATTGGAATCTCGGAATCGGCTCCAATAATTTTCATGAAATTTAGTATACGGGGGTTTCGGGGGCGATAAATCGATCTAGCTAGGAATCATTTCTAAAAAATGTCAAAAGGTGGCGTTTGAGTAGTCTCAATTTAAACTGAAAAATGACTCTTCCTGACATCTATCGTCGAATAATAATACTATTTTTTTAAATTGATTTAACGAGACAACAACACTAAAGCTATTCCAGCAGATGGCGTTGTTAAGTAACACGAAGTCAATGAGTGTTTGCTTTGAGATTAGACTAAGAAAATCAATTGTTAATTTTCAAAAAACACAATTTATAAAAAAATTAAAATACCGAGCAAAGCTCGTTCATCCGGTTATTAACATTAAATTATCTAACATTAAATATCAACCCGCAAGTTGATGCAGACAAACAAAACAAGTCATGTCAAGTCATGTCTTCAGACACGAGAGATACGATTTACTGCAACTAATTATGATGGGCAAAATTGGGTATGGGTAAACATCGAGTGGGCCGTCGGATAAAGTCGTGGCTTCGAAACATCCGCGAGTGGACCGGAGTCAAGAGCGCTGCGGAACTGTTTCACCTCGCCAGGGACAAAGCGAGGTTTTCAGGGCTGATGTCCAAGAAGCACTTCTGTGTCTTGCCAGTGTCCTCTTCTTTCTACTTGAACATTAACTCTTCTTCTCAGTCGAATACTCTTCATAGAGCAGTCGTGGTCACGCAAGACGCCCGGCAGCGCTTCACCACCGCGCGCCATTTGTCCCTAGCTGAAGCCTGTCTTGCGCAGTTGTTTAGGGATGTGTGTGTCATCGACTTAATTTGGTCCGTCCATCGCAAAGGCGAACGCCCTCGCGATCTGCTGAACATTAACTATCCACTATTAATAGACGATATAATAAGGAGGTTGCTTATGTATTTTGTTTGCTTAAATTTTATCTTAAGCACTCACTAAGTACAATATAAGAAATTGCTCAGAGAACTGCTACTTTTTGCGAATTCCATTGAGTTGCGTGGGAACGCAATGCACTCGCGTCGTTCCTGGAACGCGCACGGGCGGTTCATCAAATATTTTTCGTGACAACGAATAAAAGTCACGAACATATGCGAAATTTTATGCTTAATGTTTATAATATTATAAAAGATATGACAACTGCTTGATAAGTTGATTGCGAGTAAGTTGAATTCGGTAATGGTCCATCCGTTATTTTTTAGTGTTGCGGAAGGAGTAATTTGTTATTTTATAGATATATGTATACAAATATTTTGTATACAAAGTGACGTAATTACTGATTATTTATAATTTTTTTAAAATAAAAACAGTTGAAATCACACATATTTATTTAACTGTAAATGGATACTTAAATAAATACATATAATGATATCTGAATAATGGTGGTGACTATAATCAAACAAACCAATAAATTTTATCCAACTCTATGATTTATTATCAAAGATTGATATCTTTATGGGAATGCAGATAAATTCATTAATTTTATTTAGATATTTTAAAGCTTTTATATGAAATATTGATTAATGGTAGCATGATGTTGAAATGATGTTTCACTCTTTATACTTCATTGGAATTATTATTTGAATAAATTTTTATCAATTACGATATGATGATTATCTTTGCGCCAATATTTATGCAGAAACTTATTATCATCCAATTTACAGCTAGTATTAATTCTGCAAACAATTGATAAGACTTTTTTGGACAGGACAGTAGAAACGCTGACGGCCAATTATAATTTAGTGGTTATCGTCACCTATGGGTGTTAGCAACGTAAACATGACATAAGGTTGTTATCTGGTCTATTATAGCGGCATATTTAAAAACCAGGGGTGGATGCCAACCAGACGGGCTTGGATCCCTACCATCTAGCTTGGATTGTTTAGTTGCCTTTTACGAGAGGCCGACCCTGGCTGCAGAGGCGCGTATTCTTACTCCGCCCCTGCACGGTAAAAAAAAGTATGTGTGTGTGTCGTTTACGATGTGATATCTTTTTTTGTTCTGGAGCAGGAAAAATGTTTTTACGCCTAATAAAATATACCTGTCTGGGGGACCATAACAAACACGTCAGAAATTCGCTACCAAAGTTTACTGAGCCCAGTTCTTGAGGCCGTAAATTAGGTATCCATTAAAAAATCTCTTTTAATGATAACTTAAGGGGTAGGCCAGAAACCACTCCGAAACATTTATATGACACATTTTTTGTGTCAATCTATCAATATTGCTCAAAATTGATCAATTATTCAGACTTATTCAAATTACTCTTCTTCCTGGTCATCGAAGGCGTCACTGAACAATCACCAAAAGTCTTGCCATGTCCCCTCAGTAAAGCTTTTGGTAACCACCGACGTTTTAGTAAGGTGTGTCGTTGCCGTCGCCACTGGGCTTCACATCTCTGACGAGTCGCCGTAAGATTTAACAGTGAGGTTGACATAATCACGATGGCTTGCATAACCCTGAATGGGGGTCCGGTGAGTGGTAGGGATACTGGTAATACAAAAACGTACTTTTCATAGCCGATACCACACGCTCAGTTTAATCTCTCCAAAACTTGAATATCCGATACATTTCCGTAAATGTAATTTCCATAAAATATATAAGAGACGAATCAAACGCCGTTATCAAATTATTTTAGAATTATGAAGGTTCATAAAAGGCTCTACGAGTATTTAGTTTCACCATAAATTTAGTAGTGATGTCGTATGGTGAGTCAAAAATTTAATATGTTACAAACATATTTTTATTTATTTTTATTTTTCTTTCACAAACTTTGTTTTAATCGAATTTTTTTAAGTAAGAAGACCTCTGCGGCCGTGGGCAACCTGTCGTAAAAGGCGACAAAACAACATAGCTTGGTGGTACGTCTGGATAGCAACCACCCCTGGTTTTAAAACATGCCACTATAATGACCTTGTGTTGTATTCCGACATTAGCAAACCGGGTTCCAGTTCCTCTTTTAGACCGTCAGGGTGTTAGTAATGCCTCTGGTGTTGCAAACGTCTACGGTCGAGGATGATGATACCCACCTACTGTCGGGTGTCTGTCTTTCTGCCGATCTTATCTATAATTTTTTTTTATTGCTGTAGAACAGCAGACAGGCTGACGGCCCGCTTAGGATTTATCAGTTACCGTCGCCTATACGTGTATGCAACGCCAGTGGCATCGCGAACACGCTGCTGTCCCATAAGGGTACAGGAACTTGGGTCACTAATGCCGGAACACAACACAAGGTTATTATGGCGGCATACTTAAGACCAAAGGTGGTCGCCATCCAGACGGGCTTGAGGCCCTACCACGTAGCTAGGGTGGGTTGTTTTGTCGCCTTTTACGACAGGCCGACCCCGGCCGCAGAGGTTAGTATTCTTTCTCCGCCCCTGCAACCATGATTAATTAATGCGTAATCTACATGATAGCTGAGTAGTATAAAACTCAAATATCTTCGCAATTCTAGAGTAAGAGGATTTGTTGGAGTTCAGTACTTACTAGGCATGTACCAGTTAGGGATCTTTTAAAGCTTATATGCGTATTATATTGCACGTAATGCTAAAGAACATTGTAAACAGAAAACTTACCTATCGAGACCACTTGTTCGTGTAACCCGCCAATCAGCTTTAGTCTGGGTATTCTATCGGTTTCTAGGTTCTGATCTTTGCAATAGAAGTTTGTGGGCTATTTTAATTAATTTTTCTCATTGTATATTTGTATTTCTTTAAAGCCGGCAGTGTATTATCTATGCCTCTGGTGCTGCAATCGTCGGTGACCACCTGCTATCGATTGGGCTGTTTTTCTGTTTACTGAACTCCAGCTATTAAAATAGCATTTATTATTATCAATGTCACTGAGGAATTTAAATTCTTTAATTAACAATTAAATACCAAATAACATGTTTGTGTAGAAAGATATTAATGTTTTTACTAAGACACTAATTATTGTTGAGAAATTTTTCGCGTATCATTGTTTCGTTTCCTGCGATTTAATCTCAAATCTAGATAATGTGATTATTATGTTATATTTACGGTATTTATATTAAGCTTCTGTTTTATTTCAATTAACTTTATATAGTTAAATTACTCACTGCTATAAACTCTACTCATATTAGAATATTTTTATGACACAAATGTATGTTATGTACAGGTATTAGATATTTTTTATTTAGCTTTTTACAGGGGTTTTCTCGTAATTTCTAGAACCTCAAATTGATCAACACCTTGATTGAGCCCTGCTCTACAAAATTTTTTGTGAAATTCATTTACGACATACCACTTTTTTGAGCGCTTGAAATGCCAATTTGGTGAGTAAAGATATGTCTTTTACAGTGAGAAAACTTGGGCTATGTCTCGAGTTCAATCGTATAACATTAATTTATAGTATATAACTAAGTAAACGTATACGTTTACTTAGTTATATTTAGACTTAGTTATACTTCATCATCATCATCATTTCAGCCGGAAGACGCCCACTGCTGGACAAAGGCCTCCCCCAAAGATCTCCACGATGATCGGTCCTGCGCTGCCCTCATCCAACCTATCCCGGCGATCTTGACCAGATCATCGGTCCATCTTGTGGGGGGCCTACCAACACTGCGTCTTCCGGTACGCGGTCGCCATTCGAGGACTTTTCTGCCCCAACGGCCATCAGTCCTTCGAGCTATGTGCCCAGCCCACTGCCACTTCAGTTTTGCAATCATCCGGGCTATGTCGGTTACTTTGGTTCTCCTGCGAATCTCCTCATTTCTGATTCGATCTCGCAGGGAAACTCCGAGCATAGCCCTCTCCATTGCTCTCTGAGCGACCATGAGCTTTCTCATAAGGCCCATAGTTAGCGACCACGTCTGCGTTCCGTATGTCATCACTGGCAACACACATTGGTTAAAAACCTTCGTCTTGAGACACTGCGGTATTTGGGACGAAAAGATTTTACGGAGCTTCCCGAACGCTGCCCATCCGAGTTGGATTCGACGAGTGACCTCTTTCGCGAAATTGGACCTGCCTAACTGGATCGTTTGACCCAAGTAGACGTATTCGTCAACAATTTCGAAAGTACAGTTCCCAACTGTTACGGGGGTAGGTGCGACATGGACATTAGACATGATCTTCGTCTTGTCCATGTTCATTTTGAGACCTACTCCTTGGGAAGCTGTATTGAGGCCATCAAGCATATGGCTTAAGTCTTCCATGGTTTCAGCCATGATTACGATATCATCTGCGAATCTAAGGTGAGTGATGTACTCACCGTTAATGTTGATGCCCAGTCCGTTCCAGTCCAGAAGCTTGAAGACATCTTCCAACGCAGCAGTGAACAGCATCGGCGATATGACATCGCCTTGTCTGACTCCCCGCTGCAGTCGGATAGGCTTCGAGTTCTGATCCTGGAGACGGACTGACATGGTGGCGTTTTCATACAAACACTTCAACGCTTTGATGTATCGATAATCAATGTGGCACCTCTGGAGAGACTGAAGCACCGCCCAGGTCTCGATCGAATCAAAGGCTTTCTCATAGTCCACGAACGCCAAGCATAGTGGCTGGTTATACTCCTCCGTCTTCTGTATAACCTGCCGCAGCGTATGTATGTGGTCTATGGTGCTAAAACCTTTTCGGAATCCGGCTTGTTCGGGAGGCTGGAAGTCGTCAAATCTGCGCGCGAGACGATTCGTGATGACCCTTGAAAACAGCTTGTAAACATGGCTCAGAAGTGATATCGGTCTAAAGTTCTTCAAAAGGGTTTTGTCGCCCTTTTTGAAGAACAGCACCACTATACTTCCGTGCCAGGCCTGCGGCGTTTTGCCATCGAGGATGACGGAATTAAATAGCTTCTGGAGGATTTTAAGCACAGGAGTACCACCAGCTCTCAGAAGCTCGGCTGTAATTCCATCATCACCCGGCGCCTTGTTGTTTTTAAGCTGTTTAAGGGCCACACTAATCTCGTACAGACTGACGTCTGGGATATCTACGGTGTAGTGTCGGGTTAATTTGGCTCTTGGGTCTTTAGCCTTGTTGTTAACAGGTGCCCGTGTGGTCGTGTATAGCTGTCCGTAGAACTTCTCGACTTCCCTCAAAAGTTCGGGTTTAGACGAAACGACCCTGCCGTCGTCGGTCTTCAGCTTCGTCAGTTGGCTCTGCCCAATAGACAATTCTCGTGCGAATACTTTAGAGCCCTTGTTACGCTCTATAGCCGCCTTTACACAGTCTGTGTTATGGCGGCGGATATCGCGAGTCAAGGACTTGGAGATCTGTCTATTTAGCTGCCTATACTGGGAAGCATCGTCCGGGGACTGAAGGGTCATTTGACGTCTCACATCCATCAATTTGAGAGTAGAATCTGAGATTTTTCCGGTTCTTTTTGAACGGCTGGCCTTGAAGAATTTAGACCCGGCCGTTTGAACAGCTTCCACGAACCTGTTATTATACTCGTCCACGTCAACGCAGTCACCGAGGCATTCGAAGCGGTTTTGCAATTCGAGTTGAAAGTTTACCGGGTTTTGGATCTGTATGGGTGCAGGTCGGAGCGTAGACTTCACCAGTCGAGACCTCTCCAATTTTGGATTGATATTCAATGTGCCTCTTACTAAGCGGTGATCACTCCCAGTTTTCACCGAATTGATCACAGAGACATCATTGAATATCTGTCTTTTGGTCGACATAATGAAGTCAATCTCATTTTTGGTGGCACCATCGGGACTAATCCAAGTCCATTTGCGTTGTTCTGGCTTCATGAAGAAGAAGTTATACTTAGTTGTATATAACTAAGTAAACGTATACGTTTACTTAGTTTATACTATAAATTAATGTTATACGATTGAACTCGAGACATAGCCCAAGTTTGCTCACTGTAGAAGACATATTTTTACTCACCAAATTTGCATTTCAAGCGATCAAAAAAGTGGTATGTCATAAATGAATTTTACTTAATAAAGTAAGCTCGTAGTATTAAGCCTTGTAAATAAGTGACATACACTTAGTAATAACCCTCACATATCTAACGAGTCCTTATTCGTATTGGGAGCAGAGAAATATAATAAAAAAAAGTTGAATACTACTTGCCGACTTTATACATAATTTTCTATACAGCTTTGCCCTAGCTTTATAATCTATAATTAAAAGTAGTTCCTTCATTAAAAATATCGTAATAGTTTGATAAGTTTTAAGTACTCCTTGCCAGTCACAGCCCCTATAACGGTTAGAAGTTTGAACACTGGCATGTATGAAAATTACTATACATGTATTGAGTGTGGTTGGAGTTTTCTGCTTATACGCTTTAAATATGATTTGTTCTCACAATAATAAATTTCATCTAAAAGTTAAACAAGAAAACGCTAACAACATACTGAAATCACATATCGTTGCTAAATACTTCCATATATTTATGGCTTTGAAATGAAATAACATACTCCATTGAAAATCAATTCATGGACAAAAAATCTTCCGAACATCACGACGTTACCAGAATCATAAAAATTATATTACAATATTATGTTTATAGCTAATCAGTTGCTAGTGCAGTTATTTTATAAATTTGTAATAAACAGTATACTGTAGATAACTGGTGGGTTCACAAAAAGAAAGGTCTAGTAGAATACTAGTTCTACCACTAGTATTCTATCAGTAACATGATAGTTAGATATAATCATATCATTGTGTGTGTTTATATATTTAGTCTTGTTGACTTCTTCCCACTTTCGTCATTTATAGAATGATTGGCCATCCGACTACCCACTAAAAACCCCGCTGTTCTCCTATCGCCTACGCCCGGGTTCTCATATTTTTCTTTTTTTTTGTTTATGTCATAAATTACTTTTATCCAATTTATAGATTTGGTTGATTGCCTTGCCTAAATTTTTTAAAGTGGCGTCATTACCGGGTTCTAACGGAAGACCGGCGCTGGTTTTTCCTAACCAGTTTATGCTGAGTCAGAACCCTTTTAGGACTAATTTTAAGTTTATTTAATTTTTTTTTTTATTTTGTATATTTGTTTGAGTATTGTGACTACTAAATAAATATTTATCTTTCTTTCTTTTTAGTCACACTTATGTTTATTCGCCCTATAAATAACGGATGACATCATGAAAATCTCGGTCAACATTATTCCTGTCTTTGCCAGTGGCTCCCCTGGCTAGCCAGCCTGGCTTGCCACCACACAGATAAGAAGGGAAAGAGGTTTGCACAGCGGCGCTGCCTCTGTGATCTCCGTCTCTAATATGACACGCAGGAGACTGTCGCCTGCTAGCAGGAATCATTGAAAAGCATCACGGCTATTATAATTTAGAGAGACATCTGACCCTGTACCTGTCTTTGGGGCTCTCATGCGGAACACTCTGTCACCGTGTGTGGTAAAATATCAATCCAGGCACCGTACTCTCAAATGGAGCTGGTTCCCACTACACTTTTACCCCTTGAACCTATTCCATGTACTATGCTGATTGTCTCAGTACGTCGATGGTGGCGCAGCCGCGGAGTGTCTTGAGTAAAACAATGATATTATAGTTAACCGAAATGTAAAGTTAGCGCTTCCAGCTTCTTTTGCTAGTTTTCTTTGTAGCTAAGATCAGCGAGCAGTCAACCTGATAGTACGTCGTTACCGTCGCCTTTAGACGGTAGCAACACCAGATGCAATGTCAACTCGATACCGATCTCTATTAGGAACTGGAACCTGGTTTACTAGTGCCGGAACAAAGCATAAGATTATTGTGGTGGCAGGTTTTGAAACCAGGGGTGATTAAAATTATTAGTTAGAGTTATTTTGTCGCCTTTATGACAATGCGCTCCCGGCCGTAGGAGCCACTATTCTAACTCCAACCGTGCACGGAGAAAATTTAGATGAATTATTTAGCTAGAATCATTTATTAAATTAATTATTCTTTTTCAGACAAAAGCGCGAGCCGGAGAATTATGGCCGATGGAGAGGCCCGACGGCATGCCCGTTATACAATCATTAGAAGTAATGTGCGGCAAAGATCACATGGACGTCCACCTAACATTCTCACATCCGTTCGAGGGAATCGTTTCATCAAAAGGTAACAAGACTATTGTGTGCTATAATTATGAAAATAATTTTTGCGTATTTTACACTAGTACTGAGGACAAACTAAAGAAAAATATCGGATAGTGGCCCCGAGCTATGAAGCAGAAGTGGGTTTCCAAACGGAATTTAACGAAAGATGATAATGTTGATGAATTTGTGTGTATATTTCTATCTGTATTTGTAATTATTCGTACAGGGGCGGATTAAGAAAATTGACTCCTGCGGCCGGGGTCGGCCTGTCATAAAGGCGAATAAACATCCCCAGCTAGGTGGTAGGGCTCAAAACCCATCTGGATGGCTACCACCCCTGGTTTTTAAATATTCCGCCCTAATACAAGGTTGTGTTCCGGAATAAGTGACCAGGTTCCAATACTCGTACCACTTCGCGGTTAGCAGCGTGTTAATGATGCCTCTGGTGTTGCAAGCGTTTCAGGCCCTCAGCCTGTGTGTTGTCGTACAGCAATAAAAAAAAACTATCTATTTTCAAATTTTAATCATTATAGTATGATTTTTCTAACATTAATAATAACCGGGTAGAAATAGTCACCGAAGAGATTCACTTTAATGTAGTACAAATTGAAAATGTGTCTGCTGCAGCGCTTTATTGCCGTAAACAACTATTGTACGCTCAATCTAAGTGTGAATGAAAATTAAATTGTACGAAATTGTAAAATCATGCTTTTCAAGCTCTCTGTGTGCATGTGCACCCGTAAATCCGTGTGATATTCAGACCGCTACTAATTGTAGCGACTGCTTAATAATTGCTGGGGTTTCACTAACAATTATGACGGATGCTGAATTATTAAAACATGGCCCACTGTGCATGCTCCAATTGCTCACTGGATTTGCTGAACTGTATACAGTTCCTGTATGTTATGACAATCAATGCTTGGGAAGTATAAATAAGATTATTTATAATCATTAGAAAGAAGTTTAGTAACATTACGGATAAATTGCAGGAGTATCGCCTTTGCTGGTATAGCCACGTTTTACGGCAAACGGCTACATAAGTGGGAAACAAATGTATGACTATGTTGCCTCCGCTGGGCCCCGGCAGGAGGGGTAGAAAAAAGTGCTGGCTAGACGTCGTAAAAAACGAGAGTTTGAGTTGCAACTAGGATTGGACGCTAAGATGATTTTGATGATTAAAAAAAGTTTAATAAAGTTACAAGCAAACTTTTAATTCGAAGTTCTGATTGCCCATGGCGTATTATGCTCGTCAAAAACTTTGAAAAATATTTGTCAAGTTTGGGCATTACAAGGCGACTGCAAGTCTATCCTGCCCCTAACTCTGAAAGAGTGAAAAAGAGCCTCATTTGCTTTTCACTTTCACTTAAAAAATATTTCGTCCATTATAATTGACTTTGATTGAATAGATGTGTCTGAATGTTCTTTTTACAGAAGCGATTGCCGTCTGCCAATCCCGAAGGGTAAAAGAATCTTTCTTAGTCTAGCTAAATGAGTAATTTATGTCAAAACATTTTACCATTCCTTAACTATGTTGTAGAGGAGCCCTGTCCTTATAGAAATGCTATATAAGCTATCATATCATCGTCATCATTATCAGCTTATTGAAGTCCACTAGTGGACGGTAGGCCTCTTTCAATTCTTTTCACAGAACTAAATCACGACGTCGCGTCCACCCATAGTCAATTATTAGTTGTTGAGTTGGTCCAGTTGGACGCAGTCTCGGCGGGCCGCTGCAACCTTGTCGATGGCGGTCGTGTACTTACTTCACTATACTTGTATATTGAATATTATTAAGAAAAAATCACAATGATAGACACGTTATAAATTAACAAAATTGTGATATGTTGACGACGCGGAGTCTCAAGCCAGAAGGGCAAATTCCGTCGTCTTTTTGTTTAATTTGGTATTTTGAATATAACTACGAAATATCGTCGGCCATGACTATATGGAGTAAAAAACTATTTTTTAAACAACCAAAAGGTATACATTAAAAGTAAATTTATTAAAATGTGTTGTGTGACCTGAGGGGTCGCTACATATTCAATAATACTGATTTTGTTGCAGGCCAACACGGTGACCCGAGGTGTGTTTACGTACCACCATCGACGGGACAAACATACTTCTCGTTTAGGATCGCTTATGCCAAATGTGGAACTAAGCCAGGTAAGTTTATTATAAACCGATTGAAAGTATAATTTCTCGATTATCTTATTTTAAAAATTATTATAACTTTTACTAGAATAACGGGGATGAGCACGTCACAGTACAAAGAACATTAGGGAAAATTATGCGTGGTTTCTCAATATTATCATCATCTGCTTGCAAAAGTTCGTTCAAGGTTCTTCCTGGACACTACGATAGTCCAAGCTACAACTTAAGCTAAGTGATGTCTGAGGCATTTACGAACTACGTCCATGTTGCAATAGTCATCACACCTCGCGTATATTGAAAATCACTTTTTAATGCGTTTCCTATGTCCGATTAATACACATTTTTCACCGTGCATCATTGAAAATTTCTACAGGAATATTCATACCTATTAGGGTGTTGTAATTGGCTTTCCTGTAGATGACTGTTCTGGATACAAGTAAAGGTAGTTGTATAATTATTAACTGTTTGGCTGATGAAAGTGTTTTCATATTCTTCACAAATTTATAACTCTGGGTCAACAATTGTAGCAACGTACACCAGCAAAACATTAATTAGTTCTGTCTTCGTTAACTACATCTGTTGTCTTCAAAGCTTCAGCAGATTTATTGAAATGTATACTATATCAGCTAGAGGGATAATGCGTATGGCGCAATAACACGCTGGCAATTTGAATACATCCATTATACAAACTGTCTATAATAACTATTGTCGCATCCAAAGTTTGAAAGCTATATTTCCGAGCAACTTTTGGAGTTGGCGCTCACTCGCGTTGACACTTCTTTTTATTGAGTAAAATAGATGTAGCTAACTTGTTCTTACAAAAGCCACTGCTTATAATCTAAAAGCCAAAAGCGATGCAAATACTTAACTGTAAGTAAACGAGTTACAGTGGTCATACATTTGTCACTTTTTAAATTTTTTTAAGTGCTAAGGTAGCTCTATTCTTATTTCTCGTCAGATATTGACGGTAGAATAATTGAAATTGCTTCACAATAATGATTCATTAATTTAGAGAAGGCGTTACGTAAGTAAGAGCATTGTTTATAACTTTATAACGTGTTAAAAAAAACAAATTTCTGTTACTATTTTACTGAGTAGGCTTATTTAGTTTACTACAGACATTTTAAATTAATTACGCGGAAAACTAAAATTTTTATGTTCCACCGTAAAATTACCACTTATTACTATGAAAATTATATGATAAACTAACTTGTACAGAATAAAGTTTATCAGCCGTTTTCATAACATTTATGAGAAATGTCCCTTCTTCTTCAACAGCTAATAATTGAAAATATGTACAGAACGAAAATAACTGCAGATACTTAACATGACGGCCATTTTGAAATTATAAATCTTTAAAAATACGAATATTAGGCTACTTTTGCTTTTTTTGTTACAACTATTCACAAAAAATGAGACTTGTACTAGAGAAATATTAATACTAAGTATCTTTGGATTAAGATATCTGCTCTACGGGAGAACTAAAAATCTAAGGCAGTCCATGATTTCGTATATAGTTATGATTGTGTAGATAGAAATGACAAAAAAAAACCATAAGAGAAAACAATAATGCTAAATAAAGAATTCAATATTTTCTACATTTCTTTTTATAACTTTCGTTTTATGACTACGTTGATAGTAATAATAATAAGCAGAAGCCTTTGAAATAGTGCCACATTAGTTTCTTACTCAGCACCGTTTTAAAAAAGACTTTATAATATTATTATTTAAACGTTGCGATTGTTTTCCCGTGTCTGATTTTAGCTTACGTATTTCCGCTTACCAATAATTGACGTGAGTATCAAATTCTGAAAATAAAAGCGCAAGGAAATCGCTCTTGCGTTAAATGTTACATTGTAAGGGAGCAAAGATGAAAGGCAAGCTAAGAGATGATATTCAAATAATATTTATATTTTATTTATAAAATCATAACTTTCTTAGTAAAATTTACGTGAAGTTCTTACAACTAAACTTCAATATTATTGGAAATTCAATATACCACAAGGTCGCCTGTTAGCTGTCCTTCTACATCATCGTCAGCTCACGGCTAGATGTGAGCGGAGCTAAGATGTTAAAGCTAATAACAAAAACAATATGTAAGAAAATTTGCGCTTAATTCCATGAACCGCCGCTAGTGCTGCTATTATTTACTCTTGTCTTTCATGATGTCACTAATCTGATAAAAAGATTCATATTTGCAGCTTTGGGTGTTGAGACTGGGGCCGTGGAATCCACAAGCCTATAGCTTTCATCGAGACCTGTCAGTACACTTGATGAGAAACCTTATGGGATTAAAAAGCCAGCCAGCGTTTTGGGAACATTCCGGTTGAAATAGATCTGGAATCCATTCATTATTTATAATTTTCCTGGATTTTAGAGTATATTTTGTATTTTATTTTTTGTATTTCATATAATATCAGGATACCGTTATCTTTTACTTGAAGGCGTGTGTTAGGTTTACTGGCCAGATTTCGAACCCTTGACCTTTTGATTTATAAAGGCAAAAATTAGGACTCAAGACGTGTCCTATCTACGTGAATTTAAGTTCCAGCCTCTCGCTGTATTGCCCGCCGCTAAGTTACGGCATTTTCACTTTCGTGGTTATTACTACGATGTCTCCCGAGGGCACAGGGAATAATTTGAATCCACTCGACATTGTTACTGTGCGGAATATTTACGATTTATCCGACAGAGAAATTGCATGATTCATACAATTTTGTTTTTGAGCTAAATTAATATTGTTTGGTGAGATAGTGAGAGTGAATTGTAAAGTGCATATTATATTCTTGGAAGATACTTAAACATTCTTAATAAGATAATAATGATAGAAAGCTTTTAAAAGATGAAACTATGTATCATATGTTTAATGTACATAATTTAGTGTTGTTATTAATTTTAATTATTGAAAGTAATTTTCGGATTTAAAACGTGTGCATTATTTTAAACATTGCTATTTTTTTATTTTTGTGACAAGGATAAGAAATAGTGAGATAAGGATACGTTGTGGTCTGAAAGAAGATGTAGTGACAAAAATTGAGAAAGGTATGCTGAGATGGTTTGGCCATGTCGAAAGAATGAACGAAGAACGATTGACAAAAAAAGTGTATAAGGCGAGTGTGAATGGAAGCGTTGGAAGGGGTAGAATTAAGCAGACGTTTCGAGACCAGATCAGGGACGTCTTAAAAAAAGGCCAGGGCAAGAGTACCTTAAACCGAAGGGCATGTATGAAGGGAGTAATGAAAGTGGAAGAAGCGAAACAAGTATGTAAGGATCGTAGCAAGTGGAAAGAAGTGGCCTCTGCCTACCCCTACGGGAAAGAGGCGTGATTATAAGTATGTATAACAATTATCAAATTAACATGCATCACGGAATACTTCAACACTTTCTTAGAAAGTCGTAAACAGTGACTAATAGATTGTTAGTTAGTTTACCGATGTTAAAAAAGACATAATTCGGTTGCCCTTACAGTGTTCGGGTGTCTGAAAGTAGCTTCTTTTAAAGTCGAATTCATGATCAAGAAAAAGAAGCGAGCTGAGATGCAACGATGCAAATAGCGCGCTGGTAGTTTTTCCTTATCACTGAGCAATGAACTTTGGGCTCCAGAGTGATGACGATAAGTTAAAAATAGCAAAGTAATAGCACATTGATAAGAAATGCTAAACGAATAATAATGCTTAAATATTACAGTTGTATCAAGTATTTTCATGATGTTTATGAGTCCATGAGCGCTCTACGCTCAAAATATACTCCTATATTAGTCACAAAAACATTTTTAAAAGTGTTATTACTTCATAATTTAAGAAACCCACTTTCTTTCTTTTTTTTTTTTTTTTTATTGCTGTAGGACAGCAGACAGGCTGACGGCCCGCTTAGAATTTAGCAGTTACCATCACCTATGGGTGCAAGGCAGAGGCATCGCGAACGTGCTGCTGTCCCATAAGGGTACAGGAACTTGGGTCACTAATGCCGGAACACAATACAAGGTTATTATGGCGGCATACTTAAGATCAAAGGCGGTGGCCATCCAGACGGGCTTGAGGCCCTACCACGTAGTGCTTGGGTTGTTTTGTCGCCTTTTACGACAGACCGACCCTGGCCGCAGGGGTTAGTATTCTTTCTCCGTCCCTGCATGGATAATTCTTATAAATGAACAAATATTAGTTTGATAGTATGGATTAAAATTAAATTAAACAACCTGTATAAGAAATATCAGAAACAATTATAGTTCACAGACCTTGAAATTTAGTCTGTTAGTAGACATTTACTTTGAATATCCACCTATAACGCATTTATTTATTGTAGCTCTTCTTTAAGACCACCAAATTAAATACACTATTTGATTTTTCTCTAAAATGGAAGACTGGAATAGGTTCTAAAAACCAAATGTATAATATTTTCATTCTATTTTTTTGTTCTATTTAAAATAATTATACGGATAAAGGCGTGCAGAAGCTTAGCTCTATGAAATGTGAAAGCAATAACTATATTTCGGGGTACAACTGAGATCTTTTTCTTCTTCCTGCCCTTATCCCAAACTATGTGGGGTCGGCACAATATGCCTTGTCCTTCCACTCTCCTCTATTAGCCGTCATCTGAACATTCACACCTTTTTTTAACCATATCATCTCTTACACAGTCCTTCCATCTTTTTTTTGGTCTATCCCTCCTCTTTTATCCTTACACTCTCATTTCTAGCATCCTCCTACAACTGAGATAAAAAGAAGAAAGAGAAGTTTGACAGTAGACACAGCAATATATCATATATAAAAATATAAAATTAGAAAAAAAAAATTAATAACTGGACTATTTACTTACAATTCTAGTAAGTATTGGTCCGTAACATCATCAATAAATCAGCGCAGGTCAGGTTTTGCGACAGGTTGGTCCCATTGCAACAATGTTGTTGCGTTTTCTCGTTTCGATTCCTAGTTGTGTCCACTATGGGTAATGGATAACGGACGTGGCTTGCGTCCCGCTCCTTCTGCGAACAGTGTGCGCGAGCGCATTGTTTCTTGGAATCGTTACAAAGCTGCTTAAGGATGGCGATCCCTTGCAAATTAAACGATTTTTGAATCATCAATTTTTAAATCGATTTGTGTTAAAGAATCGAATAAAAAAATAGATGCATAAAAGACCAACATTTTAATATAGCATTGTAGATAACGATGAAAATGTTTGAAGGGGTCTATTTATAAATATTTTTCATTCCATAAATCTTCATACTATAACTTCAATCGTAGTTTCTTGAAGGCCTAGATAAAATTATCGAGCTATATTGCTTCTGAGATGCAATTCCAATTTTAAATTGAAAATTTCAAATAGAAATAAAAGTTCGAAATAAGAGGTTTATGCTATGAGAAGTATCAAAAATGAATTGTCGATTTAAAATCAGGCATACTTTCAAATTAACAATCTTGAGATAGTTGTATGGTTTAATTATAGTATTAATTTTTATTTATTTTAATAATAACCATATGTCCACGGCGGTGAATATCTGATATCGGGTGGTCTGTTGTACTTTAGCGATAAGAATCATTCAATTAATTTTTTTGATTCAGCTCAAAAATTGATTTTATTCAATTAATCAATGTTTAATCGACTGCCATCCCTATAGTATAGTGAGGTGCATAAAGCTTATATTCCCAAGTCAACACCAGCCCGTCAACCCTTCAATCCAGTACTTACATTTCCTATCCAATGGGACAAACAATTTTCAACTTTCTTTCTGACTGCATTAACGTAAGTGATCTGATGTGATAATGTGAAATTGATTTTATACTTAAGTACTTAGTAGTCTCATTGCAAGTAAGCATATTTTAGTAAAGTATTGAAAGAATTTGAACTGATGATCTTAGGGATCAGTTTCGCTTACCGCTCCTCGACCCGACACCACCAGCTCGATCCGCGTTCTTCGGACGACTTCCACTTTTTGTTAGAGTACATCCGCGTAGCTTTAGCTTAGTGTTGCACAACTATTGTACGATAAACCTATGTATATATACGCTGCAAACAGTATTTAAATAGTAATAGATAAGATCAAATATTACTGGAACGATTTGAAACGTGCTCTCACTAAACATTTTACCTCATCTTCTATTAAGATTTATTTTCAGTTGAAAAATAATATTAGAACTTAAATTAAATTCAATTAAGATATATATTTACGCAGAAAAAGTAAGCTTTGTGGCAGATTGCAAAGGTGGATACAAATGTAATGTTGTTGTCAATAGAATATTATAAAAAATTAAGATTGTTTTTAGTAATTAATGATTTTAAAAATTAAACGTTTTTGTCTCCAGATCATTTGTAGTTACTAAGAATTCGTAGCTAGTTATATAGGCGAGAATATGTGTAAATACGTGAGTGCGTTGTTTAGATTTTTACCGCTTAAGTTAAGGCGTGTAACTCGAGTTATATGATTCTATCAGATGAAGTAGTTTAAGAAGCAGTTTGTACTTGATGTTAAGAAGTAAATTAGTGTTCCTTTTTCTTCCAAGTTTAATACGCTGTTTCGAAATTTCATTTCGAAACCCGGCGTCCGCTGACGAGTATGGGGCAAAATTTATGCATGTTTTTTGTGATACTATCGCTGCAGTATTGTTCAGACTTCAGTTTCACTTTTATAAGTTCTTTTGCGGCCTGTGAGCTAACAGAAGAAATACCTTTGACTCCTTTACAATATTCTACGAATAACATATTATAGTAACATTATTCTTCTTATCGTAAGACTACTACATAAAAGATTTATTCATTATTAAATTATTTAGGAGCACCTTTAATACTTTTTTAGTCTCGTAGTTTACATATTTTTCTCTTTCTAATAAACTTTATATTTTTGAATAATTATTAATCCATTGCGTAAATGACGAATATTCTATAAAGTAACTGGATATATCACCTGCATTTTTTGAATTAGTTCTTCTTCTTTAAATTTCTTTTCTCTCTTTTGGGGACAGGCATATGGTAATTTACAAGTAAAAATGCCGTAATAATTATTTGTTACTGAGTGGCGTACCTTACGTAAATTTATTGCAGATATAACAATGAGGATAGCGTAAATGACTATATTTTCACACATTTTTAGATCTCCACGGCCAGTTTTACGAGAACACCGTAGTAGTACAGTATGACAAAGACCTTCTCGAAGTCTGGGACGAGGCGAAAAGGCTGCGCTGCGAATGGTTCAACGACTATGAGAAAACAGCGTCTAAGCCACCGATGGTCATTGCTGATTTGGATGTCGTGCAGCTTGATTTTAGAGGTAAGACTTTTTATCATTTTGTCTTTACCGGTACAGTCCAAACAATCTTTCCGGTATTTTCCCTGGTATTTGTGTTTTGTTTTGAGTTTTTTACATTAGATGATTTACACTGTAGTATGATTGTGTGACGCTTAGCATATATTATTACGTAGTTTAACTTAATAGACGGCATTTTATAATTAGCTGCATTCAAGGGAGTTTATATTTGGGCTGGACCAGAATTAAAATCTACTATAAAATCTCACTCAAGAGTCAAGTAGGCTAGACTACAGTCGATACAAAATCATTTCACTTGTAATTACTTTATTTATTTATTTGTTAAAACATTATGGATGTAATAATAATTACTGTAGCAATATTAATTAGCACTTAATAGCGCTTAATAAAATTTATTATCATGCTTAAAATTTAAATGAATAAGTTATAATAAAATACATTTATAATAAACTAATTTGTAATAGATATTACTAATATACAAATAATTTTATATTTTAAAATAATAACTGGGCTATTTGGGAGTCGACATTGCTTTGATTAAAGGTCTCGCGTGACTAAAAAAAATGTGTATTGTCGGGTAGTAGTGTAACTATCAAACGCGGCAATATTGTCCAGTGTTTTGAGCCTCATGTTTATATATTGTAAATCTCCTATTTACATAATTTAGTTTACTTTTAATTTAATTATCTTTTAATCAGATCCCTGTAATTAGTATGTAGGTAATTTCAAATTATTATTAATAATAAAATAAACAATACGTAACATTTTACAATGATTCCTTTTTCAGGTGATAACGTGGACTGTTGGATGGAAATCCAAGCCGGGAAGGGCCCATGGGCGCCGCCAGTTTCAGGCATCGTTCCTCTTGGGTCCACTCTCACCCTTGTCGTAGCAATCAATGATTATCGAGGTTAGTATATTTCTTAACTGAACAGAGAAAATGTGTTGAATATGAATATGAATTAGTTAATATTATGCCCTTTTTATATTTATGGCTAAGTCAAACTAAATACGTTTGGGTTTGTAGAATTCCTGTGAAATAATATCTTCATTTTTGTCCTGTGACTAATACTCCACTTAAACCATCGTCTGCCGCGAAATAGAGAAAAGTGAGAAGAAACTATCAGAAAAAGAGAGTCTTTGTACTATTTGATTAACTAGGTACTAAAGATGAAAATAGCTAAAATAAGTAGCCAACGAGAAACGGGGATCTTTAAAAATTTTGAACTTGCATGTTCCGAGACTTTTGAGTTTCTACTTGTATGTGGATTTAGGTACAGTTTCTTGCTACTATTTCTCTTGAATATTTCTAATATACCCTCGGTGTGTTGTCTTTTTAAAACTGGCCGATCATTGTTGTCTAAGGGATTCAAGTTGGGTAAAACAATAGCGAATGGGCTTGGAACTTGGACGAAAGTCTTAGCGGAACATTTATACCACTGTCACTAAAATTAGACATGGTTAATTATTGTTGAAAGGGAATAAATAATATTTAATATGAAGATTAGTTATTAAAAATCCGTTGAAGTAACACAACAATGAGTAGGTAGGGTAATAATAGTGTATACAGACTAACGGCACGTTGTAGGTGAGACGATAAAAAGTAAACTAGACAAATATGTGCATGGGTTTACTTAACGGAATGGTGAGTTGGTGTGGTAGGTTGATTTAGGTCACTTATTCAAGGCCATCATGGGTTATGAAATTAGAAAACTTAATAACGTGACTACAGGAACAAGAGTGGAATGAGTTAAGGATCTAATAATGAATTGTTTGTCTATGATATTTCATTATCATCCACTCTACATTGCAGTTGCTACAAAGAAATTATCTGGTAAGGGGCGGAGTAAGAATCCCTGAATCCGGTGTCGGCCTGCAGTAAAAAGCGACATATCAACCCTAGGTGGTAGGCCCCCAAGCCCGTCTGGATGCTGCCATAATAACCTTGTGTTGTGTTCCGGCATTATTGACCTAGGTTCCTGTACCTCTATAGAATAGCAGTGTGTTCATGATGCCACTGGCGTTGCAAACACCCATAGGCGACAGTAACTGCTAAATTTTAAGCGGGCCGTCAGCCTATCTGCTATCTTAATAGCAATATAAAAAATCCCGTCTGGATGGCAAACACCCTTGGTCTTAAGTATGCCGCCATCATAACCTTGTATTGTGTTCCGGCATTAGTGACCTAGGTTCCTGTACCCCTATGGGATAGCAGCCTGTTTGCGGTGCCTCCAGCGTCGCAAACATTCATAGGCGACGGAAACTGCTTACTGTTAAATAGGCCGTCAGCCTGTCTGCTGTTTCTCAGCAATAGAAAAAAAAACTATCATCCACGCTTCATTGCAGTTGCATACAAAGACATTATCCGGTCAGGTGCGGAATAAGAATACCTATCCCTGATGCAGAAGTCGGCCTGCAATAAAAAGCGACATATCAATCCTAGCTAGGTTGTAGGCCCCCAAGCCCGTCTGTTTGACAACCACCCTTGGTCCATAAGTATGCCGCCATATTAACCTTGTATTCTGGCATTAGTTACCCAGGTTCCAGTACGTTGCAAACTTCCATAGAGCGACAGTAACTGTTTACTAATAAGTGGGCTGTTAGCCTGCCTGATGTCTGTTAGCAATAAAAAAACTTGCATTTTGAAGTCTGGTATGCATTATTAAGTACATTAGGCGAGATAGTTTCCCTAAGCAGTGCATTTCATCATAGGATTCGAACCTGTGATCTCTGGTCTATGACGTATTTATAGTGGTCTTTATACTGAAAGTAAATATGTTGTAGAGATATCTAGTTTTGACTGATTGTTAGTAATTAAATGTAACTTTAAACTACCTAGTTTGATAACATAGTTGTTAAGAAATTGCAGTAATTTTTCAGTATTTAATATAGCAATCAGTTCGCGTTTAAATTGAAGCTGGTTATATATAACTTGTTATAGTTTGCTCAGAAATTTTAACATAATATTTTAAACGGTGTTGTTAATAATTTCATATTACTGATTGTCTTAAATAAAAACTTGATTAATAGCAATATATAACTTTTTATTTTAATGGAGAAGCATATAGTATATATAAAGCAAGCTGACGGCCCACTTAATAGTAAGTATTTACCGTCGCCTATGGGTTTTTGCAACGCCAGGGGCACCGCTCACACGCTGCCGTCCGACGAGGGAAACTGGAATCTAGGTTACGCCACACGACAAAAGGTTATTATGGCATATATAAAGACCCCTTAGTCTCTAACTGTTGATGACAAACACACCTGTGTTTGCCATCAATGGTTTGGAGCTCTACAACCTAGCTGGGCTTGTTTTGTCCCCTTTTACGACAGCGAGCCCTGGTCGCAGGGTCAGTATTTTTACTCCGTCCCTGAAGGAAAAGAAGTATATAAATAATAGTTGATAACGTTCCACTACTGGACTTGGACCACGCTTGTTCAAGTTGGAATGAGCTACACATACCAGTTATTTTAGTTTGTAGATTTTCTCACGATGGTTTCCTTAAAAACTGTCTAAGTAGTGTATGCCATCGCCAGACCTCGAGGTTGGTCTCCAAGTGTAACTACCAGTTGGCTAACAATATGTAGATACGAAAGTAAAAAGTTTAACGATTCCGCCAAACAATTAGATTGCTAAAATTAACATATTTCTCCGTCCAGGGCTGGAGTAAGAATACCAACTTCTGCGGCCGGGGTCGGCTTGTCGTAAAAGGCGACAAAACAACTCTAGCTACGTGGTAGCGGTAGTGGTACGGGCCCCAAGCCCGTCCGGATGACAACCAACCCTGGTGTATAAGTATGCTACCATAATGTACTGTTGTGTTCCGGCATTAGTGACCCAGGTTCCTGGCGACTCGACGCCATGGAGGTGTGTGCTCTGTACAAAGTGCGTGTGCATACTGTCTCCCTGTCGGAGCTTACCGATGCAGGGAAGCCTTAGTGTTGTCACTAAATAACTTGTGAACTCCTAGTGTTGTCACTAAATAAACTAAATAACTTGTGAATTGTAACGTCGAGTTATTAGATTATTATTTTCGGTTTATAAAGAAGTCTTTATAATCAAGGATTAAAGATAAAAGTGCTCAATGAGCCTTAAGAAGTTTTCATTTCAAAAACTCAACTGTATTTCATTGTAATAAAGTTGCAATTCGAATAGATATGTTTAAGTAATGCAATACAATCATTTAAAAGTTACATTATAAAATAAACCTCAAGTCATTATTAATAAGCTTGGTATTACTCGAGCAAAACTCCATCTTACTTCTTACGATCAGGACACGTGACCTGACGCGAGTTTATATTTTTTACCCATCACAAAAAAACGCACAAGTAGTGCAAATAAGAAAGCTGTTACAAAATGTATGCGAATTACGCCATTTGCATTATATTGTGCTTAGATGAAAGAAATGTTTGCGAATGGTAATTTTACTGTCCATACTAATCAGACTTGCTAATATATGAATATTCAATAATTGCAACATACAGAATGCAACGCCTTGATTTGAATAGATCTTTTTGATATTGCTTACAGTGTTGTATTAAATTGTTAGATACATATAATTTATATTTTTAACAGACTTTTAAGAATGAAATGACAGATTTGGTTTGACTTTAAAAAAAATGCGTGAAAGCGATTGCTCTGATCTGATGATCAAATAACGCACCGTGTCTTTCGGTTGTGTTTATAAAATAAACCCTTCGATACAAGTTTTTCACCGAGTCTTTTTCTCTGTTGTCTTTAATTTAAAATAAAATGCGCTTAAAGTCAGTAAAACGTAGTTTGAATGGTTACAAAACAATTAATTTCAATTAAATTCAATTAATTTAAATCATACACATTTATGGACGCATTTTAGTGTTTAATAAATTTCTTGGTATTTTGACATACAATGTATAAATATTTAACATGTTTTGGGAATATAAATATCTTTTAGACATAGATTTATCATATAGTACTTATTTTATGTGCTGCTTAATGAAAAATTGAATTACAAAAATACAGATCCCGGCACATCAATTGAATAAACCGAGCATTAATCTAAATCTAAAAACTTCATTGAAGATGTTCAATCGTGCGTTATTATAGCACAATAATTCATCTCATTGTTCTACAACGGTTAATTGCTAATCAGAACATTAATAATAACGAGTGCAAGTTTGAAATTAAAACATATTTTCTCGTCTTTAATGTAGCATGGGGTGGAATGGATAATACGGCTAATATCTATTTTAATAATGGTTTAACAGTGCCTTTCGAGTGAGCAACATGAAGTGGCATTCATCCGGCCCTATATGTCGCAAAATCGATAAACGATGAGGTAAACGTGTTCTCGAGTGGAGAACTTGTCTCGTCAAACCCGCGGCTTGATAAACGTAGCATAGGACGCTCCGCGGCTAGGTGAGGCGACGACTTGCGAATGACGAGATACAACGAGCTCAAGATAGGGCTTTGTGGCGAGCTATGCCAATTGTAAACTTCAATGGGCTGATGATAATGATAATTACAGTTTATACATTTTAATTCGTACAACAAAAATGGAATGGGTCTCAACGCCCGGCAGTCGGTTGTTCTGTTACCTTTACTTTACATATAATTGAGACTCGCTTTCAATTCGGACCACTTCCAAATACCCGACATAGCATTCAGGATAGGAGTAAAGAAAACATTTTTCATAGCCGACAACACCCCATCTTATCTTATCTTATTTCGGGGCCGAGAAACATCTCGGACACTTCGACCCAATGGGATCTTTTGTGTTCCCCTAGATAGCAATCACTCCTCTCCAATCACATTGAACATTTGCTTCATGATCCTAATAATGAGGTATGGAGATAGGAGCCTGTAGTCTTCCGGTGTCGGATATCCTACCCCCAAAAGATTCATTCGCCTCCTGGCCAATGCATCGCATGTACACAGTAGGTGTTCCATGCGTTCTGTATGTTCCCCACACAACCTGCACATGGATGTCGCGGTTAGACCCATCTTCATGAGCATGTTATTGGTTCCAAAGTGCCCAGTAAAGGCTCCAAGCAAGTAGCGTATTTGCCCCCTGCTCATGTTCCAGATGGATCCTTGTGCTTTGTACGTGGATCCCAAAAATTTTTTGGAGTGTTCCAGATCAATTCTAGTCAGCCAGTGTTGTTGTTGACTGCGGTCTGCAAAATCCCTGAATGTGGCTTTCACGAGGGTAGTCGGAATGCCTACACATGGTTCCGGACCCATAAAATCATTAGTTGAGCCCTCTCTTGCCAGTTCATCTGCCATTTCATTGCCATGAATTCCTTCGTGTCCCGGGACCCACTTTAATCTTACCCTGTTATGCCTTCCAAGCCTATTTAAGGTTTGAATGGCATCCAGGACAAGTCTGGAGTCAACTTTGAAGGATGCGAGGGACTTGATTGCAGCTTGACTGTCACTGAGAATATATATAAAAAATTATATTTCGTTTTTGTATGACACTATTTGGTTTTTAGAAATTTTTAATAGTCTTATAATAGAAAACAAAAAAAAACAGATGATGCTAATATTTGTGATAGAAGAATAAACTTGTTGGAAGCTTAGAAGTTTCCTGTGGTTGGAAGATCATGTTGCTTAACAGTTTAATAATTATAGTTGCGCATTAATTTGAAAGATATGAACATTACTAGAATCTAAATTATTGTTCCGATCACATTCTACTAAAAAATTAAAAAAAGAAGTAGTTATGCTATTTTATTATAAATAATCGGGTGCTCAAGAAAATTATGTTGGTAAAAATTTTTTACTACCATTGCTTATTTATTACATGTCCATAGATATTGGATTCATTGCATTTACATGATTAAACTGTTTAGAGGGAATTTATTTATTTTATTGTTCTGGAAAAATGCCCTTACGCACTTGCAGGTATATGGGATACCCACTAAAAAACCTCCGCCAGGCTACTCTTTATCGCTGGTGCTTGGGGTTCCGGGAAATGGCGCGAGTCGACTACCGCCATACGGAATTTATTACATTAAGTTAGATAGATAACAAATAAAAAAAATTAATATACTGGCACAATTCACACAGCGCCACCTAGTCCCAAACTAAGTAGCATAGCACTTGTGTTATGGGTATTAGACACGTATCGAAGTGCGTTAGCCGCTACACCAGGGAGGTCGCGAAATAAATAAACTTGATTAAATTTCCTTGATTAAATTTGATGTTATTTTAACAGGTGAATTCGACATGAGGGTAAAGTCTTGTGCCGCTTCTGATGGCTCTGGTCACGTGATCCAACTGTCTGACGAATATGGTTGTGTGCTACGTCCTAAGATGATATCAAGGTTAGTAACTTTAGAATCTGACATAAATAATTACAATGACGACTGATAAATGAGAAAGTAAACACAACTTCTCTAGAGAACTAATCATACGCACTAAAAGAAATCCATTCAAGCTTTCTTTAGAGGTGAGGAGTTAGATGGTACTTAAGTAAAAAAAAACAAAACAAACCTATGAATATAAATTTTAATGAAAGCAAAAGTCATGAGGGCATCGACACAAACAAGGCTCACCCTAATCTTTAAAATGTACCTGTAAAATACCTAACAACGGTCTAAGTAACAAAGTGAAAGATTCTGAACAAAGAACATTTAGACAAAGATAACCTAAACAAATAACTTATATTCTGAACGCTCGTTAGGAATGTACTAAAAGGTTCGGTTAGATTGATGGTAAATATACGATTATCGCTTCCAACGACTCTTCAACTTTGTTTGAGGTTGCATCTCAAGCACTTAGAGGCCCTATCCGCTTTCCGTATTTTGCATTAAAATTGTTAGTTAGTTCATTTGATTAACTTCTTCCTTTCAATAAACTCTTAATAGCTTATAGAATTTCTGAGCAATAGCAGTTTCTGTAAAAATGGAAGTTAAAATTACTGTAGTTAAAACTTAATAAAATAAAATTGTGTTATTTTAGATTCCTTAAAGCCAAAGCAGCTGACGAACGAGCGTCCGTGATTACGTATGCCTTCTTCCACGCTTTCAAATTCCCCGATGCTCTAAGCGTGCATATCCGTTGTAAGGTGGAAATCTGCAGACATGGATGTTTAGACCATTGTCAATTGGCAGGCGTGACTCCGCAAAGACATGGCGCTCTGGATAGAAAGGATGACAGAACACATCAGGATCATAATGAAATTAAGTAAGTTTTACTTTGCAAATTTGTGCGAAAATTATTAAATACACTGCAGTAACACGAAACTATTATATTTTATATTTGACGACTTTCGTGGTGTAAAGGTTAACGCACGTTAAAACGTCCTGCGTCTGAATGTTCATGTATAATATGAATTTATTTACAAAAGAAAAGTATGTATGTAGTATAGTAGGTTTAGTAATTATTGTCTAGTATCCATAACATAACACTACTTACTTTGGGACTAGATGGCATTGTCTGAAATGTCATAGGCATTTATTTAATAAAGACACATAAATTGACGTAAGGAAAACCTTTCAAATAAAATATACATAATATGAAATATATACTAGAACAATGAACCTAAAACTAAAAACCTTAAAAAATATAATAAAATAACTAAAATATATTATTAAAAGGAGTCGCTTTAGGCAAGGTTCCGAAGATACTGGCCGCTTTCCCCCTTTGAATAGCTAGACTAATTCTTTATCTGAGGTAGCTGCCAGCTCTTCGGTCTCCTGTGATGTCGACTAACCTTTTTGCTATTTCCTTAAAAAGCCTTAAAGCGCTAGGACCCAACGGACCAAGGGTCTCGACACCGAATGGGACAAAATCATATTCGAAGCTTAGACCTTGTATACTTTAGCTTTTGCAGCCTCTTCAAAAGCCCCACCAGCTCTGTTGTTGGTTCCATGTAGATGGGAAGGGGCCAGCATGTCTAAACAGGTTGCATCCCATACCAGCACCTGGTCCATCTTCCATAGAATCAAACTCATACCGTCCGGTCTCTTGCCATCATCGTCTCTTGCAATACCAGTCGGCTCAAGTAGCTTTGGCACGTTGACGATGCCAAGGGGCCGGTGTATGATATCGTTAAGTGCGGCATGTCTCGAGAAGCGGCCTGCGCTTTTTTGGCATGACAGTCCGTGATGTCCTAGCTTGTCGACATCACTGCCACAGGGACATTTATGAGGAGCGTAGACCGGAACCCCAAGCCGTAGAGAGGTTGCGATTCGGAGCGTGTCAGGCTCAAGAAATGTTCATGTATTTGACGAAGGGTACGCGTGAAGCCAGTAGCCGACCTCACGCACACCCACGGCCAAAAGTTTAGCACGCGCTGAACCCGTACTACAGCTCAAAAGATTCTCATAAGTCAATTAGCAGTTTATGTCGTCCCAGCTCCTCTGTGAATTTGGAGAAACTGGAAAATTTTGACAGACAAGACACATTAATTGAAATATTTCAGATTGTTCATATTATATTCAGATGGTGAACAATACAATGGTTAATACTGTAAAAACCTTAAAAATAGTCCAAACTTGATGGAAGTTCCTTTTGTTACAGAAATTACTTATTACCTACTTA
Source organism: Malacosoma neustria (assembly GCA_963693495.1). Taxonomy (NCBI): domain Eukaryota; kingdom Metazoa; phylum Arthropoda; class Insecta; order Lepidoptera; family Lasiocampidae; genus Malacosoma; species Malacosoma neustria. Next base: position 15,267,219 of record OY856383.1, read on the forward strand.
CTAACTACTACTACAAAACTATTTATTTAAAAATACGTTTTCTTATAAAATCTCCATTCAACAATATGATCGTAAATTAATAAAATTATGTCCTTAATAACTTCAGTGACTCATCATCTGAAGATGAATCCGGTCTACTAGAAGAGCACCAGCGTCTTCCATTAGAAGAAGCATTCGGAGATGAAGTGACTGGGGATGCTGTTCCAGCGCCTTCGCCTTTACCTCAAAGGGCACCAGCGCCCGTTGTGGAGTCGTCCGAGTCAAGCCACGGAATGTCGTCAATTGAAGAACTCGTGCAGGCACTATCCAGACCGTTCACTGTAAGTGTAACATATTAGTACTTAATGTAAAGTTAATATACCTTCTGTAAAATATAGAATATAAAATTATTTAAAATATTATTCTGGTTTGCAGCAAATGAGATTTCAAGCACCACTGAAATGTTTTTCACAGAATATCAGTTAATTTTACGTTCAATATAATAAAGTTAGTCGGCTAATAAACATCTTTAAAGTGGATAACCCCTATGCTTCCAAAGTTTTCACCTTGAAGGCTGGGGGTCTACAGTTGAATATCATAAGGATGTTCTTTTTTATGCCAATAAATCGGTACAAGAAACAATATGAAATAGATTCATCATGGAATTATGGAAAAGACAACTCTGTGATGGTGCTTCGTCCTTTGTTTAGCAGAGGGGTGATGGCAAGTAAGGTCGGCTGCTAAAAGCTTAACTCGAGCAAGAGCTCTTGTTGGTATGACACATTCTCACAAAAAGCAACAATGTTGCTTTATTTTGTTGCTAATTTTATAAAAAAAATTAAAAGCACAGCAATAAATACTATGAATTAAATTTCAGGAACATCATACTGACTTCAGTGACCGTGAACGCTTCCCTCATGGTCCTCGTAATCTAGGCATCAATATCCAATCAGGACTAGGAGACGGAGTGCTACCATCCAAAGTCTCAGGACCCGCTGTAGCTGGACCAAGGTCTCTACGTAAGCGTCGATCAATACGAGATGCCAGATCAGCTGATGTGGGAGTATCAGGAATTTACGAAGTTGTGTCTGAAAATGATCTTGCTTTTGGTCCATCAAGGGAATCAGTCACCGTATTCAGTGGAAGAATTCGTGAAGAAGTAAGTTATTACCTTGATAGACTGGCAACTAAATATTGTCTTGTGGACTTCTTTTTTTTTATAGCCAGTAGTTACTTATATTTATAACTCAACATTACAAACGTTAATGTTTTAAATTAAACATTTTTCCACTGAAGATGAGTCTTAAAAATCGATTCAATTACCAAAGTGCGTAAGTTTTCCATAACATTATACTTGCATTATATGATGAATGTAAAACGAAACCTGGAAGCCGATTATCACCTGAAAAGGAGCTTAAAATCTCTTGGTAGAAATAAATTATAGTTATCTTTTATCAAAAACGAACTCACAAAGTAATCACCAAGCAGATGTCTTGTCTAGACTCTCAACTAAGTCAGAATATAGATAATATTAAATTTTAGTATTCACAATGAGATGCGCAAATTTGGCTATTTTTCAAATAAAATGTTTACTATCGAGGCATTTTTTGAATTTTTGTGAAATGAAGAAAAATATTTTTATTTTCAGGTTGTTTATGGCATCTGCATGAGTGCAGTTAGCTTCGGCGCGCTATTTGCGTCCGCCGCCGGCGCAGCTGCTGGCGCTGCATTGACCGCGGCTGTACTGCTTCAGAAACTTCGCTCCAGGATGGCGAACCAACCTACTATTCCACCAGTTTTACCTGCCGAAGCCTCACATTCCCTAGCAGCTTGGATGGCCCTTCGTCTTCTAGGCACACCTCCTCATCCCCACCATTCTCGTGAAGGCTGACCTACAATTATAACCTAAGACTTTTAGACGCTAATATAAATCAGTCTATTATTAAAATATACTTATAATGTTTGAATTATTACACAAACATTTTTATTCAAAATAAATTAATATTAATGAAAACCAAATACATATTTTTGTAAATTAAATAGGTTTTTCAGTTATATGCTTTATAACGATATTGTTCTTTAAACTTTAAACAAAAATTTTATTAAATATACACTATAAATTTATAATTTTTTATATATAATTTTTAAAATTGCTATAAATATTATTTCAATACAGTAGAAGGTTGTATTGTAATATCTATTTTTATTTATACTATTTGTTAAGTTATTTGTATATTTTCATAGAGTTTTAGATACCTGATAAAAATTATTCCCTTATGGTCAGTCATGTCTCTTAGAAATTTTTTAGATATAAATTTTAATAGTTTTTAGAGAGTAAGATGGTTTACGGATGGTGCTAGGTCGTGCTACGGACAGAGTCCTCAACCTGATTATTTCACTTTTGTGAATATATAAGTGTACAGGCTATATTTAATAATTCGTCGCGTTTAATATACCTAGATTAGCTATAAGCGTTATCGAGTCATGCCATTAGTATAAGTTTCCGTATGCACTTGAAATATTGTCGATTTTGTAGATTTTTTTATACAAGGTTATGTGTAAAATATTAACAGTCTAATAGGGCAGTATTGTCGACATAGTGAATAAATAATATTTTATTCTGACTTTAAACTGAACAAAAACTTATAAATTAACTCTCAAAGTTTCATTGTCATATACATCATATACATTTAATTTATTAATTTCTCTATACAAATGTATCACGTGATTTAAGATTCGTAGTAGTAAATCTGAGTTGAAGTTGTTCAGCATAGTGTTCGCTGACTACGGTTGACTACGCTATAATGTAAGTACATATTTTCTTGTTACGCCAACGTTACTGTTTTAAACCTATAGAACTTAAAATAATTAGAGCAGGCACTCTATTTATACTTATTTCAATGTAAAACTGCAAATTGTATGTATTATATAAAATTTGAAATTTATCTTAAAAGCTTATTAATGTAGCTATAAACCTGCATACCTCATTTGAATACTTGGTTTGAAAAATAATTCTTCACTTGACACACAAAATATCAAACTAAAAATAACGAAATGTAATATGATCAGTAAATTTTCTCTTTAGAAACAACAATATAAACCAAATACGTCATATATAACTCAAATTGCTGAAATAACAATAATTTTTTTATGTACTTTCATTTTTATTATTGCTAGACCACAAATATGTTCTTGCTCATAAACACCATTCTTTTAAGAAAAATTATAGATAATAAAAATATTCTAGAGCCTACAAATACTTTTTTAGGGTTCTATTATTTATTGAAATATATTATTTATTTATTTTAGGTGTTGCAAAGTAATGTAATGAAGTAGTAAATTAGCTGTAAGTAATATTTGCACACATATAAATGCAGGAAGGAATGCTTTAGTATCGTGTAGTTTAAGTTAAGATTTGAAACCAAACCTTTCTTTAAAGTATTTTGATATTTTTTTTTTATTGCTGGAGGACAGCAGACAGGCTGCTGTCCCATAATGGGGCGGAGAAAGAATACTAACATCTGCGGCCGGGATGGGTCTGTCGTAAAAGGCGACAAAACAACCCACCCTAGTTACGTGGTAGTGCCGCCCATCAGGATGGCGACCACCTTTGGTCTTAAGTATGCCGCCATAATGACCTTGTGTTCCGGCATTAGTGACTCAAGTTCCTTTACCCTTATAGGACATCAGCGTGTTCACGATACCACTGGCGTTGCAAACATCCATAGGCGACGGTAACTGATAAATTATAATCTGGCCGTCAGCCTGTCTGCTGTCCTACAGCAATAAAAAAGACCTAATAGTTAGTAATCTACCATTTTAAATAATGCGTTCCAAATTTATGTGTACTTTAAAGAAGGGTTTGTGGCCAATTTTTTGCATTTATATATTTTATGTACTTTAAGGGAATTGTAATTTAATGAATTTGATTTGAAATATTCGATTTATATACATATACATATGTTTATATATTTTAAAATCACATACACTCATGTTTAGTTATGAATAAATTAAAAGAATATTTGAGAAACTGTTGTTTTTCACGAAAACTTGAAAGACAGTTATCAGTTAACTTCATCGTGTCGCATCGTAAAAATTTTACTTTCATAATTTTTTCCAAGCTCGCCAAAATAATTATAACTTCAAAAGACATATTTTTAAAATTGGACATCATTAAATTCATGCTTAATTCCTCGTGATTGTAAATTATTTTTACAATCGCGATCTCTTTAATTTTTATATAAATAAATATTATAGATTTTAAGTATTAAGATGTTAATAGGGTAAGTAACAGATTATTTAAGAAATGATAGCTAATAAATAACGTAACGCAGCATTTACTCAGCATTTAAATTAAATAAAAAATATATTATATCCATGACTTCTGCTCACTATTTATTTTTGCTGTTTATGGACTCTATGGTTAGAGAGAAAAAGAGAAAAATAGAAACTTACAGCGTTTTTAAAATAGAATAATAACAGTATAGTGCTTCAAGCTGCGTATATATTTTTATATAAATGTATTTTTTAAATTCTAAAACATGTTGACGGTGTCTTAATATATTTATATATCCATAGACAGTGGAAATTTCCCTTTGGTGGACCATCATCAGCGTTAGTCAACATGAATGAACGACCAAACCTTTTAATGATGTTTGCTCAACAACGTTGTTAGTGTTTCTCAAATACATATATAAAAATATCCAGAACAAAAATTCTTCTACTGAAATTATTTACTTGAACACAGGTTAAAAATACCTGTATTCTAGGTATATTTATTTATTTTATAGTAAATTGAAATTATGTTATTTAATTACCAGTAACTTAAATCTCTATTTAATACTGCAATCGCAATATTTAACTGTACTTTAGAGAAAGGAGCGAAGACAAGATACATGTTTATATTAATTACACTTCACAAGAAAAATAAAATTATGTCCATCCGTATAAATATCGAAAAAGTATTTTTAATTACATAGAATATTTTCTTAATAGAAATGCTACTAGCATATTCTTAAATTGTCAATGCGATGGGAAAATGGTGCTAACTGAAAAGTGTAAACTACAAAGGACTGAAGAGTACAGAAATTAATGTATACTTTGTTATACTAGCTAGAGCTGTTTTGGATTAATATAGATTTAAAATATACACATTGTAGTAAATTAGTTATTATAATTAATTTGGTAGGTATTATTCCATCGTTCCGTGACTCAGGCGACAGAAGAAAAAGTAAAAAATATATTTAAAGCTGATATTTCTTTCAATGATGATAGTCGCATGACTCTTGCTTGAATTGCTGAGAGATAAAATCATCATGAAATCTTATTTTTGTGTTTTTTTTTTCTATGAATATAATTTCATTTAAGTATTATATTTAATTAAACAGCTGTAAAATTGTGTTGTGTCAAACATAGTAGGTATAATATTAATAATTAAGCATGATGCCACCCAAAAATCTTGCATTTACTTATTACTTATTTAACAATTATCTATTAGTAAATTAAGATATATAAATAAATATATTGTTATTATAAACACCATATCCTTAAGTGCAATTTTGTTTACTCAACTTTTTAATTTAATTCTTTTAAGGTTGAGGTTTTTCCCTTAATCTTTTTGGGAAATATATCATAGCTATGAATTGTTTATAAATATTTTAGTACGGATGTGGTGACTAGGAGTGTCTGTCATCATATTTAATGGTATATAAATAAAATTTTATGTTTGATCACCCATAACCTCAGTCTTTTATTTTATCTCATAATGAATCCGTTGATGGAGATAGAAAAGGCTTTTCAAAGTTGCCTCGGATGCAAAGGTGTAAAACGTGTCTGTGTAAATCTGTCCAGTGAAATTTATTATATTATTAAATATTATTTACTTTTTAATTCAATACGGATAGGTAATATTTCTAAATCGAATAGGATTTTGAGAAACGCAATTTTGGCAGTACTAAACAAAAAATATCCCAATTTTGTATAATTTTTTTACTATTAGTTAAGGTAAAAGTCAAACGGTTGTTATGTTGATATTTATCAAATAGCAAAGGAAATTAATGATTTTAAGTTCAATTAACGAGATCCGTGGCGTAACGGATAACGCACTTCGGTACACTTGCAGAGGTCATCGGCTCAATTCCCGTCTTGTGTCTGGGTGTTTATGTATAATATGTATTTATTTACAAAAGAAAACTATATATGTAATACACAAGTCCTACATACACAGGTTCTATGCTTACTCACTTTGGGACTACAGGGCGTTGTGTGAATTATACCAGTATATTTATTTATTTTATTAATTTCGTTTCGAACTTGAGATTAAAACCGCAGTCGCTCTTTTAAAAATCAAACGTGTTTTCCATGTTTGGTACGGGAATGAAAGACTAACTGAAAGATGTCAACCCAAAACAAGGACGTCGAGTATTGGCCTAATTCATAATAATGTGTTATTTGAAATGCAATTGAAAGCAAAAAGCTTTTAAAAGGAAATACGGTTGTCATAAACTCAGTTACAATGAAGTTATAAAGATCGTCAGATCCATACTATGGGTAGCTTCAATTCAAAGATTGGATGTTGTTATAGACATTCTTTTACAGATACAAGAACTGTCAGGTTTTTTACCTTTTTACGGGGGGGGGGGGGGGGGGGCAGTAGACAACCAGCCTCAGGCATCCGCCTAATACATAATGAACTGGGTCCCTTTTGTCACCAAAGCGACATATTTCGTCTTTCGAAGAAAATGGCTGTTTTTTTTAAACTATGTTTTGTATTCCGCAAAGTCTGAATAATAAATATTTTTCCTTTCTTTCTTCAAACTAAAATTTCAATAAAAGATATTTAATTATCCCTTGGTGAAATGAAGCGCCTGGTTCTCATTAGTAATATAAAATCTGATAACAAAGATGTCCTGGGCATGGATACTTAAGCTTAGAAAGGATATCAACCCACTCTTAAGTCGAGCTTTGAGCTAATGTGGAGTTATCGTGATTCCTGGATTTATTAAGGCTAAATGGAGAAACAGGGTAAAAAAAACTTCAATTTATGTAAATTTTCGTTTAATATTTAAATTTTTCCAAAAGTTACAAATTTAGAATATCCCTAAAAAATAATTTCCGTACAGTTTCATTCAACATCTATTTCGCGGGAAAATACAGAATAAAAAAAACACAATAAATAATGTCTTACATAAAATTATAATGAAGAAGAGGTACTCAGGTGGTATAAAATAAATAAATTAGACGTAGATGACTATAACGACAACTACACTATAGAAATAAATAATGTTAACACTAATGACAAGTTATACCATAATATAAATCTAGCGGCTTATCTTATTGATGCACCACGTATTTTCCGTTGCCCCTATTTCAATGTTATTTTAAAAAGGGGTAACAGAAGATATTACTTACAATAAATTATAATAACTAAATAAATTAATTTGTGCTATTTAAATGCATATAAATTAACATAATATTGTGTTACATACTTTTAAATACCGGGAATTTTACTCAATATCTTTTGAATAAATAGTCTTGGAATTATATTTATGTTATTTAAATTTAACTACACAACCAGCCAAATTTTGCATAATGTTTAAAATTCCGCAATAAAATACTAAAATATATGTATGTGTACTAACTATTGGTTCTGACAACTATAATAATTTAATTATTTTGTACAGATTTTCTATATTCTTTTACAAATGTACTTAAATTATTCGAACACACTCAATCACGCAAATAAATATTGACCTGATCTATCAGTCTCATTACACTAATATGTACAATTTACGATAACTGTTGTTCTGTTACGAATAGAAACGACTTTTTGATATTACATGAGCGGTAGGTGGATGTGGTCGGGCTATCGTTGATACGGCAGCAGTCTTTTTCTTCAATGATGATATCGGTCTTAATTTCAAAAATAATACAGCTGACACTGCACACGAACACAATAAGGTAGCTAAGAGAGCACCAAGTGTAGCAGCAAAGCCAGGGGTAGTCATACAAACAAGACCTGGTGTGGGCAAAATTTTCGCAGGAGTAGATTCCTCTGACGTATCTAAATTCATATCACCGGCCGATACCACTCGAATAACCCTATTAACACCGACCTCTTTTTCGGGACTTGTTGCTCGCCTTTGTCTTCTAACTCTCCTCTCATCTCTACGTGCTTCTGCTCCCACTGGATATGCGTCAATTTGAGGAGGTCCATATTCAGCATGTGGAGCAATCACATTCGGACCACCATCAGAACACTGCTCTGGGCATCTATATCTACAAATCTGAATGGTACACTGGAAGTGAACTTCCATTGAGTCAGGGAATTTGAAAGCTTGGAAATGTGCGTATGACAGAACGCTAGCACTAGCGCCGAAGTTCTTTATCTTTGTGAATCGTGACATTAATTTTGGTCTGGTTACACAGCCTCGCCTATCGACTAATTGTATAGGAGCGCGTTGACCATCATGAGCTACACAATCTCGGACTAACATATCGAATTTGGCATCGTCGTCCTTGATTGCTAGCACCATTGTCATCGTTTGTCCGATCTTCACAAGTCCAGAAACTTCGGAAGCCCACGGTCCTTTTCCTACTTGAATCTGCATCCAACAACCTACATTATCTCCAGCAAAGTCTGCTCTCACCACATCCAACATATCAACAGGGAAGGGTCTGAATGTGACTGCTTTCTCGTATTGATCATGCCATGTGCAGCGCAGCTTTCGAGCCTGATCCCATACTTCCTGAACTTGAGGGTCATATTGAATTACAATAACATTCTCAAAGTATGTGCCAGCTGCAGTTACGTCTCCTCTGTAAATAGGATCTCCACTTCCGGCTGTTCCGCATGCGTGAGCTCCAATTTCAAAAGAAGCTGAGGTTCTTCCTAGATTTGGGGGTAAATGAACACATTGGTGGTTAGAATAATGCCCTTTCGAAAATACTATACCAAAGAAGGGCTTATCAAAACTGAGAAATACTCTCATAGCATTCTTTTCACATTTAACATCTAGTGACACAATTTTAGGCATATCTGGCGCTGGTGCTGGCCAAACGTCTCCAGCTCCACTAAACACTTTATCGCTTGCTGCCGGTTGTGAATCTGTTGGTGGGGCTGGCGGCGGGGGCGGGCCTCTGAATGATGGTCCTAAATCATTCTTGATATGATTGATAGGGGGTCCTAAGGCAAACTGTTTGTTGTGTACTTGATGATGGTTGGGTATTCTCGGCATAGCTGAAATATAAAATTAATTATCATCAGAAATCCTGACTTTGTTAAAAACGAGTTAAATTGAATATTCTAAGAATAAATTTGTTATACTATCATAGTGGCGAGTGATCAGATAGTAGTCGAGCCTGAAAAAACTCATTGGAGACAAATACTGATATCATCGTCTATCTAATGCTAACTGCATTAGTAGTTAGCACCTCATAACAGTATCAACTGTTTACAGTGCTGACAGGATGGGACTTTTAAGCTGAACTAAAAAAAAATTACTTAGAAATTTATCTACTATTTCTTAATTTTAAATTGAATTCTTAAATAGATGACTTTCGAAGTCAGTATGGATAATTCAAGAGTTTAAAAACTAAATTTATATACCTCTATCTATTTAATAACTGTAAATATTAAATTAAATAATCATAACTCTTACCTAACGGGTGATGCGCCTGAAGATGTGGTGGGTTTTGTCTTCTGTTGTGAGGAGGGGGGACTGGCGGTGGAGGTCCATTATAAGCGTGACTTGGCGCGTCTCGTTCTGCTGATTCCATAGCGAGCTGATCTGCAGATGGTTCGGCAACGACATTTGAATCGGAGTTAACGTTCCCTCCGCCACCACCGCTTTCATTTGATGTTTGGTCGCTGAGAGTGCCACTCTGGAAATGGAAAGATATCTAATAAATACATCTCATATAAAAATATACTATAAAATTTATTATAAAAATATCAACATTAAATGTTTAACTTGAAGCATATAATTATTATATACAATTCTTTATTATATATCTTTATATACATATATATCGATGTTCTTTATTATTTTAAATCTTTAATTTTGTAGCAGTCTCGACATTAACTCAAGAAGGTAAAAACAAAAATAGAATTCTGTTTCAACTAATCTCGATGCGAAAATCTCAAAATCATCATGCTTTGAAAACAACGTGATTAACTCAAAAGGGCGCAGATATAAAATTTTTGTCAACTGCAAATACCTCATTGCGAAATATTTTGCTATGCAGACGACACTGCATTAGTCATCTCTGGAATCACTCGAGTGAGGTGAAATCTCGAGCTAAACATGCAATAAGAGTTGTCACTGGATGGCATAATAAAAACTTCTTAACTTTAAACATCGACAAAACTAAATTCATTGCTTTTTATTTGATCGATTTTCATGAGCAACCTTAACATTTTCATATTAAATCTCATTCTTGTTTTTCAAGCTCCGATACATGTAGCTGTCTAAATATATGCAGAACCAATAATTTTAAATATCTAGGTGTTATTATCAATATGTCTCTGCGGATTCAAATATACTTAACATGAGCTGTAATGCTTTGTGTAATTCTATCTCTATATATCTATACTCTTAGGTATTGTAGACCCCTGAGAGGTGGGATATATGGAACGTATATGATCAAACTTGAAAGAACAGTATGAAATTTAAACCATTTTTATATCCAACCTCAGTATTATATAGTGAAAGTCAAGTTCTGTATGTTAGACAAATATTTATTCTTTGCACAATATTAAAAAAACACACTGACGTGCCTAATGCTTTATTTAAATTAGGTATATCGAGTAGAAGGAGACTCAGACCCTATAAAAAACTTATAACTAGAACATCATTTGCTAGTAAACAATATTCAATATTCAGCTCACATTTATATAACAAATTTAATAAAGAAATTCACATAGAAACATTAAACAAATTTGAAATTAAAAATAAATTAGTCATGGCTATTAAAAATGGACTATTCGGACACAGAAAATTTTATTCATATTGGAGAATAATACATATTTATCCTCGCGATAAAATTTCACACCTACACCTACACATACGTACACACATACACACACATGCGCACAATCGCTCCCTCGCACTCACGCATAACCACTCACATTGTAAAATATATAATATTCATTTTTACAGAATTAGTAAATTAAAAATGGGAGGGGAAACTTGCCCCAGAGATACAGATAGATCTAGTTCTGGAGCAAGTGGAATCAATTATTTTATCTACATTTAGTCATTTTATATAAGTTTGTAGTATTTATGTTTCATCCTTGTAAGGTTTGGTGCAATAAAAAGCAATTTAATTTAAATAACACACAGAAATTAGTCCTGGCAATATTCGACGGTGGATTCAACAGTGAGAGTATGAAATATAACTGAGATAAAACACTATAAACCAAAATACGTGCGATGCAACATGTAATTGCAATTAAAGCAATGCTTAAATCATATAATAATCTATATTAATTTCTTATTTTGCCTATTTTTCGAGTTAAAGACGAGTAAAATCCTTTCCTATTATGTTTTTCTCTTTAAACCTATGTAAACGCTACAATTTAATGGGATAATTTTGAATGAACTAAATAATAGAGAATAATAAATAAATGAAAACTAAATTTACCATTTTACTACTCGAAAAAAACCCGTAGTAATCGTGTTTTATGAGTGTCAGCTTTCACTAATAGCACTTCGTGTTTAAAAGTTGACCGTCGTCGTCGTTGACTCTCGCATAAGAATCGGGGACTAATATAATGTTGACAAATTAAACTATCATCAAATTTTATTGAATTTTCAATCGTGTGGTCAAGAAAACTTTAGGGCAGTCGTAAAAGGCTTATATGGTTTACTTCGTTTACTAGTCAACAGACAGCAAATGGAAGATGGTGGTTTATAGTATGTCTCTTTTGGACTGAATCAAAGACTGCAGATGCTAGTGTTAGTATATTACATTTATTTATAACATAATACATGATTGTGATTTATTTGATTTAACATTTCGTTCAGGAAATAGAAACTCTCGTAGAGTGCGCCGATAGACGCTCTGAAGTTTTGGATGAAACTCATATAATATTAAAAAACATTGTCAAGTTTATACTATTCGTTATTACAATTGGGTTCATAACTTAAATACCGATAATTAAATGTGAATGATATTATAAGAGATATTATTGCTATAGAGTTATTCAATATTAGACCAGTCTGTGGTAAATCTAATTTGTTTTTATACCGGTTGAATGTTCAAAAGGCTATGAATGAATTGATGCGAAGTACTTATTGGATTCAAACATAACGAAATGTAAGCATGAAAGTTAGAATCGTTCTTTTGTTTGTTATTTTTTCACAAACTAAACAACGCTGAAGTCTTACATACAAAACACATTTGTACATAAAACTATTGATTATCTATACTATAAGACTAAACTATAAGGCGTGAGAGGTATGAACATTATAAAATCAAAAATTCATTGAAGTATAGCACATATGTTTACAAATTCGTGTGATTCATAAGACTCATAAAAAGTGACACCTACTGGAATGTTCTTCCTAGATTGTAATAAAATGAATGAACTTTCTTTTATTGAATAACTTCAAATAATTATGATTCTGTAATTTATTCAGAAAGATGATATATTACAATAAAAAATGAAAAAAGAAAAAAACCAAAAACAGGAAAACTATAAATAATAAAATGATTCCAAATCGCTTTCGGTCGGAAACGTTCCCAAAACGCTGGCTGCTTTACCGCGTTGGATGGCAACACTTTAGGGCAAAGGCCCTAAATACAAACCAGCTTTTTGATCCCGTGAGACCTCTATCAAGCGTTTTGAAAGGTCTCGATAAAGTCTATGTCACAAATGTCTAAGCCACAAATATAAATCCGCTGCCAATGGATGAATATTTGCGGCTTTTCAAATCCTCTTGTTACCAGCTATCAGAGCTGTATCTGGTAGATGGGAAGCCGCTTATTTGTCTACGCAGGTGATTAATTTTGTTTATATTTATTCACTTTGGGCGTCTCTCGTTTAGTGGCTGTACATCTGGCCCCTGTTGGCTAACAAGAAACAAGAAAATAAGGTATATTTTTATGACTGACTCCAAGGGCATCGGTAACACGCTGCCTCGCAGGGGAATTGGAACGTGGGTCACTTATGCCTTAAAATAAAGTTATTTTGTGAAGTTAGTTTGCCGGCATATTTAGACCAAGGGTGGTTTATATCCAGTCGGGTTTAGAGCCCCACCATTGCGCTAGGGTTGTTTGTATTCGCCCCTGACGTCCCCCAGTAATAAAAATTATTTTAAATCAAATTAGTATTACATATATACATACATTACATAAATCATAATTTCTCATTGAAATGTGTACATGTAAATAAATTCTGAAGATTAAAATAGACGGTCATTAGAAAATACTCCTGACCGCCGTTTATAACACATGTATTCGATTCCAACGAACGCAGTGGCTCTGTGAAAGTTGTCCAATACAGGTTCTATGATAATCATCATTCATTCGACGAGGTTACCAAATTTCCATCGAATCGTTCGACTTAGAACAAGAATTTCTTCTTTAAAATTTATCCATATTAAGTATTTAGGGAGATGTCGCGATTATTTGAGGTCACATTCGTATTTTAATTGATTGGTATTAATTCTTTTATAAAAATTTATGGCATATGATATATATATATATATACTTATATATATATATATATATATATATATATATATATATATATATATATATATAATGTGTGTGTGTGTGTGTGTGTGTGTGTGTGTGTGTGTATCGCACCGTTGGTAGTACAAGGTCTTAAATTAATGTACTTTTAGTGATTTTATAGGAGAGCCATTTTAAAATTTTTTTACGTACTTACCGTATTCTTCTGCTATACATTATTTTGAAATCATTATTCTTAATTATCATTCTTAATGATTTCAAAATAATATATAGCAGAAGAATAAGGTATTGAACGTAAAAAATCTTAAAATGGCTCTCCTGTAAAATCACTAAAAGTAGATTTAAGACCTTGTACTGCCAAGCCAAGTTTATTTATATAATTATGGCATGCCAACAACATGAACATAAATTTTGTTTTGTTATAGTTATTAACAGACAGGTTGATTAGAGTTAAATAGATTAAATTACAATACAATTAAGAGTAAGATATGTAAAATAATAATAAAATAATAAAAAGATTGCGTTCCCACCCGCTTCGCTGGTCTATTAATAGAGAAAATTAAATCGAAAAATATGAGAAGTTTTCGTATGCATGCGCGCTACACCCCTTGTCCCACTTCTCCGCGGCTAGAAAACACACATCACTATAAACTTTCATAACTTTATATTACATTAACATATCGCAATAAAGTGCAAAGTGCCAAGTGTCTAAGAAATAAAACTTAGAAAATTTAATTGAAATATATACAGTAGTTTTGCCGTGATGTACTAACAACTACAGACCTCTATAATTTTATTTATAAAGATATATTGATAGAATTGGTCAATAAATTTAGAATTGATAGTTGTTATAAAATCATTGCAAGACAAATATTTTATTATTAACGCCTTAGGGATGTAGTGAAATAAATATCGTCCAAACTTTTATCGCTTTACCATTTCGCCTGAAGCTATGAAATTAGAAAGTATGGGTTCCGGCAAACCACGTGTACTTTTTATGTTCCCGATAAAGATTTATAAGAGGGCCTATAAAAGGTATCAAGTCAAAGCGAAAGGTATGTGTTGAGAATCGATTGCGTTACATAATCGAATAGAAAGTATCGATTAATATTCCGGTTATCGTGTTAATGATATAGATGGTATGAAATAAATGTAATTTCATTACATAAAGATATCCTGTGATTATTATTATACACATCGAATAAACATTCGAAAAAAACAACTTCGTTTCCTTAATAATGATTTCGATTTTATTGAGAAATTACAAAATAAATTTATTTTAGTGGTTTTGCATTTTAAAATCAATTAATTTCATTACTATCCTAATCATTAATCATAGTTGCATGTAAAGTTTCCACATGGAGCTTAGGGTCCATTATTGAATAATATAGAAAATCCTCTGCACGGTTTAGCATTTTTTGATAATCGATACAAAATAAACATGAAATCGATTTTGTTTACTTTGAATCCCAGCTTTGACAAGAAATACTGAGTCGAAGAGAGAGTGACTCTTCTCTTGGCGTTATACTACGACTTGGTACATTCCCTTAGAACTGCTTCCTGTGAAGAAGCGTATTCTAAGCGTAGGTAAAGCTTTTACATTAGTTTTTAATCAGAAAAACAATATTTGAAATAAACTATATCAATGTTTGTGCCGTTTCTTCTTGCAATAGCTACATACAGTGGTAGTTTTAGTTTATATTATTTGATAAAATAAAAAATATTCTAATTACTTATTTATTTTTAATAAAGTGCGAAATATGTTGCCTATGTTTAATCACACATCATATTTAGTTCATGGTTTTTAATTATAATTGAAACACTCAAAGATTTATTAAAAACAAATGTTCTAAAGCCACTTTATATAAAAGTATTAAACTTATACCGGATACCGGAACGTAAACATCTAATATTAATTCAACCAACGACGCATACACATGTTAGGCCACCGACGTGCGTTCACCAAGATCCGCAATGTATTCAGTACATGTAGGAGCGGCCAAGTGCAGTGTGTCGGTCATTGATCTCAGCGGACTAATTTTACTTTCATTAAATCTCTTCATACATGTTTAGTTATAATAATAATAATGAAAGCCTTTATTCAGACAACAGAATTAACTTACATTAATTTTACTTAAACTAATGACTTTAGTGAGTCTGTGACACCAACAACCTGGTCTGTTTGCCCCTGTTGGCAAAGGCTTCTTCCATGTCTTTCCACTCAGTTCTATTTATTTCTAGTCCATGTTTACCCTGCTGTGATCTTCATTTTGGTCTTCCCATCGCCTAAACTGTTCTCTATCTCTATTTCTTTTATCATCCCTTGGGTAACAAAATACTATTTATTTGTTCCATTTATCAATGCCTCTTATCACATGGCCAGTCCACTTCCATTTCAATTTTCTTACTCTTATTGTTACGTCTTCTAATTTTGCGTGCGTTTTCTGATAGTTTCGTTTTTTATTCGGTTGGTTTTCCTTATATTCAACATGCTTCTTTCCATAGCTGTCTGGCAAGTTTGAAGTTTTTTATTTTGTGCTTTAGTAAGTGCCCATGTTTGGCAGGCATATGTTAAGACCGCGAGTATGTAAGTGTTACTGTAGTATAGCTAGTATAGCTTTGTTTTGATAGTAATCTTTATTTGTATGTTCTTCATTACCTCCTTGACACACCAGTACCACTTCCATGCTTTTCCGACTCTCGTGTCTATTTTTTTTTTACATTATGTAAGTAATTGAGATTTTCTGAGGTAATGATGATACTTTCTGTTGCATTTGTCATAGCGTTGGTTTTGGTAGTATTCATCGTTAAGCCTACCTTGCAGCTTGCTCTTTCTAGGTCTATAAGCATATTTTGTAGACGGTTCTTTGATGTTGCGAATAATATTATGTCCTCGGCAAATCTTAGGTGTGAGAGTGGTTGCTGGATTATGTTTACTTCATATTGGTCAAATGATTTTAAATATGTTTAATGTTTAAGTACATTTATGATTCCGCGATATCGGACCGATTACTTTGCTGTGCGACATCAAAGTGCTGAGAATTGAAAATTTTAAAATTAGATAATACTTTTGTAATCTATTTTTCTAGAATGTCATTACTGAATGCTAAGACTTTTTTTATTAAATATAATAAAGCAAGGAATAGTTAACATTAGGTTTTAAACCCGTGGTTCGCTCACAAAAACTATTGTCCATAAAATTTAAATATGTATAATTTATCTGTATAATATGTAAGATAAACAATAAATTCATAATTAGTTCCAGCTATTTTGTTTAAACTCAGTTAATTTTTTCTATTATACACACACGTCTTTGACATGCTTCTAACAAATATAAGAAAATGATCTGGAAAATAAAACATGAGGTAAACTGACCAATAGTCGGTCATTGTGAAACCGAGCAGGATTTCAAGTTCAATGTGTGTCGTCGCTGTAGGTCGCTATGTGACCGACAGGCCGGGAAAGCGGCTTTTACTCAGCGCTAACCTATTGTCAACGAATTGTTTACATGTTTGACGCTTATTAGTGTGGTAATGTACTTGTATAGATCATTCATCTTAGTCGAATTCTTCATTACTGAAGGTCGTGTCCTTGAATCAACCGTGGTCTCTCTCGTAAGCTGTTTCCACTTCGTCCGGTTCTCAGCTTTTCGAATAGCGGTTGCTATTGTGAGTCCAGTGAGGGCGGTTACCTGGTCACACCAGCGGCTAGGTAATCGGCCACGGTGTCGCTTTCCTTCCTTGCCCGTCACGATCAGCTCATCCAAGTTATCCGACTGTCGGGCAATGTGACCAAAGTACCCAAGAATCTTCCGATAACAGATTGTTGAGAGCCTGACTTTAACGTATAGATTATTACATAGATGTTAATAATAACAGACAATAGCGTCCCCCTGCTAGACTCGGGCCTCCCCCTAGAGGTAACGAACAGTATACCCACTACGCTTGTCCAAGGCTGATTGACGGATTACACATATCTCGGTGTACAGGTTTCCTCACCATGTTTCCCTTCACCGAGAAAAACTGCCTAGGTGGTGCATGCCACCATGGAATTTGAATCTAGGACCTCTCATCATCATGGTATCAGAGTGTTTAGCATTAACTAGCAGATACCAAGATGTAAAAAGTTTTTATTCCTATAAGCCGAAACATCGGTGGTATCCGAAGTTGATTTTGGAGTCAAAGGTTAGCTATTACCACAGATTGGAAGATATGCGTGCTTTTCATCGCATTCTAGTGACATTATTCTTGTGTACATAAAAAATAGCCCACAACATGTCACTGATGAGCTCGGGCTACATATAGGAAGCGGACAGTATGCGCTACGCTTGTCCAAAGCAGGCTTACGATGTTTTTCTTCCAATCGATAACTGGCAATTATGGCTTAAGCATGCCGTCGTGAGAATTGAACCCTTGATCGTTAGTTGACTTTTCGAGGTCTTAGTGATAACACTTAGCTACTAAGCACAAGGAAACATGATACATGACTGCCTGGCTCTCAAACCCTGAAAAGAAAAATCAAATCATACTTGTTTAAATGAGCAAAATGAGTAATCCACTATCTACTATCGAGGGTGTATATAATATACACCCTTAAAAATCAGAATGGCCTTATTTGACTGGGACCACATGAGCACTAGGTAAAAATATTTTTGTTTCCTTTTATTCAAGTCATTTGTATAGATGAGAACGATCTCAAACACGCGTGTTTTGAGATCAATATCATTATTTTTGAAAGAGAATCACAGTATTCCTTTTAGTTAGAGAATAGAAGCAGACCTTATTAATACCTTTGTACTAAGCTGGTAGGAAGATGTATTTATTTACAAAAGAATATATATTATGTACTACATATCAGTTATCTAGTATACCTTAATCCATAACACAGACTTTGAGATGGCGTTGTGTGAATTGTACAAATATGTATATATGTCTCGGACATAGGACCAACTTTAGGTGTTATTTAATAAACTAATGACTCCAACTATTAGTTGAGGCATTACTTTATTACTATACAACAGCGCCCTCTGCAAATAAACAATAATAAACTGATATCCATTCCATACATTAACAATATGTCCTACGTGAGTATATTGAATTTATTTTTAAAATTCGTGTTATAACTGAAACATGTTTTTTTTCTTTATTGCTGTAGGACTGCTGATGGCTGACGTACCGCTTAGAATTTAGCAGTTACCGTCGCTTATGGTTGTTTGCAACGCCAGTGGTATCGCGAACACGCTGCTGTCCTATAAAGGTATAAGAACTTGGGTCACTAATGCCAGAATACAACACAAGGTTATTATGGCGGCATACTTATGACCAAAGGTGGTCGCCATCCAAACGGGCTTGAGATCCTACCACGTAGCTAGGGTGGGTTGTTTAGTCGCCTTTTATGGCAGGCCGACCCCGGCCGCAGAGGTTAGTATTCTTTCTCCGCCCTTGCATGGATAATTATTACATTTACACATATATTGATTACATTACACGCATTTCTGGTACGTAATATGTTCTTATGGAAGTATATTTTTATGTGTTGTATTAAAATAAAACGTTATGTATTAATTGAATATATGATTTTGAATTTCATTCTTTTTCTAAATTAAAAACATTTAATTTATAATTAGATTGGATTGTCAAGTCACGCCTTTAAGGGATTTAGACCTATTTATTATAGTTAATTTCAGGTTCGAGCCATATAACGAAGATCTCAAAGTTTTGGTTTTCTAACTATTGAGCTACTATTAAGAAACCACTACAAAAGCTTTTAAATCTTATTGGGTTCTATAGATCTCTTAGATTCTATGAATTATACACATTTGGCAAGGGTTCATGTTTCTAATTCTGAGTTTGGAGCGAGGAGTTGCATTGTCAATTAGTTATTGTATGACCCTGCAAGCTTTTTTATGCCATATAAATCTTAAAAACATTTTGTATAGGACCAAATTGTGAATCTAAATTATTCCCGAATCCAATTAAACACACACAAAAAAATTCATTAAATGTGGTCCAGCCAGAGTTCAGTCACATAAATCCGCACAGAAGAATTAGATGTTTAATAAATATATTCCTAATACAAGCAAACATGTAAGCGAGTGCTTAAGTGTATTTAAAAGTTTGTAAAATGTATAACCAGTTGTAATAAATAATAAAACTATTCCAGAATTAAATTATTTTTGCATTACTTTCCACGCGAAATGTGTGTAGTAAACAGGTGAACGGCTAGACGGAACTCGTCACGTCCACTGGCGCAGTGGGTCGGCGCATGCCCATGTTTGGATGATGATCCCAATGACCGTATTTATATTGATTGCATAGACTAATAAAGAATTTATCTCGTTACTTGTATAAAACATTTTAGTTTTTTTATGGTTTTAAAGAGGTGACAGTGGTCTTATCCTTCAACCAGGAAGGAAAACACTGAATAGTATGTCCTTTAATTTGCCGCCTGTAAATTAGCAAAAGGAGTGATAACTTCCAAAAGTAATGGGGTATCCTTGTTCTTCAATATTGATCACGACAGTGCGAGAAACAATAAATGTAGAAAAAGGGATGGGCCCTTACAAATTAAACTCTTGGTATAAAGAATCGTTGTACCCAATATTATTTACAATTAGTATGTTGACTGGATCGAAATATCAGAATTAGGTTTTAAAGAAAATATATTAAAAACATTAATAAAGGAATACTAGAAGATTTGAATCAACTGCAAAATAACATTTCATTCTCTCCGTGCAGCCGCCTGTAAGAATATTAACCTCTGTGGCCGGGCCCGGCCTGTGTGGTAGAGCCCCAAGCCCATCTGGATAGCAATCACTCAGTCTAAAAGTATGCCGTCATAATAACCTTGTGTTGAGTTTCGGCATTAGTGACCCAGGTTCCTGTATCCGTATGGGACAGCAGCGTGTTCGCGCCTCTAGTGTTGCAAACATCTATAGGCGATGGTAATTGTTTATTAAGTGGGCAGTTTATTAATTAGCCGGTCTGCTGGTCTTCAGCAATAAAAAAAAAGATACCGCAATTTTGTGTACGGATGAGGCTAATCTATTCATATATCTATAAAATGAGCCAAAAGCTAGTCGTATAGTAGTAAGTTTTAAATAACCAAAATTATTTACCATAAAACTGAACCAAAAATCATAATTATCGATTTTGACTCGACATTATAAATTAAATATATTTGCAAAGTAGAATCCAGCAAAAAATTTTAACTTTCTAACTAGAATGATTAGGCAAATGTGTGCTACAATAAAAATAGTGCCATAATCTGTCACGATCTTGTGATAAATATATGCTAGTATCGAATTAAATCGATCACAGTAATTTAGTGAAAACACTATACTAACAAATTACACATTATTACTCCAGCGGTGTCAGTGATGTGCCATAAATGGACACTGTATCGATTAAATACTATTAACTTTCATGCGAGCGCTTTGTGTCGCTCTACTTAATGTTATATTTTTATTATATCTATCTGGCCGTTTCTAAAAAAGTAAATTATAATATTATAATATTTTCCTATTAACTATTTTCATTTAAAGAATAGATTGTCCTTTTACATGCAAAATTAATACGGGTACATGATAATTTTTGATGCTACTGTCATCAGTTACGAGAATAATCATAAGACATCCAAAATGACCAATATGCAAGCTGAAGCGAACGTAGACTAGTCACGTCTATTGTAGAAAAAGCTTAACGTACGGATTCTTCATCAGTTGAGGGCAAAAAACACGATGAGTTGAGGTAATAGAATATCCATAATACTTGCGATGCGCTACTGAATCAGAATGAGAGCCATTTCTAAAACTTTTAACAACCCTAGACAAAAAATGTATTAACGTGCGACATTCAGAAGCACAAAAGATGATGATGATTGGTTCTTAAATTTTCTGTGTGGAACTAAACATATTACACCAGACGATTGAAAGAAAACGGTCCGAATTGATTAATACGAAAAGCGTTGTCTTCTTATAATATAACAATGCCCAAACAGACGCTTCTAAAGTTCTTTTTCAAAAATTTTGAGTATTTG
This sequence comes from Malacosoma neustria, assembly GCA_963693495.1. Taxonomy (NCBI): domain Eukaryota; kingdom Metazoa; phylum Arthropoda; class Insecta; order Lepidoptera; family Lasiocampidae; genus Malacosoma; species Malacosoma neustria. The sequence continues at coordinate 15,288,933 of OY856383.1, forward strand.
ACTGAGCAGTTTAAATACCTTTATCTTACGTTCCAGATATATCTGACATGTAAGAGGGCCACAAGGTGCTATTGCACCTTGGGGCTATCACCTGTTTCAATTGCTGCAGAATTCAATGGAATTTAGTTACTTAAAAAAGAATCCCGTGATAACAACTCAATTCAGTTTTAAAACAAGAAACCACAGTTCTTCACCAATGGAATCATGGATGGATGGATGGGACCTACCTAAAAATGACGAAATATTGTCGATGATAATAAAACGTATTATCGTTTATGTACACGTAAATGATTTAAATAAACTCATTTATGTGTAAGGAAACTACTCAAATTTTACTGGAAAAGAAAACACTACAATCTTTCCTAGACCTAATAATACCTATATTATCTTAATTGCATCCATACATAGGAGTCCTAAGTACACTATTGGGATTTATCATGGAGAGAACATCTGTACGTACGAGTATATGTGACTTTCCTTAGTATGATAAACATTCTTTTTCCTGAGCCAAGAGCTACAAGAATAGATGAGATTAGTTTGACACCCCAACCGCAATATATTATTTTAACATCTTTAAGATAGCAAAAAGAGAAATCTATTTTTTACCTAATGCAACAGTTTTCGAAATAAAAGGCTGTATTCTCCTATTTGGCCGAAATATTAACATTTTTTCTCATCATCATCTATCCCTTCAGGACAGCTGGGGATCTCAAGACTCTTTACCCTTTGACTCGGAGTGCCCCTTTGTCGGGGACTGGGCCATTGGAGCACGCATACTCACACGACTAGCGGGGCAAAACATTATTTATACCATCTTATATATAAAATTCTCGTGTCACAATGTTCGTTCCCGTACTCTTTCGAAACGGCTCATTCTCATGAAATTTTGTGAGCATATTGAGTAGGTCTGAGAATCGGCCAACATCTATTTTTCATACCCCTTAGTGATAAGGTCACTATTCCACGCGGACGGAGTCGCGGGCACAGCTAGTATATATCTATTATTACTCGGTCTAGAGTACTTTTTCAAATAAAAAATATCGATTTTAAAATACTTCTCATCTGTTTCTATTTGAATAACTTAATAGAACTGAAGTTATTTTATATGCTACTCGATCGTACGGATACGATTTCCTAAACCGCAATGCTCTAGATATATTTGTTAGTAAACCACTTGAGCGTAAAGTGCAGTTAACAAGGTCTGATACAATGTTATGTTTCATTGACAAGTGTTCATTGACAAGTATTCAATAAATATATCTACTTCATTTTACATAATTATATCTATTGAAGAATTTGGATATAATGAGTTCAATCAGTCACCTAATTTCTTGACTATAGAGTATTCTAATCTCGTCTACAGTTTTTTTTACTTCAGTTCTGATTACATAGTTTTTAACAACATTTGATAGTAAATCCATCGACATGAATTACAACATTAAGCCGTCACTTCCTGGATCTAAACCAGAGGCCGGCTAAAGTGGCATCAAACAACAGACAGACTGACGGCCTAGTTAACAGTAAACAGTTACTCTCATCTATGGATGTTTGCAACACTAAGGGCAGTAGAAACACGCTGCTTTATGTATAGAGGTACTGAAACTTGGGTCACTATTAAACATGACAAAAGGTTATTATAGCGACATACTTTTAGGCTAAGAGTGGTAGTCATCCAGAAAGGCTTGAGGCTCTACCAAGCAATCCGTCATTACCGCGTTGATGTAAAATACGGCTTTAACACAGTTGATTCTCCTAGTATGCCTGTACATGTCAAAGCAATAAAGGTTTGACGAGATAATTAGGCAGAATAGTGACTGCGGTCTATAGCAATACATTAAAATATTTTAAGCCTACTTAATTAACTCATGTCAGTTATTTACATCACGCACTTCATTACCACCATTATTTATAGCATTCAATACTTGTTTGTTTACCGAACGTGAGTAGAATGCATAGATTTAATATATAATAGACAGTGTATTATGCAATGAAAGTAATGTATTATGTAGCTTCCGAAACGGAAGGCTGGGCCATAACTCAACGAGACAAGATAGCTTTATGTAAATGGAGCCTTTTTGGTCAACATCGTGTTGCTGTGAGATTAAAAGCAGATAACGCTGGTCATTTACATATCAAATGGAGTGGGAGTATAAAGGTCTTTGACAAAATCTAAAGTAATGGTGCATAATTGAGATGAATTGGAAGGCTTTTTGTAGCGCGAGGTTAAAATGGAAACTTAAGATATATCCCTACAACTTGTTTGAAATTTTTGTTAGTATTAAGATATGTGGGTAGATACAATTTTGTTTTGGTGTTTGCGAGTGTGATGTATTATTATCATGATTATCACCCCAGTGCTTAATCCCAGTTACATTTAAAATCACTATGAAGCCCAAAGTCCACTCATAATTCACAGTGAATTTTTTTTAATTTAAAATTCTAAATTTTAATCTAAAAATCTAAAATTAAAAACCATAAAACATAAATCTAGAGTAGATGTGACTCATTTGTAGTGTACTTATTCTCAAAATAAAATTGCTTTTGTAAACTAACATGTCAAACCAAAATATAATGACTGATTTAATTTGAATCCTTTAAAAATTATTTGAATATAAAATTTTCCAACCAAACAATTATATTTATAACCATTTTTTTTCCCGGGAAAAAACCGCTCTTGACGGGTTCCCCCGGCCCGGGGGGACCGTGGGATATGTGGGACTCCGGGGAAGATGTTCAGTCATCCGATTACCCACTAAAAACCCCGCTGTTCTCCTATCGCCTACGCCCGGGATATGTGGCCTGCCGATCTCGTGGCCCGGGCCGGCGCCGGCCCGCCCTTTGTCTCAAGGCGGGCCTCTTCTAAAGTGTTGGCGCCAGGGGGGATCAGGGTTTCGTCTCCCCGGCACTCTCCTGTATTGTAGGAGTTGAGGGGGGCCCCGGAACAGCACGCGGCCCTCTCCCTCGCGGCAATAGTTTGTGGACATGACTGCCTCGCAAAAGGAGGCGACAGCCGTCACATCCAGGATCGCCCCCGACCATGGACAGAACCAGGGCCGGGAGCGACAGGTCCGCGCCGATTTGGGCGACGAGGGTGCGGTGCTCCTCGCGCCACGCAGGTCACACGGTGACCGTGTGGAATTATATTTATAACCAATTTTTAGTCTAATTTATTTATTATTGTAATAATCTATGATAGTAATAATGAATTGAACCGCTTTGAACTGTTTTAATTATTTTAATTTGAATATCATCATAACCTCATTAAAATATTTATAAAACTATTTAAAATAAATGTGATAATAAAAAAGACATTACGTAATCTAAAGATGAAATACCGAGGCACAGATAATAAAATCTTCCGACCCCGGTAACCCGAACAAGATTAAACCATTAAAACTATTAGTTTGTGAAAGTATGTGAAGTTAAATAGTATCTCCAATCCACCGTGAAGTTAAGCTTTGACTGTGACTTCGTTTATTAATTATTTTAGTGTTAAATATACATTGCAATTCTAGCAGTTATAATTGACAACAGAAAGAAAATTATAGTTTAATAAATCTAAAAAATTAATGTCTCTCTTCTAAAAAGCGTGGGGTGCTCGATATCAGTCGTTATAATTTTTTTTACTTGTTTCATTCCGAAATGTAGATTTTCAAAATAGCGTACAAAGCACCGTATCAAGTCTTGACAAGTGTGTAAAATTTTGAATTTTTTTGACCGTTCAAAGTGGGTAAAAATCGACTCCGAATTAATATAAAGCGTGTAAAAAATAATTATTCCTGAGGATCCTGGTAAGGATAATGATACAAACTATATAAATTATTGCATAATCATCGGTTCTTGATAAGTGTGCAAAGTTTCAAATCAGTACGTTGTTTTGAAAGGAGTGAAAATCACGTTCAAAGATTCCATTCCATAGATACATACCAAGCTAATGGAAGCGTGTTAGAAGCCCCGCAGTGTATCGGCTAACGCATTTCAATGTGCTTGCGGAGGTCACGGGTTCGATTCCAGTGCTCGTGTCTGGATGATTATGTATAGTATGTGTTCCTTTATTAAAATAAATATATAAGTGGTATGTATATCAGTTGTCCTAATATCCATAACATAAACGCTTTCCTGCTTCTTTCCTTTACATAAGGATTAGATGGCGCTGTGTCAATTGTTCCAGTATATTTATTTATTAATTATTTTCATTAATTATTAATACATTTTTGTCACATGTTTGTTAGTATTAAATACATTTAAATAGTATTTTATTATACAAACTCACTGCTTTAAATGTTGCCGTATTCCTGCATTGAATTTGTTTGTTAAAATTTTAAAATAAACGGCTTTCTGAATTTGATTACGAAATATTTAGATAAACAAACACGTTGTACTCACCATATGTAGTATGAGAAGGACGCCGATAGTCGGAATCCGGAGCCGCATCGTCTGTGGATAAATAAAAAGTATGAGTAATGTGTAGGGTCGCCACGGTATACAAAATCTGACATGAATTTATATATTCGGGGAGTTATCCATTTTTTGCTAGACCAACTGGGGTTGCTTTTTGCGAAATACTGATTAACTTTGTGTAAAAAATAATCATTAAAACTATGGTATATGTGTTATTTATCTTGTTCATTGTTGACATTTCGGCCACTTTTAGCAGTCGCTTACACTGAACATAACGTAAACTATTTAAAAAATTACACGCACATTTAGAATACGTAAATCTTATAACGATAAGTATTAAATAATTATCTACGGGCAGAGGTGGAGTAAGAATACTTATTCCTACAGCCGGGAACAGCCTGTCGTTAAAGGCGAAAATACAATCCCAGCTAGGTGGTAGGGCTCTGAACCCATCAGAATGGCAACCATCCCTGGTCTCTAACTACACCGCTATAATATTGTATGTATAATATACCTATATATTCTGATCCGGCATAACTACTTACTCTAAGTAGGCTTACTCTATTTGCTGGTCCACAACAATAAAAAAAATTAACCAACGTGTTAAAGAGAGAGGGTGGTAAGCCTTAGAGAATTTAGTAAGGATTTATTTTCCTGATGATTAAATAAAATTTAGAGTAGAACTATCTCTTTTGATAATAATGATGATTTTGTAAGCGAATGATGAGAGATGAACAATTACGATTTAACGTAATATAGTTGCTTCAATATATTTTATATATTGAAGCAATTTTTATTGAATTATCAATGTATGGTATCCGTTGATTGTATGGTTGTGAAAAATATATAATTTAAGTGTTTAAAGATACAAAAATTCTTACACCACAAAAGTTAACGATCATGTAACGTCCATTTTTCAAGTTACCTTAAGTAATAAATATGGCATTTTATAAAAAGTAGTATGCAACAAAATAAAAAAAATATTTAAATAATGTTATTACGGATGCCGAGTTGCTAGCCCTAAACTTCTTCACAGCAGGGGTCACGAAAATAAGAAAGTTGTTTAAATGGTATTAGATATCAGTTAGCAAGAAAGTATAGTCGTGAGTTATAAATTTATGTTTTTCGAACAATTCTTATTATTAAGATGGGTGCTTCACCTACTTTGCTTATAAACCAGCTCGCAAGTGCTAAAAAAGTTAATTCGCTAGACATGACAGCGAAATATAATTTAACGCAAGTCAAAAGGCCACTGGGATTGATAGATTATTAAAAAATAAAATATTCATTTGAATTTTTGAATTATTTTGTATCATACCTATATATTTTTTTACACTATGGATTATATGAGATTGTACTTAGTTATTAAATTAATTATATTTCTATGTCATGTAAAATAATGTGTATTCTTGAACTTGATTGTAAAAGTTAATTTGGATCGATGCATTGTATCGATTTAAACATTTTCCTCTGTAAGTAAACGAAGTTATTTTGTTCTTTCAGAAATAAACGATAAACCTAAAAAATACTCTGATAGTTTATATATCTAGCTATGAGCCAAGATCTTATTTACGAGTACTTGATAGCTATCAAGCTTAATTGGGCAAAATGTTATTCGTGTCCAATAATTAAATATTTTCAAAGTTTTTACAGCATCCGTCACAAAATCTATTATGAAAATGTATTAATTATGATAATAAAGTAAACATACTTGAATGAAAAAAAATGATAGAAGTCGATGAATTCATTTCTCTACGCATACTGTCCGCTGCACTGAGCAATAAAATTGTCCTAGGTAGGTTGAATACACACACACCAATGATTTATATGAAGGTTTCCTTACAATAGTTTTCTTCACAGTCACTTTACTCATCTAACAAATGTCTTCAATAATAAAACACCTAGTGATCCTTTACTGTAGAACCTCTTTTCTAGATAAAGTATAGAAACGGATTCTTTAAAAGGGTATACAATAACAAATGTGTTAATATGTGTTAATGTTATAATGATAACTGTACCGTTTATTTGTTAAAAAATAAAGTGTATTATTAAAGGTACTTTCATAAAAAGGCCATAACTGATTAACCAATGTTCATGAACATTAATTTTTAAATTAATGTTTAGTATTTTCATATTTAAAGAAAAAATGTCGAAAATCCCACTATTTTGTTCAAATTCGGACTATATTATTTTTGTGAAATGAGAATAGTCTCATCCCGTGTGTTCCTAATGACGGTAGGATGGCTATGAGAATGGTCTCATGGCCATCCTACCGTCATTAGGATCACACCACTCTTTTAAAGCATAAAGGTTTCAAAGATCTAGAACAATTTGGGATAACCCTATTTTTCTTATTCAGCGGTACGATACAATTATATACCTATATATATTACACGTAGATAATAAGAAATTAAACGAAACAAAAAATTTTTTCGTAGATTAGTTTGGAATCAGGCGCGTAAAATAAATTTTACCAAAATCAATTTTATCACAAATTTTTACAGTGGCCAATATTATTTACCACCCTATACAATTTAAAATTACATATACACGTAAATTTATGAATTAATATTTTTTATCTCCACTGGTATAAAACACGTGTTGTACGATTTATGAGTATTTTAATAACTACTGTGAATGTATGTAGTTACTATGTGTCCGTGCAGGAGCGGAGAAAGAATACCAACCTCTGCGGCCGGGGTCGGCCTGTAGTAAAAGGCGGCAAAACAACCCACTCTAGCTGCGTGGTAGGCCCGTCTGGCGACCACCTTTGGTCTTAACTATGCCGCCATAATAACCTTGTGTTGTGTTCCGGCATTAGTGACCCAAGTTCCTGTACCTTTATGCGACAACAGCGTGTTCGCGATGCCACTGGCGTAGTAAACACCCATAGGCGACGGTAACTGCTAAATTCTAAGCGGGCCGTCAGCATGTCTGCTGTCCTACAGCAATAAAAAAAAACTAGTTTTCACAGTTATCAGTAAACTTGATCTTATCGCATTTTGCTGTAAAATTTTTACACTTATAATTTTTCCCAAATTCGTCAAAACAATACCTTCTAAAAATATTGTAAAACTCAATTATCATCAAGATTAATCTGGGCTCTATTATATCGAATTGAACAATCCAACTGAATCAGGTTGCTCAGATAATCAGTGCGCTAAAACATTCTGTTCGATCTCACATCAACTTTTTATATGCAATAACAATATATAAAATTAATTAATACCATGTTTTTATGTGAAAGTGAATAGCCATGCACGCTCATTCTCCACGGCAATTGAGTAAAATGGGTGGTGAGCGAGAACACTAACTTTTTACGGTTTAAATGTTATGTGGATAATGAAAATCGCGGTTTAAATTTTATTTTTGTGCGTTTATTTAATTTTTATGGCTTTTTTACATTTATTATTACTTTTTTAATTGATTTGATTATGTCTGTGGGAAAGTACATTAGTGAATTAAAACGTATTTTTTGGTACTATATTATATAAATAGTGCCAGGGCACCTACACCATAATAACCCAGATTGAAAAAACTGATGAAACTCTTACTTTGACTCCCCTTAAAGTTTTTTTTTTGTACAAAAAGTGTAACGGTAGGTCTCTAACAATAAAAATATAGCGCACATGAGTCTTCTACAGAAACAATAATTAGCAACGCACTTAAAATTCGAAGTACAAGCTTCGAATTTAAGCAGAATGAAAAATTAATAAGAAGTAAATACATATAAACGTCTTAAATATTGATCATTCCCTTTTAAAGTGTTTGTAAACGAACTTTTACTTAAAAGAGAAAATTCTATTTAAATATTTACCAAGTGACTTCGCCTCAATACATGTTCTAGCTTGCATTAGAAACTCAGGTTCAAAAGTGAATAGGTCACGGTGAATCAGTTTAGCATCCCTTTTACTCTTAGAAAAGGAAAAGTCTTCGATGTCATCACATGCAATATTATTATTTATTGAATCATTATGATTGTTTATATAGTTCTACATTTTGAGGGAAACTTGTTCATTTCAATAAATGTTTTTTATTTACTTATGCTCGTAAAATGTTGGGCGTTTTGTAAGTGACATAAAATGTTAAAAGAATTTAATTTTTAATATTAAAATACACTTGGCAGACATCTCTCCTTCCACTCTTCGCTATCGTCATCTCAACGTTCACACCTTTTTTATTGGTGTAGGACAGCAGACAGGCTGACGGCTCCCTTAGAATTTAGCAGTTACCGTCGCCTATAGGTGTTTGCAACGCCAATGGAATCGCGAACACGCTTCTGTCTCATAAGGGTAAAGGTGGTCGCAATCCAGATGGGCTTGGGGCCTTACCACGTAGCTAGGTTAGGTTGTTTTGTCGCCTTTTACGACAGGCTGACCCCGGACGCAGAGGTTAGTATTCTTTTTCCGCCCCTACACGGATAGAAGATATTTTCGCCATATCATCTTTTACGCAATCCATACTTCATTCATTTGGTCTTTGGCCTTTTCTGGCCTTTGGCCTTGGTCTGAGTAACCGCGCTGGAGTAGACATAAGAGTGGAAGGCTGAAGAGATCTTTTGACAAAACCACACCGTGAAGTATTTATTGAGTACTGTGTTACTCTGTAATAGCAAGGAAAGTGGTATAGAGAAATAAGTAGATAGATAAGGAATACTGGAATATGTATCATTAGCATATATAAACCAATATTAAAATTTCAATAAATACAATAAAATAATAAAACAAACCTAATAAGTTAAAAACAAAATTAATAAAAACAAATAAGATCTCTAAGTGTAGAGAGCAGATCTATCTGATCTATTTCTAACAGACAGAGAAAGAGTGTGACAAAAAAGTTACTAGGAAATAGTGGAAAATAAGTAACTAAGAATATGTATTTACTTTGTTACTTTGTTTAAGAAGTATGTATATGGTAATTTTAGATCTATATGTATTACAAATAGAACTTCAGTTGTTAAATTAATAAACATGTAAATAAATGTCCTGACTCACTCGTGTCAGGAGGATGTGTAAAAAAACATGCGGGGCAGTCTTTGGGGACTGTCGATAGAAGTGAAAACTAAATAACTTGTGAATTGTATCGTCGAGCTATTAGATTATTATTTTTGGTTTACAAAGAAGTGTTTATGATCAAGGATTAAAATTTAATTTGGTCATTAACACTTCTTTACAAACCAAAAATTGTTCACCCAAAAAGTGCTTAACCCGCCTAAAGAAGTTTTCACTTCAAAAAACTCAACTGTATTTCATTGTAATAAAGTCGCAATTCGAATAAATATGTATAAGTAATGCAATGCAATCATTTAAAAGTTACATTATAAAATAAACCTTAAGTCATTATTAATAAGGTTGGTATTACTGGAGCAAAACCCCGTCTTACGAATCTTGCGAATTTTCGATCAGGACACGTGACCTGACGTGAGTTTAACATTTTTTACCCATCACAAAAAAGTGCACAACGCCGCTAAAGAGTGAATACTTCACTTCAAAAATGTTTTTTCTGGATCGATTGTCTACCGTATAACGAAAAGGAATATTCTGGTGTCTGGTTTAAGAGTAATCAATTTGTCATCTTTAACCATTCCCTATTTAAATGTATACTATATTTAATGTTATTGATTTATTTAATTTTAATCAACAGTTAAAAAATACAAATGAAAACTAAAGATGTTGATTATCAAAACCGTTTACCATTTATTTTTTTAAACAACTTGCTTAATTGGTGAACGCGAAAGTAAGGGACACCGATCGACTTAAATCGTTGAATTTTGGGCGTTCCTGTCCAACTGGTCTGCCGCTGTGAGACCGGGAGAAAGTCCAAATCAAACTTGAGCCAAGAAAGGCGGAACTGACTTTTTGCAACAAATTTTCGCTTCGAAGTATGCGGGGTGGTGTAATTAAAGCGCTGGTGTGTTTACTTTGAACGTTGGTTATTATATTAATTTTCTCTGTAATTTTATATTCGTAAAGTCAATTTGTTAACTCAATTGTTTTAATTATCGAGTAAAAAATGATTTACATGTGTAATGAAGTGATCACAGTCAACAAATAGAATAATAGGCTATCCTTTTCCTTTCCCAGAATGTAGTTTTTATGCATAATTTTTCTAGATCGCAGGTGGAGAAGAAGTTTTTTAATTAATATTACTCAATAGAACCTTTGAAGGTGTACATGATAGCACAAACGTAAAGATAAGATTTTTTTTATTTATTTATTGCTGCAGGACAACAGACAGGCTGACGGCCCGCTTAGAATTTAGTAGTTACCGTCGCCCCGTAGCATCGCAAACGCGCTGCTATCCCATAAGGGAACTTGGGTCACTAATGCCAGGGTTATTATGGCGACATACTTAAGACCAAAGGTGTTTGTCATCCAGACGGGCTTGGGGCCCTATCACGTAGTGGGTTGTTTTGTCGTCTTTTACGACAGGGCGACTCCGGCCGCAGAGGTCAGTATTCTTTCTTCGCCCCTGCACGGATAAAAGAAAATTATGTATTTTTAATAACAAGTCGAATTAGAATATATGAAATCATTAGAAGAACATTCAAATACGAAAAATGAAGGAGTATTTTATTTAAAGTGGAGATTAGAACATTGATCTTATATCCTTTAGGGATTTATTCGTGCCAAGGCCACAAAAACCTCCAGGCTTAAGCTTACTTCAGTCAGATCTTACATTTTGCAAAAAAGTTCAGATTGTAAAATACTCGCCATTTTTATTTGTTTACAATTACTTTTTTTATAGTTTCAGAATATCCTGTGCATGGATTATATTCATATTATATTCATTACATAAGTAACTGAACCTAACAACACGTGGGTCAGATCCTGAAATAAATGGAATCGAATCCCGAAGGGTTTGGAGATACAATGCTCTTTATTACAGAAATTGTTCATTCATTAAATAAAAAATGTAATTATAATAAAGAAACGTGTGAACCTCTTATTAAACGCACCCTTACTCAAAAATGCACCTACTGTAAGAATACTCGGTTCACATCCATCAAAATGTTTATTGTCCATTAAAATGCTTTGAACACGGTCAACGACTCATTGAAATACGAGTTACTATGAAGCTTTAAGCTCAGACACTTTCACTGCGGACTTGACCTCTTTACAAGGCCCTTCATTCAAAAAATTTATTACAACTTTGATTTATTAAACATTTTTTTTATTATATGCGGGTATTAGCTTTCTCTATGTAAGACTATTTATCAAATATATGTGATTATATATTTATAATTACATAGTCAAATGTAGATTACTATCCAGATTTACTTTAATTTACATGATTTTTATTGCTGCCGCGTGGGCCAAATGACGTGAGGTAACTGGTGTCATTTGTGACCCTAAGATGCCGGGTAAAGTTGAAGGGACAGGTCTATAAGACCATCATTAGGCCTGTCCTTTTATACGGCTATGAACCGTGGCCGGTATTAGAGCGACACAAGCAAGAGCTGCGTGTCACGGAGATGAATAATGCTGCGGTGGATGTGTGGACTGACGCGGAAGGACGCAGTCTTCATGTCCGTGATATTGCGGATAAATTACAAGAGTGTCGGCTCCGTTGGTACGGCTACTTTTTTCGGCAACCGGATGCTTCCGTGGGGAACAAATGTCTGGCCATGCCGCCTCCGCCGGGCCCCGGCAGGAGGGGTAGGCCCAAAAAGTGCTGGCTTGACGTCGTAAAGGGTGATATGCGTGATAATGGGCTCACTACCAGGGATGCTGAAGATTGTGCGAAGTGGAGAAGAAAAAGTCGGAAAGCGGACCCCGGGCGCCGAAGCGAGAGTTTGGGCTGCAACCGGGATTTAACGCAAGGATGATGATGATGACATGATTTTTGTTGAATAATGAAAATAATAACATCTACCGTCATCTACGAGTGACTTCGTCTGCTTCGATATATTATCTACACCTAAAGAGAAATTACAAATGTGTGTGTATCATATATTCATAATAAATAATAATAAATTTACTGGGACAATTCACTCAGTGCTATCTAGTCCCAATATAAGTAGGAAATCACTTGTGTAATGGATATTAGACAACTGATAATATACTATTTAAATAATTTTCTTTCCTAAATAATTGTAAATAACCGCGGGATGCGAGACGAGAATCGAACCCATGTCCTTTATAAGTGTACCGTAATAATGGCTAATAAGCGATTATGTCACAGAGTTCGTCGAAATGTAGATTGTACATGATTGATCTAGTTAAATTGTTGTAAAACAGAACAAATACATTACTATCTATGAAATTTTCTTGTAAACACATGTATTAACAACAAATGAAATCTAAGATACATACATATCTCTTTTTATAATAATCTCTTTTTATAGATAGATAAATATTTAAGGATTTTTTTTATTGCTGTAGGACAGCAGACAGGCTGACGGCCCGCTTAGGATTTAGCAGTTACCGTCGCCTATAGGTGTTTGCAACGCCAATGGCATCGCGAACACGCTGCTGTCCCATAAGGGTACAGGAACTTGGGTCACTAATGCCGGAACACAACACAAGGTTATTATGGCGGCATACTTAAGACCAAAGGTGGTCTAAATTGCTATAATATGCTACATAAGTATCGGCATACCCATCAGCAAATAGGTGTTCTCCGTAGAGTCTGAATAATGAAGACAATATACCAACAACGCCTCAACAACTCCCCCATCCCTCCGAATAGCGGCATAGTACTTGTAATTCTGTTTACTCGTTTATATTCTTTTCTTTTTACGCTTTCGATTCGGTACGCTTGCGGGGCATGGGTTCGATTCCCGTCTAGCGTCTAGGTTTATGTATTTATTTACACCAGAAAATTGTATACGTAGTATATCAGTTGTCTAGTACCCATAACACAAGTGCACCTTAGTTTGGAACTAGATGACGTTGTGTGATATGTCCCTATATATTTATTTATTTTGTAAATAAGTACATATTATACATAAATACCCAGACGCTAGACCGGAATCCCACCAGTGGACTTGCGTCACGGAAATTGTCGAAGTCGTTATCGATCTATTACGACCAGTACAAAACGATAGTAAGGAAAAGACAGCCTTCATTCCAATGTTATATGTTCGTCATCTTATATACTATTTATTTACATCCACGCAGGTAATGTCTACACTTTCATCATCATTATCCTAGCGTTAAATTTTGGTTGTAAACCAAACTAATGCGAGTCCATTGGCACGTATATCACACTTTACGACGCCAAGACAGCACTGTTTGGGTGTACCCCTCTTACCGGCCCGGCGGAGACGGCATGACTAGACATTTGTTCCCCACGTAAATAACCGGTTGCCTAAAAATGTGGCCACATCAGCGATGGCAACACTCCTGCAATTTATCCACCATGTCAAGGATATAAAGACTGAGTTCCTAACGCAGTCCTTCCACGGACCGCGGACGTCTACCACAGCATATTCATCTCCGTGACACGCAATTCCTGTTTGTATTGTATACACTTACTTTCGATTATATGCAATTATAATCGAAAATATTCGGCAATTGAAGACTCGTATAAAAATCACGCTATGAAAGAAAGTGATATGAATCTTAAACAATACACTATCAAATATCCATTAAGTAATAGAATTACGCAAACCATATCCAATCTATATTATTGGTGATATCTCCGCCAGAACATGTTCGTGGCCCACGCAAGGCTACGAAATCATTAAACGCTTATCTACACCAAGACAATCTACACCCGCCCATTCAATTATTAAGGCGGCATGCGTATACGCTTCATGAAGAGCTTTTTATAGTGATGTACCAATATATTCAATTTCTCGATAATAATCAATTTAATTTATTTTTAAAATACAATTGATTAATATTTGTGACTAGAAATAAATTCTTGAACTAACGAGAAATTGATTCGTAATTCAATAAATGTATGCAAATTTAACGTAAAATTAATTATTAAATTATAATTAATTTTACGTAAACAGACGTTTCATCCATTATTTTAATTCTAGTATTCATCGGAATATCTAGATTTAAAAATACATATTGTAAAAGATTAAAAGATAATATATATAAATTAAATAAAGATTTACAATAAAGTTTTATCTATGTATCTATCCATATATTAATACGTATAATACGTATATAATATTCTGATATTGTGATTCTTTTATCTTTCAATTTTCTGTTAGATTTCAGTACGGGCTAATCTTTAAAACCTTGTGGACACCAGTCACTATGAGACTAAGTAACGCATCATAAATAATCGATATTTTCATCGATGCCACTTATCAGCGCTTGTAGTGGTCTTATAAACATCGATATTGGGTATCGCTAATTAGTTAGCCGGTGAAAGTCACCGGCCGAGTGACCACAATCCGATACACGGTGTTTCGGCGATGCCGATTTTAGATTGATTCTACTTTCGTTTTTGACTACTCTTACTTACCGTTCACTGAGAGTTCATTTATTTTCGTAACTTATGCGTATTGACACTTGATCAATAATTTTTTTTATTGGACATGTACGCATGGAGTACTTTTTGATCGATGTTTGAACCATTTTTGTGGTGTATTTTAAATACGAATGGGTATTGAAAATAATTTTTGATTTAAAGTATTTATATGTTTTACTTTGTATCTATGTAACAAAAATATTAATTTTTTACACATTTTTCTGATCAGGTGAATCAGTATCGCACGGTCCAAACATAAAATTTACGGATATTAAGCCCAGAACCAATTACTTGCATCTAAATACTTTCTGTTCCTTGAGGATCTAACCCACAATGTTCAACTGTACCGTACAGGCCTAGTCCACCAGCTAGCTCAGTCGTCAATATATATTGCATTCTGATAAATAGATCAGTATCGCTTCTTGTGATTCGTCGTCAGTCAATCATTATCCACTGCTCCTTCACCCCCGTAGTTCGCGACATACATCCAAGTCCCTTTTTTTCCATCCAGCCCCGATCGACAGCTTTGCACAGGTCGTTTGCCAACGTGCTGGGGCGTCCTACACTATGCTTTCCTAGACGCAGTCTCCACTCTAGGACACGTTTGTCCCATCGGGTCTGCGACAGACGTGACCGTTCCACGTGCAGATATATTCAATATAGGAAATTGAATGAAAATATTTGGTACAACAACTTTTTAATATCCAAACCCTAAAAGGAATAGCTTGCAACCAAGTACCGGTCTTTAATCAACTGGTAACAGCAGGTGACCTTTTTCGAGGCTTAAGAAAAGAGATACAAAAATAAAAGTAAAAAATATAGCTAACAAATTATTAAAAATCTTCCATCACCAAAACAACTAATCAAGATGCGATAAACAAGAATCATCTATTCAGCTATGTGTGCCAGCAGGTCTTTGAAGTAGGTTTATGTTGTAAACAAGTTCCCAAGTCGTTCACCAAGTATACCATCGATGCTATTGTTTGCAACAATTAATACTAACTGTCAACTTCGATCCCACGTGAATATGCTTCAAAAGGGATTGTAATGTTAATTATTATAAATGTACTAGCTGTTCCCAGCCACGCTTCGCTGTGGTACATTGTTACTGTACCCTGCCACGCTTCGCTGTGGTACATTGTGACTGTACCCTGCTACGCTTCGCTGTAGCACATTGTGATTGAATGGTTGAGAAATAAAAAAATAGATAAAAACAATCCTTACTGCGGATTATATATCATGCCAAAATTTCAGCTCGATCGGTGCAGAGCTTTTTGAGTTTTTGAAGCGTACACAAATTAAGATAACATTTATATATGTAAAGAAAATCGCGTAATCCATGCCATAAGAATTTATAGATGTCACATTTGACAGTGACATCTAGGAGAACAATGAGATGTTTATGAAATTAATACGTTAGTGTTTAGTGTTATAATACGAAATTGAAATTGAAATTAATACGTTAAAGAAATATCTAAACCTGGAATAAAGGCTTTAAATGTTGTTTTTTTGTCTTTACAGAAAAACGCAATTGTCTTTATTTCAATTATCAGAGTATAGTGTCATTATATGTATATGTATATATATATATATATATATATATATATATATATATATATATATATATATATATATATATATATTTAAATATATATATATATATATATATATATATATATATGTATGTATAGATTTAATAAGTTCTAATTACTATTTTTACTATACACATGTTTGTACATTTTTATCGATTAGTATAATGTACATCTTCTTCCTGCCCTTATCTCACACTATGTGTGGTTAACACAAGATATTCTCTCCTTCCAACCTCTTTTGTTAGCCGTCATCATAACATTCACACCCTTTTTAACCGACGAAAAAACTGAGGAGGTTATTAATTCGACACGTATATTTTTTTCTTTGTTTTTCTTTTTATTTAAATATGACCACGCATAACTTTTTACAGAGTAGTCCGATTTTGAGAAATCTTCTTTTATTGGAAAGGGTATACCCTGAAGGTGGTCCCATATAAATTTGAGAAAAAAAATCCAACCCTAAGGGTACGAAAACAGAGAATGTTTGATTGTTCATTCGCTGATTATATCTATGACCACGCATAAATTTGACAAAATTGATTTATTCACCATATTATCTTTTACTTAATCCATATTTTTTTGGTCTACCTCTCTTCTTGTATTCATTCACTCTCGTCTCTATCATTTTTATTGTTATATATATATATATATATATATATATATATATATATATATATATATATATATATATATATATATATATATATATAACATTTGTCTCTTCCCATTATATGGCCATATCACGCTAGTCTGTTACTATATAATATGAATTAGTAACTTTGTATGTTCATACTAGTCGATAAATTACTATCGATATTTAAATTTATAAAACAAGAGCATATTAACAATCAATCTTACTCTCTTAAGGTTACTCAAAAGCCTCCAAGGAGAGTCAACAAGCCTCTCTATAATCATCTAGTAACCAATCTTTTTTCACGTGTCTCTGTTCCTTCACAAGAGAAATGGTAAAGAATGAACCGAGCTCCAAAACCTTGATGAAACACCACGTAAATGAAGAAGTGCGAACTATGATGGTAGCTAGACATGTTAGCCATCACGAATTATAAAAGATCAAGCGATAATGAAAATATCTTTATTTAGCATGTTAGGCTAAATCCATTAATTCTAAAATAAATTCTGAAACAATTCAAACGTACATCGTGACAACGTTATATTAAATATTTAAAGTCATATCACGAACACTACATTAAGCTCAGGTGCAAATTACACTGTAACTTTTGTTAATTAAATCACAACGCTCTCAACTCGGTAAAAGTTTCAGCGAAAGCAAAAGTAACAAATCCAAAATGTCATTGACCGTACTTGTCACGATGTCGCCTAAATATATCACGACTTAAATATAATTGATATATTCGCACTTTTGTTTTTGGGTATATGCCGTCTCGCTCGAACGCTATAGCACGAATGACATTTTGACGTTGTAAGGTGATAGATCCTCGAAATCCTCTTGACAAGGTGAAAGTGTGAAAACTTTCGATTCCGTTTAATTAACTGATGATATAACTTTTGTACACAGAAATTTAAATTGCAATTTCTAAACGTTAACTAGGATGAACTTGAGGCTACTATTTACGGAAGTAATAATGAAAGACAAATCAAGAAAGTGGTTTTTCATGGTATGACTACGGTTGAAGAAAACCTCTAGGTTGCGTAAGAAGTAAATGAAAGCGTTGAGGACTGGTATGCTATTTAGTTCTCCAGTTAGTGAGAGAGAGAGAGCTAGGGCTTCAAAAGTGTAGCCTTTGATGTCAAAAGCTTGGTGTATAGAGATAATATGCATACTCGATAATACTATTGTGATATGTAAAACGGAGAAGACAAATCAGAAACTAACTAGAGAACTAAATAGCATACCAGTCCTCAACGCTGTTAGGGTAACAGAAGTTACTGACAACAACAGTAAAAGGACAACAGATTTGAACGCTAATCCACTACGGTGACACTCTGCTGGTCACTCCATGTCACCAAAGGGACGTCGTCTACGGCAAAGGGGAAGAAGAATTTACTAGATTGTGAGATAATCAGATCTCATCTATTGTTATTTATATATGTCAGTTTAAACAAAACTGAAACTACATTATGTCATCGATCACTATCTTAAACTTAATGTACATGAGCGCTGCACTTGAAAATTCGAGCATTACATGTATGCTTAACACCACGTAACTAAATATCATTAATCAAATTAGTATCTTAACAATGATCTCAAACTGTCACGACCAGGACGGCCTATTGTCGCAGTGTACTTTCAGTTTCATTATACCCAGGTTCAATGTACTTAGATCTAGACCAGTGATAGGTTACGCTGCAACCGTCGTGTATTTGCTTGGTCTAAACGTCGCATTGATTGCATGAATGAAGGAGCTTGCTCATTTACTTGCTAACTATAGTATATGCAATATTTGTAATTCCTTCGACATGACTTACGCAGGTTCATTCAATTAAATAACGGAGAAAGCTGTTATGGTTAGGCATTGCGTTTGGTTTTCGGATTTGGTATTGAACGGAATTTATTTTTGTAAAAATTAAATTTATCGAAGTCGAATTTTTCACATGGGATATGTCTGTACAAGAACAGAGAGTGTCATGAAAGAGCACCAATAAATGAATGATAAACCAAGAAGGAACTACTCAGTTTTATCCGTAAAATTGATAGTCGCAACAACCGGTAAGGTACAAATTCAGAAATCTTTGATGATGGTCAAGATGTTAAAAATAAAGTTGCTATAAACGGTCCTGCAGCTCTGTAACAGGCTGAGGACAGAGTGTTGTGGAAGCAGTTCATCAACGTCTCCGTGAAAGCTTATCAAGACGGGCACGACCTTCAGTAATGAAGAACACGACGAAGAAGAAACGGTTTTAACTGTTGTAATATTTAACAGTACATTACTTCCTCTTCTAGCAGCAATAATCGTCTCAGCGTTTTGAAAAAAAATATTGATGTAGCCGAGATCGAAAATTGGTGCAATTTTTAAGTTATAGTCAACGTTTTTAGGCCTTGGTCAATTTATTATAAGAGATTGTTCTCTAAGACATAATAGTGTAAATAAAAATGTTGTTTAAATCGTTTGGCATTAGTCATTTAAAATGAATCGATCCAGCTGAATGAATCGATGACATAATTTCAAGCTTAACCCGTTTTCTGTGTAGATGACGATTGTATGCCAATGAAATAATATAGTAATGTCATAAAACAAAAGTTAAATACTATTTTCAAATATGCTATTTTGGCAGGGCGATGTAATTGATCCTTCAGTATTTGCGATGCTTGTTACAAATAATGTAATTGTATTTTGTATGGCGCAAGTAATCTACAACACATTGCCAAAAACTTTTAGAAATCTTAGAGATAGTTTCTGTCAATCTAGGTAATTTTATAACAAGTATTTAAGAGTAATATTTATGAATATATATTTTATTTGTCGTTATTTCAATTATTATTTTATTGTAAAAATTAATAAATATGCAATAATGAAGTTATATAATATATATAATTTAGAAAATTCCGCGACTAATCTGTAACATCCAATCTAGCAACACGCCATGTTTCAAACATTAATATTATCGTATAATTATTTACCTAGGTTTAACAATAAAATTACGTTTAATAGAATTAGAATTCAATCCGGTAGCATCGTAAAACCTTTAACACTTCAAGATAAATAACCCACATAGAATGTAATAGTCTCTACACTGCTTTCCCTTTTATAATCTGTGATCGTACATAAACAAAGATGGCTCCCAACATTAAGTTAATTAACATATGAAATCATTCCCACGTTTCGTGAAGGCAAGATTTTATAAAATAATTGAAATTAGTATGTTTGATTATTGTTTACTAAACTTTTACTATAATTCAATAGCGTATTTAAATACATAAATTTAATTTTAATACGTTGTTGACGTAAAAAATTATTATTAACATTTTTATGGTACTATGCAATTTGTCAATCAATAAAAAACTTTTTGGGTCGTCTCTAATTTTATAAGATAGTACTTATATTACAACACACGATTGACAGACTTAATTAAAACTAATAAAATATATTTTGGCAAGTAAATATAAAATCTCTCTTTATTTAACTATACAGTCCTTATTGTTTTTTTATTTACTAATTTTTTGTTACAATAAAACTAGCTGAATTCTTGTCATTCACACACCTTACACAGTAAAAAATAAAGTTAAATGAGTGAACACATTTTGAACGCTTAAATTCGTTGGTGATAAAATTACCAAATTTGAGTTTGTAAAAACTATAAGGTACCTACATCAAAAGGAAATAATTTTTAGTAGCTATTTTATGTGTTCAAGGTATTTGGACTACAGACAGAAGTTATAATCAATATAAATAAAATGATAGAGGTCTTCTGTTGTGCGCGCATCACGGCAAAACTACTGGATTTTTTTTAGATACTTGACACTCATCTAAAAAAAATTATTGTGATATCTCCATTTATTATGAAGTTATTAAAGTCCTCGAATGGCGACCGCGTACCGGAAGACGCAATGTTGGTAGGCCCCCCCACAAGATGGACCGATGATCTGGTCAAGATCGCCGGAATAGGTTGGATGAGGGCAGCGCTGGACCGATCATCGTGGAGATCTTTGGGGGAGGTCTTTGTCCAGCAGTGGGCGTCTTCCGGCTGAAATGATGATGATGATGATGAAAGTTTTAAGAAACAACGATTTTTATCAGCACTACGTCTTCACTGATGTGTGTTTTCTTGCCGCGGAGAAGTGGGGCAAACGGTGTAGCGCGCATGCGTACGAAAACTTCTCATATTATTTCGATTTAAATTTTTCTGTTATTCGCCCAGCGAAGCAGACGGGAATAACTAGTTCTTTAATATTAACATTTGAGAGTTTCTAATAATGATTCATCTTATCCATGCAGGGGCGGAGAAAGAATACTAACCTCTGCGGCCGGGGTCAGCCTGTCGTAAAAGGCGATAAAACAACGCACCCTAGCTACGTGGTAGGGCCTCAAGCCCGTCTGGATGGCGACCACCTTTGGTCTTAAGTATGCCGCCATAATAACCTTGTGTTGTGTTCCGGCATTAGTGACCCAAGTTCCTGTACTCTTATAAGACAGCAGCGTGTTTGTGATACCACTGCTAAATTCTAAGCGGGTCGTCCGCCTATCTGCTGTACTACAGCAATAAATGAAATCTTAATTCCAACTGAAAGGTCGTAGGTTGAATGTTGGCCAGCGCACTCCTTTTTTGTCTTGAGGTAGCCAAATTACTAGCACTGCCCGGATACGATACTGGAAAGAAACTGACGTGGTTATTTATACCTCAAGTTTTATCCTTAGCGGTGGCCTCCTTTGTTACAGCGGCCAGCAAGCTGAGATGAGATGACCAGCGACCACCTTAAGCTTCATATAGGGTCACAGGATACAATGTTGGTTATTGCTATGTTACAACATTTGGTCATATAATGCATACAAACGCCACGCGACAAGGAAAATAACAGAAATGAAAATGGATAGATACCAGCGAAGGGGTAACTAAAGATAGATGGATTGCGTAAAATATGATAAGGCGAAAAAATATGAATATTGAGATGACAGCTAAAAAAGGAGAATGGGGGGAGAGAACATGTTGTGCTGACTCCATATAATATGGGATAAGGATAGGAAGAAGAAGCTATGCTAAAACGTGAATTCACTTAAAACCAGAATTATAAACAGTTATATGGACATGATAATGAAATTTTTAGTATAAGATTACATTTATTACATATACGTATAGATTGTGAAGTTAGTCGAAGAATTGACAATTGGAAATCCCATGTTCATAATGATGCGCCTTTGAGATGAATGGATAGAGAAAGCATATTAATTGTAGGCTTCTGAACCGGTGTTTAGTTTCACCTATTAACGTAACTTTTAAATTACGATTAATCGGATTCCTGCACCATGAGTAGTGTTTCCTGTGAATAACTTGGAAACTTGTTCGTTATTTGATAAGGGTCATTTAAATTAAAATTATTACTGTTATATGAGTATATATATTGTCTATGTATTGTTTATGGGTAGAAAGAAAGATGACTGCGGACGATAATTTACTTCAAGGAAAATGGGTGTTTTATTTATTGCTGTAGGATAGCAGACGTGCTGACGCCAATTTAGCGATTACCGTCGCCTATGGGTGTTTGCAACGCCAGTGGCATCGCGAACAGGTACAGGAACTAGGGTCACTAATGCGGGAACACAACACAAGGTTATTGTGGCGGCATATTTAAGTCGCCATCCAAACGGGCTTGGGGCTCTACCACGTAGCTAGAGTGGGTTGTTATCGCCTTTTACGGCAGACCAACCCTGGCCGCAGAGGTCATATTCTTTCTCCACCCCTGCACGGATAAATATGCTGTTTAAAAATGTATGTCTACCTGCAGATTAGTGTTGTAGTAAACCAAATCAAATGTAAAATAATTGTTTGCAATCATATAAAGCGTGCTTTCCGGCTAAAATATAGCAAGGAGAAGTGTAGCGATACTTGAGCAACCAAGAGGGTATGAACTCGATCACCCTCTGACATGTATTTATTAGATACGTTTATGACCTCATTATATTAAATATGCATCTTCTCTCAAACTGTGCACATTAACGTAGTGACAATTAAGAAAAATAGATATTGAAACCTGTGTAACTTTCAAATTAATCTAGCTCCAAGTGTAAAGATACTAGAAAACGCACTTTTACTTTAAAGTTTTAACTAAATACCGCATACTCTTCTTATTTTTAATCCTTTTCTGATTATCATTATGTGTCTATGTTCTGCTTTTTTCTTTTGTCTAAATCTACTTTTAATGTAATTTTGGTTTGATAGTATTGTAAATCAATTGCAATGCACAATAAATTTTATAATTAATAGAATTTACAAAACTGGAAAATTTAAATAACGTACCAAAACAAATATAATAATATAAATTGAAGTCAATTGATTATACGCAAACCATCCGAAAGACGATCAATGAAAATCTAATTTGATTTGAACATCAGTTGCTTAGTTGAGCGTATTGTGATAGTTAAATTGTCCGTATTGAAATCATGACACAGATTGATATCTTATTATCATCAACTGAATCAATGAAACCATGGTTAATACGTAATTTTTTAACATTGTATAAGCAACAATTCTTATGTTTAAGACTCATAATTTGTAGAGCGTAAGACTAGCAGTAATATTTTTTAATGCTATGTTCCGATCCAATTAAACTTTGGTCCTAAGTTTACTTACCTAATTTTAAATAGATTTGAGCTTTTTTCCGTGCTTTTTCATTAAAAATGAATTATATATGTATCTTGTTTTAAGAGTGGCATTTTTTAAAGTAAGCAATTTAGTGGAGGGGGCTATACGATGCCATAGAATTGCCAAAGTATCAAAATAGGCCCCGACCAGTGGTCGGATCTAACAGTTTTGTACTAAAATGAGTACCTAGATTCAAGTACTATAAAATAAACTATAGATTTAGATGAAACAAATCTTCAGTCTCGGCCATGAATCAAAAATTAATATTTGCATCAATATTTTTACAGGTCTCAGGAACAATTTGAGACCCACGAGTACCGTTTAGGCTTTAATACTGTAATAAGACCTGTCATATTGTATGGATCGGAATGCTGGATCACAAAGGGGAAGGATGAAAGTTTATTGCTGCAGCAGAGATCTGAATGTTAAGATGGATGAATGGAGTTACAAAAAGAGATAAAATTAGAAATGATTGAGAATGAAAGAAGCGTTAGTGATTGAGAAGCTGAAAAGTAATAAGCTAGCCAGGTATGGCTGTATGCCACATAATTCGAAGAGAAGATTATCATATGGAAAATGCTAGATATGAGAGGGGATGGATGCAAAAGGAAAGATAGACCAAATAAAAAATGGATGGATTGTAGATAGATAGATAGATAGATAACACTTTATTGTAAACCAATTATATAAACACAATGAAACTTATTTACACAATCAATGAGTACTTGACTTACAATGGGCGGCCTTATCGCTACAGAGCGATCTCTTCCAGGCAACCCGGGCTATAGAACATTATTGGTGTTACATTGATGTGGAAGGGAGGTATGGTAATAAATAATAATTACATTTTATTTACATAATAAATAGATAATATACATAAAATTCAATAATATATATAAAATATAATAAATAAATAGATAAACATACTTAAATATCTATATTTGTAGAATACATAAATAAATATATGTTTTGTTGTTACACTAAAGATAGGTAGTGATTTTTAACCAATTTTTAAAAGTTGGTAGTGACTTAGCTTGTCTTATAGCAATAGGCAGTGCATTCCAGAGTTTGATAGCATGAACAATGAAGGAGTTATTATAAAAAGAAGAAGTATGAACAGGAGTTTTAAGCGATAGTTCAGTAGATGTACGCAAATTTCGGAGGCCAGACGAGTTAAGAAACTCGAATTGATTCCTGAGGTAAATAGGGGCGTTTGGATAAAAGATAAATTTGTAAACGAGTGAAAGGATATGAGTTTTCCGGCGAAGATGGATAGGTAACCACTTGAGTTTTGTACGAAATTCTGAAACATGGTCATATTTACGCAAACCAAATATGAACCTGATACAAAGATTTTGGAGGCGCTCAAGTTTATTAAGTTGTTCTTGCGTTATATCTAGATAGCTGGCATCGGCATAATCCAAAATGGGCATGAGCAAAGATTCTGCAAGCCTAACTTTAGTGGCAATCGGTAGGAAATTTCTGAGTCTATTAAGAGACTTAAAAGAGAAGTAAACTCGTCGGCTTAGTTCAGCGATTTGAGGTCGCCAAGACAGCTCCCTGTCAATAATAATACCAAGGTCTTTAACCTTATCACCAATCTGAATATATAATCCATCAAAATTAATTTTCGGCAACTTTTCCCATTCAACTTTAGCTAGCATTCTGGAACTACCGATGACAATAAGCTGCGTTTTTTGTGGATTGACTTTTAACCCAAATGAATCACTCCACAGCATTATTCTGTTTAAATCTGAGTTTATTGTGTGAAATGCTTTAAATAACTCAAACACAGAAGCTTGTGTGTATATCTGCAAGTCGTCTGCATAGAGGTGAAAGGATGAAGTTAACTGGTTGGAGATGGAGTTAATAAAAATTGAGAACAATAATGGAGACAAAACGCCACCCTGAGGAACACCAGCAATCAAGTCACGCCAAGACGAATAAGTTTCATCAAGCCGGACTCGCTGCCGACGACCATAGAGGTAACTTTGAAACCAGCCGATCACTTCAGGAGATATGTTAAGAGTAGAAAGAATCCCTAATAATACATCGAAATCGACGGTATTAAACGCGGTACTAAAGTCAAGTAACGAGAGCACTGTTAGCAGACCATTATCCATACCATACCGGATATCATCAGTTATTTTTACTAATGCTGTAGTTGTGCTATGACCTGGGCGAAAGCCTGATTGAAAAGGGTTCATTAGTAAATTTTTATTTAGGAATGCGCTCAGTTGCTTGTGTACTAATCGCTCCAAGACTTTAGATAAGAACGGTAAAATAGATATAGGTCTAAAATGGGATAAAGAAGTAGGGTTCGATTTTTTAGGTAGCGGGATTACTTGGGCTTCCCTCCAAGCTGAAGGGAATGTACCGGAAGACACAGAGTAATTTAATATGTGAGTAAGAACAGGAGTAATAACATCCAGTATGGGAAGGATCATATTACGACTAACACCATCAATACCAACAGCATTAGAAGCAATAGACCTAACTGCACTCTTAACATCACTATCAGAAAATCGACTTAGAAAGAAAGGAGGATGATTGGGAGTAGGTAGTGAAGATAGTATGTTCAAAGTATTTGATTTTGTCAAAGGATCAAAATCGGAAACAGATGAAAAATGCCGGTTGAGATCATCAACACTGAAATTTTTACACACAGGATGTTCAGGTTGTCGGCCTACTCCCAAAGAACGAAGAAATTTCCAAACTTTTGCTGGATTTTCATTTTGGACTGACTCGTGTATATATCGGCGTTGTGCGTCCCTACACACTCTATTGCAGCGATTACGAGCATTCACATAGGCTAACTTATTGTTATCATTTGGATTTGTCTTAAATTTAGTCCTGGCTTTACATTTTTTATGCATTAAAACTTTGATATCTTCAGTGAGCCACGGCGCTGGTAGATGCTTTATTTTAATTTGACGCAAAGGTGCATGCAAATCATACAACTTCAATATGGCTGTATTAAATGCACACACCTTCTCATCGATAGATTCTGCCTTGACTACCCTGGTCCAATCAACCTCACGAGCATCTTTTAACAGATCATTTAAATTTATACCACTAAAGTTACGCTGCAATATAATCTTAATCTTAATTATGATGATGTGAATGTAAAAGATGATAGGGCAAAAAAGGAGTGAATGTTCAGATGATGACTAATAGAGGAGAGAAGAAGAAGAGGACATGTTGTGCTAACTCCACATAGCTGGGGTAAGGCAGTAAGAAGAAGATTGCATCGCTTAATATAATTAAAATTTCTTCCGTACTCGCGTTACATTTGAATATTCTTCTAATATCTTCTTTATGAAAGCCATTCAGAAAAGTTTTTTTCAACTGGATCAACAATTTAAGAACTTTATTAATTATATAAATCTGTACTAATACGTTTGTAATATAAAAATAATTATAAAATGTCTTGATAAATGTTATGAAAAGTCAATGTCAAGGTTATTGTAATGTCAACGGTCCGACGCGCTTCGTGGTTTACGCAATGCGCTCGCGTACCGTAACGATCCATTTCTTAACTAGATAAAGCAATTATTTACTCTGTTCATTCATTATTAACGGCAATTGCTGTTAATATAAAAAAAAAATATACTTATAATTATAAGTATATATTTTTTTTGTTAGTTATACGAGTAAATTTTAACTATTTTTAACTGTTTTTATATTTGTAGCTAGATTCTAACAACATAAATACCCTAGAATACAGCATGTAATATTCCGTAAAAATGTATGTCGTAGCCCTTGGATTGAAGATTTATTTGTATAGTACAAAGATGATAATAGAAAACACAATTTGTAAATTTTTTTCTTAAAAAATATACTGACATAGATGCATTTCTGGTGGAAAAAACAATCCTTCGCTCTCGTTATATATTTCGTTACCCATAACGTCATTGATTAAAGTTGAATGCCGATTGATCTTAAATTTTTTTTTGGTATCCAAGTATAAGGTTAAATTATTAGAATTTCGTCTCTTCACAATATGACAAAATTTCATACTAATATGTATGTAAAATGTAACATAAAGACGTGTGTGTCTATGCACACTATACGTCCGTGTCATACGACCCACAAAACTAAAGACGCGGTCTGTTTATTTCCGCACCGGCTCACCGTGGCTTCTCAAGTGTGCGTTCAACTTAACGTTATGTAAATTTAAAACAAAAGACTGAATTTTGATTAGGAAAGCGAATAATTTTCCAATAAATAGTTTATGCTTTTTAATTATTTCTTGTTTAATTTTTAAATTATTTTGTTGCGTTTTTTTTATAAAACAAATAAGTGTTATGAAATACACTGTTATGTTTTAATTGTATTTAGGTGTAACGGGATAAACTCAAATATATATTATAAAAATATTCAATTAATACGGAGCTGGGATTATTCCTCATCATTCACGCGTTTAACTCCGGTTGCATACAAAAATACTTGAGAAACAGTTGGTCCACTGCTGAGCATTCTTACATGGAATTTGTAGTAAGCATAAAAACTATTTTTTTTTCATACAAAATAAACTTTTTTTTAGTTGGAATATCAGACAGACTGATAGCTAGATTAATGATAAGCAGTTACCGTCGCCTATAGATGTTAAAGACGCCAGGAGCACTTCTAACACGTTGTCGTCCACGTAGGGGATCTGGAACCTGGGTCTCTTCTGCCGGAACACAACACAAGGTTACTATTACGCCATATTCAGAGACCACGGGTGATAACCCCATTTAGAGAGGCTTGGAACCCTACCACCTAGCTGGGGTGGGTTGTTAGTAATCTTACTCCGCCCTTGCACGGAGAACACTATGTTTATTATTTCACATTTTCTTCTTCAATTTTATCACTAGCCTAATATCATGGTTAAGTCTTCCATAAAAATCATAATTATACAATACTAGCTGACCCGGCAAACGTTGTTCTGCCATATAAATAATAAAATGTCAAAAAATTAAAAAAAATTTTTTGGGGGTGGGTCACCCCTAACATTTAGGGGGATGAAAAATAGATGTTGGCCGATTCTCATAGATACCGGATAAGCACAAAAAATCACTAACTCAATTTAGTTATCTGCCTACTGCCTACCCCCTAAGAACGATGGCGTGATTATTTATAGCCTATGACCATTTCTAGGTTATCATCTATCACCATACCAAATTTCATCAAAATCCGTTCAGCCGTTTAGGCGTGAAAGAGGAACAGACAGACAGACAGAGTTACTTTCGCATTTATAATATTAGTATGGATTTTTTGATTTAATACTTTTTATCTATTAGTAAACACTAGTTTTTATCTATAAATATTCATAAACACATGAAAAAAGTAAACCTACCGTAATTATCTCCAACACAAATCAGACAATAAACACAATAAATCACGGTCTACACAACACAGTTCGTTGCACCAACAATCCACAGAGTTCTTAAAAAAAAATAAGTTCGAATGTCAAAAACCACGTGCGCGGGAAATTGTTAATCTATGAATGACACGGCTGCGCGCGCGCCGTGCTAACAGTGACAAGTGTTACCGCGCAGGTGCCAGCCTCCCTCTAAACAAGGTCGGTCTCCCCACTCACACATTTCACCGGGAGAAAGTCTGCCTACATACATACAAAATTTACCAAACTGATTGACTCTGATGAATAAAACTGATGAATGAATTTGTTGCGCGGTCATAGTTGAAGATAAATTTGATAGTATGATAAGCGTGCAATTACTCATAGATTTCGTCTGAATATCTACTTAACTGGTTAATACCAATATGTGCCGGATTATAAGTTAAATATCATGAGAAAAAATTTATTACGAGGCTTGTTACTGCTTACATCGCTCAAAAAGTAATTGATAATTTTAAAAAATAAGCTTACTATATCATAATACAAAATTATTCAGCATATATCTATACATAGCGCAATACAGTAGATATTTTAAAAGGATAAGACCTCATAAAATCGTTTTTTTTTTTTTTGGGTGCAAATGGTTTTTGCGCACGCCCTTGGAAAACGCGTAGCAGGGTAATTTGGGACTCCCGTTTACATGTTCGTACGCCACTATTCTTGAGATAGGAACGTACGTTGCTGGTATTTACACTGTAATCATTCCGATGCTCCTCCGTACCTCTGGAGTACCCAGCACGTGACGTTGTATTACGACTACGTAAATATTTTTACTCCATTCTTATATCAATATTGATCTAATTCTTCATGATTTAGTCTTCTTCTTACACCTTTGCTTGCTTTAAAACCTTTTGCTAGAGTCCACAACTTTCTCATCGGAACGTAAGGTTCTAAGACGTTAATGCTTTTCAATGATAATTCCTTTCCTTTGGTCAAAGATACTACATACAACAAAATTTTTATTTACAGCAACAATCGTTTATTACCTACTGAATGTGAATTAACTAATAGTAGTGGGGTAACACTGTATATGTACCTTAAACTATACTACTGTATCTATTGTTTGTTGCTATATACATCTATGTATATGAATAATTTGGTTTTGTTAACATACTGGAGACCGGCGTAACATGGTCAAGAATCCAGTTAGAGGAATCACTGACGAAATAACTGGTTCACAAATTTAAGACCACGGGACTTTTTTGGGCATTTATTTAACAAAAAAGACTGAAAATCAACATATCTGTAAGTTAGTGAAAGTCTTCGATATATGTAGTTCAAAACACATGCAAATTGAGAGCAACTTGTGTAGACTCTGGGAGTCAACTTGTGAGATGAGAATGTTTTACAGAACACCCTGTTGCAGTTGCTCTGTGCTGCTGCTATTTCTATGTTCAACAATTTCTAGATTTATTTTTAAGTTTATTTGTATTGTTTTTTCTTAGTGCAGGGCCGGAGTAAGAATACCAACCACTGCGGCTGGAGGCTGCCTGACGTAAAATTTGACAAAACTGTCGTAACTTGGCCACCTGGATGGCGACTAATCCTGGTCTCTAAGTATGCCACTACAATAACCTTATGTTATATTTTGGCATAAGTGACCCAGGTTCCAGGTCTCCTACGCGGACGGCAGCGTGTTAGCGATTCCCCTGGCGTCAAAACATCTATAAGTGGCGTTAACTACTTACTATTAAATGGACCGTCATTCTATTTGCTGTTTCTCAGTAATTAAGAAACTTGGGGTATAAGTATAATGGAGCTGAAATATTTTCTCAAATCACATAATTAAAACTTGTCAATTTGGCAAGCCTTCAATGTATTATGGAGCAAACTAGTCCCGGAATCGGTGTCTTAATATACATAATGTAGAATATTTCTATTCAGAAAAATATTTACAATTGAATTGAAAATAATTTTTATTTGTATTATTTACGATATTTAAAAATGTTTTAATATAGATCGTTGTAATCTTGTAACAGTCAATTGATTTCCCTGGCGGCGTCAATATAGTGTTTCTATGAAAAGTTGTTCATTTGAAAATGTAGATCAGTAAAAAACTTGTTTAACTTTTTCACTCGCGACTAAACATACGAATATGGGAGGCAGGTTTCGACTTACATTGTTGCAAAAGTAAAATCTTGTCATCAAAGTATAGGATTGCGAGATGAGAAAATTCTATGACACAGTTATCGAAGATTGTGACAATTTTAACGAGATTGCGAATATGGTGGTCATTTTGAGTAGGTAATTATGTTTACAATAAACTGTTTCTGATGAAAGTCACAGAATCAATGTTGATATAGTGATAACCCTAGATATATGTTTGATAACCCTACTATCTTAAACAAGAACTTATCTATATTTCAAAATGCTAGTTAATGTAATAATTTTTTTTATAAAATAGTGAAAGTCATAAAACAAGAAATATTTCGCGTACGTATTCAGTAATTGTTAGCTAATAAGCTCATCAGAGAACCACTGATCCGTTCAATCATATAATGATCCATGACATTCAACTCTAAAGCGGTGATTGATTAATCTTTGATCGGATTGCGGCAATCAACAATTAATTTCAAGTAGCTTCCCGTACACATTTATTGCAATTGACAAGCGTATACAAATGGGAACGTAAGATGTAACTTATTTTTAAAAATTGATATGAGTTTAGAATTAACTTTTTTTATTGTCATAAACCAGCAGACAATACGGCCTACTTCAGAGTAAGCAATCAACGCCTATGAATGTTTGTGACGTCATCTCTAACATGCTGCCCTCCGCGTTGGGTGCAATCTGGGTTATTTATACCGAAACACAAGGTTATTATGGCGGCATACTTAGAGACCAGGGTGCTTGCCATCCAGGCAGGCTTGGAGCCGTACCACTTAGGGCTATTTTGTCGTCTTTTCCGATTCCCGTCTAGCGTCTGGGTGTTTATGTAGTATATCAGTTGTCTAGTACCCATAACACAAGTGCTATGCAACTTTGTTTGGGACTAGATGGCGCTGTGTAATTTGTCCCTGTTTATTTATTTTATTTAGTTTACTAGCTGTGCCCGCGACTCCGTCCGCGTGGAATAGTAACTTTGGGCAGCATTTCTTGTGGATATATCTTAAGGTTTATTTTGGATTACAAACCCTATAAACCCTAAAATATAAATAAATGAAATATGCAAACAGTCAGTGTTATCGAATGCAATTAAGCCATACGCCTCCGGAATATGTGCGTTCGAACTTACATAGTTCAGCCTAAGCTGAACCCTATTTCATATGATTGATGATATAAATCTGAGGTCAACTTAAATTGGACAATAAAATTTCCGAAACTTATCATTTTTAACTAAAACTATTTTTTTTTATAAAATAAAAATAGCCTAAGTTACCCCTTGTTACATCAGCTATCTGCCAGTCCCATCAAAATCGGTGCAGCCATTTCAGAGATTAGCAGGAACAGACAGACAGACAGACAAAAATTGTAAAAAATGTTGCTTTTGGTATATGTACCGTGTATACGTCCGAATGCACTTAGTAAAAAGCGGTTATTTTAATATTACAAACAGACCCTTCCATTTTATTTATTTGTATAGATTATTTACTTTGCGACAGGCGTAAGCTCAAGCTTATTCCGCTCCTTCCTTCTTACTCAATCTTAATAATGGTTATTTCACATCATATGGCGCTGACACAATATATGCCTTCCTTCGCCATATCATATTTTATGCTTATTTATCTTTATTTATAGATTGACAGAGTAAGAATAGAAGATGAGAGTAACGCCATGTGACTTTCTTATGACTAAAACAAAGCTCATGAGCGTCGACCGTGCAGGTTTACTCTATAGAGCAACACCATTGCAAATATTGAAGCTCTCGACAGGTTTCTTATCCGTGCAGGGGCGGAGAAAGAATACTAACCTCTGTGGCCGAGGTCGGCCTGTCGTAAAAAGCGACAAAACAACCCACCCTAGCTACGTGGTAGGGCCTCAAGCCCGTCTGGATGGCGACCACCTTTGGTCTTAAATATGCCGCCATAATAACCTTGTGTTGTGTTCCGGCATTAGTGACCCAAGTTCCTGTACCCTAATGGGTCAGCAGCGTGTTCGCGATGCTACTGGCGTTGCAAACACCTATAGGCGACGGTAACTGCTAAATTCTAAGCGAGCTGTCAGCCTGTCTGCTGTCCTACGCAATAAAAAAAAATATATATCTTGTATTTCAAAGGGTCTTGTGTTGCAAAGGACGGTAGTTGTGTAAAAGAAATGAAGCACACAATTGCTATGGCGAATGCGATGACTCGACTGGAATATATTTGGAGAAGCCGCAGAGTGAGTTTAAGGACCAAAATTAGACTTTCGTGTGTTAGTGTTTCCGATATTTCTTTACCGTGTCGAACCGTGCACAGTACTTGCTAGGATAAAGTATAGATGCATTCAAAGTGTGCTGCTGGAGGCGGATGATACGCATTCCGTGGACTACCAGGCGCATAAATGTATCTATTCTTGACTAACTTAAAGTAAAACATCGACTGCCCACTATCTGTCTTCGTCGCAGCTTTTCGTACTTTGGCCATATAGCAAGACGAGGGGACAACATCTTGGAACGACTGATCATAGTCGGAAAGGTAGAAGGGACAAGTGCCAGAGGGCAATCTCCGACTAGATAGTCAGACCAAATAAGGGAAAAAAGTGCTACGGGGTTAAATTGAAGGGACAGGTCTATAAGACCATCATTAGGCCTGCCCTTTTATACGGATGTGAAGCGTGACCGGTGCTGGAGCGACACAAGCAGGCACTGCGAGTCACGGATATGAATATGCTGACCGCAGTTACACCGTTACTCCACACTTCCACCGGGAAGTGTGGAGTAACGCGAAAGGACCGCGTTAGCAGCCTTCATATTCTTGATATTGCGGATAAATTGCAAGAGTGTCGCCTTCGCTGGTATGGCCATGTTTTACGGCAACCAGCTACTTACGTGGGGAACAAATGTCTGGCCATGCTACCTCCGCCGGGCCCCGGCAGAAGGGTAGACCCAAAAAGCGCTGGCTTGACGTCGTAAGGGTTTATATGCATACCAATGGACTGACCACCAGAGATGCTGAAGATCGTGCGAAGTGGAGAAGAAAAAGTTGGAAAGCGGACCCTGGGCGCCGAAGTGAGAGTTTGTGCTGCAACCGGCATTCAACGCTAAGATGATGATGAATGCTACGGGATTCCAGGGTGTAGTAAGGATTACGACAGATAGGAACCGCTGGAGAGATTTCGTTCGTTCCCGTGTGATCCCATCATGCAGCGATCACGATCTTCAGTCATGAAAGACCGACCAGAGAGAGAGAGAGAGATCTTTATTTATATTACTATTTATATATACATATTTATCCTTCTGTATTCTTGAACAAGTAACGAATCCTTATAATACACGTTTTCATCCATCAAAGTTTTGTCTTTAGCAAAATGCATTAAAATTTGGACGTGGTTATTATATGATTTGATTACAGTTACACTTGTTTAATTTAC
Source organism: Malacosoma neustria (assembly GCA_963693495.1). Taxonomy (NCBI): domain Eukaryota; kingdom Metazoa; phylum Arthropoda; class Insecta; order Lepidoptera; family Lasiocampidae; genus Malacosoma; species Malacosoma neustria. The sequence goes on from OY856383.1 coordinate 15,323,553, forward strand.
ATATAAGAACATATTTGATTTGGAGACACTTTAAATATATATAAAATGCATTTCTTTCTAATGGCGCACTAATGTATAAAGAGAACGTATGAAGGCGATGTACCATAGAATACAATATACAGTGAGGTGCACGAATACCAAACGGATTTATAAAACCACATCCGAGCTCCAGTGGGACGTTCTAGGCTGTCATTATAAACAGTAAAAATAATTCAACACCTATTATAAAAATAATTATATTAATACAGTAAATGGATATTTAAAATGCACATCAGAGTGAATAATGTTTGACTAAAACGCTAATGTATAATCTCTACCCAAAATGGCAACAGCAAATCAAAGTTTCAATGTCACTGTGACACAACGGGGAGCAGGATGCGCTCCCGGGTGGATGCTCCTCGCCGATCCAGACGCCATTACGTTTCCTTTTCCGATCAAACCACTGAGGAAGCACACACGCCACGGCCTTAAGAATCTAAATCCAAAGATTTGTCTACGACTATAAGGCGGACAAGAGGAAAGAGTTTATTTTGATTATGTTTGCAAATCGCTTATCTAAGTCCAGTTCAACCCCTCGAAGACTCAAGTCTGCGTATTCACTGCCAAGAAAACTCCGTTCGCAGCTACGTCACAGTTCCAAGGAACTCCTCTTTCCATTTCAGGAAGTATTGGGATCTTTGGTGTCGACATCACAAATTATGTGCAGTTTAGGGGACATTTAGAGAGTCAGTTTAGGTGACAACTTACTCCAAAAAGCTGGGTGTGCTAAACTGATCCAAAGAATATTTTACTCCAAGGTAATGGCTTGTGCTATATAAAGTACAGGTCAGGCCCGCATATGGAGTACTGCTCACATTTATGGGCTAGACTCCATTCAACGGCGCGCATTTCGTGTTGTCGACGATCCCATACTCACAGACGGTCTAGACACGCGTGGACTTCGGAGACTTTGCATATGTTTGCGTATTCTACCGTCTGTACAACGGAGAGTGTTCTGAGGTGCTATTTAGAATGGTGCCCTCGTCGTCTTTCTACCACCACACTGCCCGCCACCGGCTAGATTTTCATCCTCATTTCTTGGAGCCTTTTTTTGTGTACGAAATGGTTCTCAAAAACGTTCACGTTGCTCCCAGGATTTGGAATGACCTTCCGGCTGAGTTTTTCAGCGCGGTACGATATTCGGATATTCAAAAAGGCGTTATAAAATTTCTTCGAGGCCGGCAGCGCATTGATAATGTCTGTGGTATTACAGGCGTCCATAGGCGTCGGTGAGCACCTGCCAGGGTGGGCCGTTTCCCTGTCTGCTGAACTCTAGCTCTAGTAATACTTTCTCACGTTACACTATAAAGTATTATTACCATTTATGGAAGTGCTTTTCACCGGATATAATGTTTGGCAAGTTTCTTTTCCTTACAACTTTATTTACTCAGATACACAAATGTCTAAAAAATGTCAAAACGCAAAGATTTGTTGATTATATAAAAAACAGATCTAAAAACATTAAACAGCATCATAATTATCCGTGCATTAATCAGCATTATCCGTGAGGGGAGGAGAAAAAATACTAACCACTGTAGCCGGGGTCGGCATGTCGTAAAAGGCGACAAAACAACCCAACTTAGCTACGTGGTAGGGCCAAGCCCGTATGGATGGCAACCACCTTTGGTCTTAAGTATGCCGCCATAATAACTTTGTGTTGTGTTCCGGCATTAGTAACTCAAGTTCCTGTAACCTTATGGGACAGCAGCGTGTTCGCGATGCCACTGGCGTTGCAAATACCCATAGGTGACGGTAACTGCTAAATTCTAAGTGGGCAGCCTGTTCGCTGTCCTAAAGCAATAAAAAAAATACTTAGTAAATTGTGTTATGGGTAACATGCTATGAAAATCTCTTGGATCGCATTTTTTAAGACATCCAAGTTATTCTTCACACTCGTCGTTTTTTTTTTCGGGGTTAAAGTAATGAATTGGAATAACAACCTACAAGTCCAGCTTAAGCTGAACCCTATTTCATATGATTGATGATATAAATCTGAGGTCAACTTAAATTGGAAATTAAAAATTTCCGAAAATTATAATTTATAACTAAAACTATTTTTGAAGAGAAAACTTCTTTAGCGGCGTTGTGCACTTTTTTGTGATGGATAAAAAAAGGTAAACCCGCGTCAGGACACTTGATTTGATCGAAAATTCGTAAGACGGAGGGAGTTTTACTCCAGTAATACCAACCTTTTTAATAATGACTTAAGGTTTATTTTATAATGTAACTTTTAAATGATTGCATTGCATTATTTATACATATCTATTCGAATTGCGACTTTATTACAATGAAATACAGTTGAGTTTTTGAAGTGAAAACTTATTTAGGCGCGTTGAGTACTTTTTGGGTGAATAATTTTTGGTTTGTAATGTTAATGACCAATTTAAAGTTTAATCCTTGCTCATAAACACTTCTTTATAAACCGAAAATAATAATCTAATAGCTCGACGATACAATTCACAAGTTACTTAGTTTTTACTTCTATCGGCAATCCCCAAAGATTGTCCCGAATGTTTTTTTTTTATTTCGAAAGGTAGTAATTCTAGTTTATTCAACCTAGTATCACTGCGTCCAATTTAATGAACTATTGTGATCGCCACATGTAGCTCATTGGCAAAGCTTGCCTTGTTAATGTAACGAAGCAGTTTTTTGACAGGAACTGCTCGTATCTCATCTGGTTCCAGCATATGCTTCCCTAGTATGAGGTTACGTTTATGCATCAGGGAACAGCAGTGGCACAACAGGTGCAGAGGTGTTTCATCTGCCTCGTTACAAAATCTGCAGACTTTGCTATCCCTGATCCTTATGATACTGAGGTGCTTGTTTAGGCAGCAATGTCCGGCTAGCGACCTTGTTAAGGTGTATAGCTGATTCCTGTTTATTGCTAGTGCTTCGACCGCAAGCTTGCGGTTGTAGGATTTTACTAGCACTTTGGAATGATTTAAGCCTGGAATTGTATTCCAGCCCTTAATAGATTCACTGGTACATTGATCCCTGAGGGTTAGCTGGATCAGGCTTTTAGGTAGGCTGCAGCACGGTTTAGGTCCGTGCTGTGCTCCCTTGGCCCCTATTCGGGCAAGTTCATCGGCTTTTTCATTGCCTATGATACCCGCATGCCCGAGGATCCAGCGAAGAATTACTTTATTTTTCTCACCTAAAGTATTTAGGTAGTCCATACTGTTTTTTACAGATTCACTTCCGTACATTCTAAAATGGCGTATACCTCTGCTTGGAAGATGGAGGCATATTTACCCAGGCTCAAGCTGGTCTTGAAGCTTAATCACTCTCCAAACACTCCACAACCTATATCATGTGTAATTTTGGAGCCATTAGTATACTATAAAAGGCTACCGCTCTTCCAAGAGATTTAGCATTTCCTCTAGCAGGGTTACCAATGATATTAAAGACCGTAAAAATTGGCGAAGAGTGTGTAAAGAAGCACACCCCAAGCATCGAAGCACAAATTTTAAGTAGCGAATGAATGAATTGATTATTTACATCATCGATTTCTAGTACAAAGTCCATTTATCACGTATGAGTACGTTATCAGGCACACCGTGGTATAGGAAGTGAAACTTCTCGCATGTGTGTCGGCAAGGTCGCCAGTAGGATACGCCGCGCGCCGCCAACTGGGCTGCTGCGTACTATAGCGATATAGTCAATACTCTCCAACAGTAAGAGAAAGTTATATGATTATATCGAACTTCTTGAACTTTTTAAACTTAAAATGCACTGCAACAGCTAACATCTTTTCCATAGTTCTACTCTTAGGTATTGACGCAGGCGTCTTTCTGTTGCCCACGCATTACAGAATAGAACAGCGTAGTTTTTATCGGGTAGTTTCGAACAGTCTCTTACAAACTCTCACGAGCTTGGGACGAAATGCAAAAAGAGAAGTATAGACACGTAAACTTAGACTTTTTTTATTGCTGTAGGACAGCAGACAGGCTGACGGTCCGCTTAGAATTTAGCAGTTACCGTCGCCTATGGGTGTTTGTAACGGAAGTGGTATCGCGAACACGCTGATGTCCCATAAGGCTACAAGAACTGGGGTCACTAATGCCGGAACACAACACAAGGTTATTATGGCGGCATACTTAAGACCAAAGGTGGTCGCCATCCAGACGGGCTTGAGGCCCTACCACGTAGCTAGGATGGGTTGTTTTGTCGCCTTTTACGACAGGCCAACCCCGGCCGTAGAGGTTAGTATTCTTTCTCCGCCCCTGCATGTGAGTGTTTTTATGCGTGTAAAGATTAAAAAAGATTCAAAGACCAACTAGTGTTAATGTTTGCAAGATGTAAATGGATGTTTGTAAGTAATTGTTACAATTACTTTGAGTAATTTTACTATGCCAACTACTTATTCCTCATTCACATTTTATAGGTAATTTTATTATTACATTATAATATTCAGTATTCTGTTTGAATATAATGTTTTGATAAATAATCCGTTCATTTAATTTTATTTAGAAGCCGGGTGTAAAACCCAAAGAAACATGAATAGTCTTTAGACAAGTAATTGTGTTTATACTAATATTTCTTGTAAAAATTAATCAATAATAATTTCTTTCTAAAAATATTAATTTCTTAGTCTCTAATTAATTCGTATTTTTTAATATAATTACTATATTAAAAAATACGAATATAAAATACGAATAACTCAACTACCTATATAATAAATGAATACCAAAATGTCTTCTTCTTTTTCTTGCTTTTATCCCAAACTATGTGGGGTCTGCACAATATGTTCTTTCCTACCACTCTCCTTTATTAGTTATTATCTCAATCAATCCAAACCAAACCAGTCCACTCATCTTTGCTTTGGTCTAGGCATTTTCCTTGTTAAATATACGCACAGTAATGTAGCGAACGGCGTGTATGAACGAGCGCAAGCCCACGTGCCCACTGGCCCGGATGCGCGGCGTGTTTTTACGATGATCCCATGCTCTAAACGACTGTTTACGAGCCGGTGCTTTTCTATTTACGGTCCCCATAGCCTTTAATTATTATTTAAATAATATTTAACTTTTCATTAGATTTAATCTCTCTATATACGTGTTGATTACTTTGTTAGTAATACTTAAAAATTTAACAGCCCTTAACGTCCCACTGCCCGACCGGACCCCTCCTAGAGGGAGCCGGCCGTATACCCGCTTTGCTTTTCTAAAGAAGGTTGGTGGGTCACATATAGCGATTTTGCTAGGGGTGGTAGGGACCATCCCTAGCCCGTCTGGATGGCAACCACCCCTAGTTTTTAAAAATACCATTATAACCTTGTTGTGTCATATAGACGACAGTATCTAGTAAATTCCAAGTGAGACTGTCTGCTGTCCTACAGCAATAAAAAGGCTATTATCTCGTCGTTACATGGCATTTGTGCATAATACGCAAATTTTGTTTTTTTTAATGCTGTAGGACAGCAGACAGGCTGACGGCCCGCTTAGAATTTAACAGTTACCGTCGGCTATGGGTGTTTGCAACGCCAGTGACATCACGAACACGCTGCTGTCCCATAACGGTACAGGAACTTGGGTCACTAATGCCGGAACACAACACAAGGTTATTATGGCGGCATACTTAAGACCAAAGGTAGTCGCCATCCAGACGGGCTTGAGGCCCTACCACGTGGTAGAGTGGTGGGTTGTTTTGTCGCCTTTTACACATTCGGCGAGAAAAACTAAATATAAACATTGGGACATTTCACTCAACGCTGTCTAGTCTGAAACTAAGTTGCGTAGCAAGTAACTAAGTTGTGTTATATATAGACTACATACATACTTTTATTTTGTAAATAAATACATGTTATACATAAACACCCCGACGCTAGACGGTAATCGAACCCGTGAGCTCCGCAAGGGTACCGACGTGTGCCGTTACGCTAATGTTAGGGACACATTTGTCTGACGTGTCGTGTCGTGATGCGTCAGTAGCATATCGGTTTCATACATTTAATATGGTTAAGGACACATTTATATGCTTCTGACGCGTCACGACACGATACGTTAGACAAATGTGTCCCTAACCTAAGAGAGCCTCATACTAAGTAGATGACTGATCCAATCCATACACTTCATATCTAAATAAATATACTGAGTTTAGGTCACATTTTATAGAGACGAAATGAAATAAATTGTTGGTCATTCCTTTACTATTTGCATTGCTACGATAATAATATTTGGAAAGTTTAAATAGACAAATTGGCATAATATTTATATTAGACTTAGCGAGTTCTTTTAGAAACGTGTTCTAGCCATTATTTGTTTATATTAAACAATTAATCTCCTTTATCCTGGTCAAAAGTAAAGGTCAACTCTTGATTGGAATAAAGAGAAATGGATTAGTTGAAATGAATTTTATTTACCTTTCTCACATGTATATCTTTTAGTACGAACGCTACCATGGAATAGCAGGAACTGTGATATAGTACTCCAAGCACTTTCCAAACCATTCTAATGACCAAAGTTACATAAATTTATCGCTATGAAACGGCAGACAGGCTGACGGCCCACTTAGCAGTTATCATCGCCTATGGTTATTTGTGACGCCAGAGGCAGCGCTAACATACTGCCATCCTCGTATCGAAACTGGAACCTGGATCACTTGTGCAGGATAATACAAGGTTATTGAGGGTAGATATTTAGAGACTACGGATGGTTATCATCCAGATAGGCTTGGAACCCTTCTCTATTTTTCTTATTATTATTGGCTAACTTTTGCTAATACCACAGTAAAAGTATTTACAGGTAATTATAACGGATCAAATGACGTTAGATATAAATAAATTTAACTCGAAATAACTAAGATTTATTTTAAAAGGTAGGTTATAATTTTTATTTCATATTGGCTTGATTGACGAATATTAAATTTAATTCCAACTTTATTTTATTTTTATTTTTTTATGATAGTGACAGATTGTTACGCCTATGGATGTTGATGATGATGCAATACTAGGGGTATCGCAAACACGCTGCTGTCCCATAGGGGTACAGGAACCTGGTTCACTAATGCCAGAACACAATACAAGGTTATTATGGCGGCATACTTATACACCGGGGGTGGTTGCCATCCAGGCGGGCTTGTAGCCCTACCACCTAGCTAGGGTTGTTTTATCATCTCTTACGAAAGGCCACTCTTGGCTGTAGGGGGTCAGTATTCGCACTCCGCACTTGCATGAAAAAAAGTACGTAGTATTTAGTTTACAAGTAGCTATGGAGAGCACTTACTGTTTGTGTAATATGTAAGTACTATGAATTTTACTATGAAGCTACTAGCTATAATAGTCTAAAACAGTCTGAGCCCTGAAGCGTCGTTAATTGACTACTTCTATCTATAAAGCTTTTAGATTTATTTCTTTAACTTATATTGAATAATGAGAATGACTAGGATCTTGTAATAATTATTTTTATAAATTAAAATATTTTAATGTATACTTTCAGTCATAAAATAGTTAAAAAACGTGTCAATATCTTAATGATTAATTAATCCGTGACTTTTTTCTTGCATCGGCATGTTGTATATAAAATATAGGTATTAGGAACGGTAGTGGCAAAATGTACAGGAGCAATTGACCTGACCCGCCACAAAAGGAGAATATTGCAAAAGAGCCTTCCCCGTTGTTAAACACGATGCACCTTAAGTGTCTAATAAATGATATTAATTAGATACAGGTTTTATTAAGACTCCAAATATTCAATTAATATAATTATATAGAATTGAACAATCAGTGTCAAACAGCGTTAATGAAGTACGTAAACATTTTAATTAAGTACGTAGCATAAACAGTTAACCTCATTATTGGCATACAAAATTATAGTCTCCAAGTGATTAAGCGTTTCTTTGATAATCACCCATTAAGCAACCTCTTTTGATCACCTGAAATATTGAAGTAAATTTTTATTTTAATTTTGATTATACTCTTTATTATATTCTAATTCCTGTCTTGGTGCTATTACAGAAATATTTTTATTACTATTTTGAAAGGAATACTATCATTGTTGCACCGAGTGTGGAGCAGTACCAACATAATCCTGAATATATCCGTGCAGGGGCGGAGAAAGAATACTAACCTCTGCGGCAGGGGTCGGTCTGTCGTAAAAGCCGACAAAACAACCCACCCTAGCTACGTGGTAGGGCCTCAAGCCCGTCTGGATAGAGACCACCTTTGGTCTTAAGTATGCCGCCATAATAACCTTGTGTTGTGTTCCGGCATTAGTGACCCAAGTTCCTGTACCCTTATAGGACAGCAGCGTGTTCGCAATACCACTGGCGTTGCAAATACCCATAAGTGACGGTAACTGCTAAATTCTAAGTGAGCAGCCTGTTCACTGTCCTAAAGCAATAAAAAAATACTTAGTAAATTGTGTTATGGGTAACATTCTATGAAAATCTCTTGGATCGCAGTTTTCGCAGCAATAAAAAAGTATCTAATATTATTAAGTTTCTGAATCCATTTACACTTCGATTAAGAAAATATAACGAAGGTTTTACCGACAGGCACTCAACCTAAATACGTCCAATAGGCGATAAGGCCCGCCTACAGTTTGATGATTTGACAACCAAATATCCAATACAATCAATAAGAACTCTATTATTATGAGGATAAAAGTGTAAATATCACACTCAGAAGTTTTCGAAGCTATTCCCGTGAGGCCACTTTCCAACATGTCAATAAGAGCTTTCGCTATCTGTGACCGCGACCGTCGGTTTGTTTGTTTTACATATTTCAACATTCTTTTTTTGTACCCCATTCCCTGACGATGTAATGTGTGGAGATATCAAGATGTATCTTTTATGTGTTAATTTATTTTTTGTTAGATTTTATTATACTGAGATTTTTGACAAATTGATACGAAGAAAAGGCTTATGAATAAAAGTTTACGTTAAATTTAATAGACTATAACATTTTCTTCTGGCATCATCAATATATTATATATGGCCCTTGAGAAAGTCCTTAACTGTCAGTAAAGCCAAGTTAATAAACTATTATTAAACAGAGACAAAATTAAAAGCATGACCAAACAATTTGTTAATACGTTAGACAAGGAGGGCGATTGTTTCAAATATATTTACAGAACATTTTCTAAGTTTGGTAGGGAAAAATTAAAAGTATTTGCTTTACGACAATTGACGAAAGATGCAATTATTATCACAGTTATGACAGTTCCGGAAAGTGAAGCTTGAAAGAGTTTTGTATTGGTAATAGAAAATTTTCTAGGTAACCATAAATCATCAAATTATGAAGAAATTGCGCAAAAAATGTTGATAAGCTTTTCGAATTCAGGCGCAAATATGAGTATAAAGCTTAATTTTCTCCACAGTCATCTGAATAGATTTTCTGATAATTTAGAAAGAAAGAAATATTGTATTTCAGAAGAAGCTATACAATTACAAAAATAGTTTCTTAAGTAATAACAACAACAATAATTTAGGGCAAAAAAAAATCAATAAAAAAATGTGCTTGTCCTAAATTATTATTAAAACAGGGTCAAGCTCAGCATTTGCTGGTCAATAAGGCCAGCGCCGATCTTCCGTTTGAACCTTATTTAAATGATATCACGGCAGACTATACACAGAGAATATAGGTATATGTAAAAATACATTTTCATTTTGTTACGAATATAATATATAATAATTTTTTAGTAACTGTGCCTAATATAATGGTGTAATAAGGACGAACCAATGAATGTAAAATTAGTAAAATAAAATAAATACATATCGCTTATCTTTTTTTTTTTTTTTTTTTCTTGAAAATGATCTACCTTTTGGTAACTCATTTGAAATTACAATCTAGCCTTATACCGCTTATCGAAAATAAAATCAAAAAAAATACAACAAAAAAGTATTTCAATAATAAATTGTTTCATAGTTATAATAATTTAGGAAATTATAGTGAGGAATAAGGCGAGCACTTCCACCAGGATCTAAAAGTTTGGAGGATAGGTATCGAGGTAGACGGGACTCATCTTAATAAATGAAATAATCTAAATACTAAGTGAGCTTATCATACTTTAATTGAAATCAATTTCACGACATCAGTGACGTAACGGCTTTCGTACCAGTATTTTCATTTCACTACAAGAGACAAATAAAATCTGGGTAAAATCGTTCTTTCTTGTATGAAACAGTTCATAAGAACGTTCTTGTTGCGTTCTCTCTGGATTTCTCTGGAATGAGTTTCCGACTAAGGTTTTCCCATCGCAGTACGATATGGGGATTTAAAAAAAAGGCGTTTTAAAATATCTCAGAGACCGACAGCGCGTTGGTAGTGCCTCTGGTGTTGCAAACGTCTATAGGCGGCGCTTGTTCGCCTGCTGAATTCCAGCTATAGAAAACAAGATAATAAGATAAGCGATATCATTTAATAAAAGTCGAAGAAATATACTTATCTCGTTTTAAATCTGTACAAAGGGTAGAGATAAAATTTTACGACGTTAATTGACATTTAAATCGAAGAACCGACGGTGTTCGGGGAATCAGCGAGAGCAAGTCCATAACAATTATCGTATAGTTATTTTATTCTGGTGTTGCGTATGACCTATTTCATATACCGAATCCTTTAGTTTCACTAGCACTTGTGCTATTACGTGATAATTTGACAACCTCTGTGGCGCAGCCGCTATCGCACCTCGGTACGCTTGCGGAGGTCACAGGTTTGATTCCCGTCTCGCGTCTGGGTGTGTATTTATGATATTTATTGATTTACAGAAAAAAAATTTATGTAATATATTAGTTGTTTAGCACCATAACACAAGTGCTATGCTACTTATTTTAGGACTAGATGGCGCCGTGTGAATTATCTCAGTATATTAATTTAAAAAATAAATGATAGATATGACAGAGATCTATCTTAAAATGTTGATTACTCATTAAGAGCTATATCATTGCGGAAATAAGAAATTACATACATTTTTATAAATGTAATACCACGTAATTTGGCATTAGAATATCAATATAACATGATAAACACAAGCAGAAGTTTAACTTGAAATACAGGATTAATGAGAAATGTTAGGAAGAAACAATTATATTTAGGGTTATCACACATTGAGTAAAATTTGAGATATTTAATCGTTTGCTCTCACTGAAAACAGTGAACATGACAAAATGAAATGAAAATTTATTGTATACAGAAATATTTTTACAAGGTACAATTATCACAGTTAACATAAAATGTTTCTTAAGATTAAAGCGTACCGATGAATAAGTCCTGTTCTCCGCACTAGGTCTCATAAGAGTCGTGTGGCGGAGGGCAGTGGAGTTCGTTTCAGTCTTTAAAATAGTTAGCATAATGAGATGTTTTCTTGTTAAGATATAGTATAATAAAACTATAAATAGATATAGATACCTTACCCTGTGTGTGTGCGTTCGTGTGTATAGTTGTGAGTAGTGAGTGTGAGTGCACGTGTGTTTGTGCGCTTTGCGTATGTCTGCAGTAGTATTGATAATGAACAGTGAATAAGTATATCATAAATAACTCACAAATATATACCAAACATTAACGTGTAAATATTGATAAACTTATGCCTTGTTTATGATACATATATGATAGATGTATGTGTAATGATGATATTGTTTTTATCTAGGTATATTCTGATATGAAATAATAACAGTATGTCGACATAAGCGAAGAAATTGTACCACAAGAGAAACGACGGTAAAGGTATGCAATAGTTACACCCGTATACTGAAAAGGAAAGAGGTGTCCGAATTGAAAACTTATGATGCAATAATGATAAACATGTGGATGATGTAGAAGTTTGAAATTGTTTCCCTTCTATTTGGGAGCGTGAGTTGTTTATTCTACATATTTTTCTTAAAATAGTTTTAACCCGGTCGCATCCAAATCCAATCGAAACATACATTAGAGCCCAAGCCACATTGTTGCCAATCCATGATACTTTTCAAATTTTCGTTATATATTTCGTTAGATAAAATATCCCATATAGTCTAGCCAAATTCAAAAGCTTTTTATGCTATTTTTATTTATATAAATATACTAGCTGACCCGGCAAACGTTGTTCTGCCATATAAATAATAAAATGTCAAAAAATTAAAAAAAAATTTGGGGGTGGGTCACCCCTAACATTTAGGGGGATGAAAAATAGATGTTGGCCGATTCTCATAGATACCGGATAAGCACAAAAAATTTCATCAAAATCGGTCAAGCCGTTTCGGAGGAGTATGGCAACGAAAACTGTGACACGAGAATTTTATATATTAGATTGGGACATTTCATACAACGCCATCTAGTCGCAAAATAAGTAGCATAGCACTTGTTACACTTGGCACTTGTATATTATATAGTATCTGATATATATATTTATAGTAATATATCAAAATCAATAAGTATTTTTTATAAAAGATCAATCAACCCTGCCCAGCCGGATGACACGAGCGATGTCAACTCTCAACACACTGACACGAATTTCCTCAAGGCGTCGCAATTTTATTTATTTATCCATCCACGGGTATTCGTATCATCGGCACAGAATAATGAAGACTATAGAAGTGTAACTCAAGTGTTTGATGCATTTTTATACTTAATCTCAATAGTCGTAAGTCCATATTAGTTTATATGTACTATATTTGGTGTTTTCCTATATCGGCCGCTAATAATGAGTGAGTAATAGAAGCCATTAAAAAGCGATCATTAAGGAGGTTGAATACGACTAAGTTTTAATGGGATACACTCACGAGGAAATCGCTTTTTTAACAGTCAGTCCTATCATTAATGCTAGATATCTCATGAAAAAGGATAAACGATAATGCATTTTCTTTTGATAAAAAACATGTTTCAAGTAGAAATAACTTTCATACAGGTAAAAAACTAATTATCAGAATATTTATAGTAATTATTTAAAATGTAAAATAAATTATATTATAGTTTAAATATCAAGTTATTTTACTTATGAAATAACCAATGATTTTATTTATTCGTTTTTTAAGAATATTTTAAATACAACGATAACTTTTTCATTAGCAAAAAATTAAAAATACACAAAAAAAAAATACAAAATCTCAAATAACATTTTTGTCTTCAGTGTTTGCCGTCGCTGACAATATCTATCATTCAGAATTATGTCGTATCAAAATTTAATTTGGCACTGATTTCCTTTTTTTGCTCGGAGAAAACTCCATCTTAACCGCGTCAGAACTTCGGAGGGAAGCCAACGCGGGTATGTGGGGTTCACCACCATACTACTGCGACCACTCAACTGGCTAGCAAAGGATAGACAGGGTGATCGCACAGGCACACCCACTAAAAACCCCGATCGTTTTTATGGAGGGTCGCACGATCGACTTTTGGTCATTACTCTGTGACAGGATTTTCAGGGGCAACCTTAACAAAAAACATAGTTACTCAAAGTTTGAAAACTTTGTTTTTTGGTAGGGTATATGTCTATAACGGGTGGCGTCTGACTAGACTTCTTGTCCATAAGTTTCTGTGTACGTCGCACGATAGCATAAAGTATGAAAAATAATTTCTGTCCTTGTATATTTTATGACCACGATTAGGCGCGTCTGACGGATTTATTATAATGTGCCGTTTATATGGATTTGGGGCGGAATTTATTGCAAACTTAATAAATTATTTTATAAATCGCACACTTTTAATCATTGAAGGCTGTTATTAGATTGAGAACTGGTATTCCTTTTGCTTTCGCTAAACATTTTTGATATAATTTTTTTTAATTACTCACATTATGTCAATTGTCATCTATGGTTAAAGTAAAAATTTGCTTAAAATTTGTTCCCGTGATACATATAAAAATTAATATTCTTTTAGTTGACAGTAAACGAAAAAAAAAAACATGCGGGACAGTCTTTGGGGACTGCCGATAGAAGTGAAAACGAAGTAACTTGTGAATTGTATCGTCGAGCTATTAGATTATTATTTTCGGTTTATAAAGAAGTATTTATTTCATATTCAAAAATTGTTCACCCAAATATGCTCAACGCGCCTAAAGAAGTTTTCACTTCAAAAAGTCAACTGTATTTCATTGTAATAAAGTCGCAATTAGAATAATAATGCAATGCAATCATAATAAAATTTATCATTTTTACCCATCACAAAACAGTGCACAACGCTGTTAAAGAAGTTTTCACTTAAAAAAAGAATGAAAATCAAATTTAATATAATTCATGTTTGTAAAACAATTTAAACTGTTAATATTTTGTCTAATAATAATTATTGATAACTATATCAATGTAATTTATTTTGTAATAATATACTGACTAATGAATATACTTCATTATATATACCAGTAATTGTTTGATAACTTAAATAGTTACTTATTTCTTTAAAATTATTTTAATATTTTTTTATTTTACATAATTATTATCAAATGTTCTTGACAATTAAATTTGTGTATTAATAATATAGTTTTGTTTACATGATTGATAATAAAGGACATATTTTATAATTGTAAAACATTAGTAATTATTATTTTGTCGGAGGGTTGTGGATGGAGGAAGATGTGAATTATAAATAAATAAAGTACAGTTAGTATCGCACGCTCTTGTATGATTGACATGCCCACATAACATTTCAGATCATTTTTATTGAAATAAATAATATTAATAATGTTTAATAGAAATGTTTCTACTGAAAAAGCAATCCTAACTAATATTATAAATGCGAAAGTGAGTTTGTTTGTTTGCTATGCTTACACGCCTAAACCGTCGAACCAATTTTGATAAATTTCTGTATAGTCATAGATTGGACCTTGGAGGACATAGGCTACTTTATTTAAATTCATATGACAGAACAACGCTTGCCGGGTCAACTAGTATTGAATAAAATTTACCGTTTTTTTACTTATTAGTCTTTTATATTTATTAATCTTTTGATTATGAAAACAAGCAATAATCGCAGCCAATACAACGGTCAAAGTAAAGTTAAACACTGAAAACCAGTTTTAGAAAAGGTTTTTGCAATAAAATCATTCACTTTCTATTAGGCTTATTACACACTCGCGATCCGGTGATACTTGTAAAAGGTTATCATTGGAAGCGGTGTTATAATGGACATTTTAAATATCGGTGTAACGAATTTTTAAGACATTTTCCTGCTTTAAATTTAATCTTTATTCACAATCATACACCTGACGGACATACACTCGAACAAAGCACACCTGGACATGACCGAAATAGGCCAATCAAGTAGCTCAAAACCAGCTGGAGTGTCAATAAATACTTTTTAAGGATATTTTTAACTTCTCGTATCTTCATTATGAATTGTAATCAAGTGACCAGCACTTACACGACACGTAGTGTCTATGTAGTGTCATCTATCTTCTACGATACGTAATGAAGTCAAATAGAACCTAAGAATGGAAGTGGTATTAAAAGCTAGTGATGGTATCATCATAAAAATATCATATTATTTGAATTTAATTGCTGGACCACAAAGAAGAAGGATAGGGGGAAGTTATATAATATGGAAAAGCAAGATCTGACATGGATGATGAGCACATCAAAGGAAGTTTGAAAGTCACGTAAGTGATTGATAAACGAAAAAGTAATAAACTAGCGTGGTTGATCCAAATAAAGTGAAGGTGAAGAATGTGCTAGGAATGAAAGTGGATGAATACAGAAATACCGGTAGACTACAGAAAAGATGAATTGAAAGGAAGAATTAATATGCATTGCGTCAAATAATATGGCAAGAATGTGTGAATCTTAAAATGATGGGTAATAGAGCAGGGGGGAAGAAGAGGATATGCAAACCCCATAATGTGTGACGGTAGGTGCCGTTTTAAATAAAAAGCTTTTGTTTAGTATTCACAGCTTGCATACTATTTCATTAGTCTGTAATTCGTAAGTGTGTGAGAATCGTTAGAAATTATACATCACTAATATTTCGATATTCGATGTCTTATGATATTATTATGATTTATTGGCCGTTAAAATATTTTGATTGGAGAGCATGGTTCTCAATCTGGTATGTTAATGATTGATTTTCTTCAGAGAAAGTATATTTTAGAAGGTCTATTAAATGTACAAGGTATGAACAATGATCATTTTATTTTTATTAATATTTAAGTTTTGATTCTTATGTTTTCAAAATTCAATTCATTCATATTACAGCAATCTCTATCATTTTTACTATCACTTTTTTTCTGTTGTACATCTTTAAAATATATTATATGCTATCTAATGCGTCTTTTGAAAAACTAATAAAATTAAATATACAAACACATATTCATAAAAATAAAGTTACCTCACCTCCCTTCTAAGGAGTAGGTAAACGCAACAAAATCAAAATAATCCGTATTTTGTATTCCAAACGACGTCGTTTGATTAACATCTTCGTGTGCGTACACGTAAATAGGTTTCTAATAAAATTCAATAGATGACATTTTTATCTTCTTCTTTTCATTTGTAAGATGTGGCTTTGAGGTTTCAATCCCAAGTGTTGCCCTTATAAACCAACTTGTTTGACTATGTACCAAATTTATTCTACTTACATCCACATTCTTATACCAATATTAACAGCGTCATGGCCTAATGGATTTTGTCTTGCATTATTTGTTCAAATTTCAAGCTTTTTGCCAACAGTGTAATTGAGCTCGAAAAACTGATTCGCGTAAGGGGTAATTAATTTTACTTTAGACAAAAACTTTCGACAACTGTGTGTACATTACAACCGCTTTCCGGTTTGTTGTAATTTCTAACAACAAATAAAAACTAATCAGTAGGCTAAGACTCTCCCAAAACATTTGCTATCATAACAAAGGTGTTTAAGGTAATTACTATACGAATATTAAGTTGAATCTTATGTGGCCAGTTTATGCATTAAATCTCTAACATAGAGGGAGTGAGTTCCACCTCGTGATTCCTGCCTAGCTAATCACCGATGGACATGAATCCACTCTTTAAAACTTCTGCTTATTTGGAGGAGTTAACGGGTTTTCTAATATTGCATTATATTTATGAGCTATATAGTAATACGTTTTTAGGTAATTTTAGTGTATTTATCAAGTTTAGCAAAATCCAAAGCAATTTTAATTAATGAATTAACAAGAACTCTGTTACCACCAAACTGAGATGAATACACTATGTTCTTAAATTAAAATTATATTTAAAAAATTGATTATCTAAGCTTATTGCGATACTTTTCTAGCAACTATTTGACTTGGAGCAAATAAAATTATAAAAAAATACTTGTAATATGTAGGTGTATAGTTTTATCGGATCTTCTTCCCCACACCATTTCCTTGTGGAAGTTTGGGGCCTCGAGCTGATACTATTTACCCCGGAGTAAACGCAGGAGGCCATGACTCCCCGGCGACGTAGCTCGAGCCGCGGGAGCGCACTTCCACGTGATTGGTGTGGCTTACCGAAGCTCTACGTTGGCCCATTTTGGCCTGATGGGCCAATCTCGGCAATTATTGGCCATTAGTGGCTTCTGCTGGCCTGTCTGTGGCTGGATGGTTCTGCAATCTTAGTTTTTCATCTCCCAGGTCCGACGAGCGTGTAATTAAATCTCTATGGTGTACATATGAAGAGGTCAAATATATATATGCTGATATTTGACGAAACAATAACTAACAACGTATTTCCTGTTAGTGATTGTATATTGAATTTGTGTAGGAAAAGTTTGATAAGATTGTTGTACTGGTTACTATGATAGATCTATTGTCGTGTCTATATTCAAGCCTAACTTAAAAAAAAATATTTGTAAGTTTTGCTTTCGATATGAATGTATAAAGAATCATTTATTGCAAATTGACTTTTAGAAGTATTATAATTATGAGGAGATCTCAACACGACTTCGATGGCTAATCGTAATGTGTAGACAATCCCTTATATTTATATAATCTTATCTGTGTAGAAAATTATCATGAGACGATTGTGTTCCAGTATATAATTTGAATATGCGAGAAATTTGTGTTTAAGTTCTTTTAATCTAGGAGGATGAAACGACTGTAAAAAATATAGCTGAATGAGACTAAAAACATTCAGAATTCAGTATTATGGGTTTTAATGGAATGGATGCATGAAATTTCCAACTTAGGAATCAAATATCCACGCTTATCCATTCATTTACATTTCTTACCAGCCGCAACCGCTAAGTCAACAAATTGCCTACCACAAACCTGTCTTTCTGTTCTATTTATATTGACCTTTAAACACCAATCAAATATTCAAATCACAGTATCATCCATCTTAATCCGGATGTTAAGTAGCCCAACGATGAGAATACAAGAAAGTGTTTTTACTTTTCACTAAGTTTTCACAATTTCATTTAAACGCGATTCAATGCGGCCACGGGAACAACTTTGTTATGCACATCGAAGTGCATTGAGTGCTTTGCTCGTGCAGATTTACGTATTTGTAGAATTAAAATCAATTTCAACTTTATTTTAAGAAACATTTTCAGAGCCTATTTTACATTCACTAAGTAGTTTTTTCAACTACAATTCTCTAAACTAAATGAAAACCTCTATTGCTGAGATTGTTTTACATTTGAAGAATATGTGATAGACGTGTCGTTGTCTTATCTGTGCAGGAGCGGAGAAAGAATACTAACCTCTGCGGCCGGGGTCGACCTGTCTTAAAAGGCGACAAAACAACCCACCCTAGCTAGCTATGTGGTAGGGCCTCAAGCCCGTCTTGTGTTGTGTTCCGGCATTAGTGACCCAAGTTCCTATACCCTTATGGGACAGCAGCGTGTTTGCGATGCCACTAGTGTTGCAAACACCCATAGGCGACGGTAACTGCTAAATTCTAAGCGGGCCGTCAGCCTGTCTGCTGTTCTCAGCAATAAAAAAACCTGTATGTACTATTATGCTTTACTTTTACATTAATCGAAGAAACTATTTGAGAAACATCAACGAACGACAAGATAATGGGCTGATGCTGCCGAATATCTAACTTCAAGACCGTTTATAGTACTTACTTATATCGTGTCATGCGAAGAAGCGACGAAAATTTAGAAAAACTGATTGTGGTTAGGAACACCGAAGGTAAAAAAGATCTTGCGTTTGTTCACCAACAGGATCGACCGATCAAGTGAAAGACTCGTCGTCATCCAAATTCTACACTGTCATAGGAAATGCGCTGGAAAGAAACCGGTGGATACAACCGCTCCAGATGCAACGTTGATGCTGACTACGATCCTTAGACATGAGGGACCAACTTCAGAGATACCATGTTTAGGGTTATTAAATTTAAATACACTCGAAGATTAAAGAAACTGACTGTATGTATTTTTTATTGCTGTAGAAAGGAGATAGGCTGAAGACTCACTTAATAGTTAACAGTTACCGACCCTATATCACATCTAACATCTTGCCGGCGGTGTAGCAGAATTGGAACCTGAGTCACTTATACCGCAAAACAACCAAGGTTATCATGGCAGCATACTTAAAAACCAGAGGTGGTTGCTATCCAGGCTCGTATTTAGGTTCTAAAGATATCTGACAGCTTTTACAACTATATTTTTAAACATTAATCAACATGTGTTTTAGCAAATTTTTGAACCAGAATTAATCAAACAACGATTTATTTTTAAATTGGATTAGTTTAAATTATATCAGCGAACCTGCGACTCACCACTCCAATGCATACCACTCAAATTTATGGTAGATCCTTTACAGTTATGGCTGTGAAACTGTGGAATGCATTGCCATTTAAAATCAGAAGTGCCAAATCTCTTACCTCCTTGAACTCACTGGTAAAAGAACACTATCTTCATTTATAATTGATCTTATAATCTTATGTATGTGTATGTAATTTTATTTTATTTTTCTCTTATATATTTCCCATTTTATGTAGTTATTATCACTTTATTTATTCAATTGTGTATATATGTATATGTATATATATATATATATATATATATATATATATATATATATATATATATATATATATATATATATATATATATATATATATATATATATATATATATATGTGTCTAATAAGATCCTAACACCAAACATTATCTGGTGAGTTGAATGATTACACAGGCTAAATTAGTTCAACATTCGAGCGCGCTAGATGGCGCTGTACATTTTTGAATCGCGCTATAGTTTCATTAATGTCATTTACCTGGGGTCGCTTATTTAGCTTTAAAAGACCCCGGGGGCAACTTGTTATGCGAGGACCTCGCGGTGAAGGAGAGATGGCGCTCATATTTCCACGAGCTGCTGAACAAGCAGCATAAAGAGGTGCAGCCGCCAGATCTTCCTCCGAACCAAGGACTAGTGCCACTGATAACGCCTGCAGAGGTCCAGAATTGTCTTCGCCGCATGAAGAATCGGAAAGCTGTTGGATCCGATGGAGTCCCCATCGAAGCCTGGAAGGCGATGGGCTCTCGTGGTGTGGGCACTTTAACCGACCTTTTTAACCGGACACTCCTCACCGGTACGGTCCCGAACCAATGGAGGCTGAGTATCATTACTCCAGTCTTCAAAGGCAAGGGATCGGTGCAGGAGTGCGGTAGCTACCGCGGTATAAAGGTCATGTCCCACACCATGAAGCTCTTCGAGAGGGTTATTGACTCTCGGATTCGACAGGAGTGCACTGTCTCGGAATGTCAATATGGGTTTCGCCCTGGTCACGGGACAATGGACCCTATTTTCGCCCTAAGGACTGTCGCGGAGAAATACAGGGCGAAGAATACGCCTCTGCAGTGTCTGTTTCTTGACTTGCAGAAGGCCTTCGACTGTATTCCTCGCGCGATAATCTGGTGGGCATTGCGGTCCAAAGGGATTCCAGAGGCCTATATTGGGATCATCCGAGACATGTACCGTGATTCCGATTCCGTAGTTCGGACCGCTGTTGGCGACACAAAACCTTTCCCCATCACCGTCGGGGTGCACCAAGGATCCGTCCTTAGTCCGTTTCTGTTTAGCGTGGTATTAGACGTATTGTCAGACAGCATCAGAAACTCACATGAGCAGCCCCCGTGGTTGCTCATGTATGCTGATGATATCGCGCTGGCAGATTCGGACAGGGGTAGGCTGGTGCAACGCGTGAAGGCGTGGAAGGAGTCGCTTGAAAACGGTGGTCTGAAGATCAATGTGGCGAAGACCGAGTACTTGGCCTGTAACTCCACAGATCCCACACCCGTACGCATAGACGGCAACACGGTCGAGCGCACGGACCATGTGAAATACCTGGGATCTGTGTTTCATGCGTCTGGTGACATCGATTGCGACGTCAAGGCACGCATTGCTGCCGCGTGGGCCAAATGGCGTGAGGTAACTGGTGTCATTTGTGACCCCAAGATGCCGGTAAAGTTGAAGGGACAGGTCTATAAGACCATCATTAGGCCTGTCCTTTTATACGGCTGTGAAGCGTGGCCGGTGTTAGAGCGACACAAGCAAGAACTGCGTGTCACGGAGATGAATATGCTGCGGTGGATGTGTGGAGTGACGCGGAAGGACCGCGTTAGGAACTCCCGCATTCGCGGTAGTCTTCATGTCCGTGACATTGCGGATAAATTGCAGGAGTGTCGGCTCCGTTGGTATGGCCATGTTTTACGGCAACCGGATACTTACGTGGGAAACAAATGTCTGGCCATGCCGCCTCCGCCGGGCCCCGGCAGGAGGGGTAGACCCAAAAAGTGCTGGCTTGACGTTGTAAAGGGTGATATGCGTGCCAATGGGCTCACTACCAGGGATGCTGAAGATCGCGCGAAGTGGAGTAGAAAAAGTCGGAAAGCGGACCCCGGGCACCGAAACGAAAGTTTGGGTGGCAACCGGGACTAACGCTAAGATGATGATGATGACCTGGGGTCGCTTATGTTTTTCAATAAACGAGTTTCATCTGCAGCGTTGAGTTTTATTTGAGTTGTTTGTTCGTGTTAAAAATAATTAAAGAGGTCGTTGTTGTCGTTTTCTTTGATGGTCGATTTGGTAGCATTCGATCGTTGGTCGTAGTAGTTGTTGTTGCATTTAATTTCCTAGTGATCGGATGCTATCTGTAGTGCCATCGAAATTAAGGAAAATTTAGAGTCGCTGACAATATACTGATGCGCACAATGACCGACCTATTCCAGATCATATTGCTTGTTATTAAGACGGTTGTCTGGAAGAAATCACTATTAGTGATAAGACCGCCAATTGTACATTTGTTTAGTTTAAGTCTATGTTCATTTTATTTTATTATTTTCTGTGTGCAATAAAGAATATTCTATTCTATTCTATTCTATATTTAATTAAAACTAAGTTGCATAGCAGTTGTGTTATGGAAAAAGTGAATAATGGGTGGAAAGGCGCCACGGCGCCCTGATCTTCCGCCTGACGCAGGTCCTCTCGGGGCACGGTTGCTTCGGGAGGTACCTGTGTCGCATAGGGCGGGAGATGACGTCGGGGTGCCACCACTGTGGCGCGGGCGTCGAGGAGGACACGGTATACCACACTGTCGCCGTGTGCCCTGCGTGGCGAGAGGAGCGCCGCGCCCTCGTCGCCCAAATCGGCGCGGACCTGTCGCTCCCGGCCCTGGTTCTGTCCATGGTTGGGGGCGATCCTGGATGGACGGCCGTCGCCTCCTTTTGCGAGGCAGTCGTGTCCACAAAGGAGGCGGTGGAGCGGAAGCGGGAGTCAATCACCACACTCCCCTCCCGCCAACGCAAGCCATGTTGTCGGCGCCGGAGGGAAATAACGACCTCCGAACGCCGTAGAAAGCGGCTGCGGGCGGCGGATCGTCCCCCGAGGGGCCGCGTGCTGTTCCGCGGCCCCACTCAACTCCTAGAGTTAACACAGGAGAGCGCCGAAGGGACGAAATCCTGACCCCCTGGCGCCAACACTTTAGAAGGAGCCCCCCTTGAGACAAAGGGCGGGCCGGCGCCAGCCCGGACCACGAGATCGGCAGGCCATATATCCGTGGGCCCGGGCGTAGGCGATAGGGGAACAGCGGGGTTTTTTAGTGGATAGTTGAACATCTTTCTCGGAGTCCCACATATCAACCCGTCAAGAGAGGGTTTTTCCCCGAGACCAAAAAAAAGATGGGAAAACTGGACCATTTTTTCGGACACCAAATTATTTTCATTAATTCCTTCAAAGCATTAGTGCTTGCGATATGCCATGTCTACAAATTTCGAAGGCTTAAACAGTGTTCGCAGTAGAATCTCCTTCGCATCTAAATTAGTTTGCGCGCCGGGAATCGTCAATTGTTCAGTTTTGTATACACAAGTAGGCAGATCACGTTTCCGAGTAACTTGCACACTTTCCTAACATTCCTCTACTCTTAATTCATCAGTTTCTAATGTGCTCATTCGAGTGCTGAGCCCCTCATTTATATAAGCCACGAGGACTTTATCAGCAATGATTATTCCTTTAATACCGGTGATCGTTTAGTTTCACATTTTACGCAGATTTATGTTAAGTGCTCATTAAGGTGTCTTATGTAATCTTTTACGAAGCTCAGGAAGGTGAATATTGCTCAAGGACCAGCTCCGACGGGTTTTTTTTTCATCGACGCATTTCGTTTTCTTATGCTAATATAATCAAATAATGGAAAAAGCTAGACATAATGTAAAGAATAATTTTAGTGATTTACTCTCAGCTAACCAGAAGAGTAATCCCTTTCAACTTACGAATGAGTGGCAGGGGGTCTCATTTCTATGCCAGCACCACGCGATATTTATGTTAATAGTTTGAAACTATAAGTTTTTAAATTAGCCGACATAAATTTATTACTATTGAGGAGGTATATTGATATTTCATATTAATTTTAGAATTATGCTGATAAATGTCATGAATTCTGGAATAATAAAATTATTATTATAAGTTAGACGAACAATACACTTCTATGTATATATGTTTGGCTCCGGAATTAAAATTATAGGAGTAATATATATAGATATAAGTACGCTAATGCTTAGTTTTCTAACATAATATTGTTGTATTATTGAAAATAGCAGTGTAGGAGGTTCTATTAAAACATACAAGAATACAAAGACAACAATAGATAAAGCTCGGAAGCAACGGATTCTTGTTTAAATATAAGGTTCTGGTGTCAGTAGCCCTTGGGTGAAATTTTTAATCAGATTTTTTTATGTCGGTATTAAAGGTCCAACTTTATTTACAACTAGCTGTGCTCGCGACTCCGTCCACGTGGAATAGTGACTGGGCAGAATATTTTGGATATATCATAGGGTTTATTTTGGATTACAAACCCTATAAACCCTAAAATATAAATAAAATATGCAAACAGTCAGTATTATCGAATGCAACTTTTACGTCATGCGCCTCCGGAATACGTACGTTCGAACCTACAAAATCCAGCCTAAGCTAAACCCTATTTCATATGATTGATGACATAAATCTGAGGTTAACTTAAATTGTAAATTCAACCTACAATGTCCAGCCTAAGCTGAACCCTATTTCATATGATTGATGATATAAATCTGAGGTAAACTTAAATTGGAGAAAAAATTCCGAAACTTATCATTTTTAACAAAACAATTTTTTTTCTAAAATAAAAATAGCCTAAGTTACTCCTTGGTACATCAGCTATCTGCCAGTGAAAGTCCCGTCAAAATCGGTGCAGCTATTTCGGAGATTAGCCGGAACAAACAGACAGACAGACAGACAAAAATTGTAAAAAATGTTGTTTTGGTATACGTCCGAATGCACTTAGTAAAAAGCGGTTATTTTAATATTACAAACACACCCTCCAATTTTATTTATTTGTATAGATTGAGATTAAAAAAAATGTGGTTTACGTATATAATGTAATTTGTAGTTTTCGAAATTCAGATAAACATTCCGGCGCTTGAAAAAACAGGTTCAAACTAGTTCGGAGTGGTATATCAGAAAAGTACATATTTAAACATGATTTAAACGTATTCTATCAGTTTCTGGGGCAAAGAAAATCTGTGGCAGTAAATAAAACCGCAGATTCCTATCAAATCAAGGACATTGAACTAACACAAATTCTAAATCGCTTTTTAGAAACTCGCTTTGTAACACCGCTCCTTAACATACTAATGGGCGTAGATTTGAGGCGGGTCACCGTTTTTGTGTTAGAAAGTAAAAGGGGCAAGGCTGATGAATACAATCTGAAATACTCTAACACGAAGGGTGACAGAATTAAAGCAAATAATTTTATCTTGCATAGAAAAGAAGAAGAAATATTTATTTAGAACTTTAACACCCAAAACATTATATGTGACATCATCATCATCATCATTTCAGCCGGAAGACGCCCACTGCTGGACAAAGGCCTCCCCCAAAGATCTCCACGATGATCGGTCCTGCGCTGCCCTCATCCAACCTATCCCGGCGATCTTGACCAGATCATCGGTCCATCTTGTGGGGGGCCTACCAACACTGCGTCTTCCGGTACGCGGTCGCCATTCGAGGACTTTTCTGCCCCAACGGCCATCAGTCCTTCGAGCTATGTGCCCAGCCCACTGCCACTTCAGTTTTGCAATCATCCGGGCTATGTCGGTTACTTTGGTTCTCCTGCGAATCTCCTCATTTCTGATTCGATCTCGCAGGGAAACTCCGAGCATAGCCCTCTCCATTGCTCTCTGAGCGACCATGAGCTTTCTCATAAGGCCCATAGTTAGCGACCACGTCTGTGTTCCGTATGTCATCACTGGCAACACACATTGGTTAAAAACCTTCGTCTTGAGACACTGCGGTATTTGGGACGAAAAGATTTTACGGAGCTTCCCGAACGCTGCCCATCCGAGTTGGATTCGACGAGTGACCTCTTTCGCGAAATTGGACCTGCCTAACTGGATCGTTTGACCCAAGTAGACGTATTCGTCAACAATTTCGAAAGTACAGTTCCCAACTGTTACGGGGGTAGGTGCGACATGGACATTAGACATGATTTTCGTCTTGTCCATGTTCATTTTGAGACCTACTCCTTGGGAAGCTGTATTGAGGCCATCAAGCATATGGCTTAAGTCTTCCATGGTTTCAGCCATGATTACGATATCATCTGCGAATCTAAGGTGAGTGATGTACTCACCGTTAATGTTGATGCCCAGTCCGTTCCAGTCCAGAAGCTTGAAGACATCTTCCAACGCAGCAGTGAACAGCATCGGCGATATGACATCGCCTTGTCTGACTCCCCGCTGCAGTCGGATAGGCTTCGAGTTCTGATCCTGGAGACGGACTGACATGGTGGCGTTTTCATACAAACACTTCAACGCTTTGATGTATCGATAATCAATGTGGCACCTCTGGAGAGACTGAAGCACCGCCCAGGTCTCGATCGAATCAAAGGCTTTCTCATAGTCCACGAACGCCAAGCATAGTGGCTGGTTATACTCCTCCGTCTTCTGTATAACCTGCCGCAGCGTATGTATGTGGTCTATGGTGCTAAAACCTTTTCGGAATCCGGCTTGTTCGGGAGGCTGGAAGTCGTCAAATCTGCGCGCGAGACGATTCGTGATGACCCTTGAAAACAGCTTGTAAACATGGCTCAGAAGTGATATCGGTCTAAAGTTCTTCAAAAGGGTTTTGTCGCCCTTTTTGAAGAACAGCACCACTATACTTCCGTGCCAGGCCTGCGGCGTTTTGCCATCGAGGATGACGGAATTAAATAGCTTCTGGAGGATTTTAAGCACAGGAGTACCACCAGCTCTCAGAAGCTCGGCTGTAATTCCATCATCACCCGGCGCCTTGTTGTTTTTAAGCTGTTTAAGGGCCACACTAATCTCGTACAGACTGACGTCTGGGATATCTACGGTGTAGTGTCGGGTTAATTTGGCTCTTGGGTCTTTAGCCTTGTTGTTAACAGGTGCCCGTGTGGTCGTGTATAGCTGTCCGTAGAACTTCTCGACTTCCCTCAAAAGTTCGGGTTTAGACGAAACGACCCTGCCGTCGTCGGTCTTCAGCTTCGTCAGTTGGCTCTGCCCAATAGACAAGTCTCGTGCGAATACTTTAGAGCCCTTGTTACGCTCTATAGCCGCCTTTACACAGTCTGTGTTATGGCGGCGGATATCGCGAGTCAAGGACTTGGAGATCTGTCTATTTAGCTGCCTATACTGGGAAGCATCGTCCGGGGACTGAAGGGTCATTTGACGTCTCACATCCATCAATTTGAGAGTAGAATCTGAGATTTTTCCGGTTCTTTTTGAACGGCTGGCCTTGAAGAATTTAGACCCGGCCGTTTGAACAGCTTCCACGAACCTGTTATTATACTCGTCCACGTCAACGCAGTCACCGAGGCATTCGAAGCGGTTTTGCAATTCGAGTTGAAAGTTTACCGGGTTTTGGATCTGTATGGGTGCAGGTCGGAGCGTAGACTTCACCAGTCGAGACCTCTCCAATTTTGGATTGATATTCAATGTGCCTCTTACTAAGCGGTGATCACTCCCAGTTTTCACCGAATTGATCACAGAGACATCATTGAATATCTGTCTTTTGGTCGACATAATGAAGTCAATCTCATTTTTGGTGGCACCATCGGGACTAATCCAAGTCCATTTGCGTTGTTCTGGCTTCATGAAGAAGGAGTTCATCATATACAGGTCCTCCTTCTCCATGAAGTCGGCCAGCATCTGGCCTCGGGTGTTCCGATTTCCGAACCCAAATTGCCCCACTCTCAACTCATCGCCGCTACGTTTCCCCAATTTTGCGTTGAAGTCTCCCATGACAACTTTAAAGTGGGTTTTAGAAGTGTGGATGGCTGTTGAGATGTCCTCATACATGGCTTCCACCTCTTCGTCAGGATGTGTCGAAGTCGGAGCGTAAACCTGAATGACCTTCAACGAATACCGTTTGGTAATTTTGAGTATTAGGTACGCTACCCTAGTCGAAACACTCCCCACCTCAGTAACGTTGTTCACAAGAGACTTGTGAACGAGAAACCCGACACCACCTTGGGACAGTTGGTCGCCCTCCCGGAAGTAGAGCAGATTTCCGGAATTTAGGATTATTGAGTCCTCTCCCTGTCTTCGGACTTCAGATAACCCCACAACATCCCATCGCAGTCTGCTCAAAACTTCCTCCAGTTCCTCCAACTTCTCGTTGGTCCGCAGTGTCTTGACATTGTATGTTGCCAGGGCCAAAGGTCGTCGTTCTTGGTAGCGAATCCGAACCCGGGGATTCTTCGCACCCCCTGCCCCGTCGCTTATGTGGCTGCTACCGTGACCACCACGAACGGGGCCGCCGGGGACTAGGGGCCGGGGCCTGTGTGTATCTGTCATTTTAGGGGGGGGGGTTTGCCATAATCGCCACGCTTGGCAGGCGGGTTGGCGATCGCAGTATTCGCAGTTGGTGATGCTCTCACGGAAAGATGCTGCTGCCCATCCTCCGTTCTTTCTATCCCTTAGTCGTCTCTTACGACACCCAAGGGAGGAGATGGGGTGGTGCTATTCTGGTGCGACACCACACACTACATGATGTGACTATGATGTGACATATTGGTAGCTATTAGCCAAACTTTACGCCTATGTGCCCTTAGCCACTCTGTTCATGGTTTACGCTTTGTGTTCGCACTGTAGGTACTGGACCTTAGATCACTCGTGTTGAAAGACAACACTAGGTTAACATGGCGTGATACTTATAGACCAAGGGTGGTGGCCATTCAGACGGGCTTAGGGCCCAACCACTTAGCTAGCTTGTTGTGTCTCCTATTACATCAGGCCGGCTCCGGCCGCATGGATCTGTATTTTTATTCCGCCCCTGCGCGGAAAAGAATCATGATGATGAGTGATTGAATAAAGATTTTACTATAGTTTTAATAAATATATTATTTTATGGCACGCGTTGATAACTTTTATTTGAATTTCGAAGGAAGGAAGGGACAGTACACACGGTGCTGTTCAAAATTTGTATTGTCTGTATGGAAGTTAATTTATTGATGATATTGAACTATAGTTGCCAAATTTATAATTTATATAAATGATATTTATTACTGTAAAAAGAGAAATAGTTTTTGAACTCAAACTTTAGGAACTGTTTTAAAAAATATAAACGTCTTCTATGGATGGATATGAACTTTATACCTAACCATCGTCCTATTGACAACTCCATTCATGTTCGGACCTGCCCTTAAAGGGAACGCACAGTAAACCAGTCATGCATGTCCAAGGCGGTGATTTCCGTATGCATGGAAAATAGGACATTTCGGATGCGCTTCACCCAAAGAAGTCGTAGCGGACATTTGAACAATGTTATATTCCACACATAATGGCATCAATAGGTATTTCAAATGAATAAAAAACTTCGATCTATCTCACACACACTTTGTTTTATTTATATATATATCGATCAATCACATCCTGTTCCTTATGTTTATTCCGTGTACAATGTCATTAAAAAATTATATTGTTCAATAATGAGTCACACTACCTGATAATGGAATGCTGGTGGCGTCCTAAGCCATTAACTGTGTGTTCCATACCAAATTGATAACAATTCCCTTTTGTCAGTACAATATTGTTATTCGTATGAATAATACGTATTAATGCTTCTAAAGCAAAAATCCTGTGAAATTAAAAATAATAAATAACAATCCAATAATCAAAAACGTGTAATATAGCACTATAGTAAAGTTCATTTTCTTGCACAATAATTGTTATTTCGAATTCAGAGGACTTCAAAGGATTTTTATTGAAAATGTTGAAAATTTTCGTGGTGTATTTATTAGTAAATAACTTAGTGTTCGGAAAATATATGGATAAAAGAAAATGTCCCGAAGTAAGAGCAGTACCTCATTTCGACTTATCTCTGGTAAGCGATGTTTTTTTTCGGAAATTATGCTTAGTTACATATTTACGAAACTAGATGGCAGCACCGTCGGATTGAATCGCGGTATAATTTCCCGTTTCGATAATAATATGCTATTTTAGTATGTTTGCTAAGTTGCCTTTTACGACATTCTCTAAATTGAGAATAATTTTTGTATGTGTGAACTGTAGTAAATACAGATTTCACTAGATAACAGCCAATATAAAATATAATTAAGCCAATGTTTCCATCTTACTAGTTAGTAGTTAGTACAGTAACAGTAGTAGTACTAGCGATTAGCGATGAGACATACTTAGTCATGAGCAAAATAACTCACCAAGAAGAAAAGAAAGATTATATCTTTTGGATATAAAGATGTATATTATTCTTTTATATCTTTAACCCTTTATATAACCGTGAATAATATCAATTGCAGACAAGATGAGTTAGTGATATTAACTCCTTTTTTAATTTAAATATTATAACTGAAACATCGGTCTAATTTTTCTTCATACTTAGGATTGTCAACCTAGTTACAAAAGTCCGAACTAATAAATCTATTTTTTATTAATCTTTTGGAACTAGGCTGGCGTAACTAATACCGTAAGCTAAATACAAATTTGAAGAATATACGAAACAAAACAATTACAATAATTTATCTATTGCAAAAAACGAAATGCTTTGCTAAGCTGAAGCTGCTCAAAACTAAACCGAGTAAAGTACTAAAACAATATTTTTAAACATGTTTTTGATATATACGTATATTCAAACAAAATTAAACGATAACATCATAGCAATACGATTTATATTGGCTTGCTACAATATTCGAACTCATTCTATTATAAAAAATACGCGTTGCGCCCGGCTAATCATTCTGTCTCGTTTCTTCTCGATCTAGTCAGTGTGAAGTGAGATATGTTATGAAATGTATTGAAATATGTACTGTAAAGATAAAGGTACAGTTTGAGTACAAGAGATAGAGATAAAATAACTCTTCACTTGGGATATATATCTTTTGAGTTTATCTATCCTGAGTTACACACCTTTAGACATACTTGCAAAATTGAATACCAGGGCTTCTAAGTACGGGTACGGAAAAATACCAGGATCAAAAACCAGGTTTTAAAAATACTTGAAACTCAACGCGCCGAGCCGTACGTACTGCTTGAGACGCCACGGTGTTCAAATTTGAAAATACTTGCATAGGAATTCAACCCGTATTCCGTGAGGAATAAGGAGCAAAATCGTATAAATAAAAAAATACTTTAAAGTTCAAAGTAAAATACTAGCATAGGAATTCAACCCGTATTCCATGACGAATAAGGAGCAAAATCGTATAAATAAAAAATACTTTGAAGTTCAAAGTAAAATACTTGCATAGGAATTCAACCCGTATTCCGTGACGAATAAGGAGCAAAATCGTATAAATAAAAAAATACTTTGAAGTTCAAGTATTTTTTGCTCGTACCAGGGCGCCGTACTTCGAAGTGAAAACCTGGTACCGTAAATACGCCTCATCTTCAGTCATCTTACCACCCCATGTTTCAATAAGACATAGACTATAAATATAGACGAAATTAGATTCGAAATATGTCTTAATTTAACACAAGTAGTTACTGTTTACTGTAGTTAGTTATTCAGTTTAGCTAGTGCTATATAGTATATAGTACTAAATTACTAATATTTATTTAAAATAAGTTATGTCTATATTAAGTTTGTAATATCATTTGAAGTTTTGAACCGAATGTCTGATATGAATAATCCAAAAAGTAAAGACACTTGAATAGGAAATGATTTATTTGAAAAAGAATTAATAACAAAGTTACGGATAACATGGTCTGATTTTTGTCAGTTATTCTATCAACTTTTAAAATGTAAAAACGTAGTTCTAGTGATATAACTACAATAGTTGTAACATATGGTCTTGCAAAATATTTTGTAGATATTTATGTGTTCTTTAATTTTGTATCATTATTTTATTATGTCATCAATAGTTTCCGCATAGTATGGGAATAAAAATACATTTATTGTTATATATTATTTTCATACTGAAATTAACGGTATTGAATTTTTATTAGGGATTCCTAATTTTTCTAATAATGTAGCATTATAATAGCAAAATAATTTTTGAAATTGGTCCAGTTTTTGGTTTATTCGTTACAAAAATACAAATTTTTCCTCTTTATAACTATTATTTTAGATAACAAGAGTCCATAACACCCCACAGCCTCGGGCCTCTACCAAGAGACTGGTGGTACACTCACGTGACCATTTCGGATTTAGTTTATATTACAAGTTAATCAAGAATTATTATTTTATTTATTCAAAAATTCCTCAAAAACACCTATCAAGTTCTAAGTAAGTTTATATCTAATTTATTTTAAGTTGATTAAAAATATCGATAGATGGCGCCACTATCATTTTATATTGCGGTATATTTTGTTATATTTAACATTGTGGTTATAATACGAGTTGTGTCAGTTGCGAATTCTGAAGATGTATTTTCGTTGTTTTGATCGTATTCAAGCCTTGGTTGAAATTATTGCCCTATCATCTAGCTAGGGTTATTTTGTCGCCTTTCATAATTCTTCTTATTCTTACTCTGGCCCTGCACGGAGAAAAAGATATACCAAATTTTTCTTTTTATTATCCTCGTTCATTAGTGAATCATTTCCGTAATTGTTTTTAAGATAGTAGATTTTGCTAATGAAACATTTTTACGTAATAACATTGTAATGTTCATATTGGCTATATAATTCAAACTGGAAACATCGCATTGCGTAGGCGCCGGACGCACAGCTACTGATAAGATATGTACATATTATGTACACAAAAAATCATAAAATGGAATAGTTTAACATGAACTGTTAATTTCAACACTGAGTCTCTAATCATTTGTAGTGAATCTAAGTTGGGTGGATGAAGGGTGATTTCAAACATAACAAAGATAAAAAAAACACATTCTTTCAACTGATTCTGAGGGATCTAATTGCTCTTTTTCACTTATACGCCCTGCGTTTCGACAAACAAAAAATGTGATAAAAATAAAAATATTACTGATATAGTTCAGAATATTACTCAAAATATGCAATAAACGTTTCATTTGAATATAACAAATTAACGTAACATTTCCATTTATAAGTAACATTTCCAAAATACTTTTCTACCTTGACATGAAATCCTTATACACATGAAACATTCAAGAAAAATTTGTCTCTGTGTACTTATATTGTACGCAAGTAAAAGTAAAATTAGCTAAAGATTCATCAATGCAACAATTATTTGTTTGTTAGCGGAACGATTAATTAATAAAAAGAATTTATAATGTAAACAAATAAAAAGAATATATCCGGACAATAAACGCAACACAATAAGTGCACTTAAAGTAGTTTCGTACAATTTGATACTAGATGGCAGCACTATAGTTTTATAGTTTTCAAATTATACTTCATGATACACGTATTTATGTCCTCGATTCCCGACTATGATGACGGCAGTCGTAAGTTGTCGTAAGATCAAAATACTATTTATGTCGATGTTGCTGTGATTTTAACTCTTTACAATATTATAAAATACAATATTATAAAAAAGTGTAACTTCAATAAGGCTAATTTTGTTATAGTGGATGAAAAGGTACAAAGATATAGTATGTTATTGGGTACTAAAGTTTTCAATAGTGTTTTTCGTAATCTTACACCTTCTTTAAAAAAAATAGTATAACATTGACGGCACTTATTACTAACTAGCAGCCCGTCCCAGCTTCGCAAGGGTATTTAACAAAAAATTAAATTTTTCGGTCTCGGAGAAAAACCTCTCTTGACGGGTTATCCCGGCCCGGGGGGACCGAGGGATATAAGGGACTCCGGAAAAGATGTTCGACCCACTAAAAAACCCCGCTGTTCTCCTATCGTCTACGCCCGGGCCCACGGATATATGGCCTGCCGATCTCGTGACCCGGGCCGGCGCCGGCCCACGCTTTGTCTTAAAGCGGGCCCCTTCTAAAGTGCTGGCGCCAGGGGGTCAGGGTTTCGTCCCCCCGGCGCTCTCTTGTAACAATTCTAGGAGTTGAGGGGGGCTGTGGAACAGCACGCGGCCTTCTCCCTCGCGGCAATAGTGCGGGCGGCGGATCCTCCCCGAGGGGCCGCCCGCGGCCGTTTTCTACGTCGGCCGGAGATCGTTGCCCGCCCTCCGGCGCCAACGACGCGGCCTACGTTGGCGGGAGGGGAGTGCGGTGGCGGACTCCCGCTCCCGTTCCGCCGCCTCCCTTGCAGACACTACTGCCTCGCAAAAGGAGGCGACGGCCGTCCATCCAGGATCGCCCCCGACCATGGACAGAACCAGGGCCGGGAGTGACAGGTCCGTGGCCAATTCCGGACGGGACTCGCATCCCCGTCGCGTGCTAGTCAGGCGTGGGTACGACTGCCAGACGACACTCCAGAAAAAGCAGAGTCACCTGACGTCGTAGCCAGCCCAGCAAGACCAACCGACAGCGAGGATGCAATTCCCGCCCCGGGAACACTCTGTGCAGGCGCAGTCGAAATAGGCATGGTTTCGACTACCAAATCAGGCTCCAGGGTAGAACCCGGGACCCCAATCAGTATTCGCAATCATCCCACCGGGGACCACGCCACGAACAGAGAGCTAAGTTGGAAAGGATGTAAGAGGTAGACGGAAAGAAAGGTAGGACTCTGTCGCCTCGAACGGAGTGAAGCGACGGATGCTCGGGCACCTCGGGTACGCACACCCGTGCACTCCTCGGACAGAGGAGCGCCCCTGAGGGCAAACCCTTCTATTTGCGTCAGGTTACTAAAAAAATAAAATTATAAAGAAAGTTTGAATATTATTATTTCTATGAGCTTTTATTTTAATGATTTTTTTTGTTATTACTTTTTATTTATTTTTCGTTATTTTTTAATAAGTGTTCTAATTTTTGTAAAAACCCCAGTGACGCACGCCTACATTGCATAAGGTGCTGCCTAGCTAGCCGAACAGGGTGAGCGGCTACCACGCAACATTTTTCTAATACTTACATTTTTAAACTCGTGATATCTTTCGAATGGAATATCCGAATTGAATAATTCAAAAAGTTTTATAAAGGTATTGAAACAGTTTTCAATAATATGAAGTAATTTATTTTGATAAGGATTAATACCAAGATCCAAATAAAGAGCCTTTTCTAGGGGCGGCATTTAAATTAAATTTTTAAAATAAAAGAACCCTTATTGTGGCATAACTATAATAGTTAGACATAAGCTGTCGCGACACTTTTTGTAAATAATGATGTGTTCTGCAAAGTTGTAGTACATTATTTTATTCTATCATCAATAGTTTTCGCAACGCACGCGATTTAAATAATATTTTAGGTAATTTTTTTACACTTTGGGTTACATTATTGGAGTTTTAGTAAGGATCCCTAATTTTTTTGAAAATATAATATAGCCTATGTTACCCGGGGATAGTGTAGCTTCCCAACAATGAAAGAATTTTTTAAATCAGGTCAGTAGTTTCGGAGCCTATTCAAAGCAAACAAACAAACAAACAAACAAACAAACAATCAAATCTTTCCTCTTTATAATAGTAGTATAGATGCATCAATTTACAGCTGAATAAATAGAAAAAGTTGGAAACCAATTAGTGAAAACTAATGAATTGTTTATTAGCTTAATCATTAATTTACTGTTTATTTATTTACTTTCGAAGTAAGACATTGTCCGAATATTTAACAATACTCGTAACAACTAATTTTATGTGAATGATGTTAGCGCATGCAGCGCATGATTTTATCATTTTTGAAGTTTATAGTTTTTAGCGTCTTTTTCTTCCTGCCCTTATCCCGAACTATGTGGGGTCGGCACAACATGTTTTTTTCTTTCATTCCTCTATAAGCCGTCATCTGAACATTCACACCTTTTTTAACCATATAATTTTTTACATCCATCTATCTTTTCTTTGGTCTACCTCTTCCCTCATTTCTAGCATCCTCCTTGTTACATGACGCTCCTCTCTTCGCATTATATGGCCATACCAGGCTAACCTATTACTTTCCAGCTTCTCAGTCACTGGCGCTACATTCAAACTTCCCCTAATATACAACATTTCTAATTTTATCCATTTTTGTAACTCCGCACCACGTAATCTCCACATTCGCATCTCTGCTGCATGCAATAACCTTTCATCTCTCCCCTTTGTGATCCAGCACTTACTTAGTCTTGTATACGACAGGTCTTATAACGGACTTATACTTACTTATGGACTTATAATTTTACTTTTAAGTTTAAACGGTATACTTGTGGATCGCAAGTTGTTCCTGAGACCTGTCGCCATTTCATCCATCCTGCATTTACTCTGTTTATCACATCTCGGCCTATCTCACCATCATTCTGGATTAATGATCCGAGGTACCGGAAGTTGGAGCAAGTTGGCAGAGACACGCCTCCTAAGGTGGTGTGAAGGCGGAATTTCCACCAGTCACAAAATAGATGTTCAGTTTTGGTTCTACTTATCTTGGACCCAACACCCTCTAATCTCTCCTGCCATTTAGTCAATCTGCTCTGAACCTCGTGAGCATTCGCCAAGGTGCCTCCTCCTGTATTTCTGATGTTACTGCATCTACCACCAGGAGGAACAGATAAGGGCTAAGAGACGATCCTTGGCGTAAACCCACCGCAACATTCAATTTGTCTGTGACGCCAACTAGGACCGGACGTGTGTACTTGCCTTATCGTACATCACACGAATAAGATGCAAGTACTTCACAGGTACTTCTTTTGCATAGTTCACCACAAAACCGTTCTAGGAACCCGATCATATGCCTTTTCGAGGTCGACGAATACCATGTGCAGGTTCTTATGTGCACTTTTGTATTTCTCGCACAGATGGCTAAGTGCGAATATAACATCCGTAGTCCCTCGCCCGGGCATAAAACCAAATTGGTTCTCCCCTATTTCGCTCTCCTCTCACAGTCGCCTAGCTATTACTTTGCCCCAAATCTTCATGCTGTGTGATATGAGCTTTATTCCTCTATAATTGTTACGTACAAACCTATACATCTTATACTTTTTAGCATCTGTTCTCACGAAATAACATTTGGTTTATTTAGACTATGAAACTATGATGTATTATTTAAAATAATGTATAAGATGTACTAAGACTGTAAATTATTTACATACAATCCTTAACACAAATGTAAGCATCATATCAACAAGTACGTAATTATCAACTTAATTAAATATACTTCCCAATTGCAGCCTAAATTGTCTGTAGTTTTGAGTCGTATATTTCATTTCTTCTCCGTCTCTATTTTCTTATAAAAAGCTATCTGTAATTTTCTCCATATTTATCGAGGCTGATTTTACTATTCAAATCATTTATTGTATCATACAATCAAACGTATATATTAAGATCATCGATAAATATGCCGCTTCCTCACATCACAATCTTTCCTAGCGTATTTTAAATTACACCTTATATAATTAAAATCACAATCCTTGTAAGCTGTGTATTATTTTTAAGTATTAAAGGTTTTGAACGTTGATTATGACGATATTTCTACCAGAGTAATTTTAATTCGTTGGTGACATAATCAGTGAACATTTGTCATTTTTAATCAACCTAAGTATACAAGAAGGTATTTTCCCTGATAAATTAAAAGTCTCAATAATAAAACTATTGTTTAAGAAGAATGATAAAGAAATAATGGATAATTCCATGCCTATTGCACTTGTGCCTACTTTTTCAAAAGTATATGAAAAATATTATATTATAGGGTAAGCGATTTTGTTTAACTGCGGTAAAAACTTTGATTCTTTATATGTATTTTAATTGTAATTCGTAAATTTTTATCTTAATAATCAGTTAGTTCATTTCTTAATGTATTTATCATAAATACAAATTAAAGCATTTGTTTTAAATGTGAATGTTGGTCTAAACGCCTACAATTTTGGATTTAGCAATGTTTCATATTATAATTTCACGCCTAAATATAAAACAGGCGTTGGTTAATTCAGACAACGGTACTGTCTATAATTAATTGTATATATACTTTATCTATAAGGCTTAAAGTTGATTTTACTTTACAGATGCTTGGAGATTGGTACGTTGTGGAATACTACGCAAGTGCTGAAGAAGCCCTTGAATACAGCTGTATGAGAGCAATATTTACTGAAGAGGATCACGTACC
Organism: Malacosoma neustria; assembly: GCA_963693495.1. Taxonomy (NCBI): domain Eukaryota; kingdom Metazoa; phylum Arthropoda; class Insecta; order Lepidoptera; family Lasiocampidae; genus Malacosoma; species Malacosoma neustria. Next base: position 15,361,425 of record OY856383.1, read on the forward strand.
CGGGCCTGGTATGTTTTTTTATTAAATTATGCATGCGTTCAAAAGTAATAATATATATTCTTCCACTTTTCTTTTGGCTACATAATTAAGTTATGAACAACAACTGAATAAAGGCAATATTTAATTGTGAATGGCTCAAACTAAATGGAGATTTTGGTGATTTCTTACCTGGATAGATTACTTTTTTAAACCTCATGGCAGCAAAGTATGGATACTATTTTTTTGGTCTTGGGGAAAAACTCTCTCGACGGGTTCCCCGGGCCGGGGGCGTATACAGAAAAGCTCATTCAGTACGTCCCCTCCACCTGAGACGAACTGAAGCAACATTTCCTAGCTCTTTTAACGAAAAAACACATGTAAATGCTGCTCCAATACGTCCCAGAGGGTGACGTACTGCAGTAGGATTTCTAAGTTTAAACGCAATAAAATATATTAGAAACCCTCATCCTATCATCCTAGAAACCGTCACCCTCGCGGGACGTATTGGAGTAGGATTTCTAGTGCTAAAATCACAAAGTTGTCTTAGAAAAGCTAATGCGATACGTCTCTCTGTGCAGATGTTGCTATCTCACGCACACATTATTTATTTATTGTTAGAACTGTGTACATTATAATGTTTTCGTGTATTATTTATTGGAGTCTGCACTTGTCCCAGCGGCAGTGGTGGTCGTTTTTACAAACGTTTACTGTTGGTAGAGAAACAATACGGGTTTACGTTTAAACATTCTCTACTTCTGTCTGAACAAGATCGCAAAGAACTTGCCTATCTTGCACTGGGCAAAGAATTGACGCCGTTTTTTTTTAAACATCAATTTGGATGACGAAGAAACAATTGAAAATCAAGGTATGTCTGAACAAGCGATAACACTACCGCTGACGATAACACCACAATATTTTAATATGCCTATCGATGAGGAACGCGTCGGAAATTATAAAAATGTGATTGTTTGAATGATTTATTTATTTATTTATTTTAAATATACGTTAATGAGTACATGCGTGTGTCATCGAGTCGCTGTATAGCGCTGTCTGTCGGTCGTAAAAAGTAGTCCGTAGTAGCTCAGCGCGCCTCTCTCCCGCGTAGTTGTCATGTCACTAACATGCCCCCGGCCTTGGAAGCTGTTGTGGTTCCAACTGCTGATGATGAACAGACTGGTGACTGGGTTGAAATAGCGGACATATCTTTGAAAAAGAGCGTTGTAGAATGCTTGTCGCAGTTTTTATGTTAGCGACACGAGAGATGCCATCCTTGCCCGTAAAAGTCTGCAGCATTCGCCCGAGACGCCATTTCAGAGGAGGAAGATTTTCTTCTTTGATTAAGACGAGCGTGTCAGGAGTTAAAGTATTAACATTCTTCTGCCACTTTACTCTCCCTTGAAGCTCTGATATGTACTCCTTAGAACATCTGGTCCAAAAATGTTGACGCATCTGCTCCACTCGATCATAGCGTGTGAGGTGCTGGGTAGCTGCTGAAGTTAGGTCTTGGTGAACCGGCGCGGTGAGTGGTTGGCCAAGCAAGACATGACCAGGAGTAAATGGGAGAAGGTCGTTGGGATCTGGAGACATGGGATACATAGGGCTGGAATTAAGTATGGCTTCTATTTGTGCCAATACCGTACTCATTTACGGCTCTTATGGCCGCTAATAATGACTGAGGACCAGCATAAAGTAACTTGTGATGATGATGTCGAAAAAGAAGACGAGTGAACGAATGTTTAGCACTTAATAATAAAGGATGTTTCTTGTCAAAGTTAAATAATTCCGAATTAGTTAACCTACCACCCACTCTAATCTAATAATTGACTTTTGTTGGGTCAAAATCTACTGGCAGTACCAGAACATGACGTAACCAACCTGCCTTTAAATATATTGTCACGCTGGCATTTCTTACAGAAGTTAAAGCAGAGTTTTTGGAAGCGTTGGTCAGACGATTATATTCATACTCTACAACAGAGAGCAAAATGGTGCTCCACTATCTCAAAAGTAAAAGTGGGTGATCTAGTCTTATTGAAATCTAATTTAACAAGGCCTTTGCAATGGCCCTTAGGAAGAATAGAGGAGATTCATCCAGGTATTGGTAATATAATTTGTGTTGTAACTGTGCGTACTAAATATGGTCTCTTTTTAGCACACAACCCCTCACAATCTTGTTCGTCCGGAGAGAGGAATTATTAAAAAAAAAATCTGATCTCTTTAAAAGACCTGTCAATTAAATTATTATTTGTCCTTTGCGCTACACTAATTAATTTAGTTATACACTTATTCGTATTTATTTTATTAGTTGTGGAGTATTAGAATAATTTCTTATGTGTAATTTATCAAACACTTATCTATTTATTTATCTTAACCTCTCAGTCCCATTCTGACCTATTTTTCTGGAAATCATCATAATAATTTCGGTGGGGAGTATGTTCGATCCTTGCATAAAGGGTATTTGAAATCCCGCCTCTTATTTTTGTTACCTACCCTCACTCTCGGTGAGGTAAATGGTAAAATTGAGGGTGGGACGGAAATAATATGATAGTAACGCGCAAGCTTCTAAACGCGCGGGACGGTCGACGTTCGACCTCCCTGATAGTTACTCCAAACTCTCATTGGCCGTGCCCTAAAATTGTGTGTTCAGTGCGTGAAATTTAGCTGGTACGGTGCCACAGTTCCTCCGCGACCTGAACCGATCTGGGAAGGGGTGGAATTAAAGTCAGTGTGAATTTCTTTGCCCACTGCAAGGTATAGCGTCTCTCTAATCACTGCTTCTCCGCCCTCCTCTCTCATACAGTCTACAGCTCTCAAACTATCCTTCTCATTCCTGTACGTTGCAATCCCGGTCCGTGACCGGCATTGTACAACTGCTGTAGAATGCATGACAACAAGACACGTGTTTTAATTATTTTTTTAATTTATTTGTGTAAGTATTTTCAGATGGAACGATTGAATTTACACCTGGCGTGACGATGAACTTCACGTACAGCTTTGCTGACGACCCGTTCGGTGAAATACTACTTGGGAATATCACGTGGCGGGTGGATTTGAATGAGCCTGCGCATTGGACGCATGCTGAAAGCATATGTACGCATAAACAGTCGTTTATATAGCATTAATCTAAAAAAGTCTTGACATATGGTTTACTTTCCATATGGATTGGGTTTCGAAACCGGCGTGGACTCTGTTGCACGTGCTTCTCCTTTTTTTCATATCCTGAAATTGAATCACCAGTACCACGCCGGAACTCTAGGGCCTACGTGGTTATGTCGACTTCACCGTTCCAACTTACAGTCGTTGCCTTTTGCTGCTGGTCACCGACATGCATCAGTATACGTACTACTTTGTTAATTAATCTGCGACGCCCCTGGCTTCTGTGACTCTGAAAAAGGGAGTCACATAGTCATATTGCTCGGTTGGGTAAAATATTATCCGGGACACTCTATTTTGTAGTAGACACCCCCACGGCTATCCGTTGCGCTCCTCGGCTGTCTAATGGAGTCCGCACTCCCAACAGGCTGGAGTGGGCGCCCGGATTTATATGTGGTGCAGGTAATTTCCAAATACCATGTCCGGTCAGCGCCTGCACCAGTTTTTAGGTCAGGGTCCCGTGATGACGTGAAACCCATTCCTCAAGTTGCGGGTGGATTATATACACCGTTATGCTGCTCGGATCAAGGGGCCTATTCCTATCCCGTTTCCCAACTTGTAGTCATGGCCTCCTGGAAAAGCACTTAAATAAAGATAAAGTCTAACGAACCCTTTCTAGACACAGCCGCATGCCTCTCCTTCTGGCATCGGAGCAGAAGTGATACGCTTCGGCAAGTACGAGTGCATGTAGCTCCCAAGTCGTCTCCAAAGGCTGTCCGGGACATCATACCCCTGGATAGCCTTCACGTCTATGACCCGGTCCAACCAATAAGGCCATTCATAACAGGTTCCAAGCAAACGTCTTGACCCAGTCAGCCGAGTTGTACACATTTCATGTTTCTCTTTCTCACTGCTCAAAGAGTATTGTCATCGTTTTTGTGATGTATTAATATTACGAGTATTTTATGTAGGTGGGCAGTATAAAATAAAATATTATGCGCGAGTCACGTTGTTTACTTACTCCCGTGATAAATACATTATAGTTTTACTATTTAACTATTTATTTTTCTACGTACTAACGCTTAATTTTCAGATGATGGCATCTACAACACTTATGTCCTGGACACAGAGTACAAGACTTGGGCATTGCTGCTCCATTGTGCAGAGCAAACTGAGGGAGCCAGGTACCTCAGTGCTTTCGTTCTGTCTCGGACTACTTCATTGCCGAAGAACGTCATGGCGTATCTGAGAGACAAACTGCCAAGGTAAGTTTAAATTAAATGCTTAGAATATAAGACAGAATACATTTTATTGGTAAAGAATGATAAATTCATACATAAATATGTAAGAGAGTACATTAAATTACAATATCTACCCCTTTTTCATCGGACAATATATACATATATTAACCTGAGTCAAAAGGATAGTATAAAGTAGAGTATAAAGCTTACAAAAATCTCACATCACCTATTACGGAGCAAGCACCTTGTTAACAACAAGACTGGCCCAAAGTTATGTTTTCAATGTCAAACGGCACGGTAAAAAAAACTAGCCAATCCACTTTTGCTCCTCAAGTCATGGAAAGGAAGAGTTACAGAAGGGTAATCCACAATTTGATGGTTCAAATCTGCCACGAAGGTTCAAAATTTTCCGTTTGGAATGTACGAATTATTGATTTAATTTGAAAAAAAAATATACTATTTATTATTTAAGCTATAATCAAAAACAGGAACTAAATTAAAACTTAAATGACCATGAACATAAGAAGTTTTTTTTATTGCTGAGGAACTGCAGACAGGTTGAAGGGCCACTTAACAGTAAACAGTAATACCGTCGCTGCTAACCGCATAGGGGTACGGGAACCTTGGTCTCTAACGCCTTGTGTTGTGTTCAACGCTAGGTTATTATGACGGCATACTTATAGACCAAGGGTGGTCTATTTGGATCCCCACCACCTAGTGAAAATTAAAAAAAACTGTAAAATTATTAATAACATACAGATTCCAAATCGCTAAATATTTCTTTTTTTTTTTTCAGATACGACGTTGATATCAAATATGTATTTCCAATTCCTCACAAAGACTGTACGGGAAAACCAGCGATACCGGATTACTACAGACCCATTGTCATTGAAGTGGGCAGTAAGAAAATCACAAGGCCAAAAGTCAGCTACAATGTAGCTTTTGGACATTAAGTTAAATCATCTAACAAACAATATTAAACTGTTTAAAAATCAGTATATATTGTAATTTTAAATTTATGCATAGTTTTACATAATACATGTATACGTACAAAATGTAGTTTTGTTTATTTCCAATAAAATTATTACAATAAGACTCCTGGATCCTAAAAAATATGTAAGCCATCGAAATTATTTAGTACATGTAATATGCATAAATTATAGTTAACGACAAGAAATAAATATGGCATAGAAAAAGATGACTCTTTATGCAATAAACATTCATATTTATTAAATACAAAAATCAAAACGCACACTCTAATTACAAAAATATAATTACTAACTGAAATTGTCGTAGTTTAAATTTGCTTTCTTTGCCGTGACGCCGCGTCGCCACGCTAACAGTCAATCTGGTCCGTCCCTATAAATGTCATCAATAAACAGTAGTAGACCTATAGAGACCTAAAATATAGTTAGGGACACTGAATTATTAAAAGTATAAAATATAGTATATAGTTTAATGTCCAATTATATATTTATATATATTTATTAAAAAACAAAATACACATGTATTTTAGTAGTTAAAGTCTTGACTAAAGACAGACTTGTTTTGTTTCATTCGGTGAGTTCTATTGTCTTCTTCACATCTTATTTATTCTCTCTTTCTCTTTACAAACATTTTTTAAGTTCCTTCTTTCCATCATCATCCCATGACGTCCTCCATGTATCAACGACTTTCACGTGTGGATATTAAATAAATAATAATAAATATTTTGTGACAATTCACACAGCGCCATCTAGTCCCAAACTAAGTAGCATAGCACTTGTGTTATGGGTACTAGACAACTGATATACTACTTATATACTTTTTTTTTGTAAATAAATATATATTATACATAAACACGCAGACGCGAGACGGGGATATTAAACGAACTTAGCACGAATTGATGTAGAAAACAAAAGTATATAAGTAACTAGCTGTGCCCGCGACTCCGTCCGCGTGGAATAGTGACCTTCACTAAGGGGTATGAAAAATAGATGTTGGCCGATTCTCAGACCTACTCAATATGCTCATAAAATTTCATGAGAATCGGTCAAGCCGTTTCGGAGGAGTACGGGAACCAACACTGTGACACGAGAATTTTATATATAAGATATATAATTGTCTACTATCCATAAGACAAGCGCTCCGATGCTTACTTTGGGATTAGATGGAGCTGTGTCACAGTATATTTATTTATGAGATCATTGATTTAAATTATTTGTATATAGTTTTCTCCGTGCAGGGGTGGAGTACGATTAATAGCCCCTGCGGCCAGGATCGGCCTGTCGTCAAGGGCGACAAAACAACCCTAGCTACGTGGTAGGGCCCCAAGCCCGTCTGGTTGGCAACCCCCCTGGTGTGCAAGTATGCCGCCATAATAACCTTGTGTTGTGTTCTGGCATAAATGACCCAGGTTCCTGTACTTCTACAGGACAGCAGCGTGTATGCGATGCCCCTAATATAGCAAACATCCATATGTGTCTCTCTCTAAGCAGTTACCTGCTTAGATTTGGAATCAGCAATTGTTTAAAAAATATTAGAATACATATTGTAATTTTTATTAGCCTGTAAGTCTTACTAAAATAAATAAATAAAAATAACTAAATAAAATTAAGTGGGCCACAAGTCAGTCCGCTGTTTCTCAACAAAAAAAAAATATACATACAATATTAAATAACAAATAATTTTTGATAGTACGTTCAGCCCAATATTCAATGTTGGTGCAAATAAGTAAAATATTACTGAAAGCGGAAAATACAAGACAAGATCTTAATTTCGGCTTCTGTTCCTTATAAATCAAAATTTGATTTTAGCCTAGTATGATTGGAAATTATTTGTTATTTTTAGTAATAAACAATTAAAAGTATTCATCAATTAGTCGTACCTAGAAGTTTCTTTCCACAAACTGATAGAGCATGTACGTACGCTATTAATATTCAAGATACCACTTGGGTACACAATGTTCAAGTATGTTCGTACGCCTGACATTCATACACGACCGCGTCTAATAGGTTGTACAATAACCGAACCAAATTAGGAACCTCATGTCGAATTATCGTTTTCGTTTATAAATACATAAAGTTTATTTATACAAATAATACGGGAATACCAGTTAGTGTCTTAATCATTATGAGGTACGTTAGTATTTTTATTTATTTATTATTAATCACTAGAACTACTAGAAGCCTATCTGAATGGCAATCACCCTAGGTCTATAAGCTTGTCGCCATAATATCCTTGTGTTCCGGCATTAGTAACCCGGTACCAGTATCCCTATGCGGATAGCTGCGTGTTCGCGGTGCCTCAGCGTCGCAAACATCCATAGGCGACGGTAACCGCTTACTATTAAGTGAGCCATCAGTCTGTCTGCTGTTCTTCATATTAAAACGAGTAAATCATACTTTGGGCTAAAGATAACGTCTAATGCATCATAGAGCATGATGTGACGACAGAATATGACGTTTGTCTCTGGTTTATTGGATTAATGCTAAGCGCGATAGAGATAAAGCTTTATAAATCCAAGACTACTCAAATTCCATAAAGAGACCTTATTTACCGACAATTAAACTGACGGACTCCTAAACTGCATCAAAGTTCAGGATTACGTTGAAATGATTTTTTTAATAAGTATGCAAACTTTTTAGATTAAATTATATAAATATGGAGAGACTGGCTCTTAATCTCAGAAAAAAGGAAAATTTAAAAATAGAACTGCAGTAAAACAAATTAATATAGCCGGGAAAAGAAAATTTACTCGTAGTATCAGATTTGCGTGTTATTTATAGCAAGTTTTAAATTGATTCTCATTGATTTTTTATTCTTTTGTCAATTGAATTATTCTTACCAGCAGAATTGTTGGGTTAGTCTTTCTAGTCTAAGAATTCTGTCTAAGAATTGGACAGAAGAGCAATGGGCCTCCGTGTTGTTCACGGACGAGTGTAGGACATGTTTATATGGTGCAGATGGTCGCAGAAGAGTCTATCGTCGACGTGAGGAGTGATATGTTCAAAGTTGCATTGAGGAGCGTGTTCCTTTTGGAGGCGGTTCATATATGGTCTGGGGTGGCATATCGGTGAACGGGCGAGCAGAACTTGTGTTCATAGACATGGTCCGTCATAATGGTAATAGAGGGGGTTTGACTGCACATCACTACATAACAGAGATCTTAGAAGATCACGTGGTGCCTTACATGGGATTCATAGGCGAAAATTTTACTTTAATGCGGGATAATGCCCGGCCGCACGCTGCTGCACAAGTTCGACAATATTGCGAAGAGGTTGGGATACGTACAATGAATTGGCCAGCACGCAGCCCGGATCTTAATCCCATTGAGCATGTTTGGGACAGTTTAAAAAGAGCTGTATATGCGAGAAACCCTTTGCCCACGACAGTGGCAGCACTAAGAACAGCACTTTCAGAAGAATGGGACAATATTCCGCAAGATCTTTTAATAACCCTAATAAAATCTATGCGGAACCGATTAGAATCCGCAATAAGGGCACGTGGTTAAAGTATTTATTTCAAAGTCGTCTATTACTTTGATGCAGTTTATGAGTCCGTCAGAACGCTATTGTTAAAAGTCTGTGCTAGGAATGGTTATAAAGTCACTTATTTTCCTGAATGAAACGCGATTCTCGTTGAACTGTTCAACACTGCCATTTGCAATTAAATAGAATATATAAGCATTGAAAATAATAACACTCTCGTTTTTCAGAATATTATTATTTGATAAAAATTTAATTAAAATACAATATGTAACCGCAAATGGCGGGCATTAATATAAAAGCTTAAAATGCAACCGATGAAATGTTCGGAAGAAAAAAGAACAACTATACGAATAATTCAAATACACCGATATTTTTATTATAATTTTTGTAAGAATTTAATCAGCAATTAGCTGCAATAGCGCTTTAACGTTTGGAAATTTCCCCTAAATGAGTGAAGCCATTTAATAAAATATGACAAATCTTATTAATTACATATATAAATGAATGAATGATAACATTAACTATATTTTGCAGTTTTGATTTTTTTTAAGGCTGTTGGACAGCAGACAGGCTGATGGCCCGCCTAGAATTTAGAAGTTAACGTCGCTTATGGGTGTTTGCAACACCAGTGGCATCACGAACACGCTGCTGTCCCATAAGAGTACACGAACTTGGGTCACTTATGCCAGAACACGACGCAAGGTTATTATGGCAACATACTTAAGATCAAAGGTGGTCGCCATCCAAACGGGCTTGGGGCCCTACCACGTAGCTAGGGTGGGTTGTTTTGACGCCTTTTATGACAAGCTGACCCCGGCCGTAGAGGTCAGTAGTCTTTCTCCGCTCCTGCACTGATAAAAGAAATGTAAAATGCCTTAAGTGGATCCCAGACATCACTTTAAACATCTGGGTTTGGTTAAAGATCTTATGTAAGCGATGCCCTATTTTATTATCCCCACATCAATTTATGGCTGTAAGATCTACACAGAGTGATTGCTATTTTAGAAATTAATCTATGTCAGATATTTTTTTAGCTGAAGTTTAACAGATAAACAAACGACCCACCCTATAACAGGTAATCACCATCGTCTACTGCCTTGAAAAATAATTAAAACGCCTTTTTAAAACTCCATATAGTACTACAGTGGGAAAACTTCAGCTGGAAGCTCATTCCAGTTTCGATGAATACGCAACATAAACTTTTTTTGAACTGTTTCATACAGGAAAGAAGAAGCTTCTGGAAAAGGGGACGAATATCCAGCCAGTGCCGCGTGTTTTATTCTTTTAAATCTTTCTTAATATTTGCACCTAAATTCTTCAATGCGGAAACGGAAATTTTACGACTGCTGATTAGCGGAAAGATAACTGGACGGTATTTCTCGTATATCATAAACTACTAAAATATACCGAAAAATTTTCAGGAGTTTTGGAAATTGATGATTTGATAGAGTTTAATATGCATTTTTTGAATTTATAATCTGAGAGTGCACAAACTGGCACCTAAGAACATTTTCATTTTTAAATATTCATGGATGAAATCGTTAAAATTAAATCAAACTAGAGAAATTCTTCTATTATTTGTAACCATTTAAATCAAAGAAAATTGTAATTAGAAAAAATGTTTTAACATGAACGAAATGTTGAGCTGGTAAAGTAGAAATATGAAAAACTTATTATAATCTTCAGACGCCTATCCGGATAAAGATTTTAAATAATTATACGCACTTAATTTTATTTTATACTTAAGATATACTTGCTATCTTAAGAAATGCAAACTAAATTCAAAATTAAACCATTTTTAGTTCAAAGAACCAAGTTAAGCAGATGCATATGTAATTTAAAAGGACCCTGAATAGGCCTTAACAATACTTCGATTATTCAGGCTTGTTACGCAATCTACTTATAAGTATGAAAGGAACTGTTCATCCGTTTTCATGACATTACAAACATGGCTGACGTGCGATCGTGTGTGTTTATTTTGTTGTTATTTGTAATAATGGAACAAGTGGCTTCAAAGGTATTTATAATAAATGAAACGTTTATAATTAAAAATATTCATCAATAAATAGTTTAATAATTAAAAACAATATATATTTATAAATTGTCTTATTATTATCTTAATATTATCTATATGAACCTATGTCTCTATATTTTGACTAATTAAAAGATTTCTCGATTCAAATCGTCACCATCTTTACCTGTAACTTCTCTAATGGCTTGGAGGAAAACCAACACTGGCTTTTTGAGAATCAGTGGACTTGTATAAGTTTAAGAAATAATGATTATAGTTTTGTTTTTATGTGATCTTTCTTCCTTTATGATATAAACTTTTTATGATCCAAAAAATATTGAAAGATACATATTTTTAATAGTTATTTTGATAAATAAACGCATGTTGCTACTAGATTGAGCTTGTCCAGAACAGCCGAATTGTGTATAATTGAGAAAATAATGAATTTGCACGTCATATTTAATTAAATATGTCCGAACGAAGGTTAAAAGGAGCAGAGATGGAATGGATGATGGAATCTGGGAATCAACTTTTATATAACAAAATATTAAAATTAATTTTAAGTTATTATGATATTTGGGTAAGATGAAGCTGATATTTTTATCAAAAGCCCCTTTATGCATTTAATTAAATATAAGCCTTTAAATATTACAGCATGGTCTGGAACTCCTAATATACCATACACAAGCACTCAATTGAGCGCATCCAAGAAACTTTTCGAAACACCCTAACTACTCACACTGATGATTATATAACTTCATGTAAATACTACAAAATATTGCCGCTGGAGGAATGTCGTTGCATGCTCGATTTAGCTTTTTGCATGACACGTTTAACGGAAAAATCGACTCGCCAGATCTTTTAGAAATCCTATTGGCCTTAAACGTTCCAAACAAACGCCCAAGACATGTATGTTAGCCTGTTTCATTGTCCCTTCCACACAAACAAAATATCTTCAAAATAGTATCGGTTACCAACTTACTTCTAATTACAACTTAATGTTCTCTGACCTGCACCATTCAATAGATTTACACAATTTTTATCTGACTAGAAACTATGGTATATTTATTATACTCTTTTGACTTTGAGACTGATTTGCGATGTTTTCATTTTATGAGTATGAGTGTAATTTTTGTGTGTGTGTTTAATTTAATCTATTTTCAAGCGGTTGTCATTATTGTATACCTACGAGATATATTTTAAATAATAATAATTCGTAATTGGCAATGTGTTACGTTTTAATATATAATTATTTATATTAATTGGAATGCTGTAAATTACGTAAATTAAATAAATAAATACATATAATAATTAAATAATAAAAAATAAATATTATTAATCAAAAGTCAAAGGCTATTATTGGTTCCAAAAAATATGCTAGCAAATATAAAACAGAAATAGTAACGTAAATCGTATGGACGTGGAAACAAAATCTATACAAATAAATAAAATTTGAGTATCAGTTTGTAATATTAAAATAACCACTTTTTACTAAGTGCATTTGGATGTATACAGGGTACATATACCAAAACAACATTTTTTACAATTTTTGTCTGTCTGCCTGTTTGTTCCAACTAATCTCTGAAATGGCTGGACTGATTTTAACGGGACTTTCACTGGCAAATAGTTGATGTAACAAGGAGTAACGTAGGCTACTTTTATTTTAGAAAAAAAAATAGTTTTAGTTAATAATCATCAGTTTCGGAAATTTTTTAAATCCAATTTAAGTTGACTTCAGATTTATATCATCAATCATATGAAATAGGGTTTAGCTTAGGTTGAACTTTGTAGGTTTATATCCAATTTAAGTTGACCTCAGGTTTATATCATCAATCATATAAAATAGGGTTTAGCTCAGGCTGGACTTTTTTTAGGTTGAATTTCCAATTTAAGTTGACCTCAGATTTATATCATCAGTCATGTGAAATAGGCCTTAGCTTAGGCTGGACTTTATAGGTTTAATTACCAATTTAAGTTGACCTCAGATTTATATCATCAATAATATGAAATAGGGCTTAGCTTAGGCTGGACTTTGTAGGTTCGAACGCACGTATTCCGGAGGCGCATGGCGTAACAGTTGCATTCGATAGCACTGTTTGCATATTTAATTTATTTATATTTTAGGCTTTATAGGGTTTGTAATCCAAAATAAACCATAAGATATATCCAAAAAATACTGCCCAAAGTCATTATTCCACGCAGACGGAATCGCGGGCACAGCTAGTTTAAAATATAAGTATACGTATTTTTAATAATTATTCCTTCCAGCCCTTCTTCGGGAGTCTTTGGTGTGATTACTTTTGCGACGATGAAGACGATTCAAGCTCTGAGGACTATGACTTTTGTATTGGTTGCAACCCCAGACCTGGACGACGAACCACCACTACCCCAATGGCACCACCTTCTGGAAGCAACCCTAGCATGCAATTTATGATACGTGAGTGTTAATTCTCAATATACTGTCATCTTTGGCTTGGCCTTGTCGCAATCATTTCGGCATAATATGTCTTTTTCTTATTATATTTTATTCTATCCCGGTATTCTTTATCTGTCACTTCACAAACCCTCATATCATGAATCACATTATTTCCATCGCTTTTTAGGTCTACCTCCGCTCTTGTATCCATCTATTTTCAGGTTCAACATTCTTCTAGTAATGCGGTCAGTCTCCCTTCTCATTACATGCCCGTACCATGCCAGTCTATTTCCTCTCAATTTATCATTTATTGGTGCAACTTTTAAAGATCCTCTTATATACTCGTTTCTCACCTAATCCATTCTTGTCACTCCACACATCCATTTCAATATTCTCATCTCATCTAAATGCAGACGCCTCTGATCTTCCACTTTAGTGGCCCGACATTCAGCACCGTAGTTATACGTTAACATGACTAGCCTTATGACAGATTTATAAATCTGCCCTTTTAATTATCTATTTACTGTCATTCTGAATTAAAATATATTTACGTACAAAATATATACCGCTCTCATCTATTAAAGAGGGGACAGTTATATATAACTTTGAGTTATAAATCAACACAGTGCCACGGCCTGTCCATGAAAATCGGCCTAACACTCCTTCATGCAGCCTAAATGATGAACCGTCCGCTTTTTAATTCCCATTTAAGCCACATATTCAAACCTTTTAAAGACCGTAGATAATTTACAGGTCTGCTAAATCATAAAATCAATAGAACATGTGAACTAAAGATAATAAATTCAGAAGTTTCGTCATTATATGGATTGTCTCTCAGTTTGTTATTACTTTCCTGAATAAGTATTCTAGATACTTTTTTTTTTATTGTCAGAACTGTGTACATACAGAGATGGTTTACATTTAGATTGTTTCAACAGTTTACCCCTTAGGGTGTACAATATTATTATACACGAATATATTATTTCATGAATTAAAACATAAAACCATTAACTGTAATTATTTAAAACATTAGGTTATACATGGATTTAATGTCAAAAGATACCAAACAGAATACATTTTAAGTGTAAATAATAAAATTATAAGGATAATGTCTTTGTTAGAATTGTTATAATGTCACAATTAATTCTACATTTTGTCATTACTCAATTTGTCATCCAAATTGTCACTTATTTTGTAATATGATTTCTCAATTAACACTTTCTTGAGACGAAGACGAGATATAGTTACGTCATTATAGCATTTTAAATTTTTTTTTAATAGATCATGAATTTATAGTAAACCTTAATATTAAAATGAAATGTTTTTAAATGACACATTGGACGTAAGTGTAGAAGTGCATAATACATATTTTAATTTGCTATTTTATAAATTGCGTTTCACGAAATCGTTATTACTAATATATACATTACTTAGTATTTATTTAATTTAAAAATATAATCTAAGTAGTCCCCACGTTCTAATAGATACTGATAGGTCATTTAGTGTATTATATATATATATATATATATATATATATATATATATATATATATATATATATATATACCTAGTCAGGTCATAAATTCTGTCACATGTTTAATGTAAAATAATTGTAACAAGTTTATTCATTATGTAACCATTCATATACCAAAATGAACTTAACAAAACATAGATTCTTATGACATTAAAGTTTATTCAAAATGACCTCCGTGATTTTGAATACAAGCCTTCAATCTGCGCGGCCAGTTGTCTATCGCAGCACGAACGAGGTCCATGTCAATATCGGCGGCTGCCTTAATCAAGGATGTCTTGAGTGACTCCAAATTGGGATGAGGCTTTGAGCACGCCTTTTCCTCCAAGTGTTGCCATATCTTTTAATCTAACGGATTCAAATCTGGACTGGAGGAGGGCCAGTCTTCGTGCCGGATGAAGTCGATTTCACGCGCCGCCAGCCAGTCTTGTGTGCTCTTCGCTCTATGAGCTGGCGCCGAATCTTGTTGGAATACCCAGTGCCTGTTATTGAACATGGTATGAGAAACAGGTTCCACAAGGTTCGTCAGGACTGTATTTTGATACACAACAGCATTCGTTTTTACACCTTTCTCACAAAAATGTACCTCTGTTAAGCCCCAATAAGAAACTCCCAACCATACCATGAGCGAGGATGGAAAATGACCTCGTTGGACACGCGGAATACGGTTGCTCGCTTCTTCACTACTGTGTGCGTACACCTTATCATTTTGTTTGTTGTAGCTCTCTTCTACGGTAAACATTTTTCTTCCGAAAAAAGAATTTTCCGATATTTTTTTCCCGCGTACCGCTTCAACAAAGCGCGGCATCTCTTCAGTCTCAGGTCCATTAGACGAGCATTCAAACGATGTCCTGTTTTTCTTCGATATGCCCGAAGCCCTAAGTCTTCATTTAACACCCTTTTCACCGTGGTTCTGCTTAACCCCATCTGAAGGGCCAACAGTTTCTGCTTACGTTTGGGATTTCTTTGAATTCGTGCCTTCACAGCTTTTATCACTGCTGGAGTCCTAACAGACCGAGGGCGACCACTTCTTGACCTCTCATCTACACTAGAGTCTTCATTTTATCGTTTGATGGTACGATAAACGAATCTTTTGGTTATATTAAAATTTTTCAGTATGTTAAAAATTTGAATTGGCGCGTAACTGCAACGATGCAATGCAATAACTGCAACACGGTCTTCTTTAAGCGTCCACTCCATATTTAAAAAATGAGTAAAATTCTAAAAGTATACATTTTTATTTTCATGAACAATTCGAAATTCGAATTCAATAAACTTTTTTGTGGCCAGCATTCTAAAAGAAAAGTTTTTACTGTGTGACAATACTTATGACCTGACTAGGTATATATATATATATATATATATATATATATATATATATATATATATATATATATATATATATATATATATATATATATATATATATATATATATATATATATATATATATATATATATATATATATATATATATATATATATATATATATATATATATATATATATATATATATATATATTTCCTATTCTTTAAATTTCAGCTCCAGGACAAGGAGTAAATGCAACATTAACACAATTTGGCACATCGTGGTTATTAAATTTAACGCCTATGGGGAGTCTAGCGGGAGCACCAGGTTCTTCAGTAGCAAATCCAGCCCCGGCTGCCCCAGCTGCCCCCGCTGCCCCAGCTGCACCAGCCGCGCCTGCCGCAACTCCAGCTCCAGCAGCAGCAACGACAGCTGCAGGAGCTACAACCGCTGCGGCAACTACAGCTGCTACTACAGCGGCAGCCGGAAAATAATTAAAAAAGTCTGATATCAGTGTCTTTCTTTAGCAAAATCATTGCTTTTTTGGGCATGCTGCCTGCTCACCTCATCGGTTTTTTTTTTTAAATTTCTGAATCAATTTATTTATAGATAGACACTTGGTAGTTATCTAAAAAATATATTTGCGATTTCTTCTTTTAATATAAAGTTATTAAAGTTTTAAGAAACAACGATTTTTATAGTAGAAGTGGGCAAGCGGTGTAGTGCTCATGTGTCCGAAAACTTATTACTCATATTTTTTCGATTTACTTTTTCTGTTATTCGACCAGCGAATCGGGCGGGAACGGCTAGTTATAGTTAATATGAAAGTAACTCTGTCTGTTTGTCTGTCCGATACGTTTTCACGCTGTTACCGCTGAACCAATTTTAACAAATTTTGGTATAGACATAAATGGGACCGTGGAGAAGGATATAGGCTACTTTTTGCTGTGAAAATAAAACTTGAAGTGGGTGAAATAGGGGTGAACGTATTTAAGGTCTGTTTTTTTTTATTTATATGGCAGAACGACTTTTGCCGGATCAGCTAGTAAGATATAAAAATATATTAACTTACCATCTACAGCCTCACTGTAGACAAATCCAGCGGTGGCCCGACGAACTACTTAAAAGCAGAGATCGGAGTCATCCATACTGTAAATAAGATTACTAAGACTATTTAAAGAGATAATCAGTCTATCAAGGTAAGTAAGGTTTCATAGCTAATATGTATGGGTTTTTGTCAAATAGCCATGTATGCAATTGCAATCCATCCGAGAAACAACAAAACACTGTAAATATATATCGTGACAATTCAGACAGCGTCATTTACTCCGAAAGTAAATAGCATAGCACTTTTGTTATCGATAATGGTTTAAAATATCAATATAGATTTCACTTACAAGAAATTTCACTAAAATGTCAAAAACACAACTTTTTCACTTTTATAACCTACTAGTTGACTCAGCAAACGTTATTATACCATATGAATTTAAAAAAAAAGTAGCCTATGTCCTTCTCCAAAATCCAATCTATGACTATGCCGAAATTCATCAAAATTGGTTCAGCGGTGTAGGCGTGACAGCGTAACAAACAAACAGATAAACAAACTCACTTTCACATTTATAATATTAGTTAGGATATTATATATTACCTACTGTGGTGTAAATATCAGACATTAGCCTAAACCAAGACCTACATATATAGAGTGAACAGGCTAATAATCCTGACATTGTGAGTTTATTAAGAAATAATGGTCTCGTGGTTGAAAATGTTTTAACTAATTATCCGTGCAAGGGCAGAGAAAGAATACTAACCTCTGCGGCTAGGATCGGCCTGTCGTAAAAGGCGAGAAAATAACCCACCCTAGCTACGTGATAGGGCCCCAAGCTTCTTTTGCTACTTACAATATGTTATAATAATACTTGTGTCGACTTTACGTAATATTTATTTTTGTCATAAGATAATGTTATTATTATTATTTGCATTATGTCCTAAATGTAATGTAACAGTAAGAATCCCGTTAAACTTTACAAATAATCTCAAATTATGTATTCTGTTTGAGATAGGTTCATGTCGCTCGGCTGACGACAAGATCCAATAGTCAGTGGCACACTGTGGTCGGTGGTCAGACGCGTATGCAGACCATGGATATAAAATATGTATAAATTTTCCCTACGTTTTATATTTATTATTATACAGCGAAACATCATACTGAGTCTGGATTCAGTTTTACAATGATGCTTTTTTTTGTTTATTTTTGTATCAGATGGTTTGTTAATTTGTCCTAAATAAATATTTGATTGTTGTCATAAATTTTATAATTAAGAAAGAATAGCCTTTAACAGTATAATAAATAACAATAATGATTGATCAAAATGTCTATAATTATTTGATATTATAAATACACATGACTGTAGTAAGTATAAAATAATAGTCAAGGAAACAATTATCAAACGAACGTTATTGTCGATAAAAAACGGCGGACGATACTCATACATAAACATCGTATCAAACTAGGGCAAGCTATCGATTAATTGGTGCTATTATTAAGGTTTTCCCGGGGCTGGTTGTGATATTTTAATACTTGCTCCCTGCCCGGTAAATTATTATAAATATTTTGAAATTCAATTCTGTTCAGTTTATCGAGATTTAAATAGAAATCTCAGAATAGTTTTATAACAAGGGCAGGTAGGTGTTGAAATGGAACAAAACAAACTGTGTAACAGAAATTAATTTTTTTTATTTGAAAGGCTCATGTATGTCATAATGTATGGAATGTAACTTTATTCAAATGTCCATAATGGTTTCTCACGGAGGCACGGATCTGATTTGTCCAATTTCCAATGATTCTGCCGCATAGATCTGGGTGAATTTGAATAATGGCCTAGCTTATGTTGACTAAGTACAGACATAGACATACAACTTCGAGAAACCTTAAAAAAAGAGTTACCTACACCTTCAAATAATTTATGTAGAATATACATCGTGGTGCCCACTGTGTGGCACGTAGCGCCATTCTGCTTGAACCACATCTCTTCCACGCCCATATGTCTTTTAAGTGGAAACTTTACTGATTTGTTAATTTTTATATAATTTTAATATTGTGATTAATTGTAATTGTATGTTTCCCAAATAAATAAAAATAAAATATCGTTCAATTTGGGGGAAAAGGAATTGTTATATTCGTTATATAGCGCTCGTCGTTGATGGTGAAGGACTTACTAACATCATTTAAAAAAAAGAACAAACAGATTACGCTCCCGTACAAAATCCAGATGGTAACTTTGCCGGGTAAATCTTGCCTATAATCCGAAAGGAAAAACATGGCGTGAAATTTTTATATTGCGACGTGTATGAGCTTTTAAAACTTAGAGACCGATTCGCCCTCTCTTGTCAGCCTGTTTATATGATCAGTGTTATTTTTAAGTTGAAATACAGATCGAAGGCTTAGTCTTTAATAAAAAAAAAAATCTGTTTCACTGGTGAAATAATACAAAATCTTTTATCGTAACAGAATTAGAAAAAATACATCTTGCAATGAATCTTTTAGTCTAGTTGTTATGCATATAGGTTTTGATTTTATTCATATTATTTAGACGTGATGTGAATATATTGGCAATCGGATTATAGCGTAACGACTGTTTCAACGGTTATAAAGATAATTTTGAAAATCAAACAATTTCCTAATCGTGACAATATGCACATTAAAATGGTAAATGATTGGATTAAAAAAAATAGAATTAGTTCCCCCAATTATAAGGACCACCAGCATAGAGGATCGTAAAAGGAAAAAAAATGGTTTGCTATACACTAAAATTTAAGATTAGATACTTCTTAGTAATAACGTTACCATTTGAAATTCCATCACGGACTATTACTATTGCCCTCTTTGAAGAAATAGTCAGAACTTATTCAAGGTCCTATTAGCTCATAGGCAACACTTTAAAGGCACTACTATCATCTTGAAATTATGACGTCAGATTATTCGGACTTTTCTATACATTTTCAGCAGGTTAGCGGTGCAGAAGGCATATAGTTAAACAATCCACATTAGAGTACTTTAAATTTCAAAAGTTTAGTAGAAAAATGTCCAAGACCGTGTTAATTATTTCGAGCTAATATTAACAGAATGAGCTAACTCCAATTTTTTTGTGTTAATTACAAATAAAAATCCAAATTAAATTTTACCGAAAATATTAATAATTATTTTGTCAGTGATTATAGTTCAAATTTAATTTAGATAATAATGGATTTCCTAGAGCAAAAAGTTTCCTAAGCTATACAATAAGCAATAAAATTTTAGGAGCTGTCTGAATTATGTTCTCATCATAGAGTTAGTATTATTAACTCCATGGTTCTCATACACTCCGTAATTATCTCACTTATAGCTTTTATAATAATAAAATAGCAAAGAAATTTGAATAAGTTGAATCATTTTAAATATTTAAAATACAAAGTTTGGAAATAGTTTAATTTTTGATTCAAATCCTTAAACAAGCTAAAATTAACCCATATTTTCTATATTTTACATTATTTAAATCTGTTAAAGATCTTAAAATAATGATGAATGTGTGTGGTGGTGTGTATCGTCAATAGGTTGCCAGATTAATGAAACAAGGATTTTTGACTATTATTATATTAACAAATACATTTTACAAAATCAAATACAAAAGCCGATTGTGTTTTTTCAATCCCTATCTGTCATTCTAATTGAAAGTTACTTGGCAGATTATGACAAGAAAATATAATATTTTTCATTGCCAGTGTCATAGCTGTCACAACCTTTTCGGTCTGTTGTTGACTCGATAGTGCTATGCTACAAATGCACCTAAAACAATGTAATGGGAGCGACTGGGTCTACGATGTTCTCACCCACATAAGGGCACTCGTCGCCGAAGGTTGATGAACCTTCGCCCACCATAGTGCGAGATCGCAGGCGGCTATCTCAGGGAAAGGGTAAGCTGCCAGCAAGACCTTGGAGACGAGCTGCGTTGTGACTCCGCGCGCCTGCTTACTCTACATGTACAGAAGAGGTTTGGGAAATTCAACTGCTCCTCGGTGTAGGGGAATTTTGTCTCCTTTGAGAGGAGAAGGCCGCATCCATTGCAGGCCAACGCTGTTTGGGCTGGCGGTAGTAGATCATGTCGTTTCCCGGCACCCCGGGAATCCGCGATAGAGAGGAGCCTGTGAAATGTTTTTAGTGGGTATCCGATATCTGCGGAAATACTTGAGTAAGCCGAAGTAGCATCTGTTAGCGGCTATAATTCTTCTTTTGATTTCCGCATCCACCTCATTTGTATCTGTAACCAGGAAGCCAAAGTATACGAAGTCACCTACTGTGTCGAAAGCGTTGTTACCAATAGTTATACACGGCTGTTGAATAGCATGATCTCGGTTTCAAGTATTTCCGCTCTAGGTGGCTATCACGAAAAACTAAAATCTTCCTGTACAAAACGCTGTTAAGACCAGTCCTGACGTACGGTTCGGAATGCTAGGTCCTAAGCAAGAAAACCGAAAACAGCCTACTCGTGTTTGAAAGAAAAATATTAAGACGAATCTTCGGCGCTGTACTTGATGATGACTGCTGGCGAATAAGATATAACCATGAGCTTTACAACATATAAGCCAAATGTCGTAAAGTTCATAAAAGTAGGCAGCCTTCGATGGGCTGGTCACGTAGAACGAATGCAAGACGACAGGGCACCGAAGCGTCTTCTGCGTGGCAGGCCTGATGGCCGAAGACCCCCTGGAAGACCGAAACTCAGATGGCTTGATGGAGTACAACAATCGGAGTGACTGGCTGCCAGGAAAAGGCCAGGGATATGATCGGATGGAGAAATTTACTCGATCAGACCAAGGCCCACCCGCGGCTGTAGCGTTAGGATGATCCGATATCTGCGAGTCCTACACGCACCTGCCGCGGCCCCGCGCACCAGGTAGTGCGTAAGGGCATTTTGCCTCCTCCAGAACAATAAAAAACCTAAAACAAAGTCTAATTTGTATTCGATTTTAATTTAATTTAGTTGAAAATAATAAACACAGTAAAGTTTACGAGTAAAATAGCTTTAGAGGAAATTAATCCAATAGTAATAGGGACAACTCACACAGCGCCATCTTATCCCAAACTAAGTAGTACAGTGCTACGTTATGGGTTTTAGACAACTGATATATGTACGTATATTTGAATATTTTTTTTATAAATAAATACTTATATATATATATATATATATATATATATATATATATATATATATATATATATATATATATATATATATATATATATATATATATATATATATATATATATATATATATATATATATATACACAATCCGATTAGAATCGAGAAGTAAACCTATAAACCCAGCCGCGTTTCGACGTCTAAAGATCCGTGCATTACGCTACGGAGGTTGTCCAAGAATGTCGTAAGAGTGTAAACAATAAATTTATAAGTACATATTGTTGGAATTTCTTTTCCTTTCCTTCTGAGAGATTTTTTCAGAAACGTCTTGTGAATTTGCATTGAAAGAAATATATCTATTTCATAAGAAAACAAACCCTGAAAAATCCAAAAGTTAAGTAATTGACCTTGAAGAAAATCGATTCAAAAATGTTTTATTTGTTTAGACCTGCGATAATTCCCAACGACTACACGACAACGGCCTTTGGATGCATTTTGTAAAACATACTATGCAAAAATCACGAATAATATATTTCACTTTAGAAGTAGTTAGTGCGCTTACATTGTATGAAAATATGAAGCCTACTAAGTGCAAGTACAATTAAACAATTGTAACGAGACCATTACAATTCTAGACCAACCTGTTATTACCGGTTCGCCTTGCATAGACCATGACGAATCTCATATTTCACGCACTTACAACACCTTAACGATATATCACAATATGCGATTTGCTTTGATTAAAATTATTCTCTTCTTCTAAATTCTAGCTATTGTTTCTGTATTCGTTTCTAGTTATTCTTCTATTTTTCGTCTTAATACTAGCTGCATACGAATGTTCACTTTTGTTTCGGTTTGAATTTATCACAAAGTATAACTTGCTAGATCGTAGTCAGACTCATGTACCTCAGCTTCGGCGCTCCTGGCGATCGAAGGAACACCGGCGTGGTTTTTGTGAATATACCAACGACGTTCGTCTAGCCAAGGGCAGGTGCACAGGCATCTTGCGCGAGGAATCCTATACTACCCTTCTACACGTTTACAAGAGGCGGGGTGTACGAAAAACATTCCATGTAAAGGGCCAAAATCAAAGTGTAGTATAATGTTCTATTCAGCTTAATATCTGAAAGTTCCCACACCGCAGAACCAGCCGTGGAGGATAGCAGATCGGAGAACCTCAGGTGAGTCGCCGATCTTTCTGACTTGCTGGGTATTTCCGTCTCCTTTCCTTTCCACGTATAATTATCGAACCCGCACTACCTTTGTTTTCCGCACCGCGGCTACCATCTTTCGAGGCCTAAGCCGCACCATTCCTTTTACGGGTCCGCTCCCCGCGTAATTTACGGTCCTTTAGCCCCACCCATAATTTTATCCGTAAATGCTATGCTTGTAAAAAAAATGCTTAAAGTTTCTAACAAGGTCTTCGATACACTTACAGCACAATATGGAAAAATGAGCTTAATTTAATTTTTAAGGCTGACCCTTTCGACACCAAAAGACGCCCTTGCATCAAACTTAACAAATATATAGGTATAATGTAATGTCGTATCTATGTTCTAGTTGAATTGACATGTTAACATGCATTGCGCCATAGGAATTTTGATACCGAATATCAGTGTTAATGGTTCTTTGACATGCATTTGAATGCAAATTGACTAAGCTGTAAAATTATTTCACCGTTTACATAACTTAATTGCACGTAATTGTCCACTTCCCTACTTTTATGATCTCCATTTTGTCTGGTATGGATTAACTAAACGTCTGAAATATTATTCGTGTTAAATTTCTACTTTATTCTAGAACTTTCACTTTTAAAATACTGAAAAATAGTACCAAGTAATGTATTTTGGGCAGCGGGTTAGTTGTGTCATCAAATTATGTTATGTAACCAGCGTTTTGGGAATGTTACCTTATCTTCCTCATGCAAATTTCCCACATTTTGCGGGTCGTCTCTAAATATTCTTTTAACTATTCTCTGTTAGCCGTAATCTCAACATTCCGACCTTTATTTCAACATCATCTTTTACTCAATCCATCTATCTTTTATTTCTACTTCCATTCCAAGCATTACCTTTACTTATCACGTGGCATTCTTCAGTTCACACTATATGGCCATACCACGCTTCTCTGATTTATCTAGTTTATCAATTGCTAGTGCAAGGATTTTTACATCCTCATTGTTTTTTTTTTATAAAGTGGGATATTTCTATGACTTCTTGTTTGCCAAGAATTCTTATCTGTTTTTTTTTTGGCTAAATCTCTTTTAACATTTTAATAATCTGCCCGTCTTTTTGTGTAGTTGATAGGGGTGTAAGGGGCCCTACCAACATCTTCGGGGCCCAAGTCAACCTCACCTGCAAGTCGGCGCACCCTGCTGAATAACGGACGAGGCTCTGACGACGGCTTTCCTTTTGGGGTTGGGGGGTCAGACGGCAGTC
Organism: Malacosoma neustria; assembly: GCA_963693495.1. Classification (NCBI taxonomy): domain Eukaryota; kingdom Metazoa; phylum Arthropoda; class Insecta; order Lepidoptera; family Lasiocampidae; genus Malacosoma; species Malacosoma neustria. The sequence goes on from OY856383.1 coordinate 15,386,091, forward strand.
GCCCCCGTAAAAGCCAAAATCAGCCAAATCGTAATGGAGAGACAAAGAATGCGAGATCGTGTAAGGGCTAGGGCGCCGCCGCATAACGGCGCGCAAGAGCTTCGCCCGGCTCTTGTGAGAAATGGACAAGGGCTACCGTGTCATGGGCGGGCATGGCTAACGACGTTAGCCCCAACTCACGCAGCCCAAACATCTCGAAAGATCCGCTTCGCAACATGGAACATAGGCACGCTAACCGGACGCGCGAGAGAGTTGGCCGATGTGCTCTCCAGGCGGAGGGTGGCCGTGGCGTTCCTGCAGGAGACTCGGTGGAAGGCCAGCAGATCCCGGTTCATTGGGAATGGCTACAAGCTGATCTACACAGGTGCACCTGGTGGGGAGAATGGGGTTGCCATAGTGCTCTCGGAGGAGTTCCAGAACGACATTTTGGAAGTGAAACGTCATAGCGACCGGCTTATGGTCGTTAGGGTACTTATCGATGGGGTAGTTACCCACTTGATAGGTGCCTATGCGCCACAGGCCGGTTGTGGCGACGCCGATAAAATAGCGTTTTGGAATTTACTCGGAGAAGTGCTCCGTGGAATCCCATTATCACAGAGGATCGTTTTGGGGGGTGATCTGAACGGTCATGTGGGTGATGAATGTGGGGAATTTGAGCGTGTTCACGGAGGGTTTGGGTACGGTAGCCGCAACGCGGAAGGGGAAGACATCCTCAATACGTGTGCGGCTGCCGACCTTGCCATCGTGAACACGTATTTCAAAAAGAGACCGGAGCATCTCGTCACCTACAGGAGCGGGAGGAATGCTACCCAAATCGACTTCCTACTCACTAGGAGACACCACATCAGCAAAGTGGCCAACTGCAAGGTCATACCCGGTGAGAGTCTCACTGCACAACATCGCCTTCTTGTCATGGACCTCTGCGCTAAGCCTAAAGACACGCATACCGAGCGCGTTCAGCGCCGAATCCGGTGGTGGCTGCTCGATGAAGTCACGTCCCAGGAGTTCGCCTTAGCCGTCGGTGACAAGTGCGCCGGTGGTATGGGCGAACCAGTTCAGGCTTACTGGGACAAGATTCAGGCGGCTATCCTTGGGTCGGCGAAGGAGGTGCTTGGGGTGTCTAAGGGTGGTCGCCAGTGTGACAAGGAGACATGGTGGTGGAACGACACAGTCCAGAGGGAGACTAGAGCGAAGAAAGCCCTCTTTAAGAAGTGGCAAGCGTCCAGATCTCCTGAAGATCGCGACGCATACCGGGTGGCAAAGCGCGCCACTAAGAGAGCTGTTGCCAGAGCCAGACGAGACCACTTACAACCACTTTATGACAAGTTGGAATCGTCTGAGGGGCAGAAGCTCATCTATAAGTTGGCGCGCTCCAGGGTCAAAGCGGCACAGGACATTTCCAAGTGCCGCTGTGTAAAAGACCCTGTGGGCAACCTGCTATGCGAGGACCTCGCGGTGAAGGAGAGATGGCGCTCGTATTTCCACGAACTGCTGAACATGCAGCATAAAGGGGTGCAGCCGCCAGATCTCCCTCCGAATCAAGGACTAGTGCCACTGGTAACGCCTGCAGAAGTCCAGAATTGTCTTCGCCGCATGAAGAATCGGAAAGCTGTTGGATCCGATGGAGTCCCCATCGAAGCCTGGAAGGCGATGGGCTCTCGTGGTGTGGGCGTCTTAACCGACCTCTTCAACCGGGCGCTCCTCACCGGTACGATCCCGAGCCAATGGAGACTGAGTATCATTACTCCAGTCTTCAAAGGCAAGGGGTCGGTGCAGGAGTGCGGTAGCTATAGAGGGGTTAAGGTCATGTCCCACACCATGAAGCTCTTCGAAAGGGTTATCGACTCTCGGATTCGACAGGAGTGCACTGTCTCGGAATGTCAATATGGGTTTCGCCCTGGTCACGGGACAATGGACCCTATTTTTGCCCTAAGGACTGTCGCGGAGAAATACAGGATGAAGAATACGCCTCTGCATTGCCTGTTTCTTGACTTGCAGAAGGCCTTCGACTGTATTCCTCGCGCGATAATCTGGTGGGCATTGCGGTCCAAAGGGATTCCAGAGGCCTATATTGACATCATCCGAGACATGTACCGGGACTCCGATTCCATAGTTCGGACCGCTGTTGGCGACACAAAACCTTTCCCCATCACCGTCGGGGTGCACCAAGGATCCGTCCTTAGTCCGTTTCTGTTTAGCGTGGTATTAGACGTTTTGTCAGACAGCATCAGAAACTCACATGAGCAGCCCCCGTGGTTGCTCATGTATGCTGATGATATCGCGCTGGCAGATTCGGACAGGGGTAGGCTGGTGCAACGCGTGAAGGCGTGGAAGGAGTCGCTTGAGAACGGTGGTCTGAAGATCAATGTGGCGAAGACCGAGTACTTGGCCTGTAACTCCACAGATCCCACACCCGTACGCATAGGTGGCGACACGATCGAGCGCACGGACCAAGTGAAATACCTGGGATCTGTGTTCCATGCGTCTGGTTACATCGATTGCGACGTCAAGGCACGCATTTCTGCCGCGTGGGCCAAATGGCGTGAGGTAACTGGTGTAATTTGTGACCCCAAGATGCCGGTAAAGTTGAAGGGACAGGTCTATAAGACCATCATTAGGCCTGTCCTTTTATACGGCTGTGAAGCGTGGCCGGTGTTAGAGCGACACAAGCAAGAGCTGCGTGTCACGGAGATGAATATGCTGCGGTGGATGTGTGGAGTGACGCGGAAGGACCGCGTTAGGAATTCCCGCATTCGCGGCAGTCTTCATGTCCGTAACATTGCGGATAAATTACAAGAGTGTCGGCTCCGTTGGTACGGCCACGTTTTACGGTAACCGGATGCTTACGTGGGTAACAAATGTCTGGCCATGCCGCCTCCGCCGGGCCCCGGCAGGAGGGGTAGACCCAAAAAGTGTTGGCTTGACGTTGTAAGGGGTGATATGCGTGCCAATGGGCTCACTACCAGGTATGCTGAAGATCGTGCGAAGTGGAGAAGAAAAAGTCGGAAAGCGGACCCCGGGCGCCGAAGCGAGAGTTTGGGCTGCAACCGGGATACAACGCAAAGATGATGATGATGATATGTATGATAATTTATTAATCATTCCTTCTGTGACTATTTTTCTTTCTATTTCTACTACCTACCATTACCCTCATTGGGTTACAATATATTTTGGTTTAAGACAGTTCTCTGAACTAATTGATAAATGTATCGCACAGCATTTTACGATCATAATTTACAATTTTCATAAACTTTTTTTTATAGCTGAGGAAAAACAGACAGGTTAACAGCCTACTTAATAGTAAGCAGTTACTGTCGCCTATGGATTTTTGCGACGTTAGAGCCACCTCGAACATGCTGCTGTCCCATAGGGGTACAGGAACCTGGGTCACTTATGCCGGAACACAACACAAGGTTATTACGACGGCATACTTTAAGATCAAGGGTGATTACTATCCAGGTGGGCTTGGCATCCTACCACGTAGCTAAGGTTGTTTTGTCGCCTTTTACGACAAGCCGACCTCAGCCGCAGAGGTTAATGTTCTTTCTCTGCCTCTGCACGGATAAAAACTATTTTCAGATTCAAGTAATAACAAACTTTCCCAAATTACACCTAATCGTAACATTGTAAAAATCATGATGGAAATGACGTCAACATTTTCATATCCTCCACTCAACCATAAACTCAATTAAAGCGTGACTTTAGTTTATATGTCCAATACTAAATAAAAAACCGAGAAAACCCTGTTGTTTTGACTGACAGTAAACATGGCTTTATCATAAGTATGTATCGGGGGTCTACTATTGTTTGAAATGACTTATAATGATATCAAAAGTTGTTACTCACGACAACGCTAACGCGTGAGGTCAAGGGCCATATTTTGAAACATTTTATAAATAAGAGTTACATATTTTCCATTATTTAAATAAAAGTTATGTGTAAAAATGGATATTTTTCATGTTAATTATTTACTAGATGGTTACTAAATTTAAAATGATTTTTATATAATTAGCTTTAATTGAAAATATGAGTAATTTAAATAAAAGGAGACATAAAATGTCCGGTGTTTTATGAAGAATCCTCTAAATTATGGAACGCAAAGTGAACTGAAATATTGACGTTTACATTTTTAATAATTATATTAACATTTTTATTTAAATAGTAATTTTCGAGTATTAAAGGCATTTAACCAACAATATATAAACATCCACTTATGAAATAGGCACGACAAGATCAGTTTTTAATATTTAGATAAATAATCATTAAAGATATGTACTTATGTAGTAGCCCCATAGCGTCGCAAACATCTATAGGCGACGATAATTGGTTACTATTGAGTGGGACGTCAGCCTGTCTGTGCTGTTGGCACAATACAAAAACATCGGCAAATTTTAAATATTTTACACTATATATCATCATTTATAAAATGATGCGAAACTGAGGGTGAATATTCTCAAGGGATTTGTCATTATCAAACGTGTAACACGTTCTTTTCATAATCCTAACTTCAGTTAGCAGAAGTATGCGTATATCGATGTTTTTATTTTTTTATAATACCAACCCCTGATACCAGTAAGTCAGGGCTACTTATAAATATTTTGTTTTTATATCTATTTTAAGAGTTATATCTATATATTACCACGCCTTATGATACTTTTAGAAATTTCTATACATGTCTATAATATGTTTGTTTATTTTTTAAATACTTAATCTTCTACATAATCTTAACATTCCCTAAATTACCTATTTAAATTTAATAATTACTTTACCGGTTATGTTTTATAATATTCTAAAAAAATCAATACGGTGTGTAGATCGAATATTGGAATAAGCTGTGTATTTAAAAACTATTAGATGTAGGTAGTTTAAAAAATTAGTTCCATATTTTAACATAAAGTACCTGGATGACCGAGCTTTGCTCGGTATTTTTCGGCTTCGTGAAGTTAGAGTGTTTTTGTTCCAAGATCGTTTAGGCATTTTTAAATGAACACGTGCATTAAGAAGTAAACAATTGATTTTCTTAGTCTAACCTCAAAGAAAACACTCATTGACTTCGTGTTACTTAACAACGCCATCTGCTGGAATGCAATTTAAAAAAAAATAGTATTATTATTCGCCGATAGATGTCAGGAAGAGTCATTTTTCAGTTTAAATTGGGACTACTCAAACGCCACCTTTTTGTTATTTTTCTTCCAATAAAAAAAAAGCGAATAAAATGACATTTTCTAGAAATGATTCCTAGCTAGATCGATTTATCGGCCCCGAAACCCCCCGTATACTAAATTTCATGAAAATTGTTGGAGCCGATTCCGAGATTCCAATTATATAGATATATATATATATATATATATATATATATATATATATATATATATATATATATATATATATATATATATATATATATATATATATATATATATTGCTCGTTTAAAGATATAAGATTAAATGTACTCGAGAATCTTAGTAGATCCCCATTACTAAGAAGTGAGAATTGTTATCGATTTGTTCGTAGCCCAATTCGTTAAGCCTATCAGATAAACTGCTCATATAATGTATCCGTGAGAACCTCAGTCTGTATGCATTTTCCTGCTTCTATTGTGTTAAGAGGCTTTTGAACTCTTGCAACGACGGTTTCTTGTTTGGATTTTTTACGTACTTTGATACAATCCGATAGATGTATGTACATTTTTTTACTTCATCGCTACTTGTTTGAAGTACTTAATAACTTAGCTTTTCAAATCTTTCTTTTTTTATATGCAATATATTGTTTATTGACACAAAAAACCAAAGTTGTTGCTCTCTAAAGGAAATTTTATTTATGAAACAAAAAATCATATCATAAATGACTTACAAACACAATTTACTTCTGCAATTGGTATTAAGTACAAACCATTATTATTTACTAATCTGTAAAGAGAAACAATATTAAAAGCTATTGCTTCGAATAATATTTTACAATCTGAAATATTTTTCTTTAACAACCTTAATGTGTTATTGTACAAAGCTCATTTCAAGAGTCATTTTCACATTATAGAATAAACATAGTGCAAAGAGCTGCCACCATAGATAATGATTTGCCATGTAAAGTCAAGTTAATGCGCGGGGAATTTAAATTGAATTAAGAGCCAAAAAAGCTTATTTTACATATATGTTATGTGCACAAATTTTACACGGTAGTTACTTCGAACATAATCACACCACATCGCATATTCTGATTTAGCATGACACATTTTTTTATTCTCGAATTGGATTATAATATATATAATACTAGCTGACCCGGCAAACGTTGTTCTGCCATATAAATAATAAAATGTCAAAAAATAAAAAAAAATTTGGGGGTGGGTCATCCCTAACATTTAGGGGGATGAAAAATAGATGTTGGCCGATTCTCAGACCTACTTAATATGCTCACAAAATTTCATGAGAATCGGTTAAGCCGTTTCGGAGGAGTATGGCAACGAAAACTGTGACACGAGAATTTTATATATTAGACTAGCTGACCCGGCAAACGTTGTTCTGCCATATAAATAATAAAATGTCAAAAAATTAAAAAAAAAATGTTGGGGGTGGGTCACCCCTAACATTTAGGGGGATGAAAAATAGATGTTGGCCGATTCTCATAGATACCGGATAAGCACAAAAAATTATTTCATCAAAATCGGTCAAGCCGTTTCGGAGGAGTATGGCAACGAAAACTGTGACACGAGAATTTTATATATTAGATATATTGTATTCATGTCAATATAAATATTACGAGTAATCTTTTTTTACAGAGACAGAGTTTAGGAAAATTATATTACGATTAAATAAAAATATAGCTTAATTCTCCGTGCAGGGTCGGAGTGAGAATACTGACCCCTGCGCCAAACAGCTCTAGCTAGGTGCAGGACTCCAAGACTGTCTGAACGACAACCACCCCTGGTCTTCAAATATGCAGTTATAATAAGTTTATGCTGTATTCCGGTATAATGACCCAGGTACAAATTCCATTGCGTGGATGGCAGCGTGTTAGCGGTGCCCCTGGCATCACAGACATCGATAGCCGACGGTAACTGCTAAAGTAAGCCGTCGTTAGATTGTAGTAAAACTTACAATTTATGTAAAAATGTAATATCATATTGTATATATTACAAAAATCGTAAAGGTTCATTTAACAAGTTCAGGATCACGGTTGTTTTAAACAAAAACTTTTATTTCATTGCATTTGAACACGTGTTTAATTAGATCACTGTTGAAAACATTAAGAGCAATTTAATCGTCTATAATATATGAGTATATTTTTATATATTAGTAAATTCATTTTTATAACAGGGTCTCCTGTTAGCTATTTTTAAATGTAAAGTTTTCGATTAAATCAGGTTAAGTGACAGCAGTGATCGATCAAAATGTCCAAAGATAAGATAAGCTTAGGCTTTTCCAAAAAGTCTCGACAAAAAATGCCACCCAGCTGGCTCGCTTGGGTACAACTAATTTGCCCAACCATTGTCTTGGATGTTTCAAAGAAACGCTTAAGCTATCACGTTTAAACATCGTGTCGTATAACTTTTTTTAATTAGGCTTTGGATATTTGTTTAGGGTTTCAAATTCATTGCGACAGGAGAACATTTATCACTAATAATTAATTTCGGAATTAATAATACTTGAATTGTTTATTGTGTATTATTTTTCATATATAAATTTCATGATTTATCATTTTTAAGAGAGTGAAAATTAGGTGACAACTTACTAATATATAAAACCGATGAACACAACAATATCTTAACACGCTATTAAGATCATCATATAAATATTTTATACTGAGTGACCAATCGATCTACAAACAGTTGAATGTCGCTTATCCAGCAAGCCGTGCAGTTTTTATCCGTGCAGGGGCGGAGAAAGAATACTAACCTCTGCGGCCGGGGTCGGCCTGTCGTAAAAGGCGACAAAACAACCCATCCTAGCTACGTGGTAGGGCCTCAAGCCCGTTTGGATGGCGACCACCTTTGGTCTTAAGTATGCCGTCATAATAACCTTGTGTTGTGTTCCGGCATTAGTGACCCAAGTACCTGTACCCTTATGGGACAGCAGCGTGTTCGCGATGCCACTGGCGTTGCAAACACCCATAGGCCACGGTAACTGCTGAATTCTAAGCGGGCCGTCAGCCTGTTTGCTGTCCTACAGCAATAAAAAAATCATTTTTCTTTGTATAATATATAATTCATCTTTACCTTTAAGTCCCCCATTGCACCTTTTCATATATTGCAATAGCTTATCTTATAAAAATGCACAAACAAGAAGCTCGCGTTAAGACACCATTCTCGTTATTATAAATATCTTACATTATTTAGATTTAGCATCTCTGATGGCCTCCAAATCAATTGTACAATAAAGAGTTATCTATAATGCCGTTATTTAACTAGCAGTAGACATATTACAGACAGAAAACGCATTAACGCTTATATAAAAATCTAGACGTGTCGTTTCCTCAAGATATGTTTCAATGCAATTTATACGTGATTATTATATTAACATGTCCAAGAGAGCGCGCCGGGAGTATTATAATTTACATATAAAACTAGTCAGGTCATAAGTATTGTCACACAGTAAAAACTTTTCTTTTAGAATGCTGGCCACAAAAAAGTTTATTGAATTCGAATTTCGAATTGTTCATGAAAATAAAAATGTATAACTTTTAGAATTTTACTCATTTTTAAATATGGAGTGGACGCTTAAAGAAGACCGTGTTGCAGTTATTGCGTTGCATCGTTACAGTTACGCGCCAATTCAAATTTTTAACATACTGAAAAATTTGAATATAACCAAAAGATTCGTTTATCGTACCATCAAACGATACAATGAAGACTCTAGTGTAGATGACAGGTCAAGAAGTGGTCGCCCTCGGTCTGTTAGGACTCCAGCAGTGATAAAAGCTGTGAAGGCACGAATTCAAAGAAATCCCAAACGTAAGCAGAAACTGTTGGCCCTTCAGATGGGGTTAAGCAGAACCACGGTGAAAAGGGTGTTAAATGAAGACTTAGGGCTTCGGGCATATCGAAGAAAAACAGGACATCGTTTGAATGCTCGTCTAATGGACCTGAGACTGAAGAGATGCCGCGCTTTGTTGAAGTGGTACGCGGGAAAAAAATACCGGGAAATTCTTTTTTCGGATGAAAAAATGTTTACCGTAGAAGAGAGCTACAACAAACAAAATGATAAGGTGTACGCACACAGTAGTAAAGAAGCGAGCAACCGTATTCCGCGTGTCCAACGAGGTCATTTTCCATCCTCGCTCATGGTATGGTTGGGAGTATCTTATTGGGGCTTAACAGAGGAACATTTTTGTGAGAAAGGTGTAAAAACGAATGCTGTTGTGTATCAAAATACAGTCCTGACGAACCTTGTGGAACCTGTTTCTCATACCATGTTCAATAACAGGCACTGGGTATTCCAACAAGATTCGGCGCCAGCTCATAGAGCGAAGAGCACACAAGACTGGCTGGCGGCGCGTGAAATCGACTTCATCCGGCACGAAGACTGGCCCTCCTCCAGTCCAGATTTGAATTCGTTAGATTACAAGATATGGCAACACTTGGAGGAAAAGGCGTGCTCAAAGCCTCATCCCAATTTGGAGTCACTCAAGACATCCTTGATTAAGGCAGCCGCCGATATTGACATGGACCTCGTTCGTGCTGCGATAGAGGACTGGCCGCGCAGATTGAAGGCTTGTATTCAAAATCACGGAGGTCATTTTGAATAAACTTTAATGTCATAAGAATCTATGTTTTGTTAAGTTCATTTTGGTATATGAATGGTTACATAATTAATAAACTTGTTACAATTATTTTACATTAAACATGTGACAGAATTTATGACCTGACTAGGTATAGTAATAATATAATTAAAAAATAATAGTATTAAAACCGGAATGGATAAGACAAATCAAATGTCATAGCATGCTCCGCTAATATACAGATACATCCTTTATTGACTCTTAAATAATATAAGTGTTGTTGCTTGTTCATCACATTTTTACAATATCTACAAAATTTTTATCCGTGCAGGGGCGGAGAAAGAATACTAACCTCTGCGGCCGGGGTGGGCCTGTCGTAAAAGCCGACAAAACAACCCACCCTAGCTACGTGATAAAGCCTCAAGCCCGTCTGGATGGCGACCTCTTTTGGTCTTAAGTATGCCATGTAACCATGTTTTGTCATCATCATCATCTCAGCGTTATGTCCCGGTTGCCACCCAAACTTTCGTTTCGGTGCCCGGGGTCCGCTTTCCGACTTTTTCTACTCCACTTCGCGGGATCTTCAGCATCCCTGGTTGTGAGCCCATTGGCAAGCATATCACCCTTTACGACGTCAAGCCAGCGCTTTTTGGGTCTACTCCTCCTGCCGGGGCCCGGCGGAGGCGGCATGGCCAGACATTTGTTTCCCACGTAAGCATCCGCTTGCCGTAAAACATGGCCATACCAACGGAGCCGACATTCCTGCAATTTATCTGCAATGTCACGGACATAAAGACTGCCGCGAATGCGGGAGTTCCTAATGTGGTCCTTCCGCGTTACTCCGTGTGGATGTGTATCCACCGCAGCATATTCATCTCCGTGACACGCAGTTCTTGCTTGTTACGCTCCAACACCGGCCATGCTTCACAGCCGTATAAAAGGACAGGCCTAATGATAGTCTTATAGACCTGTCCCTTCAACTTTACCGGCATCTTGGGGTCACATATGACACCTCACGCCATTTGGCCCACGCGGCAGCAATGCGTGCCTTAGTATCGGAGTCAATGACACCAGACGCGTGAAATACAGATCCCAGGTATTTCACCTGTTCCATATGCTTGACTGTATCGTCACCTATGCGCACGGGTGTGGGATCTGTGGAGTTACAGGCCAAGTACTCGGTCTTCGCCACGTTAAGTTTCAGACACCGTTCTCAAGCGATGCCTTCCACACTTTCATACGTCCCACCAACCTACCCCTGTCCGAATCTGCCAGCGCGATATCATCAGCATACATGAGCAACCACGGGGCTGCTCATGTGAGTTTCTGATGCTGTCTGACAATACGTTTAATACCACGCTAAACAGAAACGGACTAAGGACGGATCCTTGGTGCACTCCGACAGCAATGGGGAAGGATTTTGTGTCGCCAACAGCGGTCCGAACCACAGAATCGGAATCGCGGTACATGTCTCGGATGATGTCAATATAGGCCTCTGGAACCCTTTTGAATCGCAATGCCCACCAGATTATTGCGCGAGGAATACAGTCGAAATCCTTCTGCAAGTCAAGAAACAAGCAATGCAGAGGCCTATTCTTCGTATTTCTTCGCGACAATCCTTAGGGCAAAAACGGGGTCCATGGTCCCATGACCAGGGCGAAACCCATATTGACATTCCGAGACAGTGCACTCCTGTCGAACCCGAGAGTCGATAACCCTCTCGAAGAGTTTCATGGTGTGGGAGGTCATGACCTTTATACCGCGGTAGTTACTGCACCGATCCCTTGCCTTTGAAGGCTGGAGTAATGATACTCAGCCTCCATTGGTTCGGGATCGTACCGGTGAGGAGTGTCCGGTTAAAAAGGTCAGTTAAAGTGCCCACACTACGAGAGCCCACCGTATAGATCTGTTATGCCCACGAGGGCATAACAGGTTGCCCCCGGGTTCTTTTACATAGCGGCACTTGGAGATATCCTATGCCATATTGACCCTCGAGCGCGCCAACTTATAGATGAGCTTCTGCCCCTCAGACGATTTCTTATCGTAAAGTGGTTGTAAGTGGTCTCGTCTGGCTCTGGCTACAGCTTTCTTGGTGGCACGTTTGGCATATCTGTATGCGTCGCGATCTTCAGGAGATCTGGACGCTTGCCACTTCTTACAGAGGGTTTTTTTCGCCCTGGTCTCCCTCTGGACTGAGTCGTTCCACCACCAAGTCTCCTTGTCACACTTGCGTCCGCCCTTAGACACGCCAAGCACCTCTCTCACTGACCCAAGGATAGCCGCCTGAATCCTGTCCCAGTAAGCTTGAATCGGTTCGCCCTCACCTCCGGCGCACTTGTCGCCGATGGCAGAGGCGAACTCCTGGGACTTGACTTCATCAAGCAGCCACCACCTGATTCGGCGTTGAAGGCGGTCGACACATTTGCCTTTGGGCTACACGCAGAGGTCCATGACAAGAAGACGGTGTTGTGCAGTGAGAGTCTCACCGGGTATGACCTTGCAGTTGGCTACTTTGCTGATGTGGTGTCTCCTAGTGGGTAGCATTCCTCCCGCTCTCGTAGGTGATGAGATGCTCGGGTCTCTTTTGAAATACGTGTTCACGATGGCAAGGTCGGCAGCCGGACACGTATTGAAGATGTCCTCCCCCTCCGCGTTGTGGCTACCGTACCCAAATCTACCGTAAACACACTCAAATTCCCCACATTTATCACCCACAAAACCGTTCCGATCACCCCCCAAAACGATCCCCTGTGATAATGGGATTCCACGGAGCACTTCTCCGAGTTGATTCCAAAACGCTATTTTATCGGCGTCGTCACAACCGGCCTGTGACGCATAAGCACCCTAACGATCATAAGCCGGTCGCTATGATGTTTCACTTCCAAAATGTCGTTCTGGAACTCCTCCGAGAGCACTATGGTAACCCCATTCTCCCCACCAGGTACACCTGTGTAGATCAGCTTGTAGCCATTCCCAATGAACCGGGATCTGCTGGCCTTCCACCGAGTCTCCTGCAGGAACGCTACGGCCACCCTCCGCCTGGAGAGCACATCGGCCAACTCTCTCGTGCGTCCGGTTAGCGTGCCAATATTCCACGTTGCGAAGCGCAGTTTCCTTTTGGATGGGGCTAGTGTCTTTAGCTGTGCTCGCCCACGGCACGGCAGCCCTAGTTCACTTGTCACAGGAGTCGGGTGAAGTTCCTGCGCGTCGTTTTGCGGCGACGCCCTATCCGTGAAACATCCTTTCCGTGTTCGTACCATATTGTTTTGGTTTTTACGGGAGCGACTGCCGTCTGACCTCCCAACCCCTAGAGGAAAACCGAGAGGTGCACTTCCTTTGCCGCATGCAAGCTGGCAAAGGAGTAGTCCATCAGTCGCCTTTTACGACTCCCTTGGGATGATTTGGGGTGGCGCTATTCTTTCTTCGGCCGGGACCACACGGCACAATAAGCATTTGTTGTGTTCTGGCATTAATGACCCAAGTTCCTGTACTCTTATGGGACAGCAGCGTGTTCGCGATGCCACTGGCGTTGCACCCACCCATAAGCGACGGCAACTGCTAAATTCTAAGCAGGCCGTCAGCTTGTATGCTGTCCTACAGTAATAAAAAAAAGAATTTAGTTTTTGTTACTAACACAATTTCTCTGTGCAGTGGCGGAATAAGACTAGCCCTGCGGGTGGGGTCGGCCTGTTGTAAATAGCGACTAAACTACTCTAGGTAGCTGGTAGGGTTCTTAGCCCGTCTGAATGGCACCACTAGTTTCTAAATATGCCACTATAATAACCATATGTTGTGTTTCGGCATAAGTGACCAGCTACCAGTACCCCTACGCGGACGCCAGCATGTTAGCCGTACCTCTAGTTACAGACATCCCTATGTCGAATAAATAAATCCATACTACAAGACCTGCATCCGCCCAATCATGACGTACTTGAGTGTAGTCTTCGCCCATGCCGGCAAATGCTAAATCAATTCGATGCAGAGGCTGCAAAACAAGTTCTTGCGCATGGCAGTCCAAGCACCGGTCTACATGCGTAACGCGGGCCTACACTGCGACCTGGAACTCCTTCCCGTGAAGGAGTACATGGTTTCCCTCTCTCGATCTTTCTTCGGTCTCACTCCCTACCACCCCAATCCGCTGCAGAGAAGCACACGCGCGTCGTCGCCCGCGAAATGTGCTCACGGACAGACCCGACCCCATTACTAGGACACTGAAGCGAATGTTCTCGCGGACGCAATCCTCTCCAGTCCGGCATGGACCAGCCCGTCGTAGTAGGTTCAGGGTTGCCTTCCGCCTCCCATAACCTATATTCTCACACACCCACACGCTAGTTAGACGTGTTGCGGGGGAGTTTATTTCGCCGTTTTTTCTCCCCCAACTATACACACTCCGAAACGGTAGTAGATTAGGATAGGATCGGCTTCATCGGTGGAGTTCATAATTCCCAATATAAATATTCTTGCCATTCATGGCTGGTTTTCGCTTGGTCCCCATGCAGCGGTCGATCCGGGAGCACACCTTACAGGAGGCGCGCCCCCGAGCACGCTGCTACGGCCGATCGACCCCGCTCCCACAGGGTCGGAATGCCTTTTCAGACCGGAGCCGCTGTTGCGTCGTCTGAGACAACAACAGCTTTATCATTTAGGAAAAACAAAACAAAAAAAGTATACCGCCATAATAACTTTGTGTTTTGTTTCGGCATTATTGACCAACTTTTAGTTCGCGGTGTCCTTAGCGTCGCAAACATCCACAGTCGACGGTAACTGTTTACTATTAAGTGAGTCATCAGACTATCTGCTGTTCCTCAGTGAAAAAAAACACCATACATCTAACGCTGCTGCTACTGACCCAGACCAGCACAAACTACGTGCATTATTTAAATATTTTTTTCTCCGATGGATCGAACTCACAGACACAACAATACCAGTTTTATACTCGCTGAACTAGCCGTATCGTTTAACAAATAAATAATTTCACAAATAAATAATTCTCAAATTGAGCTGTTAATGCAATTTAAAATATTCAGAACTGATTATTTTTTATTATCCTATACATTTCATAAACAATATAGATACATATATAGAATTCAGTTAATCAAGTTCACTCAGTCAATCATTTATCTTACACACAAAACACTCACTCACTCCTCAACCACACCAATAAAACTATCCCTATATATCCATCCACAAGTAGGTTACAATGTGAAATTGCTTCCAGAAGCTTTCTCTTTTCATACTTTGTTCCCTCATTAGCAATTATTTATATGCAACAACTTTATGTGAGCTTTTTATGTTAAAAGCTTTATTTGGGTGGCATTTGAAGCGTTTTGGAAGCATTTCGAGTTTTGTCAAATGTCAAATATTAATAATAAAATTAACACATTTATTCTTGACTTCAAGTTCAATAAAAAAAAGTAAAATAAATGAGGATAAAAATATTTTGGTTATTGACCATCAATTATCATTATCAAATTTAGAATAATAGATATCTGATAAAAATATATAAATATCATTTCTCAGAATATTAATACGATATAATATGTAAGAGCGGTTTCACCGAAACGCACTAAAAATAAAACGCATCTAATTAGTCGCTTCCATTTAAATTGGCTTGTACAAATCATTCGCACAAAGAAGCGGAGAATCAACGACCGTTTGATTGAATTTAAGCTCCGGATGCCCTTCGCTTCAATCAATTTTATGAGTCCTAAACAATTCTTCTTCCAAGGAATTACGGTACCTATCAATCTTCTTCTCGGATTATCTATGTAGTCAGGAAAAAACTCCCATGTATTCCGTAGTCGCACTTCTTTGCCATTTTTCTATTGCTAGAAAACAATTTAAGTAGCTGAATATGGTTTATCTAATTCAAAATCAACGCTAAAACCTCAAAACTGTCTTAACATTATCTACTGCCTATTAACAACAGGAGTAATTTGTTTTTTCTATATTGACATCCGATTACCTATCACAGGACATTCTCAATAATAAACAACAGGGGTTAAATGGAAATTCTTATATAAAGCATTTATTTTATTTGAACAGGTTCTCGAATTTTAAATTAGTTTAGCCAGATATAGCTCAAATATACGTCTCAGTATTCTTTAGAATCAATAGTTAACTGGTGGAGACAACAAAGTTTTAACAAACGAAACATAAACCATCGATTAAAATACATGAAATTTCTAATTCACGAACAATCGAATCGAATGCTCAACACAACAATGCATTGTAATTTAAACAGTCACTAACAGGAAAGAGACCGTATTTTTAAATTAGGAAACCAGCCTAGTAAAAGCCTTCCGTCATCGATGCAGACAGAAAAACATTAATGTTATTATAAAGGCGAATGTACACTCATCGGTGCGTGATATGATAAAAGTCAGCTGAGTAAACTTCAAATGGAATACAATTATTAGAATATATTCTTAATGTATTCATTTGTATAATATTTAGGTCAGAGTTTCATTAGTTACGTTAGAGATTATTTTATGAAATTATATTTAAAAAAATAAAACAAATAGTCAAAATCTGGAAAATAAAATCGGTTTATCTGTTTCCTCTGAGTATCCCTACCTAAGCCCAGAAGTTGGGTATTTAGGTTGATTATTTAAATTTATTAGTTTAAATTCAAGAAATAAAATTTAAAAAGGAATCAAAGAACTGAAATTTAAAATTATCTTTAATACAATATAATATAATTGCCAGGAAGTTATAAAAAAGTATGTTGAATTGTTTCCCATTTCAGATAATGTGAAGGCACCTATAATGAAGTTACTGCACGAACACGCTTACGATGCGCCGGCGCAGGCATACCATGCTCAGACTTCAGTGTTGCCGTGCATTTCAAACGATTCGCTCGTTGTTCGCTATTACTTGACAATAGAGGTCAATGACATTATCGGAAGCATTGTTTTGTTTTTGGAAACGTTAATAAATTGTCTTTTGTCGTTTTGGTTTTAAATGTGATAATTATAAAAAAGCGACGTTTGAACAAAAATAATTTATAACTATTTTTAGGTAGGTAAATAAAAAAATAGGTAAATAAAAAATCATAGAAGTTAATTATTTTAATAAAATGAGATTGATCTATAAGCTTTAATTTAAGGTATTACCAATACTATTTTGAATTCAATATATTTCATTCACTATATTTTATATTTTCTCTTAATTTGCAATTGGCCGCAGACCTTTATCAATTTTGATAACTTTTTTATGTATTCCTTTGTATTTAGTGATTGCAAGATTCGTTGATATTGTCTTAATGCTTGCAATCTATCCGGAAACAAAAATATAAATACATTTCTGTAATCAGTAATAACTCGACAAAAGTGTATCTGAGAGTAAGTTCTAATGCACGCTACCTCTTTACATATTAACGTAAGTACATTTTAATTAAGTACTCATAAAACCAATTTTTATACTTGAAACTTCTCTAATTAACTTTAAAACATGATGTAAATAAATCATTAAAATACTATAAATTGTTATTAAATGAGTAAAATAAATGTAAATCCAGCTTATAGTTATTGTGTAAAATAATGTTAAACTATATTTAGTTGTCATTATACTATGAATTATATAGCCTGTAACTTAATTAGTTATATAATACCTAAACAATTAATACAATAAAACTAAGTACAAGTTATTAAAATTTCACGCAAGAGCGTGAGCATAAGAATGGTACTGCTGTTATAAACGCGAGCCTCGTTAAAATTTTATAGAAAGAATCTGTAAAAAGTAGTATGTAACGATTAATATTCAAAATAAATATAAATTTCAAGAATCTTTCAACACATACAATCCAAGGATAAATAAAAATATAAATTATAATTAAAAGTTTATTATTTCGTTAATTAATAATATTAAAATATTTTGTATTATACTTAATAATACCAAAATACTTTAGTGTGAATCTTTAACAGATAAATAACTAATAAAAAATAGTTAAATTCCAGCAATGCACCGGATTTGTTAAATGTGTAGTTGAAAAAATTTATTAGCGGAATTAATAAAATGTGTCAAAAAATATTATTAGTGTTACTAGCAGTGACATTGCTTCCTCAAGTTATGTCAAGGACGAGGAGGTTTTCTAAGGGGCTCCCGAATTCGCTGTCGAAAACGAGATGTGATTTGATGTGTTTCGATAGAGAGAAAAGTCTAAAACCAGCGGTGAGTAGATATTTCCTTCTTCTGCTGATAGCCACAAATTACTGTTAAGTATGGAATAAATTCATTATAATAAATCATATAAAATTATTAAAAGTATATTAAGAGATTCTTAAAAAGTGTTCAGATGCAATATTATTTTTAATCAAACAAGTTAATTAAATTATAAAAACTTAAGGATATTATTTTAATATAATATAAATTTAGAATTTGTGAACTTGTATACATAAACTAGAACTATTTTCAGATTCTACAAATAATTAGTTCTTCGTGTTAATTTAATCTATAGATACTTCCGCATGAATTCCCTGACATACAACTGAACCAGCCATGGCGTTAAATTTACATCTATTTAACATGTAATAGATTACCTTGCAGGGGGCCTTACCTTGCCTTTTTATCCGTGCAGGGGCGGAGAAAGAATACTAACCTCTGTGGCCGGGGTCGGCCTGTCGTAAAAGGCGACAAAACAACCCACCCTAGCTACGTGGTAGGGCCTCAAGCCCGTCTGGATGGCGACCACCTTTGGTCTTAAAAATGCCGCCATAATAACCTTGTGTTGTGTTCCGGCATTAGTGACCCAAGTTCCTGTACCCTTATGGGACAGCAGCGTGTTCGCGATGCCACTGGTGTTGCAAACACCTATAGGCGACGGTAACTGCTAAATTCTAAGCGGGCCGTCAGCCTGTCTGCTGTCCTACAGCATTAAAAAAAACCTTGATTAAGCTTGTTGTCTCTGGTATATCCGATGCACTTCGGAGGTTGGGTTAATTTGGCGAGATTTCAAACTCGCCTAAGCTTTTTGCATCAGTGACGCTTGATTTTCCTTTCCAAATCTGAATAAGCCAAACTATTGTTTGGTTACTGCCTTCCCTTACTGTATACGTATACACGAACTCATGCGTTTATCCATTTGTCGATGATCTTACGACTCCCTAGGCAAGTAACTAAATTTCTGGCTAGAATTGGAATGAATTGGAGAAGGAATACTACTAACCTCTGCGGCCGGGGTCGGCCTATCGTAAAAGGCGACAAAACAACCCACCCTAGCTACGTGGTAGGGTCCCAAGCACGTCTGGATGGCGACCACCTTTGGTTTTAAGTATGTCGCTATAATAACTTTATGGTGTGTTCCGGCATTAGTGACCCGAGTTTCTGTACCCTTATGGGACAGCAGCGTGTTCGCGATACCACTGGCGTTGCCTACGTCTTATAAATAATAATTTAAACTGTTTAACAGTGTTTGATAATCTATTGTATTATCTACATTTCTTATATCTTTAAACGAGCAATTCTTGTGTATATATATATATATATATATATATATATATATATATATATATATATATATATATATATATATATATATATATATATATATATATATATATATTTGGAATCTCGGAATCAGCTCCAACAATTTTCATGAAATTTAGTTTAAGGGGGGTTTCGGGGGCGATAAATCGATCTAGCTAGGAATCATTTCTAGAAAGTGTCATTTTATTCGCTTTTTTTTATTGGAAGAAAAATAACAAAAAGGTGGCGTTTGAGTAGTCTCAATTTAAACTGAAAAATGACTCTTCCTGACATCTATCGGCGAATAATAATACTATTATTTTTAAATTGCTTTAACGACTCAACAACACTAAAGCTATTCCAGCAGATGGCGTTGTTAAGTAACACGAAGTCAATGAGTGTTTGCTTTGAGATTAGACTAAGAAAATCAATTGTTTATTTATATTATTTGTGTCTTCTTAATGCACGTGTTCATTTAAAAATGCCTAAACGATCTTGGAAAAAAACGCTTATAAACAATCTAACTTCACGAAACCGAAAAATACCGAGCAAAGCTCGGTCATCCAGGTACTTTAGTTTAATTGACGTCACGAGGGTTTTTTTATTTACCGAGTTCAACATAAGTCTTAAATTATAAGCTGCTTTAAATCAAGCTGCTTAAAGAGTTTATACGATACCGGTCACGGACCGAGAGTGCATCCTGCAGGGGTGAGAGGGATGCTCAAGAGAAGTGGACTATATGAGAGAGGAGCGGGAGAGAAGCGATGGTTAGAGATATCAAAAGCTTGCAGTAGGTAACGAAATTCGCACTGACCTTGATACCACCCTTCTCAGTTTGGTTCAGATCCGCTCGCGAAGCAACTGTTGTATGGCATTAGCAAAATGTCACAAACTAGACACTGAACACACAATGTTATGGCATGGCTAATGAGAGTTACTAAGGAGTAACTGAAGGCAATTGCGCACTATGCAGAGAGTGATCTTCAGGGAGGTCGAAGGTCGACCGTCCCGCGCGTTTAGAGGCTCAAGCGATATTACCCTCGTTCCACACTCCCTTCACTATTCACCTCACCGAAAGTGAGGGTAGATAATATCAGGAGGCTAGATCTCAAATACCCTTTAAGCAAGGATCGAACAGAATTAGTTGGTCGTTACATAAGAACAAAAATGCTAATTATCATTAACGGATTTTGATGTTGATTAACAGCTGCTGTTAACATCAAAGTGTCGGCAACGATCAAAATAAACATACATAAAAATACAGTTATTCACAGTTGGTGAGAACTTGTATTGATTTTTTTTACAAACATATTAATGGACTCGTGTACCCAGATCAGTACAAAGTATCAATAGATAATACAAATATTTTATGTGATATGGGAATTGATCCAAACAACCAGATCACATAAAGCCTCTTACATAGATAGTAAAACAATAAAATATTAATCGTATATTATTAACACGTTGAGCACCATGATGGACACCATGTGCTCGACATATATTTTCTCCTAGGGCCATACTAATATTATGAAGAATCTTCCAAAATTTCAATAATTTTGTGTTTTTGCAAATAACTTTAGGAAATCATTCAATAATAATGGACAACTTACGGAAACTCATCATTTTTTTGAGATGTCAAATGGCAGACATTATCCTAGTCCTTCCGATGGTTACAAAAACCATCAGGCCATGTGGCCATAATGTAGTGTGTGGACGCGCGGGTGTTCCTTGCTTTGGTAAAAAAATAACTTGTGAATTGTATCGTCGAGCTATTAGATTATTATTTTCGGTTTATAAAGTGTTTATGATCAAAGATTAAAGTTTGAATTGGTCATTAAAACTTCTTTACAAACTAAAAATTGTTCACCTAAAAAGTGCTCAACGCTCCTAAAGAAGTTTTCACTCCAAAAACTCAACTGTATTTTATTGTAATAAAGTCTCAATTCGAATAGATATGTAATGCAATGCAATCAAATGTTACATTATAAAATAAACCTATAGTCATTATTAATAAGGTTGGTATTACTGGAGCAAAACTCCCTCCGTCTTAGGAATTTTCGATCAGGTCACATGTCCTGACGCGAGTTTAACACTTTTTACCCATCACAACAACGCCGCTAAAGAAGTTTTCTCTTCAAAAAGTTGAAATGGTGGACACCGTCGTCTAAAAGCTTTTGTAATGATGCGGACACACGGTGTCCTACACCCAATATTTGCCCACTGAGGTAAAGTTCTAGTCTTCTAGTAAGGCGTACAACGTGTTAATACATTATGTCAAATTTACACTAATATCTTAAAGAGGAGAGATTTGTATTTTTGTATGTTTGTAATGAATAAACTCTAAAAATACTGAACTGATTTTAAAAATTATTTCACTATTAGAATGCTATATAATCCCTGTGTAACATTGGCTGTATTTATTAATTTAAATAAAATAAATGTCGATTCGTGCGTAGCCCAGACTTATAATCTTATAAACTTACAATCCAAATGTCATAACCATGTCGACTTTCCACGGGAGTCTGGTATAATGTTTTATTCGTCTTTTTTGACATATAAAAAATTAGAATATCTCAAAACCTCATTAATAAAAAAAAGGTAAAAAAATTACGCTGATTCTGTTGTATGAGAATACAAATAGAGTTGGCAACACGAGTGAAAGAGCACGATGGGATACTAAAATATCTTGACATTTGCCATAGCAAGACTTGGTTTTACAGCCAAGCCCCATCTACAATTCCTATCAACATAATTTAAATACAATCTCAATTTAAAAGGCAAAATACAAGCAAAAAATATTCGCGTACAAAACGTAAATACAATCAAGATTGCTGCAAACGTGAACATAAACAAACTTATATTTGTGATTTCGCATAAACAATCTTCTTTCTCCGTTGAATTGTTTTTATTGAGTTGAAACAATGTCGACAGAAAAACGTTTTTTGGTTCTATTTTGATAAATAATGCCTGACGATAAAAGACGACGTATTTTTATTATATCCAAGATATTTAATATTTATTATTGAATTTGGCTTTTAAGGTTCGGTTGGTAAAATGTTTTTATTTCTTTCGATTGCTTTTTATGGAATGACAAATGGAAACCTTATTAACTGGTTTTTTATCAATACAATACATGATATTGTTCGTCGATAACTTTTATTCAACTTCATTCTCCGCTTTTATCAATTGTTTACTAGATTTGGCGTATGTTTGTTTTCATTTTATTCAGTTTGAATATTGTTTGCATCCGGAGCTTTTAAGACATTTCGCTACGCTAGTTGGAAAACTGTTTGTGCAGGGCCTTTTCACAAACATGCAATTGACGAACAGTACAACCAGACCCGGACAAACTAGTTGCACTTACGTAGCCTTAGGACCTGTAATACTCTGTTGAGTTCCCTCTTTCCTGTATCGTTGCCCTATATGACAAATACCTTTCTTGACGTAAAACGCAAAAAAAAACATTTACGTCACTAAATTCGGTAATTTGGTTTCCTCGGAATATAAAAGGGAACAATCCATTGGATTGGTTCTCTTTAAGTTAGCTTTTAGGTTACTTTCTCTTTTTGCCTAGTTTTAGCTATGTATAACAAATTCTCATGTAACTAGAATATGAAATTCTTAAATATTTATTCGATTTTTTACGAATAGATTGTTTTTTTTATTGCTGTGAAACAACAAGCTGACGACCCGCTTAAGTGTAAGTATTTACCGACATCAATGGGTATTAACAATGCCAAGGGCACCGCAAACACGCTACTGTTGCGTAGGGGAACTTATGCTAGAACACGACGAAAGGTTATTATGGTGGCCAATTCAGAGAGCAGAGGTGGTAGCCATCCAGACAGGCTTGGAGTCCTTTTTTTTTTTTTTTTTTTTTGGTATCGGGTTGGAAAATCCTCATGGAGGCCCTCCGCCCTCGGGGAAGGACGAAGGGGACTGTCAGATTCTTACTGACTAAAAACCAACCCGTGTTCCTCATGTACCCGTGTGTCGGAGGGGCGGGTATCGCCGAAGCATTCGTCGCTACCCCCCGACGGGTATTGGCCCGCCAGATGGTCAGGCGGGCCCCGTCACCCACTGCGGCCGTCACCCCGGCTGCAGGACTCCACTATGAGGCGCGCGCGGAACAAGACGCCGCCGCCTCGAGGCCTGCCGCTGATCGGACGACAAGATGCCCCGAGTCTGCCGTCCGCAGGCCGCGCCCTACGGTGGCCGGAAGTCAGCCACCCTACGACGCCCCACTGGGCGTCCACAATCCCGTCTGCTGCGGGAGGGGAGAGAGGAGGCAGCTTCTCTTTCCCTTTCCGCCGCCTCCTTTGCGAGCATCACAGCCTCGCAAAAGGTGGCGACGGCATTCCACCCTGACTCGCTCCCGACCATGGTAGACACAACAGCCGGAAGCGAGAGGTTTCCCGCAGCACCTACGGCCGCGACCAAGTCACGGCGCTGCTCGGTCCAAGCTAGGCGCTCCGCCAACGTATGCAGCGCCGTATCGTCGCGGCAATCACCACAATGGTGGCACTGGGATGTCGACTCCCGGCCTATGCGACACAGGTACTTCCCGAAACACCCGTGTCCGGTAAGCACCTGCGTCAGCCGGAAGCTGAGGGCGCCGTGGCTCCTATTGAGCCACTCCTCTAGAATGGGCCTTACCGCCGCTACAGCGGCGTGCCCCGCCGTGGTTTGCGCTAAGCGCGTCTGCCACTCCGCCACTAGTACCTGGCGGAGTAGGCTTGGAGTCCTAGCTAGGGTTGTTTTGTGGCCTTTTAACCCCGGCAGCAGGTATCAGTATTATTACACTGCCACTTCATTGAAAGAAAGAATACTGAATTTAAAACATCCTTATTTTAAGAGTAAAATACCACAAAGCGGAAATAAATTTTTACGCATAATAATCATTTTAAATCAGTATTTTATGGTTGTTTATTTTATCAGATGCCATAAAATGTTAAATAAAACTTTTTTAAACTCACGTAATTTTTATCTGATCTAATTATAAAAAAATAAGCATTTAAATTAAAGCTTGTTATGTCTTACTGGAAGACGCAGTGTTAGTAGGCCCCTCACAAGATGGACCGATGATCTGGTCAAGATCGCCGGAATAGGTTGGATGAGGGCAGCGCAGGACCGATCGTCGTGGAGATCTTTGGGGGAAGCCTTTGTCCAGCAGTGGGCGTCTTCCGGCTGAAATGATGATGATGATGTCTTATTTGAATAGTATTATTATTCTTTATAGTATAATATGACATATAAGAATGCTTGAATCACATAGATTCTGATTGAATCTCATGTAAAAAACATGAAATAACTTTTAACGGCGCGTGTTGTCGAACAATTTATTCTTTAATTTAATTTGATTTATATTTCGTAGCAAATAAAGTCATAGTTTTTAAATAATTTATTCTGAACATTTTATATTAAACGCTCTACATGGTAGGGCCCCAAGCCTGTCTGGATGGCAACTACTCTTGGTGTATAAGTATGCCGCCATAATAACCCTTTGTTGTGTTCAGGCATTAGTTCCTGTACGCCTATGGGACAGCAGCGTGTTCGCAGTGCACCTAGCATCGCAAACATCCATAGGTGACGGTAACGGTTTATTGGTAACTGGGCCGTGAGCCTGTCTGCTCTTCCTCAAAAAAAAATTGTTAAACCTTTTCAGAAATTTGTATACAAAACTAATGAATTTAAAAATAATTACGATGTTATAATTTATATATATATATATATATATATATATATATATATATATATATATATATATATATATATATATATATATATATATATATATATATATATATATATATATATATATATATATATGTGTGTGTGTGTGTGTGTGTGTGTGTGTGTGTAATTTAAAAATAATAAATCTTCAGTAAAATATGGCATTAACAAACTGAGTTTAATTATAACTAACGAGTAACTGAAGTTCATTATGGGCATAAATATTAATGAATCATACACAGTACATCAAAGAAAGTATTATTGTGTATGGACGCTAATTATGTAGCGTTAGAATTGAGGTTATAGAACTTAAACTAATTATGCATTGGAATATTTTAAGGTTCATTGAATGATATAAGTGTATGATGTTTATAGTCTTCCGTAGATATTGGAATACGTCCCAATAGAATAGAAAGCATATATAATATGTACAGAAAGAAGCATATACCTAATTATAATAATATTTTTGTGACAATTCAGACGCGAGACGGGAATCGAACCTCCGCAAGCGTACCGAAGTGCGTCATCCGTTACGCCACCGAGGTTGTCATAGATTATATAGGTTATGTACATAAGCATACGTAACAGTCTAGGACGTTCTATAGAACGTCCTTACGAACGTATAGGCTAGACTCGAGTCTCAATTGTATCCGCCTTTTTTTTTTTTTTGGTGTCGGGGAAAAACCTCTCTTGACGGGTTCCCCCGGCCCGGGGCACCGAGGGATATGTGGGACTCCGGGAAAGATGTTTGGCCATCCGACTACCCACTAAAAAACCCCGCTGTTCTCCTATCGCCTACGCCCGGGCCCACGGATATATGGCCAGCCGATCTCGTGGCCCGGGCCGGCGCCGGCCCGCCCTTTGTCTTGAGGCGGGCCCCTTCTAAAGTGTTAAAGTGTTGGCGCCAGGGGGTCCGGATTTCGTCCCCCCGGCGCTCTCCTAACAACTCTAGGAGTTGAGGGGGGCCGCGGAACAGCACGCAGCCCTCACCCTCGCGGCAATGGTGCGGGCGGTGGATCCTCCCCCGAGGGGCCACCCGCGGCCGCTTTCAATTGTATCCGCCTAATCTAACGTGGATTTGCCGGTTATAGACTCTACAGTTCTACGTGTTTCGTTACGATGTTTTCCTTAATCGTCAGTAAATTTTTCATTTCGATTATATTGAAAATTTACGCGGTTTAGTATTCACAAGTATATTAGAATAAATTTATGCATACCTTCCATAATTGATTAACCTATTCTATGTACACAATTATTTATCATGATAATAGAAGTAATAGTTTCTCTCCATGCAGGGGCGGAGTGAGAATATTAGAATCCCTGCGGTCGGGGTCGACCTGTCGTAAAAGGCGACAAAATAACCTACCACAGCTACTCGGTAGGAGCCAAGCCCGTCTATATGGCAACCCTGGTCTTAAGTATGCCGCCATAATAACCTTGTGTTGTGTTTCGGCATTAGTGACCCAGGTTCCTGTACCTCTATGGGACAGTAGCATGTTACCGGTGCCACTAGCGTCGCAAATATCTACAGGCAACGTTAACTGCTTACTATTAAGTGGGCTGTAAGCACGTCTACTATTTCTCAGCAATAAAACAAAAGATACATTAGATGTTAAAACCTCATAAGTAACTGCTTCTTCTCCCTTCAATATCATAATCGAAAGCAGATTTCTAGGTTATTCTTATTATAAACAATTGACAAAAAAAGTGTATAAGACGAGTGTGAATGGAAGTGTTGGAAGGGGTAGACCTAAGCGGACGTTTCGAGACCAGATCAGGGACGTCTTGAAAAAAGGCTCGGTCAAGAGTACCCTAAACCGAAGAGCATGTATGAAGGGAATAATGAAAGTGGACGAAGCGAAACAAGTATGTAAGGATTCGTAGCAAGTGGAAAGAAGTGGTCTCTGCCTACCCCTACGGGAAAGAGGCGTGATTATATATTATTATTATTTTCTTATATTAAGTATTTATTATCATTGTTAAACGAAGTTGATAAATTGAGGCCCATTAGTTTAGACAACAGAGCTGTTTTTGTGGATATGTGTCTTTACACAAATCTCTATGTTCGATTGCCATGCAAGATAAATTGTTACTTTTGTTCTGTACGTAATTGTTCGTTAAATGTATATTTATAAAAAAAGTCCTTCAATTTTCAGTTAATCCTGAGAACTGTTTAATCATTTCTTGCTTCGATTAAAATACTATGTTCTACTCAACAGTGCAAATCTCAATGTCGCAGCCAAGAATTGAAGCCGGGCACTTGTCCGAGTTCAGACACTCCGAAATGGGCAGCAGCGTGCGTTGTAGCCTGCAATTCAGATTCGCAGTGCGACGGTACTCAGCGTTGTTGTCATCATGGCTGCGGGTCCTCTTGCAGTGAGCCTATAGATCTTCTAAATTTACCAGGTAGGTCGACACTGTGACGCATAGCTCTTATTTCACTTATACAGTACTTATACTAGTACTTATTTATTATACTATAATATTGTTATATTTATTATCAATCAATATACATATAAATTAAAGCATAATAAATATTAAATATGATTAAATAATTAGTATGATTAAGATGTAATGACATAAATAAGTAAATATACTAAGACAGTTCACGCAACGTTGTCTGTAATATTTTGCTGAATACCAAAATTATGCTTGTGTTGAATAACAAGCAATAAAATTTTAAGGTCGAACCCAGAATGTTATGATTTTAGTACTGAAAAACTGTTTAAGGAAAATCTTTTTAAAAAAACGACAAACTATTCAACAGTAAAAATAAACAAGAGAAGAAAAGGTAAGGTGTGTGATATTATTCTCACACGCAAGAAAATAAACAAAATATTATATATTCACGAATTAAATAAATTATAATTAAATGTAAAAGAAAACTAAATAATTGGCTAGTTTACGTAATTTAAACTACGATTTAAGTGTGGGTGTTCTGAGAATAGCCAAAAACTATTTGCTTTATATTGTCATCCAATATATAGCATATTTTTTTACTGAGGGTCCACTTAATAGGAAGTTGTTACCGTCACCTATGGATTTTTGTGACGTTATAAGCACCTCGAACACGCTGTTGTCCGCATAGGGGTATTGGAACTGGTAATGCAACGTGGGTCGCTAATGCTGGAACAATACAAAGTTATTATTGTGGCATACTTATAGGCTAGAGGTATTTGCTACCCAGACGGGCCTTGGGCCCTACTACTTATTCTACCGGCACGCTATGATGGCCGTTTTGGCGTTTGTCCACTCCATGTAGTTTCGTATTAATTAGTAATTACATTTGAAGGAGCAAATTGCTGTTCTTTATAATCAATAGCAACGTGCAGTTGACAATAAAGAACAGCAATTTATTCCTTCAAATGTAATTACTAATTAATACGAAACTACATGGAGTGGACAAATGTCAAAACGGCCATCATAACGTGCCGGTAGTATAGTTATGATTGTTTTGTCGCCTTTTACAACAGCCGACCCCGGCCACAGGAGTTAGAATTCTTACTCCGCCACTGCATGGAGAAATTTAATTATTAGCTGGTCATTGTTTAATTATTATTCCTTTACTTAGGCCTTCCAGCAATGCCAGTAATGCAAGAAGCAAAAGAGAAGAAAAGAGCCGTAGTGCTCAGATGGTCTGACGGCGTTGGAGATTTAGCCAGAGCAGTGCCTGGTCGCGTTCTTTATCTACTTGAAGAACAACATCATTTAGGACCTAAATATGAAGAAACTAGACTTGGTGAATGGAACCTACTTCTGAGGACCAATAAGTAAGCAATTTATATCATATTCATATTTTACAGCACAACAGTTTTCGATCAGTGTCCATATATTTTGTGTCAACACAAGGACCCAATTTAAAAATCATTACTTATCTTCAGTATACTACAAATATAGTTATTTAAGTACTTTTTTTTATAGCTAGAGTTCAGCAGACAGGCAAACGGCCCACGCTGGCAGGTGGTCACCGTTGCCTATGGACGTTTGCAGCACCAGAGGCACTACCAACGCGCTGCCGGTCTTGAAGAAATTATATATATATATATATAATATTATTATTTATTGCCTTACCTCCCTTCTGCATCAATATAAATGAATAATAGCCCGGATCGCCTGGAAAAGATCGCTTTTATTGCTGTAGGACATCAGGACAGGCTGACGGCCCACTTAGAATTTAGCAGTTGTTATCGCCTATGGGTGTCTGTAATGCCAGTGGCCTGTCTGTTGTCCTACAGTAATAAAAAAAAAGATTTTACTGATAAACTGGCTCCATGTTGTTCATCATTTATCAGTAAGTGACTAATGACTATTTGAGAACTTTTACAAAATGGTAAAATTTGTAAAAGGCCATTGGAATCTGTTGTAAATACCCAAAATAGATACTACGCGGCATTCTTTTTTATTTTATTTTTTCATTAATTTCAATTATTTCATTGATTCTTAGTTAAATAAAATCGTTAATTTTGGATTAAAAAATTTCACATCTACTTTCAGACGCGATTGTAGATTTTGCACGTGTGACAACCAATTGCCAGTAATTCACATATCTCAAGTTGGCAACCCAAATTAGGCATTACAAACATGCCTATAACAGATATTTTAGGCATATACGTAATTATAAGATGTGATAAACGTCAATAGGACGTTCATGATGACGTCGGTGTAAACTGTTAAACGATTTTTTACTACTTCGAGCCATGACACCTTAAATAGGAAATCTTTCTATTGTAATTTACAAACGTAGGCGTTTGTTTGAAATTAAAATAATTATTTACTTTATATATATATATATATATATATATATATATATATATATATATATATATATATATATATATATCCCTAAAAATTTTGCCACATCCACAACAGTAATATTATCATTTTTTTAAGATTATAATAACTTCGTCATTATTCCTTGAAGTAGTTTTAAATAATACTAGTTTTTTTTTTAAATATTAATGTTAAGATTGTTATCAGCAAACCACGTATAAAATCATTAAATGACTCTGTTTAGTTATCATTTAGTAATTGTACATTAGCAGCACTTATCTGCATTTGTGTCGTCAGCAAAAACTACAAGGTTGACATCGGGGATTTCATTTTTTATGAAGGGTATGACATCATTCATAAACAATATAAATAATATCGGTCAAGTATGAATCCTTGTGGACCACCCGAAATGCTATTTTGTAATTTGGAATTATGTGCAGTTATATAGTAATAACTCATGATGAATTGAATCAAGAGCCAAACTTAACTCCAAAAATAGACCTGCTACTTTCATTTTATTATTAAATTTTTGTAAAACATCATTAATCAAATGCAAATGTGTCGACCACCTTCAACGCCGAATCAGGTGGTGGCTGCTTGATGAAATCAAGTCCCAGGAGTTCGCCTCTGCCATCGGCGACAAGTGCGCCGGAGGTGAGGGCGAACCGGTTCAAGCTTACTGGGACAGGATTCAGGCGGCTATCCTTGGGTCGGCGAGAGAGGTGCTTGGCGTGTCCAAGGGCGGACGCAAGTGTGACAAGGAGACTTGGTGGTGGAACGACGCAGTCCAGAGGGAGACCAGGGC
Source organism: Malacosoma neustria (assembly GCA_963693495.1). NCBI lineage: Eukaryota > Metazoa > Arthropoda > Insecta > Lepidoptera > Lasiocampidae > Malacosoma > Malacosoma neustria. The sequence goes on from OY856383.1 coordinate 15,416,579, forward strand.
GAAAAAAGCCCTCTTTAAGAAGTGGCAAGCGTCCAGATCTCCTGAAGATCGCGACGCATACAGAGATGCCAAACGCGCCACCAAGAAAGCTGTAGCCAGAGCCAGACGAGACCACTTACAACCACTTTACGATAAGTTGGACTCGTCTGAGGGACAGAAGCTCATATATAAGTTGGCGCGCTCCAGGGTCAAAGCGGCACACGATATTTCCAAGTGCCGCTGTGTAAAAGACCCCGGGGGCAACCTGTTATGCGAGGACCTCGCGGTGAAGGAGAGATGGCGCTCATATTTCCACGAGCTGCTGAACAAGCAGCATAAAGAGGTGCAGCCGTCAGATCTTCCTCCGAACCAAGGACTAGTGCCACTGATAACGCCTGCAGAAGTCCAGAATTGTCTTCGTCGCATGAAGAATCGGAAAGCTGTTGGATCCGATGGAGTCCCCATCGAAGCCTGGAAGGCGATGGGCTCTCGTGGTGTGGGCACTTTAACAGACCTTTTTAACCGGACACTCCTCACCGGTACGATCCCGAACCAATGGAGGCTGAGTATCATTACTCCAGTCTTCAAAGGCAAGGGATCGGTGCAGGAGTGCGGTAACTACCGTGGAATAAAGGTCATGTCCCACACCATGAAGCTCTTCGAGAGGGTTATCGACTCTCGGATTCGACAGGAGTGCACTGTCTCGGAATGTCAATATGGGTTTCGCCCTGGTCACGGGACAATGGACCCTATTTTTGCCCTAAGGACTGTCGCGGAGAAATACAGGGCGAAGAATACGCCTCTGCATTGCCTGTTTCTTGACTTGCAGAAGGCCTTCGACTGTATTCCTCGCGCGATAATCTGGTGGGCATTGCGGTCCAAAGGGATTCCAGAGGCCTATATTGAGATCATCCGAGACATGTACCGTGATTCCGATTCCGTAGTTCGGACCGCTGTTGGCGACACAAAACCTTTCCCCATCACCGTCGGGGTGCACCAAGGATCCGTCCTTAGTCCGTTTCTGTTTAGCGTGGTATTAGACGTATTGTCAAACAGCATCAGAAACTCACATGAGCAGCCCCCGTGGCTGCTCATGTATGCTGATGATATCGCGCTAGCAGATTCGGACAGGGGTAGGCTGGTGCGACGTGTGAAGGTGTGGAAGGAGTCGCTTGAGAACGGTGGTCTGAAGCTCAATGTGGCGAAGACCGAGTACTTGGCCTGTAACTCCACAGATCCCACACCCGTACGCATAGACGGCAACACGGTCGAGCGCACGGACCATGTGAAATATCTGGGATCTGTGTTTCATGCGTCTGGTGACATCGATTGCGACGTCAAGGCACGCATTGCTGCCGCGTGGGCCAAATGGCGTGAGGTAACTGGTGTCATTTGTGACCCCAAGATGCCGGTAAAGTTGAAGGGACAGGTCTATAAGACCATCATTAGGCCTGTCCTTTTATACGGCTGTGAAGCGTGGCCGGTGTTAGAGCGACACAAGCAAGAACTGCGTGTCACGGAGATGAATATGCTGCGGTGGATGTGTGGAGTGACGCGGAAGGACCGCGTTAGGAACTCCCGCATTCGTGGTAGTCTTCGTGTCCGTGACATTGCAGATAAATTGCAGGAGTGTCGGCTCCGTTGGTATGGCCATGTTTTACGGCAACCGGATGCTTACGTGGGAAACAAATGTTTGGCCATGCCGCCTCCGCCGGGCCCCGGCAGGAGGGGTAGACCCAAAAAGTGCTGGCTTGACGTTGTAAAGGGTGATATGCGTGCCAATGGGCTCACTACCAGGGATGCTGAAGATCGCGCGAAGTGGAGTAGAAAAAGTCGGAAAGCGGACCCCGGGCACCGAAACGAAAGTTTGGGTGGCAACCGGGACTAACGCTAGGATGATGATGATGATGATGATGATCATTAATCAAAGTGTTTATTGCATCAGCTATGCTAACATTTTTTCGATAACCGAATTGTCTTAGATTTAGAAATTTTTTTATTTCAATGGCCAACTAACCTTTTTTTATTACGATTTCTAATAATTTTAACAACGTTGGTAGTAGTGAAATAAATAGGCCTATAGTTTAAAATATCATTTTTAAAACCCTTTTCATAGATTGGGATAATTTTTGCGATCTTCAGTTGGTCTGAAAAGGTCCCCACAACGAAACATTTACTATAAAAATTCGCTACAAATGCAGCCATAATGTTCATGTTCTCTTTAATTACGGGGATCGGTACATCATAACCACAAGACTTTTTAGTTTTCATAAATAATTTGATTGCAATTGGAGAACTATACTAAATTACGTTTGGTGTTGAATGAAATCCATGTCTTTTGCTTGTCTGCTGTTCTCTAGAATAGTCTAAAAAATAAGAATTAAAATACGTAAGTTGCAGTTTAAATTATTAACTGAATATTGCAGTATAGTAGTTTAATGCCAAATTAGATGATTTAGTTTTTGTTAAAATGACTGTCATCTGACGCTCCTACTCCGAAAGAAGCCCGAATTCTATGCCTTCCCCTACTGCAAGAAATAAGAGCCTTGTCGAAGAAGGAGAAAGAGAGTTGTCTGTCGGCTCAGGTAATAGGCAATAAACGATTTCAGAGCAGCGGAATTTTTCAGTCGCTAGAGTCACTAGATATTACAAAGGCAATTTTCATCGAAAATAGTCCTTTTTAGGAGTCCAAAGAACCTGATTCGGAAAAGAATACTAAATAAAATAATTGTACCTTACTTTTGGTGCCTGTAGAAGTAACTAGTCCCATTGCAACCTTTTACAACACCCTATGAAGACAAACCATTAGTTAAGTAAGGATGATTATTAAGAGATTTCTGATCTATGATACCAGAAATCAGAGTAAACTTATAGCTAAGAAAGCAAATAAAATTGTTATTTCTAGGACAAGAGTATCTCTAAGGAATCTCCTAAAACCGGGCCGCTGGTACCGTTTCCGTGTGGCTGCAGTTAGCGCGTCGGGTACTCGAGGGTTTTCAGACCCTAGTCCTCCCTTTACACCGCGCAGAGGACCGAGACCACCCCCTATGCCGAAGAAGTTGAAAGTGAAACCTTTGAAGACTGAAAATGGTATGTTTTTTCTTATTAGGTAGGGGTCTTAAGTGGAATCAACTGCTTGATTTATTTACTAACTATATTTCTTAACTGCTTGTTTTTATATGTATATTAATGTAATATATAACTAATATATAACAAAACTAACAGTGATAACAGAAGAGCTAGGGAACCTTCTGTGTAACCTGTTTCCCACAAAGCTGGAAGTTTTTTAAATGATGTTTTATTATCTGTCATTTAAAAATGTATCGTTCTGGCAGGCATCTCGCGGTTGCAACGTCATCCCTTAAATCTTTTAAAATGTAAAAAATATTTTATAATCTACTTTCACAAAGCTACAATTTTAATACGTTGTAATTTACATTTACCTTCAGCAATGAAGAATTCCACCAAGAAAGGGAAGAAGTGTAAAAATAATTGACAACCCATTTTAAGGGTTGCAATATGTGCCAGATAATAGGAAAGTTGTCATCGGAATAGCAATTCATGACCTGCTCCCACAAGGCTCAAATTTTGAGAGAACATTCTTTTAATTGTTTAAAAAGTATATGTAAACAGCCAGAATATTCTAGCGGTTGCAGATATCTGCCAGACGAGTATATACTCGTCATTATATAATAGTCATGCCAATTGATGGGAGTACGAGGGCAACAGACTTGTACGTTTGTACGTTGTTGTATTTGTCGTTTAAATACTTAATCTTTAGAAATATCACGATTGCATTTACTATAATCATCATGATATTTCAAATAATTCTCACCAATAAACAGTTATCTGCTTTTTATCCGTGCAGGGGCGGAGAAAGAATACTAACCTCTGCGGCCGGGGTCCCAAGCCCATCTGAATGGCTACCACCTTTGGTCTTAAGTATGCCACCATAATACCTTGTGTTGTGTTCTGGCATTAGTGACCCAAGTTCCTATACCCTTATGCGACAGCAGCGTGTTCGCGATGCCACTGACCTTGCAACATCCATAGGCGACGGTAACTGCTAAATTCTAAGTGGGCCGTCAGCCTGTCTGCTATCCTGCAGCAATAAAAAATCTATCTTTCCAAATAATTACACTTAGCTAATAAATTATCAATCATCTTGTCTGTCTGCTTTGTTCGGGTTAACCCCTGATTATATGAGCGTCCTGTAATTTTTTATCTAAGATTAAAATTTGACGTTCTATGCGTCTAAATGTTATCTTAAAACTATAGATTAGGGTCGATTATTGGTTTTATTTATCCGGACTTACAATGTTTAGATATTAATAATGGTATCAACCATAACGCCGCTCCGTTAGTCCAGGGCGTTGATGCAAGGAAAACGGACAGTATATCCGTTATTTACCCCGTCACCCTTTCCCCGCGGCACGATGTTTTCCTCCTGATAACGTTTGCAGAGGTTACGGGTTCGATTTCCCGTCTGGGTATTTATGTATAATTTATACCTATTTATCTACAAAAGAAAACTATCAGTTGCATAATACCCATAACAAAAGTGCTATTCAACTTAATTTGGGACTAGATGGCGATGTGTGTAAAGTTCCAATATATTTATTTACATATATTTTTAGTACATAATTTCCTAACGATGTTTTTATTCATCTTAATACGTGTAATTGAAATAGTAAAATGGCATGCAATGATTTTATTACTAAGTAAATTATGCTTTTATTACGGGTAAAATACAACGGTGAATCAACGTTGAAACTGAATCACATTGCTTACACAGCCAGGAATCTCGGTGTCTCGGGGTGACGAAGTACGGAACAGATATTACCAACCGGCCCTTACCAACGATCAGTCTCATCGCTGCACTCGGTTAAAATACTCTCAGTGCCTACATTGGTAGGTACGGTCTTGCTTGTGAGTTCTATTCTACAGAGCACAAATTAACGACCCAAAAATATATAAGTAGTATATTAGTGGTCGAGTACACATAACACAAGTGCTTTATTGCCTTGGACTAGTCCTAAATGGAATAGATGGCGTTGTGTGAATTATCATATTATGTTTATTTGTATGATGCCATAGTATTCTGGTATGGGAGAACAAGTCCATTAACAGTACATTTGTAAAAAAAACTTGCGATACAAAGTTCATCTTGTGTCAACTGTTAAAACTGGTTTGAAAACAAAAAATAATAATCACTTTCACCTAGAAAAGAGCTTTTCTACCGAGAAAAAGCTCGATGATTTACGAGTGCCCTCGAATCGGAGGAATCGAAGGGTGGGACTCTGAGGAGGATGGTCCACATCTTACCCACTAAAAATGACAAAGCAATACCAAAGCAATCTAACTCCAGTCTTATCTGTATGATTTAAATTAGCATTAAATAATTAAATTAGTTCTGATATGTGATTTCACGTGCCTTGCTCAATAGCTGACTTATAATTTATTCAGTGTTAAGAAATGAACTGTTCATCATTACAGGAACAGTAACAATTAGACTAGAATGGAAGGAGCCAAATTCTGATCTTCCAGTGGTGAGGTACAAAGTGTTTTGGAGTAGGAGAGTCAGAGGCCTGAATGGGGAGTTGGATTCCGTACTCGTCAATCATCAAATCGTACCCAAGGTAAGACAAATCAAATATTTAACTAAAAATTTGTAGTCTCTGACGAAAAAAAATAAAGCTATCATATCAATTACTTAAATCGTGAAAGATCACAAATGGATTACTCTTTTTACTACTTAGTTCCAGTAATGGAAAGCAACGTTCAGATTTCTTTTACGACATTGTAATGAAATGAGAACAGTTCATTATCATCTAACTGTAGAAACTCGAGAACGGATGGTATACCCGCCACGCTTTGCCAAGGTGGATTGACGGGCTACACACGCATATGTCGGTTGTAGATTTCCGCCCATATAGGCCAAGCTAATATGCATTAGGCGGGACCAACTGCCAAGTGTTGCATGTTCTTTTTTGATCTCCCCGTATGATAGTATTTGATTACTACGTACCTACTATTACTAAGTAGATTTTTTTATTGCTAAGGAACAGCACATAGACTGAGGGCATACTTACAAACAGTTCCGTTGCCTATTGATATTTACGATGCCAGAAGCACTGTTGCCGTCCGCGTAGAAGAACACATCTCAAGGTTATTATGGCGGTATATTTAGAAAACAGGTGGTTGCCATCCAGATGTAATACTACTAGTAGTGGTATGGCACCCAGCTACAAATTCATATATTTAGGTATATTCTTGTTAAGACTATTTAAAAGGAAAGGTCCAACGCAAACAAGACGCACTATTTTAATTTCGTGTCGCTAATAATATAACTTGTTTTAGGATCAAACTCATATAGATATAAAAGATCTGCAACCAAATTCTATGTACTTCTTGCAAGTACAAACTATCAGCCAGTTCGGAACCGGAAAACTTCGGAGTGAGAAGGCATCGAAGTTTTATAATACAACTAGCATTTTAGGTAACGTATCATATACAAGTATTATAAACACTAGATTATATATACTAGAGTTCAATAAACATGCAAACGGCCCATCTGTTAGCAAGTGGTCGCCATCGCCTATGGACGTTGGCAACACCAAAAACAATGCCAACGAACTGCCTGCCTTGAAAAAATGTTGTAATGCGTCTTTTGAAAAATGCTATATCGTACCGCGATGGAAACTTTAACCGAAAGCTCATTCAAAATAAAAAAAAATACAATGACTTAAATTCAAACATTATGTGAATCGCACTGCAATATTGATATTTAAAAACAAAATGCCATTTCAATTATTTTTAAATTTAATTACATATTCACAAAATTTTATATTTTAGAACCTCCTCCTGAATCTCTACAAAGATGGGAACACAAAATTAAAGGATTAAAGCTTCAAAAAATCGTTTGGTACAATAACAAATTAAAAGCAAAAATATCTTGGAATCCGCTTCCAAACATAGAAAGGACTGGAAGGTAAAATTTCATGATTTCATAATTTTAAAATTATTCTGATTCGGTTACCGAATCAGAGTACAGCGTACAACCGTTGAAAGATAGAGAACAGTGAATATATGATTTGAGATACTACGATTGAAAGAGTGGTTGATGAGAGCGATGCGAGACCTTGCATAGAGCAAGAGAATTCGCACTGACCTTGATTCCTTCCGGTTCGGTTCAGGTTCGCTCGGAGAGGGGCTGTTGCATGGCATCAGCTACGCTTCACAATTCTGAGCACTTAGCTAATGTTTTGGCACTGCCAATAAAAGGTAGCTTTGGAGTTCTCAAAATGTCATCAATGAGGTCGAACGTACACGTCCCGCGCTTTACTGTGACACATGCAACAATCCCATGCTTGCTTTTATCGCCACGAGGGTGAGGATAGTCACGATAATAAATGTTCTTTGAACCTACCTGTCCTTATGCGAATTAGTAGATACAGTATGACCGGCTTTCAATCTGAAAGGAAATAATTCATTTATTATTTTTAAATCTGGAGAGGTGCTTGATACCGCGCTTGAGAGGCGAATACCCTTGATACGCTACTTGGGTTAAGAACATTTATTCTTCAGATAATTTCATCTACTGCTTCCGAAGGTTTTGGAGCATGGGATTCGAAAATTTTGTAGGTTTTCCGAGACACTTGTTTTTCTTCAATAAGAAACTATCACTATAACCACAACCCTGTGAGGACAGTGTCCTTGTTTTGCTACTCTAATTCTTTCCTACACTTAAATAATTAACAAGGGAATGTATACAGCATTTGGTTTTCTTTTCGGAGCTGGTGAATCAATCAGGGAGTTACGTTGCAAATGTATTCCATTTATGACCTCCTAGCGTAACGGATAACGCAAGTCGGCACGCTCGCGGAGGTCACGGGTTCGATTCCCGTCCAGCGTCTGAGTATTTATGTATAATATGTATTTATTTAAAAAAGAAAAGTATATATGTAGTATATCAGTTGTCTAGTACCAATATCACAAGTGCTATGCAACTTAGTTTGGGACTAGATAGCGTCGTGTGAAATGTCCCAATATATTATTTAATATGCTGAGTCAGCATACCGAGAACGGAAGCCACATAGTGTTGCCCTTTGACAATACTCAATAGAAGAAGTAAAACGAGCATTCAATGTTTAGACTTCGACTTATGGTTTTAATTTCAGGTATCACGTCCACTGGAAGACAATGAATTGTAATAAACCCAACAATAAAAAAGATTTTTCAGCTGTAACTGAGGTGAGCTTAAAAGAAAAAAATCTATAACATAGTGTAGTGTCGTTTAAGTGTAAAATATTCATTAAAGTATTCAATAAAAATTATAAAAGGGATTTCCTTTGAATTTGTTTCTTCTCAATTTCTCAAATTGATAGTACTGATATAAAGTTAGCTACAAGTTAAAAATGCGCGAAAATTTAGTGCTGCCACTTTCCAAATTTTATTAACAATTAGAAGATTTCTTGCAGCATTAAAATTAACCAATGCACATTAATCACAAATAAAATACTTAAGTATTACATTTCTTCTCAGTCTTACGATATATTTATTATTAGCCAAGCTACTTTACCTTTCAGTAGTTTAGTAAGTAGATGTATATTTAGATTTTATACGTAATAATGTAAAAATGGATCATCTTTGAGTGTATATAATGAATTATTGTAAAAAGTTTATTTACATTATTCATGCGTATTATTCCTCTTTATTTATTTTCTTTTCTAGTTATTTACATTTTTCAAAATAATTTACATTTCATTTTATAAAATACTTATTAATATTAAAAAAAAATAATTTATTTTATAAAACGATATTTACAAAGAAATTAAATTAAAAATATAAAAAACCGTCCGTCGCTGGGAGCGAGGCCTAGGGCCCAAGCTACCGGTGGTTAGGGCTCCAGAGACAAGAATCTCCTCACTATGCGTGCCGCGCTTAGGAGAACCGCCTTCTGTATCCGACCCTTCACCCATTTACCTAGCGAAAGCCTCTCTAGGTGTTTATCGAAGCTTTTCGCTATAAGCCCGTTCACTGACACCACTATCGGTACGATGCTCGTTGATTCCATGTGCCACATGGCGGCAACCTCGTGAGCGAGATCTAAATATTTTGTAATCTTGTCAGTTTCTGCTTTCACGAGGTTACCATCATGTGGGACACTAATATCAATGATCATCGTATGTCTCGCAGATCGATCTATTATATTCCATGTGCCACATGGCGGCAACCTCGTGAGCGAGATCTAAATATTTTGTAATCTTGTCAGTTTCTGCTTTCACGAGGTTACCATCATGTGGGACACTAATATCAATGATCATCGTATGTCTCGCAGATCGATCTATTATCACAATATCAGGCTTATTGGCAACAATAGTCCTGTCTGTGATAATAGATCGATCCCAGTAGAGCGTGATATGGCCACTATCAAGAACTGACTTTATAATTTATAATTTTATAAATTATAAAGTTTTTTCTAATGATATACTGAGTTGTTCTTAAAAAATAACCTCACAAGACTATACTACTAGTATTAAAAAAAAAATATATAATAATTTAAGCTACATATTTCATTAGATTTACATTAATAAAACACAAAATGTTATAAATCTTTGCATACCTAAAAGTGTAAAGTTCCATATAACAGTAAGATAGAAATAAGAGATGTAATTAAAGAAAGAAACATAATCACAACAAGTATCGATCACGACAGATGTACTATTTATATAAAAATTAAACGATTAAATTACTATAACAAAGTTACAAAAATGATGTTTCTGATAGTAGTATTATAGTCCTACGATTATTATTATTATTCATAAAAATTTAAAGTGAGTACATGATTTTAAGCATATTCGAAAATTTTACTTATATTTTTGATTGCAGCAAACTTCATTCGAGCTATATGAACTGGATTACCATTGCACCTACAAAGTAAATGTAAATCGATCATGGAACATTAAAACACCTGATTCTGAATTATTTATTAATGTTCCTGACTGCGAATATTTTAGGAAGAAAGTAAATGGCACAGGCATTGCATGCAATCATTGAAAAAGTATTATTAGCTATAAATTTTATAAATTATAAAGTTTTTTCTAATGATATACTGAGTTGTTCTTAAAAAATAACCTCACAAGACTATACTACTAGTATTAAAAAAAAAAAAAATATATAATAATTTAAGCTACATATTTCATTAGATTTACATTAATAAAACACAAAATGTTATAAACCTTTGCATACCTAAAAGTGTAAAGTTCCATATAACAGTAAGATAGAAATAAGAGATGTAATTAAAGAAAGAAACATAATCACAACAAGTATCGATCACGACAGATGTACTATTTATATAAAAATTAAACGATTAAATTACTATAACAAAGTTACAAAAAATGATGTTTCTGATAGTAGTATTATAGTCCGATTCTTTAACAATTTTACTTACTAATCTGTATATAAAAATTGTTATTATGCATCTTACGTGAAGCGCACAGCTAAAAACAGAATTTGTGAAATTTGATAATATTAATTTGTTGATTTTTATACCCTCTCTTGAAACAGCTTAAACGATTTTATTTTGGCACATGGAAACTCTACTCTAGAGACTTTTGAATAAAATTATTTTTTAGAATATATGCAATCTAGAAATCATTTAAATTAAAATATTTGTTTATGTAAAAAGTATGTTTACTGAAACACGTCGACAATTAAACAAAGAACAAAATATAATTTGCGTTGATATTATTTTAATTCTAATTAAATCAACCCAAATTGTATTAATTAATTTCGGATCTCGCTTTTAATGCAGCCTATTTTTAGAGAAAAGCAAAGGTATATAGAGAATAAAGACTAAACAGAATTATACTACATATTTAAAGCTATTTGTAAAGGCAACAACTAAATTTAGAATTATGTTTTGAACATCTGAATTAAAATAAAACTAAACTCAAGTTAAGTATTTTTATTTTACCCCCAGCCACTGGTATATTACATGACCTAATGTTTTTAATCAAAACATTTTTATTGGACTTAACATGTAAGATTATTAATAATTCAATCTTACAAAATCCACATAATTGAATTTTTGCTTATGAATATATCATTTGCTATCAATCATCCTTTTCTTGTACCATGAGTGGTTCAAATCTTCATGCACAAAAAAACATAAAATATTTTATCTTGTCTTTTCTATGCTGCATGTGAATTTTATTATAGCCCTAGTACTACATTATCATGACTTTGGTGCATTATTTTGCAAAAAATAAATATTAATAAAAGAAATATATTTGACGCTTACGGCACATTTCATCCATTTATATCCACTTACACCGTTAGCTAACCAAAAACAAAGCATCACAGCTTCCATGTCTATAACGCTCGTCATCTTTTGAAAATGCTCTAACGTTACATAGATCATTTTACAAAATACTAGCAGAGTCATATCGTCCAGAGTGTACCAACAACGTTACGATAGCTTTACGTATTGTCACTTTTTTCGCTACTTAACCAAATCTTTAAAAAATATATAAAAAGGATCGCAACAAAAATATAAAAATACTACTTTTGGCAGTTTTGATATTAAACTGAATTTAAAAAATCTAAAAGTTTATTTGTTTGTGAACCTCACAACCTAGTTTATCATAAATTTGATATAAAATTATTTATTGATCTTTCAATGATTCATATTTATTTTATTTGAGTGCTAGAGTTTTATGATTTATTTACTGATAACACTAACAATTTGCAGCGTACTTCATTACATTCACTTGAAACATTAGTAAATGTCAAATGGAGACTAAAAATATAGAGAAAATGTGTTATTTTATCTACATTTATAATTTCCCATAAACTATTTACAATTTATCAAACAGTAGTAATCAATTAACATATATTCCAATAAGATTTAAACTGTGACATTTACAAATATTTTACATTATTCTCAATTTACACATCTATTTCTATGTATGTTATGCACAAATTTGAATTTTACGTAAAATAATAGTGGTTTATTATCGATTAGGATGTACATCTTCCAAATTGAATATCGTTTTGTGTTCATTTAATTGGTAGTGACCGTATTATGGTTACTCCTTGGGCGTAACCATCGCAAAATTTCGATCGAAGGCTGTGTTAAAATGATATTTATTACATATTTCTAAAACTCCTAATACTGTGTTAGTGTGAAAAATGGCTGAGGACGAAGTATTATTTGACGACGTGTACGAGCTTTGTGAAATTATCGGCAAGTAAGTATTCATTAAATATTCAAAACATGATCTAAGTACATAGTCATGTGACATTTTGTTTATATTGCTTATTTTCACGAATTCTCGATGATTATTTTATTTTATATTATTTCGATTTAGTTAATAAAATTTATTGTATGTATAGGCATATAAATTTATTTCTCTTGTAATATATATAATTTCTATGTTTTAAGTTCTCTTCCAAATGTAGAATTAAAAAAAGTTTATAAAAAATGAATTTATAAGATTATAAATACTTTTTTTTGTTCTATATGGCTGGCATGGATGGATGTATTAACATAGCTTAGGTTTGTTATAAATTAATTAAATATATTAAAAAGTCTAAGCTATGGGTTTTATAACCCATGATCAGGTAATTTTAATAGCAAAGTAACATCTTCAAAGTATAAACTGGTAATCAAAGTATGAGCATGTAGTCTGAATATCCTGGTTTATGTAGGATTGGATACTATTTTTAAGAATGACAAATTTAACACATATCTTGATTATTAATATGAAATCCATATTTGGGAGAAAGAATACTGACCTCTGCGACCGGGGTCGGCCTATCGTAAAAAGCGAAGAAACAACCCACCCTAGCTACATGGTAGGGCCCCAAGCCCATCTGAATGGCTACCTCCTTTGTATGTCGCCATAATACCTTTTGTTGTTTTCCGGCATTAGTGACAGAGGTTTAAAAAAATTATTGTTTTGTTTATGTATTTTAAAACTTTATTATTAATAATATTGATATTTAATGCAAAATAGTTTAAAAATTTTTTCAATTAATTATAAACAATTAATAATTGATGAAATTTAAATAAAAATTATGTAAACATTTTGTCAGGAGTTGTTTTTGTAGTATTCATACATAATGGTACAAAACAAGAATGATAACTTTTTAGGTTCGACATTTTTAATATAAATTTAAATATTTAACAATGACAACAAAATTAAATAGATCAAAACACTGTATTAATTATTTTTCTATCAACTGCAATGAGTGAAAACTAACATTATGACGTTACAGCGCTCGGGTTTGTTCAGGATTTGTCGGCATGTCTGGTACTCGATTCAAAAATTAATTTTTATTTTGAAATAACTTGAATTATTGTGAAAAAAAAATTAAAAAATTGTTTTGTTATAAAACTTATAATTAATATATGATCTTTTCATTTATCACAAAAAAAAATTTCAAAAACCCAAATGTCCCTGTTTATTATTTAAATTTGTATTACAAGATTATATTACAGTATAATAAGGTCTTGAAAATAATGTTATGGAAGGGTCAAATTGAAAAATATGGTCAGCTTAATTATCAGAATGCATAACTCCACAAAATATCGAAATAAAACTTTTAAATTTAACTAGATGGCTAGTGGAGTATTTAGAAGCCTATCTATTGGACTACTTCATATGTTCTACAAAGATATGGTTAATTTGTTGTGACAGTGTTATGAGTGTTATATATATTTCCCATGCATAGCAAAATCAAAGTTTTTACTTGTTCTAAAATATGCTAACTTACTTTTTCTTCCTGCCCATATCCCAAACTATGTTGGGTCAGAACAAAACATGTTCTCTCCTTTCACTCTCCTCTATTAACCATCATACTTGCTTACTCAATCCTATATATATATATATATATATATATATATATATATATATATATATATATATATATATATATATATATATATATATATATTACATGCTTCTAGAAGCATGTAAATATATTACACATTTCACTAATGTTTCCTTGGCTGCCACCGACTCCAATAATAACAATAATTGTAACTATACTCCGGACGCCAACCAGGAAGAATTTCATCCATTGACCTGTTATTATCTGTCTCTGTCACTCCCGGGTCAATATAATGCCGCTTTGCTCGCACAGAGCAATGACCACCGTCAGTCATTGCTCTGTGCGAGCAAAGCGACATTATATTTACGCGTGAATGGCAGAGACAGATAATAACAAGTCAATGGACGAAATTCTTCCTGCTCGCCTTCCAGAGTATACATTATATTATCATAATATAGATCATACCTACACATTATTGACGACCTCGGTGGCGTAACGGATAACGCACTTCGGTACGCTTGCGGAGGTCACGGGTTCAATTCCCGTCTCGCGTCTGGGTGTTTATGTATAATATGTATTTATTTACAAAAAAAAGTATATAAGTAGTATATCAGTTGTCTAGTACCCATAACACAAGTGCTACTTAGTTTGGGACTAGATGGCGCTGTGTGAATTGTCACAAAATATTATTATTATTATTATATTGATGAGTAGAAAAAGTAAGTTGATTATTAATTTATAGAAGAATATGCAATTATTTTTTACTTTTTAGTGCATATTAATTTGTTTTGGAATAGTTTTTTTTATGAAGGTGGTTTTTTTTGTAAAAATTTTTGTTTTATACATAAGATAAACATGCGATATTTGCCTGCTGAGCATCTTGTTATTTGTGGACCAGTCCTATCATCATTGTCCAGGTTTTTGTCAATCTTTAACACAGTAAATCTAAACTTATGATATCCATCCAATCATGATGACCTTGTAGTTCCTAGCCTAAGGAACTAAATGACAATAAATTGATAATTTTCGTAGTTTATAGATATAAATAAAAAAAATATTTATTGGAGATAGAATGTACTATAATGTACTATTGTACATTAATGGTGTAATAAAGCCTTTATTCTGTATAAGAAACAAATTTAACAATATTCATCAGTTATGCAGTTTAAAAAATGTCTTATTCAGAGTGCCTGTTGGCATAAACCTCTTCAAACTCCTTCCACTGTCTTCTATCTAATGCTATCCTAGTTGTGGTTTTGGTTATGAATCAATTGTATACACAACAAATATCTCATATTATATCTGTAACTTAAAAATCAATCATTTTTATATAAATCTCAATACAGTGCTAGTTTTATTGTGAATCACATTGAATGTTATTGTTGACCCACACAAACTATTTTAAGAATAGAGTATTAGATATTTTACAAGGACTGATTAGGGTAAAGAAAATTAAAGAATAAAATATAGCAAAAGAACATTCGGTATCGGTACAAGCTATTCGGTATCTTCTCTTCTTGCCTGGGAGTATCTAACCCCCAGGATCTAAAGGTTAAGATGCATTTTGTATTAACTTCATGATTTTGGTTACTTCATCATGCATTTACAGTTTTTATTGTAATTTTTGTTGAGCAGAATAAAGGCAAATGAATATAGTAAATTTTTATTATTACTATCTTGCCTATTGATAATGAAAAGAACAAACTAGCTAGATATTTCTTTTGACCATAAAATTACCATAGTTTTAAGAAACTTAGATGTAATAAAACCTTCTCGTAAGTTTTATCTTTTTATGTGAATCCAAAATCCTAAGTTTTGTACTAAATCTAGGTTGACTATGGAAACAAATTTAAATTTACAGAGGACCGTTCAGCTTGGTCCGCCGCTGTGTCCACCGGCAGACAGGTCAGCAGTTTGCTGTCAAGATTGTGGATGTAGCTAGATTCACTGCTAGCCCTGGGCTTAGTACTGCAGGTAGTTATACTGATAGAAAATTGTAAAATAATTAATGTATGTTTATATTCTCAGATTCTAATTGGTTAGAGAGTATTGGTAAAAGTTCCTTGATGAATATGGAATGGCTTTACTATACTTGAGCTTCGTCTGCCCGTGCGGGGTTAGGGTAGGAATACTGACCCCCATGGCCACGGTTGGCCTGACGTAAAAGATGATATAACAACCTAAGTGGTAGGGCCCAAAGTCTGTGTGGATAATAGCCATTATATCCATGTGTTGTGTTCAGGCATTAGTGACCCAGGTTTCAGTACTCCTATGTGAACAGCAGCATGTTCGCGTTGCCCCTAGCGTCGCAAACATCCATAGGTGACGGTAACTGCTTACTATTAAGTGGGCTAGTATTCTGTCTGATGTTCCTCAATAATGAAAAAAAATGCCTTGGTGCATCAAATATGTTTAGTGAGGTTTAATTGTATTTTAAATGTATACAATATGTGAGGCCGCTCATAATTAGTAAACACTAAGTAATATCTATTTTCTTGAGGGCACTGTGAGGAAACAAAACTAATAAATCCAGTACTTGTTGAGCTTGGACCTTCCCTTAGAACAGTGGTATTCAACCTTCTTTTCAAAGGGTCCGCAAACACGTGTTAGTCATGGTGTCGCGGGACGCAAAGAAAAATAGTTAATGATTTATTAGGTTTTCGCAATTGTTACAAATTATATTAAACAACTTTTGTCAATTCCTGACGATTCAAACATGTTGCAGGGTCCGTGGTCACATGCGTTTTTTTAATTCAAATTATTTAGGTGTTAATAATAAACCAAATTTAAAATGAATAAACTATTACTGTAATGAAAAATGTTTAGTATCAACTTCATTTATTATTACGAACAGAAAGCAAGTGTGTGTGTGTTATTTCTGTTTCCTGTGTAAGGGGCTTCATTCCTCTCGACTTGTCCACCTCTCGTCGCGGTTTCTCTTGGCTCCGTTCGACACACTTCGTTCACATATGTCACGCGCGCGTGACGCTTTAGAGGGGGTAAAAAATAGCACAATCTGGCTGCACTGGCACACGGACCTCAGTGCGCTCTTAATTTTTCTAATGGTCGCTAAATTTTAACTAGTTTAATTAACACCAGATGGGCCAACCACAAAAAATCCGGCGGGCCACAGGTTGAGTATAGCTGCCTTAGAGGGAACGAACGGACAACTCTTCTCTAAGTTAGATTGGTGTCTCACACATACTAGTGATTTCTGTATGCACTTGCAGGTTTCCTTATTATGTTTCTTTCACTGTCGGTATTATGACAATGATGCTTTAATATGCGTTGCATGTCGTTGTGAATTCAAACCCGAGACCTCTGGATTTGACTCCAAGTGGTGACCATTGAGCTACCTGGTAAAAGTTTAATATTTGTTTGTAATTAATTTGAAATTTATTCAATTTAGTATGTATAATTTTTTTACAGATTTGAAACGTGAGGCAACAATATGCCACATGTTGAAGCACCCCCACATAGTGGAACTCCTTGAGACATACAGCTCCGAGGGAATGTTATACATGGTGTTTGAATAGTGAGTGCTTTTTATATTAAGTAAAATATTTCCAGCTATGGAACCATTATTTCTTAATAGACTAGATAGATTTTTAGGCTGTTCAATCTAAATAATAGGTCCAGATTTAGGACTAAACTAGCTGATATTTTTACACCACGGTAGGTAATGTATAATATAGTTTACACAAGAAAAAAATCCTACATTGGCTAAATTCTATGACTTGGTAGGAATAACTTAGGGAAGCCGCCCGTAGAATTCAGCTGGACTGAGAGCATTGTAGCTTCAATATAATTCAGAAATGTGCACTTTTTCTTAGAGATCTATGAGGTGAAAAACTGTTTTCAAGAACTAAACAAACCTTACAATAAAGGTGGTTAAATAATAAAGAAAAATTGACATGTAAACTAAAATAACTAAAAGTACATTAAGTAGTTTAATTTTGATTAATGCTGCCCTTAATATATTATTTTGTATAGTATACCTACACAACAGACGATTTCATTAAAAGTTGAACACTCCGGTCAATTACTAAAAAATCATGGCATGCTTGTATGTTCAATCAGTAGTGGACCACCCCACTAGCTTGACTATGTAAATACATATTATATCAAATACTACGTTGCTTCAATTCATTCCAAACAAATAGCAAAACCAAAACATTTTTGAAGTTATACTCCTATTGACGCGTTAGTGAAAAATGATGAGAGTAAATTTTTACGATGCGCGCACACCCCGTCACAAAAAACCGACACCCTGAAGTTAGCTAGTCAACATTTTTAAAATATAAAATTTGTGAAGTTGATGAAGATAGTCCCGATTTCAAACATACTACATTACGTAAAAAATTACATGAGATTGGATTCGATTTTAATAAACGGGATAGCAGATCATTGTTAGTAGAGAGAGAAGACATTGTTTTATGGCGGCCTAAATATCTCAGATAAATGAAAGAATACAGACAAGCAAATAAAACCATATACGTCCTTGGTAAAACGTGGGTAGAACATGTTAAATTAAAAGCATGGTTTGATACCAGTGTAAAAATAAAAGACATGGTTTTCTAGAAGGTTTATCTACTACCGGTTCAAAAACTCCTACAGGAAAAAGTTGATCGTTTTGCATAGCGATTGGAAGTGACAGAGCATTTGTGGAAGATGGTCTTTTATTTTTTCAATCTGAATCAACTAAAGATTATTACGAGGAGATGGACAGCGAAAAATTTATCGAGAGGTTCAATCGCATTATACCTAAACTTAAGGAAGTGTTGTTGTCATGTATAACGCCTCCTATAATTCCGTCAAACTTGATAAAATACCGTCAATCGCTTGGAATAAACAGTAAATACTAGACTGGCTGCTAAGCCAAGGGATATCCTTGGACATGAGCTATTTAAAAAAGGAATTACTACTGAAAGTGGCCGACATCGCCCTACAGTATAATAAATGTTTAGTAGACGAAATTGCTAAAAGTAATTGTATTAAAATTCTCTATCTACCGCCGTACCATTGTAAATTAAACCCTATAGAGTTGGTGTGGGCCCACATAAAAATTATGTTGGTGCCAATAACTCAACATTCATGATGAGGAAAATTATTTTATGACGCAATAACTTTAATAGATGCTAATCGATGGAAGAAATGTTGTGACCACGTGATACAAGAAGAACACTTTATTTGAATTTACCCCATTGTGACAAAACCTTTTATCCTGCAGTTGAATGACTCTCACTATTTTCTTAACGCGAATAGACTATGCAATTGCATAGTAATGCAATTGCATGCAATTTGGAATTAGTTTAAAAACATATCATGAAGACTTATTTTATTGGGTTTTGTGCATTAGTGGTCAGCCTATCGTTATCCGTGCAGGGGCGGAGAAAAAATACTAACCTCTGCGGCCGGGATCGGCCTGCCGTAAAAGGCGACAAAACAATCCACCCTAGCTACGTGGTAGGGCCTCAAGCCCGTCTGGATGGCGACCACTTTGATCTTAAGTATGCCGCCCTAATAACCTTGTGTTGTGTTCCGGCATTAGTGAACCAAGTTCCTGTACCCTTATGGGACAGCAACGTGTTCGCTATGCCACTAGCGTTGCAAACACCCATAGCGACGGGCCTGTCTGCTGTGCTAGAGATTACCTGTCGCCAAACGCAACGTAGGACGCCCAGCGGTGAGGTAGCGCTGTCTGAATTGTCACAATATATTTATTTATAAGTGTTGTTGTTCCTCTGATGAGTTGTGTGCGTACATGGATGGCTATTTGACAAAACCCCATACAGATTAGCTATTAGCTATGAAATCTTACCTACATTGATATACTGATTATCTCTTTAAATAGTCTTAGTAATCTTTTTTACAGTATGGATGGATCCGATCTCTGCTTTGAAGTAGTTCGTCGGGCCACCGCTGGATTTGTCTACAGTGAAGCTGTAGCATGGTAAGTTGTTCTATATATGTATGTCTGTTCTTTGTTTCTTTATATCTACATATGTATATCTGTTCTTAAACATCTTTTGAAATACAGTAAATATTATTGAGTCCATTATCATACATAAAGATTATTTTCCTTTTAGATTCGTGTATGTATGCTAAAGTATGATACCAGGGTATCAGGGTACGTTTTCCTACTTTTTTTTCACTTCGCACGGTCTTCGGCATCCCTGGTAGTCAGTCCATTGGCACGCATATCACCCTTTACGGGTGATATGGTAGGTACAATATAAGAGTTATGAGTTATGCTTAAGATTTGGCGATCATTAACATCCCTAAATATAGTAATCAAACGTACATATTAATAGATTTATGAAGATATCTATTAATTTTTGGATGCCATTGTACATTTCTTGCTTAACCTCTTTTTTATATTATACTAATAAACATGATTTAAATTTCCCGATTTCGTTTATGTAGGAAATATATTATAGCTTATTATTCTTCCTGCCATTATCCTAAGTTATGGTATGGCTACGGGATCGACACGGCATGTTCTCTACTTCCAATCTCCTCTATTACTAGCATTTTCCTTCTTACATAACATTATTTTCTTCGCATTATAGATATTTGGAGTTGTAAGCTGGAAAAACACACTCTAATAAACTAGCAGTCCAGTTTATAATTCCACAATAAATCAATATTTAATATGACATAGATATATGTGTGTGGATATGAAATCTGTTAGTAACGTTATTTCTATTTTCCATTTTAGTCACTACATGCGTCAGATTCTCGAAGCTCTTCGTTACTGCCACGAGAATGACATAGTGCACCGCGATGTGAGGCCGCATTGCGTGTTACTCGCGGGAAGGGACAACTGTGCTCCGGTCAAACTTGGCGGATTCGGTGTGGCAGCACAACTACCCACGCCCACTTCTCATAGAGCGCCACCTGGTTAGTTTGACTATTGATTCAGTTTTGAAATAGCTTCTCCTGTATAGCTTATTTTGTATATATAGTTAACTTTTCGAGGAAACGTAAAATATTGATAGTGTTTTCGATTAAATATGTTGATTATATTAGTTTTATATCTCTTTAATTAATGGATTAGTTCCCCCATAACAGAATAGCTTACAACCTATACGCGAGATTAGTAAACATTTTAAAAAGTTAAGTATTTTTTTTTCGTATCCCCTGACGTTTTGTCCGAGACTTTTACACTAGTTGCTATTAACTTACACTATATAATAAATTATGTCCATACCTATTTATATACATTCTTATATCTGCAAAATGTAACATTTATATTTATACATATTGCGACTTATTTATTGTTCATGGATTTTTTTTTCTAATATTAAAGTTCTGTATTTAAACTTGTAACTTTTATTTTAAAAGCCAAATTATAGTTTAAAAAAAAAGTTGTGCAAACGGAAAAAGTTTAAATATACTATTTGGTCGAATAGAAAACATATTCATGAAAATATTACATAATATCTAAATACTTCGTTAAGATGTACAAAATTTGAAAAGAACATATTTTGAAAGGTTCCTGCGAAATAGACTTTCATCCAAGGGTTGTCCTAATTTTAAAGATTTTACAGACAAAACATGCAACATTAAAAAAGCATGACGTAAATCATATGAATAAGTATAATAAGTTTGTAAAAATAAACTTTAAATTTTACTTAAATATGTATTACATATACTAATTAGTTATTGTGTAACAATCGTTTAGTAAGTCCATAGTAGTACAGAGTTTGAAAATTAAAATAATGTTAAAATTGTTCAGTACTTCTATTAAATAAGTAACTGCTAACTTTCGGCAATCGATTCTTGACCCCTGAGGTGTGACCGCATTACCATTGTCAATGTGTAACTATATAAATTTAAAATGTTCTGGTAGTCTAGACAGGAAATATCCTATCTTCAACTTTCTTGTTCTCTTCAACAGTCCCATACACTTTTTCTCTCTATAGTTTTCTATTTTTACTTTTAAAATCAGTATGTTGGTAATTGAAGACATTTATTACATACGAATATATGGGCCTTTGAAAGGATGACTAATCAACGAGTTTTGTAGGAATATTTTAGGCGTAGGGTGCTATTAGTACTAGGGGAACGTACGCATACTATGTGAACTATTCTTAAAAAAATTTACCCCCTTCCCTGCTATCCGTAATATATGCGGAGACCATCCCTTTCCCTTTAGTTTTCTCATAGCAAACCATAAATATGGCTTTATTACATTTCTTGCAGAGAGAGATTAAAAAAATGCGTGCGTACAAAGTACACATGTCAGAAGTGAAACTTCTTTGGCAAACTAATTTTTAAATCTTCTAATAAATTTAGAACAGAGAATTTATGAAATATTATTATTTTATATGTTATTAAACAAAACTCAACTGTATTTTATTGCAATAAAGTCGCAATTCGAATAGATATGTATAAGTAATACAATGCAGATGTAGTGTAACATTAATGTATGTTAATTATATCTAATATTTTACAAAAAAGTTTTTACCAAATGCTTTTCGATATTTCGACAAAATAAATATTATTTTTATTGGTGCAGGGGCGGAGAAAGAAACCTCTGCGGCCGGGGTCGGCCTGTCGTAAAAGGCGATAAAACAACCCACCCTAGCTACGTGGTAGGGCCTCAAAGCCCGCCTGGATGGCGACCACCTTTGGTCTTAAGTATGCCGCCATAATAACCTTGTGTTTTGTTCCGGCATTAGTGACCCAAGTTCCTTTACTCTTATGGGACAGCAGCGTGTTTGCGATGCTACTGGCGTTGCAAACACCCATAGGTGATGGTAACTGCTAAATTCTAAGCGGGCCGTCAGCCTGTCTGTTACAGTTGTCCTACGCAATAAAAAAAAAAACATTACTCGTCAGATTTGACGTACATTGTCATCTACAAGTCAAATTTTTTTATTGCTTTAATTATTTAAATAAGTATATTTCTATGTTTATTATAAATATAAAATATACGAACTACTTAAGTGTTTAAATGAGCTGCTAACCTACACAATCATTCTAAAATTACATTATAGTACACTTCAATAATCCTTTAGCCATTATTAATAAGGTTGGTATTACTAGAGCAAAAAAATTCAAGTGAATTTAATTGTAATAAATAGTCGCAATTCGAATAGATTGTATAAGTAATGCAATCATTTAAAAATTACATTATAGAATAAGCCTTAAGCCATTATTAATAAGGTTAGTATTACTGGAGCAAAAAAAAAACGTTTCACATCTTCGTGACGCTAATATTGCGTTTCATCCGTAAAAATTTTACCCTCATGCGTGTAAAGAAGTTTTACTTCAAAGTTTGCTCATATTCAATGCGTTTGTCGCGTAACGTCACGTAACTTTAAATACGCCATATTTTGTTATAGCTCGAAAAATCGCGAGATTTCCTTTAGAGAATATTGACTAAGCGACGAAACGCTACCTTATCTCTGCAACAAATGGTAGTATTTTGAAGACCTCCCTCCCCCTTGGGCCACGAAGTATAGGTATGTTCCTTAGTAGGGTATGCCGCAGTGGCGCCGTAGTCGGATTCATGTTATTTTTCGCAGCCGCAGTACTTCAGGCGTTCGAGAGCATTTTCTAAACGAGTCCATACTTTTCCCGTGTGGCTGAATGTGCGAAAGTACTTCCAAACTTTTGGAATACATTGGCTACCAAATATTCTTCCTGAATTTTTCAAATTATTTTTTACGAACAAAAAATATAATTACAAAATAGTATATTATATTTCTGGCTCTAAGTAGATTACGGAGTAAGTTGTTGACTGTAGGTTGTATTACACAGAACTGGTGATGGACAATCGACCGCTAATGGGCCCTATGGGCCAAGCATATCTCAAATCAGACGAGTATGGTAAGATACAAAATGCGAAGTGCCCTTTGCATGGACATAAAGTGCAGTATTCATCAGCGCATTGTGTCTTCACTCATTCACGGACAAACACACGATCTGTCTTATACAACAGACAAGCTTTGTTTTATCACTGGTGGTACTTAGCATATTGCATCACGTTAATATGATTATTTTTTAACACTATTTTTTTTTAAATCTCCACTGATATAAATGGCTGTCGGTGTGCGCGCGCATCCTAAAAATTTTCCAGTCTTAACTTAAACAAAACTGTTAATTACAATTATATAAATCGATATAATATTACAGTTATAGCCTATATTTTATTAGAGCTACGAAATTAAAATATCAGATAATTTTGTATAACAATGTATCAATGTTATTTCTTTAATATTTTCATTTTTCGACATAGACTGCACTTTGGTATAAAATTATTCTCTTTTTCCTACAGAGTAAAAGTTGACATAAAAGGGCGTTCAGTTAGTTTTACTTTGTGAAATAAAACAACTGAACCCTCTGAAAAAGGCAGAAAAAAATAGTATAAGAACAACATTCATTTTACAACATATTTTTATATAACACTAGCTGACCTGGCAGAAGTTGTTCTGCCATACAAATTTTCAAAAACAGCGCCATCTATTGTATATCAACAGTCAACTAATTACCTTATACCGCCATTTGTTAGAATCTTATCGAACTAACAGATAATTATGACTCTTTGTCAGATAATAAACAAATAATTCGCAATAAAATAATACTGTGATAATAAATTGAAATTGAAAATTGAATTGAAAAAACTATCCTATCTTTCAAGTTGGATAAAATTGCGCAAAGTGTGTGAAATTTTATTAAAATCGATTTAGTACTTTAGTAGTTCATAGCGGACAAACAACGTGACACGTAGTTTATACATATTAAGAAAGATTTTATTGATTTAACTTTAATATTTACATTTTCCGAAACTTCTAATTCCACTACAACAGTCTATGATGCAATATGCAGTAAGTTAGTTAGCAGATTACCCGTATTACAATTGGCACTATATCCCTAAACACTGTAAAAATCGTTGTCGCTACAAAAATATGATTTCATATTTTATTTTTATGTATTGCCTTAAATTTCACGCCATAGTTAAAATGTGAATTAACCTTTATGTTACTAATATGAAGACTCAAAATGTATCTTGCAATCGTAGTATAAAATATCATTGGAATTAATTTCAAACAAATTGTTTTGAATACAGGAGTTGTTGCAATATGCATTTTTTATTAATGAATTTCTAATTGTGGTTTAACAATATCCAATTAAAACTAGTTAAGAAATTTTAGCACATATTTGATGATCCCCGTATATAAGTAAGTATAACAGTTATCTAGTATCCATAACATAAGTGCTCTTCTGCTTATTTTAAGACTAGATGGCGATGTTAATTGTTACAGTATCAAAATTGAAGTTATCTTATGTTCAAAAGTTTGTACCTGAATTAAGATTTACTACAGTGTATCATTCGAGTTTTGAACTTTCGCATAAGTGAGGGTAAATGTTCAAAATTATCAGTAACTGTCTACAAAGATTATGTATAGAGTATAATATGTATATAATATACAAACCTTCTTTCTAGGTTTGAATTTAAAAAAGTGTCCAGTTACGCTGTAAATTATAGCTCAAAAGCCCTCCAGAGTGCGGCGCTACTGCAGCTACAGTGTTTGTTGTGAATGTGGTTGTAGATGATGAGTTGAAGTATGTTGAGTTAAAAAATCTCTATGCCACTCTGATAAATTGGCGCTCTCCTCTATACACTAATACTATTGTGACGCATTTTGATGGACACTTCCAACACAGATATCGTTTTCTTTACTTCTACCCTACAATAAAAATATCTATTATTTTTGACATTTAGACAAATAGGTCATTATCGCCCAGAAATTATGTAGTAAATAAACAGAGTGTATAGTGATTAAATATTTTTTCGTATAGGTCGTATAGGGACACCTCATTACATGTCACCGGAGGTAGTCTCAAGCCAATTGTACGGAAAACCTGTAGATGTATGGGCCGCCGGTATACTTCTACACGTACTTCTGGTTGGATACCTACCGTTTACCGGCACCAGGGAGAGATTGTTCGAAGCCATATGCCGAGGAAGATTGCGGGTAAGATATATATGAGTTAAACATACATAAAACCACTCTTAGTCTATAAGTATGCCGCCATAATAATCTTGTGCTGTGTTCTGACATCAGTGACCCAGGTTCCAGTACCACTATGTGGACGACGTCACAAACACCCATAACTGCTTACTATTAAGTGAACCGTTAGCCTGTCTCCAGTTCCTCAGTAATATTGTGACGTATAAAGTGGTATAATAAAAAGTAGTTTTAAATATGTGGCTTTAAACTGCTGCAAATATAATAGGATTACATAACCACATTTTTCTATCGCTGAGGAATAGAAGGACCTGAAAAACCACATCGGATTCCGAGGGAAGCCGACGTGGTTATGTCGATTCCAACCTTACGGCGGCCGCTTTTATGTTTCTGGGCGTGATGTGAGAGCTGACGACGGCCGCAACGGTATACCGACCAAATCCCCGGTTACCACCCTTAGCCTTGTGGTGCCCAACAGGATTTGACTGGGTTATTGCTTAGCGACGCCTCCAACGCCCCCGGCTCGTACCTTATCTAAGAGCAGTGTTCCGAGTTTTTTCGAGCGGAATCGTGCGTAGCGGCGCTTACTTCTATTTGTCTACGTCCGCGAATAGGTGGCGACGCTATGCCTTTCTCTCCAGCTTATCGTCCTCCTAGCGCATGGCTTGCTCATAGAAGGAGACCAACCCCCAGCTTATCTTGATGCGGAACATAAGTCATAAAAAGTGACAAATGTCCTTTTGCTAGCTCACAGACTGTTAAGCAGCAACAGGATAGTTCGTTTCGTTTTAACAGTCTTAGACGACTGTAACAACTACAACAACGAGTTTTGTAACAGTTATAAAACCCGTTCGTCGTCTCAAATGAAGCCAGTTGGCCTCTAGCTGGTCTAATTTAATGTACTATCAGATAATGTCTGTATTAAATGTGTAACACAAGCAGTCTAGGTTACACAGGACTAAAATACTGGTCTAAAATACATTTTTACTTTAGCATTCTTACTTTTATAGTGTAAACAACTAAAGAATATAACTAAAATGTTATTTTTATATTTTTAGTTCGATGCACCTTTATGGGACGATATCAGCGACGCCGCCAAAGATCTAGTCCAGCGGATGCTGACCGTCGACCATACTCAAAGGATCACTATCCAAGAAGTACTTAACCATCGTTGGATAAGGGTAACTATAATATAAATCCATGAAAATATTTTTTATTGAAACTAACCGTTCACGCCCGCTTTGCTGATCGAATAACAGAAAAAAAAAATCGAAAAAATATGAGAAGTTTTCGTTCGCATGCGCGCTACATCGCTTGCCCCACTTGCTTATAAAAATTGGTTTCGTTTTCGTATGTTTAATCGTTGTTTATTTATTGAAGATATCGCTATAATTTTTTTTAGATAAGTGCAAGTGTCTAAGAAATAAAAATAAAAATTTTATTGAAATCACATCACAGTAGTTTTGCTGTGATGCGCGCACAACTGCAGACTATTATTTTATTTATATAGTAGATGAATTAAGATTAGTACTTGGAATGTCCCTCACATCCATTTATAAATGCAATAGTCTCGTCAAGCGTATAAAAGGGCCTTAAATCAACAATTCCCTATCAATAAAACACATCTGACTGAAAATGGGGACGACTGACTAATTTTAGTTTTGTGGAGGGTTGTTGTCTTTGTCAGTCGAAGTAATAACCAACCAAATAAACGATGCTCTAACTAGCTTCAAATATGTAGTGTGTGACAGAGACAACCCCACGCAGCCTGTCTCTTTTTATTAATTTGTTTACTCAGATCTAAATTTCTCGCGATTGGTAACATTGTTCGCATGCTCAAAGAATTTATGGTACCACGTAAGAATTTGCTGTCATTTATGATCTAACGTTACTCGTGTATAAAGTTATTTAGTCCTAATACAGCTGTAAATGGTGGCCAAGAATAATTCAAGCAGGTGAGGATGAATATCTCGCTTTAAATGTGTGAAACAAAATGTGAAAAAACAACCAGGAGAGTCGCCTTCCTTGATCAATTATGATTTTAGCGTTAAATCTCGATTGCAACCCAAACTTCTGCTTCGATGCCCGAGCTCCGCTTTGCGAATTTTTCTTCGTCACTTACAATGGTTCTTCGGTATTCCTGATAGTGAGTCTTTGGCACTCATGTCACTTCCTCCAGCTAGTTCCTACTCGTGTTGCCGACAACCGGCAATCCGGTCACGGCCGGTTCACAGCCATATATACCTAATGATGGTGTTATAGATCTGTCCCTTGAAACGAACCGGCATCTTGAGTCTCCAATGACACCAATCACCTAATGCCATTTGTATCATGGCGTGCCTTAATGCCGCAATCGCTAGCAGTCGCCTTCGTTCCTACGTGGCAAACAATACCTTCTAGCTATGGTCTGTCGGGCCTCTGCTGGGTCCACCTTGAGGGTAAACATAAATGTGGTTTAACGCAGTGGATTATGACTTAAAAGGAATGGCCCCTGGCAATCAGTGTTGCCAGGATCAAGATTTATCCGTACAGGGGCGGAGAAAGAATACTAACCTCTATGGCCGGGGTCGGCCTGTCGTAAAAGGCGACAAAACAACCCAACCTAGCTACGTGGTAGGGCCTCAAGCCCGTCTGGATCGCGACCACCTTTGGTCTTAATTATGCCGCCATAATAACCTTGTGTTGTGTTCCGGCATTAGTGACCCAAGTTCCTGTACCCTTATGGGACAGCAGCGTGTTTGCGATGCCACTGGCGTTGCAAACACCTATAGGCGATGGTAACTGCTAAATTCTAAGCGGGCTGTCAGCCTGTCTGCTATCCTACGCAATAAAAAAAAATTACATTTCTTACAATTCCAGTTTCTTTTGTCTCTAGGACCGTGATAAGCAAAATCGTATTCACTTAGCGGGTACTGTAGAGGAATTGAAGAAGTTTAATAGTCGTCGACGACTGCGTGCTGCCACTCTTGCAGCTGCTGCTGCTGATGATGAAGAGGATGAAGAGCAGCCGGCTAGAAGACAAGTCTTGCTTGAAGAGGCTAATGCGGCTGGTGGGTTTCTGCATAGTGCCTTTTTATGAATATCAATTACAGTTACGTCGGCTCCGTTGGTACGGCCACGTTTTATGGCAACCGGATGATTACTCGGGAAACAAATGTCTGGTCATGCCGCCTCCGCCGGGCCCCGGCAGGAGGGGTAGACCCAAAAAGTGCTGGCTTGACGTCGTAAAGGGTGATATGCGTGCTAATGGTCTCACTACCAGGGATGCTGAAGACCGTGCGAAGTGGAGTAGAAAAAGTCGGAAAGCGGACCCCGGGCACCGAAACGGAAGTTTGGGTTGCAACCGGGATGAACGCTGAGATGATGATGATGATGATGAGTTACCATCGCCTGGTGTACTCAGAAGAGAGGAGGGATAGGAGAAATCTTAAAGAAGTAGTAGTAGTGTAGAAGTAATGGACAAAAAATAAGAAGAAATGGCAAAGGGAGGAAATGAATTGAGTTGATAAAGAAGAAAGAGCATAAGAAACATATATTTTAATCATGCAGGGGCGTAGAAAGAATACTCGACCTCTGCAGCCGGGGTCGGCCTGTCGTAAAAGGTAACTATAAAACCCAAGCTGAGTGGTTGGGCCCGTCTGGATGGCAACTACCCAGCGTGTTAACGATGCCCCTGGCTCTGCAAACACCCATAGGTGACGGTAGCTGCTAAATTTTAAGTGGGCCGTCAGTCCGTCTGCTGTCCTATAGCAATAACAAAAAGATGGGGGAGAAAATGAAATCATGTTCCTTTAACGTCTTTTGTGACACAACTTTGACACGTTCCAATCCTGGATTTTTATGTATAATATGTATTTACTTACAAAAGAAAAGTAAATAAATAGTCTATCAGTTGTCTATTATCCATAACACAGGTGCTCTATGTGAATTACTTACGCTATGTGAATTTTGTACTATATTTATATCCTCAAAACAAATACAATGAATGCAAAGACAATATTTAGGCCCGTAGACCATTTTTGAGACTAAGGATTTTTTCAATTGTATTCTAAGTTGGTTGAATCAAAAAACAAAACCTTTGAAGTTACAATTTCCTTTTTTACTATACGTTCATTTGCTGCCGAATTAAAGCCTGTTGAGAACCACCCAGAAACTCGACCGTGTATCTCTTAATTTTTCTGACCTAATATTTTTTTATGCACAACTCCATCTAGTCTCAAACTAAGTTGCATACCACTTGTCTTACGGGTACTAGACAATTGATATACTACAATGCTTTTCTTTTGTAAATAAATACATATTATACACAAACATTTTATCCGTGCAGGGGCGGAGAAAGAATACTAACCTCTGCGGCCGGGGTAGGCCTGTCGTAAAAGCCGACAAAACAACCCACCCTAGCTACGTGGTAGGGTCTCAAGCCCGTCTGGATGGCGACCACCTTTGGTCTTAAGTATGCCGCCATAATAACCTTGTGTTGTGTTCCGGCATTAGTGACCCAAGTTCCTGTACCCCTATGGGATAACAGCGTGTTCGCGATGCCACTGGCGTTGCAAATACCCATAGGCGACGGTAACTGCTAAATTCTAAGCGGGCCGTCAGCCTGTCTGCTGACCTACAGCAATAAAAAAACCACACAGATGCTGAAGGGGAAACTAACTGTTACGCCAGGAGGTCGTCGTATTATCACTTCACATGAAAATGGACTGACGCAAACTGCGTGAACTGTCGTCCAACAGTATTCAACGGTTAAACGATATAAACATGGCTCCGAAGTGCATGCTATGAATGAAACAGGAATAAAGAAGTATTATTTTGGTACCGGAGTCAATATATCTAACATATACATAGATAACTTTTGTTTGTTGCAGCTGTGAATCTAGTGGTGGAATCCCTTGACGATGTCGCCGTACTTCAAGACGGCCCCTCTTTCATCGATCCGGACTTGTTTCATAGTGTGCTCGATGACTTGCAACTAAGGGCTCTTTTAGAGGTAATGCGTATTTTTGAATATAACCCCAGGTTTAAATTATTTTTTTTATTACTGACGAACAGCAAACAGGTATACGGCTCATTTAATAGTAAGCTGTTGTCATCTGCTATGGACGCTTGCGATGCCAAGGTCACACCGCGAACACGTCGATGCCCGTATAGGGGCACTGGAAACTAAGGCCGACTTGCACAACCAATCACTAAACCGATTTAGCGCTAAACTTATTTAAATCGTCATTCTGTCCCTGTCAAATGTTGTCAATGTGACAGGGACAGAATGACGATTTAAATAAGTTTAGCGCTAAATCGGTTTAGTGATTGGTTGTGCAAGTCGGCCTAAGTCACTAATGCCGGAATACAAAACAAGTAACGTACTATAAAACGTTGCTGCAGTAACCATTAATTTATATTTACAAGCGTTTCTTGTCTGAAGTCCTCCGTGGCGCAACGGTTTTCGTATGTGGGAATGCCAGCGAAGTTACCATTCTGACTCTATCTACTAAGTGACCAAAATTAAATTGAGTTTAAACATTTAAGGAGTCTGCCCACTACACCGTTCCAAACCATGACCGTGCTAGGACCGTATTAAGACACAAAAGCAAACGCTGGTCGGTTACGGAACGGTCTAGTGGGCATAGTCGCATACTTTTTAATACAAAGAATATTTTTTTGCCTGGCACGTTCCTACCACGGTCATGGTATTGAACGGTCTAGTGGGCAGACTCCTTAAAAGTGCAGTGGTCTTTAAAGGCGTTGGTTCGGTAAATTTTTTAAGGTATTCTTGTTGTAGTCATACAAAAACACCCTATTGAAAGCGAATGGGAATTGACGGGACTCACCGAATTCGAGGGGTCTTCTTTCTCGTACTGCCGTTGTCCACCTTTATATCTACAAACAATAGCGTGTAGTACACATTCGAATCAATATTATAATCCAAAAGCAACATAAGATAATGTCATAATCTTATATATAAAATTCTCGTGTCACAATGTTCGTTCCCGTACTCCTCCGAAACGGCTTGACCGATTCTCATGAAATTTTGTGAGCATATTGAGTAGGTCTGAGAATCGGCTAACATCTATTTTTCATACCCCTTAGTGATAAGGTCACTATTCCACGCGGACGGAGTCGCGGGCACAGCTAGTAATTTATAAAAGTCGCGCGCATAGGGACAATATCTACCTTTCAACGGTTTTACGCACTCTGTCTAATACGTCACGACAGTACGCAATCTCTTAGTGAGAAATGGATGACAGGATACTGTTACAGGACATACAGGTGTGAGGGAGACGGCCCATAAGCGTTCTCGAATGACTAAGTATTAAGAGTATATCAAAATTTTAATAAGATTAATGACCTAGACAGTATTATTCGCTGGAAACGATTTCTACCATAGATTTTGCTTTATATACCGGTATGTGTTCCACTAATCCGTTTTAGACCAGTATGATTGATGTATTGCCGTTGCGTTTAGTGCGAGGTGGGAACCCAGACATGGGACGAAATGGACTGTTATTATAAAACGTATGGACTTTGTTCGCTAAGAATTAAGCAATCGTTGTAAGAAGAAATAACGGAAATTTGATATATCTGATCTAATTTCAAAAAAATATTAAATAAAATTTTCATGAATCATTAACTGAAATATTACGTGTTTGGATTAATCTAAAATTCTAGTATTTCATTGTTGTGGAGTTTTTTTTGCTGACACTTGAGTACTTATATATTAATAAACAAGAATACTAACCCCCAGCTGGGGGCGGCCTTTTCAAAGAGGCGACAAAACCAGTTGTTTTAGCGAAGTTCTAGGGCTCCGAACCCATCTAGATGACATCGATCCCTTGTCTCTTAATATACTGGCATAATAACCTTGTGTTGTGTTGCGGCTTAAGTAATCCAGGTTCCAGATCCTCTACGCGAACGGCATATTGCCGTTAGCGGTGCCCCTGGCGTCGCACAAATTCACAAGGAACGGTATCTGCTTACTATTAACCTGTCTGCTGTCCCAGAGCATTTGATAACGCCTTAGATCATAAATCGTGCACTCACAAAAATTTTCGAATGATTAAATCTGATTACGAAATTATTAATTGTGCAGGTATACGATCGCATAGCGTGCACTGTGGTGGTGACCAGTGGTCGTGCGCCGGCGGCCGAGGGGCGCCAGCGATGCAGACAAGCGCTTGAGGCAGCCACACGGCTTCGTCATGCGCCCCCCGCGCCCCCAGCCGCCTCGCCCGCCACCGCTGCCAATGTTCATGACCTGCGCCGGGTGTTGGCTCTCCCACATGTTAAGGTAGGAAGCATTTGAATTAGTGGAAACTTGAAAACGTAAAAAAATTAACCTTATTAACTTAAAAAATTCATAGTGTGATAGTTTAGTATCACGCCTATAAAGCTTCAACAAGCTTTTATGGAATACGACTTGCATGATCCATAATATAAATATAATATATAAATAAATATGCTGTGACGATCCACACAGCGCTATCTGGAGCCAAAGTAAGTGGCAGAACGCTTGCGTTATGGGCAATAGACAACTGATATAATGACAACACAATTAGTGATGAACTGGACCCTAAAGACAAGAAAAGCAGCAGTTTAGATGTAAGGACAAGATTTCATTTTTAGTAGGAAGCACATGGACCAGACAGGCAAGATACAGAAAAAATAGATGGAGGTCTTTTCTATACAATGTTAGGATTGTATAAAAACGTGTGCGTCCCGGGACGCCTGATG
This sequence comes from Malacosoma neustria, assembly GCA_963693495.1. Lineage (NCBI taxonomy): Eukaryota > Metazoa > Arthropoda > Insecta > Lepidoptera > Lasiocampidae > Malacosoma > Malacosoma neustria. The sequence goes on from OY856383.1 coordinate 15,450,112, forward strand.
GAAGTGATAACTTAAACTAATCTAAGTTGAACTATTTAATATTGAATTTGTTTAAATTGAGAAACACTTAGGTTATTACTTCAATTTTATGTCTATTAATGTGATAATGTAAGGAAATGTTAATTATTAATAAAACCAAAAATAATTAAAAAATAACTACATTACGAATTTCCATTTTTTAAACTGTTTCAAAATTTAATTAAATTATTCCCTAATGTAGATTCTTTATAAAGAAAAAAAAACTCAACTGTATTTCATTGTAATAAGTTCGCAATTCGAACAGATCTAGCGCTGTGGGTTAGAGTGAGAGAGGAGGAGCCTGCTTACCGCTGCCGTATGCGTGAGAGAAAGGGAAGTCAGAAAACGAAGAGGTTTACCCTCCCATAAGAAGTTATAACTTCAATATAATAATATTTTATTTTAGTAAATGGTTCCTAGTATTTTTAAGCCCACTTGTGTAGCTGCCATAAACGCAAGGCCTTTTATGGAAGTATCTTAGTACGTAGTTATCGCTGTCACTAAGACAACACTCGCAATTGCCAAAGTGCTTGACGATAGGTGATGGGAGAAATAACATTGGCGAGGACCCAGGGAGACGAAAGAAGTTAAAGAAGTGGGTCAGAAAAGAGGGAAGAATAATGAATTAAGGAAGGGAAAATGGCCCTGGGAGGGTTAGGCCCAAAAAGTGATGGCTTGACGTCGTAAAAGGTGATATGCGTGCCAATGAACTCACTATCAGGGATGCCGAAGACAGATCGAAGTGGAGAAGAAAAAGTTGGAAAGCGGACAGCGGGCACTGATGCGAAAGTATGCAACCAGGATTTATCGCTAGGATAATGATGATAATGTTTATATAGGCTCTGAGCCAGCTGTATCGTGGTTAGGTCAATGCTACAATATACACTTCTCATCAAAAAAATCGAAACACTTGAATTTTGGTTTTAAGTGAGTTTTTTACATTTGACCAAAAATATAAATAATACCAGTTAATTGTTGATATTATAAGGTATCGTTTAACGAATATTAATGTTCCAAATTTAAATTAAATTTCTTCCGCTATTGTGTATTGTTCAACAGGTATGTTTTTACCCTTTAAATTAAATTGTTCAATGTTAGAAACAAAGATGTAACAGAAAAATATTAAAAAAAGTTTATTCAGTATCTCGTATATCCTCCCCGGGCTTTTATCACTGCTTCCATCCGGTTCCTCATATAACTCATAAGCGTCACAATCTTGTGTTGTGGGATGTTATCCCACTCTTCTTGTTTAGCTGTTTTAAGCTGGCCAAGCGTCTTCGGAGCAGGATCTCTCGCTCTGACTCGTCTCTTCAACTCTTCCCATAGGTGTTTTATGGGATTCATATGCGGGCTTCTTGTTGGCCAGCCCATAACCGCAACACCGACTTCGCTCAGGTATTCATTTACAATTCCTGCGGTATGAGCCCTGGCATTGTCCTGCATAAAAATGCAGTCTTCTCCAATAAAATATGCCTAGGGTACCACATGAGGCTCCAGATACTCTTCGATGTAACCTGACCCATTTAATGACGGTAACCGAGGTCCAGATACAAACGCAAGTTCGGTTTTTCTATAGGCGCTTATGTCTCCCCAAACCGTCCATGAACCTCCACCGTAACTGACTCTTTCTTCAATGCAGCACTGTGCAAAACGCTCTCCCTCTCTTCGATACACTTTTACCATACAGCATGATCTTACTCTTGTCAGAAAAGAGAACTTTGCTCCGTTGAAGGTATGACCAATTTAAGTACTCAAGTGCAAAGTTGAGGCGCGCTCTTTGATGGTCTTCCATCAATTTTGGACCATTAGCTGGTTTATGAGGTTTCATGCCACGCTCCACCAATCTTCTTATAGTAGAATCGCTTACAGGCAATCCTCGAACCTCACGGAGCCGCTGGTGCAGTTGGAATTCTGGTACACCATTGCGTAGATTAAACTGCCAGCTATTTACTAGCGTTTTTTAAATGATATCAATTCTTTTTTTCATTTAAATGCCGTCTGAATAATACTTCGATTTTATACTGAATAATACTTAGATTTTTTTGATGAAAAGTATATTTTATTTGAATGTGGTATCTTGATCATTCTATATATGCGTTGCTTGACAGTGTCTTACGTACATTAAATTAACAAAAACAAATTAACAAACGTATACATAAAATTATCAAAATCCCAATGAGCAGCAGCCACGAATACTTATATATGATGGCGCTGGTTCGGGCTTTATATCTTCACTAGCGTGCACTACCTACACAATCAATCCAATATTATAATCCGAAAACAATACAAAATACTATTATTTAACCCTTCCACGGTTTTACGCACACACTCTAATATGTCACGGCAGTACGCCATCTCTTAGTGAGATATGGGTAACAGGACAGTGTCCATAGGACGTACAGGTATGAGGGAGACGGCACAAAGCGTTCTCGCATGACTACGTAATACGAGTATTTAACGGCCTAAACGATATATGTACATACCTACATAACATATACTGTATATAACAACGCATAACCTTCCAGTACTGAGCTCGTGCCTACCCCTACAGGGAACGGACGGTGTACCCGTCACGCTTGTTTTCCAAATGGAACCCGCTAAGGGTTACACTCACCGGTGAGCTAAGTCGCTACATGGTGATTAATGTTATGCATAAAGCGAGATTAACTGCTTAAGTAGTAGAAGTCCTCGCGGACTCATACCCATTACCTCTTAATTTGTTCTCTAGTCTAGAACAGACTTCTCTAGTACTCGGTCCTTAAACTCTTTCACGATAAAAATGCTCATAAAAGAAATAATAAAGACTATGTGAAAAATGGTTTTATTTATTATTTAGTTTACATAATGGTTTTACTTAGCCGTGTCCGTTCGCTTCGCTGGTTGAATAACAGAAAAATCGCAAAAACGTGAGAAGTTTTCGTACGCATGCGCGGCACACTGCTTGCCGTATTTCTCTACGGTAAGAAAACATACGTCACTGAACATGTAGTGCTTGTAAAAATCGTTGTTTCTTAAAACGTTATTAACTTTATATTAAATGACGATATCGCAATAGTTTTTTTTGGCCAACTATCTATGAAATAAAACTTAGAAAGTTTAATTGAAACACATCCAATAGTTTTGCCGTGATGCGCGCACAACTTCAGACTTCTACATATAATTTTATTTATCAAATAAACATTAAATTAGTAAGATTGTAACATAAAATTTACTTAAAATGTCGGTGTCCATTTCTGGTATGTTACAATGTCACATAAATAATAATACTCGTAAACATAACATACATAAAACTTATTAAAAAAATTACCAAATCAAAATGACGTAAATGAACACAAAGGAGCAAAACTTAATATACCTACTTATATATTTATATATAAGATAAAATATGCGAGACGACCTCCGTTGCTGTAAGGGCTGTCGCACTTCAGTACGCTTGTGGAAGTTACGGAGTTGATTCTCGTTTCGTGTCGGGATGTTTATGAATACCTTTTTCTTATAGATTTTTTCAAACGGAAATTAATAATTATAAAAACCAAAATGAATTGAATAGATTTCTTGCCAATATTAGTATCTAGATTTTTTATTTTTATGTTACTGACAGAGTTGAACATATATTGAAATTGTTTTCTCCGGGTAATTGATTTTTAATCAAAAAGTATATTAGTCGTAAGTAGAACGGTACACGATGTAATGGAATTCAAATTGGAAACAATAGAAAATCCAGTGATATTTCGATAATTCGCGAATTGTTCGAATTATTCGTCGAATTTCGAATAATTAGAAAATTCAAATTATTCGATTAGAATTTCTAATCGAATATGAATATTCGATTCGTTTCGAACGATATTCGCACAACCCTAGTCTTTCTGCTCAATTCCATTTGAAGAACCACCAACTTCTGTTTTTTTATTGCTGAGGAACAGCAGACAGGTTGACGGATCACTTAATAGTTACAGTTGCCTATGGATGTTTGCGAGGCCAGGGACACCGCGAACATGCTGCTGTCCGCTTAGGTGTACTGGAACCTGGGTCATTAATCTCGGAACCCAACACAAAGTTATTATGGCGGCATACTTACAGACCAGGGGTGATTGCAATCCAGACGGGCTTAGGATCACCTAGTTTTGTCGCCTTTTACATCGGATATCTGGCGAGTTGCGTGTTTTGATAGCTTTGATCACGGCTAGAGTTTAATGGAACGAAGTCGATCGCTTCTTTTCCTGTCATCGACACTTATTGTTCTTCAAAAATTTTGATAGTACAACATACAAACTTCAACGTAATACGTTTATTTATATACGATACGTTTCGCAGTAACTTAAATTTTAAGGTTGGTGAATGTCAATCTGTTTGAAAAATATTTGATAATAAAACACGTTACAAAAACTCTAAAATAACTTTGCCTTTTTATTTACTGTGCCTGGTACATTTGTTCATTCATACTTATTGATTCGTGTAAAAATATTTTCATATCCAAAATAGTTGGTAGATATTATTTTTTCACAGTTCTACAACTACTTATGTCCTTACGTACTACTTCGTTCTTACTATCTTGGTATGGCAGCGTTGTTTTGCATTGAAATAAAGGCTACCTCATTATTTTCTTGAACTCGTGGAGGCGACCATGAAATTGGGGGTAGTCATTATATTCTTTCAAGGATCCTTGCTTCCTGGATTCGATGGCTAGTTTAATTCAATTCTCATTCTTAACTTATATTTCTTAACTTATTTTTATCCATACAGGGGCGGAGAAAGAATACTAACCTCTGTGGCCGGGGTCGGCCTGTCGTAAAAAGCGACAAAACAACCCAACCTAGCTACGTGGTAGGGCCTCAAGCCCGTCTGGATGGCGACCACCTTTGGTCTTAAGTATGCCGCCATAATAACCTTGTGTTGTGTTCCGGCATTAGTGACCCAAGTTCCTGTACCCTTATGGGACAGCAGCGTGTTTGCGATGCCACTGGCGTTGCAAACACCTATAGGCGATGGTAACTGCTAAATTCTAAGCGGGCTGTCAGCCTGTCTGCTGTCCTACGCAATAAAAAAAATATAATAGTATATTCAAACATTCGTGAATATTATATTCTTATATCTTAGACTAGCAGCCCGCCCCAGCTTCGCACGGGTATTTAATAAAAATTTCAAAATTAAAAATTATATACACACACATACCTAAACCCTTCTATTTTTTTTTTCGGTCTTGGGGTAAAACCTCTTTTGACGGGTTCCCCCGACCCGGGGGGACCGAGGGATATGTGGGACCCCGGGAAAGATGTTCGACCATCCGATTACCCACTAAAAAACCCCGCTATTCTCCTATTGCCTACGCCCGGGCCCACGGATATAAGGCCTGCTGATCTCGTGGCCCGGGCCGGCGCCGGCCCGCCCTTTGTCTTAAGGCGGGCCCCTTCTAAAGTGTTGGCGTCAGGGGGTCAGGGTTTCGTCCCCCTGGCGCTCTCCTAACAACTCTAGGAGTTGAGGGGGGCCGCGGAACAGCACGCGGCCCTCTCCCTGCAATAGTGCGGGCGGCGGATCCTCCCCCGAGGGGCCGCCCGCAGCCGCTTTCTACGGCGGCCGGAGGTCGTTGCCCGCCCTCCGGTGCCGACGACGCGGCCTACGTTGGCGGGAGGGAGGGCGGTGGCGGACTTCCGCTCCCGTTCCGCCACCTCCCTTGCAGACACTCCTCCTCCTTGAGTCGTGTACCTCATTACTGAGGGTCGTGATTCCCCTTATAAGAACCCAGTTTCTCTTTTATAATGTTCTTCCACCTGTGCCTGTCCTTGGTGTGGTGGAGTGCATCACTACTGCCTCGCAAAAGGAGGTGACGGCCGTCCATCCAGGATCGCCCCCGACCATGGACAGAACCAGGGCCGGGAGCGACAGGTCCGCGGCCAATTCCGGACAGGACTCGCATCCCCGTCGCGTGCTAGTCAGGCGTGAGTACGACTACCAGACGACACTCCAGAAAAACCAGAGAGTCGCCTGACGTTGTAGCCGGCCCAGCAAGACCAACGGACAGCGAGGATGCAATTCCCGCCCTGGGAACACTCTCTGTGCAGGCGCAGTCGAAATAGGCATGGTTTCGACTACCAAATCAGGGCCCAGGGCAATCCCATTCATTGGGGGTCCCAATCAGTATTCGCAACCATCCCACCGGGGACCACGCCACAAACAGAGAGCTAAGTTGGAAAGGATGTAGGAGGTAGACGGGAAGAAAGGTAGGAAGGCCTCTGTCGCCTCGGACGGAGAGGGGAGTAAAGCGACGGATGCTCGGGCACCTCGGGTACGCACACATGTGCACTCCTCAGACAGAGGAGCGCCCTTGAGGGCAAGCCCTTCTATTTGCGTCAGGTTACTAAAAAAATAAAATTATAAAAAAGTTTGAATATTATTATTTCTATGAAATTTTATTTTAATGATTTTTTGTTAATATTTTTTATTTAGTTTTCGTTATTTTTTAATAAGTTTTTTTTTATATTTTTGTAAAAACCCCAGTGACGCACGCCTACATTGCATAAGGTGCTGCCTAGCTAGCCGAACAGGGTGCGCAGCTACCACGCAACATTTTTCTAATACTTACATTTTTAAACTCGTGATATCTTTCGAATGGAATATCCGAATTGAATAATTCAAAAAGTTATATAAAGGTATTGAAGCAGTTTTGAATATGAAGTAATTTATTTTGATAAGGATTAATACCAAGATACAAATAAAGAGCCTTTTCTAGGGGCGGCATTTCAATTAAATTTTTAAAATAAAAAAACACATTGTGGCATAACTATAATAGTTAGACATATGCTATCGCGACACTTTTTGTAAATAATGATGTGTTCTGCAAAGTCGTAGTACATTATTTTATTCTATCATTAATAGTTTTCGCAGCGCACGCGATTTAATTAATATTTTAGGTATTTTTTTTACACCTTGGGTTACATTATTGGAGTTTTAGTAAGGATCCCTAATTTTTTCGAAAATATAATATAGCCTATGTCACCCGGAGATAGTGTAGCTTCCTAAAAGTGAAAGAATTTTTTAAATCGGGTCAGTAGTTTCGGAGCCTATTCAATGCAAACAAACAAACAAACATACAATCAAATCTTTCCTCTTTATAATAGTAGTATAGATATAGATATGTTGTATCTTAGATATTCTAATATCTTAGATATCTTGGTTATGATATATAGCTGCCATACCTATATTTGAACATACATTTCGCTGACATAAAGCTGATTAGGTAAGTCACTCGCAATGTAAGTACCAGAGATGTCAATAATAATTTTACGATACCTCGTACTCGTATACCGTAAAAACTGCTTCGTTTTACGTTACGCCATTTTTCTTCATTTACATGTTTTATAAGGGTCAACACTATCTCACAGTGACGGACAAGTTCTCGAGTGTATTTATTTATCGGGAAATCGCGTAAATCTCCTCCCTACGCTTGTATCGGACTATTTAGATGTGTTTAGGGAAATTCGTAGCCATGTATATTGCCTTTGTACGAATAAAATGGCTTTAAGGATGAATAAACAAAGCCAGTTGATGCTCTCGCATCAATGCTTGGGAATAGGAGTCGTATATTATGGGAATTTAAGGTTTTTCGTCGTGTAAAAGGGTAGTATTTTGAGTAGTCCGTTGATGGTTAAAATTATTTTACATTTCCCATATCGCACCTTCGGTGCAACAAAGTCACAACAGCTCATTTTGTAATTTTACAGGACTTTTAAGATTTTTTTCGCATTTATTTCCATATTATTGAATTACCATGTGTAATAGGTTAATAATATATATACTATTAATTGTTTATAGTTTTTGCTACAGTTTCACGTAAAATGTTTATTTTATATTATTAAAGAAATACTAATAAAATGCATAACAAAAAAATGTGTCCTGAATTGTGACTTTGTTGCACCGAAGGTGCGATATATAAATCTAGAAATATACGTTTTACAGGTTTTATTTCCTACTTGTTTTTTTTGACGTGAACATATTTGAAATTTTTAAATTCTAGTACGTATAACTGTAGCCCATAAATTTTCTTTGATAAAGATGTGGTGCGTAATGTTTTTGGAGTTTTACTCCAAGTAATGATGCAATTATCAGTGGATATCATAATTAAGTAAAATAAAGAACGTCAAAATGACTTATTCCATTTACTCCTTAATTTTCGTTTAGGAATCCGAGTCCTACTTTTGTTTTGTTATTGGCGCTTTGTGGCTGTACACTCTTTTTAGAGACCCAAAAGGAAAGTATCGCCAAAATATTTTCGTTCTTTTTGCTTTCACCGAAGGTAAAAACGATATAATTTTAACTCGAATACTTACATAATGTTTTCTTACTAACCCTTAGTAAGAAACATTAGGGATTTCATTTACCATATAGTTAAAATTTTCATATAGGGATTTCATATAGTTAAAATTTGGATCCTTATATAACATTTTTTTTGCCCGGGAGAAACTGCAGTGCCGTGTGGGAACTCACAGAAGCCGTCACTGGTATGTCGGGTTCTCCACTCTGCCGCTGCGATCACTCAGGTCGCTAGCAAAAAATAACCAGGGTTATCGCTGCGGCATCCACTACAAATTCCGTTTCTGGGTCCTTGTGGGGAGTTACACGATCGACTTTTGTTCATTGTAGTCAAATGCTTCACTATAAGTAACTCTAAGATGTGAAGTAACGTTAAAAATACAATTTGAATAATTACAATTACAACAAAAAAAAAAAAAACATTAAAATTACTTAAGTATGTATAAAAACATGCGGGGCAGTCTTTGGGGACTGCCGATGAGAAGTGAAAACTAAAAACTAAATAACTTGGGAATTGTATCGTCGAGCTTATTAGATTATTATTTTCGGTTTAGACAAAATTGTTTATGATCAAGCATTAAAGTTTAAAATGGTCATTAACACTTCTTTACAAAACAAAAATTGTTCACCCAAAAAGTGGTCAACGCGCCTAAAGAAGGTTTCACTTCAAAAACTCAACTGTATTTCATTGTAATAAAATCGCAATTCGAATAGACATGTATAAGTAATGCAATGCAATCATTTAAAAGTTACATTATAAAATAAACCTTAACTCATTATTAATAAGGTTGGTATTACTGGGGCAAACTCCGTCTTACGAATCTTACGAGTTTTCGATCAGGACACGTGTCACCTGACGCGAGTTTATCATTTTTACCCATCACAAAAAAGTGCACAACGCCGCTAAAGAAGTTTTCACTTAAAAAAGTAGATATATTATACATTGCCGGTTTATCTTTAAAGTTGGAATAAGTATCCTTATAAGCCCTTAACATTCGCTCGACCGTTCTCAAAGGACAAAGCGTATTTGCAAACTAGCTCCGCCGACCAGAATCTGAATATGATATTAGATGTCCGCTGCCATGACCTGAATATATGACGCTGTACCAGCCAAGTTACTCAGGGTTCGTGTACGACGCGTTTGCAAATAACGAGAAGTGCTCTCATGATTTATTTGTAAAAGTTCACGGAAATTATATATACGGGTGAACTTGTGATATATGTGCCCTTAGGAGATTGTTTTGATTCGTACTAATGACGAATTTTATATTTTACGGATAGTGTATTTTGAAATAGTGCAGGAAGAAAATTTTTAAATGATATTTTGTAGCTTCTTTTAAATTAAGACACATCTGTTGACTACAATATACTGTATATTAAAACGTTACCTCAAGAAATTACAATAAAAGATCACCCTAATATAAGAAAGACAGTCTTTAAAATTAAAAGCTGTACGCAATAATATGTTTGGTGTACGTTGTTGGTATTTAAGATTTGATTGTAAAAAATAGCTGTTGATATCATGAAGTTTTTAGCGGTTTCATTCATTAAAAATTTGCTCGAATTTCAACTGTAAATGCTCAAAGAATCCTGAAACGGTCGACTGGTTTTTAGAGCCTGAAAATGCTCAAAATATGTAGCATCATTTCTTTTGTTTTCATTACTCCTTTGTACAAACACACCGTCGTGTTTCTGCATATATCAAAATTTCAATAAAAATTTTTGAACTGCAGTATGTGAGGTCTTTTTATTAGATTCCTGTGCAGTCATTGTATCGAAAGTACATTTGCATGTGCCAAAATTGTAACGATTTACGGTAGATTTGTAGACGGCTGCACTGCGAGAAGAGCTATTGGGGTTCTAGCCCACCAATGTGTCCTTGGTCGATAAGGTGTGGCATTGCACCTGGTCAAAAATGAGACTTGATCTGTTACTCGTTAACACAAAGATGTTTTCTTTTTAATCCCGTTTTAAATGTATTGTCAATTGTAAGTGAAAAAAATGAATGCTCCGGGTACTCATATGTATGTTGGGATCTATAGACTCCGTAGCAAAAATAATTTACTTTTAGAATATACGGACCGTGTACTATAAAATTAGGCGCACTGTTATTAATTACAATTGTTTTGATGTTTCTTGTTGCCAAGAGTATTGCGTTAACGCGATTCTCGTGCTTGCCAAGTAGCAAGTGAGTAATCCTTTGGGTACCTCACTGGCTGGCCAATGTTTACGTATATCACTCGCTGGTGTATTATGTGGCCAACACTCGCCTGTGCCTCACGTTTCTTGACAGTGACTTTTGACAACAGATACAAGACAATGTAGGTACGATATGAATGCACACCATAGATGAAATTGCGTGCACTACAATAGCAAACTGAGTTTTACATTTCTCATGCACTTTTTACGATTTATAGGAAAGTGATGATCAGATGATTTTATTTATAATTTTAAAATGATAGGAAAATTAAATGCCAAGTCAATGTATACACAAAGGCCAAGTATAAGTTTTTACAAAAAGAATTTTAATAAATTTAGGGTATATATTTGAGTGTTTGACTTAAAAATATGGACAATTATGCAATATGGCATATAAGTCACAATAAATAAATATAAATATAGTGGCACAATTCACACAGTGCCATCTAGTCACAAAATAAGTTGCATACCACTTGTCTTATGGGTACTAGACAACTGATAAATTACTTTTTGTATAATATTTATTTATAATATTTTTGTATATAAATAAATATTATACATAAACACCCAGACGCGAGATGGGAATCGAACCCATGACCTGCGCAAGCGTACCAAAGTGCGTTAGCCGCTACGCCATGGAGGTCGTCAATCAATTCATAACGTATTCAAGCATTTTTTAAAGCATTGAAGACGATGGAGTAATTAATCAGCGCATCACTAAAATACGCTGAGTTGCAACGAAACCAAGTGGAAACTTGAAATCAACCGAATGCAGCAAAACGAGGAAGTTCAGGTCAGCTCCCTTTATATTCTCGAGTCATTAGCGTTTGATTAATGGCCGGACTGTGGGCTAATACTTTACTAAGGCCGCAGCACACGCGCGACCGTGTGCATTTTTCATCGCCGTTGACAGATGGCCACCATTTTGAATAATGAGGTTTAAACTTGAATAATTGTTCATTGTCATTTCTTTATTTTGCTGTAGTTCCAAAAGCCAAGCGTGCCAACTTATATGGGTTTAGGTGACAATGCTTTCCGTTTCTTTTCCTCTTACCTGATGTCCGCTCCCCTTCCTTGTCAAGACAATTGCCACCAACATGAGAATTATTATAATGTCTAATGGTACCGTGATCGTCGGTTGCGTCTTACTTATTGTAAAAACTAAATAATTGATTAATAATCGAGTGTAAGCAAAGTATAAATTACACAAATAGACCTGAAATATGGATACTTCGAAAATCCGAGTCATTTTTTTAATACGAGTTAATGCGGCAGAAACGGCTCGCAATATACGATAAATGTTGCGTTTGGAGAGGAGACCGCTAATGAACGTTCCGTGCGTTTTTGGTTTAAATGCTTTCGTAATGGAACCTTCGATTTGAAGAACGAACTACGTGGAAGACAGGTGAATAACGCTGAATTAAAGGAGATGGTGGAAGCCGATCCGAGTCAAAGTACTTAAGAATTAGCGGGTAGGTTTAAAGTTACCCTATCTGCAATATTAACTCATTTCCATCAAATCAATAAGATAGAAAAATATGAAAAAATGAGTGCTTCATGATTTGACTGATTTGCAGAGAGAAATGCGTGTCTAAACTTGTGTTGCCTTGTTGAATCGGTACAGAAATGAAGAAATGTTGTATCGAATTGTGACATGTGACGAAAAGTGGATTCTTTACGATAACCGGAAAAATGCAATGACCCCAGGTCAAATGTTGCAACGGTAAGCACAGCTTACCAGTAAAAAGGTAATGGTAACTGTTTGGTGGCACCTTCGTGGTGTTATTCACTATAGCTTTCTCAGGTCTGTTCAAGCAATAACAGAACTTCGAACAATGATGGCGAAACTGACAGTGGAACAGCCCCGACTCGTGAATCGATTCTCACCATTATTGCTCCATGATAACGTTTAGATCTCACAATACACGAGAAACCGTTGTAACTCTACAGAAGCTGCATTTAGAAATCATACGTCATCCACCGTACTCGCCAGACCTTGCTCCAACGGAACACCATTTTTTTCGTGATTTGGACAATTTTGTACGTGATAAAAAAATCTTCTCAGGAGGCAGTATAAAATGCTTTCACACAGTTCTAATCCAGATCCCCAGAGTTCTATCGTAAAGGCAAATGTGTTATATCCGTGCAGGGCGGAGAAAGAATACTGACCTCTGCGGCTGGGGTCGGCTTGTTGTAAAAGACGACAAAACAACCCACCCTAGATACGTGGTAGGGCCCCAAGCCTCTCTGGATGGCGACCACCTTTGGTCTTAAGTATGCGGAAAATAACTTTGTGTCGTGTTCCGGCATTAGTGACCCAAGTTTCTGTACCCTTATGGGACAGCAGCGTATTCACGATGTCACTGCGTTGCAAACACCCATAGGCAACGGTAACTGCTAAATTCTAAGCGAACCGTCAGCCTGTCTGCTGTCCTACAGCAATAAAAATATGTGAACTTCCGTGTATATCTATACATCGATGATTCAAATATCTGTTGAGGGCAAATATTTTGTATAAATAAATATGTTACATCTTAGAAAAAAAAAACAAGTTTCAATTTTTCAGTACAAATCGGCAATTTCATGCTTTAACCCCTAATATTATATGTAGTTTTACAACTATTTATTTTGCAGTGAGCAGTATGAGTTCAAACTCGCTAGTGTGCATAATTTTAGAATGGCCCGTTTGGTCAACCGCTGGCCGTAAAATAACCTTCGTCAACAGTTACAAGAGAAACTGTTTAATTTTTTTTACGCAGAAAGTAAAGTTTTAAATTTTTGCTTAATTTAGCAAGGAAGTCCATGTTCGTGGAATATTAAATAGTTGTACAAATTTGCTCGGAATGGCCGCTGAAAATTCCTTGTCCTTTCTAGTTATATAACCAGGTAGTGGCTTGATTTTATTTGAGATTGAAAGTATATTAGATTCTTTTCTTTACATGACACGATTTATCTTATATCTTTATACGAGCAATTATATATATATATATATATATATATATATATATATATATATATATATATATATATATATATATATATATATATATATATATATATATATATATATAATTGGAATCTTGGAATCGGCTCCAACAATATTCATGAAATTTGGTATACGGGGGGTTTCGGGGGCGATAAATCGATTTAGCTAGGAATCATTTCTAGAAAATGTCAAAAGGTGGCGTTTGAGTAGTCCCAATTTAAACTGAAAAATGACTTCCTGACATCTATTGGCGAATAATAATACTATTTTTTTAAATTGTTTTAACAATACAACAACACTAAAGCTATTCCAGCAGATGACGTTGTTAAGTAACACCAAGTCAATGAGTGTTTGCTTTGAGGTTAGACTAAGAAAATCAATTGTAAATTTCCAAAAATTACAATTTATAAAAAAAAAATACCGAGCAAAGCTCGGCCGTCCGGATATTATTTATATTAACCGATAAAAATTTCATTATTTATTTAATGAAATAAGTAATTTGTTTGGATCAATTGTAATTTATTAATAAAATGTCGATGGATTATAATGGGTACTTTTCGGGATTGACGGTTGACGACACTCATTCCATCTATATGTAATAAATGGAATATGTGTAGCTATTGCAGCACAAAATAATGTCAAAATTTGTAGAAATTTAGCCCTTTGGCGATGAACAGACAAAACAAATTTAATATAATTAATTTAATTTTTACGCTTTATAGCGTACAAAGTTTCACTGGAAAGAGTTTTTATGTCGGGGAAATTCCCGACAGTAAAGTTCGTATATATCCACGCTGGCATCAACAAAAGTTTTGCTTCATACGAAACCTTTATATCGTTCAACGCTCGACAGCTGAGCACTCCCGATCATGTTTCTCCTGAAACTTCAAACACATTTTTTAATATTATATTTGAATTTATCTACGATGTGCTTTTACTTGTTTGTGTATTTTTATATCATTTTATATATTTTAACATCTTGAAAGTGTTAGAAATGAAACATACAAAAATCGAAGTGATTTGTGAAGCATCTAAGAGATCCCGAAGGCATTCGAAGCCCAAGGCCAGGATACTATCAATGGATCCCGCTGAGTAATGGTTGAAGCTCTCACTTTGTATGCCTTTGACGCTGAAAGGTCGGTTGGATTCCCGTAGAAGTCAAATCAATATGGAAGCAAAAAAAACGGCTTTGAAAAATGCCTCATAACAGCGTGGAAAGCGAACCCAGGGCACTGAAGTGGAAGAGAGGGTCGTAAGCGTAATTTAACTATCGTAGGCCCCGCTTCTCTTTCCCTAAGACCCCGGGGGGTATTAGGGAAAGAGAAGCGGTCCCTCTAGGTAGCAAGGACCTAAAAATTAAATTCAATAATCAAATTTCATATAAAATAAAATTTTGATGGCGCCTTTTGAAACAGTTTAACGCGAAGCACTGTTGCTACGTATACGAAACAGATATTGATCTGTTTCATTCCTTTTTAAATTACATGGGTGATAGCTAGATAATACAATCCAGAGCATGTTTTTCGATCCCGGGATTACGGGATTCTTGATGCGTAATCCCGGGATCCCGGAGCCAACCCGGGATTAGACTATGTAGTTTCTAATTGGGGTCAAATATAAAAAAAAAACGAGTAATTTCTAGAAAAATGTTTTACAATTTTATTCCACGAGTCCACGACACAAATCACAATTTAGTAAGAAAATAAAAAAAACAAAACAAAGACACTAACTTTGTAAGTAAGAAATAACGAGACAAAAAACTTATTTAGAATTTCAAAAATACAGTTCTAGAAATATCAATGCATCCAAGGTTTGACTTCCAAGCCTGCTGGGAAATCCCTTCTAAGTTCTACGACAAACATATTATTAGAGTTGTACCTATGTAATACGTATTATACGCGTATCAAATGTTTGTTTTTTTGTCGATGTGTAATAAATGCTATTAATATAAGCTAGGCTAGGTCATTGTCAACTCACAACGTACAACGGAAAGCCAACTAGACCTGTTTGTGGCAAACCCGAAAATCCTGGGATTTTCAGGGTCAGAAAACGGTCGGGGTCCCGGGATTCGGGATCCCGGGATTGTATTCTCTAGTGATAGCTCTTTAGTGCACAGCTGACAGCAGAGCTTTCTAACTTAATGAAAAAAAGTTATAAAGTGTTCTAGCTCTATATTATAAGCATTTCGTTATGTTTTAACAACGAATCTCAGCTCTTGCTAATACGAGTAAATATTAATATAGTTATTCAATTTCATTATTGTGATTACATATATACATAACGGTTTTGATTTGGCATAATTCTAAAGTAAAATTTATAACAAGTAAGAGCACACCGACTAAAGGCCACTGGAAGACGATCTCGACCTACCCTGATCAAAGGTTAGGACCGGCCCTCTATCTAACGTAATTTTGTAATCCATATACACAATGAAGATGACAAAAGTTCCAGGATCTAGATTGGTTGCACGACGAATACAAGCATTTTTGTAATTTCCTAATAATTTATTATCCTAATTATAATTCTATCCGTAACTAACGAACTAACTTCCTAATAATTTTGACCGTGCAGGGGTGGAGAAAGAATACTGACCTCTGCGGCCGGGTTCCGCCTGTCGTAAAAGGCGACAAAACAACAGCCTAGCTACGTGGTAGGGCCCCAAGCCCGTCTGGATGGCGACTACTTTTGGTCTTAAGTATGCTGCCATAATAACTTTGTGTTGTGTTCCGGCATTAATAACCCAAATTCCTGTACCCTTATGGGACAGCAGCGTGTTCGCGATGCCATTGGTATTGCAAAAACCCATAGGCGGCGGTAACTGCTAAATTCTAAGCGGGCTGTCAGCCTGTCTGTTGTCCTACAGCAATAAAAAAATAATAATTTTCGATCATCGAAAAACTTTACAAATACATATTGCTATAAATGAAGATTTAAACCTTAAAATACCCGGAAGCAAAGGTACATTTCGGTGTTACTATTTGTTATTTCGGGACAAAAGTACAATGTCACCTTTTCGCAAGATTGCTTTTTGAAGGGATGAATTCATGAGAATTGTGTCCTCGAATAATCAGGATGATAATAAATAATTGTCTAATATTTTTGACTAAGTAAAATTGTTTTTTTTTTTAATATATATTATGGAAACCCTTTCTTAACCAGTAACTGAAGTATTTGTATTTTTAAATGTTTATAAATAAAACTGAAAAGCAATAAATAATAAACCTTTTTTAATTAACCTTAATAATTAAGCTCTTAACCTAATGTAAGTATACCTAAGTAATTTTGTATCGGCGCCAGTGTCCTCACGTGTGTGCTCGTTCGGGATGCTGTCTCGCTGACATTTAACTTCGTAAATGTTCGCCATTTTCCGGCGAAGGGGCGCATCATGCTTAACGTAATGAATTAATTTTCTTGTTTGGCGCCGACTTAAAATTATTTATTTATACTTACTTACATTAGTTTAAGAACTTAGTTATTAAGGTTAATAAAAAATGGTTTATTACTTTTTGTTTTTCAGTTTTTTTGTCGGTTAAATTTTTTTGTTAAAAAGTTTTAATTTATAATTTTTTGTGGCTATAATCTATTAATTACTACATGCTCAAATAAATCACTTCTGTCAAAAGTTATGCATGGTCATAGATATAATCAGTGAGTGAACAATCAATCATTCTCTGTTTTCGTACCCTTAGGGTTGGAATTTTTTTCCCAGATTTATATGGGACCAACTTCGGAGTATACCCTTTCCAATAAAAAAAATTAACACTTTTATAAAATCGGACTATTCTGTAAAAAGTTATGTGTGGTCATACATAAAAAAAAGAAAAAAAATATACGCGTCGAATTGAGAACTTCCTCCGTTTTATTCGTCGGTTAAAAAAGCGATGCTTTGATCTTCTTATAAATGAAAGATTGTTTTTAAAGTATGTCTTCTTTGTAATGGAGTAAATGTATACTTTTTTGAATTTGGATTTTGGTGCGCCTTTTTAATTTAACATTTTAATATGGTAAACCAGAGATAATCTTATACCGATCCACTAATATTCTAACTATAGTAAATCTTTAACGTTATTAGTGTCTACCATATATACAGTTTTGGTTTTCGCATCCTTGTACCTTTTTTGATGTGGAAATGCTTGATCCCAAGAGCCCTCAAGCAGTGGGATGTGCATGTGGAATTCCCGTATCTACATTATTTTATTTAATACGATTATTATAGTTTTATTTTCTCCATGTCACATCAACTTGTGATTGTAACACTACACGTCTTCCCTTTAATATACCTACGGAGGTGACTGGTTCTAGTTGTTTATTTATTATAAAATACGTTATTTACAAAAGTATATAGAGGTAAGTAGTATATCAGTTGTCTAGTATCCAGAACTAACCCACAACACAAGCGTTCTGTTATATACTTTGGGATTAGGTGTCGCTGTGTGAATTGCCCCAGTATATTTATTACTTATTTATTTGAATCACAAATTTCGCACACGCTTACAATATTGGTATAAACACATGATAAAAATTTGTAAGAAATAGAATAAAATAGTCAATGACAAAAATATTCAATTAGTCGAATTATGAGAATCGACAATATTGCAAAAACTTTTCCGCCTAAAATAAATTTTATCGAGTTCTACATTATCAAATAAGAATTATGAAGTTGAGAAGACTATTCAATGTGCTAGAAAACTTGTGCGTTTATCACACACTAGTTGTTTGACTATTGTAATTCCTTTTGAAATAGATTGACATTTTTATTAGTAAAAAAAATGTTAGAGCTACACAAGCAAGAACTGCGTGTCACGGAAATGAATATGCTGCGGTGGATGTGTGGAGTGACGCGGCAGGACCGCGTTAGGAACTCCCGCATCCGCGGCAGTCTTCATGTCCGTGACGTTGCGGATAAATTGCAGGAGTGTCGGCTCCGTTAGTACGGCCACGATTTACGGCAACCGGATGCTTACGTGAGAAACAAATGTCTGGCCATGCCGCCTCCGCCGGGTCCCGGCAGGAGTCCAAAAAGTGCTGGCTTGACGTCGTAAAGGGTGATATGAGTGTCAATGGGCTCACTACCAGGGATGCTGAAAACCGTGCGAAGGGGAGTAGAAAAAGTCGGAAAGCGGACCCCGGGCACCGAAACGGAAGTTTAGGTTGCAACCGGGTATTTTTAGTCGTAATTTCCCAACTTCAATTGTGTTGTAATATCACCAATAAGCAACGAAAAATATGTGTAATCTGTAAACGTACACGCGTTGTTAAAGCGCTTTTATTGCACTTTTATGAAGCTAAATTAAAAATACCTAACGTAACAAATATAATATTGTAACGATAATTGTCGTAATTTCTTCTTTACTTTGTAGCTATATAAAATAACCTCTCTATGTATATAATAGTAGTCGTGAATAGAAATTGGCACTTAATTTTTCTGTTTGATAAATTTCATAGATTCATCTTTTAACCATCCAATCTTTCATATTTGTAATGAGTATTTGCAATTTTATTGGTATCATTTTCCCTTCCATTACAAATATTTTATTGATCAGGTACAATAAAAATAAGCTAAATTTTGTTTATGTGCGTACTGTCGTCTGACCCCTTCAGAATAAACGTACTGCGTCTCTGCTTTCTATGATATAGCAATCATATGTTAGCAATTACCCATTTGTCTTCTTTGCGACCCTTTTGCGGATCCTTATTTTTCTTTTTGGCTGGTTTCTGAATATTTTTTTAATTCTCTATGTGGAAATGCTTGATGCCCAAGATTGACCGCTTGGGTGATCGCGGCAAGATAATGTAGGATAGTGTGAACCATGCGTCTTCACAGTTATCAAGGGGACGCACGTCACTGGTATACTCACTAAGACCACCACAGTGTTCCTCTACTTTCCGATACCGAGGCGAAGCGATAGCTTTCGCGGGCGTCTCCCGCCCGGGCGTAAATGCATGGTATCTGCATAACCTCTTCAAATTTCCCATAACGTTTTAAACTTCCATTCATTGAACAGAAGAGGATCGACACTTAGTTGGTTCAAGATAAATTATAATGTGGGTAACAAGTGCAGCACTCATTAATAACGCTCGCTATGAATTTTGCGGTCATAAACGGAGGGCGTGAAGTGGCCCGGACCACGTTTAATCTCGCATGATGCCCCTGTGTGGAACAAATTACTAATTAAATTCTCCCCCGCGTGTCGTGCTACATATTTTGTTTTAGCTGTGCGAATATTAAGCTCTAGAGGTAGATTTTTGGAGTTCAGATTTGCCCTTTGACTTTTATTAGGATAGTAAGTAGTTTATCATACATAATAATGATTATATTAAGTATCACTATGAGTCTTGGCCGTTTTATAAAGCTAAAAAATACTATTAATAGTATTAGTAATAATAAAAAAAATTTGTGCGGTCGGGGCACCCCCGTCAGGAACAAAGTTCCGTACGTTTTAAAAAATAAAATAGAAATAGAAAAATAATGAATCTTCCTGGATGACAATCATCTAAATATGCCACTTTAATAACCTTGTGTTTTGGCATAAGTAATCCAGGTTCTAGATGCCTTTGAATCCGGTGCGTTGGAATTGCATCTGGTGATGCAAACATCCATAGGCAACGGTAACTGCTTTCTATTAAGTGGGCCGTCAGTCTTTTTGTACAAAGCTATAAAAAAAGTGTGCGTGTGTGTACTTATGTACGCACGTAAGAAGTTGTACTTCTTTGGCGTCACTAGAAAAAAATCTTACGAAAATTCTTTCTAAAAAATGTATCCTTCGCGTTATCCTACGTTTGTAGAAAAAAAATTATATTAGTTTATGATGTAAATAAATAAATATATACCGTCAATTAACCTCAAATTCTACAAACGTACTCAAAGTACATAATATGTAAAAACCATTTTTATTACTAATAATCACAGTAAATTATCTTTAAATCATCAAATTGTCAATAAATATCAGTCACTACGATACACACACTAGGAAATAAAAAATATATACACTAGGAAATTTACTTCAATATTTTGTTGAATTTATTGAACGGCAATTTTCGACAGACTAGGTTTTTTTCCACAAACACCGTTTGGTGCATATATCCATCGTCGTTTTTATTTTCGATCCTGATTTGTTAATAGAAGTATCACAATCAAATATATTTATACTCACTTCCATCCTTTATAACGACATTATTATGCTAATTAAATATATAATAAGGCGTTTGTTGTACGCGTCATTCATGTAGTTTCTTCAGGACCTACAGCACATTGGCAACTTTCTTTATAAGCAACGATGATTACTTGCTATCAGGTGAGCTGTTTGCGTGCCTGCTGAACTCTAGTTATAAAAAAATACAAACATACATGCATACCCACAATCAACATACAACTACTTATTAATATCAAAGAATACCGACTACAATAAGCTAATTCTGACAAGCAATCAAAAGGGAGGAGATGGCTTATATGAACAGATTGCTTGGGAAAATTGGACCTCGGCCAGTTTGTAGTTTTTTTCATTTGAACAGGCTTCAAAGTGAATTAGCGTTATCGAAATTGAAATGTGAATTCAACTGCACTAAAGGCCTCTCTTGTGCAGCTTGCAAAACTATCACGATCGCTCAAAGGTGTCAAAGGTCGCTTTAGAGTAAAAAAAAAACCACTACCACGTTGCCTTTTGTGCGTCCGTGTCAAATGATTTTGCATTTCCAACAAAATTTTAAAACAAAACCTTTGTCCAGCTATGGCGAACTAGTAGGTTGTTATATAACAAAACAACCCGAGCTAGGTGACAGAGCTTCAAGCCCGACTGGATGGCAACCATCCCTGGTTTTAAAAAATGCCGTCATAAATGAGCTTATGTTGTATTCCGGCACTAGTGAACCAATTTTCAGTTCCTTATCGAGGCCGGCAACGCGTTGGCAATGCCTTTGGTATTCTAAACGTGTATAGGCGACGGTGACTATCATATCGATCATTATCGGGTGGGTTGTTGGTCTGTCTGCCGATCTCACCTATATTTTTTTGTCTAATACCCATAACACAAGTGCTATGCTTACTTTGGCACTAGATGGCACTGTGTGAATTGTCCTAGATTGTTTATTTATTTATTTATTCATAATATTAAACAATCAATATTGTATTGAATACTAACGAAACTCACTTAGTTTCGACCGATACATCACTAGTATTAAACCAGTGACGTCTTTGAATAAATTATCATTGTCCTCGTACTCCTCTTGTGATTATGTATTTGTGCGTTTGAACTCCCAAGCGTATTAAAATACAAAACTTCATCAATAAACGAGCACTTAAGATATGAATTATGAAATAGATCTATCATAACAAACTTGGATTCCCTCTCTAATTGTTTCCTAGTTAACTAAAATCTAATTTTAATTGATTCTCACATCGGCTATTGTTTGGAACCGGGTTGAATTGAATGGGTTTCCGTTTGAACTTTATACTGAAATAGCACCTAAGGTTCGTAGATTTATTGGAATTAATTCGAATTACGAATGATGCTTTTCTGAAATAAATTTAGGTATAATAAACATTACGCTCGCCTAAATTCTTCCACCATATAGATTAAAAGAAACTAATACCGTTTTACAATGTATGCCTTATTTACTCCTCCTTCTTCATTCATATTTTTTATTTAGCTATGAATATGATACGGCTGGTTCAGTATCTTTGTAAAAAAGGTAGTAGTACTCTTTAAGAAGTTTATAACTTAACAAAAATCAACCAATAGTAAAACAATTACAGTTAAAAACTACTATACGGGATTTTATTAATTCAAAGGAGTACTATAAAATAGCTGAAACGTCACTAATAATTAAAATAAACTTATGTATAAGATTCACGAAACGTAGTTTTAATAACTATATTTTTATATTCTAATATAATCGAATATTTATAGTCTCAATATCAATTCCACATTTCTTTAGTTCTTTTTTGTGCGAAACCATTCCAAATGCAATTTGCTGAATGACTAAAACAATATGTGTGGTTGCCAAGTTTTTGTACGATTTTGCAAGACCATTTTCCTTTTGGGGATCTAGTACTAATTGCAATATTTAATTTACTTGAGAGAGCAAAGTACTTTTAAATTGATTTTATTAGTTATGCAAGCATTCGCACCACGTATATTAAGCAAATTACGTCTATATGGGTGCATAGAATGGAACATTTTGAGAGACAAAATCTGAAATATTAGATAAAACTAGTGGTCGCCCAGGGGTCGAAATTCGACCTTAATTCATTTTTTCAATCAAGTTGTTTTCAATTTTGTACTTTATTAAGGTTATTTTGTCAAAGGCCCCTATAATCCAAGGTTTCAACATAGCTACTTAGTTAATTAGCTATTTTTCTACATCAGTTTGAACAGCATCACTGTAAAACTTCAAAATGTTTTGCATTGCAAAACTTGCATTGTACATCCAAACTCTCGCTTCGGCGGCCGGGATCCGCTTTCCGATTTTTTTCTCCACTTCGCATGATCTTCGGCGTCCCTAACCCACATAACCGTTCAGATCACCCCCCAAAACGATCCCCTGTGATAATGGGATTCCACGGAGCACTTCTCCGAGTAGATTCCAAAACGCTATTTTATCGGCGTCGTAACAACCGACCTGTGGCGCGTAGGCATTTGTCAAGTAGTTAAACTACACCATCGATAAGCACCCTAACGACC
The DNA here is from genome assembly GCA_963693495.1 of Malacosoma neustria. Taxonomy (NCBI): domain Eukaryota; kingdom Metazoa; phylum Arthropoda; class Insecta; order Lepidoptera; family Lasiocampidae; genus Malacosoma; species Malacosoma neustria. The sequence continues at coordinate 15,473,302 of OY856383.1, forward strand.
ATAAGCTGGTCACTATGACGTTTCACTTCCAAAATGTCGTTCTGGAACTCTTCCGAGAGCACTATGGCAACTCCATTCTCCCCACCAGGTGCATCTATGTAGATCAGTTTGTAGCCGTTCCCAATGAACCGGAATCTGCTGGCCTTTCACCTAGTTTCCTGCAGGAACGCCACGGCCACCCTCCGCCTGGAGAACACATTCGCCAACACGCTCGAGCGTCCGGTTAGCGTGCCTATGTTCTATGTTGCGAAGCGGATCTTTCGAGATGTTTGGGTTGCGTGAGTTGGGGGGGCTAATGTCGTTAGCTGTGCCCGCCCATGACACGGTAGCCCTTGTCCACTTCTCACAAGAGCCGGGCCAAGCTCTAGCACGCCGTTGTGCGGCGGCGCCCTAGCCCTTATACAATCTCGCATTCTTTGTCTCTCCATAAACTGATTTGGCTGGATTTGACTTTTACGTGGGCGACTGTCGTCTGACTCCCCAACCCCAAAAGGAAAGCCGCCGCCAGGGCCTCGTCCGTTATTCAGCAGGTATGCGCCGACTTGCACGTGAGGTTGACTTGGGGGCCCGAAGATGTTGGTAGGGCCCCTTACATCCCTCATTCGACAGCTTCCTGGCAGGCAGACCGACACTTCCATTCTTTTTTCTGTTATGAATAGTAACCAGTGGTGGAATGGCAGGCACACCGACAGACAGCCTCCGCACGCGACGACGACCGAACGAAAAAGTCCCCTGGATTTTTTTTCTCTTAAAGCTAAAGCTGTCGTTGTCTCAGACGACTTGACAGTGACTCCGGACGTTAAGGCGTTCCAAACCCGTGGGAGTGGGGTCGATCAGCCGTGGCAGCGTGTTCGGTCACGCGCCTCCTGTGAGGTGCATTTCCGGCTCGACCGCTGCATGGGGAAGTCCCCTGGCACCTACTTGCGGCGCTTAATATAGAAGCAGTCGACCTGTCCCTCACTCGTCCCCATTCCACACTCCGGAAGCGACTCTCATTGGTCGCTTATATTCCGGAAGTGACTCTTTGGTTGTACAAACATTAGATTCTTGTTGGTCGCTTATACTCCGGAAGTGTTACGTTCCGGAAATGATTCTCATTGGCTGTCCAAACATTAGATTATCATTGGTCGTTTATACTCCGGAAGTGTTGCACTCCGGAAGTGATTCTCCTTGGTTGTTTTAAATATTAGTCAGTGTTGCCAATAAGATAATTTTGAGTTCGATATTCATAACACGGCCTCTCCTAACATCCTGGCGTCCTCGGCAGGTGTAAATGGCCCAGCTTCCTCATCATCGTCTATGGCGGGAGTGTTTTGTACCTCGGACGTAGTTTCACCATCTATTAGTCATCGTCTCGTCTGATTGGTCTGCACATGAACGTTCACACAACATTCATCTAGTTATAAACACAACCAAGACTGGCAACAGTAGAAGCAAGTGTTAGGAAAGGAAATATGTCAAGGAAAGGTAACCCACAAGAAAAGAGTGAAGGTTTATTTATAATCTGCTCAAGATTACAAACAGTCACTATTAGGTTCACATAAGGCTAGACATAACATCAATATCTAGTAGTTTCATACAAGACTAAACATCGTTATAACACTTAAAACAAATTACGATAACTGCATAGTCCGTTCGCTCATCCTGACTTAATCATTTTCATCAGCACACTAACAATAAAATCACTTAATGACTTGGACTAACCAGGCAATTGTATCTTTTAGCCAACCGCAAGGTGTGACTCGGACTACACTTAAGTAAGACCAGTCGATAACAGCATTAGATACCAATTTAGACTAGAATTTAGCTAAGACAACACTCTTTCGTCCTTGTAAACATCTAGACAAGCCAATCCTCACAAAGGATGTGACAGTGACTCGGACGACACATTTCGTCAGCGACAGTGGCCGCAGAGGTTAGTATTCTTTCTCCGCCCCTGCTCGGATAAAGTGTGCGCCTTCATATACAACGATGAAAAAATGGGCCCGCTTATTTCAACAAGGACGAGAGAGCTGCGAAGATGAACTCCGCGCGGGCCGCCCTATCACGGAAGCGACCGAATAAATTTTTCAAAAAGTAGAAAAAATAATACTGGCCGACAGAAGAATCAAATTGTGGCAGATAGCTGAAGAACTTCAGATTAGCCAAGAACAAGAATGGATAAATTTTACATCAAAATTGAAATGAACATACATGAAAAAAGCATTGCGCGCGCTGGATACCGAGAATGCCACCCACCACTCAACAAGCAACGACAACTCGAGAGCTGCAAGGATTTTTTGGCGTTAGCTGACCATATGGCACAATTTGTGATCGGATCATCACCGTGGATGAAGCGTGGTTTCGCCGTATGATCCGGATTCCAAACAAGAGTAGATGCAATGTATTAAAAAAGGAGAATGGCCGCCGAAGAAATTTAAGGTGTAAAAGTCGGCGTCTAAGTTAATGGCGACTATTTTATGGGATAGCGAGGGAATTTTATTAATAGATTCCTACCGAAAGGGACTACAATGAACGGTGAGTGAGGTTCGCGAGGCTGTTGTGCAGAAACGACGTGGAAAGCTAACGCGCGGAGTATTATTTTTGCAAGACACGAGGTTTTCAGAAATTGACCACCCACCGTACATACCAGATCTGGCACCTAGCGATTTTTTCCTATTTTCCAAATGAAAAAAGGACTTACGGGGCCGGACATTTTCGGATGACAACGAAATTAAAGCTACCGTAGATCGTCATTTTGAAGACAAAGACAAATAATATTTATTGAATGGTTTAAAGGCATTGTATGCCAAATGTGAGTAGTGTATTTCACTTGAGGGAGACTATATTGCATTGCTATTGTTTTTTTTTTCGAAAGAAAAAAACAACACATCTCAATTTTTCTTTCATTAAGTACTTTAGGCCGTGAACTTATCAGCCACCCCTCGTACTCAATAGGAAACCCTTAAAAGCTTTCCATAGTCAAACCTCAAAAGCTTGATAAAGTTCAGTCATGAAATTATTTAATTGAGTTATGATCTACTATTTATTGGAAAATCCTATACAATTTCTGTTATATTTGTGCCTTTTGAATTAACTGCATAGAAATATTGCATAAATATTAAAGTAAAACAGGAATATGAAGTGCATGCTGAGGTTTTCTACGGCCATCAATAATACAACGCTGGCTTTGAATAGAAAGCATTGTTCGCAGAAATGTTAGGAGCTAGATTCACCATGATAGATGTTGAGCACACGTCCCAAAATACGAGCTGACAGAAGTGTAGCTACATACTTTGCGCCCATACTGACGAATAAAATCGGTACACACTCAAATAGTTACTACGTTGGCAACTTCTGACTTTTTGAGATAAAGCCACCATCGCGATAGAGGCTTAATACCATAATCTTGGATTAAGTGTTAAACTTATTCAAGCTCAGTGTAGTGCAGTCGTGGGTAAATGAGCCTCCACTTTAGTACATTGTAAGTTGAAAGTTTTGACTTCCCACACACACGGTTGCTCGCTTATATTGTGGCCACGCGCGCGCGGTGCTAGAGTGCGAGGACATTTTACCTACGAAATTCTCTGCTTGGTTTAGTTTTAACTATACCCACCACGTTACACCTTTCGTGTACCTTAAGTTTTCCACATGACACATTTATTGCAGGAACTAGAGTCGACGATACTAAACCGCTTAACGTAGGTACAAAAGTAAACATACGCATCTTTATCTCTGTACTCTCAGCCTCTGTGGCATAGAGCACAATATGACAGCAATATCAAAGGTCGTATATCACAGACTTTAAGAGCCACTCTTGTCTGTAAAAATGCAAGGGTCGCTTTTCATTAAAATTAAATGCCAATTATTCTAGCAAAGCTTGTTAATGTGCAACAAATATGCTGTGCTTTTATTTTATCAGTGTTCTATTGTCAAAGTGAGACGCGTTTTGCATGTACTGTTATATTATTATATATTTTATTTAAGATTTTAGTATTTAATTTATTAGTATCGAGAACTTTAATAATAAAAATAACGTAATGTAAAGTATCGCGCTTATAAGCCGACGCAATTGTTATACAAATTTTCGCCTTCAAAATGTATCTTTTAGATATATACGTTCATAATAAAAAATAAGTCTTTGAAAACCATGTACTGTTTCAAATTAAACAACGAACAATGGAAATAGAATTTCAATTGTGAGCAAACCACTAAAGCTAAAGTGAGTTACCTCATTGTATGTCCTACGGGAGTACATGGGTATATCAAACCGCCAAAACTGAAGACGGTTTACTCGAACATAGGAAACACTCATTGTTTCCCGACGTAGCACTAACTAGGTTCTCCATGATAAATGCAATGCACGAGGCGCCCGGGACTGGCAGTTGGATTAACTTTGATTAACATATGAATTTGGTTGTAGGGTTGACGAATTTGAAATTACGAATTCATAGTTTTTTCTATGCTCAAGACTGCCGGAGACAATTCATGAAAAAGGGCGATGGAGAACGTTTTTACACGCTGTTACGTGTAAACTTTTTTAATAATTAGTGTCTGCCATTTTTCTTTTAAATTCCAGCCCTTTTGGGGTAATCCCCATAAGGGTTTTCCGTCTAGTGACGGAACAATTGTCAGATTTGTGTAAAAAAGAAACACACAATAATTTACAAGATATACATGACAAAAATGTATATAAGGGACAAATCCTTTGTTCTCGAATACGGAAAATCTCGAAAAAAGTTGCGTTGGGCTGCGAGCACAACTCATTATTTAAAGTGAAATAAAATTTCCAACTATAAAATTATTCTTAATCTTAAATTCAATTCAAATTAATTCAGGAGGCAAGGGACAAAATAATCTTCTTTTACGGTGAAATTCGATTAAATCGATACAAGCTCTTGACGTTATTCGATCACAATTATGATAATTTTATGCTAAACATATTACTCGTCTTAACGAGTCTTAGAATTGATTATTCTGAATCTTAATACAGAATAATCAATCCTGGTGCTTGAAAGTTTAGCTACAAACAGAAGATGGTTTATAAATGATTAGGTTCTTTTTCTTTAAGATCATCATCATCGTCATTGTCTTAGATCTTATTCTTAAATGCTTTTACATTTTCCTTTTCTTTTTTATCTCTTGCCCTTCGCAAGATTTTTGATATCCCTAATACCGAGACGATAAGTTTGTTATCTTTCATAACAGCACCAGATTGGCTTGTGGCAGGCTGAGGCTGCGGCAAATTTGTTCCCCGTGTAAATAACCGGCTGCCGCATTGCAACCAGTAATGTTACTTACTTCTGCATGTGGCTCTCTTGCATGGTTAAATTTCACAGTCTTTTAAAATTATAGATCTTAATGATGTAATTAAAAGACGTTAATGTAACCTGAATATTTAGTCCATCCAACAGGTTTTTGACGTCATATTATAATTTATGACACAGATAATCGTAATACAATACCTAGTGTTAAACCTGACTATGTATTCTACTGAGTCATCGTCGATGCGGAGCGGTATGTATTTACAGGCGATTTGGGTTCAGTTTTTCTATTAATATTATGTTAAAGAATATACCTGCTAAAACACTCCGTAGCAATGGAATATTGATTCTCTTTACAAATATAACATTACGTAATATTTCGTTTCTACGACTTTTAGGTCATACAAAGTTAACCTGATTTACTGGTAGAGGCACAAATTGTTGTCGCAAACGTGTTTATTTCGTATGGCAACGAAATAGGAATGTCAATACATTTTATTTAGAAGGTAACACACATCTGCTGAGTAAACTGAAGGAATACGAATGACTTGGTTTTTTTTTTATCTTATATGTATACCTGTACGTATATATTAAAGTAGTAGTATTATTAATTATTTGTATCCGTGCAGGGGCGGAAAAAGAATATTAACCTCTGCGGCAGGGGTCGGCCTGTCGTAAAAGGCGGCAAAACAACCCACCCTAACTACGTGGTAGGGTCTCAAGTCCGTCTGGATGGCGACCACCTTTGGTCCTAAGTATGCCGCCATAATAACCTTGTGTTGTGTTATTGACCCAAGTTCCTGTACTCTTATGGCACAGCAGCGTGTTCGCGATGCCACTAGCGTTGCAAACATCCATAGGCAACGGTAACAGCTAAATTCTAAGCGGGCCGTCAGCCTGTATGCTGTCCTACAGCAATAAAAAAAGTATGTATGTGTATAATACATCACTTATATAACAAAAATCTCCACTCACCTCGTAGCGGTGTGTAAATGAGATTATTTTGTCCGTAGGTGGTATCCGCTCGTATGTTAAAATAATTGATTCTATAAAAGAGGAACTTGCAGAAGATTACATTTTGCATAGTTTAATAAATAACAAAGTCAAAGTCAATAAACTATAAAGCTGAGTAGAACTAATTACATTATATAATTCGTTAGGAATATATTATTTTCATTGTAGATATGAAGCATGTCTATTGCGGTATATATGTAGGGCAAATTTTGTTTCTGGGCGTTAATAATCTAATGTCAAAAGAACAGGCCGAATACCTCATATAACTTATAACTTAATAACGGCGCACCAGAAGATGCCTGTTTTATAATAATAACCGATATTTTGTCATTAATAGGCTTTCACTTCGTCGAAGGACCAAGTAATTACATTCACTAAAAGTATGCCACGTAATTTACAAACAGGTAAAGAATTATTGGAAAGAAAATTGTTTATTCTCAAGTAAACATGATCATACATTTATATGAAAGTTATTTTTGTTTCACATAACTCTGTAACAAAAAAACCTCTCGTGTACGAATCATGTATTTAGATATTTTGCTATAATCCATTGCTTTGGTTTTGTTACATTGTCACAGATTTTTATTATGTATTACATTGTTTCTGTATACGAATCTGCGGGCTGAGCTACAAAAATAAACATACAATGTGTACAAATACATATACTCTATTCTTTAATCAAAATTAGGTATTTATTGCAAAATAATGAAACTGGCATTTTATTCAAAGTAGATAGATAACTCTTTATTGTGTACTCAATTTATCTACCAACATAGAAGTTCTTACAACTAATACACAATAGGCGGTCTTATCGCTTAAAGTGATCTTTTCCAGGCAACCTTTTAAAATAAATATCCATCAATAGTCACTTTTCCCCATCTTTCTGGTAATTTTCAGATATCACGTCGAGAGAACCCCCATATTTTGTAGCTATCAACGTATCAATTTAATTTTTGGTTTATTTATATGATGAAAAGCGTTGCTCGGACGGACCATATGCCATCGATCGGAATAACTAGTGATCGAAAGGGGCAACTTCTGGTTGAAACGGCGGGGGAAGTTGGACTTCCCAATTGAGTAAATTCAAGTAGTCTGACCGGCGTCGCAACATGCGAACGAGCATAATCATGCAGGAAAATATTATTGTCGTGTCTGCAGTAGTAGTGGGCGTAATTTGACAATAATTGACATTGTTTAATTTATCCCGCGCCTAGTGCAGTTTGCATGAAATGGTCGATTAAACCAATCAAGTATTCTCAAACAAAATTTGCGCGATCAATCGATTCGTAGTTTCACGCACTGACAACATAATTGTTTATTGAACGTATTGCACCGTCCACGACAGGTTGGATTAATTCGATTTAGCATCATATGTTTATTGTGATTTGTCAATTGTCATTGATGTTTTCGCGTCGGAAATAGTTTTGCTGCTAGTATATATCAGTAGTAGCATTTATCCAGTTTATATTCAAATTATATTCTACATTCCACATGCTTTGTGTTGGTTTGTTGATGCGGTCTTGTTTCAACATTGATATTTCAATTTTGCAAATCGATATAAAATTTTCGTACATAGTTTCGTAGTATTTATTATTTATTGCAACGGTAAAGTTGTATAGTAGATGTATAATATAGTAAGAATTATAATTACTATCGTGGAAGGAGTTCCACCAAGTTCTTCGATTCGCGCCAGCCTCACCTGTAAGGCTCTACTCCTTGCTTAACAAAGTTCGAGTCTCTGGAACAGTGTTTCCTCGGCACAAAAATTATTTTCTAAATCATGCGATGAATTTTTTTCTGTGCAGTTAGTGAGTCCCTGGCTACAGAGTAAAACTACATGGATCTGGAAATATATTTTTTTAGTGAAAACTTCTTTAGCGGCGTTGTGCACATTTTGTGATATGGAGCCTTACCACCTAGCTCGGGTTGTTTAGTCGCTTTTTACGTCAGGCCGATCCCGGCCCTGCACGATATCCGTGTAGTTATTTATATATAAATAACTACTTGATTGATGATAACCATCGGCTTACGTATTATTTTTGATTTCATTTAGCACCGTTGAAATAAGTATACATATACAGATTGTATGTTGCCATCAACAAAACACATAGTTTCATTTATATAACTAGTATTCTCGATACAATATTTACTGATTTTCCGCCTGTTTCCTTCAATGAAAAAGAGCTATTAAATCTTAATTGGAACACCCTCGTATTTTTCTGCTAGAGATATTCCCTTCGGCTGATAATAAGGCACGTACTTAGGAGGGCTTTCAGCCTTGTAATTTTTGTACTTATACTTTCAACCTTTTGTTCTCAAAGGCACGTGACATGTTTTAAGTTGTGATTCTTTGTTGTCTACTCGAACAGTGTTTGGATTAATCACTATTGTTTTATTTTGTGTTTTGTATGACACAAGGTTGACCGGATCGAAAGATTTTTATGATTGAGATTCGATTGGATAACTAACACAATAAATGTGTTTGTTATTTTAACTCTATTATTTCTAAAACAAAAAGTGATGTTTAGTTTCATTTTGGTTGAATAATTTAAGTTTGATCTCTCGGTAGGTATGACTGTGAATACAGTCATTAAATTCAGGCTATACGAGAGGCGGCGGATAAGTTTGCGGCCTAAGGTACTTAATAAAAGAAAAATTGAGGTGTATAGTTTTTATAATATAGTCCGTATTTATAATTAACCATTTATTGTGTGTGTATGTAATTCCGTCTTACTTTCGAGGCTTCTGGCTCGATTTTGACTGCAATTGGAAGAGTATATTATATCTTATGCAGAATAACTTTTTATTGCTGTAGGATAGCAGACAGGCTAACGGCCCGCTTAGAATTTAGCAGTTACCGTTGCCTATGGGTGTTTGCAACGCCAATGGCATCGCGAACACGCTGCTATCCGCGTAGTGGTACTGGAACCCGCTCGCTTAGGGCGGAATAAATTACCACGTTATAGCATATTTAAAAACGAGGGGTGGTTGCCATTCAGACCGGCTTGGAGTCTTACCACCTAGCTTGGGTTGTTTAGTCGTTTTGTACGTCAGGCCGACCCCGGCCGCAGAAGTCAGTATTCTTTCTCCACCTCTGCACGGATAAAAATGAATCATGCAGAATCGTCCATCCAAATTATCCCTCTTTCGCGCACCCACTCTTTTTGCCAACATGTATTGAAGTACGCACAGAAAAAACCGTGAACAAAAACTTTTTACAAGTTGCGACAAAAAAAGTATGCTAATTTAAAGCTTTATTTAAAATATTTGGGTTAAAGAGAGAGCCACGCTCGGTTTATCTCTCTAGGTTCACATCTACAATAAGGTAATTCATCAGAGAACAACAGGTGTGGATTCTCAAATAAGCAAGCTGAAGCGGCAGTTGGCTAGTCATATATGACAGTAAACTGAAAACCGTTAGAGTAAACGTGTTCTAGAGAACAGGAGTTGTTATTGAGAGAAGAAAACAATGCCTTGGCAAATGTAGAGTAAGAAACCCTTTGGCTTCATGGTGCGATGATCTGCGAAAAGTGATTGGCAGGAATTGATTGCAAAAAAAAATAAGCAGTGGAGTCAGTAGGTTATCAATGATGATATTGATTTGGGTTTGGTTTAAAGTGCGTATCATTTTATATAAGTTATCTTCAAACGCGCATTGTAGCGTTTCAGTTAAACAAGCCTTATTTCACAATGAACGTATTCGTATGTATCCGTTGTCAGTATTTAAAATATGCATTCATTGCGATGCATCTGAGCCGGCTTTATTCAAGGCTTTATAGTATCCAGAACGTTTTCTGCTTCCAATAGAAATATTATGATCAACAGATGCAAAGTATAAAAAGCCTATTGAAATTATGGAAGTACAAAAAACAGAATATTTTTCCATTGTGCTTTACATTATTTTTCAAAACATTATGGGTGTAATAATGTTTGATTATTTTACAGGTAAGTCGAGATCGAGGTAAATTAGGTAAGTACAAATAAATCTCATCTAGTAGAAGTCCTATATTTTACTATTGTTTTGTAAATTTTATTTAACACTAGCTGACCCGGCAAACGTTGTTCTGCCATAAAAATAATAAAATGTCAAAAAATAAAAAATAAAATTTAGGGGTGGACTACCCCTAACATTTAGGGGGATGAAAAATAGATGTTGGCCGATTCTCATAGATACCGGATAAGCACAAAAAATCACTAACTCAATTTAGTTATCTGCCTACTGCCTACCCCCTAAGAACGATGGCGTGATTATTTATAGCCTATGACCATTTCTAGGTTATCATCTATCACCATACCAAATTTCATCAAAATCCGTTCAGCCGTTTAGGCGTGAAAGAGGAACAGACAGACAGACAGACAGAGTTACTTTCGCATTTATAATATTAGTATGGATTAGTATGGATTGATTGAAATGGGTTGTTTCATATTATTGAATGGGTGGAAAGGCGCTGCGGCGCCCTGACCTTCCGCCTGACGCAGGTCCTCTCGTGGCACGGTTGCTTCGGGAGGTACCTGTGTCGCATAGGGCGGGAGATGATGTCGGGGTGCCACCACTGTGGCGCGGGCGACGAGGAAGATACGGTGGATCACACTGTCGCCGTGTGCCCTGCGTGGCGTGAGGAGCGCCGCGTTCTCGTTGCCCAAATCGGCGCGGACCTGTCGCTCCCGGCCCTGGTTCTGTCCATGGTCGGGGGCAATCCTGGATGGACGGCTGTCGCCTTCTTCTGCGAGGCAGTCATGTCCGCAAAGAAGGCGGCGGAGCGGGAGCGGGAGTTGACCACCACACTCCCCTCCCGCCAACGCAGGCCACGCTGGCGCCGCCGGAGGGCAAGTAACGACCTCCGGCCGCCGTAAAAAGCGGCCGCGGGCGGCCCCTCGGGGGAGGATCCACCGCCCGCACTATTGCTGCGAGGGAGAGGGCCGCGTGCTGTTCTGCGGCCCCCCTCAACTGTTGATTCAGGAGAGCGCCGGGGGACGAAATCCTGACCCCCTGGCGCCAACAATTTAGAAGGGACCCGCCTTGAGACAAAGGGCGGGCCGGCGCCGGCCCGGGCCACGAGATAGGCAGGCCACATATCCGTAGGCCCGGGCGTAGGCGATAGGAGAACAGCGGGGTTTTTAGTGGGTAGTCGGATGGTCGAACATCTTTTCCGGAGTTCCACGTATACCTCAGTCCCCCCGAGCCGGGGGAACCCGTCAAGAGAGGTTTTTCCCCGAGACCAAAAAAAATTAGAAAGGCTAGAAAGGTGAGGCATGGCACAAAAAAGGTTGGGAGACACTGGTTTAAATATATTGCAGTGATTCTTTGAGTAATTAGCTTTGCGTGCTTTTTTTATTGATGAGGAACAGTAGACAGGCTGATGCCTATAGTTGTTTGCGACGCAAGGGGCACCGCGAACACGCTACTGTCCCATAGGGGTACAGAAACCTGGGTCACTAATGCCGGAACACCACACAAGGTTATTATGGCGACATACTTACAAACCAAGGATGGTTGCCATTCAAACGGGCTTGTGGATTTCCCATGTAGCTGGGGTTGTGTTGTTGCCTTTCACGACATGCCGAACCCCCGAATATCGTCACCATTACCGGCTGCATTAATGTTGAATTTAATTCAAAGTACAAAATGGAATTTGATTTCAATTATTAAATTGGATTAGTTTGGAATGATATAATAATAATTTAACAATAATAATTATTTTTTTAGCTTCTTTCGTAATATATTTTGTTTTTAGTCAGATATAGTTTATTGCACTAAAATTATCAGACTTGTTAACACAGATCACAATTAAATATTGAAACCAAGATTGTGTAAATAAGTTTTAATGTTGTTGTAAGATTGGTTTACAATAAAGTGTTATTATCTATCTTAAATATTAGCCAACTGTTCGGTTCGATACAATCGTATATAGAACCGAACACGGAAATCGACGAACAGTCAGTGCACTTCCCACCGGCGCCACTCCCGGGTGCATTCATAAACATTAACATTTGTATAACATTATATTCAATTAAACATTATTACTAAGTATAAATAAATAAACATTAAATCAAACATTCTTAGACATTTAATTACCCACTGCAACCTCGGTAACGCTACACCAACATAACCAATTTATATCTGGTCACCTATGGCGTGCACTGTGTTGTCAATTACCTATTTATTGATAAGATATTTAATGGAAGCCCATTTGGAAATAATGATTACGTATAGATGTCCAAATAAGTATTATTTATTGATATTTTTCATTGGAATTTTATTTAAAATTCCTCTTAAAATAATATTTAAAATAAGAAATCATCAAATTATTCTGGGTTTTCATTAAAAATGCAATGTACACTGCAGCTGGTGCCCGATGAAAGTGTCAACAAGCCCGTATGAGAACAGTAATAAAGTCTTTCTTTTACATCTTCGTACCCTAATAGAAAAACTTCAGCTAACCCACAAACATTTGCACAAAGACACTCCGTTCTTGTAACCGACGACCCGCAGCCCGGGGCGATGCAATCCAGTCGCTGTCAACAAACTTCCACTATGTATGTTGTTTACGGGATTTTCACCAGAACATTGTGGAGCTCTTGTGAAACTTAGAAATACTTTAATTTTACATGTGTACTCCAAAACTTATCGTGTAAGCGGTGGTAGACGCTTGTCATAAACATTGGGAATTAATATTAGAGAAACTATTCTATGTTACGCCCATTTATGAATTTAAACTAAAATTCACAGTCATCATTTAGTCATCAAAGCACCCCACGCTTTTTAGAACAGTGACATTCATTTTCTCGTCAGTAATTTTATTCTTATGTTAAAGAATTATTTTTTTACTTTTTAGTTTGATTAATTATAAAAGCGTGTCTTTTAGTTTTTTATTGTGCTTTTTTCCTCTTTTATATCGCGAAACTTTACCCCAACTGTCCAAAATGTCAACGTGGAATATTATGGTAAATATATATTTAATCAAAATCACTCGTATATCAATTAGAAATAAAACAAATTGCCAACATGTTTAAGTGCTGTGCGTTGAAACAAAAATTATAGAAAATTCTGAAATACAATATTTTCACCTACTTAATTAACTTCTGGTATAAAGGAACTGCAATATTCAGCGAGGACTTCAAGGCTGTATTCGGATAATGCATGCAATGCATGTAGACGCTCTTCTACTCTAAAGCCATACAAATATCGATACGTCGTAGAATGCTGCTAAAAGATTCCTTTGTTTGGAGTACCTCCATTGTTTGTTACATTGTACTGGTTTTAGTAATATACTATAATCATGTATTCGATATAAGACTAACACCAAGTAACATGGATCATATTGTTTATTATTCTTTAGTTTATTATAGTAATTTGTATATATAATAATTTTTTTAAATAACAATCGTTTGTTTTCTCGTCATAACTTTAAATAGCGATTCAAGTTTTCACGTAGTGCAGATAATTTTATTCAGATATGATAAAAATATTTTCAATATACACCTTACAGGAATGCATGCATATAAATTACCTTGAAAGCATTGGATATATTTTATTATGTATCGAGTATATGAGCAATGAAAAAAGTAATCTACTTATCGCTTTCTACCTAGAACAGTAATGGGAGGGATTTATATCTCAAACTGGGACCGAATATTCACTTAAAAGCAATAGTAAATTCATCGATATTGAAGAAGATGTAGCGAAGTGAACGTTGGTAATAATTTCTGGGAATTGTTAGGTCTAAGGCAACATGTAAGGTGTTTACCACAACGTGATTATATTTAGGCAATGATATCTTCTTCAGTGAATTTAATATAACCTCAGGTCTCTTATCAGTGTAAGAACACTAGAGACGTTTTTCCTGATGTCATGTTTACACAGGTCTTATTGATACTTCGTCACTCGATTAAAGATAGCATAGTTTGCAGGCTTTGTAACGATGCAGACGCAATACTACTACACCTGTTTGTACTTATCAAATCAAAATAATTTATTTTAATATACGATCTTATATATCACTTATTGAGTATCAAGATTTTACTACTGTTTCCAATACAAAACGCTGGCTAGAGGAACAACGTCAAAACAAACTCCCTAGTGAATATTTGCTGTTGTCTATATGTTGTAATCGGATAGGGTGCTATTGATAAAACACTTATACGCTATATAATTGCCGCAGGCTCTGCGAGTGAGCTACAGTTATTTGTGACCATACAATTATTCTTAATTACAGTATAGCTAATATCTCCACACAAATAATAATAAAAAAATAATTTGTCATTCACTTTGAAATCATGGTGTAAAATTTTATAGCTTGTATATTTTCGAGGTTTATGATGCGGCCATTTTGTGGTGTTTCTAAGTATTTTCTTTATAGCTTACAAAATGTGCTCTTTTATATTATGATTAGAATTTTTGTATATACAGACATACAGAATTCTTGCTTGCAATCTACACTGTCGCACTGCACATGGGTCCCTAGTCAGAACTGCATCTAGTTTGTACTACAAGAAGTTGTAAAGAAGATTTTTATTTTACGACGTTTTTGACCTAAGTTTACTAAAAGGTTAGTTTAAACTCTGTGTCTATAAAAATCCGAGAATAGTTTGAATTTTTCTTGGTCATCACCTAGTGCCTGGGCAGGCGGACAGCTGCCTGCAAATTCTCGTGGTCCATGCCGGGAATAGTTTGAACTTTATTCAAGGCGAATCATGTGGCTTTGTAATAAATTTAAACGCCAATACTTTAGTAAATACTTGATTTAGTCATAGTGGAGTTATTAAAAATTAAATGCCTCATAAATTATAAAATTGCACTTACTTTTAAATAATAATGAGGATCTATTAATCCACAATACCGTGTAGTTGAAACGTAGTTAGTCTTCTAATCGATTATTGCTAGCAGCCAGGCTGACGGCCCGCTTAGAATTTAGCAGTTACCGTCGCCCATGGGTGTTTATCAACGTCGGTGGCATCGCGAACACGCTGCTGTCCTATAAGGATACAGAGGAACTTGGGTCACTAATGCTGGAACACAACACAAGGTTATTATGGCGGCATACTTAAGACCAAAGGTGGTCGCCATCCAGACGGGCTTGGTGCCCTACCAGGTAGCTACGGTGAGTTGTTTTGTCGTCTTTTACGACAAGCCGACCCCGGCCGCAGAGGTATTAGTATTCTTTCTCCGCCCCTGCACGGATAAATATGTTTGAAGTGCGAAATACTTCGAGTAATTATTCTTATAGACTACGGGTGGTGTGAAATTGGAGTAAGATATTGCTTTAATTTCAAGTTAGATAGCTGTTTGTCATTGGAACATTACATTTGACGACGACCTCTGTAGCGCAAAGACTTTAGCACGTCAGATTAACGGGTTCGATTACATAAGTTGTATATTAGTTGTCCCATAAACAACCGCTCTGCAGTAGGCAACTTCGTGGCTAAATGACGCTCTATGAATTGTCTTAGTGTATTTATTTATGTGGTGTTACGTTTCATACCGCTTATATGTGAGGCATCGGTGCCTGGGATCCGGTGATAAGTACTCCACTCTAAGACAAAAAGCTTTTATCGTCACTACCATTTCCTTCTATTGTGAAAAGAATAGTGAATAAAATAGATATTGCCAAATTTGATTTTACGTGGTCAATGTGACCCCTTTTCATTCCACTATAAATTACTATTATTCTTACAGCTCTCTAAAAAAATATGTGCTCACCATGTTCCTTTGGTTAGCCGCGACCATACGGATGCGTTCGGATAAAGGTGATTATTTATAAAAAAAAAGTATTCTCAATACTTGTTGCGACAAGTTTTCTAAGATCTGACTAAAATAATTTTGGATGTAATGGAGGAGCTATCTAAAAGTCTTCCAAGTGTTTTGCTGTATCTAATTGTGAAATATATGAAAAATATTCCATACTATTGTAAAATTGTATAAGTAGGTAGTTAGAAAAAAAAGAAGAAAATTGATTTCGAACTTCGAAAAATATGGTAGTTATTTCGAGTCTTGAAGTTTTCGAGAACTGTTTGATACACATATTTAAATTAAACGGTGTGTACTGTTTAATATAATCAATAAATATTCAACAAACGGTCAAGACAGATTTTATAACAGAAAATGGTACCAGCGTGCATTTACATAACTACATGTTGCTTTGTATATATACTACCTCTGTACAAACTGTATATTATACATTAACTTCCTCGATTACTTCTTTCCCTAACATTTTTCGGTTCTCCTTAAATTACGGTGGTTATATCATCATTTGTATTTTTATTAAAAATTTTCAATTTCTAACTTTATTTATAAAAATATACCTAGCATTTGCGAAATATAAAAAAAACGTAAAACAAACTTTTCGGAGAGTTTAAAGATAATAATTCATTGGAAAGCTTTTAGGGTGTGTAATAAAATGTGTCATAAATCTTGGAAAAAAACTCGTCGGACAAAAGTTTGAATTGTGGGGGATGTTAGGTTGGTTAGCGGCTGTACTGTATGTATATCATGGTCCTAAACAGGTATAAAATTGATGTATTAAGTCAAATATCCTCTCCCGCTCTCCAACACGGTGGACAGACCTCATCAAATCTATGACGCACTCCGGTATCAATGATTGCTCTCACTCTGCCGGGCATCAATGTGAATGGCGGCGCATCGCAAAAACAGCGGTGGCGCAGAAATTGACCGACGCATGACCACGACCACTCTGTCAAGAGTGCACGAATAAGAAGAGAAGTCAAATATTATTTTTAGTCGAGGGACAGAAGACTGGCTGACAGCCCACTTAATAGTAAACGGTTACTTATTTTTGCGACGCCAGGGGCATAGCTAACATGCTGCGATCCACGTAAAACAACTGAAACTTATGTCGGAACAAAACATAATATTATTATAGTAGCATATTTAGAAGAACTTGGCCACCCTCGGCCGCAGGGGTTAGAATTCTTACTCCGCTCCTGCGCAAAGAAAAACTAATTCACGTTATTATTAATATATTTTATTAACACCTGATTGCGATCTACTGCTGGGCTGGATTGAGCGTCTCCCTAAAGAGGATGAATCGTATACCTTCATATTGTAATTAATAAAAACGGCTTGGCGGGTTACGCTTTTATATTTCGATTGCACTTTAGCTAGACAAAGACAGACATAATATACGCATTAGGAGAGAAAACTACCTAGGAGGTGTAATGTGACAGCGGGAATCGAGTCTGAGATCTCTATTTACGCCACTTTGCTACCACGTGAAAGTTACTTGTGCCAATATATTTTTAATAAAGGGTTTGTTCATTTTATTGGATAGATCTTGATTAGCTAATACGAAGTCCAGCTAGCCAGTTAGCGTATGTTCAAAATACTCCTAAGTAATGATAACAAACTCCTTGCAATAAAATTACACATTCAAGAAAACTAACAAAAATATTTTTTTTTTTCATAATAGTACTTCCAAGTCAAAATAGGCTACTTTTTATATTTCGTACTATTATTTCGCTGTTTCTTAAATTATTGTAGCTTAATACTTACTTGTATTCAAATTTCGATTTCCGACGTGCCGATTCAAATATTTTCCAATAAAACCCCCTTTGACTAAAGCTAATCGGATTAATGGATCGATTAAAATAGGTGGTAAATGCACGATTTTTAAACCGAGCACGGGTTACTACAGTTTCGAATCGAAAGTCACCATCTCAAATGACCCCGCTGTTATTCGACTCTTTAAGTACCGCGGCCGGTGGTATTAACGATCGCGTTCTGTAATGGCCCCGTTTGCGATTAAACGTACTGTTAACATGGCGATTTCGTCAATATTCGCCGCTGCTTTTTTATTTTAATTAAACAAAAAGTAATAGGTTTCTTTAGAAGCTTCCGCCCCAACTACGAGTATATTTAGCGTACATTTTCTCCAGTAAGCTTTTACACTCTGCTAGACAACAAAGGCTCTGACGCTTTTGCCTTCGGGTTGAAAAGTAAAACGGAAGTCGTTCTTGTAAAATCAAATTTATTCTATCAATATTCTTATGCAATGTTGTTTCTAGAAAAGGAAGTTGTGCTGTGAGTTCCAACAATCCATGCATAGAAATGCATGGATTGTTAAAAGAGGAGTTTGAAATCTAAGCCTTAAATGGACAACATTTTGGATAATGCTTAATGATTTTAGAAACAAAAAACTCATGCACCAAATTTCTATTCGGTCATTTTAATTACAAATTACATTGTTTCACACTTACGGGTTTTCATATTGTGAAAGTTTTTATGGGACATTAACATTTAAAATGATATTTAAATTACACTTTAATCGTTAAATAAAGCTAAACTAAGGTCAAGCAAGTCTAATATTTTCCTAGGTACGAGTAAAAGGCGATTTACGGATTATTCCAAATGCTAGTTTGCAGACACGTAGGGAGAACTTGGTTTCTCCTTTTTTGGGGGTTTCTGGTCCGAAAAATTTAGCCATTGTATTCCGGTGTTTTTCTTTTGTTTTCAATGTTAATCGACTCAAAGGCCGCATTGAACATTTATGGCCATTTTCCAGTTTAAACGTTTTACACTACGAATTTAAGGGATTGTTAGTTAAAATTACGTGAAGAATGTAATATATATACAGATTTTATATTTTTACTATATGTTTATATATTAATGAGATTTCGTTACTTTTCTTCTTCCTTGGTCAAACTATTCCATATAACATTAATTTGAAAATACGATTGTCTCAGTGGCAATGCTTGTGACTGTGGGTTAAATCCTCGTGTAAACTTGTTATTTTTTTTGTGATTTTATCTGCGATCAGTCCCACAACTATAAGCAGATGTGTTTCGAGTAGTATTGTCTTTCAGGAGGAAGTACTCCATTGAGTGTCTCTCCTTTCCTTATTTTACTTTCATTCTCCTCTTTGTGCTAGATCCATTACCTATATGTTGTCGTTTCAATCTTTTAGGGTAGTTTACACCGGTCAATTGTGTTGCCAGGTGGTTAGGATGTTTACTAAGGCGGTTCTTGTACTTGGCTGAATATTGCTTTATAACCTCTTTAACCGTGTCTATTTTAAGTTCATGGTGTAGTTCAGAAGTTTTCAGGAACCACGGTGCATTTGACAGGTTTCTTAGTATGCCATTTTGTGCCCTTTGAATGATTTCAATGCTTGAGTCACACGCTGATCCCCACAGCTGTACGCCGTATGTCCATATTGGTTTCAGGACGACCTTATATATAAGGAGTTTGTTGTCTGTGCTTAGAACAGAGTTACTGTACCAGAGGTTAAGTTCATCTCTCTTTTTCTGCAAGTGTGTTTTCCATGTAAGTCTTCGATCCAGACGCATCCCCAGATATTTTACTGAATCATTGTGTGGTAGAGTTTTGTTATTTTTCTAAAGTTCTGCATTTTTTTTGTTCTTGTGTCCATCATTTTTTTATTTGTAAGAACTACTACAATACAGGTTTAACAATAGTATTAAGAACTCAAACAAAAATATTACAATGGGTTTGGATCAGACTTTCTAGTAAATACCTATATAGAAACTTACTTCGACTTACATCGTAATATCTTGAAACATCTAGGTGCACTTTGTAGTGTCAGTCACGTACACCTCGCTTTGAGCTCTGGAATACATCACAAATAGGTGCTAACAGCTACCTAATAGGTATCTTGTACCAGTCACAAATTTCTTTGCGAATAAAAATGGATATCGTCAAATTCAGTTCAACAGAACATAAAGTTTGTACGTGAATAGATTTTGACTATGACTTGTCTGCAGTATTTGTGAGAACTATTTTTTAAATACTATTTTTAGTTTTTGGCATTGATGTTGAAGTTTTTTTTTGTATCCATTAACTTTCATTACCAAAATGTCTCATGATTTTTTTTATTGTTGTAGGACACCAGACAAGCTGACGGCCCACTTAGTAGTTTGCGGTTACCTTCGCCTATGAGTGTTTACAACGCCAGGGGCGTTTAAAACGCTGCCATCCGCATAGTAGTACTGGAACCTGGTCACTAAAGCTGGAATACAACACAAGGTTATTATGGCGGGGTATTTAAAAACTAGGGGTGGTTACCATCCAGACGGGATTGGAGCCCTGCCACCTAGCTTGGGTTGTTTAGTCGCTTTTTACGACAGGCCGACCCCGGCCGCAGACGTCAATGTTCTTTCTCAGGCTCTTCACGGATAAAAATTTCGGCCAAATATTGAAAATCGAAGATTTGCATCGCTGATATTATCTGTATAGTATTTGACTTAACAAACATTATCTATCTTTCTTTTTTTTTTTTTTTTTTACGGGGTGGGGAAATCCTCATGGACTACCTCCGCCTGGGGAAAGGCGGAGGGGCATGCCGGACTCCTACCGGCTAAAACCACCACCCCGGTGTCTCCTCACACGTGCGCGCGGGGCCGCGGGAATCCAGATTCTTCCGCAGCCCCACACTAGTGCTGGCCCGGTCTGTCCGGGCCTCGTCTCCTGCACGGGGTAGTGAGGTGTTTAACTACCCCGTGCATCGCCTCAGAGGCGCGCGCCGACACCCGCACGCGCCTCCGCCTCGGGTCCATCGAATAGGGGGCGGGGACTTCCCCAAGTCCCTCGCCCCTGGACCCATTCATGGGGGCCGGAAAAGGGCGTTATCCGCACTTCCCCTGCGCCCGGTGCGCCTTCTGAGGCCGGGGAAGGGAGTCGAGATCTCCCTCTCCCGTTCCGCAGTTTCCTTCTGCGACATCACGTCCTCGCAGAAGGACACCACTGCGTCCCACGACTCTGCGCTACCGACCATCCTCCGCACTACGGCCGGCAGCGACAGATCTCCTCCTACTTCATTTGTGAGGACACGGCGCTGCTCCTCCCAAGCTACACACTCGGCGAGTGTGTGTTGCGCCGTGTCCTCCCCGCCGTGGACGCAGTGATGGCACCGAGCGTCCGGCTCCCTGTCTATGCGGCACAGGTACTTGCCGAAGCAGCCGTGCCCCGACAGCACCTGCGTCACCCTAAACGACAGGGAGCCGTGCCTTCTCCCGAGCCAGTCGTCGAGTACTGGCCGGATCGCCTCGACGGTAGCGAGGCCGGCGGTAGGGCGCAGAAGCCTTTGCCGCCATTCCGCCACCAAAAACATTATCTATCTAGTTCAACCTCAGTGTTGGGGAAGGCAGTATAGTCGTATTTATTTTTTATCATGAATATTAGGTCCTAGAGAATATTTTTGTAAATTTTTAGAAACATATTGAAGTCTAATCGTATAAATCTCGCAGTTTTCTCATAGTAACGTTCAACTGGTAAAGAAGTGTGGAGATTATTACACACTGTATTTGCAATTGTTAGTAAACATCTCATAACCATTCTAAATCTAGGTATTTATCTTTTTTCCGTTCGTATCACTAAATACACAGGCCATGACCGAAGGCTTAGAGGTACTACCTCGATAATGTTACTGGCGTATTTTTTTATACTCCGTTATTTGTTAAATCAGTTTCGCATTTACTTTTGATCGTCATTTTACAAAAAGATGAGATCTGGCACGGAGCTTTCGTTTCTTTACTCTGCATGCAATTAGCTTGGCCTCTCTCCTGATATCGCCAGCTTTAAAACTTTGATATCTCAACAAAATAATAACCTACTATATTTCCTGAATAAGTTTGTCTGTATACACAAGATAACAAGTTGGAACTTGTCATGCTAAATATGTTGAAAAAACGAAACCAGGTCGCTAAACATTTTTTTAAAATTGAAATTACTATCCTGTCTCTTGGAATCTTTGCATTGCTCTCGTGGAAGGTATAGAAAAATCTTTGAAAAATGTTAATTAGAGTCACGACTTGCTGTGAAGAAAATCAAAAAGAGACAAGTCTGTTCATTATTTGTTTGCTTTATTGACTTATATATTCCTTAAATTAGAAAATAATAAAAAAATTATAAACGTTACTGTTGTATTCGCAAACAAAATGTAGAGCATTATAACATTTGCGTGCTCTATTCAGTTAGCGAAAGAGTATCTACCTTTTAATAAAGTATATTATTTCGTCGAAATGCTACCCCTCATAAACGATGCAGTGTCATACTGTAACTGGTGGAATGAAGAGAACAAGCGACGTGGAAACTACGAGCTTAGCGTAAAATTGTTCTTGGGATATTAAGAGTTACTGCTCGCTTTTTTTTATTTAGTTCTCGACTATGTACAATGCTAAATGAAAAAACTCCTAGTTTATTGAAACCTTTGTGTGTTCAATGCATTTATCTAGATAAATGTTTAATATATTGAGTATTAGTGCATCTTTTAAAATTATTTTCAAACGTCAGATCACCGAGGTAGCGTTAGGTGCGGTCAGTACTTGGATCCCCACCATGGGTCCTCGAGGCCTGAGTCCTGGCGCTGTTGTACCAGTGGCGCCGGGACACGGCCGAGCGTGGCTTTCGCCCCGCGCCTCGCGAAGTTGAGGTAAAGCGGGCGAAGCTGCGCGACGAGGTGCTCATATAGGAGTGCCCCACGCACCCCAGCGCGGGCCTCGCCACCATCGAAGCTGTGAGGCCCGTCCTGGCCGAATGGCTGGAGAGGCGCCACGGCGCCCTGACCTTCCGCCTAACGCAGGTCCTCTCGGGGCACGGTTGCTTCGGGAGGTACCTGTGTCGCATAGGGTGGGAGATGACGTCGGGGTGCCACCATTGTGGCGCGGGCGACGAGGACACGGTGGACCACACTGTCGCCGTGTGCCCTGCGTGGCGCGTGGAGCGCCGCGCCCTCGTCGCCCAAATCGGCGCGGACCTGTCGCTCCCGGCCCTGGTTCTGTCCATGGTCGGGGGCGATCCTGAATGGACGGCCGTCGTCTCCTTCTGCGAGGCAGTCATGTCCGCGAAGGAGGCGGCGGAGCGGGAGCGGGAGTCGACCACCACACTCCCCTCCCGCCAACGCAGGCCACGCCGGCGGCGCCGGAGGGCAAGTAATGACCTCCGGCTGCCGTAAAAAGCGGCCGCGGGTGGCCCCTCGGGGGAGGACCCGCCGACCGCACTATTGCCGCGAGGGTGAAGGCTGCGTGCTGTTCCGCGGCCCCCCTCAACTCCTAGAGTTTTTTCAGGAGAGCGCCGGGGGAACGAAACCCTGTCCCCCTGGCGCCAACACTTTAAAAGGGGCCCGTCTTAAGATAAAGGGCGGGCCGGCGCCGGCCCGGGCCACGAGATCGGCAGGCCATATATCCGTGGGTCCGGGCGTAGGCGATAGGAGAACAGCGGGGTTTTTTAGTGGGTAGTCGGAAAAATCCCGGAGTCCCACATATCCCTCGGTCCCCCCGGAATGGCGTTAAATTAATAAAAAACATTTACCGATTGAGAGAATTGACAACAAGTAAATCGCACACTTTACAATATTTCATTTTTATTGTTAATCACACTATCCTTAATTTAAATTTATTGAAATTTATTTTTTACCTTTTGGTTTGTTTTTCTATAAAAGCGTGCTTTTTTAAACTGCAGGTAATTTATTTAACATCTAGTTTCGGTACGAAATATTTTATGAGAATTGCACTTTAATAAATTTTAATTAGAACTAAAGCGCAATAAATGTTCCGAATTTTGATAATCTATATCTATACTACTATTATAAAGAGGAAAGATTTGATTGTTTGTTTGTTTGTTTGTTTGTTTGTTTGTTTGCTTTGAATAGGCTCCAAAACTACTGACCCGATTTAAAAAATTCTTTCATTGTTGGGAAGCTACACTATCCCCGGGTGACATAGGCTATAATATATTTTCAAAAAAATTAGGGATCCTTACTAAAACTCCAGTAATGTAACCCAAAGTGTAAAAAAATTACCTATAATATTATTTAAATCGCGTGCGTTGCGAAAACTATTGATGATAGAATAAAATAATGTACTACAACTTTGCAGAACACATTATTATTTACAAAAAGTGTCGCGACAGCATATATCTAACTATTATAGTTATGCCACAATAAGTGTTTTTTTATTTTAAAAATTTAATTGAAATGCCGCCCCTATAAAAGGCTCTTTATTTGGATCTTGGTATTAATCCTTATCAAAATAAATTACTTCATATTCAAAACGGCTTCACTACCTTCATATAACTTTTTGATTTATTCAATTCGGATATTCCATTCGAAAGATATCACGAGTTTAAAAATGTAAGTATTAGAAAAATGTTGCGTGGTAGCCGCTCACCCTGTTCGGCTAGCTAGACAGCACCTTATGCAATGTAGGCGTGCGTCACTGGGGTTTTTACAAAAATTAGAATACTTATTAAAAAATAACGAAAAATAAATAAAAAGTAATAACAAAAAAATCATTAAAATAAAAGCTCATAGAAATAATAATATTCAAATTTTCTTTATAATTTTATTTTTTTAGTAACCTGACGCAAATAGAAGGGTTTGCCCTCAGGGGCGCTCCTCTGTCCGAGGAGTGCACGGGTGTGCGTACCCGAGGTGCCCGAGCATCCGTCGCTTCACTCCCCTCTCTGTTCGTGGCGTGGTCCCCGGTGGGATGGTTGCGAATACTGATTGGGGTCCCGGGTTCTACCCTGGGACCTGATTTGATAGTCGAAACCATTCCTATTTCGACTGCGCCTGCACAGAGAGTGTTCCCGGGGCGGGAATTGCATCCTCGCTGTCGGTTGGTCTTGCTGGGCCGGCTACGACGTCAGGCGACTCTGCTTTTTCTGGAGTGTCGTCTGGTAGTCGTACCCACGCCTGACTAGCACGCGACGGGGATGTGAGTCCCGTCCGGAATTGGCCGCGGACCTGTCGCTCCCGGCCCTGGTTCTGTCCATGGTCGGGGGCGATCCTGGATGGACGGCCGTCGCCTCCTTTTGCGAGGCAGTAGTGTCTGCAAGAGAGGCGGCGGAACGGGAGCGAGAGTCCGCCAGCGCACTCCCCTCCCGCCAACGTAGGCCGAGTCGTCGGCGCCGGAGGGCGGGCAACGATCTCCGGCCGCCGTAGAAAGCGGCCGTGGGCGGCCCCTCGGGGGAGGATCCGCCGCCCGCACTATTGCCGCGAGGGAGAAGGCCGCGTGCTGTTCCGCAGCCCCCCTCAACTCCTAGAGTTGTTACAAGAGAGCGCCGGGGGGACGAAACCCTGACCCCTTGGCACCAGCACTTTAGAAGGGGCCCGCTTTAAGACAAAGCGTGGGCCGGCGCCGGCCCGGGCCACGAGATCGGCAGGCCATATATCCGTGGGCCCGGGCGTAGGCGATAGGAGAACAGCGGGGTTTTTTAGTGGGTAGTCGGATGGTCGAACATCTTTTCCGGAGTTCCTTATATCCCTCGAGCCCCCGGGCCGGGGGAACCCGTCAAGAGAGGTTTTTCCCCGAGACCGAAAAAAATAGAAGGGTTTAATTTTTAATTTTTTGTTAAATACCCGTGCGAAGCTGGGACGGGCTGCTAGTAATATATAATATAGCAATAAGTATAAATTGTAATAAGATCACAATTTCTACTGAAAAGTTACTTAGTTTCATTGAATGAGATTTTTCGGTAGATTAATTTTGATGGTAGGTGCCCTACCGCTTGCTTTAGATGCGATGATGTTTTATCTATATTGCTCTGCTATTGTTTTTATTATAGTTACTATATATACCTTTTTTAAGCGTTTGGTTTTTAATTTAAAAAAAAACAGAAACATTGTAAAATAGTATATTTTTTTTATTGGGGATTAATAATTAATCCTTGCCATTTACTTTTAAATTTTTATCCGTGCAGGGGCGGAGAAAGAATACTAACCTCTGTGGCCGAGGTCGGCCTGTCGTAAAAGGCGACAAAACAACCCACCCTAGCTACGTGGTAGGGCCTCAAGCCCATCTGGATGGCGACCACCTTTGATCTTAAATATGCCGCCATAATAATCTTGTCTTGTGTTCCGGCATTAGTGACCCATGTTTCTGTACCCTTATGGGTTAGCAGCGTGTTCGCGATGCCACTGGCGTTGCAAACACCTATAGGTGACGGTAACTACTAAATCCTAAGCGGGCCGTCAGCCTGTCTGCTGTCCTACATCAATAAAAAAAAATTATTTCGTGAACTGTTCGCCACGATTAGGTTTTAGGTGAACGAGAAAGCTAATTTTGAGTTATTTTTCCAAGAATATCGGCTGGTATCTCACCCACACGTGTGATGTTACCTTAGTCAAACGATGATTCAAACGATGCTGGTTTATATAAACAAAATTACATATATAAACAATATATTTGACGTACCCTACAAAAAATAATCCAACGCCGTCTTGTTGAAACCACATGACAATCAGATTCAGCTTGTGTACGAGTATTTTAGACAAAATATAGAAAACCATTGACAGTGATGTTGTTCTCGTCGTCATCTTTGAAGAAGTACGGGCCAATGATTCCTATGGACCACAAACCACACTAAATGATGTATTTTTCGAATCAATGATGCATTGCCAGCTCTTTGTTTTGCTTGTGGACCAAATACGGTAATTTTTTTATTAACTAAACCCTTTCAAGCAAAAATGTGTCATCGCTATAAACAATATTACGAAAAACTCAACTCAAAATTGAACTTCTCGTATGCATCACCTAAAACGTAGTCGTGGCCAACGTTTAAATAATCTTATCTTTAAAATGTAAATGGCAAGGATTGATTTCGTGTTTTTTAAATTAAAAAACATATGCTTAAAATCATCCTTTTTAAGCGGGGCATAACTATGACACTCATCCTCAATACATCCCAGCGTATTTTGTAACATGGGTAGCGTTATACATCTGTTCGGTAGCGTATAACATCTGGTCTGTTTGTAATATTAAAAAAAACCGCTTTTTACTAAGTGCATTCGGACGCATACACGGTACATACAAACTTAGGCTATTTTTATTTTAGAAAAAAAAAATTGTTTTTGTTAAAAATGATGTTTCGGAAATTTTATAATCCAATTTAAGTTGACCTCAGATTTATATCATCAATCATATGAAATAGGGTTCAGCTTAGGCTGGACAATGTAGGTTGAATTTCCAATTTAAGTTAATCTCAGATTTATGTCATCAATCATATGAAATAGGGTTTAGCTTAGGCTGGACTTTGTAGGTTCGAACGTACGTATTCCGGAGGCGCATGGCGTAACAGTTGCATTCGATAATACTGACTGTTTGCATATTTCATTTATATTTTAGGGTTTATAGGGTTTGTAATCCAAAATAAACCATAAGATATATCCAAAAAATTCTGCCCATAGTCACTATTCCACGCGGACGGAGTCGCGGGCACAGCTAGTCTTTAATAAAACTTGATGATTGCACAATGTTTAATAATTACTTTGATTTTTTTCACATTTACTACACAGAGTGATGGAATTCATTGCAGAGATCGTTCTCGATTAATTCAAGAGCTCCAGAAACGTTCGAGATTAAGGCCGACTTGCACAACCAATCACTAAACCGATTTAGCGCTAAACTTATTTAAAGCGTCATTCTGTCCCTGTCACATTGACAACATTTGACAGGGACAGAATGACGATTTAAATAAGTTTAGCGCTAAATCGGTTTAGTGATTGGTTGTGCAAGTCGGTCTAAGAATCATGAGTATTTTATGTTTCTTATTTTTTACCTTTTACCCTTTGTGCACTTATCATAAATATTCGGTCGGTGCGTACCACTTTGAATGTTATTAGATTAACTTTGTCTTTACAACTATGGAGGTTGCCCTGGAAATGTAGATTTTTATTCCGCTTTTTACTGTTTCAACGTGTTAAGAAATGAAATAAAAATGTGTTCTTGGATGACTTACAGTTTCGCGTTTCAATTGGAAGTAGTAAATGTATACAGTTTTCTGGGAATAAACATTTTATTCTCAAAATTACATAATTACAGTAAATTTATTGGCCCTAAATAATTTTCTGTTAAATCCTGACTTAACGAGTACAAGATAATAAATAGATAGATAACTCTTTATTCCTTACTAACACATTTAAAATAAAACTTATAACTTGGACAACACACCAAAAACACAGTAATTACCAATAATAACACAATTAAAAAGAATAATTATGTATTGTACATTATCATGTCACATATACGTGGATTATTAATTAATAACCAGCTCAATTGAGTCAAATTTCATACTTTTGGTACATTCGAATGTAAAGGCGTAGAACCTTTAAAAATTTGCAATTTAATCTCTCCGTTGTAACTGTCACGATTTCCTATTTTTTATTTGGATTCCTTAATATCCCTTATTCACCGTAAATTGTTATTTAAAAATAAATGAGTCACTAATATGTTTCCATGTACATACATAATATCTATATAGACATATTAAGTCGGCGCGCCCATATGAGCATTGGTCATCTTTGGCTGTGTTGTCACCGGAAACTCACGAAATAGTTGACAGTAAAAAGTGCAGTTGAGTTCATATTAGGATTAGCAAAATGTCATAATTGGTAGCTCAGTGGTATTAATCCCAGAGATGAATCTAGAGGTCCCGGGTACAAATCCCGCTGTGGCATGCATTTAGGTACCTTTCATCGCCAAATTGCATTGATGGCGAAGGAAAACATAGCGAGGATATTTACGTAGCGATATCATCCCGTTCTCTTTAGGGGGAGACCTGAAGCAGTGCGACACTATGGGCTGTTAATATACATTTTTTTATTGCTGTAGGACAGCAGACAGGCTGACGGCCCTTACAATTTGGCAGTTACCGTAGCCTATAGGTGTTTACAACGCCAGTGGCATCGCGAACACGCTGCTGTCCCATAAGGGTACAGGAACTCGGGTCACTAATGCCGGAACACAACACAAAGTTATTATGGCGGCATACTTAAGACCAAAGGTGGTCGCCATTCAGACGGGCTTGCGGCCCTATGACGTAGCTAGGGTGGGTTGTGTTGTCGCCTTTTACGACAGGCCGACGCCGGCCGCAGAGGTCAGTATTCTTTCTCCGCCCCTGCACAGATAAAAATACATTGATTTATATTTATAATTTATTATATTACTACTCATACTAAAACGTATTGCATTTAATTCGCTATATTGATATTTAATATCTAATATACACCTAAGTAATAACTTTACTCATATTTATAGTTATGTAAGTGGAAGTTGGTAGCAAAGGAAATTAATAGGGTTACGTAGTCTACTCCGGCTTCACGTATTAGTTTGAGGACAGATTATCCGAAGTGGGAGTTGTGTTGTGCATGAACTAGGCAGCTTTGTAGTTTGTCTTAGTACAGCTTGGTTCGTAGTCTTGGAGCCTTGAAACAATGTCAGCGGCTATTATCTTATTGTTTCGAAAGTTCTAGTAGATGTAAAGTTTAGTAAATTAATATATTTAATTTAAAATAAATTAATAAAATGAGTTCATATCTTTTAAAATATGCAACATATAAGGTAAGGATGTAATTTACGGAAAATTTGGTGTATTAAAAAACATATAGGACATGTATATCTTACACGGACCCCGCTATCATTAAGTAATTATAATCATTGTATTATTAAGTTTTTATATTATCTTTATATATCATGTAGCGCCATCTAGCCCCAAATTAAGCGGCAGTGCTCATGTTTATAGGTACTAGACAACTGATTTTCTACTACTAGACATTTCTTTTGTAAATAAATATATATAGACACCCGCTGGGGTTCCAACGTGCAAAATCTATAATGCTCAAAATTATTAGCTGTATTTACTAACATTATCAAATTTGAATCAATTAAAAGATTAAAACAGCAGATATTTGTTATTGATCTCTAAAAGAATTAAAGTAATCTTAATATAATAATCTTGTAATGGTATTATAATTATAATTAGCATTGAATATACCATAAAAACTGACGAAAACAAACATGTTCTTATTAAATTGTACATCAATAAGTGTAAATCATAATATTTTATCAGGTTTTTTCTTCGTCAACGAAGAGGGGGGTCAGCTACGGGGGCATTGTGATGGTGGCGAAAGAAAAGATTTACATCGCCGGCCTTGGTATTAAGGGTGACCTTAAAATGAAGATTGTGCGGACGGGGGCGCGTATGATACTGCTCCCTGGCTCCGACCAGGGGGCACCAGCCGACGCTCTTGCCGCGCGAGATTGCGAGACCCCTAGGAGTGCGTAAAGGTGTGCATCTCAGACCTAGACGACTGCACTAAGGCGTGCGACGTGGCGGCCGCCATCGCTCGTGTCAAAGCTGCCCCAAGTGCAAAGAGTACGTCCGGCGGAATGCGCGTGGGGGGCGACGGGCAAGACATATGTGCTCGTCCCAGTGGCGGCTGCTAACGAACTGAAGTGGCGGGGCCACATCCCGGTCGGCTGAGTCTCGGCTCTTGGAGAGGTGCTTGACAAAAGAGATCCGAGGTGGTTTAGGTGCCTGGTGCCGGGCCACTTGGCTGCCAACTGTGGGTGCCCCATAAGCCGCAACGACGCGTGTTACCGCTGCGGCCAGCAAGGCTGCGCCACACTGCGTGATCTGCGCGGCAGCCAATCACAGGATCGGGGGTGGCCACCTGTCTTCGCACTGGCCGGCCAGCCAGTGCCAAAGTAAAGGAAAAGGAGGTAGCGAAGACCAGCCGCTTCGTGGCAAGAAGCCACGTAAGTAAAGAAGCACCGGGAAAAGGTGGCCCGCCGTGTGCGAGGCTGGTGCTCACGGGCGCTGTGACGCTGTCTGATCACCGGTACATTCGGTTCAGCGCCTTCGTTCATTAGCAAGAGCATGGAGGCTTTCGGGGTCACCTGGGCTGGAGGTGACCCCGCTGGGTGACTGGCTGCGCTGGACACTTAGAAAGATGAATCGGGAGGTTTTTTTTATTGCTGTAGGACAGCAGACAGGCTAACGGCCCGCTTAGAATTTAGCAGTTACCGTCGCCTATGGGTTTTTGCAACGCCAGCGGCATCGCGAACATGCTGCTGTCACATAAGGGTACAGGAACATGAGTCACTAATGCCGGAACACAACACAGGTTGTTATGGCGGCATACTTAAGACCAAAGATGGTCTCCATCCAGACGGGCTTGGGGCCCTACCACGTAGCTAGGTTGGGTTGTTTTGCCGCCTTTTACGACAAGCCGACCCCGGCCGCAGAGGTTAGTTCTTTCTCCGCCTCTGCACGGATGCACGCACATATACTGTATATAACAACGCATTACCTTCCACTGCTGAGCTCGTGCCTACCCCTATAGGGAACGGACGGTATACCCGCCACGCTTGTTCCCAATGCAACCCGCTAAGGGTTACACACACCGTTGAGCTAAGTCGCTACATGGTGATTAACATTATGCATAAAGCGAGATTAACTGCTTAAGTAGTAAAAGCCCTCGCGGACTCATACCCATTAATTACCTCTTAATTTGTTCTAGTGTAGAACAGACTTCTCTAGTACTCGGTCCTTAAACTCTTTCACAATAAAAATGCCCATAAAAGAAATAATAAAGACTATGTGAAAAATGGTTATTGTCGCCTATGGGTGTTTGCAAGGTTTTTCTCGAGGCCCTGACCGTCGCTACGTTGTCGTGTCCGGGCGACGTACCTCCTGATGACGTCGATGAGAAGGCGACGAACCTGCGGTTGCTCATGACTGACGCCTGCGACGCGGCGATGTCGAGGCGGGGACCACACCGACCCTCGCGCCATATGTATTGGTGGAATGCGAAGCTTGAGCGGCTCCGCGGGGCGTGCCATTAAACTCACCGCCTGTATACTACAGACTCCAAAGACGGAGTTGCTGCGAGGTGGACAGAGCAGCCGCGGAAGCTCGGCTCTACGGGGAGTATCGGAGCACGAGAAATGACCTCCACCTCTGTATCCGCGAGGTGGATGCGGCGGCGTGGGCGGACCTCTTGGTCACTCTAGGTCAAAATCCTTGGGGGCGACCCTACAAGTCGGTGCGAGGTAAACTCCACCGCCCCCGCTGACTGAGAGTCTCCCTCCGTGTCAGGCGGACGGTTTCGTCAGCGCTGTGTTCCCCACAAGGGCTGAGCACTCGCCTCCCGCCATGGCCCGCCTCACTGGGATGAGGTGGATCTCAGCGCGGACACAGACCCCGTGCCCAAAGTGGACGGAGTAGAGTTGAAGGTAGCGATGTTGCAACTGAAGGCCAAAAAACCGCCCCCGGCCTCGACGGCAATCCGGGGCGTGCGTGGATTCTGTCCCACGACGTCCTGGAGTCCCGAGTCTTGATTCTCTTTGACGCGTGTCTGCAGATGGTCTAGTTTTTCCGCAGATGGAAAAAGGGAAGGCTGGTCTGGAGCGCGAAGGAAGGGCGCTAGACGGACTCGCCGAATGTGAGTGCCATGTGCTGTTCCGCGGCCCCCCTCAACTTAAGCTGATACAGAAGAGCGCTGGGGGGCGAAATCTTTACCCCTGGCGCCAACACTATATGTAGATGAGTCTCGCCCCGACACAATGGACGGGCAGGCACCGCCCCGGGCCAAGAGATCGGCAGGCCACATATCCGTGGGCCCGGGCGTAGGTGATTGGAGAATAGCGGGGTTTTTTAGTAGGTAGTCGGATGGCCGAACATCTTTCCCGGAGTCCCACATATCCCTCGGTCCCCCCGCGCTGGGGGAACCCGTCATGAGAGGGTTTTTCCCCGAGACAAAAAATAGGTTTTGGCTTCGTATTCCATTAAATTAACTTTCTATTTTATTTTGTTTATCACACTTGCATTGGAATTGGATTTTACTAGGACAAATTCATTCTGACCGAGAACTCCGAAAAGAAAACCGATTAGCGCATTTATTGCCTATTTCGACTATCTAGTACGGTGTTGGGGCCATATTTTTATTTCTACCCAGAACCACACGGGGAAACGCATAAAAATCATTTTAATAAAATTATTCGGAAATAGCAATATTCCCGGTTATATTTTGTTGTGTTAGTTTTCCTTGACGTGTCGCAATGAAACTGATGAGGGTACGACCACCGGAGACGCGCCACGAGGCCACAATACACAGAAAGTATGATGTATGTACACAGTACACACGTGCTATAATGAAAAGGACCGACGTGGAATACACTAGGTATTTTATTTACACTCGATTCTACCTTAACAAATTGTATCCAGACGACTCGTGTGCGTGTGATATTTTGACCTCTTATGAAGTATTTTGTTATTTATGTATCAAAAATAATTTCTTTTAGAATTACACGTATATGAAGTACTCCGTGTCATAAGTCATTAGTTCACGAGTTTGGAAAACATAATAAGGATTTTAGATGATCTCAGTTTCATAATAAAACATTATTTTATCAGATTTTAGCTTGTTTTTTTTATCATTGTTGGTAATTTGGCTACTTCTCGCCAACTGTTTTTAATATCTGATAAATGTATACAATCATTCAAATCAAATTATAATTGTTTTAAATTATTAAAATTTATTTAATAATTTAAAATTTATATAATATAAATTTTAAATATAAAATTTACTTTTAGAAATAATTTTGATTTAGAGTTTTTGTCAATAGCAGCTTAATTAAAAACACTTTAATTATTTATTTTATTTTGACGACTCCCCAAAAATCCTTATTTATAGCTGAGAATCAACGGATTAATATATTAAGAATTTGAATTAAATATATTAACCATTCAGAATTTATCAGTGGTAAAAGGAAACAGCTTAGTATTTTCCATTCTCGCCTATCGGCACAAAAAATGCCAGGCATCTAACTGCACTCGACGTCAGGCTTGACCGCAATAAAGCGAGCAAACGGAAAGAAATTTTCATCTGCTTTTCCATTTCATAGACAAAGTTGGTACCGTCGAGTAAATATTATTTTCAATGTTAAACCTATAAAGTCGTATCAAGGAAAACAGGTATTATATTTAATTTTTTTTTTGTTTTAGGATAGCAGACTGACGGCCCATTTAGAATTTAGCAGTTACCTTGGCCTATGGGTGTTTGCAACGCCAGTGGCATCATGAACACGTTTCTGTCAGTCTAGAATAAACTGTATTATAGCGGTTTTTTTTATGAATTAGAATTAATGGTAAAAGAGAACGCAATTTGGATATTTAAATCAACTTGTCTACTTTAAGTACCCATACTATTCAAACTCTTATAAGTTCGTCTTCCTGAACGATTTTACGAAACTAAAACATAATTTTCGCGTAATCAAATACAATTGTTCAGAATTTCGTATATTTACACATGCAAATATACTCGCAATTGTTATACCTTCTTAAAAGCGCTTAAAAGAGTCCAATGCGGAACGATTCTCTCCATGTTTTTGTATTTTGAACACGGCACAGGCATTATGTTACATACGTCACAACAATGTCCCGAGTAATATCGTGTGTACCGGGGGACATAATATTTTAAGTACTTTATACAGTTTGCATTGTAGAATACAAGCACGAGTGTACCTGCTGAACATTAGTTTAAGAATTTTGCTATTTACCGTGGCATTTTATCATCAAGTACATGCTCTTGAATTTTGTACGTGCGATGCTTAACAGAGACTAAAGGTCTTTTGCATACTTAGTCTGTTTTTAAATTTGTTTCAATTTAAAAGGTTCAGAATAAAATATTCTGTATTCATGTTTGGGGGTATATTAAATCATTAATAAACGTAATGTAAAAATCTTCTAAGGTTATACCTTCCTTTTAAAATATTCTTAGTTATTATTTATTATAAGGTAGAACCGGATTGCAGTAATCACATTGAGTCTTAAGGAACTTGGTTCCAAAAACACTATTGAAAATTATTTCAACAAGCAAAATGATAAAGTGTGCACACTCCATAAAAGCTGCACAAGTGGTTGAAAACTTGAAAATTGGACATAATCCTGCTGCATATGTAGTTTGAACGGAGTTGTCATATCCAGAGATATAGAAATCCGCTTGAATCATTTTTTTTAAACGTATACGATATTCTTTTTAAATATTAATTTTCCAACAAGAATGTACCTGATCACGAGACACGAAGTATAGTTGTTCAAAATTTTTTCTCGTCTCTAAGAAATATATATGTACGAGTACATTATACATGTAAGTTTTTAAAATATTACTTTTGCTTTAGCTTCCGCGTTACTCTTATACATAAACTAGCTGACGCGGCAAACGGTTTTCTGCCATATAAACTTGTAGTGGACCGAATTGTGAAAGTAAACTATTCATGAAACAGCTTCAATACATACACACAAAATACTTCATGGGATTCGGTCCAGACTTTTAGGACTTCAGGCATATCCACACGCAATGAAGAATTATAAACACACGCTGTCTCATCCAGATAAAGGATTTTAAAACAAAGTTCTTTTGGACTTCGTTCCATAATAAGATTTTGTAGAAAATTTAGTCTTCACGCTCTGGTAATGCATGTCATGTCTTCGTCTTATAAACGAGAACTTATTAGCTTTTAACTGAATTTCTACCCTGCTCCGTCTTAAATTTTCAACTATATTGTGATTTTTATTATTTAGACGTGATACAAGCGTACTAATGACGCTTGAAAATATAATGACACTCCTTTCCAGCAAGTAAATGTGCATCTATATATATTTATAGTTTATTGTGTGTAGCTGAATGCTTCGGCTGACTTCAAACTTCTTAATAAATTCTTAACGTAATCTAATTAACTGAATATGCCTTTGGTATCTAAACACATATTGCTGTCTGTTTTAGAAGCTTCCAGTTAGTGTATGTACATAGTTGCAAGATTTGATTTATTTTTAATAATTTTAATATATTGGAGTGTTAATTTAATATATTGAAGTGTTATCTCCATTCAAGGGCGGAGTAAGAATACTGACCCGGCCTTTTTTTTTTGGTGTCGGGGAAATACCTCTCTTGACGGGTTCCCCCGGCCCGGGGGGACCGAGGGATATGTGGGACTCCGGGAAAGATGTTTGGCCATCCGACTACCCACTAAAAAACCCCGCTGTTCTCCTATCGCCTACGCCCGGGCCCACGGATATATGGCCAGCCGATCTCGTGGCCCGGGCTGGCGCCGGCCCGCCCTTTGTCTTGAGGCGGGCCCCTTCTAAAGTGTTGGCGCCAGGGGGTCAGGATTTCGTCCCCCCGGCGCTCTCTTAACAACTCTAGGAGTTGAGGGGGGCCGCGGAACAGCACGCAGCCCTCACCCTCGCGGCAATGGTGCGGGCGGTGGATCCTCCCCCGAGGGGCCGCCCGCGGCCGCTTTTTACGGCGGCCGGAGGTCGTTATTTGACCTCCGGCGCCGCCGACGTGGCCTGCGTTGGAGGGAGGGGAGTGTGGTGGTCAACTCCCGCTCCCGCTCCGCCGCCTCCTTTGAGGACATGACTGCCTCGCAGAAGGAGGCGACGGCCGTCCATCCAGGATCGCTCCCGACCATGGACAGAACCAGGGCCGGGAGCGACAGGTCCACGCCGATTTGGGCGACGAGGGCGCGGCGCTCCTCGCGCCACGCAGGGCACACGGCGACAGTGTGGTTCACCGTGTCCTCCTCGTCGCCCGCGCCACAGTGGTGGTACCCCGACGTCATCTCCCGCCCTATGCGACACAGGTACCTCCCGAAGCAACCGTGCCCCGAGAGGACCTGCGTCAGGCGGAAGGTCAGGGCGCCGTGGCGCCTTTCCAGCCATTCGGCCAGGACGGGCCTCACCGCTTCGATGGTGGCGAGGCCCGCGCTAGGGTGCGCGAGGCGCTCCTTCCACTTCACCATGAGCACCTCGTCGCGCAGCTCCGCCCGCTTTACCTCAACTTCGCGAGGCGCGGGGCGAGAGCCACGCTCGGCCGCGTCCCGGCGCCACTGGTATAATAGCGCCAGGACCCGGGCCTCGAGGTCCCATGGTGAGGATCCGGCCAGCAGGGAGGCCGCTTCGAAGGACACCGTGCGGTATCCCCTAATCGCCCTGACGGCCAGGAATACTGACCCGGCCTGTCGTAAAAGGCGACAAAGCAATCCTAGCTACGTAATATGGCCCCAAGCCCGTCTGGATGGTAACCACCCTTGATCTATAATTATGCCGCATGGTAACCATGTGTTGTGTTCCGGCTTTAATAACCCAGGCTCACGGCAATTCGTGAGCTATAAAAAAATGTCATATACCGACAGTAACGGAAAACACCGTAGACGGGCATACTGTACGTTCCCTTTAGGGGGAGACTTCGAGCCCAGCAGTGGGACGCTAAGGTCTATCTACACTTTGTACTAAAATATTGGAACGGTTTTGTCTAGCCTGATAATAATGCAGCAGTTATTATCTAGAGTGCGATTTCTGATTCAAACCAAATTCTGTTTCGCGAATCGGCTCAAAAGATTTCGTTCTGAGTATTGACAGTAAAATATTATATATAGAGCTGTCCCTTGATATTGCGTAAATGTTTCACATTGCTATGCATAATATGTTGTCACTGTCTCCGCAACAGTAGTTGGGTAAAGTGCTAGAGTTACTTTTACGAGGGAACTCGGTCCAACCGCGACAGTCTGTGTCAAATACGTTGCCCTCTTTTACGGTAATAAGTTTTAATATCCCCGTTCGTGACACTGATATTTTACTGTTACTTACTATAAATTTTGTAATAAGTTGAAACAAAATTTTTACTGTACGTGTTATGTTTGTTAATTATTTTTAACTATTTGATCCGGCAAACGTTGTTCTGCCGTATACATTAAAATATCATAGCCTATATCATAGGTCCAAGGTACAATCCATCTCTATACATAAATCAAAATTATTTCAGAGGTTTAGGCGTGAGAACGTAACAGTGAGACAAAGTTACTCTCATATTTATGATATTACTAGTTGACCCGGCAAACGTTGTTCTACCATATGAATTTAATAAAGTAGCCTATGTCCAATATAGTCAATGTCCCAAGGTCCAATCTATGACTATACGGAAATTAAGCAGGTTCAGCGGTTTAGTCGTGAAAGCGTAACAAACAAGCAAAAAAACAAACTCACTCGCATTTATAATATTAGTTAGGATAGTATGGATGTGTTCATGTACATAATATGAAATCTAACAATTCAAGCGCCATACATCTCAGCTCATGTTTTTCTAATATCAAACAAATGATCACGGAACCTAAAAATAAATGAACTGGAAGAATTCACACAACGCCACCTAGTATCAAAGTAAGTAGCATAGTACTTGTGTTTTGGGTACTAGACAACTCCATACATACTTTTTTTTTTGTAAATAAATATATATATATCATACTTAAACATCCAGACGCGAGACGGAAAACGAACCAGT
The DNA here is from genome assembly GCA_963693495.1 of Malacosoma neustria. Taxonomy (NCBI): domain Eukaryota; kingdom Metazoa; phylum Arthropoda; class Insecta; order Lepidoptera; family Lasiocampidae; genus Malacosoma; species Malacosoma neustria. Next base: position 15,511,652 of record OY856383.1, read on the forward strand.
GACTTAAAACGTAACGAATTGCATTAGCCGTTACATCACGGTGGTCGTCAATACATCAGAAATACCATAACTAGTTAAGATTTAGGCACAGATTTCAGATAATTAATTTTTTCTATTATTTTTATACATTTTTTAGTAATGCTGCTTGAAGATAATTGATAACACTGGTCAAGAGTAGTTTTGTTGCCCTTGACATAAGATTGATTTGTGATATATTTATGCTCACAATTCATGAAACTATCAATGATATTCGAAGATTTGCTCTATTTTTTTTTAAATCTTGATTTTGATTTAACGCTATAAAATTCTTAAAAAAATAACATTATATATTTATAATGTATTTTTTTGATTAGTATGCATCAAAGTAAAGGGACAAGAAAATGTTGAAAATCCATGTCATACTTTATTGATAACACATTTTATGAACTTTTCTTCTATAATTTTTAGGGAGCAATCTCTTTTTAAAGACTAGCAGTAATCTGCCTTCATGTGGCAGTCCCATCTACCTTAATACCTTTCCTCCATTACTTTTAGATCCTGGTGGAAGTGTTCTCCTTATTCCTCACTATAATTTCCCAATTTACCAGGAAATCTATCAAGATGACTGCGGAGGAAGTACAGCTTTATACTCATATTTAAATTTTTAAAGATAATAAATCTTTTTTTGCACATTTCATCATAATTTGATGCTTTATGGTTACCTGTTTTTTTTGTTGTAGGACAGCAGACAGGCTGATGGCCCGCTTAGAATTTAGCACTACGTCGCCTATGGGTGTTGTTTATAATTATTTTCATGAATATATTCGTGAACTGTAAAAACATAGAAAATCGTAGCGATATCCTGGGCAACAAAAAAAAATGTTTATTTTTGTAGAGCTGTGTAATATATGAATAAGTTATATAAGTAATCTTCGATGTATGTAGAGTGCAAAGCTTTTGTTTCAAAAATCACGACAAAGTTCCTTCCGTGTCTAAATTATAACCAAACGAGATGCGTATTGAGGGACGGGTCGAAGCCGTTCCCCCAAATAGGTCAAGGTGGTTCTTATAATGAAATTTGTGATTATGACAAATTGTATCAGAGTAAGCTTAGCACCTGAGCATTGTTATTGAATTTTGCCTGATGTGTTTACTTGTTCTATTTTTTATTGTCTTTAACATTTTTCTTTAGTCGCCTATTCAGGAGATGTGATCCAGCTTTTCTCCTTTGACGAAGGCTATGGTCTTCGGCATCCCCAATCGTGACATTACGATTGCTTTACGATGATATAATGGGGCATGCCCATAAAATTATTGCCTATGCAACTAAGCGGTTAAATACACTGTGACAATTCACACTGCACTACCTTGTCCAAAAGAACACTGACTTTTGCAGCCACGAGCGGCATATCGTATAGGCGAAACAAATAACCCTAGTTAGATGGTGGGGAGCTCCAAGACCATTTAGGCGATAACCACTGCTGGTCTCCAAATAAATCGCCATAATAACCTTGTGTTGTGTTTTGAATAAATGACCCAGGTTGTTTCCCCAGTAAGCCGGCAATGTTAGAGGTGCTTCTGGTGTTGCTAATATCTCTAGGCTTGCTGTTAAGTGGGCAGTCAACCTGTCTACTGTCCCACAGAAATATAAAATCAGATATTGTGTTACGACTAGGCAACTGATTCATTACTTGGTAACATTAGACATTAATTAAGATTCAGTGTCGGTATGGGATTCTTGCAATTGTTTCTTATGTACATCGGTAATAACATCACCATAAATGAAATTACATGTTACTTACTAAAATATCGTCTCAAACGAATAAAATAATTTCCAATGTACACCTGAATGGGGACAAAAATTAACTAGAAGCTAAGTATTTTAATAAACATTGCGCTGATTTTTCTATTCTTTATTCCTATCTAAGATGTAAAGATTCCATTCTGCCTTGTCACCCAAAAGAGTCAAATATGGATAATATACTGTTGAAATTTATTCAAAGAGCCATCTTTAACATTTGATTTGCCTTAGTACGAGACATTGTTACGGAAATAATTACAGATAATAAGTAATATTCAAATAGTAAATGAGCCGCATGCGACTCGCGAACCACCTGTTGCCGACCACTAATCTAATTCGAAACACTGTGGACAAACTTTCTCTTATTTATGTTCTTAATCTGTATTGAAAATGTACAAATAGATGTTTTTAATATCGTTATCCGGCACTATTGTCAAATACACCAATTTCTTATTAAGCTCAAAGCGGGCACATTTTGTGGCGATTTATTACAATGGACCAATAGCGGTGCAATACAATTAGAACAGTGGCAAATAAATATCTCCAACGATCCTACATAGATTTTCCTTTAGAGTCGCACTATAAACATTTATTGAATGCGGGTACCCAGGTCTATTGTGTTTAAATTTTTGAACAGATCTTGGGATTGTGCGAAGATTATTTTTGGGAGATTTCTGCGTCTTTTGGGTTAAGAAAATAATAATTATCGACAGTGAAAGATGATATTGCTTTAGTAATCCATGTTACTAATATTAAATGTAAAATTACCTGTCTGTTACGTTTTCACGCCTAAACCGCTGAACTAATTTTGGTCAATTTCTGTATAGATACCGTTTTTTAATTTACTCGTATATGGCGGAACAACGCTTGCCGGATCAGCCCACGCTGATCCGGCAAGCGTTGTTCCGTCATATCCATATATAGAAGTGTTATTCAAAATACTCATTTTGAATAATACTTCTTTTTATACATGTAACGGTACACTTCTTGGCATTATTTCACTACATGCGGGGAGAGTGGACTTTTTTGCCATTCGGTCTTAGTTTTTGGTCTTTGGTATTGTGTTCAAGATATATTCTAAAGCATTTCAGTTCTTTTGCATTGCAAAGCATGATATACGAGTATTTTTGTATGTCTTATATTTTGTGAAATGATATCCTAAGTTCATAATGTTCTAGAAAAAAAAAACTGTGTGTGTCAGCTCCGACGCACGACTGGAGTTTACTACTTAAGTACGATTGTCTAAACATACGCAAAAAGAGTTTATTTAACTGAAAACAGATTAATACCATATGAAAGGGTAAATTAACAAATTAATGAAAATAATATACATATATAAAAAAGTTTTAAAACAGTTTTAAGTTCAACCTAATTACGACATTATCTAACACTTACGATCATTCGTCATATAAAATGAGCAAAGCAATAAATTACTCTTGTCACTTACAAATGAAAAGACATATGTTAAACAACATTTAATGTGAACTCAACCTTAAGTTGTAACAAATAAAGTAATTTTTGCCTTGAGAGATACATCGTTTTGTTTTGTTTAGTGTGTTCCGGTGCACGCGCACCAAAAACGTAACGAGGTCATTCATTAGTAGATTTTACTCTCAAATTTTTCTCATACCGGGCGCCTTATATATGAAAATCGATTCATAAGGAGTAAACTCCAATAATTATACAACAAGCTGTTGTATACTTATATTTTTAAGTTAAATATTTAAATTAAATGAAAATGTGCCCAGTGCAATGTTTGAAAGATTTATGAGCTATTTATTTTTAAGGCAAATACCTGTATGGGGTCATCCGTCATCCAAATTACGTCACACGTTAAAGGGGGTGGTTTTGTCTTCAAGTTTTGTGACGTCACATACTAAAACGCGAAATTTATATATGTGCATAAAAAACCTTTAAAAATTTACGAAGTCCATCTATATTTTATTAATACTTTAGCACTCTCGCTATTTACATTGTATCTCACGCAACAACATTCAACTTCAAGAGTGGCGTAGTATGTTAATGCAAGTGAGACAGTAAAATTCACGAAAGTTCTGAATGGTAAAGGTTTAAATAGGTTTAAACCTTCGGCGAGTGCTCGCTCGCTTTCCTACCTGCCTACCGCTGAAGTGCCTAATTTACCAGTAATAACTATAATATGAAGTAGTGAGTCCAAAGTCCATGGACAGAAGATGGTTAAGTTTTATATCTTTAATTAACATAATTAGTCGTCTATTGCTTCAATTGTATTGTAAGACAAAAACGAAAATAACTTTTTTCTTTTGATAATTTTTAAATACATGCATAAAATTGAAAAATGTGTGACATCACATCAGGGAGGAGGGGGTTTTCAAAATGTGACAAATTGTAATAAGGGCGGGAAGGAGAGGTTAAAATGCCCTAAAATTCATGTGACGTAATAACCCCTATTGATTCTGGCATAATATTAATAATTGTAAATATTTATAAACATGAAGGCAGAATAAATGCAGTTGAGATGAGAGCGTTAAGAAGTATGACAGGAGTTAAAGTGAGTGACAGGATAAGAAATAGTGAGATAAGGAAATGTTGTGGTGTGAAAGAAGACGTAGTGACAAAAATTGAGAAAGGTATGCTGAGATGGTTTGGCCATGTCGAGAGAATGAATGAAGAACGATTGACGAAAAAAGTGTATAAAGCGAGTGTGAATGCAAGTGTTGGAAGGGATAGACCTAGGCGGACGTTTCGAGACCAGATCAGGGACGTCTTTAGAAAATACCAGGTCAAGAGTACCCTAAACCGAAGGGCATGTATGAAGGGAATAATGAAAGTGGACGAAGCGAAACAAGTATGTAAGGATCGTAGCAAGTGGAAAGAAGTGAACTCTGCCTACCCCTACAGGAAAGAGGCGTGATTATACCTAGTCAGGTCATAAATTCTGTCACATGTTTAATGTAAAATAATTGTAACAAGTTTATTAATTATGTAACCATTCATATACCAAAATGAACTTAACAAAACATAGATTCTTATGACATTAAAGTTTATTCAAAATGACCTCCGTGATTTTGAATACAAGCCTTCAATCTGCGCGGCCAGTTGTCTATCGCAGCACGAACGAGGTCCATGTCAATATCGGCGGCTGCCTTAATCAAGGATGTCTTGAGTGACTCCAAATTGGGATGAGGCTTTGAGCACGCCTTTTCCTCCAAGTGTTGCCATATCTTGTAATCTAACGGATTCAAATCTGAACTGGAGGAGGGCCAGTCTTCGTGCCGGATGAAGTCGATTTCATGCGCCGCCAGCCAGTCTTGTGTGCTCTTCGCTCTATGAGCTGGCGCCGAATCTTGTTGGAATACCCAGTGCCTGTTATTGAACATGGTATGAGAAACAGGTTCCACAAGGTTCGTCAGGACTGTATTTTGATACACAACAGCATTCGTTTTTACACCTTTCTCACAAAAATGTACCTCTGTTAAGCCCCAATAAGAAACTCCCAACCATACCATGAGCGAGGATGGAAAATGACCTCGTTGGACACGCGGAATACGGTTGCTCGCTTCTTCACTACTGTGTGCGTACACCTTATCATTTTGTTTGTTGTAGCTCTCTTCTACGGTAAACATTTTTTCATCCGAAAAAAGAATTTCCCGATATTTTTTTTCGCGTACCGCTTCAACAAAGCGCGGCATCTCTTCAGTCTCAGGTCCATTAGACGAGCATTCAAACGATGTCCTGTTTTTCTTCGATATGCCCGAAGCCCTAAGTCTTCATTTAACACCCTTTTCACCGTGGTTCTGCTTAACCCCATCTGAAGGGCCAACAGTTTCTGCTTACGTTTGGGATTTCTTTGAATTCGTGCCTTCACAGCTTTTATCACTGCTGGAGTCCTAACAGACCGAGGGCGACCACTTCTTGACCTGTCATCTACACTAGAGTCTTCATTGTATCGTTTGATGGTACGATAAACGAATCTTTTGGTAATATTCAAATTTTTCAGTATGTTAAAAATTTGAATTGGCGCGTAACCGCAACGATACAACGCAATAACTGCAACACGGTCTTCTTTAAGCGTCCACTCCATATTTAAAAATGAGTAAAATTCTAAAAGTTATACATTTTTATTTTCATGAACAATTCGAAATTCTAATTCAATAAACTTTTTTGTGGCCAGCATTCTAAAAGAAAAGTTTTTACTGTGTGACAATACTTATGACCTGACTAGGTATGTATGTATGTAAATGTTTTCACTTGTGTTTACTCTGATAAAATTTTACTTACCCCGCATTCCTCCCAATCCCAAGTAGTAGCGACGATAGTGTTATCGTAATGCACGAGAACATCGCATTCTGTTGCTATATTGGAACGTCTATGGGGGAGGTGTGTGTTTTATTTATCAATTAATTGGGGTCTGGTTAGACCCGCCTGCGTGATCGACCCTAAAATTGAATTATTTTCAGCTCGTCTCAACCGCTCAACAGCCTCCCCCCCTCCCCCCTCCTACGGGTGATCCCCGAACGTCGAACGCCTAGAATTCCGCAATTTACATAGTTGCGTTGCGGTGTAACGGAGTAAATTTGATTTATTTAGACACGACCGTAGTAAAATGTCGTTATGTTTTTTTTTTCACGGACACTTTTGTTCAGCTTTGCTTTCAAGGGTTTTCCTTTTTTGTAACATAACGGGGTTTTTTCTTGTTTTTTTTTCTTTGTTATATATGTACTACATGGTTGTTTAAGTTGATCTTTGATTCTTTATATAATTTTCTTAGTGGGCACGTCTTTTTGTTTCTAGATGTGTAAACTGATTTTATTATAACGATTCGCAGGCTAAAGTAAATAAACCGTAATAATTTTAGTGTTAATTACCTACAAATTATAATTACGTCGATGTCCTACTAGGTCGAGATAATTAACATGTTCCTTTTATTTATATTCCATACAAAGGTCAATTAATTTGAGTACTGGGTAGAACTAAGAACAGTGGGGACACATTTTGATTACTAATTTTAAAACTAGTGCTAATAAATAATATTTTATCTACACGTAGTTTTTGTTTCAAAATAATAGTTTAGGGAAGTGTTATTTTGTATATTAATTTTCGTTCGTTATCATCATCCCAGCATTAAATCCCGGTTGCAACCTAGACTCGCTTCGGTGACCGGGGTCTGCTTTTCAACTTTTTCTTCTCCACTTCGCACGGTCTTTGGCATCCCTGGTAGTCAATCCAATGGCACGCATATCACCCCTTACAACGTCAAGCCAGCACTTTTTGGGTCTACCCCTCCTGCCGGGGCCCGGTGGAGGCGGCATGGCCAGACATTTGTTTCCCACGTAAGCATCCGGTTGCCGTAAAACGTGGCCGTACCAACGCAGCCGGCACTTCTGCAATTTATCCGCAATGTCACGGACATGAAGACAGATTCCTAGGAAATTATGTTGAAGTAAATAAGGTTTATGTCAGGAAATTAACTTAGCCGACTTAATACTAAAATATTAAAAATATATTGCTTTTCGTTTAAAAGCAATATATTTGCTGCACAGGTATCTCAACATTATTTCTCTCGTTATTATTTCTTATTGTCGTTCAAACACTAATGTAGTTAATACTATTTCTTCTATTATACATGGGATATTTTGGAAACGGTCTCATAAAATTTCTACGCCGCTGGCAACGGTCACTCCTACGCTTCTACCTGTGTGACAGCACACATGCTTAAAGAAGCAAACTATATAAATGTAACGTATTTGATACACATACGTACATATAATCACGCCTCTTTCCCGTAGGGGTACGCGGAGACCACTTCTTTCCACTTGCTACGATCCTTACATACTTGTTTCGCTTCGTCCACTTTCATTATTCCCTTCGTACATGCCCTTCGGTTTAGGGTACTCTTGACCTGGCCTTTTTTCAAGACGTCCCTGATCTGGTCTCGAAACGTCCGCCTATGTCTACCCCTTCCAACACTTCCATTCACACTCGCCTTATACACTTTTTTCGTCAATCGTTCTTCATTCATTCTCTCAACATGGCCAAACCATCTCAGCATACCTTTCTCAATTTTTGTCACTACATCTTCTTTCAGACCACAACGTTTCCTTATCTCACTATTTCTTATCCTGTCACTCAATTTAACTCCTATCATACTTCTTAACGATCTCATGTCAACTGCATTTATTCTGTTTTCATGTTTCTTCTGCCATACCCAACTTTCACTTCCGTACATGAGTATCGGAACCAACACCCCCTCATGCACAGCCAGACGAGCCTTGTTAGACACCTTCCGACTGTTCATAAAGCTACACGTAGCTTAATACACTTTTCCATTCGCTGAATATGGTGCGCCATGGTGAATACTTTGAGAAACAATAAAAATTACTATAAGGTTCTAGTTGTGTGTTTTTTCTTCAAACGACAAAATTTAAAAGGCATGCCTCGTATTTGATATTGTTCTTCTCTTCAGTTCAGTTATGTCTATTAACCACACAAACAATTTATTTTCTGTGTCAAAAAAACGTGTAAGATGACATAATTCGGTAAATCCATTAGCTTTGCGACGCTATAAATCCTTTTTTCAGCTGATCTCGTATCGGCAACGGACGGTTCTGTCCCCTGTTTCGTGTGAAAAGAGCACATGCCGCATTAAAAGTCCGCCAGTTTTGAGCTGGGCCTAGGCGGCGGTGAATGAAGGCGGGGGTGCGGGATCCGCGCAGCCTCCGACGCGCCTGGACCACCAGCAGTCTTAGTCGCGCAAGGCGGGCTCCCACACGTCGCCCGGTACACCTACCCAATTTCAATAGTGACTATTAAACGTGTGCGAAACTTCATTGTCGTTGTAAGTAAACGGTTGCTCATAACCATGCAACTTGTGTTGTTTGCCCTATATAACGAAATCGGCTTTTGCAATAATTAAATTACAATTAAACTTTTTAATAATAATAATTACATTTGAGGTGTTGATTTGAGGTATTGTACACACCGAACGTAATCACCTGTGCTGTCTAGAGGTCGTGCCGCGTCTTAACTCGGAGTGGCAATGTGCGCGCCAATCAAGTGTACTATTCATGGCTACCGTCAAATTCATTACACTACGGACTGCTTCATTACGTTTTATGGAGCTGGGTTTTAAACAAATACATTATAAGGAATTGTTTTATCCCAAAGCTTTATAGTAATATACACAAATCCGAACGATATTTGTATTATACGTATTAATAATTAAAAATCCATATATTTTTTTAATAATTTAAACTAGATTTATTAAAATAAAATTAATAAATAAAAGTATCTGATTTAAGGATTTCTTTTTATCGAATGAGTTTACTGAATGAGTGTTACTGAATAACGTTTTTCTCTTATAACGAAGATTTGTGTAGCATACCAACGTCCTAATTTCATGGGGTTGGACCTTGGGCAAATGGCCAATACTGCAAGAGAATTTCAGGCCATCGAGTCCGCTTTAGCATAACATTGTATACGTAGGGTATGCGGAAATATATAGTTGTAGCTACGTCACCTAATTTAATTTCGTATGATGGCTTTCAGTAATTTCATCTACTTATTAATAAGCAATGTGATAAAATAGTAAATAATGAATACACAAACAAGTTGTGTATAAAATATAACTAATTAACGGTAGCTTTTTTTTTATTGCTGTAGGACAGCAGACAGGCTGACGACCAGCTTAGAATTTAGCAGTTACCGTCGCCTATGGGTGTTTGCAACGCCAGTGGCATCGCAAACACGCTGCTGTCCCAGGGTACAGGAACTTAGGTCACTAATGCCGGAACACAACACAAGGTTATTATGGCGGCATACTTAAGACGAAAGGTGGTCGCCATCCAGACGGGCTTGAGGCCCTACCACGTAGCTAGGGTGGGTTGTTTTGTCACCTTTTATGACAGGCCGACCCCGGCCGCAGAGGTTACTATTCTTTCTCCGCCCCTGCACGGATAAAAGCTATTGTATACACGTGGTTATGTGAAACAAGTAATACATACGTATAGGGCCATCCCGATACTTTTGTAAAATGCCGCAGAAGGCAACAAATATATTACTAATTTTTTCAATTCACCTGCCTATAAAGAGCATTCCTTTGTTGCCTGTGAATTAGCAAACACCTTTCAGATTCTCTTCTCGGTGTTTTATGATGGCAAATTGTAGTCACCTCTTGAAAGATTTAATTTTAAATTCGTATAAATTTTTGTGATTATTCATTTTTTGATCATGAGACTGGGAAGTGCTAATGGCACCATATAAATAAGTAGTATAGCCTTGTTGCAGTATACTTAATAACGTACCTTGGATCCCGAAGTTCACCTCGCAACCTTAATATAAAGGCACCGTGAAAATAACAAGACATAACTCACTGTCGTCAATATCATGGGGCTGAATAAGTAAATATATTCTGATCATTCACCTAGAATTACTTAGTCCCAAGGTAAGCATTGAGGCTCTTGTGTAAGCATGCCTCTACACAATTGATTACTATTTACTTTTCTTAAAAATAAATACATAACACCGAGACTCGAGATGGGAATCAAACCCTCTGACTATTACTTTTACGTAGGTGGCCGCCATAACGCAACTGTAATAGAAAATTCTGTGCCAATGCTTCTGGTTTCCATCTGCAGGTAAAACATATTTTGGACTACGAAGCTTTAAAAAAACTTATTAAATTATAATTTGTCTTAGACATATTAAAAACGAACACCTTGAAAAACACCATCAGTAATCAACGACAGTATTATCTGCATTCCTACTCATATACTAGAAATTAAGTTCAAAATTTAATTTCAGTGAATGTATAATTTTATCAACTAGCAAGCTGTGCATGTCAAAACATGCAATACTCTTTGTGCCACTACCCACATATCGAATGGGATTGGACTCTAAGTCCGTGTTAACTAATGTAATCCGCCAGTATGTGCAGAAACTTCGTCCCTATATATGTATCTTAGGATTTAGCTTTTCTATTGCAGTAAAGGTTTTTTATATCTTTCGGTAGTATTCGAATGATTATTTTATAGCTCTGTTATTCCGGATTTATAAAAAAAAAAAACACAAAATAACACCGCATTTTTATTATATCAATTTCATTAAATATATTTCCAATAAATACAATTTTCTTCATGTAGAATAAAGTAAAATTGCATTTATAATTTCTTCTACGTTTTATACTATTAATTAGTATTTTATATTTTATTAATAACTATTTCAAAATCCTTACTAATAAACTGTCAACAAGCTTATAACCTTCTAGTGCGTGAAATCGGTCATTTGGTTTACCGCGTAGATTTTCCAAATCAAACCGTGTCTTGTCCCAAATATTTTGATTTATGTTTTTCTACGTTGTTATCCAACTAAAAATGATAGTTGAAATGGTTATTGTATTTTAATGTAATTAATCTACCATGCAATGAACCTATAGGTCGTAGGTACCTGGTAGGTAGCTTAGTGGTATTAAACACGGAGACCTATCTAGAGGTCCCGGGTTTAAATACCGTGATGGCATGTACCGATGGTGAAGGAAAACATCACGAGGAAACCTACATTACCGGTACGAGTAACCCGCCAATCCGCCTTGGACAAGCCTGGCGGGTAGATTCCCTCTAGAAGAAGGCTCAAGCCAGTCACTGAACGGGGTGTCTATGATCTGTTATTATAATGAAGCTGAATGCAATGGGTAAAAATAATTAAACTTAATAGTGCTTTAAAGCGATTATACGTTCCCATTAATTTACAGAGCTCTTAAATTTTCAAATTAAAATTCCTCGTCGAAACTTAATTCGACTCACAAATATAACCTTGTTAGATTACCCTCTTCATGATGGCTTTCCGTGATGTATACAGAGTGGACACAATCTAATGCAGGACCGGTGTCTCATTTTGAGAATTTCGTTTTCTGCGGTTCTACGGATGTTAACTCTGATAGGGATACCTTTTTGTTAATCTCGGAAATGTCACACGGAAACATTGTTTTTCATTTTATGGATTACCGAGTGGTTCATTTTCTGTTGATTTTCGTAGGTTGAATTTAAATTACCTTAATGATAATTCTTGTATTGATTACTGAGTATAAATGAGCATTACTATTGATACCATTATCTCTGCAATGGGATTTAATCATGCAGAAATGAATAATAAAAGTTGTGTTTGAAATTCATATCACTTAGTTAATCAACTCGATAGTTGAAATAATAAAATTACATTATATTAGCGAGCTTGAAAAAATACCTTTGGCAAGTCTGTATGGAATTTATGTGATGGAATTTATGTGAGATCTTGCAAACGAAGGGTTGTCGTTTTGTTCCTGACAGACTAGACTAGACAGATTATTATAATAAACCCACCTCTGACATTATTTTTGTAATAATAATAATAATCGAAACTCAATCACATTACAGTGTATATCCTCAAACTAATTATCACTGTACCATATGAATATATATGAAATCATAATGGATAAATCTCTAGGGAACACCCATATTAACTGAAACTTCGAAGTCCTTGTGATTTGAAACATAAAATGATGTGTAACCACTCGACGAGAAGTTTTCAAGATTGGTAGAATTACGTAATTTAGATGGGATAGAATACTGATATGAATTACATATCTTTACAAATAAATCAAATTTGAGTGTCTGTTTGTAATATTAAAGTACCCGCTTTTTACTAAGTGCATTTGGATGTATACACGGTACATATACCAAAACAACATTTTTTACAATTTTTGTCTGTCTGTCTGTTTGTTCCGGCTAATCTCTGAAATGGCTGGACCGATTTTGATGGAACTGACTGGCAGATAGCTGATGCTCAATTTCAGCACTCCAAAACGTTAGTAGATTAGAATAGGATCGACTTCACCGAATAATTCGATAGATCCCAAGTAAAAATAAACTTGCCATTCGTGGCGGTTCTCAATTGTTCTTCATGAAGTGGTCGAGCCGGAAACGTACGCACCTCACAGGAGGCGCGTCTTCGAACACGCTGCCACGGCTGATCGGCCCCGCTCCCACGGAGTTGGAATGTCTTGATGTCCGTAGTGTCTGTCAAGTCGTCTTAGACAACAACTGCCTTAGCTTTAAGAAAAAAAAAGCCGCCGCCTGTAGCTTTCAATTATTCGCAGCGAACGCACGTATTCCAGAGGCGCATGGCGTAACAGTTGCATTCGATAACACTGTTTGCATATTTCATTTATTTATAATTTAGGGTTTATAGGGTTTGTAAATACATATCATTCTTTTATGTGTGTTTTTCGTTTGATTAGTTATCTTTTATTTTGGTATAATGTTCTAAAGAAAATCATACACCAAATATTGTATATAAAGAAATTTTTCAATATAAGTAATATATAAAATTAAAAATAAATAATAAACAAAAAATGCTACTAAAACTATATGGAAAAATATGTACAAAAACTAAACATCGATTCATAAAGTAGAAGAATTTCATTTAAATTGGCATTGGTATTTCTTTGCGCGAAATACAGAATTAATAAGTTATCGTAATCCAAAATAAACCAAAAGATATATCCAAAAATTGCTACCCAAAGTCACTATTCAACGCGGACGGAGTCGCGGGCACAACTAGTGTGTATATATATACGCATATATACAGCGTTTACATATATACGCCATAAATATAAATAATCTAATATTTAAAAATTATAACTATATTATGCGAAGCTATACCAGAACACAGTGAGTTTAACAGTAGTCTATATAATGAACTATAGTAAGCGTGCAAGCTAAAGAAGATTAAATCTTATAATATATCAATATTTTCTTAAACGCCCTACTAAAGAGTAGTACGTAAAGGCGATAAGCGTTGGAGGTATTGAAAGGATTCTGTACGCCCGAGTGCTCCCGTTTGAAGCATTAAATGCGCTTAGCTTGCTATCTTAAGTTCGCCCTTTAGTGTGCTAAATTACAGCAACAATCGTCTCAATAATGCGCTTGAGTGATTTCGACAATGAAAGTTTTCACAAATGGTACGGAAATTTTGCCTGATTAATTTGTTGGCGAAAAATTTCGCTTCGTAAGTGGAAAATGAATTAAGAGAAGCTGAAAATACGACAGTAGAGTATTCGTTAGCATTGAGTTTAGCATGAAACGTGTCATTTTGAAATTAATTCTATCATAATTAAGATCTTAGACGCTATCCAAAAAGCACTTGAATGATATATCTTAGTGATGTCCGCGGCTTCACTTTTGTTGATCTGTTCAGTAACTAATATCGTCGTTAAACAAATACATTATATTTATAACACGATAATAATTTAAATACTCTTCATAAAATCAGACTATAAAAGTTCCATCATAACCGGTCTAAATTATTTAGATATTAGCCAAACAATTATACAGACAAGCGGGTAGACAAGAATACTTTTTTCAAATTAGTCGTTATGGTTATGTTAAAAGAACCGTAAGACTTACAGTTCTTTCATATGTATTTAAGAAAACGCTTATAATTTCACATTACAATAGACACTTTAGTTTTATACTATTGAAAACAGCAGTCAATTCGGCTACTTCGTAATTTCGATCTAATCTAGTATGTGAATAAATTATGGTATGGTCCCATTCAATTTTGGTATTTAAACTATTGGTTTAAATAATATTCTTTAAATCAATTTATGTATATATCTATATTTTTAAATAAATTCTATTTTTGTGTAGTTCAACTAAAAGGAATCTTCATCATTTTTAGTGTATGGACTACTTTCTAAACCACCACTTTATCCGATTCGCTACATCAAGAGTGTGCCCTAATTCTCTACGCTTTGCGAGGTATTATGGGCGATATTAAAGAAAGAAAGGATCGTTCGTAAAGGCGCACCCTAAGGCAAAGTAAAGTACCAACGTTTACTATGAACCATGACCTATTTACTGCATCAGCTATAGCACTCATATTTCTATGTAAACTGACTTTATTGTTAAAAAAGGTAATCTATTTTTTCTGTATGAGTTGAGCATTTGTCATAAGCTCAATAGGGTAGGTATACTCCTCCAACCTCTTGAAAGATTTATGCTTATCGCAATTTTCCTCCGGACTTCTGTTAGTTTCCCAAGACTGCGCCATTTTTTATGTAAATGTATTTATATTTCAAATTTTCTTTGTACATGATATTAAGATGTTTCTTGTAATTACTTAATAAAAATATAATTAAATGAAATACAGACATCTAAAGAAAAACGATATCAAAGATTGACGAAAGCCAATCTGCATCTTTTTCTGTTCCGTGTCTCACAAATGGAGGCTTGCCTATTGTGTTTCCATCAAATTATGTTAACTTAACCCCGAAAGAGCAAGTACTGTAGTTCCGCTAGTCCCTACAAACCGGAGCACGCATCAAAATTTTACGATGCGAAGGCACGCAGCATTCTCTGATTTATTTTCATTACACTGTTCATCCGGTGATTTTTCATCCCAGATTGGGACGGACACCGTGGCTGAAATTAATAAAGTGCTGTCTGAAGAGAAGAAAGGGGAATCAGCCTCGTGAAATTTCATATTTAACGTTTCGGCAGCCAAAACTTTTTATCTACGGGTCCGGAGAATTTGGTAACGAACGCTTGATGCAAACTTCCGCTTACTGCAGATATATATCTCGTCGTATGGCAGTAGCTGGTAACTGATGACCCACTGACCCAATTCGCAACTGCACTCAGTCCGTATACCTTATTATTTGTTTCGAGATCTAGCCACGATTTGTGACCTACCAATTGTTCCATTTCGTCTTCCAAATCACCTCCATATTTATTTGAAATACGAAGTCGTTACTTATGCCTCGGTTTATGTTTTCTTATTCTATTTGTTTTCTGCCCTCGATGCTGCCGGTCTTTGTTGATTTACTATTGGTGAACCCTGCAGGGAAATCAATAATAACATTATGACCTCCCGGAATTTGTATTCATAACTACAAATATGCGTAAACATGTTTGTTCCTGTAAATATGCTTCTGCGACTTGTCTATCTTGTAAGTATTTGTCGAATCTCTCTAATCTAATTCTCTTTTGACCTTTTTTTCGGTATAGTTGTTTAACTTGAATACTTTATTTTACTCCGTTGTTGTACGACATATCTCAGTTTCGCTTATTTAACCAGTTTGTGTATTTTTAAACAATGATGAACGTAACGATTAACGTACATGGATACGCTTGCGGAGGTCAGGGTTTCAATTCACGTCACGCGTTTGGGTTTATATTTAAAATATGTATTTATTTACAAAAGAAAACTATATATGTAGTACATTAGTTAACTAGTACCCATAACACAAGTGCTATGCTACTTTGGGCTTATCAAGACGGGCACGACCTTCAGGAATGAAGAACACGACGAAGAAGAATGCTACTTTGGGACTAGATGGCGTTGTGCAAATTATCCCAATATTTAATGTCGTAATTTGATTATAGTATATGCACATGTTTTCGTTGTGTGCTTAACTTCAATAAGAAACTGGAGTCATAAACGTAACGATTCGCCAATCTTTGACTTGTCAACAAATTCCCGTTTAGTAACATCATAAATGTATATGGAAGTAATAAAAAAACTGCTTTCGGCTCACCGTTAGGCCCCGAGGCTATCTTTAATTGTATTTCAGCAATTGACGTAAACGATGCGATTTAATTTAATGAACCACATTTAGGTCAAGGATTTCTAACAGTAGTAAGAAAAGATAGAATTTAAATTTCAATCGCCTTCCTGACTAAATTAATTTCCTTTTTAGAAAATTAAACTTAATTTCGAGTTGAAAATATTTCAATTGTAATAAATTCGGTTGGTGAAATGGAAGTATTAAAGCCACTATTATCAGATAACATGTTTATAATTTCTATTTCTTTTTTCAAATATCTTATATCTTTAAACGAGCAATTCTTGTGTGTGTGTGTGTGTGCATATATATATATAAGTATATATATATATATATATATATATATATATATATATATATATATATATATAATTGGAATCTCGGAATCGGCTCCAACAATTTTCATGAAATTTAGTATACGGGGGGTTTCGGGGGCGATAAATCGATCTAGCTAGGTATCATTTCTAGAAAATGTCAAAAGGTGGCGTTTGAGTAGTCCCAATTTAAACTGAAAAATGACTCTTCCTGACATCTATCGGCGAATAATAATACTATATTTTTTTTAAATGGCTTTAACGACACAACAACACTAAAGCTATTCCAGCATATGACGTTGTAACACGTAGTCAATGAGTGTTTGCTTTGAGGTTAGACTAAAAAAATCAATTGTTAATTTCCAAAAAACACAATTTATAAAAAAAATACCAAGCAAAGCTCGGTCATCCGGATATTAATAAGTAAAATACGGTCATAGCTCGGTGGTACGTTCTTTCGTTCCATGAAATATTTCTTGCCTTCAATCAATTCCCTACCGTAGTAGGAACGATACTTCAATTTTCCGCTTCAAGAACACAACCCACAGAAAGTGTAGGTGAGAGCATTAATTTTTTCCTCTTTCCAATTAAAAACCAGTGCAGCTAAACATAGCCTCTTTTACCGGTTCAGAACTTGAATATTTCATCCTGCCAGTCTTGTGGGAAATTAGTGTTGGGCGCACGAAACTATTGCACTCTAATTTTTTTTTCGTCCGTATTTTTGTTGTAGAAATATTTTTAAGTTAGAATTTTCGAATTATTTCATATTTGATCAAAATATGATATTTTGTATATTTTTTGAACTTATTTTTTATTGCTGTAGGACAGCAGACAGGCTGATGGCTCGCTTAGAATTTAGCAGGTACTGTCCCCTATGGGTGTTTACAACGCCAGTGGCATCGCGAACACGCTGCTGACCCATAAGGGTACAGGAACTTGGGTCAATAATGCCGGAATACAACACAAGGTTATTATGGCGGCATACATAAGACCAAAGGTGATTGCCATCCAGACGGGCTTGAGGCCCTAACACGTAGTAAGAGTGGATTGTTTTGTCGCCTTTTACGACAGGCCGACCTCGGCCGCAAAGGTTAGTATTCTTTCTCTGCCTCTGCGCGGATGAAAATCTCTGTCTTTGTTGCTTAAACAATGAGTATTGTCGTTTCCAATTCTCATAATATATGAGTTTAGTATATTATACAAATATATTCGTATGTACAAAGCAGAAGCTATTTACGAAGTTTGGTACTATATCGTTGGAAATTTGACTCAGGAAGTACACGTTCGACCCCTTCGTAACTGTGGCTTGCCGCAAGCGAGTGTAGTGCCATAGGCGACTCTATTATATTACTTCCTCCCTTTTGCGTGCGTGAGATTTTTATTTATTAACGCCCCTACCATCTACAACGCTGTTCTTTACTACGTGTCTCTGTAGTCTATTCTTCACGCTGTAAATTTCCGAAATAGTACATCTTAATGCATTTTTAAATTCAATTCCTTTTGAGAGAGGCTTAGTGGAGATTAGTTTTGTTCTGTGGCATACTTTGCCTATATAAGAGGAATATTTTTTCTCACTTTAGTAATAATTCCAACTTTATTAGTAATATGTTTTGAATTATTAATAATAAACACAGACTTGTTAATCTTTTCCACCCTTATATTTGTTTAATGTATGTTTGCTAAAGATTTTGACGTACAAAAAATTACCATGTGACAGTTTACAACAACTGATTACAAACTTTTAGGCCACCTTCTGGTGCAAGCTTTTCGGAAAAAAATGTTCCTGAAGGTTCTTCATGAGTTATATACATAGTCATAGAATATTAGCACGTTAGCTATTCGTATCGTATTTAGTTCTCTCATTTTTTTTCCATTTCTAGGCTTAATTATATCCTCTTACCGACGTAATGGCTATTTATTTTCATTAGTGTCCAAGAACGATATTAGGTACATCGTTTTAGGTGTTGTGACAACACATTTCTAATTTGTATCGCGTGTTGCATGGAATAATTAGTGCCGTGCAACGGATCTCGTATTCACATGCCATTATAGATCATCACATGCCATAAATCAAATGGATAACAGACGTTAGAGGCTTTTAAGGCCTGTAATTCATTTGATATATCGGTAGGATAAATATCGCTACCAAAGCTTCTTTAAACTGTTAAGCATTTTAAAAAATGAAACTATATAAGAAAACATTACTATATTAATATAATGAAATAATGAAAAAATAATATACAATCAGGTCTATCGTTCTTTATCCAACACCTTTAGTCCTTATCAACACGGTTTTTTGAGAGGTAGATCAACTGTTACTAATTTAGTTTTGCTCAATGACTATATAACCCTAAATATGGACAGGGGAAAACAAGTCGACGTCATATACACAGATTACAGCAAGGCATTTGATCGTATTAAGCACAGTACCCTTCTTTGTAAGCTTGAGAATATGGGCATTCGCGGAGATCTGCTGAGATGGTTTTCTTCTTATATTGATAATAGATCGCAGGCTGTCGTCTTGAATAGTTATATATCGAGTTGGGTGAAGATTCCAAGTGGAGTTCCACAGGGCTCCTTGCTCGGACCTCTTCTTTTTATCATTTATGTCAATGACATTGAGCACTGCCTGCGAACATCTAAGCTATTGTGCTTTGCAGACGACATGAAAATCTTTACCACCATATCTTCTGTCGATGATATGTATGCTCTTCGGGATGACTTACTACGTCTTGAACACTATTGCTCTAT
Organism: Malacosoma neustria; assembly: GCA_963693495.1. NCBI lineage: Eukaryota > Metazoa > Arthropoda > Insecta > Lepidoptera > Lasiocampidae > Malacosoma > Malacosoma neustria. Next base: position 15,531,075 of record OY856383.1, read on the forward strand.
CAACCAACTAGATCTAAATCCTCTTAAATGCTCCCTCGTAACTTTCACACGAAAAGAGAATTTCATTTTTACTAATTATTCACTATCTGGTCAGGTCTTACCAAGGTCTAACGGCATCCGTGACTTAGGTGTGTATCATGATAATAAGCTAGCGTTCGACGTCCACATTGATAATATCGTCAGGAAAGCCTCTCAGACCCTGGGTTTTATTATGCGAATTTCGAATTGTTTTAATGAGATTAAAACTTTAAAAATTTTATACTGCACTTATGTCAGAAGTCACTTAGAATACGCATCTCAAATATGGAACCCTCGATATCACAAATACATTGACCGCATAGAAAGTATACAAAAGCGGTTCGTCCGGTATTTATGCTTTAGAATAAAGACCCACTATTCTAGCGAATTATATTTGGACCTCTGTAAGAAGTTTCATCTTTTACCACTTAAGGATCGACGAGATATAGCTGACTGTACACTTCTTTTAAAAATCATTTCGTCTGATATAGATTGCCCAGATTTATTAAGCAAAATCAACTTTAACGTTCCGGCCAAGTCTGTGCGTGTCAATTTTCCAATAAATATACCTTTCAGTTCTACCAACTATAGGCAAAATGCATTCCTAGTGCGAGCAAGTAACTATTTAAATAATGTCAGTAAGCAGCATAATGTTGACCCATTTGGGATCAGTATTTCGGGAGCCAAGCGGTGTCTAAGTAATAAATTTTTCTGTGACTAGTTCTATAGTGTAATGCAGATTTGCATATCTGCGTGTTAGTTATTCAAGATATTATTCGTGAAAACCTGTAATTGGCTGTCTGATAATAATTTCAAGTATTTTTTCATGTGTATTAGCTGTAGGTTTTCCATCATTAAATAAATAAATAAATTAAATAAATAAATAAAATAAATATGTGATGCCTATAAATATTGAATTATCGTCTATTTACTTCCAATTCCGTTGGCATTAAAAGTTTAACTCGGGAATTCCTGCGAAACTTAGTAGTTAACTACGTGTGGCTTAGCTTAGTCGTTTTTGTTAGTTATGCACGGCTCTACCCGACCAGCGTTTGAGTATATCAAAATTATACTGTAGTCCTATATAATATTTTAGTATTTATTGTGAAATACTCAACTAACACGAGTTTTACACTGTTTATCAACTCAATATTTTATACTCCATTTAGAATCCAACCACTTGTTATTGACACCCCTCATAAATAAATCTATACAAATAAATAAAATTGGAGGGTCTGTTTGTAATATTGAAATAACCGCTTTTTACTAAGTGCATTCGGACGTATACACGGTACATATACCAAAACAACATTTTTTCAACTTTTGTCTGTCTGTCTGTTTGTTCCGGCTAATTTCGGAAATGGCTGCCCCGATTTTGACGGGACTTTCACTGGCAGATAGCTGATGTAACAAGGAGTAACTTAGGCTATTTTTATTTTAGAAAAATTTTTTTTGTTAAAAATTAATGTTTTGGAAATTTTAGATTCCAATTTAAGTTGACCTCAGATTTATGTGATCAATCATATGAAATAGGGTTTAGCTTAGGCTAGATATTGTAGGTTCGAACGTACGTATTCCGGAGGCGCATTGTGTAACAGTGGCATTCGATAATACTGACTGTTTGCATATTTAATTTATATTTTAGGGTTTATAGGGTTTGTAATCCAAAATAAACCGTAAGATATATCCAAAAAAATCTGCCCAAAGTTACTATTCCACGTGGACGGAGTCGCGGGCACAGCTAGTTTAAAATAAATAGTGTGTGTGTGAAATTCACTTGACTCTAAGAGAGAATGAGATATATGTAGAGTATTAGAATAATTTGTAAGGTTTATTATTTTTATAATATTTTTACCAAGCTCAAAAATTGTTATATATTTTATTGCAAAATATTATATTTATAAAAGCTACGAAAGCCTGAACAAAGAGGATTCCAAGATTATTGGAAAAACTGTATACATGTTCTATCTCATTCTCGCAGGCTATAAATATGTCTCTTTCTGGTGTCGCTTTTTCGTTTCATCGAATTTTCAAATCGTAACTGTGGTAAAGAAGTTTAACTTAAAAAAAATCAGTTTAATATGTGCTTACAAGGTTTTTTCGTTTCAAATCATATTTTGCACCTCATAAGAAGTATGTTTAAGAGCATGGAGATACAAGCAACGCTTCTTTTAGTGTCATCCGTCTCATTTTATTTTATTATATATTCTTGGAGACAGTTCATAAAAGTGCCAAATTTCTATTATAAAAGTCCGTGTTTGGGTTATTGAGTAAAAACTCAAACTACCACATTTATAATATTATTAGAATAATGTATACATACATACATACATACACACACACCTAGAGACGGTTTACTATGAAATTCCGAGCCAATTCAGCGAGTCGTGATTTGTCTCAGCCTAAATTTCCATTTGTGTGGTTGCGGATTTCGGGCGCTTTATATTCCGTGCACCTGCAACCTTCACATAAATAATTATGGATTGCGACAGTTGCGAGATATTTGTTGGTATAGAAAGAGTATTTTATTTATTTCAAGTAAAATTGCATTCAGTTTTTCCATGATCAATAACAATTGTTCAATTTTATATAGTCTTGATATTTTAAAACTTTTAAACGTTACTAATATGTTTGTTTATATGTATAAAATAAATAAATCTGATCCCTTCAAGACAGCAATTTAATTTTTATATCACTGTTATAATTGTTGACGAATACGTCTACTTGGGTCAAACGATCCAGTTAGGCAGGTCCAATTTCGCGAAAGAGGTCACTCGGCGAATCCAACTCGGATGGGCAGCGTTCGGGAAGCTCCGTAAAATCTTTTCGTCCCAAATACCGCAGTGTCTCAAGACGAAGGTTTTTAACCAATGTGTGTTGCCAGTGATGACATACGGAACGCAGACGTGGTCGCTAACTATGGGCCTTATGAGAAAGCTCATGGTCGCTCAGAGGGCAATGGAGAGGGCTATGCTCGGAGTTTCCCTGCGAGATCGAATCAGAAATGAGGAGATTCGCAGGAGAACGAAAGTAACTGACATAGCCCGGATGATTGCAAAACTGAAGTGGCAGTGGGCTAGGCACATAGCTCGAAGGACTGATGGCCGTTGGGGCAGAAAAGTCCTCGAATGGCGACCGCGTACCGGAAGACGCAATGTTGGTAGGCCCCCCCACAAGATGGACCGATGATCTGGTCAAGATCGCCGGAATAGGTTGGATGAGGGCAGCGCAGGACCGATCATCGTGGAGATCTTTGGGGGAGGCCTTTGTCCAGCAGTAGGCGTCTTCCGGCTGAAATGATGATGATGATCACTTTAGAACGACAGATTATCACGTCAGGGGAATCGCTAACACGTTGTCATCCGCGTAAAGGAACTGGAACCTGGGTCACTTGTTCCGTAACACAGCACGAGGTTATTATGGCGGCATGTTTAAAAACCAAATGGGGTTGCCATCTAAACGGGCTTGGAGCCCTACCGTCTAGCTAGGGTGGTTTTGTCGCCTTTTACCGCCGGAGCCGCAGGGTTCAATATTCTTACTCCGCCCCTGCACGGAGAATCATTTCGGCCATTTTCGAGTACACACATTCGACACACCAGAACATTCTATCTAATATATTTGATTTGACTTTGAATAGTATTGAATAACTTACAATATTAGTTGCCTATTGAAATTACGTTTATCTTTGTTTAAATTTTGTTTACTACCTGAAGTGTATAAATGCATCTCGGAAAAAAATCAGTATAATAATACTCTCAAAAGAATTATAGCAGTCGCAGGCGTTAAACTTTACGGAGGAATAAATAAACAAAGTATGACTTTATTTGAAGTTTCAATATATCTATGGTATAGAGTTAGTCGTCAAGGTGTATAGAATACCTCGACACCTACAAGTCGTTTTACCTCACTTAGGAGATTGCCTACACAATATAATTTGCCAAAAGTTTGCAATGTTGGCCGTGATTGTAATTTAATTATGTAAGTATATTGCATTAACTCGATTTCGTTTTAGCAAGTGATGGAGTCTTGTGATTTTTGTGTTGGTGAAACGAATTGTGAGTCTGGTGACAGAACTAGTGATTACAAAGCGTGACAGAGTGTTTTGCTGAGACGTTAAAGAAATACGAAAAAGCGGGGCATTAGCGCGTTCGCTCGAAAGAGAGGATGCACTGGCATCAATCGCGGAGACGCTAGCAGGCGAGGTAGAGGTCATTGGGAAGGGTGTCGGGACGCGAGCGTGACGACTGGTGCCCGCATGAGGCGCGCCGCCATGCGTTGACGTGCCAGCGGCGCTGCGCGTGCTGCGGCGCGGCGCGATGCCCCTCAGGGCCTGACATGGAGGAGGGCGGCTACTGGAGGCCGTCTTGTTCGACGCTGTCGCTAGCCGAGCACCATGGTAGCGCGACGCACCTTTGCGCGAGGCACGCGGCCCAACCTGCGCGCCTCGCGCATCGTCATCCCCCCCATGCACACCACTCGCACGCGCATCAGCACGCGCATGCGCACCATATGCAGCACGCGCAGCACACTTCGTGCCCAGTGCATAGCCCCTTCAGACAACCGACGCCCGAATATTGTGCAGCCCATTCACAGGTTTGTGTATTAAATAAGATAGTTTTGTATGAAATAACACGTATAGTATTTTAGATACGTAAGTCTATGTATAACCTCCATTTGGAGTCTATTTTAAATCAGTTAGTAAAAAAGTGATAACTTACACAGACCGGCAAAGAAGAGTGATCTAAAATTGAAATCCCTTGAATATTGAAAACAAAGTAGTTTTTTATAATTACAATGTCTTTCTATCGTGAACCCGAGGTCATCTGAAACTAATGTATTACAAGAGCCTCGTTCGAGACCCGAGCAGATTTTCAATGACTGCGATTTGCATCTTGCACGTTTCCTCTTGAGGCCAAGGCCTTATGTAAAAAGAAATATTGAATTTATGCATGCTTTACGTCAGAAGCAAACGTGGTTTTCTAGTGTTTCTTTATTTATATCGAATTATGCAAAGTACTTGTTCAAATCAAAATGTCCTAATTTCTATGACGTGGCCTATAATGCAAAAGCTTGTCTGTTATTTTTTAATATTTTATTTTTCGTTTATATTAGCGGTTAATCCTTTTGTATCATAAGTATGGTTGGAGTCCGGGTTCTGATTAACTGACACAAAATTTTACTTTAACTGGCTCTATTGTTGAGTATCAAATTTTAAACCCCTAAAATGTTCAGCAACTACACTACCTGTCAGATTCATTTAAGCTAGTCTTAGTTCTTACAAAGATTTTGGAGGCTCAAATACACCTGAAAACAGTATTACAACACCCAAGTGTTAGGTCTTGGAAAAAGTTCGTCTTGTTCTTTCTGATAAATGACATTAGTACAGATAGCTATAAAGAAACAAATAACAGCGTCATTAGTATTTTATTTTATATTTGGGACTAAGTCATCATAATTCCTTTATGCCTAGTTGTGCATACCTATCGAGAGGTAATACAAAGCCTTATATGAACTTACTCCTATCACAAGCTTTTGATGGAATTTTTAAGTAGATACCAATTACAAATACGTACGTTGAGTGTATATATATATATATATATATATATATATATATATATATATATATATATATATATATATATATATATATATATATATATATATATAGATAGATAGATAGATAATACTTTATTGTCACCAACTTAACCTAATGATTATAATACAAGTTAAAGAGAATATTGTAAATATTGGAGACAATGGGCGGCCTTATCGCTTTAAGCGATTTCTTCCAGGCAACCCATATATACCCATATATATATATATATATATATATATATATATATATATATATATATATATATATATATATATATATATATATATATATATATATATATATATATATATAACTGAATCGTTTCGGACGAAATTTCATCTTTACTCTCATAATAAGAGCGGAATGTTCAATTGAAAAAGTTTTAACAAGTTCGTGTTTTTTCCTCGTCATATGTATGATGTTAAAAGTTCACAGATCGGTTATACCAGCTGCTCTTGATTGATGGTGACCGACTATATAATGTGACGTAATGCGTGGAGATTGATGTCTGCAGGAAACCGTTCGGATTCCACGATTGATAGTTATGGATAGCCAAACACAATTTGACTTTCTTTATTAAGGCACATAGATATTAACGAGATATCGTTTATTAAGATAAAATATCCGGATGACCGAGCTTTGCTCGGTATTTTTTTTTTATAAATTGTGTTTTTTGGAAATTAACAATTGATTTTCTTAGTCTAACCTCAAAGCAAACACTCATTGACTTCGTGTTACTTAACAACGCCATCTGCTGGAATAGCTTTAGTGTTGTTGTGTCGTTAAAGCAATTTAAAAAAAATAGTATTATTATTCGCCGATACATGTCAGGAAGGGTCATTTTTCAGTTTAAATTGGGACTACTCAAACGCCACCTTTTGACATTTTCTAGAAATGATTCCTAGCTAGATCGATTTATCGCCTCCGAAACCCCCCGTATACTAAATTTCATGAAAATTGTTGGAGCCGATTCCGAGATTCCAATTATATATATATACCTAGTCAGGTCATAAGTATTGTCACACAGTAAAAACTTTTCTTTTAGAATGCTGGCCACAAAAAAGTTTATTGAATTAGAATTTCGAATTGTTCATGAAAATAAAAATGTATAACTTTTAGAATTTTACTCATTTTTAAATATGGAGTGGACGCTTAAAGAAGACCGTGTTGCAGTTATTGCGCTGCATCGTTGCGGTTACGCGCCAATTCAAATTTTTAACATACTGAAAAATTTGAATATTACCAAAAGATTCGTTTATCGTACCATCAAACGATACAATGAAGACTCTAGTGTAGATGACAGGTCAAGAAGTGGTCGCCCTCGGTCTGTTAGGACTCCAGCAGTGATAAAAGCTGTGAAGGCACGAATTCAAAGAAATCCCAAACGTAAGCAGAAACTGTTGGCCCTTCAGATGGGGTTAAGCAGAACCACGGTGAAAAGGGTGTTAAATGAAGACTTAGGGCTTCGGGCATATCGAAGAAAAACAGGACATCGTTTGAATGCTCGTCTAATGGACCTGAGACTGGAGAGATGCCGCGCTTTGTTGAAGCGGTACGCGGGAAAAAAATATCGGGAAATTCTTTTTTCGGATGAAAAAATGTTTACCGTAGAAGAGAGCTACAACAAACAAAATGATAAGGTGTACGCACACAGTAGTGAAGAAGCGAGCAACCGTATTCCGCGTGTCCAACGAGGTCATTTTCCATCCTCGCTCATGGTATGGTTGGGAGTTTCTTATTGGGGCTTAACAGAGGTACATTTTTGTGAGAAAGGTGTAAAAACGAATGCTGTTGTGTATCAAAATACAGTCCTGACGAACCTTGTGGAACCTGTTTCTCATACCATGTTCAATAACAGGCACTGGGTATTCCAACAAGATTCGGCGCCAGCTCATAGAGCGAAGAGCACACAAGACTGGCTGGCGGCGCGTGAAATCGACTTCATCCGGCACGAAGACTGGCCCTCCTCCAGTCCAGATTTGAATCCGTTAGATTACAAGATATGGCAACACTTGGAGGAAAAGGCGTGTTCAAAGCCTCATCCCAATTTGGAGTCACTCAAGACATCCTTGATTAAGGCAGCCGCCGATATTGACATGGACCTCGTTCGTGCTGCGATAGACAACTGGCCGCGCAGATTGAAGGCTTGTATTCAAAATCACGGAGGTCATTTTGAATAAACTTTAATGTCATAAGAATCTATGTTTTGTTAAGTTCATTTTGGTATATGAATGGTTACATAATTAATAAATTTGTTACAATTATTTTACATTAAACATGTGACAGAATTTATGACCTGACTAGGTATATATATATATATATATATATATATATATATATATATATATATATATATATATATATATATATATATATATATATATATATACATACAAGAATTGCTCGTTTAAAGATATAAGATATTGCAGTCACGCCTTCATGTTTTATTATTTATTCCGTAGCTTTATCACTAAATTATATTTTAGATGAGCTGCAATTGAACATTAAAACTTTTATTATTAATAACAAAGAGAACATAAAAACGGTTCAGAGCTTAAATTAGTCGCAAATGTACTTTGTAATGAAATTTATTGCAGAGTAATATTTTCACTTCTGTTACCTCTGTTACTCATTCTATGCTTTTATGTTACACAAATAATAACCTATTTGTAATTATTTTAAAACATTAGTGTTGTGGTTGGTGTATGACCATGTGTTCTTTTTCATCATTTTCTTTAGGACACTTCTACTACTCTATCACTTTCCTTAATAGTCGTAAAAGACAATAAATCAATGACGCTTGCTTTCTTTTCCTTTTGGAATTGACAGGTTTAGATTTCATTTAACGTTATTTCGCTTTAATGTCAAACGCCGTAAAAATATTTCTTAATTCTTCTTTTGTTTCTTAAAATTCCCTTAAAATTCTGTCCAGAAGTTTTGCCGTGATGCGCGCACAACTGCAGACCTCTGTCGTTTTATTTATACAGTCGACTCTCGTTAATTCAAACCTGCGATAATTCGAACCTCTCTATAATTCAAAATTATCATGAGTAAATAACAAAAAAGAAGCAGTTTCACCAATTCTAAAACTGTGCAGTCCAGTAGAATTATATATCTGTGCTCAATTTAATATTAATTATTATATTGTGTCATCCACTTGTTGTATAATATTAATTGGAATTTGTATCAATATAATAGGAATTAATTTTAGCAATAGTATTGTTATAGTCCAAGATTAGAATTTTTCAGTGGAATAATAGCATCAACCAAATAACTTCCAAGTCTGTTTTTGACGCTTGGTAAAAGAACATTAAATATATTATCCGCCCACGCCAAAGCCAAGAATACAATTAAATGAAAACAGTGGAGAAATTCTCGTCTCCAGGCACAGCTATGATTGCTCAGCCTCATTGATAGCGAAAAGTTGAATAAAGCGCCACTCAAAGAAACCTGATACAAAATTAAACGCTTACCCCGCTGTGCAGAACGGGGAGTTAAATACGAAAATTTATCCACGAGAAATGATCTTTTTTAACGTTTTCACAGAGCGCGCTCCGCTTTGACAGTGGCAGCGATGAAGCCAAAATTGCCTTTTTCGAAAGAGGCACCGTGTCGCTCGTTGGTGTGCATGACATATTGTGACAATTATATTAAGATGCGTAAATTTTCTTTAAGTATAAAAAATATGACTGCTTCATTAATCGATACACATCAGTTAATGATAAACAACTGCTGGTCATTTTATGACGTCGTTACCGCTACAGGTTACCAGTTCCTTACCATTCCCATTTAGCTATAAACTAAAATTATGTGCAGATGATGTGTTGTCTCCTAACCGAGACTCTACCTACACTCTCCATCCCATTTGTATCCTGCAATAGAAGTTTACAACTCGCTGCCGCTTCAAATTGCAAATTTTATGATTTATGTATTTACTTAGTTCTACTAATTTGGATCATATTATAAAACAGAACATCCAAAATAGCTTGTCTGGTTTTGTGTTTGTTACTGCAGTGGTATAGTAGAAATGTTCTTCCTCATCCGAATGTATCGAAGCATTTCTCTTATCAGTCTGGGGTTATTACATCATTTTGACATAGAACCAAACCAAAAGGTTGTGCGTTATTTAAAACAATGCTTGAATAAATAATTCCTTTGATTCCCAAGATAAACTCACCTCCCGGAATATAATAACTGTTGTGTACTGAAAATAATGTAATACGTACGTGACAAGATATACGCAACTGAATAAGATATTAATGTGATATAAGATTTGATTTTAGTAAATCAATACTGAATTTCAGCTTTAACTAGGCCATAATAGAAACATGATATTCGAGTTCACTGAAATATCTTATAATACAATATTATGCGTATATGTTGTGTTTGAGGAGATGGTTAATTAAAATTTTAAACGCCTTTAAACTTAGACGAAGAGTAAGTAATACACAAAAGTAATTATTGTAGTCCCAATAATTTCGTAATAAAGACGCATACGTGTATGATAGCTAGCAAATTCAAATTTTTGTAAACTGATACACTTTCTTAAGATAATGAGATTTCTGTTAAATGAAAAGCTTCTGCAGAAGAACCACCCATACGTAATAAATACACCATTTAATTTCAGATAAGTTTGTAATGATAAGAATATCTGAATACTATTTGTAAATTAAAATAAACTGAAAATATAAAAATGATTGCGTAAGAAAGGAGTGCAATGAAGAAAACGTATTTTAGCAAAAATTAGGAACATGCTTAAATCGTATTAAATTTATTTTAGCATGAGTTTTAATAATATTATAATTTAATACCAGATGAACGCCTATATAATGAGTTCGTTAATTATTCGTCGATAATCTGCAAAATGATAAAGATACGAAACATCAACTGAAATTACGTTAATAAAATCAAGACGAGACAACTAATGTCATTTTTTATAATGCAACACCTATTTTTAGCACATGTATCCGGATTTGGTAAAAACAGAGCAAACAACAAAACAGTAAACAAAATAACGCCCAATTTTTAGCGCATTGCAATATTAAATGAATTCCTCTTCCTAGAACTCGTATAAATAGCATAAATGGTCGCCATTTAATTACGTTTGTCGTATTCTCTTCGCTTCGTGTAAGTTTGGAATGTGTTCGTCAGTCGAAATTTTAACACGTTCCCGCATGTATTTCCTCTCCCAGGGGAAATTAAAATCTGTCAGCTGTCGCCGGTCCGTCATTTCCTTTTTATTAAGTGATGTTACAATAACATTATCGGTTTATTTTTGTAGTTCGAAATTAAACTTAGGTTATAAATTTAAATATAAATGAATTTTAATTTATAACCTAAGGTAATGGTTATATATTGTAGTGTAATATAATATTACTTCCCATGTTTTATTTGGGACTTTAATATATTGACCACCTAGTAAACTTTTACGTTTTTGTAGTGAATGTCCGATTTCTGACTGAGTTTTGGTCAGTTTCTGTTTATCCAAATAATTTTTCCTCACTGTAGGATATATTTGTATAGGAAAGAGGAATTCTAACCTTGCGTGTTCCTTCGATGCGATTGCGTCTTGACTCTTGAGGTCGTTTGTTGCTTCGGTTATATCACAACACTTATTACACAGATTATGTATTAGTTACTACGTAAACTTAATAACTCTGTATTTTTTATAACAGTTTATCGTTTAAATTGGTTTAGTTAGAGAGCATTTTTTAAGCGGCGCGATGGTTAGAGAGTAGAAGGAAGAGAGTGAGGGAAGGGATGCGAGTAGGGAAGGGAAATAGGTAGTCGATTATAGAGGTGGGAATAGATGGCGTTAACAACCCCCCCGGCCTAGAGGTTTTCCCTCTAGAATAGTTGAGAGAGTGAATGAGTGAATTAATAAGTGAGTGAGTGAGTTGATAAATGAGTGAGTGAGTTGATAAATGAGTGAGTGAGTTAATAAGTGAGTAAGTATTATATAATAACAAGAGTGTGCGTTAATTAAATAGAGATAAAAATAACGAGTGAAAAAAAGAGTTTATTGAGACGGTAAAGGGCAAACCCGAACTACAGGCCGAATATACGTACCAGACTTTGTTCGTACCTTTATAGTTCTGGTTATATTGTCTTTTCCCGGATATACATTCTCTACAATACCCAATGGCCAACAAAGCGGATGTGAACTAGAATCTTTTAAAACTACTATATTACCTATTTCTTTAGGATTTGAGGGCGTATTCCACTTCTGCCGTTGTTGCAGAGAAGTTAAATATTCTTGGCTCCAACGTTGCCAAAATGAATGAGTGAGTTTTGTTAATAATTGATAACGCGTTAAGCGGTTGTCAGGTATTTGTAATAAGTCTTCAGCGGGTAAATACTTCATCGGAGTTACATTGAGAAAGTGATTGGGGGTTAAAGCGGAAATGTCTGAGGGATCTGAACTTAAAATACATAAAGGTCTGCTATTCAGCAATCCTTCTATTTGAACAATAACAGTAGAGAATTCTTCGTATGTTAAGATTTGTGTACCAATAATTTTAAATAAATGAGTTTTGACACAGCGGACATTTACTTCACAGAGACCGTTAAAATGAGGGCCATATGGCGGACTATGTTTAAATTGAATACGAGATTCTGCTAAGTGATGAGCTATGTAATTATTATGAGATGTGGACTGTATTAAAGTATAAATTTCATCTAATTTGTTTTTTGCGCCAATGAAATTAGTGCCTCTGTCACTATAAATCATAGAAACTGGTCCTCTTCTAGAGATAAATCGTTTAAAGGCGTCAAGAAACAAATCAGAACTTAGATCTGAGACTAGCTCTAAGTGAACTGCTTTTGTGGTTAAGCATACAAAAAGAGATATATATGCCTTTTGACTTTTAATACCTCTGCGGCGAGCATGTGTTATAAAAAATGGTCCTATATAATCGACAGATGTGAAAACAAAAGCTTTCACCTGCGAAACTCTAAATTCGGGAAGATCTCCCATTTGTGGTGAGTGAAACTTGGGATTTAATCTAAAACATAAATTGCACTTATGGACTCTTTGACGAACTAGATTTCTAGCTGCAATAATCCAGAACTTCTGTCTTAGTAGCGCGAGTAACAATGAGGGTCCAGTGTGGAGATTATTTATATGGTAATGTTCGACTATGAGTTGCGTTACGCGCTCTTTAGCGGGAAGAATAATAGGGTGTTTTTGACCGTAGTCTAATTGCGAGTTACTTAAACGTCCACCGACTCTTAATATGTCATTATCTAAAAAAGGGTGGAGTTTAATTAAAGTTTTAGAACAAAGTTTATTATTTTTTAGTGCTATTATATCTTGCAGGTAGTGTTTATTTTGAACATAGCGAATAATATAACGTTCTGCGAAATCAAGATCTGACGCGGTAATTAAATCTTTAGAGTTTATAAGTTTACAAAATCGTAGTACATATACCATAATGCGAAGTAACTTTGACCATCTAGAAATGCGATCAGAAAGGATTTGAATGGGATGTAGAGTGTCAGAGGTAACTTTACTTACTGTTAATGTAACAGGTTTAAATTCAAAAAATTGACTATTTGTATTTACTTGGAAATGTTGAATAGGCCATTGAGAAATAGGAGATGAAACCCATGGAGGGGCATGAAACCAGAGATTACGAGTTAATAGTTCTTTAGAAGTTATAGGACGAGAAATTATATCTGCGGGATTTTCCATGCCATTAATATGGAACCAATGTTTGGCGGGAAGTTTTAAATTTATATCTGTAATTCTATTTGCGACAAAAGTATGAAATTTATAAGCAGGCGAATGAATCCAAGTAAGAGCTACTGTGGAATCTGAGAAAGCGTAAATATTATTTATTTCACAACGTTTAATAAATACATCATATACAGCGTTGAGAACATTTGCTAACAAAAGTGCGGCGCAGAGTTCGAGGCGAGCAATTGACATTTTCTTAAGTGGGGAGACCCTAGACTTTGAAGTAAGTAAGTAAACAGAAGCGTTGTGGTCTGTCGTATCCGAAACACGAATATAAACTACGGCACCATAACAGTGTTCGCTTGAGTCTGCGAAGCCTACTAGAGTGATTTGAGATGAAGAGTATATTCCTACATGACGAGGGATTTTAATGTGTTCGAGATATGAGAGTTCGTTTATAAATTGTTTAAATTTTTGAGAGAGCGATTTGGGTATTGGGGTGTCCCAGTCGAGACCTAACTTCCAACATTCTTGAACAAGAAGTTTCATGAATGTAGTTACAGGTCCTATCATACCTAGAGGGTCGAATAGGCGAGCGGTGACTGATAAGATGGAGCGTTTCGTATATTCACGAGTATCAGAGTTAATTTTAAAAGTAAAAATATCCGATTTCGGATGCCATTGTATTCCTATTATTTTTGTATTTTCCATTGAGTCAAAATTAATAATTTGAGGACTTTTTTGAGAAGAGGGAATTTTATTTAAGAGATTTTCATCATTAGATATCCATTTAACTAAATTAAAACCACCTAATTTGAACATGCTTACCATTTCTCGGTAAGTGGATTCGGCCTTTTCTATACCATCTACAGAGTTAATATAGTCATCCATGTACATGTTATTTTTCGCGTCATAGGCGGCGAGCGGGTATTTGTCAATGTTATCATTCGCGAGCTGATGAATTACTCTCATAGCGAGGTATGGTGAGCTTGAAATGCCAAATGAAACACGAGAAAATTCATAAGTATCTATTTTCATTGTAGAATTAAATCTATATAGAATGCGTTGAAAAGCGTGATGCGATGGTGTGAGTTTAATTTGAAAATAATGTTTTTCAATGTCTGCGGACAAGGCGGTGGAAAACATTCTTAAATTAAGTAAAAGATCAAAAATATGAGATTGTAAATTGGGGCCGATATATAGCAAATCATTAAGAGACTTTTTAGTCGTAGTTTGACAACTAGCGTTTAAAACGATACGCGTCCGAGAGGTTGGTTTATCAGGCCTATATACAGCTCTGTGCGGTATATAGTAACAATTAGCATTATGAGCAGCATTTGATATTTTATTTAAATAACCATTATCTATATATGATTGAAGAGTATTATTATAATCTTCGCGAAGCTGAATATTAGAATCTAACTTCTTTTCTAATTGAAAAAGTCGACGTTTTGCGTTAGAGTATGAGTCACCGAGATTAGACGGATCTTTCTTAAAGGGTAAATGTACGATATATCTACCCGTCTCGTCGCGGGAGTGAGTATTTTGAAATAAGTGTTCGCAAGCCTCATCATCAGGACTTACGTGAGTTTTGTTTGGGACGCTTTCAATCTCCCAGAAGCGTTGCGTGAGCGTTTCGAGCGACAGCTCCTCTGTTGTACAACAGAAGACCTCAGGAGTTGAGTCGCGTTGAGGATACTGACGGCAGTCTGCTTTACCCATCGTAATGTATCCTAACGTAGATTTTATAGCCACAACCGAAGAGTGCGGCGATACGACTTTATCACACCCAAGCATGAAGGGAAACAGTTCGTTGCCTATCAAACAATCGACTGCTGCGGGCGTGTCAAAGCAATCATCTGCCATAGGTAGATAGCGTAAATGCGAAAGTTGCGAAGTGTCAATATGCGTATGTGGCAAGCGGTCCGTAATTGTTTCTATTACCCTAGCGTTAATAGTGTAAAAACAACGAGAATCAAAGCGAGAGAAGATTTGAAAAGTAGTAAAGCCAAGACAAGTGGTTTGCGATTCGCCAATACCTTTTATAGCCGAAGGCGCGAGAGTTATATTTAAATTTAATCGTTCACAACAATTTTTCGTAATAAAATTGCTCATGGAACCTGAGTCTAAGAAAACTCGAATTTGCTGGGGTATAGAATTATTATAAACGTAAACTAATGCAGTGGGTAACAATATGGTATTATTTTGCGATTTATTTTGCGTATAAGTAGTAGTTGATAAAGCTAAGTCATTCATATTTTCGCGCGCTAGCGGAATCGAAGCAAGCTCTGTTGTATTCGGGTGGTTGGAGTTTGAAACGATGTTGTGCGGAACACGAGCGAAGTTCGTGGAAGCATGAGGGGCGAGGTGGTGCGCGGCGGGCGAGTCTGAGGTACGCGCGGCGGGATGCGCGGGCGCGCGGGTCCGGTGGGGCGAAGATGCGATCGGAAGAGCTGCGGCGCGGGGATGATTCATAGTGGTTGAAACATTATTGTTCCTATGGTTAAGTGAGTTATACGACTGCGAGGTGCAGGGTTCATTAATGGGCTGAGATAATGTATTATCAAAATGTAACAGACTATGATGCTTACGTTGGCACTGTGAGCATCTGTTTACAGATTTGCATATATCAATACTATGAAAGCCTAAGCAATTTTTACAAAAACCATATTTATTAACTAGATTGCTTCTAGTATAAGGGTTTTGATTGAGAAAATGTTCACATTTATAAAGAGGATGAGATTGTTGAATTTTACAAATAACACAATAGCGGCTACCTGTACTTTGATAATTATTGGTGTTAATTACAAAAGCATGAGTGCGAGAAGATTTTCTATTAAAAGTTATATTAGTTTTAGATATTTGACTTGAGGATGGAGTGCGAAGAGTTTGAATTTTAATTTGCTCTTTTAAAAATTTGGTTAAATTTTCAAAAGAAGGAAAACTAATATCTTTGTGTGATTGTTCAAATTGTGTAACAATTTCTTTGTCTAGTTTGCTAAGGGCTATATGAGTAATAATAAAATCAGATAAATTGTTCACATTCAAACGTCTAAGTGCGGCTTCAGCTGTACAAAAATGATCAATAAATGATTCAAGACATTTAAATTGTTTACTTTGTATCATGGTATCCAAATACATTGATGCTTGGATCCTAGTATCCTGATATCTTTCAATAAGAGAGTCCCATATTATAGTGTAATTGTCAGCGGTGGGAGTCAGACCTGCACAGACTGTTAGCGCTTTGCCTGAAATACATCCTATTAAGTATTGAACTTTTTCAGCGTTTGAGAGATGCTTGTTATTATGTATTAAGGTTTTAAAGTTTTCATAAAATGTTTGCCAATTTAAAGGATTGCCATCAAAAGATGCGAGATTGAGTGGAGGTAATTTTCTATTTAAGAAATCAGCTTGTTGTCCATTGAGCATTTCTGTTTTTTCTTGTTTTAATAAGTTAGCGGTTTCTTTTATGCAACAATATAACTGATCAAATGCATGGAATGGCATATAGTTCGGTTTTGAGTGTGGATTACATGCTAACTGTGCAGCAATGAGTGAATCCAATATTTCAATAAAATCGGAACGCGTTTTATCAATGGAGTTTAAACGGGAAAGAAACTGTGCCCTTGAATCTGGGTCTGTTTTGAGGCTTAGGTCATAGACCTCTTGTATAATTTCAAAAAAACTATCTTTTTTTGCTTCTAATAATAAAACTGTGGTATCAATGGGAGTTTCATAATGTTGTTTTGCTTTTGCCATTTTAATGAATTAAATGAGTAATATAAAAAATAAGTTGTAATATAAATGTGTTTGGTTTTAAGAAACACAATTTGCGGGTTGCGAGTTGAGCGGGAATATTAACAAAAAAACTATAAATATGTAGCGTAATTTATGTAAAATGCGTTGTGAAGTGAAAATAAATGAGCGTTTGTGAGCTGCGTATGAGTATTGTGTGAATTTGAGTGGCGTACCTACAATATGGCGTCAGGTACACAGCGTGGCGATGCGGTTGAAAAGTTGAGAAATATGCGTGAATATTATAAAATACGATAATATGTGGTGTGATACGTGTTTTATGCGTTTTATCCGGGTCGTGGGGACCAAAAAAGGGGGTTGTAGGATATATTTGTATAGGAAAGAGGAATTCTAACCTTGCGTGTTCCTTCGATGCGATTGCGTCTTGACTCTTGAGGTCGTTTGTTGCTTCGGTTATATCACAACACTTATTACACAGATTATGTATTAGTTACTACGTAAACTTAATAACTCTGTATTTTTTATAACAGTTTATCGTTTAAATTGGTTTAGTTAGAGAGCATTTTTTAAGCGGCGCGATGGTTAGAGAGTAGAAGGAAGAGAGTGAGGGAAGGGATGCGAGTAGGGAAGGGAAATAGGTAGTCGATTATAGAGGTGGGAATAGATGGCGTTAACACTCACTTTTTAGATTTATTATCATTAGAACGATGATTCTTAGTTGCTTAGTAAGTTATATCTAGGCATCAATTAAATGTTATTCATCGGGTTATAAATAAATAATGGTAACGCGGTACGGTCATATAATGCGAAGGGCAGAGTGACATATAACAAGGAAAATGTTTTGTTCTTTTTACACGCTTTATATTAACCTGACCTGTATGTAACGGAATTTTCGGAATCCATTTTTACCCACTTTGAACAATCAAAAAATTCAAAATTCTGCCGAAATGCCATCTAGCGTTTAATTTATAACACCGTCAGAAGATGGCGTTAAATTAATAAAAACATTTACCGATTAGGAATTGACAACAAATAAATGATATTAACATGCTTTTATTTTATAGTTAATCAAATTAAAAATACAGCCGTCTTAACAATTTTGAGTGATAGAGCTACAGATTCATTCGAAAAAGAATAGGTCTGCGCTTTCTCTACTAAAAAATGCCCCATTCCCTTTGGCGCCTCGATTACAAGTAATACCCCTAGCGATCTCAAAAAGTATCAGGATCCTTGGTGTTGACATCGCAAACGATGTGCAATTTAGGGGTCAACAGGAGACTAAGGCGAAACTTGCCTCCTAGAAGCTAGGTGTGCTAAACCGATCTAAGCAGTTCCTCACATTGCGGCAACGTTTGGTGCTTTAAAAAACACCAGTGGCCTAACATGTAAAATTGCTCACATTTGTAGGCTGGGACAACCCGCTTGCTACCTTAAACCACATTGACTCCGTCCAGCGCCGCGCAGTTCGTCAACAATCCCGAACTCACGAAAGGTCTCGATACGCTTGACCTTCGGAGAGACTTTGCATCTCTCTGCGTTTTCTACCGTCTGTATAACGGTGAGTGTTCTGAGGAATTGTTTCAAATGGTCAGATTAAAAATAAATTATAGTTTAATATGTGCTTTTTAAGATATTTTCAAAATGGCTACTTCTGCCAATATCTGTCAATAAAATATTTATAACAATTGACAACAAGCACCCCACACTTTACAATAAAATAATTTTTTTTGTGAATCACACTTTCCTTAATTTAAATTAATTGAAAATAATTTTTTACCCTGTCATTTGATTTTCTATAAAAGCGTGTTTTATAGTTTTTTTAACTGTATTTTTTTTATAAATTAAAGTGATACAATGTGTTTATTAAATCTATTAGTTATTTTTTAAAGATTTAACAACTTGAAATTTATATGAGACAGTTTTATTATTTTATTACAAAACTATATTTTTGGTACTAAAACAAATCGTCTCTACTTTATATATCAGCGACAATCGTAAAAGTTGTCATAAATAGTTAATGCTAGAAAATAAATGTTATTTCATTTTGCAGCTCATAAAACTTATAATAATTTTTTGAGACATTATGAAAGTAAGTGAACCAGGTTTCACGAAATGGGTGTTATGTTTTTGTTAATAAAATATACTTGTCGTCAAAAAAATCGAAACACTACTGCAAGTATTATTCAGGTGGCATTTAAATGAAAAAAAGGATTGATATCAATAAAAAAATACGCCAATAAATAGCTGGCAATTTAGTCTACACAATAGTGTACTAGAATTCGATATTTTAATTTAAATTTTAGAATTTTCATCTAATAAATGAATGTAGAATTTGTTTTCCATTTCTCGGAATTTCTGCACTTGATCACATCTTTTTTGAATATATTATCGTTTTCTTTTTAACTTATCTCTGAGCTGAGCTGAACAATCGATTATAATATTAGTAAATTTGGCCCTTATTAATCTTACAATCTTTGAAGCAACCTCTAAAAGTTAAAGATTAGAAAACTCCGTAATGGGAGTCAAATAACAGACTGATGATTTCTTAAGCCTTTGCTTAAAGACTTAGTGAATGTTCCTTCAGGATATAAAAGAGGTATTGAACTGTATAATATTGTAAGCAAATGGTTTAGGATTAATCTTAGTTATCAAATATTTTATCTTGGTATCTTTAGTATATAGAGATGGATGAGAAACACGTGACTATTTAGATTATGACTAGAGAGTGATGGGAAAAGAGAGTCGTGAGACATAAACGATTAATATTTCTTCATAATAACTTTCGCTGTAAATACGAGTATGTTACATTTGGAAATAGTTGCGAACATATTTGTACCGTTTGGGGTAGAAACTCTTGATGTGTGCGGTCCCGAAGGTAATAAACTTTATCGAGACCGATTTAAGTTTTTGGTTAGTTTCACGTGACCGGAAGGTTGGTCTATGACTGAGCATAATTGACGGACGACCACCTGGCGTAACTGATAACGCACGTCGGTACGCTTGCGGAGGTCACGGGTTCGATTTCCGTCTAGCGTCTTGGTGTTTATGTATAACTAGCTGACCCGGCAAACGTTGTTCTGCCATATAAATAAAAAAGTAGCCGATGTCTTTCCCCGAGATCAAAACTATCTCTATCCCGAAATTCATCGAAATTGGTTCAGCGGTTGAAACGTTACAGATCGACAAATTTCTCGGATTCGGGTGTTATTAATAACAACACAAAACTGTGTATACTATTATATAATGTCTTAAGGGAGACCACGGGGGATGGATATGAGAGGGATGCGGGGATGAATGAGTACAGTGGATTTTTTTTTATTATCCTCCATGCGGATCCGTGTGGATATCCGGAGAAATAATACTGACCCCTGCGGCCAGGGTCAGCCTATCGTAAAAGGCGACTAAACAACCTACCATAGCTACATGGTAGGGCCTCAAGCCCGTTTGGATGGCGACCATCTTTGTTCTTAAGTATGCCGCCATAATGCTGCAACCTTGTGTTGTGTTCCGGCATTAGTGACCCAAGTTCCTGTACCCTTATGGGACAGCAGCTTGTTCGCGATGCCACTGGTGTTGCAAAGACACATTGGCTACGGTAACTATTACATTTTAAGTGAGCCATCAGCCTGTCTGCTGTCTTACAGCAATAAAAGAATTAAAGATAAACGATTTTAGAAAACTAATAAAATATTTAAAAAAATACTCTAGAGTGGCGCTATCTCTTGACGGAGTTGTGAACCGTGTTCTCTTTTCGAATCCACTCGTGTGAGCGTTGTGACATTTTTTAGAGTCTAATATTTATGATTTCAATGTAATGTATATGATGCTTTTCCTTTGAGTTATACGGTTAAGTTTGAGGGTACGGGGATCAGGACTTAGAATATGTTTTTTATTATAATCTACGTGTTTTTTATATTGTAAATATAGACTCTTGAAAGGCAATTCTTACTAAGCGACATTGGGTGAACTTTCCAAGAAATAAACTCCTGTACGGACAGCAGTGTATTCACGGTGCCCTTAGCGTCGCAAACATTTGTATGTGACGGTAACTGGTTATTATTAAATGGACCGTCAATCTATCTGCTGTTCGTGAGCAATAAAAAAAGAACAGGGATTTGAAGTTTAAATATTTAGAAAATAAAAATTAACTCGCCTAGTTGTTGGATTTGAATTATTTTCTGATAGATCAATTCCCAATTTCTCCGTGCAGGGGCGTGGTAAGAATACTAACCCCTGCGGCCAGGGCCGGTCTGTTGTAAAAGGCGACAAAACAACCCTAGTTAAGTGGTAGGGCCGCAAGCCCGTCTGCATGGCAATATGTATTTTATTTACTAAAAAAAACTATATATAGTATGTAGTTTATCAGTAATGTAGGAACCATAACACAGCTCTTCTTCAGTTTCATTACTTCGAAGATTCTGAACGCGTCTTGCGTCGCGCGTGTGACGGCCTATATTTTGCCGCCTCACTGCTGACATTTTTTTATCGATAAATATCACTATGATAAAACTCTAAATACACGAAACATTTCGAAGCATTGATGTATCAGTTTGAAGTCAACTGTCACTTGATCTGCTATCATGAGTACGACTATGTTGTATAATAATAACATTAAAATAATTAATATAAAACAATTTTTTTATAATTTTCATGTTATACAAACCTTGTCCTAACAATAACGAATACATCAAACAAAGAATCATCCAATTTGGTGCAGTCATTCGAACGTGATGAGCGTACATACATTTCGAAGATCCATTTTTATTTATATAAAGAAGATATGTATTTATTTACAAAAGAAAAGTATATACGTAGTATATCAGTTGTCTAGTACCCATAAGTGCTATGCAACTTAGTTTACTAAATAGATTGCGTTGTGTGAATTGTCCAAATATATTTATATTTATTTAATTACCATTACTAACCGGATAAATTATTATATAATTATAGTTTTGATGAGTAGTTGGACATGTAGTATAACTATTGCTATCCAGAGAAGCAATACGGTCAGTCTTATGGGAACGTTCCCGCAAACTAACGTTGGTTTGGGGACCTCTTTTTTATTTATGATTCTGTTTTTCCTTGATTTGATTTTCTTTATGTTAGTTTGGTTTTTAATTACTTATTCCCTCAATAGATATTTCGTTTTATATTCGCTCTAGTAAGTAATATTCGATGTTTACTAGTTACCTGCTATCTGGTTATGTGGTCTCGAATTAAACCAAAATTGTGCTAGAGAAAGAGCAAGAACTCATTTAGGGAGTTTCTTAAAAATATATAGATTTCTTCGTTTTTTCGATTTGGAGAATCAGAAGGCAACAAATTAATTTTTATCCGTGCCCGGGTAGAGAAAGAATACTAACTAACCTCTGCGGCCGGGGTCGGCCTGTCGTAAAAGGCGACAAAACAACCCAACCTAGCTACGTGGTAGGGCCACAAGCCCGTCTGGATGGCGACCACCTTTGGTCTTAAGTATGCTGCCATAATAATCTTGTGTTCCGGCATTAGTGACCCAAGTTCCTGTACCCTTATGGGACAGCAGCGTGTTCGCGATGGCACTGGCGTTGCAAACACCCATAGGTGACGGTAACTGCTAAATTCTAAGCGGGCCGTGAGCCTGTCTGCTGTCCCACAGCAATAAAAAAAATTACATAAACTCGCTATATTATTTAATTTTGATTGTTTTTTGATTATAAGATGCACCACAGCTATGCCCAGTGATAGTAAACAATCGCCTCGTGCTCCAAAGTAGAAGACTCTTCGCATGCAATCGAGACAAAATGCATAGAACAATAATGAGATTAGAACGTAAATGAGGATCCATCTCATCTAATCAATTTAATCAATCTCATGGTATAAAATACATGTTTGTGTATGAATATTATTAAAGTGAATGCACAAAGCTAATTTCGATTTCATCCACACTTTTATCATGCACACGTTCCATGTTTAGATAGAATTTAGATAATTGGTTGTTAGGGAAAGTAATACAAAGCAGTTGGAAATGCACCTTTTAAGAAAATTTACATATTCAAGGGATGTTTACATTTTCTTTTAAAATATTATTTTGTTAAACATATTACAATATTCGAATATATTTCAAATAATTTTTAAACGGTTTAAACTAGTTCATCGGATTTCTTTCGGCGCAGAATGACATCCGAAGAAAGTTTCAAAAAGTAGATAGATAACGCTTGTACAAGAAAAGAATATGCAATTAAAAAAAAATCATTTAATTACAGAAAGAGCGGTCTTATCGCTAATACCGATCTCTTCCAGGCAATCCATACCAGGATTTGGTTATTTATTGGGTGTACACAATTATCCGTTGCTTGAAATAAACCACTGCGATCCCTACAAGTGCACTTCAATATTATAAATACTCAATTCACGAGAAGAATATTTGTTTCGATTTTTTTTCGATGAGCTAAACTTCTTAATTATACAGCTCATATGCATAATATTCTAAGAGCGCTTTCCTAATAACAAATGGTTCTGCGCTTTTGCCAACAATTAGTGTCGTGGCCCAGTTTGTGCAAGTCATTTTTCAGTCTCAATTATTCCAGCAGTAGTTCGAAATAACGTGTACGAAACGGTTCATAGAATTTTTATTAGTTATTTCATTTACCGACCTACAATTTTAATAATATACGCTTTTAATTTAGAATTATGTGAGTTTAATTAATACTACTATGCAAATTGAATTGTTAAATAATTAAGAATCCAAAATAAATATTAAAATGTGAAAGTAACTGTGTGTGTTTGTAACTCTGTCTGTGTTACATTTTCACGCCTAAATCGCTGAAACAATTTTGATAAATTTCGGTATAGAGATAGATTGGAGCTTGGATAATGCATAGGCTACTTTTTTCCCCGAAAATGAAACTTGAAAGGGGTGAAATAGGGGTGAACCTAATTAAGTTCTGTTTTTTTTTTATTTATATGGCAGAACGTTTGCCGGGTCAGCTAGTTATTTATATGCTTTGAAAATTTTCCGGTATTTAAAATATAAATTTTCTATTTCTGGAAATGAAATCAGCTTAATACAAATTATAACAATGCTCGATTCAAGTTTAGTCGAGGTTATGTACGCACATCTATCTTAAACTTAATTTCTATTGTAAGGTGTAAACACAAATCGCGCGCCTTATCTCGCCCCACTACATTTAATTATGTGTTTGTATTGAATTATTGTTTGTGTTTGATTGTTATGCCTTCTGCTGTTACGTTTGATTTGTGAGTTCAGATAAGGCGATAAATAGATTCCTACCTTGTTTACAAACATGATGAAAGGGCACTTTTCGTTTTTGTTTTCGTGATAACGGATAAAATTATCTATACAAATAAATTAAATTGGAGTGTCTTTTTGTAATATTAAAATAACCGCTTTTTACTAAGTGCATTTGGATGTATACACTGTACATATACCAGAACAACATTTTTTTACAATTTTTGTCTGTCTGTCTGTTTGTTCCGGCTAATCTCTGAAATGGCTGGATTTTCACTGGCAGATAGCTGATGTAACAAGGAGTAACTTAGGCT
Source organism: Malacosoma neustria (assembly GCA_963693495.1). Taxonomy (NCBI): domain Eukaryota; kingdom Metazoa; phylum Arthropoda; class Insecta; order Lepidoptera; family Lasiocampidae; genus Malacosoma; species Malacosoma neustria. Next base: position 15,555,665 of record OY856383.1, read on the forward strand.
ACTTTTATTTTAGAAAAAAAAAAATTGTTTTAGTTAAAAATGATCAGATTCGGAATTATTTTATTTCCAATTTAAGTTAATCTCAGATTTATATCATGAATCATATGGAATAGGGTTTAGCTTAGGCTGGACTTTGTAGGTTGTACACGCCTGCGCGGGTATATAAAACGCGCCGAGAGCTGCGCTCCCCACCACCCTAATCCGATGGTGGTGGCGATAGTCAACTATACGCCCAACCGCTGAGCAACCCACGCGCGTTGTCGCCCGCGAAACGTGACTACGGACTGACCCGAACCCATGACTAAGACGCAAAGCGAATGTGCTCGCGGACGTTATCCTCTTCAGTCCGGCATGGACCAGCCCGACGGAATTGATTTAGGGATTCCTTCCGCCCCCATAGCTTCTAGACTCACAAACACTCATTACATAAATACACGTAGAATAGATGTGTTGCGGGGGAGTTTCTTTCGCCGTTTCTTCTGCCCCAGCTGTAAGCACTCCGAAACGGTAGTAGATTAGACTATTCTAACCCTATGATTAGCTTCACCGGAGAAGCCGATAGAATCATAAAAAAAAATACTTGCCATTCGTGGCAGTTCTCAATTGTCTCCATGCCGCGGTCGAGCCGAAAACGCACCTCACAGGAGGCGCGTCGCTGAGCACGTTGCCACGGCTGATCGACCTCTCTACCACGGGGGTTGGAGTGCCGTTACGTCCGTAGTCGCTGTCAAATCGTCTGAGACTACAACAGCTTAAGCTTTAAGGGAAATAAAGCCGCCGCCTGTAGCATTCAATTATTCGCTGCGAACGCACGTATTCCGGAGGCGCATGGCGTAACAGTTGCATTTGATAACACTGACTGTTGCATATTTAATTTATTTATATTTTAGAGTTTAGGGTTTGTAATCCAAAATAAACCAAAAGATATATCCAAAAATGCTGCCCAAACACACTATTCCACGCGGATGGAGTCGCGGGCACAGCTAGTATCTGTATATATCTAAACCTATGTGTAAATTTTTCTTTCTGATACACCCTATATATTTATTAAGTAATGCACAACATCATTCTCTAGTTTTTTTTTGTTCTGGAGAAAAAAATATGCACCTTAACACTACTTACGCACGGGGCCGCGGCAGGTGCGTGTGGGCTTCCCAGGTATATCAGATACCCACTAAAAATTAGGTAGATTACCAGGCTTTTCTTTAACGCGGATGTCCGGGGTGTCGGGAAATAGCGCAAGCCGACAACCGCCAATCCGAACAGCGTTGGCCCGAACTGGATGCGGGCCTCACCAGTCAGGGGAAACAAAATCCCCCGACCACTAGGAGCAATTAATTTACCCAGGTCTCTTCAGCACAAGTAGGGTGAGCGGGTGCGCGTAGCCCAACGCACCTCGTGTCCGAGGCCGTAGTTCAGACGGCTTTCCTTTGATCATTCTTAATTATTTTAAATTACTTCAATCACATCAAATAGAGCTCGAAGTCATAGACAGAGAACAACATTAAAATATAAATATATAATGTGTTCTAATAATATTCCATTTATAGTTCCTACTAGTCAATTTACCTACCTACCCATACTACAAGCGAAACATTAATTTTCATCCATATCAGCATTATGGCCGACCGTGCTCGTTATTCGGCAATATTACATTCTAGGTTTCAACTCGAATTTTGATAAAGGGTATGAAATCTATGAATTTATGCTCGACAGAGGTCCTGAATCCCTTTATTGCTAAGTGAACATAATTGTTTTGGTTAGTTGTACATCCAAAATACAAATTTTTGTCTTGTGTGAAGTAGTTACCATTTAATTCATTTACATTTCAATACTTAATCGTAATAGCATATTAACTTCGATAATTCGACGACCTTTCCTGGTATCGACCGTCCTTTTGTTTCTGGGTGTATCTGTATAATATATTAAGAGCTTTTATTATAATTTCTTTAATACTCTGCTATCGACTTTAAAAACAACGTCTAATTGCATGGAAAAATCTAGCTGAAACATTTAAACACCTACGCGCAATCACAATTTGATTTATCGGTAAGTACATTTATTTTTATCCGAACTCGGTGTAGCCTTTACAAGAGGAACCCAGTAGATTTTTATCTTTAGGCTTTTGCCTGTCTTATTGATTAATTGCTCAGACCCGGCATTCATTGTTTTATAGTCTTTTATCCCGATCATATAGATCCTGGAATTCTAGTAATTTCAGTGAGTAGATTTTTAAAATCATTTCCGTGGAGACTTATTACAGTTACAGTTACAACTTACGTTGAATTAAATATTGACTTTTTAATTTTTAAGTCTTTATGACGTTCTCGCTGGTACAGACACGTTTTATGACGCCGAAGACCATACGCAGTGAAGAAAATCGGAAAGCGGACCCCAGGTACCGAAGCAAAAGTTTGGGTTGCAGCTAAAAGTGAATTCTTCTTAGCATTCACTCTTGATGATTATGACGCTTTTTTAAGTTTTTCAAACTATTCTAGTCTGTGCGCGTCCGAAATATTAGTTTTCTACGGGACACTAGAAAAAAAGTGTTTGAATTTAGTTTTGACAGAGAGACTGCAGTGTGGGCCTCGAAACCTAAAATGTGTAAGTCATCATCATCATCACCTCAGCGATGAATCCCGGTTGCAGCCCAAACTCTCGCTTCGGCGCCCGGGGTCCGCTTTCCGACTTTTTCTTCTCCACTTCGCACGGTCTTCAGCATCCCTGGTAGTGAGACCATTGGCACGCATATCACCCTTTACGACGTCAAGCCAGCACTTTTTGGGTCTACCCCTCCTGCCGGGACCCGGCGGAAGCGGCAAGGCCAGACATTTGTTTCCCACGTAAGCATCCGGTTGCCGTAAAACGTGGCCGTACCATCGGAGCCGACACTCCTGCAATTTATCCGCAATGTCACGGACATGAAGGCTGCCGCGAATGCGGGAGTTCCTAACGCGGTCCTTCCGCGTCACTCCACACATCCACTGCAGCATATTCATCTCCGTGACACACAGTTCTTGCTTGTGTCGCTCTAACACCGGCCACGCTTCACAGCCGTATAAAAGGACAGGCCTAATGTGTAAGTATTGTTTTATATTGCCTTTTCGCTGTCTACGGCTAAAAGAGAACGTAAGAGTTATTTATTTGTATCCTTTTGCTGCCCAGTATCGAGATGAGATTGTCCCAATACGAAGATTACTCTTCCAGTTGGACTGTTCCATACGAATTTTTAATAGATAATGCTATAAAATATATACCCCGTCAGTACCTTTAAAAAAAAATATAGGTACGTGTGTGTGTGTCTTCTGTAATACAATTTCAGCTCGGAGTTTAACATGATTTTTGCTTAATTGCGAAACACGATGTATCAAATTTAACAACGAGGGTGACTTTCTTCCGGAACCCGGAAACCCCTGGTTTTATGTTGTTTTAATTAATTGTCATTTGTTACCGTGTCGCAATGTTTGAGCATTTACGAAACCTATTTTATTACGTTTTCAACAAATTTCGTTGTAGCTTAGTTTACTTATTTAAGTTCGACAGTCAAAGATTATATTCCTTAGTTTTAACCCTTTTTACGGGTTCCGTAAATGTGGGCTCTGTCGTAAGACTGCTTCGCGCCTAGCCATCAAAGATATGGAGTACTGTTTTATTCATTATTCGTACGAAATGAAGAGCAAATTAAAAAAGAGACCATCTAATTTTTATTTAATTTTATCATCATTAAAGCCTTTTTGCCCATCTACATACTAGCTATTACTGGGACCTGGAATCCGATGTTTAGTAATGTCTCGAAAAAATTAGTGCATCCGTAATACTTCATTTTCTTGACCAAACACAAAAAGAACTGGGTGGAACAGATACGAGTAATTTCTACATAGACAGACAATTGCCGGAAAGATGAGTTAGAAATTCGAATACAAAAATTCTTATTTCTAAGTTTGACCATTAAAATTTTATCTGTACATCCATCTATACTCTATACAAATAAATAAAATTGGAGTGTCTGTTTGTAATATTAAAATAACCGCTTTTTACTAAGTGCATTCGGATGTATACACGGTATATATACACCAAAATAACATTTTATACAATTTTTATCAGTCTGTTTGTTCCGGCTAATCTCTAAAATGGCTGCACCGATTTTGACGGGACTTTCACTGGCAGATAGCTGATGTAACAAGAAGTTACTTAGGCTACTTTTATTTTAGAAAAAAAAAATAGTTTTAGTTAAAAAAAATTATATCCAATTTAAGCTGACATCAGATTTATATCATCAATCATATGAAATAGGAATCAGCTTAGGCTGGACTTTGTAGTTTTTATTTCCAATTTAATTCGACCTCAGATTTATATATTCAATCATATGAAATAGGGTTTAGCTTAGGCTGGACTTATAGGTTGATTTCCAATTTAAGTTGACCTCAGATTTATACCATCAATCATATGAAATAGGGTTTAGCTTAGACTGGACTTAGTAGGTTCGAACGCACGTATTCCGGAGGCGTATGGCGTAACAGTTGCATTCGATAACACTGGCTGTAGTATATTTCATTTATTTTTATTTTAGGGTTTATAGGGTTAGTAATCCAAAACATACCATAAGATATATCCAAAAAATGCTACCCAAAGTCACTATTCCACGCGGATGGAGTCGCGGGCACAGCTAGTTTAGCGATAAATATAAATTATTATTATTGAAATATTTCCATTTAGCATTTTGTGTATGTTATTTAGAATTGTATTTGTAACTTTGTGTATATTAATACATGCGAATGTCATATAAAATTAATTGAAATGGAAACACTAAAATGTGCATGTTATGCATGATTGTTTTGATTTATTGCGTTAGTGATTTCAATCATCTCAATAAACTCGAAGTTTAATTTGAAACTATACTATATATGTGTACTATTTCCAGTAAGTCCTTCGATACCTTTTTGGAATTTTTATGGCACACAAGGAAATATGTAGCTGCATTTTTAATACATTTTTCTGATGAGAACATTAGATAGAAACTTGGATAATGATAGAAATTTGTGTGGATGGATACGGGATGAGAGGTAGATAGATAGAAAACTCTTTATTGTACTAAAATAAGAAAAACAGGTATGAAAAAATTATATTAAACTAGATAGCACAAAGGGCGGTCTTATCGCTAAAGGGCGATCTCTTCCAGACAACCCAGGCGTGGATTATGCTTTGATATGAAAACATTAGGAGGCACATTAAGTATATATATATATATATATATATATATATATATATATATATATATATATATATATATATATATATATATATATATATACACATATATAATCACGCCTCTTCCCGTAGGGTTAGCCAGAGACCACTTCTTTCCACTTGCTATGATTCCCTTCATACATGCCCTTCGGTTTAGGGTACTCTTAACCTGGCCTTTTTTCAAGACGTCCCTGATCTGGTCTCGTAACTTCTGCCTAGGTCTACCCCTACCAACACTCCATTCACACTCGTCTTATACACTTTTTTCGTCAATCGTTCTTCAACACAAAAATATAAACATTATAGATGACAATATGATTTGTATATCTACGAATTATCATCATATGTCATGGACAGATAATGTTTGTATAGCAATTCCTTGAAAATGTAGTGAGATTTAGCTTGCTTAATATTTAGAGGAAGGTAATTCCAGAGCACAGCAGCTTGCACCGTAAATGAGTGATGTGGTAGATATGATCATCGTAATGAGGTAGTCCAAACCAAAGATCATAAGATGGAATGCGTAAAAATTATATGGCAAAAAAGGGTGTGAATGTTGATATGACGGCTAACAGGTGAGTGTAATTAGAGAACATATTGTGCCGACCCCATATAATGTACCCCATATAAGGACAGAAAGGAGAAACGTATATCGCAGGGCTTTTTACTAACATAATATTGTCATCACCCAGAACAGTACATACTATTTTTATCAAACAAATGTTTTGTCCCCGCACGTATCCACTAAGATAATCGTCACGATAAGTTTTCAGCAGTCGCAGTTTTACTGTTGAATAAGAATCGTGGTAAGAAAATATGATTATTTAATATTATTTTTACAATATGAATCATTATATGAGACAAGTAACCTGTGTAACTTGTCATAAATTTACTTAAAAGGGTATTGGCTACTTGTGATAATTTTACTTAAACCACTTAATTTAAAAGGGCAGATATGATGCATAATATGAAGATTTCAGGATATATTAAAATGGAAGAAAAAGACATTGTGTTGACCCCAAAAGATTAGGTCTAGTTGGTTTAGTTAGTAATTTTTATTTAATTTAATAAATAAAATAATATTTAATTTAATATTTTATAATTAGTTAGTCTATCTAAAAGTCCAAGCTAATGATGAATGATTCATTATACAAAGTTATTGAAATAAAACATGGTTACTAACAATTGGACAACCTTCTGGCGTAACGGCTACGAACGTTGGTACGCTTGCGCAGGTTACGGGTTCGATTCCCGTCCAGCGTCTGGGTGTTTATGTATAAAATGTATTTACATGGTTCATTGGTTCTTCTCTGGGACACTTTTCATTTCCAGTAACAGTCAATAGGATAAATAACATTTTTGTACTGAAGGCTGACTGATCTATGAAAAGGAAAACCTGGTGCTGAGGCTCCAGTTAGTAAGGTTGGTTTAGACTCTGGAGGCTTTGATGTAATCCTAAGGGAATAAGATAATGTAGGAGGATGGGGGTACAAATATCGGTCTTCCTTCACTGTTTCTAATCTATTATTATCATGCATTGCAGTTAAGTTTATATGCTTTCAATATATTTGATTCTGACAGCGCCTTTGATATTCTCTGATGTCTGCCACTTTCATTAGTTACTAAAAACGTCTAAGGGTATAAAAATAAATAAATCATGTTTCAGGGCGATAGTTCGTTTCCTTCCAGCTTAAAGAACATACCGTACTACTGTTACCAAGTTCCTGATAAAGGATCATGTAATGAGATATACATGGTTTGGTTTTACGACATCGTACGAAGGCAATGTATGCGGATGATATACTCTGGTTGCGGTGGTAACGAGAATAGATTTACCAGTAAGACATCATGTCAAATCCATTGTGAAAGTAAAAGGAGAATATAAACAGTTTTTAAAATGATTTTATACTTTTTTACTTATTGTTTCTAGTAATGTCAGAAATATAAGGTGTACAAATAAGTTCCGCCGTTTCATAAAACATGGCCCACCAAGAGGATATATTAAAATTATCAGTTGCAAAGCTGAAAAAGAAATCTGCATTGTTTGCTTGTACAAGCATTGGTGTGAGGCTGCCTTAAGTAAGAAAATATGTTCTGTCTTTTCAAATTGTTAAAACTCGGTCAATTTCGCATGCAAAACAAAGAATGCAGTGGAAGACCGAAAGTGTATGGAGAAAAGAGATTGGAAGCATTATTAGAGGAAGATTCGTCACAAACAAGAAAATTTTGCATCCACATTAAAAGTTACGCAACAAGGAATGACAGTCGTTTAAAATCGTTGGAAATAATGCATAAGCAAGGTAATTGATTCCATGTGAACTGAAGCCGAGAGACGTAAGTGCTAATAATACCAATGTGAAATGCTGCTTGCCAGGCATGAAATTGATCCACCATCACAAAGAAGAGAGAGACAACCCCCAAAGAAAATGATGATAACCTAACTATTTTTCAACATCGACAGCCAAACCGAACATTCATGGGAAAAACAATGTTGTGTATTCTGTGGGATTAGCTTGATATTGTGTATTAGGAGTTGCTCAAAACGAATGAAACTGTTATTAAAGCTCTTTATCCAGACACGACGACATTTTTCTTTTACATGATAATGTTCGTCCGCATATTACAGCGTCCGTCAAAACCTACTTTAAAACACTTAATTGGGAAGTAACGCTCTAATCGCCGCAATCACCAGACATTGCCCTTTTCGATTTCAACTTGTTGCGGTCGATGGCACGTGATCTGTCTGAGCAGTGCTTTTCATTATATTAAGATATCAAAAATTGGGTTGATTCGTGGACAGACTCGAATGATTTCTTGCCACGTGGTATCCTAATGTTGCCAAAAAGATGAGAAAAGTAATAGTTACCGTTATGCGACAGCAGCGTGTTCGCGATGCTACTGGTGTTGCAAACACCCATAGGCAACGAGAAGTGCTAAATTCTAAGCGGGCCGTCAGCCTGTCTGCTGTCCTACAGCAATAAAAAAAAAGTTAATGATAGAGAGTGCTTTGAACAAAACGTTATGTACGTACCATTATTTGCGTACCATTAATTCCATATTTGATAAGCAAACGGTGGAAACTTACTTGTTCAACTTATATCAATTTAAAAATCACTCATCTGCACAGTGAAAATGGAATCAAATCGAATGAAAATGAAATGAAAATGATTTAATGTTTACTTTTGAAGCTGAGTTGTCGACAAATCAGACACTGAATAAATACAAGGTCCGTCAGTGAGTTTTGAAAAGAGCTATATTCACTATTTCTCTTAGGGGTCGTATACGTAATGATATAATCCGTTAGGAAACCAAAGTTCTCGGACGCAACTTCACCAATAAGTAAGTTGGAGCGACAACTGTTGGAGTGAATGTATTCTCTCTCGGAAAACGTTAAACCTTCCCGTCGAAGTAAGCGACGACCTGCGACACGCAATTGGCAGTAATTGCATGCAACAGACCAGGGATCACCTTCAGTCACTTCGCTAGGTGGTAGAGCTCCAAGTCCATCTGGATTCAAACACCCCTTGTGTCTAAATAAGCCGTCATAATGACATTGTCTTGTATTCCGGCATGAGTGATCCAGGTTCCAGTTAGGTATACGCGGACGTTAGCATGTCAACGGTGCTAGCTGCGTCGCAAGTATTCATAGATGACGCTAACTGCTATTGCATAGTAAGTCGCCAGCTTGTCTGTCATTTAACAATAAAAGAAGTAACTTGAAAGACGCGTATGTCCAGCTACGGATTTATATAGCGCATATATACTTTTTCTTTTTGAAATTATTTAATTTCAAAAAGAAAAAGTATATATGCGCTATACGTTTAGGAAGTTATTAATTATTTTTACACAGTTAACTTCAATGGTTTCTTATCATCAAAACACTGTTGAGTGTGAACATCATAATCCATAAATCGTAGGGGGACTATATGTATTGCGTTCTCTTTTTTGTAATAATTTGGCTGGCTATGTTAAGAGTGCATCAATTGTGACATCTACCGAATTGGTCTATACAATTCAGGACCCATTCCTTGATGTTGAGCATAGAATTGCATCCTGTTTATTATATATATATATATATATATATATATATATATATATATATATATATATATATATATATATATATATATATATATATATATATATATATATATATATATATATATATATATATATATATATATATATATATATATATATATATATATATATATATATATATATATATACTTGCGACGCAGCTAGCACCGTTGACATGCTAACGTCCGCGTATACCTAACTGGAACCTGGATCACTCATGCCGGAATACAAGACAATGTCATTATGACGGCTTATTTAGACACAAGGGGTGTTTGAATCCAGATGGACTTGGAGCTCTACCACCTAGCGAAGTGACTGAAGGTGATCCCTGGTCTGTTGCATGCAATTACTGCCAATTGCGTGTCGCAGGTCGTCGCTTACTTCGACGGGAAGGTTTAACGTTTGCCGAGAGAGAATACATTCACTCCAACAGTTGTCGCTCCAACTTACTTATTGGTGAAGTTGCGTCCGAGAACTTTGGTTTCCTAACGGATTATATCATTACGTATATATATATATATATATATATATATATATATATATATATATATATATATATATATATATATATATATATATATATATATATATATATATATATATATATATATATATATACATATATACATATATACATATATACATATATACATATATACATATATACATATATACATATATATATATATATATATATATATATATATATATATATATATATATATATATATATATATATATATATATATATATATATATATATATATATATATATATATATATATATATATATATATATATATAGTATTGTCACACAGTAAAAACTTTTCTTTTAGAATGCTGGCCACAAAAAAGTTTATTGAATTAGAATTTCGAATTGTTCATGAAAATAAAAATGTATAACTTTTAGATTTTTACTCATTTTTAAATATGGAGTGGACGCTTAAAGAAGACCGTGTTGCAGTTATTGCGTTGCATCGTTGCGGTTACGCGCCAATTCAAATTTTTAACATACTGAAAAATTTTAATATTACCAAAAGATTCGTTTATCGTACCATCAAACGATACAATGAAGACTCTAGTGTAGATGACAGGTCAAGAAGTGGTCGCCCTCGGTCTGTTAGGACTCCAGCAGTGATAAAAGCTGTGAAGGCACGAATTCAAAGAAATCCCAAACGTAAGCAGAAACTGTTGGCCCTTCAGATGGGGTTAAGCAGAACCACGGTGAAAAGGGTGTTAAATGAAGACTTAGGGCTTCGGTCATATCGAAGAAAAACAGGACATCGTTTGAATGCTCGTCTAATGGACCTGAGACTGAAGAGATGCCGCGCTTTGTTGAAGCGGTACGCGGGAAAAAAATATCGGGAAATTCTTTTTTCGGATGAAAAAATGTTTACCGTAGAAGAGAGCTACAACAAACAAAATGATAAGGTGTACGCACACAGTAGTGAAGAAGCAAGCAACCGTATTCCGCGTGTCCAACGAGGTCATTTTCCATCCTGGCTCATGGTATGGTTGGGAGTTTCTTCTTGGGGCTTAACAGAGGTACATTTTTGTGAGAAAGGTGTAAAAACGAATGCTGTTGTGTATCAAAATACAGTCCTGACGAACCTTGTGGAACCTGTTTCTCATACCATGTTCAATAACAGGCACTGGGTATTCCAACAAGATTCGGCGCCAGCTCATAGAGCGAAGAGCACACAAGACTGGCTGGCGGCGCGTGAAATCGACTTCATCCGGCACGAAGACTGGCCCTCCTCCAGCCCACCCTAGCTACGTGGTAGGGCCTCAAGCCCGTCTGGATGGCGACCATCTTTGGTCTTAAGTATGCTGCCATAATAATCTTGTGTTCCGGCATTAGTGACTCAAGTTCCTGTACCCTTATGGGACAGCAGCGTGTTCGCGATGCCACTGGCGTTGCAAACACCCATAGGCGACGGTAACTGCTAAATTCTAAGCGGGCCGTCAGCTTGTCTGCTGTCCTACAGTAATAAAAAAAACATATGATATGGAGAAAAAAAAATTGAAATGGCGACTAATAGAGAAGAGTGGCAGGAGAGAACATGTTGTAAGGATTTCACATAATGCGGGATAAGGGTATGAATCATAATATTATATGGTACATTGAAACTCACATAAAATAAATGGTATTTTTTGTAAATTCGATTACCACAGCGAAGATTTAAAACAGGGTTTCAATGTTTGTACTGTAACGTGTAATTGAATCTGATGTTTGATTAAACCACGCACTGAAGTATTCACATGTCAAAGGCGATGACGTGAAATTCATTAAGTACGCTTGTAGATAATGTTTATGGTGTTGCCAGCGAATGTGCGAGTTACTGGAAACAAATTGGTTTTCTGTTTGCACGCCCACGACTTTTCGCCAATGTTGAAGTTTGTACTAAACATGATTTGAAATATATTTGTATTCTTTATAATAGACCAACCTGGTGTCGACACTGAAAAGTGTTTTTGTTTTTCATTTATCTATTAGAAAGAAAAATTTTACAAAACATTATCCTATCCGCTACCCGTGCAGAGGCGGAGAAAGAATACTGACCTCTGCGGCCGGGGTCGACCCCAAGCCCGTCTGGATGGCAACCACCCTTGGTCTTAAGTACGCCGCCATAATAACTTTTTGTAGTGTTCTGGAATTAGTGACCCAAGTTCCTGTATCCTTATGGAACAGCAGCATGTTCACAGTGCCACTGACATTGCAAACACCCATAGGCGACGGTAACTGCTAAATTCTAAGTGGGCCGTCAGCCTGTTTGCTGTCCTACAGCAATAAAAAAAATCATTCAGCCCAATAAATTTGAAAGGGTTCGTATTGGATGTCACATTCACATCTTAATGTAATTACAATTCTTAATTTAAAATATTCGCATCCTGACTTTAGTAAAGTACCTGCAATTTATTTATTCCTTACGTACATTCATACGAAATTTGTTGAATGATTCAATGTTGTTGTGATAAAAAAATCTGTATTTTGTTAGTTTGTTAACTTAGCACGAATAATACCCGTAGCTTACTTAAAGACTGAACTCATCTCCACTTATCGACAATATCGTGACAAAAAACTGCACCATTTTATGTTATTTTTATTGCGTTTGGTCTAAAACTTGACAAATATAGGCAAAGATCATACACGAGAGTTAAATGCACATAATAATTAATTTATTATTGAAATAACAGTCGTTCTCAATGTGGTTGCAAGCTTTTGATGGAGTCCAGAAATAAAATTACGCAAAAGCAAAACTCAGAGAGAAATACAACTCGAAATCGTACACTACACTGATTTTCCTTTCAGAAATTGATATCTTGATGCCGGTTGTCCTGCAAGAAAAAAAATTGCCCCTTTTTCTATCTATTTTTAAAGCATTATCAAATAATAGCAGCGAATTAAAAAGTCCACAATGACACGCTGTGTTGAAAATAAAAACAAAATTCATTACGCAATTTTCGTTTTGGTACCCTGGTTAGATGAAATGTTTACCGTTAAAAGTTAACCTCTTCTAAAATGTGGTTATATAATATTTATTGTCTGAATTGACATGAATAAAATCCATTCAGTTATCGCCCAGCTTGACTAAATAAAGGCTTGCGTGTAACACAAACCCACCTAATTTGCATTCCCAGTTGACGTATAAAAAACAACTTTCACAACGTAGTATATATATATATATATATATATATATATATATATATATATATATATATATATATATATATATATATATATATATATATATATATATATATATATATATATATATATATATATATATATATATATATATATATATATAATAAACAGGATGCAATTCTATGCTCAACATCAAGGAATGGGTCCTGAATTGTATAGACCAATTCGGTAGATGTCACAATTGATGCACTCTTAACATAGCCAGCCAAATTATTACAAAAAAGAGAACGCAATACATATAGTCCCCCTACGATTTATGGATTATGATGTTCACACTCAACAGTGTTTTGATGATAAGAAACCATTGAAGTTAACTGTGTAAAAATAATTAATAACTTCCTAAACGTATAGCGCATATATACTTTTTCTTTTTGAAATTAAATAATTTCAAAAAGAAAAAGTATATATGCGCTATATAAATCCGTAGCTGGACATACGCGTCTTTCAAGTTACTTCTTTTATTGTTAAATGACAGACAAGCTGGCGACTTACTATGCAATAGCAGTTAGCGTCATCTATGAATACTTGCGACGCAGCTAGCACCGTTGACATGCTAACGTCCGCGTATACCTAACTGGAACCTGGATCACTCATGCCGGAATACAAGACAATGTCATTATGACGGCTTATTTAGACACAAGGGGTGTTTGAATCCAGATGGACTTGGAGCTCTACCACCTAGCGAAGTGACTGAAGGTGATCCCTGGTCTGTTGCATGCAATTACTGCCAATTGCGTGTCGCAGGTCGTCGCTTACTTCGACGGGAAGGTTTAACGTTTGCCGAGAGAGAATACATTCACTCCAACAGTTGTCGCTCCAACTTACTTATTGGTGAAGTTGCGTCCGAGAACTTTGGTTTCCTAACGGATTATATCATTACGTATATATATATATATATATATATATATATATATATATATATATATATATATATATATACATATATATATACATATATATATACATATATATACATATATACATATATACATATATACATATATACATATATACATATATACATATATATATATATATATATATATATATATATATATATATATATATATATATATATATATATATATATATATATATATATATATATATATATATATATATATATATATATATATATATATATATATATATAGTATTGTCACACAGTAAAAACTTTTCTTTTAGAATGCTGGCCACAAAAAAGTTTATTGAATTAGAATTTCGAATTGTTCATGAAAATAAAAATGTATAACTTTTAGATTTTTACTCATTTTTAAATATGGAGTGGACGCTTAAAGAAGACCGTGTTGCAGTTATTGCGTTGCATCGTTGCGGTTACGCGCCAATTCAAATTTTTAACATACTGAAAAATTTTAATATTACCAAAAGATTCGTTTATCGTACCATCAAACGATACAATGAAGACTCTAGTGTAGATGACAGGTCAAGAAGTGGTCGCCCTCGGTCTGTTAGGACTCCAGCAGTGATAAAAGCTGTGAAGGCACGAATTCAAAGAAATCCCAAACGTAAGCAGAAACTGTTGGCCCTTCAGATGGGGTTAAGCAGAACCACGGTGAAAAGGGTGTTAAATGAAGACTTAGGGCTTCGGTCATATCGAAGAAAAACAGGACATCGTTTGAATGCTCGTCTAATGGACCTGAGACTGAAGAGATGCCGCGCTTTGTTGAAGCGGTACGCGGGAAAAAAATATCGGGAAATTCTTTTTTCGGATGAAAAAATGTTTACCGTAGAAGAGAGCTACAACAAACAAAATGATAAGGTGTACGCACACAGTAGTGAAGAAGCAAGCAACCGTATTCCGCGTGTCCAACGAGGTCATTTTCCATCCTGGCTCATGGTATGGTTGGGAGTTTCTTCTTGGGGCTTAACAGAGGTACATTTTTGTGAGAAAGGTGTAAAAACGAATGCTGTTGTGTATCAAAATACAGTCCTGACGAACCTTGTGGAACCTGTTTCTCATACCATGTTCAATAACAGGCACTGGGTATTCCAACAAGATTCGGCGCCAGCTCATAGAGCGAAGAGCACACAAGACTGGCTGGCGGCGCGTGAAATCGACTTCATCCGGCACGAAGACTGGCCCTCCTCCAGCCCACCCTAGCTACGTGGTAGGGCCTCAAGCCCGTCTGGATGGCGACCATCTTTGGTCTTAAGTATGCTGCCATAATAATCTTGTGTTCCGGCATTAGTGACTCAAGTTCCTGTACCCTTATGGGACAGCAGCGTGTTCGCGATGCCACTGGCGTTGCAAACACCCATAGGCGACGGTAACTGCTAAATTCTAAGCGGGCCGTCAGCTTGTCTGCTGTCCTACAGTAATAAAAAAAACATATGATATGGAGAAAAAAAAATTGAAATGGCGACTAATAGAGAAGAGTGGCAGGAGAGAACATGTTGTAAGGATTTCACATAATGCGGGATAAGGGTATGAATCATAATATTATATGGTACATTGAAACTCACATAAAATAAATGGTATTTTTTGTAAATTCGATTACCACAGCGAAGATTTAAAACAGGGTTTCAATGTTTGTACTGTAACGTGTAATTGAATCTGATGTTTGATTAAACCACGCACTGAAGTATTCACATGTCAAAGGCGATGACGTGAAATTCATTAAGTACGCTTGTAGATAATGTTTATGGTGTTGCCAGCGAATGTGCGAGTTACTGGAAACAAATTGGTTTTCTGTTTGCACGCCCACGACTTTTCGCCAATGTTGAAGTTTGTACTAAACATGATTTGAAATATATTTGTATTCTTTATAATAGACCAACCTGGTGTCGACACTGAAAAGTGTTTTTGTTTTTCATTTATCTATTAGAAAGAAAAATTTTACAAAACATTATCCTATCCGCTACCCGTGCAGAGGCGGAGAAAGAATACTGACCTCTGCGGCCGGGGTCGACCCCAAGCCCGTCTGGATGGCAACCACCCTTGGTCTTAAGTACGCCGCCATAATAACTTTTTGTAGTGTTCTGGAATTAGTGACCCAAGTTCCTGTATCCTTATGGAACAGCAGCATGTTCACAGTGCCACTGACATTGCAAACACCCATAGGCGACGGTAACTGCTAAATTCTAAGTGGGCCGTCAGCCTGTTTGCTGTCCTACAGCAATAAAAAAAATCATTCAGCCCAATAAATTTGAAAGGGTTCGTATTGGATGTCACATTCACATCTTAATGTAATTACAATTCTTAATTTAAAATATTCGCATCCTGACTTTAGTAAAGTACCTGCAATTTATTTATTCCTTACGTACATTCATACGAAATTTGTTGAATGATTCAATGTTGTTGTGATAAAAAAATCTGTATTTTGTTAGTTTGTTAACTTAGCACGAATAATACCCGTAGCTTACTTAAAGACTGAACTCATCTCCACTTATCGACAATATCGTGACAAAAAACTGCACCATTTTATGTTATTTTTATTGCGTTTGGTCTAAAACTTGACAAATATAGGCAAAGATCATACACGAGAGTTAAATGCACATAATAATTAATTTATTATTGAAATAACAGTCGTTCTCAATGTGGTTGCAAGCTTTTGATGGAGTCCAGAAATAAAATTACGCAAAAGCAAAACTCAGAGAGAAATACAACTCGAAATCGTACACTACACTGATTTTCCTTTCAGAAATTGATATCTTGATGCCGGTTGTCCTGCAAGAAAAAAAATTGCCCCTTTTTCTATCTATTTTTAAAGCATTATCAAATAATAGCAGCGAATTAAAAAGTCCACAATGACACGCTGTGTTGAAAATAAAAACAAAATTCATTACGCAATTTTCGTTTTGGTACCCTGGTTAGATGAAATGTTTACCGTTAAAAGTTAACCTCTTCTAAAATGTGGTTATATAATATTTATTGTCTGAATTGACATGAATAAAATCCATTCAGTTATCGCCCAGCTTGACTAAATAAAGGCTTGCGTGTAACACAAACCCACCTAATTTGCATTCCCAGTTGACGTATAAAAAACAACTTTCACAACGTAGTATATATATATATATATATATATATATATATATATATATATATATATATATATATATATATATATATATATATATATATATATATATATATATATATATATATATATATATATATATATATATATATATATATAATAAACAGGATGCAATTCTATGCTCAACATCAAGGAATGGGTCCTGAATTGTATAGACCAATTCGGTAGATGTCACAATTGATGCACTCTTAACATAGCCAGCCAAATTATTACAAAAAAGAGAACGCAATACATATAGTCCCCCTACGATTTATGGATTATGATGTTCACACTCAACAGTGTTTTGATGATAAGAAACCATTGAAGTTAACTGTGTAAAAATAATTAATAACTTCCTAAACGTATAGCGCATATATACTTTTTCTTTTTGAAATTAAATAATTTCAAAAAGAAAAAGTATATATGCGCTATATAAATCCGTAGCTGGACATACGCGTCTTTCAAGTTACTTCTTTTATTGTTAAATGACAGACAAGCTGGCGACTTACTATGCAATAGCAGTTAGCGTCATCTATGAATACTTGCGACGCAGCTAGCACCGTTGACATGCTAACGTCCGCGTATACCTAACTGGAACCTGGATCACTCATGCCGGAATACAAGACAATGTCATTATGACGGCTTATTTAGACACAAGGGGTGTTTGAATCCAGATGGACTTGGAGCTCTACCACCTAGCGAAGTGACTGAAGGTGATCCCTGGTCTGTTGCATGCAATTACTGCCAATTGCGTGTCGCAGGTCGTCGCTTACTTCGACGGGAAGGTTTAACGTTTGCCGAGAGAGAATACATTCACTCCAACAGTTGTCGCTCCAACTTACTTATTGGTGAAGTTGCGTCCGAGAACTTTGGTTTCCTAACGGATTATATCATTACGTATATATATATATATATATATATATATATATATATATATATATATATATATATATATATATATATATATATATATATATACATATATATATACATATATATATACATATATATATACATATATATATACATATATACATATATACATATATACATATATACATATATACATATATACATATATACATATATACATATATACATATATATATATATATATATATATATATATATATATATATATATATATATATATATATATATATATATATATATATATAGTATTGTCACACAGTAAAAACTTTTCTTTTAGAATGCTGGCCACAAAAAAGTTTATTGAATTAGAATTTCGAATTGTTCATGAAAATAAAAATGTATAACTTTTAGATTTTTACTCATTTTTAAATATGGAGTGGACGCTTAAAGAAGACCGTGTTGCAGTTATTGCGTTGCATCGTTGCGGTTACGCGCCAATTCAAATTTTTAACATACTGAAAAATTTTAATATTACCAAAAGATTCGTTTATCGTACCATCAAACGATACAATGAAGACTCTAGTGTAGATGACAGGTCAAGAAGTGGTCGCCCTCGGTCTGTTAGGACTCCAGCAGTGATAAAAGCTGTGAAGGCACGAATTCAAAGAAATCCCAAACGTAAGCAGAAACTGTTGGCCCTTCAGATGGGGTTAAGCAGAACCACGGTGAAAAGGGTGTTAAATGAAGACTTAGGGCTTCGGTCATATCGAAGAAAAACAGGACATCGTTTGAATGCTCGTCTAATGGACCTGAGACTGAAGAGATGCCGCGCTTTGTTGAAGCGGTACGCGGGAAAAAAATATCGGGAAATTCTTTTTTCGGATGAAAAAATGTTTACCGTAGAAGAGAGCTACAACAAACAAAATGATAAGGTGTACGCACACAGTAGTGAAGAAGCAAGCAACCGTATTCCGCGTGTCCAACGAGGTCATTTTCCATCCTGGCTCATGGTATGGTTGGGAGTTTCTTCTTGGGGCTTAACAGAGGTACATTTTTGTGAGAAAGGTGTAAAAACGAATGCTGTTGTGTATCAAAATACAGTCCTGACGAACCTTGTGGAACCTGTTTCTCATACCATGTTCAATAACAGGCACTGGGTATTCCAACAAGATTCGGCGCCAGCTCATAGAGCGAAGAGCACACAAGACTGGCTGGCGGCGCGTGAAATCGACTTCATCCGGCACGAAGACTGGCCCTCCTCCAGCCCACCCTAGCTACGTGGTAGGGCCTCAAGCCCGTCTGGATGGCGACCATCTTTGGTCTTAAGTATGCTGCCATAATAATCTTGTGTTCCGGCATTAGTGACTCAAGTTCCTGTACCCTTATGGGACAGCAGCGTGTTCGCGATGCCACTGGCGTTGCAAACACCCATAGGCGACGGTAACTGCTAAATTCTAAGCGGGCCGTCAGCTTGTCTGCTGTCCTACAGTAATAAAAAAAACATATGATATGGAGAAAAAAAAATTGAAATGACGACTAATAGAGAAGAGTGGCAGGAGAGAACATGTTGTAAGGATTTCACATAATGCGGGATAAGGGTATGAATCATAATATTATATGGTACATTGAAACTCACATAAAATAAATGGTATTTTTTGTAAATTCGATTACCACAGCGAAGATTTAAAACAGGGTTTCAATGTTTGTACTGTAACGTGTAATTGAATCTGATGTTTGATTAAACCACGCACTGAAGTATTCACATGTCAAAGGCGATGACGTGAAATTCATTAAGTACGCTTGTAGATAATGTTTATGGTGTTGCCAGCGAATGTGCGAGTTACTGGAAACAAATTGGTTTTCTGTTTGCACGCCCACGACTTTTCGCCAATGTTGAAGTTTGTACTAAACATGATTTGAAATATATTTGTATTCTTTATAATAGACCAACCTGGTGTCGACACTGAAAAGTGTTTTTGTTTTTCATTTATCTATTAGAAAGAAAAATTTTACAAAACATTATCCTATCCGCTACCCGTGCAGAGGCGGAGAAAGAATACTGACCTCTGCGGCCGGGGTCGACCCCAAGCCCGTCTGGATGGCAACCACCCTTGGTCTTAAGTACGCCGCCATAATAACTTTTTGTAGTGTTCTGGAATTAGTGACCCAAGTTCCTGTATCCTTATGGAACAGCAGCATGTTCACAGTGCCACTGACATTGCAAACACCCATAGGCGACGGTAACTGCTAAATTCTAAGTGGGCCGTCAGCCTGTTTGCTGTCCTACAGCAATAAAAAAAATCATTCAGCCCAATAAATTTGAAAGGGTTCGTATTGGATGTCACATTCACATCTTAATGTAATTACAATTCTTAATTTAAAATATTCGCATCCTGACTTTAGTAAAGTACCTGCAATTTATTTATTCCTTACGTACATTCATACGAAATTTGTTGAATGATTCAATGTTGTTGTGATAAAAAAATCTGTATTTTGTTAGTTTGTTAACTTAGCACGAATAATACCCGTAGCTTACTTAAAGACTGAACTCATCTCCACTTATCGACAATATCGTGACAAAAAACTGCACCATTTTATGTTATTTTTATTGCGTTTGGTCTAAAACTTGACAAATATAGGCAAAGATCATACACGAGAGTTAAATGCACATAATAATTAATTTATTATTGAAATAACAGTCGTTCTCAATGTGGTTGCAAGCTTTTGATGGAGTCCAGAAATAAAATTACGCAAAAGCAAAACTCAGAGAGAAATACAACTCGAAATCGTACACTACACTGATTTTCCTTTCAGAAATTGATATCTTGATGCCGGTTGTCCTGCAAGAAAAAAAATTGCCCCTTTTTCTATCTATTTTTAAAGCATTATCAAATAATAGCAGCGAATTAAAAAGTCCACAATGACACGCTGTGTTGAAAATAAAAACAAAATTCATTACGCAATTTTCGTTTTGGTACCCTGGTTAGATGAAATGTTTACCGTTAAAAGTTAACCTCTTCTAAAATGTGGTTATATAATATTTATTGTCTGAATTGACATGAATAAAATCCATTCAGTTATCGCCCAGCTTGACTAAATAAAGGCTTGCGTGTAACACAAACCCACCTAATTTGCATTCCCAGTTGACGTATAAAAAACAACTTTCACAACGTAGCTTTGTAATTAACGCGTCTTCAAAGAATTTGAAGCTTACGCCAAATATCAAATATTGTAAAGGTTGAATCCCCAAAGTAAAGTTTATATAAAATTGGGGTTCGTTCAAAAACTCTGGGCTTTATATATATACTTACTTTATATACTAACTTAGGCCTCACGTGTTATGAATTATAAATTTCTGACATGAAAAGTTCTGTTCTGAAAATACATTGTTTACACTAAAGACAAGTGAACTCTCTTAAATCTTACATTTTGTTATAAATATATGAAAATTCGAAACGTGGAAATCCGTTGGAGAACCAAAATGACAAGCATAGCTCGCAAAATTTGAAGCTGAAGTGGCAGTAGGCCATGTCTGTCACTGGTTTGATGGCGCAAACGAGTCCTGGTGTGGAGACTGCATCTTGGCAACGGTTGTAGGGCCCTACCCAGCTCGATGAACTGATGACCTGTGAAAGGTTGTTGGTCAGGGCTGGATAAACAAGGGATCATTATTTGTGGCGTAAACTTGGCAACGTCTATGTCCAGTAGTAGTCAATAATTATATGAAATAATATGATATAATGATGAACAATGTAACAAAGCATCAATTATTTAAAAAAAATCGTTTCATGCTTATGATTCGGAAGCGTTACTGAGTGTTTTTTGTCAATTTGCGTTTGTATTTTATACGACTGCGTATGAAAGTTCTAGACCCTATTTTACATTTGAACAAGACCAGACGGGAAAATGGATGCGCTAAGAACTATCATGTGGATTAGTGATTTACACACATCTCAGTGTGCAGTTTCTCGCGACATTTAATCATACCATTGTAACTATCATACATCACCACATTTTAACATCTGTGTGTTCAAACCGTATATAATATGGCGGTAGGCCAGAAAAACTACCTTAAACCCTTAAGTGTAGCGTACTGGAAATAAAACCTGAAATCGAATCATATTATTTTTAATCTATTTTTAAATATATAATTTGGAACAACGGACTAGATATCGGCTTATTTAATGAGAACGCTGCCTACGGAAGTTTGCAACCTCAGAGGCATTGCAAACGTAGGTATTTTGTAAAACGTTCTACAGAACTTTGCGTATATGACTGTAGAGGCTCTGTGAAGTATGGATGAACTTCCAATCGACGGACAAATTTATTATTATGATTGTAGATAGAACACAAAGATGGTTTCTTACCACTCAGATTTGCTACTGCTAATTGTTGTACAGACGTCGGAAAACGCAATCGCATAAATCGAATTGAAAATTTTACTTTATTTAAACCATATGCATATTGTTTTGGTAATATTAAATTATTCATAGCTACAGACCAAATCCCCGTATCATCACCGGCTGGTTGTATTAACGCGCAACAGAGCTCTCTTATCAAATGTGTCAGCGTGAACAATTTATTGTGATAGGTCCGCCGCTGCACGTAAAACGTTCAAATATTGAGTTTATCTAATGGAATAGAATCTTTTCGACACATCTCCGATAGGGTTGTTTTCGCAGATCGTATTTGTATCACGTTCTGTTTTTATATGACGAGCATTTTGGCATTGTCATTAAAACAATATAGAATACGCATTACAATTCGTATCTTCTTGTTTTTAGAAGTGGCTCATCACTCTTTCTGCCGAAAAGTTGTCTCAGCCAGAAATAAGAATCGGACAGCATAGGCTTTACTTCAAAAACAGGGACGGGTTTTGTTTTGAATTTGGAGATCGGGTAATAAATTTAGCCATATCTATTTTTTGGGACCTTAATTATTTTAAGAATCGCGTATAATGTCCGAGTTGTAAAGAGCCTCATCAGCACAGCCAAAGTCCAACTTACCGACTAGGTTTTACTTCGGATTTCATTTCAGGTTTCGATGGCAGTCATTCTACAGAGAATTAAAGCCCTAGGCAATCTAGCATGACATTAGGAAGCACCTCTATGATTGTTGTAACCAAAAAATATTTGTTGTTGCCATGTGTGGACTATTATTATATTATTATAATACAAGTTGAACTGGTTTACAAGTGTTTGTTATAAAAATAATTGCCTTGCAAATTAGCGGCATAACCAAGCAGTTGTAAACTTTTTTAACGCTAACTTGTTTTAGTGTTGTAGCAGTTTAGTGAGTGTCCCTCGACGCTCGTTTGCCGCGTGACAACCGCCTGTGTACGCTGACTCGGTGCCCCATTTCCAACCCTCATTAACATGCGGCCACGCTGAGCCGGACACCACAATGCAGTGCATTACTTATTCACGCCATCCCGCCTGTGCAACCTTTTTCGGTTCAAAGTGAATCTGCAAGGATCGGAAACGTTTGCAATAATTCATTCTTTTGTTGCAAATATACTTAAATTTTAACGTTGAAAATTCATGGTTGAATTTAAAATATGTTGATAAATAATATGACCGTGTGACTGGCATTGTTATGTACAATTAATATAAATATTTTTTTTCTAAAATAAGAGCATTCACGAGACTGTATCAAAAAAAATGTCTTATTAAAGCATTTTTTTTTTAATGTTATAATAATCCGCTAAAACCTAGAAGGAACAAATAGTATACCCCCCCCCCCCCTTACTTTTTTGTCTTAGATATACATGCGCACACGCCACCGCTTGAGGGCTCGCGGCTTAGTAGCCAGGACTTCCGTGGTATGACCTTGTGCGGCCCCATATAGTACAAGGGGACGTACGTCGCTGCTATAGTCACTAAATCACCCAAGTATTCCTCTACTGCCCGACGGCCGGGTGAGGCCACGCTTGTTCTAAGTGAATTGGAGGGTAACATGTACTGGAACATCACGGCATGCAGGTTTCCGTAGGATATTTTGCTTCACCGTCGGTATTTGGCTATTATATAGTAATATACACATTATTAGATAGAAAGAACTGCATAAGCGCTGCATGCCATAGTGGAATACAAAACTGTGACATCTACATAGATTAGTCTTTAAGTGAAATACCCGATGGCTACCACGTACCTTTGCTGTCAGGTTTTTTATCCATGCAGGAGCGGAGAAAGAACACTAACCTCTGCGGCTGGGTTCGACCTGTCGTAAAAGGCGACAAAACAACCCACCCTAGCTACGTGGTAGGGCCTCAAGCCCGTCTGTATAGAGACCACCTTTAGTCTTAAATATGCCGCCATAATAACCTTGCGTTGTGTTCCGGCATTAGTGACCAATTAGTGGCCAACTTTCTGTACCTTTATGGGACAGCAGCGTGTTCGCGATGCCACTGGCGTTGCAAACACCCATAGGAGACGGTAACTACTAAATTCTAAGCGAGCCGTCAGCCAGTCTGCTGTTCTACAGCCATAAAAAAGGTTTTTAAATCTAATAAATTAGACTATTTGATAGTCTAATTTATTAGACTATGTGATAGATAGTGATACAGAGACGTGACACCAAGACGCCAATCATACCATAAGATTACTATACTATAATTAACTGGCGGAAAACTAAAGCTCAAAGATAAATTACATAGGGGCGTTAAGCTTACATTCTACTTGTGGGTGGCGGTTGTACTGAAAATTACCTCGTCGATAAACTTATATCTACTTTACACAGTTTTGAAATACTTGTCTTGCATCTTATTTTTATTTTCAATGTTTAATTGACATACTATGTGACTGATCTACTTTATTATTAATTATTATTCAATCTTTATCATGTTAAAATACGTTCATATTTTTTTTTGCTATAAATTACTTATTGTTATATCTAGTTATTTCGCTATTATCCACACAAAAAAGTATTGTCATAGAATGAGTGAAAATTGGAATAGAATACTAATCCAGTATTACAGTCACTATTTTTCACATCCGAATCTTTTAAGGCGGTAAGGATACTCATAGAATGTGTTGGCTTGATAATATATTTATTGTAGTTATAAGTCAAATCTTATTATTCGAATATTGTTAAATTAAATGCTTCACAAAAAATCTTTCAAAATAATTTGTTATTCGAAAAATCTATAAATAATATTCCAGTAAAATATTTTTCGCCTTGTTCCAGGTAATGGCGCATGAATTCTCAAATGATTAATGTATGTATGGCTTGTTTAATTTCCTCCATGGACCAATGTGGTGCGATTTTATTTATATCCATTGTCTATAACCTTTTTGTTATTTTTTTTTTGTATTTTGTTTTCACATTGAAACATAAATTTATGCGCAGGCCGCGGGTGCAGTTACACTCAAGGTAACATACATTGTTTTTCTTTATGTCTATACATAAATCGTTTGTATTTGTAATGTCAAAACATATATTTATTGCTACACATGTAAGTTTGAAAGTAAATTTAATAAAATGATTTCTAAAAAAAAGTCTAGTTACTAAGTTAATAATTATTATTGGCTTTCGCCCTAAGCTTAAACATTGGTGGCATGGTAAGATATTCCTAGAATATGGCAAAACGAAATTACAAACTGATTGCGAAGATGCAGCTATAATTTGGCATTACGTTAACATGCGAGGTTAAGACCTCTCGCATCAACAGCAGCCTTCATATCCGTGACACCGTAGACAAACTGCAGGATAATGGGTATGAATACATTTTGCGGCAAAGGGCTATTTAAGTGACTAAAATACATTTATAACCATACCATTTTTACTGGCCCCGGCAGAAGATGTTATATATAACTGCTGGCTTGACGTTATCAAGAGTGATATGATTGCCAATGAATTATTCTCCGTTCAGGAGCGGAGCAAATATACTAACACTTACGTACGGGGTCGGTCCGTCGTAAAAGGCGATAAAATAACCTTAATTGCGAGGTAGGGCCGGATTAGTATGCCGCCATTGAAAGAAAGAAATAAAAATAATTTATTTCAGTCAAAAACACAATTTTACAATAAAAATCAAATACAATATTCAAAAATGTTGTTTGATCAAATGATTGTTGACACTACACAACTACAATGTTGCTACGGTTTATTCCGATACAACGATGATTTTCTGTGGCAACCTCCAAATAACCTTGCGTTGTGTTCTGGCATTAGAGATCCAGGTTCCAGTATGTATGAGAACAGCAGCGTGATCGTGGTGTCCTTATTGTCGCAGATATCCATGAGCGACGGTTACTCCTTACTGTGTTAAGTGGTTCTCAGAAATAAAAAAGTACCAATAATAGTGAAGACTGTAGGAGTAAATCAAAATTAGAAATATGTAGTTGAGGTTGACAGTGTGATAATAATAAATATTGTAAGTATTGTAGCTTGTAGTAGGTAAAATATTCGTCAAATAACAGTTTATTTGACGGATTCTTTTTTATAATTGACATAATAATCACCGTTCCACGCTTCAAAGCGTAATGAACATGAAATCGTATTAAAGCATTATTACTGAGTTTGGTAAATATAATACTTTGATTCCGCATTAAGTTACGACTACGGAGAGCAGGGTGGTAGTAAAATCAAATTCCTTATTCACGTAACGGTTGCCCTCATTTAAAATTATATGGAGAGCTCTAGATTTTATCATTTATAAATATGGTTCATCCTGAATGCAAAAGGGATTGCTTCAGATTGATTGGATGATATCGGTAACAACGTAACATACGTTCATTACATTACATTGTACATATCTTTATCATTTAGACATCCAAATTCTGCCAAATGGTGTATTAGTATTATTATGTATTTATTTATTTTATTATTATTATGTATTATTATCTCTTGTTAAAAATGATTTTGGTTTTTTAGTGGTTTCTGTTTTATTGACGAACGCGCAAACTGGGACACAAATATTGCCAGTATATTAAGTCATTTCCTCTAATTTCAATTTAATTTTGTAATCAAAGTAATACAAAGTAATACGAAGTGTTGACCTGATGAAACAGTTAATAGTGATCGCTAGCGACAGCAGATGATCAATATAAACGATGCATTGGTTGAAAATCGTCCAGAATGGACTCGAAGACACGGTAAAATGATTTTCAAGCACGATAATGCGCCGTCTCATAAAACAAAACCGGTCAAGGAAGCGATGAAAGCACTTGGATGGGACATATTATCGCACCCGCCGTACTCCCCAGACCTTGCCCCGTCCGACTATCTCTCTTCGCAGCAATAGGACACACGCTTGTAGAGCAACATTTCGTCAATTTCGAAGAAGTTAGAAAGTTGCTCGATGAATAGTTTTGCTCAAAGGACAAACAGTGTTTTGGGATGGCATCCATAAATTGCCTGAAATATGGCAAGATATATAGAATTAAATTGCCAATACTTTGAATAAATAGATTATTCCATTTTCTTGAAAGTTAAATAGTTTTTTTTTTTCGAATAAACCGGTAATGACTTTCCGGTACACCTGGTGTATTCACAGTAGTTATTAAAATATTCATAAATCTGTAACACGTATTTTATATCAGTGGAGATAACAAAATATATTTATTCATAAATATACACGTGTATTTTATTTTAAATTATGTATGGTGGTCATTGTAAAAATTCGTGATAAAAGTGACTTTTTTTATTTATTTTACGCACCTTGATTCAATCTCTTAATCTACGAAAAAGACTATTGTACCAGTAATTGCTCTATGTAATAAAACACCTGATAATTTTGAACTTAAACACTAAAGTTGGCATTCAAGCATTAAGGCTTATAAAGGAATTTCCTTCCAACTTTGATAGTAAAATTAAGGCAATTGATTGAGTAACGCTATTTGCTCGAGTTGTTAAAGTTAATCAGGGCAAATACAAGTCTACGGGGAATGAAGGCTTTGGTAAGTAACGAATTGTTAAAGGTAAGAAAACTTCCCGTCTTCCGGGGGCAATAACTGAATTTTATTGGAAACGCTATGCTAAGTAGGTAGTGTTGAATCGACTCGTGGAATCGATTCAGAGATACGAATTACGGAAACTGCTGTCGGCGATTATAGCCCCCTTGGCCTTTTTCATTCTTGTAATATGTGACGCAACAGGCGATATATATTATTGCCCTTTGTAGGCTTTCAGAGTGGAATTCGAACAAGATACTTGGTGAAACATTATCATATATTGCCACGAGCACTGTTGTTAAATAATATATTTCTTCGTTGGGGATAATGTGAGGATTTCAGAAACCCAATGACGGAATAGTATTTTTAGGTATACCTAATTTATATACCTAATAGTATTTTTACGTAATTCATCCTCTGAAAACCATTAAATGACTGATATGTCAATGAGGTAATTTTAAAGATACCGTCTCTATCTTCTATGACATTAAGAATCAACTATTTACTATTCTTACTAATAATATTATTATAAAATATTACAAAAATTAAAAGATCTTGACCATGCCGAAGTCAATGCATTGATGTATATCGAAGTCAGCGTAAGAGCGTCTATCACCTGGTAAGGCGCCACGGCGCCCTGACCTTCCGCCTGACGCAGGTCCTCTCGGGGCACGGTTGCATCGGGAGGTACCTGTATCGCATAGGGCGGGAGATGACGTCGGAGTGCACTGAGGCGCGGGCGACGAGGAGGACACGGTGGACCATACTGTCGCCGTGTGCTCTGCGTGGCGCGAAGAGCGCCGCGCCCTCGTCGCCCAAATCGACGCGGAGCTGTCGCTCCCGGCCCTGGTTCTGTCCATGGTCGGGGGCGATCCTGGATGGACGGCCGTCGCCTCCTTCTGCGAGGCTAGTCATGTCCGCAAAGGAGGCGGCGGAGCGAGGGCGGGAGTTGACCACCACACTCCCCACCCACCAACGCAGGCCACGTCGGCGGCGCCGGAGGGCAACTAACGACCTCCGGCCGCCGTAAAAAGCGGTCGCGGGCGGACCCTCAGGGGAGGACCCGCCGCCCGCACTATTGCCGCAAAGGTGAGGGCTGCGTGTTGTTCCGTGGCCCCCCTCAACTGCTAGAGTTATTACAGGAGAGCGCCGGGGGGATGAAAGCCTGACCCCCTGGCGCCAACCCTTAAGAAGGGACCCGCCTTAAGACAAAGGGCGGCGCCGGCCCGGGCCACGAGATCGGTAGGCCATTATATCCGTAGGCCCGGGCGTAGGCGATAGGAGAACAGCGGGGTTTTTTAGTGGGTAGTCGGATGTTCGAACATCTTTCCCGGAGTCCCACATATCCTTCGGTCCCCCCGGGCAGGGGGAACCCGTAAAGAGTGGTTTTTCCCCGAGACAAAAAAAAGAGCGTCTATCACGCAACATTATTTACTACAAGCTTTTAGTATATTGTGGTAATATTATGAAACGAAAACATTAATTAATGTAGTACAATTAAGTTTACTTACTGAAATACGCATCTTTCTTTTATAGCACTCTCATCAATGCTGAAACTTTATTTGCGAGAGTCATTAGTGAAGCCTAATAAAGATAGGTCTGATCCAGACTGAAAATGCTTAAGAATCTTATTCAACTGTTTATCTTCTAAGCTAATATTTTTGCTCGACTGCATAACATTTACAGTTAAAATAAATAAATAAAAAACTAATCAACAGTATGCAGAAAGAAGATTTCAATTAAATCTATTCGACGATGTTTATTATATTCAGCAAAGTCGGTTAATATGCTACCTACTCTTCATTGAGACTTTTTATATCAAATAAAAGAATTTTCTATAAATAAAAATCAACTGGTGTTTTAAAAACAGTTTAACGAACAAAATAGTTTGCTGTATTCTTATTGTTTCACGAGACCGATTTTCTTTTAGCTCCGAATAAAAACTGTAGCAACTACGCCAAGCCGAGCCAGCAAGCACTTTCGTAGAAAATGCTCTGAAAAATGTACCACATTTTCCATTCGTATTTGTAACTTTTGTTATGAAAACACCCACGGGTATAATAAATCATATCGTTTTACATCTTGTAGATTTATGAAATGACCCTTTTTCTTACATACGTTTCATTACAGATCTATTATATATAGGTAGTTTACACTTATGAGATATGCTGCATGTATTAACAAAACTAAACTTTTTTCGCATACATTTGCGTCGGCGCCCTCCATGTATGTCATAACACCTCTTTTTCCTGAGCACAGAGCCGTAAAAATAAATGAGATATAAGTGATCGATTTAACTCCGAAATAATGTTTTCTCCCAGCTGACTATGAATAAACAAAAGAAATACGATATTTGTACCTTATACTTACATAAAAAAAATTGTCTTAATACTAATTTTGACCCGAACCAAGCGTTCGCATCAAAAACTTCTCTAATGTTCGAAACGTTCTTAATTTCTTTTCGGAAATGGGTAAGCCTTTGAATATTTGTATCTAAGCAGAAATTGAAGCATTGAAAAATAGTATACAATCGTACAAAGCAAATTGGAGTAAATAACGAATCTATAAAACTGAACATCTGGTAACAGAACGTATTGAAGTTGCCAGCCCATTCAGAAATAAACAGTACTCATTATTGCTCACTCGAAGCGAGCATCGAGACGGGTGACCTCTTTTTAGGGAAATTTTAATGTACCGGCCGGGCCTACAATAAGAACTCTGAGAAGTATATTCAATACAAATCTATACACTACGTTTATATTACAACTAGCTGAAAACGTTTATCAGAAAAGTTGTTTATTGTTGAGTTCAGTAGACTAGCAGACTGCTTGTGATAATTGGTGATAAGAAGTTACGGCCATCTTTGCTAACGGTAGACCGTTTAAAATTCCAAAAAATAATGGAGACGCGAAGAAAAAATATTCTATTTGGGATACAATAACGTATAAAAACACTAGCTGATTAGACAAGGGTTGTTCTGACATATAAATGAAAAAAAAAACATACATTTTGGATAATAAGTCGTGACATAATTTATTAATGCAATGAAATGGAAATCCTAACTAATATTATGCATTCGAAAGTGAGTTTGTTTGTTACGCTTCACGCCTTAACCGCTGAACCAATTTTTGCTTCACGCCTTAACCGCTGAACCAATTTTGATAAATTTCGGTGTAGTCATAGACTGGACCTTGGAGAAGGACATAGGCTACTTGTTTTTAAATTCGTATGGCAGAACAACGTTTTCCAGGTCAACTAGTTTAAAATATTTTTATAATCTTAATAATAATCTAATGTTAATTTAATGTTTAATATTAGCATGCCAATTATTGGTGAGACATGATGTAGCGATATTGCTACTGTAACACCTCCAATACCGTGTATCATGCAATGGACATGAATACTTCCATAAATCCGTTATTAGTGGGCGTTTACATCGCTAAATGAGTGATAAGTCGTTTATATCTAGTCGCTTATATATAAACATTAAGGCAAGAACACATTGAATATATGATAGGTGTCTTGAGTGGATGTTTAGAACCTTCATGGTGCTCTCACACTCACGACAAATGATGAGTATGTGAAAGTTAAACGAGAGCTCCTCGCGAGTCAGCTGCGCCCTTATTACGGTCTGTAGTTCGTAAGGAAATATTTAAATTTTCCGAAAGAAATACCGCCCTAAAAGTATTATACACGCGTGTAATCTGTAACGCGTGTAACTAACTCTACGGGTTACTTTAATGTTGTTAACCTCGACCAAGTCAATGAACCTTAATATACATTACTCTCGCACTATTTAGATCAAAGCTAACCAATTTCATGCCGGTGGTCCGTTTACGTAGCTTACATGTGTCAAAATGACTAGTTACTAATAAAAGCATGTTAAAAAACTAATTTTGCAAATTCCATATTTGCATTTTACAACATGCGTTCTGCTCAACTTATTTAGAATACTTGGATAGAAATGAGTATCACAAAATATAGAGTCACATCTGCTATAGGTAAATTCCTATCCCGGTCGCAACCTATATGTTCTTCCGTTTAGGTACCCGGGGTCCGCTTTTCGACTTTTTCTTCTTGAATTCGCACGGTCTTCGGCATCCTTGATAGTGAGTCCACAGTTGACAAACATATTATATCACCCTTTACGAAGTCAAGCCAGCATTTTTTGGATCTACCTATTTTGCCGGGATGCGACGGAGCCGGATAGCCAGACTTTTATTCCCCACTTACATAAGTAGCCGGTTGGCTATACCAGCGAAGGCAAGGCAAAACTTTATTTTGCAATTTATAGGCTATGTCACGATGACGATGATAATATGATGACTTAAGCTCTTGTAACTCAATAAATATTTAGATAACGCTATATTAGATTGTATCCCAAATGTATTGTTCGTGGAGTTGTCGTGTGTTGTGATGCTCGATGAAGGCCGTTTTACTGCCTTGAAACTTTTATTTTTCGATTTGAATTCCCATTTTATTGACATCATTTGCAGCAGTTTGTCTTCCATCGTTAGACGATACTAAATGCTAATATGCTGCTTCCAATATCCCGTAGGCGTTTAGACAGTCAGTTTTCTCTGTATCATTTCTTTTCCAAATTTCTGTTTGTCACACAACTTATGTTTACGCTATGGAATATTTTTTCAATATCAAAGGACAAAAACAAAGACCCCGTACTTTTGACGCCTTTATTTTTTTCAGTAAGTCACTTTATAAAAGCAGTTCAAAGACAGTTCAAGGCTCATTTAATACAAAACTGAAATATTTAAATTGCTTCTGTAGACGTTAATTAAAAATTTAGCTTCCACACTTGTTCCGGTTTATTTCGATTTTTATTATGTTAGTCTTCTTCGTTTTTCAAGCAGATTTATTTGGAAACATATTTTCAGTGATTTTTCTTGTCAATATTGTTCTCTTTTTGGTAATATATTTTTTCTTTATTATGTGGACGTTTATTATTCAGGTCTTAAAACTTTTTTCTAAGTTGATACTCTAGTTAATTGTTCGTTTTACAAGAGAACGCAGTTTTGCAGAAGAACTTTGCTTAGATCGCGTAGAAAAATTTTCCTGTGAAAATACTCTGTCACTACGTATGTAACGGGGATGATAAAATTGTTAAAGTATATTATTTAAAAAAAAATGTATTTATACACACACATTTGGTAAACACAGTTACTTGCAGGTAACAACATTTTCTTCAAATTATGTGTATGTCTCGCATCTGTAATCACTATGATATAATTTTTATGTGTTTTATATAATGTACACGTGACACAGGTGATCCTTTTTTATCGTATATCAATATATAATTTTGCAATATGTGTTGTATAAACATTGTTAAATAAATTACGATCTCCGATAACGATCTTGTACTTCAAATTATCTTAGACAAGGAAAAGTCTTCATTTTTATCAATTTTAGAAATTTGCCGTATTCAAATTCGGGAATTGAAGTCAATACATAATTGACATTACGTTTTTTTACGTCCAATAAGTGGAGATATGTATTATATTAGGTCCTTACATATGAAATTGGCGTTTTGTACGGGAGGAATATAAAGTCATTTTTTTTTTGTTAAATATATTTAATTAATCAAAGTATGCACCGTTGTTATCTATGCACTTTTGCCATCTCATAGATAGTTCATTGATCCCTTTACTAAAAAAACCATGGGGGCGACAATCAATAAACTCTGAAGGCAGTTTGGACTGCCGCATCGGAGTTTAATTTTTTCCTTGTAAGAAGTTGTGTAAGAAGAAGAATTCCGGAAAAATGGTAATCTGTTGGAGCAAGGTCCGGGGAGTACGGTGGATGTCGCAGACATTCTAATTGTAGCTCATCTAACTTAGTGGTTGTTTGTTGTGCAGTGTGTGGTCTTGCGTTGTCGTGAAGCAGCAGTGGCATAGAGCGATTGACCAATCTCGGTTGTTTAGCAGCTAGTTCTTCCTTCATGGTTTGCAGTTGCTGACAATCGATATCTGCCGTAATCGTTTGGCCAGACTTTAGAAAGCTGCAGTGAACGACACCGGCGCTAGTCCACCAAAGACTCGCAAGTAACCTTTTCTGAGTCAATTTTCGTTTAGGATATGATTTGGCTGAGTCTCCAGGGTTCAGCCATTGCGATGAGCGCTTCTGATTATCGTACAGTATCCACTTTTCATCACAAGTAATGATTTGATTTAAAATCCCTTCATTATTGTGTCGGTTGAGCAAAGTAACACAGCAGTCGACGCGTGTTTGCAAGTCCGATTCACTCAATTCACGAGGTGCAGTTTTATCACTTACCTCGAAGCCTGTAGTCATCTCTGATGTGCTTTGTGATGGATCCGCTTCCACAGTAGCCTTTAATTCTTCATTTTCCACTTTAGTCTCCGGCCGTCCACGGAGTTGGTTCTGAAGGTCGAAATTTCCAGAACGAAAACGTTGAAACCAAAAACGTACCGCGCTTTCTTTTGCGACGCCAGCGCCGTACACATCATTAATCCTTCGAGCTGTTTCTGCAGCACTGGTGCCACGGTAGAACTCGTACTCGTAAATATACCGATATTTCATGTTTTCCATTGTGCGGTAATAAGCGACGCCATAGAAAAAAATAATGAGGAAAAAACAATGACTGTTTTCAAAACTCAAATGTACCATGTATAAATTTGAATTTGGAATTCTTAACCAAAGAAGAGATATTTCAGATCAAAGTGGCCAGTACGACAAAACGCTAATTTCATATGTAAGGACCTAATATTATTGGCTCATGTTCTTACTTCGTGCCCTTCCCCAATTAGTTTTAGGGTCGGCAGTCCCTTTGAAGTTGGTTTTGAGATAATTATGTGGTGTACCTGTGTTTCATTTATTTAATACTGATTTTGTATTATTAACAACTTTAGAAGCCGCGAGATAGTCAATATGTAGATGCTCTATGTGAATAAATTGTATTCTAGCTCTATATATCAGCAATTAGCAACTAATCTATACATACCTAGTCAGGTCATAAGTATTGTCACACAGTAAAAACTTTTCTTTTAGAATGCTGGCCACAAAAAAGTTTATTGAATTAGAATTTCGAATTGTTCATGAAAATAAAAATGTATAACTTTTAGAATTTTACTCATTTTTAAATATGGAGTGGACGCTTAAAGAAGACCGTGTTGCAGTTATTGCGTTGTATCGTTGCGGTTACGCGCCAATTCAAATTTTTAACATACTGAAAAATTTGAATATTACCAAAAGATTCGTTTATCGTACCATCAAACGATACAATGAAGACTCTAATGTAGATGACAGGTCAAGAAGTGGTCGCCCTCGGTCTGTTAGGACTCCAGCAGTGATAAAAGCTGTGAAGGCACGAATTCAAAGAAATCCCAAACGTAAGCAAATACTGTTGGCCCTTCAGATGGGGTTAAGCAGAACCACGGTGAAAAGGGTGTTAAATGAAGACTTAGGGCTTCGGGCATATCGAAGAAAAACAGGACATCGTTTGAATGCTCGTCTAATGGACCTGAGACTGAAGAGATGGCGCGCTTTGTTGAAGCGGTACGCGGAAAAAAATATCGGGAAATTCTTTTTTCGGATGAAAAAATGTTTACCGTAGAAGAGAGCTACAACAAACAAAATGTTAAGGTGTACGCACACAGTAGTGAAGAAGCGAGCAACCGTATTCCGCGTGTCCAACGAGGTCATTTTCCATCCTCGCTCATGGTATGGTTGGGAGTTTCTTATTGGGGCTTAACAGAGGTACATTTTTGTGAGAAAGGTGTAAAAACGAATGCTGTTGTGTATCAAAATACAGTCCTGACGAACCTTGTGGAACCTGTTTCTCATACCATGTTAAATAACAGGCACTGGGTATTCCAACAAGATTCGGCGCCAGCTCATAGAGCGAAGAGCACACAAGACTGGCTGGCGGCGCGTGAAATCGACTTCATCCGGCACGAAGACTGGCCCTCCTCCAGTCCAGATTTGAATCCGTTAGATTACAAGATATGGCAACACTTGGAGGAAAAGGCGTGCTCAAAGCCTCATCCCAATTTGGAGTCACTCAAGACATCCTTGATTAAGGCAGCCGCCGATATTGACATGGACCTCGTTCGTGCTGCGATAGACAACTGGCCGCGCAGATTGAAGGCTTGTATTCAAAATCACGGAGGTCATTTTGAATAAACTTTAATGTCATAAGAATCTATGTTTTGTTAAGTTCATTTTGGTATATGAATGGTGACATAATTAATAAACTTGTTACAATTATTTTACACTAGCAGCCCGTCCCAGCTTCGCATGGGTATTTAACAAAAAATTAAAAATTAAACCCTTCTATTTTTTTTCGGTCTCGGGGAAAAACCTCTCTTGACGGGTTCCCCCGGCACGGGGGGACCGAGGGATATAAGGGACTCCGGAAAAGATGTTCGACCATCCGACTACCCACTAAAAAACCCCGCTGTTCTATCGCCTACGCCCGGGCCCACGGATATATGGCCCGGGCCGGCGCCGGCCCACGCTTTGTCTTAAAGCGGGCCCCTTCTAAAGTGCTGGCGCCAGGGGTCAGGGTTTCGTCCCCCCCGCGTTCTCTTGTAACAACTCTAGGAGTTGAGGGGGGCTGCGGAACAGCACGCGGCTTCTCCCTCGCGGCAATAGTGCGAGCGGTGGATCCTCCCCTGAGGGGCCGCCTGCGGCCGCTTTCTACGGCGGCCGGAGATCGTTGCCCGCCCTCCGGCGCCGACGACGCTGCCTACGTTGGCGGGAGGGGAGTGCGGTGGTGGACTCCCGCTCCCGTTCCGCCGCCTCCCTTGCAGACACTACTGCCTCGCAAAAGGAGGCGACCATCCAGGATCACCCCCGACCATGGACAGAACCAGGGCCGGGAGCGACAGGTCCGCGGCCAATTCTGGACGGGACTCGCATCCCCGTCGCGTGCTAGTCAGGCGTGGGTACGACTACCAGACGACACTCCAGAAAAAGCAGAGTCGCCTGACGTCGTAGCCGGCCCAGCAAGACCAGCGAGGATGCAATTCCCGCCCCGGGAACACTCTCTGTGCAGGCGCAGTCGAAATAGGCATGGTTTCGACTACCAAATCAGGTCCCAGGGTAGAACCCGGGACCCCAATCAGTATTCGCAACCATCCCACCGGGGACCACGCCACGAACAGAGAGCTAAGTTGGAAAGGATGTAAGAGGTAGACGGAAAGAAAGGTAGGAGGACTCTGTCGCCTCGAACGGAGAGGGGAGTGAAGCGACGGATGCTCGGGCACCTCGGGTACGCACACCCGTGCACTCCTCGGACAGAGGCAAACCCTTCTATTTGCGTCAGGTTACTAAAAAAATAAAATTATAAAGAAAGTTTGAATATTATTATTTCTATGAGCTTTTATTTTAATGATTTTTTTTGTTATTACTTTTTATTTATTTTTCGTTATTTTTTAATAAGTATTCTAATTTTTGTAAAAACCCCAGTGACGCACGCCTACATTGCATAAGGTGCTGCCTAGCTAGCCGAACAGGGTGAGCGGCTACCACGCAACATTTTTCTAATACTTACATTTTTAAACTCGTGATATCTTTCGAATGGAATATCCGAATTGAATAATTCAAAAAGTTATATAAAGGTATTGAAACAGTTTTGAATATGAAGTAATTTATTTTGATAAGGATTAATACCAAGATCCAAATAAAGAGCCTTTTCTAGGGGCGGCATTTAAATT
Organism: Malacosoma neustria; assembly: GCA_963693495.1. NCBI lineage: Eukaryota > Metazoa > Arthropoda > Insecta > Lepidoptera > Lasiocampidae > Malacosoma > Malacosoma neustria. Next base: position 15,593,196 of record OY856383.1, read on the forward strand.
AAATTTTTAAAATAAAAGAACACTTATTGTGGCATAACTATAATAGTTAGACATATGCTGTCGCGACACTTTTTGTAAATAATGATGTGTTCTGCAAAGTTGTAGTACATTATTTTATTCTATCATCAATAGTTTTCGCAACGCACGCGATTTAAATAATATTTTAGGTAATTTTTTTACACTTTGGGTTACATTATTGGAGTTTTAGTAAGGATCCCTAATTTTTTTGAAAATATAATATAGCCTATGTCACCCGGGGATAGTGTAGCTTCCCAACAATGAAAGAGTTTTTTAAATTGGGTCAGTAGTTTCGGAGCCTATTCAAAGCAAACAAACAAACAAACAATCAAATCTTTCCTCTTTATAATAGTAGTATAGATTAAACATGTGACAGAATTTATGACCTGACTAGGTATATAAGGAAAATGGGGTCCTATGACGCACCATCACAACAAAACTACTGAACATCTCGGGATGGGACTACCATTCGATGTGGAAGTTTTTGTAGATGGTTATAGGCTATTTATTTTTTGGTTTTGATTTGATTCCATCGACCCTTTCTCATTTTTTTCGATTTACTTTTGCTTGTTATTCGCCCAGCGGAGCGGGTGTGATCGTCTAGTAATACCTATACAAGCAAATAGTAGAAAAAAACAATTTTATAATTATGATCTCATATTTTAACTTTTATTTTATTAAAGTAGAAAAAAACAACTTGATAATTTTGATTCCATATTTTAATTTTTATTTTATTGATTCCTCTGCAAGAATAAACATTTGAAATCGTTTATTTTATGTCGGCAAATACCTTACAGTATCTCTGACAATCAATATTTTTCTTCTTTATGACTGTTTTTGGTCTTTTAATTATTGCAGGAATCAAATCCGCTACCACTATATGGCACCTGTGACAATATAGCTCACGCTAACATTTTCCAATGACGTACTATAAATCCATATGGGAATTGAACGCAAGGTGTCGTTTTTCGGGGTCTTTTGTTCGTATTAGTAATAGTCTCAAAGGTTGTTGTAATCTTTGTTATCATTGTTATCGTTGTTTTCGTTTAATCATTATCCGGTGGTCGTTTTGGTAAGATTCAACACTTGGTTGTAGTGTTGCATCCAAGTTAACGAGCTTGAAGCTTGTTTAGGAGTCCTTGTAATTCGTACAAATCTGTTGTTATATCCATGTGACATTATATATTTAATTATTAAAACCATTCTGATAAATTTAATAAAATGGTACAAATAATAATTAGTAGTTTATTTCACTGTTAATACTTTACCACTTTACTGGTACTACTGCCTCACTGGCAAACCATCTTCAATTATCATTAAATACGTTTAAGATAATTTAGTTTAATAAATTGTCTTCGTAAATGATGATCACAATAACATACGTAAAATGTTGAATCGTGGAAATGATAAAAACTAAAAAAAAAACAGTTAAAATTCAACACTGCCCTTGTCTCCTTCAGATAATACTAAAAATATGGCATTATATGATACCACATATTTTTTATTTAAAAAATTCTAAGATTCAATTATGTTCTTGTTCGAGTTTCGAACCAATTTGTAATATCAATTACATAACAATTATTTAACAAATTCCAGATTCGTAATTATAAACTTTAATCAATTTTGTTCAACTTACTAGGGGTGTACAGTAAAAAGTGATAATGAGTATGACGCAATTATATTTTATTAAATGTTATTTTATTTTCTAACGTTGCCACCTTTCAGGCTTATAAAGTTTGTATATTTTTTTTTCTAAAGCTAAAATTTCCTTTTAAAAATCTTCTTACTGATTGATCCCTTAAAAAATCGTGTACCGCGGCAACTACTGCGTCATTATCTTCAAATTTATGGCCCCTGTGATGTTCCTTTAACCGCTGAAATAGGTAGAAAACAGGAGCTAGGTCCGGTGAATATGGAGGATGTTCCATTAATTCGAAGCCATCTTATTTAATGCCAGCCATCGTAAATATGGACTTGTGCGCGGGGGCGTTATCTTGGTGATACAAAACAACTTTATCGAGTATGCCACGCCGTTGCTTGCGTATTTCCTCACGCAACTTTGTTACTTGTCCAGCGTCAAAGTCCCCGTAATGATGGCTCCATGATTATTGTAATCTATCATTACTACCCCTTGGTTGTCCCAGAAAAAATAGCCCATAAACTTACTGGCGGAAGGAATCGCCTTAATTTTCTAGCATTCTGGACACCCAGCGCGCTGACACTTTTTTCATACCCAAATGGTTATGGTAAAAGGTTTATAATAAATCCGCCAAGACAATGTTTTCAATTTTTTTAATCATTTGTTCAGTCACTACCGATGTAGAGCGTCCCGTGCAGGAGTCATAGTTAATGGAAGTTCTTCTTCGCTTGAACTCAGCACACCAACGCACAACCGTAGAATATGGAGGAGCATGAACCCCTAATGTTGCTCTCAAGTCTTGATTTAGCTAGCTCCGTAGCAAAATTTTTCAAGCAAATATATTTTATTACCGCGTGAACTTAAATTTTATCCATTTTTACACGCTTTTTATTAGCTTCAGATATATGTTTGTTTGTATATTTGTAACCGACTCCTTTGGGCGCGATTTTGACCCACTGTTTAATTAATAATAGAAATAAGAATTTTAGTTCACAATTTTCCGATAGATGTCGTTAGCAGTTCTGAAGTTATATTGAACAGTTGTAGTGTTTGTGATTTAATATTATACTACCCACATTTTACTTAGTACCATCAACTTGATTTGTGATTGGAATCAAGATGACTGTTTTTAATTCTATCGGTGTGCTTTAGTCATTTGTATAAGATGTTTATATTTTTTGATACTCCCGAGTGTTCTTCCACAGTGATAAATAAAAGGTATAAATGAGTGTGAGTGTTTAATTGACCAAATGGTCCTTCGAGCCGGATAATAGTGAGTAAACTGTAAAGTGCAAACATTAACTTAGTAAATTCAGTGAAGTGTTGGACTTATAATATTTCCCATCAAAAAAGACTTAGAACATTTGTGTTGAAAAACACTTATAAATTTTTTGTGAAAAAGGACTTAGGAATATCTTAACGATTAGTAACTTAGTTTCTGGCAGTGAATTTGGACTTGTGTTTTTACATATAAAATTTAACATGGCGGATAAAAAGATGAAACAATATATTGCACAATTAAAGACGAATTCAACTAAAATTGAGAAGTTATTTACAAGCGCAAGAAAATGTGCTAAGGATAAACGAACGAGAGGGTTTTTGGATTCACGTCTGGAAATTTTACAGGAATATTGGGCTAACTGTACAAAGACTTATGATGTTATTTCTGGATTATTAGATACTGAAACATGCGAGGTTGACTTAGAGAAACATTTTGAACAAACTGAAGAATATTATTTAGAGTTTAGGGCTTGGCTTAAGGACAAGTTATATGAATTTAAACAAGATCTAGGTGAAACTTCAAAGTCTGAAATTCATCTGTCTGATAGTCAGGCAGAAATATCGAGGATGAGACCCAAACTCCCACCAATATCCATACCACAGTTTTCGGGCGATTATAGTCAATGGATGAGTTTCCGAGATTTATTTCGCTCTTTGATACGTAATGATGATCGCTTGACTAAAATTGAAAAACATCACTATCTAAAGACCAGTTTATCTGGAGAAGCTGAACAACTATTGAGGAATTATTCACTTACTGAAGTTAACTATGATGACGCCTGGAAAAAACTAAATGAGAGGTATGATAACAAGAGAATGATCGTTAATAATATACTTACCCGATTTTTAACCCTAAAGACCTTAACCACAGAATCGGCTAAAGGTATAAAGGATCTTATTGATACCTCAAGTCAATGCCTAACGTCCTTAACAAATTTAAAGATCTGTGCATCGAATGCCATTGTAGTGCATATCCTTGTCTCCAAGTTGGATATTGAGACTCGAAAACTTTGGGAGCAATCTTTAGAAGATTCCACTAGTATTCCTACATATGAGGATCTCCAGAGTTTCCTTGAGAAGCAATTTCGAGCCATGGAAATGTATGCACCAAAAGGAAAAACTATTCCACAAACACCTAAAGTAACTAACATCAAAAGCTTCGCTACTAAAATTGACAACATTTGTACTTATTGCACACAGAATCATTATATTTGCCACTGTAAAGAATTTGCCTCTCGCTCCATACCTGAACGTCAAGATTTTGTAAAAAGAAACAACATTTGTTTTAACTGCCTCGTAAAAGGTCACACCGTTTCAAAGTGTAGACAGAGTACAGTCTGCAAGAAGTGCGGACGTCGTCATCATACATTGCTGCATTTTACCGCTTCTAAGGATGACAAATTAATCGAAACTGATAAGGAGAAAGATGACCCAACTAGCAATGCATCTAAAACTTCCTGTAACTTGAGTGTTAACCTAAAAGCTGAAACAAAAGATGATCTTGTTATTTTAGCTACTGCTGTAATTAAAGTAGAGTCAAAGAACAGTGGTACTTACGCATTAAGAGCTCTTGTTGATCAGGGTTCTCAGGGATCTTTTATCTCCGAAGCAGCTGCGCAGTTATTGAATCTTGATCGCACTCCAATTACTGGCAAAATCTCTGGAATTTCTAATACATCAGTGGTCACTACAAAATCTATGGTCACACTTACAGTCCACTCTACAAAACACAATGCATCAACCTTCCAGGTAAATGCATACGTTTTAAAGAAACTCACTTCATTGTTGCCTTCACGTGAGTTCTCACAAGATACTTGGCCTTCATCTATGCAGTTGGATCTGGCTGATCCCAACTATCACAAGCCAGGGTCTATTGAAGTTCTGCTTGGTGCCGACGTGCATGCATACATACTGCTTGAAGGCTTACACAAGTGTAACTCTCTTATTGCACTCAACTCTCGCCTAGGTTGGCTAATCTCAGGTAGAGTTTCACAAACTGGATCGACAATAAACGAACATAATACAGTTGTTATGCAAACCAAGATTGAGGTCGATCAGTTACTAAGACGATTTTGGGAGATTGAAGAGAGTTTACCCCACAAAAAACCTATGACCGAGTTAGAAATACAATGTGAAGAGCACTTCAAACTTACTCACACTCGCAATGCTGTTGGTCGGTACATTGTCCGTCTACCATTTAAAGATAATCCACCCACAAACCTTGGAAATACAAAACCCCTTGCAATCAGCCGCTTACAGCACATGGAAAAACGTTTTACACATAAGCCTGAATTCAAGGAAGAATATCACAAATTTATGGAGCAGTATGAATCCCAAGGTCATATGATGATGATACCTGAAAAGGAAATAGTTACACCTGAAGTTTATTATTTACCTCATCACGCTGTTCTTAGACCGACGAGTCTAAGCACGAAGTTGCGTGTAGTCTTCGACGGAAGTGCTGCACCTGTAAATGGAAAATCATTAAACGATGAACTACTTATTGGCTGTCCTCTTCAACAAGATGTCAGAGATCTCATAACTCGATGGAGACAACACCAGATTTGTTTAGTCGCAGATATTCGTCAGATGTATCGTCAGATTCTAATATGTAAAGATGACGCTGACTATCAAAGAATTTTATGGCGAAAATCTCCAACACAACCAATAAAAGAATATAGACTACTTACAGTTACTTATGGAACATCTTGTGCACCCTTTTTGGCCATACGCACTCTTCACCAATTGGCTGAGGACGAGAAGAATGATTTCCCAACTGAAGCTGAAATCCTGAAAAGCGACTTATATATGGATGATCTGCTTACTGGTGTCTCCACAACGGAAGACGCTGTGATGCTACAACAAAGGTTGACTGAACTTTTAGCTCGTGGTGGGTTCCCTTTACACAAATGGTCCTCTAATAGTAAGTTAGTGTTGTCCCAAATCCCCAGTGTTGATAAAGACTCGCAAAGTGCGGTTAATATAAAACTTCAAGATACAATTAAAACTTTAGGTATTACATGGAACTCGGACTCTGATAACTTTGAACTTAATTGTAATTTAAATCACGATAATAACACAATTACCAAAAGAAATGTATTGTCCACAATTGCTAAATCTTTCGACCCTCTAGGTTGGCTAACACCTGCGATTATAAAACTTAAAATCTTTATGCAAAAACTCTGGTTGGCCGGCTTGGATTGGGACGAAGAGTTGACTCCTGATCTTAAAGAGGAATGGGTTACTTACCTTGATCGTTTCGCCTCACGAAACTGGGGTGAGGCGCGCGGAGCTGCGCGACGAGGTGCTCATGGTGGAGTGGAAGGAGCGCCTCGCGCACCCCAGCGCGGGCCTCGCCACCATCGAAGCGGTGAGGCCCGTCCTGGCTGAATGGTTGGAAAGGCGCCACGGCGCCCTGACCTTCCGCCTGACGCAGGTCCTCTCGGGGCATGGTTGCTTCGGGAGGTACCTGTGTCGCATAGGGCGGGAGATGACGTCAGGGTGCCACCACTGTGGCGCGGGCGACGAGGAGGACACGGTGAACCACACTGTCGCCGTGTGCCCTGCGTGGCGCGAGGAGCGCCGCGCCCTCGTCGCCCAAATCGGCGTGGACCTGTCGCTCCCGGCCCTGGTTCTGTCCATGGTCGGGGGCGGTCCTGGATGGACGGCCGTCGCCTCCTTCTGCGAGGCAGTCATGTCCGCAAAGGAGGCGGCGGAGCGGGAGCGGGAGTCAACCACCACACTCCCCTCCCGCCAACGCAGGCCACGCCGGCGGCGCCGGAGGGCCAGTAACGACCTCCGGCCGCCGTAAAAAGCGGCCGCGGGCGGCCCCTCGGGGGAGGACCCGCCGCCCGCACTATTACCGCGAGGGTGAGGGCTGCGTGCTGTTCCGCGGCCCCCCTCAACTCCTAGAGTTGTTAGGAGAGCGCCGGGGGGACGAAACCCTGACCCCCTGGCGCCAGCACTTTAGAAGGGGCCCGTCTCAAGACAAAGGGCGGGCCGGCGCCGGCCCGGGCCACGAGATCGGCAGGCCATATATCCGTGGGCCCGGGCGTAGGCGATAGGAGAACAGCGGGGTTTTTTAGTGGGTAGTCGGATGGCCAAACATCTTTCCCGGAGTCCCACATATCCCTCGGTCCCCCCGGGCCGGGGGAACCCGTCAAGAGAGGTTTTCCCCGAGACCAAAAAAAAAAAAAAAAAAAAAAAAACTTACCTTGATCGTTTCACGCACATTGAAAACATTCAGTTCCCTAGATGGCTTGGTGTATCTAATGACACCATTAAGCGGGAGCTGCATGGATTTAGTGATGCCTCTTGTGCTGCATACGCTGGAGTAGTGTACCTTAGAGTTTTGAGAAATGGTGGCAACATTAACGTTTACCTTGTTCTTGCCAAATCCAAGGTTGCCCCAGTAAAGCAAGTATCTCTCCCACGTCTGGAACTCTGTGGTGCATTACTAGTAGCCAAAATGATAAATCATGTTAAAACCGTTTTAAAAATACCTGACAATGATATTTACACTTGGACAGACTCCACGATAGTTTTGGCTTGATTGCGTAAGATACCAAATACTTGGACTACATTTGTTGCAAATCGCACTTCAGAAATTTTGACACTCACAAATAGTAACCAATGGCATCATGTTAGTTCTGCAAATAATCCCGCTGATTTAGCATCACGTGGATGTTATCCTTATGATCTACAACAGTCAAAACTATGGTGGAACGGACCTCAGTTTTTATATAAGGCACATGAAATTGAATATTCTTTAATTGAGATTTCTCAAACCGATTTAGAAATGAAACCCACCCCAAAAATATTATGCAATGTAAATGTTACCGAAAATAATGATGCTATTGCAATTTTAACTCGATTCTCCTCGCTGTCGAAATTGATTCGAGTCATTGCTTATTGTTGTCGTTATTATAATTTATGTAAAGTTAGAGTGCTTAAGAAAATGTTTACTGAACCTGCTTATTTGAGCGCTAATGAGCTTGATGATGCTTTTAATCGATGTATTAAACTATCACAATTGATGTCATTCCGCGACGAGATCTCTCGCTTAGCGCTAGGTAAACAGGTTGCCGAATCAAGTAAGATTTATGTACTAGACCCTTTTATCGACGATAAAGGCATTATTCGTGTTGGTGGTAGACTCGCGAATGTAGAGATTCCAGGCGACATGAAAAACCCGATTCTGTTAAGTGGCACTTGTGCCTTATCTAAACTTATTGTTGTAAATGCGCATTTGAAATCTCTGCACGGAGGCAATCAACTTACTTTAAATATTGTAGGACAAAGGTTTTGGATCACTCGAATTAAAAGTCTTGTCAAAACTGTAATCCACAAATGTGTCCCTTGTTTTAAACAGAAGGCTAATCCACTCCCTCCTTTTATGTCAGATTTACCTAAATTCAGGATTAAACCTAGCCGACCCTTTCTTACGAGTGGAGTAGACTTTTGTGGACCCTTTACCATGAAATTGTATCCTGGTAGATGTAAGAAAACCAGTAAAGTTTATATTAGTCTATTTGTCTGTGCCGTAACAAAAGCCATTCACTTGGAACTTGTCACTGACCTCACTTCTGCTGCATTTATTGCCGCTTTTCGGCGTTTCACCGCTCGACGTGGTCACTGCAAGGAGATTTGGAGTGATCACGGAACTAATTTTGTAGGCGCGTCCCGTGAACTAGATCTCGCGTTCAATAATTCACAATCTTAACTTGTGGCTGAGATTTCTGAACTTCTCGCTAATGATTTCACGCAATGGAGATTCATACCTCCTCGAGCTCCACACTTTGGTGGAATTTGGGAGTCAGGAGTGAAAAGTATTAAAGGACACTTAAAACGGGTTATCGGCCAAGCCTTCCTCACATACGAAGAGCTCGCTACTTTATCAGCCCAAGTCGAAGCTTGTGTAAATTCTCGTCCCCTCACTCTTATCAATTCTACTCTTGACGAACCCCCATTAACACCAAGTCACTTTCTTGTCGGAGAGCCCTTAATTGGGGTTCCTGAGCCGTCTTTGATTGATGTTAACTTAAGTCCGTTGAATCGATGGCACATAATCCAACGTATGGTGCACTGTTTGTGGCGTCGCTGGCAAAACGAATATTTAACTACGTTACAGCATCGTTACAAATGGAATATAAAGCGACCTGATCTTCCCCTCGGCACTGTCGTTCTCGTCAAGGATGACACACTTCCCCCTGGAAAATGGCTTTTGGGACGTATTATGCAGAAACACCCAGGTGCTGATGGTGTTACAAGAGTTGTAACTTTACAGTACAAGGACAATATTTTGAAGCGACCTATGGTGAAAATATGTCCTTTGCCCCTGGATGAGTCTGACTCCTAGTAACCAGAAATTTGTTTTACTTTGTTTGGTTTATATTTTGTCGTCAGGTCTTAAGGACTTGAGTCGTCCTTGGCCGGCGGAATGTTTAATTAATAATAGAAATAAGAATTTTAGTTCACAATTTTCCGATAGATGTCGTTAGCAGTTCTGAAGTTATATTGAACAGTTGTAGTGTTTGTGATTTAATATTATACTACCCACATTTTACTTAGTACCATCAACTTGATTTGTGATTGGAATCAAGATGACTGTTTTTAATTATATCGGTGTGCTTTAGTCATTTGTATAAGATGTTTATATTTTTTGATACACCCGAGTGTTCTTCCACAGTGATAAATAAAAGGTATAAATGAGTGTGAGTGTTTAATTGACCACCCACTTTAAACGGCCAGATTTCGTTCAAACTTTGTAGATATAACGAGGACCGATAACAATACACTAATTTGATAAGATTATTGTTATTATCCTTACCAGGATCCTCAAGATTAATGAATTTTCGGACCGGTTCTCGTTCGATCACCGAAGTTAAGCAGCGTCGGGCGCGGTCAGTACTTGAATGGGTGACCGCCTGGAAACGCCGCGTGACGGTGGCTCAAATTAAAAAGTAAAAACAAATTACAGTAAAAACTCAAAAACACGCGTTTATAGAAAATCAAACTAAAAGTAAAAAATAATTTTCAATAAATTTAAATTAAGGATAGTGGGATTAACAAAACAGTGTATTTTATTGTATGTTCTGGGCTATGTCTAACAGTATTAAATTTTTTTCCATGAAGAATGTATTGAATGAATGTATCGCATTATCACTATTTATTGAAAACCCTTCGTACATATAACAGAGTTGATCATTGTAAACTGAAGAGAAGAGAGTACTTTGATACTAGTCTTTTGTATATCGTGTTTTAAATGTTATACAAAAGTCGACAGAAAAATGTCTTCTTTCTAGCTATATCTATATAAAGAAAATTAATATATATGATACTATATATAAATAAAAATAATTCTAGAAACAGTCCTTAAGTGAAATTTTTTTTATAAAAAATAATAGCTGGAGTTCAGCAGACAGGCAAGCAGCCCACCCGAAAGCAGATGGTCACCGTCACCTATGGACGATTGCAACACCAGAGCAATTAAAATTTTATAACGTTTTTCTTTAAACCCCATATCGTACTGTGATGGAAAAACCTCAGCCGGAAGCTCATCCCAAATCCGTAGAGTACGCAACAGGAACGTTCGTAAGAACCGTTTTCTAACAAGAAAGAAAAGGCTCTAGGTAATGGGGATGAACACCCAGCCGATGGCGATGATATAAATATATTAGTTAAAGCTTTAATTATTTAGAAGAAGTATGTTTTAAAAACGGAGAAGAGAGAACAACGTTGGTGAAGGAAACCTGAATATCGAGATCACCGGTATGAGTAACCGAGCAATCCGGCTTGGACAAGCGCTGCGCGTACACTGTCCGGCCCTTTTAGAGGGGGGCCCGGGTAGAGTAGTAGTAGGCGTTGTAGACTGTTATTTATGTTTTCATAAAAATGTAATTTGAGGCTTAATAATTAATAAAATTTGCAGGAAATGATAATATCTCGATGTCCATTTATAGAAAACATAAGTAAATGACAGAATCCTGATTTCGTGAAAAGACCGTAATTTGTGTTATGGTTTCCTTACAAACTCGGCTTATTAAAATAACTGAATTTCGATAAAATCTTCAGCTGAGGGAAGCGGAATTTCCTTATCATATTTTAATAATATTAAATTTTATTAGTAAAGGAAATATTACTCGTGGCGAAATTTCTATGATAATAAGCAAATATTAAAATTTATTCTTAGAGCGTTAAAATTAACGAGAGAATCTGCGAAGCGTGATTTGTAAATGAGTGTACATTTATATTAAACATTTTTACTTTTTACTTGATACTTTTCTCCTTTTGGAGAGATGTCTATGTACGGACAAAACGTGCGCAAAATGTATAATATATCCACATTATTTTGTTACTATCGTGTATATTTCGCTACTGTTCAGAACTAAAGGTGAATCGTGAGTTGTGACTCACATCTCGGCTAATACAATGTCACGAGAGATTATCTTACGAGTATACTTTTTACTATATCAGGTTCGTAATCGAAGTTTATGCTGCAAATGGAATATATATATATATATATATATATATATATATATATATATATATATATATATATATATATATATATATATATATATATACCTAGTCAGGTCATAAGTATTGTCACACAGTAAAAACTTTTCTTTTAGAATGCTGGCCACAAAAAAGTTTATTGAATTAGAATTTCGAATTGTTCATGAAAATAAAAATGTATAACTTTTAGAATTTTACTCATTTTTAAATATGGAGTGGACGCTTAAAGAAGACCGTGTTGCAGTTATTGCATTGCATCGTTGCGGTTACGCGACAATTCAAATTTTTAACATACTGAAAAATTTGAATATTACCAAAAGATTCGTTTATCGTACCATCAAACGATACAATGAAGACTCTAGTGTAGATGACAGGTCAAGAAGTGGTCGCCCTCGGTCTGTTAGGACTCCAGCAGTGATAAAAGCTGTGAAGGCACGAATTCAAAGAAATCCCAAACGTAAGCAAATACTGTTGGCCCTTCAGATGGGGTTAAGCAGAACCACGGTGAAAAGGGTGTTAAATGAAGACTTAGGGCTTCGGGCATATCGAAGAAAAACAGGACATCGTTTGAATGCTCGTCTAATGGACCTGAGACTGAAGAGATGCCGCGCTTTGTTGAAGCGGTACGCGGGAAAAAAATATCGGGAAATTCTTTTTTCGGATGAAAAAATGTTTACCGTAGAAGAGAGCTACAACAAACAAAATGATAAGGTGTACGCACACAGTAGTGAAGAAGCGAGCAACCGTATTCCGCGTGTCCAACGAGGTCATTTTCCATCCTCGCTCATGGTATGGTTGGGAGTTTCTTATTGGGGCTTAACAGAGGTACATTTTTGTGAGAAAGGTGTAAAAACGAATGCTGTTGTGTATCAAAATACAGTCCTGACGAACCTTGTGGAACCTGTTTCTCATACCATGTTCAATAACAGGCACTGGGTATTCCAAAAAGATTCGGCGCCAGCTCATAGAGCGAAGAGCACACAAGACTGGCTGGCGGCGCGTGAAATCGACTTCATCCGGCACGAAGACTGGCCCTCCTCCAGTCCAGATTTGAATCCGTTAGATTACAAGATATGGCAACACTTGGAGGAAAAGGCGTGCTCAAAGCCTCATCCCAATTTGGAGTCACTCAAGACATCCTTGATTAAGGCAGCCGCCGATATTGACATGGACCTCGTTCGTGCTGCGATAGACAACTGGCCGCGCAGATTGAAGGCTTGTATTCAAAATCACGGAGGTCATTTTGAATAAACTTTAATGTCATAAGAATCTATGTTTTGTTAAGTTCATTTTGGTATATGAATGGTTACATAATTAATAAACTTGTTACAATTATTTTACATTAAACATGTGACAGAATTTATGACCTGACTAGGTATATATATATATATATATATATATATATATATATATATATATATATATATATATATATATATATATATATATATATATATATATATATATATATATATATATATATATATATATATATATATATATATATATATACGCTTCTTTGCATTTCTGTTTATTTTACGAAAGACAATTGAGGAATGTCACTGTCAACTTTTATTATTCGTATTATATTTTTATACTTTGGAGTTCAGGCCGTACAAGTACAATCGATCTGTTCAATCTGTAATTGGTTACAGAAATATGGACAATCAAAGACATTGTTATATTTTTCTAAGACCGAGATATTGATGAAGAGTGTTCATATCAAGAAAATTCTAATTGAAGCTCAGTTAACTAGTTATTAAGGTAGGGCTAGGTTTGTTAACAAAACTCGAAGCCCATAGACAAAATAAAAAGCAATTTGGATTTTTGTCGGTAGTTTAAAATAGAATTATAATCTTAAAATATTTCCTAAAAACCTGATGAAGCTGATGCCAAGTTGTGAAGTTCAGATCCAAAAACTACACTTGGAATTAAAATATCATAGTGTCTTAAAGTCTTAAGGTTTTAAATTTGTGATACGACAACTTTTCTCCACGGTCTTTTGAAATAGCCTTTAAATTTGTATTTTTTTTTGTCCTTTAATTTATTTCCTTATATTTTGTTGTGTTTATTAAAAAGTTTAAAGTTTCAGGATTATAATACTTTTTTGTTACTTTATATATATACCTAGTCAGGTCATAAGTATTGTCACACAGTAAAAACTTTTCTTTTAGAATGCTGGCCACAAAAAAGTTTATTGAATTAGAATTTCGAATTGTTCATGAAAATAAAAATGTATAACTTTTAGAATTTTACTCATTTTTAAATATGGAGTGGACGCTTAAAGAAGACCGTGTTGCAGTTATTGCGTTGCATCGTTGCGGTTACGCGCCAATTCAAATTTTTAACATACTGAAAAATTTGAATATTACCAAAAGATTCGTTTATCGTACCATCAAACGATACAATGAAGACTCTAGTGTAGATGACAGGTCAAGAAGTGGTCACCCTCGGTCTGTTAGGACTCCAGCAGTGATAAAAGCTGTGAAGGCACGAATTCAAAGAAATCCCAAACGTAAGCAGAAACTGTTGGCCCTTCAGATGGGGTTAAGCAGAACCACGGTGAAAAGGGTGTTAAATGAAGACTTAGGGCTTCGGGCATATCGAAGAAAAACAGGACATCGTTTGAATGCTCGTCTAATGGACCTGAGACTGAAGAGATGCCGCGCTTTGTTGAAGCGGTACGCGGGAAAAAAATATCGGGAAATTCTTTTTTCGGATGAAAAAATGTTTACCGTAGAAGAGAGCTACAACAAACAAAATGATAAGGTGTACGCACACAGTAGTGAAGAAGCGAGCAACCGTATTCTGCGTGTCCAACGAGGTCATTTTCCATCCTCGCTCATGGTATGGTTGGGAGTTTCTTATTGGGGCTTAACAGAGGTACATTTTTGTGAGAAAGGTGTAAAAACGAATGCTGTTGTGTATCAAAATACAGTCCTGACGAACCTTGTGGAACCTGTTTCTCATACCATGTTCAATAACAGGCACTGGGTATTCCAACAAGATTCGGCGCCAGCTCATAGAACGAAGAGCACACAAGACTGGCTGGCGGCGCGTGAAATCAACTTCATCCGGCACGAAGACTGGCCCTCTTCCAGTCCAGATTTGAATCCGTTAGATTACAAGATATGGCAACACTTGGAGGAAAAGGCGTGCTCAAAGCCTCATCCCAATTTGGAGTCACTCAAGACATCCTTGATTAAGGCAGCCGCCGATATTGACATGGACCTCGTTCGTGCTGCGATAGACAACTGGCCGCGCAGATTGAAGGCTTGTATTCAAAATCACGGAGGTCATTTTGAATAAACTTTAATGTCATAAGAATCTATGTTTTGTTAAGTTCATTTTGGTATATGAATGGTTACATAATTAATAAACTTGTTACAATTATTTTACATTAAACATGTGACAGAATTTATGACCTGACTAGGTATATATATATATATATATATATATATATATATATATATATATATATATCCTACGTATATATTGTTATAGGTTCTATGTTGCGTAGGTTTTTTTTTATTATAAGCTCCTAGCAATCACGGTAAAACTTTTTGTAATACCCCTCACCGTTAGAGAACGCGTTTGTTTTATAGTATTTCTCAAATACAAATTTATTTTTCTTCTTTTGATCGACAGCTGAAGAAAGCGCCAATTATTTTGTTCTCGTCGTTAGATCAAAGAACATAAGATAAACAATTTATTCAAATTTACGTTGAGGTTAAAATGCACCCTAATCCGGCACCTGTCGTTATCATCCAATAAGGATGAGGGCGCGTGCCATTTCTAAATTATAATTTGAATAAGGCGCCCAGCCTTGGCTGCCAGCTCAGATTATTTAGATTTTGTAATTCCTTTGTTTTCAATTAGTTTGATACTTTAGATTAGATTCACTTTGCCTTCTTTTTTTATATAATATGTATCACACACTTATCTTGTTATCCGTGCAGGGGCGGAGAAAGAATATTGACCCCTGCGCCCTTGGCCGAGGTCGGCATGTCTTAAAAGGCGACAAAATCCCTATCTACATGGTAGGGCCCCAAGCCCGTCTGGATGGCGACCGCCTTTGGTCTTAAGCATGCCGCCATAGTAACCTTGTGTTGTGTTTCGGCATTAGTGACTCAAGTTCTTGTACCCTTATGGGACAGCAGCATGTTCGCGATGCCACTGGCGTTGCAAACACCCATAGGCGACGGTAACTGCTAAACTCTAAGCGGGCCGTCAGCCTGTCTTCTGTCCTACAGCAATAAAAAAAATATCTACTTACCATGACTCTTCTACTGTAAAATGTATAAATGAAGTGAATAGTTTCTTTAATTTATAAATAATTATAATTTTATTAATACTACTCGTTATTTATTTGATTGATAAAATTAATACGAAATGGCTCACCTTCTCGTTTAAGTATCTCATGTACGCAATGATATTTATTCCCATTAAGTAATTTTTTGAAGATGAAGAAAGTCTATAAAAGCTAGCTTTTCGAATTTTTTTAAACTATCGTCCTACATGCCTTCACATGAAAATATCGCCGGGCTTCGCGAGACTTCACTTTGTGGGTGATAGCCTATCACCGATAGGTATAAGAGACTCACTGGCCAATATTTCAGGTTTTATAATGACATTTAGGATGCGCATCACTTGCTCTTAGGATATAATAAGAAGTCCCTTGTTTATATTTAAGAAAATCCTAGAAAAGCTCGTATCAATGTGTTGTTAAAGCCTAAGCTATTTTTAAAAACTTAAAAGAAATTTATGTATAGTATTAACGATCGGGTACCTGGCAGCTTAGTGCTATTGCACTTGGAGTCCAATCTTAATGTCCCGGGTTCGAAACCCAAGGTGGTATGCGCCTTTAGGTAGTTTTTCTCACCTAATGTGCATACTATAGCATAATTGCCATGAACCGACGGCGAAGGAAAACATTGTGAGGAAACCTACATATTGAGATCACCGGTATATGTAACCCGCCGATCCGCCTCGGACAAGCGTGGCGGGTATCCTGTCCGTTGCATTTAGTGGGAGGACCGAGCCCAGCATTGGGGCGATAGAGGCGGTTATTATATAGTTGCTGTTGTGGTTGTCACTGATATACCTAGTCAGGTCATAAATTCTGTCACATGTTTAATGTAAAATAATTGTAACAAGTTTATTCATTATGTAACCATTCATATACCAAAATGAACTTAACAAAACATAGATTCTTATGACATTAAAGTTTATTCAAAATGACCTCCGTGATTTTGAATACAAGCCTTCAATCTGCGCGGCCAGTCGTCTATCGCAGCACGAACGAGGTCCATGTCAATATCGGCGGCTGCCTTAATCAAGGATGTCTTGAGTGACTCCAAATTGGGATGAGGCTTTGAGCACGCCTTTTCCTCCAAGTGTTGCCATATCTTGTAATCTAACGGATTCAAATCTGGACTGGAGGAGGGCCAGTCTTCGTGCCGGATGAAGTCGATTTCACGCGCCGCCAGCCAGTCTTGTGTGCTCTTCGCTCTATGAGCTGGCACCGAATCTTGTTGGAATACCCAGTGCCTGTTATTGAACATGGTATGAGAAACAGGTTCCACAAGGTTCGTCAGGACTGTATTTTGATACACAACAGCATTCGTTTTTATACCTTTCTCACAAAAATGTACCTCTGTTAAGCCCCAATAAGAAACTCCCAACCATACCATGAGCGAGGATGGAAAATGACCTCGTTGGACACGCGGAATACGGTTGCTCGCTTCTTCACTACCTTATCATTTTGTTTGTTGTAGCTCTCTTCTACGGTAAACATTTTTTCATCCGAAAAAAGAATTTCCCGATAATTTTTTCCAGCGTACCGCTTCAACAAAGCGCGGCATCTCTTCAGTCTCAGGTCCATTAGACGAGCATTCAAACGACGTCCTGTTTTTCTTCGATATGCCCGAAGCCCTAAGTCTTCATTTAACACCCTTTACACCGTGGTTCTGCTTAACCCCATCTGAAGGGCCAACAGTTTCTGCTTACGTTTGGGATTTCTTTGAATTCGTGCCTTCACAGCTTTTATCACTGCTGGAGTCCTAACAGACCGAGGGCGACCACTTCTTGACCTGTCATCTACACTAGAGTCTTCATTGTATCGTTTGATGGTACGATAAACGAATCTTTTGGTTATATTCAAATTTTTCAGTATGTTAAAAATTTGAATTGGCGCGTAACCGCAACGATGCAACGCAATAACTGCAACACGGTCTTCTTTAAGCGTCCACTCCATATTTAAAAATGAGTAAAATTCTAAAAGTATACATTTTTTATTTTCATGAACAATTCGAAATTCGAATTCAATAAACTTTTTTGTGGCCAGCATTCTAAAAGAAAAGTTTTTACTGTGTGACAATACTTATGACCTGACTAGGTAGTTATGTTCACGAGCGTGTTAAATAAACTGCAGTGACGTATCACTGTTTTTATTGTCTTATAATTAACATTAGACAACAACACTAAGAAATATAAGTTAATGGAAGGTTACAGAAGGCTAGAAGACAAGTATATAGTTTGATTGGTAGCTCACGAGATTGTTCTGAGTAAATCGTTAGTTCGTACGCTCGCGTCTCAATGGCGTCGGCGGCAGACTAGTCACTCGATCGCGGCGCGCGCGCATCGGTGGCTTGCGCATGTAACTATTATGTTACACTGTTAAAAATTTCTTTGGTATTTTACTAAAAATGTGTGGGAAGTTTTAACGCAAAACAATTTAGTAAATTTACTAAACAACATGCTTCAACCTGCTTTAACTCAATTTGAGAAAATTACAAAATATTTTTTGAAATTTACCAAGCGGTTACAGAAAATTTGATTAGTAATATTACTATACAGTTTTGTAATTTTATTCAAATTGAGTTGAAGCATTTTGTTTATTGATATTTCAATAAACACTTTTTCTAATCTTTCATTAAACTATGGTAAGCCAAAATACAAATAATTTTGGTTTATCTAAATAAGTAGTTACCCTGTTATACTGTTAATTATACAAAACACTGTATAATTTTAGTCGAAATAATAAAATTATTAAGAAGATTATTAAATTTCCAATGAATGAATTGCAATTCGAATTAAAATATTTTCTCATAATTTTACGAGACAATAGAGTAAATTGAAATAGGAACAAAGTTTGTAATTTAAGAAGCTTGGTAACGAAAATTAACAACCTGTTTAGTAAAATTACACATGTCTAAAGATAAATAATGTTTTTTAGTAATTTTACAATGCATAGTGCAATTTTACAGGTAAAATTGTAAAAATAATAAAAAATAATAAATTTCTAATAATTTCACAGTAATTCGAATTACAAAATATTTTGTAATTTTACAAAAGAAATATAGTGATTCAAATTACTAAGAATTTTTGTAAATCCTCGAAGTTTGTTATTAAAGTTTAATAAACAGTTCCGTAAAATTATAATACAAGTGAGATTTATACTCAAAGTTTGTAAAATTACATCTCATTTTAGTAGATTTTCTTATATGTCTCTGAAAATTACTCAAATTGTGTTATAATTTGGATTCATACACACTGATTAGTAATTTAACCCATCTTATGTTGAGTAAAAATATGGTAATTTTACAAAAAAATTTAACAGTGTACATGCGCAACGGGCACTACACGTTAACAAGTACGTTGGATTGAGTAATGAATGTATTATATTATGTGTTCTGTTTAGCGTTTAGAGAGGAGGAGTAGGCCATGTGCCCACAATTATGTTAACGATTGTCGTCTTACCTTTGAGAGAGATGGCACGTGTCATTTTATAGTATTTATTGGCGACTTACGTTATCGCTTTGTTTGCCACCAGGTCTGTCTAATTAGCATTATCAGGCGTAATGGTGGTGGCTTTTGTGCGAGAACGCTCGCGGCCGACGGAATAATTCACTTAATTCATGCCACGGGCTTAGCGTTGATGGAAATTGGAAATTACGTTTTGATGGTTATGTATTAATTATGTATAAATACTGTAAATGGACTATCTGTTATTTTCAATGTTTTATTAGCTCTTTATTCTCTATAAGGACTTTTTATATTTCAACCGTTCTATTCTTCACTATTCAAACTTAATTACGCTCGTTGATAATTTTATAAGGATTATTTTTGTTTTCTTCTTTCTTTATTTTAGATGTCTGATTATGTTTTTCTTGAACCAATAGGCTAAAGAAAATTGTTGGATCAAATATGAGTCAGTAGATGTATTTGATTTTTCAGAAGCAACTGACTAAAATACTAAATCCTAGATTTTATCCAAATTAAACAGAATAGTGATCTTACTATGCTCACTGTTAGCACGTCTACTAACGGAATGGAATTTCCTCGTAGTCCGGAACAAAAGCGGCTATCTAATTTATATCCGAATTATTTTCCCTATTTATATAATTACTAGCTGACCCGGCAAACGTTGTTCTACCATATAAATTAAATCTATGTCTATACCGAAATTCATCAAAACTGTTTTAGCGATTAATGCGTAATAGCGTAACAAACAAACTCACGTTCACGTCTATAATATTAGTAAGGATTAGTACAGATTTCAATGTGAAAGTTTAAGTAGATAGTGGTTTGTTACTCAATCACGCCAGAAGTGCTGAATGGAATTGTTGAAATTCGACATAGATATAGGTTATAGTCTTAAGGAAGTCGTAGGTTACTTATCTTTACCCCAATTAAAATTTGCACACGAATAAAGTCACCTGTATAAAGTAGTACTTTGATATATTGTGTTTTTAAAAATATACTCAATACCAGAGACAAATAGAATGACAACATAGTAATTATATTGTTTAACGTAATAATAAAACTTCGAATGCTTGTAATTACAAGTCAATTGCCTAAGAATGCTCACAGAACTAATAACATAACATGAATGACAGAAAACATTCGAAGGACAGGAGATGTTTCTCTACCGGTTATTGACCCAGATAGGTTGGCAATTATCAAAAAAAAAACATTCAATAGCCTACCAAAAACTTACTGAAAGTTGTATTGATAAATAACAGAATGAAAAACATAGTTCAAGCTGAAGTCTACTATACTAAACTAAGCCAGTAAATATGTATTTAATGTTTCATACTCGTAGAATAGAAATATATGCAGCTAAACAAACTCGTGATATTGTTGTGGAAATAATAAGCTATGAATACCATATGAACCTCAACACGAATTGTGTCTAGTCATATCTGATCACCTGAGCATCTGAGCATAAGTGTTAGTATATATACACAGTAGTTACCTAGTATATTCGAGTTGTTACAATATTAATATTTCTAGATATGTATACATTACACATAAATTAACTGTATACTATTTAACTCAATGTGATATTTTCAATGGTGTATACATATTTATTACTATCATATTTTAATAAAATGCATTATTCTTTATCCTTTTCGAACTGAGTTTCTCAGTTATCTCAACTCTGAAAAAAATTTTAACAAAAAAAACAAACATAAAAAAAATACAGACGAATGGATAACCTCCTCCTTTTTTGAAGTCGGTTAAAAAACTCTTACCTGTCATATGCAGCCTTTACTAGTAACTTGACGTTTATCATTTCGAATCAAATCTGTATTGCAATATAAACATTTTTACGTTTTAATGTTTTTTGTTTTCTCGCTAATATTATTATTATTATGCGTAATAACTGTCCTTAATATAAATTATAATACAAATAAATCAATAGTTTGACGCACGTCACCATGCACACACAATTATGTTTCATTTGTGTCATGTCGATGGCAAGAGTACCGACAACTCTCCATGCAGGGGCGGAGTAAGAATACTGAGCGTTGGGTTGTGTTCCGGCACCTATACATGACCCAGGCTCCAGTACCCCTATGCGAACAGCGCGGTGCCTCTGGCATCGAAAACATCCATAAGCGACGGTAACTGCTTAACAATAAGTGGGCTGTCAGCCTATCTGCTGTTCCTCTGCAATATTTTTTTCTTTAGTCCAACGAGTCGGTGGGTAGTGTTAGGCGACCATGTCTGACGGCTGATGCTGCAGCAACAAAAGGGCCACAAGTGTCCGAAATATACTACCATTGGAAGTTGTTTATATATTTTCGTCGTTCGGGATTGAAACTTTTGGTCCGTGGGGTCCAGAAACACACGAACTTTATCGAGACCTGTCCCAAATGTGTCACGTGACCAGACGGCTGGTCTAAATCTAGATATGCTGTGTATAATTAGCATTGCTATCCAGAGAGACAATACGGTTAGCCTACTGGGAGCGCATTTGTAAATTAAAGATTACTCTTTGTCATTTCTCGTTATGTTTATTTTAAATATTGGTTTAGTTTTGTTTATCTAGTTCTGTAGTTAATGATCGTAGTTTTTATGGTTAAATTTTTAATGTCCACAATTACGAGTAATATTAGTACTTATACTGTGAGTATATCTAATATCTTTCGACATTGCTAATTAGTCGGTATATCTAGATAATACTATCTCCTAAATAACTATAACTTCATGAACAATCTTGTTTTGGTAATACACGGCATGTACGAGTATAACTTCGTATACTGTATTCCCCGGTTGGCAATTACCAATAACTGCGAGTTGATTAATGACTGTTCCACGGGAACATCAAGACATTCTACCTCGTTTGTAGGGCCCCAGACATTTGTAGTATTATATTTCATTATTGTTTGAGTATTCTAATTAATTACTCAATATTAATCATTATCATTTAAATATCTCTTTTAAAACCGCGATATTTCTTGGTATTTCTTCTTAATATTATTGCTTATTTATCACATCAATGATTAATATTTCTTTTATATATTATGTAGATATTATACAATATTAGGAGACTAAAATATCACATCTGTTCTACGTGTTATTATATATTTTGTGCACATTACATATCATTGCTGAGTTGAGGTCTCTTTAAAAAAACAGATAGTATACCCGACACGCTTATTCACTAGGCACTAGTGGGATAAACACACAGGTAATACGAGTACGTGTACAGATTTCCTCAATATGTTTTAGTTCTAGAACGTAGCTATTAGAATACTAAAAATATTTATTGTTCCTTCCAGTGATTTCAACATTATTGTTATTTAATACATTATAAATTTTGACTGCTATCACGGCCTCGGGTCGTTGAATATCTGACTCCAGCTTAATTTACATGTATTACTAGTTATTTTTTACAATTTTATTCTTAAAACAATGCAGTTGCTTTACTTGATGGCGCACAGATTGGCGAATGAAAGGAATCAATATCAAATGAGCGTTCGAATGAACGTGTGGCACCACATATTATAACACACTAGTGATGTGCACGAATAACTACCTCTATAAAATTAAATGAGTAAGACACGGTCGATTTGTTTTATTTACATTATGGTATAATATGTTCATTTACCGAGAAAAACGCCTGGAAGATGGCGTGCGCCTCCAATGATGGCGTCACATTCACATCAAACACAATGCTCTGGATCGAGCAGCGATTTTGATATTACGTACACATTAAATGAAAAATATTTTAATTTAATATATATGTAAATAAAGTAATCTATTCCTTTATTTAAAACTTCCCGCGCATCCTATAGACAATAGACTTTTGTTGTGTACTTGACGTTTGACAGTTCGGCTATGCTTTATGGGTCAAACGTCATTGTTAAAGAGGTTATGTTCACTATTTTAAAAGCATGTAATTATTTTAATTAAACTTTAATTAAGATCATAGAATAGGAAATATCAGCATAAAATGTTGTTTCTCTTTACAGGTAAGTTCTATATTTCGTATTATTTATCTAGAATAACTTAAAGTGGTGTATAGTACTTGCCTAACAATAAATTCTCATTACAGAGCAACGCATTATGAACTTTTATTTCTAATAAAGAAGAGCATTATATATATACTGTTACTAACCCTACATCTTAATGAACAATGCCGTATTATCATTTGAAATGGTATTGTAATGCAAATAACTGTTTTGCAAAGTCAATATGTCTCAGTTTGGATTTAATTTGCAGATGAGCCAGATTTAAATACAAAGCTGCATCGTAAATTTCTAGAGATTATACCGACCGAGTCGATATCCAAATTGTAATGTAAACACGGCTAGCTAACGGGTAATCGTTTAATCTGAGGTTATCTACTGCAATGTGAATGTGCCACTTAGAACCGTTGAATGGTGACTAAAGTTGGGATCAAGATTTTCAGTTCCCTACTTCAACAAACTTTGCCAGTTGGTGCACTACTGAAAGATTAGGCTCTGGCTGGGTTTAAATTTTAGGTTTGGATAGTTAGACCGCAGTCACCAATGACAAACGAACTGATTGGTTACTATAATAATTTTACGTTATCTCTACGGGACTGAGCACGGACTGAAAGGAAACGCGCTAATTCTTCCGTAAGATACATCGCAGTAGTACGGTTCCAAAGTTAAATTTTGTTAAAATTCTGATCCCATGGATTATATTGACTCGCTTGTTACACTTTGATGATTCATCTTCACCATCCTAGAGTAAAATTTCGGTTGAATCCAAACTTCCCCATCATGATCGAGTGTCCAGTGCTTTATACTTTTCTTAAATGATGAACGCGCCAACCAAATTTGAGTCTTGTGATGAGTAAAAATTACATCTAATATCGAAGCTACAATTGATTCGGCCAACTTTTTAATGAGGCAACCTAATACGATTATAATTCGAATAAGATAAGCTTTCATTTGGATGATTATGATATATTATGATAAAATAAATAACTAATGAGAGCATATAAAACTTACATGTTTATACCCGGCAACCCCACAGTTGCACAGAAGGGAATCTGCTTTTACAATTATGTTGGTTACGAGTATATTCTCTTACCTAGTGTACGATTTTTTTAAATGACCAATGAGGGATGTAAATGTCAGCCGAACCCGAAAATTTACGGAATTTCGAACACCGCGTCGTGATAAAGTACCTCGTAAAAAAACGAAATACGCCGAAAAACATTTTTGAAGAAATGTCATCAGTTCTTCAAGATTCTGCGCCTTCATATGCGAGGGGCGGCTGATAAGTTCGCGGCCTAAGATAATGAAATAAAAATTGAGATGTATGTTTTATTTTTTAATATAGTCCCCTTCAAGTGAAATACACTTCTCACATCTGGCATACAATGCTTTTAAACAACAAAAAATATTTTTTGTTTTTGTCCTCAAAATGATGATCTACGGCAGCTTTAACTTCATTTTCATCCGAAAATCTTCGGCTCTGTAAGTCTTTTTTCAATTTGGAAAACAGGAAAAAATTGCCACCCACTGTACAGTCCAGATCTGGACTGTACAGTGGGTGGTAAATTTCTAAAAACTCCTTATCAACAGCTCAGTGAATTGTTGCATCAAAACAAATTGACACAGCACTGATTTTCAGTGTCAATTCTGACAGCGAGTAATAATTTATGACTCAAACAACATAGGCACATTGTAAATAACTAAATACCTACCATACACTGATGTTCATTACATAGATCCGTGAATAATCAGTGCACTTACATACATCTATTTAGCATAATTTCGTTTTTACAGTTATATAATTTATTACAGAGAAAAAAACTATAATAACAAATAAATAAAAAGGACAAAAATTTGGTAATCTGAATTTAAATGGGAAAACATATTTTAAAAGATAAAAATGTTCATTTGTTGACCACTTTGTTGTTAGTTAATTAACAAAAGATACACACACATATAAGACAAATATAAAATGTATACCTAAAATTTCATCCAAAATAATCTGATTTCAGCGATAGTGTTAGTATATATAAGCGGGATCAGCCTGTTGAAGTTTTAGTAGGAATTTTTTTGCAAATTTCGCAAATCGTTCATGAGACCTGTCGGCATTGCATCCATTCTGCATTCACTCTATTTTTCACATCTCGGCCTATCTCACCGCCGTTCTGGATTGATGATCCGAGGTCCGAGTCTATAAAGATTAATATATTATTCACAATTTTAATTACATACTTATGGAATTATATGTTGCCAAAATTCGTTTAGTGGTAGAGTTATTCACAAAAGCTTTAATCTATTCACATCCCTTATTTGGAGTTTTGTCTTAGCAGTGTGAGTTTACTTTTGTTGTGGGTTGGTTCTTTAACCTATGTAATTTGTTCGCAATAAGGTTGGTGGAATGTTTTGGCTGTTTTATATTTATTTTCGCAAGTTAATGTATTTACGAGTCAACATCCATTATCATCCTAGAGGTTAACTCCCGGGGTCCACGGTTGGGAACGGTCACAGAAAAAAACTCCAGCCCGTCTTTTTCGACATTGTTTTGGTGATTCTTTTATGAAAAAGGAGAAAAAAGCTGCATTACATGTAGCTGATTTCTTTTTTTACTGAAACACCTACCTTCTTAATCTCCGAACACTTCAAACCATTCGTACTTTCTTTAAATAAAGTAGTTAGTGATACAGTAGACCAATTATTATGGCTTACTGAGTTGTCGCGGCGAAGTTTTGCGATAAAAAAAATAGCAGAATACCTGAAATTTATATTGGCGCGTTAATTTCATCGAGTTCCAGTTCAAAACTATTTTCAAAGTGAGAAAACTATATTTCTAAAGACACAATGAAAAGAGACTTTTAATTCGCAAAAAGTCATTATAAATATAGATGATCAGTAATAGCTTTCAATCAAAGACCGCTCAATTTTTCAATGCAAAAAACCTTAAGCCACGTAAGAATATCAAAGGTAAAAAGCCTACTTAAAGCATACACCAATATCAAGTTGGGATGCTTTGAAAAAAGTGAACGAGCCAATTTCACTTTCAATTCAGCCGCATAATTCCTAAATCTCAGCGCAAACAGGTAAATCAGGTCCCCCACTAAATTATTCTCTCTCCTTTTTCACCACACAACGCCGCCTAAAGTAGGTCAAGGTGTGTGACAAATTATTCCACGGCACAGCGTTTCCTCGGTTGTGCAAATAAGTAAAGCCTTTTTCCAAATGTCACGCTTATTACCCTCCGAACCTTGATTTTTGTGAGAAACACTTGTAGGGTGCTTACTTTACGCAAATGGTAATGAAAATACGTTTTGTGTCCAAGAATAGGCTTAGTAGACAAGGATTCGTACCAAATCTCTGACCAAAGATAGTTTAGAAATATTCCATGTACTCAAATTTTACTAAAATGCTATTCTTAGTAACTTGATTAGTAGATTTATATATATTCAATACTAATTGACAATTAGAATAACTACAGAATACTCACATTTAATATTTGTTGGAAAATATTTCAATTCCAGTGCTGGTGATTAGTTCAGACAGCTAATTTGCACGATTAGAACATATGTAAATGAATACAATAAGAATTACAATAAGTAGTCAATGTTTACCATAGCTAACTATAATTAAATACTATATATTCTTTACTACTGGTGAGAGCGTAAATTAAACAGAAAAAATAACATTAACATATAAAAGTGAAAAATAATACATTTTTCACTTTTACATTATATTCTATATTTTCTTGTACTGTATATACATTACTTTGATTACTTATTCTTTAATATTGATAGATGGCAAGCTTGTGTTTCGTTTTATTACAATTTTGATAAACATTGTATACGTACAAGACATATATGATCTTCGCATAGATATTTCAATAATGTACAGATTGTATTTATTGCCATACACACATAACAGTCAACAATATGGTTTAATAATACATTGAATAATGTAATAAATATTATTTTATTAAACAATAATAATAGTAGGCAATAGCCTACGGATAAGATTCGTCTTGTTGTTTACCTGGATTGTATGTACATATTCACTTCAATTCATCTTGATTAGCTTACTCAAGGTAGAAATTCACTGTAATCTTACTTGTGGCTGTATATTT
Organism: Malacosoma neustria; assembly: GCA_963693495.1. Lineage (NCBI taxonomy): Eukaryota > Metazoa > Arthropoda > Insecta > Lepidoptera > Lasiocampidae > Malacosoma > Malacosoma neustria. The sequence goes on from OY856383.1 coordinate 15,620,527, forward strand.
GCCACCTTTTATCGCGACGGGATCAGGGACGAGTAGGCGGGCGCTAGTAAAAATTGACGACACGTCGATAGTAACGACAGCTGTCGAGGGACTGTGCCTACGGTGACCGCTCTTTTCTATATGACTATAAAGGTCTATAAAGCTAGGATACATACATTATATATTTATAAAGCTTTTATAACTTAAATAATGTGTACACGTTTCTATTTTATTTTTATTGCTGTAGAACAGCAGACAGGCTGACGGCCCGCTTAGGATTTAGCAGTTACCGTCGCCTATAGGTGTATGCAACGCCAGTGGCATCGCGAACACGCTGCTGCCCCATAAGGGTACAGGAACTTGGGTCACTAATGCCGGAACACAACACAAGGTTATTATGGCGGCATACTTAAGACCAAAGGTGGTCGCCATCCAGACGGGCTTGAGGCCCTACCACGTAGCTAGGGTGGGTTGTTTTGTCGCCTTTTACGACAGGCCGACCCCGGCCGCAGAGGTTAGTATTCTTTCTCCGCCCCTGCACAGATGAAAAGTTTCTGGCAAGAATTTGACGAATATTTGTTAAGAAACTTAACAGTTTTTAGAGATCGAGCAGTACCTATGTTGAATAATTCTCTCCATTCTGGATCGGAGATAGACTATTGACCCCTGCGGCCGGTGGCGGACTATCGTAAAAGACAACAAAACAACTCTAGCTCGGTGGTAGGAGTCCAAGCCCGTCTGGATGGCAGATTAGACTAAGCATGCCGCCATAATAACCTTGTTGTCTTATGTTCCGTCTTGACGGACCAAGTTTCAGTTCTCCGACGCGTACGGCAGTGTGAATAACTTTTATAGGCAACAGTAACTGCTGACTATCAAGTGGGCCGTCAGCTTGTCTATTGTCCCACAGCGATAAATAGCAATTAGTAAAAATTGAATAAGACTCGACTGGAATATTTCACTTGAAAATTTGTCAACCGCCCTTTACTTCCTATCTATTGGGTTTTTTATGCAAATATATAAAATAACCTACAGTAGCTTACAGGAATACTAAGTGTCGATTATTTATGTTCTCGTACCTACTAGAAAACTAGTAATAGAATGTTTTTTAAACCCGCATGTTATCCTTCGGATTGAATACACTATTAATTTATTACTATATTCTATTGTTACAGGTAACTTTTTATTTCCTTCTTTCTCTAACAGGTAAATACCATAAAAGTTTTCACTAAACGCTCAGATTATTATCCCTATTGAGTTTCCTATGTGATAAATGGTTTAAAATTTACGGTAACTTATCCTTTTGCGTTATATTTTCTAAACCATTGACTAGCTAATTTGCCAACGACCTAAATTTAAAATTATATTTTTGGACCTTGTTTTTAGTACTTCGGGTCCATATAAAGAAGTTAAAAGCTCGATAGTTCGATATGTCTTTTTTATAAGTATTCATTAATTCATTACTATTCGTGCAAGGGCGGAGAACGAATACTGATCTCAGCGGCCTGGGTCAGCCTGTCGTAAAAGACGACAAAACAACCTTAGCTGCGTGGTAGGGCCCCAAGTCCGTCTGGACGGTGACCACCTTTGTTCTTAAGTATGCCGCCATAGTAACTTTGTGTTGTATTCCGGCATTAGTGACCTAAGTTCCTGTACCCTTATGGGACAGCAGCGTGTTCGCGATGCCACTGGCGTTGCAAACACCCATAGGCGACGGTAACTGCTAAATTCTAAGTGGGCCGTCAGCCTGCTGTCCTACAGCACTAAAAAAATCATTGATAAAGGTTAACTTTTTTACACGCTTGCAATCTTTTAACATATCGAGATGTAATATGACATGATTCTTTCATAACAATAAGATTTTTTCTTAAATTTTCTAGGAAGATATTTTAAACTGTGTTTTAAAAGTCTTCAATGCACATTTTATTTGATTGATCTTGTAAAAGTAGTCAAAGTTCCTTCAGTTCTGTATAGGTGTAAAAATACACATGCGGCCGGGGTGGTGATTCATCAAAGGCGACAAAATATCCACAAATAGGTGGTAGGGCTCCTAGCACATCTGTATGGTAACCATCCCTTGTTTCTAAATATACTGCCATAATAACCTTCTGCTGTGTACCGGCATAAGTGACTAGGTTGCAGTAACCCTACGTGGATGTCAGCGTCTTAAAACGGTGTCTCTAGCGTCGCAAACTTCCTTAAGCTACGGTATCTGCTAACTACTAAGTTGGCCGTCAGTCTGTCTGTTGTCCCACAGAAATAAATTAAAAAAAAAACAGTCATACTTTTTCCTGAATCAAATGCGGAATCTTGAGTTTGAATATCCTTAAGCTGGTAATGTAGTTAATCGTGTTGGTAAATTTAATCAAGCTCAGATATTATCAATCCTATTACGTTATAAAATGGTTGTAGTAGTATGGTAGCAAATATATTTCAATAGATATTTGGTTAACCCAGCTTCGATATATCCAGTACATTGTTAAGCTTGATGACATGTCGGGGGAAATTGAAATTTTGCATCTAAAACGAGTCTACGGTAGCTTCGTGTATGAATATTTGTGATTAAATATGAGCGTGTAACATGACTTTCAATGATTATACCTGTATTATTAAGTAACATTGAATAAAAAAATTAAGAAAGTAATTAATATCTGTTGCATAATCCTAACGCGTTCTTTTTATCATGATTGTAGTAACTGTTGTTAATCTGTATATGTGAAATATAAACTTCATTTGTTCGTTCGAATCAGACTGACTGACTGAAACTGGAAGTAAGCCAGAAAGGTCTTATTTTCTCTAAATCTACTATTGTATATCGTCCATTTAAAACCGAACGGCAACTTAATCCGTCAATATTATATTATATTTCTCGTGTCTATTGTAATATTGCAAAAAGAAATATTTTTAGGGCTTTTGGTAAGATACCACGATAGCGAAAGATTTGAATTTTATTTCGTTTAAGTTGGTTAAAGTATTACATCTGCTGAAGAATTAACTTAGATAGTAATAATCGTTGAGGGGCAGGGTAAGAATACTGATCCCTGCGGCCTGGGGCCGGTTGTAAAAGGCGACAAAACATCCCCTAGCTAAGTGGTACGGTACTAGGCCCGTTTGGATGGAAACCACTCCTTGTCTCTAAATATACCATACTGTTACCATAATGTTTCTTTGAATGTTCCGGCATAAATGACCCAGGTTCCAGTTCTACGCGGACGGCAGCATGTTAGCGGTACTCCTGGCGTCACGAACATCTATAGGCGACGTTTAGTCGGACTGTCGGCTGTTACCCACCAATAAAATAAGTGAACACTTTCGAATAAGACCTTCACATGGATGATGATCATTAATGACATGGTGACAATGCACAAATTTGTCATTCCAGTTCCAATGGTTGGCTATATTTATTGCACAAATAAATTGCTGTTTACTTAAATCCCATGCTACATTCAAAAATATTTTAGATTCTTCGAAAAGTATATTTGACGAATCAATCACGAAAGTAAATTGCATATTCCGCATACATGATTACATTGACTCAAATTTACATTTCAACATTGTGTATAGACGCCGGCATTCCATTTGAAATTACCGAACTATTGAGGTTTGGAATGAATTTACATATTGCATTCTGCATGGAGAATGCACCGAATGTCGCTAATGCCACGCAGTACGAATCTGTTTCGATCGACATTGTTTTGTTCGGTTTTATTGATATGAAAACAATGTATAGCTCGTGAGTTCTGTATGAATAAGTAATACATATAATATAAAGTATTAATAATTGGACAGCGGATATTTTATCATTTTCAGTTTAGGATTTTTTTATATGTGTTGTTGATGAGGCACATTGGGCAACTAAATTAAAACCATTTAAATATAAAATCTCATAGATATTCTCTTGAAAGTGAATGTCCGTTTTAAAAAACGCAAACAATAAAAGAAACGGGAAAATGAAGCAATAGTTAAATAAACCGTTGGTCAATTTGTTAATCTTAACTAATATTATAAATACGAATGTGAGTTTGTTTGTTTGTTACGCTTTCACGCCTAAATCGCTGAACCAATTTTGATGAATTTCGGTACAGTTATAGATTGGACTTTGGAGAAGGACATAGGCTCCGTTTTTTAAAATTCATATGGCAAAAGAAACCGGCAAGTAAGTAATAGTAAGTAATAAGTGTAAGTAATAAGTGAAATTAAACCTTTTTGGACTGTTTTACTGAATCTATTTGGTCAGATTTAGTTGATGACTGAAATGTTTTTGTTGTAGAAATAAATATTTTTTGAGAAACCCTGTTTTAGTGTGATCATTAGAAATGTATTTCTTAAACATTCATTTTTTTGAAATTTTCACTTACATTCCATCTATTTCCAAAGTTTCTTACTTTCTTACTTGACAACTAATATACTAATAAAAATAAGTAAATAAAAACATAGTATACATATGCACCCCTTCGGCGTATCAACGTTATCTATATAATGCATTGCGATAGATTTTTTTTCAATGTAGCGTATAAAATAATAAATATCGTCGTGATCGTAGAATAACGTCTGATTTGAAAAAAATCCAAAATTCACTTTTTACCATATTTGGATACTACATTGTCTAAATATTATTGTTACATTAAAAAAAATTACATGTATTTTAGATTTCAAATTAAGCAGTCGGTAAAGTGACGGATATGATAGACTCATAGTAAAAAGACGCTTGTGTTTTTTTTAAAATGGTTGTACTGTAAAGTTTAATATATGTCAGATCCGTCACTATTCTACGACTACGACGATATGGAGATCTCGTCTAATGAATGCAATTTCAAAGAGTCTAAATTTCTTTCATCAAGAGCATCTTCAATGCTGCAGAGTTATGGGACATCTCATTTATGTCCGATGTCCCATAACTCTGTTTACCATTCAACTATTAACACAACACCAACCCTAATAAAACATCCCCTTTCCCCCGTAAGCATTAAATTCGAAACAAAGTTTGTTGTCTTAACCGGAGACATTTTCGCCCTCTCCTAATATAATGAAATACGGATGGAGTTTTACATTTTTGCTCTAATGTTTTAATTGTAACGAATATTGCTGAAACACTCTGTTTTTGCTTTTTGTTACATTTCATATTTTCTTTTAAATATATTTTTTTATCGTGGTTCAGTATTTTTGTGTTGTCTTTTTGTAATAAAATGCGGAAGTTATGTGATGATTCCTATAAGAATTTACTTTTAAATACTTTTTTGTTTTATTTCACGCCTCTCTGCTTTATTACACGTTGATAATATTCTAAATAAATACTTGAAACTTTTAACAAAGGAGTAATCATTTGAAGCACCATCAGCAAGTATTTATTGGAGCAAAAATACTTATTAATATCAGCTGTGACCACATCTGCTGAAAAGTAGTCCGTCCAATCGCCAACAAAATACCATACAAAAGGTATTTGGAATCTATAGAACATAATTCTAAGAATAACTACTAAGCTAAACTATTTAACTAAAATGCCCGATCGATAGTAACATGTGAAACAATAAAGTAATTCCGTGTGTCAAAATAATAACACGGATTATACAGAGTGGGGAAAATGTCTTATAATATTAAATCCTTCAGTGTGACACGAAGTCTGACTACAGGATTTGGAGGCTCGAGGAGATTTGCACGAGTATTTGTGCTGTATACGCCTTTGAAGCTTTATTCAGTAGCTTATGAGATGACAAAAGTAATATTGGATATTATTGATGACGAATCTGAACATGTTTTTGTGTCTATTCGAAAAAACATAATTTTAGTAGCTCGCAAAGAAAATTGTTGTATTCGGTTTTATTATATTTATTATTTCATCTATAAATATTAATGTTTTAAATATAAAACACTTATATTTATAAAGTATATAGGATAAAAATCATCTTCCTGCCCATTCCAAACTATGTGGGGTCGATACAACATGTTTTATCCCTCCACTCTTTCTTTAACAATACATCACACACCTTTTTTTAAGCATAATCATCTTTTACACAATCCATCCATCTTTTCTTTGGTGTACCTCTCCTCTCATTTCTAGCATCCTCCTTGTCACATAACGCTCCTCTCTTTGCATTATATGGCTATACCAGGCTAACCTATTACTTTTCAGCTTCTCAATCACTGGCGCTACTTTTAAACTTCCCCTAATATACTCATTTCTAATTTTATCCATTTTTGTAACTCCGCTCATCCATCGCAACCTTCGCATCTCTGCTGCATGCAATATATAATAATCTTTCATTTTTTCCTTTTCTCCTTTGTGGCCCAGCATTAGGATCAGAATATCCATACAATATGAAAGTTCTTATAACGGACTTGTAAATTTTACTTTTAAGTCTAAACAGCACTTGTGGGTCGCAAATTATTCCTGAGACCGGTCGTCATTTCATCCATCCTGCATTCTCTCTGTTTTTCACATCTTCGTCTATTTCTCACAACAATAAAAGATAATAAAACAAGTAATTACTTGTTTTATAATCCTTACTCTTGTATGCCTGTATTATGTTGCAATGAAACGTCTATTGCATTTTAACGAGGCTTTTCCAATTGCCAGATAGTTAAGACGCTGAGGATCATAGATATTTATCAAATATGTCGGTAATTTCCCACAAGTCCCAAAGGTTGAGAAAATTAACTTATTTTGCAGTATTTTCTATGATTAAACTAAATAATTTGACAAATATTAGTTTAAAGTGTACCAAACTGACTTACTAACTTTACAATTTAATTAAAAGTGACGCAAAATTAAGTACTACTCGATTGCCTGTTATTATAGCTGGTCCCAAAATTAGTGATCGTAAATCTTTTAAGCGCGTGCCTTGTGATACAAATATATTCGAAATGTCTTGTTGTTCTTGCAATCACGTACGAAGATTACTGTACAAATCCAAGGACTCTCAAACGAACTTATTAACTTGAATGCTACAACAACTATGTACAACCAAGGACTGAATACTACCAAAACGACCATCTGACAACGATCACAACGACACCGACGACCTCTAAACACACTACTAAAACAAGCAAGACTCGATTGCGTATATTGCCATAATCGCCATCTAGTGGTATAATTGATTATCACATTACCTACAATACCAGTTCAGGCGCAGATAATTCCCACCTCCCATACGTACTCTAGATTTCTCGTTTGTTAAATCACTTTCAGTAGCACTCATGAGCACTTCGTAAATTAGTTGAAATTCAAGTTCAGCTGAAGATCTATAATGTTACATTTGCTTATCTCACCATAAGTTATTACTTTAACTTCCTACTTGAAGATCAAGTCCTAATTCATGTTTATATAACAAAAATTTCCAAACGCAATATTATACATTTTCATTAATTTCATCCTCGATCATCAAAGTAAGAATAGCTTTCGTAATGTTGGATATGAGAAAAACTTTATACTACCTATGTTTGAGCACATTAAACCTTAACCTTTTTGTAACTCCGCTCATACATCGCAACATTAGCATCTCTGCTGCATGCAATAATCTTTCACTATTTCCCTTTCTCCTTTGTGGCCCAGCATTAGGATCAGAATATCCATACAATATGAAAGTTCTTATAACGGACTTGTAAATTTTACCTTTAAGTCTAAACGGCACTTGTAGATCGCAAATTATTCCTGAGACCTGTCGTCATTTCATCATCGACCTCATTTCTGTATAATATTAGGAGTTTAAGTATGAAGTTGCAGATTTGTCTTGAAATTTTTATATTTACTCGTAATCAAAATATTTACCCTCATTATCTATACATTGTTGCCATCTAAACGTAAGTTCATTTATGCCTTTACGATAAAACTCGAAAAAGAATGGTAGTCCGTTGGAGCAAGGTCTGGCGAGTACGTATGGTGGATGACGTATGGTTTCTAACTGCAGCTCCTGTAGATTTACAACCGTTTCTCGTGCAGTGTGAGGTCTTGCGTTATCATATAGCAATAATGGTGAATATCGGTGAAGGTCGATTCACGAGTCGAGGTAACAGCCTCGACTCGTGAGTCGAACTTTGGACAATGATGATAAGGGCACGTGGAGGTAATACACCTTATTAAAACATAAATAAACCCTTGCATAAAGCTTGTGTCTATTGTTAAAACCAATTTTTTAATGAAACCAATTTTCCTTAAATTTCTGTTTTTTCTTCAAAAAAGTCTTATGGTCCTTTCCAGTACACAAACTTAAACTTAAGGATATGACCCTACGCTGTTTTAAAGTTCACGAACCAATCTAGAGGTTTCAATTTAAATCTGTATAGAAAGTTTGCATACTTATTAAAAAAAATCATTTCAACGTAATCCTGAACTTTGATGCAGTTTATGGATCCGTCAGTTTATATTATATTACTATACAACGGCAATTTAATACTTTAACCACTATTATTTACATAATTAAAAAACAGCTAGCATATTTAATACTCGTATAAATATTTGTACTTTTGCATAAATCAGTATGCATAAAATATGAAATAAAGAAGAAAAACCTGAAAAGGAATTCAAAAACACTTGTATTTAAATACAGAATTTATTATCATCCTGGTTAAGCCGGCGACGAAATGTTAAATACACTAAACACTGCCGACGTAACTTTAAATTGTATTACGCGATACATGTGAAACTATTTATCCATTAGATACGGCAAAGGTTTCGGATATTACAAAGAGAGCGTCTGTGGTGTGCGCAAGCTCACCCCTGTATTTAGTTGCTTTTGTTTCGAAGCTCGAATTGTGGTTTAATTAAGAGTAACGAGTATTTAAATGAAAACGGATATTTGTTAATGCTAGATACAATTTCTAGGCTTTAATGTGCAAGTGCCTGGAACAATCAGTTAGTGTAATTCAAGTTTTATAGGTTAGGTTGGACGTGAGGTATACACAAAATGCGGTTTATATAAACTGTGCAGTTTAATATAATAGGCAGTACGTGATTTGTACTATTAGTGAATTTTAAGTTGTTTATTCGTAAAATATTTTCTAAACGAATTGATATCAAATGTTAATTTGCTTTGATTTTTCCTAAAAATAAAAACATATAAGTATTATCTCTGTCTAACGTTAGTGATATTTCTCCGTGCAGGGTTGGAGTTAAAATACTGATTTATGCGGCCAGGTGCAGACTTAAAAGGCAACAAAACAACCCTAGCTAGGTTGTGGAGCTCCATGCCCGCCTAGGATAGCAACCACTCCTGATGTCTAAACATGCCACCATAATAATCTCGTGTTATGTTCCGACATCAGTGACGCAGGTTCCAGTCTCCCTACGCAGACGGCAGAGTGTTGGCGATGCCCTTGGCGTCGTAAACATCCGTAGGTGACGGTAACTGCCGTCAGCCTGTTTGCTGTTCCATATCAATAATAAAAACTGTTTCGTTTATCTGCAAAATTAATAGCTAAATATAATATATTTCACACACAATAGACTCATAAATTGACGCTGCAATAAACAAGGATCAAAGGTTCCGGGTGAAATCAAAATTGCAAAGGTGTAACGACGCGCATTCGTGATGAAGTTCTCGCGTATAGTGATTGCAAATGAGGATGCTGTAGTAGAGTGACTACTAAATATTCCTGAGGAGTTACACAGATTTAAAAGCTCTCGTAAAACAAACATTCAAATGCAATGGTAAACACTGTGAGACATATCTGCTAAAGATCTTCATATTTAAGTTAAAAAAAAACCTTTCGAATATATTTTCGTTGTTCATGTCAAAGCAACTCGTATCGGAAACAGAGTTTGATAATGTATGTGTACAACTTTATGATCTTCAAACAACGTGTTAATAACTCGCAGAGAATTCTAGAAGAAACACAGTATCGTCATTTAATGCCGAACATTATACCTCCAAACAGATTTATTCTTTATCAATATTTTTGTAATTGTTGTTGAACAGCAAACATGATGACGGCCCATGGTAAGGTAAGCAGTTACCGTGCTTATGGAAGTTTGCGATGCCAGATGCGTCGATAATATGCTGGCGTCCACTTCCAGGGAAATTTTAACCTGGGTTAATATACACAAAGTTATCATGACGGCATATTTCACCACCACATACCGCCTAGCTGGAGTTGTTTTGTCGCCTTATACGACAGGCCGGCCCCGACCGTAGAGGTTTCTTACTCCGCCTCTGCATGCAGAAGTGGGAAATATCTTGTGACCTTACCTATAAATGTAAGATAATGACGATATCGAATAATAATAAATCTTTATGCAAATATTGATATAGATTCATTCGGAATGGCCAAGTCCTTTATTCCACCAAGTAACATCACCTCACTGTCAATATTCATTAGGGCTCCGATTCACTTTAATTATTCCGTTGTTTCGCTTTGTGCTGTTGATGAGGCTTTTTCGCATTACAATCGACCGGCTAGTTTGTCAAAGGCTTTTGTTTTTACCTAGTATTTATTCGTTTTAATTTGAATTGTTTTAATGGAAACTTTCTGTTTATGTAGATATACAACGACAAACAAGATTGAAACATTAATCTGAGGGTTCTTCCCTTGTGCTTACTGTTTAAGTGTGATAATAAACTTTATAATACTTAACCAAGTTTATTACTCACGCGGTGACAATTTATCGTAAGTTTAAGTACAGTAAAACAATGTTAAGGTCTCATTATTCATTGTGAAAACTACTTTTTACAGATATATTTATAGATTTGTTTTCAATTCAGAATAGTTTGATGTCTACTCCTTTAACTTAAACTTTAAAGTTGTGTATAATGTTTAAGGTGTTGAAGCAGGTGTATCTACACCGAGTGACATTATACCAAATACTCGGATTTCGAATTTCGAAAAAAAAAAACCGTAAGCATAATAATGAGCTTAGAACATCAAAGTAAAAACTTTTGATGCAAGCGTTTCAAAACATTTACATTTTATCTCGCGCTGTCGGATTGTCATGCTTACGCTAGTAAAGTTGGACATGAAATATTTATTATTTGATACGCAATTAATAACTCCGATTATAATAAAACTGTAAGCATATACATGATACTTCTAACGTAATAACTTTTATTTTTATTGACGCCCTCTAGAACCCTTTACTGTCAAACTTATATTTTGAGATTAACTTGACTTTCAAATTGATACGGTGAGTGGATTTTTAGAGGATATTTTTTTTGCAAACGTGTTGCCACATGGGTATAAACTTTACAAACTTAAGCGATAAGTTTGGAATTTTGCGACCATCGCCGCCATCATGTCTCTGTGGGATTAACATGATTTATGAAATCGTGGTTTGTTTCTTCTGACGAGTTCTGTTTTTTAACTAGTCTGTTCAATAGTAGAACCAAAGTAACTCATGTAGTTCGCAAAATATGCAAGCTGAAGTGGTAATGGGCCGGTCACGTTTATCGCAGGACCGATGGGCGTTGGAGCAAACATGTCCTGGAGTGCAGACCGCGTCTAGGGAAACGTAGCGTGGGACGCCTACCGGCCCGATGAACCGATGACCTGCGCGCAAGGTAGCCGGTCGGGGCTAGATGGAAAAGCAAACGACCGGGATGTATGGCACAAACTTGGGGAGGCCCATGTCCAGCCGTGGACTGCGATTGGCTAATGACTGCTTCAAGAATAATACTGTATCTTGTTGAAAATCTTCATATAAACCTATTCAATCAAAATATATTTATGAAATGAAAAATATATAATAATTTTATTCCCGCCCTTATCTCAAATTAAGTAGGGTCGGCACAACATATAACACTAGCATAAGTGCAATATGTTATTTATATATTCAGTAATAGTAAAAGAAATGGAAATTTAAAACCAGAAAAGTGACAGAAATAATAATTTTAACGCCATTAATAATATCTTTAATGAAATAATATTATAAATTTTTTACCAAACTAATCACTTGGTTCTCGTTACTGCTAGGATACTCTATATCCCCATAATATGCATTTTATGGCTGAACAATGTGTGAAGTTTATGCATTCAATTATAGCTTGTTTTTTAATTTACTAATGTACTAATTCGATGTAATACCGAACCTAATCAATATTGTTAAAAATAATTGAATATTTGTTAATCTTCCTTTACATGTTTTTGAAGTGAAACTTTGCGCGCATGAGGGTAAAATTTTTACGGATGAAACGCAATATTAGCGTCACGAAGATGTGAAACTTTTTTTTTGTTAGAGTAATACTAACCTTATTAATAATGGCTTAAGGTTTATTCTATAATGTAATTTTTAAATGATTGCATTACTTATACACATCTATTCGAATTGCGACTTTATTACAATGAAATACACTTTAATTTTTTTTTGTTCTAGTAATACCAACCTTATTTATAATGGCTTGAGGATTATTGAAGTGTTCTATAATGTAATTTTAGAATGATTGCATTACATTATTTATAAATATCTATTCGAATTGCGACTTTATTGTAAAAAGATACAGTTGAATTTGGGTTAAAAAGATAAAAAAAAATTATTTTTCAGAAATTCTCTGTTCTAAATTTATTAGACGATTTAAAAATTAGTTTGCCAAAGAAGTTTCACTTGACATGTGTACTTTATACGCACGCACTTTTTTTTTCTACTTAAACATTACCAGAACTAAATATTTACAAAAGGCACCTTTCGCTTAATGGAGTGTTTCCAAATAAATCAATCGAAACGAGTTTACCTACAACTTTGGTAGCGGTGAAACAAACGAGGATTCGTTAATGTTTATTGTACTAATAGGGTTTATCTCACTGTGAAAATATTATTGACTGTGAAATTATATATACATATCACTCTCTCTGTCTCCTGTCTCTCTCTCTCTCTCTCTCTCTCTCCTGTCTCTCTCTCTCTCTCTCTCTCTCTCTCTCTCTCTCTCTCTCTCTCTCTCTCTCTCTCTCTCTCTCTCTCTCTCTCTGTCTCCTGTCTCTCTCTCTCTCTCTCTCTCTGTCTCCTGTCTCTCTCTCTCTCCGTCTCTCTCTCTCTCTCACTCTCTCTGTCTGTGTGTCTCTGTGTTTGTGTGTGTGTGTGTGCGTGTGTGCACGTGCGTGTGCATTTGAATATGGTTTTATATCTCAGTTTCTCTTAGCTAATATAAAACTTGAATCGCAGTTACCTTTCACGTGTAATAGATCCAAGTTACAAGAGACTTAAAAATATTACAAATGTTTTGACTTTGACAGAAATCCAACCCATACATTCATGAGATCATCTAAGTTACGAAGTTATAAACCAGCTTTGCCGTCAAATGACTAAATAGTCAATATTAAAGAAGTGCTTTTATACATTCAGAGATATTTATTTTAAATATCTTTAGGTTGTTAATATAATATAATAAATTGTGGGCCCCCATATAGAGAACTTATCTTACGGGTTTCTTTATAGCTGGTGTTCAGCAGACTGGCAAACGGTGCACCTGATAGCAAGTGGTTACCGTCGCCTATGGGCGGTTGCAAAACGAGGGGCATTGCCAACGCGCTTCAGGTCTCGAACAAACTTTATAACGCCCTTTTAACAAAATCCTGTGTTTATTGTCTAAATAGAATGATTTTTTATCCTTTAAACGAAAACTGACCCTACCAATCTTTTTACATTATTAAAAATTATAATACGTGTGTAGGTATGTCCAATTGATAGACTTAGAAAATAATACCACAATGGGTATTCTTCATGCGATATCCTTGGAGAGGTTTTGGGGCTTCGAGTTGGTACTCTTCACCCCGGCTTAAATTTAAAGGGTAATGACTGGTGTGGCTTCACTGAAGCTCTACAGTGGTTCATCTTGACTTGGTGCACCAATTTCGGCTATCGTTGGCCACCAGTGGCTTCTGTTGGTCTCTATGTGGCTTGATGGTTCTGCGATCTTAGATGCTCATCTCTCAGGTCCGACGAGCGTATAATTAAATCTCTGAAAATTATTTTCCATAAATTAATAATATTCCATAATATTATTACCATTAATAATTTAGTATTGCTATAGTGCCGTTTAGCTTCGTAAAATCATTTTTCGATTGAGGACGAGGGAAGGTTGTTTATTTTTGTTATAATATTGCACTCAACGGGCACTCTTTAGTTTCCCATTAGTTTGTCGCAGAACGCGATGCAATTTCCTAGCAATTTAATGCCGTCAAGAAAATGTATTTTACGTTGCGCGAAGTACTGTCATTAGAGCTATAGTTAAGGCTATATTTAGTATAGTTAAAGATTATTTTAGATGTTACGGAATATTGCTTGATAATCTTTAATGAATATTGTGATATGCATAGTGTAAATACTTAGCGGGTGCAGACCGAGGTTTTTATTGGAAGTTATTCATGACTGTCCACTAAAGCTTAAGATTCGATAATGATATCGGCTTATTGTAGACTTGCCTTTTTTGTCAATATTATAGTAGGTACATGGTGGCTAAGTGGTTTTATACTTCGAGAACGACCTAAAGATCACGGGTTTAAATCACATGATGGCTTACTTCGCTTAGGCAGGTTTTCCCGCCTACTCGCCACGCACGTACGTACGTTTGTCTCCGTGCAGGGGTGGAGTAAGAATATTAACCTCTGCGGCTGGGGTCGGCTTTTACGACTAAAGGCGACAAAATAACCCACCCTAGCTACGTGGTAGGGCCCCAAGCCCGTCTGGATAGCGACCACCCCGGGTGTTGTAGGTATTAAGTATGCCGCCATAATAATATTGTGTTGTGTTTCGGCATTAGTGACCCAAATTCCTGTAACCCTATGGGACAGTAGCAATAGGCGACGGTAACTACTTTCTATTAAGTGGGCCTTCAGCCTGTGTGCTGTTTCTCAGCAATAAAAGAGCCAGCAGGGAAAGAAAACATTGCAGGAAACCTGCACATTGTTCATTCGGTATGCGTAATCATCCGCTTATCTGTCTGGGAAAAGCGTTGCAAGTATACTGTTCATACTCTAGAAGCAGGCCCAAGCCCAGCTGTGGAATGAAATGGGCTGTTATTGTAAATATTATAGGCCCATTCATTCATTATATTTAATACTCTATTTGATATTTGTTATTAGAAAATAAGTACATTTTCTTGCTATAATTAAGATAGATGACAAACTTCTAAGTTTCAATTTGAAAAATGACAAAAACAACGCAAAAGCTTACTTGTAAACTCATGTTTTTACATGCAGCACAACTCTTGGGAACTGTATACATTCGTGATAAGTTTCTAAACTTCTTGAAACTTTTAAAATCCCTTTAGTGACTTAGTCGTTTGTGTTGCTTCAATAAGTTACTTGTGCAATATGTGCAGAGCTTACTTTGAAGTTTTGTGTTAATTAATTATGGAATGTTTAAGTTATAAGATATTTCTTTGCATACGAATGTTATTTACTGTTAAAAAACTTATATAATTTTGTTTAAAATAAAGCTTATTTTACATATATACCCAGACTAGCAACGGTTATAAACTCGTGATGACTGCAGACGTGCCGTTACCCCACGGAACATTTATCCTATTATTTCAAACAAAAATGTATTCATTTCCAAAAAAAGAAGATATTGTAACTATATACGTCTGAAAACTTCGCATCGGGTCATTTATTTTCATTTCACTGTCTTAGTTCAGATTATATATATATATATATATATATATATATATATATATATATATATATATATATATATATATATATATATATATATATATATATATATATATATATATTAACTATTAATGTACCTTACTCGAAACGCCGTATGTTGTTAATTCGAAAATTGAGTTCGGCTTAATACAATTCGACTCTGATCTCCAGTCAGCTGTCAGTCTAATCGTGCTTGGAAATCGTACTGACACGCCCGTTCCAAATTCTAGTGTAATTTATGATAATCACGCTGTAGTCTGCAAGTAGTTCGTTCTGGTAGGAATAGGTACATGGTAGCTTAGTGTTATCGCACTCGATTTTTCGATTTCCCCGAGATATTAAAAAAGTAGAAACCTGAACCTAGAACTGGAAAAGATATTGATTCTTATGTAATATAGAGTACTTATTTTATAAATAGCCGTACATCTTTTCACATATATATATATATCTTTGTCGTTAATTTCGTATTCTATTGTTAACTTTTTTCACACATCGAAATGGAATAACTGAAAACACAATATGAATGTCGATATACATGAAATTTTTACGTATTGTGTTCACCGCGAATAATTTTCGCGTGTCAAATTTTTTCATTTTGAATAAAATTTCAATAAAGTGTTTTCATCGCCGGATTGCATTTATTTTCCAATCGAGAAAACGAACACGTATTTGTTAATATTGTTTTTATATCACTTTACTTTTCTTTATTGAGTTGTTTTTTAATTAAATATCTGTTGTCACCAGTAGTAGGTATATGTGGAAGGCCTGAAATCTTCATTCACTGTCGATGTAAGAATTAACACAGTTAAACACGCACGCACTTGCAATTGTTTCGAATGCTCTTAAAAACGCACGATTAACTTTTGGCACACAGCGATGTCAGACTTAGGCTGGCTCTACTGTATTCTCCGTTCTTCATATTTGAGTATTTAAATGACTACAACATTCAAATCCAACTACAATTCAGACAACATCAACCACCACGCTGCTAAAAATCCCATCCGAATACGCCTTAATTGACTAGATTTGACGTTCCGTTCGATATTACGCGATATAGATAGGTATATGGGATACAAGTATAGAAGTGTATTTATTATCTAATTTTTCAGGTCTATCATTAACGCTATTGTCATCTATTAGAATCTAAAAATCAAAACGATTCTGTCCTAACTCTGTGGATCCGGACCTTATTTTGTGGACAAATTTTACATTGAGACGAAGGCTTTTCAAATATATCAGCTATAGCAAAAAATATCCATATAGTACTGTACCGTCTCTATGAAGGCACGATAAGCTCATTTGCTACTTGGGCTGATCCGGACCAGCTGTTTAGCAACATACGACCTTTCGTATGGCTTCGATATCCATGGAGGTGAAAATATTTGTATAATTCAAATAGTATTCTGATCTGGAGTGTATATGGCTGTCAATTGTATGATTGTTAAAAAGCCCTTCTGTCAGCATAGCGCAGGCACTGTCTTTAACGAAATAGGGTAATGTAATGCATCTGTCCACAGCCTTGCGTCCTGTCTGCCTATGAGGCACCAATATTAAAATCTATTTAATGTTTTCTGCAAATAAATAACAGTAGGGTAAAATACGCCAAACCGCACATACTAGTGATTCGTTTATAGTTTGACACAGCTTCTAACATCACTTTCCTCGTTATTTACCCTGGTGGCTGCTTATCCTAGTGGTTCATTATTCAGGTCATGCCACTACAAACGCGATTAAACCAATAGCGCACAGTACGTTCGTTAACTTTATCCTCTTCAAACAGCACTGACGTTACGAGCAGTTTATCAGCGTTAATTTAATATTGGAAATTGTATTCGAACATTGATCAGATTTGTCGCTGTTAATACCCATTTATATGTTGATAGTAAAAATTATATAAAATCAAACTTAAATTATTATATCTCAATTTATAATTAAAGATATCTGGATGACCGAGCTTCGCTCGGTATTTTTTTTTTATAAATTGTGTTTTTTGGAAATTAACAATTGATTTTCTTAGTCTAACCTCAAAGCAAACACTCATTGACTTCGTGTTACTTAACAATGCCATCTGCTGGAATAGCTTTAGTGTTGTTGTGTCGTTAAAACAATTTAAAAAAAATAGTATTATTATTCGCCGATAGATGTCAGGAAGAGTCATTTTTCAGTTTAAATTGGGACTACTCAAACGCCACCTTTTGACATTTTCTAGAAATGATTCCTAGCTAGATCGATTTATCGCCCCCGAAACCCCCCGCATACTAAATTTCATGAAAATTGTTGGAGCCGATTCCGAGATTCCAATTTATATATACCTAGTCAGGTCATAAATTCTGTCACATGTTTAATGTAAAATAATTGTAACAAGTTTATTCATTATGTAACCATTCATATACCAAAATGAACTTAACAAAACATAGATTCTTATGACATTAAAGTTTATTCAAAATGACCTCCGTGATTTTGAATACAAGCCTTCAATCTGCGCGGCCAGTCGTCTATCGCAGCACGAACGAGGTCCATGTCAATATCGGCGGCTGCCTTAATCAAGGATGTCTTGAGTGACTCCAAATTGGGATGAGGCTTTGAGCACGCCTTTTCCTCCAAGTGTTGCCATATCTTGTAATCTAACGGATTCAAATCTGGACTGGAGGAGGGCCAGTCTTCGTGCCGGATGAAGTCGATTTCACGCGCCGCCAGCCAGTCTTGTGTGCTCTTCGCTCTATGAGCTGGCGCCGAATCTTGTTGGAATACCCAGTGCCTGTTATTGAACATGGTATGAGAAACAGGTTCCACAAGGTTCGTCAGGACTGTATTTTGATACACAACAGCATTCGTTTTTACACCTTTCTCACAAAAATGTACCTCTGTTAAGCCCCAATAAGAAACTCCCAACCATACCATGAGCGAGGATGGAAAATGACCTCGTTGGACACGCGGAATACGGTTGCTCGCTTCTTCACTACTGTGTGCGTACACCTTATCATTTTGTTTGTTGTAGCTCTCTTCTACGGTAAACATTATTTCATCCGAAAAAAGAATTTTCCGATATTTTTTTCCCGCGTACCGCTTCAACAAAGCGCGGCATCTCTTCAGTCTCAGGTCCATTAGACGAGCATTCAAACGATGTCCTGTTTTTCTTCGATATGCCCGAAGCCCTAACTCTTCATTTAACACCCTTTTCACCGTGGTTCTGCTTAACCCCATCTGAAGGGCCAACAGTTTCTGCTTACGTTTGGGATTTCTTTGAATTCGTGCCTTCACAGCTTTTATCACTGCTGGAGTCCTAACAGACCGAGGGCGACCACTTCTTGACCTGTCATCTACACTAGAGTCTTCATTGTATCGTTTGATGGTACGATAAACGAATCTTTTGGTTATATTCAAATTTTTCAGTATGTTAAAAATTTGAATTGGCGCGTAACCGCAACGATGCAACGCAATAACTGCAACACGCTCTTCTTTAAGCGTCCACTCCATATTTAAAAATGAGTAAAATTCTAAAAGTTATACATTTTTATTTTCATAAACAATTCGAAATTCGAATTCAATAAACTTTTTTGTGGCCAGCATTCTAAAAGAAAAGTTTTTACTGTGTGACAATACTTATGACCTGACTAGGTATATACAAGAATTGCTCGTTTAAAAATATAGGATATCTTGTGGCAGTTCACATAGCGCAAAGTAAGAGAGCTTGTGTTATGGGTGCTACACAATAGATACACTTCCTTATTGTAAATAAATGAGTATTCTACATTACCATCTGGACTAATGACGGCAATCGAACGGCGTTGCCACGGAGTTAGTCATGAATGATGTAGAAAAATTGTACTATTTACAGGTTTGTTTTTTATCTTTCCTGTCTGTAAGTTAGAAAGAGCAGTAATCCACTCGTAATTATATAACCCTATTCCTATGTTAAAACGTAACTGCGTTTAATTTCTTACAAACATATATTTTTACAGATGACAACAAAGTTCAAGGCCTTAAATTTAGGTTATTCTGTAAGCACCGTTATATTTTCTCTTTATGTCGAGTAATTTACATGAAGTGTAGGCGTATCTTTGCTTGGGCGCACCTGCGATGAAAGTAACAATGATATTTAGCTGGTCTAAAATAAGAACTCTGAGCATATCGCTTTGTTTTGAAGTGGTTCATGTAATATTTAAGAAACTAAATCAAGTCGCAACTATGTTCTTTAGTGTTCATTTGAAGAAGAAAAGCCTTGCGGCGAAATATAATGTTGTTAAAAATCGAGGTTTTCTTTATTTACTTTATTTAGGACAATAGAAACAAACTATATAATATCTAGATGTTTCAATACTATTTATCCTATTTGCCTAAGTAAAAAATATTGAATCATTTTCATCTGAATATGAATGACTGTTATGTATTTTAGGAATATGCTTATACGAGTATTTATAAGTGTCACTCGCCAAAGCCTAAGCCTCGAGGATTTGACATGTTGTTAGAAGTGTGTGAAATCGTTCGTAAAGATACATACATATAATCACACCTCTTTCCCGTAGGGGTAGGCAGAGACCACTTCTTTCCACTTGCTACGATCCTTATATACTTGTTTCGCTTCGTTTACTTTTATTATTCCCTTCATACATGCCCTTCGTAAAGATTAGGGAAATATATGATAAATTGATTTTATTATATGGGCCAAAGCAATCATTACATTTAGCTCGTGCAAAAAATTTGAAAACTATATCATTTTCGTTTAATATTCAGTGTTTTATTAGACAATGCATATTTATAATGACTATGTTCACCGTACTGCGATTCGACTAACCCGTTGACAGTTCAGTTTGCGTATTTTGGTTCTCCTACCGATACACATATTTTGGATTTTATTCATTATAGGAAAAGACTTTAATAATAAACAACTATATGTAATACGATGAATAAAGACACGTCCCTATGATATTGTAAGCTACCCTTCGGTTCTTCCTTACTCGGTTTTCAAGTTCAAGCAGATGTACGTCTTTTTGAAAATGCTTTACAACCACCCAGCCGCGCTGAAACATGAAGCGGGGCCGTGTGGGATCCCCAGAGCCATAAGCTCCTTTGAGATGAGCTGATCTTTGAACACCGAGGCCATGACGTAATTCTGATCGCGAGCCCGAGTGGCGTCGGCCTTTTTATAGCCGAGATGGTGATGGCTTTCCCGGTTTCTTAACTCTCACGCAAGGGTCTGACGGGTCGTTGACGTCACGGGATGCCTTTCTATGGGCCGCACTCATGACCAATGCCTCTACTACTGTATAATCGAATTTAGTCATTTAGAATAATATATTCCAGCTGTTTCTTATACTGTGAATGCTGGGATAAAAATTATGCTATAGATGGGTAGCGACGTGATGGGAGCATTTCTTAAGTGCAATGAACGCAACAGAAGCTTTGAGATGCAACCGCGATGACAATAACGAATAGCTTTATCTACTTCGTCAAAAATATCGATTACTGTAAGCCGAAAATGATACTCTTTTGATCGTATGCACCGGCGTTTTTTTTTTCCCAACGTCGAAAGACAAATCCCAAAATACTCGTATATGCACTATTTCGCTGATAATCCCAGTCAAACCTTTCAAACATCGCGTGTTGGTTATAGAACTTTTAACATAGAAATTTTTAAAAAAACCAGTTGCACTCTAAAAGAACAAATTCAAAAATCGCTAATGACCTGTATAGTGTACTTTTCTAAGTATATTAGGTGGAATTATTTCCGCTATAATCAGTATATGCTGCCAATACATACAAGTAGTAATTGTCGTCTATGGACGTTGATGTTTTTCAGGGGATTTGCTAACACGATGATGACCTCAAAGGAAATTGTACTTTTAATTAAACATTAAAGTGATAAGTTACGACAATATACATATTTATTATGGGCATATAACTATTTGTTTCTATAATTAAAAATAGCCTACCTACTACAACCTTTTGTTTATAAACATTTCGACGGATGGTCTCGGCTTGAAGTAGATATACAGTCGTAATAGACGAATTGTGGATTACTTATTTCTAGGTTATAGACATGATGGGAACGATATCTTTCGGTTATAATTTCGAGTTGGCGGTTCAGATTATTATCGATCCTGTAAATTGGGTTGATTATCCATTAGTAGTTCATTTATTCTCTTGCTCATGGAAAGTAAATGTTGCAAAGTGGCATAAAATTTATATACTATCTATATGAAAATCTCTAACGACACACCTTAGGCTACGAAATGAAATTGATTGTAGTCGGTATGAATGAAATAAGCTTTCCTTATTTAATACTAGTTGAACTCGGCAAACGTTGGTCTATATATTTAAAAAAAAACGTGTGCATCTCGGGACGCCCGACAGAAGTGATAACTTAAACTAATCTAAGTTGAACAGAAAAGAAAGCGAGAAAAGCTTAGGTTGTTACTTAAATTTCATGTATATTAATTAATATGATAATGTAAGGAAAGATTATTTATTAATTAAACCAAAAATAACTGAAGTTTACGAATTTTACAAAATTGTTTCATAATTATATTAAATCAAATTATTCCCTAATGTAGATTGTTTATAAAGAAAAAAAAAATAACTCAAATGTACTTCATTGTAATAAAGTCACAATTAGAATAGATCTAGCGCTGTGAGTTAGAGTGAACGAGGAGAAATCTGCCTACCGCTGCCGTATGCGTGAGAGAAAGGGAAGCCAGGCAGAGTGGCGCCGTAATGCGTTCTTTAACGAAGCGGTTTATCCTCCCATAAGAAGTTATCACTTCAAAAACCGTAGTGGGCCGAATTGTCATCGGTTGTTAAAGATTTATTAGTATTGATACCGTTTGAACGCTAGGCAAATATATTGCCTAGCGTTCAAACGGACGGTCCAAGTCGGACGACGACCCCGTGCCCGACGTGGACCGGGCAGAGCTGGGGGCAGCGATGTTGCGGCTGAAGGCCAAGACCACCGCCCCCGGCCTGGACGGCATACCGGGGCGTGCGTGGGTTCTATCCCACGACGTCCTGGAGCCCCGTCTATTGAGGCTCTTCGACGCGTGTCTGCGGTCGGGCCGGTTTCCCCGCAGATGGAAGACGGGGAGGCTGGTCCTGATCGCAAAGGAGGGGCGCCCGGCGGACTCACCGTCCGCCTATCGGCCCATCGTGCTGCTGGACGAGGTGGGGAAGATCTTCGAAAGGATCCTCGCAGACCGCCTCGTCCGGCACCTAGAGACGGAGGGGCCAAACCTGGCGGACGAACAGTTCGGGTTCCGCCGGGGGCGCTCCACTATTGACGCGATCACGCGTCTGAGGAGCCAGGCGGAGGACGTGGTTGCTCGAGGCGGGGTGCTATTGGCGGTGTCACTCGACATCGCCAACGCCTTCAACACCCTGCCGTGGAGCTGCGTGCGGGAGGCGCTCAAGTATCATCGTGTGCCTCCCTACCTCCGTCGCATAGTCGGGGTATATTTGGACGATCGTGCCGTCGTCTATCCGGTCCAGGGTGGGCAAAGTCGGCGAGACGTCGTGTGCGGTGTCCCGCAGGGGTCGGTCTTGGGCCCTCTGCTGTGGAACATCGCATACGACTGGGTCCTGAGGGGGGTGCTCCTCCCCGGCGTCGGCGTCATCTGCTACGCCGACGACACGCTTGTCACAGCGCGCGGGAGGAACCCTCGCCAGGCGTGCCTTCTGGGCACGGCTGGGGTGGCGCAAATGGTGGCTAGAATCCGGCGACTCGGCCTGGAGGTGGCCTTGAACAAGACGGAGGCCCTGATATTCTACGGGCCCCGCCAGAGGCCGCCACCGGGCCTGAGCATAACGGTGGGAGGCGTCCGCATCGCCGTCGGGCCGTCCATGAATTACCTCGGACTGGTGCTCGACGGGCGATGGAACTTTGCGGCGCACTTCGAGCGCCTGGCGCCGAGGCTAGTTCGGGCAGCGGCGGGACTCTCCCGTTTGCTGCCGAACGTTGGCGGGCCGGGCGCAGTGTGCCGCAGACTCTTCGAGGGAACCGTGCGGTCAATGGCCCTTTACGGGGCCCCAATCTGGGCGGATCGCCTGACGGCCAAAACGACGGCGCTGCTACGCAGGCCGCAGCGCGTCCTGGCCGTCAGGGCGATTAGGGGATACCGCACGGTGTCCTTCGAAGCGGCCTCCCTGCTGGCCGGATCCCCACCATGGGACCTCGAGGCCCGGGTCCTGGCGCTATTATACCGGTGGCGCCGGGACGCGGCCGAGCGTGGCTCTCGCCCCGCGCCTCGCGAAGTTGAGGTAAGGCGGGCGGAGCTGCGCGACGAGGTGCTCATGGTGGAGTGGAAGGAGCGCCTCGCGCACCCCAGCGCGGGCCTCGCCACCATCGAAGTGGTGAGGCCCGTCCTGGCCGAATGGCTGGAAAGGCGCCACGGCGCCCTGACCTTCCGCCTGACGCAGGTCCTCTCGGGGCACGGTTGCTTCGGGAGGTACCTGTGTCGCATAGGGCGGGAGATGACGTCGGGGTGCCACCACTGTGGCGCGGGCGACGAGGAGGACACGGTGAACCACACTGTCGCCGTGTGCCCTGCGTGGCGCGAGGAGCGCCGCGCCCTCGTCGCCCAAATCGGCGTGGACCTGTCGCTCCCGGCCCTGGTTCTGTCCATGGTCGGGGGCGATCCTGGATGGACGGCCGTCGCCTCCTTCTGCGAGGCAGTCATGTCCGCAAAGGAGGCGGCGGAGCGGGAGCGGGAGTTGACCACCACACTCCCCTCCCGCCAACGCAGGCCACGCCGGCGGCGCCGGAGGGTCAGTAACGACCTCCGGCCGCCGTAAAAAGCGGCCGCGGGCGGCCCCTCGGGGGAGGACCCGCCGCCCGCACTATTGCCGCGAGGGTGAGGGCTGCGTGCTGTTCCGCGGCCCCCCTCAACTCCTAGAGTTGTTAGGAGAGCGCCGGGGGGACGAAACCCTGACCCCCTGGCGCCAACACTTTAGAAGGGGCCCGCCTCAAGACAAAGGGCGGGCCGGCGCCGGCCCGGGCCACGAGATCGGCAGGCCATATATCCGTGGGCCCGGGCGTAGGCGATAGGAGAACAGCGGGGTTTTTTAGTGGGTAGTCGGATGGCCAATCATCTTTCCCGGAGTCCCACATATCCCTCGGTCCCCCCGGGCCGGGGGAACCCGTCAAGAGAGGATTTTCCCCGAGACCAAAAAAAAAAATGGTCGAGTATTTTAGTCGAGTAGCGAGTAATTTAGTAGCTAAACTACTCGCTACTGTCCAGAAATCGTTCGCATTTACGGTCCAGTACAGTACACAAGTGAGTGGTGTCTTGCAAGATGAACGGGCTGCAACGCAACGAGTGAATAAACTGATTAAGTTAATCGTAATGGCTATTTTAGAAGAGACGGATGAGGAAGTTTGTGTGATTAAGAAAAAAAGTTATGGGTACGAAAATGGATCAATAGAAGAGATAAACTAGGAGCTACTAATTGTCTTCTGAAGGAATTAGCATTTGAAGACCCCAAAGAATACTTCGATAGTTTTTGAGAGAATACTTCGTCATTTTTGGCGGCCAGTAATGAACTTGACTAATAAAAAGGTTCGGACTTGTTTAGCCGGTGAGCCAGTGAGCACGGACACGTGGTGGGAGGCGCTACTCGCCCGATATAAATAGAACAAAATGGATTGACTCGACTAAATTATTTACTAACCTACTTGACTAGATTTTTATGTGTTCAGGCACATTTAGCCTACTCAACTAAAATTCTCGACCAGTCCGAACTAGGCTTTAAAGCGACCTCCTCGGGGCAAGCCGCAGGCTGATTTGAATGATTGATACCGTTTGAACGCATCGCTCTTAATGCATGTAGCAGGCGCTTTGTGTATTTATATTTTATTCACCTCTATTTCATCACCTTCAAGTTTAGTTTTCGCGACTGGTTTCTGTATAGAAACCACTCGCGAAAACTAAACTAAACCGAAATTCATCAAAATTGGTTCATCGTTTTAGGATTGAAAATATACCAGACAGACAGACAGAGTTAGTTACTTTCACATTTTTAAAATTAGAATGTATTTTTTCAATATTACAAACACATTAGACATTTATAAAGATTTTCAATATGCAAAGATACGATATGAAATAAATTGAACGGAAAACATTATCGTAAAAGTGCTACGACGGTGAAGACGTCGAGCCTTAACGAGGCCTGCGAACCCGTCTGTAAACTGAAATACGATTGCTAATTAAGTTAATTAGCGTATGCTTATTGCCACATAGAGTATTCTTTACGCGAAGCTGGGTTTGAAATCGTATAAAAGATACCGAACAATGAGAAGGAGTCATTATCTTCTTCAATATAGTTTTTATAGATAAACGTTCATTGTTATCCTTCGAGTTATTTAATACCTTATAGAGAAAGGTTTACATGTGGAGTGTATGGGATTATATTGAGACCTACAAATAAAAATCGTTATCTATATAAATAAAATGATAGAAGTCTGCAGTTGTACACGCATCACGGCAATACTACTGGATAGATTTCAATAAATTTTCTAAGTTTTATTTCTTAGTCGCTTGGCCCTTATCTAAAAAAAATGTTGCGATATCTTCATTTAATATAAAGTTTTAAGAAATAACGATTTTTTATGGGAGAAGTGAAGCAAGCGGTGTAGCGCGCATGCGTACGCGAATTTCTCATATTTTTTTTTCTGTTATTCGACCAACGGAGCGGGAACGGCTAGTATTAATATAAAATCTTATATCAAGTAGTGAATATGAAGATGCTACCATTGGACTAGTTGGAATTGTGTGATATGTTCCAATACATTTAAATAATTATTCCCAGTCTGTGCGGCCATCAATATAATCCTTATTGAAGTTATAATTTTTTCTCACACATACTTTGCTTGGTTGCTTTTTTAATTTCATTCATAGAAAATGCTTAACCTAAAAATAGTTTTATGCCACAAATGCAAATGCCACGTAACCCTTGCGCGTGTAATGCTACAGTAGGGGCATACTTAACTACGAATATGGCGCTTGCTCATTGTTTAGAGTTTTGAGAATAACACTAGAGTAAAGCTCGACTGTTATATAAGTGTATTAAGAAATAACTCAATACTACCTATATTCTTTTTGATACAGATTATAACAAAGTTCATTATTGCACAGATAACAAATTCTACCAAATTACGTTAAATAATAATAGAATAAATTTAGATAAAAAGTTCGATAATCTAATCCATATATATTATTTTGCATTTATAGAAATGAAAAAATTTATTGTTAGTGAACTTCTGACCCAGACTTTAAAAAAAGTTTAAGCATAAAATATTACTGTTATCATATATTAATTATAGTTCGATGATATAAAAATAGAACACCACAAGCTATGATAATGATCGAGAAATTGGTACTCGATTTAAATTCGACATTGTATCTTTGAATTTTACATTGGATCAAGTTATTATTATAAGTGGTTTTCTCATTTCGACGATATCGGAATTGGCCAAACAAAATGGCACACTCTATTTTGAAAGTTTGTTTATCTTGTAGATATGTTGTAAACATTTTTTCATCATTCCGAGGCCGAAAATTTAATTTTTTTGCCTATTTTACAGGAAGAAAGCGATACGAAACGACAGAAAGCTGGGTGTGCTAAACCGGTCCAAGCAGTAATTCAGTCCAAGGCTGCGGCTTGTACTATACAAAGCACAAGTCAGACCGCACATAGAGTAGGTACTGTCAGTTCAATCCCCAGGACTCGATCCAACAGCGCGCAGTTCGTGTTGTCGACGATCCCGTACAGACGGTCTAGACACGCTTGGACTTCGGAGAGACTGCGTCTCTTTGCGTATTCTACCGTCTGTACAACGGGGAGAATACGTACGTCTGTTCTGGGGAGCTATTTAGAATGGTGTCCTAGTCGTCTTTCTATCACCGCACTGCCCGCCATCGGCTGGGTGTTCATCCCCATTTCTTGGAGCCTCTTCTTTCTTGTACGAAACGGATTTCAAGAACATTCATGTTACGTACTCTCAGGATCTGGAATGCGCTTCCGGCTGAGGTTTTCTCAGCGCAGTACGATATGGGGTTCTCAAAAAAGGCATTATAAAATTTCTTCGAGGTCGGCAGCGCGTTGGTAATGCCTTTGGTGTTGCAGACGTTCATAGGCGATGGTGACCACCAGGGTGAGCTGTTTGCCTGTCTGTTGAACTAAGCTATTATAAATTCAGACCAATCAAAATTAATGTCAATTAGAAATACGTTTTTAAAGTGATAACTTCAGGGTAAACAGTTTCGTTACGGAACGCATTACGGCGCCAGTCTGTCTGGCTTCGCTTTCTCTCACGCATACGGCAGCGGTAGGCAGGCTCCTCCTCTCTCACTCTACCCCACAGCGCTAGATCTATTCGAATTGCGACTTTATTACAATGAAATACAGTTGAGTTTTCTTCTTTATAAATAATCTTCATTAGGGAATAATTTATTATAATATAATTTTGAAACAGTTTTTGGAAAAATTGGAAATTTGTAAACTTTAGTTATTTTTGAATAATTTTTGGTTTTATTAATAAATAACCTTTCCTTACATTATCATATTAATATACATAAAATTTAAGTAATAACCTAAGCTTTTCTCAAGTTAAAGAATTTCAATATTAAATATTTCAACTTAGGTAAGTTTTTTTGTCCCTACTTTCCTCCCGTTGATTTCTCGTTATTTAGGCAACCAAGCAACTGTCAATCAAAAGTATAATTTAGATGATTCAATTTATAACATGTTTCTAATTATTAAACTTTTCACAACCTGTCGCACTTGTATTGAACTTTCGACCTCGGAATGATGAAAAATAGTATATATACACACCACAAGAAAAAAGTAGCTCATTCCCTCCCTGGGTGCGCCATGTATTCAAAACAAAACTAGAAACAGATACAATAAAATTAAAAACGTGTGCGTTTCGGAACGCTCACAGAGCGAGATTACAGCGCTTTCATTGCGATGCCTCTCGGTGACTCTTTTATTCTTCTTTTTCGCACTTCTTGAAATATATCCGAGTGATGAATTAATTTAGAAATAAATATTGTAAATAGTAATTAATTTGATAGTTCTCTGCATTAAATGTAAACATAATGGCCCTTTCCGTCCAGGGGCGGAGGAAGAATATTGACCCCTGAGGCCGAGGGCCGGCCTGTCATAAAAACAATGTGTCGATAAAACAACCCTAGTTAGGTGGTAAGGCATACGTCTAGATGGCAACCGCCCTTCGTCTCTAAATATATTGCCATATTAACTTTGTATTGTGTTTCGGCATAAGTGACCCGGGCTCAAAATCGCCTACGCTTAAATATTCAAAGAACGATAACTGCTTACTATTAACTGAGCCGCGAGCCTGTCTGCTGTCTCACAGCAATAAAAAAAAACTCGCAGGATTTATACAAACACTAGCCGATCACGCCCGCTCTGCTGGGCGATTAACAGGCAAAATTAAATCGAAAAAAAAATGAGAAAGGGTAATAATATCTTCGTTAAAAAAAATTCAATAAAATGTATCCTATGTTACTTATAATACCTCCAAGAATATGTGTACAAAGTTTCATGATGATCCGTTAAATAGTTTTCGCATGAAAGCGTAACAAACAAATTTACTTTCGCATTTATAATATTAAGTATGATACAATTAACGGTTACATATCAGATCAAATCGGTACTCTCATATAAGGTACCCGTATAAAGTACCAATACGTATCCTATTTTTGATAATTTTACTCCCCTTCCTCCCCTTGGTAACTAGTGGTAACTAGTATATATTTATATACTTGGTAACTAGTATATATCCGTAGTATATGAGAAGACTTCTCTCCCCCTCGAGTTTTCACGTAGTTTTTAATAAGTACGATTTTCAATATTTTTTACAAGCAGGAAGTTAAAAAATGATTTGTCTCTTAATTATCTCTATAAATATATACAGCGCTTGCCGCATGACGCCCAAAATGCCCGCACACCTATAGTTGAAACTAAACGTTGAACGCCGGCTGCCATAATATATGAATGTAGCTCGAAAAACCGCGCGATTTCCTTTTGAGGGTAATGACTGCGTGACGAAAACCTAAGCCCCACCTCTTGAATTAGTCGCGTTGTAATCGGTACGTTCCCTAAACATACACAACCATAACAAACCACTTTCGTAGCCACTGAGCCTTAGACTAATTTATGATTAAAACTATAATTAGTTACTCTATTTTAAGCGAGTATTTATTTTCATCGCGTTTGACTTTTTGACTCGTTTTAAAAGCCGTGTTAATCAAAAGACAAGACAACAAGGAAAAATAAGATTTTATGTATATTTTTGCACTTGAAAATCGTATAAAATTTTTATTAGCAATCCTGAACCATAACTGCTAATATATTCGCCCATAATGGTGAATGAATTTAAACAATAAATCGAACACTAAAGAACTATCGTTTTCCGATGCTATAAAATCGGGGCAAACTTCTCACAGCAACGCCCCAATACTCGTTGTTTAAGTTCTTAGTGCCGTCGGTTTCTTGTTTTGTTCGGAACTGTTTTCATAAATCTGTTATTTTCTATGCAAAACTTGGCTTGTATGCAAAACTTTTGTTGGAAATTTATTTCAATTATAACCCGGAAATGTTCGCTAGAATAAAATGGAACTTATTAAAACTATTTAATATATTTAAGACAGTTTTTTTTTGCTCTGTGTTGGCGGA
Source organism: Malacosoma neustria (assembly GCA_963693495.1). Taxonomy (NCBI): domain Eukaryota; kingdom Metazoa; phylum Arthropoda; class Insecta; order Lepidoptera; family Lasiocampidae; genus Malacosoma; species Malacosoma neustria. Next base: position 15,650,764 of record OY856383.1, read on the forward strand.
GAAAAATACCTGCGCTCCGAGATCAACGGTGTCACGCGCCAATTCTGATGTATACTATCCGTATTTAATGACATCGGTGATCTCTGTGGACCACGGCTGACGTATATTGGAACGCTTGGGTGTTTACATACATGTATTTATTTACAAAAATATAAGTAACTAGCTGACCTGGCATACATTGTTCTGCCATACAAAAAAGAAAATGAACTGTTTAAAAGTTTGGGGTTATGGTTCTGATTATGCGAAAAATAAAAAAAACCCAGAACTCGATCGCAGCGTCACCTACCGGATTCAATTGCAAATCTAAACCATTCTGGAATCCACTTGAACACACACAAAAAATTTCAACAAACTCGGTCCAGCCGTTTAGGAGGAGTTCAGTGACATACACACGCACATAAGAAGTATCTATACATCTATACAAATAAATAAAATTGGAGGGTCTGTTCGTAATATTAAAATAACCGCTTTTTACTAAGTGCATTCGGACGTATACACGCTACATATACCAAAACTAGCTGTGCCCGCGACTCCGTCCACGTGGAATAGTGACTTAGGCAGAATTTTTGAATATATCTTATGGTTTATTTTGAATTACAAACCCTATAAAACCTAAAATATAAATGAAATATGCAACCAGTCAGTATTAGGTATCGAATGCAACTGTTACGCCATGCGCCTCTGGAATACGTACGTTCGAACCTACAAACTCCAACCTAATAAGCTAAACCCTATTTCATATGATTGATGACATAAATCTGAGGTTAACTTAAATTGGAAATTCAAGCTACAATCTCCAGCCTAAGCTGAACCCTATTTCATATGATTGATGATATAAATCTGAGGTCAACTTAAATTGGAATAAAAATTTCCGAAACTTATCATGTTTAACAAAAAACTACATAATAAGATAACTACATGGCGTAACAGTTGCGTTCGATAACACTGACAGGGTTTGTAATCCAAAATATACCATAAGATATATCCAAAAATGCTGCCCAGTCACTATTCCACGCGGACAGAGTCGCGGGCACAGCTAATTTCATAATATGATTGATGATATAAATCAACTTAAATTTGAAATAAAACCTACGATGTCCAGCCTTAGCTGAACCCGCTTAGGCTGGACTTTGCAGGTTCGAACGCAATTTGTATATTTCATTAATTTATATTTTGGGGTTTGTAGAATTTGTAATCCAAAACAAACCATAAGATATATCCAAAAAAATGCTGCCCAAAGTAACTATTCTACGTGGACGGAGTCGCGGGCACAGCTAGTATTTAAATAAAGATATATCGATAATGTAGTACCCATAACACAAGTGATATGCTACTTACTTTGGCACTAGACGGCGATGTGTGAGTTGTCCCAGGATATTTTTTATATTTTTAGTTGTCGCTGCCACTGACGGTGCTATCCGGTTTCATCCGAAATACTCATTTCTGATTTTCATTACTCCACACATTTATCACAACATTCGAATCTGTGTAGCCTACTTAGTATTTCGCTAGGTGGTAGGGCTCCAAGCCCGTCCGGATAACAACCATTCTTGGACTCTAAATACGCCGCTATAACAACCTTGTGTTGTGTTTTGGCTTTAGTAATCCAGACTCCAGTTCTTCTACGCGGACGACATCGTGTTTGTTTTTTATTGCCGTAGGAAAGCAGGCAGGCTGACGGCCCGCTTAGAATTTAGCCCGTCGCCTATGGGTGTTTGCAACGCCAGTGGTATCGCGAACACGCTGCTGTCTTATAAGGGTACAGGAACTTGACTCACTAATGCCGGAACACAACACAAAGTTATTATGGCGGCATACTTACGACCAAAGGTGGTCGACATCCAGATGGGCTTAGAGCTCTACCACGAAGCTAGGGTGGGTATTTTTGTTGCCCTATACGACAGGCCGACCCCGGCCGCAGAAGTCAGTATTATTTCCCCGCACGTGCACGGATAAAAATACATAACATCCCTGGCATCACAAATACCCACTAACGATGGTAACTGCTATCAAGTGGAACGTCAGCTTAACTGCTGTTTTACAGCAATAAAAAAATACAACACATATCCTTGGTATGTTATGTGTAAAGCGAAATATTTGTGTACATTACAAGCATGATTTATTTCCTGTTAAATTTTGAGGCTAAACACGTATGTGGGAAAACATTGTTATTTACGATAAGTTCTTTTCATAATGTTTTCAGAAAACATTTCAAAATAACGGGATGGTGTCGTGTTCGATTTTTTAGTTTTCCGTCTGAAGGAACTTGTTTTTATCGGTATAATATAGTTTGACAGGAGTCACAACAATGATAAATGGAAAAGTTCTTACTAAAGTTCTTTGGTAAAATTTAAGATTTAATAATTGTTATGTAGGTAGCATTTTTATATTAACAAAATACTTACTTGTAGTATGTTACGTACATTCAAAATTTGAGTATTTTACTTGTGTCAGCCATTAAAAACGTGGTTTACAATGCGTATCATTCCAAATAAATATTCAATATTCATCACTAATAGTCATAATAGCAAAGCAATCACACTGCAATTGCAATAATATACAATGTCAAAATCAATGCCAAAGGCGTTGGAGCCATATCTTCAAAAAATGAACTAATTATCACTAAGAGGAGAAAACCCAAGACATTCGAGCCCTGGAATCAACCTTGCTCACTTGCAGCTGGTGCACACAAGTGAAAAACGAGCATGCTTGTATCCGTGCAGCGGCAGAGAAAGAATACTGAACTCTGCGGCCGGAGTTTGCCTGTCGTAAAAGGCGACAAAACCACCCACCCTAGCTACGTGGTAAAGGCCGTCTGGATGGCGGCCACCTTTGGTTTTAAGTATGCCGCCATAATAACTGTGTTGTGTTAATGTAAATAATGCATGTGTTGTAAGGTTTTACTTTCAGGGTTACGAGATCGGCTGTGTCTCTTTTTAAAATCATATTCTGTCAAATTTATTCCATCTTTATTGTGCTGATATTTGTTTTGTATCTATTTAATTTTAATGTATTACAATGTCTTTAATTGTTCGTAATTGTACAAAGTAAGTAGATAGTCCAATTTATTGATACAAACTTACTTATATAGATGAACATAAATTTTCGTATATAAACATTACTCTGTATAAACAGAGTAATGTTTATACACGAGAATTTCTACAAGAAAATGAAGATCGGGAACAAACTAAATCTACACGCAATTTATTGGCCATGTGATTTTCACAACTGTGTATTCATATAACAGTAATGTAGAAACGTAAGGGCTAGCGGATAACCAACGCTGATATTATATCTAAAAGTAGCATAAAATATCCTGAGCTAGCCCTAATTTAGATCAGTTTTTTAAGTGACTTAATAATGTATTAGACTGTGTATTATTATGTTGACCTAAACAAAATATTTTCTTTCTGAAGGCGAAATGGTCTGCTTGTATAAAAAAGTACGAGTAATTTATACGTTAATGTTGAATTGTATGATTTTTATTTGACGATATTATTAAATAATATGATGATCTTTATTCTTAGTGTAATAATTGCACTAATTAAATTCCTTCCAGCGTGCAAGACCGCATGAATAAGTACCTGGCACGTGGCCACTTCGACACCTTTGCTTGATTACCTGACGGCCTGTTGGTAGTTACTCAAGCGCTATATTTCACGTACAATCTTGAGACTGATTATTAGATAATTCAATTAAACAACGTCCTATTTACTTTGTACTAAGGTTTTCTTTTAAGTATAATCGAACTTATTGCTGGCTTTAAAAGATTCTGGAAATTAAATCGTATGTGTGCTGTGAAAGAAGTAGCCTAGCTTCCCTTTCAGTCCACATCAGTAATTTACATCAATAAGCCAGTCTAATGTCATTTTTGAGTTGTAATTTTAGTAAATACATTTTTATTCTCTAAAAAAGTCACGAGACAAAACAAGAATAGTACAAGATTGTAGTTTCTAAGAAGCGCAAGTGCAATCATGCATATTGTAATCATGTAATAATACACTTGCTTGGAAGCTCTGATATTGTTATGGTCACACTTTTTACTATTAAATTCTAATTTGAATGGTTGACAACATATTTGCAAGGAAATATTGACATTCATGTGTTGTAATCGTCTGTTTATCGTAATTTTATACACCTACTAGGTGATCCGGCAAACGTTGTTTTGCCATAGAAGTTTTAAAAAATATGTTTTGGACAGGATTTCTATAAAATCTGTTCTTGGTAAGCGTCTACATCGTGGAATAAGCAATATTGCTAAATTTCAAGTCAATCGGGTGTATAGTTTTAGAAATTTAACGCGTTAAGGTCAGACTCTCAACAATCTTTTTTCGAAGATTCTTGGGTATTTTGGTCACATTGCCCGCCGACAGCCCGATAACTTGGATAAGCAGATTATGACGGGCAAGGTGGAAGGAAAGCGACCCCGTGGCCGATTACCTAGCCTCTGGTGTGACTAGGTAACCGCCCTCACTGGACTTCGAGAAACTGGACCGGACGAAGTGGAAACAGCTTACGAGGTTGGCCACGGTTGATTTTCAAAGACACGACCTACACGATATATATTCCTAACACTATTTAGTGTATATTATCATCGCATAGTGATTTAATATTTATATTACGCACAAATTCTGAATCCGATTACGCGGACTCAAATATATTTCTGCATAACGTTATTTCAAAAACCCTTTTAACTATATCGGAAGCATATGGCAGAACATGGCGTCGACAGCCAGTCAGCCAAGTCAAACACGCGCCGGTTCACTCGAGAACGCGTTCTAAGTTTGCGAAGTCAATAGTTTTAGACGCAATGCGGACGTGACGGACGTGTCTGTGTAAATAAATATCCGTATTTTTACAACGAACTGAATTTTATATTTGAATGGCAACCACCCTTTGTCTTAGTTGTAGTATATCGTCATAATAACCTTGTGTTGTATTCCGGCATTGGTGATCCAGGTTCCTGTACCCCTATGGGACAGCAGCGAATTCGCGGAGCCCCTAACGTCGCAAAGATTCGCAGGCGACGGTAACTGCTTACTGTAAAGTGGGCCGTTAGCCTATCTGCTGTTCCTCAGCATTAAAAAAATATATAGCATAATTACCATGTACTGACGTTGAAGGGAATCGTATGGAAACCTGCATAATGAGATCGCCGGAATATGTGATCCATCAATCCGCCTTGGACAAGCGTGGCGGGTGTACGAATGTCTGTTTCCTCTAGGGGGAAGCCCGAGCCGAGCAGTGGGACGTCATCAGCTATTATTTCTTTGTTTTTGTATTTGAATACCTGAACGCAGACCTCTCATTGTTATTTATTTTAATATGCAAGTTTTATCTATAAAATACATTAATGTTATTATAATAAACAAATCTGTGTTTATAACTTATGTTAATTTCACTAATTTCTGGACCTCGTTAATATTTATTTATAAGACGAGAGGTTGGATACAACCTCGAGAGCCAGAGCGATAGCTCTGACAACTGAACCATGACTGTTTCGAAGTATTCGCTCGGTTTGAGATAATTTAAAACATTTACCGAAAGTTTCTCCAAAATAACCTAATGTTATATTCTGATCTATGTGATTGTCCAGGCCTTCGGCAATGTGAACATTATTTATGAATAACTAGCTGACCCGGCAAACGTTGTTCTGCCATATAAATAATAAAATGTCAAAAAATTAAAAAAAAATTTGGGGGTGGGTCACCCCTAACATTTAAGGGGATGAAAAATAGATGTTGGCCGATTCTCATAGATACCGGATAAGCACAAAAAATTTCATCAAAATCGGTCAAGCCGTTTCGGAGGAGTATGGCAATGAAAACTGTGACACGAGAATTTTATATATTAGATATATTAGACCTTGTCTGACTCAAACGCACATGATAAAATCTTAGAGAATAACTTAGTATTTTTATTCAGTTTCGTAGCTTTTGTAAATATAGTATGTAGAGCATACGAAATATCTTCAAATTTATTAGAATCGGTGTGAGAGTTACAACAGATTAAAGTTATATTACTAGATTTTAACTCGTAAAATTCCATGTTATGCGCTCGATTTTAAACTACTAACAACATTGTTATACGAAGCTATGAACTTCCCCCTTTCTGAAATGCTGAGTTGTTACGTATTCAGTTCATGTATAGGTCCAATAAAGTCGAAGATATTTGATTTTTCGAGATTTCTACGTTTATAAGCTATTTAAGAATTGCTATTGTTTTTTTAAATGCTGCAGGACAGCAGACAGGCTGACAGCCCGCTTAGAATTTAGCACTTACCGTCGCCTATGGGTGTTTGCAATGCCAGTGGCATCACGAACACGCTGCTTCAATCTTTAAAAAAGTATGGCTTGCGAAGTCATGTCTGCCACTATTACGCAATACAAATCGTAGACTAAATATCAATACGTTAGTTTAGTTTTTCTTTTGTAATTAGATCTTTAAATTTATTTATAAATCTCTTCTAATTTTATAAGAAACCTTAGCTCTGTGAGAAATGCATTTAAACATTCTTCAGAAATAAAGTCTTGGGCGTTGGCGTGCTCATAATATTTCTTATTTTAACCTTCAAGTGCGGATTCAAAGGACCCTTTGTCATTTTTTTCCTTCGTCTTAGACGAGTGTTTGGTGAGAAAATATTTTTTAAAATATATTTTCTTTGGTGGTAAAGGAAAATATTGGAAAATATTTTACAAATGTATCCATGGAATTAGTTGTTAGCTTCGTTATTGTAAAAATGTAAAAATATATACATATAATATTACTTATAGTTGGATGTGTATTACTAATAGTTACCGTGCTCGCTTTTTCAAACGTTACTTTTCGGTTGCATTCGAAACTTGAAGTTCGCTGATGATTACTACAGGATTAATATTCTGCGCCCTTTTTTGCGTTGTGGCTCTTGGTCATCATCATCATCATGTGCACGGGGTCGACGTTCAGACATCTTCTTCTCCACTTCACAGGGTCTTCAGCATCCCTGATCGTGAGTCTATTAGCAAACGAAACGGTTCTCCAGAACGTTCATGTTGCGTACTCTCAGGATCTGGAATGAGCTTCCGGCTGAGGTTTTCTCAGCGCGGTATGATATGGGGTTCTTCAAAAAAGGCGTTATAAAATTTCTTCGAGACCGGCAGCGCGTTGGTGGTGCCTCTGGTGCTGCAAGCGTCCATGGGCGACGGTGACCACCTGCCAGGGTGGGCCGTTTGCCTGTCTGCTGAACTCAAGCAATAAAAAAAAAAAAAAAAAGCAAGCATATCACCCCTTACGAAAAAAAGAAAGAAAGAAAATATAAAGTCGTTTTTGCTTCAAATCAATATCGAATCTGTCTCAAAGGTCTGAATAATATTCGCCGGTGACCGTTCTACCCTTCTCTAGGTAACCTATGTAAATAACACCGCGTTCATCCCAAAAAGCTTTGGCCATGACCTTGTTGGCTGACTGACCCACCACGGCCTTCTTTGGTGCACGTTCACTCGGTGAAACCCACTGTTTTGATTGTTCCTTTGTCTCTGGGGTATTGTGATGAATCCATGTTTCGTTTACGGATATATAACGGCGTAAAAACTGGTCCGCATTGCGGTTGAACATCACCAAACACCCCTTTGAAGTGGTCACACGGTTGTGCTTATGGTCGAGTGTGAGCAATCGGGGCACCTATCTCGAGGATAGCTTTTTCATGTCCAAATATTTGTGTAAAATATGATGTACTCGCTCAGTTGAGATGCCTACAGCCTCAGCCACCTCATGTACTGTTATTCTCCGATCGTCCAATATTATTCCATGAATTTTGTCGACGATTTCTGGCTCGATGACATCTTTTTGGCGACCTGAACGTACGGCGTCACTTATGCTGGTACGACCACAACGATATCACCACATATCCATCACAGTACCACATCAGTAAACCACTTCTTAACCATTGAAATTGATGGTGCAGAGTTCCCATAGTATTTATAAAGTTTTTCCTTGCTTTCAGTGATGGTTTTTTTTACGCAAAAAATAATGCTTAACACACGAAATTGACTTTTTTCCATTTTTGTTAACATTCACGAGGTTGTCTGCTTTTAATGGCTGACAAACACAAACTATGGTATTAATGATAATCTAAACTAATAGCGTAATCTGTAATAATTTCTTTCAACATTCAAATAAAAGGAAATGTTGAAGGTAAAACCATGCAAAACATGTTTATAATTAGAGATAAAGCTTTTTTAAATAACATCTGAATTATAGACACAAGTATGGCATAGCTTATATAAAATCATAAACTAATAAAATATCAGCTAAATTAGCGGCGTACCGAGTTTTAGTTAAGCTTAATGAATATAAATGATGGCAGCTCGCCAGTTAAATCGTTAGCGACTAAAAGAAACTGCAGTATTTTATTTAAGAGCAAGTTCATATAGTTTGCGCCTTGGTCACGTCGTTTATTGACAATACTCATTTCGAAGCACTCTAGTCTTAATAACTCATAGAATTGTTTTAGAGAGATAGTTTAAAAATTGTTATTTTTAGCACTCGACGCGTTTGATGCCATCACATAAACGCAAGACCCTAAAGTAGATAAAACATGCTTCCTTCTTCAATAAAATCATTGTCATATAACATCAGTGAAATAAAATATTATTAAATGTTAAATAAATTATAAATAACTTCTACTAAAATTAACACCCATACATTTACGCCCGCGTTTTGATATTTTTTATGTGAAAATGTAATATTTATGCCATCAAAAACAAAACTTGTAAAAGAACCAAGTCTCTCAACTCAGTTCTTCTACCGTAAAAGGTTGTGAGATCCACGTAATACCAAGTCGGTTACTTGAGTCCCTACTTAAGGGACCTTCGCCTCAAGTTATTACGTAATTAGCTAACCTAACAACATCCATATAGTGACCATATGAATATTAAAAAATATTTTATATTTTAAATAAAATAGATTGACTTGGCAATCGCGTAAAAACACTACGTTGAAAACACTACTAGAAGTTATACATATTTTTTTAAATAAGATTGTTTAGTGCGATTGCCAAGTCATTCAGGCTTCTAGTTTTATCCACAATGAAGTTATAGAGGGTCGAAAATGGCGCGAATTGCTTCGAGAAAAGGATAGTACGGCCGTGCCGCTTTTTTGCTCGACTTGGCAGGGGCACTACCGTGCCCACAGATGTATGGGAAAAATACTTCAAAACATTAAACATTTAAACTATGATATTCAAATGAATTGTTTAGTTTTTTACAAAGTTATTGCAACTTTTTTAACATCATTTTAATAATTACTTCTATTCGACGTCTAAATTGCATCGGTAGAAAATGATAATACAAAAGTAATAATACAATCAAATTTGAATTTTTCCATGTGTGTACTAAGATCTAATATTGCGCGTTAGTATTATTCTAATATTACGCTTCAAAAACGCAAAATTCGTGTGTAACATCACATCCAACAGCTATGTGACCACGACAGGAGCACTCGGCAAGTCTTTCAAAGTTGTTCGCTCGTTTTAAATATACGCTTAGTAGAATTTCAATCAGATGTGGAAATAGTATTTTATACGTCGAAAAGCAAAAATATTCTTACAGTGCGTTGCAATTTAATAATTCGTATATTCTATTGATACATATTTAAATTATAGAGTGGACTATGTTTGGTATCCCTCTTATTGATATAATTCGTAACGGAGAGAAAGCCAAATGAAGAGACAAGAGAGAACCAAAGTTACCGACATAGCTCGCAAAATATGAATGCTTCTTCGCAGCAGTGGATCTACATACACCTCCATGACATGCCCCTCTGTACGCCCCACCACCAGATTATCGTGGCATTTGGCTACCGACCTATTGTGTCAGACCCGGGAGATCGTAGAAACTGAGGTCGCAGTACCACCAAGCTACAGACAGGCCAACAGAAGCCACTGATAGCCAATAATAGCCTAGATTGGCTCACCAACCCAAGTTGGGCTAATGTAGAGCTGCGGCAAAGCCACGCCAATTACGTGGGAGTACGCTCCAGTGGATCGAGCCATGTTACCGGGGTTTATGCTAGAGTAAAGAGTACTCGAGGCCCCATACCTCACCAAAAAAGCAGTGAGGGCAAGAAGACCCATTGCTTTCACCAGTGGGCTAGTCACGTATGTTTCAGGACCGATGAATTCTAGAGCAAACGAGTACTGGAGTGTAGACACGGGAAATGAAGTGAAAATGAACGCCTCCCAGGCTGAATGTGAATAGCAAGGGTCCGGATTTGTGCGCACACTTGGGGCGGTTTACGTCCAGCCGTGGACAATGATCGACTGACGACAACGACGATATCAGAATTTAATTTCTAATGCTAGTAAAATAATTTGTTAAAGTACAGCTATCATCGTGGAAAAATAATAGGTATTATTAATGCAGAATCCCTCACAAGGAACTTGTGGCACTAATTAGTCAAAACTTTCCAAATTTATCCCTCAATGGGACCTTCTGTGACGATATTATGGCGAACTGCTTTAATCGCAGTCGTCTCAGAAAATTCAAAGACGGTCTTCAAAGTTAGACAGTATCTTTATTAGTTTAAATTATAAATCATTCAGCAAGCAGCCTTAAGTATAATAGCTGGGTTAAATGATGAAATTTATATTCCTTCTATTTTCAGTGCGCTCAACTTTCAATAGCTTCATCGTTATATATAATTTTTATTATTTGGTAAAATAACATTCTTAATCATTTGTTTCAGGTAAGAGATTAAAGTCATAAAGAAAAACATGGTTAATGATGAAACAAATAGGTATGGATAATATTGTCGCTATTAAGAAATATTATTATTATTATTTTTATTATTTAATTTGACCCGTCTCTGAAAATTACTTACCCTTAAATGACACTTTTATACTGGAACTAAGTTCCTTGTTTCGATTGCTTTTTCTCATTGTTACTAGGGGTGTTCAATAAAAAGTGATAATGAGTATGACGTAAGTATATTTTATTAGATGTTATTTTATTTTTCGACATAGACACCTTTCAGGTAATATACTTTGTATATCTATTTTCTTTAAGCTGAAATTCCTTTCTTTATAAAATCTTCCTGAGCCTTTAAAAATCGTGTACTGCGGCGATTACTGCGTCATCTACAAATTTATGGCCACTGAGATGTTCCATTAACCGCGGAAATAGGTAGTAATCATTAGGAGCTAGGTCCGATGTATATAGAGGTTGTTCCATTAATTCCAACCCAGCTTCTTGAATGGCAGGCATCGCGACTCTGGACTTATGGACGCAGGGGCGTTATCTTGGTGAAACAATACAACTTACCTGAATTTGCCACGCCGTTGCTTGCGTATTTCCTCACGCAACTTTGTTATTTGTCCTACGTACAAAGTCCCCGTAATAGTGGCTCCATGATTAACGTATTTGATCATTACCACCCTTTGGTGGTCCCAGAAAAAGGCAGCCCATGATCTTACCGGGAGATGGAATCGCCTTTAATTTCTACGGAGTTGGTGATGATCTCTTCCAAGTTGTGGATTGTTTTTTCTTTTCCGGGTCATAATGGTGAAGTCATGTTTCGTCCATAGTTATGAAGCTATCCTAAAATCGGTCAAGATCTGAAAAGATTGTGAAATTCTGTTTCGTTTATTTCTGCGTGTCAGAAAGCATTCTGAGCACCCAGCGCGCTGACATTTTTTTCATACCCAAATGGTTGTGTACAATATTATGGATACTTCGTATAGAAATCTTCATTTCTTCTGCTGTAAAACAAACAACAACACAATGATCCGCCAAGGCAACGTTTTCAACTTTTTTAATCATTTGTTCAGTCACTACCGATGTAGGGCGTCCCGTGCGGGGGTCGTCGGTAATGAAAGTTCTTCCTTGCTTGAATTCAGCACACCAACGCGCAACCGTAGAATATGGAGGAGCATGAACCCTTAATGTTGCTCTCGTCTTTATTTACCAGCTCCGTAGTAAAAAATTTCAAGCAGAGATATTTTATTACCGCGCGAACTTCAATTTTATCCATTTTTAAGAACACGTTCCGACATGACGCAATCAAAGTGCTTCTATTTTTAAAAAACAAAAGAGATTTGATTGCTTTTTTTTATTATTATATCTAATATCTGGACTATGCCTGCCAGTATTTATATTTTTTCTTTCCAAGGAGAATGTATCACATTATCACTATTTATTGAACACCCCTCGTATGTCCCGTCCTGTGTTTATCATTTCGGATGCTTCACAATTAGTAAAAATTTTAAAAGCGTTACTTTAAAAAATAAACTTTGACATACGGAATGAGTTTTATCTGCAGCTTAAATTTTAAGGCTTTTGTTTCCTGCCACTAAATCTGTATAACCTTGACCTAAATGAGATTTAATTAACAAACCCAAGACAATAATAACTAAATGCTTACGTCTTTGTCGAACAAAATGAATAATGCTACTTCATTTGTTTTGGGGCTCACAAGAAAGGTATTAATTGTGATTTATGTACCATTATTGTACAGTCGATCGAACTCTGTTTTATTCCCCGTGTAATTAATGAATTTTTGTCTCGTGTTCATTACCGCTACGAGACAAGGTGAGTGATTGAATCTTATTAAGAACACTAAATATATGTATAGAACATTGAAGAATTCATAAAAACACTAAGGTTGTTTTATTTTTCCAAATTACTCACAATTGATTTCATTAATTTTATCTATATCTATACTACTGTTATAAAGAGGAAAGATTTGATTGTTTGTTTGTTTGCATTGAATAGGCTCCGAAACTACTGATCCGATTTTAAAAATTCTTTCACTGTTGGGAAGCTACACTATCCCCGGGTGACATAGGCTATATTATATTTTCAAAAAATTAGGGATCCTTACTAACACTCCAATAATGTAACCCAAGGTATAAAAAAATTACCTAAAATATTATTTAAATCGCGTGCGCTGCGAAAACTATTGATGATAGAATAAAATAATGTACTACGACTTTGCAGAACACATCATTATTTACAAAAAGTGTCGCGATAGCATATGTCTAACTATTATAGTTATGCCACAATAAAGGTTCTTTGATTTTAAAAATTTAATTGAAATGCCGCCCCTAAAAAAGGCTCTTCATTTGTATCGTGGTATTAATTCTTATCAATTACTTCATATTCAAAACTGCTTCAATACCTTTATATAACTTTTTGAATTATTCAATTCGGATATTCCATTCGAAAGATATCACAAGTTTAAAAATGTAAGTATTAGAAAAATGTTGCGTGGTAGCCGCTCACCCTGTTCGGTTAGCTAGGCAGCACCTTATGCAATGTAGGCGTGGAGGACTGGGCCGTGGAGAGGGGTCTGGAGATCCTCAACCAGGGTCGCGAGTACACGTGTGTGAGGCAGTTGGGGGGGTCGATCGTCGACGTTTCGTTCGCGTCGGCCCTCCTGGCCCACCGTGTGCGAGGCTGGAGGGTGCTCACGGGCATCGAGACGCTGTCGGATCATCGCTACATCCGGTTCAGCGTCTCCGCCCGTCAGCGAGAGCCTCCAGCCCAGGTGACCCCGTTGGGTGACTGTCCGCGCTGGACACTTGGAAAGATGAATCGGGAGGTTTTCCGCGAGGCCTTGACCGTCGCTACGTGGTCGAGGCCGGGCGACGTACCTCCCGATGACGTCGACGAGGAGGCGGAGAATCTGCGATCGCTCATGACCGACGTCTGCGACGCGGCGATGCCGAGGCGGGGGCCACACCGACCCCCACGCCAGGTGTACTGGTGGAACGCGGAGCTTGAGCGGCTCCGCAGGGCGTGCAACTACACCCACCGCCAGTACACCAGGCTCCGAAGACGGAGTCGCCGCGACGCGGACAGAGCGGCCGCGGAGGCTCGGCTCTACGGGGAGTACAGGGGCGCCAGAAACGACCTCCACCTCGCTATCCGCGAGGCGAAGGCGGCGGCGTGGGAGGAGCTCTTGGCCAGCTTAGATCAGGATCCTTGGGGGCGACCCTACAAAACGGTGCGGGGCAAGCTCCGCCCGTGGGCGCCCCCGCTGACCGAGAGTCTCCCCCCGCGCCAGGTGGATGGTTTTGTCGGCGCTCTGTTCCCCACGAGAGCTGAGCACTCGCCTCCCGCCATGGTCCCGCCTCAATGGGATGAGAGGGACCCCAGCGCGAACGACGACTCCGTGCCCGACGTGGACCGGGCAGAGCTGGGGGCAGCGATGTTGCGGCTGAAGGCCAAGAACACCGCCCCCGGCCTGGACGGCATACCGGGGCGTGCGTGGGTTCTATCCCACGACGTCCTGGAGCCCCGACTATTGAGGCTCTTCGACGCGTGTCTGCGGTCGGGCCGGTTTCCCCGCAGATGGAAGACGGGGAGGCTGGTCCTTATCGCAAAGGAGGGGCGCCCGGCGGACTCACCGTCCGCCTATCGGCCCATCGTGCTGCTGGACGAGGTGGGGAAGATCTTCGAAAGGATCCTCGCAAACCGCCTCGTCCGGCATCTAGAGACGGAGGGGCCGAACCTGGCGGACGAACAGTTCGGGTTCCGCCAGGGGCGCTCCACTATTGACGCGATCACGCGTCTGAGGAGCCAGGCGGAGGACGTGGTTGCTCGAGGCGGGGTGCTGTTGGCGGTGTCACTCGACATCGCCAACGCCTTCAACACCCTGCCGTGGAGCTGCGTGCGGGAGGCGCTCAAGTACCATCGTGTGCCTCCCTACCTCCGTCGTATAGTCGGGGCATATTTGGACGATCGTGCCGTCGTCTACCCGGTCCAGGGTGGGCAAAGTCGGCGAGACGTCGTGTGCGGTGTCCCGCAGGGGTCGGTCTTGGGCCCTCTGCTGTGGAACATCGCATACGACTGGGTCCTGAGGGGGGTGCTCCTCCCTGGCGTCGGCGTCATCTGCTACGCCGACGACACGCTTGTCACAGCGCGCGGGAGGAACCCTCGCCAGGCGTGCCTTCTGGGCACGGCTGGGGTGGCGCAAATGGTGGCTAGAATCCGGCGACTCGGCCTGGAGGTGGCCTTGAACAAGACGGAGGCCCTGATATTCTACGGGCCCCGCCAGAGGCCGCCACCGGGCCTGAGCATAACGGTGGGAGGCGTCCGTATCGCCGTCGGGCCGTCCATGAATTACCTCGGACTGGTGCTCGACGGGCGATGGAACTTTGCGGCGCACTTCGAGCGCCTGGCGCCGAGGCTAGTTCGGGCGGCAGCGGGACTCTCCCGTTTGCTGCCGAACGTTGGCGGGCCGGGCGCAGTGTGCCGCAGACTCTTCGAGGGAACCGTGCGGTCGATGGCCCTTTACGGGGCCCCAATCTGGGCGGATTGCCTGACGGCCAAAACGACGGCGCTGCTACGCAGGCCGCAGCGCGTCCTGGCCGTCAGGGCGATTAGGGGATACCGCACGGTGTCCTTCGAAGCGGCCTCCCTGCTGGCCGGATCCCCACCATGGGACCTCGAGGCCCGGGTCCTGGCGCTATTATACCAGTGGCGCCGGGGCGCGGCCGAGCGTGGCTCTCGCCCCGCGCCCCGCGAAGTTGAGGTAAAGCGGGCGGAGCTGCGCGACGAGGTGCTCATGGTGGAGTGGAAGGAGCGCCTCGCGCACCCCAGCGCGGGCCTCGCCACCATCGAAGCGGTGAGGCCCGTCCTGGCCGAATGGCTGGAAAGGCGCCACGGCGCCCTGACCTTCCGCCTGACGCAGGTCCTCTCGGGGCACGGTTGCTTCGGGAGGTACCTGTGTCGCATAGGGCGGGAGATGACGTCGGGGTGCCACCACTGTGGCGCGGGCGACGAGGAGGACACGGTGAACCACACTGTCGCCGTGTGCCCTGCGTGGCGCGAAGAGCGCCGCGCCCTCGTCGCCCAAATCGGCGTGGACCTGTCGCTCCCGGCCCTGGTTCTGTCCATGGTCGGGGGCGATCCTGGATGGACGGCCGTCGCCTCCTTCTACGAGGCAGTCATGTCCGCAAAGGAGGCGGCGGAGCGGGAGCGGGAGTTGACCACCACACTCCCCTCCCGCCAACGCAGGCCACGCCGGCGGCGCCGGAGGGTCGGTAACGACCTCCGGCCGCCGTAAAAAGCGGCCGCGGGCGGCCCCTCGGGGGAGGACCCGCCGCCCGCACTAGTGCCGCGAGGGTGAGGGCTGCGTGCTGTTCCGCGGCCTCCCTCAACTCCTAGAGTTGTTAGGAGAGCGCCGGGGGGACGAAACCCTGACCCCCTGGCGCCAACACTTTAGAAGGGGCCCGCCTCAAGACAAAGGGCGGGCCGGCGCCGGCCCGGGCCACGAGATCGGCAGGCCATATATCCGTAGGCCCGGGCGTAGGCGATAGGAGAACAGCGGGGTTTTTTAGTGGGTAGTCGGATGGCCAATCATCTTTCCCGGAGTCCCACATATCCCTCGGTCCCCCTGGGCCGGGGGAACCCGTCAAGAGAGGTTTTTCCCCGAGACAAAAAAAAAAAAAAAAAAAAAAAAAAAAAAAAGGCGTGCGTCACAGGGGTTTTTACAATAATTTGAAAAAAAAATACATATTAAAAAAACAACGAAAAATAAATAAAAAATAATAACAAAAAAAATCATTAAAATAAAAGTTCATAGAAATAATAA
Organism: Malacosoma neustria; assembly: GCA_963693495.1. Taxonomy (NCBI): domain Eukaryota; kingdom Metazoa; phylum Arthropoda; class Insecta; order Lepidoptera; family Lasiocampidae; genus Malacosoma; species Malacosoma neustria. The sequence goes on from OY856383.1 coordinate 15,667,336, forward strand.
TATTCAAACTTTACTTATAATTTTATTTTTTTAGTAACCTGACGCAAATAGAAGGGTTCATGTGTGTGTATATAATTTTTAATTTTGAAATTTTTGTTAAATACCCGTGGAAAGCTGGGGCGGGCTGCTAGTTTTTCATAAATTCATTGCGTCGAAATCCTTTTTCTATGAATTGAGATCAATTCATATGGTTTTTGTTGTATATTTCTTAGTTTAGATTCAATTAAACACATATGATGTCAATGACAAACTTTACATGAATATACTAAGTGTAAATAATGCAACCGCGTGGTTCACTTACATTCAATTGATTACTTTGTTTACTTTACTCAACAGATATGTAAAGAAAAGAACAGAAAAAAATAAAAAAAAATATTATTTCAGGACAATCATAAAGGCTAAAGCAACTAAAAATGCTTCACTTATCATGCTTAAAACAGTGGATTTAAAAGTGAAACTAATGACGTTTTATTTTTCACTAGTTGACCCGGCAAACGTTGTTCTGCCATTTGAATTAAAAAAGTAGCCTATGTCCTTCTACAAGGTCCAATATATGACTTTACCGAAATTTATCAAACTTGGTTCAGCGGTTTAGGCGTGAAAACGTAACAAATAAACAAACTCACTTTCATATTTATAATATTATTATTAGTTAGGATTTCAGTAATCATTTATTGTAAAAATACTACTAATAAAATTTTTGAATGACAATCACAAAAATCTTGACAAACAAACTCATCGAACGGAAGTAAATCTTTTGCCTTATCAACATTTCACAGCAGCATTGTTCCGGTTGTGTTTCCATTTCGAACGGAATCAGATGGCTCACTGTTCAATGTTCATTAATTCAACTGGAATTGTGACGTGCGAATTTGACTGTATACGAGTAATCCAACGCAATTAGCGTTCTCCTCTATTGCTTAATTTAATTCAATAGTGAGGCTATTTACGTGTTACGCATATATAGCTGAATAATAGATTCGATTCATTCTCATTTTACAGCCTAATAATATATATTAGCGAAGAAAATATTAGATAAGTATTTGTTTATCCTAACTAATATTATAAATCTATGCGTAAGTGAGTTTGTTTATTACGCTTTCACGCCTAATCCGCTCAACCAATTTTGATGAATTTCGTTATAGACATGGCTACCTTTTTTAAAATTCATATGGCAGAACAACCTTTGCCAGGTCAACTAGTATTACTATAATTGTACATGAATCTTTTTTCAGTGTCCGTGCAGGAACGGAGTAATAATACTGACGGAAGCCTGTGGTTGGGAGCCGCCTGTCGTAAAAGGCGGCAAAACAACCCTAACTAGGTGGTACGGCCTCAAGTCCGTTTCGGTAGCAACGGCCGTTGGTCTCAAAATATAATCTTGTGTTCTGTATAAGTGATATAGAGTATAGTTCCCCCACGCGAGTGGAAGTATGTTATCGATGCCCTTGAACATTCATAGGTAACGGTAACTACTTATATATTAATGGGCCTGTCTGCTATTTGGCAGTAATATGTTAGAAGTTCCGTTTCACGTACAAAATGAAGTGTTTCCTTTGATGACTGTCCTTTTCATTCATATTAATACGTCTACTAAATCCTTTTTGATCTCTATTCATACTGTATCCGTTTACTAATCATTTTTAGAATATATTCACTTTGTTCATAATATCATATATACAGCACATTTTAATGTATCAATTAATTTAGCCATGAACCTAATTTTCTGTTACTATTATCGTATAATTATCACCCTGAGTTTATCAAATTGAATTAAGAAAGAAAAGAAAAAAGTTTAGGTAAAAATATACAAAATTAGTTTATAATTAACTTAGTTAAATTTGTTTTCCTAAATTGGCGGCGTCAGCTCAGCGAATTGCTGGTTATTTTCACCAACGCTGATTTCCCCCTGAAGCCAGGCAGTGGTCACTCAAGGTGATCACGAGGGCGCTTATTTATATTTAATTATAATTTTAAGGGACATTGGAATTATGTACATCATTAATTCCATCTCTAATAATTATAATGGTGATAATTATTTTAAAAAAACCTATGAAATGTGTGCTAGTTAAAATAAAATTCATAAATATAAAGCAGCAACGATAAATTAAAAGATAATGAAATGAAATTACTAAGCTTATAATAAATTATACAGAAAGTTTACTGGCAATTCTTGGATTACTGTGTAGAGTATTCCCAATGACATTCATATAGCGGTCACTAATAAAGGCACATCTGTTATATCAATTTCTATTTCATACAAAAAGGTTCTAATTTCTGCTTTATTAATAACATTTGTCATCAAAGGGGCGTGAGTAACTTTTAACAATATAGCCGATATTAGCTCTATATTGTATTGGATATATATCGAAATAACTACGTATTCAAATTATGTTCCGCTTGTACGGACTAATATATTCGGAGAATCGATGACAATTCCAATAGTCGACACCCACCAAAGCCTAAGTTTCAGTAACAAATTTGTCCAATATTGTATATACATAACTAAGTTAAGAACTAAATTTAACTTAATATTTTTATTTCTTAACAGGTGAATTGTTCGGAAATGTTGCGTTATTTGAAAATATTACGTTTTTCACATTATTCCCGTATCGATTGATGAATAATCATCTATCTTTATGTTATTATTATTCGATTACAAGTATAGGTACCTGGTAGATTAGTGGTAGTATACTTGGGGACAAATTTAGTGGTGTCGGGTTAGAATCTCAGAGTGGCATGCATTATTTTTGCATATTTTCTCGCCTAATGTGCGTATTATATCATAATAGCCACGTACTAACGGTGAAGAAAAATATCATGAGCAAACCTGCATACCGAGGCCACTGGTATGTGCAACCCGCCAACCCGCCTTGGACAAAAATGGCGGATATACTATTCGTTCCCTCTGAGGGGAAGCCTGAGCCCAGCAGGGGGACGATAGGGGGCTGTTATTATTATATGTGTACGTATATGTAATCGAACAGCTTGTTTTAGTAGATTGCGTAGCATTTGTGTTAATAATTAGTTCTACAAAGAATATTATATAGGTTGCCTCAATAAGAGTGCACTATTTTGTTTAAAAATAAAAACACGTACTTTTTGAGTAAATTGTGATATTTATGAAGACATGTTCCGATTATACTGTATAGAATAAAATATCCGCCAAGTAGCCCCACGGCTCTGATGACAGGTCATGAACATTTCGATGACTTTTTGAGAAAAATTAGGTTTTATCTCATTGATAACGCGTTGGATCTCAGCATTGAGCTCAGGAATTGTTTCTGGTTTATTAACATAAACCCGATATTTCACAAAACCCCAAAGAAAGAAATTGCACGGCATTAAATTGTTTACGTGCCTCTATAGAACTCCTCATACCACCTAAGAACCATAGCAGCGTATGGTATCGTATATATGACATCGTAAAGGAAACAGAACCTACTAAAACATTATAAGAGGTAAAATTATGACTGTTTCTGCGAAATTGCGAGGCAACGTTCGCCACGCCTTTTATGTTACGATTTAAAATGAATCTCGTTTCTGATATACGTACGCACTTCTGAAAATACTAATTTTTGTCTCGCTGCAAGCTTTGTGTAATAAAAATTACGATAAAAGAACCTGTCTTCCCATATGTGGTCTGAGTTTTAGTATTGAACAAAAATCATTATCCATATTTGGAGTTAAATTACGCACTACAAGCTCTGCGCGCATCGGGTGCTTTGTTCTGCGTGTAGCTACGACAATCTGGCTGGGGGTCTCTGCTAAAGGGAACGTACAATTGAGGCTGTCAGTGCAAAAGTGACCTAAGCTTGAGACACACAGTATGAAAATAATAGGTTTTGTATAATCACGAATCTCACATTAATAAAAAAATAATAAACTGAAAAACTAGTTTTGCAGCGCCATCTTTTACTGAGGATAATAAATTAAAGATAGGCCGATTTTGCATGATATTTTATCAGGTTTTGCATCACTTTTTGTAGTTAAGTCGGAATATGGAAAATTGAGGGTTAGGCCGTTTTTGCGCTGACGACCTCAATTTATCCGCTACGCTTATCCAAGGTGGCGATACGATGCGAGACGACACACATACCGATAATGTCCCTATGCAACTTTACTCACTAGGTTTTCCTTCACTTGCGGTACGTAGTAGTTTTAGTATGAGATGCTCATTTAGTGATAAATACTACATGACCCTCGTTTGATATCACTTGGTTTTTACCTGACATTGGCTGATAAGTTAAAAATATTTCACTGACGTAAAAAATAATTCGTCTTCGGGCGCGAGTATAAACAGAGTTCGTCAAACAAAATTAGTGTGACTTACGTATAAGGCACAGGGAAAAAGAATTTTTGCGTCAAGGTATATTAAGTTTTGACGTTTTTAATTTAATGGATATTTAAAAAATGAGCACCTTTGTTTGATAAGAAAAAAAAACATGCGGGGCAGTCTTTGGGGACTGACGATAGAAGTAAAAACTAAATAACTTGTGAATTGTATCATCGAACTATTATAGATTATTATTTTCGGTTTATAAAAAATTGTTTATGATCAAGGATTAAAGTTTAAATTGGTCCTTTACAAACCAAAAATTGTTCACTCAAAAAGTGCTCAACGCGGCTAAAGAAAAGTTTTCACTTCAAAAAAACTCAACTGTATTTCATTGTAATAAAGTCGCAATTCGAATAGACATGTATAAGTAATGCAATGCAATAATTTAAAAGTTACATTATAAAATAAACCTTAAGTCATTATTAATTAGCTTGGTATTACTCGAGCAAAACTCCGTCTTACGAATTTTCGATCAGATCAACATTATAAAATAAACCTTAAGTCATTAGTAATAAGGTTGGTATTACTGGAGCAAAACTCCGCTTACGAATCTTACGAATTTTCGATCAGGACACGTGACCTGACTCGAGTTTAACATTTTTACCCATCACAAAAAAGTGCATACATAGGTTAAAGAAGTTTTCACGTCAAAAATCAACACAGTAGATATCCTTCTTAATTTGAAAAATCTCAAATTTGGACAAATAGGACTTGCATTGTAGATAAGCTTTAAATAGATTACTTCTTTTTGTAAATTCACAAAATAAAGGCACCATTTTGTTTTTCCGTTCAGAGTTTTATCCATGTCATTGCATCGTATTCCCTAGGCCTCTTTGACTATGAACAAAAAGTACTCCCTTTGCAATATCTTTAGTAATATCGTAGTCTTCGAGTGAAAACTTCGGATGCAACCGGGATATGATGTTTTCAAGAAGTTTAACGTTACAGGCACTGCTATATGTATTTTTCCGAATACAAAACTCTACAGTAGACGAAAACCTGTATAAAAGTAATTTTTCTCTTATTTCAGGCAATATATTTGAATATTTGTGTTTAAAAATGGTTTCCGAGTTCTAAATAATTATCTATACATGGAGCAGAAGTACGCAAAACTAATATTTTTTTACAATAATGTCTTAGATATAATATATTCATCAATCAATGAAGAATGCACACGCTACCACGCTTTTGTTACTCACAGACACATGTATGTATGTGTATACACAAATAATCTTTTGAGAATGGATAGTCTGTGATTGGTCAATTGTACGTCTATCTACGTATTGTGAAATTTTATATTTACAAATACCAATTAGCATCAATAATTACATAGAATTTTAAACTATTAATTTAAATATCGTAGTAATTGATAGATAGATAACACTTTATTGTAAACCAAATAACTTATAAAAACAGTGAAAATTATTTACACAATCAATATGTACTTGACTTACAATGGGCGGCCTTATCGCTACAGAGTAATCTCCTTTAAGCAACTCGGGTTAAAGGACTTTATTCGTTTTATATTGATTTGGAAGGGAGTATGCAATATATAAAATATAATAAATTAACATATTGAAATATTTGTAGAATACATAAATATTTGATTTTGTTGTTACACTATGGATAAGTAGTGATTTTCAACCAATTCCAATAGGTAATTGAATATGTCAGTTTCTAGTTAATAGAAGATACTTCTTTGAAATGCTACCTTAATAAAGTTCAAGCTTAAAACTTATGGTCAAAATAAATTCGAATTTAGTGGTGTCGCCGGATGGTCGACCATCCGGCGACACCACTAGCCGTATTAAATTCACCATATGGTACTATTCCAGAAAAAGACTAAAGCAATGAAGTAGATCCGATTACTACTATAAATTGCCATGCAGAAAGTGTTGAGTTGGTCCCAATCCTAAGTAAAGGGACGACTGACAAAATTCGATTAGCCGGACTTAACAGACGGAACTCGATTAAGTCACCCCTGTCAAGAGGTCTTCGAAATTTTATATCTACTAAATTGCTTGCGAGAAGCCTGCTTCTCGTCACTTTGTATAATATGCATTTGAGTCTTTTCTAAAAATAAACCAATGTATCATATCTACGTCACATTTTTCGTTCAATCATTCATATCATTGACGGGCTCATCATCTGCTTTCAGATCGTAGCCAAATATTTCGAATGTTGAAGCTTTAAGAACTGGGTCTGCTAGTGTCGTTAGTGTCAATTTCCATCCCTAACACTTTTTCGGGTTGCCTGGAAGAGACCGCTTTAAGCGATAAGGTCGCACATTGTCATACAGCATTATATTTTTGTACACCTATTTTAAGCTAGTTTTAAGTATATGTATGCAATAGAGAGTTTTCATTCATTCATTCACTTTTTCTGTGCTGGGATAATCAGAACAATTGCAAACATGTAACAGATTTGGCTAAATTATGTTGCAGGGATGAATACTGCCATATACCAAAGCACTTTTCTGTTTAGCCCATTGCTAATCGGAGTGCATCAGCTTATTAGCAAGGTTTATTTGGACAATTATAACAACAATCCATCCATACTAATATTATAAATGTGAAAGTAACTCTGTTTGTCTGTCTGTCTGTTACATTTTCACGCCTAAACCGCTGAACCATTTTCGATGAATTTCGGTATGGATATAGATTGGATTTTGGGAAAGGACGGGCTACTTTTTGTCGCAAAAATGAAACTTGAACGGGATGAACGTAATTAAGTTCAGTTAACGTTTTCCGGGTCAGCTAGTAATGTATAAAAATAACAATCAGTAAACTAACGGTACAGTAGGTACTAAATACCATCCGTAATTGCCTACAAAATAGCTGTAAAGAAAATTTTCAGAAGCCATTTATTAGTGGATCCATTCACTGGGCTTTGCGTTTATTAAAAGTTTTAATGAAATATGGCAAGCCTTTGAAGTTCCGGCTTATTGACGTTTTTTTTTTCAGTTCATAATAATAATATTTATAAAAGCATATTTGTGTGTTTACTAAATTTGTGAACCAGTTCCGCAGCTGTCCACGTCTCGGCTCCGTAGGTCAATGCTCGTAGGACGCAGCTCGAAGAATTTCGTCTTCAAGCACTGAGGGATATCTAGAGCCTACCGAAAGCTGCTCAACTCAACTGAATCCTCCTATTAGCTTCCCCCTCGAAGTTGTGCTTGCCCAAGTGAACTTTTTGTCCAAGGTAGAATAAGTCTGACACAACATCCAGGGGAGCGCCATTCACACTGACTGGTCTTGGTATGACTTGGTCATTAAACATGACTATCGCCTTGTTTATGTTCATGCCGAAACCTGTGGGGAAGACTCATTTAAAGCGTTCAGCATTTCGGCAAAATCCTCCAGCGTCTTTACAAAAATGACAATATCGTCAGCGAAACAGAGGTGTGTTTTTCCAGTCCAGAGTTTTAAAGACATCTTCCATCGCGGTGGAAAACAGCTTTGGGGATACAACATCACCTTCTCTCACACCGCGACGAAGAGGAATTGGCCTTGTTCTCTGGTCCTGGATCTGGAAGGTCATGGTTGCGGCTACATACAGACATCTCAGCACCTCAATATACTGTCAATCAACTCGACATCGTTGCAGGGACTTCAGAGCAGCTCAGGTCTCGATGGAGTCGAAGGTTTTCTTGTAGTCCACAAATGCTATACAGTACGGCTGATTATACTCCTCGGTCTTCTATATAATCTGCCGAACAGTACGGATGTGGTCTACGATGCTGTGTAGCCTTTTTGAAACATAGCCTGCTCCAGTGGTTGAAACTCGCAAGTTTTCTGGCGATACGATTCGCGACAACTCGAGCAAAGAACTTATAGACTTGACACAAGAGTAACATGGGCCTGTAGTTCTTCGAGAAGGATTTATCTCCTTTCTTGAAGAACAGCACCACCACATACTTGCTCCACGCCTTTGTCACCGTACTATGTTGTATCACGGAGTCAAACAGCCCTGCCAATACTTTCAGATTCCCTCCAGCCTTGAGGAGCTCGGTTATAACTACGTCATCACCAGGGGTCTTGCCGTTGCAAAGTTGTCCGTGAGCTGCACTAACTTCGTCAACGTCGACCTCCGGGATATCCTCCGCATATTTTGTAGTATTGTTACTAAATATTACAAAGAAATTTCTATTGGAACATTTCAACGTCTTAGAAAAGAAATAAAATACGAGTTTAACTATCGTAACAAATCGTTTGTAGCACTCAATACTATTACATTACTATGTAGCTTGGGAACTGGAGACAAAGAAAATGTTAAATGTAATAATGAATAAATATACTAGGACTATTCGCATATCACCTTTTAGTGTTAAAGTAAGTAATTGAGCACGTGTTATGGATACTAAACAACTCTTATACTACTTATATACTTTTTCTTCGGTAAATATTATAAATATTTTTCACCTGTAAATACTCGTCACTGCAATTGAACCTGTGATCCTCACATGCTTTTAGATGTGTAAAATCTATCCGTGCCGAGGCGGATAAAGAATACTAACCCTTGCGGCCAGGGTCGGCCTGTCGTAAAAGGCGACAAAACAACCCACCTTAGCTACGTGGTAAGGCCCCAAGCCCGTCTGGATGGCGACCACCTTTGGTCTTAAGTATGCCGCCATAATAACCTTGTGTTGTGTTCTGGCATTAGTGACCCAAGTTCCTGTACCCTTATGCAACAGCAGCGTTTTCGCGATGCCACTGGCGTTGCAAACACCCATAGGCGACGGTAACTGCTAAATTCTAAGCGGGCCGTCAGCCTGTCTGCTGTCCTAGAGCAATAAAAAAAAATCATTGTGTCGCGGAGATCGTCTTGAAATATTATTATATCGTACAGAAAAGAGAAAATAATAATAAGTAATCCAATTCATCGCCTATGAAATCGTAAAGGCGAAACGACTAGTTCACAGACAGCGAAATTAATCGTCCCATTTTCATTATAAGGGAACAAGATGGCAGTTACCCGTGTAAAAAATACAATTTAGCCACATCTATTTTCTTGGCACAAGAAAAAGAAGTGTAATAGAAGGGTACTAATTAAAAGAGCGTGAATAAGAATAACTCTGGGATAAATCAGATGAACTTTGTTAAATGGGCTGGTGCGACGTCTGATTTGTATAGGCTAAAGTGTGGAGTAAGACAAGGGGGGATCAGCTCACCATGTCTTTTCAACTTGTACGTCAACGCGTTGATTGAGGAGCTCAGCAGTGCCTACATTGGCTGTCACATCGACGGAGTTTGCGTCAATAATATTAGCTACGCTGATGATATGGTGCTGCTGAGCCCATCGATCGGTGCACTGAGGCAACTCATAAGTATTTGTGAACGCTACGCAGAATCTCATGGGCTCAGGTATAATGCCAAAAAGAGCGAGTTGCTGGTTTTCAAGGCTGGCTCCAAGATATGCACTTCTGTGCCAATAGTTTATGTTGGTAATACTCCTCTTAAACGTACTTCCCAGTTTAAGTATCTGGGCCACTGGCTGACCGAGGATCTAAGTGATAACCTAGATATTGAGAGAGAACGTAGGGCTTTAGCTGTCCGATGCAATATGTTGGCTCGCAGATTTGCAAGGTGTGGACGGGATGTCAAGCTGGTTTTGTTCAAGGCCTATTGCCAAACCTTCTACACCTGTAGTCTGTGGCTGAGGTACACGCGGGCGGCAATCGATGCCCTGCGAGTGCAGTATAACGACGCCCTCAGGATTTTGTTGGGGTTGCCTCGTTTTTGTAGTGCATCGATTATGTTTGCAGAAAATGCTATTGACAGCTTTCAGGCCCTCATGCGTAAACGTTGCGCAGCTACCTCAACTAGGTTCCGTGATAGCCCTCACAGTATGGTGGCAATTTTATGCAATCGGTGGGATAGCCCAATGATTCGCCACTGGGTACAGCTGCACGCACCAGTCGCGACATGGACATTTTGATCATTTTATATTTGTGTTTACTAACAATAGATTTTTAAGTTTACTTATAATTTACTAACCCACTATGGACATGATTTTGTAACTGTCTGAAATAAATAAATAATAATAATAATAATAATAATAAAACACGCCACCCTACCACACATTGACGTGACGTCAAGTAGGTGACGTGCACACATAACACAGAACTGAGAAAAAATTCACTTAAAAAGAAGCTACGAATTTATTGGTGCTAACGAAATTCCAGAATCCCAACATTGTTTTCTTCCGCCATTTCTATAATTTTTCTCGGCGCAGGCACAGAATACTGATCCGTGCGGCTAAGGGCGGCTTGTCGTAAGCCGCTTGTCGTAAGTAAAAGCGACAAAACAATCCTAGCTAGGTGGTAGAGCTTCAAGCCTAACTGGATGGCATCTACTGGTCCCTAAATATCCCGACATATATAGTAAGCACCAAGGGGGTGTAAGGGGCCCTACCAACATCTTCGGGGCCCAAGTCAACCTCACCTGCAAGTCGGCGCACCCTGCTGAATAACGGACGAGGCTCTGACGACGGCTTTCCTTTTGGGGTTGGGGGGTCAGACGGCAGTCGCCCCCGTAAAAGCCAAAATCAGCCAAATCATAATGGAGAGACTAGAAATGCGAGATCGTGTAAGGGCTAGGGCGCCGCCGCATAACGGCGCGCAAGAGCTTCGCCCGGCTCTTGTGAGAAATGGACAAGGGCTACCGTGTCATGGGCGGGCACGGCTAACGACGTTAGCCCCAACTCACGCAGCCCAAACATCTCGAAAGATCCGCTTCGCAACATGGAACATAGGCACGCTAACCGGACGCGCGAGAGAGTTGGCCGATGTGCTCTCCAGGCGGAGGGTGGCCGTGGCGTTCCTGCAGGAGACTCGGTGGAAGGCCAGCAGATCCCGGTTCATTGGGAATGGCTACAAGCTGATCTACACAGGTGCACCTGGTGGGGAGAATGGGGTTGCCATAGTGCTCTCGGAGGAGTTCCAGAACGACATTTTGGAAGTGAAACGTCATAGCGATCGGCTTATGGTCGTTAGGGTACTTATCGATGGGGTAGTTACCCACTTGATAAGTGCCTATGCGCCACAGGCCGGTTGTGACGACGCCGATAAAATAGCGTTTTGGAATTTACTTGGAGAAGTGCTCCGTGGAATCCCATTATCACAGGGGATCGTTTTGGGTGGTGATCTGAACGGTCATGTGGGTGATGAATGTGGGGAATTTGAGCGTGTTCACGGGGGATTTGGGTACGGTAGCCGCAACGCGGAAGGGGAAGACATCCTCAGTACGTGTGCGGCTGCCGACCTTGCCATCGTGAACACGTATTTCAAAAAGAGACCCGAGCATCTCATCACCTACAAGAGCGGGAGGAATGCTACCCAAATCGACTTCCTACTCACTAGGAGACACCACATCAGCAAAGTGGCCAACTGCAAGGTCATACCCGGTGAGAGTCTCACTGCACAACATCGCCTTCTTGTCATGGACCTCTGCGCTAAGCCTAAAGACTCGCATACTGAGCGCGTTCAGCGCCGAATCAGGTGGTGGCTGCTCGATGAAGTCACGTCCCAGGAGTTCGCCTTAGCCGTCGGTGACAAGTGCGCCGGCGGTATGGGCGAACCAGTTCAGGCTTACTGGGACAAGATTCAGGCGGCTATCCTTGGGTCGGCGAAGGAGGTGCTTGGGGTGTCTAAGGGCGGTCGCAAGTGTGACAAGGAGACATGGTGGTGGAACGACACAGTCCAGAGGGAGACTAGAGCGAAGAAAGCCCTCTTTAAGAAGTGGCAAGCGTCCAGATCTCTTGAAGATCGCGACGCATACCGGGTGGCAAAGCGCGCCACTAAGAGAGCTGTTGCCAGAGCCAGACGAGACAACTTACAACCACTTTACGACAAGTTGGAATCGTCTGAGGGGCAGAAGCTCATCTATAAGTTGGCGCGCTCCAGGGTCAAAGCGGCACAGGACATTTCCAAGTGCCGCTGTGTAAAGGACCCTGTGGGCAACCTGCTATGCGAGGACCTCGCGGTGAAGGAGAGATGGCGCTCGTATTTCCACGAGCTGCTGAACATGCAGCATAAAGGGGTGCAGCCGCCAGATCTTCCTCCGAATCAAGGACTAGTGCCACTGGTAACGCCTGCAGAGGTCCAGAATTGTCTTCGCCGCATGAAGAATCGGAAAGCTGTTGGATCCGATGGAGTCCCCATCGAAGCCTGGAAGGCGATGGGCTCTCGTGGTGTGGGCGTCTTAACCGACCTCTTCAACCAGATACTCCTCACCAGTACGATCCCGAGCCAATGGAGACTGAGTATCATTACTCCAGTCTTCAAGGGCAAGGGGTCGGTCCAGGAGTGCGGTAGTTACCGAGGGGTTAAGGTCATGTCCCACACCATGAAGCTCTTCGAGAGGGTTATCGACTCGGATTCAACAGGAGTGCACTATCTCGGAATGTCAATATGGGTTTCGCCCTGGTCACGGGACAATGGACCCTGTTTTTGCCCTAAGGACTGTCGCGGAGAAATACAGGGCGAAGAATACGCCTCTGCATTGCCTGTTTCTCGACTTGCAGAAGGCCTTCGACTGTATTCCTCGCGCGATAGTCTGGTGGGCATTGCGGTCCAAAGGGATTCCAGAGGCCTATATTGACATCATCCGAGACATGTACCGTGACTCCGATTCCGTAGTTCGGACCGCTGTTGGCGACACAAAACCTTTCCCCATCACCGTCGGAGTACACCAGGGATCCGTCCTTAGTCCGTTTCTGTTTAGCGTGGTATTAGACGTATTGTCAAACAGCATCAGAAACTCATATGAGCAGCCCCCGTGGCTGCTCATGTATGCTGACGATATCGCGCTGGCAGATTCGGACAGGGGTAGGTTGGTGCGACGTGTGAAGGCGTGGAAGGAGTCGCTTGAGAACGGTGGTCTGAAGCTCAATGTGGCGAAGACCGAGTACTTGGCCTGTAACTCCACAGATCCCACACCCGTACGCATAGACGGCAACACGGTCGAGCGCATGGACCAAGTGAAATACCTGGGATCTGTGTTCCATGCGTCTGGTGACATCGATTGTGACGTCAAGGCACGCATTGCTGCCGCGTGGGCCAAATGGCGTGAGGTAACTGGTGTCATTTGTGACCCCAAGATGCCGGTAAAGTTGAAGGGACAGGTCTATAAAACCATCATTAGGCCTGTCCTTTTATACGGCTGTGAAGCGTGGCCGGTGTTAGAGCGACACAAGCAAGAGCTGCGTGTCACGGAGATGAATATGCTGCGGTGGATGTGTGGAGTGACGCGGAAGGACCGCGTTAGGAACTCCCGCATTCGCGGCAGTCTTCATGTCCGTGACATTGCGGACAAATTACAAGAGTGTCGGCTACGTTGGTACGGCCACGTTTTACGGCAACCGGATGCTTACGTGGGTAACAAATGTCTGGCCATGCCGCCTCCGCCGGGCCCCGGCAGGAGGGGTAGACCCAAAAAGTGCTGGCTTGACGTCGTAAAGGGTGATATGCGTGCCAATGGGATCACTACCAGGGATGCTGAAGACCGTGCGAAGTGGAGAAGAAAAAGTCGGAAAGCGGACCCCGGGCGCCGAAGCGAGAGTTTGGGCTGCAACCGGGATAGAACGCAAAGATGATGATGATGATGATATATAGTAAGCACAACAAAACCTTGTATTGCGTTCCGGCATGAATAACCCACGTTCCAGTTCGTCCTACGCGGACGGCAGATGCTCCTAGCATCACAAACTTCCATATACGACTGTAAAAGGTTACTATTAACTCTGCCGTCAGCCTGTCTGCCGCTCCACAACAAAGTAAAATGTGATAAATGCTGTCCAAGCAATAGTTTCGCACAAATGTATCCCTTTTATTTGCAAATACTTGTAATATATTTCCATCTTTAAATCCATCCCCTTTGTTATATATCCGAATCCACTTCTTCGGCTTCCTTTAAATCCATTATTGGCGGGTATACCACCGTTTATTTCCATCAAAAACTTCTCGGTGATCTTATCCCTGACGAAATCTCACCATTTATTCTGAGGTATAGTGGATTACGCGAATATTTCTTGGACATTTTTTAAAATAACTCGAATTTATTATTGTATTACGTTTTGTTGAGTTTTATCTTCGCTGCTTGAGCGTATATAAATATCTATATAAATAAAAATGTATCTTCGAAATGTATGTACGCTCATCACTTTCGAATGACTGCACCAAATTGAATGATTCTTAGTTTTGTGTATTCGTTATTGCTAGAACAAAGTTTGTATAAAATGAAAATTGTAAAAAACTTGTTTATATTAATTAATTTAATGTTATTATTAAACAACATAGTCGTACTCATGATAGTAAATCAAGTGACAGTTGACTTCAAACTGTGACAAGTAACTTCAAACTTCACGCTGATACATCAATGCTTCGAATTGTTTCGTGTATTTAAAGTTTTATCATAGTGATATTCATTATTATCGATAAGAAAATGCCAGCAGTGAGGCAACAAAATATAGGCCGTCGTACGCGCGACGCAAGACGCCTTCAGAATCTTCGAAGCAATGAAACTGAAGAAGAGCTGTTTTATGGGTACTGTATTACTGATTCACTACATATATAGTTTTTTTAGTAAATAAATACATATTGCCATACAGAAGGGCTTGCGACCCTACCACGTAACTAGGGTTGTTTTGTCGCCTTTTACAACAGACCGGCCCTGGCCGCAGGGGTTAGTATTCTTACCCCGCCCCTGCACGGAAAAATTGGGAATTGATCTATCAGAAAATCATTCAAATCCAACAACTAAGCGAGTTATATTTTATTTTCTAAATATTTGAACTTCGAATCCCTTTCCTTTTTTTATTGCTCACGAACAGCAGACAGGCTGACGGCCCGTTTAATAATAACCAGTTACTGTCGCATACAAATGTTTGTGACGCTAGGGGCACCGTGAACACACTGCTGTCCGTACAGGAGTTTATTTCCTGGAAAGTTCACCCAATGTCACTTAGTAAGGGTTGCCTTTCAAGAGTCTTTTTTTACAGTATCAAAAACACGTATAATAAAAAACATATTCCAAGTCCTAACCCCCATACCCTCTAACTTAACCGTATAACTCAAAAGAAAAGCACCATATACATTACATTGAAATCATAAATATTAGACTCTAGAAAATGTCACAACGTTCACACGAGTGGATTCGAAAAGAGAACACGGTTCATAACTCCACCAAGAGATGGCGCCAATCTATAGTATTTTTTAAAATCTTTTATTAGTTTTCTGAAATCGTTTATCTTTTATTCTTTTATTGTTGTAGCACAGCGGACAGGCTGACGGCCCACTTAAAATTTAACAGTTACCGTAGCCAATGGGTGTTTGCAACACCAGTGGCATCGCGAACACGCTGCTGTCCCATAAGGGTACAGGAACTGGGTTCACTAACGCCGGAACACAACACAAGGTTATTATGGTGGCATACTTAAGAACAAAGGTGGTCGCCATCCAGACGAGCTTGAGGCTCTACTACGTATCTAGGGTGGGTTGTTTTGTCGCCTTTTACGATAGGCCGACCCTGGATGCAGAGGTCAGTATTCTTTCTCCGGATATCCACACGGATAAATGTCTACATGGAGGGTGGATTTAAAAATAATCCACAATAACCATTCATCCCCACATCTCTCTCAATCCATCCCCCGTGGTCTCCCTAAAGACACGCCATAATCGTATTCCAGTATTGTGCTGTTATTAATAATACCAGTATCCGAGAAATCTGTCGATCTGTTAAGTTTCAACCGCTGAACCAATTTCGATGAATTTCGGGATAGAGATAGTTTTGATCTCCGGGAAGGACATCGGCTACTTTTTTTTATTTATATGGTAGAACAACGTTTGCCGGGTCAGCTAGTTTGATATAAACGAGCAATTTATTTATCCGTATTAATTATTAAGATATAAGATAGAAGTAAGCTTATTGGTATCACCACACTCGGAGGCCAATCTTATTAGATTGGCCTCCGAATGTGGTGATAGTCTATTGACTTGGAGGTCACATGTTCTGTAATCTCGTGATAGCATGTACTCAGATGCATTTTATCTTGTTTAGTGGGTATATTATAGCACAGTTTCTAGGTAACGACTAAATAGTGTGGACACTTTAAAACTTGTAAACTAAGTTCACTTGTATATTGAAGCCCCCAATCTTTATTCAACAAGCGTGGCGGGTATATTGACCGTTTCTTGTAGGGGGACGTCTGAGCGCAGCTGTGGGCTGTTATTATAGTGAAAATACACTTAGCCTTATGGATGCGTAAAAGCTTAAATACAAGAGCTTGATAAACGCTGCTGAGTATTATGAAAAGATTTCCCGTTTCGTTCTCTACATAAAACAATTAAAATTTGCAGCAATGTATTTTATCGACACTGTTCCTGGTCAAAAAATCACAAGAAAATAGGATAAAAATATGTTTTTTTACAACTTTGACTGCCATCTTTCGCTCATCCCGGGAAAAAATCGATTTGTGCCTTTTCTAAACTGCCCGCAAACTAGTAATATATATATATATATATATATATATATATATATATATATATATATATATATATATATATATATATATATATATATATATATATATATATATGTGTGTGTGTGTGTGTGTGTGTGTGTGTGTGTGTGTGTGTGTGTGTGTAACAAATAAAGATACTGTGACAACACACACAGCGTCATATAGTATCAAAGTAAATAACCGATTTAATATTTTTTTTTATTGCTGAGTAACAGCAGACAGGCTGACCGTACACGTTTGCGACGCTAGGGGCACCACAAAAACCGTACCATAGGGGTACAGAAACCTGAGTCACTAGTGCCGGAACGCAACACAATGTAATCATGGCAGTATACTCAAGACCAAGGGTAGTTGCCATTCAGACGGGCTTGGAGCGCTATCACGTAGAATGCTTTCCTTATGTTAATATCATACATAAACAACCAAACTCATACCTTCTGGTATTATGAAATAAGAAATAATTCCTCGCTACATTGTGTGTATTACAATATTTAATATTCACAATCTATATTTTTCTTACTAGTTTTTTCTTGAAATTTGATTGCCATATTTATTTTTAAATGACACTGCGACCTTACTGTCGATATGAAACAAAGTTAAGTTTGTCTTTAATATATTTTGTTAAAATAAATCCTTCGGTTGTATTATTTGTTCTATGAACCTTAATAAAGGCTTCGTTCAGTTCCATAAATATCGTTCACCCACTCTCACGTTTGACCTCCCCTGCAAATGTCATTGTTAAGGTCATTAATTTCCTCCGCCCTCTCTTTCGGACGTAACCTGAGATAAAACTGTAAAAATGGCCTTTTGCATTGTAACTAACGCCCATCCGTGATTTAATTATTAATAGTTATAAAACTGGACGTTATACTTTGGATTATTGATCTTAAGTATACATTTTGTAAATGCATTATTTAGGGCTAGAATTTTTAGTGCGTTTGTTTTTAACACGCTTTTGTTAGTTTTTTAGACTATTTCTTTTCACAACATTTTAATATTAAAATAAAAATATTTAGAAAAATTATTTTTTTTCTGGGACAACCAAGTGGTGGTAATGATCGAATACCTTAATCATAGAGCCACTATTACGGGGACTTTGTACGCAGGACAAATAACAAAGTTGAGTCAGGAAATACCCAAGCAACGGCGTGGCAAATTCGGTAAAGTTGTTTTGTTTCCCCGAGATAACGCCCCCGCGTCTATAAGTCCAGAGTCGCGATGGCTGCCATTCAAGAAGCTGGCTTAGAATTGATGGAACATCTTACCTAGGACTACCTACCTACATCGGACCTAGCTCCTAGTGATTTCTACCTAATTCCGCGGTTAAAGGAACATCTCAGGGGCCATAAATTTGAAGATGACGCAGTAGTCGCCACGGTAAACGATTTTTTAAGGGATCAGGGCAAAGATTTTTTTAAAAAAGGAACTTCAGCTTTATAAAAAATATACAAAGCGTATAAACCTGAAAGGTGACTACGTCGAAAATTAAAATAACATTTAATAAAATATAATTGCGTCATACTCATTATCACTTTTTATTGAACTCCCATAATATACAAAAATAACTGCGTCGAGACTTCATAAACGTAAATAATTTACTCAAACCTAGTACATAAACCACCAACAACTTCTAACAAAAGCATGTTAGTAATAAATTGAAGGCATTTCTCAAGTAAATCGTTCCAATACTTTGAAATCGTCGTATATTGGGAAAAGATTCATCATTTATATCGTAACTGAATCGAAAGGGCATTAAGCTGTCTGCGATTTAAATTCACAATCCTTTTTCTCGTTTATTCGATTATGTCATCAGAGTATTGTTGATTGATGGCTTTAGATTTCTCATTAGCGCCATTGGTCTTTTTGACGTGATTTTGGGACTGCTTTTGACAGTTACTCGCGGTGAAAATATTCAATCCTTTATTAGAATAATAGTTTCATAAAACATCTACTGTGGGTACAAAGATAGCCTTTGCTTAATTATGTTTTATAAAATTTACAGATCCTCGAAATTAACATCGGCGACCTTCGAATCATTTGATTTGCCTGTGAATAATTTTAAGGCTAGTCACAATTGCAATCGTCAAATAGCAAGATTGCCTGTTTAGCTAGGGTTTGTTGTAGGAACCCAAAATTACCTTATTATACTAAGTAAATAAATTGCATATTAGTACTAAATAATATTTTAGTGTGTATGTGTAAGAGTATGTGTATGATTGTTGAATAATTTTAATTTAAATGAATTTATTTATTATTACAAAATGTATACCGTGGTTAAGTATTTATTCGCCTTTTGCAATCATTTTCTCTTCAATTTTATTTCATATCTCAGTGTTCGCTTAACAAAATATTATTTAGAGACTATAAATATTCATTGCCTCGCTAACGGCACCAAGATAAGAACGAATGGCACATCAGCTACATTTTAACGTCCCATACATGTCATTTTTCGACGTTATTGATTTAAAGATGTTTAGTGATTTATTCGCTTTTCTACATAGGTACTTCTCAACTTTCACTGTTGTGACTCTTGATTTTTTTTGTTCCTTCACGTAAATACTTAATTATACCTAGTCAGGTCATAAGTATTGTCACACAGTAAAAACTTTTCTTTTAGAATGCTGGCCACAAAAAAGTTTATTGAATTCGAATTTCGAATTGTTCATGAAAATAAAAATGTATAACTTTTAGAATTGTACTCATTTTTAAATGTGGAGTGGACGCTTAAAGAAGACCGTGTTGCAGTTATTGCGTTGCATCGTTACAGTTACGCGCCAATTCAAATTTTTAACATACTGAAAAATTTGAATATAACCAAAAGATTCGTTTATCGTACCATCAAACGATACAATGAAGACTCTAGTGTAGATGACAGGTCAAGAAGTGGTCGCCCTCGGTCTGTTAGGACTCCAGCAGTGATAAAAGCTGTGAAGGCACGAATTCAAAGAAATCCCAAACGTAAGCAGAAACTGTTGGCCCTTCAGATGGGGTTAAGCAGAACCACGGTGAAAAGGGTGTTAAATGAAGACTTAGGGCTTCGGGCATATCGAAGAAAAACAGGACATCGTTTGAATGCTCGTCTAATGGACCTGAGACTGAAGAGATGCCGCGCTTTGTTGAAGCGGTACGCGGGAAAAAAATATCGGGAAATTCTTTTTTCGGATGAAAAAATGTTTACCGTAGAAGAGAGCTACAACAAATAAAATGATAAGGTGTACGCACACAGTAGTGAAGAAGCGAGCAACCGTATTCCGCGTGTCCAACGAGGTCATTTTCCATCCTCGCTCATGGTATGGTTGGGAGTTTCTTATTGGGGCTTAACAGAGGTACATTTTTGTGAGAAAGGTGTAAAAACGAATGCTGTTGTGTATCAAAATACAGTCCTGACGAACCTTGTGGAACCTGTTTCTCATAGCATGTTCAATAACAGGCACTGGGTATTCCAACAAGATTCGGCGCCAGCTCATAGAGCGAAGAGCACACAAGACTGGCTGGCGGCGCGTGAAATCGACTTCATCCGGCACGAAGACTGGCCCTCCTCCAGTCCAGATTTGAATCCGTTAGATTACAAGATATGGCAACACTTGGAGGAAAAGGCGTGCTCAAGGCCTCATCCCAATTTGGAGTCACTCAAGACATTCTTGATTAAGGCAGCCGCCGATATTGACATGGACCTCGTTCGTGCTGCGATAGACAACTGGCCGCGCAGATTGAAGGCTTGTATTCAAAATCACGGAGGTCATTTTGAATAAACTTTAATGTCATAAGAATCTATGTTTTGTTAAGTTCATTTTGGTATATGAATGGTTACATAATTAATAAACTTGTTACAATTATTTTACATTAAACATGTGACAGAATTTATGACCTGACTAGGTATATAGAGAATATACTCTCTTTAAATTTAGCGCGCTTAGGATACTCTGCGTGCGCTTCTGACACATTCCAATAAAAGTTACATTTTTTTTAATGCTGTAGGACAGCAGACAGGCTGACGGCCCGCTTAGAATTTAGCAGTTACCGTCGCCTATGGGTGTTTGCAACGCCAGTGGCATCGCGAACACGCTGCTGTCCCATAAGGGTACAGAAACTTGGGTCACTAATGCCGGAACACAACACAAGGTTATTATGGTGGCATACTTAAGACCAAAGGTGGTCACCATCCAGACGGGCTTGAGGCCCTACCACGTAGCTAGGGTGGGTTGTTTTGTCGCCTTTTACGACAGGCCGACCCCGGCCACAGAGGTTAATATTCTTTCTCCGCCCCTGCACGGATAAAAATAATTGACTTTTATAGTTACATTAAAAATTAATTGTGACCATTAATTGATTACAAATCAAAGCAGAGTTGTGAAAGAGACGGATAATTGACCTTAATTGTCGTTTCTCTTATTTACAGGTAACTCGTAATTCTTGTAAATACATTGTAAATAGTAATATAGGTATATAATCCATGACTCTTATTTACAGTCAAACTAATTTGGTTGATTTATTCTGACCATCCCAACTTCCGATATAAAAACATATTATACATACCGTATAAGAAATACCCAAAAGGATCGTACTGATTTTCTTAGCTTGCGTGTTCTGGTGTGATCTCTTTTTCTACGTTTTATAGGCACGCTAGTAACAAGATGAGTGGGTCCACTTTTCCCTATTAGTAAGAATCACGGTATTACAGGCAAAATACTGATTTGTAAGAGGTATTCTTGTTTCTTGTGTATCATGCGTGGCCTCTATGGTGTGGTCATAAAGTAGTTTCAGGAAAAATGCAGCGAACCGACGCCAACATTGCAATTTTGACGAATATGGGATGATATTTTAATTTATTAATAGCCTGTTTGTATTCATTTTCTCGCTATTCTTTTTGATAAGGTAGGATATAAAAGCGTATTTGATTATTTTATTCAGTCAATATGTATGGTAATTCGAATGACACACTTCAAATTATGTAATTCGCCTTACTGTCAGCTCAATCCCCTAGACTCGATCCAACGGCGCGCAGTTCGTGTTGTCGGCGATCCCATGCTCACAGACGGTTTAGATACGCTTGGACTTCGGAGAGACTTTGCGTCTCTTTGCGTATTCTACCGTCTGTACAACGGGGAGTGTTCTGAAGAACTATTTAGGATGGTGCCTTCGTCGTCTTTCTACCACCACACTGCCCGCCATCGGCTGGGTGTTCATCCCCATTTCTTGGAGCCTTTTCTTTCCTGTACGAAATGGTTCTCCAGAACGTTCATGTTGCGTACTCTCAGGATCTGGAATGACCTTCCGGCTAAGGTTTTCTCAGCGCGGTATGATATGGGGTTCTTCAAAAAAGGCGTTATAAAATTTCTCCGAGACCGGCAGCGCGTTGGTGGTGCCTCTGGTGCTGCAAACGTCCATAGGCGACGGTGACCACCTACCAGGGTGGGCCGTTTGCCTGTCTGCTGAACTCAAGCTATAAAAAAACGAACAATTACAATGATTTACATTTACCCTTTCTATTTCTAATTACTAAAAAATAATGTTTGAGGCATCGTGAATATTAACCATTTTCTATGTTATAATTATTACTCAAAAGTATAACACTGCTGAACGATTCACCATCAATAGAATCAAAGTTCGAGTATGACGGCTTAAGAAATTCCTCGAGTAAATAAATATGCCCTTTCCGGTCAATTTCCTTCCTGCCTTTGTAGCTTTTACATTCACTATTTCCGTCAGTATATTTCTGAAATACTGAAACATTGTCACTTCCTACATTTTATGTGGATAGT
Organism: Malacosoma neustria; assembly: GCA_963693495.1. Classification (NCBI taxonomy): domain Eukaryota; kingdom Metazoa; phylum Arthropoda; class Insecta; order Lepidoptera; family Lasiocampidae; genus Malacosoma; species Malacosoma neustria. The sequence goes on from OY856383.1 coordinate 15,689,956, forward strand.
TTATTTGAACGTGCATATTTGAAATGTTCACAACTTTCAGCGAAATCTGTTACGAGTTCTTGTTCCTATTTGCATCAAATTATTTAATAAATGCTTTGAAACCTAGTTTAACATGAATCCCATTAGGTTCCTTTGAAGTTTTACTACGTCATGTTATTCACAATACCAAATAATTTTTCTATCCCACAATGATAGGACAGGTATTATTTACATAATTTTATGAAATCTTCATTCAACCTTCATATTCCAATATCGATGCTAAGTTTAACCCATAAATCACCCTGCACGTATTCATGTCGCGATCTCTTCGACCCTGAAGGCTTTTGTGCTTTTGTGTCACCTGCCAAAGACCATCGTCGAATACGGGGACAATAATTTAAGACCGTCCCATTCAATTTCCACTAACATTGTCGATAACTGGGTCGTGTTTGACATGTATACGTGACAAGCATCTGACAAGATAGTATATTTGACAGCGCGTCAGCAAATGATATTAACGAAGAATAATGGGGCTAATTAGGTTCGAATAATTAATGTACACATTGCCTCATTATCCGTAGAACGTGACCGACTTAAAGATTAGATATATCTGTTATGAATTTTAGCCTAATATACTGTAACCTCTTTTTTTTCTAACCCTTGCTTGCTTTAATGAAACTAGCCCATATTTGTGAGAATTAATTAAAAGGAAACGTTTTCATCGTAAAATAAAACCTGCACTCCCATTAGCCACCTAAACGGGGATATGTGTAAGGAAATGTGTAATTCGATATGTCTTTTAAATTTTATTATATAATAATCATAAATGTAGGTACTGTGACTTCTTTCTTCTTATCTCTATAGTAAACATCAAAGAGGGCCCCGACATCTTTTAATCATTAAAAGTTAAATAATTTCTAACCTCATTGTAGCTATTAACACTTGGAGTTTTCTTTCGTTAATTATGATTATTATGAGTTTTCAGCCTCAAGGAATGTAACAAGTTTGCCAGGTCTTTCGTTCTCCTAACCTAATTAAAGTTCAAGTTTATTCTAATTTCATAGAAAATTATTAAAGTTAACCAAACTTCCTCTAAGGACCGTTTCGCAAAATATGAAATCTTTCCAACGATCTTTCCAAACCCTTGACTCTTAACGAAAGTCGCCTTTATGTACGTTTCTTTTTGTAACGGACAAAGAAATGTAATTATGTCTCTTCTAGTAAATAAATAAATAAATAAATAAGCCTTTATTACTGTAGAATTACATTTACATCTATTTTTTATTATATTTATTATAAGTTGTCGGCATCCGGTTTCTCCACTACAGCTTGTCCTTCGACAAAGGCCTCCTCCAAAGACTTCCATCTTTCTCTGTTCTTCGCAATTTGGCTCCATGCTGGGCCAGCTACTTTTAAAAAAAAAAAAAAAAAAAAAGTCTCTTCTAGTAAACAGAAGTTAATTTGTTGATATACTCAATTTTCTGGAGGTTTTTGTACATATTTCCTTATAGAAAACTTGCAAAATAGTTATAATTTTTGTCGACAGTCTGACAATCATAGATTTTTTTACCAAAGATCTTCATCGTCACGCAAGCATTCATTTTTATTGAAAGTCTTATACAACGCATATAAAATGCATGTGCTCAATATTGCTTTCAGATTCTCCGGAGATATCACATAACTCCAACCTTAAATAAACACAATATTCTAAAAATGGCAGCAAGAAGAAAATTGCACTTAGCATGTCTCTTATTTGGAGTCATATCGTCTCAAACACCCAAATATTTATTTAACAAGATAGGCTGGAGGCAAAACAGATCACAAGAACATACAGTTCGCTCCGTCATCGCACCCTTAGTAACAGCCAAGCATAAAACCAGTGCATTTAGAGGATGTTTCAAATATGCTGCTACTAAATGCTGGAATGATATTCCTCCGCCCATAAGAGACCTGAAAACAATACATACTTTTAAATTTCACTATAAAAATAGCCTACTTAAACTACAAAAAGAAGACCCTATATATTTAAGAAACTAATAATCTATGAAAATACAAATAGTAAAATTACACACACTTTTTATTCTCACCTTACAACGAATGACAATTTCCTTGTGCATTTCTTGTTACACTATGCAACTTGGCCTTAATACGGCATGTAGCTATTATTTGTTCTGCTATCTGCTCGTTGCAATTTAATTAATTGTAAAACCTGTAAGTTTTCATTTATAACTACAGCTATTGTTATTATATATTTCAATTTATATTTTCTCTATGTCATGTATCAAAATCAAAAATAATCCACTTGCCTGTAAATACGTGGTAGGGCCTCAAGCCCGTCTGGATGGCGACCACCTTTGGTCTTAAGTATGCCGCCATAATAACCTTGTGTTGTGTTCCGGCATTAGTGACCGAAGTTCCTGTACCCTTATGGGACGGCAGCGTGTTCGCGATGCCACTGGTATTGCAAACACCTATAGGCGACGGTAACTGCTAAATCCTAAGCGGGCCGTCAGCCTGTCTGCTGTCCTACAGCAATAAAAAAAAATGTTAATTATTATTATATTATCTTTACAATTATATTTGTTGGCTATATAATTATGTACTTAACAGGTAAAAGTAATTACATTGTCAACTCAACTTTCCTCGATTTGTAGGTTATGATAAGGACGTGGCAAATGTGTCAAATTTTAAGTGATGTGGCACCACGTGAATATATGCAGTATTTGTTTGTTTAGTTGCACCATAATGGCAGGCAAAGAATACTCATTTGATACAACTTCGTTATATGTATTTATAAAGTAAATATTCATCGGTATTAGGTCAATAAAATGGATTTTTTTTAATGTAATTATATAGGTATTATATATTTTAGGATAGGTATTTTTTCTTTTCTTTCCTATTTATTGTTTTATTTATATATTTTTTTAAGTATTATTATTACATCCTAAACATTATTCTGTTTTTTTTGGTACGGTATATTTATTCCCTGTATAATATAAATAATAGTTCTTTATAAATATTTTTACTAGTGTTATGGGTCGCAACATATGTGATCTTAGGAGGTGGGCACTGAAAATCGGTGTTGTGTCGAACTACGTTTCGACACAGCAAAATGCTGAGTGCCAACCTCATTTCCAAATTGCGGCATAGCGTTTTTGTGTACACTTTTGTTAACCTACTATCTGTATGTGTCGCTTTTAGAAATACATATTTTTTCTTTCTTTCTTTTAGTTATTATACAGTCAATCTATTAATTTCGGAATGCCAAGTTTATTACTGATATAACATATGTTATTTCTTCCCTTTTTAATATGAGTATATAGAATAGGAATGGGTAATTTTGGTTTAAACTGAGGGGAATACCGTCTGACCTAGAAATAAAACACTGCTAATTCCACTTTTGCACGAAATATAAAAACAAAGATATAATTTATTCTTACGCCTTTTCCTAGTTGCAACTAAGCTTCATCGTTGTCAGCCGTCCATTGTCCACTGCTGGACGTAGGCCTCCCCAAGTTTGCGCCACAAATCCCGGTCCCTGTCTTTCCATCCAGCCCCGATCAGCAATCTAGCACAGGTTATCGCTCCATCGGGCTGGGGGGCGTCCTACACTACTACGTAGGCTTCATACCAAGATAATATATTTATTTTCGATAATGTATTTATTTTCCCATACCTCTAAACATATTTTATGCGTAAAAATATTTTTCATATCGCATCTAGTATAATATGTATAGCTCATACATTTGAAAATTATAAAATAGTTTATTTATTTTAGAATGAATACTATAGTTGCCTATAACATAGGCAATGAAATAGTTTGAACTATTATCAAAGAACCTGTCTAGATGAGTTACTTATATCGGCTTCTAAGTTAAAGAGCTTGAAAAATAGCTATTTATTCCACCTAATCAAATTCTCATATACTCGAATCATCAATCACCTGGCGATCCTAATAATTTTAAAAGCAGAATACCGTATTAGTAAATTTCACTTAAATGAAAATTTCGCTTGTGAGATTCGAAACTAATAGACAGGCATAAAACTAGATTCCATATCTAGGAGAGCACAAATCTTTTGCATCGTGTAATTCCAGTTTTATTTTATTGTCATGGAACAGGAGACGGACGTCCCACTTAATTCGATTAGTAAGCAGTTACTGTCGCCTGTAGATGTCTGCGACACCAGGGGCATCGCTGCCGTCTACATAGGGGAGCTGAAACGTTATGCTGAAACATAAGTTTATTTAGGTTAGATTATTATTATGGGTTATTTTGTCGCCTTTTACGTCAGCCTCTACTACAACCCCTGCGATATGATTTATTCTTACTCCACATCTGCATGGAGAAAAAGAAAAACAGAGAAACGCGCACCGAAAAACCATAATGAGTAAATTTACAAAGCTATATTCAACTATTATTAATAGCTCTGCATGATGTTTCATCGGATATGTTACTGCCAATATCGCTGAATTTGCACACCATTATCTCAAATTTATATTAAACAGATACGCTCGATTAAATGGATTCTAATTATGTTCACATTAGCCAATTTCTCTAATAGGAAATATAAGTTAGGGTTATTTGAATTGCAATCGAATACAATGTTCCCAAAATATACCAAAATGTTTTTAGTCTTCTGTTTTACTAATAAGAGTGTGTTTATGTTACTATTTAAAGTTTGATATCTATGGTAACTTAGCTACGGATTAACTGGTATCAGGAGCCCATACCAAATAAGGCAATTTTTTCATGTTTATTCAATTTTCATATAACGGTAGTGAAGGTTTATTTGTTTTAAATATTATAATTGGTTTATGAAAATTGAGTGACTGGTACGCTCAAGGTTTTTATTTTATTTTATAAGAATGCTATAGTTATATTATAATTATAAATAATTATAAAGTTACTATTAGATCATTCTAATTCTATAATTAGTGGTAATTAATTTAAAAAGCCTAAAGACAAAAGAAATTCTATGTTGAAATAAAGATTATTTACATTGATCACAAATGAAAAACCATTGCCTGGTTGTGCCATGTGTCAGCCAGCGGCTTAGACATTAGACGAAAGGAACAGAATGGTGGGATTTTGTAGTGGATAGTCCGATAGAGTCCCCCCGGCAACCATGTGGTCGGGCCGGCTCGTAAATGAATTTTTTCTCGAATCAAAATAGTTTCACAGATTCCAGTAATCGGATAAGTAATATTAAACCACAAACTATCACTGATAGCTTTTTTTATAAATGTTAAATCTGCAATAGAATTTTGTCTAAATATTTCCATAGCATGGCCAGTATTATATTCCTCATACGAATAACGTACGATACGTTTTCTTAAAGTGGTGGTTTGTAAACATTGCGTAGAAAGTCTTCCGTCAAGCTGAAGCGACAAACTGTGAAAAGCAAGCCAAAGATCAGACTAAGCAGCGTCCTTAGAAGGGGCGTTTGTTTAGCTGTGATGACTTTAGTAGGCTGATGATAATGTTGTACATTAGCCCCCAAAAATGTATTCAGTCTATTTAATATTTCAATACATCGCCATTTTATTACGCCTTTTGCCTGTAATATCGAAAAAATACCCAATATGCCTATTACATAATTTACTTTCACAGAGAAAACAAGCCGATAACTTATATCCGTGGAAATGCAACGATTAAGGCGAGTCTTGAATTAATTTGCGGCAAAAAATGCTCGTATTTTACAGGCCCATTCGGGATTACGGCTAAGACGCCTCATTATACCCCGAACATCGTTGTCTTTGAGTTGTCTGAACGTGTCAGGGGAAAATGTGCTAGCAGTAAATTTTAGTAAATGAGCAATTATTCTACAAAGTGTTTCGTTTATCTTTCAAAGCAGTGGTACCCTTGTTAGCTGAGGTGTTTTAAAATGTTCAACTTCGTTATGTTTAAAGTGTATTGCCGAATATTTATCAGCCCTGATATAAGATAAATTTATATGTATTTTGCACTAATTAAATTATCTAAACAAATCTTAATATGAAAAAAGGTTAATAAAGCACTTAAAAGATACAAATTTCATTTCTATTTGTAATACAGAATATTAAATAGTATACAAGCTTTAATTGGCGAAGTTACTGATAAATTTTAACTTTTAAAACATAAATTATTGCTTCCATGATTACTACAATTTTACTCGGGTACTTTACTTGAGCATTTTCGAGTACTAGGTATAATCCATTGGCATATCCTTTACTTTGACTTCGCCATTGTTTGGATCTAGTATCAGTAGAAAAGGGGATAGTTCGTCACATTTTTTGTATTAAGTATAACTTAAATCAATAACATATATTTAAGCGATTCGTTGCTGGAACTAACATAATTAGAACAGATGTATATGTTTACTTGAGAAATTGTTTTTTACTACGGTTACTGTAACTATAAGAGTATATTCGTATACTCTCACATAAAGCTGTTATTTCGGTTTTACCTTAAATAAAAATGAATCATAGCCTAACATGTTGAACATAATATATTGAAGTTATTTGGGTAACGAATGTGTAACCGTATCGTTTTCGACAGGCCCTATTAGTCACAAAGACTTGACTTTGTAAAGAATATCAGTTACGCAATGAAATAACTATCAAGATATACAAATAGATTGTGCGAGGTGGATTAGTAAAAGGTGACATACGGTTTCCTGGTAACGAAGTAAAACTTTGGGTTATAAATGATATTCTATGCTTCGATAATGACGACTTATGTAAATAACAGCACGTCGCAATGTATTAGTTATATTTCCAACTTAGAGTATGTTAATCTATTCACACGTTTGAAATAATTTAGTAAAAATTATAAAATTCAATAGAGAATCGAAAACTGACTCGTTGGCTATCTAAATCAAACTTGGGGCCAGCTCGACCAATAAATTAATATTGTCTTGTGCAAGATATATTATCGACGAGCCCACCACTTCCCGTTGCGGATCGCATCTGGAACAAATTGCGTGGATGCTTTATTACTGCCGAAATCTCTTGACCTTTTGTGTTTGATGGACTTAACTTACGAATTTCTAGACCCAGCTTAAACTTGAAATAACATTTTCATTTAGTTTCATATTATTTCAGGCTACTTTACATTGTTACTTGGTATGGAAATATTCTGTAGTTAATTACAAAACTCTAACCTTTTATAATAATAATGCTTAAATCTAGGTTAACAATCGAGCTTTACTATCTTGACCTAAAATATATTTTACATGCAAAACTCAGAGTAATCTAAACCCAGGGATCTCTCTAATGCGAGTCAACTCACGGCTTTTACCCACGCTGGGTAAATTACGTGCTTTGGCATAGTTATCAATCGCGACGTTAAGGATGTTAATCGTATATACATTATGTATTTACGGTTAATACTTTAGTAGGTACTTTAATTTATAGTACACGACTCAGTAATGGGTATTTAGAGTTGAAACTTCTTATATAATAAGATCGCGCTAACGTTAACATCATACGACATCTAAACACCATGATATTATTTTTCATCCATACTACGAGGTCACGTAATATAGCTACATTTCTGCTACGATTACTACGGGATGGCAATTTTTCGCTCGCTAGCCTAGCTCGTTTAGTCATGGTTACGAAAATTTAAATCAATATTATCAAGTAAATATATATCTATATATCATTAAAATTGAGTTACTCATATGTTTTTACCTGTTTATTTTAGTTTGAATTAAGTTATTATCTATCAATCTAAATCATTTTTATTCGAAAGAAGAAAACGTGTTCGGTTTTTACTTTCGAGATTTGCCTTTCCTTAAAAGACCAAATTGAAACACTACATTAATGTCATCTATTTTATTGTGCACCTGCACAAGAAACAGAAGTGTACTGGGTAGGCAAGGATGCAAAAAAGACACGCATTTATGCGCCCTCAAATAATACTCAATAATCAAGCTCAGGCCATAAGTAGATCAAACAACACCGTTATCATCATAGAATTAGCGTATACTGGTCGCATCCAAAGCATGTTGGAATACATGCAATTATTTCTATGGGACTTAACAGAGGATGAGAATAATAAACATACTTATAATACATATAGGTAAATAAACATTAAACAGTAATGTGTATAGTGCGAGTAAGTTAATAGTCAGTTACTTATAGTAAACTTTAGTCTAATGTTATTCTAGTAGCTTTATTACTACAAATAATGCTAACCTAACCACGATCACAAATAAATATTTTATTGTAAAACCGAAGCTCTACAACAGAATATGTTGCCCGGTGAAGTTAACCACCGCCTCAAAACCCCGCGAAAATGCGACCCTAAACTTCTACATTTAGTGTCCCACAATACAACTTCTTAGTAATAATTTCTTGGGGAAAAGCGGAATGAGTGAATCATATAATGCACCACGACAAATTGCTCAAGCTGTGAACAGTGCTTGTACGTTGGAGATCGAACACCACATTTACCATTGGCGATACGCCTATGCCTATCGAATGGCGAGTAAAAGGACTCTGACCAACTTATTAAAGTACCTATATAGCAAGGAAATAGCGTTTTGCGTCATCTCGAAAGTCTTCTACTCAGGTCAGGCTCAAGCACTTACATCGAATCAGCACATTAATGGCATTGTGAATAGTATGTGTTTGCTCGGCCTTATAGGCCACATACTGACACCTCTCACAAATTGTTTATTTGTTTTATTTTGTTTATTCACGTTTTGCTTATTCATGTAATATGTTACTAAATATTTTGTCCCGAATGGTATCTCAACCCACACACTGCGTCCGTTGTAAGACCATAGATCACGGTCAGATCCATTATACAAGACAGTTTGAAATGTGTGAACATTATATGAACATTTGAATCTTTGTGTCATTTCATGAAGAATATAACTATTTTATTTGCAAGAGAAATGGATTCGCGTTCGCTATATATTAATAAAATATGACAAGGACAGTAAAGTTTATGTATTTTCAATTTTTTATTATTATATGAAAGTTATTACAATTCAATTGTTTGTTATTTTGCAATAAAAATATCATCAGTAGCAAGAAAACATCCATATTTTATTTAAAACAACATTCAATTGAATATTACATTGAAACGTTTTTTGAAAATCCTTTTAAATATGAGTATTTTCATGAAAACTCAAAAATTAAAGTATTGTAAATTACAACTGTTGTTTTTGCGATTTTATTATAGAAGCTGATTTTCCCGCAGTCTTACTTTACGACAGTACCTTCTGTGTAAAGTGATTTAAGCTAAATGTTTTACATCAAGGAATTTTTTGTTGCCCAACTTTATAAGGAAATAAAGACCTACAGGTGAATACTACGCTATCGATCCGGGGTTCTAAAGTGAAAACTCAGTACATAGCGGAAACTAAATGCTAATAATGATGATTGCATTGAACTTTTGTAGCTCGCGTTTAAACAGCAAAACTACGAACCACCAGCGGTGTAGTCTTAACTCTGATTGTTAAAGTTTAGACGATTACTGTTAACCGTAATCCTTATATACCAATTTCAGTTGAAACTGTTCGAAAATTTGTTGCGGTATTCCTTTTGGTGTTAGTTTCAAATTATAATAATGTTATTGAAACAAATGATAATGCAATCTTTGATTCCTTTGTAACAAGATAATGAGCGGTATTTATATATATGTCTTTGTGTTCTAAGTGTTTCGTTTCCATTAGATCTGGTGATTTTATTTGAGTCCAAGGTTATATATTGGAAACTCGTGGTGATAGCGAAAATTAAGTGATTGTTACCTGGCCCAAACTCTGAAAAAGTCCCATATCTGTGCGTTAAAAAATAGAATAGTTATCGATTTACGAATTCTTAGAAATAGAATATCCAAATCTTAGAAATTCTATCAGTAATAGCAGGGCTGAAAAATTCGTAGGCTGACACATAGATGGCGTTACTAGAATTAGATCCATATGAGTTTTTGTTAGTACTAACTTTTCAAAGATACTTGTATAAATTTCACAGCTGGTGGACAATTAGTTCGTGAGATACAGACAGCATTGTGAGTGGAGCAACTTTTGTTATTGTTTGAATAATATAAATCAAATTCTGGGATGTTAATCGATTACCTCGAAAAGGGCCAGTCCATCAACAGCAATTAGTACACAACATTGTTGTAGCGTTTAAATGATAAAATCACGAAAAGAACGGCCCTATTTGAAGAAGAAAAAAGTGCTGTTACATCAAGATGATTCAACGTGTCACAAAACAATGAAAATGATAGCAAAATCACATGAACTAGGCTACGAATTGCTTCCCTATCCACCTTATTCTCCAGATCTGACCCCTAGTGGTTTTTCCTGTTTGCAGACCTTAAAAGATAGATAGATAGATAGATAGATAATACTTTATTGTAAACCAATTATATAAACACAATGAAACTTATTTACACAATCAATATGTACTTGACTTACAATGGGTTTGACTTGACTTACAAAGAATGCTTGCTGGAAATAAATTTAGCATTGACGAAAAGGTAATCGCCGAAACAGAGGCCCATTTTAAGGTTAAGGAGAAATCATACTATAAAAATGGTATCGCAATATTGTATGACCGCTATAATTGCTGTATCGCCCTCGAAGGGGAATATTGAATAATAATATCGAATTTTATCAAAATAACTATGTTTTACTATGTTATGAACTGTTCAGCCAATTGTAATTAAAATTTTCTTAAAAGTTTATTTGTTCTTATTATATTTTAATTATTAATTTTATGATTAGAATTTAATTCTCATTCCGAATATGACCAAAGCCCAAGCTACCTTGCCTAATTTTTCTTTTCAAATAATTCAAAATACAGCAATGCGATCTATTATTATGGAATTAATAAAACTTCACATCATTAATATAATCAAGAAACATGCCGTTGCGAATTTTAAAATATAAAATTTGAGTAGACACAAGCCAAATCCCTTTCGGTTTGCTTCAAATAGTGCCGTTCAGCCGTGTGTGTGGTTTACAAAGCTCTTGGTCACGTAGCACCAATAGCCGCAATAGCCTCGTTGAGACTGCAATGCTCAGATAGTGGTCCAGACACTTGCCACACTGCATTAAAATCCTTTAAGAATCAATTTAATGTTACGTAATTAAATTGAAGCAGTGATTGCGTTATCAAGGATCTTCCGTAATGACATATTTCTTAAAACAGAATGATAGCACTCTTACACAGAGGTGACAAATAAAGCGGCAGAGCGCTTGTGTTATATGTACAAGACAACTGATATATGACTTATATAATTTTTGTTAATGTTTGTAAAATCATATTATAATAATTATTATATTAACTGACACTCACTAACCTGGGACGGAATTGAGTACGTGACCCGTGTAGGCGTAGCCGTTGCATTATGGAGGTTGTCGAAATGGAATTATTTCCTATTTATAAGATAGAAAAATGTTCGATTTTATTTTCAGGCTTGTTTGGTTATAAACCGTAACTGACTATAAAAAGCGATTTCTCGTACACATATTTATTTGAAAATAATGTATAATAGAAAACGATCAACGTAAATAGGCGTATCAAGGTGATACGTAGTAACGACTGTCAACAATGAACCTGCGGTTCAAGCTTCGAATTAAACACGGGTGAAATGTTTCTAAGCAAGTTTGTAAATTCAAGCTTACAAATAATTTATTCGTGTCCATACTTATAAGTTTGCTTAAAAGTAATGATTAAATTAATCATTCCAAGCTTTTAATCATTGTTTCTATAATGATAAAATAATACGAATAGATGATTTCAATCCCAAACAATCCATTACAATGTTCCGTGGCTTTCATCCATCATCTTTCCACAAATGGCTTTGTTTTTACTCTGAATGGCGGCTTGAGGCCATCTCTTAACCTTTTTTTAGGTTAAGAAATTAAAAAGAGACATATTAATTGCTTTTTATGTTGCCGAGTTGTTAAGTGAAAATATAAGAATATAATATTCTTCTATTTTTATGTTAACAATCAAAATGGCGGGGAGACGCACTTGGAACTCGAAATTATTTTCAGTTAAATACATTTTCAATGTATTATTATTAATAAATGATACATGTTTTTAATTAGTAAATGTTGCAGCTTAGCCGTGGCCTTTTCTATTGACAATATTAAAGTATTTAGTATGTCATTAGCTTAGATGACTAGAAATTTATTATTATCAATGAGAATATACTTTTTAACATTTAAATACTGGAATTGGTTTTTGAGTCAATGTAAACAGAGAGCCGTGTCAAAAGGGGCATTCTTATAGGTATAATGAAATTAAAATTACATGTATTTTTAAGATATTTTTAAAAAATAAAAATTAATAACTAGTATGACATCCCTTTGCAACGACTACAGCATATAAGCATCTTGGCATGCTTTCCGCCAGGATTATGATGGACGGCCGTCGCCTCCTTCTGCGAGGCAGTCATGTCCGCAAAGGAGGCGGCGGAGCGGGAGCGGGAGTCGACCACCACACTCCCCTCCCGCCAACGCAGGCCACGCCGGCGGCGCCGGAGGGCCAGTAACGACCTCCGGCCGCCGTAAAAAGCGGCCGCGGGCGGACCCTCAGGGGAGGACCCGCCGCCCGCACTATTGCCGCGAGGGTGAGGGCTGCGTGCTGTTCCGCGGCCCCCTCAACTTCTAGAGTTGTTAGGAGAGCGCCGGGGGGACGAAACCCTGACCCCCTGGCGCCAACACTTTAGAAGGGGCCCGCCTCAAGACAAAGGGCGGGCCGGCGCCGGCCCGGGCCACGAGATCGGCAGGCCATATATCCGTGGGCCCGGGCGTAGGCGATAGGAGAACAGCGGGGTTTTTTTAGTGGGTAGTCGGATGGCCGAACATCTTTCCCGGAGTCCCACATATCCCTCGGTCCACCCGGGCCGGGGGAACCCGTCAAGAGAGGTTTTTCCCCGAGACCAAAAAAAAAAAAAGGATTATGATGGTGCACTATGAAATGTACTCCCGCTCAGCCGAGATCACACGTTTAAGATCCCTGATGTTTTGTTGAAGTGGTTGGACAGATCGTACTCGCCTTTTTAGGAGGTCCCAGACGTTCTCAATGGGGTTAATGTCGGGGCTCCGCACTGGCCAATCCAAACGATGAATACCGACCTCTTGTATATAAGCATCTACTTCGTCAGAACGGTGGCCCCGAGCATTATCGTCCATGTAAATGGCACCTTCACCAAATACACTCAGTACGGGTTGTGCGTGTTGATAAAGGATTGCTGTATGCACCTTTGCGTATTTATTGAGCCATTTTCAATTAATACTATCTCGGTATGATAGTTGGCAGTGGACGCCCGCCCAAAACATAACGGACACCCCACAATAAGGGATGATTTCTTCCAAACACACGTCGATATAGCGTTCCCCTGCTTTTCGTAACACTCGCCGACGGTGGTCCTCACCATGTAGACAAATTCGAACCTCATGGGAGAAGCGTACGCTACTCCAGTTACCTAGTGTCCAAGATAGGCCATTTTTAGTAAAGCTCAATCGAGCAATCCTAACTTGGGGGCTTTAAAGTAACTTGGGTGCCTACGCTGGTCGTCGACTGCGTATATCAGCCACTCCTCCTCACAGTCAATAGACTAACTTGTGCTCTTCTTACCTCTTTAAAGTTTCTTTTGAGGTCTATCTAACTGTATTTGCGGTTCCTCAGCGCCTGAGACACTAAAAAGCGGTCGTCTCATGGTTGTGTGCAACGTTTTCTTCCAGAACCTTGCCTTCTCTGAGTGGAACTTGTCTCTTGCTATCCAGGCCAGGTTCTTTGGACGGTTGAACGACTCACGTCTAATCGCTGTGAGACGTAACATTGGTTAGACTCCTCTTCCAGCAGCGCTATAATTTTATTAGCTCGTATTGCTTTTCCTGTCATTACAATAGACACAAACATTAGAAACAGGATTGTACGACAAACATAAATAATTATACTAAAAATAATGAGAAGATAGTTTTAGTTGCCTGATAACCCTTTAACCGCAAATCCGCGAAAAGTAAGTGAATATTCACAAACTGAAATAGCGATTATTATTCTTAAAAACAAAAGTTTCTAATTTAGAATTACCTTTTTTTCATGCCCAGACTCTGTTCTTTGCCAGTAACATAGGTTTGCTATTCTTTAGAACTAACTTATTATGTAATAATGCAGAATAATGTAGAATCATAATGTAGAAAAATCAAAACAGCCCTTTTTTTACAAAGGAGTTTATATAGATGATTTACAAACAGTTTATTCTAGTTTAAGTATATGTACACATCCATCAAGTTAATGTATAAAACCCTGTTATATAAGTTTACGCAATGACATGGTGCCACGACACATAATTAGACACTCAAAAAAGCGCCTTCTATCCCTACAATGTTATAGACTAAATCTCATATCCTACAAGTTCCATACTAAATAGAGCGCATTTAATATGGATACTAGACCATTTCTATACTACTTACGAGTATATACCTTTAGTAAATAAATACTTATTGGACAAAAAATGTATTCCTAAAGTGAGTTTATAGTCACTTGTAAAAATTATGGAAATGGGGAATATACATACTCCCACGTAATTTTAAATGGATTCAAAGGAATTCGCAAATATCGCGACGTATCGCAATGAAGTCGGTTCTTTCACCTACATAAATAACGAATTTCATTATAAATGCCATTCAGGAGCCCAAAACAAGACTGGCAAATTCCAATTTCTCCCATAATGTGTATAGGAATTTGATAGCGAATATTTGGGTTCATTATTTTATAGGATATCTGCAGAAACTTAACGCGTACATTGTTTGCATTCATCATACTGTAAAAATAAATATAGTTACTGTGTTTACGGAACCCAAATCTTGGTATAAAAAATAAAAATTTATTAGTAGACTCATTCAAGTAATTTGGCTTTAACTTTCTAAATTTCAGTTAGCTTTAAGTAGGATAATTAGGAACATGTATGACAAATTTTATTAAAATGAAAGTTAATGGTTTTCAAGTTCAGACTAAAGTATCATCATCTTCTATAATATAAAAATGAATCGCAAAATGTGTTGGTAAGCGCATAACTCAACAACGCCTGGACCAATTTGGCCCATTCTTTTTTTTAAATGTTCGTTGAAGTTCAAGGATGGTTTTTACGGCGAGAAAAATTCGAATAATTGCCGGAAAAACCATAAAAACAGCCCTTTTCTTTTTCCCATACAAATATTTTCTAACTAAAATGTAGTCAATTTGAGCTTTATTGCTATTGTGTAAAGTTCATATTAAATTACAAGCACTCACTGTTGTCTAAGCAATGTAGGTGTGTTCCTAACGTCAAAGATCATATCTATCAAAACAGTGTGCGTGTGTGCGTTGGAGCACAGAATTTATTTATTTAATTATTTATACATGACATACATACAGAATACATCGTTGGAGCAGTTTAATGTCGCGTTCCAAAACTCGCGTTTCTTATGAATTACTTTGGGCACGCAAGATAGGTTGTAGGTTGTATTGAATTAATATAATATTAATGTAGGTTGAATTTCCAATTTAAGTTAACCTCAGATTTATGTCATCAATCATATGAAATAGGGTTTAGCTTGGGCTGGACTTTGTAGGTTCGAACGTACGTATTCCGGAGGCGCATGGCGTAACAGTTGCATTCGATAATACTGACTGTTTGCATATTTCATTTATATTTTAGGGTTTATAGGGTTTGTAATCCAAAATAAACCATAAGATATATCCAAAAAATTCTGCCCAAGTCACTATTCCATGCGGACGGAGTCGCGGGCACAGCTAGTATCACATATAATCAAAATATTAAACACTCCCTCTGCAATTATAACACTGCACCAACTAATTTATATGGCCATGTTAATTTATTAAAAGAATTAAGCTTCCAAGTTATACAACATTTATCTTCTCTGTTTCCTCTAGTCACCTGTATATTATATTTTATAATCTTGTTTCTTTTTTGTTTCAGGTATCGTAATACTTCTCATGTTCTGAATTATTCAAAAGGTAAATGTTAATTTGTTTTCTTCACTTTTGTAAATATATTATGTACTTAAATTATATTATACGTGTAATTGATACTTTTTGGTCTGATCTTAAAGCGACCAGTTCGTTTATATACGCTTTACGATGTATGTTTGCTAGTCAGTCTTGCTACAATAAGTGAATGGATCCGTGCAGGCATGGAGTAAGAATACTAACCTGTGCGGTCGGGGTCGACCTGTCATAAAAGGCGACAAAACAATCCACCCTAGCTACAAGGTAGGGCTCCGAGCCTGTTTGGATAGCGACCACTTTTGGTCTTAAGTATGCCGCCATAATAACTTTGAGTTGTGTTCCGGCATTAGTGACCCAAGTTCCTGTACCCTTATGGGACAGAAGCGATTTCGCGATGCCATTGGCGTTGCAAATATTCATAGACGACGGTAACTGCTAAATCTAAGAGGGACAATTTAAACAGCGCCATCTAGTCTTAAAGTAAGCAGCAGAGAGAGATTAAATTAAGTAAAAAAGATATAAGTAATATCATCATCATCAGTTAATTTTTAAGTAACTAATTATCAATTATATTAGTATGATAGCATAAAAGTGGATGGAACTTTGACTGGATCGTCTATACTTACTATTATAAAGAGGAAAGATTTGATTGTTTGTTTGTTTGTTTGTTTGTTTGCTTTGAATAGGCTCCGAAACTACTGACCCGATTTAAAAAATTCTTTCATTGTTGGGAAGCTACACTATCCCCGGGTGACATAGGCTATATTATATTTTCAAAAAAATTAGGGATCCTTACTAAAACTCCAATAATGTAACCCAAAGTGTAAAAAAATTACCTAAAATATTATTTAAATCGCGTGCGTTGCGAAAACTATTGATGATAGAATAAAATAATGTACTACAACTTTGTAGAACACATCATTATTTACAAAAAGTGTCGCGACAGCATATGTCTAACTATTATAGTTATGCCACAATAAGTGTTCTTTTATTTTAAAAATTTAATTGAAATGCCGCCCCTAGAAAAGGCTCTTTATTTGGATCTTGGTATTAATCCTTATCAAAATAAATTACTTCATATTCAAAACTGTTTCAATACCTTTATATAACTTTTTGAATTATTCAATTCGGATATTCCATTCGAAAGATATCACGAGTTTAAAAATGTAAGTATTAGAAAAATGTTGCGTGGTAGCCGCTCACCCTGTTCGGCTAGCTAGGCAGCACCTTATGCAATGTAGGCGTGCGTCACAGTGGTCTTTACAAAAATTAGAATACTTATTAAAAAATAACGAAAAATAAATAAAAAGTAATAACAAAAATAATCATTAAAATAAAAGCTCATAGAAATAATAATATTCAAACTTTCTTTATAATTTTATTTTTTTAGTAACTTGACGCAAATAGAAGGGTTTGCCCTCAGGGGCGCTCCTCTGTCCGAGGAGTTCATGGGTGTGCGTACCCGAGGTGCCCGAGCATCCGTCGCTTCACTCTCCTCTCCGTTCGAGGCAACAGAGTCCTACCTTTCTTTCCGTCTACCTCTTACATCCTTTCCAACTTAGCTCTCTTTTCGTGGCGTGGTCCCCGATGGGATGGTTGCGAATACTGATTGGGGTCCCGGGTTCTACCCTGGGACCTGATTTGGTAGTCAAAACCATGCCTATTTCGACTGCGCCTGCACAGAGAGTGTTCCCGGGGCGGGAATTGCATCCTCGCTGTCGGTTGGTCTTGCTGGGCCGGCTACGACGTCAGGCGACTCTGCTTTTTCTGGAGTGTCGTCTGGTAGTCGTACCCACGCCTGACTAGCACGCGACGGGGATGCGAGTCCCGTCCGGAATTGGCCGCGGACCTGTCGCTCTCGGCCCTGGTTCTGTCCATGGTCGGGGGCGATCCTGGATGGACGGCCGTCGCCTCCTTTTGCGAGGCAGTAGTGTCTGCAAGGGAGGCGACGGAACGGGAGCGGGAGTCCGCCACCGCACTCCCTTCCCGCCAACGTAGGCCGCGTAGTCGGCGCCGGAGGGCGGGCAACGATCTCCGGCCGCCGTAAAAAGCGGCCGCGGGCGGCCCCTCGGGGGAGGATCCGCCGCCCGCACTATTGCCGCGAGGGAGAAGGCCGCGTGCTGTTCCGCAGCCCCCCTCAACTCCTAGAGTTGTTACAAGAGAGCGCGGGGGGAACGAAACTCTGACCCCCTGGCGCCAGCACTTTAGAAGTGGCCCGCTTGAAGACAAAGCGTGGGCCGGCACCGGCCCGGGCCACGAGAACGGCAGGCCATATATCCGTGGGCCCGGGCGTAGGCGATAGGAGAACAGCGGGGTTTTTTAGTGGGTAGTCGGATGGTCGAACATCTTTTCCGGAGTCCCTTATATCCCTCGGTCCCCCCGGGCCGGGGGAACCCGTCAAGAGAGGTTTTTCCCCGAGACCGAAAAAAAATAGAAGGGTTTAATTTTTAATTTTTTGTTAAATACCCGTGCGAAGCTGGGACGGGCTGCTAGTTTATAATAAATTGATATACTACAGCCTCTGTTTACCCATTGGAAAATACAAGTACAAACATAATTTTTGGTATACGGCTATAAAATCCATTCTTATGATGATTTTCTATAAATTGTCTATTTTACTAGGGGCTGTTTGATTTTTTTAAATATTTCAAACTTGAGACGGGTAAAGTCGTATTCAAAAGTTAAGAACTTATTTCGCTACATATCTTTCTAAACTTACGAGATGCGATTATTCAGATAAACGAGAAAGAATCGCCTACGAGATTACATGCGATAACATAATTTCATCCGTTGATTTTAATGTTTCTCATAAACTACTTTTGTCTTGGTTTTTATCAAAAATACTGTTGTATTACATTTCTGCGCTAAATTATCATTATTTACGTACAATTGAACGGCTACAAAAGTTGATAATATTACTTGGTCAATATTAAGAAGTAGGAAATTATTTTTATTGTCATGTTATAAATTACAAGTCAAATTTGCCCAATTGGTCCAGCCAAAAAGAAGAATAGTTTACCTCCTGGTGTAATGGCTATCACACTTCAGTATGCATTCGGATGTGACGGGTTCAATTCCCGTCCATCGTCTGGGTGTTTATGTATAATATGTATGTTCTAATATTAGGTACATATATACCTTAAACGAACATATAAAAGCATTAGTAAATTCTAGTGTGTTACTTGGAGGCTATTTGTTACATGCTTTGATATGAGAAAATAAATGGAACTTGAAATGAGAAAAAATTATGTACAAAATTTCAACTGGGCCTATGTTTGTATGTGAAGACTTCCCCAACACCTCCACTGTCTTTTTGCCAGGCCCTTATAACGTGTACTTAAAAATAATGTTTTACTCCTTTTCATTTTTACGGAGAGAAATAAGCAGAACTGTTATTGAAATTTAATATACAAACCTGTATAGGAATTTAAATTCAATAAGTCCCTATTGGAACCGAATCGTAGGAAATCATAAGAGAAGTTCATAAAACTTTTATTCCTTTGAGTCGTTACTAAAAGTGTCGTTCCCCCGAATTCACGTATTGTGAAAATGTTATTGCTAACGACATTCAATTTGTCTTATCTGTAGCGGAGGGAAAAATATTTGCATAATATGTAAACATGTCACCTTCAAACGTATGTTTGCATAAAATAAACATTTGATGAAAAAAATCCTACGATACTGACTCATTAAAAGGAAACAAAACTATGCGAAGTGGGGAAGAAGAAGTCGGAAAGGGGATTCCAAGCACTGTACAATGCTAAGATAATGATAACGATGACTTGAACGCCATCTATGATTTAATTCTGTTAACATAACTGGCGTGTATCGTTACTGCCCTCTTTAAATGTAAAGCGCCATCTGGAGGAGTTTCTCTGTACCTCTTAAAACCGTGAGTTTATAAAGTTTGTGGTTGGTTCCACTTCAGCCGTCGTAAGGTTGTAATTTTCGGGTTCTCGTTTTTGCTATTGTAAGAACTCTTCAGTGCTAATGATTTATATAGTCAAATAAATTTTCAATAGAGGGCACTGTATCTTATTTAAGTGAATAATTATTTTCATTAAAATATTTTATTGATTTTACATTAATACTTTTTATTTGATTTTATTCATTTTCTTTCAATCACGTTTAATTATCGTAAATCGGTGTTTAGTTTAATTTTCAGTCTCTTAAAATTACATAAGAATAGTGGTTGTTTTTATTTATACACTAAACTAAAGGTTGAGGTGTTGCTGGATACACATAGCATGTGTAAATTTTCTAACACACGGGTGTTTAGGAGATACTTTTATCTTAAGAAATGGCGAGGTTGTGGAGGTCGCAGACACCTCCGGGTCGTATTGTCGGAGATAAATGAAATCCGGGGAGCGTGGATGCTTACAGTCGTTTATTCCAAAGACAGAAGTTTAATGTACAAGGCTTATGATTATAAACTAGATAATTGTATTTACATTTTTGCCGGGAAGGGAAACCAACGCTTAGTAGTTGTCAGAATCTGACCGCCTTATTTTTTTATCGTGGTTAGTGATGTGACGTGCAACTAGTGCCGCCACACCACCCCCCCACGGAGAAAGATACAACAAAAATTTAAAGTTGAAAACAACAGTATCGAGCTACTAATAACATTATAAATTACTATAATCACTTATGCCTAAAATTAAAAAAAAATATTACAGTATTAATATTACAAATGAAATTAACAATTATTAGTAAAATAATTACAAATAATAATACTAATAAAGTATGATCAGTCAAAATTCTTAAATCTAACACGTCTGCCAGAGCGTGTGGTATATGGCTGTTTAACTTTCTCATCTGGAACTTTTATGGGAATTGGTACTACCGTTGGCAACTCTTTCTGGTTGACAGGTAACTTATCTTGGTTAGGTGGGGTAGGCAGATGTTCAGCTTGAATGCGTTCATTATCAGTATGATCTATAAAAGCTGGTTTAAGTCTGTCTACACTTACTACAACTTTGTTGTTTTTAACGGCTAGAGTGAATGTTTTTCCATCGGGCGAGCGTTCTAATATTTTAAATGGACCTGTATATGGCGGTTGCAGTGCCCGGCGAACGGTGTCATCTCTCAAAAAGACATGTGAGGCAGTTGCCAACTCTTTAAATATAAAGGTTGAGTCTTTAGAGTGTCGAGAGGCGGGCACTGGGCGGATAGTTGACATCTTCTGGCGTAATTGTACTACAAAATCCGTGGCGTCTTCAATTTTGTCTGAAATTGAGGAAGGTATCAACATTTCTCCGGGAAGTCTTAAAGTCTCCCCGTAAACAGTCTCTGCAACTGTGGCTTGGAGATCTTCTTTGAAAGCCGACCGCATTCCGAGCAAGACCATAGGGAGAGATCTCATCCAAGAGTCTTTATGGCACATTAACGCTGCCTTAAGCTGTCTGTGGACACGCTCAATCATCCCATTTGCGC
The DNA here is from genome assembly GCA_963693495.1 of Malacosoma neustria. NCBI lineage: Eukaryota > Metazoa > Arthropoda > Insecta > Lepidoptera > Lasiocampidae > Malacosoma > Malacosoma neustria. The sequence goes on from OY856383.1 coordinate 15,711,335, forward strand.
AGGGATGATATGAAGTAGTCCTAATGCGTTTTGTGGCAAATTGCAATAATAGTCGGTTAAACAGGTCAGATTCAAATTGGGAGCCTTGATCCGTTGTGATAACTGATGGTATTCCAAAGCGGGAAATCCATTCCCTGGTAAAAGTTTCTGCCACTTCCTCTGCTGTGATAGATCGCATAGGCCAAACTTCGGGCCACCTAGACACTCTATCAATTGCAGTTAAACAATACCGGTACTCATTGCAGACTGGTAATGGCCCGATAATGTCAATGTGAATGTGCATGAATCGCCCAGATGGTATGTTGAACGTACCCAAAGGAGTTGAGTTATGTCTCGAGACTTTGCTACGCTGGCACGCCTCACAAGCTCGGGACCAGGTACGGCAATCCTTTTTCATTGATGGCCAAACAAAACGTTCTGTCATAAGGCGTGTAGTGGTGCGAATACCGGGATGACTCAGATTATGTAGTTTGTTGAATGTTGCTCTTCGGAAGGAAGGTGTCAAATACGGTCGCGGCTTTCCCGTAGAAACATCACAATAAATTGGTATATTACTTCCTGGTGGACTAATTTTAGTGAGGTTTAGGCTAGAACCATTTTGTAACAAGTTTTCCAGTTCTGAATCCGAGGCCTGTGACTTTGCAAGCAAATCATGATCTTGATCTAAAGAGATGGCATTGATATCGATACGCGACATCGTGTCGGCGACGATATTTTCCTCACCCTTTATGTACTGTATATCCGTTGTAAATTGACTAATAAAGGATAACTGGTTTAGCTGAGGAGGTGGTAGCTTCTCTCGTCGCTGTAAGAAAGCGTATAGGAGTGGCTTGTGGTCAGTAAATATTGTGGCATGCTGGACTTCTAGGATATATCGAAAATGTTGGACACTTTCGTACACCGCTAGTAATTCTCTATAATAAGCCGGCCACTGTTGTTGCTTTGGTGTAAGTTTCTTGCTAAAAAAAGAAAGTGGAAACCATTGACCATTTATCTTTTGCTGGAGGCAAGATCCAATATGGACGCTGGATGCATCAGTGAACAGACCCAAACTTGCACTGTTTACTGGATGTTGCAATAGTGTTGCCGAGGATAAGCTTTTCTTACAGGCTTCAAATTGCTGAATTAATTCCGAAGACCAAGGAAATGGCTTAGCTCCTTTGCTGTTGGTTGCAACCAGGGCTTCAATTAGTGGGGCTTGATATTGGGCAGCATGAGGAACAAAACGCCGGTAGTAGTTTAGCATGCCGAGAAAGCGGCGCATGCCTTGTACAGTCTCAGGAGGTGGAAAATCCAATAAAACTTGAATGCGATCCTGAGGAGGGCGCGTACCTTCGCTATTTATGTGATAGCCCAAGAAATTTACTTCAGCTACTCCTAGAATACATTTGGAGGGGTTAATCACGACTCCGTAATCTTGTAGGCGTTTGAAGAGAGTTCGAAGGTGTTCCAGATGAAGAGTCTCATCAGGGGAATGGACGAGGATGTCATCCACGTAAGGGAAACAGAAATCGAGACCCCGAGTGACCTCATCAATAAATCGCTGAAATGTCTGCCCCGCATTTCGCTACCCGAAAGTCATGAAAGGAAATTCGAAGAGGCCAAACGGGGTAACGATTGCAGTTTTCGGCACGTCCTCTTCAGCGATTGGTATTTGGTGGTATGCTTTTACCTAATCGATAGTGCTAAATATTTTCGAACCAGAGAGATTATGGGCGAAATCATGTATATGGCGCACGGGGTATCTGTCCGGTACTGTTCTGGCGTTTAATGCGCGGTAGTCGCCACATGGCCGCCAAGTATCGTCTTTCTTAAGGGTCATGTGTAACGGTGATGACCAGGCACTTTTAGATGGTCGAGCTGTACCAGATCGCACCATGTCCTCAAATTCTTTTTTAGCCGAGACTAACTTTTGGGGCGCCAAACGTCGAGGGCGGCACGAGATTGGAGGCCCATCCGTCGTTTTGATGTAATGGACCGTATTGTGCTTAACAACTCGAGGCAAGCCAGGTGGACGTGCAATGTCTGGAAACTCCGCCAAAAGTTCGATGAAAACGGGCTTTCCAGATGCGACTGCTCGAACGCTTGGTTGATCAATATCAGTGGTGGGAGCCATGGATGATAGTCCCGTGGTTCCATCGACTATCCTTTCGTTGCGACAGTCTGGCAACAGGTGATAAAATGCTAAAAAATCAGAGCCAATAATGGCCGAATTGACATCAGCTATGACGAACTGCCAGATAAAGTCACGGCGTAGACCAAAATTGAGTTTAAGATTAATTGTGCCAAATGTTTTAATGCAGCTACCGTTGGCAGCGCTTAAGTCATAGTTGGTAGCTTTTCGGCGTGACGGTAGCCAACTATGTGGATAACAACATAAGTCAGATCCAGTATCAATTAAGAAACGGCGCTTGGTCACTTGGTCCGTGACAAACAAGCGGCGGCCAATATTATGGCAGTCAGTTGCCGCCATTACTGACTGCGGCTTAGGTTTTCCGATTCCCAGGTGCACGGTTTTACACATTTAGTGGCTTTACTACCCCACCTCCGATGGTACCAACATCTTTTAGGACCGCGAGATGATGACGAGGATCGGTCTCGTGAGGGTCGGTTCTGTCGTCTGGATAGAGCAGCAACTTGGTTGCTGACCTCTTCTAGCTGCTGGGCTAGTATAGTAAGATTCAGACTGTTGGCGGGTGTGGCAGTCGAACATACCATAACAGGAGTTGGGGCCAACTCAACTATTTTGTCAGCCAATTCTGATACTTTGTCTAGGTCCAGGTCAGCCTGTGCGGCCAGTATAGCTTGTGCTTGCTGTGGCAGGCGGCGCAACCAAAGCTGGCGTATAATATTGCAATCTGTGAGTGTGTTACCTGCGAGAGAACGTAGGTGCCGGAGAAACTGTGATGGTTTCCTATCACCAAGCTCCTCATCGCTCAACAGTTGGCGAACCCTCTTTTCCTGTGAGATAGAAAGGCGTTGTATAAGAGTGTTTTTCAATTTTTCATACTTCCCTTCAGGTGGTGGGTTTGTTATAATATCCTCCACTTCACTGGCTAGCCTTTGGTCGAGTTGACCTATTACATAATTGTATTTGGTAGAGTCTGTCACAATGTTGGCGATTTGGAACTGCGATTCTATTTGAGCAAACCAAAGTGCTGGTTTGTCAGCCCAAAATGCGGGCAATTTAACAGTCACTCTACACACTTTTGATTCTCTCTCACTTTGTTCAATTTGTTTTTGTAGTGCTGCATTTGCAGCTAAGAGTTGTTGCAATTGTTCATGCACTTCCTTATTTTCCATTATGAGAGAAGAGAAAAAAAAAACTGAATTTAGTACTTTGAAACTGTAAACAAATAAATGGAGTTATGAATACCACACTCTCTGCAGAAAACCATATAATGAAATTATTAAGATATGGAAAAATTTATACATAAAGTAGTATTGAATTATACGCTTCAATTCTCCAGACTTAGTTAAACAAATAAATGATTACTTTTTTAGCTGTCAAATTTAGAACTACATAAATAATAGTTTTTAATTAATGCTGCCAAGCATGTATGCTAAATAGTTTTAAAACGTAGCTGTATACAAGTATGTTGGTTTACTAGACAGCAATGACCATAATAGTGGCTTAAGTAAATTTAACTCAGGAGTATTTATGTACTATTAAATAATCTCAACATACAGAGTAACCATAAATGACAAAAAATTATTATGAAAAGTATGGTTAAGTGTTTTTTGTTTGTTACAAATTAGTTCTGGTCTACTGATATTGCATAGTCAATGTTCATTGATATAGCTGGTAGAACCTCTACTTGGAAAATGTCACAGTTACAAACATGGAATGTGGCACTAATAGTATCACTATTATGTAAAAGCAGGCATGCCAAATATTAACTGCTTGTAAAACACTAAAATAGTTTCAATTTGTTAATTATTTTTTAAACCGGTATACCTGTTTGTCACTTTTACTATAATAAAACACCATACTTTCCATGAGATGTGTGAACAGCAAGCTGACTCCAGAGAATCCTATTGCCATCTATGTTAGAATCGTTGCTTCATTGGAATAACACGATCTATGGTTATTGTAGGCGTCGACAGGTGCTTCGTCGTCCTAAATAGGTATGTGAAGGAAGTAGACTTATGCGATTTATCTTCGAAGTGCTCAACTGCTCAGTGGATACGCTACCAGTACATACTGCGGCTGGCTTTTGTATTTCCATATGTCCGTAAAGTTATCGGAAAGTCTGTGTTTTCTTGCGTCGAATGTCACCAATGTGGAGGTCGCAGACACCTCCGGGTCGTATTGTCGGAGATAAATGAAATCCGGGGAGCGTGGATGCTTACAGTCGTTTATTCCAAAGACAGAAGTTTAATGTACAAGGCTTATGATTATAAACTAGATAATTGTATTTACATTTTTGCCGGGAAGGGAAACCAACGCTTAGTAGTTGTCAGAATCTGACCGCCTTATTTTTTTATCGTGGTTAGTGATGTGACGTGCAACTAGTGCCGCCACAAGGTCCCGCGAGGTACACATGAAACCTTGCGTAGTCTCAACTTTTTAATAGCGTATGATAAAAATAAATGCAGAGCGGATTTAATATACATCTCTAAGTCTGATGAGTATACCTTAATTCTAACGTCACAATAAGATATGAAGTTGAAACAGTGAATTAGAAAATATGAAATTATCACGTAAATAAATCAACGTGCAACCCTCCCGCGTAGCTTTATTGTACATCCGCGAACCTGTCGCCTGCGAATGACATCGTATTTTCTTGTCAGCGCCCTTCTTTATCAGGGACTTTACGTTCTAATTATGCTTGATTCTACTTTAACTGAAGAATTTGCAGTAATTACATTGAGTAAGTTCACGTTTTGTAATTTTGCGTAGTATTTATGATATTTGAAGAGTTTTTTATAGCTTTATAATTATAACAATGGGAATTTAGGATTTGGTTTCCGGCAGAACTATTAATAAGATTTCCACATTGCATCTTAGGAGGTCCAAAAATACGACTGTCATTTTTGACGATTAATAAAGATAACTATAGTTAAAAAATAGTTAAAATAATTAACTTAATAAAAAAAGTTTTAATAATAATATATTTTTGACTTGATAACATAGTTGAATAATCTTACAAATTTACAACGAATATCAGGTATACAAATTAATACTTTATTATTTAAAACAGTCTGTTCCATGACGCAATCAGTACACTTATAAAAATATTTGTTTACCACAATATTATATAAATAAATCAACATCGTTCTTACCGCGGAGATTTTCAGCTCCTTTCGTTAATTTATTTTCTTTATTAATTAAAATTGCATTTAATTTTAATAAAGGGGTGTTTAATTTCCTTTTTATCATTTGATAGTTTCTTTTTGGCACACATAATATTTTCTTTATTCTTTTAGTATTGTTTTCTAAAACAAATATTACTTGCTGTAATTAAATATTACGAATTCAGTAATTTCAGGATTTGCGTCATTCGTTTACTAGCCAGGTTAGATTCAATCCTTCAAAAGTCAGGGTCACCACGCCACAGACTCTTCCCATTTTATTATATATAAGCTCTTCAAGCAGATGTCTTTGAAAAATATCATGAAAATGATCTAAATATTACTTTTTATTGCGCTTGAATATAAACAATCCGTAATAATCAGATTACGTGTGTATTGTTGTATTTTTATTCTGAATTATTTCGTCTGAAAATTAAATGAATAATCTCAAAGATCTAAAACGATTATTTTAGACAAAGTGAGTTGAGAATGGGACTCTTTATCCTTTGTATATTTTACTTAATTATTTCCCTCTTATCTGTTGCCTGCACATTTTGTGAGTTTAAAGTTATCTCAGCATTATCTCCGATAAATATCTTAAATTTGTTGTCTTTAATAACAGTTTTCCAGTGATATTCTTTTATGATCGTCACTTTGTGCAGATTGTTTGTTGTATTTTGTATATTAGTCATTATTTTTTAACTAGGAAATTGTGTATGTACTAAGGGTTCCGATAAAATCTAATAGGATTTAATTAAAACCGACATTGAAAATAAAATTATTATTTTAATTACAATTTATACTGCTTTGTAACTTTTTATATGTTTTTTTTTTTAATATATTTTAGCTAGTTATATGTTAGTGAAAAGCATTCTAATTATTGCTTTCAATTAAGTTTGTTTAATAATAATGATCACGTGTTCGTTTGATCATCAATATTGTATGACGAAATAATAATGGCCTGAAATAAAAATCATATGCGTGTAAGTTTTTTTGCTCCAGAAAAAAGGATTTAATTAAAATGCAACCTGTACATTTCACTCATTGATTAGCCATACAATTGACGGGTTCAATTCTACCATAAACTTATTGAAGTAGATTTTCCAGGCAAAGCTCAAACCTTTATTTCAATAATTTATTTATAGGATTCCTTATCTATGTAAGAAATGGGTGGTTTACAGTATTCCTATTATTATACTTACTCGTATAATAATAATAAAAAAATTAATTTAAAGAGGGTATTTCTATGCCGCTGCGCTAGTCCATTGTGATCAAACAAACTAAAGGGCAATTTTGAAACGATTGCTTTCAGTGTTGGCAGTATACTTAAGGCGTCAACTTGACAATGTAACTTAACTCGTTCCGCAGAAGGCCGCGATGGAGGCTTGAGCACGTACACGACTCTGCCACTCGACGTAATCGATATTGAGACCCTCGTCCACGAGGGTCCGAACACCACTTCTGAAGTTTGTGTCATGAAATTACCTTTCTTGGTCCGAGAATTTTATGATTGCATTTGATATTTGCAATTTTATGATTGATATGCATTTTCTTCTTGTGATTTTCCATATAAATAAATTATAATTTTCACGTATACTACGCTAGATATAGGTCAACAAAAAAGTAAGGTCCTAATTAGGGTGTTAGTTGGCAACAATTAATTACTCCTAATAGCTCATTAATAGTAAAGGCAGAAAATCATCCGATTTTACATTTCGATGATAAGGCATTTAACAGAGGCCGCTCACGTGAAATCAAATTGAACGACACCTATGTCATCTGTTTTCTTATGCCTATTATAATAAGAAATAAGTATCACGGGGTGCTACATGATCTTCGAAACGCCGGGACCTCGTTGCCACCACCGGGCCAGACCTGTCACTCCCAGCGATTGCGATGCAATATTCGAGACGCCGCGCCGTCGCCTCCTTCTGTGAGACAGTCATATATCCAAGAAGGAGCGGGAGTGCGCTAGGCTTCATTTTAGGCTCACGTAGGGCCACTTGGAGGTTGGCGACTTACCCCGTAGTCATCGGTTGCTGGGGCGGCCGCTAGGAATGGCTCGCAGCCCCCACACACATTCATACGCGGCGGAATGTGCATAATGCAAAAAAGGGCATCGAGACAAATATACTTCCGAGAAAGAATACATCAAACGCGTAGTATCAATTCATAGTACGGTGGTCGGGTATATGACAAGCAAATTATATTTTCATATTGAATAGGTATACGACTTTCTTCTGTCACGTGCCAACTCAGCCGCGTTACATGTGCCCATAGATAATAGATGCCTGCAAGAACACTGTTAATTCAATAAAGGCATATGAGACACTGACGTGTTTTTTTTCATGGTCTTGTACTTTTATAGCTTTAATCCGGTGACAGTGGACAATACGTTTTATATTATAATACTTTTTCTACCAACCAGATGGTAGTACAAAAGCTTTAATCAAGTATCTTGAACAATATTCGGATCAATAGATATATAACACCTGAATTACCGTAGTACCTAAAGAAACAGTGCGAGTAGACGATAAATTGTAAGTCCGGCATTTCTGTTTTGGTTGGCGCTTCAAGTACTGGATTCTACGGGTTTTTTTTGTAGTATCCGTATTTAGATGTGCTTGGTCTAACTTAGGATATTTCTTGTTTAGTGTGATTCTGGCTCAGCGGACCCCGGGCACCGAAGCGAGAGTTTGGGCTGCACCCGGGATTCAACGCAAAGATGATGATGATGATGAGTGTGATTCTGGCTCAGTTTCAATGTCATCAGAAATAACACAAGAAATATAATGTAGAAAATACAATATTTATCAATGATCAAGTGATTTTTTTATGAAAAACTTTTCATAAAAAATTCATTCATAAAAATTAATTTTATGAATTCGTATAACCAGTAAATTTTTACACCATGTTGAAAAAGAACCCAAATCACTGATAGTAACATTTTTATGTATGTTTTATTACACAGTTGTAAACCTGAAATCTCAAAAAAAAGGTTGGTTTAATTCTTGTAATACTATTTTATTAGACGACGAAAAGGATGTTTAAGAGTTCAGCCAAGGTTGATTTGATGGATGTATGGTTGCAAGACAATTATGCTACGATAACTGAATGGAATGAAAATAAATATACAGGGAGAATTTAAACAGCACCATCTAGTTGTAAAGTAAGTATAACTGGTATACTACTAATATACTTTTCTTTAGTAAATAAATTCTAATACTATTTTACGCAGTTCAGGGGACAATTGGAGGGCAAAGCTAAGCTTGTCTCCAAAAAGCTGGGTGTGCTAAACTGGTTCAAGCAAGATTTCAGTCCAAGACAACGGCTTGTGCTATACGAAATACAGGTCAGACCGCACGTGGAGTACTGCTCACTTTTATGGGCTGGAGCACCCGCATGTCAGCTCAATCCCATAGACTCCATCCAACAGCGCGCAGATGTTGTCGATGATCCAATACTCACAAACGGTCTAGACACGCTTGGACTTCGGAGAGACTTTGCGTCTCTTTGCATATTCTACCGTCTGTAAAATGGGGAGTGTTCTGAGGAGCTATTTAGGGTGGTGCCCTCGTTGTCTTTCTACCACCGCACTGCCCGCCTTCGCTGGGTGTTCATCCCCATTTCTTGGAGCCTCTTCTTTCTCGTAAGAAACGGTTCTCAAGAACGTTCATGTTGCGTACTCTCAGGATCTGGAATGAGCTTCCGGCTGAGGTTTTCTCAGCGCGGTACGGTATAGGGTTCTTCAAAAAAAGCGTTATAAAATTTCTTCGAGGTCGGCAGCGCGTTGGTAATGTGTTGTAAACGTCCATAGGCGACGGTGACCTATCAGTGTGAGCTGTTTTCCTGTCTGTTGAACTATAGCTATAAAAAAAATATTCATCCCAGATTTGGAATCGAACCCGTGATCCCCGTAAGCATTTCAACGTGCGAAAGCCTTTGAATTATAGTCATTATAGGAATAGGCTTTTATCCCGAATTAATGTAAAGCACTCAAGGTAGTATTTTTTTATTATCTTTGTTCCATTACAACTCAAAATTTCAGATACGTATAGCGTGTTTAAACAAAAAATCATTTTCTTTATTATAATAGTATAGATTGAGATGTTACTATACTATTAATACCGACATATCAACCATTATGAAACTGCACAACTTCCTGAAAGAGCAATACGAATCGCAGATACAACTCCCAACAATATAATATGTATTTCGAGCACGTTCACAATTACGTGACAATGAGTACATACATACGTTCTGTTTTATTCAAAGTTTTGCTAATTATGCTCTAATGTTCCATTTTAACATTAATTTTGAAGTTTTGATATAAAATCTTATGATGCAAAGTAGAAACAACATACATAATGTTTATATTCACAGTTTTATTTTAATAATTTCTCCGTGCAGCGGCGAAGTAAGAATATCAACCCCCGCGGCTGGGGTCGGACTGTTGTAAAAGGCGACAAAATAACCCTAGATACGTGGTAGGGCTCCAAACCCGACTGGTCGGCAAGCACCCTAGCGTTATAAGTATGCCGCCATAATAATTTGCGTTGTGTTTCAGCTTTAGTGACGCAGGTTCCAGTACGGTTGCGGACAGCAGTGTGTTCGTGGTGCCCCTAGTGTCGCTAACATTCATAGGCGACGGTAACTGCTTACTGTATGTCTGCATCTGCTGATCCTAAGCAATAAAAAATATAAAAGTAATTTAATAATGTAAACTACCCTCGATTGTGGGTTAGAAAATGTACAACTATATACAACTAGTGTTTATATGCAATTTTTTATAAAAGTTACAAGTCTGTCTGACAATAGCATTATCTTCGGTTTTATTCGGTATATTCAGGTCTATTGAGAATTTTCGATGTGTTCCATACCATAGGGTTCTAGGGACCATATGATTACGTTTCATGAAGCGGTTGCTGAACAAGAAATGAGATTTTTGTCGACTGCTGATATATACAAATGTCATGGTTACCGAACTAAACATTATGAACTGACCAGGTTTAAGGTGGAACTGGCATTTAAAACGATCTTTGGCCGGGATTGTGGCGCTACCTTTGAGAAGCCTATATTCAGCTGTGGACAACGACGTGCTCTGATCGCTCTATCAAACGATACGCTTGCGGAGTTTACGGGTTCGATTCCCGTCTCGCGTCTGGGTGTTTATGTATAATATGTATTTGTTTACAAAAAAAAGTATGTAAGTATTATATCAGTTGTCTAGTACATATAACACAAGTGTTATGATACTTACTTTGGGACTTAGATGGCGCTGTGTGACGTGTCACAAAATATTTATTTATTTATATTTATTGTACGTATGAATGTTGAGTGAATGTTCTGAGGAGCTGTTTAGAATGGTGCCTTCGCCGTCTTTATAGGCGCACTGCCATCGGGCTTTGCGTTCATCCCTATGTCATCATCTTTCTACCTATACGAAACGATCCTCGAGAATGTTCATATTGCGTACTCTCCGGAATTAAAACGAGCCTCTGGTTGAGATTATCATATCGCAGTACGACATTGTGTTTTATAAGAAAGACGTTTTATAAAGTTTTTGTGAAACTGGCAGCGCGTCGGCAATAACTCTGGTGCTGCAAACGTCCATAGACGACGGTAACCACTTGCTACGTCTCTGTGCTAAACTCCAGCTATGAAAAAACGTACATATATACATATACAATAAAAATGTCATAATAATTGTCATCCATTATTTCAATAAAATACTCATGAAAGTATAAATAAAGTGGACAAAACGAACTTAAAACCAAGAAACCCTTAGCGATGATTAATTAATTTACAGTAATAATTCATTGCCAACTGTGAGGGAATGATACAAAAGCACGAGGAAGCCGCGAAAGTTTAACGTCTAACAATGGATAAGGGCTAATTAGGCTGAAAATTATTTTTCTTGAATAACCGCTTACTGGAATCCTAATTACGGTCAAAAGCTCTGCTACAAATGAATTGATTATTATGAAGTTATTTAAACTAAATACCTATGTGAATTTCTTTATTACAAAATAATCTATTTGAAACGTCTTCTAATACAGGGTTTTGACGATTATTAGTTTTGTAAAATTTCAAGAAATGTAATGTTTTTTGACATAAATGTATCCGTCGATAATATGATATATGCCCGCATGCGGCTGATGTTTGGGAGTGTTTTGAAATTTACTGAATGTTCTATATTGGCGTCGACACTCCATTATATGATATATAATAATAATAGCTGTGACCCGACTAGTTACACTTATTACCATAAAATAATGATTAAATGACTGCATTGTTGCGTATGTGTTTTGTTTAGCTTTATATGGCGTCTATTTGGACTAATAAATTACGATTATTGGACTTAAATAGATAAGTAAACAAAGTGTTGCAGACTTAAATTTACTTCTAATCTCAAATTTAGTAGCATAATATATAAATAATTTTCTTCGTGGTAGGGCTCCAAACCAGTCTGGATGGCGACCACCTTTGGTCTTAAGTATGCCGCTATAATAACCTTGTGTTGTGTTCCGGCATTAGTGACTCAAGTTCCGGTACCCTTATGGGACAGTAGCGTGTTCGCGATGCCACTGGCGTTGCTAACACCCATAGGCGAGGGTAACTGCTAAATTCTAAGCGGGCCGTCAGCCTGTCTGCTGTCCTACAGCAATAAAAAAATACAATATTAGGAAAAAGAAAATATTTCAGCTAAGTTCTCCACGAACACTATGGAAAAAGTATTATGTTTGATGGTGTTCAATTATATAACAAACTGCCACAGAACTTACAAAACTGTAAAAATTTTAATATATTTAAACAGAAAATCATAAAATTGTATTAATGTAATTAACAACATTCAATTTTAATACTAACATTATTTCATACTAGATAACTAAACAAGCAACACTCAATACTAACATTATTTAATACTAGGTAACTAAAATAACAACAATTAATACTAACACTATTTAATACTAGAAAACTAAAACTGTTATATTGTAAACACATGTCAGATCTTATGATGTTTTAATGTTAATCTGATTTCAAGCAAGCTGTATAGCTCTTATGAGAAATAAAGTTCTTTAAACCTAATTTTTAATAAATATTAAAGGTGATTGACTGATAACACAGAATTGAATGTTCAAATATTACACTATTCATACCTAGAGGGAACGAGGAAATACCCGTCAAAATACCGCTGTCAGGAAATAGTAGCGATAGCAATATTACATTCTTCTTTTCGTCTCATTGTTACGTATGAACATTATTTGTGATATAAGCTTATATGGAATGTGAAAATTGTTAAGCAAGATATTTCAATTTGTGTTACCGATGTAAATCTAAGTCGTTACACTTTTACACCCCCCTATTCCGCCTTTAGACGAAAGTTTTGCTCGTTCTTTTTTGCTATAATAGATATGGCTGAATTTTGTTTTAACAGAAGCGAGTGAGATCTCAATGCTATAAGAAAAACCGAATGAACTGAAGTTTTGATTTACTGCTTTATTCTTAAATTAATATTGATTAAATGAGACATTTTTCTATAGACTATTATTATATACTAATCTTTACTTGCTCGCAATGCATCTTTATATTGATATTTGTATTATAAAAAAAATTAAACCGCCAAAAAAACTGAAAAGCAAAACATAATAAACCTTTTTTATTAACCTGAATAACAAGTTCTTAAACTAATGTAAGTATACCTAAGCAATTTTGAGACAGCGCCAGTGCCATCACGGGTGTGCCTGTTCGGGTTCCTGTCTCGCTGACATTAACTTCGTAAACGCTCGGCATTTTCCGGCGAAGGGGCGTGTCACGCTGCGCCACCGCCGCGCATCACGCTTTACGTAATTGATTAATTTGCTTGTTTGGCGCCTACTCAAAATTATTTAGGTATACTTACATTAGTTTAAGAACTTAGTTATTAAGGTTAATAAAAAAAGATTTATTATTTTTTTGCTTTTCAATTTTTTCTGCGGTATAATTTTTTTGTTAAAATTTTTATTTTATAATTTTTGTGCCTTTAATATATTAATTACCACATGCTTAAATAAATAAATTCTGTCAAAAGTTATGCGTGGTCATAGATATAATCAGTGAGTGAACAATCAATCATTCTCTGTTTTCGTACCCTTAGAGTTGGAATTTTTTTTCCAAATTTATATGGGACCTACTTCGGGGTTTATACCCTTTCCAATAAAAATATTTTTAAAATCGGACTACTCTAAAAAGTTATGCGTGGTCATACGTAAAAAAAAATATACGCGTCGAATTGAGAACCTCCTCCGTTTTTTTCCTCGGTTAAAAAGCGTGTTACATTACGACGAAAGTAAAAACGTACAAACCGGCTGCGTTTCACGCAAGCTCATATTGTTAATTATTACACGTATTTACTTAAATTATTTAGTTAAAAATAGGTAGTGTAAATCAGAATACACATCCTCTTAGTTTATTCAAATGAGAATGACCAAAAACATTCGCAAAAGTACAAAAGTAATTTACGTATGTTACGGCTGCTTTTGATTAAAAAATCTAATAAGGAGCCGCTAGCTATTCGAAACAAATTAACAGTAAAATGTAAAATTATATCCTTCAGGAAAATATTCACTACCCTTATTACATTGTTTGCGGTTTTTTTATTACATAATAATTATAGGCTCTTGAAGTGAAATAGTCACGTTGGGACAGTCTTATATAAAACAAAGAAAATTAATAACAATAAAATTCTAAACAATAATCTTCTTTCTTGCAATATATTTATATTATTAAAACAGACCTATATTTACAAATTATGTAAGCTATGTCGTTTTCTTTTAAAGCTTAAGACTTATTAAATAATACAAATCACAGGTTCTATATCACACGTAGATGTCACCAGAATGCACAGACTGAAAATTAAACGCGCCTCTTTTTATCTCCGATACAAAAGAAGGAAAGCAATGTGACACCACTGAGCGGGAATATTGAAAAAGCTCCTATGAATGTTACGTCACCGTACATTATCTTTGCCCTATTTACACGTTTATATAAGGCTGCTGATCTTAAGTCCGACCTCGACAAGTAAGCCCAACATTTTATGTGGATTAACGGCAATTATGCAAAGACATGTAATATATTAAACGCTCATTTATTGTAATATGTGGGATACATTATCGTGATAATGCCGTAATTCGTGTACTTTTGTAATATGTTAAAATTTTAAGTATAATAATAATAATCTACAGATATAAGCAAACTCCTCGCATTGTCAAACTATGTATGATGTATAATGTATACTGGTTGGAAGTCAATTCCAGAACATTCAGCCCAAAGAGAATACCGAAAAGATCCAATACTAATTTTAATCTGCTGGGACTTCTATTTACGATGAAAAAAATATAGACGTGTAGTATTTAACTGTTTATTTGCGTAAATTTTCTTTTTGTGTTTTGCTAGATGGTAGTGCACCCAGTCCGTTTAGATAGCAACTACCCCTGATCTCCAAACATGTCGCCATAATTTTGTTGCGTTCTGGTATTACTAACCTAGGTTCCAGTTCCACTACGTAGACGGCAGCATGTTAGCAATACTGGCGTCGCAAACCTTCATAGACGATGGTAATGAATTACTGCTAAGTGGGCTGTCGGCCTGTCTTGTTCCCCAGCAATAAAAAAATACAGGTACAGCTGACATAACTGAACCAAAATTTTAACATCTCCCTATTTTGGTGTTCATTTCGATTAGGTATTTTGTTTTCCCTACGCTTCTGTGTACTGTCAGTCATCATAATAATTCCGATTCAACACATTTGGGTTCGTTCTTCAGTTTGCGATGAACTAGGTACTTTTAACTACGCTACCTAGTTTATTTGATTTTGTTTAAAAGTTTGATGAATAATCAAGTAATACATTATTAAAAATCATAGAGTTGTTCGTTTATAACTTTAAAAATAACCGAAAACTGTAAATAGAACGTGTATATTTAAAAAATAGATTAAAAAATAAATACAAAAGGTATAGTTAAAATAATAACTGAAGTTTATTTTTTAAAAATAACAATCTAAATGATGACCTTCTCTACGACGGCAGTCCTCTAACCGCAAACAGAAATTATTGAAAACTTTCTTCAGTAGTGGTGGTGTAATTGCTATCATTTCACCACGGATATTGTTCTCGGATATCGGTCTTCGATGGTTCTCGGATGTTTGCTGTAGACTTTGTGTTTATAGTATCCCCAAAAAAAAAAGTCTGGAGGCATCAAGTCTGGACTACGTGGATACGCCTGGATATCATATCATATATTACCTCTTTTCGAAATCAGTCTACCAGGGAACATTTGTTTCACAACCGCCATAGAGTCATTTGATGTGTGACTGGTAGCTCTGTCTTGTTGAAACCAAGTTCTAGAATTCACTATTTTTGAATTTTCAAGTTCTGGAGCCAAAAAACCTTCCAACAACGCAACATAGCGTTCGCGGTATTAACAGTGACGTTTTGCCCCCGCGTATTTTCAAAGAAAAAAGGACCAATTATTCCTCTGCCAGAGATTGCTGCACATACTGTCACTTTAGAACTATGCAATCGTTTCTGGTGTTTGAGTTTGGGATTCTCATTGTTCCAGTAACGACAATTTTGACGGTTTACGAACCCATTGATATGAATGTGAGCCTCATCAGAGAAAAAGATATTGTCAAAATCGGAAAATCGATTAAGCATTTCATTAGCAAATGCGAGTCTTGCTCCGAAGTGAAACTCTTTCAATTCTTGTTTTAATTGCAGGTTGTATGGATGCAGTTAAAGATCCAAGTTTAAAATTCGTTGCAAACTTCATCGCGATAAGTGTAAGACAGACGATCTCTTGCGAGTAGACATTTGTGGATCTCCTCGTACCAACTGCATAACTCTCTCAATATTTTCTTCGGTCCTAGGTGTCCTTGGACGACCTTTTGCTTGTTTAAACGTTGAACCGGTCTTTTCAAAACGCTTTACCCATATTTTAATTAAATTAGCACTAGGAACTTCACTAATTCGCCGTAGTCCATATTCAGAACAATATAGTCGCCTAGGAACATTGTATGAACGAGAGTTCTCATAAAATGCACGCACGCAAAATGCGCGACCCTTCCCGTCCAAGTTACTAATAGTGACTAAAACTCCATGAGCCCGCCAACCCAACTATTGCGCCACCCTGCATTATACTATATACATTATACACAGATGCTTATTATTTAAAAGAATAATTTAAGCAAAGGCCTATAATTTTTTTTAATAATTTTTGAATTTTACAATTATTGCTGCTAGAATTCGTTTGCAAAAGTTGTGTATTTCTAAAAATAATATTTGTTTACCAACTATTTAGTAAACATTTTATATAAAAGTAAAGTCGAAAATTTAAGTAAGGTACCTGCTACAAAGTACTTTTAAATGTAATTGCGTTTGGTTTAGAACTTTTTACAAGCTTTTTGTAAGCTTGCTAAAAACACTAAAAGTCATTCCAAGGAAATTAGTCTCCGTAGATACGAATTGAAAGAATTGTGAGTGACTTTTTTTTAAATTATGGCCATCAACATCGCGTAATTAATATAAAATACATGACTTTGCAGTTTACATCTTGAAGTACTTAACAGCCTACTTTAGAATTTTAGTAATCTGTCGCCAGAAAGTATGTAATAAGTAACCGTTAGTAATGTAAAACCCCATTTGGCGAAATGCTTAAAAATACTCACTAAATATATTTAGTAAATCAACAAATGCAAGTAACACCGCTGTTCTTAAGAGAACGAAAGTATCCCTGTAGTCCAAGAAATTAACCAATACTGACTAACGACTGATCTGAATAACAAATTATTTGAAAAATCAAATTGAATACCGTGTTTCTAATTTTTCATAATAGGTGATTCATTAATAATTCACAATAGGCAAAATTACGTATATACCTAGTCAGGTCATAAATTCTGTCACATGTTTAATGTAAAATAATTGTAACAAGTTTATTAATTATGTAACCATTCATATACCAAAATGAACTTAACAAAACATAGATTCTTATGACATTAAAGTTTATTCAAAATGACCTCCGTGATTTTGAATACAAGCCTTCAATCTGCGCGGCCAGTTGTCTATCGCAGCACGAACGAGGTCCATGTCAATATCGGCGGCTGCCTTAATCAAGGATGTCTTGAGTGACTCCAAATTGGGATGAGGCTATGAGCACGCCTTTTCCTCCAAGTGTTGCCATATCTTGTAATCTAACGGATCCAAATCTGGACTGGAGGAGGGCCAGTCTTCGTGCCGGATGAAGTCGATTTCACGCGCCGCCAGCCAGTCTTGTGTGCTCTTCGCTCTATGAGCTGGCGCCGAATCTTGTTGGAATACCCAGTGCCTGTTATTGAACATGGTATGAGAAACAGGTTCCACAAGGTTCGTCAGGACTGTTTTTGATACACAACAGCATTCGTTTTTACACCTTTCTCACAAAAATGTACCTCTGTTAAGCCCCAATAAGAAACTCCCAACCATACCATGAGCAAGGATGGAAAATGACCTCGTTGGACACGCGGAATACGGTTGCTCGCTTCTTCACTACTGTGTGCGTACACCTTATCATTTTGTTTGTTGTAGCTCTCTTCTACGGTAAACATTTTTTCATCCGAAAAAAGAATTTCCCGATATTTTTTTCCCGCGTACCGCTTCAACAAAGCGCGGCATCTCTTCAGTCTCAGGTCCATTAGACGAGCATTCAAACGATGTCCTGTTTTTCTTCGATATGCCCGAAGCCCTAAGTCTTCATTTAACACCCTTTTCACCGTGGTTCTGCTTAACCCCATCTGAAGGGCCAACAGTTTCTGCTTACGTTTGGGATTTCTTTGAATTCGTGCCTTCACAGCTTTTATCACTGCTGGAGTCCTAACAGACCGAGGGCGACCACTTCTTGACCTGTCATCTACACTAGAGTCTTCATTGTATCGTTTGATGGTACGATAAACGAATCTTTTGGTTATATTCAAATTTAACAGTATGTTAAAAATTTGAATTGGCGCGTAACTGTAACGATGCAACGCAATAACTGCAACACGGTCTTCTTTAAGCGTCCACTCCATATTTAAAAATGAGTAAAATTCTAAAAGTTATACATTTTTATTTTCATGAACAATTCGAAATTCGAATTCAATAAACTTTTTTGTGGCCAGCATTCTAAAAGAAAAGTTTTTACTGTGTGACAATACTTATGACCTGACTAGGTATAAGTGTTCATAATTTCGCCGGCATCGGATCGATATATTTGTAAAGAAATTTATTATTAATAAATATTTTGTTTTTGTCTTGAATATATTCACACAAGTTACTTGAGTTAATCCATTGTAAAGTCCGCTATATTTTATATGTCTTATATTTCAATACTTTTACAGATTTAGAACAGTTGAATCAGATAAGAATCATGTCAATGTGATCCAGTACATCGTATCAGTCGGTGCCAGGAAGCGGGCCGCGTAGCGCGTAGCCGCATCCAACGTCGCGTTCCGTACTACGCTACTACACGCGCTACAACGTTTTACATAAACATTGTATGAGTTTTAAATTTATTATTTCTTATTTAGTTATGAAATATAACTTTTTATTACTTGCGTGTTTTATAAGACAGTGTCATCTTACGTATTTAAATATATTATTTAATTAATATTTTTTGATGTGTTCTCTTGCTTAATATATATTAATTATTTATATATACTCGTATAATATATTTTGATAAGTTTTATAAAATGTTTATATAATATTTCTTCAGACACAGACAGTAAATTGTTCGAATTAGTTCTCTTGATGATTTTGGACGTATAAATAAACATTAAATTATGAGATGATCATAATCCCAAATATGGATGTTATTATACATAAATAGATGTTGTTACAGACATGCTTTGTTATGTAAGTATTGAAACAATTATATTTCTTTTAACGTTCAAACTATGTTATTGACAGAATATGTTATTACTATATTATTATTGATAGACTAGTTTAGATTAGTATCCAACTGGATATAAACTATCCGACTCAATAAAAAAGCATGAAAACATTGAAGTTATTTTACGGTTTAATTTTTGAAGGGATAATATGTAATATAAAATAATTTGGGATAAGGGCAGGAAGATCAGCATCAGGAATGATATATAGATGTTCTAAATATTAAAGCTTCAACAAATAATCTTGTTACCTTATATAATTATTTCTAACAAAAAGAGTTATTGTATAATAATGGTTTTACTCCAACTATTTTCCAACTAGTTTCCTGCTAAAGTTGTGGTTGATTTACGTATATTGATATCAAGAATGTATCTCATTTAAAATTTAAATTATTCTAAATTGGTTATAAGATTTTTTTAAATCTTTACTCAATAATATTAAACTGATAAAAAATACATAGCAATACTAACAATCCCTATAAACTCTTAAAAAATCTAAAACAATTGTTTTATGAATAGTCAGTAGTTAATTTATCGTTAGTCCGATGTTTTGCAACTGACAGTAGAGTTTTAATATTTTTTTACGATAAGTTAAAATACTCTATGACCTTCGCGACGCAACCAACGGCTTTTGCACGTCAAAACGCTGACGGATATCACGGATTTTATTTCCGTCCCGAATCTGGGCCTTTATGTAAAATATATATTTACTTACAATCGAAAAGTATAAAAGTAGTTGTAGTAAAATTGTAAAGTATAAACATTAGTTGTCTAGTACCCTATAACTCAAACGTTATATTGCTTACTTTGAGACCAGATCGCGTTGTGGGAACTTTCAGCAACCGATACGAATACTTAAAGAAATATTATTCGTTTTTATCATAAGCCGGAAGATGCCCACTGCTGGACAAAGGCCTCCCCCAAAGATCTCCACGATGATCGGTCCTATCATAATAACTACTCTTAATTGTATTACCCAGAAACCGTGTTTTATATATTACACCTATAAATAACATTGTCTATAACATACACATATCAAAGACACTTAGTCGGTTAACATAATTAAAATACACCCCACTGACTAAACTCAGTAAATTTATAGTGACGTTCGTGCAAGCTTTATTTGATCCTCACTTAGTAAAGTAGATATTTGGTTTTATGTTTTCGTGTATAAATTTAATTTGGCATTCTTTGATATAATATTTATAGTGCTGGCTTGACGTCGTAAAGGGTGACATGCGTGCTAATGGGCTCACTACCAGAGATGCTGAAGACCGTGCGAAGTGGAGTAGAAAAAGTCGGAAAGCGGACCCCGGGCACCGAAACAGAAGTTTGGGTTGCAACCGGAACGAACGCTGAGATGATGATGATTCCTTGATATAATGTTTCCTGTAGAAATTACCTAGCATTAAATGAGTGATTTATATAATAAAAGTTTCATATTCAAACATTTTAATAATTGTGAGAAATTAAATATTCATATCTGTGTGATGTTGTTATAAGAATGGGGGCTAGGGTGTCCATTATTTTAGAAAACAGTCGAGAAAAGCGAATAATGGAATAGCGCTTTTGCTAATTCACAGATATCAAAGGATATGAATTACTCGATTTTCGACTTTTGATATCTGCTGATCAGATACTAATCAAACCGCGTAAAAACACATATGACTCCACCCCATTTAATTTCCTTTCTCTTTTTCATAGATTTGTTTTCTTCTTTGTCACCATTTTAGTCTCATTTAAGCCGCGACCTTCGACGATCAGCCAATTTCGTCTCCAACAATCTCAGTAGCTGATTTCGTGGTTTAAATCCGTCCGTCCTTATTTCTCATTTATATTAATGACATTTGCGAACTTCCCTTAAGCAAGTGTGAAATAATAACCTATGCAGACGACATTGCTCTTCTCGTATCCGGCAGTAGCTGGAATGAATTACTATCTAATTCACAATCTGCACTGTCAACGGTTTCTACGTGGTTACATCAAAATCTTCTTGCTGTTAACATCTCAAAATCTAAATTTATAGTATTTTCTCTTAACTCATTAACAAAGCCGCCTGTATCATATGCCCTTCAGGTAGATTTTTTTAAATTCAAAGCTGTAGATCTTTTTATCTATACTACTATTATAAAGAGGAAAGATTTGATTGTTTGTTTGTTTGTTTGTTTGTTTGTTTGCTTTGAATAGGCTCCGAAACTACTGACCCGATTTAAAAAATTCTTTCATTGTTGGGAAGCTACACTATCCCCGGGTGACATAGGCTATATTATATTTTCAAAAAAATTAGGGATCCTTACTAAAACTCCAATAATGTAACCCAAAGTGTAAAAAAATTACCTAAAATATTATTTAAATCGCGTGCGTTGCGAAAACTATTGATGATAGAATAAAATAATGTACTACAACTTTGCAGAACACATCATTATTTACAAAAAATGTCGCGACAGCATATGTCTAACTATTATAGTTATGCCACAATAAGTGTTCTTTTATTTTAAAATTTTAATTGAAATGCCGCCCCTAGAAAAGGCTCTTTATTTGGATCTTGGTATTAATCCTTATCAAAATAAATTACTTCATATTCAAAACTGTTTCAATACCTTAATATAACTTTTTGAATTATTCAATTCGGATATTCCATTCGAAAGATATCACGAGTTTAAAAATGTAAGTCTTAGAAAAATGTTGCGTGGTAGCCGCTCACCCTGTTCGGCTAGCTAGGGAGCACCTTATGCAATGTAGGCGTGCGTCACTGGGGTTTTTACAAAAATTAGAATACTTATTAAAAAATAACGAGAAATAAATAAAAAGTAATAACAAAAAAAAATCATTAAAATGAAAGCTCATAGAAATAATAATATTCAAACTTTCTTTATAATTTTATTTTTTTAGTAACCTGACGCAAATAGAAGGGTTTGCCCTCAGGGGCGCTCCTCTGTCCGAGGAGTGCACGGGTGTGCGTACCCGAGGTGCCCGAGCATCCGTAGCTTCACTCCCCTCTCCGTTCGAGGCGACAGAGTCCTACCTTTTTTCCGTCTACCTCTTACATCCTTTCCAACTTAGCTCTGTTCGTGGCGTGGTCCCCGGTGGAATGGTTGCGAATACTGATTGGGGTCCCGGGTTCTACCCTGGAACCTGATTTGGTAGTCGAAACCATGCCTATTTCGACTGCGCCTGCACAGAGAGTGTTCCCGGGGCGGGAATTGCATCCTCGCTGTCGGTTGGTCTTGCTGGGCCGGCTACGACGTCAGGCGACTCTGCTTTTTCTGGAGTGTCGTCTGGTAGTCGTACCCACGCCTGACTAGCACGCGACGGGGATGCCAGTCCCGTCCGGAATTGGCCGTGGACCTGTCGCTCCCGGTCCTGGTTCTGTCCATGGTCGGGGGTGATCCTGGATGGACGGCCGTCGCCTCCTTTTGCGAGGCAGTAGTGTCTGCAAGGGAGGCGGCGGAACGGGAGCGGGAGTCCGCCACCGCACTCCCCTCCCTCCAACGTAGGCCGCGTCGTCGGCGCCGGAGGGCGGGCAACGATCTCCGGCCGCCGTAGAAAGCGGCCGCGGGCGGCCCCTCGGGGGAGGATCCGCCACCCGCACTATTGCCGCGAGGGAGAAGGCCGCGTGCTGTTCCGCAGCCCCCTCAACTCCTAGAGTTGTTACAAGAGAGTGCCGGGGGGACGAAACCCTGACCCCCTGGCGCCAGCACTTTAGAAGGGGCCCGCTTTAAGACAAAGCGTGGGCCGACGCCGGCCCGGGCCACGAGATCGGCAGGCCATATATCCGTGGGCCCGGGCGTAGGCGATAGGAGAACAGGGGGGTTTTTTAGTGGTTGTCGGATGGTCGAACATCTTTTCCGGAGTCCCTTATATTCCTCGGTCCCCCCGGGCCGGGGGAACCCGTCAAGAGAGGTTTAATTTTTAATTTTTTGTTAAATACCCATGCGAAGCTGGGACGGGCTGCTAGTACTTAACATAAAAATGTTTCGCTGATCACTAAACCCGTTACATTCAAAGGTTTCATTTTCAAGCCCGGAAATCACTATAAAGGAAGAAAATCACTTTTTCACACACAATCACAGGAAGAAAATCACTTTTCTTCCTGTCCTTATCCCACATTATATGGGGTCTGCACCAACGTGTTCTTTTTTCTACTCTCCTCTGTTAGCCGTCATCTCAACATTCACACCCTTTTTCGCCATATCGTCTTTTACGCAATCCATCCATCTTTGGTCTATCCTCCTGCATCCGTCCACTCTCTATAATTTTTCTTCTAATATGACATCACTGTAGAGTCCTGTTACAGCGAAAATAAATGCACTTCTTTGTCGGTGCACATCAGTAAAATTTCTGATGACCAACTTTATAGTAATATCTCTATTTTCAAATATTTTTTATTTGTTTCTCATTTAAAATTATTTAGTTACTTAATATAGTTATGAAGCTATTCCATTTAATCAGTGCGAAAAAAAATTAATGAGAAAAATACTCCAAATTCCTTCCCACATGTATTTATATAATAATTTTGTATTCTGAACGAAATTTACGAGCGCATAAGATACCTTTAACGTTATTTATTATCAAGAAATTGCTCTCCAGGTCTATAAGGAGAGGTTAAAGCGAAATTTGGTAAAAATATAACATAATACTTTTAAAATATTGCCCGGATTGAAAAGGCTTGTACAAATTGTGTTAGTTGATTATTATTTATGAAATTTAAGTTGTTTTAAGTGGACTTGCTAAAACATAGAACGTGGGATTATACAGTGAGCATATACATGCACATAAACGTTGCAAATAGATCCGAAACTTCATGAATCTGTCATCATGTTTATTTTAACTATTATGTGTTTTAACTATTAAAGAACTCACAGACATCGATTCCCTTGACTACGTTAATACGTTACATATAATATTATGCTAGTAGATTCGTTCTCGTGTTCGTTTCAGTTTATGACGTATTTTAACCAAAATATAACATTTCTGTTTAACAAAAGTTAATAACTGTGTATTTAAATATTTACGTCTAATCGCCTGCTAGGTAACGGAGTTCGATTCCCGTTTTAATTTTGGGTTTTTATTTTACACACTAAAAATGTATAAATAGTATATCAGTTTTACCGTATAGTACTAATAAAAGAAGTGCTCTGCTGCTTATTTTGGGATTAGTTGTCGCTTTGTGAATTATTGCCTTATATTTTTTTAAATGTGGTATCCTCAACTGTCGCAGTAGCTGCCTAAAAATAAGATAATCAGTCAAAACATCTAGATATTAAAATACTGCAGAAACTTTCCTCTCTACTTCATTTTAATAAAACATTGTGATCAGATAGACTAAGCGCTGAATTCTATATTAAATCTGGATGTACAGAGGCTCAGTCGAGATAAGCCGCTACTTTAATAAATACCTACAACAATGATGTGAATCATGCTTTGTCTTCATGAATATGCTTTTGTACTTAACATTGTTGAGATCTAATCATTCCTTAAATATTTTAAAGGAATATGTTACATAGAACGTTAAAATTATGAGGTGTTACCTTACATGAAATATTTTTGCTAAATGTTCAATATAAACAAAATGAAAGGAAAAATAAAAAGGTCATCTACGTCTTATAAGACTTTTGCAAATAGACTACCTCAGACAGAAATGAAAATATAGGTCATACCTATTTAAAATTCCTTTTGACTAGAAGCCGTCAACAAAAGGCCTCTTTACACTAAAGTAAATCTTATTTCAGCGACTTGAAATTTTATTAAAATTGCAACCAAATTTGGCTCTACTTATTTTCAGCTTCAAGAGGCTTCCTGGTAATCCGTTGTAATCAATTTATGTTGTTGGACAGTACTAACTAGTATTCCAAGTATTTCCTCGTCTATGAGTTGGCTCTCAGTGTAGTTGAAGTTGGGAGTTCTACCACCCTTCAATTAATTAATCATATTAAAGTTGCTTTACTAAGTTGTATCTTCATGTTACATGCAAATTTATGGTTCACTGTGAACTTATATTTAATTAACTATCTGCTTTTACATATAACGTGTGTAATATGAGAGAATTCCACCTGTAATTTAAAAATATTTTATGCACGCTCCTAAAATAATTTACTACGAATTAAAGCCAATATTTTGAAATATAAAACAATAAATTCTACATAAATCATCAAATATAACTAGATGTTAATATAAAATTTTATGTCTTTTGTTTCGCTTAATTTATGTTCAAGTATTCAAAACTTCGTTGAAGGACTATAATTTTGAAAATTAAATTTAGAGGAGTCTATTTTATATTCTGACATTGTAAATAATTTGCAATACTCAAAATCATTCTGTTTGACCCCAAATATATAAAATAAATTTTAAACATTATATCCTTCTTTGGAAAGTAATATTTTGATGTAACTGATAGCTATTGCTAGTTTAGTCTATTTACTTGGTTTACGAACCCTGCCTAACGATAATGTCCATAAGAATTTAATATAATGCTCGTCTATTTGAATGGGCAAACGGGTTTCCTTGAAATATTGTGTCATTCATAGAATCTCTGCGTGTGCGATATGTGAATTATGCTAATACGAATAATATTACTAGTTGTTGAATTTTGGGTATTGTTTTTATCTGTGATTTTAATATATTTTATATCCTAGTGAGTTGAAATGTTATATGGGTATATATTTAGATAATTTCTTAATTTTTAAATTCTGAATGTACAGATATGTCAAAGATTTATGATTTTAATATAACGCATCTATAGTCAACGAAAATATAGAATAAATAAAAAATAAATAAATGGTAAATTTTCTTTGTAATCGTCGCTATCTAAGTGGTTAATATCGATTGCATCCAAAATCAAAGCCCGCATAGAAAACCTTGCTTCAGATTCTTAACCGTTATTTGTACACGAGCTGGGAGTTGAAGTTGTCTTGGTGACGAAAGTACCATCTAGTACCCGATAAAATTTATTTATATCATTTTGCAAAAAATATTTTGCAGCCGCTATCCGGGTGTCAATTGATACAAACAAACAATAAAAGCCGTTCAACAATATCTTATATCAACAATATTGCACCGTTAGATCTTGGACAATATCTTTTCTTATTTTATTACTTCAACATTGTTGTGAGAATAATGGAGGGTCAATATAAGATAACAGCTGGAACTGGCTCTTGGAACACAATGTTATAACATAAACCGTATATTCGTAGTATAAACTTATTTTACCATAAGACATGCCAACACATGCTGTATTGAAAACTGTTTGAATTATTTTTTCGGTTTCAAGCATTTATTTCAAAACCTAAGGTTCACTTTTTAACCGACTTCAAAAAAAGAGGAGGTTCTCAATTCGACTGTATTTTTTTATGTTTGTTACGGCTAACACCGACTCTAAAAATAACAATAATTTTAACTACATTATATAATGTAGTAGGTACGATCTAAATATTATATGTTACGATAATATTATCGTAATATATAATATTTAGATCGTACCTACATATTGATGAGTAGAAAAAGTAAGTTGATTCTTAAGTTATAGAAGAATATGCAATTATTTTTTACTTTTTAGTGCATATTAATTTGATTTGGAAGTTTTTTGTTTGAAGGCGGTTTTTTTTAGTATTGGCAAAATTGAGTACTCTATTAATCGTGTTGTAAACTTTAACTAAATAATGTATTTACCTTATTCTTAATTATGTCAGAAACTACACAGTCATAATCTTATTATGTTATTGTTACCTCACGAAGACTGTTTATAGTTAAACAGTACTCATTCGTACTTGTAACAGCTGGAAACGTCACATCAGTTTGTTAAAAACTGTGTAATCTAAACAGACTTAGAAGCAACAACTTTCAATCCGTGCAGGGGTGGAGAAAGAATACTAACCTCTGCGGCCGGGGTCGGCCTATCGTAAAAGGCGACAAAATAACCCACTACGTTGTAGGACCCCAAGCCCGTCTGGATGGCGACCACCTTAGGTCTTAAGTATGCCGCCATAATAACTTTGTGTTATTTTCCGGCACTCACTAGTGCCGGAAAATAACACAAAGTTGGGTCACTACCCAAGTTCCTGTACCCTTATGGGACAGCAGCGTGTTCGCGATGCCGCTGGCGTTGCAAACACTCATAGGCGACGGTAACTGCTAAATTCTAAGTGGGCCGACAGACTGTTTTCTGTACTACAGCAATAAATAAAACTAGTCGTCATATAAGGACTGTAGCTTTTTGTTTTTACTTTGATTTCATACATTTTTACAAGTCATTTACTGTATTATAAAGTTTTTTTAATCAATATTATGATGATAAATGTAATTCACATAGTGTGTTCAGTAGTAATAAAGTTCAAATTTTAATTTAGAATATTACATAAATCATTTCTTTGATTGAAGGTTTGTTTTGAAGTTCCGCTTTAACCGTTTGGTCGGAAGACAATCCCACTAGAGGTTCAAATTCTCTGTAAATACGGGCTGTGGATTTGCTTATCCCGCATCCCACTTTGACAAATGGTTTCACGCTCCGACCAACATTCCAAGTTGTGTTACTCCTTAATCCCATTGATTAAAAGCTCACCATTGTGGTTCCACACAAAACACAGTTTGAATTCAGACCCGTATGGGTTAAGGTCTGGACCGGTTTCAGATTTAGGTCTAGGATTTAAAGTTACCTTGAATAAAGATTACATGTGCATAATTTAATTTGTAACCGTGGATTTGGTGAGGAAATTGTCTTGTTGTCCGTTTCACTACAATGTTTATATTTGGCGTTTTCGTGGTGAAAAATGTTTTTCTTAGTACTAGTTCCATCTTATTGATAATATTATAGAATGATGACCATATCGACAGCCATTCTGTACTATTTATTTTTTATCATAGCACTCAGCTGCCCTGTCCGGTAACTGTTGTACGTTAAATGTTCTTATTATAAAAATGCGTACTTTATAGTAACTTAAATTCTACAGCTAACTAATAACATAATATGACCTTTTTCCATCACTCGATTCCTGAATACTAATTCTCAATTCCCTGTGGCGAAAAACAAGTCTCTTAATTTCTCTCTTAATTAAGTTTTTCATTGCTTAATTACTGTCCGGACGTTTCACAGCTTTAATCCGATAAAGAATAATGATTAAAAGTTTCTTTTTCTCTTAGATCTTTTTAGGTTGAAATTTAAGTACACTCAATAAATCTTCTAAGGCCTGTTGATTTAAGTAGTAGATGTTTGTGTTTTAAAGATTATTCAGATTGTGTTTATTATTGTTCTGGAATAGCAGACGGGCTAACCCACCACTAGTAAGCAGTTAGCTTCGCCTATGGATAACTTGCTCTATCGTGAGCACTGCTAACATGCTGCCGTCCGCGTACGGGAACTGGAACCTGAGCAACTTGTCCGAACATTACACGAGGATATTATGACGGCATATCTAGAGACCACGGGTGGTCACTATTCTGGAACCCGAACACCCGGACTTTTGTCGACAATTCACCCCCGGCCGCAGAGGTCAGTATTCTTATTCCGCCCCTGCATGAAATAAAGTTTCGAAGAACATTTTAATAACATAATTATTAATATCGTTTTCTCAATTATACTGAACATATTCATGTCCCTTTTTAGTATTGAATATCTACCTATATCTACCTACCTATCAAATGTATCTCTTTCGTCTACTGAGCTTTATACATACTTGCATTATAAATATACTATTTCTTCAAATACTTGAGATTTGAAGAAAGATATTTTAAAATATTTGTTCTCGAACGCTACGCTTCGCTAGAACGGTCCGTCTGAATTTTAGATAGTAACTTTTGAAATGAAAAACGGTGGTTCGTTCTTAGAAATCTTTTCAAATACTAAATCTACTACACATTGCTGTTTCAGTGGAATTTTTATCTCACGTTATGCTGACCGGGAGTATGTTTAAGATACCCACTCGTAATATAGACAAATACACTTCGCCTGTTTTGTTAGATTGACTTGAAGTGCGACGTAACTGCACTGAGTCAAGAATGGGACCACATAAATTGGGTCTCTGAAAAATTTTTTTCTGATAAATGAAAATATCATATATAAGTTTTATAAGTAAACTATTTTTCAAAAGTTATTTCAAAATAAAAATTAATTTTTGAATCCAGTACTGAAGACACGCCGATAACTCCCGAACAAACCCGAGCGCGTGTGACGTCATAATGTTAGTTTTCACTCATTGCAGTTGATAGAAAAATAATAAATACAGTATTTTGCTCTATTTAATTTTGTTGCCATTGTTAAATATTTAAATTTATATTAAAAATGTCGAACCTAAAAAGTTATCGTTCTTGTTTTGTACCATTATGTACGAATACTACAAAAACAACTTCTGACAAAAAGTTTTTAAATGTTCCCCAAGATGACAAATGTCGAAATAAATGGTTTCAAACAGTGCACCGTGATAATCCCAAAACAAAATAATATAATAAATACTTAAATATTTTCATTTATTACATTATTTTTAACAGACTTACCTTGATGGCTTGGCACCTCGAACTTCAGCAGAATTAAACCGAACGTCATTTAAAAAAAAATTGGTTATCATAAATATATCAGCATCAGGAATATTATCACACTTTGCCTTAATAAATCCTTTATCACACATAGCTAATCGGAACCCACTAACAACTCGTATTTTAGCAATAAATTTTCAATATTATTGTCTAGTCACGTGTAGCCTTTAACGCTGTACTGTTATTGAATAGCTATAACATTATAACGTCATAACTATGGTGACCAATCATGGCGCGTTTATAGTCACGAGATTTTTATTTAAATTTCATCAATTTTTAATTGTTTATAATTAATTGAAATTAATTGAAAGTTTTTTGCATTAAATATCAATATTATTAATAATAAAATTTTAAAATACATAAAAAAATCAATAATTTTTTTTAAAAACGCAATTAACTACTAGTGTCTTTACTTCGACACAAAGGATCGCTTTTTGTTGACCCCAGATATGAATACTAGATTGGGTTTTTTTTTCAGATTCAAGAGAACTTACGAATTAACAATGAACATAGCACGTATAAAACTAATCTTAATCATGTTTATGATCTAATTCTACTAGATCATAAACTAATATTATAAATGCGAAAGTGAGTTTGTTTATTTCTTACGCTTTCACGCCTAAACCGCTGAAGGAATTTTGAGGAATTTCGGTGTAGTCACAGACTGGACCTTGCAGAAGGAAATAGGCTACTTGTTTTTAATTTATATGGCAGAACAACATTTGAAGGGTCAATTTTGATGAATTTCGGTATAGTCATAAATTGGACCTTGGAGAAGGACATAGGCTACTTTATTTTTTAATTCATATGGCAGAACAACGTTTTCCGGGTCAACTAGTAGAACGATAAAGTAAAACGAAGTTCCGAAATAAGCTTAAGATGCATAACTGGGTAATCCTAATGTAGTAACGACGACGATAAGTCTTAAAACAGCTTATTTCCGTGAGAAGGCTACAGTTATTTTAGTTGAGTTATGGAATCAAGAATAAATTTATAGCGACCAGTAAGATTTACTCTTTATTCTATTTAATATTGGGTCTGGGAAAACATTTGTTGCATTTCTTTTGTTAGTAAAATCAATGTGGTTCATAGAGTATGAATTAATTAATTATATCGAATATGCTCTAATATTATTGCCAATGTTTTACCATTTTTTATTAGATCCGTGATTTCGTCGGTGATGAATTGTGTGGTTTTTTTTTATATTGCTGTAGGAAAGCAAACAGGCTGATTGATGGCCTGTTTAGAATTTAGCAGTTACCGTTGCCTATGGGTGTTTGCAATACCAGTGGCATCGCGAACACGCTGCTGTCGCATAAGAGTACAGGAAATTTGGTCACTAATGCCGAAACACAACACAAGGTTATTATGGCGGCATACTTAAGACCAAAGGTGGGCGCCATCCAGTAGGGCTTGGAGCCCTACCACGTAGCTAGGGTGGGTTATTTTGTCGCCTTTTACGACAGGCCGATCCCGGCCGCAGAGGTTAGTATTCTTTCTCCGCTTCTGCACGGATAAGTTAGTTTTAGATATAATCAAGACACTTCAAAATTACTTTTGTTTTATAATAATAATATTTACGATATTCTTCTTTTATTTATTTACTACGTATATAATTAATGCTGTGTCATTTTTAATTAAATGGCGCATTTTACCTCGTATAATTTATTATCGTCTCGAAGATTGTTAATAATTACCTCCTTTGAGCTTACTTTGTACAAATGTTCCTTTAAATAATTAAGTTGTTTTAAAATGGTAATAAGCAACAATATTTAATAATAACATTGTTACAATATATAATAATCTTAATTATTTAGAAAATAGGTTCTCATATAAAATTTGATTATAGTTGAAAATATAATAAAAATGCATAATTGATAAAAATAAAATACATGGTAACATTATAATATATTTTAAGCCACAATGCATCCTTCTAAATTTTTCATACAAAGAATTTATAATAATAATGATGAAAGAGTAGAGAAAGAACTCAAAAAGGGAGGATACCAAATAGTCCATAGAGTGGATGATCGGTACCCAGCAAAATTTGATAAAGTTTATTCACTAGTGTTGATATTTTTCATCTTTTATTAGCTACTGCCTGTATGAAGGTCAGTAAAATTTATTTTACAATCGATACAAGTATAACCATATTTTAACTTTGAACTATTATTTTACAACCCGAACACGTATTGGCTATAAATAAGGGAATAACTAAACGTGTAGCATTAATATAATTAATGGCCAACCTCTATACATAGAAGAGATGGGGGAAATAAGGTTGAAGATATGGTTGTTTTCGTTGTATATTTGAAGCCCTTGCATCTAATGTGATTAGGAGATTGAAGAAAGAACACCGAATGGAGAAAAATAACAAATATCTTTTATAGTATCAAATCAATCTCGTTGATGTGCCATAATAGCGGTCCGCCGAGACATTTTTGTTTCGTAAAATTATATTTTTCATAATTTAGATAGAAATATCAATTATTATAGAAATGAATAAAAACTAACCCACATCGCAGTTATATTGATCAAGTATCATCATACGATCAAAATACAACCTACAATGCAATACCTACAATGTGAACGTTGTGTAATAAGATTTTTGTTGCATAACGCCGGGTTTTATTTATACGAATTCGCTCGGCCTGATTAGTCTTACCAGGAGAGCAAAATGTTAGTTGACACAATTATTTGCGAAAATGGGTGACAAAGTGGTAGAAAATGTACCAAAGATATAACTTGTACTCGTATACTAGCTAGCTATTAGTAATCAGATGTCAATATCTGAATGCGTTTGTCAATATCTGAACGTTTTTACAAGTTACGAGAAATGTCCGAGTAGACACACGAGTGAATTCCGAGTGTGTACATATAGTGCAAACAAGGTTTGCGTAGTTGAACAAGGTGGTTAATCAAGAGCAGGCTCTGATATAAGTTTTCGTGTCTTCGTGTTTAAATCGTTTAGACTACAGTTGCTCCCTGTATAAACTATACTTTTTAATAATAATAATGCAAATAGCGAACTACGGATCTTTAATATACCCAGAGGAGTGTAACCAATGTTCACGGCTAAAATAATGCTATTATTTTCTACGTAATTTACTTACGTAAAGGAGTGAATTCGTTTTGTGTCAATCTAAAGCATATCATCTCCAAATCATACATACTATATTGAATTATTCTAAATTCTAATATTTTATCTGCTTTGTATGCCAACTAAAACTACAAAAATCAGAGTTAAAATATTGCTACTTAAAAAGCGAACAGTAAAACTGTGTACAATTGCAAAAACAATAAAATCACCCGCTAATTTATAACACATTGTTAAAACTTAAGTTTCAGTTTGGACCGCAAGGCACGTTCGTCGCTTGCTGCTATTTGTTTATTTATAGGCTAAGTATTTTCTGCTCATATTTAAGCACAAATATTTAATATTTACCTTATTGCAATTATTTTAAAATTAAATATAGTATAGAATTTGTGCTGAAAGTCTAAATGCAATACTGATCATAAAGATATTGGTACCAAAATCAGATGAACTTTGTTAAATGGGCTGGTGCGACGTCTGATTTGTATAGGCTAAAGTGTGGAGTAAGACAAGGGGGGATCAGCTCACCATGTCTTTTCAACTTGTACGTCAACGCGTTGATTGAGGAGCTCAGCAGTGCCTACATTGGCTGTCACATCGACGGAGTTTGCGTCAATAATATTAGCTACGCTGATGATATGGTGCTGCTGAGCCCATCGATCGGTGCACTGAGGCAACTCATAAGTATTTGTGAACGCTACGCAGAATCTCATGGGCTCAGGTATAATGCCAAAAAGAGCGAGTTGCTGGTTTTCAAGGCTGGCTCCAAGATATGCACTTCTGTGCCAATAGTTTATGTTGGTAATACTCCTCTTAAACGTACTTCCCAGTTTAAGTATCTGGGCCACTGGCTGACCGAGGATCTAAGTGATAACCTAGATATTGAGAGAGAACGTAGGGCTTTAGCTGTCCGATGCAATATGTTGGCTCGCAGATTTGCAAGGTGTGGACGGGATGTCAAGCTGGTTTTGTTCAAGGCCTATTGCCAAACCTTCTACACCTGTAGTCTGTGGCTGAGGTACACGCGGGCGGCAATCGATGCCCTGCGAGTGCAGTATAACGACGCCCTCAGGATTTTGTTGGGGTTGCCTCGTTTTTGTAGTGCATCGATTATGTTTGCAGAAAATGCTATTGACAGCTTTCAGGCCCTCATGCGTAAACGTTGCGCAGCTACCTCAACTAGGTTCCGTGATAGCCCTCACAGTATGGTGGCAATTTTATGCAATCGGTGGGATAGCCCAATGATTCGCCACTGGGTACAGCTGCACGCACCAGTCGCGACATGGACATTTTGATCATTTTATATTTGTGTTTACTAACAATAGATTTTTAAGTTTACTTATAATTTACTAACCCACTATGGACATGATTTTGTAACTGTCTGAAATAAATAAATAAAATAAAAAAATAAATAAATATAAAGTTGAAATATTAAATTACTGTATTCATGAACTTTGGTGTTAAAATAAATTAATACTACGATAAAATACTGAAAATAACACATTATTTTATTTTAGACAATCATATTTTACTATTATTCTAAAAACAAGACTAAGAATATTTTCTATTCTGTCATAAACCTTCTATTTTTACTTAAATTTTAAATTTATAATAGACATTTCATTAAAAAAGCATAAGGTAAGAGAAAAAGTTCTAACAGTTAGCGTATTTTATATTATCTAGTCAAATAAATTCATTTTTATTCGCGAGGAAAACTGTTATCATCGGAACGTCGGAGGGAAAGCTGACGCGGGAATGTGGGGTTCGCCGCTTTACCTCCTATTGCTAGCAAATGCCAGCCAGCAGTGATCGCGGCGGTTGCCAACTAAAAGCCCTGGTCTTCACTTGAGCCTTTGTAGGAAGTTGTCGAAAATACCTAATGTAACATTTATTACAAAAAACACAAGAAATAATAAAATGTCTCGTTCTGGAGACTCTCCGTCATCATCATCATCAACTAAGCGTAGTATCCCGGTTGCAACCTAAACTTCCGTTTCGGTGCCCGGGGTCCGCTTTCTGATTCTTTCTACTCCACTTCGCACGCCCATTGGCACGCATATCACCCTTTACGACGTCAAGTCAGCACTTTTTGGGTCTACCACTCCTGCCGGGACCCGGCGGAGGCGGCATGGCCAGACATTTGTTTCCCACATAATCATCCGGTTGCCGTAAAACGTAGCCGTACCAACGGAGCCGAGACTCCTGCAATTTATCTGCAATGTCACGGACATGAAGACTGCTGTGAATGCGGGAGTTCCTAACGCCTAATGTAACATTTATTACAAAAAACACAAGAAATAATAAAATGTATTTCGTTCTAGAGACTCTCCGTAATCTATACTTTATAAAACATATTGTTTTTCAGTTTAAATGTTAAATGCCAGTTATTTCATGAATATATTTATCCATTGGGATTCATAAAACTAGATTTACCTAGATTTTTGATGATAAATCTTTTATATTCAATGTTTGTATAAAATACTGATTATTTTAAACTAATTAAATCTAGGTCATAATTTCAAAAGTCGACTCAGTACTTACCGTAAAAAGTTAAACTTTGCATTTCCATTTTCTATGTTATTAGTTATGGTAATGTATGCAAGAGTTCTAAAACGGAATCTAGAAACAGGGAAATTAGTATGATTTATGAGAAAGATTTACGATCGTCCGTGATAAGTATCATTGTTTGCGAATTTCACGTCGCATTGTAATTACAAAGGTGTCCTTATCATCGTTCGAATATACGGGTAATATTTATTTATACGTACGAAATATAAATGAAATATTTATAATAATATTTCTAGTAAATATATATATATTTTTTTATATTTATCATTGTCGATATAATTGCGCAAATAAATTTCGCTTACAAGCAGATGCACTCCGCTAAGCTTCCAAAGCTTAACTCGGGTAGGCAAGCCCTTTGGTATGACGGATCCGGTAGTCATCCTCTTGAAAACCAAATTAAGTCAAATCTGTTATAATATTTTTTCTTGTTTGGATTATCTCGGCACAAAAAACAGAAATATTAGATATGGGCGTTGACACTAACGACACCAGTAGATCCAGTCCCAACATTGAAAAGCCCTAGCTAGCTTCAATCTAAAAGGTTTCGATGGACACGTAAATTATATATGATGAAAACTTATGTATTTGGAACATTTATTTTCCCGTTCATTACCTTTATAAACTTACTAGCAGCCCGTCCCAGCTTCGCACGGGTATTTAACAAAAAATTAAAAATTAAACCCTTCTATTTTTTTCGGTCTCGGGGAAAAACCTCTCTTGACGGGGGGACCGAGGGATATAAGGGACTCCGGAAAAGATGTTCGACCATCCGACTACCCACTAAAAAACCCCGCTGTTCTCCTATCGCCTACGCCCGGGCCCACGGATATATGGCCTGCCGATCTCGTGGCCCGGGACCGGCGCCGGCCCACGCTTTGTCTTAAAGCGGGCCCCTTCTAAAGTGCTGGCGCCAGGGGGTCAGGGTTTGGTCCCCCCAGCGCTCTCTTGTAACAACTCTAGGAGTTGAGGGGGGCTGCGGAACAGCACGCGGCCTTCTCCCTCGCGGCAATAGTGCGGGCGGTGGATCCTCCCCCGAGGGGCAGCCCGCGGCCGCTTTCTACGGCGGCCGGAGATCGTTGCCCGCCCTCCGGCGCCGACGACGCGGCCTACGTTGGCGGGAGGGGAGTGCGGTGGCGGACTCCCGCTCCCGTTCCGCCGCCTCCCTTGCAGACACTACTGCCTCGCAAAAGGAGGCAACGGCCGTCCATCCAGGATCGCCCCCGACCATGGACAGAACCAGGGCCGGGAGTGATAGGTCCGCGGCCAATTCCGGACGGGACTCGAATCCACGTCGCGTGCTAGTCAGGCGTGAGTACGACTACCAGACGACACTCCAGAAAAAGCAGAGTCGCCTGACGTCGTAGTCGGCCCAGCAAGACCAACCGACAGCGAGGATGGAATTCCCGCCCCGGGAACACTCTCTGTGCAGGCGCAGTCGAAATAGGCATGGTTTCGACTACCAAATCAGGTCCCAGGGTAGAACCCGGGACCCCGATCAGTATTCGCAACCATCCCACCGGGGACCACGCCACGAACAGAGAACTAAGTTGGAAAGGATGTAAGAGGTAGACGGAAAGAAAGGTAGGACTCTGTCGCCTCGAACGGAGAGGGGAGTGAAGCGACGGATGCTCGGGCACCTCGGGTACGCACACCCGTGCACTCCTCGGACAGAGGAGCGCCCCTGGGGGC
The DNA here is from genome assembly GCA_963693495.1 of Malacosoma neustria. Lineage (NCBI taxonomy): Eukaryota > Metazoa > Arthropoda > Insecta > Lepidoptera > Lasiocampidae > Malacosoma > Malacosoma neustria. The sequence continues at coordinate 15,748,441 of OY856383.1, forward strand.
AAACCCTTCTATTTGCGTCAGGTTACTAAAAAAATAAAATTATAAAGAAAGTTTGAATATTATTATTTCTATGAGTTTTTATTTTAATGATTTTTTTGTTATTACTTTTTATTTATTTTCGTTATTTTTTAATAAGTATTCTAATTTTTGTAAAAACCCCAGTGACGCACGCCTACATTGCATAAGGTGATGCCTAGCTAGCCGAACAGGGTGAGCGGCTACCACGCAACATTTTTCTAATACTTACATTTTTAAACTCGTGATATCTTTCGAATGGAATATCCGAATTGAATAATTCAAAAACTTATATAAAGGTATTGAAACAGTTTTGAATGTGAAGTAATTTATTTTGATAAGGATTAATACCAAGATCCAATTAAAGAGCCTTTTCTAGGGGCGGTATTTTAATTAAATTTTTAAAATAAAAGAATACTTATTGTGGCATAACTATAATAGTTAGACATATGCTGTCGCGACACTTTTTGTAAATAATGATATGTTCTGCAAAGTTGTAGTACATTATTTTATTCTATCATCAATAGTTTTCGCAACGCACGCGATTTAAATAATATTTTAGGTAATTTTTTTACACTTTGAGTTACATTATTGGAGTTTTAGTAAGGATCCCTAATTTTTTTGAAAATATAATATAGCCTATGTCACCCGGGGATAGTGTAGCTTCCCAACAATGAAAGAATTTTTTAAATCGGGTCAGTAGTTTCGGAGCCTATTCAAAGCAAACAAACAAACAAACAAACAAACAAACAAACAAACAAACAAACAAACAATCAAATCTTTCCTCTTTATAATAGTTATATAGATATTATATAAGACGGTAGCGTCGAGGTCCATTAAAGGATCTTGTCGATCCATCAAACTAAAACGAAACCTTTTATAAATACAGCTCAATACAAACAAAATAGATGTGGTCGGTGTACAGTTATGAAAGGAATAATTCATCATCATCATCATATTAGCCTGCTAAAGTCCACTGTTGGACATAGGCCTCTACCAAGGTATGCCACTTAGCCCGATCTGAGCTGGTCATATATGCCGAAAAACCAATAACAGTTGAAGTAAATGTGGTCTAGAGCGGAGACCACGTCTTGGTAAACGTAGTATAGGACGCCCCTTGGTAGGAAATGGATGAAAATAATTCACATCACTATTTCATTTGTATTTTCTTCGTATTTTTTACTTATCAATAAATAAAAAAATTTCTATTAGTTTTTTCTTCGACTCCCGATTCTTCCGACTCTAAATTATATTTTTTCATAATCATCGGATCCAGATGCAACTTCAATGCTGAGCACGATCCTCAGACATGAGGTACCGACTCCAGATATATATATATATATAGGTAAAGCCATTGTAAGTCAAGTACTCATTGATTGTGTAAATAAGTTTCATTGTGTTTATATAATTGGTTTACAATAAAGTGTTATCTATCTATCTATCTATCTATCTATATATATATATATATATATATATATATATATATATATATATATATATATATATATATATATATATATATATATATATATTTAGATGTACACTACTGAGTTGTGTTACAGTTTATTTAGTTTTTTAATTCTGCTGTAGAAGACGGTGTAAAATATACTACATCTATACCCTACAAATATTTCGAGGCAGCCCATTCATCAGCGACGATGACAGTTTGGTTGCCGCCCGCATGTTTATTCGGTGTCTAGTGTGCGAGACAGTGTTCCGTTTAGAGCCGTGATTGTAGCTGAAATTCGGCATATTTATCGAAATGACGAAATCTAAGGAACAGATTGCTACTATTTTCTTGCTTTTAAATTTTGTGAGACTGGCTTAAATAAACATAATATTTCATTAGATAATATTATTTGATATTGATTAATATATTATAAAACATTTAAAATTTGTGACTCAGTTTATTGATCGCTTTACACTTAAAGAATTTAATGTAAATCACATGTATATTTTTTTTTGTAGTTTTAATAATATTAACTACATAGACGATTCTCGATCTACATCGTTATACGAATAACCGGAAATTCGTGTATTCTGAGATTATGTACGCACAACTGGGCTTTCGTGTGCTTCGTCTCGGTGGTCTTCACTAAATCACGGATGTTATGTATTACATCCCTTTTTAGGTATTAGATATGTTTTTCTTGGAAAAATTTAGTATTATTTGTATGATTTTATTAGTCTTGACCATTTCATTAAATCGAGTTGGTAAGAATTATTTTTGAGATAGTTCGCTTTTTATTCCGTATCCAATTTACTTTGATTTAGGTCCCTATGAATTATCCTGGATATTTATTTAATGGATTTTTTTGTAACTTTTACATGTGATTATTATAACTTAGATATAAATATTATACTTAAATATTACATGATACAAAACGTAATTAATCAATCGCAAAACTCTCAATGAAGCTTTTTTAATACGAAATGTCATTTTTCTAACGCCATCTAGTGCGACCCGATCGGACTTCTACAGCGCGAGATACGTATTACTAAAGCCATCTATTGGAAAAATAATGGATTTATTCTTACTACACCTATTATCTTACATTATTTGATACTTACGTATTCTTTTTTTATTGCTGTAGGACAGCAGACAGGCTGACGGCCCGCTTAGAATTTAGCAGTTACCGTCGCCTATGGTTCTTTGCAATGCCAGTGGCATCGCGAACACGCTGCTGTCCCATAAAGGTACAGGCATTTGGGTCACTAATACCACAAAACACAAAGTTATTATGGCGGCATACTTAAGTCCAAAAGTGACCGCCATCCAGACGGGCTTGGGGTCCTACCACGTAGCTCTAGGGTGGGTTGTTTTGTCGTATTTTACGATAGGCCAACCCCGGCCGCAGAGGTCAGTATTCTTTCTTCGTCCCTGCACGGATAAGAATTCCTGATAAAGCTCGTTGCTGCGAATTTCGGCGTATTTAACGTCATTGTAGAGTAAAAATCTGGTTATTATAATACAATTGCTTAGTATTATATATAAAACTAAAAAAAACATGTGTGTGAATGATGACATATATATATATATATATATATATATATATATATATATATATATATATATATATATATATATATATATATATATATATATATATATATATATATATATATATATATATATATATATATATATATATATATAACAACATAAATCAAGAATCCATTAATCAATAGAAATAAACTTATTTATCTTCGTTGAGTGTTGAGTGTGAAATGAAAAGATTCTGTATTGCGTACGTCAGTTCTAGCAGCAAATTCATACATCAATTCACTAAGTGTTCAGGTTTCAAGCGTCGGCGCTTCATAAATAACTGCCTACAAAGGCATAGATGTGTGGATGAAGTGAAGGCAGCCATCAAACATGTATATATACTCTGTACTGAACTGGTATCGAACTGTATATTTGTATCAAACGACACTTCGGGGTCAATGCAATCAAAGTTTTGTTATTTACCTTTTGCCTTCATAATCAGGACTGATCTACAAATCGCGTGATTGATGCTGGTTTCTATGTTCCTAATCATGATAAGTTACAGGGTTTAGTAGATTTCTTTATTCTTACAGAGTTTTTTTTTTCGATCATTCTTCTTTTTTATTAATCGGATAATTGAATAACATTATTTTCCTCGTTGTTATGCGTTGTTATGCATTCGAGACATGAATATTACCGCACTACAAACCACAAAATTGAATATATATTATGGTGGTAAGAGAAATTGAAAATATACTCCACGTATGTATAAATTTATCCATCAGAATAACTCAAAGAATTCTAATATAAACTATATTATATGTTGGGGATGTCAATGGAAATGTCAAAGATAATTAACGTGATCACTGACCTTTTTATAAAAAAAAATATTAGCTATTGGTTTACAGTGAATTGATACGAATAAACAATTTGTGCAAACTATAATAATATTTACTAATACACTTAATATATCATCGCTTAATATGTCATATGACATTTAGGGTAAAGGTTGAGTTTGGGTTATTAAATCGTACGAACAGAACGAAGGTCATACTAGTTTGCAAATGAATGGTTTGTATAGGTAATAATATCAACAAAGCAGTGAATTGTAAATTGTAATCCATCTGGTAGCTCAATGGAATATTATACTTTGTGACGAATCTAGAAGGTTCGAATCCCACAGTGACATTTACCGCGGAGGCGGTTTTACTCGCCTAATATTGATATTATACCATAATTGCCATGTATCGACAGTGATGGAAACATCGTGGGGAAAACTGCATCCCGCCAATCCGCCTTGGACAAGCCTGGCGGGTATAGAGGCAAAGGACCGCCTCTTTGGGCATGTCCGAGCGCAGCGTCCATCGCTATGGTGTTATTATAACTATAATATAGACTGATTTAGTGCACTGTTACGTTTACCGGAAGTACGTCTCTTAAATATGATACTCTGTAGTGAGCTCGCGCTACCTAGATTATGTTATCTGTTCTTCTGGTACAAAGGATTATTTTGTATTTTTATTCTATTTATTGACTAATTACTGTTGTTCACCAGCTTTCTTCAGTTATATCAATTTGAGGTGGCGCCTTTACACTGTCTTTAACTTTGTGTAAAATAATCGAACAATTGAAATTGAATCTGTCGTAAAATCATTTTATTGGTCGAATGAATTACGTATGAAGTCGTGTAGATAAAAATTGCCTTATTTGTCGTTTAGCACTACCTAATGATTCCATGTATGTATTAAAATTGTACACTTTTGTTTAACATGTATACTGTCGTACGTACGTCGTACTGTCGTCGAAGCACTTGATATTCATTTAATTATATATAATTATATTTTATGATTCAGAAACAACCATTGTTAACTAAATAATATACCTAAATTTGGTAGTAATTTGAACACAACGCTAGTCAGATTGGACCCGTATCGTGTAGTCACTCTAGATGAATTCGTCCATCCACGATTTGATGACTGAATATCGCTTTGTGCCGGCGCTTTGGCGCTACAGCTTTTCACATTTTGGAATACCTGCGGGGGTCCTGGATTCGATTACCGGTTTAAGTGCTTATGTACTTATTTACAAAAAAATATATAAGTTACTTGGTACCCATATCACTACCGCCCTACTTTGCGAACATACATATAATGCTATACGAAAAAAGACCCATATTTATGTGTTTTTAAACAACAACGAAAGTCTCAGTGTTCTAAATAGTATGTATATACGTATGTAATACAAGAATGAATACAGTTTACTCAATAGAAACGAAAATATACGCATTTCAGTTAGCTGTACACTACAAAAGTGTTGCATAATATACTTGATTTTTGTCGTTATTTATTTATCTCCCGAGATCAGTTCCTTTATTTTCATTTAAAGATTAGAAACACACACATAATTATATATATATATATATATATATATATATATATATATATATATATATATATATATATATATATATATATATATATATATATATATATATATATATATATATATGTAAAGAGAATATCATCTCTTTAATGTTATTGTATTATGGTTAGGTTGTGTAACCAGGACATAATCCCTTTTGATTTAACGCGCTTAATGTCATGTGTCATAGAAGTGTGACACATGACATTTGCCTACAAAAAAGTAAACAATATTTACGTTATTACGTTGATTTAAATAATTTAATTAATAGATAGAAAAGCAAGAGTTATGAGAGACGAGTAATCAACTTTAATTGTCGTTTCTGTTATTTTTACAGAAACAAATTTGTTTGATTTATTCGGACCATCCAGACTGAAACAAATAAATAATATTATAAAACGACAATTTTCGTCACAAAATGAAATTGCAATTCGAGTTCAGAGCTGTGGCTTCTCCAAAGGACTGTAAAACTACAGTAGTAGCTGTAACCTCAATTGTCACAGAACAAGGGGAAAAATATGTTATACCAGATGACCTCATGTATGCAGATTATCATGAAGAGTTGACAAAGACGGAGACTTTCAAAAAGGTAAAAAATTCATTAGGAAAAAGGCATGATGAGTTAAAAATATGGATAAAAATTTCAAAAGAATTAGAAAAGATATATTTAGATGATGAAGGAAATATCCAGTTTGGAGGGAAATATTTAAAACAAACACTTCAAGAGAATATTAAAGACTAGCAGCCCGTCCCAGCTTCGCACGGGTATTTAACAAAAAATTAAAAATTAAACCCTTCTATTTTTTTCGGTCTCGGGGAAAAACCTCTCTTGACGGGGGGACCGAGGGATATAAGGGACTCCGGAAAATATGTTCGACCATCCGACTACCCACTAAAAAACACCGTTGTTCTCCTATCGCCTACGCCCGGGCCCACGGATATATGGCCTGCCGATCTCGTGGCCCGGGCCGGCGCCGGCCCACGCTTTATCTTAAAGCGGGCCCCTTCTAAAGTGCTGGCGCCAGGGGGTCAGGGTTTCGTCCCCCCAGCGCTCTCTTGTAACAACTCTAGGAGTTGAGGGGGGCTGCGGAACAGCACGCGGCCTTCTCCCTCGCGGCAATAGTGCGGGCGGTGGATCCTGCCCCGAGGGGTCGCCCGCGGCCGCTTTCTACGGCGGCCGGAGATCGTTGCCCGCCCTCCGGCGCCGACGACGCGGTCTACGTTGGCGGGAGGGGAGTGCGGTGGCGGACTCCCGCTCCCGTTCCGCCGCCTCCCTTGCAGACACTACTGCCTCGCAAAAGGAGGCAACGGCCGTCCATCCAGGATCGCCCCCGACCATGGACAGAACCAGGGCCGGGAGCGACAGGTCCGCGGCCAATTCCGGACGGGACTCACGTCCCCGTCGCGGGCTAGTCAGGCGTGGGTACGACTACCAGACGACACTCCAGAAAAAGCAGAGTCGCCTGACGTCGTAGTCGGTCCAGCAAGACCAACCGACAGCGAGGATGGAATTCCCGCCCCGGGAACACTCTCTGTGCAGGCGCAGTCGAAATAGGCATGGTTTCGACTACCAAATCAGGTCCGAGGGTAGAACCCGGGACCCCAATCAGTATTCGCAACCATCCCACCGGGGACCACGCCACGAACAGAGAACTAAGTTGGAAAGGATGTAAGAGGTAGACGGAAAGAAAGGTAGGACTCTGTCGCCTCGAACGGAGAGGGGAGTGAAGCGACGGATGCTCGGGCACCTCGGGTACGCACACCCGTGCACTCCTCGGACAGAGGAGCGCCCCTGAGGGCAAACCCTTCTATTTGCGTCAGGTTACTAAAAAAATAAAATTATAAAGAAAGTTTGAATATTATTATTTCTATGAGTTTTTATTTTAATGATTTTTTTATTATTACTTTTTATTTATTTTCGTTATTTTTTAATAAGTATTCTAATTTTTGTAAAAACCCCAGTGACGCACGCCTACATTGCATAAGGTGATGCCTAGCTAGCCGAACAGGGTGAGCGGCTACCACGCAACATTTTTCTAATACTTACATTTTTAAACTCGTGATATCTTTCGAATGGAATATCCGAATTGAATAAATCAAAAAGTTATATAAAGGTATTGAAACAGTTTTGAATATGAAGTAATTTATTTTGATAAGGATTAATACCAAGATCCAATTAAAGAGCCTTTTCTAGGGGCGGCATTTTAATTAAATTTTTAAAATAAAAGAATACTTATTGTGGCATAACTATAATAGTTAGACATATGCTGTCGCGACACTTTTTGTAAATAATGATGTGTTCTGCAAAGTTGTAGTACATTATTTTATTCTATCATCAATAGTTTTCGCAACGCACGCGATTTAAATAATATTTTAGGTAATTTTTTTACACTTTGAGTTACATTATTGGAGTTTTAGTAAGGATCCCTAATTTTTTTGAAAATATAATATAGCCTATGTCACCCGGGGATAGTGTAGCTTCCCAACAATGAAAGAATTTTTTAAATCGGGTCAGTAGTTTCGGAGCCTATTCAAAGCAAACAAACAAACAAACAAACAAACAAACAAACAAACAATCAAATCTTTCCTCTTTATAATAGTAGTATAGAAAACTCGAGCTTGGAAAAAATATTAGAAAAATTAATTGAAAAATCAGAAAAACACGAAGAAGAAAAAAACTTAAAACATATTGTAGATAAATTTGTATTAGAAAAATTTAATTATAAAACATCTAATGTTAGACAATGGTTACATATATTCGAAAAAGAGTGTGGAAGCACTAGATCAACAAAAAAATATATTCATTTACTTGTTGATCATTTCACGAGATATGCGTTCATTTCAACATCAAGAACTCAAAACGCCGCTGATTTTATAAAACTAATTCAAACTGTGTTAGACATAGAAAACATCGGAACAATCTTAACGGACCAATATCCTGGAATAAATTCGAAAGAATTTAAAGATTATTTAAAAAATAAAGGAGTGCAATTAATTTTTACTGCAATAAATGCACCATTTTCTAATGGTCTGAATGAAAGACTGAATCAGACATTAGTAAATAAAATAAGATGTAAAATAAACGAAGAGAAAAAGAATAGAGCATGGACATCGATAGCGAGAGAATGTGTGAATAAGTATAATATACTAGAACATACAATAACGGGATTTACACCAGAGTATCTATTATATGGCACAGACACCAGTAACATACCAGAAGAGTTAAAAAGAAAGAAAAACGGAGAAGACTGGATAAGAGATAAGAAATTAGCATTAGAAAGAACACAGAGATCACATAAGTATAACGAAAGTTTATTTAATAGAAACAGAAGACACCATGAATTCAACGAAGGAGATATGGTATTCATAGAGAATGGAAACAAACTCAATAGGAAAAAGCTAGAAGAACTAAGAATCGGCCCATATATAATAGAAGAAAAAATTTCAAACTCAATTTATAAAATAAAAACTGGAAAAAGAAATCAAGACACGAGTCTATTCCACGTGACAAAACTAATTCCAATGTTTGAAGTTGAAGCTGATTGAAAAATTATGCAATTTTCATATCGTGGAGGGGAGATGTAAAGAGAATATCATCTCTTTAATGTTATTGTATTATGGTTAGGTTGTGTAACCAGGACATAATCCCTTTTGATTTAACGCGCTTAATGTCATGTGTCATAGAAGTGTGACACATGACATTTGCCTACAAAAAAGTAAACAATATTTACGTTATTACGTTGATTTAAATAATTTAATTAATAGATAGAAAAGCAAGAGTTATGAGAGACGAGTAATCAACTTTAATTGTCGTTTCTGTTATTTTTACAGAAACAAATTTGTTTGATTTATTCGGACCATCCAGACTGAAACAAATAAATAATATTATATATATATACCTAGTCAGGTCATAAGTATTGTCACACAGTAAAAACTTTTCTTTTAGAAAGCTGGCCACAAAAAAGTTTATTGAATTCGAATTTCGAATTGTTCATGAAAATAAAAATGTATACTTTTAGAATTTTACTCATTTTTAAACATGGAGTGGACGCTTAAAGAAGACCGTGTTGCAGTTATTGCGTTGCATCGTTGCGGTTACGCGCCAATTCAAATTTTTAACATACTGAAAAATTTGAATATAACCAAAAGATTCGTTTATCGTACCATCAAACGATACAATGAAGACTCTAGTGTAGATGACAGGTCAAGAAGTGGTCGCCCTCGGTCTGTTAGGACTCCAGCAGTGATAAAAGCTGTGAAGGCACGAATTCAAAGAAATCCCAAACGTAAGCAGAAACTGTTGGCCCTTCAGATGGGGTTAAGCAGAACCACGGTGAAAAGGGTGTTAAATGAAGACTTAGGGCTTCGGGCATAACGAAGAAAAACAGGACATCGTTTGAATGCTCGTCTAATGGACCTGAGACTGAAGAGATGCCGCGCTTTGTTGAAGCGGTACGCGGGAAAAAAATATCGGGAAATTCTTTTTTCGGATGAAAAAATGTTTACCGTAGAAGAGAGCTACAACAAACAAAATGATAAGGTGTATGCACACAGTAGTGAAGAAGCGAGCAACCGTATTCCGCGTGTCCAACGAGGTCATTTTCCATCCTCGCTCATGGTATGGTTGGGAGTTTCTTATTGGGGCTTAACAGAGGTACATTTTTGTGAGAAAGGTGTAAAAACGAATGCTGTTGTGTATCAAAATACAGTCCTGACGAACCTTGTGGAACCTGTTTCTCATACCATGTTCAATAACAGGCACTGGGTATTCCAACAAGATTCGGCGCCAGCTCATAGAGCGAAGAGCACACAAGACTGGCTGGCGGCGCGTGAAATCGACTTCATCCGGCACGAAGACTGGCCCTCCTCCAGTCCAGATTTGAATCCGTTAGATTACAAGATATGGCAACACTTGGAGGAAAAGGCGTGCTCAAAGCCTCATCCCAATTTGGAGTCACTCAAGACATCCTTGATTAAGGCAGCCGCCGATATTGACATGGACCTCGTTCGTGCTGCGATAGACGACTGGCCGCGCAGATTGAAGGCTTGTATTCAAAATCACGGAGGTCATTTTGAATAAACTTTAATGTCATAAGAATCTATGTTTTGTTAAGTTCATTTTGGTATATGAATGGTTACATAATGAATAAACTTGTTACAATTATTTTACATTAAACATGTGACAGAATTTATGACCTGACTAGGTATATATATATATATATATATATATATATATATATATATATATATATATATATATATATATATATATATATATATATATATATATATATATATATATATATATATATATATATCTAATATATAAAATTCTCGTGTCACAGTTTTCGTTGCCATACTCCTCCGAAACGGCTTGACCGATTTTGATGAAATTTTTTGTGCTTATCCGGTATCTATGAGAATCGGCCAACATCTATTTTTCATCCCCCTAAATGTTAGGGATAGTCCACCCCTAAATTTTTTTTTAATTTTTTGACATTTTATTATTTATATGGCAGAACAACGTTTGCCGGGTCAGTATATATATATCCAAAATATTTAAATGTCACGTTTCATATTTATAATAAAATCATCAATACCAATCGATCAGAGCAACCCTTCCTTTAATTTCGTCCTTGAGTAGGTTGCCTACTAAACCGACAAATCGATGTTCCGAAAAAGCTGGGATGAACCCTCTTCGTAGGTCACTTCGATCAGACTACGTGAGTTATTCCTTGCTTTTACTCACTATATATCATAAAATTATACACAGTTTTAGTGATTTGAGATAGAATGTATTTTGCATTAAAATGATTAAATACTTTAGTTGTTTATTAAAAAGAATATCGTTTCATCTGATAATAAATATTGCACCCGAATAACCTTTTTCATATTTGGTTAGCCAAACATAATAACAAACAAAAATTGCAAAATATATATATATATATATATATATATATATATATATATATATATATATATATATATATATATATATATATATATATAAATTACTTTTTGATCATTTAAACCTGGTTCTTCTCTCTAATAATAACTAGAACAGACGTAGACCGGGCAGAGCTGGGGGCAGCGATGTTGCGGCTGAAGGCCAAGAACACCGCCCCCGGCCTCGACGGCATACCGGGGCGTGCGTGGGTTCTGTCCCACGACGTCCTGGAGCCCCGACTATTGAGGCTCTTCGACGCGTGTCTGCGATCGGGCCAGTTTCCCCGCAGATGGAAGACGGGGAGGCTGGTCCTGATCGCGAAGGAGGGGCGCCCGGCGGATTCACCGTCCGCCTATCGGCCCATCGTGCTGCTGGACGAGGTGGGGAAGGTCTTCGAAAGGATCCTTGCAGACCGCCTCGTCCGGCACCTAGAGACGGAGGGGCCGAACCTGGCGGACGAACAGTTCGGGTTCCGAAAGGGGCGCTCCACTATTGATGCGATCACGCGTCTGAGGAGCCAGGCGGAGGACGCGGTGGCTCGAGGCAGGGTGCTATTGGCAGTGTCACTTGACATCGCCAATGCCTTCAACACCCTGCCGTGGAGCTGCGTGCGGGAGGCGCTCAAGTACCATCGGGTGCCTCCCTACCTCCGCCGCATAGTCGAGGCATATTTGGATGATCGTGCCGTCGTCTACCCGGTCCAGGGTGGGCAAAGTCGGCGAGACGTCGTGTGCGGTGTTCCGCAGGGGTCGGTCCTGGGCCCCCTGCTGTGGAACATCGCATACGACTGGGCCCTGAGAGGGGCGCTCCTCCCCGGCGTCGGCGTCATCTGCTACGCCGACGACACGCTCGTCACAGCGCGTGGGAGGAACCCCCGCCAGGCGTGCCTTCTGGGCACGGCTGGGGTGGCGCAAACGGTGGCTAGAATCCGGCTACTCGGCCTGGAGGTGGCCTTAAACAAGACGGAGGCCCTTATATTCTACGGGCCCCGCCAGAGGCCGCCACCGGGCCTGAGCATAACGGTAGGAGGCGTCCGCATCGCCGTCGGGCCGTCCATGAATTATCTCGGACTGGTGCTCGACGGCCGATGGGACTTTGCGGCGCACTTCGAGTGCCTGGCGCCGAGGCTAGTACGGGCGGCGGCGGGACTCTCCCGTCTGCTGCCGAATATCGGCGGGCCGGGCGCAGTGTGCCGCAGACTCTTTGAGGGAACCGTGCGGTCGATGGCCCTTTACGGGGCCCCGATCTGGGCGGATCGCCTGACGGCCAAAACGACGGCGCTGCTTCGCAGGCCGCAGCGCGTCCTGGCCGTCAGGGCGATAAGGGGATACCGCACGGTGTCCTTCGAAGCGGCCTCCCTGCTGGCCGGATCCCCACCATGGGACCTCGAGGCCCGGGTCCTGGCGCTGTTGTACCAGTGGCGCCGGGACGCGGCCGAGCGTGGCTCTCGCCCCGCGCCTCGCGAAGTTGAGGCAAAGCGGGCGGAGCTGCGCGACGTGGTGCTCATGGTGGAGTGGAAGGAGCGCCTCGCGCACCCCAGCGCGGGCCTCGCCACCATCGAAGCGGTGAGGCCCGTCCTGGCCGAATGGTTGGAAAGGCGCCACGGCGCCCTGACCTTCCGCCTGACGCAGGTCCTCTCGGGGCACGGTTGCTTCGGGAGGTACCTGTGTCGCATAGGGCGGGAGATGACGTCAGGGTGCCACCACTGTGGCGTGGGCGACGAGGAGGACACGGTGAACCACACTGTCGCCGTGTGCCCTGCGTGGCGCGAGGAGCGCCGCGCCCTCGTCGCCCAAATCGGCGTGGACCTGTCGCTCCCGGCCCTGGTTCTGTCCATGGTCGGGGGCGATCCTGGATGGACGGCCGTCGCCTCCTTCTGCGAGGCAGTCATGTCCGCAAAGGAGGCGGCGGAGCGGGAGCGGGAGTCGACCACCACACTCCCCTCCCGCCAACGCAGGCCACGCCGGCGGCGCCGGAGGGCCAGTAATGACCTCCGGCCGCCGTAAAAAGCGGCCGCGGGCGGCTCCTCGGGGGAGGACCCGCCGCCCGCACTATTACCGCAGCAGGCTGCGTGCTGTTCCGCGGCCCCCCTCAACTCCTAGAGTTGTTAGGAGAGCGCCGGGGGGACGAAACCCTGACCCCCTGGCGCCAACACTTTAGAAGGGGCCCGCCTCAAGACAAAGGGCGGGCCGGCGCCGGCCCGGGCCACGAGATCGGCAGGCCATATATCCGTGGGCCCGGGCGTAGGCGATAGGAGAACAGCGGGGTTTTTTAGTGGGTAGTCGGATGGCCAATCATCTTTCCCGGAGTCCCACATATCCCTCGGTCCCCCCGGGCCGGGGGAACCCGTCAAGAGAGGTTTTTCCCCGAGACCAAAAAAAAAAAAAAAACTAGAACAGCCAAGCATACAACTAGAGAACAAAAGTGTGAGTAAAATGTTTTAATAACATAACTTTAAATGCCTGAAGTAAATTAGTACGAGTATCATGCTTGCTCGTTTGGCGAACTGGATTTAAAAGCGCTTCAAAGTTACAAAGTTACATACAAATCGTAAACTATCGAAGTGACTTCAGAATTCACTTCGTTTGCAATCGGATTGGGTGCTGGCTTATTTAATAAATAGTGAGTTTAAACTTGACAATTGAGTTACACAAGCGGGAAGCTGTCTGCTAACACAGCTCATCAGAATTAATACTTGCATATTGAGATAACTATATTTCAATGTTGTATTTATTGTGAAATATTAACAATGACATTTCGGCACATTTTAACAATGTACTGATAAATATACACATAATAATAATAAAATATACTGGGATAATTTACAGAGCGCTCTTTAGTACCAAAGTATCCTTACTATTAGCTTAGTATGCTCCTACATAGCAATTGTTTTATAGGTACTAGAAAATTCAATTTCGTAAATAAATACCGGTTATTCATAAACAACCAGACGCGGGGCGGGGATTGAATCCGTGACCTTCGCGGGCATACCGACGTACATCAGCCGTTATATTACGGAAGTGATACTACGGGCTCCTAGCCCGTTTGAATGGCAACCACCTCTGACCTCTAAATATGTCGCCATAATATCCTTGTGTTCATACATATTTGACATGATAACGGCAATAAGTGATCCAAGTTCCACGCGTATTCTACGTGGCTTCATAGGTGACATTATGCATTGCTGAGGATCAGCAGGTGGACTGACGGCGCACTTGATAGTAAGCATTATCCGTCGCCTATGGATGGTTGCGATGCTAGGGGCACCGCGAACACGCTGCTGTCTGTTCCAAACGGATACAGGAACCTGGATCACTAATTCCAGAACACAACATGAGGTTATTATGGCGGCATACATATAGACCAGGGGTGGCTACCATCCATATCTTACTCCGCCCCTATACGGACTGTTTGTGCTTTCGAAAATTAAATGTCACCTTATTTTTGGAATTAATAAAAATCAACGCTGTCGCTTATTTGCAGCGGAGAACTGTCAACATTGTTATTTAAACAGTGCATACATTTTAAAATCAATAAGGACGCATTTGTGTTTACAGAACGAATGTATCTCGTTGTTCATTCGCTGCATACGCCGAAGCCAATGTGTCAACGTTGTACTGGCGGTAATAAAATTTACATAACTCCGTCGACGCCAGTGCTTCGCGTGTGAACAACGGATGCTCTTAGGGCATTGCAAGTTTTATTATCGCACTTAGACTTAAGCTTTATACTGCTTTCTTATTTATAGAACAGTTAAAAGTCATGTCAATACATATCTTATGCAAGGAAAACTTAAGAGATGTTATAAAATGTTACATATATTATCCATACATTAGTATGGACCAGCTGGATGACGGAGCTTTGCTCGGTATTTTTAATTTTTTTTTATAAATTGTGTTTTTTTGGAAATTAACAATTGATTTACTTGGCCTAACCTCAAAGCAAACACTCATTGACTTCATGTTACTTAACAATGCCATCTGCTGGAATAGCTTTAGTGTTGTTGTGTCGTTAAAGCAATTTAAAAAAAATAGTATTATTATTCGCCGATAGATGTCAGGAAGAGTCACCTTTATGTTATTTTTCTTTCAATAAAAAAAAGCGAATAAAATGACATTTTCTAGAAATGATTCCTAGCTAGATCGATTTATCGCCCCCGAAACCCCCCGTATACTAAATTTCATAAAAATTGTTGGAGCCGATTCCGAGATTCCAATTACATACTACAACTCTGTATGTCTGTTACGATATAACTCCTAAACCGGTGAATCAATTGTGATGAATTTCGGTATAGAGATAGATTGTACCTTGGAAAAGAACGTAACCTACTTTTTGTCGAGAAAATAAAACTGGAAGGGGGTGAAATAGGGATGAACGTAATTAAGTTCTGTTTTTTTTTTTTAATCTATATGGCAGAACAACGTTTGCCGGGTCAGCTAGTTTTAGTATAGTATAGTTTGCTGCCTATACGAAGAATACGATCACTGTACATCTCTTTCTTAATTCATCGTAAATGAATAATCACAAGGTAAATTTAACTTCGCATCTTTTCATGACCTCACTATAATGCAAATAAGTACATATCCCACGATGCCATGCACCGTTTATTGAGTTTTTCTTCTCCTATGTGCATATTACAACATAATTGACACATGTGACGTTGACATATACATACATAAGGGTAGGAAAACATCGCGAAGGAAGCATGCATACCGGTATCACCGGTATCTACTTACCAATCCG
Organism: Malacosoma neustria; assembly: GCA_963693495.1. Classification (NCBI taxonomy): domain Eukaryota; kingdom Metazoa; phylum Arthropoda; class Insecta; order Lepidoptera; family Lasiocampidae; genus Malacosoma; species Malacosoma neustria. The sequence continues at coordinate 15,764,553 of OY856383.1, forward strand.
CCCTGTACAAGCGTGTCGGTCATACTGGCCCTTCTGTGGTAAGCCCAAATCCAGTTGTGGGACTCCATAACATCTTATGAACTAAATATTATTTTAGTTATATATAATTTTTTTATTAAAAATTTATCTTATGACAAATTTGAAATCAGTCAGTTCTTTTCCGCCAATATATATAGTACTGTGAAGCTTTTGATGGGAATTTTATTGGCCCTCTAGTGACAAGAACGAAGGCCGTAACGTTTTACGAAGTCGTAAAGATATGTATTACGAAATGATAGTGGCCACCGTCGTTTTGTACTCTAAAATGTGTTGAGTTTTATGTATTCACTTTATGACTCATTTTATTTTGTTTTATTTTACGTGTATAGTGAAACGTTCCTTCGCACATGTTGCTGCTTTCAGAAACAGTATTTCTAAAAAATTTAGATCTTGCTAAGTATGTGAATATATATATATATATATATATATATATATATATATATATATATATATATATATATATATATATATATATATATATATATATATATATATATATATATATATACCTATATATATATATATATATCTGGAGTCGGTACCTCATGTCTGAGGATCGTGCTCAGCATTGAAGTTGCATCTGGATCCGATGATTATGAAAAAATATAATTTAGAGTCGGAAGAATCGGGAGTCGAAGAAAAAACTAATAGAAATTTTTTTATTTATTGATAAGTAAAAAATACGAAGAAAATACAAATGAAATAGTGATGTGAATTATTTTCATCCATTTCCTACCAAGGGGCGTCCTATACTACGTTTACCAAGACGTGGTCTCCGCTCTAGACCACATTTACTTCAACTGTTATTGGTTTTTCGGCATATATGACCAGCTCAGATCGGGCTAAGTGGCATACCTTGGTAGAGGCCTATGTCCAACAGTGGACTTTAGCAGGCTAATATGATGATGATGATGAATTATTCCTTTCATAACTGTACACCGACCACATCTATTTTGTTTGTATTGAGCTGTATTTATAAAAGGTTTCGTTTTAGTTTGATGGATCGACAAGATCCTTTAATGGACCTCGACGCTACCGTCTTATATAATATAAGTTTATAAAGGTAATGAACGGGAAAATAAATGTTCCAAATACATAAGTTTTCATCATATATAATTTACGTGTCCATCGAAACCTTTTAGATTGAAGCTAGCTAGGGCTTTTCAATGTTGGGACTGGATCTACTGGTGTCGTTAGTGTCAACGCCCATATCTAATATTTCTGTTTTTTGTGTTACGTGTATAGTGAAACGTTCCTTCGCACATGTTGCTGCTTTCAGAAACAGTATTTCTAAAAAATTTAGATCTTGCTAAGTATGTGAATATATATATATATATATATATATATATATATATATATATATATATATATATATATATTCATTTTAGTTACAACAAATTTAGTTTCCATTGTAAAATGTACACATAAATCAGTTGCAGTTTTTGTTTGAAAGTTGGTGCCAACTCTCAAAAGTTACTTTAAAATTACCCCATTTAAAATTCCGCATCGTCGAATGGCAGTAAATCTTTAACAATGTCCCTTGCTACGCCCGTCACACGAATGTTTAACTAGATATACTGAAGAAAATTTCTTTCAGACTCGTACGAAATTTGTTTAGACCGTGAGTTCGCTTTTTCAAAAAAAAAGTTGTAGAATGGTCTTTCCTATTTTTTTAAGAAAAACTAATTAGTTGAAATTATTTTTATTGTATTTTCATATTCATTAAAAAAATAACCACACTTAGCGAACTTCATTCTTAAAACTTTTTTGATCTCAGTTATTTTTTTTCAAGCATGTTTATGCGGTTGCATTCAAGTTTTTTTTAAGTCCTAAGACTACGCTGCTGGGTGTTGTCCCCGAGTGAAACTTCAGTAAACCTTTTTGAGTCACACCCAAGAAATTTCCCTCGTTCAAAAAAATACAAGAATCTTAATTTATGTCGATTATTGTTTTACTTAGTTAATTTGACATAATCCTTTCTGTAAGGTAAATTTTCTAAGCTCAATTTATTCATTTAATTCTAAAAATAATATTCTGTTTTTCTAATTATTATAAAGAATTCTAAAAGATTCTAAAATATTAAATGTTATTTTACCGCTCTTCTTATTAGCATGAAAAAGATGCGATGCGACGATAGATGATATGCATTAATTCGATTGTCACCTCAAATGGGTTGCACGAAAAAATAAATCCAAATTAAATTATGTCACCGTCTAAATTGCAAATTGAATCATCGGTGTACGTCCGGTCGCGTCTCTGAATTTTAATGCAAAATCTATTCCAATTGTGAAATACATTGAATCTTGAACAGATTCCTTTGCCTCTTTCTGTATAAAATCAGATTGATCAATTTGTTTGAAAACCTAATTTATTGCCAAGATTTTTTGTAATTGAAAATATTCAAATATTTATGTCAATTTTTTTGTGTTTGCATGCCGAAATGGTAAAATATAATGTACACTTTTATTATCCTGTAACATTTATTGTAACTATGTTTTAAGCAAATTGGTTAGGCGCCTCATCCTATCCTTTTTTCCCTGCCTATCCGCAAGTTAGTAAGATGCTGCGGCGCCTGACGGTGGTTTTCGATAAAAAACTACTCGACCACCGCCGCACCGCCCTCTCTCTGCTTGGCGAGCGCCCGCGCAGACGACACGTACCGTCGAGTCTTAATTAAACCCGCACCAGTTTTTATATGTGTGTTATGTGTTATTGTGTTTGTAATATATCAGTGAACCACTTCAGGTGAGTCGCCGCTCCGCACCGCTGGGTATTTCCGTCTTCTTTCCTTTCCACGTATAATAATCGAACCCGCACTACCTTTGTTACCCGCGCCGCGGCTACTCCTTTCGAGGCCTGAGCCGCACTATTTCTTTTACGGGTCCGCCACCCATGCATAATTTACGGTCCTTCAGCCCCACCACAAATAAATGATTTTGATTGATTTGATGATAAGGCAAAGTATTCAAACTGTAAGAAATCAATGTCAACTTGAAACGTACCCAGAAAAAAACTTCTCATTAGCTTGAGCATCGTGGCCAGCAATCTGCGGGACCTTACATAGGATATCGGGGAACACATCCAACGAAGTTTGGATTAGACTCTGTTATTAATTTGGGTGTTGTTTGACCTAGAATAATCTAATTTACTTCACGAAACTGACATGACCTGGCTTCCTGCCGAATACATCGGTATGAGCAGTACTTTATAATCCACCTAGGAAATTGATATTTTGATTTTTGGCATCTGCCACATTTCGATTCTAATCTGTTTAATAGATATCTGGATTTCAATTATATGAACGAGAAAGGTTAGCTGTAGGTTCGTGTTGCATACTCGATTGGCTTGCATCCAAATGTTCGTGTAGCCGGTACATACTCGTAGTGCGCGATCACGCGTACTTGGACACAAACATGCACATTCTCTGTATTGCTATTTTGTAGCATATTTCTGAATTCGTGTACCAAGAGAGTTAACCGTGTTTTCTATTTAACGAGAGAACCTGTCGCTACGAGAAAAAATGTATGTATTTGACAACGTGTATGGGTTTTTAAAAGACTTTTTATTAAAAAAGACTTGCTATTGTCTGAAGCGTGACGAAAGCGTAAGTCAAAAAATAAGCGATAATGTTATAAGATGACAAATAGTACGTAACTGGAAGTAAAAAAGAACACTATTATATATTTTTTTGGGTTCTGCCGGTCGAACTGTTGTCGCCTGTGGACAAACCAAAATTAGAAATATATTTATTCTATTACCACAACCACAATATATCACAACAAATTATAAAAGTAAAATTTTTACATAATTGTATATATAGGTGAAATCATAAAAGTATATAGATAATTATTTGCATGATATTCATTTAGCTATGCAGTAGTACTTGGTATTTGCTCGAATGCCTCTAAAATATCTATCATAGTCGCCTTCCGTGTTGGCACCATTCGCAATTTTAGGAGACAAATGACAATGGAATGGCTTTTGACATCACGACCACTGTTTCACTTGTAGTTTCATTGTGAATTCACGTTTCAACACTTGTGTTTCTATCTGTGTCATGATTATTAATGATCTTAGTTATTAGGCGCCGTCGATCTGAATTAGACGTGAAAGCATTGTTTCTCGTTTAATTTAATTAAGGATGAATTGAAATTCGGTAAAGCTGTATCTTGTTACAGTAATTATTGTTTGATCTTGCTGCATAATAGACAATATATAGCTGATACTATATATATATATATATATATATATATATATATATATATATATATATATATATATATATATATATATATATATATATATATATATATATATATATATATATATATATATATATATATATATACCAGACAAACTTTGTTCTACCATATAATTTTTTTAATTTTTTTACCATATAAAAAAGGGAAAATTGATTAGATAGAATTTTCTTCTCTAACATAACTACTTTCTTATATTTATATACTAGCTTTTATTCCTGAGCTTATTCGGTAAAAAATTAACGTCACCGAAAAACATCGTCGCAAAAAGAACACTAAAGATTGGCCATTACGATTGTACCTTACAAATGGTCCAAAGCCCTTAGATGTAAGCTTCAGTCGTCGAAAATCAAAATTGCATATTTTTAAAGGGGAAGTATTATTTAGAGGCGACTTATAATTAATAAATTTTATGTTGTAATAAAATATAAGCTTTTCATTTCACGTTATTGTTAGTTGTTGACTAAAGTTTGTGATAGTATCCCCAATGTAACACAACAAACAAAGTAACTAACAAATAAATAAAGTTTTGTAGAAATAGATTAAGTTTGTCAGTAGACTGTTGGTTAGAATTGAAACTACAAACTGTAGTTTTATTCCCAATGCAACAATACACACGTTCTTCTTTTTTTAAATTATTTCATTTCAAAACTTGGACGGTGTTCTATTCGCTTGAGTGTATTACTTCTTTGATATTAGAAGTAGTGCCAACACAGTTTTAACATCTCAGCTTTAAATACCTGTTGCAAGCAAAATTTCCGCTTTAGTGCCCGGGGTCCGCTTTCCGAATTTATCTTCTACACTTCACAGTCTTTGCCATCTCTGTTGGTGAAAAAGTATTATTATGCAATCATGTCTGTAATATGATCGATCACCAGGAAAGCATTTCTGCAAATAGTTTGTTCTCGTTTTATCATTTGTGTATATTGACTATTTCTAATCGTACTGGACAATTCACACTGCGCCATCCATTCCCAAAGTAAGTACATAGCACTTGCGTTATGGGTACTAGACAACTGTTATATTACTTAAATACTTTTCTTTTGTAAATAATAATACTAACACTCACACGCGAGACCGGAATCGAATTCGTGACCTCCGCAATCGTACCAAAGCGCGTTAGCCGCTACGCCACAGAGGTCGTCAAAAAGTGCTTGGGTTAGGAGTATTAGACTATTCGATATATTGCAACATCTGCGATATAGATTTTCATTTAGTAAAAATTCTTGATCTTCATGTGTCTTTTCCTTTCATATTTTTAGACAGATTTTAGACCTACAAGCGTAACTTGTAGGTTTTATAATCTGTTGATTTCTAAAAAAAAACAGAAATGAAATAACTTACACAATAAATAAATAGATCAAATATCTTCTCAAACTGTTAACCATGAGCTATTTATTATATCATACTTTGAACTATGTCTGAGAGGTGCAATGGTGAGATTAAATTCGAATTGAGAGTCTGAATTGCAACTCGAGTACGACACAACTTGCACATCACGTTTCATAATATAAACTGATTAAAACTATTAATTAAAAAAATAGTAATAGACGAATAGCACTAAATTTAAACCTTTAAAAAGTATAAAAGATCGATGTTACTTCACCACGCACCACTCCAATATGTTCCAATCGCAGTTAAGTAAAAATAAACCGGCGAACTAAGTCGTTCAACATGTTTAAAGGGGGCTAACATACGCCATTCTCGCGTTCTTCGCACTCAAACATCTCAAGTGTTACTATTGTTAGATTTTCTGTGCCACAGTGAAGTCGGAGGACAAAGCAACATACGTACCCACCCATGTATTACGGAGCTTATAGAGTTTCTCTGAAAACATGTTTTGGTAACTTAAGTGCTTTTGCTATTTGCTTAGCCTGTGTGATTTTACTACCCCCATGACTTCGTTTATATGCTTGTTTACTTTGTAAACAGTATGTAAGGTCGAAGAAGTCCTCTTTGTCACGATAATGAGTCTATTTGCTTATCTTTGTATTCTCCTTGATGGGAATGCTAAGTAATTGTTTCGTTTTATCTTGATTTGAGTCCAAATCAACTATTATCTGTTTATTTTAATTAAAATTTGTAGATTTTATGTCAGTTTCATATTTTTCATACTTATTACTGCAATATTCGTATTGTTTTAGCATTCTATTTTATTTATAAATTAATTTTGGAAGTTTATTGTTCAATATGAAAATGTATATGTCTATATTTAATTGTCTATTGTACTGTTTGTTTCCCAAGCAATCATTATCATCATTAGCCTGGCCCTCTCTCAAACATTTGGGGTCGGCATAATGTGTCTTTTTCTACCATTTTATTTTATACTGAAATTGTTCATCTGTCACTTCGCAAACCCTCATATCATGCATTACAGATTCTTTCTATCGATTTTTGCTTTTTTTAGTTCTATCTTTGCCCTTCTACCCATTTACTTTCAGGTTCAACATTGTTCTAGTAATGTTTCCCGAATAAATACATGCATAAATAAATACTCGTTTTACAAGCGCTTCGTTCCATTTGCATTCGTAACAATCACTTCGAAGCTTGTACGCTACTCAGTTTTATCGCAGTGCAGAACCTCAGTGCATCTATTTGCATCGATGACCTGCTATGACACTTCTTGAGAAAGAAGACAAAGTATATATAGTTGGAATAGAGATATAGATGCGGCTCTAATAATGCGGCGGTTAGAATTGATTTTGATAGCAGCCGTGCCTCATAATTATAAAAGAAATCGTACTATTCCCTCCCGTTGTTATCAACGAATTAACAAAAAGAGCAATCCATTAATCGCTTTTAACGATTCCCTCGGAAAGTAATAGGATAGCCCCAGTTTTTTTTTTTTTGTAGCTGGGCCTATGTTTCCGGTATAAGCTATTAAGAATATAAAAAGTAGCTAGCAATTTCGACGTTTGATAAAAGATGAGCCCAAACGGATACGTTGTAATTATCACATATGAAATGTAATATATATATTATGAAATTTAAGGGGGTATTCTGGTTTAGAAGCGCGAATTTGAGGTGATTTTTCGGACGCCTTAAAAAAACAACAAATATTTTTAGTACACATTTTTTAGAAGTGTTTTATTGATGTTTAAAGAGTACAAAATATTTAAAAAAAATTCAAAAACCTGCAGGCCAGCAGATGAAAAAATAGTGTGTCCTAGTGTGCAGGATATCAGTCCTCCCAGTGACCTGAAATGGAAAACAATTAATAGTCCTTGAAGAGGAACGATGTAGTTATCAGACTACGAGACGATATGAAAAAAAATTTCAAAATGGCGGCGGTTTGAAAAATACTTTTGTTTTTAAAAAATAGTTTTGATTGTTAATTATTTCTTTTTTAAATATAAAAATATCTTTTTTATTAAATAACTCTTCGTAGTGCGATATTATAATGTATAAAGAAGCTTTGTGTAAAATTTCAAGTGAATCGGTTGAGTAGAACTTGAGGTATCATCACAGATTATGTATTAGTTATTTTTGGCAAAGCTCTTGTGTGTCCTAATTTGCTGTCCAAATCATATATAAATTGGATATCTTTCCACGAAGCAGATCTTTCTTCCCAAATTATATTTTTAGTAATGAAATTATTTCTTAACCCTTTTAGGAGATGAGGTGGGTCAAAAAATATACTTAAATTATGTCCTTCCATGTTAATTGAGCCATCTGAAAAAGCAATTTGGTTCCACTCACAAATTCCTTAAAATCACACAAATAATTAATAATAAAACTGGTTGCAGTTAAGTCACAAAAATACAGAATTGGTAATATTATAGCAATGTTAAATAGCTAAAAACTTGGCACTAATTTGAATATCCAGTAGAAACCTGGCTTTCTATGGTGTTATAATGATACTGATTGATTGATTTGTCATTCATTTTGAGATATAGAAGTCAGTAAAGATTATAATTACATATTTAGTTAAAGGAACCAACAAATTAGAATGGCATAGATAGGAAACTTACCATCTTTGATGTTCTGGACATTCCGCATATGTATAGTGTCTTCCCTAAGTTTTCTAATAGCTGTTCTAAATGTTGAACCTTGGTCACAAACAAGTCCCAATGGTATTAGACCAGTTAGTGCAACTTGAGACACAACCTGTTTCAAAATGTTTTGCAGTGCAGCTGCAGATGTAGTTCCTTCGCAAAAGTAATAAGCTACACTTTGGCGCCATGAAGAGCATATTCCTCGCAACATAAACACTAGAGCATGGTCACAGAGTCTCATTTTTCTTTCTCCAGCTACATCCACAAATCCATAAATTTGATCAACTTTTTCATTATACGTCAAATGAGGTGTCAATGAAATTTCATCAAAAACAATTGTGCAGAGTTTTTGTTTAGTTGTCCAATTCCTGGTTATTTTTTCTATATATTGAAAAACTTGATAATTTAGACCTGGTTCTACTGAAATTCTTTCAGAAAGTCTATTCAATGTTCTCTTAGTGGGCAAAGCAAACATATTTTCTAGCAGTTTGTATGCTTTCGGACTTTGTTTCATTAGAGCCAATGCTATAAGTTTTTCGTCTAAAGTAAATCTTCTAGACATTTTGTTCTTTCTGCATTGTTTTAACTGCATCATTATAAAAACTTGTGCTTGTTTGTTGAAGTAGTTAAAATTTTGAAACAATTGTCCATTGCTTCCATGATATATGGCTTGTGTAAGTCTTTCTGAACTAGTATGACCCAAACTTGTTGTTGTAATATTTTTTACATGGTTTATATATTTCCTTTTCTTTGATATAACCTTTTTCTTAACAGAACCTAAAATAACAGAAAATAAATTATAAATTATAAACAACAAAAAAATCACACTAAAATAAATGTCAGTTAAAAATTTGAATACAAAATTATTTTAATTCAATTACAAACCAGTATTTTCCAATTCTGAGGGAACAAGTTGTTCAATATCTTTATTATAAGAACATGAAGGCTGTTGTATAACTCCATCTGAAATACAAATAATATTGTCAATGTTATAAAGTTAGTAGCAACTATATTTATCATTTGTTTTAGGATATTTCTGTTCATTAGGCACTGAGACGACCATCTGTATATTAATCCATACTAATATATCTATATAGATATATTAGTATGGATTCATATGAATGAGTTTGTTTGCTGTTCCCATTTCACAGCCTTAGAAAACATAGACTACTTTTTAATCTAAAAATACATAGTTTGCTGCTGCGGGGAAAACCATTTTAAAGATAAAAAATTAGGATGTTTCTGGCTGAACAATTAGTAGATCAATTATCTTATTACTCAACATAGTGTTTTTGTAAGTGGGTGAGTAAATGTAAAACCATAACAATATTGGGAGACTGTCTTATATATATAAAAATTAAAGGAATTAAGACATTGAATCTTACATACCTCCTTTTTCTGTAACTAATTTGACAGTGTGAGAATATGAGCATGAAGGGTGTTCGTGGAAATTTTCACCTGAAATTATAAAATTAAAACAGCTTAGATTTTCTGTCCCTTTTATTCTTTGATAGAGTAGAAAACAGTGACTTGTGTAAAATATTGTGATATGAGTGTACATTTAAAATTTTATACATAAGAATGATAATTTTATCTATTACATACTGAAACCTTCCTGAAAGTAGATTATGGTAGTGAAATAATAATCAAAATTGATTAATTTGTTATTTCATCATTCATTGTTTCATTTCTATGATGGGTAGTACATAAATATGGGTCAAAAGCAGAACCTTCTTTTAAAGTTGGTTAAAAAATTGGTTTGGATTGTTTATTTTGGGTATCAATTTCATGTAAATTTTAGGTAATTCAAACATTAAGATAACTGTATACCTGATCTTCCAATAACCAATGAGGCGCCTGTGATATCTTCCTCATCATCTTGCTCTTTAAAGTAATTGTGTTCATTCAAAACATCATGTACTAAAAAAAAAATATTAAGTTTACTGGATGTCTTTAATTAATTATATTAAATTTGGGACTTACATCAAGGACTTGTACATGTTTAGATTTTCATGAAAATTAAAGTATATGTACTTTTGATATCTAAGATGAACATAGGCTAATTTTTATAGTAATAACATGTATCAGAATGTTTCTGTTAGTAGAAGGCAATGCTCAAGGAAAAGTACTCACCAGTTCCAGCTGGAGCAAGAGGTTCACCGTGCGCTATTTCATCGTCCGTAAATAAACAAGGGTACGAATACCGGAGTCTTTTATGTTCTCCGTCAAACTGATGTTTGTCGAAATGTTTTTCACAAACACGTTTACTGACCAACTGTTCTTTCGAGAGTCCAATGAGAAGAGGATTTGTAGGAACTAGGAAAGACATCCACAAATTCCTTAATGAATCCTTCCTGGGGATATTAAAGAGCCGGTGCGTGTTACTTGTTGAATTGCAACCACCAACAGAGCACTTGAGTTTCATGATGATATATTGCACAAACGATATATCGCAGCACAATAAGAATTATTGTCTCAAACAATGAGGATGATTTAGATACTTTGGATCTCAACTCAGCGATATAATGCGAGGAAATACACAAAACACCCGATGCACTCAACACAGTTTGAAACAATAAATTGAAAAAAAATCATCATGGCGGTCATGGCCTCATTGCGTCATAAGATGGCGGTCAAGATGACGGCGCGATTGCAGCGCCAAAACAAAGAAATAGGAATAAAGCTGTCATAGCCCTGGGTATCATGCACACCGTTTCTAAAAAGTAGTTCCGAGAAAAACCCTTTTTTTCTATCCTGACCTCTGCGTCCGAGCTCGGCCCATCGTAAAAGGCGACAAAACTACCAACCTACGTGTAAGTGCTCCCGCGCATTACGTGGCCAGGCCGCGCGACCAGATCGCTGCAGCCAAGCCGCGCAGCAACAATTCATCAACGGCCACGTCGGGCGACCAGATTCGTCACTCGAATTCACATCGTGTTCCAAAATGGACGTCGAAGAAGAAATTATTGTTGCACTAATTTCTTCATTATTACAAAAGCGAAAAAAGAAAAGGACAAAGAATACATTTTGGATTCATCCATTGTTACGGGAGAGGCTTACAAAAGGAATATATAAAATATAATTTCCTGACAAGTCTTCCCCACCGAATATATTAGTTAGTTCCAACCATAATTGCCTTTTTAAATTTTTGTCTGAATAATCATCCGTTGACTGGTCCCATAAGGCTATTCTGTTTCGTATTTCTAAAATGAATGGTTCCGTATCAAACGTCATCCTGTACACACAAAAACGCGTGGCCGCTGCGACAAGGGCACGCAGACTGAGTTATGTTCATACAAAATGGCGTATCTCGTTGGTCGCGGCGGCCAAGTGGCCGCGTATTGAGGCGCGATGTTTTCGTTGGTCGCGCGGTCAGAACGTGGCCGCTAACCACTGCCCGCATAATGCGCGCAATTACTATATATCACGGAAGTTAATGGCCGCAGCGACCAGGTCGCGCGGCCTGGCCGCCTAATGCGCGGGGGCACTTAGGGCTCCAAGCCCGTCAGGATGGCGACCACCTTTGGGCTTAAATATGCCGCCATAATAATTTTGTGCTGTGTTTCGGCATTAGTAACTCAAGTTTCTGTACCCTTATGGGAAGTTTCTGTACCCTTATGGGACAGCAGCGTGTTCGCGATGCCACTGGCGTTGAGAACACCCATAGGCGATGGTAACTGCTAAATTCCAATTGGGGGCTGTCAGCATGTCTGCTGTCCTACAGCAATAAAAAAAAACGCATTTTATATTTGAGGTCAAGTCGCGCGCTGTCCGAGTCATTTACCGGCGTGTTATACTCACTTTTTTTTAATCAGCGATCCTTGCTCCATACACAGTACCTTCTTCCACTTCAAATGTCATGTTTAGCAGTTCTAGCTTCCTTGGAAGCCTCAGAAGCTCGCACCTCGGACCTGCTAATTCGGACTTGATCACGTTTAGCGTCTGTTGGAGACGCGGACTCTGGCCCAATTGTTATTCCCATTTCAGATATAATATTTAAAACTGGTAAAAACCCTTCGTTAAATATATATACCGCAATGAAATTAGCAATTTAAATTGTATGGATACCAGCATGGATATGCTTGGGTGCGAAAGTCCAGATGAGCGAATTTAAAGATTCGTTATTATTCTTAGTTATGTCGGCGCGTCACAAAATGAGCTGTAACTCTGAAATTAATTTAAATTTCGCTAAATCCTTTTAGGGACATGTTTATAAAGGATCATGCTATGAAAATATGCAAAAAAAAACTATTTTTCGATTTTGTAAACCAGAATACACTTAATCATCTGATAACAACATAACCTTCATAGTTATATTTAGTGACTCTGTAACAGCATCACAAAGTATATTTCGTCCAAAAACGGCAAGTCTTGTGCTAAATAGGCGTCATTTGCTAAAAAAATTTAATTTACTTCTTTAGTATGAAGAAATAATAATAATAATTTATTTATTTCATAACAGTACTTATAAATATATACATTAAGTTGACAGTTAAGTAGTTGGCAAGTAAGTATGAAGAAATCTGCAGCTAAAGCGCTTGTATTATTGCTTGTAGAAGCTTAGTGAGGCTGCTTTAAATTAGAGAAATGTTCGTGAGTTTAAAAACAATTACGTGGAAAACCAAGAACTCTCAGAAAGTGTACGGAGACTAAGAATCGGAAGCATTGTTAAATGAAGATTCAAGCAATTCTCGTTCGTTGGGAATGATTCAAGCAAGTAAATTAATTTTATGTGAAATGAAGCCGAAAGACGTTGAACGCTGATTATGACTGCAAAATGCTGTTTGTCAGCTGTAAGAAAAGTTTTTTGGCGATGAAGAATAGTTCCAGTATGACAACCCGAAGAGTAGGAAAGTATGGGACCAGATCATGTTTCTATATCAACAGCCAAACGGAATATTCACGGAGAAAACTCATACTGTTTATTCGGTGCAATAAGCTTAATGTTTTATATTATGAGTTAGGAAATAGAAAAGTAGTGGTTAGTGATACTATAGTGAAACACATAGTGAGGTTGACAAAGTACTGCCTTTTAGATTATTATAAAAATAGATCGTCTACAAATGCATCAACAGATGGCACTGCTAGTAAACAATAGAACGTTTACAGATGCTCCAACAGATGTCATCACTAGTAATTAAATGACTAACAAACTGTTATTGTAGATATATATTTAACACCCCCACTATATCACAATAACCCTAAAACAAAATAAACTAAACACTAGTTATACCCAAACTATGCATGAACTTGAAGTGTTTGTTATTATTTAAACCTTTTGTTAAGGTTAAGAGATCAGCGGGCATATCAGCTGTTGGCAAATATTTAATATTTACAGTTCTGTTTGCGACACATTCTCTACAAAAATGATACCTGACATCAATGTGTTTTGACCTTTTGTGGAACATAGGGTTTGCCGACAGCTTTTGTGCACTCTGATTATCATTGAACACATTAATAGTATAATCAGAATCAGTTATTTCATATTGCAAATTTTTCAAGTACAATGCTTCTTTACATGCCTCTGCTATCCCCATGTATTCTGCCTCTGTACTTGATAGGGCCACTGTATTTTGCTTTTTACATTCCCATGAAATTACACTATTACAGAGAAGAAAACAATAACCAGTATAAGACTTCCTGTCTAATGCGTTAGACGCCCAATCAGCATCTACAAAACCTGTAATCTGAGAATTCCCATCTTTACAATATTTAAGCCCATAGCTTTTAGTACTTTTTAAATATTTTAATACTCTCTTTGCATATTCCCAATGGACACTAGTATAACAATTGTTGAATTGACTTAAATAGTTAACAGCAAAAGTAATGTCTGGTCGAGTTAATACGGACAAATACATTAAACTGCCCAAGAGCTGTTGATATGGGGCTTGTTTGTTTATACCTTGACCTTTACTTATTTCTAGTTTGCTCTCCATTGGAGTATCTACAGGTTTACACTCAGATAAATTGAATTTACATAACAAATTATTTATATAATTTTCCTGACTGAGGGTAACGGAACCTTCCTTTTTATTGAAGTTTACATTCATTCCAAGACAATTTTTTACCTGGCCTAAGTCTTTGATTTGAAAATGATTTGACAAAATATTTTTAATATTACTGGTTTCATCCTTATCATTAGAAAAAATAAAAAAATCATCAACATACACTGTTACAATGGTTTTATACTTGTTGTTATTTTTAATGTACATACATGGTTCTAATTCAGATTTTTTATATCCATGACTCTGTAAACAACTATCTACCTTTATATTCCAGGCGCTAGACGCTTGTTTCAAACCATAAATGGCCTTTTTTAGTTTCAACACTTTATGTACATTATCAATAAAATCATAACATTCTGGTTTCTCCATATAAATAGTTTCATCTAACTCGCCATTTAAAAATGCAGTCTTAACATCTAAATGAGTTATTTCTAATCCTAATAACACAGATAAAGCAAACAATAGTCTTAGTGTACTATGTCTCACTACTGGTGAAAATGTCTCTGTATAATCTACACCATATTTCTGTGAAAATCCCTTGGCCACTAGTCGGGCACGATAGCGCACATTATTTTTACTGTCATATTTCTTGCACAGAACCCACTTACACTTAACAATTGTACCACCTTTTGGAATGTCAACTTGTTCCCAAGCATCATTGTCTTCAAAGCACTGTAATTCATCCCGTACAGCTTCCAACCAGTAGGACCTTTCTGATCCTTTCAAGGCTTCTTTTAAGGTAAGTTCACTGTTATTGTCTAAGTCACCATCACCAACATGAGCACTCACAAAACCATACCTATCAGGTGGTTGTCTAGGCCTCGCACTACGCATCATATTAACATTTTCAAATGTCAATGTATCAGTACTACTCTGTAAAGTGTTAGGTGAAGAAGAAGAAGATTCAAGCAGATCATCATCACATGGTAAATATGTATCATCATTGTCATTTGTGCTGATACTTTCTTCTTGAAAATTCTCTGTATCCTCAGTACAATCAGTCCCTGATCCCCCCACTGGAACAAAAGACTCTTCAGATGTCTGATCTAAGACAGAGGTTTCTCTCACTTCTATGGTACTTTCCTGTGTAACATCCTCAATTATTACCACATCTCGGCTTGTTGTGATAGTTCCTGTTTCTGGATTGTAGATCCTGTATCCTTTTACATCATCTGGATACCCCACTAGGATGCATTTTTTTTGATTTCTTATCCCATTTTTGTCTCTTTTGTTTAGGCACATGCATCATAACTGTGCTACCAAATAACCTCACATGACTAACATCTGGTTTCACACCTGTCCACATTTCAAATGGGGTTTTTCCATTAAGAGACGATGCAACTGTCCTATTTTGAAGGTACACAACTGTGTTGGCTGCCTCAGCCCAAAAGTTTTTCCTCAATCCAGCATCAAATAGAAGACATTTTGCTTTTTCTACAATGGTTCTATTGAACCGCTCTGATAACCCATTTTGTTCAAGGGTATACGGATTGGTTTTCTGATGAACAATTCCGTGTTTTGTTAAAAACCCATCCATCTCCTTATTACAGAACTCCTTGCCATTGTCACTGCGCAAAATCTTAATTCTTTTGTTGAGCTGATTCTCTACTTCAGATTTATATCTTTGAAAATACATTAGCACTTCACTTTTGTTCTTCAAAAAATAAATAAAGATCATTCGGGTATAATCATCAACAAATAGAAGAAAATATTTTGACCCACCTATCGAAGTGATCTCCATTGGGCCACATACATCAGTATGCACTGTGTGTAAAGCTTCAGTACTTCTGTTGGTACCTTTTGGAAATGGTAGACGACTGTGATTGCCTTCACAGCATGTTATACAAGACAACTTTGATACATCTGTCTTACTGTCAAGTGTCAAGCCTTCCACTGCGTTCTGCATTCGGTTCAAATAGTTGCTATTTACATGCCCAAGTCTGCGATGCCAGACTTCAGCTGACACCATTGCTGCAGTTGATGAACACTCTGGTATGTTCAACTTGTATACACCATTCACCAAACATGCTGTGGCCACCAGTTCTCCAATTCTATTGCGAATCTGACAACCATTAGGAGTAAATGATACACTGTTGCCCTTTGCAATCAATTGGCTCACAGACAGAAGGTTCGTAGTCAAACTCGGTACGCACATCACCCCTTCTACAACAATATCATACACACACGATGACAACAACGTAGAAATCTGTACATCGCCTGTACATGTGACTGGCAGTGTCTCTTTGTTGGCTATAACAATCTCCTTAGTGTTTTGGTTACACGAAACATTCTTCATCCAGTTTCTATTAGCTGTCAAATGACAACTTGCGCCAGAGTCAATATACCAATCACTTTTATTGAAATTGCCATTTAGAAACACAGCACTGAACGCATTTGACTTTTTACGTTCATTGTTTCTTAGATCTGAAGAATTATTTTTATGAAAAGTGCACTGATTGCGATAATGACCAGTTTGTTTACATTTGTAGCACTTGACAACTTTCGAGCTTGACTTTGACGTTTGTTTATTGTCTCTGCTTCCGCTAGTGTTACCACTTCTGTTTTTCTTGAAACTTGTAAACGCACCGTTATCCTGTGGCGCTAGAATCGCCACTACTGTTTCCTTCCTCCATGTCCAATAGCTTCGTTTTAATGGCGTCCGCCGTTATTGCAACTCCACAATGCTCAATCGCCATGATCATAGGTGCATATTTTTCAGTTAATCCCGCCAACAAAAGCGATCCAACCCATTCGTCATTGATTTTGAAACCCGTACCACTCAATTTCTGACTTGTTTCTATAACTTGCGTCACATAGGAAGTCATTGAAGTACAATTTTCAAGACGAATTGAAATAAGCGCTCGCAGCAAACTAATTCTTCTGGTAAATCCCGAATCATCAAAGATTTTCTTTAACTTCATCCATAGCTCCCGAGTGGTTTCTACGTCTCGGATATGTACGTACAGCGATGAGTCGATCGTCAGAATCAACTTGGCTTTTGTCTTCGCGTCGTCTGCGGCTCCTATTGTTGAGGCTCCAGTATCCGCCTTGATGCAGTCTGACATGCCTTCCAACACTAAAAAATTCTCCGCGGCGAAAGCCCACTCACCATAGTTCTCACGCCCTTTGAGCTTATGCACACTCACTAGGTAGCTCGAAGTCATTTTCACACCGAATTACTTTACAGTTAATATTTCTATCTGCGATCTTAGCTTCAGCTAGCATAATATTCTATCGCAAAAACCTCAAATATCAACTTAAACTGTGAAAAACGTGACCGGCACATAACCTATAGTGAAACACATAGTGAGGTTGACAAAGTACTGCCTTTTATATTATTATAAAAATAGATCGTCTACAAATGCATCAACAGATGGCACTGCTAGTAAACAATAGAACGTTTACAGATGCTCCAACAGATGTCATCACTAGTAATTAAATGACTAACAAACTGTTATTGTAGATATATATTTAACAGATACATAATGAATAAAACGTAAGGTATAAATTTCTTATATTGAAAAAAAATATCAGAGGTAACTTATCTGTGTATCCTTCTTATATTTGTGATAAATGTTTTATCTATTCTATCCGTGCAGGGGCGGAGAAAGAATACTAACCTCTGCGGCCGGGGTCGGCCTGTTGTAAAAGGCGACAAAACAACCCACCCACTAGCTACGTGGTAGGGCCTCAAGCCCGTCTGGATGGCGACCACCTTTGGTCTTAATTATGCCGCTAGAATAACCTTGTGTTGTGTTCCGGCATTAGTGACACTAGTTCCTATACCCTTATGGGACAGCAGCATGTTCGCGATGCCACTGGCGTTGCAAACACCCATAGGCGATGGTAACTGCTAAATTTTAAGCGGGCCGTCAGCCTATCTGCGGTCCTACAGCAATAAAAAAAAAGGAATGACTAAGAAAATTATGTATATGTATGTATGTATTGTTGTACTTTATAAAATAACTTATTACAAATTATATCCTTCGTAGTAGTCAAGTACTGTAAATACATATGTTTTCTCCGTGCAGGTGCGAAGTAAAAATACTAAACCCTGTGGCCGGCGTCGGCCTGTCCTAAAAGGCGACGAAACAACCCTAGCTACGTGGTAGGGCCCCAAGCCCGTCTGGATGGCAACCAGCACTGGTGTATGAGTATGCCGCCACAATAACTTTGTGTTATGCTACGGCATAAGTGACCCAGGTTCTAGTACCCTTTTGCAGACAGCAGCAAGTTCGCGGTGCCCCTAGCGCAAACATCCATAGGCGACGATAACTATTATGTGGGTCGTCAGCCTGTTTGCTGTTCTTCAGTAATAAGAAATACGTTATTTAACCATTTGTTTTTCGGTCATCATCTGATGATCGAAATCCCAGCGTTATGTCCCGATTGCAACCCAAACTTTCGTTTTGGTGCGATCACTCTCACACTGCGTCACTTCGCGCGATCTTCATCATCCCTGGTAGTCAACCCATTGGCACGCATATCACCCTTTACAACGTCGGTATTATTTCAAAATTTACCACGTTTAGAAGTTTCCTCATTGTTTACTAGATTCTGCCAAGACTCGTCCGACCCAAGTTCACCCCAACTGTCAGTTTGTGCATCTTACTAAATA
Source organism: Malacosoma neustria (assembly GCA_963693495.1). Taxonomy (NCBI): domain Eukaryota; kingdom Metazoa; phylum Arthropoda; class Insecta; order Lepidoptera; family Lasiocampidae; genus Malacosoma; species Malacosoma neustria. The sequence continues at coordinate 15,783,469 of OY856383.1, forward strand.
AAAGCCAGGGCTAGGCTATCTTGATTGGCGGACGGCATTCGTCTTGTTACAAACTAAATTAACCGCCATATTTATTTTCATTTTTACTTCAAAGACAAATATAAGCAATGACGTAGCCACTACATATTAGTTTCGCTTTGTAGCAGTTCTCGAGGATAAAAGCTCAGATGATGTTGATGATGAGAAAACTTTCTTCATATTTTTCGAAGAAAATTGAGTTGAAAATAATCAAATGAAATCATATAGTGTCTGGAAACTAATGAAACTGTACCCGAAGTTCTGACGGGGTCGTTTATATGAACTTTTGAATTTGCATGAGTTATACCCCAGTTCTGATCTTGCTCGTATAAACTTTTTATAGGTTTTAATAATTTATTTCTTCTCCGAGTTGGCGAGCTGTTATTGCTCTAAGTTTTTTGATAAGTCGAATAAATAAATTGATTTAATTCCTTTTCTGCATGTAATTGAAAATTGTGGCGCATTAATTCATCGAAACCATATAAATTCGGTTATGTATTGCCCGTGTATTATCTCCTTCAATTATTTAGAGATTTGCAAAAGGCGATAAATGGTTGCCTCTTTTTGATAGGTTGTCTCAAAAACCGAAAACAACGAGTGTTGCCTATCGTTAGAGGTCAGTCGATTGTCGCTCATTTAGCAACAAAATTTGGCTTTATATATTTTCTCGTCGTTGCCCAATGCAGCAAGCGGCAAAGAAGTATATCTCTCTGATACGAGTACTAAGCGTATTACGAACCTGAAGTACGCTTCGGGTGCAAATGACGTGGTTGTTAGTAGAAAGAAGAAGGTGTATAGAAATGAATAAACAAACTTACAAAGAAAGTGATTAAATCGGTGACCTTATCTTAAAACAATCTCTTTCGGATGAAGATGCATAAATGGTATCAAATATTAAACAAATTATATTTATTTATACTCATGCTCATGTTACCAAATACTCAGACTGAAACCCTTCTGTGTAAGAAACACATTATTTAGATATTATATATAATGCATATGTTATAAATGGCAGAATTTCGTACATAATTAACATATAAGAATAGTCTTCAAAATCCGAACATCGGTAAGATTTATTAATGTGTTTACTACGCACTGACAAAAGAGGGCGACAGTTTTGTGTCCTGGTACAAAAAAACATAAATAACTAAGAGCAAACGGCGATTTGAATGTTGGCAGACAAATAGATGTGGTATGTTTGAATATTTCGTAAAAGGTATTATTATTATGGTATCGTATAAATCTTTAAACAAAAACATCCAATGTATAGTGCAAATATTTCGTATTATTTTATGGAACAATTGGTAGCCAGTCGTTTAAATTCAACCAGTTCTTAGTTGAGCACAGGCTAACTACAAGAGAACATTTCATGTGTGTATATTTTCGTTTGTATAAAACCTTTGCAGAATTTTTTTGTAGTATTTGTAATTATTTCTCACTAATTTTATGCATTTGAAGTATTGTTATAAAAGGCTTTCTGCACTCCGTCTCCGTATTAATTTTAACTGTGCCAAAAATATTTTTTTTTAAATTGCTGTAAGACAGCAGGCAAGCTGACGGCCCACTTAGAATTTAGCAATTACCATCACTTATGGGCATTTGCGAACACACTACTGTCCCATAAGGGTACAGGAACTTGGTCACTAATGCCGGAACACAACACAAAGTTATTGTGGCGGCATACTTAAGAGCAAAGGTGATCACAATCCAAACGGGCTTAGGGCCCTACCACGTAGCTAGGATGGGTTGTTTTGTCGTCTTTTACGACAGGCTGACCCCGGCTGCAGAGGTCAGTATTCTTTCTCCGCCCCTGCAAGTACAAAATATTCCTCCAACAACGTAATCGTAAACAAGTACAAAGTTTTGCTTCATTTAAGCTTCATTGATATATACGTAATAATACCTCAGCATTGTTTTATTTTACCCTAATTTACAATGCTACGGGGCACTTTTATGGTAAATTATAATATACCATATAATAAATTTAATAATATCATTAATTTTAAAATTTGTAGAGAATTGAAAAGCTAAAAGTTGCGCCCAATTTCTGCCCAATGACAATACACAGTAGCGTATTTCGGATTCGGAAATGAACTTGCAAGACTCTGAAACGCGAAACAATAACCTTCTCTTTAGGATAGTTAAATTGAACTCTATGACTCTCTCAAAATATTATTAAAACAACAATAAAATTTGGCTCACAGAAATAGAGTACTCTCCATCATTCGCCAAATCCTTATAAATTTTAACATTCCCTTTGAAATATATTATTAGAAGGGCCATTTTTTTGGGATCCACGTCCTTAAAGTGATTTATTGGACGAATAAAGGTAATGAGCTGATTTTTCTTACGATTCTACTATTCAGTTATTGCACGGGAAATTTATTTTGTCGCCGAATAAATTGAATAGTTGTATATCTTAATGGGAGTGATATTTTTCGAAAACCAATTTAATTGTAATAGTATACGTGTGCATTGAAAAACTTACTATTAGACTCGTCAAATTAAAAGCAAAAAATCCTTTCACAGCCATGAGTTTATTTTCGACATGAAAAAAAGCGCGTTCAATTCTTTTTTCTACCGAATTTGACTGTTGAAAACTAAAAATATCAATTATCGCAACGATAACTTTTTGTCGAAAGTTTTCTGTATCAGAATATTGTATTCCATTCCACTTTAACAGAATGTACATAATTATATTTGTTATTATTTCTTAGCAATAACCATACACGGTTCTATGTATTACACTTTAATACAATATAATAAATTAGCGGCCATGTCAATATAAAAAAATGGAGCACTGCATAATTTAAAGAAGAGTACAATTGCATTACTTCGGTTTCTAGTTCACAGATAGCAAAGACAAACATACGTTAACGTTCTTCTCAGTAAAACAAGGTGTCAAAAACATACTGTCAATACACGTGAAGATATGTGACGCCTCCCGCTGACGATATTCAGCTCTTCAGCAACTGTCTGACCCAGGGCTGCTTCCCCAGGGAGCGTAAGACTCGCCGTACGCCTACCGGCCCAGTGCTGCCTGAACGAGGTGGGCAAGCTCTTCGAGAGAGTGCTTGCAGACCGCCTCGTTCAACACCTCACCAAGATTGGGTCGGAACTGGCGGACAACCAATATGGTTGCTCTTCACCGTCGACACTTTGCAATTATTTTATGAAATACACATTACGTGAGAATAATTAATTGCCTAAGCGGTGTATACCTGTTTATTTGTTTTTATATATTGTATTGTTTTCGAAAAAAAATCAGGACGAAACATTTTAAGCCTGTGTGAAGTTGGTCCTGGCTTTGTTTTGAATGTTTTCATATAAAATCCTTGAATAAAAACACCATCAAACCAAATCCTATATCCCCGTAGCGTTTACGGTTTAAACTGTGTTACGTGCCTACTTAAAGTCAGTACGTCTTTCGAGGTAAACGGGAGTTTAGGCTCTTAGATTTTGTGACGGTCCAACATTTAGTAGAAGTTGCATGTTATCTTTGATGCCAAGCCCTGGATAAGCTGAAATCTTGATTAACAAGTCAAACAAACTTGATAAACAAATACGTATACGTGCAAAGAATTTGATGATAAGAATTAACCAATATATGAGATGTGATTAACCTGGAGTCATAAACTTTTGAATCTGTAGCGGACCCCAGGCAAAGAAACTGAAGTTTAGGTTGCAACCGGGATTTAGCGCTAAGATGATGATGATGATGATCAATTTTGAATCTGTCATGGGCTATATGCGACTGTAACTCTTAAGAATTATTTCTTATCTATATATATACACATCAAAAAAGTCTAAGCAACATGCATGATATTACAAATTTACCATACTAATTAATTTCTAAGTATTTACTCACTCAAAGTGCGTAGGTATGTAAATTTTTTTGTTATTGATAACATACTGGCTGGTTGTAAAAAAAATTTCGATTATGTTTTGTTTTTTCAATAAAATTAAATGAAAGGGAATTTGTTTGAATTAAAGTGCGTTTTTATTGCTACGTTTAGTCTTGATTTTATAATTTTACCAACCATTTAAATAAAGTTAGCGACAAAATTGAATTGTTAGATGTTCTTTACGTCATGGGGCGACGTCATTTGACGGCAAATGAAATGCAAAGAGCTGTAGGGATGTTGCAAGCGGGAAGTAATCAATCTCAGGTATCTTGGCATTTTGGCATTCATAGAAGTGTTATTTGTCGTCTTTGGCAGCGCTACAATAATACAAAGGAACCCGCTGAACAGCATCCAGGCCGTAAAAGGAGTACAACCACTCGGCAAGACCGGTACATACAACTGACTGCAAGACGCCAGCCGATGTTAACCGCTCGAGAGATAAGTTTGAGGCTACAAAATTCTAGTGGTGTTGATGTAAGACCCCAAACTGTGCGAAATTGACTGCATGAGTATGGCCTACAAGCTCGACGCCCAATTAGGTGCCCACTGATACGTCACGGGAATCGCGCTCGTCGAAATGAATGGTGTAGAGAACGCAGAACATGGACCCAGGAACAATGGGTTAAAATTATGTTTTCCGATGAGTCGCGATTCGGGTTTAGGCCTGATACAGGAAGGGTGCGAGTGTACCGTCGGCCCGGAAATACTGAAAGGCTCAGGTGCATTCAGGAAGTTCATCCATACAGCGGCTCACCCACCATCCTAAAATTTAAATTAGTACATGTTGCTTAGACTTTTTTGATGTGTGTATATCGAATCATAGTATAGTAGGACTATAGAAATAAAGTAAGTAAAAGAGTAAGATCATCTTAACTGAAACTATCGTGAGCTCTGAAACTGTAATAACCTCGATTTTACGATGTATCAGGAAAGGATAACTTACTTGAAATTCTCGCTTTTCGTTATGTTAACATGTCTCTCTTAAAGTTGAAAGAATCTTTCACCCATAAACGTTCCGGATCATACGTCATCAGTTTTGCGTGTATAGCCCAAATAGCAGCTATTTATTTAAGAAAAAACATACATACTCCGTTTTCTTCTTATCTCGGCTGTAATTTCGCCCGAATTTATGGCAACACTCACTAGGTTACGAGTCTCATGCATTACGATGTGTTTCGCTGGATATTAGATTAGATGTAACGAAGGTGGCAAGAGGCTCTACGAATATATTTAAAGACTGTTTCAGCCTTATTTACCACTGATACATTCGGATTAGCAACAGATTATGTTTTAGTACAATATATGCTTTTAAAGTCGAACAGGTTTTATATCAGCCAGCATTTGTCTTCGTAAAACTTATATTTATGAAAATATTTTTACTCCTGTGGGCAGAATATGCCGACGGGTTTTTCTCCGTGCATGGGCGGAGTAAGAATACTGAACCTTGCGTTCAGAGGCTGCCTGTCGTAAAAGGCGACAAAACAACCCTGACTTCGTGGCCCATGACCGTCTCGATGGTAACCACCTTGGTTTATAAGTATCCTTTTTATTGCTGTAGGACAGCAGACAGGCTGACGGCCCGCTTTGAATTTAGCAGTTACCGTCGCCTATGGGTGTTTGCAACGCCAGTGGCATCGCGAACACGCTGCCGTCCCATAAGGGTACAGGAACTTGGGTCACTAATGCCGGAACACAACACAAGGTTATTATGGCGGCATACTTAAGACCGAAGGTGGTCGCCATCCAGACGGGCTTGAGGCCCTACCACGTAGCTAGGGTGGGTTGTTTTGTCGCCTTTTACGACAGGCCGACTTTCTCCGCCCCTGCACGGATAAAGTATGCCGCCATAATTACCTTGTGTTGTATTTCGGCATTAGTGAGCCAGGTTCCAGGACACCTATGCGGACACCAACGTGTTCGCGGTGCCCGTGACGCTAGCGTCGCTAACATTCATAGGCGGCGGGAACTGACGGCAGCGACGTTTTGTGAATTTCCCCTCGGCAACTGCTGCTAAGTTGTACCTAGATTCATGTTTCGTATTCAATCATAAAAAGGTTGTAACAAAGAGAAGAAAATAAACAGCTGGTATTACAATATTTGTTCTGATCAATACTTGTATTATCATATTATCCTCTATTAATTTTTGATTCTGGCCTAGACTATCAATTCTCGTATAGTTTCCGCGGGCCCTAATTACTCATTGAAAAGTTCTCACCAAGTTTCGTTACTTGTATACCGTTACTGATTAAATTAAATTTGTCTGACTGAAGTTAGCAACTTGTTATATACGAATGCCAAACTCGTAACGATGTTAATGAATGAATGAATGAAATGAATGAAAAACACTTTATTGTTTACCAACTAAATCTATGTACAATGAAAACTAGAATAAGTTACAGTGATACAATGGGCTTGATATAATGCTTAAATATTAAATATTCATTCTTTATTCAAGACTAGCAGCCCGTCCCAGCTTCGCATGGGTATTTAACAAAAAATTAAACCCTTCTATTTTTTTTCGGTCTCGGGGAAAAACCTCTCTTGACGGGTTCCCCAGCCCGGGGGGACCGAGGGATATAAGGGACTCCGGAAAAGATGTTCAACCATCCGACTACCCACTAAAAAACCCCGCTGTTCTCCTATCGCCTACGCCCGGGCCCACGGATATATGGCCTGCCGATCTCGTGGCCCGGGCCGGTGCCGTCCCACGCTTTGTCTTAAAGCGGGCCCCTTCTAAAGTGCTGGCGCCAGGGGGTCAGGCTTTCGTCCCCCCGGCGCTCTCTTGTAACAACTCTATGAGTTGAGGGGGGCTGCAGAACAGCACGCGGCCTTTTCCCTCACGGCAATAGTGCGGGCGGCGGATCCTCCCCCGAGGGGCCGCCCGCGGCCGCTTTCTACGGCGGCCGGAGATCGTTGCCCGCCACCCGGAGGGGAGTGCGGTGGCGGACTCCTGCTCCCGTTTCGCCGCCTCCCTTGCAGACACTACTGCCTCGCAAAAGGAGGCGACGGCCGTCCATCCAGGATCGTCCCCGACCATGGACAGAACCAGGGCCGGAAGCGACAGGTCCGCGGCCAATTCCGGACGGGACTCGCATCCCCGTTGCGTGCTAGTCAGGCGTGTGTACGACTACCAGACGACACTACAGAAAAAGCAGAGTCGCTTGACGTCGTAGCCGGCCCAGCAAGACCAACCGACAGCGAGGATGCAATTCCCGCCCCGGGAACACTCTCTGTGCAGGCGCAGTCGAAATAGGCATGGTTTTGACTACCAAATCAGGTCCCATGGTAGAACCCGGGACCCCAATCAGTATTCGCAACCATCCCATCGGGGACCATGCCACGAACAGAGAGCTAAGTTGGAAAGGATGTAAGAGGTAAACGGAAAGAAAGGTAGGACTCTGTCGCCTCGAACGGAGAGGGGAGTGAAGCGACGGATGCTCGGGCACCTCGGGTACGCACACCCGTGCACTCCTCAGACAGAGGAGCGAGCGCCCCTGGGGGCAAACCCTTCTATTTGCGTCAGGTTACTAAAAAAATAAAATTATAAAGAAAGTTTGAATATTATTATTTCTATGAGCTTTTATTTTAATGATTTTTTTTGCTATTACTTTTTATTTATTTTTCGTTATTTTTTAATAAGTATTCTAATTTTTGTAAAAACCCCAGTGACGCACGCCTACATTGCATAAGATGCTGCCTAGCTAGCCGAATAGGGTGAGCGGCTACCGCGCAACATTTTTCTAATACTTACATTTTTAAACTCGTGATATCTTTCGAATGGAATATCCGAATTCAATAATTCAAAAAGTTATATAAAGGTATTGAAACAGTTTTGAATATGAAGTAATTTATTTTGATAAGGATTAATACCAAGATCCAAATAAAGAGCCTTTTCTAGGGGCGGCATTTCAATTAATTTTTTAAAATAAAAGAACACTTATTGTGGCATAACTATAATAGTTAGACATATGCTGTCGCGACACTTTTTGTAAATAATGATGTGTTCTGCAAAGTTGTAGTACATTATTTTATTCTATCATCAATAGTTTTCGCAACGCACGCGATTTAAATAATATTTTAGGTAATTTTTTTACACTTTGGGTTACATTATTAGAGTTTTAGTAAGGATCCCTAATTTTTTTGAAAATATAATATAGCCTATGTCACCCGAGGATAGTGTAGCTTCCCAACAATGAAAGAATTTTTTAAATCGGGTCAGTAGTTTCGGAGCCTATTCAAAGCAAACAAACAAACAAACAAACAAACAATCAAATCTTTCCTCTTTATAATAGTAGTATAGACTAATGTGTTTGTTTTGGACGTATTTTCTTCTCTAAGACCACGTTACAACTCGTACTGCGGATTACAGGTACAGATTTGTTACTTTTTTTTATTTATATACTTTCTTTCATTCCTAATATATATTGGAATCCTGAGTTATTTTTTTTTATATTCTTATGACCATGACTATAGCACATCTCCATGCCGAACGGTCCTGAGCGTCACTTTGATCTCACGCCAGGTCTTTCTTCTTTCTTTCTGTGATGATGTCTAATCGGCATGAATTTGATTTTTTTTAAATTCCACATCCTGCTGCGGCACACCTCTCGTCAATTGCTACATGCGGGGAGAGAGGAATTCGTTTACTGTCTCCTTGCCTTTCTGTCTTTGTCCTTGATCTTCATTATTGTGGTTAGGATACACCATACCGTCCCACTTCTTTTCATTAAAGAGCATGAGCTCAAGCATATTTTCATATTTTCAAAAGATTCCTCAGTATCCTAATAGTTGCTATGATTTGATTATCTACTACACATAAAAATTGGTGTTTTATCCTCTACATTTCTCACAAATTAAATGACGTAAACAATTCACGCAATCTTATCCCTTAAATCATTCTGAAATTGCTTATATACTTTCCCCTATTGTCCAACTCAGTTAAATGGCTTTTATAATATCATCAAATACCATTTTAGGTGTCCCCGCCTAACACAAATGCTCTGAATTGCCTAACTAATCTGTCTAACTAGGATTTATTACTCAGATTGTTTATTGGAGTGGTGAATTAGCGTGACATATTTATGCAGGTATTCATTTTCAAGTGAATTATATTGTAGGAATGTTTTTTGAGATTCACGGTGAACTAATGTATTTTATTCCGACTAACTTAGGCTATAATAACGTCCTTAAGATGTTGAAAAAGAAGATCAACTAATTATTTCTGTTTCTTCTACCTGATTAACAAAAAGGGTACAGTCCTATTTCCCTCCGAGTATGCATGTCATAAAGGAAATCGGAGAGAACTCGAGATTGCCACTAGAACAAAATATTATTAGGTAATTACTGGGTATCCCATACTATCCTATCATACGTTAAGTAATTGGTGTACGATAAAATTGATGACTGATAACTACGATAAGTTACGATTAAAAATAATAACAGCTTACTATAACAGTAATCTACATATCGTACCTAGATACCGTAGGTTCAGGTCTTCTCGAAACGGCGTCTCGCACCTTGACCGGTTTCAAAACTCTTAACTCCTGTGCGAGATGATGTTTTTAGTGTACCTCTTGTTTATATTTTTTTTAAAAACGTAAACATACTTGTATGGTATTAAAATATTTTATACTTATGTATTTATAGATGCAATCATAAATATAGTCGTCCAGTGGCTGAAAATCGACATCAATCTTCTTTGACCATCGTCTTTATCCATAAACAATAGAGTATATGTGTATATTTGTCAAAGATATGGAAGCAAATATAAACAAATATACTGGGACAATTTTATTTGTAATTTGTAAAAAGTTGCTTCCCGTTTTAATACGAGTATATATATTAATGTATAAATAAATGAGTAAAATAATAATATAACAAAAAGGGTTACGTTAAGGAAATCCTTAACGTAACCCTTTTTGTTTTATAACCACCGTATCCGACGAGACGTTAAAAACAACTTTTTTCATCTTGTTATTTTCGCACGATAGACATTGACGACCTTGGGTGGTTAACATCGGAATGGAACATGTTTTCTCTCGTAATTTTTCCTGTTTTTACAAACACTGACAGACGTGGGTCATATATTTGAAGATCGTGAATTTTACTTCAAAACGTATTTCGTAGACAGAATATCTCTAACCATTTTATATAACACTTTGGCATGTCTCACTTTGTTTACTGTACATAAAGTTTTAGTACTTTCAATAGGTTTTGATTCTCTTTGCTGGTTTAAATTTTGACATTTTCGAGATTTCTGTGAGACTTTATATAAATGAGTTTTTGAATTGAATGTGATTTTTAATATATGTTTATTTATTTATTAGTATTATTAAATAGCACCAGAGCAGGCAGGTTTCGTGAAAGGTAAAGGTACTCGGGAGCAGATTCTGATAGTACGGCAAATAATCGAAAAAGCTAAGGAGTTCAACAGACCGGTATACATATGTTTTGTTGACTTTCAGAAAGCATTCGATTCTGTTCGCTGGCCTAAAATGTGGAAAGTTCTCCTTGACATGGGGGTACCTCAACATCTAGTACACATCCTTCGTACTCTATATGAAAATAGTGCTGCTTCGGTGAAACTGGATGGCGTTGCTTCGCAGCGGTTCTGTCCAACCGCAGGAGTCCGGCAGGGATGTATCCTGTCGCCACTTCTGTTCAATGCATATACGGAACACATAATGCGTATTGCCTTCGAAAATTGGACAGATGGAATTCCTATTGGCGGCAAGAACATCTCGAACCTGCGTTATGCGGACGACACTACCCTACTCGCAACAAGTGCAACTAAGATAGGGGAATTGCTAAACCGCATGGAAACCGTTTGTCTCGACTTTGGACTGAAGCTCAATAGAACCAAGACCAAAATAATGATTGTGGACCGTGGTCGCAACAATGCTCCGGAAATAACTGAGATTGCGAATTGCCAAGTCGTCCAATCATACGTCTACCTGGGCTCTTTGATTTCAAATAGAGGAGGTTCTGAAGACGAAATCAAGCGGCGCATGGTCATCGCGCGCAGTGCCATGGACAGACTTTCGAAGGTATGGCGAGACCGAAGCATAACCAAGACCACCAAGACCCGTCTCGTAAGAGCGCTTGTGTTCCCGGTTTTCCTGTACGGGGCCGAGACATGGACGGTGAAGGAGAGGGAGCGGCAGCGTATTGACGCCTTGGAAATGTGGTGTTGGAGGAGACTGCTTAATGTCTCCTGGACACAGCACCGCACCAATGTCTCCATCTTGAAGGAGCTTAACATCGGCGAGAGACTGTCATCGGTGGTGCAATCCCGAATACTCCAGTTCTTTGGACATGTGACGCGACGCGGGGGGGACTCCGTGGAGCGGCTGGTTGTGCAGGGCCGGGTAAATGGCAGTAGATCGCGAGGGCGTTCGCCGTTGCGATGGACGGACCAAATTAAGTCTATGACACACACATCCCTAAACGACTGCGCAAGACAGGCTTCAGCTAGGGACAAATGGCGCGCGGTGGTGAAGCGCTGCCGGGCGTCTTGCGTGACCACGACTGCTCTGTCAAGAGTATTCGACTGAGAAGATTATTAAATAAACATGTGAAAAGGTGTTATACGTTTTTGTAGTAACCGTAGTAGGAACAGCAGGTTGACGGCCCACTTGACAGTAAGCACTTACCGTCGCCTATGAAGTTGCAGCGGCAGGGGCACCGCCAACACGCTGCCGTCTACGTTAGGGGAACGGGAACCTGGGTCACTTATGCTGGGAACATAACACTAGGTTATCTTATCTTATTTCGGGGCCGCGAGTTATCTCGGACACTTCGACCCAATGGGATCTTTTGTGTTCCCCTAGATAGCAATCACTCCTCTCCAATCTCATTGAAGATTTGCTTCATGAGCCTAACAATGAGATATGGAGATAGGAGCCTGTAGTCTTCCGGTGTTGGATATCCTACCCCCAAAAGATTCATTCGCCTCCTGGCCAATGCATCGCATGTACACAGTAGGTGTTCCATGCGTTCTGTATGTTCCCCACACAACCTGCACATAGGTGTCGTGGTTAGACCCATCTTCATGAGCATGTTGTTGGTTCCAAAGTGCCTAGTAAAGGCCCCAAGCAAGTAGCGTATTTGCCCCCTGCTCATGTTCCAGATGGATCCTCGTGCTTTTAACACTAGGTTTAGCGGCATATTTAGAAACCAGGCGTTAGTACCATCCAGACGGTCTTGGAGCCCTACGACCCAAATAGGATTGTTCTGTCGCCTTTTACGACAAGCCGCCGCCAGCTGCAGGAGACAGGATTCTCACCCCGTCCCTCACGGAGAAAACTAAAAACTAAAGCTTGTGAACAAAATAATGGCGATGTCGGTTAAATTAGTAGCTTTAATTATTGAGTCAGTCGGATCGTCTTTTAATATTTGTATACATATACCTAAGTGCATATATTAAACAAGCCCTTTGTTAATCACGTCTATCAACTATGTTATTACACAATTTAAAGTTCTCATAATCTGTGTAATGTATTAGTAGTAGTTTTTTTCATTCTTATTACAATTTAGAAAGGTATTACACGTATATGCAGTTGGTCACTATCACTATTACAGTTATTAATATTCACAGTCTATATTTAATGGCTCATAAATATCATAAATCAATAATATATTACAATGTTGCATGCAACATTATTATTTTGTTACATTTTCAACAAAGTAATGCTTGGTTTGGCTGATTTATTTTCAATTTTAAACACATTACTAACTTTGTTATTCTCACAGTTATTAAAGTGGTTGGCTAGAAGCTTAATGAATCGAATAATTAGTTAAGCATAAAATATTTCGTGCGGGATCTTTGTGTTTGCAAATATAATACTCTCAGGATCTGGAATGAGCTTCCGGCTGAGGATTTCTCAGCGCGGTACGATATGGGGTTCTTCAAAAAAGGCGTTATAAAATTTCTTCGAGGCCGGCAGTGCGTTGGTATTGCCTTTGGTGCTGCAAACGTCCATAGGCGACGGTGACCACCTGCCAGTGTGGGCCGTCTGCGTGTCTGCTGAACTGTAGCTATAAAAAAATCGTTAAGATGTGCACATCTAATTTTCTTCGTTAATAAATTTTAGTCAAGTTTCGCTAGTATTAATAACAAATGGCAACTACGGGCTCTCATCGTCCATTTATCAACTTAAAATACCTTGTCGAAAAACAATTGCATTTTTGTTCTAACTGAAGGACGGTATTTGTAATTCGGTCGAAAATAAACATTTTTATTGTATTTTAGTTTTACCTGCATTTACCAGGAATCTGTGTCCGCCGCACAGCTTTGTCACTGGCCTCTCTGGCTGTAAGGGTGGGCTTTTAATATCAAAGAGGATTTATTGTTCCACGTAACGCCAAATCCATTTGTTTATAATTTCATATCCGCTTTTGTTATGTTATAAATGGTTAACCTTTTTGCAAAGAAAATTATCACTTATATTTTGTACACATTAGTAGATTATAAATATCTTACCTGTTAAAAACTCTAGCACTTTTGAAAGAAATCTCTATCCGTGCAGGGGCGGAGAATACTGACCTCTGCGGCCGGAGTCGGCCTGTCGTAAAAGGCGACAAAATAACCCACCTTAGCTACGTGGTAGGACCCCAAGCCCGTCTGGATGGCGACCACCTTTGGGCTTAAGTATGCCGCCATAATAACCTTGTGTTGTGTTCCGGCATTAGTGACCCCAAGTTCCTGTACCTTTATGGGACAGCAGCATGTTCGCGATGCCACTGGCGTTGCAAACACTCATAGGCGACGGTAACGGCTAAATTCTGAGAGGGCCGTTAGCCTGTCTGGTGTCCCACAGCAATAAAAAAAAAATTGCTGTTTTTATTTTCATATAGTCATTTACAAACGGTTTGTGATCAAAGGTTGAATTAATTTACCACATCCTTTGATGTAAGTAGTAAGGAGGAGAAACCGACTACAAAATCCTGCCCTCGTCTCATCGATTATCTAGGTGTAAACCCAGAGCTAAGACAGTTTTTATCTGTATTTATCAAAACACAGTGAAGTGATGATATAAATTCAGCCCATCGCATTTAATGAGAATCACGCCGATGGCATCCTGAGAAAAACGTTTAAAGAACGGGGTCTTTAGACAAATCAAATAAAAATTAAGATGGCGATATTTAAGTGACCAATATGCATTGTACCTAAATATTATGCCTTGTACGCAATACTTCGTATACGAGTCTTTCAGCCGGTTACCCCGTTCTTTTTAAAAATAAACGAGTGAATTTTCTTTCTATCTATCTTTATAGCATTAGAACAACTCATAAGAGATCATTTCAGTTTACGTCTCCACTTTGTTCTGACTATTTTAGCTCCAAAATGAGGGTAGGTTGCATTAAATATTAATAGGAAAATGAAATTACCCTTGTTGAGAGGACTAAGTAATTTTTTGTGTAATTTTTGTAGAGTTGGGTAAATTAATTTCTGCTAAATTTGATTTAGGTTTGTGTACAAAAAATTTCTTTTAGTTCTAATTAATTATTAAATAAATTTGAAAAGTGTATGCCTGTTAAAATGAAAATTAGTACTTTATAGGCCTGTTTCGTTATCTTGACCAGCATTGAAAGAAAATAAATTATTTATTACATAGAAAATCCCTTACAAACTTACATAGTTCAACTTGTTCTTATTAAGAATTTAATTGAAAAAAGTGATGCGTCGATTAAAGACTTAACCTAATAACCGTGTGGGCCGCTCTATCCTCCTCATCGCCCGCGCCACAGCGATTGCATCCTGACGTGTTATTCAACCCTATGCGATACAGTTACCTATCGAAGCACCCGTGTCTCGACAGAACCTGCATCAGACGGAAATTTAGGGGCCGTGACGCTTGTCAATCCAGGTAGCCAGGACGCAAGAGTGTGAAAGTCGCTCCGCCTCTCTACCGTGAGGACCACCTGGCGCCACTAGTAGAGGTTAGAATTCCAACTAGAAAGTTAACGGAAAACGAGTGTGGCTTATCGACATATTCGTATATTTTCCAAACTTTTATTTGGTTTGATGAAGTTATAGCTGTCTCAACTAAGATATGACGTTATTTTCGTATTTCGTCGTCACAATATGATAAATAAAATTACTTAAAATTATGTTTTACTTGGATAATTTTTCTACATATACTTTCAATTTCAATATTATTTAAATAAAACCTGTTTGAATGTGTTTCTATGTTATCGTCCCGAATGAATGCTTTCATTTCGCGTTGAATTAACATATCTTTTGTTTCCATTAAGAAAAAATATTTAATTTCCGAAATTAATTAATTAATTTCATTATTCGATGTTGATATTCAAAGAGTTGTTTTAGGATAATTTCCTGTTTCATTTATAAATAAATGACTGAAGGGACATGATAATTTGCTTGAAAACATTTTTAAGTAAGGCTTAAAAATAAAATAGTAAAACAAAAGGCGATCTTATCGCTTAAAGCGATCTCTTCCAGATAACATACATACACATTATGTGTATATATAACTAGACATAACTATATATGTACATATGTACATAAGAACTATAAACAAGAATTCCATTCACAAGGTTATTTAATTCAATAACCCCTGTACTAATTAAAACTGTATTACAGTGGGCTGATACCCCTTTTTGTTATATTCCTGTATATAAAAAATATTTTAAACTACCCTCCACTGCAATGAGGATCATTATTATCTGCGATAATAAGGAGTCAAAAGGCAAAAGCACATATAAAAGTAAAAAGGTACATTATAAAGAGATAGTTTTTGCTTTTATTACGTACTCAGTGCAGCCTTATTTGAATTTAAATAAGCATGAATGAAAAAGCCAGACAGGAACACGATTTAAAGCGGCTTAAGTTGTCGCAGACCTATCTGCAAAAACCATTGTTAAGTACGTTTAATTTGAGAGCAACATAAAATACTCTACGGGTATTTTTTAATAATTTCCAAATGATTGTAATAATAATTATATATTGTTAGGAATATCGAACTCAAAACTATCTTATTGGCAACACTGACTAATATTTAAAACAACTAAAGAGAGTTTCCATCACTTCCGGCACAAGCGGTCGGATGTGGCGGCGGCCGGATGTGGCGGCGGCCATTGGCGGATGTCGTATTATTTGGCGGCTGCACCGGATGTAACGGCAGCCATATTATTTAACAGCTGCAAGAAACGGCGTCTGGGAGGGCGCTAGTGCACAGAGTTCGCCCCACCTTCGCCTTTATAAGGAGCCGCGCTGTTGAGCCGGCACGCATTTCAAACGAATGCATCTTGGTGCACGGATCACTGTCTCTCGACAGTCAGTACTGCCCAGTTATTGGACGTGGAACGTTATCTCAGGCAATTAGTACTGTCCTTATTGCGATGGGTGCGTGGAACCCTGTCTCTGACAGTCAGTACAGCCCTAGGTGACCGTCCTCACTGTCACATGACTAGTTATTTAATTTGTATATTGCCATATCTGAGTTGTCCCTCTGATGTCTGGGCCATAACCTGACAACATCAGAAGTGGGATACGATACACCGCGAAGCTGTGCTCGTTGCTGTCTCTGTTAGTGTTTTAAAGTATTTCTTTTTATTTTTGTGTTGTAAAGTTGTACTACTACTATTTTTTATTTATTTTAAACTCAGTGTGTATTACAAACCGTAAGTAAATTTTAATTTTATAATGTCGGGATGTTAGCCAAAGTCAAGTACGGCCGAGCGCTAGAAGGGTACAAGCTTTGTTGAATTAAAGCATTGTGCGCTTGCCTCTCGGCGGTTACCTATGACGTATGCTAAATCATTTAGAATCCACGTACGCTTCCGTCATAGCAGCTACCTATGACATGTGATTTTTTTACTTGAGTTGTCACGTGCGCTTGCCCTATGGCAGCTACCTAAGGCGTGGCCAGAATTTCTCAAGGGAGGTTACATACCACGCAGCCACATGCGCTTGCCTCCGGGCAGCTACTTATGATGCGTGCTGGCAGTCTAATGACTGGCAAAGTTTTGTTATGAAGAACGTTCCATTTGTTATAATTTCTAAATACTCTTCTCTGATTAAATAATAATGCTCGTGCACCAGTTGAGACTGTTTGAGTACACGCTTACAGTTGTAGTTGTTGTACTGTTATCACAAACCATGTTACAGGGTAATTTGTTTTAGGTGTTATAATGATGTCTAGCCTTGATTTGAAGCTGGACCTTGTGTGTTATGTCTAGACCTTGTGTGTTATGTCTAGACCTTGTGTGTTATGTCTAGTCTTGTGTGAAGCTAAACCTTGTGTGTTATGTCTAGACCTTGTGTGTTATGTCTAGTCTTGTGTGAAGCTAGACCTTGTGTGTTATGTCTAGTCTTGTGTGAAGCTAGACCTTGTGTGTTATGTCTAGTCTTGTGTGTTATGTCTAGTCTTGTGTGAAGCTAGACCTTGTGTGTTATGTCTAGTCTTGTGTGAAGCTAGACCTTGTGTGTTATGTCTAGTCTTGTGTGAAACTAGACCTTGTGTGTTATGTCTAGTCTTGTGTGAAACTAGACCTTGTGTATTATATCTAGCCTTGATTGGAAACTAGACCTTGTGTGAAACTAGACCTTGACCTTGCTAACTAGATGAACATTTCATGTGCAGACCAATTGGACGAGACGATGACTTTAGTAGATGGTGAAACTATGTCCGATACTAAAACTCCCGCCTTGCACGATGATGAGGAAGCTGGGCCATCTACACCTGCCGAGGACGTCAGGATGTCAGGAGAGGCCGTGTTAGGAATATCGAACTCAAAACTATCTTATTGGCAACACTGACTAATATTTAAAACAACTAAAGAGAGTTTCCATCACTTCCGGCACAAGCGGTCGGATGTGGCGGCGGCCGGATGTGGCGGCGGCCGGATGTGGCGGCGGCCATTGGCGGATGTCGTATTATTTGGCGGCTGCACCGGATGTAACGGCAGCCATATTATTTAACAGCTGCAAGAGACGGCGTCTGGGTGGGCGCTAGTGCACAGAGTTCGCCCCACCTTCGCCTTTATAAGGAGCCGCGCTGTTGAGCCGGCACGCATTTCAAACGAATGCGTCTTGGTGCACGGATCACTGTCTCTCGACAGTCAGTACTGCCCAGTTATTGGACGTGGAACGTTATCTCAGGCAATTAGTACTGTCCTTATTGCGGTGGGTGCGTGGAACCCTGTCTCTGACAGTCAGTACAGCCCTAGGTGACCGCCCTCACTGTCACATGACTAGTTATTTAATTTGTATATTGCCATATCTGAGTTGTCCCTCTGATGTCTGGGCCATAACCTGACAACAATATTATTATTTAATTATCTTTTAAAGCATTTGACATTTAATTTAATGGTTCCTGTAAGGCACGGAAGCCATAGCACGCTTTTATGGCTTAAATAATTTAAACTACCTACACTTTTCCCTTTATTACATTTTCTAAACCGGTCCAAGTAGTATTTCAGTCCAAGGCAACGGCTTGTACTATACAAAGCACAGGTCAGACCGCATATGGAGTACTGCTCACATTTATGGACTGGAGCATCCGCCTGTCAGCTCAATCCCATAGGCTCCATCCAACAGCGCGCAGTCCGTGTTGTCGATGATCCAATACTCACAGACGGTCTAAACACACTTGGACTTCTGAGAGACTTTGCGTCTCTTTGCATATTCTACCGTCTGTACAACGGGAAGTGTTCTGAAGAGCTACTTAGGATGGTGCCCTCTTCTACCACCACACTGCCCGCTATCGGCTGGGTATTCATCCACATTTCTTGGTGACTTCTTCCTTGTACGAAACGGTTCTCAAGAACGTTCATATTGCGTACTCTCAGGATTTGGAATGAACTTCCGGCTGAGGATTTCTCAGCACGGTATGGGGCTCTTCAAAAAAGGCGTTAAAACATTTCTTCGAAGCCAGCAGCGTGTTGGTAATGCCTCTGGTGTTATAAACATCCATGGGTGACGGTGACCACCTGCCAGAGTGGGCCGTTTGCCTGTCTGCTGAAATCTAGCTATAAAAAATGATCTTCATTTGTTTGCTGGCATACTTATAGACCATGGGTGGTTGCAATCTAAATGGGCTTGGAGCCTTACTACGTAGCTAGGGTTGTTTTGTCGTCTTTTACGACAGGTCGACCCTGACCACGGAGGTTAGTATTTTTACTCCGCCCCTGCACGCATTGTCATCATCAACGTCATTTAAGCGTTGAATCTCACAACCATCCAAAATTTCCACGTCAATATTCAGCATGTCAAGTCAGTCGTTTAGTGTGCTTGTTTTAATATTTATCAACCGTTTTTCACGGCGTTAATTCTGCGTCTACATGTCGTATTAGCTCGAAGGAGTTGGGACTTGCATGTACAACATAACAAGCGTCGTAATTTTCACCTCTTTGCTACTTCTAACGATTACACTTTACAAAAATAATTCAAATAGGTTTGCATAATCCTAAAATATCCTTACATCCGTGCAGGGGCAGAGAAAGAATACTGACCTTTGCGGCCGGGGTTGGCCTGTAGTAAAAGGCTACTAAAAACCCAAGCTAGATGGTAGGGCTCCAAGCTCGTCTGGATGGCAACCACCCCTGGTTTTTAAATATGCCGCCATAATCACTTTGTGTTGTGTTTCGGCATAAATGATCACGTTCCAGTACCACTACGCGAATATCAGCGTATTAGCAAGTTGGCGTTACAAATAGCCATAGGCCATAGGCGATGCTAACTGCTAAATTCTATACAGCAAGATAAAATATATTTATGACTGTAAATGATTACAATTATTTATTAACTGAAGAAAGAAACTGACCGTGTTTAGGCCATTAATACTATTAAAGGTTCGCTTGATATATTCTTAATTAGTAGTAATACGAGAACGCCTTATGTGCCATCTTCCTCACACCTGTACATCCTATGACACTATCCTAATACCTATTTCTCACCAAGAGATGGTGTGCTGCCGTGACGTCTATTCAGTGTGTGTGAAAAACCGTTAAGGATCGACATTGTGCCTGTGCGCGCACGCCTTTTCCTATAATTAAAGAACAGTTCGTCGTAGTCGTAGAATAGTGACGGATCTGACATATATTAAACTTTACCTGTAACAGCTATTAACAATTTAATACCTTCAGTTTTACTATCATTAAACAATTAAATACGTCAAGCGTAAAAAGTGTCCAAAAGGTAAAATTCCAATTTAAAACGCCGTTCGCTTCAATGTTTACGAATTTTTGCACATCACTTGAGCGCATTCGCTGTTCACAAATATTTTAACAGTGTAACGAATGAGTTGTCTTTTTACCTTCACTAGGACTTCAACGCAGCTTTATTTGTGTACATTCTTATCGTAAAATTAAGTGATAGTATTCCGCGCTTTATGTAATATATTCTATCGAAGTAAAATTTGAATTTGTATTATACCTTTTGATTTGATTAAAATCATGATATTGTTTTCGACCTGTCGATGTCCATCGTTAGACGTAGTCCTCTTCCAGGTTTCTTTTTCGTATCCCGGTTTTCATATCCCTCCGTCCGGTTCCGGTTGTCGGCTAGTAGAGAAGTACTGGAATGGTTTTACTGGGTATACCACTATTACCCTAGTTAACTATGGGAGTACACAGGTGCATTACTCGGGAATTCCATATTACCCCGCTGCGAGCCCCTAATCTTCGGTGTGTGCACCACTTCCACGTCATCAACAAAAAAGGTCTCATCCAGGCTTGCCACTGGCCCGTCTTTCATATAGTCGCTAAAGACGCTGTCGTCCAAGAGTAGAGCTGTCGTCCAATCTCGCTTTATTTGAATATAACATTACTTAAAGTATAAAACACTATTCTACCAAATGTATATACTTCATTAAACTAAGCTTTACATTACCGTGAAGAGCTGTGCAGCAGACAGTTACTATAGTTTTAAAATAATTGTGTTTTCGTTTTCATTTATGCTACCTCTGTTATTATAATATACACAAAATGACAGCTAAGCTTTACTGTATATGGTCACAGAATAACGAGAGGACGAAAGCAAAGGTATAAGTTGTTACTTCGCTATTTTCAATAATAATATTTTTCATACATAGAAAATTTAAAATGAGATTGAAATCGGATATAGACGCATACTTATTTTTAGCATACCCACGCTCGGTGATTATGTTAGAACTATCATTCTGATATTAGATTCTGATAAATTTAAATTATCTTCAATATTATAATTATTTATTTATTAATTAGACAATTACAATATTATGGCCGTATTAGGTAAGTGAATTGGATGGCTTAAATGGAGACAAGTAACCGGTGTAAATTGAGATAAATTTACGCTACTTAAATTAAAAGAGCAGATTTATAAATCTGTCATAAAGCCAGTCATGTTATACGGTGCTGAATGCTGAGCCACTAAAGTGGAAGACTAGAGCCGTCTCCATTCAGCTGAGATGTTAAGTGACAAGAATGGATAAGGTACGAAACGAGTATGTAAGAAGATAAATGATAAAGATAATAAATTGAGAGGTAAGAGACTGGCACGGTACAAGCATGTAATGAGATATGAGGCTGACCACATTACTAGAAGAATGTTAAACCAGAAAACAGATGGGTACAAGGGCAGAGGTAGACCTGAAAAGCGATGAAAAGAATGTATGATGCATGATATGAGGATTTGTGAAGTGACAAATGAAGAATGCCAAGATAGAATAAAATGGAAGAAAAAGACATTGTGCCGACCCCAAATGATTGGGACAAGTCTAAGCCAATGATGAGTATGTTAGTAAATTATAGGTAAATTTAAAAATCTGTTGTTAGTAAACACAAATACTAAATAATTAAAATAAAATCTCAAACTTGATTTGAAATTCTTTTTCCTGTTGATATAGCACGATTTCGGAATTCTTGAGTCATCATCATCATCATCACCATCCCAGCGTCAAATCCCGGTTGTAACCTAAACTTTCGCTTCGGGGTCCGCTTTGCAACTTTTTCTTCTCCACTTCGCACGGTCTTCGGCATCCCTGGTAGTCAATCCATCTTCTTGTTTGACAGATATTGCCAAATAAACAATATGAAATTTTAAATTCTGTATTAGTATTTTGCTGTATAGTTGGCAGACAAACGAGCGCCGTGGATCCAGGGTAAGCAACATGGAATATTGCATATCTGACGAGGATTATTATTGTTCTTGTCGACAATATTACTTTACATTGTTGGCTTGTATCCGCAGGGAAAGCACGAGTAATTTCGATTCCGCGAAATCTCGTGGTAGAATTCTGTGTACATTGTAAATAAGACGTGATTGTGTTTTTGTAATCAAAAGCATTATACTTATTTTATTATTCACATTTACAAAGCTTATTTTATTGTAATTCAAATTAAATGGTCTTATTATTCTTATTATAAGAATGTTTGGTGAAACATTCGTAGTAAGATTGTTTTTTTTCTTTTAACCGCCGTTAAATATTACTTATTATTTTTGATAGCGTGATCCCGGTTAGAGGGAATAAGAGAATTACCCCATTTACTTTTCTTGGGAATAGTATAAGTTTCATTTTGCTAATTTACAGACAGTGAAAGACATCTGTTAGACATTTCCTGTAAACATCTAATCCAACCTTATTTTCATCGAATTTCTTGTGGCTCTTTACTCAGGAATAGCCCTTTCGTGATAAAGTTCGTTATCATTGTTTTTTTTTTAATTTTCCATAAGTGACTCGTCTGGTGTTGATAATATATTAATATTAAATAAACCCGATATTCGTTTCTATTAAGTCTATTCAATTATTTAATTACTTAAGTTTAAATATTAGTGTTTTTTATATGGACTGCTTGCTCTGCTTTAACTAGCATGGTTAGAATTTTATTTTACTTTTTTCATTTTCCGCCGGCTATTTTTTCCACTTATACTCTTTTATATTTTTTTATTTTCTGACCAATTCTTGACCAAGTCCAGTTAGGATCTCGAATCGCTGAGCGTAGCCCCTCCGCGCAAGTTTGCACGGATAACCAGGTCAGGGGCCTGGCTGATCGCGAGCAACTCCGCCTGATCATGGCCCCTTTTGTACTCATACAGCCGTACCATCTCCCAGATCAAAATTTTAAGTTAACCCCCTATATACCTAGTCAGGTCATAAGTATTGTCACACAGTAAAAACTTTTCTTTTAGAATGCTGGCCACAAAAAAGTTTATTGAATTCGAATCGCAAATTGTTCATGAAAATAAAAATGTATACTTTTAGAATTTTACTCATTTTTTAAATATGGAGTGGACGTTTAAAGAAGACCGTGTTGCAGTTATTGCGTTGCATCGTTGCGGTTACGCGCCAATTCAAATTTTTAACATACTGAAAAATTTTAATATAACCAAAAGATTCATTTATCGTACCATCAAACGATACAATGAAGACTCTAGTGTAGATGACAGGTCAAAAAGTGGTCGCCCTCGGTCTGTTAGGACTCCAGCAGTGATAAAAGCTGTGAAGGCACGAATTCAAAGAAATCCCAAACGTAAGCAGAAACTGTTGGCCCTTCAGATGGGGTTAAGCAGAACCACGGTGAAAAGGGTGTTAAATGAAGACTTAGGGCTTCGGGCATATCGAAGAAAAACAGGACATCGTTTGAATGCTCGTCTAATGGACCTGAGACTGAAGAGATGCCGCGCTTTGTTGAAGCGGTACGCGGGAAAAAAATATCGGGAAATTCTTTTTTCGGATGATAAAATGTTTACCGTAGAAGAGAGCTACAACAAACAAAATGATAAGGTGTACGCACACAGTAGTGAAGAAGCGAGCAACCGTATTCCGCGTGTCCAACGAGGTCATTTTCCATCCTCGCTCATGGTATGGTTGGGAGTTTCTTATTGGGGCTTAACAGAGGTACATTTTTGTGAGAAAGGTGTAAAAACGAATGCTGTTGTGTATCAAAATACAGTCCTGACGAACCTTGTGGAACCTGTTTCTCATACCATGTTCAATAACAGGCACTGGGTATTCCAACAAGATTCGGCGCCAGCTCATAGAGCGAAGAGCACACAAGACTGGCTGGCGGCGCGTGAAATCGACTTCATCCGGCACGAAGACTGGCCCTCCTCCAGTCCAGATTTGAATCCGTTAGATTACAAGATATGGCAACACTTGGAGGAAAAGGCGTGTTCAAAGCCTCATCCCAATTTGGAGTCACTCAAGACATCCTTGATTAAGGCAGCCGCCGATATTGACATGGACCTCGTTCGTGCTGCGATAGAGGACTGGCCGCGCAGATTGAAGGCTTGTATTCAAAATCACGGAGGTCATTTTGAATAAACTTTAATGTCATAAGAATCTATGTTTTGTTAAGTTCATTTTGGTATATAATTGGTTACATAATGAATAAACTTGTTACAATTATTTTACATTAAACATGTGACAGAATTTATGACCTGACTAGGTATATCATTTATGTTAAATTGCTGCTATATTCAACTAATAAAAGAACAGACAGTAGAAAGATATACTGTATCTAGGTTTGACTAAAGCAAGCATAAAGCTAAATTAAAAAAAGACAGGCAAAATAGTATTTATTTTCTTTGAGGGTTCAGAGAGTTAATCTGCTAAATTATATTTGGCACCAAATTACTGCTAATCTAAGAGAAAAATTTGAGCAAGATAAGCTCTGTAGCCTAACTTCTTTATTATATTAAAATGAGCTGACGGCGTCCCAAATTAATTTTAATTGTCATCGGCGGTTCAAAGAATTTTTATAACATGCTTGATTACTTTAAATATATTTCCACTTATAAGTAATTTAATTATATAAATGGAATAAATTATGTAAATATTATTAAATAAAAATTGTAATTATAACGGCAAATGGTAGTTAAGCCAAGATTACAAATTTTATTGATATATTAAGGCATACCCGACTTTATTCAATTAGAAAAAATATTATATTTAGTTTGTTTTTTGCTTAGTACAAAATGGTTTTCCCAGTTTGTAATATATCCAATACTAAATAGAGTTGGTAGTAAGCAAAGAATATTATGTCCGTCAATCAGATTTTTGTATTATTTTTATATTATTTTAATACTAATAAATACAAAATATACAATACAAATACTAAATTATATAATTTAATTATATAATATAATTATATAATATTACTGTAATAATAATATATTTAACTTTTAATTACCAATTTTCGATTGGATTTCTTATTTTTATTGTACCAACCAACCGATATATTGACAATATTTTTATCGATAATACATTCAAATATTAAGTCAAAAGTAACATAAATTAAGGTACCTGACGAATCCTTAAAAATAAATAAATATACCTTGAAAATCTTAAACGGTATAAAATTGATGTAGGTGACAATTTGCTACTGACACTAACACGTTAGGGAAATGAAGAAGAAATTTGATTGATCGTTTCTGCGAAGATTTCGGCGAATCTTTTTTCCTGTCAGTTAACTATACATTTTTACATATATCATTCGTGAATTAATTATTTCACAAGTTTTGGGCTGCTGAATAAAGTAGTATAGATACCTGGTTGGTTCCTTGCCAGCAAAAAAGCTCAATAATTGTCCGAGATGGTTATAAAAATTTCCTTGAATTTAAATGGGATAGTTAAATAAGATACGGATCTTCATATAGGGATATAAAACCTTCGAATACTCTTTAAAATCCTATTTGGACTCATATACTTCAGCGAGGAGATACCATGCATGCTCAACGAGGCAATTTTCGGTCTATGTACTGGTACACCGGCCCCATATACGTTAGCTCGCTTGGTGCCCAGGGCAACAAGCTGTATGGTTCTCCGGACTATCCAGTCTAGATAAATTTGCCGACCTCTGTGGCACATAAGGGGTCATCCATAAATTACGTCACACATTAAAGGGGGGAGGGTATCACCGGAGTGTGACATCGTGTGACAAGGGGCTGCAGGGGGTGTCAAAAGCTTTGTGACGTCACATGTTAAATTTTAAAATACTAATACTCGATCTATATTTATTATCCGTACTATCCGTGCAGGGGCGGAGAAAGAATACTAACCTCTGTGGCCGGGGTCGGCCTGTCGTAAAAGGCGACAAAACAACCCACCCTAGCTACGTGGTAGGGCCTCAAGCCCGTCTGGATGGCGACCACCTTTGGTCTTAAGTATGCCGCCATAATAACCTTGTGTTGAGTTCCGGCATTAGTGACCCAAGTTCCTGTACCCTTATGGGACAGCAGTGTGTTCGCGATGCCGCTGGCGTTGCAAACACCTATAGGCGACGGTAACTGCTAAATTCTAAACGGGCTGTCAGCCTGTCTGCTGTCCTACGCAATAAAAAAAAATATATTAATACTTTAGCAAAGGATTTTGAAGCTTTCTCTCCGGAAAATGTCAAAAAAGGTCGTCAATAGTATCAATATGTAGACAATTTCCATATTTATTAGACAGCAATAATTATCAAATTATTGTCACAGAATGGCGTTTGCTTCGGAACATCAAAGAAATTGCGTCGTTTGGTTAAATAACTTGATTATATCATAGATTTAATAAAAATAAGAAATAAATTAAAATAACTTTTCTTTTGATTATTTTTATATACATGCATAAAATTTAAAAATGTGTGGACATCACATCAGGAAGAGGGGGTTCTAAAAATGTGACAAGGACGGGGGGAGGGGTTAAAAAGTCCTAATATTCGTGTGACGTAATTTGTGGATGGCCCCTAACGCACATAGGTACCCTTGCGGGGGTCACGGGTTCGATTCCCGTCTAGCGTCTAGTATATAAGTTATCTGGTACCCATGACACAAGTACTATGCTACTTAGTTTGAGACTAGATGGCGCTGTGTGAATTGTCACAAAAGTATTTATTTATTCAGCTTGGACTTTCTTAGTTGTCAGACCGATAGCAGAACAAGAACGCAGTTCTCGGTCACTAAAATTCATAGAAAAATACGTTAATACTGCGTTCTTATTAATTCGTTCTGCGTTTTGACGACCTCCGTGGGGTAACGGCTATTCGGTACGCTTACAGAGGTCACAGGTTCTATTCTCGTCTCGCGTATGGATTTTTTTTATAATATGCATTTATTTACAAAATAAAAGCATATAAGCTAGATCAGTTGTGTTATGCTTTTTTTATTTATTTATTTACTATTAGCGTTATAGTGAAAGATTCTAACAAAAAATTTATTATTAAAAAAATTACATCTATTTTCCTACATTCTCAAAAATAATAATGGAAGAACACAGGGATTGTATTAATCTTATTTTAAACGTATTCTAGTACGCATGTACTACTTCAAACGTGCATTATTATAATTTTCGGAGAAGTATTTCTACGTGAATAACAAAGCGTAATGAATTTCAGATAACACAGTCTAAATACTTTGTTTTCCTAACACAATATATAAATAAGATTCAATACTGAAGTAAGAGAATAAAAAATATCTGCTAATCTAAATGTAAATCTACCTTGCTTACTTTTTCCTTGTGGACGATCAATAGTATATTAAGTGTTCATCGTATCCTCGTTTATATCGAACTCAATAACATATTGGTTGTTCATAGAACGTGACATAGATGTCGAGTTTATCAGATTAGAGAAAATTAAACCATCGATCCTATTATATTAAAACTCTTTAAAGATTTATAAGAATTGACATCTACGTTTTATATGTCTACGAACGCTACGTAGTGTCTTTGCAGCTAAGTTTTTTGTCTATCAGGAAATCTATATTTTTATATAATAAATTTAAAAAAAATTCTCTGCACCAGATTAAAACTAGTATCACTGGATTATTTATAAAACGATAATTGACGGACGCATTCACCCAGACTGAAGAAAATTAAGAAATCGCCGATTTGAACTGAACAATTAAAACTTGTTTTTTTTTTTTTCTAAAAATACGAGTATTTATATAATCAAAATATTTACCCTCATTGTCTATACGTTGCTGTCATCTAAGCGGAAGTCATTTATGCCTTTACGAGAAACCACCTTTACGAGAACTCTGGGGATCTAGATTCGACAAACTGTGTGAAAGCATTTTGTACTGCCTCCTAGGGAGAAAAAGTATTAAACGATGCCACTTATTCCTGGGTAGTTTGACACGCCTCGGTTTTCATTATCTCCTTCATTTCAGCGTTACTAACCTGTGTGGGTGGTCTTCCATGTGGTTCGTTCTTCAAGTCGAAATTTCCATTATGAA
Source organism: Malacosoma neustria (assembly GCA_963693495.1). NCBI lineage: Eukaryota > Metazoa > Arthropoda > Insecta > Lepidoptera > Lasiocampidae > Malacosoma > Malacosoma neustria. Next base: position 15,811,549 of record OY856383.1, read on the forward strand.
AGCGTTTAAACCAAAAACACATGGTGCATTCATTAGCAGTATCTTCTCTCCATACGTAGCATTGATGTTGCGAACCGTTTCTGCCGCGTTAATTCCGAGTCGGAACTCGTAGTAAAAAATGACTTTGGCACATGGCACATTTTTTTAAAAGAACCTCATAGGTATCATGTGATAAAAGTTTCACTCGATAATCTCACACCATGAAGGTTTTATGTCAATTCAAAGTACCTAGTCAGGTCATAAATTCTGTCACATGTTTAATGTAAAATAATTGTAACAAGTTTATTAATTATGTAACCATTCATATACCAAAATGAACTTAACAAAACATAGATTCTTATGACATTAAAGTTTATTCAAAATGACCTCCGTGATTTTGAATACAAGCCTTCAATCTGCGCGGCCAGTTGTCTATCGCAGCACGAACGAGGTCCATGTCAATATCGGCGGCTGTCTTAATCAAGGATGTCTTGAGTGACTCCAAATTGGGATGAGGCTTTGAGCACGCCTTTTCCTTCAAGTGTTGCCATATCTTGTAATCTAACGGATTCAAATCTGGACTGGAGGAGGGCCAGTCTTCGTGCCGGATGAAGTCGATTTCACGCGCCGCCAGCCAGTCTTGTGTGCTCTTCGCTCTATGAGCTGGCGTCGAATCTTGTTGGAATACCCAGTGCCTGTTATTGAACATGGTATGAGAAACAGGTTCCACAAGGTTCGTCAGGACTGTATTTTGATACACAACAGCATTCGTTTTTAGACCTTTCTCACAAAAATGTACCTCTGTTAAGCCCCAATAAGAAACTCCCAACCATACCATGAGCGAGGATGGAAAATGACCTCGTTGGACACGCGGAATACGGTTGCTTGCTTCTTCACTACTGTGTGCGTACACCTTATCATTTTGTTTGTTGTAGCTCTCTTCTACGGTAAACATTTTTTCATCCGAAAAAAGAATTTCCCGATATTTTTTTCCCGCGTACCGCTTCAACAAAGCGCGGCATCTCTTCAGTCTCAGGTCCATTAGACGAGCATTCAAACGATGTCCTGTTTTTCTTCGATATGCCCGAAGCCCTAAGTCTTCATTTAACACCCTTTTCACCGTGGTTCTGCTTAGCCCCATCTGAAGGGCCAACAGTTTCTGCTTACGTTTGGGATTTCTTTGAATTCGTGCCTTCACAGCTTTTATCACTGCTGGAGTCCTAACAGACCGAGGGCGACCACTTCTTGACCTGTCATCTACACTAGAGACTTCATTGTATCGTTTGATGGTACGATAAACGAATCTTTTGGTTATATTCAAATTTTTCAGTATGTTAAAAATTTGAATTGGCGCGTAACTGTAACGATGCAACGCAATAACTGCAACACGGTCTTCTTTAAGCGTCCACTCCACATTTAAAAATGAGTAAAATTCTAAAAGTTATACATTTTTATTTTCATGAACAATTCGAAATTCGAATTCAATAAACTTTTTTGTGGCCAGCATTCTAAAAGAAAAGTTTTTACTGTGTGACAATACTTATGACCTGACTAGGTATAACTATAAAACGGCAATTTCATAATTTAATCCTTAGTATCTTATCATCCATATGGATCGAATCCACTGGTACCAGCGCACCAAATCACTTACATAGCCACTAAATTGCAGTATCTAAGTTAGCCGTATCGTCAGATATAATATTATTAATATATGACAAATATTTAGTTTAATTTTGTCTGAAGATTTCTAAAATCATATCCCCTGAATTGGAGATACCATAAACCACTTCAAAGGCTACACAAACCTCACATTCACTTTTGATCTTTATTTTACAAAGGCACGAACATTAATTATGTCGTCAAACAAAGTTGATAACGCTCAAAGCGATCTTATTAAAACACGAATTTAATTAATCAAACCATCACACGTGGAGTTTTAAATTTATTTCCACTTTGCTCTGGTACCCTTTCATTTTACGTTCGAATGCTTCTGGCATACAGAATCGGACGTTAGTAGAAAATACCCAACGCCCGACCAATATCGCGCCAATCCGGTAATCCATCGAATGAACTGGCAGCCGCAACAAATACGCTCCAGCTCTTCGGGTGGGATAGACGAAAAATTGAAGGCGTTTTATTTACTGTTTAATTGATAGGTCCATCATTAATTTTGTTCAGTGTTTTGGTAAAGCGTTCAATTAAACTGGATCTGCAATCTAAACCATTTTTGTTTATAAACATAGATTTGTCTACATGTTCCAAATAAACTCAAGAAACGTTTGCTGTTATCCAATACCCATATGCTTATTAAGATATTTAAATCAAACTCTTATTTGTAACATCGAAGTATTTTGATAGTGTTTAGTAATAATAGTTTAGGGACAGTCGCTGTTTTAAAGACCAAATTCAGATACATGTATTCCAGCAATTTTATCGTAGTTTGTTGGTCAAGATTAGTAACAATCACCGATACATCGAAAAAATTGCGCTGAACTTATGCCCAAAGTTGCACTCAAAAGTGAACCCGGGTCCCAAAGTGCAGCAATCACTAATGTGAATTCAACATACGCTGCATTTGTTACTTTCAATGAAATAAGATAAATGAGGAACTATTTGCGGAATGAATTCCTTCTGTTCGATCCTTGCATAAAGGGCATTTGAAATCCCGCTTCCTGATTTTTGTTACCTACCCTCTTTTTCGGTGAGTTAAATGGTGAAAACGAGGGTGGGACGGAAAAAATATGATAGTAACGCGCAAGCTTCTAAACGGGCGGGACGGTCGACGTACGACCTTCCTGACCAGGTAGTAACGCGCAAGCTTCTAAACGCGCGTAACGGTCGACGTTCGACCTCCCTGATAGTTACTCCAAACACATTAGCCATGCCATAAAATTGTGTGTTCAGTACGTGACATTTAGCTGGTGCCGTGCAACAGTTCCTCCGCGACCTGAACCCAACCGCGAAGGGGTGGAATCAAGGTCAGTGCGAATTTCTCTGCCCACAGTAAGGTATCGCGTCTCTAACCACCGCTCCTCTCTCCTCCTCTCTCATATAGTCCACTGCTCTCGAGCTATCCTTCCCATTCCTGTATGGTGCAATCTCGGTCCGTAGTCAGCATCGGAGGTGGGTGGGTGGGAGGTGGTTCTCAATGGAAGGTTTTCCATTGAGAAATTTAATATCTGCAGCAATAGAACGTGTATCCTAATTCGGCTATTTGCTCTCTTTATCTTTTGATTCGATTTGAATGCTATTCGAGTGTCCTAAGCATTTAAATTACAAGTCGAATTGGAAAATCGTATTAGAAACATTTTTTATTCAAGACAGTTTACAATTTTACTTTAATATACCTAGTCAGGTCATAAATTCTGTCACATGTTTAATGTAAAATAATTGTAACAAGTTTATTAATTATGTAACCATTCATATACCAAAATGAACTTAACAAAACATAGATTCTTATGACATTAAAGTTTATTCAAAATGACCTCCGTGATTTTGAATACAAGCCTTCAATCTGCGCGGCCAGTTGTCTATCGCAGCACGAACGAGGTCCATGTTAATATCGGCGGCTGCCTTAATCAAGGATGTCTTGAGTGACTCCAAATTGGGATGAGGCTTTGAGCACGCCTTTTCCTCCAAGTGTTGCCATATCTTGTAATCTAACGGATTCAAATCTGGACTGGAGGAGGGCCAGTCTTCGTGCCGGATGAAGTCGATTTCACGCGCCGCCAGCCAGTCTTGTGTGCTCTTCGCTCTATGAGCTGGCGCCGAATCTTGTTGGAATACCCAGTGCCTGTTATTGAACATGGTATGAGAAACAGGTTCCACAAGGTTCGTCAGGACTGTATTTTGATACACAACAGCATTCGTTTTTACACCTTTCTCACAAAAATGTACCTCTGTTAAGCCCCAATAAGAAACTCCCAACCATACCATGAGCGAGGATGGAAAATGACCTCGTTGGACACGCGGAATACGGTTGCTCGCTTCTTCACTACTGTGTGCGTACACCTTATCATTTTGTTTGTTGTAGCTCTCTTCTACGGTAAACATTTTTTCATCCGAAAAAAGAATTTCCCGATATTTTTTTCCCGCGTACCGCTTCAACAAAGCGCGGCATCTCTTCAGTCTCAGGTCCATTAGACGAGCATTCAAACGATGTCCTGTTTTTCTTCGATATGCCCGAAGCCCTAAGTCTTCATTTAACACCCTTTTCACCGTGGTTCTGCTTAACCCCATCTGAAGGGCCAACAGTTTCTGCTTACGTTTGGGATTTCTTTGAATTCGTGCCTTCACAGCTTTTATCACTGCTGGAGTCCTAACAGACCTAGGGCGACCACTTCTTGACCTGTCATCTACACTAGAGTCTTCATTGTATCGTTTGATGGTACGATAAACGAATCTTTTGGTAATATTCAAATTTTTCAGTATGTTAAAAATTTGAATTGGCGCGTAACCGCAACGATGCAACGCAATAACTTCAACACGGTCTTCTTTAAGCGTCCACTCCATATTTAAAAATGAGTAAAATTCTAAAAGTTATACATTTTTATTTTCATGAACAATTCGAAATTCGAATTCAATAAACTTTTTTGTGGCCAGCATTCTAAAAGAAAAGTTTTTACTGTGTGACAATACTTATGACCTGACTAGGTATAATACTTTAATACTAATATTATAAATGCGAAAGTAAGTTTGTTGGTTACGCTTTCACGCCTAAACCGCTGAACCAATTTTGCTTAATTTCGGTATAGTCATAGATTGGACCTTGGAGAAGTACATAGGCAACTTTTTTTTAAATTCATATGGCAGAACAACCTTTGCCGGATCAACTAGTCTATACTACTATTATAAAGAGGAAAGATTTGATTGTTTGTTTGTTTGTTTGTTTGCTTTGAATAGGCTCCGAAACTACTGACCCAATTTAAAAAACTCTTTCATTGTTGGGAAGCTACACTATCCCCGGGTGACATAGGCTATATTATATTTTCAAAAAAATTAGGGATCCTTACTAAAACTCCAATAATGTAACCTAAAGTGTAAAAAAATTACCTAAAATATTATTTAAATCGCGTGCGTTGCGAAAACTATTGATGATAGAATAAAATAATGTACTACAACTTTGCAGAACACATCATTATTTACAAAAAGTGTCGCGACAGCATATGTCTAACTATTATAGTTATGCCACAATAAGTGTTCTTTTATTTTAAAAATTTAATTTAAATGCCGCCCCTAGAAAAGGCTCTTTATTTGGATCTTGGTATTAATCCTTATCAAAATAAATTACTTCATATTGAAAACTGTTTCAATACCTTTATAAAACTTTTTGAATTATTCAATTCGGATATTCCATTCGAAAGATATCACGAGTTTAAAAATGTAAGTATTAGAAAAATGTTGCGTGGTAGCCGCTCACCCTGTTCGGCTAGCTAGGCAGCACCTTATGCAATGTAGGCGTGCGTCACTGGGGTTTTTACAAAAATTAGAATACTTATTAAAAAATAACGAAAAATAAATAAAAAGTAATAACAAAAAAAATCATTAAAATAAAAGCTCATAGAAATAATAATATTCAAACTTTCTTTATAATTTTATTTTTTTAGTAACCTGACGCAAATAGAAGGGTTTGCCTCTGTCCGAGGAGTGCACGGGTGTGCGTACCCGAGGTGCCCGAGCATCCGTCGCTTCACTCCCCTCTCCGTTCGAGGCGACATCCTACCTTTCTTTCCGTCTACCTCTTACATCCTTTCCAACTTAGCTCTCTGTTCGTGGCGTGGTCCCCGGTTGGATGGTTGCGAATACTGATTGGGGTCCCGGGTTCTATCCTGGGACCTGATTTGGTAGTCGAAACCATGCCTATTTCGACTGCGCCTGCACAGAGAGTGTTCCCGGGGCGGGAATTGCATCCTCGCTGTCGGTTGGTCTTGCTGAGCCGGCTACGACGTCAGGCGACTCTGCTTTTTCTGGAGTGTCGTCTGGTAGTCGTACCCACGCCTGACTAGCACGCGACGGGGATGCGAGTCCCGTCCAGAATTGGCCGCGGACCTGTCGCTCCCGGCCCTGGTTCTGTCCATGGTTGGGGGTGATCCTGGATGGACGACCGTCGCCTCCTTCTGCGAGGCAGTAGTGTCTGCAAGGGAGGCTGCGGAACGGGAGCGGGAGTCCGCCACCGCACTCCCCTCCCGCCAACGTAGGCCGCGTCGTCGGCGCCGGAGGGCGGGCAACGATCCCCGGCCGCCGTAGAAAGCGGCCGCAGGCGGCCCCTCAGGGGAGGATCCGCCGCTCGCACTATTGCCGCGAGGGAGAAGCCGCGTGCTGTTCCGCAGCCCCCCTCAACTCCTAGAGTTGTTACAAGAGAACGCCGGGGGGACGAAACCCTGACCCCCTGGCGCCAGCACTTTAGAAGGGGCCCGCTTTAAGACAAAGCGTGGGCCGGCGCCGGCCCGGGCCACGAGATCGGCAGGCCATATATCCGTGGGCCCGGGCGTAGGCGATAGAACAGCGGGGTTTTTTAGTGGGTAGTCGGATGGTCGAACATCTTTTCCGGAGTCCCTTATATCCCTCGGTCCCCCCGGGCCGGGGAAACCCGTCAAGAGAGGTTTTTCCCCGAGACCGAAAAAAAATAGAAGGGTTTAATTTTTAATTTTTTGTTAAATACCCATGCGAAGCTGGGACGGGCTGCTAGTATAATATAAATAGACATTCCTATAGCAGTTGTCACAACACAAGGATTCTATTGCTTATCTCAGGGTTAGATTGCCCTATGAGAATATTTGCAGTTCTTATTTATAAATTTTTGTAGTTTGAAGTATTTTCATATTTTTTCTGCCAACATATCCATAGTGGCAATTATTTTAGTCCCCTTACAATCGTTTTATCCCTATTGTACCCGAAGCATACATTTCTAAGGTACCCTGATGAATTGACATACGTAAACTTCTGCGCGTCACTCAATGTCGGTGCTGTGATAATCCTATATTTCGTGAGCAAAATAAAACAGATAAATTCGATTTTTACAAGAGTTACTGTCAACCCCCAAGAACTTAGAAAAATCGAAAAATCAAAATAGACTACTTCTTATGTTTGTTCTCAAACAATGAAGAGCACCGTCCGATATCTTACTAATTACAAATATCTAAGTCAAAACTTAGTTTGAGCTTGCAAAAACCAAGATTCGAAAATAATAATTTTAAATGAGCTCATTATTTTTATTTTACTTTCGGCGATGCGACTGACAGTACGTAAAGATACAAATACAATACAGCTTTTCACCTAATGCAAGCAATTATTAAACAAACTAAATTTGGACCACTTGCCAGACATATGATTTTTTTTTCTTTATTCAAAAATTATTACAATCTAATCTAGAAAAGACTAATAAGTAGTTTAATTCTAACTTAAAATTACTAATAATAGTTTAAACTAAGAATGTGTCCAATAACACTTTTCTTATTGTCTCTATTTAAGGGGAAGACACGTTGGTCATGTGTTCTTCATTTTTAATGTATTTTACACTTCACTACAGTTCTATAACACTAACTTAAAAGGTTTGATTGATCCTTTTGAGTCTTCTAACTATGTCCGTGTTATCGAGGAGCTAGATGGCCTCGACATTGACGTGGTGGTGAAGTCGCTGTTCGTGACCTTCTGCATATTTTTTATTATACTAGTAACGAAGTCCATTTTCAGGTCCCGATGGAGGTCGTCGAGACATATGATAAAAAAAATATACTAGAAAGTAACCGCATAATTGAATTTACTGAATTTTATTGCTTACGGCATACGTTTTACAACCCACTGCTTACGTGAAGAACGAATGAGGCCGCCTCCATCGAACCTCAGCAGGAAGAGTAGTCACGAGTCTTGATGTTTAACAAGATACGCGTGTCAATACTCACTACCATGGTTGCCGCAGACCGTGCAAAAATAAAATGTTGAAAAACTGACCTTGAGTAGTGAAGCGGATTTTTTAATTTAGATAAGCGCACCTTATTTGTTAAAGAAAAACCCTTTTTTTTAAATGGCAAGCGCAGATGCAATTATTTTTTTAAAACGAAGTTATTGTTCATATTTAATCATTTGTTTCTTTTATGGTAATAACGTAGTAAGTAACTTGTCACTTGGTATAATGAACGGTTGATAAGTATATGAAATTTTAGAAGTCGCTGTCAATTGTCGGCGCTCTAAAATTGCAAGTTGTTGAGTACCTATTAGAATTAAACAAATAACAGACTAAAATATTTACTTTAAAATCCGCAACAATATAATGTAAAACTAATTCAATGCTTGGAGCATTTCTTTTACTTTTGTATCTTCGTGTGTGTTAAAATTCAACTAATCCAGTCGCACATTCCAGCTGGGTATAATTTTGAACCTCTTTATGCAAATTATATTAAAGCGCTTAAAATTTTTGAAATTAAATTTACTACAAGCCTTGGCGTGTGCACGGTTGACAATAAATTCATTCAAATAAACTTAGTTTTTGTTTGCCTTTATGCTTAGTATCAGGGATGTTATGGATATGATATTTCGGATCTGGATACGGATATGGATATAGGAATAAAATTATATCTGTTTCGGATAAGGTTACGGATATGCAATTATTTCGGATTATCCGTTAGTTTCGGTTACGGATATTAGATTGAAGTAAAATATAAACACAAAATGACACAAATATATCGAAACATGTCGTTTTATTTAGACTCCGCCCTTATACGAAACTATCCGAAACTTGTGAAACGGATACGGTTACGGATACGGATATAATTTTATTTCGGATATCCGATAGTTTCGGTTACGGAGCTCCATAACATCTCTGCTTAGTATATTTTGGGAAAAAAATGTATTGCTGTACAATAGCAGACAGACTGACGACTCACTTGATAGCAAGCAGTTACCGTTGGCTATGGACTTGTAACACCAGGGACACCGCTAACACGCCGCCGTCCGAGTAGGGGAACTGGGTCACTTATGGCGGAACACAACACAAGATTATTATGGTGGCATATTTGAGATACTTGGGGTGGTTTCCATCCAGACCAGGGGTGGTTGGCTGCCACCTAGCTTGGGTTGTTTTGTTGCCTTTTATGGCTTCATACGTACGACTGTACGTCGAAAATTTTGAGCATTATTTGGCAGTTGAGCTATTGGCGCTCTAAAATGGTAATATGTAGAAAGAAATTAAACGTGTGAATGGATCAGCAAGATTTTATGTACATAGGAAAATAAGAGTTGGTTGTATATTTCTTTAAATTTCTCTTGTCTCGGATCGATTCACCCAAGGATTTACATTATTTATACAGTTAACATAAGTATTTGCTTGGGCTCGGGCCCTCCTTTAGAGACGGAATGACGAGTTATAGATACCGGTGGTTATGGTACGCAGCTTTCCACATGATGTTTTCCTTGTGTGTAATATCCACATTTTGCGTTGTGTATAATGTTGTAAAACTACCTAAGCGGTGAATTTCATCGTATGATTTATATCTGTGACCCCCCATATGTTGGTCACCAAGTGTGATTACCATTTGTCTTGATTACCATATGGTAAATATATATTTATCCTTCCACCCTATACTAGGTAACCTATACAAGCATGTGTTGTGAAATGTCCATAACCTGTGGGCTTTGTTTCAGGCCCTACTGCAAGCTCACGATGTGGTCGCTCGCGAGGTGTACGGTGAAGAGTCCCTGCGGGCATCGCCGCCGCCAGTCAACGGGCGCACCACAGCTCCGCCGCCTGAAGACGAGGAGGACACTGAGCCCGAGTTTGAGAACGTGACCAGGGTGCGCCTCGTTCAGTTTCAGAAGAACACGGATGAACCTATGGTGAGAGGCGAAGATTAAATATATGAGCAATCTATAGTCATTAATTAAAGAAACAAATCGAACTGATAAATAGCCTGCCATTTCGTACAAAAAAAATCTATAAAAATCTCTACAAAAGAGGTAAATAAAAGTACTTAAATACAAAAAAAAAATCGAAAACAATCAAATAACATCAAATACGTAAACGTATCTTAACTAATTATTGACTTTAGTTTTAAAATAACTTATACAATAAAAATAACAGTAGATTCAGACAATGGATTAATCCACCTATTACAAGTCATTTTGCGGGTTATTCTGTCGTTTGCAATTAATCATATTATTCGAAGAGCATTCGTGGAAGAACTAACTAAAATATTTAGAACTAAAACTGAACTTGCATTGGATTAGTTTTTTGAAAGAACACTAGATGACGGAGCAGACAAGTAGACTCCATCATTCGTTGTTTTTTTCTTAGCAAACATAGGACGCATCCCAGCTCAATGGACTGACAAAGTGTTTAATGTTCTATTGGAGGTACTGCTTCGGATGCGTATAATTGGCTGAGATATCTTTATGATCTCGCAGGGAATAACATTGAAATTAGCGGACGACGGGCGCTGCATCGTGGCGCGCATCATGCACGGCGGCATGATCCACCGACAGGCTACACTGCACGTAGGCGACGAGATTCGGGAGATAAACGGCACACCCGTTGCCAACCAATCAGTCGCGCAGCTGCAGCGCATGCTGGTAAAACTACCATCGCTATCTCTTTTACCATTGAAATCTGAGAAGTCTGCCACTATGGTCGGTCGCACTACAAACACCATTCATCAGCATATACACGTCACAAACTACCTTGCCAAATCCTTAATACGATGAGTCATTTTCACAATTACATAACTCGTTGCCGATATGATAATATCAGCAATATATATTATGTATATAGGTACCTATATATTTTATATACTATCATAAAAGTCGGCCAGCGATAGATGACAGCTGTCGCGAATATTTTTTTAGATCGAAACTAGTTAAGTGTATATTTCTTTATTGAAACTACGAGTAAAAATTAAATTGACTTTATTTAATCGTCGTTTAAACTTTATAATAGACGTTTTATATAATTACTTTGAATAATTAATAATAATAACAAAACAGTGTTTTTCTTAATAACTTGCGTGCGTTTCTCTATTAGTCATAGAAAAAAAAAAAAAATATATATATATATATATATATATATATATATATATATATATATATATATATATATATATATATATATCGGTGGATAGCACTTCTTTCACAATTCTTATTGGGTTTGGTACCTTATCTTCGTTAAATTGCTCGTAACTTATAATTATAAATTAATAATAGCTACTATATTTCTAAAAAAAATTAATAGCAGGCTTAACGGACTGTCTATCTAGCCCTCCTGGCCAGCAAAATCCGACGACAAAACCTTTTTTATTAGTCAGTAGGTGACCTACTACCCCCGGGCGGGAGGCGCACGCGAAACCATATCTCTCCCGCTCGAACATCAGGCAATACAAAAACGTTTCTCCTTTGTATACTCTAAGCGTTTCTCCGTCTGGGGGCGGAGTAGAAAATACTCCTGCAGCCGTGTGCGGCATTTCGTAAAAGGCGACGAAACCCTAGCTAGGTAGGTGGTACGGCTTCGATCCGTATAATATGCCGCCATAATAACCTTGTCTTCCACTCGCCTCTATTAAGGTACGCGTCCATTGGCCCGCGCCGGACGCACCGCACGCAACTTATTTTTTTGCTTTGTATGATTTCACATAGTGCTGCGTCCACTATCCGCGCCGCCCGCATCGAACGCCGGCATTTATGATCGGCAAATCCGTTCCTCCGTTGCATGCCGTGCGTGCGGTGCGTCCGGCGCGGGCCAATGGACGCGTACCTTTAGCCGTCATCTGAACATTCACACACATCCTTTTTAACCATGTCATCTTTTTCACCTTTGTGGCCCAGCACTCTGATCCATACAATATTTTTTTTTTTTTTTTTATTGCTGTAGAACAGCAGACAGGCTGACGGCCCGCTTAGGATTTAGCAGTTACCGTCGCCTATAGGTGTATGCAACGCCAGTGGCATCGCGAACACCATGCTGTCCCATAAGGGTACAGGAACTTGGGTCACTAATGCCGGAACACAACACAAGGTTATTATGGCGGCATACTTAAGACCAAAGGTGGTCGCCATCCAGACGGGCTTGAGGCCCTACCACGTAGCTAGGGTGGGTTGTTTTTGTCGCCTTTTACGACAGGTCGACCCCGGCCGCAGAGGTTAGTATTCTTTCTCCGCCCCTGCACAGATAAAAAAGATATGACAGGTCAACAGACTTATAAATTTTACCTTTAAGTCTAAACGGCACGTGTGAATTGCAAATTGTTCCTGAGACCTGGCGCCATAACCTGAATATACTAATTTCCAATATTTTCAGCGCGAAGCTCGTGGCTCGGTGACATTCAAGATAGTTCCATCGTACCGCTCTGCGCCACCGCCTTGCGAGGTATTATTATTATATACTCAATACTAGTATTGTCTCGATATTGTAATTTTTTTAACTACAATAATAAATGCAAAAAGTGTGACTGCAAATGTAGATGTAGTATAACTAATAAAATATTAAATAGAATTTAATTAACAGCTCGTAGTGTGATTTAAAAGCTTGTTGTTTGGATTTCAAAAAGTCGACAAGCGCACACAACTCACTCGCTTGTCCAGTGAAAGATAACAATTGGTACTAAAATTGTATAAAATTTGTGTTATTTTTTTGTTCTAACTAGCTTTTCCGGATAAAGCCTTCGCCCGTGCTAGTAAGTAGCGATAACAGACCCATTGCTACTTTATGTTTTATGTTTTTTTTTTTGTTCTGTGTTTGTTTATGTATGTATGTCACCTGGGCATGGCTGCGCGTTCCACGAACACTGTTTCTGTGCGCTTGTTGTTCTTTTGGACTGCTTCAATCTCACTGTCACCCTTTTGTGTCACTTTTATCATTTCATTATTTGTTTTCTTATATTATTTTTTTTTTATTCATTCTACATATTTTTATTCACATCATTCTGTATACTCCCCCTTTTAGAGTCCATTTAAATTCGAAAATATTTTATTTTGGATTTATTTAGTTCAATTATTTTTATAATTCTGTTTTTAAGCAAATGTAATTTGTATAATGGATTATACAGTCGATTTGTGCAATATTGTTCTCTCTTTCTAATATTGTCTTATAAATATTATAAATTTGAGTTAGTGCTTAATACTCATATTTGAATACTATTGTAACTTTGTTATTAATAATCACAATTTTTTTTAAAAACACAGTGACTCTTAGCTTTTCTTGTATATTTAGCAGACAAATTCATTTTAACATTTATTTTCAAGTTCATTTTATATTCAAGTTTATTTAGAAGTGTATTAAAATCAAACTTAAAAATAAAAACATAAACAGTTGTCTACAGATTTATATTTAGTTTGACTATAAAGCATCCATTTATCCGTGCAGGGGCGGAGAAAGAATACTGACCTCTGCGGCCGGGGTCGGCCTGTCCTAAAAGGCGACGTAACAAACCACCCTAGCTACGTGGTAGAGCCCCAAGCCTCAAGTCTAGATGGCGACCACTTGTGGTGTTAATTATGTCGCCATAATAACCTTGAATTGTATTTCTGCATTAGTGACCTAAGTTCCTGTACCCTTATGCGACAGCAGCGTGTTCACGATGCCACTGGCGCGGCGTTGCAAACACCCATAGGCGACGGTAACTGTTAAATTCTAAGCGGGCCGTCAGTCTGTCTGCTGTCCTACAGCAATAAAAAAATTACGTAATAAAACTTACTGTAAATAATACCATTTAGATAAAAATAAATTTCTTAATATCCGTTTTTCAGTTTCATTGATGACAATCCAACGCATGTTTTTTATATCATCGTTTCTCATATATCAACAAATTATCCAAATTTACTGTTTGAAACCACATCTGTAATGAAGTATATAAAGAAGATATTATTTTACATACTAAAATGATGTCTACTTTTTTGAAATGGTTTGTATGTTATTGCATAACATATTTACTCCTTTAGTTTCTTATCAATGAGTATAAAAACAACTCACACGCTACCAAATTTATGTATTAACAAACTTCGAATAGAATAATTATATATAATAATATCGACCATTTTCAGATATTCGTGAGAGCACAATTTGATTACGATCCGTTGGAAGATGAACTTATCCCTTGTGCTCAAGCAGGCATCGCTTTTAATACTGGCGATATACTACAGGTAAATTATACCTTTCTAAAGTTTGCATTATAATCTGGACAACTACACGACAGGACTAATATTAATGTATTAAATTTTTAAGAAACTACAATTCTTCTAATTAGAATATCTTTGTGAGACTCAGCCGCTTTCTTGTCTTTTTTTAAAAAAAATGCCAAAAGTGCTTATTTTTGTACTCAGTGTTAAAACTGATCGTAAACTTAAGTACAAAATTAAGTACATGGAATATGTTTCTATACCAACTTAAAGGTGTCGAATCTCAAAAGAAAAAAATTCTAACATTTAATAAGAGGACAGTCAACCAGATAAAGTATTACAAAAGTAACTGTAATATTTATACTGTTAATGTAAAACACAGGATCAAACCCGACAATTCCACTGTATTCGTGTAAACCGTTTTCAGTTAATAAATCATATTAAAAATAATATAAAAATGTAGTATCGTATAAATGCGTACTACATAAAGCATGTTTGTAAAATATATTTGTAAACCTTATTTTAGATGTACATTTTTCTACGCGAAACCCGCTTAAGCCTCTGAGATAAAATATGCTGTCATTTCGTCAACAAAGTCTCGGGACTAGACAGACGAGATACTATTTTACATATATTGCTTTAGGAGCGACTAGATACTTGTCTATAAACGATGAAAATATACAACACAGATCATGTTAACTTGCGGTAATAGCCTGTCATTTAACTTAGAAAGAAGTTTGAGAATGGCAGTTTTTATATAATACTCAAACGGTTTATGTAAATAACAAGTCTATTTGTACAGTCAGGTTTAAAAGTTTATAGACATTTTCACAACAAAGTAGGTATCTGTTGTTGGCAGGGTGCGAATATATATTGAGTAGGGATGCAGACCATGTTACCAAATTAATGTACTTGAAATGTAAACAGCGATATAAACGTTTCATGATGGATGGTATGAAGGTTTATGACGTGACAGATGAAGCGTGCTTACATAGAATAGAATTAAAATTAAGGTACTTGTATACTTCGAAGATGTAATGAACGATTTCGCGTTACGTCACAGGTGTTATCCGACAAGCACAAAATATTTTTAGTCGAGCGTTGACCAGTACAGGTAAAACACAGTTCCTATCCTTCGAATAGTTAGAAGAGATAAGGACATTGCTGAAGTCAATAATTGGGATAAGGCAAATTTGTAGGTATTTTCTTTATAAAGACAAATAAAAGGAGTGGTATTTTCAAATGATCGTTATCGGTAATTTCAGATAATAAGCAAAGATGACTCCCATTGGTGGCAAGCACGTAAAGACGCTTCCGGCGGTTCAGCCGGTCTCATCCCGAGTCCAGAGTTACAGGAGTGGCGCGCCGCTTGTGCAGCCGCTGAAAAGTCTAACACCGATCAAGGTGACGGATCTTATTATAATTGTAATTGTTATAATGCTGAAGGTAATCTGAGAGACATGTTTCCGATTTAATAAAGCGTTCGTTATTTTGTTTTGATTAAATACGTAACTTTGTTATCAATATTTTTAACTATCCTATCAGGCTCAATTAATAATAAAAAAAATATTTGTTAAATTATTCTACATTATCGTTTTAATATACTTACGTGACCATGTCGGATTGTCTTAATTACGATTTAGTTTTAGGTATATGTTTGCTTTTTATGGTGATATTTTACATTCGTACCATATACTAATAAATAAATCTAGCTAAGTCTTATAAGAATCCAAGAAATTATTATTATTTCAACAACTACATACATATAAAATAAGAATTAAAATTTTGGATTTATAAATAATTCATTTTTATTTCCGAACGTTATTTGGAATTGATTGTACTTATATTCGTGCAGATATTTTTATTTTATTAATGGAACCAAATATTCTAAATATATAAAATATGTTGAAGTAGTGTATGTTGATTTATATTAGTATTTTTAATCGTGAGCCATATTCCATTTGGTGTTGCATTAGGCCTGTCATAGCTAGTAATGTAAATATTCTGCTCTCAGAGATCGAATTAATTTTAACTTATCTTTAAACTTGAAGTAACTTTAGTTACTTCAAGTTTAAAGCAATAATAATTTATTATTATTGCTCTAAATATCTGACATTATTAATTTTGTAATTGATAGTTTCTTGTTAATAAGATCTCTGAGTGTGGATTGTTGTTTTAACATCAACAGCCGTCAATGTAACATTAATTATTTATTTCACTAAAATTGTTTTTGTTTCATTCAAACATTAACATTGGACGCAGCAGTTGGTATGTAAAATGCTTTAATCCGCACAAACTGCCGTTTAATTCGAACATGATACCTATATATCTAGTTCCTACACTAGCTATATATGTATATATAGCTAGTTCTTACACTAGCTATATATGTATATACTTCCAATATCATAACATGCTAAAGTAACGGAATAGCTATGGGTGTTTGTGTAATTGGATGTTCATATTTGGAAATTATTTTGTCAGTAACGCGTCCGTACCTCTGACTTCCTTTTGATTCCCTTGTTTTTCATGCTATACATTATACATTCATAACATTCAACTCTTCTAAACTGAGCGATAAGGGCTCAGCGTCCTCGTTCTTTGTGCTACGCGAAGAACTGGATGGAGTCGCTCAAGAACGACGGTCCGAAACTCAATGTGGCGAAGACCGAGTAATTGGCTTGTAACTTTACAAATCATTTGAGTTCCTGGAATCTGTACTTCACGTGTCAAGGCGCGCATTAATGCCGCGTGGACCAAATGGCGTGAGTCGGCAGGTGTCATTTGTGACCCCAAGATGCCGTTTAAGTTGAAGGGAACAGATGTATAAAACCATTATTAGGCCTGTCCTTTTACACGGCTGTGAAACGTGGCCGGTATTGGAGCGAAAGAAGTAGGAATTGTGTGTCACGGAGATGAATATGCTGCGATGAATACGAATCCACCGCAGTCCACGCGTACTGACGCGGAAAGACCGCGTTGGGAACTCCCGCATTCGCAGCAGCCTGTATGTCCGTGACATTGCGTGTGCTTGCCACTGGTGTTGCAAACACACATAGACGACGGTAACTGCTAAATTCTAAGTGGGCCATCAGTCTGTCTGCTATCCTACAGCAATAAAAAAAGAATGATATTCTTAATGCGACAAATAAAAACCGCATTTTTGATAAAAAAAAAATTATGTATACCTCTATATTATATAAATTACTTACTACATATCATGGCAAAGTGAATAACTTAATAAATTATGAAACTTTCATTTCATCATATTAAACACACACACATACATTTTGACACATTCTCTCAGTGTCCCACAACCCATCAAAGCATTTAATGTCTTAACGTGTTACCCCGAAACATCGTAGTGACCTTAACCTGTTGTATGCATGACCCGAGTTGTAATGTTGTGCCGCTAGGAGCAGAGGGCTGCGTCTCGCATACAGACGGTTGTGAAAATACAGGTAGGTAAATGTTTTGTGTCGTTGAGCGGTGGACGCGTTCACAATGTTGCACAGTTCGACTGCGATGTGGAACGAATTCCGTACTTAACTGTAACGTATTCTGTTAGTAGTAGTTTTATATTAAAAAAAACATTGAACTAAATAATTATCGTTCTGTTGCTAATTCGTTACATTGTTGAACCATAATTTAATTTATAAAATAAAAAGTATATCTAAACAATTAATTGCATTGATTTACCTTCTCGTAACAAACATTAAATTTCAGTTTTGTATGTTTTTTTTTTCTTTATTGCCCTTCTGTAGTTTACAGAAAAGGATATTTAAAACACTTGTAGCAAATTTTATTTTATTAGTTTATTATAAATTTAATTTACTATCTGAAACTAGCCGAATAAGTATACCTATGTTTACAAAAGTTAAAACACTTTATAATTAAATATATTGTGACAATACACCCAACGCCATCTAGTCCCAAAGTAAGCTGAGCGCTTATGTTATGGGTACTATACAACTGATATACGACTTATATCTACTTATACGCTTTATATATAATTTTGTTTCGTAAATAAATACATTTATTCATAAATACACAGACTCAGGAAAGGAATCTCTGGATCCCGTGACCTCCACAGGCGTTCGGATATATGTACGTCACAGTCTATGGAAGATGTAGTCGCATTTATTTGTAAAGAAGCTACAAATTTGATATTGATCTAATATTAATCCAAGTTACAATATATGGAATTTTTTCTTCATCGTGTAACGGAACTTGCATGTTTTCTTTTTATTTACAGCATAGGGAATCGTCAAATTTGCATTAAAATTCAATCTTTCATATTAGCGTTGAGTTAGTCGTACGTGCGTAATTTTTTTACACGATTAATTAAATATGGACATAGTGTTTATATTTATAGATGTAATGTGTAGACTCCTTTTTTTAAATGTCACGCACAGCTTTTAGTTTCCACGAATCTATAAGTTTTTATTAAGCATGTTATTTTCGAATTGTCAGTTTACTATATTTATAAGAAAAATAATGTTATTTTATCACTATAACGTGTATTTTTAATGTTTATTATTAAAACACACATCTTTATACGTTTGCATGATGATTAATTATATATAGTTTTGAAATTGTTTTGTCTAAAATTAAGGAAAAGCTTTTATTTATTACTATTGTGTAATATTAGAAGCATGGTTGATTAAATCGACAAAAATAGATCGGATGTACATATACTAAGTATATTATATGAAATTTGTAACATAAAATTATGTAAAAACTTAAAGAACTTTGCAGAGTATTTATTTAAATTATTCTAGAAGAATGCTTAGCTGTGAAGACATATGCTGCTTTGAAGAATGCATTGCTTAATAGCTAAAATAACGGACTTCCAATAGGTTATGAGTTTGGTTTTTTCAACTTATAAATTACAGATGTCACCCCGCTATTTATTAGGAGTCATATGAATGAAAACAACGAATAGTGCTTTGAGCATAAATGAAAACTACTTCGATTTGATTTTAATTTTTATTGTTACAGTGAATTGTTCTATATTTGGTCGTAAGAAGAAGCAGTCCAAGGACAAGTATTTGGCGAAGCACAACGCTGTGTTCGACCAACTGGATGTTGTTACTTACGAAGAAGTCGTCAAATTGCCTTGTAAGCTGTTTATTACATACCACTATTATTATTATAAATCAATAATTTTTAATGTGTATTAACAGGTTAGACTATATTGTATTCATTTATACTCTCGGCAATTTGTGAATCTTGCATACGAAGGTTACAATCAACAAAATTAAAAGTGATTTCAGCTCCTAATCGCAAAATCATTGCAGATTCATATGGGCCACTAAATTTGTCATTGTATTTTTATATCTAGAGTTCAGCAGACAGGCAACCCGCCCACCCTGCCAGTTGGTCACCGTCGCCTATGGACGTATGCAACACCAGAGATATTACCAACGCGCTGTCGGCCTCGAAGAAATTTTATAACGCTTTTTTTTTTGGAAAAACCCCATATCGTACCGCGCTGAAGAAACCTCAGCCGCAAGCTCATTACAAATCCTGAGCAACAAGAACGTTCTTGAAAACCGTTTCGTACAAGAAAGTAGAGGTTCCAAGAAATGGGTAAGAATACCCAGCCGATGGTGGGCAGTGTGGTGGTAGAAAGACGACGAGGGCACCATTCTAAATAGCTCCTCAGAACACTCCCCGTTGTACAGACGGTAGAATACGCAATATTGATTTCTTACTACTATGAGGGTATAATATGCCCCCATAATAGCCTCAAGGTATAAAACTCACATGCCTCGGGCCTCGCGATGGGGTAGTGTGAGTGCAATGCGCCCGTGCACCTCCGACTAGGGGATGCATGTCGTTGGTATACCCACTAAAATCACTAGAAGTTCCTTTACGGCCCAACCCCCGATAAAGTCCTGGTGAACCCTGCTAAACAAAATGTGTACAATAGCTCTCGTATTCTTCTTTTATCTTTCCGAGTCTATTTAGCTAAATTTGGTTCGTCTACATTCAAGCATATTTTTTATTGCTGTAGTACAGCAACAGGCCTGCTTAGAATTTAGCAGTTACCCTCGCCTATGGGTGTTTGCAACGCTAGTGGCATCGCAAACACGCTGCTGTCCCTTAAGGGTACAGGAACTTGGGTCACTAATGCCGGAACACAACACAACGTCATTATGGCGGCATACTTACGACCAAAGGTGGGTGCCAACGGGCTTGGGGCGTACCACGTAGCTAGGGTGGGTTGTTTTGTCGCCTTTTATGTCAGGCCGACCCCGGCCGCAGAGGTTAGTATTCTTTCTCCGCCCCTGCACGGATAAAAACTTATTATTGCTGCTGTATTTATCGCTGTAACATCAGAGAT
Source organism: Malacosoma neustria (assembly GCA_963693495.1). Classification (NCBI taxonomy): domain Eukaryota; kingdom Metazoa; phylum Arthropoda; class Insecta; order Lepidoptera; family Lasiocampidae; genus Malacosoma; species Malacosoma neustria. The sequence continues at coordinate 15,831,971 of OY856383.1, forward strand.
TAGCTTGTAGCTTATCTCTTAAGCGTTCGAGGTCAGCTTTTGCTTTTATCACAGCCTACTACGCGTCTTTTTGTATTTGCGTACATGGCCTTCTCATGCGTTTACTTATTTCTTCCAAAAAAACAAATACGTTTCACTATAATGATTTAGAGCCGAGTTCCCCAAATTTTTTGTGTCGTAGACCCCTTGCCATGTTTTTCCGTGTTGGGTAGACCCCCTACTTACCTGATATTGATTTCCTGTAAATTTCTAACTGTAGTGAAGTTTAAGTGTTAAAAACTTAAAGTAAAAACACATGTTAATTTATACATTTATTAATTGAATTTAAATTAAAACTACTCAAAATAAAATTTTGTATCTGTGTAAAATATACGTAACATTAAATAAACATAAAATAAATTTTTTACTTCATAGGTACTTTTATAAATAATGTATATGTTTTGATATTATAAGATAGTATGATGTAAGTAAATAGGTACTATCAGTGTATGTGTATGTAGATCCACTATCGTGGACACTCATTTTCATTTCATGGACCCCAAATTTTTTTTCGCTGACGTAGACCCCTTGCAGGTTGTCATAGACCCCTAGGGGTCGATATAGACCACTTTGGGAATCACTGATTTAGAGCTTATTGATATCTATTTTGATTATTTTGCAGCGTTCCAGCGCAAAACAATAGTACTTTTGGGCGCCCACGGAGTTGGCCGTCGCCATATTAAGAACACATTGATCGCCCGTCATCCCGATCAATACGCCTATCCAATACCGCGTAAGTTTTAAATTTTTATTCTTTTATTTATGTTATACTAAAAATACGAATAAAACAGAAACAGAGTTCCGCGTGGTGTGTTTCTAATAGCCTTTTTCCATCCCGTTGTCTTTTCATTTACTCTCTATCGCCCTTTTGATTTACCATAACAATCCTAGTGTTACAAAAGTTGTATGAATGTAAAAAAAACTATCTGGGTGGTTTTTAGCCTCAAGTATGACATAAATTTATTAATGAAATATAAGAGCATCATATAATTAAATATGCCATGTAGCTGTATTAAGAAACAATAAGATATATTTTATAAAGAAGACACGTTATCGTTTGTAGTACGTGATATAGATAGTTATATGAAATACTGTATTCAGTAATTTAAAAAAAAAACCCTTTCTCAAGAGAATCCAACCATAACGAAGAATAAACTCATATAATGTTTGTTTCTGTATCTATTTTGGTTATGTGCGGTAAATGTATTATAAAAAACTAGCTGACCCGGCAAACGTTGTTCTGCCATATAAATAATTAACGCCCCCGCAACCCCTCTTGTGGGTGGAATTTCGTAAAATCCGTTCTTAGCTGACCTCTACTCGGTGAAAAGAATATTCCTACCAAATTTCAAGTCTTTAGCTCTAATGGTTCCAGAGATATCGTGATGAGTGACTATATACGTGGAAATTAATAGTATGTTTTAAATATAAAACTAATTTTAGTTGTATATGAGATTTTTAAGTTCGCCTTACTTATCCTATTCAGATGAGTCAATGCGTATAACCATTGTGTATTTCAGACACGACCCGCCCTCCGAGGTCTGACGAAGAAAATGGAAGACATTATTATTTCGTATCTCACGAGGAAATGATGGCTGACATTGCCGCTAACGAATATCTGGAATATGGTAACTATATACTATGTAAAACTTTAAATATATAAATCTATACAAATAAATAAATTGGAGGGTCTGTTTGTAATATTAAAATAACCGCTTTTTATACGCTTTGTATACACGGTACATATACCAAAACAACATTTTTTACAATTTTTGTCTGTCTGTTTGTTCCGGCTAATCTCTGAAATGGCTGGACTGATTTTAACGGGACTTTCACTGGCAGATAGCTGATGTAACAAGGAGTAACTTAGGCTACTTTTATTTTAGAAAAAAAATTGTGTTAGTTAAAACTGATCAGTTTCGGATTTTTTTAATCCAATTTAAGTTGACCTCGGATTTATATCATCAATCATATAAAATTGGGTTTAGCTTAGGCTGGACTTTGCAGGTTCGAACGCAATTTGTATATTTCATTAATTTATATTTTAGGGTTTATAGGGTTTGTAATCCAAAACAAATCCTAAGATATATCCAAAGTCACTATTCCACGCGGACGGAGTCGCGGGCACAGCTAGTTTTAAATAAGTTAAACATTTAACTGATGCAAACTATTGATTCTCTTCAACATATAGGTATTAAATTATATATGAAAATTTTAAATTCAAAGAGATGTTTTACTAACAAAGACATAAAATTCCCATTGTACGATCGGATTTACGTACTGAACGTGATTTATGATTATATCCAACGTCCTCTCAACTTTAAGGGCCAAACCTAACTTATTTAGACCTTATTAGGTAAGGAGTCCTATCTCATATAGAGAAGTTGAAAAGGTGTTTAGCTGTAAATTTTAGTTCAAGAACCCGCCAGAATTAGGCGCAAGTGCAGCTAGTATGGTGAATATAACTTAAAAAAATTACGCTGACGCGATTGTGGCGCCCGCTTAATTTAACGCATTTCGACAGACACTTCCAAAAAAAGAAAAATTTTAGACTACCCTCCATAGACCTTATATAACAAACGCTTTGGGTTTTCTTTACGTCAGTTCCGTGTACTATTTGAAAATCTGTACCGCGAGCATTTTTTTGTAAACATTAAATTTACTTTACACTAACACTGTATAAATAATTTTTTTCCATGAGCATTGCCGCTAGATAATAAAAAAATTTGAAATGCTTATTTCACTAACGTTGATTGCAGGCACCCACGAAGATGCCATGTACGGTACAAAATTGGAGACAATACGCCGCATCCATTCGGAGAGGCGCATCGCCATCTTGGACGTTGAGCCGCAAGCATTGAAGATCCTTAGGACCGCAGAATTTGCTCCATACGTCGTATTTATTGCAGCTCCGCCACTGAATAACGTGGCCGATGTAAGTATTTTATTATTTACCTCACATCTGTGTTTATTGTATTCTTTATTTAAATCCCCTTTGGTCTATCAGATATTTTTTTTATAATCTTTCAAAGACATTTTTTACAACTGAAACCACAGCCGTGGAAATAGGACCCACAGACGCATGTACCTACTATTCCGGCTGTATCTTTAAATCTTGAACTATTTTGCTAATGCTGCTTACAATAAGCTGTATGTTAATGGCCATAAATAAGAACTGACATACCGTTGGCGCGCATCGGTTAACGGTTAGACACGTGCGCCATCCACTGTTGTTCGGCGGAGCTCACATTCGGCATCGCTTGCCACAGTAGTCGTTTGTCGTTTACCGAGTGCCAGAACGAAAGGCTGCGCGCCCGCCATCCTGACCGACAACCGCGAACGTTATTAGTTTTATTAGAATTCTTATTCTATTTGTGACTTTTTGTGTATGTTTTTCTCCTTTCTATTTTGAATACAGTGCGTCTCCTTCCTCGTTCCTTTCTCGTTTCATTTCTATATTTAGTTATTATATTAAATAATGTTGGAATAAGAGTCACCCACATACCCTGTTATAATACTCACTCAAGTAGTCGACATAGCGACTATTTATGTTTCTTCGCAATGACTTTTGTGGCACAACCTTTTTATTCCAATTCCCTCCCCCAGTTTGAGTGTTTATTTATAATATGTATTTATTCACAAGAGAAAAGAATATATAATTTTACTTATAAGTAAAAATATCAATTGACGAGTACCCGTAACGAAGGCGCTCTGTGCTTACTATAATTCAATCAGTATATTTGTATCATATACATATTTGATAATTATTTAATTTTATTTTATTTTAGTACGATGGCTCCCTGGAAGTGCTGGTACGAGAGTCTGAACAACTCCGACGCACTTACGGACACTACTTCGACCTGACGATAGTGAACAACGACATTGACGACACGCTTTCGCAACTCGAGGCCGCTCTCGCCAGACTCCGCTCAACGCCCCAATGGGTGCCCGTCTCGTGGGTCTACTGACCGACCGACTATGACTATCTGTAAATTGTGACTTGTGCAATACGCGTCGTGGTTTGTGAGCATGTTTAGGCGTTTTGAGTTTTGTCTATGTTTTAAAGCTATTTTCAAAGATATTGATAGTTTTAGAATTTCAGCAATTTCTTGTTTTTGGGATACATATTTAATTTATGGATAAATTTACAATACAAATTGTATTTCATTGTCATAATTATTATCGTTTGGAAATTAATTGACTAACACCGTGGTCGTCAAACTACAGCCCGCGGCAGAGCAAACAATTTTAGTAGATAAAGGGCTCAATTTCCAATAAAAACACACTTAAAAAAGTACAACACCATAACAGGCATAACACTTAAATTACATGATACTTGTTGTAAAAAATTCCTAAATAATAATGACATGTTTGTGGTATGCTAAAATAAAAAATACTGATATAATATATTTACCATCTTTTTCATTACAGATATATTTTCACGCCTATTCCTAATTAATAAGCTACCCACGTTGCAATAATAATTATAATGATTTATCTATGGGACAATCGCCTTTTGACACTTGATATTAAATATGTCAATTGACTGGTGGTCAACTGAACAGTCCTAAAATGTGCGGCCCGCAGTGATACCTCACATTGTCCTATGTGGCCCTTGGCCAGAAAAGTGTGACGACCACTGGACTAGCACGTTGTTCAACACCTGTTTATTATCTATAATTACTATTTTGCACAAAAACTGATTTTATACATCTAGAATATGAATAACATTGATTAGAAAAATTAAAGAAAATAACTGCTATGAAGTTATTGACTAATTATTAAGATGACTCTTTATATTTTCATATCTTTTGGCTCATAAACAATGACGTAGGTTGTAGCGCCTGAACAGTAACTGTAACAAGTAAGTTGTAACAAATTCACTGTAACTGGACTTAGAAACATAATCAAAGATTATGTATTATAATTTTTTTTTTCATTCATTTGAGACCTTTAAATTTTTTCTAAGTCTTGGATTTTGTATACATCGGATTGTTTAAATCGATGACTTGATTAGTTCATAATCGATTATCACTCATCAATTAGAATATACCAAGGAGTAATCGTTTGATCAAGATGATCAAACGATACACTGCTGTGCTGTTGAAATTTTTTCGAATCTATATGTCTCATATAATGTGTTCTTAGGTATATATATCACTGAAACAAAACAAGATTCTTAATCTTGAACAATTTAGAATAATCGACTAAATGGTTGTTCAAATTTCTCCACTATGCGTCATTGACCAACAATTACGCCTATGTGTCAACTCACAGCTTTACTATTGATATTTATATGACTGTCTATCTGGTCATTATTGATATAGTTATTTAGTCATCGGATCAATATATTGATATATCAACACCTAACTAGTCGTACTCAAAGTTAAATAATGTCCCTTTAAATAATGTTCGATTATATAAGATCTTTGTTTCTCAGTTGTCATAATATTCAGATTAAATATAATTTAATTTAATAATAACTATATTATAAAGCTTCATTTGAATATTAAAATAAATACTTTTACTGATATTTTATGAGTTGATTATAGCCATATATTCTAATTCGCTTGCTTGTGTTTTTTGCGAATTAGTAATTATAATTACTTAGTGTTTTTCACGTTAATTATTCTTCGTAAATCGTTGAACTGAATAATATTTATATATTAATATATATATTCATTTAACTACTGAAAGAAGACGTACTTTCCGTACTTGTTAGTTTTTGTAAAAGAAAATTAAAATTTGTAGTTATTTTTGTCAAACAAATATTATTTATTATTAATAAGAAACGGAAAGTCTTTTAAACGCTTGCATTAATTTGGTACATAAAGCTCAATTTTCATTGTGCCAAATGTAATCACCAAATATCTACAAACTCGACTAAATCCACACGTGAAATGTTCACAGAACTTTTGGAGTAATGTACATATATATATGAATATTAGAGGATAATTATATTAACATTTAAAAAACTTAACTTTTTAGACTTTATTGTAGCTCAAAATGTTTACTTCAATATTTATCTTAAGAATTCTACTATCTATTTATTATTGTAACTTATGTATTTAATACATGAAACTCACTGCACATTATTTACTATTTTTTTTTATTTAAATGAAATCAATCAATTTATTTTGGCTGTATTAGAAAAAAATATGCTTGAAATTAAAAAATATATATTTATGCAGTGTGTTTCATGTCGGTAGTTTGGAAATTAGTCTATTGACTTTGTCACAGGTTTAGAATAACAGGGTTACATCAATTTAGTCATCTTCCAGTTATTTGTTTAATGTACTTATTATGTTTACTATTACAATTTATTTAATATATTATTCGCTAATATTTATTTAATGGTGTCACGGAGTCGAATTTCATAAGAACTTTATTATTTCGAATATTGTTGTATATTGTTCGATTCCATAACAAATACAACTCTAGCCTTTCTCCGTTCAGGGGTGGAATAAAAATACTAAACAAAAAAGGCGACAAAACAACCCTAGCTACGTGGTGGGGTCTAAGATGGCAACCACCTTTGGTATAAAATTATGCCGCCATAATAACCCTATGTTGTGTTCCAGTACCAATATAGAACAGCAGCGTGTTTGCGATGCCCCTAGCGTCGGTGGCTAGTTGAATAGGTGACGGCAACTGCTATTAAGTGGGCCGTCAGCCCGGCTACTGTTCCTCAGCAGCAAAGAATAGCGTATGCCTTATTTTTAATACCAAATTCTTATTATATTTATTTTATTAAGTAAAACTTCGATATTCAGGGCTGAAATTGAAATGGTTTACACAACACAATATTTTAAATTACACAACGTGACACTATTAATATAATAGGAATTGTATTATGTGTTTGCATTTTCTACTTCGAGACGCTAATGATGACTGGCTCCTTCGGTTATTGAATAATACAACAGTAGTTATACTCGTCATAACTATGATATCACCTCTTTTGAAACTTCACAAAGTCGCATTGTGAAGTTGACTAATTTTTTTTTTTTCACTACAGCACTATAAACATTTCTGTACATAATAAAAATTAGCAAAAACTTATCGTATCTCACACTGTTTTACTTTAAATATTTAGGCTAGGTAGTGTTTTTTAAAGTAAGGTTCAATCGATTAATCGTATTTAAATTCGAAATTTAGAGATTTTAAATGAATAAAATTATGTTTTGCTCAATTGTGCAAGTAATTGGATATGAGTGTATTTAAAGATCCCTAAAGGGATTATTATCATTTGTCGTACTTTTTTTCCTATGTATTTAAAATTTATTATTTTTCAAATTAATCTAATCGACTTTCTATACTTTAATCGATTATTACTACTGTTCCTGACGATTATATCGTATAATCGACATATATTCAATTTAATTTTAGAATACTTAGAACTAGAATATAAATTTTAAAAAAATATTTATGTTGCAATGTATATGCAAATAGTTAATGATAAAATAATTTTACCACTAGAAGAATTTTAATCGATAAATCGATTTAATTTCTTGTTACTACATTAAAATTATTTAATAATTAAATTGTTTTAATGAATTCTTATTTTGAAATAGGAAATTTATTACGTTGCTGTTAATTGAATAAATTTTATTGTGTTACAAGTTATGATAGAACTTTGTTGTTGGAAATGAAACTAAACTAGTTAGTACTTAAAACTTGATTAACGGCTGGCGCGTAGAGTTCATTTGTCTCTAAGACATTAACTTTATAAAAAAACATCAAGTTTAGATTTTGGGACTTTGTCACATCGAACATTTACATTATAATAACTTTAGTATTAATAGTACGCGCTCAGCACTTGAAAATGGCACATTTTTCTAGATTATTTAGCATTCTTAGATTTTTCTCACTTAATATTATTTATTGCAAACTATTTACTATTATTGAGTTGCCATTTTTTCAACTTGCAAATCATTAATTTTTATGTAGTCCTAGAATAATAGTGTTTGATGTATGAAATTTGACATAAGGATACGTGAATGTGTATTTAAATTATTTATCAAATGATAGTGGCCGATGGCGCTCGTTTGTATGAATGTATGAGCGGATTATTATGATAATTGTATAAGTATGTTGCTCTACACTTTGTCAAGTAATTGAAAACTAGATTTCTGGATTACTAATAATCCAGGTTGCATATTTTCCTCTAGTCTATTGTTCATTGTTTAGTACCGTCAAAGGCTTGAAACCTACGCAGGTGGTTTGACATTTAAGGCACTGCAGGCAAGAACATTGACGTGATAAATGATGGAGTTAGTAAAAATTGGTGTTAATCAAGTCGATCCCAAGGGAAATTTTGCGTCAAAACGTCGTCTTTTTTATCTGTGTGAATAAGCTAGCAAATGAGATAGACTTGAGAGATCTTGAAGGGATCACGGTTGAATTTTACGAAAATTAGGCGATTGAGGAAAATCATACTAAATATTCGAAATTTCGGTTTAGTTACCTTTTAAACTAAATGTCACAGCTTCTGTATATACTTAGTCTTACAAATAAATAATTGCTCTTTGGACTCAATTTTTAACTTATTGTTACTGATAATATATGATATATGAGTAACTGAATAAATTTTGACATAAGATCAAATTAGAAGATAAATAACTTAATTTGATGTTACTTAACAAAGTATATATGCAACAATTTTATTATATATAAATAGTAAACTGGGAACTATTTATAGTGTTATTAACATTGCAAATATTAAAAAAAAAAAATGATGTAAGAATTAATACATTCCATTTAAATTATTTTTATTTATTTACTAATTAGTAATTTTACTATTAATACCTTAGGTAGGTTCTATTTTTGTTATTTTATTTATTAAGGATTTTTTTACTAACGTCGATCATCAGTTTAGCTTATCATGCCAAATAAGCAAAATAAATAAATTAGTCACAAATATTCTTTTAAAATTTGATTGTTATTTTTATTGATATTTTTAGATCTTGTGGTTTTATGTTTAAATTTTTGAAATATATTCGAAAATATACATTATAGGTAAACGAAATTACGTAGAAAATGAGTGTAACTTTTAAATGTAAAATCACATGAAATATATTGTGTAATATTGGATCTGACAATATTGATTCTGTCATCAAACATGTTTTACTATCAAAGCCTTGTCATGTAATAAAACTTCTGGGTATATACATATATATCATTTCTAGAAAATATAGGAATCATTTCTAGAAAATGTCAAAAGGTGGCGTTTGAGTAGTCCCAATTTAAACTGAAAAATGACTCTTCCTGACATCTATCGGCGAATAATAATACTATTTTTTTTAAATTGCTTTAACGACACAACAACACTAAAGCTATTCCAGCAGATGGCGTTGTTAAGTAACACGAAGTCAATGAGTGTTTGCTTTGAGGTTAAACTAAGAAAATCATTTGTAAATTTCCAAAAAAAAAAAAAAAACGGTCACCCGGATATTTTTACTATAGAAAGAGGCACTAAATAAGGTAAAGGCACTAGTAATTGACCACGCACCTGTAGTTGACCACTAAGGCACAAAAACCGATAAAATAATCATTAATGGCGTGTTTTTAAACTAATTCCAAATTACATAGCCGACCCTACTATGTAGTCTTCGAACTGTGCAAATTAAGTATCCTCTATTTTTTTTATATTGCAAATGACCACCAGTTGTTTGATAATTGACGCCCTGTAAAAGTATAATTGGTATTTTCTTAACATATTTTTTAATAATTGCAAATCTTTCAAATTAAACGTTAGCAACTTATTGACCTTAATGATAGTATATTTTTTTATTTTACTATTTTTTTTAGGGTTAATTAAAGTAACGAGGTATCTGAAAAACGAATATAATTATATTTACAAAATCGACCTAGTGGGGGGTCCACTACTGATTCAAATGTAGGTATCATGATTTTCTAGTAATTGACCGGAATGACCAACTTTTGATAAAATCGTCTGTTATGTGAATGTACATAATATGCAAAATAATATATTGAGGTCGTTAATTTTACAATTAGTTACTTTTAGTTAGTATTCGACCACCTTTATTATAAGGTATGATTAGTTCCTGAAAGCAATTTTTCACCTCATAGATGTCTGAGAAAGAGTACACATTTCTAAATTATACTAAAGCTGCAATGCTCTCAACCGTTAACGATGTTTGTTAAACAAGTCAAATCTGTCAAATTCTGACTCGGATGCTTAGCTGAGGAGAAAACGTGAATGAGTCAGAAAATGACACTCATCAATAATATCTCTCGCTAGGTTAAAAATCTCCAAAAATTGCGTTACGTAATACTTGAACGGTCCCTAATTGCAGGACCATTATTTATATTATTATTATATACTTATATTGCAAATTGCACAAAGCCTCTATTTATTTTAAGATACATGTGCTTTCATAAAAATATAATAGTCACCTCGAATTATGTACCTACAGCTTTTCTCTTATTATTAAGTAACTTATAAAGCCTTCTTTATTTTTGTCTCAGAGAAAACCCTATTCTTAGTGGGGTCCCCCGGCCCGGGGGGACCAAGGGATATGTGGGACTCCGGGAATGATGTTTGGCCCTCCGACTTTCCATTAAAAACCCCGCTGAAAAACTTGCGTTTCATCGAATATTGGAATTGCTATAAACTTGGAAATTAGTTATTTTGCCTGAAACTTTATGAATAAAAAACTTATTACGCATTCATTCGTAACACGTGAAGGAAGTGTGTCTAATATATTGTATTTGATATATGCATAAAATAATGATTTTAAGACAATATTTAAAAGAATATCTTGATATTGTTAGATCCAATTTAATCTAAACTATATAATAATTTACTAATATAAAATTATGGTGTCTAATTTAAACTGAGCTTAACTATATTCCATTCTGGACAATCTGAACTCAGTTTTATTTTAGACAAACCTTAAGTTGTATCAATATGGATTGCAAGCAGAAAGTTAAAGGTTTTATCGAAACAACACTAATGACTGAAGTAAACTTATTATAACTGTTAAAATTGAATAAATCGCACAAAATACTAATATGTTTTATTTAACACCTTTACTTAATATTGAGATATGTTGTTATTGTTACTACTTGTTACCTTTATATATTTGTTACCAAATAACTGATGATACCACTTGACTCGAAGTAACGAAACGTTACTCACGATTTTTTTCTATACGTGAAAGCTGTTGTTGTCTCAGTCTGTTCTCAGGTCTCAGACGACTTGACAGTAACTATGGGCGGCAAATGCATTCCAACCCCGTGGGAGAGGGGTCTACCTACCTAAAGTGCTTATTACACTTGGCTAAATTTAGGAGACTGAATTCAGAAACAAATTTAGAAGCGAGTTAGAAGCTTCTGATCACACTGTTCTAAATTCAGTCACTGAATTCAGTTGCCAGTTTAAGCGCGACGAAATTGGACGTGTCGTGTGTGTCCGAGAATGGCCCCAATATTGTCTAAACAACAAAAAATCGGTCTTGGCGTAGCCCTCGCTGTCGGCTCAATTGAAATAAAAAAAAGAAAAAGAAGAATATGGGTGAAGAAATATTTATTTGCTGCGCGGAAAGTTAGCAAATTTGAACATTATGAGTGATTTAGAACCAGCAGACTTCAGAAATTATCTACGAATGGATTCGAGATCGTTTGACTTAATATTAAACCTTGTGACACCGTTTATTCAAAAGCAGGATACTATCCTACGAGATAGTTTATACTATTTTATGTCCAAAAGAAAGATTGGTTGTAACATTAAGATTTCTCGCAACAGGAAATTCGTATAAAGATTTAAAATTTAGTTCTTTAATATCCCAACCCCTGCTAACAAAAATTATCCCTGAAACATGTCGGGCTATTATATATAAATATCAATTCGGACTAATAAATATAAATTATCAATCTTCTCTTTTAATGTCTTTGTCGTAATCGTAACATCAACTTTTTTGTATAAATTCAGTAATACTTGGAAACCTTTATTGCGAATATTTTTATTCATACAATTTTTGTCATTCTTGTCCCAAAGATAGGGCATGTCTTTATACAGCCCTAAAATATTAAGCATAACTTCTTTTTCGTAACTGTGTATGGCACTCAGACTTTACTTTTTTATTCGGAAGTAAAAAACAAACTAAAACGTCCTCACGCACGGAGAGCTATGGGGCGACTGAGTAAGTGAGTAAGTAACAGTGTTGTTCCTGACAAATTTAGGGATGCCGTATTTAAATTGTAAAATTGCCGGATTTTTAGGGAAAATTAAGAAAATTGCCGTATTGTACAAAATGTTTATTTTGCAAAGTTAAAATTAATAAAAAAACACGCTTTTATAAAAAGTCAAACTAAAAGGTAAAAAATAATTTTCAATGAAATTAAATTAAGGATAGGGGATTAACAAAAAAAATGAATTTTATTGTAAAAAAGTGTGGAGTGCTTGTTGTCCATTGTTATTTTGAAAATATCTTAAAAAGTTGCTTTCTATACTTCTGTTTTATGTGTTTACTTTTTACCTTTTTTTGCGGTGGAGGTAACCCGTCGTCATTGTCACACTCATTATCACTAATTTTCAATTTAGTAAAACTTATAGAAATCTTATAACTTTCACTGATAGATCGTGTCATACAGCAAACCAAAGAAGCAATGAGACTCTAATAATGAGAGAATCACAGTCACAGTATTTACAGTACAATAACGATTATACCGGGGATTCTCACACGTCCTAAAAATCAAAGATTTTAGACTTTAACGTCTCAGAGATACGATTGCATTTGATTGAATTCTATTGACGTTTATTTTTGTGGGGCTTCTACTAAATCTATGGTTTACAATTTGGTGCGAGAGATAGAACGATATGTTTTTTTTGTTCACTTTAGTCAACTACCGTATATTTTAATACGGTAATCAAAGAGCTGCCGTATACCGTATTTATGATGGTTAAGATGCCTGAATGCCGTATATTACGGCAATTGCCGTATCAAGAACAACACTGGTAAGTAACTAAATGCGATTACACCTTCCTAAATTTAGGCTTCTAAATGAATCAGCCATTTAGAAACCATCCTTGCTTCTGAATTTAGGATGCTAACTTACTAAATGCTATTACACTTCACTGAATTCAGTAGCGACTAAATTCAGTCGCCTAAATTTAGCCAAGTGTAATAAGGGTTTAACTGTTTTAATAACCAATTTAAAAACACCACATATATCAACATTAGACTAGTTTAAAATACAGTAACTATGGTATAGTAACGAGTAAGAACGAGTCAACCTTACTCGAATACAAGACTCGAGTCAGTAGGACTCGCAAAATAGAATCGAGTCGGTGAGTACAAATTGAATCGAGTCCGGCCTACTCGCATCATAATAAATTGATATTCGAGTAGGCGAGCCCTAAGTAAGAACCGAGTCTGACTCGAGTCAAGTCGTACTCGGCATATCGCTATGTAAGATTATTAATACCCCTGAAACCCCTCTCCCACGGGGTTGGAATGGATTTGCCGTCCATAGTTACTGTATTTTATACTAGTATGTTGATTTAAGTATGTTGTCTTTTTAAATTGGTTAATAAAACAGTTAAGTAATGTAAGATTAAATTAAGTGGGCCGCCAGCCACTGCGCTTCTCAGCAAAAAAAAAATATACATACATATAATATTCATTTCTCAGCAAAAAAAATATACATATAATACATCATTATATAACGTAACGAGGCCCGCCCTTTGTCTCAAGGCGGGCCTCTTCTAAAGTGTTGGTGCTAGGGGATCAGCGTTTCATCCCCCCGGCGCTCTCCTATTATAACTCTAGGAGTTGAGGGGGGCTGCGGAACAGCACGCCACCCTCACCATCGCGGCAATAGTGCGGGCGGCGGATCTTCCCCCAAGGGGCCGCCCGCGGCCGCTTGTTACGGCGGCCGGAGGTCGTTACTTGCCCTCCGGCGCCGCCGACTTGGCCTGCGTTGGCGGGAGGGGAGTGTGGTGGTCGACTCCCGCTCCCGCTCCGCCGCCTCCTTTGCGGACATGACTGCCTCGCAAAAGGAGGCGACGGCCGTCCATCCAGGATCGCCCCCGACCATGGACAGAACCAGGGCCGGGAGCGACAGGTCCGCGCAGAGCACACGGTGACAGTGTGGTCCACTGTGTCCTCCTCGTCGCCCGGGCCACAGTGGTGGCACCCCGACGTCATCTCCCGCCCGCATCATCCCGAGACACAGGTACCTCCATCTGACGTAGTAAAAGGCCGAGGACGGCGGCATTGCACCGGGTGAGCTAATACGCACTACTCATTTACGCGGGTGTGACAGAGACAGGTAATAACAGGTTAACGTACGCTGTTTGCACCATATGATTATTCTGTACGATTGAAGTAATGATCCTATGAAATATTTTATGGTGAAAATTTGACATACAATTGTTTTTGCCAAAATACATACATACATACATATAATCACGCCTCTTTCCCGTAGGGGTACGCAGAGACCACTTCTTTCCACTTGCTACGATCCTTAGATACTTGTTTCGCTTCGTCCACTTTCATTATTCCCTTCATACATTCCCTTCGGTTTAGGATACTCTTGACCTGGCCTTTTTTCAAGACGTCCCTGATTTGGTCTCGAAACGTCCGCCTAGGTCTACCCGTTCCAACACTTCCATTCACACTCGCCTTAGACACTTTTTTCGTCAATCGTTCTTCATTCATTCTCTCGACATGGTCAAAGCATCTCAGCATACCTTTCTTAATTTTTGTCACTACATCTTCTTTCAGACCACAACGTTTCCTTATCTCACTATTTCTTATCCTGTCACTCAGTTTGACTCCTATCGTACTTCTTAATGCTCTCATCTCAACTGCATGTATTCTGCTTTCATGTTTCTTCTGCCATACCCAACTTTCACTTCCGTACATGAGGGTCGGAACCAACAACCCCTCATGCACAGCCAGACGAGCCTTGTTAGGACACCTTTCGACTGTTCCTAAAGGAGTACAAAGTTCCATTCACCATGTTTCCTGCATTCACTCTTCTTTCAATATCACTCTCACACTTTCCACCTCTTGTAAACTTTGAACCCAAATACACAAACTCATTAAAATTTAGCAAAAATGGGTTCCTTAAATGATGTTTAGTGCGTAAAAAAATTTGCACGAGTTTGTCAAAGTCCCCCTGTATAATAAATAAATGTATAATTTTTTTAAACAGATCAATTTCATTAATCATTCACAGCGCCACTTCCTGGATGTTCGAGCGCACATAGTGACATAACAGTGATTACGGCAATGAAGAAAAAATTGTTTTTGTGTATCCACTAAAAATTCTATCAATAAAGATTTGTCTCATTTGGTAATTTTTTTTGTACTTATTCGCACTAAATACGCAACTGAATCCCTGTGGATTTATTTATACCAGTTGGTACATGTTATCGAAAAAAATAATTTTGCATGGCGCATCACTAGCATGTTACACACATGCACATTTGATGCACACCATTGCATTTCTTTTATGGTCTCGCTTCTTGAAATGCACAACCAATCTTACATAGATCTATATCTATGCATACAATTATATTCATGCAATGCACTCTTTCTATCTTGTTGTTTGTTGTGCGTTGTATGATTGTATCCAAAATAAATCGGATTGCTCGGGATCTCTCGGGTCGCACGCGTTAAGGCAATGTGAGTACTGCTCTAAAACCATTAGCTTTTCTGGAGGCGCCACCGGTAATTTGACGAGGCACATGAAAAAATTACATGGGATGGGACATGGGGTGTTGCACGAAGAATTTTAAGCAGCCACTTTTTGATAGTAAAATTTTACTATTAAATGATAATAAATTTTAAAAATAATTGTATAGTTATGTTTTTATAGCAATAAAGATTAAGAAAAAATATTTGTCCTTCTTGGAGTCTTACGCATAGTCCCTATTCTCGTTCTAACGTGAGAACGAGATCGATCGCGCAATCCTTCGGTCATTTATATTAAATAGATACATACGAACTGTGACCGAAATGATTGAAATTCTAACGTGAGAACGAGATCGATCGCGCAATCCTTCGGTCATTTATATTATACAGATACATACGAACTGTGACCGAAATGACCGAATCTTTTTAACTCGATCACTATACGAATCGGTCACGATTGACCCGGGTCATGGAAAATGATTGACCGACCAGTGTTTCCACTTTTAGGGAATTCTCCCTTTTTTAGGGAAAAATAGGTGCTATTTTGGATGGTTAAAGACAATTTGAAAAAGACAAGGATTTAGGGAATTTCAAGGTTAAATCAAATCCTATACTTTTACAGGGTTACCCCTGTAGTAAAGTAAACCATAGACTAAACCACTGATTTTTTTTAGGGATTCCCCAGAATCCTAATAAGTGTAATCCGTCTAATTTTATTTACCTATTTTCGTTGATGTCACCAGAACTTAGTCGTATTGGTATACATATAGGTGCTTGATTTGATATATTTGACGTTATTTCTGTATTGCGGAACAGTAGAGGCACTGGTGGCATCAAATATTCAAGTGATTATTCAAGTTATTACGATATTAAATGGAAGAAAATGATAATCAAGCATCATCTTCGACTCAAGATACATCAAGTAAAGAAAAAAAATATGTGCAGAAGTTAAAATTTTCTTGGTTGGAGCATACCGATTTTAAGGCTTGGCTAAAAATATCTGACAAAGGTGAGACTAAAGCTTATTGTAAAATCTGTGATTGTGATCTTGTATGTGGAATGTCCGAGTTATTGAAACACTAAAAAAGTATCAAACACGCCAAAAAGATGGCTGATAAATCACAATGTGCAAGCATATCAACTTTCATAAACAAAAATCAGAATCACACTAATAAGGTAATACAAATGGAATTAAAAATATGCGGATTTCTTGCAAAACATGATCTGCCTATTTCTTTAGTCGACGATTTCATGGCCCTATTACGAAACTTATTTCCGGAGTCAAAATGTTTAGAAGACGTGAATTTAGGAAAGCAAAAAGCTACAAATATATTATGTCAAGTCACTGGGTCTACATACAAAAAGAAGTCATTGTTATCATGAAGAAAACTTATTTTAACCTTATAATTGATGAAACAACAGACCTGTCTGTGAAGAAACAGTTGGCTGTCATCATGACGTACTTTAATAATGTGACAAAAAAAGTAGAATTCAGATTTTTTGATAAGATCGACACGATTGATGGGACGGCAAAAGGTATGCCAAGGTCAAGTGGTCGGCAGCGTTCGGTCGTGCGTCGCGCGTCGGCAGGGGACGGAACGTAGACACGTCCGTATGTAGCGCTTGCCGGAGCTCGAATGTGTCCTAAAAAATTAGAAAGTTGCGCACCTTAGTTGCGCACCAAAAACGTAACAAGGTCATTCATCAATAGATTTTACTCCTCACATTTTTCTCATACCGGGCGCCTTATTTATGAAAATCGATTCTTATGGAGTAAACTCCAAAAATACAAGCGTCATTTTACTATGCGCTCCAGTTAAATCTCTGTTTTTATAGACAGATTCATTTGAAATCCAAAATACATATAATTTTTTCTTTAATGTAGCAATAATATTTCGACTATGTAGTATCCAAGTATGGTAAAATATTATGATACTCGTATTTTTTTCAAAACCAACATTATTCTACGATCATGACGATATTACAAAAACATTGATACTATCGATAGTATTGACACGTGACAATAGTATTGATAGACTATCGATACTATTGTTTTTACATCATCTATTGATAGATAATCGATTGCCTATCAATAGCAGACTATCGATATGCAACACTAATCGATATATCGATACTTTTTCGACAAGTAATGTTAAGTTGTAGACATGCGCAAAACAGTGCATCATGAAGTGATGTAATATGTCATTACATTTCGTTCCGAGTAATATTACATTTTACCATCACTTCAAACATCACGCGTGATGTCGCCATGTCGCGCTATGCGACAGCGCACTACACTTCAAACATCACGCGTGATGTCGCCATGTCGCGCTATGCGACAGCGCACTACACTTCAAACATCACGCGTGATGTCAGCATGTCGCGGTATGCGACAGCGCACTATCACTCCACAGTATCACTTCTGTGATATTGTAATGGCATGGCATCGAGCGATGTGATGTTTCGTAGTGATATTACTGATCGACGATGTGCGTCTTGAGGTGACATGAAAAAAAATTATTACTAATTTATACAATGATTGCGTGTTTTTATGTACAGATTATACATGCCTTCATATTTACATATTATCTATATTCTTAAACATAATTTTACATGTAAACTTTTTTTTATAAATATACCTTTTTTTACTTATTATACATACATTAAGTAATGGTAAACGCTATTGATTTTTGTTTATTTTGTAAGAATATGAGACTAGTTATATAGAATTATTTTAATTGTATGCCTAAATGTGGTATTTGTGACAGGTAAAGTGTATCTATAATTACGGCTTGCGCCGCCAGATTTTCATGCAAAATGAACGGGCTTGAAAAAAATTATTTTGTATGGACAGGTGTATGGTTTTATTTTTTATCATAATGTATATATAATCTTTGTAATTTACAATAAAAAATCTCTATGTCATCGCATTAATTTTTGAATTATGACGCTACCTCTGTATTCAGCGTATCGTAATTCTACACCATAGTTGAATAATAATAAACAAAACACTTAAATAAATAGCTTCATTCATATTAAACAATAAACATAAAAAACATAACACGTTGGTGTTACAATGCAAAATGAATAGTTTTGTGAAAGGGACCCCCGGGGCGGAAGATATAACAATGGATGGGGCACGGTCATGTGGCAACCTCGAGTTTCGAGCATCTGAGATATACCGAACATTGCCGAACGTCAACGTAAGTCATGAATTGCAGTTCGTACTTTCGTACTGTGCCAGTGTTGTTCTTGATACGGCAATTGCCGTAATATACGGCATTCAGGCATCATAACCATCATAAATACGGTATACGGCAGCTCTTTGATTACCGTATTAAAATATACGGTAATTGACTAAAGTGAACAAAAAAAAAACATATCGTAATCTATCTCTCGCACCAAATTGTAAACCATAGATTTAGTAGAAGCCCCACAAAAATAAACGTCAACAGAATTCAATCAAATGCAATCTTAACTCTGAGATGTTAAAGTCTAAAATCTTTGATTTTTAGGACGTGTGAGAATCCCCGGTATAATCGTTATTGTACTGTACCTATTCTCATTAGAGTCTCATTGCTTCTTTGGTTTGCTGTATGACACGATCTATCAGTGAAAGTTATAAGATTTCTATAAGTTTTACTAATTGAAAATGAGTGCTAATGAGTGTGACAATGACGACGGGTTACATCCACCGCAAAAAAGGTAAAAAGTAAACACATAAAACAGAAGTATAGAAAGCAACTTTTTAAGATATTTTCAAAATAACAATGACAACAAGCACCCCACACTTTTTTACAATAAAATTCATTCTTTTCCTTAATTCCACTTAATTTAAATTTATTGATTTTTTTTACTTTTTAGTTTGATTTTTCATAAAAGCGTGTTTTTTATATTATTTTTAACTTTGCAAAATAAACATTTTGTACAATACGGCATTTTTCTTAATTTCCCTAAAAATCCGGCAATTTTACAATTTCAATACGGCATCCCTAAATTTGTCAGGAACAACACTGTACTGTGCAATGATATGCCGCGCGGACAGCGCGTAATGTTTAGTGTGATGGGTGATGTTTAATTTAGTCGAGTAATGTGTGATACTACAGTACGCGGTCGGGTAATATTACGCGTAATACATTACTCGCATTACTTACACAAGTCTATTAAGTTGTGATTTGTGATTTTAAATTTAGTGATTTATTTATTTTGTAGTCAAATTCAGAAATTAAATTGTTACGATGAAAATAGTTATAAATAATAAATTGTTAGCAATACAATAAACTGCATAATGGCTCAAAGAGAACGCCGGTCCAATGCCGGGAATCGGATGGCAAAACTGCTGGATGAAGAAGAAGAGGACGATTTTTATAAAACTACTTACGGAGGTTTCGAAGAAGTAGCTGAAGATAGAGATTATATGTATGTATTAAATTATTTACACTATTTTTTTTTTATAGCAGAGGTACAAGCTGATCGACCATTCGGAGTAACATTTCCTTCATGATGGCTTAAAAATATTGCGAGATGAAGAAGGAAATGGGCTTAGTATCCCTGTTCTACTATTATTACATTCTTTCAAGCACTTTCCTCTTTTGTTGTTATGACAGAAAACCAAGTCACATCCAATTCACCAAACTTCTCAGATTGGTTTGCTCAAAACAATCAATTATTTAGGTCTTTTCCTTTTTATTGAAACAAAAAGGTGCCTTATCTAATATCCCGAATAGAAAATGATCATTATACAAATTAAATAGCTTGAATGAGTCCCACAGGCCTCTGTACAACTACAGATTTTTGTTTTGTTTTCTAGGGCATCCTGCTAAGACGGCTCTACTGCTGTTTCTTTTATTTTCATTAACTTTTTTTAATGCTGTAGGTCACCAGGCAGACTGACGACCCACTTAGAATTTAGCAGTTACCGTCGCCTATGGGTGATTGCAATGCCAGTGGCATCGCGAACACACTGTTGTCCCATAAAGGTACAGGAACTTTGAGTACTAATGCCGGAACACAACACAATGTTACTATGGCGGCATACTTAAGATTGGTCTTAAGTGTGTAAGGTGGTCACCATCCAGACAGGCTTGAGGCCCTACCACATAGCTAGGGTTATTTTGTCGCCTTTTACGACAGGCTGACCCCGGCCGCAGAGGTTAGTATTCTTTCTCCGCCCCTGCACGGATTGAACTTAAATAATATAAACTGTTGAACAATGTCGGTTTTGAAAAAAATATGAATTTCACATTTTACCATACATACATTCTACATAGTCTAAGTATCATTGCCATATTAAAGAAAAAAAATATATTTATATGGGGCTGGCATGATAATGTTATCAAAAGCCCCTAATTTAATTATATAATTAAAAAACTATAGATTTTATAAAATGTAGAATTTAGATATACTTCTTTTTGTCTGAAATATAATTAGCAGTTATTTACAAATTTTTATAGAGCGGAGAAGGAAGTAGAAGATGTAGTGGACTCAGATTTTGATATAGATGAAAATGATGAACCTGTATCAGACCAAGAGATTGATGAAAAGAAAACAAGGAAAGTGGGAACCAAAGCTTATAAAGTAAGTTTTTTTAAGTCTCCATCTCAATATATTTTTGTATAGACGTGGAACAGCAGCCAGGCTGATGGCCCACCTAATAGTAAACATTTACTGCCGCCTATTGAAGTTTCCGATGCCAGGGGCATAGCTAACACGCTGCTGTACGCATAGGGGAACTGCTGGAAACAAGGTTATGAAGGCATCGTATTTAGAGACAAACTTATAATGTTTATTGACTTTATAGTAAATATTTATGCAATTTTAGGATCCTAATAGAAAAAAGAAAGCGGTTGAAAAGAAAAAACTAGTGGCAAAGAAACCAAAAGAACATCAACAGGATGATAAATCTGAGAAACTGGAAAAAATTGAAAAAGCTGTTGTTGATACTTCTATTGGTATGATAAATTAAGTATTATAAAATAATTCTCTTATTACTATCTCACTACAACTAAATTTCATCTTGAGTTTGTATGTCCAGTGACAATTTGAAGCTCTGTAAAAACAAAAATATACACAAATATACTCTTGTGCTATAGCAGCACTAAAATTTACATACATACATACATATAATTACACCTCTTTCCCGTAGGGGTAGGCAGAGACCACTTCTTTCCACTTGCTACGATCCTTACATACTTGTTTCGATTCGTCCACTTTCATTATTCCCTTCATACATGCCTAAAATTTAAATGCCATAAAACAATATAAACAGAAACAACAAGTATATAGTTCTCCAAATGACAGTATGGGATTAGTCAGTAAGCCGCAGTGTCAAGGAAAGTCTTTATAGTATCCCATTTCCATATTATGCATGTTACATAATTATATCGTATGTACTAAACAAAGTACAAATAAGCGCGTGCGACGCGACGCTATGGGGTGCATCTTACCTAAGCTGAGAAGCCTCACGCTAGTGTTGTTACTCGACTGGGGAGTGTATGCCACAATAGTATTTCATATTGGAACTCAGACTCTGTGAGAAAATTTTGTATACACTGGGATTAATTACAGGAGATATGGAAATTCTGTTGTTTCAACAGACTTTCTATCTGTGCAGGTGCGGAGAATGAATATTAACCTCTGTTGCTGGGGTCGGCCTGTCGTAAAAGCCGACAAAACAACCCACCCTAGCTCCGTGGTAGGGCCTCAAGCCCGTCTGGATGGCGACCACCTTTGGTCTTAAGTATGCCGCCATAATAATCTAGTGTTGTGTTCTGGCATTAGTGACCCAAGTTCCTGTACCCTTATGCGACAGCAGCGTGATCGCGATGCCACTGGCTTTGCAAACACCAATGGGCGACGGTAGTTGCTAAATTCTAAGTGGGCCGTCAGCCTGTCTGCTGTTCTACAGCAATAAAAGAAAATTTTTCATAAAAGCTCAGAAAAAAGTTTTGATCTGTATTATATTCTAAATGGGATTGTAACTGTTAATTTAAGAGAGAAAATCAATCCGTCAAAGTACGGCAGTGAAATCTGCAGAAACAAAGCAGAGGATTAAGATAAGATCAGAACTGAAAAAGAAGAAACCTAAGAGAGTTGAGGAAAAAATGCCAACTCAAGAAGAATTATTGGCAGAAGCAGTTATTACGGAAAAGGAAAATCTTAAAAGTTTAGGTAATTTTCATATAAGAATCTATAATTTGTCTAAAACATATTTAGCTGAAAGGTGTTTGTTTTTAAATTTTACTATTGTTTATTTTTAAAATTTTGTTACTTTTATTAGATATCTAGATCAATATAAAGTTGTAATATAGTTATTTTGTACCCATAACAAGTGCTATGCTACTTGGGAACTAGATTGTACTATGTGTTGTCCCAGTATATTATATACTTTAATTTTTTTTAGTAATGTTTACTTTCTTATTAATTAAATGACTTCATTCTGTTTTTAATCAGTGTAGGGGCGGAGAAAGAATACTAACCTCTGCGGCCGGGGTCGGTCTGTCGTAAAAGCCGACAAAACAATCCAGGGTGGGTTGAGCTATGTAGCTAGGGTAGCTACGTGGTAGGGTCTCAAGCCCATCTGGATGGCAACCACCTTTGGTCTTAAGTATGCCGCCATAATAACCTTGTGTTGTGTTCCGGCATTAGTGACCCAAGTTCCTGTACTCTTATGAGACAGCAGTGTGTTCGCGATGCCACTGCGTTGCAAACACCCATAGGCGATGGTAACTGCTAAATTATAAGCGGGCCGTCAGCCAATAAAAAACAATTAATAAATGATGTTCAATATTTCCAGAGAAATTTGAACAAATAGAGCTGGAAAGAAAAAAGGTCCGACCAACAAAGAAGACCATTACAGGACCTGTTATTAAGTAAGTGTAATATACTTCTGCATAAAATAAAATTCATAAATACTAGTTAGGAATTAATTATTTTTTCTACTACCTCACATGCAGTAAAGGAGGATTTTTTTTTAATTATTTTTCTCGTTGTTTGCACACCTGAATTTAAATTTTAGGCAATGGTTGATACTCAATAATGCCATTAGATAGCGCTTATGGCAATAATGGCTCACGCAAATGTTTGCCCGATGAAGCATTGATGATTGAGGCATGAAATAAACTCATTTTGCCTCTTGGTCCCAAGAAGTGGTTTCATCTCATTGTCACCATTTGGAATTGGGAGTTCACAGCACCGTCTAGTACTTGATACTAGTCTCCACGAGATACCCAAATCTGTTTCATTGTGCACACATTAGAACAGGGAATTTTATGGAAAAACACCGGTGCCGCCTAGGTTCTTGCATAGATTTGATTATATTATGATAGACATAGGCTTTGAAGGAAAAGCCTGAAATGTAAGGAGATTAAGAGATTTTTACTGACTTCTTCTTTCAGTTGGGTTCTGTAGTTTAAAAGCGTTTACGGACGCTTTCACACTTGTTACAGTAGTAATAAATAAATATATTGTAACTTTTTACAATAGCACCATCTAGTTTCAAAGTAAGTAGTGTAGCACTTGTGTTTTGAGTACTTGATAACTAATATACTACATACTTTTCTTTTATATGTAAGTATTTTATAAATAAATATTATACAAAAACACCTAGACGCTAGATAAGATTCGAATCCCCTAACATTCGCAAGTGTACCGAAGTATCTATTACGCAACAGAGGTTGTCTGCATATTACACAAAAACATTTAGGCAGTTGAAGTTGTGACCACCGCAGACGTTCCGACATGTGATAGTCATTGTGGAGATTATATTATTAGTATTATTCATTGAATATAAATGAGAAATCTTTTTTTTTTGTAGATATCACTCGTTTGCAGTTCCCATAGACAAGGAGCCTCAAGATGAAGACAAGAACACTATACCTCTCGAAGATATTAATTTGAGTGATATTATTAAAAATGAAGATGGTATGTTCTCTTTACACACTATATATTTTTACATATACACATTTTTAATATTTTTTTTAAAGACAGTCCTTGCAGGATGTATAAATTTGCATGACAACTTTTTACAAACATAAAATCTATAGAAACTGTACATGGATATATCATGGCATTCACCAGGATGGACAATTCGAATTCAGGTCCATCCAGATGGACTTGAAGCCCTACTACCGAGCTGGGCTTGTCGCATTTTAACACAGGTAGCCACAATCTCATTGGGCAGTATTCTTACTCAGCCCCTGCATGAAGAGAAAATATGGTTCATATTTAATAATTTAAAGGTTTGCCGACACCTGCCGATTTAGATATACCGGAAACGAAGCCGGAAGTTGTAGAGAAAACAAATGAGTCTGTTAAAATGGACGTTGATATAATCGAGCTTGATGGGCAAGTCGATATACATGTACCTCCGTAAGTATGATTGATAATATAATATATATAATAGTAATAATAATATCATCATCATCATCATCATTTCAGCCGGAAGACGCCCACTGCTGGACAAAGGCCTCCCCCAAAGATCTCCACGATGATCGGTCCTGCGCTGCCCTCATCCAACCTATCCCGGCGATCTTGACCAGATCATCGGTCCATCTTGTGGGGGGCCTACCAACACTGCGTCTTCCGGTACGCGGTCGCCATTCGAGGACTTTTCTGCCCCAACGGCCATCAGTCCTTCGAGCTATGTGCCCAGCCCACTGCCACTTCAGTTTTGCAATCATCCGGGCTATGTCGGTTACTTTGGTTCTCCTGCGAATCTCCTCATTTCTGATTCGATCTCGCAGGGAAACTCCGAGCATAGCCCTCTCCATTGCTCTCTGAGCGACCATGAGCTTTCTCATAAGGCCCATAGTTAGCGACCACGTCTGCGTTCCGTATGTCATCACTGGCAACACACATTGGTTAAAAACCTTCGTCTTGAGACACTGCGGTATTTGGGACGAAAAGATTTTACGGAGCTTCCCGAACGCTGCCCATCCGAGTTGGATTCGACGAGTGACCTCTTTCGCGAAATTGGACCTGCCTAACTGGATCGTTTGACCCAAGTAGACGTATTCGTCAACAATTTCGAAAGTACAGTTCCCAACTGTTACGGGGGTAGGTGCGACATGGACATTAGACATGATCTTCGTCTTGTCCATGTTCATTTTGAGACCTACTCCTTGGGAAGCTGTATTGAGGCCATCAAGCATATGGCTTAAGTCTTCCATGGTTTCAGCCATGATTACGATATCATCTGCGAATCTAAGGTGAGTGATGTACTCACCGTTAATGTTGATGCCCAGTCCGTTCCAGTCCAGAAGCTTGAAGACATCTTCCAACGCAGCAGTGAACAGCATCGGCGATATGACATCGCCTTGTCTGACTCCCCGCTGCAGTCGGATAGGCTTCGAGTTCTGATCCTGGAGACGGACTGACATGGTGGCGTTTTCATACAAACACTTCAACGCTTTGATGTATCGATAATCAATGTGGCACCTCTGGAGAGACTGAAGCACCGCCCAGGTCTCGATCGAATCAAAGGCTTTCTCATAGTCCACGAACGCCAAGCATAGTGGCTGGTTATACTCCTCCGTCTTCTGTATAACCTGCCGCAGCGTATGTATGTGGTCTATGGTGCTAAAACCTTTTCGGAATCCGGCTTGTTCGGGAGGCTGGAAGTCGTCAAATCTGCGCGCGAGACGATTCGTGATGACCCTTGAAAACAGCTTGTAAACATGGCTCAGAAGTGATATCGGTCTAAAGTTCTTCAAAAGGGTTTTGTCGCCCTTTTTGAAGAACAGCACCACTATACTTCCGTGCCAGGCCTGCGGCGTTTTGCCATCGAGGATGACGGAATTAAATAGCTTCTGGAGGATTTTAAGCACAGGAGTACCACCAGCTCTCAGAAGCTCGGCTGTAATTCCATCATCACCCGGCGCCTTGTTGTTTTTAAGCTGTTTAAGGGCCACACTAATCTCGTACAGACTGACGTCTGGGATATCTACGGTGTAGTGTCGGGTTAATTTGGCTCTTGGGTCTTTAGCCTTGTTGTTAACAGGTGCCCGTGTGGTCGTGTATAGCTGTCCGTAGAACTTCTCGACTTCCCTCAAAAGTTCGGGTTTAGACGAAACGACCCTGCCGTCGTCGGTCTTCAGCTTCGTCAGTTGGCTCTGCCCAATAGACAAGTCTCGTGCGAATACTTTAGAGCCCTTGTTACGCTCTATAGCCGCCTTTACACAGTCTGTGTTATGGCGGCGGATATCGCGAGTCAAGGACTTGGAGATCTGTCTATTTAGCTACCTATACTGGGAAGCATCGTCCGGGGACTGAAGGGTCATTTGACGTCTCACATCCATCAATTTGAGAGTAGAATCTGAGATTTTTCCGGTTCTTTTTGAACGGCTGGCCTTGAAGAATTTAGACCCGGCCGTTTGAACAGCTTCCACGAACCTGTTATTATACTCGTCCACGTCAACGCAGTCACCGAGGCATTCGAAGCGGTTTTGCAATTCGAGTTGAAAGTTTACCGGGTTTTGGATCTGTATGGGTGCAGGTCGGAGCGTAGACTTCACCAGTCGAGACCTCTCCAATTTTGGATTGATATTCAATGTGCCTCTTACTAAGCGGTGATCACTCCCAGTTTTCACCGAATTGATCACAGAGACATCATTGAATATCTGTCTTTTGGTCGACATAATGAAGTCAATCTCATTTTTGGTGGCACCATCGGGACTAATCCAAGTCCATTTGCGTTGTTCTGGCTTCATGAAGAAGGAGTTCATCATATACAGGTCCTCCTTCTCCATGAAGTCGGCCAGCATCTGGCCTCGGGTGTTCCGATTTCCGAACCCAAATTGCCCCACTCTCAACTCATCGCCGCTACGTTTCCCCAACTTTGCGTTGAAGTCTCCCATGACAACGTTAAAGTGGGTTTTAGAAGTGTGGATGGCTGTTGAGATGTCCTCATACATGGCTTCCACCTCTTCGTCAGGATGTGTCGAAGTCGGAGCGTAAACCTGAATGACCTTCAACGAATACCGTTTGGTAATTTTGAGTATTAGGTACGCTACCCTAGTCGAAACACTCCCCACCTCAGTAACGTTGTTCACAAGAGACTTGTGAACGAGAAACCCGACACCACCTTGGGACAGTTGGTCGCCCTCCCGGAAGTAGAGCAGATTTCCGGAATTTAGGATTATTGAGTCCTCTCCCTGTCTTCGGACTTCAGATAACCCCACAACATCCCATCGCAGTCTGCTCAAAACTTCCTCCAGTTCCTCCAACTTCTCGTTGGTCCGCAGTGTCTTGACATTGTATGTTGCCAGGGCCAAAGGTCGTCGTTCTTGGTAGCGAATCCGAACCCGGGGATTCTTCGCACCCCCTGCCCCGTCGCTTATGTGGCTGCTACCGTGACCACCACGAACGGGGCCGCCGGGGACTAGGGGCCGGGGCCTGTGTGTATCTGTCATTTTAGGGGGGGGTTTTGCCATAATCGCCACGCTTGGCAGGCGGGTTGGCGATCGCAGTATTCGCAGTTGGTGATGCTCTCACGGAAAGATGCTGCTGCCCATCCTCCGTTCTTTCTATCCCTTAGTCGTCTCTTACGACACCCAAGGGAGGAGATGGGGTGGTGCTATTCTGGTGCGACACCACACACTACAACAGTGACAATAAAAGGTAGTAATTAATGGGCAACTACAACATAGTTTACAAAGTATTCCAATTTCACACAACTATTTTTAAACTCTACACATATATATGAGCGACACCAATAAAAAATTCCAATAAACTAAAATAAACGATAATGATCCATTATAATACATGATAATGACAGTTGATTTGTATTATCTTTATAAACACTATTATTAATGGAGTATGTTTTATAATAACTTATCTAAATTGTAGTATAGTCTTGAAATGGGTTATATTTTCAGATTTCAAACGTTCAATCACACACATAATTATTAAAATAAGTAGTAAACGATGCGCTATTTTTTTATATATAGCATAAAGATAAGATCTGCTGATCTCCATTTATGAAAATCTTCTTCCTCCTGCCCTTATCCTACATTATATAGGGTCAGCACAACATGTTGCATGTTGCAATAGTTATGGCTTAGTTTTTACAACCGCCCGCTTGCCTGACGTTAAGCCCTTTTTGGGGAAAAAAAAAAAATCAGTCATCCTTTTTATTTAAATTATTTTCTGGTTTCACATTGAAAGTAGGAAACGAAATTTCGTTGTTAGTCATCTAACATATCCTCAAGCTACACTTTTATTGGTTTCTTCTTGAACAAACAACATCCGAGTGTCGGTTTGGATGTGCAGGGTGACACTTTTGCTGGGTCGCCGACTTTTACGGGGTCCGTGCACAATCACATTCGACAACTATGTCACGAGAGCTTCTAAATAGGAAATTCGCAGTGTCAAGCGTCTTCGATTGCTCTTAGTCCTGCATTTCATTGCGCTTGAATGCAGAAACAGGCAGCTTGCGCAGGTGCTTGCGCACAATCTTCTTATAATTTAGTGGTGGATCACAGCAATCTTCCTCTTAGAAAGTTAGAGGCCTTGAAACACGCAGCTTTTTCACAATAATACATAACCTTCGGCAAAGGACATCGTGGCAAGCAGGGATAGCACATAGGTGGATCTTCATAGCACGTTTTTGTACAAGGGGCCACTAACATCATACATACTGCAAATTGTTCGCAGTCTTTAGGATAAAAGCACGTCATTTTTATTTAGATTTACTTCTTATTCTTCTGTAAATTTTATATAATAATAATATGATATATAATAATTCCGCACCTACCGAACACACAAATTTTACAAGAAACACCTGAGAGCCACATAATATCACACACATAACCTGTAAAAAGGGGCAGAGGGAGGGGTAGACCACGAGTTACACAATCACAACAACAGACTACCACAAACACCCAACCAAGATGCACACTCGCCAAACGCACACCAGGAAGGAAGCAGAAGGAGAAGAACACAAAACACAACACTCACTCATAGTGCTAAATAGTTAGGGGGTACATGAATATCTCTCTTCCCGTGGGCTGCGGGATGGGATATTTATGAAAAACCGACATATGTCGAGATAAAGTATGATAATAATTGTCTATGACTTCTTTCTTTGAGATGTTAGTCTGTAGCTTCAAGCTCTTCAAACTTTAAGTTTTAACTTCTATCTTTATTTTTAATTTCTTTTTACATTATTTTATTCCTGTCTGGGTGTACTGGGATTCTGTTCTGTTATTTTGTCCATGTATGATGTGGTATGTATAAGTATTTATTATTCTGGGGGACACAAAGCAAACCACAGTGTACGGCATAACTTATTTATTCTATATCTACCTATAAATAGTTAATATTAAGTATCGACATCTAAATGGTGTAACGGTGATATAGTTCGATGGCATACGAACGATTGCCTGTCGGGCCTAGATGACAAAAGCAAGCCTGGGAATTTGTGGCGCATACCATACCTAAAGAAAGTAAAAGAAAGGCTTTTATAATTAATCAAACTAAATAGTAAAAAAATTAATGTCACTACTGTTCTAAAAAGCGTGGGATGTTCGAACAATCATTATAATTTTCTTTACTAGTTTCATTTAAAACTTGAAGGATATGTAGAGTTAATTTAATTTCTTAATTAGTGGTATGAAACTTAAACGAATTTTGAGGGAAATTTTATCAGTTCTCAACGTACTTTTACTGTTATCCTTTCAAATGTCATTTAATTTACAGGAAAGAAGAAAAGCCAATTAAAAAGTATGAAAGTAAGAAGTATTATGAAAGAACACTTCTGTCGTTTGAAAATGATATTAAAAATAAAGCGTTTAACAAGTGTTTCCCAAAAACACAACCGAAGCGAACAAGACAACTACTATGTGCTGTTACAAAGTATGTAAGATCATTATGTATATAAACTTACTTTTTTCTCTGCGAAATGCCGGAGTAAGAATCCTGCAGTCATGGATGGCCTGTCGTAAAAGGCCACTAAACAACCTTAGCTAGGTGGTAGGGCTCCAAACCCTGAATGGCGACCACCCCTGGTCTATAACATCTATGCTTACTATTGAGTGGGCCGTCAGCCTGTCTGCTATTCATCAAAATTTAATAAATGATACCATAAAACCATTGTATTCCGTTATGCTGTGTTCCGGTATAAGTTTTTATCCATGCAGGGGCGGATAAAGAATACTGACGTCTGCAGCCGGGGTCGGCCTATCGGAAAAGCCGACAAAACAACCCACCCCCCAAGCCCGTCTGGATGGCGACCACCTTTGGTCTTAAGTATGCCGCCATAATAACCTTGTGTTGTGTTCTGGCATTAGTGACCCAAGTTTCGCGGTGTCGCGAGCAGCCTTGTGTCGCCGCTGGCAGCCGCGGACGGGCGGCGGCTGCGTCGCGACCTTTTCAAGCGATACTGATCTTTTAGTTGTGTAGATAAGGTTAAAAATTATTTCACACTGAAAGTGCTCGCCGCGCCCCTGCCGGCCGCTGCCATTCCGGTTTGACTCAACCCTTATAGGACAGCAGCGTGTTTGCCATGCCACTGGCGTTGCAAACACCCATAGGCGACGGTAACTGCTATATTCTAAGCGGGTCAGCCTGTCTGCTGACCTACAGCAATAAAAAAAGAGATCCCGTTTCCATTTCCCCTATCCGTACGGCAGCGTGTTAACATGCCACTGGAGTCGCACACACCTATAGGCCCTGGTAACTGCTTTCTATGTAAGTGGGCCATCAGTGTGTCTACTCAGCAATAAAAAAAGGTATACATAGACACATCAATTGCTACCGAATCCTGATGCAGTATTGTCACAATCATTCTATCTACCTTTTTGCCTTGAGTTTACTTTTTTCTGCAAAGCAGGATAGTGGATATGGCTAATATTGTCTTTTACTTTTTTAATTGCTGTAGGATAGCAAACAGGCTGACGGCCTGTTTAGAATTTAGCAGTTACCGTCGCCTATGAGTGTTTGCAACGCCAGTGGCATCGCTAACACGCTGCTGATCCATAAGGGTACAGGAACTTGGGTAACTAATGTCAGAACACAACATGCCGCCATAATAACCTAGTATTATGGCGGCATACTTAAGACCAAAGGTGGTCGTTATCCAGACGGGCTTGAGGCCCTACCACGTAGCTAGGGTGGGTTATTTTGTCGCCTTTTACGACAGGCCGACCCGGTCGCAGAGGTTAGTATTCTTTCTCTGCCTCTGCATTGATAAAAAATACTTAATAATTCGTTTTAGTCCCTATATATTAAAAGGAAAAAGAAAATAATGCATTTAAGCTGGAGCATTCCAACTTTCTATTCTGCTCGTTGACTCAGAAGACCATAAACAATTGATATGTAAAAAATTGATTAATATGTTTTACAGTATAATTCAATGAAGCTTGTAATTTTAGGAGACCTGCACGTTACATAGATCCAATAACAAAACTCCCATACAGGAGTGTCGATGCGTTTAGAATAATACGGGAAGCGTATTACCAACAGTTGGAAGCAAGAGGGGACAGAAACGAGCCCCAAGTGGCAGCTTGGTTGAAATGGAGGAAGGCAAACGCTGTTTCGTCTTATGTGCAGATACATTTGAAATAAATCTGATTTAACATGACAGTTGATGATCTGGCTGGATAAGTGGATATACAAGTGTCCGTGTTTGGGTGCATGTGAACTATATTTTTTTTTTAATTACAGGTTTTTCCAAATGCAAGGGACTGTAAAGTTTTAAAGTATTCAATAGTTTTATTTTGTGCAGTAGGATCGAGTATTACAGCTTGATCTCGGAGATGCTGTGTTCCATATTAGTCAATTTTAGATTTTTGATAATGAAATAATATTTTGTTCTGATGCGTCGTGTCTTTGTGTAGAGATGAATAAACTTCGATTATTTGGATCTCTTCGAGAAAAATGAACTGTGTTTAATAGGCCCTTTATTCATGGAATTAGTTAATGCAATGAAAACTAAATTGGCGCCAAAATTTTATTTAAGACAATAAATTAATAGTTACAATATAAACTTAAATTTTAATAATTAGATTCAATATCTGTACAAAATTGTACAATATAACATTTACTATGACAAAACCGAATTCGTTTAGAAATAACACAAACACGATTATATCTGATATAGTCTATAATGAAAGTATAGACCTAAATAGAGATGATTTTAAAAATAATTATTTTTAATACTTTGTTTGTGGCATGGATATAAAACTATAGAGTTCATTCGCATACTTTAGATTACATTTTTGTAATTTTATAAAATAGTATAACATAAGTAGTTGTAATTTATGTATTTGCATTGTAAATAAAGTTTTTTAAATCGAATTTTTACCTCTCATTATAGACCAATACTAATATAGTAATACTTAGTATATTTCTTAATATTTACGTCAATATTTGTTATCCGTTAAAGAGCAAAGACCATGGTATATTTTTGATCGATAATAAACTTATGGTAAGATTTATTTTTTAATCTTCTAATTTTGTCTTTTACTTCAAAATCAACAATTTGTTAGCATTAGTTGACTTTTTGGTCATGTTTTTAATTGTATTAATACCACTAGAATAAAATCAATGAAATTATTATACTTATTCAAATACTCTTGAGTATCTAATTTTAAGGTAACTAGAAAATACAAAATACTGAATGAAACACTTATAAATCAACAGTAAATTTAGGGTCTAGCCTCAAATCTGGCACACTATTACGTCTCGGTTTCGTTTCTAATAATTCTTTAAAAGAAATCAATCCAAAAGCTTTTGGATCTAATCTTGAATGGTATTTGGATGGATCGGTGGTAGGCAAATACGGATACTCGCTCAGATATGTCTGAGCGTTTTTGACTTGGTTCTCTGGATTTAGATTGTTAAATTGTGTCACAGTTAATTCGTAAGGACTCGGTTGCTTATCTGTTATATTTTCCATTGATCTAAACGCTTCAAGAACTGCTTTCTTATGTGGTATTCCTCTCAAACTTCCTTGCCGGCTTAATCTACCCTCCATAACATCATTAAATAAATCATCGACATTGAATTTCTCTGAAATTTTCACGAGCTTCGTTGAATGTTCTTCATTCTGTGATTCCTGCAATTGTTTCCAGATCTTTGAAATCTCCGAAGATGGCAGCGAGCGTGACTTCACTTTTTTCTTTACCCGTTTTTGTGGTTTGTCATCACTAAGAGATTCTGTGGACTTTTTTTGAAGTAAGACCTCGCATTCGTTCAACTTTCGTGGCCTTTTAACTTCACGCAATTCTTCCAAAGATTGAAAATACTCTTTGGCAGATTTAAAACGATTTTTGTATTCCATGTGTTCCGCAACCGTAATTTTCTCAGTAGAGGATTCTACTAATTGGTCAGGACTACTTTCTACGATTTCAAGTTCGATATCAGATAAACATACATAAGTAGTTTCTTTCCCATTGTCTTTTACTACTTTAATATCGATCGAATCTTCGGTATCTACACTACTTAAAGTGTCTGATCGTTTAGAAAACGTAAGATGTTTTGGTAAATTATATCTTAATTCATGTTTTGAATCGCTATTTGTAGAGCTTGATTTAAGAGTGCTATGGCTTGTTGCAGCTACAAGAAATTTAGCAGCACCTGTGAAATAACAAAGTACTTTAATATAGAATACAAAGAAAAAGACGTAGAAATTTTCTAGAATTACTAACCTGAAGTTGTGCTGACAGTTTCCAAATGCTTTTGTAAATCCATTGAACTCGTTCTATTGACTTTCAATGGATTAGTGTCCACAGAAGTCCTCGACGCGCTTTCGTAGAGTGAAATGAAATTCTTTACATTTATTTTTGGAAGTTCATCGCAAGATTTGTATCGATCGGGATAATCATCGACTGATTCATTAGGCACTTTACTAAATATATCCATTTCCGATTTACTGATTGATTTTCTCCGTAAAACATCCTTTTTTATCTCTCTAGGTTCTCGCAATTCATTTTGTACCAAACTAGGTTCTTGATTATTAATATATCTAAGAACTTTACTTTCAACGGCTATCCCGTTAGCTTTGATAAATGTTGTTTCGTCTAGTGAACTCTTTAAACTATTCAGCAGCTTCATCTTTTTGGTATGACGTGAAATTTCATCATTATTTACATTGGTCACTGTGTGATCTCTAACATTTGGTCCTGAAAGGGCCATTTTAGTATCATTATTTTTCTCATATTCCACATAACCACTTTCAGAAGAAACAGAGCTTCTTCCACTGTCTTTTTTGTCCATAACAATACTTTTTTCGCTGTCCTTTCTTTGATGTATGTTATGTAGCGATTGACTCTTAGTTCTAGCCCATGGTAGTTCTTCTGTATTAGTCAGATTATGGAATAGCGATATACGACTAGATACTAAACCGCTATCTTGACTGTTTTCTATTATGTCTACTGTAGCTTTATGTTCGACGTTAGGTTTACCCATAAATGTATCAATTTTGTTTAATATGTGTATTCTAGAAGTACCGAAAAATCTCTTTGGACTAGTTTCAAACGCCTTATAGACTTCTTCGGGTATTTCTTGTTTAATTGGTAAAGGCGATGGTCTAATCTTTGTTTCTTGATATTCTGCCTTAAAGTCGACATTTATATCCGATTTTATTTCTTCTTTAGCTATCACAGTTTCATTAGATGTTTCCGAAGTCAGATTTATTTTATTGACTCTGTTTTGCAATGGTAAAGGCGAATAACTTTTTTCGGTTGATGTGTCAATTGTATGCTTTGAAGTTGATTTTATCAGATTTCCTAGTTCTTGTTTTATTTTTAACTCTGACATAACACTTTCATATTCCTTTGTTTTCTTTGAGTTATTTATTTCCTTAGTTTCCATTATATGTTGATGCTGGATTTTATCTGTTTTTTCTTTGTTTGGATTTGTTTCATTGACATTAGAATATTCTATGTTTTTCTTTTCATTTGATTTTGGAACGTCAATTGGCTTTGATGAATTACTTTGCGTGGAAAAATTCTTGTTAGTTTCAACAGTATCAAGTTTTTCATCCCAAAATTTTTTCCACTTTTCAACAATTTTTACGTCAGCTTTTTCTTGTGGCATTGATGTGAATCGAGTAATTGGTTCTTGTGATTTACTTTCGTCTGTTTGTGAATCTATTCGGTCAAATGTATCAACTAGAGTCGTTTGATTATGACTACCAGCATTCATTAAATGTTTAACTACCTGTTTGCCTTTCCTTTTTGTGAGAGAGTCGTGTTTTAATTGTTTTGAGGCTGGTCTTTTCTTTTGTAAAGTGTTAACCTCTTTCGATTTTGCCTCTATTTGTTTAATCCTTTCGTCCCAATATTTTTTCTTTTCTAACACGATATTGTTTCGCTTGCTGCAAAATTGTGTTTCATTATTATTTTGTTTTAAATATTCGTTTGGTTCTTCGGTATATTCGTTATGAAGGGTCGGACTTACTGAAATTGATTCAGTGACATTTGACTGAACCTCAGAAATCGTTCCTTCTAATTCTTCTTCGTGTCTTTTCACATCTGTTACATTTGCAGACGCAGAATCGACACGTATGCTAACAATATCGTTTCTATTTTCCTCTTTAATGTCGTGAAATTCGTTTGCATTCACAGTCTCTGATGTAGGAAAATATTCTTTATACATGTCGTTTAGTTCAGCAAATGCCACTGTCACAGTGTCCGCTTCGTTATGTGCATTTTCAGCGTATGCTTCTTTGGCCCCAGATGATGTACTTCTATCATTTTCTTCTATTATTGGAGTAAAAGTAGGTCTTTTCAATTCCCATTTGCTTGGTTTTGGATCTTCACAGATATTATCATTGAGCTCGTAACAAGTTTCCCAAATTTCTCTTTCAGCAGGTCCCATGTTAGTTATTTCTTCTTTTTTCAATCCATATTTGTTATCGCCAGAACATAGCTTCTGTTTATTAACAGCCTCGCATACTGTCGTGTTTTCACTGTTACCGTCTGTAGTTGTGTTGTTTTCATCAATGCTGACGTAAGCTGAATCCCATATGTCTTTTCTGGGTGGTGAACTTCTATCTGAAGAATCTGAATCATAAATCTGGCATTGATGATTAGTAGCACATGCGTTTGATTGATTTGATGAGTCTATCATTTCTAAACTGTGGAATTTAGATGACAAGTTATCATTCCTTGTGAAATTTTCTGAAACACCTAATTTATTAGAAGATAAGTTGTCCATTTGAGATAACTCACTGGCATTTTCGTTGTCATTGGTTAAATCAAATATTTTTGTTCTTTCTTTTTTCATTTCCTCTGATGCTATACTTAGAGATCTTAATTGATTGGTTATTGGTTCTGGTGATGACACTCTAATGATCGGCGGAAGTGAGACAGGTGCGCCAATAATAAAATCAGCTATGGGTAATTGTTCGTGTGCATTAGGATGATGATGGTGGATAAAGAAGGGATTTATGAATTCGTTCCCAAGCATTTCTTCAGATATAAGTTCGTTTCTAGTGTCTGAGTAAAGTGAATCTTCTTGAGGAGAGATTTCTCCAGATATTATTTTAAACACCGGAGATTTTGGTCTTTCTAGTTCTTTTGTATTGTCATCAATGAATGGATTGTTTTGTTTTGAAGAAGGTAAACTATCAGATTCTTGAATTATGATTTTAATAAAATTATCTTGAATTTCCTCATTATGACAGTTATTTGTTTCATATTCTGATCTCACGTAAGTGCGTAGCTCTTTCTGAGGTGTATAATTTTCCTCATAGATATCGTTTAAAAATGGGTTGTTAGCACTTAAAGGTGTAGACCTGTCAATACTATCTTGTTCAGTTAATTCAGAATGTTGGGTGAATTTCTCCAGACTGTCTGGAGTACTTGATTCATATAATTCTATTTGCGATAAGTTTGGCGCAGTTTTTCTAATATCTATCTTTTCATTTATTATAGTGCTTATGTCACAGAATTCATCATTATATGACTTAGACTTTTCTGTACATATTGAAACTGATATTCTTTCTGGGACAATTAATTTATCCACTTTTTCTGATATAATAAACGGATTTGTAATGCTATCGTTAAATGTTGAGTTGACTATATCCGGTATATATGTATATTGCTTTGGTCGCATAAATGCGTTTAGGCTAGTTTGAAATAACTTTTCTTCGACGAGGTCATTAAATATTTTACAAACACGATTAATCATAACAATTTGGTTCACTGCTTTCTTAAACTTGTTCCTTATTTTCATATTAACTTGATCTTCCTTAATCTTAGCAGATACATCACAGGTTCTGCATAGTTCCGGTAATTCATTATTTGCAGAAGACATCAATAACTTTGCTTCTTCATCACTTATTTTTTCCAAAGTACCATTTTCTCTAAGCAGCATTTTTTCGGTAACAAAGTCCACTATCCTCAAAACAACCTTTCTGTCTGTTTTAACATCCACTATGTCAATTTCTTCACCATCTTCCAAACAGAAACTATCTCTTTCTAATATACCGATAATATCCCTTGATGCTATCACAGTAAATGGTGATCCAACGATATTTTGACCTCTGCACGTTAAATATATCTCATGACGACCTTCTAACTGAACTTTGTAGCTTACTTTCGCGTGATCTGACTTTTGTTCAAATTCGATTTCAATATCATACCTTGTTTTCGGTATAAAATAAGTTTTATTCATGTCATTCTTTCCATAGTTCCGCAAATAAGCTGCACCTTGGGTTATTGGTAATGCGGTCTCTGTAAAGCTTTGTTTTGATTGTAAACCAAGTAGATTTTGGCGAATTAATTGTGCTTTTCCTAGTATAGGTGGCAAGACAGCCATGCCATAAGTGTCTTTGGGACCTCTAATTAAGATAGTAATTTCACCAGGATCGATACTTTGTTGTGCTGTAGGGTATATTTTGAAGTACATCTTATTATTGATTTGAGCAGCTGTTAACCCTGACCCTTTAGCCACGTAGTCCAAAGTGAGCTGCATTGATTCTGGTGAAGTTCTTTGTGATGCGGGTTTTGATACTGGCGGTGTTAGTTTTCCAAGTGCTTGGCGTATACGATCTAAGTAAGTGGTGAATTTCCATTCTTGGTGTTTGCTTAACGCGTCATTTGACTCCAGATCATGGCGGGAGAAGACCTGAAAAACATATTAGACAATTAAAAACATAGATAGGTGTAAATGGCGACTAAACTCTAGATATGTAGGACTCCAAGTCCGTCTGGATGACAATTTGGTCTTTAAATATACCCGCATAATGGCGTTGTGTTCCTCCATCCAAGTGACTCAGGTTCCAGCTCCTCTACACGTACGGCAGCGTGTTAGCGGTGACCCTGGATTCACAAACATAGGCGGAGGTAACTGCTTGCTATTAAGTAGGCCGCCAGCCAGCTGACAGCCGCCAGCTGTTGCTCAGCAAAAAAAATATATTTTTAGTTTGTTTTAATTAGGTATTTTTACAGAAGACATTAAATATTGTGAGAGTACTCGCTACGCTTGTGCGATTTTGGGAATTACTCGAGTGCGTAAATTGGTATTTAAAATATACTTTAAATGATTTCCTATATTCCTATATTTTTTTTGTCGTCAATAGTAGCAGACTCCCTAATTTTGTAAATATATGCACATTACAATAAAAAAACTGCCAAGCTATCGTATACCTCAACTCCGATTGACAAAATGGCTTGATGTATACAGGGGAAACCTCGAGGTCAGTATATAGCAATTACAACTTAAAAAAATAAAGGTAAGTAAGAACTTACAGGTTCGACACCAAGATAATGATCAGCGATAGACTGCGCGTGCTTAATGGAAAGCGTGGAAGGAGGGTGGCCTGCGCACGCGCCGGGTAGTGCCGCGTCTAGTACGCCGCACACGATCCATCCGTGCTTCCACACCGTCTCCAAAGTGTCCACCTTTACGGGACCAGTCGCTGAGAGCCATTCTAGCACAGATTTCTTTTGTTCTTCACTCGAGAATACAACTGAAAAGAAGATTATAAACAAAGTGTGAAGTGAGATCATATATATTGTAGAAACATGAGTTACCTGACCAAATTCGTTGTAAAATTTTGAAGGGCGGACATTATTTTATTTATGACATGGGATTGCTTTAAGAAGCAATATAAGTAGTAGAAGCAATATAGATTGCTATATAAGTATAAAAAAGTTTTTTAATCTCTTTTATCACCTTAAAGTACTAAAGCCTTAAAGTATGCTTAACCATGGCGGATTCTCACTGGGAGTAAACTAGGTTTGTATCGTAAACTGCAGTCTTCATCCAAAGAAGTGAGCCTCAGTAAGTAATTTTTATAGCTGTAGTCTTTAAATCGTTTCGTCGTATTTCAATAATTGCGACTAATATTTATATTAAGTATACAATATGATTTTTTTTGCTGAGGAACAACAGACAGGCTGACGGCCCACTAAATAGTAAGCAGTTACCGTCGCCTATGAATGTTTGCGACTCTAGGGGCACCGCGAACACGCTGCTGTCCCGTACGGGTACTGGAACCTGGGTCACTAATGTCGGAACACAACACAGGTTTCTTATGACGGCATACTTATAGACCCAGTGTGGTTGCTATCCAGACGGGCTTGATGCCCTACCACGTAGGTAGGGTTGTTTTGTCGCCTTCTACGACAGGCCGACCCCGGCCGCAGGGGTCAGTTTTCTATCTCCCCCCCCTGTATTCTTACTCCGCCCCAGCACGAAGAAAATAATAATATAATTATATTGAGTATACAATATGTTTCAACAGAGAATGGAATCTAGAAATATCCGTGCGCTGTATAGAATATCCTACTACGGTAGGAGTAATCCATGTATCCCTTTTTAGCACATGCTAGAAAATAAATAGCTATTCTCATTTCTGGTTATATCTCAGATTCATTACGTAATTTTAATGTTAGTATATTTTATGCGTGCCTTATCGCGATGGCCGCGGAATTTCGCAATCACGAAAGAGGTGATATAACTATATATCTTTCTAGTTTGACACATTCTCGTGCGAGAATATAATTATTACAATATAGCTATTTAGAAGATACATAATCGAGAAAAACCAATTTTGACATGCATAAACGTTAAAATGACGTTTAATAACTTCAGGTTGGATTGGCTGGCATACACCGTACAATTCGATCGTGCACTATTATAGATGGTATTCACCTAATCTTATATCGTGTTCGTGTGTGAGATTCCCGTTTGTTTCTCTAGGAACCTAGAATGTTCGTTTTACCTACATCGATGACTGGCTTGTATGAAACACTTCAACCATGAAAATCGTGTTATTGGTATTTATAGTTTACAATTAAAGATAATTGAAAAACTAGAGCCTTTTGTATGGTGAGAGTTTTCTCACAAATAACATTGTTATTAAACTACAATTAATTTCCCAAATGTCCACAAAGTATAAAAGATAAGAAATTCGAAAGTGCATTTTAATTCAACTAACTCTTATCTTTCATCGTAATAAAACATTAAAATAGTAAATTTTACATGATGTTTATTTTCATACGAAAAAAGTGTGTTTTTTTTTATTATTGCTCTAGGACAGCGGATAGGCTTACGGCCCGCTTAAAATTTAGCAGTTACCGTCGCCTACACCCATAGGGGTGTTTGCAACGCAGTAGCATCGTGAACACGCTGCTGTCCCATAAAAGTACAGGAACTTGGGTCACTAATGCCGAAACACAGCTCAATGTTATTATGGCGCCAAAGGTGGTCGCCATCCAGACGGGCTTGAGGCCCTACCTGAAATTTT
The DNA here is from genome assembly GCA_963693495.1 of Malacosoma neustria. NCBI lineage: Eukaryota > Metazoa > Arthropoda > Insecta > Lepidoptera > Lasiocampidae > Malacosoma > Malacosoma neustria. Next base: position 15,873,374 of record OY856383.1, read on the forward strand.
ATTTTAATGGAATTTTCTTGATGATATTTTCTTAGTTTTTGTAAATAGTTTATTCCGAAGAAATATTGGGGTGGTTTTGTGAGAATACCGGCGACGTGCGTTCCCTAGCGAAGAGTCACACGGATGAATTGCACGGGGATTCCCACACTATCCCGCTGTTCATTCCCACGCAGCGGGCTGTACGTAGTGAATTTCCATTCCATAAATAAAAAAAGTGACAACAAGACGTCATATCATAAAAATACCAACGCCTTGCCCAACTTATACAAACAGACCAGTAATTGTGACAATCTCTGGTATTTATTGCCTTCTTTAAGTTACTCATCACGATATCTTTACGCATTGTAAATATGCTTTACATTGTTTGACTTGCTTTATTGTATCGTGACTAACAATTCGTGTCATATTTTCATTGGTCTCCATTAATAATATAGTTTGATATTGTCAAATACTCAGTGGTAGATTTACACCTTTGCCGCCAATTTTTACCGCCGCGCCCCTACTAACCTCTACAATTCAATAACCTACTCCACTGGTTTAAGCCACGTCCAATGCGCTCGATTAATATATTTATATTATTATGTTTGTGAAAACAAATGATAACAGCATTTTTGCATCCTCACACGGTGGTACGTGTGCTTCGTGGTAATACGTATTTTACATAATACAACGTATTTATAAATTCTGCATAATACAAATACAATTTTTTTTCATGCAGGGGTGGAGTAAGAATACAAGTACTGACGACCCCTGCGGGCAGTCTTAAAAGTAGACAAAACCACCCTAGATCACCTATATATGGCCCTAAGCTCGTCTAAATGGCAACCACCCCTGGTTTCTAAATACGAGGGTGGTCTGAAAAATTTCCGACGTTTTTTCAGAATTTTTAATTTTTATTTTTCAACATAGGCTTCTTGTAACTCTACACACTTTTCCCAGCGATGCTTCAATCTCTGTAACCCGTCCAAATAGCGTTTGTCTTTGCAAAATAATTGTTCACCAAGGCGATTGCTTCTTCATTTGACGAAGATCTGTCCTCCGAGGGCAATTTTTAGATGAGGAATAAAAAGAAGTCGCTTGGGGCTAGATCTGGCGAGTAAGGCGGATGGTCAAGCAGTTCAAGCCGTAATTCGTGGAATTTCGCCATGGCGACTGCTGAGGTGTGAGATGGTGCGTTGTCTCGGTGAAACAGGATTTTCTTTTCCTGCAATTGTGGCCGTTTTTCTGCAAGTTCTACCTTCAACTTGTCAAGTAATCATGCGTAGTATGCTCCTGTAATGGTTTTCCTTTTTTATGATAATCAATTTAAATAACTCCATGACTATCCCAAAAAACAGTCACCATCACTTTCCTAGCCGAAAAAAATAGTTTTTGCTTTTTTTTGGCGCCGGTTTCCCCTTTGCAGTCCACTGTTTGGACTGTATTTTGGTTTCGGGCGTATAATAGTGTATCCAAGTTTCATCTACAGTATTGGTGCCAAATCTCGCATTTATTGCGCCTAAACTGCGCCAGGAGAGCATTGGAAATATTCATCCGAACACGTTTTTGGTCTAACGTGAGCAAACGCGGCACGCAACGCGCGGAAGCTTTCTTATGTCTAAATGTTGATTTAATATGTAACTGACACATTATTTTGACATGTTCATAGCCTCTGCTATCTCTCTAACTTTAATTCGGCGGTTTTTGGACGTCCCAAACGTTCACCGTCTCCCAAGCTCTTACGGCTACGTTTAAATTCAGCTACCCAAAATTTCACTGCGATAAATGATGGTGCAGAGTCTCTTCATCTACCGAATGTTAGTACTATATCAAAGATAATTGCGTCTATTATTTATAAGCCTTCGATAATGGTATTAGTGTTATCAAGCAGAGAATGAGAAACTAAGTGAACGGAAATAAGTATATTAAGTTGTATGAAGTGATGTATATGACGATTATAGTGCTACTGCTGACATATTATTATCTTAGATCAAAAGATAGCTGCAATTGCAAAACTCCTCACGTTTCACATTTTTCGTGACATAAAGTAATTTCATAATATACGAGTGTACGAGATAATCAAGTGCTACGTTCGGAGAACAACCTAACAGTTACGGGTTCGAAACCCATTATGGCATGCACTGCTTAAGCAGGTTTTCATGCCTAATGGAAAAAGACGGTTAAGGGAAACATTGTGAAGAAACCTGTATACCAAGGTCACCGGTATATGTAACCTATTTGCCCTGGGCAAGCGTGGCCGTGGTTCCATCTAGGAGGAGGCCTGATCCCAGCAGAGGGTCGTTTTTGGCTATTTTTATTTATGAGTATACGGTAATTGTTGTATTACCAGTGATTGAAGACGAATCTTCGTAAAGACCTACGGAGTAAATATGTGTACATTTTTTTATTGCTGTAGGACAGACAGGCTGACGGCTCACTTAGAATTTAGTAGTTACCGTCGCCTATATGTATTTTCAACGCCAGTGGCATCGCTAACACACTGCTGTCCCATAAGGGTACAGGAACTTGGGTCACTAATGCCGGAACACAACACAGTTATTATGGCGGCATACTTAAGACCAAAGGTGGTCGCCATCCTGATGGATTTAGGGCCCTACCAGTAGTAGGGTGGGTTGTTTTGTCGCCTTTTACGACAGGCCGACCCCGGCCGCAGAGGTCAATATTCTTTCTTCGCCCCTGCATGGATAAGACATGCAAGGTTGTTGGCGGTGACGAGATGGTTTAAACCTATTTCGGTGTAATGTTTATGTAACCCTGGTAGTCCTAATCCAGCCACTACCAGAGGATACTGTGGATATTTCGAATAGAAGTAAATGTGACCTTGGCAAACAGAGAAATTATTGATGTGATAACTTACTAGCTCTGAAGGCAGAGTCGATATGCTTGAGTAGTCTGAAGAAGAAGCTCTGTTGGCCCCAGAAGAGAGTAAGTATAGTTGCTGGCGCGAGGTACCGCAGCGTCGTCAGGATGGCGTCCAGCGCCGCTGACCACATGCCTCGCTTCGACTCGTATTCTGGGTATTCAGGGATCGTGAAAAGACCTGTAAAGAAATAAATAAATACATTTCCTGTGAACATTTACACAGCGCCACCTAGTACAGAAATAAGTCGCAAACCGCGTGTGTTCTAGCTACTAGGCACCGGATATAATATTAGTATACTTTTGTTTTGGAAATAAATATGATACATGAACACTCAGACTTGAATTGGAATCGGACCCATGATCCTCAAGCGTTTAGACGTGCTAAAGCTATTATGACACTCATGTCGGCAGAGTAAACATTTTATGTTACTTAAATATTATAAACATTTCATGGGACAGCAGCGTGTTCGCGATGCCACTGGCGTTGCAAACACGCATAGACGAGCCGTCAGCCTGTCTGTTGTCCTACAGCAATAAAAAAAGCATCCTAAAATGCTCTATTACTGGGTACTCTATCGCAACAACAAAGAACTATCAATATACACATTACGAATATACTTGAAGATGGTTTTATAGGCTATAAATAGACGATCTTAATCCCTTATTTTATTAATGTCATCATTATAGTATTCTATTGGTCCAATCTAAGTGGGATTTAATACCAATAATCTATATAACCGCTATATCTACTACTTTTACTTTAAAATTCAAATTAAACTTCTTTATTTGCCTTATTTAACGGTTTTCTTCAACAATTGTATGAATTTCTGTGAATAATGATTAATATCATCATACTGTATATTCCCTAGCTAAACATTTATGTTAATGTACAATGAATAATTTAATAGAAATTCGAGAACGCTGAGACTTGGTACACACCAGAAAGACCGTTTTTGTTACTTGTTTATTTCTGTAAGAGAAAAGACGTAGAAACTAAAAGGTTCAATCTTGTTTCAAGTTTTTTTTATTGCTGTAGGACAGCAGGCAGGCTGACGGCCCAGTTAGAATTTAGCAGTTACCGTCGCCTATGGGTGTTTGCAACGCCAGTGGTATCGCGAACACGCTGCTGTCCCATAAGGGTACAGGAACTTGGGTCACCAATGCCGGAAAACAACACAAGGTTATTATGGCGTCATACTTAAGACCAAAGGTGGTCGCCATCCAGACGGGCTTGGAGCCCTACCACGTAGCTAGGGTGAGTTGTTTTGCCGCCTTTTACGACAGGCCGACCCCGGCCGCAGAGGTCAGTTTTCTATCTCCCCCCCTGCACGGATAAATCAAGTTCGTTTGATCGTTAGAATATTGTCAAATTGTCGTTGGCAAAGATTTTGTATAGCAAATTATTACTAAATTGAAGAAGTAACATCTTGCACACGATCTATCGCCAAATAACTGTTCTCGGTTTTTTTTTTATAATAAATTGTCTCGAAGAAACTTCTATGGACAATAAAACCGTCTGTTATTTAACATTATTTTAGTTTTCCTTAAATGATCTGCAGTTTTTAGGTTAAACATTTATTATTTTAAGTTCTAATAATCCCTTAGCTTCGAAGCAACTGCAATAACAGGGTGTGGTTTGCGTCAGTATAGAAAAAGGTGGGTACATTTCGCTGAATTTATTCTTTACAGGAGCCTCTGCCGTTTAACTAAAAGGGACTCCCCTTCGGTGTTATCCGTTTTAATGTACCCTAAGAAGGTGTACTTCTATTTGGGATGACTCGGCTAAATGGGAAACAGGTCACCGTCGCCAATAAACAAGAGTGAAAGAGAGATGACGGAGGGATAGTCAGGGAATGAAGTATGAAATTGGAAAGGGAAAAGGTTGACATCGGTGTTTTAGTTTAAAAGAAGGTTTTAATAAAAAGTATACTGACCGATACTCCGCGGATGCCGTCCATAGAAAACACTGTCTTTATATTTCTTAACCAAATCCTCAATACTGTCCGACATTATTCAATCATCTAAATTCATTCCATATTCACACACTGTACACAAAATTAATTAGAGTTCCATGAACCTTTTGGTTAATTTTTTGTTGATATTTTGATCTTGAATTTTTCAGTACAATTTAATTGGGTCAGTTACCTTTGATATTATAGTCAAGGCTTTTATTCATTTAAAAAAATATTATGTTTTTAAGAATATTGGTTAACTTTAAAGAAATTTTAATGAAAAGGTGATCAGTGTTAATAAATTTTTTAATTCAATATTAAATATTGAGGTGATTTTACTATGTATATATTATGAATATTTTAATATCCCTTATTAACTATAATTATTGCTTATCCATGCATACTATAATTTTTCTATCATGACGAATTCCATATTTCTCGGTCTCATAGAGTAGATATGCAAATCAAATATAGCCACCGATCATAACCAATATGTGCTTTCAGTGTTAGCCTCATACGGCTAGTATTAAGACTACTAAATGCTACTTTATCTGGATGAGATATCATGCCTAATCTTTTAATTATATTTTAAAATAAGTTAAGTCAATTCTGTATTTTTAAAAACATATGTGCAAAGTATAAATTATGAACTGGGTAACTAATGCGTGAATACGTATTTAAATTCGAAATAAATACATAAACTTTATTATACTTATATATTGGGCGTTCTGATATTTAGTAGAAAATCGCGTGGATTTGTTTTTATTCATGCTTATGAAAAATTTTAGATCCCGAAGACCGCGGTCATCGCAAGATACACTGATTGCCAGCGCTCGAGGCTTTAGGAACACGGAGATGGTTTTAGTTGTCTCAGCGCGCCTTCCAAAACGCATCCGCCTGCATTGCACGGTAGTCCTACCTAGCTACGCGTTTCCCATTCGGCATGATGTATAAAAATCATTACAACTCTTTACCTGCTGCCCTGAATATTGAGATAATTATTAATCGAAATTTGTACACCTATTTGGTAATATAATCAGTAATTAATCATAACAATCCATACCTGACCCTTGATAAGACTGATGCAACTGACAACGTAATATTAGGCAACAAAAATTCCAAATTTTAATCACAAAACATGATAGTAAGTAAGTTAATTTAGGTAAAATTCAGCCTGGGTGTATACAAAACTGTTCTCATTGGCGAAGAAAACTGAACTAGCATTTGCTAGCCTGATTCAAGCACAACGCTCAACATTTTTATTGGCTATCTCGGTTAGAATACCTTATCTACTCCCGAGATAAGAGTGATAGTCATTCAATGAGTCAACGAAAAATTTATACGTTTATTAATATGATATCTTTAGTTTGAATTAATTGTGATTGATTTATTATTATTGTTATGGGAATATTGTTTATTTACTTGATTGAGAATTTAGTTTTGAAATTACAGTTTTAATATTGTTATTCTTCGTTATAATTATTAAAATTTAGACGCTAGTGGTAGCGTGGGTATATCGAATTGGTGACTGGTGAGGTCCGCGGTCACTGCACACACTTTTTCACTTATACACTAGTAAAAACAATTCCTGGGGGTTGCCTAAAAATAATCATAACTGTTAATTTAAGATACGTTTGTAACTATATTTTATGTACTTAAAGGTTTTACGTATTGATTCGTTCGTATTGATTCCTCATTTAAAAAAATGTCCGCAAAGATTCTTATTATTTGGAAAGCCAGGACGAGATAATGAAAAAGTAGCTAATAAGATTGGTGCTGAAGTTCTTAATGTATTAACGCTAAGATCCCCATAGCGATTAAGTAGGTGACGATTACGGTTTTATTTCGAAGATAACTCTCGCAGTATCTTAGAGCAATGAAATTTGCCGTTTCATTTTTTATAGTAATTAATTAATCTGACTTCGGACACCATATCGTAGATGTACTCGATTTGCTAGCATCATTTGTATCTCTCACCCTAACCTTATTATTTAATTGTTATTGCACACGTAATGTATGCCCGAGTATGTTATAGTATCCTGATATTGTTACGGGAGTTAATTGATGCCTATTTGCGACAGTGTACCTTTATAAAATTATTGTCCTGTCTTTACCTGAACACGATGAAATGTACTCGACTGGCGTCTGATACCCAATACTGATAGGAAACGGTGCCTTTTACGATCCCCTAGATAACTATGGGGTGGCCTAAATCTTGACACCCTCCGAGACTTTCGCACGTTGCAACGCTTGCAAATGTCACAGATACGATTATTTCCCCGTTTCAGAATATTTTGTGTATAATATTTACAAATAATAAATTTGAAGTAGATATCCGTTGTCTAGTATCCATGGCATAAGCTCACTGCCACTTACTTTATAACTAGATGGCGTCGTGTGAATTGTCCGAAATTGGCTAAACTACACTCGCGTGTAATATTCGTAGCTTTGCAGAGGACAATAAAAGTAAGATAAAACCTTAATAGCCTCACATATGTTATAAACATAACTAAAATCCAGTTTGCGCGAACGCTTTGACTCTGATAAGATAAGGCTTATTCATTAACTCGACATCGTTTTGTGTTTATCCTAGAAAAGAGTATTTACACTTATATTAATTGAGTTCCGTTCCAATGATAATTTTATCACATACTCATCCATACTAATATTATAAATGCGAAAGTAACTCTGTCTGTCTGTCTGTCTGTTCCTCTTTTACGCCTAAACGGCTGAACGGATTTTGATGAAATTTGGTATGGTGATAGATGATAACCTAGAAATGGTCATAGGCTATAAATAATCACGCCATCGTTCTTAGGGGGTAGGCAGTAGGCAGATAACTAAATTGAGTTAGTGATTTTTTGTGCTTATCCGGTATCTATGAGAATCGGCCAACATCTATTTTTCATCCCCCTAAATGTTAGGGGTGACCCACCCCCAAAAATTTTTTTTAAATTTTTTGACATTTTATTATTTATATGGCAGAACAACGTTTGCCGGGTCAGCTAGTTATAAATAATCATGAAAATACGGGACGATAATACTCACTTTTTCATGACATTCTCAATTCAATAACTCAGAAATGTATTTTGTACGTGTGTCCAGTTAAACTCAAAAAACTAACTCGCATTACATATTAACATTCGTAGTATATTTTGTAAAGAAAACAGATAAGAATCTCAGGATTTACGCTTATTTTTATTAAGATTCCAAACGAAAGTACGTCTTAATATTATTGTATTATTAATCTGATTATAAGATTAGTTAAGAAACTTAAACCCAGTCTGGGAGTTTCTCACAGCTCAATAATATTGTGTGACCTTACCAGATCAGTATTGTATTCTTATCCAAAAACTAGATCCTTTCAAGTTCTTTGAGAATTACAAAACAATTTTGCAATTTATTTGAAAAACGATTTTTAAGTTTTATCTTCTAATATATAAAATTCTCGTGTCACAGTTTTCGTTGCCATACTCCTCTGAAACGGCTTGGCCGATTCTCATGAAATTTTGTGAGCATATTGAGTAGGTCTGAGAATCGGCCAACATCTATTTTTCATCCCCCTAAATGTTAGGGGTGACCCACCGCCAAAATTTTTTTTATAATTTTTTGACATTTTATTATTTATATGGCAGAACAACGTTTGCCGGGTCAGCTAGTTTTAATATAAATAAGTATAAAAAGAGACGCCGAGTAGTTCAAATTGTTAAGGGATTTTTTTGTGGTTATGAGGTGGATTTGGCTTGATGTCGCGGCTGAGTAGAATGGAACTCTTACGCAATGCGTTCATACACACGCACACACATACACCTTCAATTAATATGGGGAACATCACTGGTATACCAGCTAAAACCATCCCAGTGGTCTTGTATTGCCCGACGCCCGAGTGGAGCGATATGTGTGTGCAGCCTATGCGGGCTGGGCCATGTTGACATAGGCTGGCCTTTCCCTAGCTAGTCGTAAAATATGATTGGATTACTAGAACTAATATTCTGCATATATAGTTTTGTAAATAAGTTCTTGTCATATAAGAACGGGAATTTCACCCGAGAACCCCGCTGACGTTCCGACGTACGAAAGCCGTTGAGCTACGGTTACGTATTATTATATATGATCAATGTATGATCTATATAAAATCTACATGCATACTTCGATATTGATTTGGTAAGTATGTTAGAATAAAATATGTTAAAATATAACACTGACAGAATTTCCGCCTTCCAAGGTCACCACCAAGATACGAATTGAGATATAACCGTTTTATTGCAATTTGAATCCTATTTGTTCACAATACACACGGTGTATTGAAAACACTTGAACTTGATAAAAATCGAGATAATGTCGTGAGTTAACAAATCGTCAAATCACATGAATTTAAAAAGGCTTTGTCTGATTTAATCAATCAGGTAATAATTCTTAGTTGGATCCAGATAATATCTACATAACCCGAAGTTCGTTGGCTAGGTTCCCCGTGACGAAAAAGAAAACGAGTAATAACTGCCATTGACGCCGGTGACGAGTATATGATACTTAACACTCCGGGTGTGACCTGTATGGACTTAGGATCTCCGAGACCTCGTTGTCATTACCGGGCTTGATCTCTCGCTGCCGGCTATCATCCTACCGATAATCGGTAGCCAACTCGGATGGAACACAGTAGTCTACTTCTATATGTACGTCCGCGAAGAAGGCAGCTGGTACATACCGGGAGTATGTTAGTCTCCTCTCTCGATTACGCAGGGCAATTCATGGGCAACTGACTTTTTGCCGCCGTAGTATACAGACGCGGCCGCGGCCCTTAAGAGAGGCTCGCAACTTACACACATACGACAAAGTGTATACCAGGGACATGCATCTTCTACCCAAGAGTCGGGTATTATATATAGTATAATATACGCCATATTACGAAGAGCTCAGCACTACCCTGCTGCACATTCACAAGGGGGCGAAGCGACAATAATGCGTTTCCACTTTGGAGTAAAAGGAGATGTTAGTGCGAGTAGTAGCTTGGGTACCTCTCCTATAAGCTAGTGCACCCTGCTAAACAGCAATCAGTTGCTGTTGAGTAAAGAAACTTTTCAGCCTCAGGGCTGAAAAGTTTCTTTTCTAGGTACGAAGAAGGGAGAGAAAGCAGGCGCTCCCATGAAATTAAATTTAGTAACTTCTAATCCAGTTTTTCTCTTCTTGATATCTCTAGTATGGGGAAGATTCTCGAAGAGGTATCAATACAAAACTCACTGAACTCTTACCCTTTGTTTGTACTCGGCAGATCCGGACTCCAAAGCGTAAGTTTTGGATGTAACCGTGATGTATAAATTCAATGAAAATAATATCTACCGTGAAAATACTAAAAAGATTTTCACGTAAAAGTTTTAGCTATCCACATTATATAAATTACTGAAGTAAAAATAATATTGTTTTATGAATCATCACATTTCTTTGACTAATAAAATAATGATCATTGAGTGAAACAGGTAAAAAGACAGTTTTTCTATCATGAAGTATCAATCCCAACCGTATCTATTAAGTTAAAAAAAACAATGAAGATTTATAAAAATTTAAAACACTAGCAAACATCCGATGTTTATGATTTTCTTAAAGATGAAATGGCTACTAATTAACTTTGAATACATGTATTGCGATGTTGCGGTTGCCGCGCTTACTGCAGTGCCTCCGGCATGTTCACTTGGCTTTGACGCCACCTGGCTTGACCACCTGGCTAGGGTGCGCGGAAGCAACAACACCATCCTAAACGTCATAGCTAACAAGCTCGACTGTCTTCGTCTGTAGTTATACATAGGACTGATACATAGGACCAAATCACTCTTAGTTATTAAGTACTAACATAGTTTTTAAGCTTCTACTTACTATTGTGGACTCAGAGTCTGATTTAAATAAATAATTTAATTATTTTTTGAATTATGTAATTATAATTTCATTTAGTATAATATTGATCGAAATAATATTGTTAGTAATCTATAATAGAAGACATGTTGATACTATAAAGTATATAGTACACATTTTTGTATTATATTTCAAATTACCATCGGAATACTATACAAAAAATACCTAAAAATACATACAAATTATAAGTTATATATAATGGTATATAACTTTTATTATTCAATACGTGTAACGTTATTTCATATTAGCCCAAATTTCAGTATGTTTAAATATTCAACAAGTCAAATAAACAAAATTGTATGCACCGATAACTTTATCTGCCCGAGTTAAAAACAAGGACATGACGTGATACTTACTGTTTATCTTTCATATCTTCGTTTTGACAGGTGAAGGAAATAGTTTTTTTTTTTAAATAGAACACGAAATTGAGTAAAGTCAAAAACTGAATTTTAATATTTAAAAAAATATGGCATGTACCCATCACATGGCTAATTATAATTTTTTTACCTCAAATTTATCAATTATTTACCCCGTTTTCCTCCCCTATCCGTAGTATATAAAAATACTCCTCTTCCTAAAACTGGAGGGTACTTTTAACGTACTCATAAATTCATAAATATGGTATTCAATAATTTTTGGAAATAATGTTAAAAACTAATAATAATTTGGTGCATTTTTTCTATTATTAATACAGCAACTAAACGCTATGCCTTATATTTGAATATGGCTCGAAACAACGCGAGCTTTTGAGGATATTGACTATGTGACGGAAACCTAAGCTTCAATTACTCCTCCTAGTGACTAGAGACTAGAAAATCGTAGAAGGCAAAAAATTAATTTCTTCTTTTGCTACACTGACAGCAACGAAAGAAAATTATTTTATTTTCAGTGTTTATTGTTAGAGGGCAGCAATTTCTGTAAACGCCAATTAAAGCACATATGCTATCTTATGCACTTTGCTTAGGTTACCGGAAAATCACGTAAGTAAAGCCAATGCAAAGGTGCACTAATTTAACCCTGTTAACATTCTCGAGACGTAAGCGAGCTGAAATGCTCTCAGGAAGACACTGATTTGACAAAGCATTGAGTTTCATGTAAAATGTTTCTCGTAAAAAATTAATATAAAAGAAATATCTTGTATAGGGAACTTAAAATAATTACGCATTTGTTTATATGGTGAATATTGAAATGGGCTTAAAGACTGCAACCGAACTTGGTGTGAGGAAACATGATTTGTTTGCTAACGCTAAATAGAGCTATGTTCAACTTGATGACGATTGTTTGATGATGACAAATTACAATTGTTGCTGCCAAGTTACATCACAAGTCTTCACATCAAAGCCTTAGTCCGCTGAAGAGAGTAACAGTTGTGTTGCGTGCATTTTGCATCGCCGTCTCTTCATGATATTGCAATGTAATAGATTAATTTGACTGAATTTAGTTTACAATTGCGGAAAACCGACTTATGCTTGTTAGCTGTAAAATATCATCGTACAAACACAATACTATCCTGGAAAGAAGTTAACAATTAAAAAATAAACTGTGATATTTAACACAACGCCATCTTGTCCCAAAGTAAGTAACACAGCGCTTATGTTATGTGACTGACTGACTATAGACAACTGATATGATACTTATACATATTTCTATAAGAAAAATAAATGCATGTAGGTACATAAATACTCAAATTAAAGGCGACAATCGAATTTGTGACTCGCACCAGGGCCGTCTTTATCCGGGGTTCAATGGTTGCGAGCGCACCCGGGCTCAGAGTACTAGGGCGCACGCAAGCCAAGCGCTAGAAATTTCTTTATTTCATTAAACTCTAACTCATTCACTATCAACGTCATTGCTCCGTTTTGTACTCTTTGTATCGTTAAATGCATATCCAAAAAATATAGCCACTAATATTAAATTATTAAAATTACATTGCGTTTTTTTGTTGACAAGAGCGGGGCCGCAGGCTGACCACCCCGCACCCTGACGCAGAATATGCTTAAGATAGCGCTGACTCGCACAATCCGAATTGCAAAAACCGTTGCGCTAGGGAGGTCGTCAATTAATACGTAGTGAAATATTTAAGTGTACTTTAAATTACAAATATAATGCATACCACACGTAATTTACGTAACAGCCGACATTCATCTCACAATTTACAATTTTATGCAAATACTTTCACAAAACCTCGTACGCTCGATATAATATACATTAATTCACTTCCGAATCTTATTATAAAAGTAAATAACGTATGACACAGTTTCAAGACCGTAATATCAAAAATATTTCATAATTTTTTCTAAATATTTTGGTAGCTACACGCAATATTTATAATTACACCCAATCTTTTTAATAATTAATATTTTGAGGATCTTAGTTTTTAATTCAACTACTTAAAACTACTGAATTTTTTAGTTTCATAAATATTTATTATACATGATTTGATTTGTAATTTTGAGTCTATCTACTTCAAATAGAATATTTAAAATGTACTAAAATATCTTGCAACAATATAATTTCGTATAAATATTGATTAAAATTCAATTTTATTTCTCCACATTAATATTATAATAGGTTTTAACTAAGCCGCAATATTAATGGTTTATTTATAATAATTAATCAAATCTTAACATGATAAACACTAAATATCTACGCCCAAATTAATATAAGAACAATTAAGAACAGAAAATAAGAAATCCTTGTATAGAATATCCGTTGCACTTTTTCACCAAACAACGAAAACAACTAGAATGTTACAAGGTATGACGTAATAGTTAAAACATTATAAAAATAATATATTTAACAAAAAATTTAAATTACACATAACACTTCACACACTCGCGTGCTCTCTGCACAGACTGCGGCATACTATATAATCCATTATCATTTGTTTTATATTATCATTTGGATAAGGTAATGCGATTTATCTTAGCGACAGGCAATGTAGTTTTCTTAGAAAGTAGTGGTTTTTTACATCTTAAATTGAGTTGAAGCCTATATACATAACTTCTTTACCCTTTTGAAACACGAAGGTAGAGCCTGCGCTAGAACCTCGTCTGCTTTGCAGGGTACATACAGCAAAGGTTGTTGACGTCTCCCCAATTATTTTGGCCAGAAGTTAAAATAATACTTTAACAACTTTTAACATTTACTGACATTGTAAACAATAACATTAAAAACAATAAAATAACATAAATTATAACATAGATAACATTACACGGTTTTCGTTTATCTAATACATTTGATTTCCGTATTTTATCTACTACTGTAGATACTCGGCCACGTTTAGAACTCAGCTTTATGATTCCGGCTAATAATAACAGGATTGCTTCCGATTCAAACCAATTCAAAATACTTATAATAACACCGATTTAACCCACTTGCTGCTGCGTGTGTGTCGTGCCCTACCTCTTAAAATATAGTTACCTAGAGCGCTGTATTTACTGTATTTAAAACTTAGAAAGTCAGATCAATTTAAATCAGTACAATATTAGTAGAATCAAATGAATGCAATTGAAATAGATCTAGAAAGTTCTTAATGTTTTACTTATAATGAATAACTATGCTTATTGATATATAGTAAAATGTTAATCATTTTATTAACATTTCTATCAATGTCCGCTTTCCGACCTTTTCTTCTCCACTTGACACCGTCTTCGACATTCATGTTATTGAATCCGTTATAACGCGTGTCTTCTTTACGATCTCAAGCTAGATTTTATCTTCTTTAAGCCTCCGGAAAGACGATGGTTGACGCGTTCGCAACGCAAGTAAGCCGTTGCCGTAAAACGTAGCTAAAGGTGACTCTGGGACTGGAAATATTAAGAGTTGTAAAATTAAGAGTTGTATTGATAAATATTTTCTTAAGTGAAAGCGAAATCCGTTGGCTACAAAGTTATTTTACGGGTAGTTAAAGTTTATGATAGGCTTTGTGAAATTCAGCCTAGCTCTAGATTCTTAAGTATTAATGTTTTTTTGCCTTACTGCAATATTTAGATTAGGCCTGTTCTCACTACTCACGGAAAGTGAGATCTTTAAAATTTTAAATAAGAATACTATATATTCTGAACACCATGGTGAAATATTTTTTCCATAGATTAAATATCTTTAGAAAGAAGTATCACTTATTACGTATTTTCGTTTTAATTTCGACTGATTATAATGAAATTTAACAGAAATGGTTAAGGTACCTTGCGTACGGAAAAAGAACTTTTGGCAAAACGGCTTGGAGATAAATAAATATTTTCTTTTCTCGGAGTAAAATAAATATTTAGCTTTTTAAATTAGGTTGATGATATTAAATTAGTAGGTGTCAGTGACTAAAACGGACAGTGACCAACTTCATGAACAACATGTGACCAATTTCAATAAAAGTATTTTATCCGTGCAGGGGCGGAGAAAGAATACTGACTTCTGCAGCCGGGTCGGCCTGTCGTAAAAGGCGGCAAAACAATCCACCCTAGCCACGTGGTAGGGCCCCAAGCCCGTCTTAAGTATGCCGACATAATAAGTTTGAGTTGTGTTCCGGCATTAGTGACCCAAGTTCCCGTACCCTTATGGGACAGCAGCGTGTTCGCGATGTCACTGGCATTGCAAATACCTATAGCGACGTTAACTACTCAATTCTAAGTGGGCCGTCAGCCTGTCTGCTGTCCTACAGCAATAAACAAATACATATATTATATTTAAATTATTTTCTTGACTGAGTACTATAATGCTATATAATATATATGAACTTTGTCATCTGATTTTAATATTATTTTTAATCTATGTTAGACTCGACGAAGATTAAATTAAAGATAATATAATGTTGTGTATTGCGGACTATAATTAAATAAGGTTTATGTGCAAACGTACTTCTGTAATAGGCGTTCGACTTTCCACATTACAACTGTTGCAGTTTCCTGCAATTAAACTGGTATGCGTCCAGCTTGAAACATACTCTTAAAGTGAGGCCGCACTTACAGTCAAGTATATGCTTAACAATATTAAATTTTTATTGCTAAGAAACAGCATACAGGCTGATAACCTACTTAATAGTAAGCAGTTACCGTTGCCTATGGATGTTTGCGACACTAAGGGCACCGCGAACATACTACTATCTACAAGTCTACAGGAACCTGGGTCACTAATGCCAAAACACAAGGTTATTGTGGCAACACACTTATATACCAGGGGTGGTTGCCATCCAGACGGGCTTGGGGCCAAACCACGTAGCTTAGGCTGTTTTGTCACCTTTTATGACAGGCTGACCCCGGCCGCAGATGTTAGTATTCTTACTCCGCTCCTACACGGAAGAAAAACAATCAAAACACCTGTGACTACACTAAGGTCATTTTCCTACATCAAGAGAAAACTATAACACTTTAGCGAGTGAAAATACGGGAGAAGTTGTATAGGCTGGATAAAAATTTAGACAATTTTTACCTTGCCAGTAATTGATTCGTGTAGCGCCAGAGAAAGAATAATGACCTCTGCAGCCGGGGTCGGCCGCTTCGACCTGGTAGGGCCCCAAGCCCGTCTGAATGGCGACAACCTTTGGTCTTCAGTACCTATGCCATGCCATGATAACTTTGTGTTGTGTTCCGGCATTAGTGATCCAAGTTCCTGTACCCTTACGGAACAGCAGCGTGTTTGCGATGCCACTGGTATTGCAAAATCCCATAGACGACGGTAACTGCTAAATTCTAAGTGGGCCGTAAGCCTGTCTGCTGTCCTACAGCAAAAACAAAATTGAATTCGTAGTTGACTGGAACAAAGAATGCTCGAACCACTTAAGTAGAGATCAAATTGGATGTAACTAAATAAGTTATTGATATTAGTTTTGTATACGTATAAGTCGTATAAGTGAATACAAAAGTGTTGATTAATACATCTAAGATTTGTGTTTTTACTTATTATAAGATTTTATTCTTCCGTCAGCATTAGAAACTAAACAGCTAAAGGCTGTACTGATTTCGAGAAGATTGTGTTTAAAATACACATAGATAAAAAGGTTTGAAACACAAGCACGAACAGCGTGTCACGGAAACGAATATGTTACAGTGGATATGTCAATTGACGCGGAATGACCGTGTTAGGTACTCCCGCGTCCGCGGTAGCTTTTATATCCTTAGCTGGCATGGCTACGTTTTGCGGAAAAAGGCTACTTACGCGGGGAACAATTATCTATCCAAACCACCTCACGCACGCAGGAGAGGAATAGATCCAATAAATGATGATGGCATGACGTAGCAAAGGGTGATGTGTGCCAATGGACACACCACCAGGAATGCGAGACTGTGTGAAGTGGAGAGCACAAAGTCGGAAAACAGACTCTGGGCACGGAAGCGGAAGTTTAGGTTGCAATCAGGATTTTACGCAAGGATGATGAAGAAAATTGTTAAACCTTCTCTTTTAATAATTTTTATTTGTGATTACCAATAATAAATTAGTACCCGGATGACCGAGCTTCGCTCGGTATTTTTTTTTTATAAATTGTGTTTTTTGGAAATTAACAACTGATTTTCTAAGTCTAACCTCAAAGCAAACACTCATTGACTTTGTGTTACTTAACAACGCCATCTGCTGGAATAGCTTTAGTGTTGTTGTGTCGTTAAAGTAATTTAAAAAAATAGTATTATAATTCGCCGATAGATATCAGGAAGAGTCATTTTTCAGTTTAAATTGGGACTACTCAAACGCCACCTTTTGACATTCTCTAGAAATGATTCCTAGCTAGATCGATTTATCGCCCCCGAAACCCCGAATACTAAATTTCATGAAAATTGTTGGAGCCGATTCCGAGATTCCAATTATATATATAAACAAGAATTGTTCGTTTAAATATAATATAGGATAAGCACTGTAATGATTACAAATAAATGAACGAGAAAAGAAAGTTAAATTACATGTAAAGAGTAGCAAAATATTATTAAAGAAGAAAAATACCTTATCTACACTGTTAGGTAATGCTTTTTAAGTTATATTAATATAAGTTGTTATTAAAACAAAATCAAGTAATTTATGAGCTCTTGTTTGCTACACTCAGATTATCAGCATCATCAGAAAGAGAATATAATTACAATCTTACATAACTTTATAACTTAAAGTGTAATAGCCATAGCCACAAAAGAAGGAATGTAGAAAATTTAAGGCTCACATTTTTCGCTCTCAAACAAGCAGACGTCCTTTAAGTAATGTCGGAAAACTTGGAAATAGTTCAAGCGCAAATGCCGCAGTACAGGCAAGTATTTTGTGATGTTAACATATACGATATGTAAAACATACATCAAAAATTTCTAAACTTCCTCACGGCAAGTACGAGTTGAATTATTTGATAATTTTATCTTCATTTTGCAGTAATTAGGATACGAGTAGATCAGATACTATAAAGACCAAAACAACGTCAACTAAATTTACCGTAGTTCTAAAAGAACCAATAAAGCTCTTATATTTTTATATGAATGACTAATTTTATGCAAACTGAAGACCTTAAATTTTGATAAGGCGTAGAATGCAAGTCAAAGGCAACTTTAAGACATTTACCCAAGTCAGTATTTATAGTATTTTTATGCTAAGATCATAGAAAAAAGAAAACTTTATGATACATGCTTTCTTCCGTGCTATCATACGGATGCCAGACTCGGGCACTAAATGAACAGGAACTTAAAAAAATACAAGTGTGCCAAAATAGGATAGAAAAAAGTGTTATTGGAGTTAGAAGAAAAGACAAGGTGAGACTATAATTTATCAAGAAAGGAGAAAACTAAATTTAAAGACATATGTACCGTCTACAAACGCATAAATTGGAGATGGACAGAACATATATGATAAGAGAAAAGGAAGAAAAGTGGACAACAATTGTGACAAAATGGTATTGCCCTTACTCACATTATATGGGGTCGGCACAACATGTTACATGTTGTAATAGTTGTGGCTTAGTTTTTACAACCGGCCGCCTGCTTGACGTTCTCTTTTTGAGGAAAAATCTATCATCCTTTTTATTTAAATTATTTTTCTCATTTTACATTGAAAGTAGGTATGTGTAGTGTATATATAGTGTAGTATATATAGTAGGTATATATAGTGACAGAATAGTACCCACGGAATGGAAAAAGAAACAAAGGTAGACAGTTTAAACGTTGGGAAGATGAAATGAAAGGATAGCAGGGTTGGAATGGATACGCACTGCCAAAGACAGGACCAAACGAAAAGTTTTAGAGGAGGCCTTTGTCGAAGAACAAGGTGTAAAAAGAATACCACTTGCAGACGTTAGCTTAAGTAAGAAATAATTTTAATGTTGATTTATATTAATATTAAGGTAGTTTTAAACATATCTATCTAACTTTTGGATATATTTAGGATTAGATACAGCAATAAAGGCTTATTTAATTTGATTTATTATTCTAGCAGAGTGCGTAGTGCACTTACCTCAGAGTAACATAGAAAACTGAAAAGCAAAAAATATTACACTATTATTAATATTAAACTTAATATAATAATAATAGTTCTTAAACTAATGTAAGTATACCTAAGCAATTTTTAGTCGGCGCCAGTACCCTCACGTGTGTTTCCGTTGAGGTTGCTGTCTCGCTGACATTAACTTTGTAAACGCTCGGCATTTTCCGGCGAAGGGACGTGTCACCACCTTTGGCGCCGACTCAAAATTACTTAGGTATACTTACATTAGTATAATAGCTTAGTTATTAAGGTTAATGAAAAGAAGGTTTATTATTTTTTACTTTTCAGTTTTTTCAGCGGTTAAATTTTTTTGTTAAAAAGTTTTTATTTTATAATTTTTTGTGGCTATAATACACTAATTTCTTAAATAAATCAATTCTGTGAAAAGTAATGCGTGGTCATAGATATAATCAATCATTATCTGTTTTCATACCCTTAGGGTAGGGATTTTTTTTCACAAATTTATATGGGACCAATTTCGGGGTATACCTTTTCCAATAGAAAAAGAATTTTTAAAATCGGACTACTCTGTAATACGTGTCGACTTGAGAACCTCTTCCATTTTTTTCGTCGGTTAAAAAGTGTCATCACATATGAACTGTTCGATCCTTGCATAAAGGATATTTGATATCCCGCCTCCTGATTTTTGTTACCTACCCTCACTCTCGGTAAGGTAAATGGTAAAAACGAGGGTGGGACGAAAATAATATAAGTAGTAACTCGTGAGCTTCTAAAAGCGCGGGACGGTCGACGTTCGACTTCCCTTCAGTTATTCTAAACTCTCGTTGGCCGTGCCATAAAATTATGTATTCAGTGTGCATGAATTTAGCTGGTGCCCTGCAACAGTTTCTCCGCGAGCGGACGTGAACCGAACCGGGAAGAGGTGGAATCAAGGTCAGTGCGAATTTCTTTGCCCACTGTGAGGTATCGCGTCTCTCTAACCACCGCTCCTCTCTCCCCCCCTCTAATACTTCTCTCGAGCTATCCTTCTCATTCACGTACGGTGCGCTCTCGGTCCATGACTGGCACCGTACATGAACCATATTAGAGAATTTAATGGCGACTGTCAAGCGTAGGAATGATAATAAGTATAAATTAAAAGTTTCACTTCTGTACATTACAATATTTTATGGCTTAACGGTAACTTAGCGTTACATAAGAAATAATACATCGAGATAACAGTGCTATTCGTTCGTTGCTGATTAATTGCACTTTTTCTCCACAGCCGTAACACTCCATAATTGTTGCAATTATAACGCAATGTCGCATTATTTGTCGTTTCATCTCATGTTCATGTCTGATCACAGATAGTAATAAAACAGTAGTAATAATATTATAGGATTTGATATTATACTATCTATTTTTATTCGCTTTTAAATTATTGTCATCAAGCAATCTTTGTCGACAGTTGAACGTAGGCTTTTTTTTAAATGACAGGCTGACGACAAGCTTAGAATTTAGCAGTTACCGTCGCCTATGGATGTTTGCAATGCCAGTGGCATCGCGAACACGCTGCTGTCCCATAAGGGTACAGGAACTTGGGTCATTAATGCCGGAACATAACACAAAGTTATTATGGCGGCATAGTTAAGACCAAAGGTGGTCGCCATCCAGACGGGCTTGAGGCCTTACCACGCAGCCAGGGTAGGTTGTTTTGTCGCCTTTTACGACAGGCTGACCCTGACCGCAGAGCAAGCTTCCCCAAGTTTGCGCCACAATCCCTGTCCTGTTTTTCTCACCCAGTCCCGACCGGCAAACTTACGCAGGTCATTAGCCCATCGGGCCGGGGGGCGTCCTACGCTACGTTTGCCGAGACGCGGTCTCTAGGATACGTTTGCTCCAAGGCCCATCGGTCCTGCAACAAACGCGACCGGTCAATTGCCTTCAGCTAGCATATTTAGCGAGCTATATCGGTGAGCTTTGGTTTTCCTACGGATTTCCTCTCAGACTTTGTCTATAAGAAAATTACTTAGCATATCTCGCTCCGTAGCCAACTGACTGACCTGAAAGTTAATCAGTCGCGCCATCAGTGTCCACGTCTCGGCTCCGTAGGACAATACTGGACAACCAGTTTTATAGATATATTTTCAATTTATATTCTGGCAACACTGGGTACAATCGAAAGCATTGACGGAATGGGTCTCGAAGACGATTTATTTTCCAACTATTTGTTATATTCGTATACTTCAACGAGTATCACTTATTCGTTTAAAGCGATTTTTTTGCTGTCATGCAAAAGAGGAAATATTTTGAAACTTGTATCTTACAATTCTTACAATTAATAGCGTTTAGTGAGCATTTATTTTATTACATTACTGAAAGGGAATCTTCTATAAAAATAAAACAAATATATAATAGAAAAAGTGCGAAAATGACAAATATAAAATTCATCTTTCTTTTTTAATGATATTTGCTCCAACGCGAGTTGCATTGATTTACCAATTCCAAATTAAATAAATAAATAAATATACTGCAACATTTCATATAACACCATCAAAACCAGGCCAGCAGAGCGTTTGTGTTATGGGTACTAGAGAACTGATATACTTATATATACATTTATTTCTTTAGTAAATAAATACATATTATACATAAGCATGGGTGCTTTTTGACTTTGGGTATCTTCAAAGTGTGGTCAAAAATGCTAAATGTACATAAATTTGTTGCAAAGTCACAAATATGCGTAGAATGTATATTTTTAAATTAGCCGTTTATAATTTTGGCAGGCTCAGGCCTTGGGGTTCCCATCCTGGATGGACGACCGTCGCCTCCTTTTACGAAGCAGTCATGTCCGCAAAGGAGGCGGTGGAGCGGGAGCGGGAGTTGACCTTCACACTCCCTTCCGTATGTGTACCCTTTGTAACATGTTTCTGACAAATAAATTATTTGATTTGAAAAGACACTACTAGTTTAGTTAATAAATACTCGTAAATTTATTGTGACAATTCACACAGCGCAATGTACTTCCAAAGTGCGCAGCAGAACATTCGTCTTATGAGATATTAGACAACTATTTATAATTTTGTTTGTAAACATTTGATACATCAACACCTCAGGACGGGAATTAATCCACTGACTCAAACAGATGTTCGGACATGTTTAAGCCGTCATGGAGATTCTCAAGTCATTAATTTCGTTAATAATCATTTGCGGTGAGGGTTATTGCCGGATACAATCATAAAAAATATAAAAATCTTATATATCGTCGTGATCGTAGAATAACGTCGGATTTGAAAAAAATCCAAAATTCACTTTTTACCATATTTGGATACTACAATGTCTAAATATTATTGCTACATTAAAAAAAATTACATGTATTTTAGATTTCAAATTAAGCAGTCGGTAAAGTGACGGATATGATAGAATCTCATAGTAAAATGACGCTTGTGTATTTTTAAAATGACTGTCCTGTAAAGTTTAAATATATGTCAGATCCGTCACTATTCTACGACTACGACGATATATAAACAAGCAAGAAAAAGTAGTATCGTTTATAAACATATCATAATATCTTATATATTATATATAGGACATCCGATAATGTGCGTTCTATGTTCCATTGTATATACACACATTTTTTAAAATTTTAATCAAATTTCAATATTTTTATACAAGTTTAGCATAAAGTACTGGTCACATTTCTTAACACTTCACAACACGTTCATTGTAATTTATCGCCACAATACGATAAGAATTCAACAGTTATTGCAACCACGATAATATCATAACTGACGAAATTATACTCACCTCGTGTCGACTATAGCACGTACAGCCTGAATACGTGACAGACCATTCAGATGGTCGAATCGCGAGCTACGTTCGTATACAGAAATATAGGTAGTATTGAGTCTCTCTATATATGAACTATAACATGCCATACCACATAAGCGAAATACCATCTATAAAACTATACACCCGATTAACATAAAATTTAGCATAATTAATTAATTATGCATTTCGCAATGTAAACGCTCATTAAATGGAACTCAGAAGAAAGGGTTTTACGGAAATCCGATCTAAAATCTTTTTTATAAATATACATGACAGAACAACGTTTGCTGGGTCACCTAGTATTTTATAAAGATTGCCACTCATTGTAATTCGAATTTGAAAATACTTATTTACAAATTGGTGTATTAAAACAATTTAGCTTGAAACATTGAGACAAATGAACTTGTAGAGAAAAACGGTTTGAACTTCTTCATTTCATTTATTTTTTTATCACCAGACCACCGAAGTATAGGTTCTGGTTTATAACTCAGACTAGCACAAAAACCTACGTGAACCTTATGTTTTATATAAGCCTTTGAGTTTATCGCTATTATGATAAGCTTACACTATTGATTGATCAGGCAAACTAGTAACCGCTCATTCAAGAGACAAATGTATTCCACGCACGTACCTATATAGTATATATAGTCTATATATATCTAGTATAGCGCAGGAGCCCATCAGGGATGTATTATTTCTCCACTACTGTTCAATGTGAACACAGAGTTCATTATGAGGATTATACTTGGAGACTGGATAGATGGCATCTCGATCAGTGGCTTGAAGATCTCCGACCTGCGATATACAGACGATACCACTTAGTTCGCCACCAGTACCCAGTACATGGAAGAACTTCTCGGCAAGATGGAACGCGTTAGCCTTGAGTTCAAACTTAAGATGAACCGGAATAAAACAAAAGTGATGATTGAAAACCGCATGAATAATAATTCTCCAGAAGCTACACAAATTGTGATGTGATCATACATTTATCTGGGATGTGATTAATTGTGATGTGATCATACATTTATCTGGGAGCCTTAATTACAAACAACGGTGGATGTATCGATGAGGTGAAGAGGCGTATGGAAATTTCTAGGTCTGCAAAGGACAAGTTGAGGAAAATATGGAGGAATCGAAACATATATAGACCAAAAAAATCCAGCTAGTTCAGGCATTTGTACTCCACATATTCTTGTATGCCGCAGAAACGTGGGAAGTAGAGAAGAAGAAGAAGTTAGACGCCCTAGAGATTTGGTCCTGGAGGAGAATGCTCGGAGTATCGTGGACTGAATTCCGTACCAACGAGTTTACACTTCGAGAACTCGGCATCAAGCAGCGTTTATTATTTTTGGTACAGTCTCGTATCCGCACCTTTTATAAATAAATAAAAATAAATTTTTTTTATTGACGACACATCTTTTTACATAATTATAAACTTATTCTAGCACTAACACCTAACCTAGGCATGGCCTGTCCCTTAGGTATTAGTTCCTTCCAGTGACTTCAGCATTATTGTTATAATAGATTATAAATTTTTACAACTACCTTCTTATATAAAATTAAATACGATTGATATGGTTTGGTTACATAAAGTGAGGAATTAAGCAAATAAAATTTTTATGTACAATTAACATTTTATAATTTTGAAGTGCTCATTAAAACAAAGATTTTCTTTAATATTTGATATGATATATACTACACACACACACACACACACACACACACACACACACACATATATATATATATATATATATATATATGATATGTACCCCATTCATATTATACAAAAGTAAATTAATAATAGTTATAAACTGAAACAACGACAAATTTTATTATTAAATAGTTATAAATTAAATAGTTTAAAATAAATATGCATATTGATGAATAAATAGTAAATGAGTAAATATAATACTTAATACACATCACATGCATTTTTAACATTTAATTTGTTAGTAGTAATTTCTAGACTATTATTTTAAAAAGATTTTCAGTGTCGTCATACATTTTGGTTTTTAGCCATTTTGTCACAATTGATTTGCAGTTACTTTTATTTTGTGAATATATTTCTACAACTTTATTTATTTTATTGTAAATAAGGGGACCAAGATAAATTTGGAATTTCTTAATAAAAGCAGACCGAAAAGATGAGATGGGACATACATGAAGTTTTTTTTTTTGATCACGTATGTCGCCGAGGGAAGCTGGTATTGAGCGACTTGTGGTCCAGGGAATGGCTGAGGGTCCCAGGCTACGAGGAAGATTGCCTATGAGGTGGACTGACCAGATAAAAGCAGCATTAAATTTCTCATCATCACTACACGAATGCACGAGGAAGGCGGCTATCAGAGAAGAGTGGCGGCATGTTGTGAAGTTTGCCACCAACACCTGAAGTGATGGCCACGACCACTCTGTCAAGAGAGATACTGATAAAGAAGACCTATATAGTATACCTACCAGTATACACTAGTATACCTTTGTAGCTCTCTTCTGAACGTGCTTATAAATAACATAATGATAAAAAAGCTAAGAGCCTAACACAAAAATTTACATAAAAACGTCATACTAAACTTGTTGATCTGAAATTAAAACAGTTAATAAAGGGGAAACGTTGAAGTCCTAATAAATAAAATTAGAATCTATTTTAATTAGACTTTCGATCACAATGACCGTTTAATTATGAACATATCTTAATTGATAATTATAAATAACCATAGTGAAAGCTAATTCACTTGACAGATATAATTACACGATAATAACTGAAAAGATTGAATTAATGATAAATTGTCAATAATCTTGTTCTTCCATGAATGGATGGATATTACAATGTAAAATTACAAGCACTTTTGATTTCTTGCGTGCGACCATTAGATTGGAGTTTTTAGGCCTGGTAGATATTAGCTAACAATGTCTTTAATTCTCTTACGAAAAATATTGTAGGCTACCATCGTAATATGTATTTATTGTCATGTAGATTATTATGTGCTGATAAAAGTTTGTGTGTCAAATGGTAGTGGTGCAGATTTTCTTACATGATATGTAGTTCAGACTACATTATTTCAGTTTCATTCTTTGTAATTCCAATTATCATCGAGCCTGGGTTTTTTTATGATTTGCTAGTGGATGTAGCAAAATAAATATTTATAATCAAAAAGTATTTAATTTTAGTTCTTAGATAGTATCAGTATTTACCGACAATATATAAGAACTTTAATATTTTGCCTGTAAGAAGCTAATATCTATGATTGTATTTAATACAGAAAAATTTAATACAGATTTTGTTTAGGCAGTGTTTTGAAAGTAAGATGTTTTCAATTTCCTTAAAATTGCCGAAGAAATATGTGGGCTCTTGGTCCCTATTTTCGCTCCACAGATCATTTTTTCATTACATTTAAATCTAGTAGCAATAGCAATACAACAGGAGAGAAAAGTATGACGTTTATGATTCCCAACAAAAGCAAAAAAGCCTCTAAAGTTGATTTTATTTATTCTATATACGCTTTCTGCGTAATTGAATTAATGTGAATAAAAAAGGACTCTAGTACTAAGAAGACGGTTAAATTAAATAATTCTCATTTTTTCCGAATATGTAAATCCCACGGCAAGTTCAAAACCTCAATTATACCTAATAACTATAGAAGTGAACACAATAATTAAAGTTTAAAATGGGAAAAAATTCCATGAACAACATTAGCAAAAATAAGTCGTAGAACATAAAAGTATTCAAATAATTCTCATTAATAAAAAATAATTAAAACATGTACATTCTAAAAAGTAATACCAGCAATCTATTAATCTAATATTAAATTCAAATCAAGAGTACACACGCGATTAAAAAATAAACAACGAACACAATCGTTTTTACTGTACAAAATAAAATACAAAAGTATGACGATTATTATGCTTTTTTGTCTTGTTTACATAATTCCGGCAGACGTAACATTTATAGTAGTTTTTATTCACTGCCGCACTCACTTCCTCTTATAATTAAGGAGATACATTTATGTACATTGAACATTTAGCATTTCTCAGTCATGAATGACGCGTAACTTAAGGATTGAGCTCACTTTAGTGCAAGCGATAAAATATATTTTATGTCTTACATGTAAAAATTAGAAAAAGATGAATGCATGGTGGTGCAGGCGGTGTTTATTGTATTGAAAGAAATACATAAGTTCAAGAGTATTAGTACAGTATATTTACTTTTTTAGACCTAAATATTATTCGAATTAGATATTATTTCCGAAACATCTATTTGAATACGATACATAAGTATTTAAAAATAACTTTTTATTGGAGCACCTTGATTCCCGCAAAGAAAATTCAACTTTCCAGTATTTTCTTGATCGGGAAACTACGACAGTCATCAGATTTTTGCAACGTTATACTGTTTTAGCAAAAGAGACGCTTTTTTGTCGCTGTAAAAAAGGGCCGTATCAAAAAATATTTGACATTAGAGACAATAATTGACAACATACAATATTTGACAACATCATATTACGCGTCACACATTCTTTGTGCTATTTTTAGACTTTCTTTGCTTGTACATAATTACTTTCAGGTCAGCCTTCTAGAAACGTAATATTCTCTTCTTCTTCTCAATCGTGTAGTTTCAAGTACTACTTCAAGACATCTCTTGAAGTAGCACTAGTTGGGGATCCCTTATCCCATTGACGACGATTAGTACTCGTATACAATAAACTAATTTTACATATGTTTTATTACTTACTTGGCACATACTCATAATTAAGTTGTAAAGTTCTCTGTACAGGGGCTGAGTAAGAATACTAACCGCTGCGGCCGGAGTCGGCCTGTAGGCCCTTTTACGACTGACGGATTTGAGGATCTACCACGTGGTAGAGCACTACATCCGTCTGGATGGCAACCACCCCTGGTATATAAGTATGCCGCCATAATAACTTTGGGATATGTTCCGGCATAAGTAACCAGGTTCCAGTACCACTACACAGTTAGCATCGTGTTAGAGATGCCCTGGAATTGTAAATTAGCGACGTTAATTGCTAAATTTTATGTGTGCCGTCAGCCAATCTGCTGTCCTACGGTAATAAAAAAGAATAGTTATTATATTTCAATATGAATATTTTAAAATTATGAGCCCTCAATTTACTGTACAATTGAGTTTTATATTCGCTATAGCTTAGCTTGCACCATGACAATACCTTTATAATAAACTAAAATAGAGTAAGTGGTCAATTGTGAATCTTTTGTTATGCGGTCTTTAAAACGAATACGTGATTTTTTCACGGAAGCAGATAGTTTTATTGCATACTTACATGATGGTGTATTTTTATATTCTACCATTCATTTTGAATTTTAAGATGACATTCTGTAAGCTTTTATATCTTTCCTTAATGGATATATCATAGTTATAAAATAAATTGCATTGTAACAATTTATTACAATTTCAATCAATAAGTCACAGTTACAGTTACAGTTTATACTTTTTATCATACCTAGTCAGGTCATAAGTATTGTCACACAGTAAAAACTTTTCTTTTAGAATGCTGGCCACAAAAAAGTTTATTGAATTAGAATTTCGAATTGTTCATGAAAATAAAAATGTATAACTTTTAGAATTTTACTCATTTTTAAATATGGAGTGGACGCTTAAAGAAGACCGTGTTGCAGTTATTGCGTTGCATCGTTGCGGTTACGCGCCAATTCAAATTTTTAACATACTGAAAAATTTGAATATTACCAAAAGATTCGTTTTATCGTACCATCAAACGATACAATGAAGACTCTAGTGTAGATGACAGGTCAAGAAGTGGTCGCCCTCGGTCCGTTAGGACTCCAGCAGTGATAAAAGCTGTGAAGGCACGAATTCAAAGAAATCCCAAACGTAAGCAGAAACTGTTGGCCCTTCAGATGGGGTTAAGCAGAACCACGGTGAAAAGGGTGTTAAATGAAGACTTAGGGCTTCGGGCATATCGAAGAAAAACAGGACATCGTTTGAATGCTCGTCTAATGGACCTGAGACTGAAGAGATGCCGCGCTTTGTTGAAGCGGTACGCGGGAAAAAAATATCGGGAAATTCTTTTTTCGGATGAAAAAATGTTTACCGTAGAAGAGAGCTACAACAAACAAAATGATAAGGTGTACGCACACAGTAGTGAAGAAGCGAGCAACCGTATTCCGCGTGTCCAACGAGGTCATTTTCCATCCTCGCTCATGGTATGGTTGGGAGTTTCTTATTGGGGCTTAACAGAGGTACATTTTTGTGAGAAAGGTGTAAAAACGAATGCTGTTGTGTATCAAAATACAGTCCTGACGAACCTTGTGGAACCTGTTTCTCATACCATGTTCAATAACAGGCACTGGGTATTCCAACAAGATTCAGCGCCAGCTCATAGAGCGAAGAGCACACAAGACTGGCTGGCGGCGCGTGAAATCGACTTCATCCGGCACGAAGACTGGCCCTCCTCCAGTCCAGATTTGAATCCGTTAGATTACAAGATATGGCAACACTTGGAGGAAAAGGCATGCTCAAAGCCTCATCCCAATTTGGAGTCACTCAAGACATCCTTGATTAAGGCAGCCGCCGATATTGACATGGACCTCGTTCGTGCTGCGATAGACAACTGGCCGCGCAGATTGAAGGCTTGTATTCAAAATCACGGAGGTCATTTTGAATAAACTTTAATGTCATAAGAATCTATGTTTTGTTAAGTTCATTTTGGTATATGAATGGTTACATAATTAATAAACTTGTTACAATTATTTTACATTAAACATGTGACAGAATTTATGACCTGACTAGGTATAATAGTTTAAAATTAATTTAGTTCAATTTAGATTTACTTGGTATGAAACTTATAGTAACAATTAAGGTAAGCTATTAATAGTGTAGATAGCAACTTATGGAAACATTGAAAAAGATATAAAATTTATAGCATGTATAATTTTATGCTAGTCTTAGAGACGAGAAGGCTTTTAATCCATATCAAAAATTATGCAAAATCCAAAGTTAACTTACGTTTTACAATGTCTAATAATTCTAATGGATCAAAACCAATCATACAGAAAATTTGCATTGCGACTACTAAATAATACATCGGGATCTAAATAAAAATATAATATATATAATAAATAAAAGGGATCTAAAATACAGGATTGTAATGCAATGAGATCAACCATTTTGATTATACGTAAAAATATAATACGTATAGTTGCAAACCTTCCTCAATTTCGCAATGACATATTAATTAACATTAAGTAATAATAATATATAAATAATAATTAGCATTTCTTTATTTATAATATTTTTCAAACCTTTAAGTGTTATCCATAACTCTGTTAAATATTTTGTTAAATGTAATGTTCAAGTAAAAGTCTGACAGACAGACAAAACGTTCCGGACGAGGACCATTGTGCAAGATGTATGCTATGTGTCTTACATGTCGGTCATTTTGAAACACGCCATTGTATTTTATTATAATGATAACAGAGATTCGTAATTAATAATTAAATAGTAATTTAATAATGGAGTCCGTGTAGCAGAACCTTAAAAAGTCAACAATCTGATCTGGTTCATGTATTTCAGATAAATCAATAAATAAGTGTAATAGTAAACGGTACATTGTAATTCAATATTGAGTAAAAAAGAAAATATGTTCGCATGCTCACTACTCGTAGATGCTACCGATTTTGGTTTAAGTTTCAAGGTGCAACGGTATTATATTATAATATAATTTTATTATTCAATTCCTTTTATCTTCATTTTCTTTTAACCTAGGTTGCACGTGAAACTTCTTTATTTCTTTTACTTTTTTATTGCGGAAAAACAAGTTATATAGAACCTCACAAGTTATACTGAGCTTTCGTTTGAAGATTTCCCATTGCATTGATATGGGTTGTTTTAAATAAGGCGTTATAATACCTCTGGTGTTGCAAACGTTCATAAGCAGCGGTGAACACTTGCTTTTGCGTAAGCTGTATACCTATCTGCTAAATTCCAGCTATAAAAAAACACTCGCAAATGAGTATAATATCAGCCCAATTATGTTCTATGGGAGATACTCGTTGCATCGTTTTGCTGAGCAAAGAGTTGAAATAATACATGAAATAGAGTATTTAATATTTTCAGGGGCGCCTGTACCTTATAATTTTAACCTCGAGGGTAAATTCAAATGATGATTTTTGCTATCAAGTAAATGTTCTTTTGTTGCTTAAAAGAAACAAATCTCTAGTCTTGATGTGATAGTTTTAATTATGCTGCCTTTAAAAATACATCATAATTAAGAATGTAAATAAAAATTGTATGATCTGAAGTTACATTGACGTCAATGTAACTTCAGATTCATACGTTTTTGGTACAAACAAGCAACTGACCGATAAATGTGGGTTATTGTTACAGCCGATCAATCAATAACAAGCTACTTAACTTAACTTAAGCTATTTAAATTAACAAGCACTCGAAGTTAATAATTGGCATTTGCCGATACAACTTAGCAGTTATATAGGTGTTTGCAACGCCAGTGGCATCGCGAACACACTGCTGTTCCGTAAGGGTGCAGGAACTTGGGTCATTAATGCCGGAACACAACACAAAGTTATTATGGCGGCATACTTAATACCAAAGGTAGTCGCCATCCAGACGGGCTTGAGGCCCTACCACGTAGCTAGAGTAGGCCGTAGAGTTTAGTTTTCTTTCTACGTCCCTGCATGGATAGAATTTATATCGCACATCTCAATTCTATAGGAAAAAATTGCTTTACTCCTTCGTTTAAAAGGCCATCATCAGAGCCTTCTTTTAGCAGGTGCCTTATTTCTAAAGTTAATTTGTTTGCATTTTGGTATGTTAGTGTAATATTTCCATTACAATATCTCATATTATTATCACATAGTGCTCGATATTATATTTCCGAGTGGCACAAACACATTCATCTCTTTATATATTTCTTTTTCATTTAACGCTAAAATTTTGTTTAAAGAAGATTGGCATAGTCTGTCGGATCTTCGGAAACCAACTGATCTTTAAAATCAATTAGAAACAACAATATTCCTAGCAAATAATTTATTTTCCGTGTTATCATTTTCACTTTTATGTAGGAGACTATCATTATCTTAGCGTTAAATCCCGGTTACAACCCAAACTTTTGCTTCGGTACCGCAGGTCAGTTTCATATATATTAATCTATAAAACAAATATTGTTTGGGTCATAATTTAAATTAGTTATGCAATAGTAAGTGCAGACCTTATTGACCCACTTTCATTTCAAAAAATAACTTTTTGAACGATAAATGTAATTTTTACCATTAAAATTACTTTCTTTTAACTTGGAGCAAACACTTCCGAAAATAATCTCCAATATCACATGACAAACAGGAACGGCAAGCAAAACAACATTACTCTCGATCAACAGACGTCTAAGAAATATGAAGACATCTAAAGAAAACAAGAGTGATCTTGTTAAATACGCTTTAAAAATGGAATTGGAATTTAACTTCAACCAAGTATATGTTAGTTATTTATATGATTCTGGGCAGAAGTAAAAAGTCAGGGGATACATGGCAATAGTTATTGTAAAAATTATAGTACAAAAAACGGAGATGCACAGTTTCTCCCTGTCTCTGCTATGAGGGACTTTAAAAGATTTACAACAAAGGTATTAGTAGCTAGGCCAATAATATTGTTGTCTTTGAATGCGCCTCTATATAGTACATTGGCAAAAGATAGCCTTGAGTACGTTAATGTACATGAATCTCAAAAAAAAAACTATTAGAAGAAGAGTTTAATTAAATTATCGTAAAAAAATATAAGGGATTTGAACCCAAACTCCACAATACAAGCTTCGTTTCTAAAACGCATAAAAGGAGGTTAAGATACAAAGCAGATAAATCTATCTTCTGTATACCGCATAATATGGGATCATTTCTGAATTTGAGATGGCCTTGGTCAGAGCAAGTGCACTGATCGATTCAATAGAAAGGTCAATAACATTTTTTGATCCTTTCATTGTTATTGACAAAGTCTTAGGTATCAAGGCGGTTGATCGCATTTTGGGGTCAGTGAAATGAAGACGAACAAAAAATAGGGGTCATTATCGAATGGTAACGGTTAATGAGAATAGTGATTTAGCCAAAGTCTTTTTTCATCTAGTAAAAGTTAATTATATAGAACATTGAAAGTGTTGTTAAATAGAAATGATCGGTATTATTTTATTATCAAGTAGTTTCGGCCAACATGTTACAAATTTACTACTTGTCACAAGCAAATAAGGAAAGAGCATTCGTTTTTTCTTTTCGTCTCCATCTACGGGGGGGGGGGGGGGTTGTCTGAGGTATGGCTAGATATTTATTATCTCACATTTACTCCATGTAGGGGTAGAGTAATAACACCAACCACCACCAACACCAACAGGGGTGACCGATCATAAAAGGCGACAAAGAGTTCAACCGGGATGGCAACCGCCCTTGGTTTCTAAGTATGCCGCCATAATAGCCTCGTATTGTGTTCCGGTACAAGTAACTTAGGTTCTAGCGTTAGGTGTTAGCGGTGCTCCTGGCGGTAATAGTCACATATATTCCTTTCTACACAATTATATGATTATTTGCATCAGATCATTCCATAAAAGCTCGTGGCATTAATGGACCACGTACTCCACTCTGAAGGTAAGCTTCGAGATGATGCTTCGGAAGCAAAAGAACTAGCACGTTTTCAAAAACCACGTTGCTGATTCTTTGTGGTCTTGAGCAAGTGTCATGCATGAATCGGATGCAAAAATAAAATCGTTTAGCGATTATGACACTAAATGTTAGTTTCGTTTAAATTGGTTTTCATCATTTAATTTTGTCACGAGCATGCAATACCTAGGCATTACACTAAAGACTACGTTGAACTTCCTATTACAACATGCAGTTCAATTAGTGATTGAAAGAGATAGAAATATTTTTAAAATTAGTGATGTAACGAAGAATTTATTTCTGAAAATGTTTTATGACAGACGTATCTGAAACGACAATATATGGGAGTTGTTTGACATTTTTATGCAAATAATTACAGGAAAATATAAGTGGTCGTCTTAGTATTACAAAGGTGACACATTCTAGTCGTAGACATGCATGATTTGTTTCACATATATTGAGGGTGAAGAAACACAATGAACAAAGAGTGCAACCAGCAAATCAATTTTGAACAATGAATGCTATATTAAATGTTATTTTTTAAGGAAAGCCTCGAACCTTCTAGATCCAGTTTTTAATATTATGAAATCTTTTTTTCATTGCTGTAGAACAGCAGACAGGCTGACGACCCACTTAGAATTTAGCAGTTACCGTCGTCTATGGACGTTTGCAACGCCAGTGGTATTGCGACCACGCTGATGTCCCATAAGGCTACAGGAACTTGGGTCACTAATGCCGGAACACAACACAAGGTTATTATGACGACATACTTAAGACCAAAGGTGGTCGCTGTCCAGACGGACTTGGGGCCCGTGGAGCCCTACCACGTAGCTAGGATTGTTTTGTCGCCTTTTACGACAGGTCGACCCCGGTCCCAGAGATCAGTATTATTTTTTCACCCCAGCACGAATAAAATTAACTGATTAGGATAAAATAAGCTATTGTCAATTTCATTATTAACAGATTGTACAAAAAGGAGAGCTATTCCGATAAATGTAATGAATTATAAATGTCTATAATATAATAAAGTATATTTAGGTTACATAGTAGAAGTTTCAAAATAAATTCAATAGATGGCACTATGTCATTAAAATAATAAAAATATATGCAATAATAATACTTTTGTACATAACACACATTTTTGTAGAAACAACCGTAGAAAACCGCAGACAAATCCTAATAGTAAGTGTATATAAAGGATAGAGTTATTGACTGTATACGTAATTTTGCTCTAATGAATATTTCATAGCTTTTACAACAGAGTGAATGGTTTTATCTGACAGTTGATTGATTGAATGAATGAATATACGAATGAATGGAAGTGCGAAATTGGGTTGATTGAGTTTACGGATATTTATTGTCAATCAAAGTATTAATTTAAGACATTATATTTAATAGCTGTAGTTATTTTAATTTTATGAGTTTTCTATGAATGGCTTTCTAAGAATACTAACTTCTGCGGCCGGGGCGGCCAGTGGTAAAAGGCGACAAAATAACCACCCAAGCAAGGCAAGCACCCTTGGTCTTAAATATGCCATAAGATTATAGCCATTAACCTTGTGTTTTTTCCGGCATTAATGACCCAGGTTCCTGTACTGCTATGGAAGAGCAGCGTGTTCACCGTGCCCCTAGTACCGCATAAATCCTGGCTATCGGTAACTGCTTACTATTAAGTGGTCTGTCAGCCTGTTTGCTGCTCCTCAGCAATAAAAAAATTTGTTACTAGAATATTTTACCTATTTATTAACACAATATTTTTTTTATTGCTGTAGGTCAGCAGAGAGACTGACGACCCACTTAGAATTTAGCAGTTACCGTCGCCTATGGGTGTCTGCAACGCCAGTGGCATCGCGAACACGCTGCTGTCCCATAAGGATACAGGAACTTGGGTCATTTATGCCGGAACACAACAAAAGGTTATTATGGCGGCATAGTTAAGACCAAAGGTGGTCGCCATCCAGACGGGCTTGAGGCCCTACCACGTAGGGTGGGTTGTTTTGTCGCATTTTACGACAGCCCGATCCCGGCCGCAGAGGTTAGTATTCTTTCTCCGACCCTGCACGGATAAATTTTTTATTAACGGAATCTATTTTTTATTGTCATTTTTCTTGATGGAAGACTACGATAAAGTAAAGATCTGCCGAAGAATAGAGGAGGATCACGAATGTATTTTAAACAAGTGCATAAAATTTACATGTGCGTTAAATAACGTAACATTAATAATTTAGTATACCTTTAAATACTACAAAGTTCATTTACATGCATTTAATTCCAGTCATCAGAAGCTTTCGGAGGCAATATTGCTAATGAGTACTGATGTCAAACTAAGCTTTCGGCATTGTTTTTACGTAGATGCCTTTTTATAACCCTTTCTTTGCAGGTAAAGAAAAAGTAGAATATTGTATATTAGCTTAAATTTATTTTTACAGGAGTAACCATCGTTAGAACCTCTAGCCCTGAAAACCGAACGTTTCCATTTCTTTCCTATCTGGGAAATATCAAATAGGTCCAATTTTTGCTTTTTCTAGGACTTATTGACCGGAGCAAGACAGCTTATTAGCAATAAGCGTGAGTTTCGCAACTATTTGTAATATCTCCTTGGTGAACAGGATTCGTTTAAGTGTAATTATTTTCGTGCAATTCTCGTCTAAGGAGACCGAAATTATTTAGTTAATCTTAACAAAAGCAATAAAACTATTTTACTATACACGGGGAACAGGTGGTTTTAATACTATACTATGGTATCTACTACTTGATAGTTTGTGTTTCCTGGTATACGTATACTGCTGGATACTGACCGTTCCTTCCAGAGGGCAAACATATTTTTATTTTATTATTATGTATTTATAAGACAACAATAAGCCATACGTTCTATTAGTAACTAACCTACTTTCACAAAAACGTTTTCACGGACTTTGTCTTAAAACAACGGTCCATTATGGGGACTGTACATTTTTACGTGGATTCCCATCATAATGGCTGTGAACTGATAATAAGAATAAAAGAATAGATTGTTCAGTAGTTCACACGTTAAAATTTTGACAGAGTGGGGCAGAATAATAAATGCAATATAATAAGATTTTATAATGTTCATATTTTGTTAAGTTTTACGTATAATTCGCTATTAAAGCTCCGTTTAAAATTAAACGCGTGTTTTATTCATTTTGATATTTTACCAAATAAAATTATCTTTGCTTCATGGATTATAGATTATAAGCCTAAATAAAGTTTTACGTCACAGCTGGCTCAGTAGTCAGGTAATTGGTTTGGTACTGGTACAGCCGTCTGGGTTCTATCTCAGGAAGAACAAAATATTTGTATGTTGGAAATTATTTGTTCTGATCAAGGTGCCTCTTTATTTTACTCATATGTTTGTAGAAAGCCCGTTTAAACCTAGTGCAGAATAGTTAAATAAATTAGGATTTTTCACACAACACAAAGTTATTATGGCGGCATATTTGGAGACGAGGGGCTCAGTTGCTTAGTCACCTTTTATGACAGGCCGCTTCCAGTCGTAGGGGTTAGTATTCTGTCTACCTACACGGGGAAAGTGAATGAAATAATCGCGAAGAAATTGATGAAGCGTACCGGTCTGTTCTTGTCTGCTCTGGTAAGAAAAGGGCTGGTTGACTACGCCTTCTAACGGGTTCTTCAAATTTTGTTGAACTTTAGGTTCTCATGCCTCTTTGGCCCAGAAAAATTAAGTGTCGGAGAATATCAACGTTAAACGACGCGCATTGTTTTATCCAGCCCTGTCACAGTACTAAAAGTGGATTGTGAGACACTAAATGAAAGCTTTGGATGTAACCGAGATTGATCTTTGGATGAAGATGATTGATGTGGGAATGCGAATTGTAGTGTTAGAGAATCAGTTCTAACTTCAGTCTCAGAAGGATAAAATTAACTTATAAAAAATTAACGTTTAATAGCAACTATCACATAGAACATTCCTTTAATATGAAGTAAAGACACCATTGAGGTGATTGGCAAACATATGAAACACAACAGATCCTATAATATTTATTCGATTTCAGATACGAAATATAATCTCCTTAAACTAAAGGCGAATAAGTATACATTGTCCCTAATTATAATAATAAATTAAATTCTTTGAAATTCAAATTGAAAGACTTCTGAAATTGCATGTTACGAGACAATAAATCGATTACATAAAAATATCGATTCAGTTTAGATCGATTTATCGACAATTATATGTAATTGATTTCCGAAATAAAAAGTTGCATTAAATGTTTATATTTAGTTTTATATCATGTATGATGCAAAACGATTGTTGAAAGTTTACGTACTCGGTATGAAAGTTAGTAATATTGGTTACTATAGATATTAGTTACTTGAGGCGAGAAAGTCGAGTTTGTGGTAAAATAAGAAATACCAAATGCTTTCTACTTCGAATTTAAAGCCTACTTGATATTATAGCTCTTAGAGCTACTATAATATAAAAGAAAACGTAGAATCAATGCATAATATTTTTCTGATTGGTTTCAGTCACCCTTAAATTCTGGTTCTATATGACATCAAGATCTCCTGCGAGCTTTAGCAGTATGATTAAAAATGTTATGAACAAATTAATTTTTAATTACTTAACGACCTATTGCCGCAAAATGGGACCATACCAACGATAATAGGTTTATCTAGAATATCATAGACAGGAATGGTGTTGCGAATGCGAGAGTTCCTAACGTGGTCATTTCGTGTCACTCCACACCATCGCATACACATCTCTAACACGCAGCTCGTGCTTGATTCTCTCTAAAATTGGCCACGTTTCATAATCGTATTAAAAGGACATCGACTATGAGAGACTATTCTTGTAAGATGCGATTACTACATTACTGCAAAGCTAAACATCTAACCTTTTATATACGTAGTTATTTTTGAGCGCGGTGTTTAAATTTTAATTTTGTATACGATTTATACCTAGTATATGTACTTATGCACTGAAATGAAACTATCGATTCTAGACGCGCGTCTGTATCCAATGCGGCGAATCGAATCACCGTAGCGATTTTAAATCGGAAATTTTGCTATAAAGTGTACGTCTTGCATCTCACTATATAATTTTAGATAGTTTTACCTAAAAAGAGTTAGTTTAACAGCTATTTAGTGATAAGATCAATGTGTTAAATTACGTGAGTTTATGATATTCATAATATCATTGGTAACACGATTGATCAAAGTATGAATTGAAATCATTCAAGCTGCAGATCAAAAGTAACGTTTGCAATAAATATGACTTATAATTAAGTTCACATTCTCCGTACAGGGGTGGAGTAAGAATACTAACCCCTGTGGCCGTAGTTGGCCTGTCGTAAAAGGCGACAAAACAACCCCAGCTACGTGGTAGGGCCCCAAGCCCGTCTGGATGAACCACCCTTGGTTTTAAGTATGCCACCATAGTAACCTTCCGGCATTAGTGACCCAAGTTCCTGTACCCCTATTGGTCAGCAGCGTGTTCGCGGTGCCCTTAGCGTCGCAAACATCCATAGGCGATGGTAACTGCTTACTGTTAAGTGGCCTATCTGCTGTTCCTCAGCAATAAAAATCAAGAATTATACTTTCCTAAACTTTCGTGGCTATTGTTTGTCATTTAATTACTTTTTTGAAATGTGTTAAAGTTTCGGCCATGTTTACAACAGCAGCTGAAAAAAACAATAGCATCTACATTGTCTTTTGATAATACTAACGTAAGAAATGATAACGTGCATACTATATATCTTCCGTCAAAATCTTTTGCGCCATATATAAAATACTTCTAAGCCTCTTGTTTAAAAGCGCATCAGAGGTCAAAAACTTTTGGATTGTTTTAAAAAACAATTATTTTATTCATTTAATAATAATTATAAAACGTTAATTATCGAGTCATTCTACTTTTTAAACCGCATTCCGTTATGTGATTAAGACCATGTGGGTACCGTACTTTCTCGAACAGGATTCGTTTGTTTGCTTGATTTGCATTTACCCACATGTATATGTAGGTTTAGGTACATTATGCTTCCTAAATAGATATGTATACTAAACAAAAGTAAAAGCGCGATTTTTATACAATCATTTAGGTTGTCTAAACTCCTGTTTTTTTGATTTCGAGGAAAATTCCTCTTGACAAGTTGCGACCAGGCGGTATTAGGGGATATGTGGGACTCCGGGACAGATAACCGTCACTGACTACCCACTGAAAACCGCT
Organism: Malacosoma neustria; assembly: GCA_963693495.1. NCBI lineage: Eukaryota > Metazoa > Arthropoda > Insecta > Lepidoptera > Lasiocampidae > Malacosoma > Malacosoma neustria. Next base: position 15,913,151 of record OY856383.1, read on the forward strand.
GTCCGTCTGTTTACATTATTATTTACATTATTACCTGTGCCTGGGCCCGCCGATCGCGTGGTTTAGGCCGGCGCCGGCCCAGCCCTTGTGTCTTGTGTGTTTGTATGGTTGGCACCAGGTGTCAATGTTTCGTCCCCCCCGCGCTCTCCTTTGTCAACTAAGGAGTTGAGGGGGCCGTCCAGAACATCACATGGCCCTCACCTTCACTTGGTCTATAGCATAGTTGCCGAGTCGCTCAACGTCGAGATTCTAGTTTCGATTCAATATAGTAAATCCAGAAGTTACAAGGGACTGGCCTTACCCATAATGGCCAAAAGCATATCTCTCATCCCGGGCGTCGGGCAATTTCAAAAAAGTTCTAAAACTACGGTGTTTCCTTTAATCTGTATATTCTAGCATTTGACACTAAAACTTTTCTACATTAATAATCAAAATTTATTCAGTTTCAATTTGATTTATGTTTATGTACAAAAACTATTTAAATTAGATTAATTGATCACAAATTATCATAAAATTAAGGTATCTGGTAGCTCAGTGGTATTTACACATATATGATTTTTATTTAACTCTGAGATCAATCTCAAGGTCTCGGATTCGAATACCAGGGTGGCATGCACCGTTTAGAAAGTTTTTCTCGCTAATTGTGTATATGAACAATTGTCATGTACTGATGATGAAGGCAATCCACCTTGGACAAGCGTTGTGGGTATCCACATCTCATATCTGTCCGCTCTCTAAGGGGAAGCCCGAACCTAGCAGTGGGACGTAACGGGCTTTTATTGTTATATCATTTTTTAATTTTAAGACGACCCCTTGGCGTAATGGATAACGCACGTTGGTATGCTCGCGGAGATCACGGGTTGGATTCCCGTCTCGCGTCTGGTTATTTATGTATAATATGTATTTATTTACAAAAAAAAAAAATAAGTATATTAGTTGTGTATCAGTTGTCTAGTACCCATAACACAAGTGCTATGCTACTTAATTTGGGACTAGATAGCGTTGTGTGAAATGTCCCAACATATTTATATTTAATTTTATTATTATAATGAATAACAATTATTTAAAAACTTTTATTAATTTACATTTAAATTTAGGAGTATTGAGTTTTCCCGTTTACTAATAACTTTTGTAATCGTCTGGATCTGAAGAAATGAATGTGCAACTGTCTGCATTGTCTTTCATCGGTCAAAGAACTGTTTGTCAAGAAGAACCGGTGCTAGCTCTAATTGAGTGTTACACAACTTAACATTGAAACATTTAGTATAAGTGGAAAAAGATTTCGACTTTGAATTTTCTATTCGTGCAGTGGTGGAGAAAGAATACAGCCGGGGTCGACCTGTTGTAAAAAGCGACAAAACAACCCACCCTAGTTACGTGGTTGTACCCCAAGCCCGTCTGAATAGCGATCGACTTTAGTATGCCGCCATAATAACCTTGTGTTGTGTTCCGGCATTAGTGACCTAAGTTCCTGTACCTATTACAAAAAAAGTATTGTAGTAGACACAAAAGTCACTCTTTTTACTAGCTTATAAGTAAATAGAAGCAACCATTCAAACCCAAACTTAGATCTAACTTAGCTTTTTCTTCTTTCTAATGCTATCAGACTAGTAAAAGAACTCAAATATTGAAGCCTGCAGTCCGACGAGAAGCTTTGGATCCAAGTTTGTGTATGCAGTTTGTCATACAATATATAAAACACACTCTTAAATTAAAAAAAAAACAGTCGATGTCGATACACAAACAATCGATGTCAATACTTTAAAATTTATATTATTTATTGATTTTATTTTAATATTTTCAAATGATACGTACTCGTATGAATAAGTTTAATATTAGTTATACATGTAATATATAAATAATAAATTCATTTTTATTCATTCGAATAATATTATTTCCTCAGTTTTCTTCTTGCGATTATATGAAGTCAAATAACATTTACTCACATAAAATCAAAGATAATTTAACCATAATAACGTTATATTATGAAAATGGAACTCAAAAATTCAAAAATGGATAAGATTAATATGCTTATATTTTATTATCCGAGTTATAATTTTTTTTTATTGCTTAGGACAGCAGACAGGCTGACAGCCCGCTTAGGATTTAGCAGTTACTGTTGCCTATAGGTGTTTGCAATGCCAGTGGCATCGCGAACACGCTGCTGTCCCATAAGGGTACAGGAACTTGGGTCACTAATGCCGGAATACAACACAAGGTTATTATGGCGGCATACTTAAGAACAAAGGTGGTCGCCATCCAGATGGGCTTGAGGCCCTACCACGTAGCTAGGGTGGGTTATAACTCGAATTATATTCTACTCGCTAATAAAATAGCGTAAGGATCGCATAAATTACCAAAATGTTTCCGCAAATATGTTCATAGTACAAACGGATCACGATGCTCTAATAATACTTGTACTCTTTGTTTATTTGTTTATCATATACTTCAAGAACTGTGACGCAAGATTTAATAACATGTGTAACATATGTAGTTTTAATATTAGATACACTAGCGCATTATAAACTCGAAAAGTACTTGTATAGTTCAAATCATTCAACAATATTGTACTGTAAATGTGCTTATGAAAAATCTATTAGAGAACTTAGAATATTGTCAGCGTTACTCGTAATGATAAACGAAGCTCTGGCGTAAGCTCTAGGAGCACACAATTCTTATGGCTATTATTGCTAATCACATGCGCGCACGCATCCGTTTACCGACCGTGACTGTTTTCTTACTATAAGTTTTTATGTGAAAATTTTAGAGGAGTTAACGCAAAAAAATAATGAATTTGATAATTCATTAAAGAAACCGGGTCGAGATGCGGCAACAAATAAAAATATAAGAATCACTTTCACATAATACAATAGATGAGTGTCACCTAAAGCTAACCATTGTTTGACATGAAAATAAAATATTAATTAATATCTTTTTCATTCGTTTCATCCCAATTGTATTCTTTACACTTCGACACCCAAATATATCTATAAATATATTAATATCCCACGGCAAGCTCAGTATTATCCCAGTACTAAACTCCTGCGCATATTTACGCCGGTCCCATTAAAAGTTGGAAGAGAATAGATATGGTTTTAAAAAAAGATACTAAGTTATCACCCCACAATGATGAAAGGAAAACCAAACGGTGACCTTCTTCTTGCTGTATGGGAAAATAAAAAAAGAAGTAATAGATTTCTAGCATTTAGACTCTTTTGGTAAGTGCTGCTTGATTTCTATTGTTAATCTTAGATAGGATTATGAGGTTCTAGGAGGAATATTTGCATCTAGATATATAGCACCATAATAGCACCATAATATACGTACATAAAAATATATTATTTTTATTCGAATATTGACATTTTCGTATCAAAACAAAATAAATAGAATAGCAAAAAGTAAAGAAACATTAGCACCGTCTAGTTCACCGAGCGTCAAAACAAAAACAACTATTAAATAAAAGAAACATTCCCAACTTACCTTACGCTAATAACACTCCATATTCTATACAAAATCTCACAGTCACTAACAATTCCTTCATTAACCCAGACAATGTTAGGTTTCCACGCGTGTTAACGCAGGCCTGCGTTATTTCTCAGCGAGCGGCGTACGCGGCCGATGCGGGCTCATGATAGCACGCAAATGACCACTGTACCGAAGCACTACAATGGTAAAACGTCGCTAGTAATGAAATTAAAAAAATATTGAGCAAAAACAATAGGTATTGCTCAATTATATTCACTCGAGTGAGCGATAACTTGAAAGTTGTTGGAATCGTGGGGTTGGAGGAGTTATTGAGTTGATGGAGTATGATGAAGCTTTAGGTGTGGTACATAAGAGAGAAAATAATTACATCAAAGTCTTCTTTCTCTTTTCCTACAAGCACAATAACTGGTATTTGCAGTATTCTGATAGCTAACACTAGACATTTAATTCTATGGTTTAATAATAATAATAATATTTCTTTATTGCACATACACAGTTCAGGACTAATTAATAGGTACATAAATCCCGGGTTGCCTGGAAGAGATCGCTCTGTAGCGATAAGGCCGCCCATTGTAAGTCAAGTACATATTGATTGTGTAAATAAGTTTCATTGTGTTTATATAATTGGTTTACAATAAAGTGTTATCTATCTATCTAAATTTGTATGCTAAGTACAATAGGCGGTCTTACCGCTTGTAGCGATTTCTGCCAGACAACCTTTGGATGGACAGGATTTACTCCTTCTTTTATATAAGTACTTAAAACTTTTGAATAGATTCCTAGACAGGATAAAATTGGAATTGATTTTTCCGTATATCGTATCCGTATTCCGTTTTTACAATGGAGTCCAAAAGCAAGAGTGAGTCCTGACTCTCATCTTAGGAACTGGCCTGTATTTTGAATTGTTCAAACGTAACTCGCATTGATTAGAACAAAGAACTAGCAAACAATCAACAAAAATAATACAAACGCCTTAAAAGATAAGAATGTGTGTGCGTGTCTGTGTCAAAGAGAAAAAAAAGATGGATAAAAATCGATTTTAACATTAATTTAATAGCTTCGTAATCATATCCTTTTAATTAATTCAATAATTTTGTGCTTAATTTCATGCATAGTTACTGGATAAATAATAATTACCTACATAAATATAAAATATTCATTTATGAAACACTTGGCACTATTCGGCGAACGTGTGTGTTCACATTTTTCTACAAGAAAAAAGATTCAACAAAGGGAGATATTTTCTGTGTATAACATTTCTAGTTCAGGAATATATTTATTTAGTGCTGTCATGACTACCCAGGTATGAAATAGCTCAATTTTATGTCTGACCGGAACCCCACGGTCATTTTGTCATCTTTGTGCAATAAAATGATCCTAATCTAGATGACCTCTAAAACATTTTATAATATATCAATTTAAGATTATAAATAACTCAAGGGTACGATGGGATAAGTATATTGACGATAGTTAAGCCAACTTAACTGTATCTAAATATATAGATAATTGTCTTATTCAATGTTTTTTAATGTATGTTTTTAGAATAATAACAATAATATCACTTTATTTCTGATATAAAATCCATACATTAGAACATACACTACGTTAATTATTGCGGTCAATTAGCCTATAATCCCTCAACCCCTAAACGCCCTTAAAAGACAAGTATATCAATTATTCTAAACATCTACCAGCCAGAAATTAATACATTTCTAGGAAATATTTTCAGTGAGATTAGGTAACGTTGAGTAGGAGCTCTAGTGTTATATACTTGTTGATGATCTTCATGGCGTAACGCAGAGGTTCCCAGACTTTTTTCTCATAGATTACTTTCAAAATTTAGCTGGTTCCAGTGGACCCCCTGCCTACATATCTACCATATTACCAAAACTGTGAAGATAAGATTCATTATGGAAATTTGCGTTGCGGCTGAGTTCTAACCACGAATTAATAGTTTTCGAAAAAAAGTGAGAATTGATTTATTAAATAATTGTAACAAATGAATAACGTTTATCCTTGGCACTCGTATTTATATTGGAGAAGAATCAAACAAGTTCATGCAAGATTGCAAGCACACACACCACAATTCGTATTTCATCCCTTTTTGCTTGCTCGTCTGAACAAGCATTGCGGACGGCGGCGGAGGCAGCGGCGGCGCTTTGGAAGTCTCGACACATTGTACTGAATATGGAATATGCAAGTTTTACAAGTAACAGTCGCTGAGCTTCTTAAAATATTATCTGCCTACATTGATAAGTGAATTGAAGCCAACATTTCAGTTCTTCACTATCGAAAGCAAATAAATTTTCATGGATCACCGCTTACGAATTGTGAACCCCCATTTTTTTGTCACGCCAACGTATGCCCTCTTCGCGTTCCCCGGGGTCCCCTGGGGGTCCACCTGGACCACTTTGAGAACTAAGGGCGTAACGGCTAACGCAGTTCGGTACGTTTGCGGTCACGGGTACGATTCCCGTTTTGCATCTGGGTGTTTATGTATAATATGTATTTATTTACATTAAAAAAGTAAATTAAGTATATCAGTTGTCTAATACCTATATATAACACACGGGCTATGCTGCGGACTAGCTGGCGCTGTGTAAATTGTGTCAGTGTATTTATTTATTATGTCTGTCAATTGTGTTTGTCTTTCAACTGGTTTAAAAAAATGCGTATTCATCTTATATGGTCTAAAATCAGTTTCTAAATATAGATACATAGAATCGTCACTTATCGGCAACATGTCCGACTTGTGCCAGAGAAAGCGAGTCTCACTTAGTCACCCGCGTCATTTCGAAAGCGCAAGTACTAACACGAAATGAGCAGCAAATGGACCTTGAAAATTGAAGCGGTTAACTTAAGCGCTTTTTATGTTAAAGCCTTATTTGTAAACTATCGGTTATTGAGGTAAAATGGGATTCTAAGATGTTATACTTTCGTACATCCAAAGAGGCGAATTATTAGTATATTTGATGAATCCATTTTACAATACAAATACGAGAAATTTACACTTTTGCTTTACTTCATAACAATATTAGGAAACTTGATAACTCCAAATGAGTTCAAAGACTTGTGTTTGATCTGAAATCACGTTGGTCATGTATATTAGTTGTGCTCGTGGTTTTGTGTGAAATAGATGCATATAGGGTGTGTATGTTACTTGTACTTAAGTAGTATCTTAATTTATTTTCAAATAAAGGTATCTTCATCTGATCCTCAGATTTAACCGTAATGAAGCACATGTATGAAGAATAAGATGAATAATGAATAAATAAACATACTCGGAATTATCATACAGCGTCATTTAGTCGCAAAGCAAACACACGCTGGTGTAATGGATACTAGACAACTGATATGATAAACATCCAAACTCGGGACGGGAATTGAACCCCCACACGCTTTCTGGTTTCCGGAAGCCGTTGCATCACAAAGGTTGTTGATGCACATGTGCTAAATTTAAGATGTAAGTAGATGTCTTTGCATTGTAAAGCGAGATTTGGGTTGACATACCAACGAGAATGCTGAATATGGTGTTAAACAAAAACAAAGCAGCTTCCGGCCATTAAAACGGAAGTTTTACTATCAACCGTGATTAATAATAACACATTGATGATCGTATAAAGAGACCTATCCTTTAAACTTTGAAATCATGGTTTGAATAATATTGTACTTTCAACGCATATTTGTTCGAACATATAACTTAGCTGTCGTATGACATAGGCTTCAAAGATAACAAAAATATAGTAATTTCTCAAAAAGAATTACGCAATGTAAAATCATTATTGCAAAGTATCAAACTTTCAGTTTGAAAAGTGATGCTTTATGCAAGTATCAAGTAAAAATATAATTGAATGCTCACATAGTTAAGTCATTTAGACCCTACTATTGGTTTTGATTGATTTAATTTTATGTGAAAAGTCCCAATTCAAAATTACGTTAATAAGATATAATGATAATTAAACGGTCAAAATATGTAAGTTGAGGTGTACTTTTTCTGACAGACACAATAATGATACTTTAAAGAGAATGTAACATTCTAATAGTCTTCTAAGATAAGAATCCATTGTTAGGGCAAAACATTTTCTTGACTTTACCCGTTCTTACCGTTTCTTTTGCAAATATACAAAAGAAAACAGATGTAATAAATGTGACTTATTACACTTTTGGCAATGATTTTGTGTCTTTTCTACTGTAACCACTTTTGTGATGCAACGGCCTAACGCCTGCGGGAGTTACAGGCCGATGCCTCTCTTGAGTATAGGTGCTTACATATAGGTATAATATGTATTTATTCACAAAGAAAGTATTTAAGTAGTCTGTATTCCTATATTTATTTTCGGACTACAAGACGCTGTGTGAGTTGTCTCAATATATTTTTATTTATGTATTTCCACTTAAGTTCAAAAGAAGAAAATAATTATACTTTTTCCTTCCTGTATGTAATTTTTATTTTTTAATGCTGAGGCAGAGAAGGCGTTACCGTCGCCTAAAGACATTTGCGACACTAGAGTACAAGAACCTGGGTCACTAATGCCGGAACACAACACAAGGTTATTATGGCGGCGTCCTTATTACCAAGGGTGGTCGCCATCCAGACGAGATTGGGGCCTACCAAGCCCGATAGGCCAACCTCGGGCACAGGGGTTACTATTCTTACTCTACCCTGCACGGAGAATAAGTAAGTAACATTCTTTCTTTATTAATGTGTTTTATAAATTGTTCAATATTATTTTAAATAACGCGGACTCAGGTATTATGAACACCTCAATGGAAATAATTAATTATAGACATGCAATATATATATATATATATAACTGTAACCAAAGAACATGTAATTCATCCAATTATAATTCAATGACAATAATCAATTCAATACCATTTATTTTTAAATACTGACATATCTTATATTACTTTTATGGACATATAGTATAGTCAAAGTTAGAGAGCACAAAAATAAGTAATCTATATAAAATAATATTAATGTTAAGATTTTTTATATTTTTTTAGCTTTGTAAACAAATTTGTATGCCAGAAATGGCGAAACATGTTGTACATTTATAAATTTGAATAAATCACCTATGTATTCACCATGTTTCTTACAAATAAAGATTATTATGATTATGATTGTTATTTCTTAATTATTATTTCTATAATAATTAAGTATTTATGAGAGTTAAACAAGATGGCTCTATTTTTCTCTAAGTCAAGATAGTCAAGATCAACAAAGTTAAGACGAGAACCGATAGTAATGTTACAAAAATTACACTGTATCATGATAATCATCACGAGCGTTTGTTATAGATGACTATGCATTTAAATATCGAATTCACACAACGTACAATACGTAACATCAAATCATGTTGTTGCTTTCATGATTTCACTTGTAGTCTTTTGTTAATGAGAGAAATTGAGCATTTCCAGCGTTTAGGTCAAAACAGTTATTACGGAATTATAATGCATGATAGTCAAGTAAAATTAATTTTGTTAACCACATCCTTTTTAGTACTAAAAATAAATTGAATATATACTTGCAAAGATATTAGTGACCTTTAATAACCAGTAGAGCATTAGTTCTTAGGACATATCTTACGATAGCGAGATAGGAGATGGACTATTGAGGTCACATGATGGAAAGGACCGATGGAGAAAAGGAAAGACGCTGAAAGAGAAGGTGGGCTGATGACATAATAGACGTCGCAGGAAACGACTGGATAACGTCAAGCAAGGATAGGGAGTTATGGAAAAGGATGGAGGAGGCCTTTACCCAAACAGGGTTCCAAATATCATAAATAATACTAACATTAATCATAAGTAACCTTTCTTAAATTTAAGCAACAACTTACTGAACAAACATTGTAACACAACAACTGTACATATTGAAAGCGATATTTGAATTTAATGGGTTTATTATTATTAATAATAACCAGCTTTATTATTATTATGTACAACATTGAAGTACACCAAAGTACAAGAATTAAAAAAGAAATTATGGTAATCGTAATATTTTACATATACCAAAGTTATTTCTACAAATAAGATTTTATTTGTTATCAATGTTTAAATATCTACGATTTAATTATTATGTTAACTAAACTTAAATTTTAAAACTTTTAAAAGATATGACCGTATTGCTCCAGAAAATTCTCGTCTATTCCTTATTTTACAGCAGCTAAGACGATAAACTCATTTCGCGAGTTCTCCCGACTACGGGGTTTCTACGCGGCTACCCACTAAAAACACCGCTATTAGCCTACCACCCAGTGGGCCAACGGATAAATATAATTATGGCCAATCCCATGGCCTATTCTTACATACTTCCTATTCCTTTGTACTCAATTATCCTAAAAATTACATGGTACTTGTGTGATGGGTACTAAACAACTGATATACTACATACATACTTTTTTTTGTAAAGAAATAAATATTATACATAAACACCTAGACGCGAGACGGGAATCAAACCCGTGTCCTCCGCAAGCGCACCAACACCGTTACGCCACGAACGTCATCAATTTATATTCGAGACACGTACATCACTAATTAATTCTCAATTTGCCATGTTCCCGTTGCCCTGATTTACTTAAACTGATTTCAAAGCCACCGAATATTCAGACAATTTAATATAATAAGGTATGCTGGAAGGGAAATGTTTCCATACATATTCATGAGCTAATTAACGCTGAAGAAGTAAATAAAGATGAAAGCATATTGATAAAATGTGTAAGGTATTTATGTAGTCTTATTTTGGCTATCTGACGGTATCTCGCGAAATAGATAAGAGGGGATGTAAAATTCAAATTCAAAATATTACTTCTGTTGCTAGTTCACAGAAAGCAAACAAAAGGTATCGTCGGCTGTCAGCCGCCTTTTAAATAAAAACTGCCGTGTCAATTTAATCACGATAAAATAAATGGATTAGTGACTGCGCAAGTCGTGTCTGGATTCATACGGAGGAAGAAATATTTATATGATGCAAATAGTCTACTAGTAATATCTGCCTGCTGAAGTCCACGCCTGGATATATGCATCTCTCAAGATACGCCACTTAACTCGATCTTTGGCTTGCTGCATCCATTTCCTTCCCTTTTCGCAGGTTATCGCCCCATCTTGTTTGGGTTACATCTTGCTAATTGTATGTTTGTGTAAAAAGCCCTGCTATACCATTTTTCAACTATAGCAAGGAAAATGTCTTTGAAATTTTTTTTTGGAATAGACGCGCACATTTGAAACCTGGAATTCAAAAGAGTCAATCAGGGTCCGAAGTATTTACATCAAACGTAACCAACATAAAACATTATTAAGAAAAATAATTTAAACCAATTTCAGTTGTTCATTTAAATTAAAGATAAAAATATATAGAAACCAGATGCTGTTATTAAATAATACTATTACCATATCTTTGGAGTCGAAAGGTTTAGAATCCATGTATGTCGTATCAGGTGACAAATTTGTCCAAGCATACATGTAGAAAATAAAGAAATAAAAATGGTGCGCTCAATTATGTGTTATTGAGAGATTGGCGGCCCAATGAACTTTGCACAAATTGTTGGCTACGATATGAATATATTTTCTTTTCTCTCTTTGATGAATGAGAGAGGGTGTCGACGCATAAATAAAATAAATATATTGTCACAATTCACACAGCGACATTTAAACTCAAACCAATTATACTCACTAGCAAAGCTTGAAGTGAAAAATACGAGCAAAACTGGAATAAACGTTTGGAAGTAGAAGAAGCTTTCGTTCGTATTCGCTTAGCCTTCCCAGATATCTAGATGTTTCTATACACTAGGCCTGTACTTATTAGTTTGTATCACCACAACTTGTCAATTATCATATATAAATCAATTATTATTAAAAATATAATTAAAAATAAAACGATTTGTTGTATTTAATTGTATCGTAAAACAACATTTAATTAATACATGTTGCAACAGAAAGAATTCCGCTCGAATGTATTTATAAAAATTAACGACGTTGTTAAAATTTTTGTGAAGTTATAAAAGTTTGTGAAATATGTTTGGAGATTTACATATAAATAAAATTTCTCCATTTATTTTAAACGAGAAACAGATAATATTTTTGGTAGCAATAAGTTCAAAATCCATTCCCTTTGAATACGAATATCTGACGATATTTTGCGCGAGGGATAACTGGTATACTTCTGAAAATTTATTTTCTGAAGTATAATCCAGGATGCCAAGCTTACAATACTAGCTATAGATAGGTAGGCTTGTGAGTACTGTGACTTAGCTAAACTGTGCGCCTATTTTGTATCGTAACTGATTTTCGTGACAAAAGAGTTACAAGCAAATAGATGTGGCTTAATTTTTCATACAGGGCAGCTGTTGTGTGACCCAAAAACCCTGAAAAAGAAACCAAATAGTGCCTTTCCTTTCCTGCCAACTAGCACAAAGAATGGATGACGCACTTTGCGTCATTATAGCTGCTTAAGTAAGTGGAAGGATGGCTCTATTTTTTTTTATTACAGAGCCGTATTTTGGTTTTTTATATTTTGGACAAAGTTAAATTTACAAAGAAATCTGCTAAACCTTATTTCACTCTCAATTAATAAAATATCATACGTAATAAAACTATAATAACATGCTTAATTGAGAACTAGTTAAAAGTAATCACATAAAAACAAAATTAAATCAAATTTTATTTGTGTTATGGGTAGTAACGATACAGCAGATTAATAGACGATTCTGTAAAAAAATCGATTCCGGTTTTAACATTTACACCACTGTCGTTGTTGTAAGCATGAAATTATGGATGCCATGGATGCTTGACTATGGTTTCCTTTCAGATAAGTATTATACATTCAAAACCCTCTTGATTTTTAGCTTCTTGATTCAGTCATTATAATTATATACAATATACATATCAATTTATAAAATCAGCGTACACAGTGGTATAATTATTTGTTGTAGAATTGTTTGTTTTATGAGAAACAAAGGAAATCTCTGTGATCTTCCGAAATCATCATGTTCTGTCCTAATTAAATATCGGAAAGGTCGTTGCTGTGTGTTACCATATTCCGCGATTAAATCTGGAATTTATATGTTGAGTGAATTGGAACTGAAAAAGCTGTAACTACTCGGCCAGATGCTGTCAATACAAAACTTGTATGGCTTAGGTCTGTTGTTGTAGGCATGTATTTAATACAATTATGCCAAATCTCTTTTGTGCACTTAGAAGCCATATATAGGCATGTAGGCTTTCTGTGTCTGAACCTTTTTAAAAATGTTTTCATAATGTTAGGCCAGTGAATTGAAGTGGGAAGTAATTTATTGTATCTGTACTTTAGAGGTGTTTAAATTTTTTTTTATTGTTCAGAAACAGCAGGTAGGCTGACGGTCTACTTAACCATAAGCAGTTACCGTTGCCTATGTATATTTGCGGTGCTAGGTGCACCGAGAATACGCTGCTGTCCCATAGGGGTATAGAAACCTAGGTCATTAATGCCGGAACACAATACAAGGTTATTATGACGGCATACTTATAGTATAAGTACAAGACTTAGACCAAGGGTGGTTGCCATCCAGACGGGCTTGGGGCCCTACCACGTAACTAGGATTGTTTTGTCGCCTTTTACGACATGCCGACCCCGGCCGCAGGGGTTGGTATTCTTACTTCGCCCCCGCATGGAGGCAATTGTAATTTTGTTAATGATTTATTGTCTATATATTTTGACCGAGTATTTTTTACATTTCTTGTCTTCTTTTGCCTTTGCCGTGTTTTTGGTTTTTAATTTCTTTTTCTTCTACGATCTAGAGGTTAGTCTGACCAAAATAGATCGTGGGTCAAGCCTTGTTTGATTAAAGGTGAGACCCAAGTAAACCTATTCCTTTTTCCATTACAAGGAAAGCGGTTTATTAGTATTACACTGACTGCGGGGAAGCTAGATATATTATGCGAAACTGGGCCTCTGCTACAGCTAAACACATGGCTAGGATTTGAAAGCCTAAGTCCTATGCCTAAGTGGTTTTCGCCTGCATACCGGATAAAACCCCGGTAACAACCAGTGGTAGATTAGATGTTCACGAACTCCTAGCGTAACGTAATAGGCGCCCACAGAGGAAGCTCTTTGTTAGAAATTCTTTGGGAGAGCTTAGTGGGGGCAGGGAGGGTCCCCCATGCTCCTTTCAACCGATTTTCAACCGCAGAAATAATATTAGATCCGGCACTAGGTGCCTTCCTGTGTTAGGAGAATTCTCCCTACTTAAGAATGTATGAAGTATGTTCCATATGTATAGCGTGATTTTACTAGAAATCAAGTGATGTAGAGTGTAATAAAGTCGACAAGCGAAGTCTTAGAGAATGTATGATTTTAAAACTACTTAAAAAAATCGTAGTTTCCTCAAAAAATTCTGTATGCGGGCCTTTTTATAATGTCGCGCTCCTAGGGATGTGCCTAGTTTGCCGGATAATCCAACATTGTCAAAAGCCAGAACCATTGATGGCTTAGCAACATAGAATTTTGTTAGTCATTGTTCTAATCAGAGCCTGGAATTAAAGTCCCCATTCGCCTTGGTTGATATGTGAACCCACTCCCAATACAAGTTTGTAAAAAAATTTCAGTAATTTTTTTTATTGACTGTCAACATTAAATCGTTTTATTTTACAGATATAAAAACCGTATGATTCGGCCTGACATAGCACTCTATCCGTTTGTTACAGGAAGCTAATATGACGAATGTATTGTTCACTGATAATGTTTAGCCAAATTATTTTTTCTGGAAAGCATTTGTATCCGGTTGCATGCCTGTCTGGTTGCTGACTTGCCTCGAATAGAATGAAATATACGGAAAGAAGCAATAATAAATCAATTATTAAATCACCTTCTGGAAACTTTAAGAAAGTAAAGGGTTTTTTAAGACTATTTTTATCTTTCGCCAAGATCTCACCATTAAAAATACAACAAGTTCCAGAATAATTACTTTGTACAGTTCTGGATTCTGAACCTATCCAAGCATCTGACCTCGGGTCTGCATAGCTTAGTCGTCGTCGAAGGCTCAATTTTCAACCGCCGCCTTACTCCTCTATTACCGACAACACACTTAAAATAGGCGTCTTTTTGGGAGAGTTTATTTTGCAGTTTCTTTTCTCTCATCACGTTGTGATTGTCTATCAGTGTATTTATTATTGTTATGGAACAGTAGACAGGCTGGCGGTCCGTTTAATAGTAATTTCCCATCCCCTATCGTTTGCGATGCCAGGGAAGTCGCTAACATGCTTCAGTCCACATAGGGGAATCCGAACCCAATATGTCAATAATGCCGGTAACACGAGGTTATTATGTTGGCACAATTAAATACCAGGGGTGGTTGCCATCCAGACGGGCTTAGAATCCTTCTACCTAGCTAGGGTTGTTTCGTCTCTTTTTGTAACAGGTCGCATTCGCCCACAGGAGTCAGTATGCTTAGTCTGCCTCCACACCAAGTAAAAATGGCCTGCGACATAAATTTTCTAGTGCAACGAACTATTAAATATTACTGAATGCTAAAAATTTAATTCCAGATCCAATTTTTTTTATTGCTGTAGGACAGCAGACAGGCTTACGGCCCACTTAGAATTTAGCAGTTACCGTCGCCTATGGGTGTTTGCAACGCCAGTGGCATCGCGAACACGCTGCTGTCCCATAAGGGTACAGGAACTTGGATTATTGATGCCGGCACACAACACAAAGTTACTATGGCGGCATACTTAAGACCAAAGGTGGTCGCCATCCAGACGAGCTTGGAGCCCTACCAGGTAGCTAGGGTGGATTGTTTTGTCGCTTTTTACGACAGGCCGACCCCGGCCGCAGAGGTCAGTATTCTTTCTCCGCCCAGAGAAATAACCGCCCCTGCACGGATATAAATTTCGTTTTAGTCACTTTGAAGTTACGTTAAAACAAAACCACTTCTCTCTAGCCTGTCTTGTATACGTTTGTTTATGTTCAAAGTAAAATATAGACATCTCCAAAACCCACTGACACTAGACTAAATTAAACAAATAAATTTTGTTAAATTATTTTCATTCTTAACAATATGGAGATATGATACAAATTTGGTTGTATTACAAGTTGGGAAAAAGGCTATAATAAAAGAAATGACTAGTTAAAATTTTACTACTCACAAGAGGATGGAAATAAAAAATATGAGTATTAGAACATTTGCGGAGAACAAAGTTTTTTTAAGTAAATACACTCACGATTGTAGTTTTATTTTTAATTTGAATTGAAATATGGAAGAGTTTGATCAAAATAAATAGTGTATATTTCAAAATTACACAAATGAAGAATATGCCGATATTGTATTTTGTTACGGCTGTTGCAACAGTAACAGTGAAGCTGCTCGTCAAGATTATTTGCGCCAGTTTCCTCATCGCCGTTACCCCATGTATCAGTTTTTAATGGAGTGTATAGGCGAATCCGAGAAACTGGTAGTTTTTAGAGATGACAAATTAATGCTGAAGGACTTCCAGTCCATGTTGAAAAGGATATTCTGCAAGAATTTATCGATGAACCAACAATTTCTACACCGTCGTCACACCACTCTCTGTAACACAATGGAAAGCATGGTCTATAGTGCATAATGCAGGATTATATCCTTACCATTATACTACTGATCAAGAAGACGACACGAAAGGAATTGATTGAAATTTTTGATATTGCGAAGAGAAAAGCAAAAGCTAAAAACATCATACCTCAAAAATGGTTCACTTTTGCATAATGCATATGGGGGTTACAATTAATGCAAATCACCTTCTAACGAGAATACGTGAAATCACAAATAACCCTGTTTAAGAATGAATGACATGGAAGCACCCACAATAATAATAGACATTATTAATAAAAATGTTATATTCTAAATTTAAAACTTAAAAAAGAACACAATGTACTATGTGTAATCAAGCGGAGTGATGATAAAGGAAAATTTAAAAATAAAAGACAAAATACACACACTGTTGCTTCATTAAGAAAACCAGTGGACGTTGAAAATAAAGCAAGAAACATTTTCGCTTGCGCTTTTCTCTCGGGAAAATATTTGTGGAAATTCAACATTATTTTTACTTCCTTGTACATTTTATACTTTTATTTTTTGTACAACAAGCGTTATTGCAAGAAGGACAAAACACACGAACGCAGTAAAAAGCACTTTGTGAGTGCAGTAAAAAGTTATGTTTGTTTAAACGTATATAATAATTAAGTAAAACTAATATTAAAGACTAAGGTTCAATTGCAAGGGTCACGGGTTTGATTCCTGTTTCAAGTCTGGAGTTTATATATAATATGTAGTTTAGAAGATGAGAGTTATAAATGGTTATCCTGTGTCAATTCCAGATTGAGGGGAGTACGCGTAACAGCACGCACGCCCTCACTCTCGCGGTATAGTTGCGAGCGAACAAACACCCCCCCCCAGTAGTGTAGTTACATGTCTCATTAGAGCCTGTCGGACCTTGTACAGTAGGTAGTATTTTTCTACCACCGAAAATATAAATAATTTCAAATGTTTAGTGACTACGCGGTATGCAACCTTGAAAATGGAGAGCGGGTGCCCGTTTAGTATATGACGTATTTCGCACCAAGTCTTTTCGATGATAGGCATTTTTCCTCCTCCGATATTTGAAATATACAATCGTTATTTTTTTACCTTACTCCAACCACTTACTGCTCTAGTTTTTTAATATATTTGAAAGAATTGAAAGAAAGAAACATTTATTTAATTTTAAAACATTTATTTATTAACAAATTAAACAAATCCTCTGGTAGAAAAACGAACAAAAAAGCATCATTATCCTAAACTGGATTTCTGGAACTGAATCCTGTTTAGCTAAGTCTGGACTCAGCATGGTGCTAGCCAACTAAGAACAGGGTTGTTCTTCCCCCTGGACCATTTGGATGAACTTACAGACAACTAATCTACTCAAATCAATCTATTGTACATTTATGAAAAAGTAATAAAAAAACTTAAATTTAAGGTTAAAAAAAATCAATTTACCAGCAAAGCAAAAGAGCACAAATTAATATATACATAGATATGTTAGTTTTAATTTTGTTAAGGCGCCACGGCGCCCTGATCTTCCGCCTGACGCAGGTCCTCTCGGGGGACAGTTGCTTCGGGAGGTACCTGTGTCGCATAGGGCGGGAGATGACGTCACCGCGCCAGTGGTGCCACCACTGGCGCGGGCGACGAGGAGGACACGGAGCGCCGCGCCCTTGTCGCCCAAATCGGCGTGGACCTGTCGCTCCCGGCCTTGGTCTGTCCATGGTCGGGGGCGATCCTGGATGGACGGCCGTCGCCTCCTTCTGCGAGGAAGTCATGTCCGCAAAGGAAGCAGCGGAGCGGGAGCGGGAGTTGACCACCACACTCCCCTCCCGCCAACGAAGGCCACGTCGGCGGCGCCGGAGGGCAAGTAACGACCCCGGCCGCCGTAAAAAGCGGCCGCGGGCGGCCCCTAGGGGGAGGACCCACCGCCCGCACTATTGCCGCGAGGGTGAGGGCCACGTGCTGTTCCGCGGCCCCCCTCAACTCCTAGAGTTGTTACAGGAGAGCGCCGGGGGGACAAAACCCTGACCCCCTGGCGCCAACACTTTAGAAGGGGCCCGCCTTAAACAAAGGGCGGGCTGGCGCCGGCCCGGGCCACGAGATCGGCAGGCCATAATATATCCGTAGGCCCGGGCGTAGGCGATAGGAGAACAGCAGGGTTTTTAGTGGGTAGTCGGAAAAATTCCGGAGTCCCACATATCCCTCGGTCCCCCCGAGCCAGGGGAACCCGTCAAGAGAGGTTTTTCCCCGAGAACAAAAAAAAAGTTTTAATTTTGTTATTATTTCAAAGTAATTTTAAGGTTTAAAGTAATTCAAAGTAATTTTAAACATTTGAGTGGTTTAACTTGAAATAGCTTTCCCATTACAAACCTTCTAAAAAAACCTCACAAAAAGTGCCAAGGCATTACTGATTAGAATAAGTACATGTTGTATTGTTCATAACATTGATAAAAATTAGTTTTATTATCCGTGTAAATTTCGACAGACACGTACTGGTGGTACGTTATGGTGTTTTATTTCGTAAACAAAATTGACTTGTTAAAAAGTATCCATATTATTTCGCAATCAACTGTAAAAAAACACAAAATACTGAGATTGAACATATGTTCAATATTGAGATATATATACATATGTTAATATGTATATATATTATTAACATATATATCATATGTTGAGACAATACATACATCGCCACCTAGTAACAAATTAAGTAGCACTTGTGTAACGCGAAAAAAACAATTTCTTCTCATGGAAAGAATGTATAGTGAAACAGGCCTAAATCTGAAGGCCATATACAGGTACGAAGCTCGTTTATGTCAAAAAGTTAAATACCATATTTAATAGTAAGACGACGGTATAAGAATGCAAATACATTTTCCTATTTAATGTCAAGACTACAATTTTCAACAGCTCGTTTTAAAATAATATTATTCTAATAATGTCAAATTAATTTTATTGCTGGTATGGATTTATTAAAAAATAAACAAGACAGGTGAAGAAAAATATGAATAATACAGACAATCGTGGGTAATTTGAACAAGTTCCGGCCGCTGAAAGTGTAAGATGTTCATGTTTGGACTACAAGAAGAAACGGGACCAGACACAATAAATTTGCTGAAATTATTCATTTTACATAGAGTAAAAATAATAATTTTTTTATTGCTGAGTTACCACCGCGAACACGCTGCAGTCCATTCGCATTGGTACATGAAACTGGGTTACTAATGCAGGAACACAACGCAAGGTTATTATGGCGGCATACTTAAGACTAGTCATACTTAAGGTGGTTGGTGGTCATCTAGACGGGCTTGGGCCCTACCACGTAATTGTTTTTTTTGTCACCTTTCATTATTATCATCATTACATCATTATTATCATTATATTTCAAACAATTCAACTTTATTTTAATAAGATTATATTTTGAGGATTAATAATAATTAATAACGTTTATGTAATACAATACAGATCATATATACACAATTAATTGGAACTAATTATTCTATAATGTCACTTTATTTTGTCAATATAATAAAAATGGTTTCCTCAAGTAATCCTAACAAAGCAAATACTATGGAAAATAAAACCATGAGAGCCTAGTTTGTTTTCAATGTAGACACTAGTAAATTTAACTTAGACAACGGAAGTGAGTTTTATGAGCCAAGACTAAGTAGTAAAAGCTTCTAGGATTTTATTTTAAAATTCTTTTCAAAGAATTTCTTTCTAGTTATAACAGAGTAGATTTTTTAACTTGTATTTAATGTTCCAAAGTTTCTTCAGAATTTTTCAGATGTATTAAAAACAACAGATTTTTTGTTCGATATTTTATATACTTTACACTATAAGTGTGACAGTGCTTTACGACTTATCGTCCTACCGCTACAGTTAAAGTCCACTAGGGTAGTTCCCTAGAGGGAATAGACAAAATACTCACCACGCGTGTCAAAGGTTGATGAGTAACACACACCGGCAGTTTAAGTGCGCGATTTCCCATGTCCTAATACGAACATTACGCGAGTAAACTGCAAGAGGTGTATACCATGGTAGAAATCAATCCATGATAACACGGCTACGACGTATTACAATTTCTGTTATTTGTCAACCTATATTATTGAACCGCAGATTCTTTTGTGAAACCAGAATTAACTACTTCAACGATGGTAGGTTATAGGAAAAATGTGTAAGGCTTTGACACAGTTTGGTGGATTGGCAGTGCTGTGGAACAGCACACAGGCTGTCGGCCCACTAATTGTAAGCAGTTACCGTTACGTATAGATGTCTGCAACGCTAGGGACACTATCTCGCTATTATCTGCGTAAACGGAATTGGATTGTGCCCACTGATTATGGAACACGACACGATGTCAGTATGGCGGTATGTTTTATAATCAGGGGTGGTGGCTATCCAGAGACTGGCAGCCTTACCACCGGCTTAGGATTGATTTGTTACTTTTTCAGCGACAGGTCGCTGGGCTACAAGAGTTGGTATTCTCCGTTGATATACTCCGCACTTGCACGGAGAGCAAGACTGTATTTGGGGATGGATTTGCTTGGCCAACTCGTGAAACTATTGTGACATTGTGTCATGATTGTGTGATGTCACAGTACAATAAAACAGCCAGAAGAGACTATTGAGCTTCTCACATCTCTAAAATAAAACACTACGTCAGTCTTTAATCTGGGGGATAGCATAAGTTTGTAGGGAAAATTTATTTGACAGCTTCGTTGGGTACTTTTACACTTGTTTTACATGTTTTATTCAAATTAAAACGTAAATTCTCTCATAATTTTACACATTTCAGTTAATTTGACAAAGGTAGGGGAGATATATCAATTTTTCTTCCTTTTCAACAAATTGATTTTAAATAGGTAATATTAAATAGCAAATTTGCTATTTAATATTCGCAAATAAATTTACGTTTTGCGAATAAATAAATATGTTTTTGAAACAATCTTTAGTTTATAAATTACAATAAAATAACCCTTATTTCTTATAAAGTAAGACCTATAACCACGTGAACTAATGGTTAAACCTCAAACCGCAGACACCTGCTCGACGTCTGCCACCTCCATGAGAATTATTGTAATGTAAAACGGGATTCTGCACGCTTTCCTCGCTTTTTAGTTTATGCAATTTGTGACGTAATCATGCGCTACTGGATTGTATTTAGAAAAAGAAACTAAGTATACAATTTTACGTGTTAGATGTTGCTAAATTTCTTTTATTTCGAGAAAATGTCTTTTTAACATGCTTTTATTAGTTTCACATCTATGTTCATTTATTAGTTTGTTGGTTTGTTTGTTCGTTTGTAACCTACTCCTTTGAACTCGGTTTTGATCCACTTTAAACTATCAGATTTCATTTAAACATTGTAGACTTATTAAGGACCGATAACAATACAATAATTCCATGAGATCATCTTATTATCCTGATTAGAATCGTCAGGATTTAAAAATAATAATGTCGTATTATAATTTACACCTGATGAATTATTAAAGCAAATTTTAATAAGAATAAATATAGTTAAAAACTAAAAAACATGCTTTAATGATAAATCTAACTTAAAGTGAAATATAATTATTAATATAAGTATAAAATAATGAATGAAAAATATTAGTGTGAAAAAAAATCGCTCAATAAATCAGTTTTCGAAAATATTTAATCAGTACGATACGTCCATAGATGGTATAAAAAAATGGCATAAAGCGCTCTACGCTTTTTTGACATAATACTAACATTTTTCCTTTATTATTTTTTCAAATAAGAACAATTCACATAGCGTTTCTAGTCGCAAAGCAAGCAACAAAGTACCTGTGTAATGAATAACATATACACTAATTTTATCGATTCTAGATTAATCATAAAGACGCAGATTTAGGATGGGAATAGAATCAGTGGGTTCACGCAAGCCAACGTGCAAAAGCCTTTGGGGCACGGAAGTCTTAAAATAATTTAAAAATATTATAATTATCATTTTTATTAGAACACTACGGAAAATGATTTATAGTTTTAGTAAAAAATACTTATAATAAGGAATTTTATATAAAATATCACTGAGGTACTAAAAATAAAAGCAACTCTTAATGTTCCAAACTCGTTGTTAATATCTCCACATTTCATACACGTAACTTCTACCTATTAAAACTCTCGCTGTGGGAAATAGTTTCGATAATAACTTCTTAAAGGATGTGGAAATCAACTTCGGCATAATGTACTGCTATTAAAAGTTAGACATGAACTTTTAATAAACGAAAATATTGAGTAATCTGCCAGTAAAAGTATATTGTTATTGACAGACAATGATTCCAGTAAGGTATCACTCAAGCCGACAATCTTGCCAACTCAAGCTGGTCGGATTATTTTGATTGCTTACATCTACTTTAGATAGAATAGACAACCCACGTTAGGTATATATAGGCCTCAATAATCCGGGGGTAATATCAATCATAGTTTGATCCGTGTAGGGGCGAAGAAAGAATACTGACATTTGCGGCTGGGATCGGCCTGTTGTAAAAGGCGACTAAACAACCAAAGCTAGTGGTAGGGCTCTAAAACCGTCAGGATGGCAATCACCCCTATTCTTTAAATATGCCGCCATAATAACTTGTGTTGTGTTCCGGTATAAGTGATTACATTCTAATACCACTACGCGGTTAGAAACGTGTTAGCGATGGCACTGACGCTGTAAACACCATAGGCGACGGTAACTGCTAAATTCTTAGTGGGCCGACAGCTTGTCTGCTGTCTTACAGTAATAAATCAAAATGGTAGATCAAAACGCTCACGTTTCCGTTCTGTTGTCTTCTATACGGGGTTTAATAGATTTGCGAAAGGAAGCGATGGACAAGAGAGATCATGTGAAATTGTGAAGACGAGGTCCAGGTTTTGATCCTTGATTTTGTGCAGTACTGTAATTTCTTTACCTCTGCTAGAGTGATGGTAGCTTGACGTAGTTTTTCAATCTATCTGTGGCCTAAGAGGACCTGTGTACTACGATATATGTCCGGTTTCATTCGCCCGACGGCATATCCGTATGGAAATAGTTGCTGAATGACATCGGAGGTATCAAGATGGACGTTTGTCCTATGGCTGTTTAGCCATAGTAACTATTTTTCCCTGACGTCTCTAAAGCCTATAAATTCCAAGAATCGAAATATCACAGGGTATACGACTTAATTTCTCACAGGGGTTTTTCGAAATACTTCTGTACATTTAAGTGTAAGGATGATCCTTCCTGTTCGAGTGAATCAGGAGTAAGTGAATCTGTGCCCCATCATATTCGAGTGTCCAGTTTTTGCTCGGCTTAGAAATGACGCCAGTAGTTACCTTGATATTGATGTGAAGCTGAACAACATACATATATTGATGATGTACTGATTGATGTACTGATGCTAAAAGCGTTCGCGGACTTTATAGCATTCTGTATAAAAATTGTTAAGATTCAAGAAACAATATTAGAATGTATAATTAATATATATAAGTATGTTGATACAAAATGTACTTACCAACATTATAATGTACACAGTTCTAACAATAAATAAATAACATTTAATTATAGTATAAAGTAGGCGTATAATGTATATCACTTAGTATTAGGATTATAGCCCTGTAAATAAGTAATGTTAACCTAGTAATGATATTCACAGACGACCAACGAGTCCCGATTCATACAGAGAAGAGATTATATATAGTAATAAAAAGTGTCAGAGGATATATCCAAGTGTCGTTAACAAAGTTGAAGGCCTACTTAGAAGCAAGCAGCTACTGTCACCTATCGTTGCTCACATGCCCCACCGTAGAAGCTCTAGATAGTGCAGATAAAAGCCTAACCGATGGCGAGCAGTGTGAAGGTAGAAAGAGGTTGATGACGCCATTTCAAACAATTCTTTAAAACACTAATCGTTATACAGAAGGTAAGAATCGCAAAGAGAGGAAAAATCTCTTCAATGACCAAGGGTATCGCGACCGTCTATGATTTCGGGATCATCGACAAGGTGAACTGCGCGGCGTTGGATAGTATCACAGGAAGTGAGTTGGCTAATTTCTACATTCCGAAAATCCTCCTGCACCTTTACGATCAGGTCAAACTTGCCAGTATCATCATTACCAGTATCGTCAGTATCGTCATCTATGATAGACAAGATATACTGCAGATAAATTATGATTTCTAATGATATAATTTGAAAAGTGGTGTGATATTTTCAATAAGCTGAAGCCGGTGAGAATATTTTACGTCACTTAGCAAATTGCTTTATATAAAGTTTAATTAAAAATAAAAGAACAAAATCTGGACATACAATTTGAGATGATTAAGTAACAGCTAATACATAATATCGTCTATCCGTGCAGTGACGGAGAAATACTAACCTCCCGGCCGGGGTCGGCCTATCGTAAAAGGCGACAAAATAACCTACTCTAGCTACGTGGTAGGGCCTCAAGCCCGTCTTGATGGCGACCACCTTTGGTCTTAAGTATGCCGCCATAATGACCTTGTATTATGTTCCGGCATTAGTGATACAAGTTCCTGTACCCTGATGGGACAGCAGCCTGTTCGCGATGCCACTGGCGTTGCAAACACCCATAGGCGACGGTAGTTGCTAAATTTTAAGCGGGCCGTCAGCCTGTCTGCTGTCCTACAGCAATAAAAAATACTAATATATTAAATGTGAAAGCAACTCTGTACGTCTGTCTGTTACGTTTTCACGACTATACCTCTGAACCAATTTTGATGAATTTTGGTAGTAGATTAGACCATAGAGAAGGATATAAGCTATACTATTTTTTAATTTACATAACACAACAACATTTGTTGGGTCAGCTAGTATGTTTATAATTAAGAATGAGTACATTTTGTAAATATGAAGAAATTGTAAATATCGTTGCACAAATTGCTATCACGATGGGAGTGACCGAAGCGCGCAGTTACAGCCTTCAATTACTATACTCAATTAAGTACAGTCATTGACATAACACATTTATAGTGTAGTAAAAAATATTGAAATTGTGATATTGTACGATATGTGAGAATTTAAATTGTTTTTATAACTGAGTTGCAGGTTTTTAAGAAATTAGAAAGAGACTATTATCATTTACCTGGAATATAAAATCTTCAATTCTACATTCTTCAGTACTGGGACCACTCCTGTGAAATATTGGGTATGATTGGGTCCTACAGTGTTGTGTTATGCGGATGATACCCTCGTCACAACTCTGGGTCAGTCCTATGAATATCCAGTCCGGAAGGCCACCACCAGCACATCGCTGGTAGTGGACCGAATTGAGTCTTGCGGTTTGAGGGTCTCCGTAGAAAAGACGGAGGCCCCCGGAGGTCTTTATGCATGGACGCAGAAGGAGATGCACGCATCGTGTTCCGGGGCGCAGAGAAGTAAAGCCCCAAACTAGATACCTGGGGCTTACACTAGATCTTAAGTGAAGCTACTAGCCACATTTTGGTTGTGCCCGAGGCTGGTCTTGATCCCTGCCGCCCTAGGCAGACTCCTGCCCAATGTAGGGGTGGGTCCTCGGGCACAACCATGAGAAGATTGTACACTGGCGTCGTGCAGAGCATGGCAGTGTACGGTGCGCCCATCTGGGCAGACCACCTCATATCTCGTAGCCGGGCCCTTTTGAGAAGATCTCAGAGGGTCATAGATGTGGGGGCCATTTGGGGGTACCGTACAGTGTCGGGTTGCGGCTCGGACGAGTGTGCGTTCACCATTAGATTGAAAATTGACATGCCAGTCAGGTAGGTAGGTGAGTAATATTATACTCACAAACAACCTTGAAGAGAAAAACCAAACAAGACTTCTTTACCAACTGTAAATACACGCAGTAATCAATCTATTTTATGAGGGACTACCTTAGACAACAATTTGTAGTTCTCTTTATCTCTAATCGGAACTATAAGGTTAAATCACTATATACATATTGGTCATTGATCTCAAATACTGCATCCTAACGTGATTCAAACCAACTTAACCGGTTCGAAACTAGTTTTGAATTTGGGTATGTAGATAAATAGTGCGCATACACATTGATTGGATGTGATGCATATGAAAACGTTTGTTTTCATAATTTAGAAATAAGTTTACATGTAAGTATTTTCACCGGGCCCCAATAGAGGTGTTTAATATAATGTCGAAAATGTGTATTTTACGAATGTAAAATATTATCTTGTTTAGATACGAATTGTACAGACTCTTCGAATTAGCAATTACGATGCAAAACTGATGTCAAACGCCCCAGCCAGCGATTTCCTCTATTTATTTATAGCTCAATCAATACGTAATGAATATTTCCATCAGATCCAAGAAATCTAGTTAAAGAGAGACGTCAGTGACATGCATTAAGGTTATTGACCCGCATTCGTTGTGAGATAGCTTTGATGTCAAGACATCATTTAGGAAGTAAAAATATAAAAATACTAATGTAGGAAATGAATGCATCTGGTCTAGAATCTTTGTTGTGGGAAATAAACCTGAAATAATTACGCGAAAGATGTAGACTACAATCGTTATTGTTTTTAAAATGGCTGCAAATTTGATACAAATGGTATATTCACCAGTCATTTTAAATAATAATAATAACACAATTTAATGTTTCGTAATTTCCATTTCTTTCTGTTCGGTGTAGATTGCTACGTATGATTCGGTGTAGATTTCTAGCCTTAAACTTCCATATGTTAAAGTTTTCTTTTACTTTTCCGTTGGATAAAGAGAACCATCTCATATGGTGGAGAAATTGTAATAGCATTCAGCTATACGCTGTAAGTTCAAAACTCCGCTAGAGAATGTAGCTGTGGATGACAAATTGAAGTAGCAGTTCGAATAGCAGAGTCAAAAATTCTTTATCCCACTGCTTTTGGCGTTTTTCTCTAAAATTGAATTGAAATTGTGGTGCATTTTGAAGGACATTTTCCTAACACAGATATAGTTCTCCTTGCCTCAACCGTCCATGTCATATTAGATAAGTCTCCACCCATGGTCATGAATGGCTTCAAAGAGTCTGTTGTAAAATATTTTAAAGAGACTTCACTAACAGGGTCTGTTGTGGTTATAATATGGTATGAATTTGGTGCTGGCTACGGTTTATGGCTAACATGCTGGCAGTGGTACTACTATAGGTTTTTTTCGCTCCTACAGCAAAAGCAAAACGGAGCTCTTAATTTTAATTCAAAGTAATCTAAAGTAACTTTAATTCAAAGTAATAAAAAGTACTATCTAAAGTAGTACCAAATACCTAAATTTTCGTTCAAAATGAATCACCCTTATATACGTGCATGATCCCTACATGTACCGAAGCCAGTGTGCAAATATATACACAGACAAAAATTAAGTCAGAAAAAGTGATTATTTCGGTTATCTATTTTAGTAATACGCAGTAAATAAAAATGTTTTTAAAGACCGTGTTACAAATCTTGACCAACAGTGGTAATAGCAATTGATTTATGTAAAGGCGTGTCGATAGATATGAATTTATGTCAAATTACCTATCCCATAGCGACGCTATAGCCCATTGACCTCGTTAGCATAGTACGATTTAAATTGTAAGGGTGGAGCGTTTATTTAAATTTTTAATAGCATGTTCCGTGGCTATGTTGAAAATTGTCATTAAGAAAGAAAATTATACTCTTTATACTACTATATGTATACACGGGTACATGTATACATAAACACCCAAATATGAGATTTTTAAAAAGTATATTATAAGTTGTCTAGTACCCATAACACAAGAGCTCTGCTACTGCTTACTTTAGGAAGAGATGGCGTTGTATTAATTGTCCTGGTATGTTCATTTATTTTATTGAGTAGTCGGGGCAGGAATCACTGATAAATAAACTTAAAAATGATTGGATACTTACCTCATACTCCCACTTAATAGGAAATGTGCTACTATCAATATATCAGTATAAAAAGGCCGGTTAAATTTCATCATTACACGTAGCTTAAAAATTTCTTAATACTTAACTATTGAAGTGAGAAGCTCACAAAATCCTCTTTTTTGTCAGTGGTTTAGAACGTTATTATATTTTTTCATCTTTTATTTATTCTACTCTATATCCACGTGTGTATGTACATCTTTACAATACTATCTTTAAAGATATGATAAATTTGCCCAATTAGGGGCTTCCCGTAACTATAAATAAAGCTAATGTGGGCTGCTATTCTTTAAAATATACTTGTCAAAGCGCCTACTCGAACAAAATAGCACCGTGTAAACACCTACATGTATTGCATTGCATGTCATTTAATTTCTAGCATTTATAACTAAAATGACGGTACTTTTTTTACTTACTTCCGAATTAAGATTAGCACGGTTCGTTGCTGCTTATTGTAATTAATTAGAAATTATACAAAATCACAAAAGTACATTGAGTTTACTAAATAAATTCCATTCTTGTGCCTAAACAATACTAAAAAAATTTTTCACAAATCATAAATCAAAACAGAAACTCGCTGTCGCTTGTATATTAATGTTCTAAAGATTCCAAATTCCCTTTTTCATTTATTACTAAGGAAGGACGATGATTTATGTAATACCTACACCCTAGACTTTATTGCTCGAAGTCGGTACAATCCCCTCGAGTATCTCATAAATTTCTTCTTTTATTATTATTTCCAACGCTGCCATGGATCATACCGTTGGACTTAGCTTAAAATAAGATTGTATTCAAAATCCTTAATTTATAGCATATTAACATTTGGGTTAAAAAGCAAATAACACAGCTAATGTACAGGCTGGCGCAATAGAACGTGTATATTTAAAAAAATAGATTAAAAACAAAAGGTATAGTTAAAATAAAACTAAGGCATTGTAAAGTAATAACTGAAGTTTATTTTTAAAAATAACATCATCTAAATGATGACCCTCTCTACGACGGCACTCCTCTAACCGCAAACGGAAATTATTGAAAACTTTCTTCAGTAATGCTGGTGTAATTGCTGCCATTTCACCTTGGATATTCTCCTTGAGCTGATCGATAGTTCCCGGATTATTGCTGTAGACTTTGTGTTTGAGGTATCCCCCACAAAAAAGTCAGGAGGCGTCAAGTTTAGACTACGTGGGGGCCATGGAATATCACCTCTTTTTGAAATCAGTCTGCCAGGAAACAAATCTGTTTCAGAACTGCCATGGAGTCATTTGATGTGTGATTGGTAGCTCCGTCTTGTTGAAACCAAGTCCTAGAATATTTTTGAATTTTCAAGTTCTGGAGCCAGAAAACCTTCCAACATCGTTACATAGCGTTCGGTATTAACAGTGACATTTTGCCCCCGCGCATTTTCAAAGAAAAAAGGACCAATTATTCCTCTGCCAGAGATTGATGCCCATACTGTCACTTTAGGACTATGCCGTGGTTTCTGGTGTTTCAGTTTGGGATTCTTACTGTTTCAGTAACGACAATTTTGATGGTTTACGAATCCATTGATATGGAAATGGTCCTCATCAGAGAAAAGGATATTGACAAAATTGGCCCCCGCCCGCGCGCTTTCTACCCTGCAAAAAAAGATGATGCAATATGCACGTTCTATTGCGCCACCCTGTATATTCTGCGTGAGAAAGAAGATAGCTAAGATACCAGCGATGTGCGTCCCCCAACGGGGTACTGGGAGTCCCACAGTTCTCCGCCGCCCGCCCCGTGGTGTGCGTGTAGCGTTTCCAGCTCCCAATATTAAAAATATATTAATACAAAGTATACTAATAGAAAAAGTATATTAATATTTTAAGAATTTTTCTTATTCTGAAATTTGGTACGGTCGTGTTTGTAACTCCAGAAAATACTAAATATTTGTATGATACAAATTATCTTTTTAGCCTTGAGGTAGTCTCTTGATAAAATGTTTTTAACAATGTAATACATATATCAAATAAGTTTTTAAAAACCTGTCAGTTTTTAGTCAGTTATCACTATTATAAGTGTTAATTATACTTAATAGTTTTCACGAATTAATTGCAATGATGTTTGATTTTAAAAAATCAAGTGAAATGACGTTCTGTAAAAGGTGTTGCTCAACAGGGATCATCAAAATAGGCAGATAGTAATACATAATAATACATCACTAAAATGAAAGTTACAGAGAAGAACTAAATATTTTCGGATGTGCAAGAAGACTTGCTTTGACAACGAATTATGTTTCTATGATTAAGATGTATATAATTAGTTGCATCTAGTCTCGTTATCACGTTTGCTAAACTCATACAAATGGCGACGACAAAACAATAAAGCAAATCGGCTTCCAAATTAAGCGTAGGTGGTCAGTTACTAATTTGGATTCAAATAAACAACAGATGGTGTTCTGGCCGAAAAATAGGATTTTACTTTCTTATTACTTAGCTGTAAGCTTACAAGACGGAAATATTATATAACGGAAATATCATCGTAGTATTAAATTTCTTCTTCCTCCTGCCCTTATCCCACATTATATGGGGTCGGTACAACATGTTACATGTTGTAATAGTTGTGGTTTAGTTTTATAACCAGCCGCCTGCCTGACGTTAACCCCTTTTTGGTGAAAAACCTGTCACCCTTTTTATTTAAATTATTTTCTCGTTTCGCATTGAACGTAGGACACGTAATTTTATTGTCAATCATCTATACTACTATTATAAAGAGGAAAGATTTGATTGTTTGTTTGTTTGTTTGTTTGCTTTGAATAGGCTCCGAAACTACTGACCCGATTTAAAAAATTCTTTCATTGTTGGGAAGCTACACTATCCCCGGGTGACATAGGCTATATTATATTTTCAAAAAAATTAGGGATCCTTACTAAAACTCCAATAATGTAACCCAAAATGTAAAAAAATTACCTAAAATATTATTTAAATCGCGTGCGTTGCGAAAACTATTGATGATAGAATAAAATAATGTACTACAACTTTGCAGAACACATCATTATTTACAAAAAGTGTCGCGACAGCATATGTCTAACTATTATAGTTATGCCACAATAAGTGTTCTTTTATTTTAAAAATTTAATTGAAATGCCGCCCCTAGAAAAGACTCTTTATTTGGATCTTGGTATTAATCCTTATCAAAATAAATTACTTCATATTCAAAACTGTTTCAATACCTTTATATAACTTTTTAATTATTCAATTCGGATATTCCATTCGAAAGATATCACGAGTTTAAAAATGTAAGTATTAGAAAAATGTTGCGTGGTAGCCGCTCACCCTGTTCGGCTAGCTAGGCAGCACCTTATGCAATGTAGGCGTGCGTCACTTGGGTTTTTACAAAAATTAGAATACTTATTAAAAAATAATGAAAAATAAATAAAAAGTAATAACAAAAAAAAAACATTAAAATAAAAGCTCATAGAAATAATAATATTCAAACTTTCTTTATAATTTTATTTTTTTAGTAACCTGACGCAAATAGAAGGGTTTGCCCTCAGGGGCGTTCCTCTGTCCGAGGAGTGCACGGGTGTGCGTACCCGAGGTGCCCGAGCATCCGTCGCTTCACTCCCCTCTCCGTTCGAGGCGACAGAGTCCTACCTTTCTTTCCGTCTACCTCTTACATCCTTTCCAACTTAGCTCTCTGTTCGTGGCGTGGTCCCCGGTGGGATGATTGCGAATACTGATTGGGGTCCCGGGTTCTACCCTGGGACCTGATTTGGTAGTCGAAACCATGCATAGTTCGACTGCGCCTGCACAGAGTGTTCCCGGGGCGGGAATTGCATCCTCGCTGTCGGTTGGTCTTGCTGGGCCGGCTACGACGTCAGGCGACTCTGCTTTTTCTGGAGTGACGTCTGGTAGTCGTACCCACGCCTGACTAGCACGCGACGGGGATGCGAGTCCCGTCCGGAATTGGCCGCGGACCTGTCACTCCCGGCCCTGGTTCTGTCCATGGTCGGAGGCGATCTTGGATGGACGGCCGTCGCCTCCTTTTACGAGGCAGTAGTGTCTGCAAGGGAGGCGGCGGAACGGGAGCGGGAGTCCGCCACCGCACTCCCCTCCCGCCAACGTAGGCCGCGTCGTCGGCGCCGGAGGGCGGGCAACGATCTCCGGCCGACGTAGAAAACGGCCGCGGGCGGCCCCTCGGGGTGGATCCGCCGCCCGCACTATTGCCGCGAGGGAGAAGGCCGCGTGCTGTTCCACAGCCCCCCTCAACTCCTAGAGTTGTTACAAGAGAGCGCCGGGGGGACGAAACCCTGCCCCCTGGCGCCAGCACTTTAGAAGGGGCCCGCTTTAAGACAAAGCGTGGGCCAGCGCCGGCCCGGGCCACGAGATCGGCAGGCCATATATCCGTGGGCCCGGGCGTAGACGATAGGAGAACAGCGGGGTTTTTTAGTGGGTCGAACATCTTTTCCGGAGTCCCTTATATCCCTCGGTCCCCCCGGGCCGGGATAACCCGTCAAGAGAGGTTTTTCCCCGAGACCGAAAAAAAATAGAAGGGTTTAATTTTTAATTTTTTGTTAAATACCCGTGCGAAGCTGGGACGGGCTGCTAGTCTAATATATACTCAAGCGACATTATTATTGGTTTGTTCTTGAGTAAACAACATCCGAGTGTCAGTTTGGGTGTGCAGGGTGACACTTTTGCTGGGTCGCCGACTTTTATGGGGTCCGTCACAATTCACATTCGACAACTATGTCACGAGGACTTTTAATAGGAAATTCGCAGTGCCGAGCGTCTTCTAATGCTGTTGGACCTGCATTCCGTTGCGCTTGAATGCAGACACAGGCAGCTTGCGCACAATGCGTCCATCTTCATATGTTTTGGTGGTGGCTTACAGCAATCCTGCTCTTGGCAAGTTAGAGGACCTGAAACTCGCGGCTTCTTTTCACAACAATACATAACTTTCGGTGAAGGACGACATCGTGGCAGGCAGGGATAGCGTATAGGTGGATCTTCACAGCACGCTGTCGGACAAGGGGCCACTAACATTGGACATACTTCAAATTGTTCGCAATCTTCAGGGTAAAAGCACGCCATTTTTATTTAGATTTTACTTTTGTTTCTTTTGTAAATTTTATATCATATTAAATTTTCACAAGAATTTTGATAATTTAATAATATAATAATAATCGTAGTATGCAATTTTATTCTAAGAAAACGAGAAATTTTGTTAGTTACACAAAATATCTTGAATACATACAAGTAAAAGAAATTACTGCGTTGGATGGTAACACTGACTATTTGCCTCAAAATATGGGGGTTATGTAACTAATGATAAGGAGAACCACCTCATTTGGTGGAGAAGTTGAAAAAGTGTCCAGCTGCTCGCTGTAAATTACAGATCAAAAAACCGCCATAATTGCGCTAGAGCAAAATTAGCGTATGGTCAGCGATATTTCAGAGTTAAAAAATTAATATAGTTCACGACAAGAGTAGTTAGTGAAGTACATTGTACACAGTCTTGAAGACATCAACTATAAGCGTAGTCCAAAATTATTTGATAAATTTTACCAAAAGAACTGCTAAAAATTTGTACACTGGTTTTAATGTGGCGTCAACTTAATTTAACGGATTTTGACGGACATTTTTTCAAACTAGTACAATTCTCCTTACCCTTCATTTCTCAAACACAAAGTTAAACTAACCTTTTGATTTCGTGAGATCTGCCAAGCGCTTCGACAGATAAAGGCGTGCTTCTTTCTAGACCTCAACCACAAAGTTTCAACACAAATTCTACGCTTCCGTTATTTTTGAATAACCTAGAACCGTTGGAGAAATATTTTAAACAAGACACGTTATATTTTGAAATAAAAGTACTGAAATATGCTGTACCCGAGTAAAGAGCTGTCCAATACACATATGGGGATATTATGAAAACGAATACCGCCTTTCTCCGTGAGAATAAAATAACGCCTTAGAATATAAGCAAGCAATTTGCCATAAATCTGCCCCGGATGAGAATCGTTATAGGCTTTTTAGGCGTGCCACTGTTTGCGTCAAGATGGCAACAAAAACGTTGGCTCTTCGTTGTTTGTATTGTAAATAAAATATGAATAATATGTTCAAAATTGTTCAAACGTTTCTTTTTCCTTTTTATAGTTCTCTTATTATTAAATATGAAGAACATTAATATTTCGCATTAATTTTGTATAAATAAATAAAACTAAATAGTGAAAAATAATTCTTAATTTAGGAATAATAAAATAATCCAAATATATTAGTAGTTTGTCAAAAGAGCGTTAGATTTATCATTGAAGCGTGTTTTTTAGTTTTTATAAGGCCAGAAAAGGCCTACTCATTTAAATTTTGCACGACAAACTTGGCATAACATGTCGGCTAATTACTATTTTTCTAACCAAATGTAAAATGTAAAATATCAAATGTTGTCATTGTATTGTAAACATGTTTAGCAAATAAAATATATCATTATACTATATTTATTTTTAAATTTTTAGTTTAATTTGTCAATAAAGTGTGTTCTTTAGTTTGTGCTTGTTCTGTAGACATATTTTATTAGGCGTAATTTATATTCTTGACGAACCAATCAGGATAATAAGATAATCTTATCGAATTATTGTATTGTAATCGATCCTTGATAAGTCTATAACAGTTAAATGAAAAGTCCAAAACTGAATTCAAAATCTTGAAAATACAAATGTACAATTCACATTTCTCCGTAATATTTCTCGGTACGTAAGAATACTGACCCCTTAGCTAGGTGTATGCTCTATAGGTAGTAAGGATCCAAGCCCGACTGGATGGCAACTATCCCTAGTTTTAAAACATGCCGCCATAATGACCTTGTGTATTCCAGCATTAAGGAACTAGATTCCAGTTCCCATACGTGTACGGCTACATATTAGCGCTGCCCTTTGCGTCGCAAACATCCTTAAGCGAGGTAACTGCTTACTAATAAGTGAGCCGTTAGCCTGTCACCTGTTTCACAGCAATAAAAAAAATTAAATATACAAAGAGATTAATTTCTTGCATATTACATTTTACTTTATAATTATTTCAGTTTAAAATATTATGTTAACTTTTTTTTTCATAATTAAGAACAGCTTTTTTGTCATAAAAATTCATAAAACATAATTAGTTTTAAATTACATAGGCTTGTAATTTGAAGAAGTCCTAATTTTATAATAATAATACCTTCGTACAGCTGGTAGTTCAATTCTTTTTAAATTAGAGCCTTTCTTTTAGTCATATAGATGCTTTAGAACCCTCCAAATGCAGTTCACAGACTCATGTTTAATTAAGATTTACGCTGTTAAGCAATTATTTTACAAACGTAAGTTTGCAGGTTTGCCGAGCTGAAATTCGTTTTCTTGTCTTAATTATACCTAATGTGCATTGTAATTGTCACATCCAAGCAACGCTTCGCACAATCGAGCACTCTCAAAAGTGATGCGTGCAATCGAATACCAACTCAGTGACAGAAAATGATCAAGTGTTTTTTCTTTATGTTGGCACTGATCGAAATTTTATTTATATATTATCGTTAGTAATATTGTTTATTGTTGAAAAAAATTTTAAAGCTTTTGTTTCGTCGTAGTTTTTTGGAAATAATCAAAGTTAATGCAAACTGTGTTAAAAATAAATGTAATTATGGATGGTGCACTCTGGTGGTGCATTTGAAAACTTATTTACGTTCCAATTAACCATAAGCATAATTCGGCATTGTGCGCCACTGAGTCGCATTATGCTCTGTAATTGGAAAACAAGGAATATCAGCCATTTTAATGGTGATCATTATTTTTATAAATCCTTTGAATATACACGTTGCTTGAATTTTACATACATTTGTTTCTACTATAAATATACCGGTTATGTTGTCACAATATTTTTTCATTGCCTAGGATACCTTGTAGCGCTTCCATTACTCCGCGTAATGGATGAAAGCATGCATAGTGTTGGGTGTTGCTTTTGTACTGTTATTTATTACATTTCATAATAGAAAATAATACCAGTACTTTCTTAATATTTTATCCAAGCTTCTAAAACTTTGTCTTCGGGACCACGTGTGAGTATTATCATAAAGATAAAATAATTAAGCTTTATTTTTGATCTTTTCTTCCTTTTCTTTTCTTGTTGAAATAAGTCCATTAAAATAGATGGACAGTTTTTTTGGAAATATCATATCTACATAATGTAGATTAAGTTGGTTTTTATAGAAGTGACTACCACCTGACGACTAAGCAACTAAGTCCACCTGAAGTTAGTTGAAAAAGTAATCCACTTATGTAGTAATAAATGAAAATAAAGGTAATATGTAGTAATACGTTTATAATTCCATAGGATCAGAAACCCTTTCGTTTCATGTGCCCGAACCACACATTCAACAACTCTATTAATGTTAAAAACAATATGGCAAAAGTGCTTACAAGTTTTTTGCTAATAAAATATCCCAGGCGCTTTGACTGGTTACATTCAAAGCATAACAATCTGTCAGGCCATCAACGAACCCCTTTCACTCAAACCGGCCAGACACCCCAAACAATGGTTTCCCACCCGTATCATTGTCACCGCTTCAATGAAATTCCTCCGTCAAGCCGACCGTAGTTTGCTGAAAGCACGATTATCGATAGCATCACATCACATCACTTTTATAACGATAAACACTACCCCAGCTCTATTACCTGGACGCATAGGCATTTCATTGCTACTTTTTACCATATTTTTTCCTCAATAAGACCTTGTGAGACAGCATTGGATGAAGAACACAACTATAGTATAGTATATACGACATGAAAAAAGAGTTTATAGTAGGCAGTTAGTAGATGATGTTAGATAGTAGAGCGTAGGGTGCATATTTGATCATTTTTGATGGTACTGATTGTGTTGTTTGGGCGACTAAAAGCTATATGTATTGTGTGGTGTCTTTGATGGGATTTCTATTGGATTTTTATATGGGATATATATTTTATGAACCAAAGCTTTTTGGTGGTAAATAATGGCGGTCTGGGCATTTTACTGTATTGATATTGTGTTCGAATGGTTTTATAGATTTTCGTGCAGATAAGAAAAGTATTTAATTTTATTGACTTTGACAGTCTATTTCTGTCTTAACATAAATTTGACAGAGTTTGTAAAATTGAGCGAAGGAGAACTGTTTTTGCTTGCTTTTTGAAGTGGCAGTCGTGACAACAAATTAAACAAAACTAAATATTTTTAAAAGAAAAGTAACTGAGTGGCTTAAATCACTGTCATACGATAAAACCGAAAATTTGTTACAAGAAGTTAAATAAAGTACATAAGCACAAACACACACACAGACACACACTGATTTTATTTTATTTTGTTATTTGTTTAAGTCATAAATTGTCCGGAAGAACACGATATCACTGCAGCACAGTTTTTATAACTATTGCAGTGCCTTGTCACCATTGTAATTGTACCACAAAAATTATAGGAATAACAAGACACAATTGTAAAGCACAATTCTTAAATAACCACTACATTAGTTTCAATAATATTATACTTGATTAACATTTTAGATCTATTTGATTGAATATTAAGTCAGACAGCCTGTACAGTGAGAGAATGATTATGAATGATGAAAAGTGTATAGGTACTGTTGGTTTGAGATTAGAAGAGCACAAATTAAGGCTATTTAGATGATGATGGAACTGAAAACGTTCTTAATATAGAAGGGTGTATTGTGTAATGAAATATATAAATATATAAGAACAATATGTAAAGCAGAGATAGAATATGTAGAGTAACTGGCTACAAAGATGTTTTTGGATATAAAAATTTGTTGGCAGCAATTCTATCCCAAAATTAGGCGAGTCATCAATTATTCCAGTCCACAGGTGTTCGTCTACTAGCAATTACTTAAGGGCAGTATTAGTTGCTCCAAACTACTGGGTAAATAAACAGGATCCTTTTACTGCCGCAACACTTAAGGGTTGCGTCTGGAATTACAGCTATGGTGTGGTGTGAGTTTGAGATATGGTGAACAATGTGATTTAAATAAAAAAGTAATCTGACTGTTCTAAAAACGGGGGGGGGGGGGGGGTACCTCAATATCATTCGGTACAAATTTTTATTTACTAGTTTCACTCCGAAATGCACAGTTAGTTTAAAAATATCGTACGCACGCTTTTAGAACAGTAAAATTAATTTTCTCGTCATTAATTTTATTCTGTTAAGAATATTTTTTACTTTTTAATTTTTTAAAACTCTAATTTATTTTTAACTTTTTAGTTTGATAACTATAAAATACTAGCTGACCCGGCAAACGTTGTTCTGCCATATAAATAATGAACGCCCCCGCAACCCCTGTTGGGGGTGGAATTTCGTAAAATCCGTTCTTAGCTTTGTCAACGTTACTACTACACTTGATGCATAAACAATAATGATGGCCGACAACTGTGTAGGGAGTGAGAAAGAAAGGAGACCGGCTTCGTTCTCATCCCTACTCCGTGCTGTTTACTGGGTCAGAAGTGACACCTGTAGACATCTGGCGGGGATAACTAATTAAATGACGATTGATCAGTTTTCGACCGGAGAGGAAAAATGATTAAATTACTAAAATGGCTATTAAAAAATAAGGGTTGATCGTAGAAGGGTGAAAATTGCGGATTGTATGTATTTTTGTATGTTGTATCATAAAAAGATAGAAATTAAAAATTTTGTCTAAAAAATAAAAAAAAAATTTAGGGGTGGACTACCCCTAACATTTAGGGGGATGAAAAATAGATGTTGGCCAATTCTCATAGATACCGGATAAGCACAAAAAATTTCATCAAAATCGGTCAAGCCGTTTCGGAGGAGTATGGCAACGAAAACTGTGACACGAGAATTTTATATATTAGATAATTGATTTGTTGTCAATTCCCAATCGCTTAGTGTTTTTATTAATATAACGCCTTCTTCCAGCAGTTTCTTTTTAATTTAAAAAGAATACTAACCTCTGCGGCCGGGGTCGGCCTGTCGTAAAAGGCGACAAAACAACAACAAACAACAACCCACCCCTGCTACGTGGTAGGGCTTCAAGCCCGTCTGGATGGCGACCACCTTTGGTCTTAAGTATGCCGCCATAATAACCTTGTGTTGTGTTCCGGCAGTAGTGACCTAAGTTCCTGTACCCTTATGCGACAGCAGCGTGTTCGCGATGCCATTGGTGTTGCAAACACCCATAGGCAACGTTAACAGCTAAATTCTAAGCGGGGCTTCAGCCTGTCTGCTGTCCTACAGTATTAAAAAAAAGATTTATTACTTAAACGCCAGATTGCGTTTCGGCAGAAGGAAAAGAAAGCGTTTTTTTTGACATTACACACAATGCCATCTAGTCCCAAATTAAGTAGCATAGCACTTGTGTTATGGGTACTAGACAACTGATATACTACTTATATACTTTTTTGTAAATAAATACATACTATACATAAATACCCAGACGCGAGACGGGAATCGAACCCGTGATCTCCGCGAGCATACCGATGTGCATTATCCGTTACACCACCGAGGTCGTCAATCCTGATGATCCTAACTCCATTTAACAATTTTGTCCCATGACAAAATTGTTAAATTCGGTGAAAATTCGGTTACATAGATACATATAGGTCAAATTAATATAAAGCGTGTAATGAATGTGTTTTAATAAAATCAACCCCGAGGCCACAGGTTTGTTTATTAACACAGCTTGCTCCGCTACAAGTATACGAGTACCTACTTCGTATAAAGTAAATATTATAACTGTGAATCACATGGTAGTCGCGCTACACACACACACACCTCACATTTAAAAACCAAATTTATCTAAATATATATATTTTTCTTGCAATGATTTATCGTGCTACAAAAAAGTGGATACACTATGAAAATGTCACCAGGATATACATTGACGGAGTTTCAATTTCAAGTTTAGAACGTTTTAGAACATCCCCATTATTCTTCTGTGACCGTGATCTTTTGCACTTACTCTACTGGAATAAATGGAAAAATTTGAGTAGATGGAGATTCCTAACTCAAAAACTCCAGAACGACTCCACAAAATTAGGCACAGAGATAAATTCTAGTTTGGAATCAGTTCCAGACATAGGCAACCTTATATTCAGCCATAGGCAACTATTTACTCTAGTATAAAATAGCAAACGAAGTTACGTATCTGTGTGGCTTTTCGCGCTATTAGAATAATTTAAATAATTATAAATTATAAACAAATATTAATGAATAGTGTGCAAAAAATTATATAGGTTAGGTTATTTTTTACTCACTATTAACCTACCCTTTGCGCCTGGCTAACGGAAAAGTACCAATATCAGTAATGAATGACATTTTTCATGAAAAAAATATCACTAGATATAATAAAGTATTCCGAATTCAATTATGCAAAAAATAGAATTTCGCAAAAATGTAGTTGTCTTTTTGTTCTTTGCTGCCGTCGAAATATTATACATCAAAATTTATTGAATGCATAAATGCCTTATCATTTGAAAGTATTTATACAGAACTAGATACTAACATTGCTTTTCACAATTTTGATGAACTCATTGTACTATATTATGAATTGTGTTACCCGAAATATATAGCTAAAACGAGATACTAATAATATGAAACTGATTACAAAAGGCATAAGGAAGAAATAAATGAACTTGTGGGAAAAAATGTTTAAATTATAATAAGATTCCAAAAAGAGGTATTTATGTGTCTTAAAAACTTAATCATCATCATCATCATCATCCTAGCGTTAGTCCCGGTTGCCACCAAAACTTTCGTTTCGGTGCCCGGGGTCCGCTTTCCGACTTTTTCTACTCCACTTCGCGCGATCTTCAGCATCCCTGGTAGTTAGCCCATTGGCACGCATATCACCCTTTACGACGTCAAGCTAGCACTTTTTGGGTCTACCCCTCCTGCCGGGGCCCGGCGGAGGCGGCATGGCCAGACATTTGTTTCCCACGTAAGCATCCGGTTGCCGTAAAACATGGCCATACCAACGGAGCCGACACTCCTGCAATTTATCTGCAATGTCACGGACATGAAGACTACCGCGAATGCGGGAGTTCCTAACGCGGTCCTTCCGCGTCACTCCACACATCCACCGCAGCATATTCATCTCCGTGACACGCAGTTCTTGCTTGTGTCGCTCTAACACCGGCCACGCTTCACAGCCGTATAAAAGGACAGGCCTAATGATGGTCTTATAGACCTGTCCCTTCAACTTTACCGGCATCTTGGGGTCACAAATGACACCAGTTACCTCACGCCATTTGGCCCACGCGGCAGCAATGCGTGCCTTGACGTCGCAATCGATGTCACCAGACGCATGAAACACAGATCCCAGGTATTTCACATGGTCCGTGCGCTCGACCGTGTTGCCGTCTATGCGTACGGGTGTGGGATCTGTGGAGTTACAGGCCAAGTACTCGGTCTTCGCCACATTGAGCTTCAGACCACCGTTCTCAAGCGACTCCTTCCACACCTTCACACGTCGCACCAGCCTACCCCTGTCCGAATCTGCCAGCGCGATATCATCAGCATACATGAACAGCCACGGGGGCTGCTCATGTGAGTTTCTGATGCTGTTTGACAATACGTCTAATACCACGCTAAACAGAAACGGACTAAGGACGGATCCTTGGTGCACACCGACGGTGATGGGAAAAGGTTTAGTGTCGCCAACAGCGGTCCGAACTACGGAATCGGAATCACGGTACATGTCTCGGATGATCTCAATATAGGCCTCTGGAATCCCTTTGGACCGCAATGCCCACCAGATTATCGCGCGAGGAATACAGTCGAAGGCCTTCTGCAAGTCAAGAAACAGACAATGCAGAGGCGTATTCTTCGCCCTGTATTTCTCCGCGACAGTCCTTAGGGCAAAAATAGGGTCCATTGTCCCGTGACCAGGGCGGAACCCATATTGACATTCCGAGACAGTGCACTCCTGTCGAATCCGAGAGTCGATAACCCTCTCGAAGAGCTTCATGGTGTGGGACATGACCTTTATACCGCGGTAGTTACCGCACTCCTGCACCGATCCCTTGCCTTTGAAGACTGGAGTAATGATACTCAGCCTCCATTGGTTCGGGATCGTACCGGTGAGGAGTGTCTGGTTAAAAAGGTCGGTTAAAGTGCCCACACCACGAGAGCCCATCGCCTTCCAGGCTTCGATGGGGACTCCATCGGATCCAACAGCTTTCCAATTCTTCATGCGTCGAAGACAATTCTGGACCTCTGCAGGCGTTATCAGTGGCACTAGTCCTTGGTTCGGAGGAAGATCTGGCGGCTGCACCTCTTTGTGCTGCTTGTTCAGCAGCTCGTGGAAATATGAGCGCCATCTCTCCTTCACCGCGAGGTCCTCGCATAACAAGTTGCCCCCGGGGTCTTTTACACAGCGGCACTTGGAGATATCCTGTGCCGCTTTGACCCTGGAGCGCGCCAACTTATATATGAGCTTCTGCCCCTCAGACGAGTCCAACTTATCGTAAAGTGGTTGTAAGTGGTCTCGTCTGGCTCTGGCTACAGCTTTCTTGGTGGCGCGTTTGGCATCTCTGTATGCGTCGCGATCTTCAGGAGATCTGGACGCTTGCCACTTCTTAAAGAGGGCTTTTTTCGCCCTGGTCTCCCTCTGGACTGAGTCGTTCCACCACCAAGTCTCCTTGTCACACTTGCGTCCGCCCTTAGACACGCCAAGCACCTCTCTCGCCGACCCAAGGATAGCCGCCTGAATCCTGTCCCAGTACGCTTGAACCGGTTCGCCCTCACCTCCGGCGCACTTGTCGCCGATGGCAGAGGCGAACACCTGGGACTTGACATTATCAAGCAGCCACCACCTGATTCGGCGTTGAAGGCGGTCGACACATTTGCCTTTGGGCTTCACGCAGAGGTCCATGACAAGAAGACGGTGTTGTGCAGTGAGACTCTCACCGGGTATGACCTTGCAGTTGGCTACTTTGCTGATGTGGTGTCTCCTAGTGAGTAGGAAGTCGATTTGGGTAGCATTCCTCCCGCTCTCGTAGGTGATGAGATGCTTGGGTCTCTTTTTGAAATACGTGTTCACGATGGCAAGGTCGGCAGCCGCACACGTATTGAGGATGTTCTCCCCTTCCGCGTTGCGGGTACCGTACCCAAATCCACCGTGAACACGCTCAAATTCCCCACATTCATCACCCACATGACCGTTCAGATCACCCCCCAAAATGATCCCCTGTGATAATGGGACTCCATGGAGCACTTCTCCGAGTTGATTCCAAAACGCTATTTTATCGGCGTCGTCACAACCGGCCTGTGGCGCATAGGCACTTATCAAGTGGGTAACTACCCCATCGATAAGCACCCTAACGACCATAAGCCGGTCGCTATGACGTTTCACTTCCAAAATGTCGTTCTGGAACCCCTCCGAGAGCACTATGGCAACCCCATTCTCCCCACCAGGTGCACCTGTGTAGATCAGCTTGTAGCCATTCCCAATGAACCGGGATCTGCTGGCCTTCCACCGAGTCTCCTGCAGGAACGCCACGGCCACCCTTCGCCTGGAGAGCACATCGGCCAACTCTCTCGCGCGTCCGGTTAGCGTGCCAATATTCCACGTTGCGAAGCGGAGTTTCCTTTTGGATGGGGCTAGTGTCTTTAGCCGTGCTCGCCCACGGCACGGCAGCCCTAGTCCA
The DNA here is from genome assembly GCA_963693495.1 of Malacosoma neustria. Taxonomy (NCBI): domain Eukaryota; kingdom Metazoa; phylum Arthropoda; class Insecta; order Lepidoptera; family Lasiocampidae; genus Malacosoma; species Malacosoma neustria. The sequence continues at coordinate 15,956,679 of OY856383.1, forward strand.
CTTGTCACAGGAGTCGGGCGAAGTTCCTGCGCGTCGTTTTGCGGCGACGCCCTATCCGTGACATATCCCTTACGTGTCCGAACCATATTATTTGGCTAGTTTTGGTTTTTACGGGAGCGACTGCCGTCCGACCTCCCAACCCCTAGAGGAAAAACCGAGAGGTGCACTTCCTTTGCCGCATGCAAGCTGGCAAAAGAGTAGTCCATCAGTCGCCTTTTACGACTCCCTTGGAATGACCTGGGGTGACCCTATTCTTTTCACTGGCCGGGGTCACACGGCATAACTTAATAACAATAAATATATTAATAAAGCAAAAAATATATGTAGGGCAGCTTGGGATATTAGTTATAAAGCCTGAAAAAGATGACCGATAAAATATGAGTATGTATGCAATAAAAGATATTGGTATTAATTTGACTCTTATAATGGAAATTGCCGAAGCGCTTACTAATTTTTTATAGATCTTATAAATGGAAACAGTTGTACAGAAACAAAAAACAATTTGGACTCTTGCCTTGTGAGTATTTTTCTAAAACCAACAAAACCCAGAGACACAAAAAGTAATAATATCTCTAAAAACACCAACTCAGTTGGATATGACCAGATTCCTACGTGGCTTTTAAAATTAATTAGCATAAAAATAGTACCAGTTTATAGTCATATTATTTATATTTTTTTTAACGAAGGGACTTACCCGATTAAGTTAAAATAAAGCTAATATATAAAAAAGGCGTAACAAAAATGGACAAATACAGACTAGTGTATCTTATCCCTATATTGGCTAAAGTTATTGAAAAATTAATGTCAATGAGAATCGTTGAATTCTGTGAAAAGTTCAAAATATTAGGAGAACAAAACGGATTTATGAAAAATAAATCCACTATATTAGTAGCGTATAAGTTAACACAGAAAACACATGTAGTAGCTTGTTTCTTTGATATGAGTAAAGCCTTTGATTTTGTTCATCATGGTAAACTTTAGACAAAAGTAAATAAATAAGGTATATGTGGTAAAGCAAATAAATGGTTTGATAGTTATTTAAAAGATAGGTATCAATGTACAGCAATAATAAAAATCAATGACTCCAATTTTAAAAAGATACACTGATCGAATTATAAATTGAATAAATGTGGCGTGCCTTAAGGTAGTATGTAGTAGTAGGTATGCCTTGGGCCAATACTATTATTTCTCTTCTATATTAATGACCTACCAACGTGTTCACCACATGAAACTATTTTATTTGCTAATGATATTACGATATTAATTAAAAACAGAAATATAGGAATCTTAGAAAAATATATTAACGATACAATCGTACATGTCGATAAATAGTTACGGTGTATTAATTTAAAACTAAATTTCTTTAAAATAAACATGATACAATTCTTGTCGGTGAACGCTAAACCTATAAATTTAATACCTTGGTATAATAACTATACTACCGGCACGCCATGACGGCCGTTTTGACGTTTGTCTACTCATGAAGTTTCGTATTAATTAGTAATTACATTTAAAGGAGCAAATTGCTGTCCTTTATTGTCAATAGTAATGTGCAGTTAATCATAAAATTTATCGAATGTATTATTTTAGGACACAGAATTTATTTATTACATTGATTTCTAAACTATATATATTAGGATCCCGCGAACATTTTTTTTTTTTATAAGATTATAATTATTGGTGTACTTATTTACCACACAACTCGGCATTTGTTTTTCGAAATTCAAAATTAAAAAATATTGAAATTTAATATGATCATCACATAGGATCGCTGGCCATACAATTACTACCTCCGGCAAATTCGCGTCAATGCTCTATGCAAAACAAAGCAGTTTCGACTTGACGTTGCTTCAATTATAATAAAAACTTATAGATTTCATTATATTTTTTTCGAGAATAAATGGACATTTCACATTACTATTGTAATATGTCAAAACGGCCATCATAGCGAGCCGCAACTATAGTCAGTAGTGGAAACGTGTTCTACGAAGTTTTTAGGCCTTGAAATTGACAATACCTTACGGTGGAAAAATCACATTGATAATATATGCAAGAAGATAAATAGATTTATATTTAAGAATTCCTTTAAGAAGATCAACAAAAATACTATGGTTACGTGACATCTATTCTGCAATACGGACTATTTATCTGGGGTAACTCTACAGATGCAGGCAGAGCTTTGAAAGCACAAAAGAAGTGCATAAGAACAATAGCGGGTGCATACTTCCTACACTCTAGTCACCCACTGCTCAAGAAATATAGAATACTGACACTGTCGTGTATGTATATGAAGCAAATTGGTGTATTTGTGAAACAACATCCCGAACTATATTACACTTACAAAAATGCGGGAGGAAAAACACTGCGCAATACAACAGTAAAATATTATTACAGAAAAATGCTCACTATATGGCTGCAAAGTATATAATTTAACTGACATATGAATTGATTTATTTAAAATTAAAATTAATGAATGGTTATTGGATAAATATTTCTATTCATTGAATTCATTTTTCGAATATAAAAATGACATGACTAATGAACAAATTTAAATATAATTAAACTTTAAATGTATGTATGATTATAAACAAATAATGTTTGAATTGTATAATTTGAATAAAATATTTGCACGCCATAGAGGTAAGAATTTAGTGTAAATCAAACAATGTATGAAAATTGTAACTTCATATTTACCTATATTCTACAAATAAGTAAATAAAATAGTTCAATTTGTTTTATTATTGCTATAGGACAGCACACAGGCTGACGGCCCACTTAGAATTTAGTAGTTACCGTCGCCTATTGGTGTTTGCAATGCCAGTAGCATCGCGAACACGCTGTTGTCCCTTAGGGGTACAGAAACTGGGGTCATTCATTCCGGAACACAACACAAGGTTATAATGGCGACATACTTAAGATCAAAGGTGGTCACCATCCATACGTGCTTGGGTTACTACGGCCCTACCACGTAGCTAGGATTGTTTTATCGCCTTTTACGATAGGCCGACCCCGGCCCCAGAGGTCAGTATTTTTTTTCCGCCCCTGCACGGATAAATAAGACCTAAATCAGCATTATTTTTTAATAGTCCAAGTTAAGAACATGTTATTATAAGTTTTTATTTATTCGTTTTACAGCAAATCGCTATAAGACAAGCCACGCACCGCATTTGCGGTGACAATGGCGAATACCCTAGTAATTTACAGCTACGTTAGTTTCGCCTAAGGAAATGCTTCATTGCGGCGACTCAGTAAGGGCTCACGCGGTTCGTTTTGCACTTTTCATGAGAACACTTGCTTATTGACCGAGAAGTTTATTGCAACATATATATGTATAATGTTAATTATACGTTTGCAGAATTGTAATTGGCGTTCAAACATTTATTAAAATGGCATACTTATTACGCTAGTTGCTTTTCTAATCAGTCTGTACGTATTTAATAATTGTGTTTAAGAAATTCCTGCGACATACTTTTTTCACATAGTGTACTACATGTATATATCACGGATTTTTAATACTAATGCTTAATTAGTCTTTTTTATTGCTGTAGGACAGCAGACAGGCTTACGGCCCACTTAGAATTTAGCAGTTACGGTCGCCTCTATGGGTGTTTGCAACGCCAGTGGCATCGCGAACACGCTGCTGTCCCATAAGGGTACAGGAACTTGGGTTACTGATGCCGGCACACAACACAAAGTTATTATGGCGGCATACTTAAGACCAAAGGTGGTCGCCATCCAGACGGTCTTTGAGGCCCCACCACGTAGCTAGGGTGGGTTGTTTTGTCGCCTTTTACGACAGGCCGACTACGGCCGCAGAAATTAGTATTCTTTCTCCGCCCTTGCACGGATAAATAGTCTCTAAATTGTATAGTGACCTTTTGTCCAAAATGAACGCATTTCCTTACTTTCTATTGTTACATTAACCTGGAATTTAAATATTGTCTCCAGCTCCTAATTTTCAACTTTAAGCCCAAAGCTTTGTGGTTAAAGCTATCTGATCAAAATAGGAGTTAGTCTAGGCTTGTTTATTGATTCCCCCTTAATCCCCTCAGTAGTTGTTTACCTGAATATTTAACAAAACTTTGTATCTGAATTATAATACAATACTTAATTTGATGGAAGGATACTAAATCTAATATATATATATATATATATATATATATATATATATATATATATATATATATATATATATATATATATATATATATATATATATATATATATATATATATATATATATATATCAATATATACCTAGTCAGGTCATAAATTCTGTCACATGTTTAATGTAAAATAATTGTAACAAGTTTATTAATTATGTAACCATTCATATACCAAAATGAACTTAACAAAACATAGATTCTTATGACATTAAAGTTTATTCAAAATGACCTCCGTGATTTTGAATACAAGCCTTCAATCTGCGCGGCCAGTTGTCTATCGCAGCACGAACGAGGTCCATGTCAATATCGGCGGCTGCCTTAATCAAGGATGTCTTGAGTGACTCCAAATTGGGATGAGGCTTTGAACACACCTTTTCCTCCAAGTGTTGCCATATCTTGTAATCTAACGGATTCAAATCTGGACTGGAGGAGGGCCAGTCTTCGTGCCGGATGAAGTCGATTTCACGCGCCGCCAGCCAGTCTTGTGTGCTCTTCGCTCTATGAGCTGGCGCCGAATCTTGTTGGAATACCCAGTGCCTGTTATTGAACATGGTGGAAACAGGTTCCACAAGGTTCGTCAGGACTGTATTTTGATACACAACAGCATTCGTTTTTACATCTTTCTCACAAAAATGTACCTCTGTTAAGCCCCAATAAGAAACTCCCAACCATACCATGAGCGAGGATGGAAAATGACCTCGTTGGACACGCGGAATACGGTTGCTCGCTTCTTCACTACTGTGTGCGTACACCTTATCATTTTGTTTGTTGTAGCTCTCTTCTACGGTAAACATTTTTTCATCCGAAAAAAGAATTTCCCGATATTTTTTTCCCGCGTACCGCTTCAACAAAGCGCGGCATCTCTTCAGTCTCAGGTCCATTAGACGAGCATTCAAACGATGTCCTGTTTTTCTTCGATATGCCCGAAGCCCTAAGTCTTCATTTAACACCCTTTTCACCGTGGTTCTGCTTAACCCCATCTGAAGGGCCAACAGTTTCTGCTTACGTTTGGGATTTCTTTGAATTCGTGCCTTCACAGCTTTTATCACTGCTGGAGTCCTAACAGACCGAGGGCGACCACTTCTTGACCTGTCATCTACACTAGAGTCTTCATTGTATCGTTTGATGGTACGATAAACGAATCTTTTGGTAATATTCAAATTTTTCAGTATGTTAAAAATTTGAATTGGCGCGTAACCGCAACGATGCAACGCAATAACTGCAACACGGTCTTCTTTAAGCTTCCACTCCATATTTAAAAATGAGTAAAATTCTAAAAGTTATACATTTTTGTTTTCATGAACAATTCGAAATTCGAATTCAATAAACTTTTTTGTGGCCAGCATTCTAAAAGAAAAGTTTTTACTGTGTGACAATACTTATGCCCTGACTAGGTATATATATTGGTGTCATTTTTACTTCCTGCCAAATTCCAGTAAGAATACTTACCTTTGAGACCGGGGGCAGCCTGTTGTTAAAGGCGAAATGACAAACCTAGCTAGATAGTAGGACTCCACCATGGAGTCCAGGTCCAGCGGCAGTTGCCATCCAGAGGCCCTGGTCTAAATAATCCGCTTTAACAACCTTTGCATAAGTGACCCAAGCTCCAGTTCGATAGGTGACAGTAACAGCATGTTATTAAGTAGGCCGCCAGCCTGTCTGCTGTTCGACAGTATTCAAATAGAGGAATAGAACGTCGCGGTGTCGCGATTTTAGTTATTTCACATCCCTAAACTCCTGCGCTCTTGGTGAACCAGGGTGGGCATACTTGTAATGTGAGCCTTCGAACCAATAGACAGAGGCTAGGACGTATGTATGTAGTCTCACAATCCCGCTACGTGTTTTCTAAGCAGCAGGGTGGAAGGACAGTATTTCCACCTAAAAAAGATAAAGGAAGGATCACAGAACATGTCGTACATCTTGATCTTAGTAGAAGCTTAGCTTCTTTGATGTATCCTTCGGATAGATTCATTACGAAATTGATAAAAGAAACGGCGTGGTCGGGTTTTGCAACAAACTGACATTTATCCAATTACCATAGATCATACAAAAGTGTTTGCAATGTTCACTTATAATATATAGCAATATCAACTAATATTTATTTTGATAAAAAATTAATAGAAACAATTGCTAGTAATCGATGTTAAACGATTGTCAGATTTTTTTAGATACTAAATCAGTTAGATAAAAAAACCAGTTTCACTAAGACAGATATAAATTTAATCTAATGTATCAATGTATTTATAAACGTAAATGTGGATTTGTTCCAGGTATTTGTTTAATATTTGTAATTAGGCCTCTTGCTGATGTACATTTTGATTGATGGGATGCTATGGACATCCATGTACACTTGATACAAAAGAGGATATTGTTGCTGCAACATGTTCTTCTTCCATATTCCTTCCACGGATTCCATGATACCCACGAAGTAAATGTCAGCCCATGTGATTTTCTAGAAATATATAGCTTATTTAATATGTTACTGATGTTAGAAAGCTCTTTCACTGACGAGTATTTAGTACATATTTATTCTAGGTAGAAAAGGGTGGGTAGCTGCTCCAATATATAATTTTTATTGAAGCGTCTATAGCAAATTGATACACATTTCATATATTGACGAAAAAGGGATTTGACAACACTCGCAACAATTTTTTTTAAATACGTAAAAATAAAATAAGTAGGACTGTATGCACAGGTAGTCCATAAGTAAATCGTGGAAGGCTTGTGTGGTGTGGTATTAGATTACTGATATACTACTAATGTACTTTTATTATGTAAATAAATACATATTATACAGAAACACACAGACGTTGCAATATACGAAAATCGCTTCGCTACGAAGGCCGCCAAAATGAAATGTATCAATTGAATGTAAATAAAGTTTAAAATATAACATAAATGTATATATTTTAAACATTTTTTTACTATAAAGTCGACAACCATAAAATCTTAAAAAAGTATCTTTGAATTATACTTTGTTCAAAGTATAAGTGGTTCTATTTCCAGCCCAGCTAATTTATAGATTTTTCATTCTAGCAGCAGGATGGCAATATAGTTAAATCCTTCATGTTAGGCAATAGTGACCGCAAACCACCAGGAGAATCTACCTATCTACAGCTATTTACCTTTCCCCCAAAGTAGGCTCCTTTTCCACTCATTAGTTCCTCGAAATCCGTCAAATATCGCGGGAACACTTTTGTTTCAAGTTCCTGGTATAACATAGTCTTTTTGGTTTCGACCACCTCATGGAACCATTCGAAGACACCTGTTAACAATATATGAGTATATAACTAAGATATTGGTTGAGGTTTCTTGCTAATATAAACAAAATAAAATTTTATATGTTCTAGATTAATTGTTTAGTATCCATAACACAAGTGCACTTCTTTGGGATTGGATCGCTTTGCGTGAAATGCCTCAATATATTTATTACATATAAAAAAACATTCCGGTTGTATCTATCTAAAACTTCTACTTCAAAGTCTCAGATCCATTGTCGCGTATTAAAAATATGAAAAGTAATACGTGTTGTATAGGTCGGTACCAATCCCTCACACTTTTTTTGTCCTGTCGATTTCGGCATCTCAGGAATCTTTTTGATTGCATAATAAGCAAAAATTTATGAAATGTATTAAACCTTATATAAATATCTTAGATAGAAAAGTTAATCGAAGATTACTCACGTGACCCGAAGTCACAAACGGTAGCAGCAATAGCGTCCAACTCAGCAGCTTCGAAATCATCTTTTGGAACCAATCCAACCAACTTCCCGAGGTAGCGACATATTGCCACAGATTGGAAAAGCATTTTATTATCTACTTCCAGGACAGGTAGCTTGCCGAATGGTATTGCTTAACATAAACGCGAATAAATATTTTTATTATAAATTCAAATTATATTAAAAATTTCTGATATGAATAGTCAATAATCAAACCCAGGCAAAAAATATAAAAGATGACCAATATGCCTCTGCTTAAATTAATTTATATTTCTAGTAAAAAAACTACGTCAAACGCAAACGAATTTCATAGAAATCAGTTATTTCAGAAAACAAATATTTATATTAATATTTTTCTGAGTTTAATCCTTTTGCATCTGGCAGGTTTTGATTCTAGACGACACAATTATTTAAATTTTCAGTCCAAATGAATTTTTCGTAATTAACTTTTTATTTTTTTATATTGCTGTGGGATAGCAGACAGGCTGACGGCCCGCTTAGAATTTAGCAGTAACCGTCGCCTATGGGTATTTGCAACGCCAGTGGTATCGTGAATACGCCTATAAGGGTACGTGAACTTGAGTCACTAATGCCGGAACACAACACAAAGTTACTATGGCGGCATACTTAAGACCAAAGGTGGTCGCTATGCAGACGGGCTTGGGGTCCTACCACGGTGCTAGTGTGGGTTGCTTTGTCACCTTTTACGATAGGCTGACCCCGGCCGCAGATGTCAGTATTCTTTCTCCGCCCCTGCACGGATAATAGCTAATAAGTTATTATAATAGATAGTCTATGTAGATTTAGTGAAAGCTTTAGCTGAAAACATTTTTCTGCTGTCCTTCCCTGATATTTTTTTAGATACAGAATCACAAAATAAAATGAGAGTGGAGGATACAAAAGGAGAGGTAGACCAAAGATGATGAATAATGGTAAAAAATAAATGGATTATGTAAAAGATGATATGGTAAAAAAGTAGATGAATGTCCAATCTCGACCCCGAAAAGGAAACTGATAATTAACGTCTGTAATTTAGCAAAATTATTAGTGTATTATAATATACAAGAAAAATTATGAGGTAAATTTATTATTATTTCTGGAATAATAAAGAAATTAATTCCAATTAAGTCAACAGTGGAGACATCCAAATAGGTATTGGTTTATATCGATAAAAAATTTAAACACAAAATTTACTTTATCAAATACGGAGGTCGAAGATAGTTTAATGATATCCTTGGAACATGCTTATGTCTATCGGTGGGCAGAAACCCACCAACATATAGAAAGAACATATTCTAAAATTTATATATATTATTTTCTAACGTATTTTATTACTTATAAATACATACTTGGCTTTAATAATCAGTTATACAAACAGTATTTAAGCAAAGAGAGAAAATTAAATAAGAAATATAAATAAATGTAAAAGATAATGATGAAATAAGAAATACTTACTTTGTTGGAGATTCATCCATTCTTTGTCTTTGTTAATAAGGATATTTTCATAAGGTATACCTCCATATGCGAATAAATACCTGATGGGCTCAGCGAGGCCCATACTATCAAAGTATTTTAGCTTGTATATCGGTGCCATTTTAGAATGCCAAAAAAGTAAACTGTCTTGGATAATGTGCGTGATTTTATACCTTTGGATTATCTTTGACCTTTTAATATGTAAGGTATGAAAAGATAATAATTTTGTAGCAATTATGCAGTTATTTTATATAATTTTTAGACTCTTATTATACCGCCGTTTCATCTTCTAATGAATCAGCCTAAGATTAATAAAGCCATTTTAAAAACCGAGTTTAAGCAGGTACTTTAATTGAAAATGCATACTGCGTTCGGTAATATAAAGAAGGAGAATTTGTTTCTCCTGCTTTAAGAATATCTATGATATTAACTGCGAGTGGTGGGCTATTCCAGCTTTTTGTCACACAAAATGGCTTTTTGGAAAGCTTTACATTGATAATATCCCCATCATAAGAATGTTCCCTGTCAACTGCCAAATGTCGCCTATTAATTCATAAAAAAACGACTTTGATGTAAATATATTACTGTTTTCACTGTCGTCATCAGCCAATCGTCGCTCACTCTACGTTGGTCTCCCCAAATCTGATCCACAAATCCCAGTGTGTGACTTTTCCCATTCAACCTTGACTGGCAACTTCATGCAGATAATTGGTGCATTGGGTTGGAGGGCGTCCTATATTAAGTTAGTCGAGACGTGATATTCATTCCAGGACTTGTTTGAACTAACGTCCATCAGCCCTGCGACAGATTTCATTAAAAGAGCATCGATAGGTAACTACATTTCATGGTAGGTAGGTGGAAGGCGCAAGTGAAAACATATCCCTCCCGGGCTTTAGACAGTAGAGGAAGTGAGGTGGTTTTAGTGGGGATACCAGCGACGTGCATCCCCTTGTCAACTACGGGTATAAACTGGTGCATTGCATGGGTTTCTCATACTACATTTTCACTTCAAGAACAAAAAACGTCTTTATAGGGCGGATGCTTCCATAAAAACAGTCCTTTTATCCATTTATTCCAAATTTAAAATTATTGGTTCTTTTCTGCATAATTTTATGCTTATGTTTGTTATTATTGCATAATCAAGTTTGTTCAGATAACGATTGTTTACAATATTTTAACTGCTTACATTGTTGCTAAATGATAATCAATGAAATAGAACTTTGTAGATGTTGTTTTTAATTTGACTTTGGAAGGGTCAATTTAAATACAATTGATATGTACTTACATTTTTCTTAAATGAGTGATATATTTCTATGTGGTAGGCCCCAAACCCGTCTGGATAGCATCCACCCTTGGTTTAGTGATTGTTAAGGCTTAATGTTAAGCGGGCCGTCAGCCTGTCTGCTGGTCTTCATCAATAAAAAAAGAGTATTCGCCGGTGGCCACTAGAGTTGTCGTCGTTGGTGATTTTAGCTCCAACGATGCATACTTCGTTCCAGTCATCACAAGTTATGACTAACAGTAATCTGGATACTAGATAGTCTAAGCTTTTGAATTATATATGTATGCTGATGATATCGCACTAGTAGATTCGGACAGGGGTAGGTTGATGGGTCGTATGAAGGCGTGGAAGGAATTGCTTGAGAACGGCGGTCTGAAATTCAATTTCCACAGATCCCACACCCATGCGCGTAGGCGACGTACAGTCAAGCGCACGGAACAGGTGAAATACCTGGGATCTGTATTTCACGCGTCTGGTGAAACTGACTCCGACATTAAAGCATGCATTGCTGACGCGTGGGCCAAATGGCGCGAGGTGACTGGTGTCATCTGTGACCCTAAAATGCCGGTTAAATTGAAGGGACAAGTCTATAAGACTATCATTAGGCCTGTCCTTTTATACGGATGTGAAGCGTGACCGGTGCTGGAGCAACACAAGCAGGCACTGCGAGTCACGGAGATGAATATGCTGCGGTGGATGTGTGGAGTAACGTGGACCTTAGTGAAGGATATAGGCTATTTTTTAAATTTATATGGCAGAACAACGTTTACTGGATTAGCTAGCATTGTAATTGGTAATATCTCAGATACACTGGTGATCCAGGGCATTATTACATTTCAAACCATGTAATATAAAAATGAAATGAAACATTGCAGTATGAATCGATATTTTAGAAAAGATTTACACGTAATTTTCTTGATTTATACTAATAAAACAATTTATTTGCGTGTGGGTTCAACTAACACCATTTTACAAAATAGCAGTATTTAGACAACGAAAGTTAAATTAAATGGTACTTAAATTTGTCTTTCAGTAAAACACTCGACGTTCATAACGAGTTAATTTGAATTCAAATTAATATGCAGAGTGTGTCGTTTGTCTTGACTTATAAACGAATAGTAATATGTAAATGGGTTGAGCAAGTAGACGTTAGTTTTAGTAGATGACTGTGAATGTTTGATTTTTATTTTGTCTATCATTCTAAAGGAACAGAGATTGGGTAAAATATAGAGCTAAAGTCCGGGCGCGAAGCAGGAAGAATTTCGTACGTTAACCTGTTATTACCTGTCTCTGTCACTCCCGCGTAAATATAATGAGTCCTCGCTCACACAGAGCAATGACCGCCGTCCTCAGGGATTGTAAACAATTGTAAAGCAATTTTGAACACCGCCACTTTAGAGTGGAATAAATGTTATAATAACTGGTTTGAGCGAATGAAAAAGTGTATTAAGCTACGTGGTGAATACTTTGAAAAACAATAAAAAGTAAGGTTTTAGTTGTGTTATTTTTTTCAAACGTCAAAACTTAAAAGGCATGCCTCCTAGTAATTGTAACTCGGTTTTTATAACTGTTATAATATAAAATCTAAATAAATAGTTTATTATAATAACAATAATTTATTTAATAATTTTGTAATTTTTTTTCTCCTTCAAACATTTTATGTAAACCGCACTTAATACAAAAATGTTTGTGACCACTGTCAGTAGGTAAAGAGGTCATTGTACGAAATTCATCCTGCTCGGCGTCCGGATTATACAAGATCTCGTTAACCGATAAAATTTGTTTTCTTGGGAGTCGTAAAAGCAACCAATGAATATTTCCTTCTAGTAGTGTTTACGCTGTAAAGGAAATCAGGTATCCTTTTAGGGTTAGGAGGGTGAGATGACATTATTGCCCCCTATTAAACGGTTTTAACATTTATAACGGCATCTAAATTATATATTTTCTAGTGCACAAAAAAAGTTTATTGTCATGAAACCATTTTATTTGGAAAATAAACGACGTGTATCGCAGCTTTATTTGTTTTCTTTTTATTTTTTTATTAAATCATACTCACAAAAGGTAAAGTTATAATAGTAAAGATGTACTCCATTAATTATAGGAAGCTGTGCTACAGTGAAATCGTCTACTTGCTGATATAATATGTCATACACAAGAACTATTTGTTATTTTTTATCCGTGCAGGGGCGGAGAAAGAATACTAACCTCTGTGGCCGTAAAAGGCGACAAAATAACCCACCCTAGCTACGTGGTAGAGGCTCAAGCCCGTCTGGATGGCGATCATCTTTGGTCTTAAGTATGCCGCCATAATAACCTTGTGATTTGTTCCGGCATTAGTGACCCAAGTTCCTGTACCCTTATGGGACAGCAGCGTGTTCGCGATGCCACTGGCGTTGCAAACACCTATAGGCGACGGTAACTGCTAAATTCTAAGCGGCCTGTTAGCCTGTCTGCTGTCCTACACAATAAAAAAAGAACTATAAAGAAAGAAAATCTGCGTGAGTATTTGTATAACAATGATTTACGTTACTAAATTAATTTTACATCGATAAAGGGTTAGTGGAATAATATTTACAAATATGTTTTTTTAAGACTAGCGCAAAAAATATTGTAGTGTCGAGAGGCAAATGAAATTCTGCTACAGTGAATTTTACAGATTCTGTCGCATCCTTATTTAGATAGGAGTGAACCGATTTTTATTTTATTGCTGAGAAGCAGCAGACAGGCTGACGGCCCGCTTAATAATAAGCAGTTACGGTCGCCTATGGACGACGATAGGGGCACCGCGAAGACTGTGTGACGGTGTAAGAAACCTGGGTCACTAATGCCGGAACACAAGGTTACTATGGTGAAATATTAATTTACCAGAGGTTGCTGCCATCCAGACGAGCTAGGGGCTTTACCACGTTGCTAGAGTTGTGTTGTCAAGGGGTTAGTATTCTTACTTCGCTACCACAATTAATGTGAAAGTTGTATTTGAATAAAGTATATAAAATTCTTTAACCTCCAATTAAATTCAGCATGATAATCAGTTGAGTATATTAAAGAACAAAAGGGCTGACATATTTCTAAAAGAGGTATTTTCCAGGTAGCTGTTATAGCATATCAAATTAATTAATATACTGCACAAAATTCTAATGAGAAAATAGTGGAATAATAATAGACTATCATTATTTAATACACTTAACAGATAATATTACAATAAATATAAATAAAATGAGCCAAAAAATGCCAATTACGTTATCTCCAAAGGCGAAGAGTTATCATATTGACATTTTAAACCACACGTACATCATGAGCTAGCCAATTTTCTTTTTATTTACCGTAAAATAATATGTTATCAAAATCATAACAATAATTATTTGACCATATAATGTTTATGCAGACTATTATTTATACTTATAAACAAAATATTAAATATTACTTTATGATTACACCATCGTTCTAAATATTGCTTTAATGAAAGCAATATTTAGAACGATGGTGCAATCAAGTAAATTTATTATTAAGACGTTAAATCTTAGTTTCAACTTTATTTCAGTTATATAATAGTCATTTTGATTTTTATATTAATTTTTTAAAATAATTATATGCATATTAAGACAATGTTATTTAAAAGACAATATTTCACATAAAATGTATATATGTATTTTCTACTCGGTAGGGCCCAAAGCCCGTCTGGATGGCAATTAGCTTTGGTCTTAAGTATGCCGCCATAATAACTTAGTGTTGTGTTCCGGCATTGTGACCCAAGTTCCTGTACCCTTATGAGACAGAAGCGTGTTGGCGATGCTACTGGCGTTGCAAATACCCATAGACGACGGTAATCGCCAAATTCTAAGCGGGCCGTCAGCCTGTCTTACGGCAATAAAAAAAGTAAACTAATGCCCTGACTCCAATCCTATAATAAAACAAATAATTCAATGTTATACTTTTAGAAACTGCGGAGGTAGGTTTCTAGATTTTTTTTTGCTTCGATAAATTTTATGTACCCTTTTGAAATAACATTGGGCATGAATATACAAATCAGAATATTATTTTGCTCTGATGCTTAAATAGAAGATGGAATATACAATACTTAGTCTTTCTGGAGATTAGGATTACAAAGATATTTGACCTCTTGAGTATCACGGAACGCTAGTAATTTATGAGTTAGTTCATTTACCTAACCTCGTAATATTTTCCCTAATTTTTTATTGCGTTGGAAGTAATAGTTGCAGGCTGACAGCCTATTTAATAGTAAGCAATTAGCATTGCCTATGAATGTTTGCAACGCTAGAGGTACCGCTTACACGCTGCTGTCCACATCTGGGAATTCGAACCTGCGTCACTTACTGTCGGTATATTTAAAGACCAGCGGTGGATGGTTCTAGAAGGTCTTGTAGCCTTATAGTTGGGCTTGTTTTGTCACCTTTTACGATAAGTTGCCCCCAGCCACAGAGGTCAGGAGCAAGCAGGTATACTTACTCTGCCCCTACTCGGAGAACGTTCAGAGAATCGTTAAATTGAAACTTTTTTTTGTTTCTGGTGGGAAAATGTTTTTAAGATATCCTTTAATATGTAAATTTCATTATAAGTCGATAATTATTGGATATGAACTGTTGTTACAGCTGGTATGCGTCATGTTTGAAACTATTTTTCCATTATTATCTTATTATGGGACACGATATGTTTACTGTATAATATGTTGACTGTAATTGTTTTTTAGATCTCAAATTTGCTGACAACTCGACTTAAGACACTTAAGATTATTAAATAGCTCTTAAATATACTAGTTAAGACTGAAAATCGTATAGCGATAAGAGTAAACGTTCATGACAATGAACTATTTGAATGTTATCTTTAAGTTGCTGTGACTTGCGTTTTGTATTGTGTAATATTAGTCAACGCTTTTATATCAAGGAAGAGATACATCTCAGATCAGTTGTGAGTTAGTTACGAAGCTGTGAACTCCTATCTCAGGTAAATAAGTTAATTTTATTTATTACTGATATATGTTATTGCTGTGCTAGCAGACAGGCTAACGGCCGACTTATTGATGATTGATTATGAATGATTACTAATCATTTGTCGTCGCCTATAAATTTATGCTGCCGTCTTCGTAGATAAACTGGAACCTAATTACTTGTGCCGGAACCCAACACAAGGCTATACTGGTGACATATTTAGGGACCAGGGCTGGTTTTCATCCAGACGGGATGAGAGCCCTGCCCCCTAGCAAACGTCCTTAGAAAATCGAATTAACTAAGGAGAATTGATTTTGCTATAGAAATTATATATATATTGAGTCAATATTAAAAGTTGAATCATTATTTAATATATACACAATATCAATAGCATTGATATCGTGAACTAACTGTTAAGTTATATAATAATAATAATTTATTTATTTCATAACAATACTTATAACTATATACATTGACAATTAAGTTATAATCAAACAATATTAAGGTCATCAAATAAAATTCTGTATAGTTTTAATAGCCATAAACGTGCGTAAGCCGCTACGCCAGATTTTACTATACAACTGACTATAATTTTGATTACAAACCAAAACTCTAAACGAGACTGTCTGAAGTCTAACTTAAATAATACAATATTTAATATATATTTAGAAAATCCAACAATGGCCAAGAAACTACACTACTTCAACCTTAACGGCATTGCTGAGTCTATCAGGTATATCCTGTACTACACTGGACAAAAATTTGAAGATATTCGTTACGAACGATCTGAGTGGCCTGTGAAGAGTGTTAAAGATGGTAAGACTCCTAAATATATTTAAAAACTTAACATTTTTGGTTATTTAAACTTTTTGATTATTCATAAATTAAAAAATAATTAGCAAGAAATATTTTTCATGGAAAGTAAGTTTAAATTGTTTAAATATGTTGGTTTAATCAGTTGTTACCATAAATTATTTATTTAATTTTTTTTCCCAAATCCCATCAAATGTAAGATAGTGTAAAGGATTAAAATATTTCTTGTTTAAAACACTATTAATAGAAGAAAATTACTGTAAATAATTTGATGCAGCACTTCCCTATGGACAACTGCCACTGTTTGAGGACGGAGACAAGAAACTGAGTCAATCACTGGCTATTGCCAAATACGTTTCTGCTGGCACAGCGCTATTACCCACAACTCCTTGGGAACAAGCTGTATTGGACTCCGCTGTATTTAGCGTTTACGATTTCTGGGCAAGTGAGTATTCTCATTATTGTACGTAAAAATCTTTTATCTTATCAATAATATAACATAACATAAAAATGTCATCATCATCGTTTAAGATGTTAATCATGGTTGAACACAGACTACAGCGCGCGTGATCAATAGTTGTATAAAATGATTCAAAACAAAAGCGATATTTCAGCGTGCCTTTTTGATTTTTTTTGGTAAATCCCTTTCACCAAAAAGGTACAACAAAAAACTGAAATATTTTTAGCTTTTGATTTTATTATTCTATTTTATTGAGAAGCATGTTTGCCTACAGTGGTTTATGGCACCACAAGCTTTAATATAATGAGGTTTGTTTTAAAAAGTAAAAAAAAGGAATAGGGTAAACAAGAATATAATCCATATTATATTATACTAATTAATTATTCGATAATGTATCAAAATATCTTTTCAGAGGTACTTCCCTTCGTTTTTGAACAAGATCCAGTTAAGAAAGAAGAAATCAAAAACAAGATTTTAAACGAACATGTAGAATTCTACCTCAGCCGATTTGAAAGAGACTTGAAGAAGAACGGTGGACATTTCGGTGCCAAAGTAAGTTGCTTATTTTGCCTAAATCATATAATTTTTTTTATTGCTGTAGGACAGCTGACAGGCTGACGACCTACTTAGAATTTAGCAGTTACCGTCGCCTATGGGTGTTTGTAACGCCGTTGGCATCGCGATCACGCTGCTATCCTATAAGGGTACAGGAACTTTGTACACTAATGCCGGAACACAACACAAAGTTATTATGGCGGCATACTTAAGACCAAAGGTGGTCGCCATTTAGACGGGCTTGGAGCCCCACCACGTAGCTAGGGTGGGTTATTTTGTCGCCTTTTACGACAGGCCGACCCCGGCCGCAAAATCTACATATTGTCACGTAATTTTGCTAACGTAGTTAATTAAGATAAGTAATTATTTTTAACTGAGACTGAGGAAATTAATATCAGAATCTTTTTGGTATGTGATTATATGCATCCTCATATGTGCCAGTTTGATTACAAAAAATATATTCTAATAATTTCTCACTTCTATAATTTCAGTAAATATTTCAAATCATAGAAGATATCAGATTCGTTTATCTTACACACCTACCGTCATTCTAATTTGTTAAAGATAGATGCTGCTGATGTTATCAAAATTAAGCATTTTTGTTTCGTATTTTAAGTAGGTAATTGTGAAAAGGTCATAATAATAACGAATCTCGCAATCACATTTTTTTATAAAAACATGTATTGCTTATCATATTGAAATGTTTGAGAAAACATGGTTAATTAACTCAACATGACCCCGTCATTAAACTTAGAATGTGATAAACAATATTTGTCATCAAAACAATAAAAATGCTATATTATAAAATACAATGGGAGTATTTAAATAATGAAATAAAATGTCTGCATTTATTTTTGAATTTAGGTTTAGCAAGAATAGCTATTATATATTTTCGTCTTCGTCAGTTTAATAATTAGTATCTTGCAAATCAAAAACTTGTCATAATAAATTATTATTATTATTTCGAAAGGTGGCTATGCTAGTTTGTTCAACCTAGTATCATTGCGTCCAATTTAATGAACTATTGTGATCACCACATTTACAATAGCTCATTGGCAAAGTCTGCCTCGTTGATGTAGCGAAGCAGTTTTTTGACAGGAGCTGCTCGTATCTCATCCAGTTCCAGCATGTGCTGTGTACATGTGTGTAATAATACATTTGAGTGTAAAATCAATAATACTCTTATTGGTCGTCGCTTTATTATGTTAATGGATTAATTGATATATGTTGTCAATCATTTAAGCAGATAAATATACCCTATATTATGTCTCCTTCTTCTTCCTGTCCTTATCCTATGTTATACGGGGTCGGCATAACATGTTATCTCTTTTCACTGTTCTCTGTTAGCCGGCATCTCGACATTCACATCTATTTTCACCATATCATCTTTTACGCAATCCATCCATCTTTTCTTTGATTTACCTCTCGTCCTTTATCCATTCACTCTAATTTCTATCATTTTTCTTGTTATATGGCAATTTTCCTTCGCATTATATGGCCAAACCACACTAGTCTGTTACTTTTATTAATTTTTGTAATTGCACATATCCATCTCAGTATTCGAATCCTCGTAGCATGTAACAAACACCCTTTCATCCTTCCCCTTTATGGCCCAGCATTCCAATGCATACAACACGGATTTATAAATTTTACCTTTGAGTTTAAGTATCCTATATAATGTACCTCAATTCAAATTGTAAATACGTGTAATGTGAGCCAAATTGCATTATTCATTCAAATTCACAGAAACTATTTACACAGCAATTAGCCATGTCATTATTAATATAGAAAATATTTTTTTCTTTAGGCCTGTCCTTTTATACGGCTATGAAGCGTGGCCGGTGTTAGAGCGACACAAGCAAGAAATGCGTGTCACAGAGATGAATATGCCGCGGTGGATGTGTGGAGTGATGCGGAAGGACCGCGTTAGGAACTCCCGCATTCGCGGCAGTCTTCATGTCCGTGACATTGCGGATAAATTACAAGAGTGTCGGCTCCGTTGGTACGGCCACGTTTTACGGCAACCGCGTGCTTACGTGGGTAACAAATGTCTGGCCATGCCGCCTCCGCCGAGCCCCGGCAGGAGGGGTAGACCCAAAAAGTACTGGCTTGACGTCGTAAAGGGTGATATACGTGCCAATGGGCTCACTACCAGGGATGCTGAAGACCGTGTGAAGTGGAGAAGAAAAAGTCTGAAAGCGAACTCCGGGCGCCGAAGCGAGAGTTTGGGCTGCAACCGGGATTTCACGCAAAGATGATGATGATGATGAAAATATTTTTTTCTTTACAGTTATCCTGGGCAGACTTTATCCTCGTCGGAATTGTGGAGTGTGCTGACTTCTTACTAGGCACGACAATTGAAGCCAAATACCCAACCATCAAATCTCTTATCGCGGAAATTACATCACTACCAAGAGTCAAAGAATACATTGCTAAGCGTGGACCTTATTAATTTTACTGTGATCTAATTTGTTATAATTACCAAAAATCTTTTTTATATGAATCTTTATAATTACTCAACTAATGTAAACTCATAAAAAATTAACACGTCTTGAGTAATTTTGGAAACAGTTTTTAATATTTATGAATAATAAATTTATCAGTTATGTTTTGGTAATTTGTTTTTGTTAAATAAAACATAATTTTATTCTACGTGTATAGTTTTTCTATATATCATATTATAAAATAAGTTCAGTATACAGGCAAACGGTGGTCACCGTCGCCTACGGATATTTGCAAAACCAGAGGCATAGCCAACGCGCTGCCAGCCTTTTTATCCGTGCAGAGGCGGAGAAAGAATACTAACCTCTGTGGCCGGGGTCGGCCTGTCGTAAAAGGCGACAAAACAACCCACCCTAGCTACGTGGTAGGGCCTCAAGCCCGTCTGGATGGCGACCACCTTTGGTCTTAAGTATGCCGCCATAATAACCTTGTGTTGTGTTCCGGCATTAGTGATACAAGTTCCTGTACCCTGATGGGACAGCAGCGTGTTCGCGATGCCACTAGCGTTGCATACACCTATAGGCGACGGTAACTGCTAAATCCTAAGCAGGCCGTCAGTTTGTCTGCTGTCCTACAGCAATAAAAAAAAAATAAAAAAAGCCTCTAAGAAATTTTATAACGACTTTTAAAAAAACTTAATATGGCACTTTTAGATTGTAGGCTCATCTTATCGTATATCTTGAAAAGCTTTAGCTGCTTGGTCTCGGCCAGAAATAAGAATTGTACGAAACCGGTCACATTTCTTTCTAGTGAATACAAGGCGAAATATAACAACCGCTTTGATTTCCTTTCTGGGAATGCTGTTTAGGTAGCAATTATTTGAATATGAGTTAGGATCAGCTGTAAAAGAAAAATGAAACACTTAGTTATGTAATAGCAGATAATTAAAGCTCAAAATGCATTGAAATTAAAATGCATGTAACATTTAGAATTATAGAATAATTTTGCAAGCTTTGGTACACATAAATATCTACCATCAAACAATAAATAATAGATAAGAAACAAAAGTACTGAAACTCATCTGTATTTTCATGAAACATTTATAAATGCTGAGCCCTTAATATGTATGAAAGAGATACTCCAAATGGAAAACTCGAATCACCATTATCAATTCACTTAATACAATAATGAACACTAATTATTAAACGACAAAGTAGTTTTAATTAAGGATTAATGATTATTGGGTAGTGGTCAGTATAGTAAGGTCAATTAGTCTATACTACTATTATAAAGAGGAAAGATTTGATTGTTTGTTTGCATTGAATAGGCTCCGAAACTACTGACCCGATTTAAAAACTTCTTTCACTGTTGGGAAGCTACACTATCCCGGGTGACATAGGCTATATTATATTTTAAAAAAAATTAGGGATCCTTACTAAAACTCCAATAATGTAACCCAAGGTGTAAAAAAATTACCTAAAATATTATTTAAATCACGTGCGCTGCGAAAACTATTGATGATAGAGTAAAATAATGTAGTACGATTTTGTAGAACACATCATTATTTACAAAAAATGTCGCGACAGCATATGTCTAACTATTATAATTATGCCACAATAAGTGTTCTTTTATTTTAAAAATTTAATTGAAATGCCGCCCCTAAAAAAGGCTCTTTATTTATATCTTGGTATTAATCCTTATCAAAATAAATTACTTCATATTCAAAACTGCTTCAATACCTTTATTTTTATTCAATTCGGATATTCTATTCGAAAGATATCACGAGTTTAAAAATGTAAGTATTAGAAAAATGTTGCGTGGTAGCCGCTCACCCTGTTCGGCTAGCTAGGCAGCACCTTATGCAAAGTAGGCGTGCGTCACTGGGGTTTTTACAAAAATTAGAAAAAAAAAATACTTATCAAAAAATAACGAAAAATAAATAAAAAATAATAACAAAAAATCATTAAAATAAAAGTTCATTGAAATAATAATATTCAAACTTTCCTTATACATAATTTTATTTTTTAGTAACCTGATGCAAATAGAAGGGTTTATGTTATTGTGTGTGTATATAATTTTACATTTTTGTTAAATACTCGTGCGAAGCTGGGGCGGGCTGCTAGTATACGATAAAATACATATTTGTTTTATAAATATTTTTCCATCTAAGAAATTATTAAAAAAAAATGAGTTTGAGTATACTCTAAAGGTAAATTAAGATTTATCATTATGCAAGTGGTTTGTCCTAGTAGATCAGTTAAATATATAATCATTATCAGTCAAGCGATAATCGTGGTTGTATAACTTTAGATATCAAAGTTCGGTGTGCTGTTACCAAGTAAAATATAAGAGTGCCACTTATATCAGTGCGTTACTTTAGCACTTTATTTTTTTGTGTCACGATAAGCAGCTTTGAATATGGGTCTGAATTGAAATTAAAAAAAAACGGAGACAGACTGTCGTCTAATCCCATCCTTAAGACATTGCACCATAGCCTCGTTTGATGTTTGGAAATGTGTAGTTGAGATTAAGTTAATTAACAATTAACTTAAAGTAAGTAGCTTAATACTTGTATACATAAACAGCCAGATACGAGACGGAAGCCCGTAACCTCCACAAGCTTACTGAAGTGCGTTAGCCGCTACGCTATGAAGATAGTCGTAATGGCGATCTAATATTTATAGCGAATCCAATAATAACAGCCAATAATATTCCACTGTTGGACTCAGGCCTCTCCCTAAAGAGACAGACAGCATCCCCGTCATGCTTGTATAATGCGGATTAAGATGTTACTTATATCGATGACCTCAGTATGCAGATTTTTACGGTAATTACGTCCCATTAGAAGAAAATAGTATGAACAGTGTATACCATACTGGGAATCTGTGACCTATATTGGTTTTGGTGAAAAACTGGTCGTAGTGTAAAAATCATGAAGATTATGGTAGTAGGGTAGTAGTATGGAGGAGGTAGGAGTTCCAAATTTGATGTGATTTACAAATCACGTTTAAGTGATATACTGTACACAGTATTAAAGATTTGATATATACTGTTCCTAACCTACAAGTAGGGAGAGGCTTTGATGCAATATTTTATAATAAGGTCCAATAGAAATTGTTATAATCATCATTATTCGCCGTGCAAGGGCAGAATAAAATACTGACCTCTACAGCCTAAGGTGGCCTAAAAAGTTACAAAGTAATCATAGCTAGTTAGTAGAGCTCCAAGCCTGTCTGGATTACAACCAGTCCTAGTCTTTAAATATGCTGATAATAACCTTGTGTTGCGTTCTGGCATAAGTGAAAATTCCTCTACCCGGATAACAGCGTGTTAGGGACACACCTGGAATTGCAAACGCCCATAAGTGACTGCAACTGCTAACTATTTAATCAAGACCCCTTCATAAAGTAACTTACTTCATAAAGTGACTTAACTATCCGTGCAGGGGAGGAGAAAGAATATCGGTGTCGGCCTGTCGTAAAAGGCGACAAAACAACCCACCCTAGCTACATTGTAGGGCTCCAAGCTCGTCTGGATGGCGACCACCTTTGGTCTTAAGTATGCCGCTATAATAACTTTGTGTTGTGTTCCGGCATTAGTGACCCAAATTCCTGTAGCCTTATGGGACAGCAGCGTGTTCACGATGCCACTGGCGTTGCAAAAACCCATAGGCGACGGTAACTGCTAAATTCTAAGCGGGTCGTCAGCCTATCTGTTGTCCTACAGCAATAAAAAAGACGGCTACAAACTCTAAATAAAGAGTCTCAAAAATAAGTTAGAATTTGAGAAGTTCACTCGACTTCGAAATCCGACCTATCTATCTCATAGGACTGTGAGCAGATATTTGCAATATCTTTGATAATTAACATATTTGCTCAAATACTGTATAGTATATGGAGGTTTGATGACCAATTTCAGCTCCGTTATTAAGGTATTGTCTCGTAATATTATTTATGAAATGGAAAAAAGATAGAGCGTGCAGGGGTAAAATAAAAAGCATTTCAAACGTTAGTTTTATAGATTTTATGCAAGGATACTTAATAAGACTTTCAGCCTGGACTATATCATCCACACATTATATGAGGCTTTGTTATAACTTTATCTTTTTCACACTGGGAGGTAAAACCAATTTTATTAAATTATTATTAATTATTTCTATAAAAGAAAAGATGTGATCAAAAATGGACGCCAATGAAAACAACAATTCCACTCTATCTACAATAGAACCCGGGCTATAAAGTAAAACCTTTTGAAAGAAACGAAGCTTTACCACATAAATAATATTTTTAAAACTGGGTTGAATCTATTCTCAGTTAGTCAAAGAACTAAACAAACGAATCGAACTTTGAGAAAGTAATTAGAACAAAACTAATTTTGGAGTCTTCAACGGTTGTCGTTCATACAAAGAGTTTTAATGTTTGTTCACAGAAGTTTATCACTCGGTAATTAAGAGTGACTTGTAGTCTGAACGGTGCTGAAATACAGATTAGAATATATATTGATTTGATAAAGGTGAATGCATATTGACTTGTTCAGCTAGATAGGAATTCATAATTACCTAATACATAGGCATTAAGAATTTCACTTATAATTACGAGACTACCTGTTTCATTGATTGCGACGTCAGGGCACGCATTGCTGCCTAGTGGGCAATATGGTGTGAGGTATTCAGTGTCATTTGTAACTTCAATATGTTGATTAAGTTAAGGGGGTAGGTCTGTAAGACTATAATTAGGCTTAGCCTTTTGTGCGGCGGTGAAACGTGGCCGGTGCTAGAGCGATACAACGAGAAACTGTACAGACTGACGCGATAAGACACTGATAGAATAAGTTAGCTGGTAAGCATCACATTCGCGGAAAACTTCATGTTCGTGAAATTGTGGATAGATTGTACCAGTTTCGCTATTGCTGGTATGGTTACACTTTGCGGCAACTGGCTACTTTCGTGACACCACATCACCTCTGCGCGGCCCCGGAAGGAGGGACCTAAAAAGTGCAGACTTAACGTCGTAAAGGGTGATATGCATGCCAATATACTAATAGGGATGTCGGAGACCGTGCAAAGTGGAAAAGAAAATGTGGGAAAGTGAAACCGGGACAC
Source organism: Malacosoma neustria (assembly GCA_963693495.1). Taxonomy (NCBI): domain Eukaryota; kingdom Metazoa; phylum Arthropoda; class Insecta; order Lepidoptera; family Lasiocampidae; genus Malacosoma; species Malacosoma neustria. Next base: position 15,981,635 of record OY856383.1, read on the forward strand.
AGAAGCGGAAATTTAGATTTTTTGTTATATTACACTAGCTGACCCGGCAAACGTTGTTCTGCCATATAAATAATTAACGCCCCCGCAAGCCCTCTTGGGGGTGGAATTTCGTAAAATCCGTTCTTAGCTGACCTCTACCCGGTGAAAAGAATATTCTTATCAAATTTCAAGTCTTTACCTCTAATGGTTCCAGAGATATCGTAATGAGTGACTATGCACGTGGAAATCTCTTATATTTATATCACATTAACTTTTGTTATAATTCCTTCTTCATTTATTCCTTTCAGTTGAAACAGTAATTTAAAGCTAGAAATGAATTAATAGCGATAAAGGTCGACTTGAATAAGGATTGTTTTGTACAGTTTGCTCGACGTGATCGAGATGGCTTCCGTGAAATTCAACCACGGCTCGTCGTTGTACGCAAGTATTATAGGAGATTTTTCATCAAACTACCTTGTATATCTGACCTTTGCATAGATCGAGATCTTCTTATTTCTAATTTTGTTGACGTTCAACTAATTTAGACTTTAATTTTTCTATAGTCGCTCTTTGTGACTCAACTATAGCTTTATCCTGGCTTCAAACACAGCCTTACAAATTAAAAACGTTAGTTGCTAACCGTGTTAGTAAAATAATTGAATTGGTGTCACTCAACTGTTGGCACCCTCTAAGAAGCGAAAATAATTTTGCAGATATATGCTCTCGTGGTCTTCTCCCTGATCAATTAGTAGATCAGTACAGAGATTGTATCTATCGCCCCATGTAGCTATCAGATAAGTTCGAATTATTACGGATAAAACTGAGGTCCCTGAGATGAAAACTTTAATCAATGCCTTTTATTATAACTCGTATAATAAACAAATATTAATTTATGATTTAGACTTAACATTTAATAATTTTTTTTCGTTTGGCCTAATTGTTTTAGGTTCTACCGCAGAGGTTCTCAACCTTTGATGGGTCCATTGCCCGCCGCACGTCTGGCGCCGCCACGTTGGCTGTGATATAGGAGGTCCGTTTCTTGTTAAGGAAAATTTAAGGTGTAATGCGAAGGCACACAAGGACTATTTATGTCTCTTTGTTTGTTTCTCAACAAAGGCTGTGCACCTGGAGCTTCTCTCCTCTATATTATGATTATTTTTTTCCTTCTGTCAATATTGTGATTGTTTTTAGTCACATTTCATAGGCTCGTATCTTGTCGTGGTCTCTGTAAGTTGATATATTCCGACTGCGGAACTAATTTCATGGCATTCGATAAACATTTGAAAAAAGTTACAACTCTTTTTAAACTTGAGTTTAATTTGAAGGAGCCTTTGCAATGGCCCTTAGGAGGAATAGAGGAGATTCGTCCAGGTATTGATAATATCGTTCGTGTTATAACTGTGTGTACTAAATCTGGTATCTATAAAATACCTGTCAATAAAATTTGTCCTTTGTCCTAAACTAATTAATTTCGTTATCTTCTTCGTCGTGTTCTTCATTCCTGAAGGTCGTGCCCGTCTTGATAAGCCTTTACGGAGACGCTGATGAACTGCCTCCACACCACTCTGTCCTCGGCCTGTTTCAGAGCTGCAGGCAGGGGCTCACTTTGCCTGCAGCTCTGAATTTCGTTATACACTTATTTATATTAATTTCATTAGTTGTAAAGTATTAGGATTATATTTTATGTGTAATTTATCACACTCTTATCTGTTTATTGGTCTTAATCTCTCAGTCCCATTCTCAGCTATTTTCCTGGAAATCGTCATAATGGTTTCGGTGGGGGGCATGTTCGATCCTTGCATAAAGGGTATTTGAAATCCTGCCCCTGATTTTTGTTAAAAGTATTATATATATATTATAGTATTTAATGTTTAGTACTATAACATATTTTAATGTATATGTTATAGTATTTTTGGTAAAAGAGAGGGTGGTACGAAAATAATATAAGTAGTAACGCATGAGCTTCTAAACGCGCGGTACGGTCGACGTTCGACCTCCCTTCAGTTACTCCAAACTCTCATTGTCCGTGCCATAAAGCTGTGTGGTCAATGTGCGTGAATTAAGCTGGTGCCGGTTCGGAACAGTTCCTCCGCGAACGGACCTGAACCGAACCGGGAAGGGGTGGAATCAAGGTCAGTGCAAATTTCTTTGCCCACTGCAAGGTATCGCGTCTCTCTAACCACTGCTTCTCTCCGCCTCCTCTATCATACAGTCCACATCTCTCGAGCTATCCTTCTCATTCCTGTACGGTGCAATCTCGGTCCGTGACCGACATCGTACAGGGATAATTCGGTCATTAAAATGTGACTGACGTACAGCAGACTTCTGATCTCGGTCAGATCGGATCAGTTCTGATGACGGCAAGTGTGTCGAACTCGGAAGTTTTGTTAGAGTTATACCTCTCAGATGATATAAGATGGTCAAATATTACTATTGTGACAATTCACACAGCCCTATCTCGTTCAAAAGCACTTGTGTTATGGGTATTAGACGACTAATATATCCATGAAATATAAATTATATATTTTAGACATATTTTAAATTAATAAAATATCAAATTATCTCAACGTTTAAGACGTGTAACAACAATATTTCTTTCGAAAAGTTTTCGTCAGTATTTTCTGAGAGCTCGTGTCATTTTTGGAGCGAGTTCTGTCAATTTGGGTTATTCGTCGTCAAAAGTTACTAAAACTTTCGCTATAGAAAAACTTTTTTTCACAAGACAGCCTTTGAAGATTATTTGCTGAAAAGAATGTTATAAGTACTCTAACTAACTAAAAATCTCCTTTGTCTAGCTAATGATAGGTGTCTGTTGAATTCCAACTATAAAAAAGGTAGATAACATCTATACAAATAAATAAAATTGGAGGGTCTGTTTGTAATATTAAAATAACCTTTTTTTACTAAGTGCATTCGGACGTATACACGCTACATATACCACAACAAAATTTTTTACAATTCTGTCTGTCTGTTTGTTCCGGCTAATCTCTGAAATGGCTGCACCGATTTTGACGGGACTTTCACTGGCAGATAGCTGATATATCAGGGAGTAACATAGGCTATTTTTATTTTAGAAAAAAAAAATAGTTTTGTTAAAAATGATAAGTTTCGGAAATTTTATATTCCAATTTAAGTTGACCTCAGATTTATATCATCAATCATATGAAATAGGATTCAGCTTAGGCTGGAAATTTAGGTTCTACTCGCCTGCGCGGGTAAAAAAAACGCGCTGATAGGATTCAAGAAAATTTGGAATCTGTCTGTCTGTCTGTTTGTTCCGTCTAATCTCTGAAATGCCTGGACTGATTTTAACGGGACTTTCACTGGCAGATAGCTGATGTAACAAGGAGTAACTTAGGCTACTTTTATTTTAGAAAAAAAAATGGTTTTAGTTAAAAGTGATCAGTTTCGGATTTTTTTAATCCAATTTAAGTTGACCTCGGATTTATATCATCAATCATATAAAATTGGGTTCAGCTTAGGCTCGACTTTGCAGGTCGAACGCAATTTGTATATTACATTTATTTATATTTAAGGGTTTATAGGGTTTGTGATCCAAAACAAACCATAAGATATATCCAAAAAAATGCTGCCCAAAGTCACTATTCCACGCGGACGAAGTCGCGGGCACAGCTAGTCTTTCTATAAATGAGCAGATTGAATTTTACATCGAAGAAATTACACGGCTTTTAAAAAATAATTCTGATACAAAACTATCACTATTTTATTCTAAAAAGAAATAAATATGCAAAGAATGCTAATTTCCAACTTCACTGGACTAGTTGTGAACTTCCAAAGGAGTTTATAGGGCGAGTTCATTAAGAACGACGCTACTTTGGTTTTTGATATAAACAGTTAGCGATTAAATTGTTTCAGTAGATTTAAAATTATCAAGAGATAACGAAACACTTTTAAGTACTTATTTAGATTTATCGATACGTTGCACACCAATATATATCAGAATTAAGGCTTTTTTTATTTTTAAATGGTTCAAAGTTCATTCTTTCGCACTAACTAAATCGCTAGTTTTTCCAAGATTTCACTATCAGTCGTCGAATTTTTTTTCGTGTAATTAGACGACACAAAGGGTAACATCATCCCTTACTTTAAAAAAATGTAATGCAGCAGTTTCATTGAATTAACACTATTAAGAACATTTCATTATTGTATTTTACTTTAATCGTAAGATGGAGTACACCCATTTTTAAGCTGATATCAAACAACTAATAAATAAGTACACACATTGTAATATTTCATACAGCAACATCTAGTCCCAAAGTATGAAGCAAGGCGCTTGTGTTGTGGATTTAAGAAAACGGATTTATTACGTATATATATATATATATATATATATATATATATATATATATATATATATATATATATATATATATATATATATATGAAAGTATACTTTCATATATATATATGTGTAATGAAAGTATACTTTCCTTAGTTTTGAATTTGCCGCGCTTCTCATGCACGGCACGTGGTCTTTAATATTAGTAGATAGGATTTAAGATTTAAGAATTGAACAATAGCTAACGTGCGAAATATATGACAACTGTTAATACACACAATTCAGTAATAAAAGTTTATATCTTATTGTTTATATTATATTACATTGCAGTTACTATAAAAGTGATAATAGTAAACTTTAAGAAAAACTTTAATTGTTGTTTCCCCATTAGGGATAAATTAATATCATCATTTAATTGTTGTTTCCTGTTTTTACAGAGAAACATTTCGTTAATTTTATCACCACACATAATAATTGTTTTAAATATATACTTGTACACTTTTTTGTTATTGATTACTTAATTCATTTAGATTCAATTCCATTTAAATTATTAGCCTCCACTATTTCATAAAATATTATACGTAATTTATATATGACATATATCATGATGTAAACATTTTTTTTAAATAAATTCATATTATACCCAAGATGATCCGGCAAACATTGTTCTGTCATATATATAAAAAAAAAACATATATATATATATATATATATATATATATATATATATATATATATATATATATATATCATCATTTCAGCCGGAAGACGCCCACTGCTGGACAAAGGCCTCCCCCAAAGATCTCCACGATGATCGGTCCTGCGCTGCCCTCATCCAACCTATCCCGGCGATCTTGACCAGATCATCGGTCCATCTTGTGGGGGGCCTACCAACACTGCGTCTTCCGGTACGCGGTCGCCATTCGAGGACTTTTCTGCCCCAACGGCCATCAGTCCTTCGAGCTATGTGCCCAGCCCACTGCCACTTCAGTTTTGCAATCATCCGGGCTATGTCGGTTACTTTGGTTCTCCTGCGAATCTCCTCATTTCTGATTCGATCTCGCAGGGAAACTCCGAGCATAGCCCTCTCCATTGCTCTCTGAGCGACCATGAGCTTTCTCATAAGGCCCATAGTTAGCGACCACGTCTGCGTTCCGTATGTCATCACTGGCAACACACATTGGTTAAAAACCTTCGTCTTGAGACACTGCGGTATTTGGGACGAAAAGATTTTACGGAGCTTCCCGAACGCTGCCCATCCGAGTTGGATTCGACGAGTGACCTCTTTCGCGAAATTGGACCTGCCTAACTGGATCGTTTGACCCAAGTAGACGTATTCGTCAACAATTTCGAAAGTACAGTTCCCAACTGTTACGGGGGTAGGTGCGACATGGACATTAGACATGATCTTCGTCTTGTCCATGTTCATTTTGAGACCTACTCCTTGGGAAGCTGTATTGAGGCCATCAAGCATATGGCTTAAGTCTTCCATGGTTTCAGCCATGATTACGATATCATCTGCGAATCTAAGGTGAGTGATGTACTCACCGTTAATGTTGATGCCCAGTCCGTTCCAGTCCAGAAGCTTGAAGACATCTTCCAACGCAGCAGTGAACAGCATCGGCGATATGACATCGCCTTGTCTGACTCCCCGCTGCAGTCGGATAGGCTTCGAGTTCTGATCCTGGAGACGGACTGACATGGTGGCGTTTTCATACAAACACTTCAACGCTTTAATGTATCGATAATCAATGTGGCACCTCTGGAGAGACTGAAGCACCGCCCAGGTCTCGATCGAATCAAAGGCTTTCTCATAGTCCACGAACGCCAAGCATAGTGGCTGGTTATACTCCTCCGTCTTCTGTATAACCTGCCGCAGCGTATGTATGTGGTCTATGGTGCTAAAACCTTTTCGGAATCCGGCTTGTTCGGGAGGCTGGAAGTCGTCAAATCTGCGCGCGAGACGATTCGTGATGACCCTTGAAAACAGCTTGTAAACATGGCTCAGAAGTGATATCGGTCTAAAGTTCTTCAAAAGGGTTTTGTCGCCCTTTTTGAAGAACAGCACCACTATACTTCCGTGCCAGGCCTGCGGCGTTTTGCCATCGAGGATGACGGAATTAAATAGCTTCTGGAGGATTTTAAGCACAGGAGTACCACCAGCTCTCAGAAGCTCGGCTGTAATTCCATCATCACCCGGCGCCTTGTTGTTTTTAAGCTGTTTAAGGGCCACACTAATCTCGTACAGACTGACGTCGGGATATCTACGGTGTAGTGTCGGGTTAATTTGGCTCTTGGGTCTTTAGCCTTGTTGTTAACAGGTGCCCGTGTGGTCGTGTATAGCTGTCCGTAGAACTTCTCGACTTCCCTCAAAAGTTCGGGTTTAGACGAAACGACCCTGCCGTCGTCGGTCTTCAGCTTCGTCAGTTGGCTCTGCCCAATAGACAAGTCTCGTGCGAATACTTTAGAGCCCTTGTTACGCTCTATAGCCGCCTTTACACAGTCTGTGTTATGGCGGCGGATATCGCGAGTCAAGGACTTGGAGATCTGTCTATTTAGCTGCCTATACTGGGAAGCATCGTCCGGGGACTGAAGGGTCATTTGACGTCTCACATCCATCAATTTGAGAGTAGAATCTGAGATTTTTCCGGTTCTTTTTGAACGGCTGGCCTTGAAGAATTTAGACCCGGCCGTTTGAACAGCTTCCACGAACCTGTTATTATACTCGTCCACGTCAACGCAGTCACCGAGGCATTCGAAGCGGTTTTGCAATTCGAGTTGAAAGTTTACCGGGTTTTGGATCTGTATGGGTGCAGGTCGGAGCGTAGACTTCACCAGTCGAGACCTCTCCAATTTTGGATTGATATTCAATGTGCCTCTTACTAAGCGGTGATCACTCCCAGTTTTCACCGAATTGATCACAGAGACATCATTGAATATCTGTCTTTTGGTCGACATAATGAAGTCAATCTCATTTTTGGTGGCACCATCGGGACTAATCCAAGTCCATTTGCGTTGTTCTGGCTTCATGAAGAAGGAGTTCATCATATACAGGTCCTCCTTCTCCATGAAGTCGGCCAGCATCTGGCCTCGGGTGTTCCGATTTCCGAACCCAAATTGCCCCACTCTCAACTCATCGCCGCTACGTTTCCCCAATTTTGCGTTGAAGTCTCCCATGACAACGTTAAAGTGGGTTTTAGAAGTGTGGATGGCTGTTGAGATGTCCTCATACATGGCTTCCACCTCCTCGTCAGGATGTGTCGAAGTCGGAGCGTAAACCTGAATGACCTTCAACGAATACCGTTTGGTAATTTTGAGTATTAGGTACGCTACCCTAGTCGAAACACTCCCCACCTCAGTAACGTTGTTCACAAGAGACTTGTGAACGAGAAACCCGACACCACCTTGGGACAGTTGGTCGCCCTCCCGGAAGTAGAGCAGATTTCCGGAATTTAGGATTATTGAGTCCTCTCCCTGTCTTCGGACTTCAGATAACCCCACAACATCCCATCGCAGTCTGCTCAAAACTTCCTCCAGTTCCTCCAACTTCTCGTTGGTCCGCAGTGTCTTGACATTGTATGTTGCCAGGGCCAAAGGTCGTCGTTCTTGGTAGCGAATCCGAACCCGGGGATTCTTCGCACCCCCTGCCCCGTCGCTTATGTGGCTGCTACCGTGACCACCACGAACGGGGCCGCCGGGGACTAGGGGCCGGGGCCTGTGTGTATCTGTCATTTTAGGGGGGGGTTTTGCCATAATCGCCACGCTTGGCAGGCGGGTTGGCGATCGCAGTATTCGCAGTTGGTGATGCTCTCACGGAAAGATGCTGCTGCCCATCCTCCGTTCTTTCTATCCCTTACTCGTCTCTTACGACACCCACGGGAGGAGATGGGGTGGTGCTATTCTGGTGCGACACCACACACTACAACAGTGACAATAAAAGGTAGTAATTAATGGGCAACTACAACATAGTTTACAAAGTATTCCAATTTCACACAACTATTTTTAAACTCTACACATATATATGAGCGACACCAATAAAAAATTCCAATAAACTAAAATAAACGATAATGATCCATTATAATACATAATGACATGATAATGACAGTTTGATTTGTATTATCTTTATAAACACTATTATTAATGGAGTATGTTTTATAATAACTTATCTAAATTATAGTATAGTCTTGAAATGGGTTATATTTTCAGATTTCAAACGTTCAATCACACACATAATTATTAAAATAAGTAGTAAACGATGCGCTATTTTTTTATATATAGCATAAAGATAAGATCTGCTGATCTCCATTTATGAAAATCTTCTTCCTCCTGCCCTTATCCTACATTATATAGGGTCAGCACAACATGTTGCATGTTGCAATAGTTATGGCTTAGTTTTTACAACCGCCCGCTTGCCTGACGTTAAGCCCTTTTTGGGGAAAAAAAATCAGTCATCCTTTTTATTTAAATTATTTTCTGGTTTCACATTGAAAGTAGGAAACGAAATTTCGTTGTTAGTCATCTAACATATCCTCAAGCTACACTTTTATTGGTTTCTTCTTGAACAAACAACATCCGAGTGTTGTTTTGGATGTGCAGGGTGACACTTTTGCTGGGTCGCCGACTTTTACGGGGTCCGTGCACAATCACATTCGACAACTATGTCACGAGAGCTTCTAAATAGAAAATTCGCAGTGTCAAGCGTCTTCGATTGCTCTTAGTCCTGCATTTCATTGCGCTTGAATGCAGAAACAGGCAGCTTGCGCAGGTGCTTGCGCACAATCTTCTTATAATTTAGTGGTGGATCACAGCAATCTTCCTCTTAGAAAATTAGAGGCCTTGAAACACGCAGCTTTTTCACAATAATACATAACCTTCGGCAAAGGACATCGTGGCAAGCAGGGATAGCACATAGGTGGATCTTCATAGCACGTTTTTGTACAAGGGGCCACTAACATCATACATACTGCAAATTGTTCGCAGTCTTTAGGATAAAAGCACGTCATTTTTAATTAGATTTTACTTCTTATTCTTCTGTAAATTTTATATAATAATAAATAAATTTCCACTAGAATTTTGATAATTTTGACGGAATTTTTTTTTTTTTATATATATATATATATATATATATATATATATATATATATATATATATATATATATAAAATTAATAACGTTCACCTCTATTTCACCACCATCAAGTTTCATTTTCGCATCAAAAATTCCTCCTTTTCCAAGGTCTAATCTATATAATAATTTATTTTTTATTAGTTAATTTTTGCATGAAAGTGTCGTAGAATGAGTTGGAACTATTCGTATTTGCAAGTTTATGTGTATTTTAATATATTTACTCTCGTTCTTCTGTGATTTGGGACTGACGGAAGCACAGAAGAAATACTTCACTTTCTATAAGGAAATTAAGTTCTACCCACTCGGGACTCGTTTAGACTCGGCTGTAATTGGACTTAACTTGGCATTGTTTGATGCCAGTTTTGAAGCGTCCCACTAGACATACTGTTTGATTTATCCCTGTTTTAATTAGGCTCAACTTTGACTTTCGTACTCAGAGTTTAATGAACGTCATTTGAAATTTTTTTTAGTTGAGGGTACTTTGTTTTTTTAGGATACATACATTTCTGTCTAGATGAACTTTATCGAAATATTTTTACAAGCCTACAATTTACGAACGTCTAAAACATCATACAAATTTTTGTCTAGTTCTGAAATCGTATTCATAAAAATACAATATAAAGCCGCAAACATAGCATCTGACCCTGTCCTGTAATTGTTTTTCGGCTCAGATAAAACCCGTTATAAGAATAAATTGTAATTTTTCACAATTTTATTATATTTTGTATTTTTTTATGTAATTTGAACAATATACCAATAATCTCTGTGACGTAATGACAAATATTCGTCTACTTCTACTACTACAGCGGTAACGAGTTCCATTCTCGAACGAACATTGTTCTACCATGTATTTAAAAAAAATGTAGTTAGTGGACTGAATTTTCATTTGTTGTTGGTGATTTAATAGTATTAATACAGTTTCAACGCATTGCTCATAATATTGTAACAGGAGCTTTGTTTATTTATATTTTATTCATCCCTATTTCACCTCTTTCAAGTTTCATTTTCACGATAAAAAATAACTTAGGTCTTTCTCCAAGTTTCAATCTATCTCTACACCGAAATTTATTAAAATTGGTTCAGTGGTTCGGGCGTGAAAACGTGTCAGACAAACAGAGTCTAGTACCTATAACACAAGTGTTATGTTTTATGACTAAATGTGCGAATTCATCATCAGCCTCTTCATCAATCATGGTTCATGCTGTAAGCGCCCATGTCTCAACTGTCAAATGTAAAAATATTGTAACGATAAGATACTGCTTTTATTAAAAAATTCCAAATGTATCTTGGTCCCCTTATTTACAATAAAATAAATAAAGTTGTAGAAATATATTCACAAAATAAAAGTAACTGCAAAGTAATTGTGACAAAATAACTAAAAACCAAAACGTATGAGGACACTGAAAATCTTTTTAAAATAATGGTCTAAAAATGGAACCTAACAAATTAAATGTTAAAAATGCATGTGATGTGTACAAAGTATTAATTTACTCATTTTCTATTTATTCTTCAATATGCATATTTATTTTAAACTATTTAATTTATAACTATATAATAATAAAATTTGTTGCTGTTTCAATTTATATCTATTAGTAATTTACTTTTGTATAATATAATATGAATGGGGTATATATCATGTATATATAGGATATATCATATCAAATATTAAAGGAAATCTTTGTTTTAATGAGCACTTCAAAATTATAAAATGTTAATTGCACATAAAATTTTTATTTGCTTAAGTCCTCACTTTATGTAATCAAACCATATCGATCGTGTCTTACTCATTTAATTTTATATAAGAAGGTAGTTGTAAAAATTTATAATCTATTATAACAATAATGCTGAAGTCACTGGAAGGAACTAATACCTAGACAGGCCATGCCTAGTTTAGGTGTTAGTGCTAGAATAAGTTTATAATTATGTAAAAAGATGTGTCAATAAAGATTTTTTTTTTATTATTTTACATAATTGAGATCAGGTTTGAATTGAGGTTTTAAAATTTAACCGAAATTAATGTATTGTGCACACACAGCGACATTTCTGACATGTTTTTATAATAACTCATATAAGTTGTATGACGACGCAGAATTTCCAGTGGCTACTTATTTTAAGTTGTACTGTCGTGTGTGTTGGATTACCCGGGAAGATCATATTATACGATTGTCAAATAGTTCGTTATACTAAATAGATAGATTAAATAAATATATTGATAACTTTTTGTGCGTAAACTGTTTGCATATATCTAAAAATATTGCCAATTAAATATCATCATTATATTTATTGTCAAATAAAATATCAGGTAAGTAAAATATAACCCCTGTCAATAATTGCGTAAGTTTAAAAATCGTAATTTTTATTATTAGTTACATTTTATAACTATTTTTTTATTGCTGTAGGATAGCAGACAGGCTGATGGCCCACTTAGAATTTAGAAGTTATCGTCGCCTATGGGTGTTTGCAACGCCAGTGCCATCGCAAACACGCTGCTGTGCCATAAGGGTACAGGAACTTGGGTTACTAATGCCGGAACACAATACAAAGTTATGATGGCGGCATACTTAAGACCAAAGGTGGTCGCCATCCAGACGGATCCTTTCGCGGGCGATCTAAACGTTCATATAGATGAAGGATGTAGGGAATTTGAGCATGTTCAGTTCACGGTGGATTTGAGTACGGTAGCCGCAACGTGGAAGGGGAGGACATCCTCAATACGTGTGCAGCTGCCGACCTTGCCATCGTGAACACGTATTTCAAAAAGAGACCCAAGCATCTTATCACCTGCAAAGTGGCCAACTGCAAGGTCATATACGTACCCGGTGAGAGTTTCACTGCACAACATCGTCTTCTTGTCATGGACCTCTGCGCTAATCCTAAGGACAAGCACGCCGAGCGTTTTCAGCGCCGAATCAGGTGATGGCTGCTTGATGAAGTTACGTCCCAGGAGTTCACCTTTGCCGTCGGTAACAAGTGCGCCGCTGGTATGGGCGAACGATTTCAGGCTTACTGGGACAAGATTCAAGCGGCTATACTTGGGTCAGCGAAGGAGGTGCTTGGGGTGTCTAACGGTGGTCGCAAGTGTGACAAAGAGACATGGTGGTGTAACGACACAGTCCAGAGTGAAGAAAGCCCTCTTTAAAAAGTGGCAAAGCGCGCCACTAAGAGAGCTGTTGCCAGAGCTAGACGAGATCACTTATAACCACTTTACGATAAGTTGGAATCGTTTGAGGGGCAGAAGCTCATCTATAAATTGGCACGCTCCAGGGTCGAAGCGGCACAAGACATTTCCAAGTGCCGGTGTGTAAAAGATCCTGTGGGCAACCTGCTATGCGAGGACCTCGCGGTGAAGGAGAGATTGTGCTCGTATTTCCACGACTAGCGCCACTGGTAACGCTTGCGGAGGTCCAGAATTGTCTTCGCTGCATGAAAAATCGGAAAGCTGTTGGATCCGATGGAGTCCCCATCGAAACCTGGAAGGCGATGGGCTCTCGTTGTGTGTGCATCTTAACCCGCCTTGGAGGCTGAGTATCATTACTCCAGTCTTCAAAGGTAAGGGGTCGGTGCAGAAGTGTGGTAACTACCGCAGTATTAAGGTCACGCCTCTGCATTGCCTGTTTCTTGACTTGCAAAAGGCCTTTGACTGTATTCCTCGCGCTATAATCTGGGGGGCATTGCGATCCAAAAGCATTGCAGAGGTTTATTGACATCATCTGAGACATGTACAGCGATTCCGATTCCGTGGTCGGACTGCTGTTGGCCACACAAAATCCTTCACCATCACTTTCGAAGTACACTGGGGATCCTTTCTTAGTCAGTTTCTGTTCAGCGTGGTATTAGACGTACTGTCAGACAGCATCAAAAACTCACATGAGTCGCCCCTGTAGTTTCTCATGTATGCTGATGATATCGCGCTGGCAAATTCGGACAGGGGTAGGTTGGTGGGACGTATGAAGACGTGGAAGGACTTGCTTGAGAACAGCGGTCTGAAGCTCAATGTGGCGAAGACCGAGTACTTGACCTGCAACTCCACAGATACCACACCCGTGCGTATAGGCGGCGATACGGTTAAACGCACGGAACAGGTGAAATACCTGGGATCTGTAATTTCACGTGTCTGGTGACATTGATTGCGACGTTAAGGCTCGCATTGTTGCCGCGTGGGCCAATTGGCGCGAGGTGACTGGTGTCTTTGTCACCCCAAAATACCGGTTAAATTGAAGGGACAGGTCTATAAGACCATCATTAGGCCTGTCCTTTTATACGGATGTGAACGCTTCACGGCCACGGTGGCCGGTGCTGGAGCAACACAAGCAGGCACTGCGAGTCACGGAGATAAATATGCTGCGGTGTATGAGTGGAGTAACGCGGAAGAGCCGTGTTAGGAACTCTCGCATTCGCAGCAGCTTTCATGTCCGTGACATTGCGGATAAAATGCAGGAGTATCGCCTTTGCTGGTATGGCCACGTTTTACGGCGACCGACTACATACATGGGGAACAAATGTCTGGCCATGCCGCCTCCGCTGGGCCCCGGCAGGAGGGGTAGACCTAAAAAGTGCTGGCTTGACGTCGTAAGGCTTGATATGCGTGCCAATGGACTAACCGTGTCTTTATACATGCAGGGGCGGAGAAACTATACTGACCTCTGCGGCCGGGGTCGGCCTGTCGTAAAAGGTGACAAAACAACCCTAGCTACGTGGTAGGGCCCCAAGCCCGTCTGGATGGCGACCACCTTTGGTCTTAAGTATGTCGTCATAATAACCTTGTGTTGTTTTCCAGTATTAGTGACCCAAGTTCCTGTACCCTTATGGTACAACAGCGTGTTCGCGATGCCACTAACGTTACAAACACCCATAGGCGACGGTAACTGCTAAACTCTAAGCGGGCCGTCAGCCTATCTGCTGTCCTATAACTATAAAAAAAGACCACCAGAGATGCCAAAGATCATGCGAAGTGGAGAAGAAAGAGTCGGAAAGCGAACTCTGGGTGCCGAGGCGAGAGTTTGGACTGCAATTGGGATTCAATGCTAAGATGATGATGATAATAAATATGCGTTTAAATTACATATATACAAAATCTCAGTTAATTACTAATAATAGCCGTAAAAATTTTAGAGTTACATGTATTTTTTTCCAATCAATCATTTGATTAATTCAACTCATAATACCGTAAAATCGATTATAAGTCATATTTCTTTGTTAATCTAACATAAGTCATTATGCACAAATATAAAAATGGGCAAACAGAAAGGATATTTGGTGTATAGGTTTTTTATTGTGGTGTACTTGGGTACGTCAGATTGCTTTAATATCTGTAACCATTACATACTTTTTTTTCCCCACTAATAGACAGATTTCTATCATAAATAATATTAGTTGCAACATAAGCTTTTATTTTGGAGCCTAAGATCCGTTGACAAGTATAAAAAATGTTACTACTGCGCATCGCTTCGCTCAGTGATCAGTTTTGACTGTTCGCATAAAAAGTAGATAGTTTTGATTAAATTATAGTTTTGTAATCAAAAGGTACTATTACACTGACATAAAACATATTAGTTTGTGGCAGATTTTTTAGTACAGAAAAAAATTATATATCAATAGCAACTGGCTATTATTATTATTACTTAATCATATTGATAGAAAAAATCTTTTATAAAAAATTAATCTTTCGAGTAAACAAGTATAGTAGTATGGCTAGTAAAAAGCATATCCTGTAATAGAGAACCATTTGAGTGGTTTCAGTGGGTATGCAGCAGGTATGTAGCAACGACGTTCATCTCCTTGTTACCTGTGGGGCAAACGGGCCTATTGCACGGAAATTCCACATTGCCCCAAACCCCTAAGTGGTAGAGTATGCATCAAGCATTTCTGCACCAGAGAACGAGAAAAAATATCTCAATGAATAAACGCTAAGGTCTAAGAGTTATGTTTCCTTTCTTTCACAAGGCATGCTACTAGCAACTAGAATTTCTTTTTTCAAAATTTTAGGTGCAGCTGTTGCGCAGGATTTGGCTACTGGACAAGAAAATAAAGTTTCGTTATGCAAGAACGAAACCATACAGAACATGTGCCGGAACAAGTGCGGTGAATTGCACGCATGTTTGATGGGAAATTGTTTTTGCCTTCAGCCAGCTTTCGACAAATCAAATGGTAACTTTTTCATCATATTATTTAATACACGGTTTTTTTTATAATTTGGCATGTTAGCAGTAAATTTTAATTGAAATGTAAGCGCCAAAAAAGTGGCTGTGTTACATTTATTTACACACATATTGTCAATAAAACTTTCCTACTAGAAAACTCTATACTTATAATACACATGTAAAGTTTTGTTAGTTTACCACATATGAATGGCTGAATAGAATTGATTTTGGCACAAAGATCTCAATCTGGAATTTAAAAAAAGAACTAAGATTTTCACAAGAAAAATGTACTAGTAGAGCGAGAGTAACAGATAATAGTAACAACATATTTGTGTAAATTTAGAACATAAACAAATCATAATAATTTGTGTAATATACATGTTTTCTTAAATACTTAAATACTCTATGTAACCACAGTAGTTTTTTTATATTTTAGCTCTTAGAAATAGATATAAAGATTAATTATTTTCCTCCGTGCATGGGTAGAGTAAGAATACTGACCTCTGCGGCCGGGGTCGGTCTGTCGTAAAAGGCGACAAAACCACCCTAGCTACGTCGTAGGGCTCCGAGCCCGTCTGGATGGTGACCACATTTAATCTACAAGTATGCCGCCATAATTACCTTGTGTTGTGTTCCGGCATTAGTGATCCAGGTTCCTGTATTCCTATAGGGCAGCAGCATGTTCGCGCTTATGGGTACCCGTAGCGTCGCAAACGTCTATAGGCGATAGGCATCGGCCGGTCTACTGTTCGTCAGCAATAAAAAATCAGCGCGTTTAGTTTACATAAGAAGAATTGTGTAGAAGGATTATCAGGGTGACGGCGTCATTTAAGACACTTTACAACCACACGAAATAATATATTCTCTTTAATACACGTTAGGGCGAGTAGAATACGAATGAATCCGAAAATATGCTAACCGCTGGTATTTATACCATCTTGACCTATTTTAATACACACTTAATAAAATAACATTATAGGTTTTGTGCGCCGGAAGCTGTCAAGCGGAAGGCGCCAATAAAATATTATAATTAAAAAGAAATATGAATCAACTATTTACTTGATTATAAAATTACTAATTATATTATAAAACAATAAGTATTATTGTTAACAATAAGTTAAGAATAATATTGCCTAATCATTGGAATGTACCTGAACAATTTCGTAAATAATGGCTCACATTTTATGTGAGGTCGGAAGTGATACTCAATAACAATTGATAGTTTGAAGTATATATAGTGAAATTATAAAGTTAACAAAACTATGCCGTAAGCCATATAATTTTTTTTAGTTCAGGAAACCAGTCAATCAGCAGAATCACAAGAAATTAGATTACTACGTGAGTAAATTATATACATTTTAATCATATTTTAAGGTATTAATAAGGATATTCCTATTTATGAACTAACATCTTTATCTAAAATATTAGCCGATCACGCCCGCTCTGCTGGGCGATTTACAAGCAAAATTAAATCGAAAAAAATGAGAAAGAGTAATATCTTCGAAACAATTTTTTTAATAAAAATTGTCCTATGTTACTTCTAATACCTCCAAGAATACGTGTACAAAGTTTCGTGATGATCGGTTAAGTAGTTTTCATGTGAAAGCGTAACAAATAAACTTACTTTCACATTTATAATATTAAGTAAGATTTACAAAAAAAAAATGTATTTTAATATATTACTGTATTTTAATTCTTATCATTGTAATTGTAATGTTATTGTTATGTTAAATTGGATTAATGTAATCTGACATTAAATAAATAATGATAAAATGACCATTTGGGTAAATAATTTTATAGTCAGAATCATTTAGTCAAATTGTATTTCTTATTTGAATATGTTTTGATCTTTATACTAATTTGTATTTGAGATTTCTGCATTATTCTATTGTATATATTCTAGTGACGGGTATACTATCCATTCGCTCTACGAGGAAAAGGACACACGCTTAGTAGAACACCACAGCAAGGACACTATGGTCTATTGTTATAAATTATTAAACTTAACTACTCACACTTCAATATTTATTTTTCAGCGAATGATGCAGATATAAGCGAAGATGAAGATTATAGCAAGCCGTTGCTACGCCATCACATAGCACATTTTTGCTCGGACCTGGAAAAAGCAAGGCAATGTATTAAGAACTGCTTGAGGCATGGCAAACCAGCGTTTTGCGGCAAAGACCACACTTGCTATTGTGGCCATAATTACGGAAATTCTATCAATGATGAAAAACTAGATACGGCAAATATGTATGTTCAGTTCAAAGATTTGTATGCAAAATATTTAGGTACTGAGTGATTGAAATTTATTTGTAAATTTTAAAGTGAATATTGAATTAAAAAATTATGTTTTATATTTAAATTTTCTTTCCAACGCTCAGAGCCATGTGGAACTTTGAAGGTGGCTTAACCTGCTAACTATTCAACGAGATTCTATTGCAAGATTTTTAATTACTGTGTTGGCAGGTTAAACAGCTGTTACTTCTGTTAATGTAACTGGCAAAATAATGAGTTAATATTTCTGTTATTGTACAGAAGGAAAATAAATGAAATTGTGGTCTTCCTATTGTGTTACTATGGTTGCTTCACTTTCTCGGTAACATTCACGTTTCTGTCCCGCCGATGTGTTTTTTTTTATAGATGGAGATCAGCAGACAGGCAAACAGTCCACCTGATAGTAGGTAGTTACCGTCACCTCTAGAAGTTTGCAATACCAGAGGCATTACTTTACTTCTGAGTAAACACATTTTTTTTATTGTTGTAGGGCAGCAGACAGACTGACAGCCCACTTAGAATTTAGCAGTTACCGTCGCCTATGGGTGTTTGCAACACCAGTGGCATTGCGGACACGCTACTGTCCCATAAGGGTACAGGAACTTGGGGCATTAATGCCGGAACACAACAAAGTTATTATGGCGGCATACTTAAGACCAAAGGTGGCCGCCATCCGGACAGACTCGGAGCTCTAACACGTAGCTAGTAGGGTGGGTTGTTTTGTTGCCTTTTACGACAGGCCAATCCCGGCCGCAGAAGCTTGCTTTTTGTCACGTTATAATATAGAAATGGAGCAAAAAATCTGCTGTCGTACATAAAAAAAAAACTGCGTGAGGACGGCCTTGTTCCGATTGCACTTGCGTTTAAATTGTTTCCAGGTCTTATTTCCGTCATCGAAGTTTGTTGTTTGGCTACTCTTTAGCAGCCATTTTCACTGTGTAAGTGTTATATTTTAGTATTGAATAAAAATTCTGAAAGTATATTATACAGGTGACTTTGACAAAACCGTCCAAATTTTTTTACGCACTAAACATCATTTAAGGAACCAATTTTTGCCAAAAAAAATTGTATGTCAAATTTTCACCATAAAATATTTCATTCCAACGAAAATATGGTCACTAATTCAATCGTACAAAATAGTCATATGGTGCAAATTTCGTACGTTAACCTGTTATTACCTGTCTCTGTCACTCCCGCGTAAATATCGTAAGTGAGTAGTGCGTATTCGCTCGCACAGATGCAATGACCGCCGTTCTCGGCCTCGTACTAGGTCATTGAACCAGTTTTTTGCGGTACCGATGGAGAGGTCATTGACACTTGCGCGTCGTAGTATGAATTGCGAGTTCTTTGGATGACTTTGTGATGCTGATTACTCAACATTTTTGTACTATGTGATACTAAACTAAAATACATGTTTCTCATAACTTTTACTAAAGATTCTTCTGTATGAATTTGGACGGTTTTGTCAAAGTCATCCTGTATAAGTATTTTGACCTCATATTCATCGAAATATACTTGATTAGTTTTTTTATCACATTTATATATTCTTCAATAAATATTTTGTTTCAATATAATTAATAAAATCAATGAGAGTGATGACTCGTTAAAATTGTTAGAAACTATAATACATAACAAAGTTTTAACGTGAGCGGGACAATTAAATTGTTAGATTCTGGTTAGTTCGTAAGGTTTCATCTTAAGTCGTTTATGAAGTTTTACCGAACTTTCTGGAAGTTATAATAGCCGAGTTTACGTGTTAATATTTTAGAACAAAAAGATTAGAGCTACAAAAAGCTAGTTAAGTGGGAACGTACTCAGTAACATCAACTAAGAGCATAATTTATAAATGAGTTAAGTGTCTCAGAACATTTTTGGACTACCTATCGCCTCTCAGCGTATTTTCAATGTTTTTTAATCTGGGTTGACGGGATTCACCTATGCTGATTTTTAGTCGCACTTTATAACAAAACATAATTGGCTTTGTTTAATTTTAATATGCGATTTTGTTATGCGTATTTATTAATTTCATATTTGTGCTAAAGGTTATTAGGTTAGACCTAAGAGTTACCAGCTTATGCAGGAAATAGTTTTGATTCCTATCTCAACCGTAGAAATTTGTTTATAATATGTATTTATTTGCAAAAGTAAATTATATATGTATAGAAAATTATACCTATATATGTAGCAGCACCACGATCTGCTCTTCACTCTCACAAGCAAGCGAGACAAATGCGGCGAGCGTAGAAAACCGCAACGTTTTATATTTACGTTGTGCGACACGATACGCAGATATCTTCCGTTTCACTCACACATTTATATCGTTTTAACTTAGCATCTTTTATCATATATCGTTGTAACATAGCAGCTATTCACACACTATATTTGTAAATATATACAGTGCATTTTATTAATAAATTATGGAATCCTGGAACAGTGTCTTATTACAAACTCCTCAGAAGACCTCCGAAGAAGAACTCTGCCTCGACAATAAATCTATTGGAGGCCAGGAACCCCTGCACCTCCAAAGTGGTGACCCCGACGTGATCAACCAGCCGTCCACCGACGTGACCTACCAGCCGTCCACCGACGTGATCAACGTGCTCAAGATACCCACATCCAAAGTGGAGACCTTGCACACCTTCTGAAGAAGAGTCCCTGCTCGTCGAAGGAACGTCAACCGACTGCCACCTCCGAGCTACACTACTCTTCCCAGGAGCCACATGCAGGCAGAAACCTCTGCCCAACGCCAACCGGCATTCGTACTGTAAGGCAGCAACGCTGAAATTCTGCACGACTGGAGAGCAGTTTAAGCCCAGCCGCCATGCAAAATCACACCAGCAACGCACATGTTCCGGAGGCCCGGATTACATCACTAAGCGTCCTCCTGGCAAAAATCACACAGCTCAGCAACACTTTGGCCGAACTCAAAGCTAACCAGCATGCACAGAGGCCAATTCAACGTCGCACAAATGCACATCGCCCCAGCAATCGCAGCACCAGGCGACACAGTGAACCAACGCGACCACCTACACAAGAGCTAGCCAGCACGCAAGACGCCCATACTACTTCACACCGCCTGTTTGTTTACGATCGCAATTCAAGGCTATCCTTCCTTATCGACACCGGCGCGAACGTATCGGTATTGCCGCGGCGCGGCGTCATCAAAGGGAAACCGACCCCTTTTTCATTATACGCCGCAAACAACACACGCATTCCTACGTATGGCGAGAAGACGCTAGAACTAGACCTCAAACTACGACGACCTTACCGGTGGAAATTCATCATAGCAGCAGTCAGCAAGCCCATCATCGGAGCCGATTTCTTACGACACCATAAGCTGCTCGTCGACGTCGCAGGCCGAACTCTTATCGATAAGGTGACAAACCTATCGGTAAGGGCACCTCTCGTCCCTGCAACAGAGCCTACAGTGCGCAGCATAGACGTCACGCAACAGTATCACCGAATACTCGCAGATTTCCCCGACATCACACGGCCGTCAAGCTTTAAAGAGATACCAAAACACAACGTCGAGCACCATATCGAAACCACTGGTCCACCACTTCACTGCCGCACACGTCCACTCGCACCACACCGGTACATGGCAGTGAAGAAAGAATTTGAAAGCATGATGCAGCAAGGCCTATGTCGTCCTAGCAAGAGTCCATGGTCGAGCCCACTACACGTAGTACCGAAGAAAAATGGGGACCTACGTGTATGCGGAGACTACAGACGACTCAACGCGGTCACCATCGACGATCGCTACCCGGTACCACGGCTTAAAGACTTCACTTACATGCTACACGGGAAGACCATCTTCAGCACACTTGACCTCAACAGAGCATACAACCAGCTGCCGGTCAAGGAAGAAGACATCCAGAAAACTGCACTGACCACACCTTTCGGTCTCTTCGAATTCCCACGCATGGTACCCGGACTCAAAAATGCAGGCCAAACATTTCAACGATTCATACATCAAGTACTCCAAGGCCTAGATTTCGCATTCCCATTCATTGACGACGTCATCATCGCATCAGAAAACGAAACCCAACACGAGGAACATTTAAGAACCGTACTACAAAGACTCGACAACTACGGTATAACTATTAATCCTTCAAAATGTATTCTCGGCAAATCTCACCTCACATTCCTTGGTTACGACGTGTCAAGCGATGGCATCAAACCACCACAAGAAAAGGTCGACGCCATTACCAATTACACAAAGCCGACAACAGTCGAAGAACTTCGCCGATTTCTCGGGATAATTAACTTCTACCGTGACAGCATCCCGAAAGCCGCCGAACTACAAGCTCCACTAAACGCCTATCTGCACAACGCCAAGAAACGCGACAAGACCAAGGTCGACTGGACACCAGAAGCCAACGAAGCATTTTCCGCTTGTAAGGCCAGCATACAAACAGCAGCCTTACTTGCGCACCCATCTCCGTCCATGTCGCAACCCATGACGCTCATGTGTGACGCATCAAACACATGCGCCGGCGCAGTACTACAACAGCATACCAACGGCAAATGGACACCCCTCGGCTACTTCTCTAAGAAGTTCAGCGACACGCAGCAACGCTACAGCACATTCGACCGAGAACTACTCGCAATCTACATGGCTGTAAAACATTTTCGAAAACTATTCGAAGGTCGACCACTCATCATCTACACGGATCACAAGCCATTGACGTACGCTATCAACAAGCCACCGTCAGACAGCGAAACTCAAAGACGCGCACGCCAACTACTTTTCATCAGCGAATTCACCACAGATATTCGCCACATAAGCGGGAAGGACAATCCAGTTGCCGACGCACTATCTCGCATCGAAACTATCGATGTACCAACGGTGTTAAACTATGACGAACTTGCCACAGCGCAAGAGGACGATCCACACTTACAACAATTCTACAACAGTTATTCACCAAATATAAAAATGAAGAAAGCAAGGATTCCCGGCTGCAACAAAGCCATACACTTCGAAGCTTCAACTGCAACTATGCGTCCATATTTACCCGAAGGATATCGCCGCAAAGTTTTCGACTCCATCCACAACATCAGCCACCCTGGGATAAGGAGCACAAGGAAAACGATACAAAAACAATATTTCTGGCCGTCCATGAATGCCGACGTAGGCACCTGGGCAAAAACATGCATACAATGCCAGCGCGCTAAAACACAGCGCCACACGCACAGCGAACCAGCAACGTTCCCGCCAACCGAGCGATTTGAACACGTGCACATCGATATAGTAGGACCTCTACCAACTACAGTTCACGGACACCGGTACCTGCTCACTATGATCGATCGCACAACACGCTGGCCCGAAGCTATCCCACTAACCGACATAACCTCGGAACAAGTCGCCAAGGCTGTTTACGAGCACTGGATATGCCGCTTCGGATGCCCCACTACAATCACAACGGACCAAGGACGCCAATTTGAAAGTCAGCTGTTCCACGACTTAACCAAGTCACTCGGAATCAATAAGACACGAACAACAGCATATCATCCACAAAGCAACGGGATAGTCGAACGATTTCACCGAACACTAAAAACTGCTTTGACCGCTCGCTTACAACAAGGCACCAAATGGATCGACGAGCTACCGACCGTCCTACTAGGGCTACGCAATGCAGTGCGCGAAGACACCAACACAAGTGCCGCGCAACTCACTTTCGGACAAGCTCTACGTTTACCCGGTCATTTCATCGTGCCGAAAAAGCCTGAAAATATACCGGTAAACGAAAACTACGTCCAGAAACTTCAAGAAACCATTCACAATCTAACACCGACAGCAATAACTAGCCACAACAGTGAGCGACAGACATTTATACATCCTGATCTGGCAACGTGTAAGAACGTCCTCATCCGAGTCGACGCAATCAGAAAGCCACTCCAACCAGCATACGAAGGTCCATACCCGGTTTTGAAACGAAGCGACAAGTTCTTCAAGGTCAAACTTCCCACAAGGGAAGCAACCATTTCAATTGACCGTCTGAAGCCCGCTTTCGTTCTACAGTCGAATCAACAGACCACCCCTGTTGCACAACGTAACAGCGAGACGACCAGCCCTGTTTTACCAAACATCACGCCATTCAAAAACTTGAACAGGACAACTTGTGAAGACCACCATACACGTAGCGGACGAAGAGTGAAGCCACCGGTACGCTTCGCTTGAGGGGGAGCCCTGTAGCAGCACCACGATCTGCTCTTCACTCTCACAAGCAAGCGAGACAAATGCGGCGAGCGTAGAAAACCGCAACGTTTTATATTTACGTTGTGCGACACGATACGCAGATATCTTCCGTTTCACTCACACATTTATATCGTTTTAACTTAGCATCTTTTATCATATATCGTTGTAACATAGCAGCTATTCACACACTATATTTGTAAATATATACAGTGCATTTTATTAATAAATTATGGAATCCTGGAACAGTGTCTTATTACAAACTCCTCAGAAGACCTCCGAAGAAGAACTCTGCCTCGACAATAAATCTATTGGAGGCCAGGAACCCCTGCACCTCCAAATATATATAATGTATGTATGTAACATTTTAGAAAAATACAAGTTCGAATTTTTAAGTACAAATTGGATATTTCATACTTTAACTTAACAAAAGTCGCACGGCGCCCGGTCAGGACTATATGGCGGATGAGGATAACTCATTATCTCGACACCTGCTAGAGTTAAATATTCAATTATTCGTTTTGTGGAGTGAGCTGAAGCCTTGTCGTGATAAAGAAGGATCTGTTTCGAGAGCGCTGCTGTTGAACGTTTTTCAAGATAACAGGCAACTGTCCTTTCATCTTCCAACACAATTGTCGCGAAATCACCTTTCCGACAAAAGAACGAAGCAATCATAATTTTTCCTTGATTACTTCCTTTTTTAACCTTAATTGACCAATTCTCAAAAAAAAAAAATACTCATTTCACATATTGTCTTTTGGTTTCGAGCTTGTGGCTATATAGCTTTCTTCACATGTGATGATGTCAAATATAGCATTCGAGTTACCACCTCTGTTGAACTTTTATAACTTATTGCGACATATCATCAGTCAAAGTATGGAGAATCCATTTGGTGCCAAGCTTCCGGAGGCCTAAATGTTCGTGTAATATTTCTTGTACTTATTCATACCAAAAACGCCTAAACTTGCTCGCATCTGGTAGACCACTTTTATCTTTCTCTATCATGCGTCACATAATACCGATGCTATCTTCAGATATCGCTTTTGAAGGACGTTTCTCACGCAGACCATCACTAAAATTGCTACGCCCACCCTTAAACTCTATAAATCAATTGTAAACAATGGCGCGATTTGGGGCTTCATAATTAAATGCCAATCGAAGTTTATCATAGATTTGTTGTTGATTAAGACCACAACGAAAATATTAATCAATTATGGACCCCGCAGTTTTCTTCCTTTAAATTTTGAGGTGTAACAAAACTTTTGGTATTACCGCCAATTCCCAAAAATAATTGACACATGAATAAAGTACCATATATCACATACATAAGGTAACAAAAGAGTTCAATGAGCAAAATTTAAAAAAAAATTCACCGCCAATGTTTCTAACTGGCCGGTTCTAAAAGCTTTAAGTGCCACCTAGTTGGTAGTAGCTTCCAGAACAGTTTTGGTGATAGTTTATTGTTACATATTATCATCAAAGCTGTTGCTCCGTTGTTAGCTCCGATGTCCAATATGAAATAGATTTCCTGGTTATGGATACTTTTTCCACTGACATGATTGATTTTTCATATGTAATGTGACACATCCAGTCTGACACCCTAAGCTTGAAACAAACCTTGCAGAGCCTCATGTGATGTTAACTAGGGCAAACTATTTGATAGGTGAGGGCAACTTGAGTTCCATATGTCTGATGATGAAGATTTAATCGCTCACACCCAATTTTATATTATTGTGGGGCGATACATTTAAAAAAATATCCGTGTAGGGGCGGAGAAAGAATACTAACCTTTGCGGCAGGGATGGGCCTGTCGTAAAAGGTGACAAAACAACCCACCCTGGCTACGTGGTAGGCCCGTTTGGATGGCGACCATCTTTGATCATACTTAAGAAAGTATGCTGCCTAGTAACCTTGTGTTGTATTCCGGCATTAGTGACCCAGGTTCCTGTACCCTTATGGGACTGCAGCGTATTCGCGATACCACTGGCGTTGCAAACGTCCATAGGCGACGGTAACTGCTAAATTCTAAGTGAGCTGTCAGCCTGTCTGCTATCCTACAGCAATAAAAAAAGTTTAGTAACTGGTTAATTTATAAAATTAAAAAATTAAAGTAAATCTATTTAAATACAATGCAAATTTTTATATAATTAACAAACATCAACTAACTTAAGGACGCGCGTTCCTTTAAATCTGAATTTGAATAATTTCTTTTAAAATCAAGTTGGCTATGATAATTTGTATCAAATATCATAATCATAATATGAAGTAAGGAGTTTTTATGAAACAAAACTTTTTCCAGTCAACCACTCTAAACATAATTTTATAGAGCATATGGGCAAACGACACACTTGATAAGAAGTGGTGACCTATAGTCGTTTAATACACCAGCGGTATTGCCGGCGTTACTAGAGACTTGAAGAAATATCACTGTTTATGTGAAACCCCATGTTGTACTGTGATGAGAAAACCTCATCAGGAAGCTCATTTCAAATCTAAAGAGCAACATAAATGTACAAGAACCGTTTTGTTCAAGAGGGGAGAGTTTTAGAAACGAATATTTAACAAATAAGGATTATAGCTATAATAAATAAATAAATATATTCTGACAATTCTATCTAGGCCCAAACTAAATACTTGTTTTATGGGTACTAGACAACTGATTTACTTATATACTTTTAGTTGTTGTAAATAAATACATATTATACATAAACACCCAGACTTGAAACGGGAATCGAACCCGTGACCTCCGCAATCGTACCGAAGTGCATTATCCCTTACGCCACAGAGGTAGTCGTATTATTTATAGTTTATTCATACGTATACATACAATATACAAATAGTTGTATATACACAGATATTTGGGGAAGTGGTCGGGGTCCGGGCCGCGTCTACTCTGATTTATATGCCGCTAACAGAACCACAGCCCAACTGAATTTTAATTACATACAACCCCTTTTGAAGAGTTTTTGTCTGGATATAAATTTTGTCTTTAAGTGGTACGAAAGATAAAAGACAAAATTGTTATTTTTTAATGAAAGGCAAATAACAATCAGAAAATTCTGCTTCTTCTCAAAACATGTCTTTGAATACACTTTCAACAATGTAATATTATTGATGACATCTCCTCCTCCTGTTGTTCTTGCAAAAGTAAAAATACAAGCGTCAATACTGACACAGACTGTTAACTACTATCAAAAATCGATTTTATTTTTGACTAGCTGACCCGGCAAACGTTGTTCTGCCATATAAATAATAAAATGTCAAAAAATTAAAAAAAATTTTTTGGGGGTGGGTCACCCCTAACATTTAGGGGGATGAAAAATAGATGTTGGCCGATTCTCATAGATACCGGATAAGCACAAAAAATCACTAACTCAATTTAGTTATCTGCCTACCCCCTAAGAACGATGGCGTGATTATTTATAGCCTATGACCATTTCTAGGTTATCATCTATCACCATACCAAATTTCATCAAAATCCGTTCAGCCGTTTAGGCGTGAAAGAGGAACAGACAGACAGACAGACAGAGTTACTTTCGCATTTATAATATTAGTATGGATATTGTATTACAAATTAACTTTACTATTATTTAAATATACTGATGAAAGTTTTGGTTGCAATCATGAATAGTAACTTATGATGGTTAAAATTTTATTAATTTAAAAATCACGTAAGAGGCGATAGGAAGCCAACGGTGTTTACACTTCTTCTAAGTCACCGACCACAATGGAAAGTACCATTAAATTTATTTTTGCGGTTAAAGGTGAGAAGATAGACAACATTTTAAAAGAAATTTAAGAAGGTCCAATTATGAATATACTTCTAGAATCTTTTTAGGAATTTTATATGCAGCTTTTAAATTTTAAACAAAATAATTTTAAGCTCTTCCAGAAACGCTTATCTATGTACACGAACTTCAAACGTGTTAGGCGGGATATTTATTGATTGTAGGACCAGAACCTTGTATAATGTTTTATACGCGTTTATTTCTTTATTTAAATAATTCATAAAGGGCGGTTAGGGGCAACCGTTTTTGTTCGTTGGGATATTTATATTTTCGTAATGTGTAATTTACTTAAAAATAAATGGTGGCTCCAGAGTTTGTTCGGATTTTTCATATATATATACCTAGTCAGGTCATAAGTATTGTCACACAGTAAAAACTTTTCTTTTAGAATGCTGGCCACAAAAAAGTTTATTGAATTAGAATTTTGAATTGTTCATGAAAATAAAAATGTATAACTTTTAGAATTATACTCATTTTTAAATATGGAGTGGACGCTTAAAGAAGACCGTGTTGCAGTTATTGCGTTGTATCGTTGCGGTTACGCGCCAATTCAAATTTTTAACATACTGAAAAATTTGAATATTACCAAAAGATTCATTTATCGTACCATCAAACGATACAATGAAGACTCTAGTGTAGATGACAGGTCAAGAAGTGGTCGCCCTCGGTCTGTTAGGACTCCAGCAGTGATAAAAGCTGTGAAGGCACGAATTCAAAGAAATCCCAAACGTAAGCAGAAACTGTTGGCCCTTCAGATGGGGTTAAGCAGAACCACGGTGAAAAGGGTGTTAAATGAAGACTTAGGGCTTCGGGCATATCGAAGAAAAACAGGACATCGTTTGAATGCTCGTCTAATGGACCTGAGACTGAAGAGATGCCGCGCTTTGTTGAAGCGGTACGCGGAAAAAAATATCGGGAAATTCTTTTTTCGGATGAAAAAATGTTTACCGTAGAAGAGAGCTACAACAAACAAAATGATAAGGTGTACGCACACAGTAGTGAAGAAGCGAGCAACCGTATTCCGCGTGTCCAACGAGGTCATTTTCCATCCTCGCTCATGGTATGGTTGGGAGTTTCTTATTGGGGCTTAACAGAGGTACATTTTTGTGAGAAAGGTGTAAAAACGAATGCTGTTGTGTATCAAAATACAGTCCTGACGAACCTTGTGGAACCTGTTTCTCATAACATGTTCAATAACAGGCACTGGGTATTCCAACAAGATTCGGCGCCAGCTCATAGAGCGAAGAGCACACAAGACTGGCTGGCGGCGCGTGAAATCGACTTCATCCGGCACGAAGACTGGCCCTCCTCCAGTCCAGATTTGAATCCGTTAGATTACAAGATATGGCAACACTTGGAGGAAAAGGCGTGCTCAAAGCCTCATCCCAATTTAGAGTCACTCAAGACATCCTTGATTAAGGCAGCCGCCGATATTGACATGGATCTCGTTCGTGCTGCGATAGACGACTGGCCGCGCAGATTGAAGGCCTGTATTCAAAATCACGGAGGTCATTTTGAATAAACTTTAATGTCATAAGAATCTATGTTTTGTTAAGTTCATTTTGGTATATGAATGGTTACATAATTAATAAACTTGTTACAATTATTTTACATTAAACATGTGACAGAATTTATGACCTGACTAGGTATATATATATATATATATATATATATATATATATATATATATATATATATATATATATATATATATATATATATATATATATATATATATATATATATATATTCGTGTATGTATAATAATATAAATTGTTCGCACCTTGCATAAAGGTTAGTTGAAATCTCGCCTCCTGATTTTTGTTATCTACCCTCACTTTTGGTGAGGTGAATGGTAAGTAAGTGTGGACGAGAGTAGTATCGCGTGAGTCTCTGAACGCGCGGGACGGTCAACGTTTGATCTCCCTGAAGACCGCTCCCTGCACCGTGCGCAACATTGTTATTTATACTGCTCATATTAATAACTGATATTATAAATGCGAAGGAGTGACTATTGTTTACCCTTCTCCTGATGAAAAACCTTGCATCAGAGCAACGTACTTCCAACGATTAGTTTGACTTATGACCTTATTATGACTCTTTTAAGATAATTACAGAAATTTTAAAATAACTGTACCTAAAACTGACCGTAAATATTTTCCGAGAAACTCACATATAACTGGCAGTAAATATTACTCATATTAGCATTTACACTGTTCACACTACTCGAGTGGCTATTGTTTCTCTAAACATGTAGTAAGTTCTATTTGCTATTATTAAAGCTCTTATCTCTCAGAAATAAGGTAGATATTTGTTCAATTCAACTAAACGATTGTAAAATGCACTAGGCTTGGAACCAAGTTGATTTGATTATATATTCTGTTACCATTTTGGCAATCCATTGTACTTTCATTGTTGAACGTGTGTCTGCTTTGTTTATCTTCATCTTAAGTTTAAGGGTTCGATAGTTTTGTTTATGGAACACAGAATTTCTGAAAGTTTTGAAGTTTCTTCTTATGTTTTAGCATATTATACATCAAATATTAAAAGCACATCAAATAATTTTGTGAAATCAAAATCATCAAATCTTAATATTAAAAGGTTGCCTGAAATAAATTGCTTTTAGCGATATAGCCGTCATTTGTATAATGCTTGCTTATTGTTTTTCTTCTATGTTGTATTTATTTTGTATATTTATATATATGTTTATATAAGTCAAACATAAAAAATTACATAAATAAAACAATAACGATTTTAGTAAAACTTACGAGTCTAAAAAATATAATATTTAGTTAGCAGTGTAAATAACTACATTGTTATTTACACTAATCACAAATCCTAACTAATATTATAAATGAGAAAGTGAGTTTGTTTGTTTGTTATGCTCTCACGCCTAAACCGCTGAACCAATTTTGATGAATTTTGGTATAGTCATAGATTGGATCTTGAGAAAGGATATAGATAGATAGATAGATAATTCTTTATTGTTCACCACACAATTTTACAGAAAAAAAGACATAAAAAGAAGTATATAGGCTACTTTTTTAAATCCATATGGGAGAATAACGTTTGCCGGGTCAAACGGTACGAAATCAATAATTTCTATTTATTCTTCTACAAGTTAAAAGAAATAAATCATCATTTCCTCGATTTACATTTTTGAAACTTTTTTGTATAAAATGGGGCCTTTTTTCAAAGAGTTATAAACTACAACATCAAACTGTGAACATCAGTTTTCATGATGCTAAATACATGGGGAGTTTTTTTTCAGTTTTATAATATCTGGAAGTCAAATTATAGTCAGTCCTATAAAAACCTTTAGGTTTTAATTTGGTAACATCCATTTGATACTCAGGATTTTCATTGGCACTGATTTAAACCGCTGATTATGCCTATGAGGATACTAAAACCATACTTCATACTCCGATGTTTAAGTTACGGATAAAAATGGTCTAAAACGCTTGTGAAAAGATGAAATTGCCAATTAGCTGGTTATACATACATAATAAAATAAAAAACAACGTAAATTTTCCAAAATTATTTTAACAAATAAAGCTACAAAGCGCTCGACTGGGAGTAGAATTATTTATTTTTAATACTACTAACTCACAGTGAAACAAATATTTAATCCAAATAAGCAAATGTAACAAAGTATAATATTTAAACAAAATTAATATTCCAGCAATTCCAGGTGTACCTGAAGAGTCAATTAGCAAAATAAAACATAATTCATTTCAATGATTCACAAAAGAAACTTTAGCCTTTACGCTATCTCTGTCGCACTCATTGGAATCCTATTTCTAGGAAAGTAGCTTTGGCTCATTCTGTTACGTTTTCAAAAATACCAAAGTTTATTGATATATCATTTTAGTGTATGTAGAATTGTAATGTTTTTTACCAATCTTTTGTCATATAATATTTTGACCATAATATTTTGTCGATAGATTATAGTTTCATTCTGAATGTGAAAAAGTGTTATTTGGTAAGCATTAGTTATTAATATAAAATAAAAATGAGTTTGATAAAAATTTACATCACTTTGATGAAAATATTTTTCTAAAAGATAAAACATTATTCATGTTTTAACAATCTTGTAATTTGAGTAATCTTTAAGCTGTCTATAAGGACATCGTTTAAAATAACATATCGGTTATACTGACCAACATCAGGAGTCCTAGCTGTATGCCATAAGACGAAAAATCACCGTTTATTACGACTCTCGATTTTTACAACAGTCCCATCGATGTTTTCGATGATAACAGGCTTTGACTGTATTATTTAATGCAATACTTTTGTATTTATAATAAATAAATAATTAATTTAGTTATTATTATTTAGTCATTTGATACGGTGAATCTGGTAAATATTCTTAAGAGGTAAATACGTTGTATCAAAGACCATAATAACTAGATAAAATTGATTAATATAACACTATCATAAATAAAAAATGATGATTAAAAATTTATTTTTACAATGATCAAAAAAAATCTACAAATACTTGATGAGATCTTCCACGTAATCTCCTAAACAGTCAAGTGGAGCACGCTCTCATACCGCGCAGCCTCACTTCGATTGGCTACGGATCTCGTAGCTCGTAGCAACGTGAGGCTGTCGTACGGGAGACCCGCTACGGAGCGGACGCCTACGCCGTATTAAATTAAGAGACCTTGAATGTCACACCCTACCGAAATTCATACTTTGTTAGATACGTAAATATTTTTTTTGGGATGAAAATTTTCTTTGAACTGAATTTTATTTGACTTTTCGAATGTTTGTTTCGTGTTAAGTGGCTGTACACACGTGGAAAAAGGTAAGTTTGTTATTTGTGTATGTTATTATTTTATTATTGATTCGTACGGAGAATTGAAAATTATTTATTTATTATTATTTTATATTACATATAGGCATATATGAGAATGTTTTAATTGTAATTCTGTAGTCATTTTAATTTACCGCGCGCAAATGCCGTACGTCATTGGCAGATTAAATATTTTTGTAAGTGATAAGGTGAATGAAACCTTATTTAAATACATACTATGACTATTTTTAATTTAAAACAAAATTTAACATGCAATTAGTTTAAATGCCCAGCTTTTATTACTTTAAAATAATTACTGAATAAAATTGAACAAATTATATCTCGTACAAATCTGGCTTTAAGTCTTTATGTTAGAAAAAACCGTTAAAAATAATAGAAATATTAAAAAAATATCAAAGAGATATAGTTAGAAAAATATTAAAATTTGTTAAAGCCCATTGTTTCTATTTCCATGCTTACTATAAAAAAGGCTTAAACACTTAAAACTTACTTTAAGCCTTTTTTACAGTAAGCATGGAAACCACACCACCACAAACCACAGTATACTTAAAACCACATATTAGATAATAAAGTTTAGTTTTACTATTTTTTATATAATATAGCAGACAAATTTCAGGAATGATGTTGTAATTCAACGTATATGTGGTTGTTTTCGGTTACATCTTATGTTTTCAGTTTGAAATCCGGGATCCATGGTGTCTGTATCGTTTACGTCTCCCTCAATTTTTTCCGTTATAGTATACATACGAATATAAAAAAATTATATAAGACTAAATACAACCACTATATTCAGTATACCTGTATCTATATTCAGTCCTGTATAACATTGTAGTCATATCCTAATTAATATTATAAATGCAAAAGTGAGTTTGTTTGTTTGTTACCCTTTCAAGCCTAAATCACTCATCCAATTTTGATGAAATTCGGTATAACTATAGACTGGACCTTGGAGAAGGCTACTTTTTTTTAAATTCGTATTGCAGTACAACGCTTGCTGGGTTAACTAGTATTAATATACAATATTATTTGTCGTATAATATTTCACTCAGAAACCAAACCAGAAACACAGGTTTGATTCTTAAGATTACAATCAGGGCTTTAGCGGTTTAACTCTATATACGCATATTGCAATACCTACAAATCATTGCAAAGTTTCGACGGCAAAAAAATATCGTAACCAAAACAACATAACAAGACCATCGATATGTGTAACCCGTAAATCTGCTTTAGGCAAGTATTATTTCTAGTGAGAGCCCAAAGCCCAGTAGTGGGGTGTGATACTGGTGCTTCATGAGCAGTCTTTAACACACAGAAAAAAATTAATAGCGAAATAAAGGACAACTTTGAAAATCTTAAATGTATATCCAACGATTTATTAATTAGTGTCATAGTGCGTGTACTCGATCAGATATTTAAAACCAAAATACCGTGAACAAGCTTGCTTCCTCATCTCTTTGTCAATAGTGGTTTAAATTTGTTCCAGAAACAAAACGCAATCATGACATCTTTTTAACAGATATCTTATCACGTATTTATGATTTTTCTTGGAAATCTTCTGCTATAAATGTAGTATTTCAGTATTTATATATCCATAACGTTATAGCGTTGCTATAAAATCTCCTTCCAAATAATTTAATTAGGCTATGAAACCGGGTTGTAAAGTAAGAGAAATACGTTCGATGGAGTTGACAGCTATCTGGGCCAAATTATAAAGGAACCTGAAACTTGATAAGAATATCGTATCGATAAATATGTTTTGAAGATATTTGTAGGTCCAGTTATATTGCCGGGGCATGGTTACTAATAAATTTGCATCAAAGCTCATTTACAATTTTCCTCTATCTTATGAGGAAGATAAACCTTTTGCTTAAACCCAGTTACTACTGTTCGACATCCAAAACTTATCAAAATATTAGTGCCTAAGTCAGCAGGTCACACTAACAATCAGGTAAGGTTGATTTGAGCTTGAACTGGACTCATTTTTGATTGATGTGAGATCAAAATGGCTAAGAAAAAGACCATTTATTACAAGTAAGAGTAAAGAAGGAATAGCTTAGAAAAATGGCATAAACCAACTGAAGATCGTATTACGGTTTAATGAGAAAATGTATTATGATAAAGTTAAATTCGAGTTTCAATTCTTTTACTAATACGTTTATATAGATGAAAACCGATTTACGATATTTTTGGTGTCACCATTAGTGACCTCGCATACCACTTGGTAATAACATCGTCTAGACACCACAAACACAGGACGTAATGGCTCTTGACTTAGGATTACGTAATTTGACGATCAAGTATGAATAAGTTGACTACTAGTTTATTCGTTACATATAAAACTAGGCTAGATAAAGCCTTTTTCATGCAAAAGTTTCATCGTAGTTATATATTTCCCTGGAAAATTCATAACAACCTGAATTTATTATATAAAGTGTTAAGTACAATTATTTATTACATTTAAGCTGAAGGTCACATTGTATAACACAGTTTTCAAATCAATGTGTTTCAATATAATATTTAGCAATAAAAAAAATATATATAAAATCATAAAGATAACTTCTTAATTGTCAAGAAGTTTCCACAGTTTCCACGAAATGCTGCCTAAAGGAAAAATAGTGAAATTAATCCCCAAGCGATCTGTGAACGATAATATACCTAGTCAGGTCATAAATTCTGTCACATGTTTAATGTAAAATAATTGTAACAAGTTTATTAATTATGTAACCATTCATATACCAAAATGAACTTAACAAAACATAGATTCTTATAACATTAAAGTTTATTCAAAATGACCTCCGTGATTTTGAATACAAGCCTTCAATCTGCGCGGCCAGTTGTCTATCGCAGCACGAACGAGGTCCATGTCAATATCGGCGGCTGCCTTAATCAAGGATGTCTTGAGTGACTCCAAATTGGGATGAGGCTTTGAGCACGCCTTTTCCTCCAAGTGTTGCCATATCTTGTAATCTAACGGATTCAAATCTGGACTGGAGGAGGGCCAGTCTTCGTGCCGGATGAAGTCGATTTCACGCGCCGCCAGCCAGTCTTGTATGCTCTTCGCTCTATGAGCTGGCGCCGAATCTTGTTGGAATACCCAGTGCCTGTTATTGAACATGGTATGAGAAACAGGTTCCACAAGGTTCGTCAGGACTGTATTTTGATACACAACAGCATTCGTTTTTACACCTTTCTCACAAAAATGTACCTCTGTTAAGCCCCAATAAGAAACTCCCAACCATACCATGAGCGAGGATGGAAAATGACCTCGTTGGACACGCGGAATACGGTTGCTCGCTTCTTCACTACTGTGTGCGTACACCTTATCATTTTGTTTGTTGTAGCTCTCTTCTACGGTAAACATTTTTTCATCCGAAAAAAGAATTTCCCGATATTTTTTTCCCGCGTACCGCTTCAACAAAGCGCGGCATCTCTTCAGTCTCAGGTCCATTAGACGAGCATTCAAACGATGTCCTGTTTTTCTTCGATATGCCCGAAGCCCTAAGTCTTCATTTAACACCCTTTTCACCGTGGTTCTGCTTAACCCCATCTGAAGGGCCAACAGTTTCTGCTTACGTTTGGGATTTCTTTGAATTCGTGCCTTCACAGCTTTTATCACTGCTGGAGTCCTAACAGACCGAGGGCGACCACTTCTTGACCTGTCATCTACACTAGAGTCTTCATTGTATCGTTTGATGGTACGATAAACGAATCTTTTGGTAATATTCAAATTTTTCAGTATGTTAAAAATTTGAATTGGCGCGTAACCGCAACGATGCAACGCAATAACTGCAACACGGTCTTCTTTAAGCGTCCACTCCATATTTAAAAATGAGTAAAATTCTAAAAGTTATACATTTTTAATTTCATGAACAATTCGAAATTCTAATTGGGCTACCAATGGGCTCACTACCAGGGATGCTGAAGATCGCGCGAAGTGGAGTAGAAAAAGTCGGAAAGCGGACCCCGGGCACCGAAACGAAAGTTTGGGTGGCAACCGGGACTAGCGCTAGGATGATGATGAATTCGAAATTCTAATTCAATAAACTTTTTTGTGGCCAGCATTCTAAAAGAAAAGTTTTTACTGTGTGACAATACTTATGACCTGACTAGGTATTATGCTAGATAAACTAAAATTAATAGAAAATGATTAACGTTTTAAGAGATTTTGTATGACTTAAAACTTTATGACTTTTGTATGACTATAAACTTTCGTAGATGGTAGATGTACGCTCTACACTAATTATTGTACACTAACTGCAAAACCAACTTCAAAAAGGTGAAAATGAAGTAATAAAAATGTACAAATCACACACTAGGTGACAAACTATTTTCACAAACTTCATTTTAGGCATATGTTTGCATGACACTTCGGTTTCTATGCTAAAAACTAAAAGATTCTGGTTTTTATAGATCTCCAATATGAAAAAAAAATTATAAACTACCCAGTTATATTATAAACAAATTATATTAAAAAAATCAGAATAACAACATAAAGTATCTACAAAGCTTTCTTTTACTTTTAAATATTCATCTTTATTTGCACAGTTGTGGGTCACAAAAGAGTTATTGCTATGCAAGGAGTTTTGGGATAAGTAAATATATGAATAAAACCAAGGAAAAATGTAAAGTTGACGTAAAAAATATACAGCCAAAGGGGGTTGTATAAACTGAAAATGTTTTTGTTCTAAACATTTTATCTGCAGAAATAATATTTGAAGTCTACCATATTTTGCAATATGCAGCGGAGGTACATTGAAATGTATATTTTAATATACTAAAAAAATCCAAAAACGTGCGACTGAAATAAAAATAAAGCTACTACCTTTCTTAGTGAGTCGTATAAGACATCAATTTGATTACTCTTATTCTTAATTTACAGAATAAAAGGAGCTTGTTTAATTTTTTTTTGCCACATATATTAAGAAATTTAAGTACAGTCTTGAAAACATACAGTAAGGTTTATAACATTTTTAGCACGTTTTGAAAATCAAATAGATGAATAAAGCAAGTGTTCCTTCAGGAATACTTGCTAGGATGATGACCTACTTCAGAATGTCACCATTATCATCTTAGCGTTAAATACCGGTTGCAACTCGAACTAACTAACTAAATAACTTTACAAAACCGAGAGATAAAACGATAAATCTGTGTAATTCAAATTAAATTACGACCGTAGGCTATTGAAAACATTAAATCTTATTCCATTGTGATTTTTAGCCTGAACAGAGCATTAATGGAATCGGATGTTCATCAAGAGTTCATCCTCAGTTATTTATTCCTTTTACTATTTCCCTTTGAACCCTTAAAACGTCGACAACGTGTCTGCAATAACAGAGGGCTAATCCCCTTTTGAGGGCAATACCATAAAATACTAGAGTAAAGAAGTTAGGGCTCGCATACTATGTACTCCAAGAACACATTTTATATATATATATATATATATATATATATATATATATATATATATATATATATATATATATATATATATATATATATATATATATATATATATATATATATATATATATATATATATATATATAGGTAGGAATATTCTTTTCACCGAGTAGAGGTCAGCTAAGAACGGATTTTACAAAATCCCCCCCCCCCCCCCAAGAGGGGTTGCGGGGGCGTTAATTATTTATATGGCAGAACAACGTTTGCCGGGTCAGCTAGTATCTTATATGGTCAGTCCAATCTAAACGTACCCATCTAATAAAGGCTAATTGATTCTCGTATTCCATAAAAAAGTATCGGTCCGGAATGTTAAGACAGCTTTAGCTATTGACACTGAATTGTGGGACATGCTTTGCCTTGAAAAGTAGAAAATACAGAGCGAATAATACATATTTGCATTATACGTTTTTGAACATGAAGAAGGCTATCAACAGTTCTCTACATGAACATCTGATGTGCACTGAGGTCCTGGTTCCAGAAATTTATGTTGAGTTCCAAAAACTTATAAAACTCAATAAATACTGGCTAGGTTGTGATCAACTCATTACTATATCGAATACCATGTCTTGTAGAAAAGAAAGAATTTAAAAATGTTTTGTTCGAAATATTTTACTGCTCAAGGTCCACTTTTGAGCACTAAAATGAACATTTCAAGTGTAAAATGTATTCCTAACATTCTTTTTATGGTTTAGTTGATTAATATTTGCTTTTGTTGTTTTTTTTTATTTTTTTTAATGCTGTAGGACAGCAGACACTGACGGCCCGCTTAGAATTTAGCAGTTACCGTCGCCTATGGGTGTTTGCAACTTCAGTGGCATCGCGAATACGCTACTGTCCCATAAGGGTACAGGAACTTGGGTCACTAATGCTGGAACACAACACAAGGTTATTATGGCGGCATACTTAAGACCAAAGATGGTCGCCATCCAGACGGACTTGAGGCCCTACCACATAGCTAGAGTGGGTTGTTTTGTCGCCTTTTACGACACGCCGACCCCGGCCGTAGAAGTTAGTATTCTTTTTCCTCCCCTGCACGGATAATAGTAATAAAATGATACGTAGGTACGTTTGGTGATCATTTTATTGTACCTACAAAATACAGTATGTTTTATGAAAGTAAGTTCTGACACAAAATCCAGAGATTTTGTGCTAATACGCAGCGTCGATGTATTTTCAACGATCATATTTGAAATTAGTGGATGAAGTTAACGAAAATATTTTTCATAATTAAATTTACAAATATTCATCGAACGTTCAATATATAGGAAATATATTTACAATGTTTCTCAATTGGTAACACAGATTAGCAATAACTATTAAAAACCAATAAAAATACATTAGATTTATACACAGCTATTAAAGTGGTAACCAAATAGCTACATTGGATCGACATTAGAGACCATTAGAGGTCCCGGGTTCGAATTCCACCACGCCACGCATTGTTTAGGCAGTTTTGTTTTCATCTAATGTGATTTTGTAATATAATTACTACATCCGACGGCTAAGGAAATCATCTTGAGGAAACCTACATGCTGAGGCGACCCGTATGTGTACCTCACCAATCCGCCTTGAATTAGCATGGTAGATAGACTTTTCGGTCGCTCTAGGGGCAGACCCGGGTCTATCAGTGGAACGTTTGATGTCTTATTATATATCCATTTAGGTTTTTAAACAGAAATAAGAATAAGGGTACCTCAATCTCTGTTCAGAGAGTCTTTAAAAATAACAAATAAATTATGATTTATTTAAAGTTCACTAATAAAAGAGGAAAGGGACCGTCCGTTTTTCTTTTCAGGCTTGAGGAATCAGAGAGTTTTTGTGATAATTAAGAATCTCACCACATATGTAAATATCTCTAAATTCTCCTAGCTTCATTTATTCTTGTTTTTTATGTTTATTACGATATAGGGAAGTTAAGATGAAATGCCCTCTTAAGAGCCGCAAGATAAGAACTCTCAAGCTTCAAACTAAGCTTTATTAAGAGCCTCGAAAGCTAAAGCTTTCGAACTAAAGTTTGAAATTGAGGTTCAATGCTTAAATGAAGGAGAATCAATAGCGTTGTTAGATTTACATTATTTTTATGATTTAAGTAGAGCGGGCTATATGAAACATGTAAGAGAGGTGAATCAAAACGAAAAGTAAAAAACTGAATTTTTTCGATCTCCTTAACAGCTAGTTCAACGATTGTATTAGCTTTTAGCACATTATGGTTCACTAAAACACGGAGTAAACACACACAAGCAATAATGTTCTGTAGCAATAATTGTGCACATGGCACGAATGGGGCGGGTGTTGCGGTTTGCGTGGTATCGCATGCTTAGAATTATGGGACGCGTTGTAGTTATGTAAATGTAGCTATAATATGCGCACACGGCACTTGTGGAGCAGGTTGACTGAGACGCGACAGTAGTTATGTAATTTGATAGATCACCGCCATGTATAAATTATAAATCGATTTGAAGGTAGATTGCGACAACTATTTTATTATCGCTTTAGTAATAAAACACTAATTAATTGTAAGCAGATTATATTTATAATTAATCTGTAGTTGGTATATGCATATATTATTTCTTAGACACAATATCCGTTTTTGCTACTTTTTTATACTTTTAAACAATGCAACAAAATCATACTTTGCACTTCAAGGCCTAGATACGCTTTGATGCTATTTTATTCCTAAAGTTCTGTGCTCCTATTTTCTATAATGTCCTTCCCCCAATCTTTCTTAATTAAAGAGTTCCCAGAAAACATTTCTTGGAATCCTGGATTTGACAGCAACCACTTTCACTGTGATATTTAAAATACGGTACTATCTAGAATAGAGCAACAGGTGGAAACAGCTTAGGCTCAAATAAACAGTGCCGACTGACCTATGAGACAGGCAGCTAAATACTAAAACCATAGAAGCCTAGTAGTATGAGACGGTTTTTTTTTGTAAGAATGTAATAAAATTTTGTGAGTATTCTAAATATTATCACATATGTCTATCTGAAGTTTTCAATTAAGGTAAGAAACAGGATTAGATGAAAATAAAAAAAAAATTGCAATACAAATTATAAAACTATTGAAAAATGTTCCCAAAATTTTAAATGCAAATTCCAAGTTATTCTATTGTTATAAGCCATTAAGAAAAGTTATAAGTAATATATGATATTTAATTTATTAAAATAAAATTATAAAGGAAGCTTAAAATGAATATTCATGCAGTTGATCACTTTATCACGTTCTCAGATAGAAAGGTAAAAAGTGAATTTCTACTCAAGGGCAGTAAAAAAGGAAATTCTGTTTTTTGTGTGTGTTTTTTTTCTGAGAGTTTTTTTTTGGGGTTTATGTATTTGTTTATATAAGACAATTATTATGTACAGTGATAAAATAAACGATATGTTTTTCTATACAAAACAGGAAATGACAATTAGTTTACGAGTTTACTATTATTACTTTATCATTTTTCTTTACAGTAACTGTAATGTATTTATAACATATAAACTTTTATTTTTCTAATACGTATTATTAGTAATTTTCCTGTATTTCGCACGTTAATGATGCATTATTTCTTAAATCCTGCTTATCTGTATTAAAATAATAAAGACCACACGCCTCGCATGAGAAGCGCGGCAAATTCTAAACTAAGGAAAGTATACTTTCGTTACATATTATATTTATTAGCCCAAAAGTATATATGTAATATATTAGTTATCTAATACCCATAACACAAATACTATCTATTATTTATACTATCTATTTAACATACTTTGGAACTAGATGGCGCTATGGCGATATGAATTGTCGTAGTATAAATATGTTATTATTTTTATAGCTTTAGCAAATTAGATAGATCTTAGCTGCTTCTTAGATCTAAGAAGCAGCCTGGATAACGGGAGCAAACGAGTCTGGTACCCCAGGGATGGCAGTCGCAAAAGAGGATGCCAGATAAGGAGATGGGAGGATGTGATCCAATTAACTCTGGAACCATTGTGGACACGAGTTGCATTAGATAGAGCTCAATGGAGACAGTTGGAGGAGGTCTTTGCCAAGAGAAATGCAGAAATCAGAGATAATATGTAAATTTTAAAACAACTTTTTATGTCTAGAAACTCTGACTCCTGAAATAAAGGCTGTTTTATTTATTTATAAATTAGATAGATTTAATATGTTAAATAATACTAGTATGTATGATATAAATTCACTTCATCACCGTGTTATTATTATTAATGCCTGGTTCACTTTGTCATTGTTATTCCTGTATATTGGATAATCAGCGTGTTTAATAAAAAAAGTTTAAGCAAGCCAGTCTTCAAACCCATTCACTACATAGATAAGATTTCTTATAAAACAACTTATTTCTATATTTATATAAATAAAATATTACATATGTTATGAAAGAAAATACTCAAAGCGAAATCTTCCAAATTACTCATGTTGATTTATAACTCCGGAATTTCACAGATTTGTCGCGGATCTGAGTAAAAGGGGCCGCTACTTTTTATAGCGTTTTATGACGTAAAAAGAGCCAAGCTGTCGTTTTCACACATACGATGTTTTTGTCAAACGATGATTTCTCTTTTAAGAGATTAGCCTTTTGATTAAATGGCTCTTTAAGAAGAAAAAGGTTGTATGTTCTTAAATAGGACATCTTTATATGCTCATAAAATTATTTTTGAAAACAGAATAGTTTTCAAAAATATTTCTCTTCCTCGTGTTCGATTTGGCCTTTGCTTTGAACGCAAGGTATATTGGGCTTACGAGTATTTGCTAAACTTCTATGGTTGAATCTTGATTAGTGGGTAATCGACGTGTTCCTAATCCGTTTAAATGATTTGGAAGGTTTAAATGGATCGTGTCACATTGTATTATTTGCTTAATCTTCTTTAACATAAATGTTTCTATATTATAGTGCATGTGTGCTCTATTACCATAATCTAGGCTTTCAATAAAAAGCTTACCTTTTAGATCCCGGGGTTCACTGTTGAGTATTATCACAGAGACCTTCTGTTTGAGATTATTTTGAGCGTCATTTCGCTTTGGGAACATTCTGTTACGTGTGGTGAAAACATTTACCTGAATTTAAGTTTTCAAGAGGCAGTTATTCAAATTTCTAATCTCAAAAAACCAAAATCTTATCCATTATCTAGCAAAGATCTTTTAACAAATATTTATAATAATGTTTGGCTATATGTATTTATTATATTGTATTTAATATATTAGTAAAATATTTTCTTTGTTACCTTTTATTTAATAAGTTTTATAATCTTACAGTAAAAAAGCTTTTAAAAACCAATCTAAGTACAATATTTTTTATAATTTAATCTCGCAATCCAGCTAGCAGAAAAAGGATTTTATTCTTGCAACTTTTCCAATAATAATCAAATACAGTTTTCTCATTTAAAAAGTGGAAAGCTTTTATTAAAAATTCAAAAGGAACTTGAAAAGGTTGCGCTGCATCAGTTTGCCCGCCACTTGACCTACCACCGTTTCGCACTGTATAAGCTTTTATAAAGAAAATGGCTTGAAGATGGATATTGTGAAAATAAATATATTTTTATTTGAAAAGTATAATAATATATGTATAATAAGAATAAATAATAATATATGTGAAAAGCTGTACCACTAATACAAATATTTGTTTAATTCACTGGTACATACACCCGATATATGTATTTATGTGTATAAAATCTGTTTTTATGTATATATGAAGGAATATCGAGCAATTCAATTTTGTCGCTAACTTTATTTAAATGGTTGGTAAAATTATAAAATAAAGACTAAACGTAGCAATAAAAACGTACTTAAATTCAAACAAATTCCCTTTCATTTAATTTTATGAAAAAAAATAACAAAACATAATCGAAATTTTCTTTTACAACCAGCCAGTATGTCATCAATAACAAAAAAGTTTACATACCTACGCACTTTGAGTGAGTAAAGACTTAGAAATTAATTAGTATAAATGGTAAATTTGTAATATCATACATGTTGCTTAGACTTTTTTTTTCTTTTAACTTATAGTAGCCACCACCTCCATACTTTGTTTATTTTCAATCATTCCTCACATAAGGTTGCCTGGAAGAAATTGCTCTAAGCGATAAGGCCACCCATTATTC
This sequence comes from Malacosoma neustria, assembly GCA_963693495.1. Taxonomy (NCBI): domain Eukaryota; kingdom Metazoa; phylum Arthropoda; class Insecta; order Lepidoptera; family Lasiocampidae; genus Malacosoma; species Malacosoma neustria. Next base: position 16,025,822 of record OY856383.1, read on the forward strand.
AGTAGTTTGTAAGTTTCTTGTATATTTAAGGTGAACAATAAAGAGTTTTCATTCACTCATTCATTCATACACCTAGACCAGAATTACTTTTAGACAATTGTGGATATATATGTCCATCGTACCTGGTAGCTCAGTGGTATTAAACTTGGAGACCAGTCTAGAGGTCCCGGGTTCGAATCACACTGTAACATGCACCCCTTAGGTAGTTTTTCTCGCCTAATGTGATTATTATAACATAATTGCCATGTGCCGACGGTGAAAGACAACATCGTGATGAAACCTGATTACCGAGATCACATCGACGTATGGTACGTGTAACTCTCGAATTCCTGCTCCTGTTGTTATTTGTCCACATAAAGGTTAAACGCAATCGAACATACATAGTCATACACGATTTACGTAACCGTTGAATCAGTTATATAAACTCTTAAAATCATAAAACTATAACTAACTAAACTAAGTAACTTCTGAATTGTATCGTCGAGCTATTATATTATTATTTTCGGTCTGTAAAGAAGTGTTTATGATCAAGGATTAAAGTTTAAATTGGTCATTAACACTCTTTTACAAACCAAAAATTGTTCACCCAAAAATTGCTTAACGCGCCTAAAGTAGTTTTCACTTCAAAAACTTAACTGTATTTCATTGTAATAAATTCGCAATTCGAATAGATATGTTTAAGTAATGCAATGTAATCATTTAAAATTTACATTATAAAATAAACCCTAAGTCATTATTAATAAGGTAGGTATTATTCGAACAAAACTCCGTCTTACGAATCTTAAGAATTTTCGATCAGAACACGTGAACTGACGCGACTTTAACATTTTTACCCATCACAAAAAAAGTGCACAACGCCGCTAAAAAAGTTTTCACTTCAATAATGATATTAATTGATAGTCGTAGCTAATAAATGTTATTTAGTTTTAGTGATCTTTGAACTTATCTAGAAATACCTTTATAATACTATAAGCATGCTTTTACAATCTGCAGTTTCACACATAAATAGAAAAATTGTAACAAAATAAAAGGCATTATCGTTAAATAAATTTTCGTGGGTTTCGTAAATTTTAAGTGTTCATAAAGTTCTATTTGTAAATGGAATTCTACTATTGTTACTTGTGTTCTTTGTGGCAATATATTTTCGAAATTTATGTGTCAGCACGCCTTGAAAGTATTCTTAATTAGTGAAAAAAAAAACAAGTAAATGTATAATTATTTGTGATTGTTATTTCTTGAGCTGTCCAATAAATAAATAAAAATAATAAGCAAAATATTCACGCAAGATTACTCGCAGCATATGGTATATTTATTTTTTCTTTAAAATGGTCTTTGTATTCTATTGTAGTATTTCAGTGAAAACTCTAAGCATGTAATTAGCCGTTTGCTTTATAGAATAATAAAGGTCAAGCCCGCAACCAACTGAACAGAGGGGTTTTGTTACGAGAATAATGCCGTACAAAACCCATATTAGGATTCCATGCACGGATCTAGTGTTTTGTTCACTAGACGCGAATACTATTCAAGTGTTAAAAAATTGCGAAAAAATATTTTTAATATTTGTGAATATATTTTTTAACTATTTATTATTGTATTTTTTATTGCTTTAGAACTAAAGACAAGTTGACGGTCCATTTAGTAGTAAGCAGTTCCCGCCGCCTATAGGTGTTGCTGACGTCAGGGGCTTCACCAACACGTTACATGACATATTTAAAGACCAGAGGTGGTTGCTCCCATTACCTTAGAAGGCGTGTCTCTGCCAACTTGCTTATTAATCCAGATTAATACATAACGACGGTGAGACAGGCCGAGATGTTAAAAACAGAGTGAATGCAGGATAGATGAAACGCCGACAAGTTTGAGGAACAATTTGTAACCCACGAGTATCACTTAAAGGTAAAATTTACAAGTCCGTAATAAGGCTATCGTATTGTATGGATCGGAATGCTGGGCCACAAAGGGGAGTGATGAAAGGGTTTCACATGCTGCGGATATGCGAATGCTGAGATGGATGTGTGAAGTTACGAAAATGTATAAAATTAGAGATGAATATATTAGAGGAAGTGTGAAAGTATTTAAAGTAACAAACTAGCGAGGTTTGGCCATGTAACGCGAAGGTCAGAATGCCATATAACTAGGAAAATGAGATTAGATGGATATAGAATTAGAGGTAGACCAAATAATAGATGGATGGATTGCGTAAAAGATGATATGGCAAAAAGGGTATGAAAGTTGAGATGACGGCTAACAAAGGAGAGTGGAAGGAGAGAACACGTTGTACCAACCCCACATAGTTTATGATAAGGGCAAGAAGAAGAAGAAGGTGGTTTCTATCTAGACGGGCTTAGGGCGCTAACATCTGGCTTGTGTTGTTTTGTCGTCTTATTCGACAGGCCTCCCCCGGCCGCAGAGGTTAACTCTTACACTGCCTTGTAGATTGTTGGATAAATATAGGTATCTGGATGGCGACCACCTTTGTTTTTTGGGTTTTTGGTTTTAAGTATGCCGCCATAATAACCTTGTGTTGTGTTCCCGCATTAGTGACCCAAGTTTCTGTACCCTTATGGGACAGCAGCGTGTTTGCGATGCCATTGGCGTTGCAAACACCTATAGGCAACGGTAACTGCTAAATCCTAAGCGGGCGTCAGCCTGTCTGCTGTCCTACAGCAATAAAAAAGACTGTACCATATCCTACCATTCCCCCTTGTGTTAGGTGAAAAATTAGAAATGCTTTTGCATTACACGTAAATACGATGTACTCTGTACTTTTGATATCAAATTTCAACCAATTTAAGTTGTCATTTTAATTGCTTCAAATGAATTAATCATTTTTGATCAAATCTGATGTCCAAGTGTAATAAAATGTATTTTAGAATAAATTTCGAATAGAACAATGAAAATTTTACAACTGTATTTGCACTACAATGAAATATTATTAAAAATATGTGTTCGGAATTTAAGCGTAACCACGCTTGTCCAAGGTAGGTTGGCGATTTACACAGGCCGATGATCACGGTATGTTAGTTTCTTCACGATTTTTTCCTTTATCATTGGCACATGGTAATTATTCTATAATATACACACTAGGAGAGAATAACACCTTAAGCGGTGCATATCATCGTGAGGTTTGAACCCACCTCTAGATACCTCTGAGTGTGATATCCACTGATATACCACTGTGCTATCAAGTACTTCATAATATTTATTGAGTGAAATTATCGTCATATATTATGTATATGTATATTATATAGAACTGTTAATATTGCAACTTATCTCAGTTTTTATCCGTTCAGGGGCGGAAAAAGAATACTGATCTCTCCAGCTGGGGTCGGCCTCTCGTAAAAGACGACAAAACCACCCACCATAGCTACGTGGTAGGGTCCCAAGCCCGTCTGCATGGCGACTACCCTTGGTCTTAAGTATGCCGCCATAATAACTTTACTTTTTTTTAAATGTAAATTCTAAATGGGCCATCAGCCCTGTAGCCCTGTCCTAAAGCGATAAAAAATTTGTATCGACTTTATAAATACATATAAAAACATTCAAAACACGGTATATTTTATATGACAGAGCTTTTACTAAAGCTAGGGTAAGGAGAAATATGAAAATCCTAAATAAGAAAATCTTCCGAAAAGTGAAAGCGTCTCCTCCCGCATTACAACCCTCTTGCGGGATTAGATCACTAACCGGTACGAGGGATGAACGTCAGGAATTCCCTAACGGACATGTTGTTCGTATTAGAGGACGTAACACACTAATAATATGTTATTGACTTGTGCTTAATTGTGCGCAATATTAGTTTAGAAATCTAAAAATACAATTATAGTAAACTATCATTTATTTATGAATTGCTGTATAATATGAATAACAATCAAGTAAAACGTTTGCGTTCAAAGATGAAATGGCCGTTTTCTAGTCTCTCTCCAGAAATTTGACTAAATCGTTTAATAATATTAAAAAAAACCTATTGTGGCACTCGGGGACTGCCGCGGTAACGCTATTGCATTGCATTTTAATCAACTTATGCAATTATAATTTTTTATTTATTTTTTATTTATGGAGTAATTTTTTTTTTCTAAAGTATCGATGTTTTCTATCGATATTTTCTGGACATGATATATCGATACTCGATAATAAAAAACTAAAACTATCGATGTTGCGATATCGATGTTTTTATTATCGTGTATCGATATATCTTGTCCAAAAAAATATCGATAGAAAACATCGATAATTTAGAAAAAAAGTAACGATGTTTTCTATCGATATTTTTGGACAAGATATATTGATACTCGATAGTAAATAAAAAACTTAAACTATCGATGTCGGAGTGGGGGTGTTAGGTTTTTTTTCGTTACGGAATTTCTTGATTCGGTCGCCGCGCTCAAAGCCCGCGATAAAATCTATGCAATAGCTTAAAAACAATACGAACTTAACCTAAAAGATTTTGTCTTTTATTCTGTAATGCGAAAGGAATAATGCCATATAACTAGGAAAATGATAGAAATGAAAGTGGATGGATACAGAAGCAGAGGTAGACCAAAGAAAATATGGATGGATTGTGTAAAAGATGATATGGCGAAAAAGGGTGTGAATGTTAAAATAGCGGTTAACAGAGGAAAGTGGAAGGAGAGAACACGTTGTGTCGGCCCCATATAACGTAGATTAAGGGTAGAAAGAAGAAGACGTCGAATACGGCATTTTCACGTCAGTCTTTTTCACTTTATTGAGTAAAGAGGCAGGAGAAGAAATTGATATACAAAATTGTGAGTTTTTTATAGAGACGGAATCTATAAGATCTACTACAAAGAAAGGAAGTACCTAATAATGCCCTTTACAGCTTATGTGTTTGCAGAAGAAGTAATCCAATTGTCACTTTTACGATAACCTGATGAATAAGGGTAGTCGTTCTATTATTTCAGAATGGGTAACATTTTACAAAATATTTCTTCATAGCGTAAGAATCTGCATTTTTGATCATAAAATAATTTCAACTTGGGTAACGATTCTAAAACTTGAAGTGGAACAAAAGTTTGTTAATTTTTTGTAGCCTATCAAAGTTAAATGCTCAACAATTTAAAGACTGCCAAAGGTTACAAAGAAGTTCTAAATTGTTATCGGTTTTCGTCTAACTTTGATAAATATTTAAAGTTTCAACTTTTGAGTAACAGATTATAGTTTCTATTTTATTGATTTTCTAGGGAGTGAATACTGCTTTTATATAGAATTTTAAATTTTAACTTGATTATGAAAATATTCGATAATAGCATGGGTAGGCCGTATGATCGGCCTACCAGAACAATATAATAACAACTCATAGTGTCCCATTACTGCGAATGGGCCTCCACCCAGGAGGGACGGAAACACGCTGCTGTCCCATAAGGGTATAGGAACTGGCGGTATACTTAAGACAAAAGGTGGTAGCCATTCAGACGGGCTTGGTGCCCTACCACGTGGAAGGGTGGGTTGTTTTGTCGCCTCTTACGACAGGCCGACCCCAGACGCAGAGATTAGTATCATTTCTCCACCCCGGATATTTGCAAAATCACCGATATATGATCTTCAATCTACCTTGGAGAATTGGTTCTATACAGTAGGTACTTAAGCACGATCCAGTAGGATATTAAATTCTATTAGTATAATAATAGCTCATAACGTACCCACTGGGCTTGGGCCTCGAGGAGGCTAGAAGGGGGGGAGGGGAGGGGGAGGGGAGGGGAGGGGGAGGGGAGGGGAAGAGAGAGAACGGACAGTATACCCGTCACACTTGTCCAAGGTGAAATGGTGGGTTACACATACCGGTGATCTCGATACGCAAGTTTCCTCGCGATGTTTTCCTTAACCGTCGGTACATGGCAATTATACGTGAGAAAATTACAAGCGGTACATGCCACAGTAGGGTTCGAAACCGGAATCTTAGATTTGTCTCCGAGCTTAATACCACTGAGCTACTAGGATGAAATTATGGTAGTCTATAGTAGTAAATATAAACTTGCAATCACTGAAGTATGCGCCTTCGAGAACTTCGATTCTATTATACATCTAGGTTATTTATGGGCAGTTCAAGAACGGTGCACTCGGAAAAATCCGATAAATAAACCCTTCTAACTATTTCCCCAACGATAATCACGTTACGATAGGGCGGTCTGTGCGTAACGATAACCCTTACGTTGCGTCGGGGGTGATTTTTAGAAATCTTGCTAACACTTGGTCCTTTAGACCTCAGAAGTTTGGTCTAAGTGATACACTTACAGCGGGTGCTGGTTTAGCTGAAACATTACTTAATTCATTCTGAGCAAAAACTGTAATTGAAAAAAGTTAAGAAATATATATCTGCCAGCAACCGTGTGCGTACTGCTTTTCACCTTTAAAGATACATAAAAACATCCTAAGCGAGGTTCAAGAGTGAGAATCCATCTCGGGTTTTTTTTTCTTTGCCTTTACACAGTTTCAATCTACTTGTTAAAGATGTGTTAAAAACATAAATATTTTGTTATACTTACTCAGTACGTACTTAATACTCTTAGATTGCAATAGAAGCTTATTTTATTAATTATTTTATAATCTACTGGTATTTTAGCAGGGTGCTAACTGCAAAAATTAAATAACTTAACCAATTTATTTAATTCTTGCAAGCAATTTATCATGGTTGCATCTACATATTTCGTAATTAAATATACTGGAACAATGCACACACCGTCATTGGTATTGTGTGAAAGTCTCAATGTAAGTAAAATAGCACTTGTTTTATAGGTACTAGACAGCTGATATACTTATTTTTCTTCTATAATAAATACATACACACATACATACATATTAAATATAAACACCCAGACCCGAGACGGGAATTGAATCTGTGACTGCAAGTCACAGGTCACGTCAAATAACATTGAACAAAGTGCGTTACTGAGTTTTGTTATAAATGTTATTGCTTTTTTATTTTAATGACACACATGAAGGACACTTACTTTTTCATGTCTTCTTTTTTCTGAAAATAATATGGTTAAATTTAATTTTAACGTTGACATATTTTTTAAGAATATTCGTACACAAAATCAGAACTAATTAAAATAAGTGCCTCGTAATACCTCTGAGTCTCGAATTATAATATGAAAACTCTGGTTCTAATCTGTCAATTTATGTTAAAATAAATAGATATTTAATCGCCCGACTCTTATGATTTATAATTGGGTATTAAAAGCCCTTCGAACCAAAAAACGAGTTTTATAGTCCAGCTAGGACGTTTGTATTCATGCTGGCTTTTGAATTTTTTACGTGTAAGGCTAAAACGACCCTCGCCGAGGGTCGCCGCGCTCAAAGCTCGGTTGGTTTGATCGAGTGCTCGCACCGGAGGGTTTGTTAACAGTGTATTCAAAAGCTGTGCATAAATACGGCATACCAAATTTGTATAACTCTAATTATAAAGCTAGAGATTTTATGTGACAATATTTTAACTTTATTTTGGATGTACGATGCCGGTCACGGACCGAGAGTGCACCGTACAATAGATAGATAGTGGGATAGCTTGAGAGCAGTGGACTGTATGAGAAGGAAGAAGGAAAGGAGCGGTGCTTAGAGATATACATGCCATGCAGTGGATAAAGAAACTCGCAATGACTTTGATTCCACCCCTTCCCGGTTCCGTTCAGGTCCGTTCGCGGAGAAACTGTTGGATGGCACCAGCTAAATGTCACAAACTAGACACTGAACACAGAATGTTTATGGCACGGCCAATGAGAGTAATTTTGTAGTAACTAAAGCCAATTGCGCACGAAGCAGAGAGTGATCTTCAGGAAGGTCGAACGTCGACCCTCCCGCGCGTTTAGAGGCTCATACGATACTGCTCTCTATTTATCTTACTGAGAGTGAGGGTAGATAACAAAATCAGGAGGAGATCTCAACTATCCTTTATGCAAGAATCTAACACTGGAAAAAATGCATTTTAAATAAAAATTTGTAGTAAATTATATGTACTATTATTAATAAAATACTAATTAATTAATTACACATTAAATAATGTAAATTTTATAAAAAATATAACGAAAAGTTATATAATCCTCTTTGGTTGGAATTATTACACACATTTTTCTGTGTCAGATTGTGGTAGATGTCAAGTTTTAGTGGAATATTTCAGAATGAGAGAAAATAATAAAACTATTAATTAGTAGTATTCAAGAAATCGTCATATGTTATATTGTCATATTCAATATCGAATTTTGCCAGGGTACTGTACAGATTGATAAAAATGTTAAGAGAAACATGAAATTCGGGTTCTGATTATGAAATATAAATAAAAATATTTTTATAAATATTACACAGAACTTATGTTCTACCAGCTTGCTTTAGCTTAATAAAGTTTATTCACACCAAAACAAGGTTGGAGACTATATTGTAATTTACTGCTAGAGTAATTTGTCCCAGGGCGCGAATTTCTGATAAAATCTGAAACCAAAATTTTACTCCTGAGTAACATAAAAGCAATTTGTGAATATCAAGTTTATGTGACATATTTCCTTGTATAGAGAATTAACAACGAAAATATATAGTATATACAAAATATTACACATTTTAGCACTGTTTTGAGGTTTTAAAGTGTAATTGCCTGCGTGTGGTTGAAAAAATATATTTCAAGAATTACACAATTCGGCAGATACCAAACAGTACAAAACAATAAAATTTTTCTGTTATATAAATGCCTTTATTTATATATTTTTTTATCCATGCAGAGGCGGAGAAAGAATATTGACCTCTGCGGCCGGGCTCGGTCATAAAAGGCTACTCTAGAGCTACGTGGTAGGATCCCAAGCTCATCTGGATGTCGACCATCTTTGGTCTTAAGTATGCCGCCATAATAACTATGTGTTGTATTCCGGTATTAGTGACCCAAATTCGTGTACCCTTATAGGACAACAGCGTGTTCACGATGCTACTGGCGTTGTAAATACTCATAGGCGACGGTAACTCCTAATTCTAAATGGGCCTACAGCCTGTCTGCTGTCCTAAAGCAATTAAAAAAATACATAAATGCCTTAAACGGGGTGTGGGGTTCTCTCAATGACTAATGTCACTGGACGCTGACTTGATAAAGAGTGGACTGTATAATTTTATCTTGTATTGGTCCCCACACTAGATAAGGCACAAAACTCCACCAACCTTGCGACCTCCTCGGTCTGGATTCGCTCAAGTACAGCTCACAGTGCATCAAGCATGGCGTATCTCTTCCAAATTGTTGTTTTATTACACTGCACTCAATATTGTTAAACGTTGAAGATTGGCACGGCCAATTATATAAGGAGTCTTATAAAAAGGCTTGTTCTTAGCACACGGTGCAAAGGCGGTTATCTTTTTTGTCAAACGTTAACATAATAGCGAGAAATTCATAGAACAACCCTCGCTTCAAAACAGACATGAAGGTACTCGATGAAAATTGGTTGAGCAATGAATTTGTACCTAAATTTAGGCAAGGACCGATCACGGGGCTTGAAGTGATAGACAGTACATATGACCTATGTTATTATTCTATTTGACTCTAATATAAATATAAACCTATTTTAAGGTCGCGCACTGTGTCTATAACAGAAAATATAGGAAACTCATCTCTACAAAATTATTTTTCACAAAAAAATACCAGATTTTGAGAAATGTCAAAGTGGATCTAACTCTTATTGTGACAACTCTTAAAACTATGACGTTGGTCTTCCATTATTTAAGCCGGACTAGTTGCTTTTGAGAAATCAACAACTTGATTTATGCTGTGTCCATACCTTATAGATTACCAAAAAACATCTGTATAAAAATTAGTTTCATAAGCCAAAGCTCATCGTAACCATTTCTTTTGTTAGAATTTCACTAAAATTCAAACAAAAACACACAAAACACTGTTTTACTGAACAAACAGATAAAACGAATGCCTCAATTTTATATCTAAACGCAAAAGAAAAATCCGCAAATTGTTGCCGTTGGAGTTTTGGAAAACAACGAAATTGCTACAGAGACCAATGGAAATTACTTTCCGAAGCGAATTCGAGCCAAGAACAGTGCCTAAAGACAAACGAAAATAATAAATGGCCCAAGTAATGGGGATATTTACACTACAAGCTATTTCCTTACTTAGATTTTTTGTTCATCAAGCAATCAATATTTAGGGAGTATTTATTATTCACATACATAAATAAACGTATTTCTTTTACTTTTTAATCTTCTTTTTCGAGTGTACATATCTTTTTCTCTCAGCCAGTTTAATTTACGTGCTTAATTCTCAAGTTTTTGATTTGTAATTAGAAAAATATTATTTATTCTGGTATAAAGTCTTTCTAGGATGATCCAATTGCGATAGCAAATGCAATTTTACAATATATATTTAATAACTGTAATGTTTTCTAGTTAAAACACTAAATACTTTGCATTTCAAAGAAAATTAAACCTCAGCTTTTCATTTTATACACGAAGTAATAGTATAAAATTAAATATATTATAACAGGAATATTGTACGCATAAAAAAACATTTGTATCCGTCGTGTAATATAGAGAAAGATCTAGAACTGAATGAACAAAACCATCGCAGTATCAAAGACACGTCACTCGGAAAAGAGATGAATGAGAATTCTTTGCTCTTGGAAATAAGTTGTGTCATCTCATGATCCTATTATTTATGAATGTTTATGTTCAGCCTTGGTCTTATCATGCGACTCCCTTTTCAAGCGTTTTACAATAATATAAGATTCATTTGAAGATTTGATTTTAGAACATAAGTTACTCAATTAATGAACATGCAAAGTATTTGTGTATTTTTTTCATCGAGGCCTTTTAACGTGGGAACCTGGGTAACTTTCATCCGTGCAGGGGCGGAGAAAGAATACTAACCTCTGCGGCCGGGGTCGGCCTATCGTAAAAGCCGACAAAACAACCCACCCTAGCTACGTGGTAGGGCCTCAAGCCCGTCTGGATGGCGACCACCTTCGGTCTTAAGTATGCCGCCATAATAACCTTGTGTTGTGTTCCGGCATTGGTGACCCAAGTTCCTGTACCCTTATGGGACAGCAGCGTGTTCGCGATGCCACTGGCGTTGCAAACACCCATAGGCGACGGTAACTGCTAAATTCTAAGCGGGCCGTCAGCCTGTCTGCTGTTCTACAGCAATAAAAAAAAAATAACTTAGGTTGGGACACAAGGTTACTATGGCGATATACTTATAGACGGATATACTATATGGTGGTTCCTATTCAGACTGGCTTTAGGTCCTTCTACGTAGCTAGGGTTGTTTTGTCGTCTTTTACAACAGGCCGATCCCGGCCGCAGGGGTTAGTAATCTTACTCCTCCTCTGCACGGAGAAAAATATATATATATATATATATATATAATAAATCTTCTAAGCAAACACTTTTCCTTGTGGTACTTGATTAGTGGTACGAATATTCTTTTCCTTGAAATATCCCATAATCAAGTAATGTAATAACATGCCTTTTCATAATTTCGCTGATCATTTTCCCTTTGTACAACAGGAAACAAAATAATTATCTTTAGCGCGGGTGTTCCGTATGATTGCTTACTTTGTTTCTTTTGCCGTATTATTCATCTGTGATATTAACAATTATTGGAAGTTCACTAATGTTAAAAATCAATTTATTGTATTTATAATGTTTAACACCAAAAATAAAGTCATCTCGTTGCCCCGTTGTGGTAAAAGTGTTTTTATTTTTTTTTTCTCTTAAAGTATTTGACAGGCTCTTAATTTCTGGACATTTCTGTCTTACGGCCCTTCTAAACTATCAAATAAACTGTGAAGACTGAAAATATTTTCAAATATATATGCGCATGGTAAAAGAACAGGAGAGGTGCGGTGACCTACTTTTTAAAATAAATATTGTATTCCTATTTATTCCGTGTGGTGTTCTACCTTGTTTTATATGGCGACCCTAGAAAATGCTTGTGTTTACATTGAGTTTAGAAAAGTAACAAGATTTATATGTAACTTTCTACGTAGCGTTATTTATATTGGTTAGGCGCCTCATCCTATCCTTTTTTCCCTGCCTACCCGCAAGTTAGTTTAGATATTGCGGCGCCTGACGGTGATTTCGACTACCTAAAACTACTCGACCACCGCGCCGCCCTCTCCTTGGTCAGCTCCCGCGCCGACGACACGCACCGTCGTCTTGGTTAAGCCCGCACGAGTTTTGATATGTGCGTTATTATTGAACCGCTAGTTATAAAGACCTGGACTCCAAACCGCAGAACCAGCCGTGGAAGGTAGCAGATCGGAGAACCTCAGGTGAATCCCCGATCTTTCTGACTTGCTGGGTATTTCCGTCTCCTTTCTTTTCAACGTTAATTATTAAACCCGTACTACCTTTGTTTCCCGCACCGCGGCTTCCATCTTTCAAGACCTAAGCCGTACCATTCTTTATACGGTTCTTCAGCCTCACCATGTATAATTAAGTATATAATAGTATAAAACAAAGTGTAGTTGAATTTAGGAGACGTATTCAGTTATAATTTATTTTAATATGTGTATATTTATTAAAATTATTTTACGTCACTTGTGCGTTCTTGTGTTTTTTTTTTATTTTTTATTTATGTATATTTTATTTATAACATGTTTTAAGATTTATAAATTTAGTATACAATTAAATAATATCATAGTATAAAATTGATATTTAAAATTTGTATGCTATGCAACAATTAAGGAAACTGCCCACCGGTATGTTTCACACTTACACCATTACACCGTTATTCGTCGACTCTTAGTGAATCTTGAACTCTTAAACGACATTACGCTTTTTCATTTTGAAGAATCTCTTCCATTGTCATTCTCAGAACCCACAAGTTAGCGGCACTGTACATTACCAGGAATAAAGGCGCCACCGTCCTGAGTAAATTTCTTTTATCCTTAGGTATTTCAGAATACTGAAATATTTTTAAATGACTACCAACAGATATTGAAGTTTGATTTATTCAATACTAGACTTGGCTCTGTAAAACTTAATTTCTGTCAATCAAAAAAATCTGAAAGTAAATTAGAATAGAATATAAATCTGAATAGTAGACACTAATCCTAAAATATACCTTTAATATAAAAATTAAAAAAGATAAAAATACTTCGTAGCAAGTTTCAAAACTAAAAGCTTTCCCGACGGGATAACCTCAACGCCACTTCGCTGTCGTGGAGCTAATTTGAGTACCGACATCCTTTTGATGGCAGCATCGGAAAGCGACTGAAATGGAAAAAGTAAATTTGTTTAGCCAAATGCATTACGTGAGCTGTCCTTGTATGCCATTTGTGAATTTCATTTTTCTGCGCTAATTTAACTATTATCATTTTTAACAATGTTTTTTTTTTATTTTCCATAGCTCTTCCTCTTCATAATCATCATCTTAGCGCTGAATCCTGGTTGCAGCCCAAACTCTCGCTTCGGCGTCCGGAGTCCGACTTTCCAACCTTTTCTTGTCCACTTCGCACGATCTTCGGCATCTCTGGTGGTCAGTCCATTGGCAAGCATATCAACCCCTACGACGTCAAGCCACAAGTCTTCCTCTTCTTTAAAGAATAAACGGTTATATTTATTATTGACTATTTGATAGAGCCAAACATAGCCTTTTACATCAGTGTCCGATCGATGTGAATTTAGTTCATCAAATATATTTGTTCGAGCAATGCGATCCATCAGTGGTAGTGTAGGCTGAGACATAGAGAGTGACGACGGGTTTGGTTCACATATTTCAAGTTAATCAGCGAGCTATGGAGCGGGTTATATTAGGTATTTGTTTGGGATAAAATTCAAGACAAAGACATTCTTATGAGAACTTAAGTGACTGACATAACTCGTAAAATATGCAAGCTGAAGTGGCAGTGAACCAGTCATGTCTGTTACAGGGCCGATGGGCGCTAGATTTTTTTACTTATGAGATTAAGAATGAGTTTCTGAGCATAAATGTAAAGGGAATAAATAGTATAAACCGGAATTTCTTCTCTAACTAACACTGAAAGTTTAGAAAATTTGTATACTGGTCACCTGAGTATATCGGATCACCTTCATCAATTGTGTAGTGTATGTTTTTTTTATTGTAGATAGGCGTCCATATAGTACGTATAGTGTATTTGATCATATATCATCTTGGAGTAAAATGGTAAAAGAGTAGACGAAATGCTATCTTGGGTGACGGTTGGTCTTCCGCTAATTGCCGGTACTCCGAATATCATCCACTGCAGCAGTTGGATTCTATCGGGGTTTTAGAATCACGTACTTTTTGAATGCATCTCATTTGATCTTGACGCGTTCTATGCGCTCTTTAGTAGGGTAATCTTTTTACCTCCGGAAAAACTTGAAACTAAATAAACTGTAGTTTTTAACACCTTTAACTCTTGTAACATAACTGACTTGCTAGGCGGTAAGGCTCTAAGTCCGTATAGATGGTAACCACCCCGGTCTCCAAGTATACCATAATAACCTTGTGTTCGGAGTAAGTAACTTAGTTTTCAGTTCCTTTATGCGGACAGCAGCGTGTTAGCGGTGACTCTTGGCGTTGCAAACATCTATAAGTAAGATTAACTCCTTATTTTAAGTAGGCATGTCTTCTATTTCAGAGCTTTTAACAAAACTGATAACAAAGACAGTATCAAAAAAATCAAGTTAATCCATAATTAAAAGATAAAATCAGTACAAAAAGTGCGCGTAGCTTATCCATCTAAGGCGATAAGTACGCTCTGTCGCGCTCGTTGGATTGAAAAATGGGAATACGCGCCTGTACTCTCATTTGCATAATTGTACGACAATTTTATGCTTATTTCACTGTCGTTTCCTTGCTTATTTGTGGTCTTATTGCTTTTTCGTGAACCCCTGGTATGTAACGATTTAATCTTTTGTGGTTTATAACGCCTTCTCTCTCATATAACTGGTAAGGGGTGTATGTATGGGCTTATATAAAAATTTCCCTTCTTAATAAAAAATTTGAACCTAAAAGGAGATTTGTGTCTACCCTAGCATCACTTCTCTTATTTATAAAGATATTATCCAAAGGAAAAAGGAATTTTTGAAATAGTTCTAAAGAGTCTCTTATTATTTAATTGATTGTATGCCATCTTGTTCTAATACAGAATACTTGAATTATATTAATCCGCTTAGAATAAATAGGTGTTGAGATTCCAATGGTTTTTAAAATTAGGTTAGGGACGATATCATGCAGACTTGTGATAAAGTTTATAAATTCAAAGACTGTTTTTAATAAAATATGTACAAATTTTACATATAACTTATATATCTATTCAAAATTAAATATTTTTTTTTTATTGTTGATGAATAGCAAACAGGCCTACATAATAGTAAGCAGTTACCGTAATCTATGGATGTTTGCAACACCATCCAGATAGGGGTACTGGAACCTGGGTTACTGATGCCAGAACACAACACAAAGTTATTATGGTGGTATACCTATTTACAGAACAGGGGTGGTTGCCTTCCGGACGGGCTTGAGGTCCTACCACATAGCTAGGGTTGTTTTGTCCACCTTTTACGACAGGCTGGCCCTGGTTACAGGGGTTAGTATACTTACTCAATGGTCTTAAACAAAACATTTCATCTAAACTACATTTATATTTGTCTTCAACAGGTACACGGATCACCATTTATAATTCAATTCGTTCGTCCCAAATCATTCGATGTAACAGTGGAAAATCAATTATTCACATTAGACCTGCATCTGTTAAGCTGATTGTACTTAAGGGAAATAAAGTAATACACTTGGAAATCCGGTGGAAATGCCAAATTCTTTCTTAGGCTTAACACTAACAATAAAAATGGCTCACAACATCAGTTAAAAAATTGTAAGCTGGTCTTTCGTGTATCTAAAAATTAAATAAAACTTAATATAAATTATAATCAACAAACATTTAATAAGAAATTATTAATATTTTCTCCAGTTTCACGTCTGTGATTCATAAAAACGTCTCCTAGAATGTTGTCTGAAAGATGTATCCAAATATAATCACAGGCTTAATTAAATAATTCTGTTAAATGTTTGAATGGTCACCAAATAATTAAATTATGTTTTTATTGTTAAAAATGAATTATTTATTAGAGGAAACTTGATTGATCTATCTATTTTGTACATTTATAATTGATTTGTGAATTATTTTGATTGTTTGTTTCTCAAATAAGGAAAAAAAAAATTTTTATAAAATCGAACATGAATTTGATACGTTTCACCAATCGGATCGGATTTTTATCACAAAAGTTGTTAGGGACTAAAAAATGATAATGGTTCCAGGGGATTTAAACAATTTTATTTGTAGCACACGATTACATTTTTAATATAGTACAAATTTGAGTGTCTTGCAAATGAAGTGACTAAGAGATATTTTAAACTAATATTTTATCAAGAAAATTAAATATTGATATACTATAATATAATTTATATCTGCCGACCATTTATTGAAGAAACAAAAATACAATTGGCTAAAAGCACTTTACTTTTGTATCGATACTCATCAGTACATTATTTATTCAAGCCACTATAACCAAAATCCAATAAATTCAGATAAAATAAGGCCTTCAAACAATCGTGGTTTTTTTTATTATTTATTCAAAACAGTCGGAGCAATCACTTCGAAAAACACTCTGAACTAAAGAAATGTCAATAAACGACAAGAAAATTTATCTCTTCCTTACGGAAATTGAAATTTGGCCTCTCTTCGGCTTTCGCCACAGTTGTTTGACAGAAGGAATCTCAAAATGACTTATTAAACAGCTAATTTCGCAAAGGGTTTGACATCAATGTTGCGAATTAATTATGAGATTTTAATTGGTGTAGATAGTAAAATGTTATAATGAACCTTTAGGGTACTTTAATTGATTTCTGATCTTTATATATATTTAAATAGCATTTTGCCCGCACTTAATTTTGTTATAGTTCGTATTTTAAGGTGAGCTCCCTCAAAATTTCATTCCTTTTTAATAATATATAAGAAACACTATCTTGAAATATGTACGTACACTGTATCGACAAAAATTCTGTATCTTTGAAATATATAATGGTCGAATTTGTCATTAGTTTTTAACCGATGAAAAAAACGGAGGAGGTTCTCAAGTCGATGCGTATATGTATATATATACCTAGTCAGGTCATAAATTCTGTCACATGTTTAATGTAAAATAATTGTAACAAGTTTATTAATTATGTAACCATTCATATACCAAAATGAACTTAACAAAACATAGATTCTTATGACATTAAAGTTTATTCAAAATAACCTCCGTGATTTTGAATACAAGCCTTCAATCTGCGCGGCCAGTTGTCTATCGCAGCACGAACGAGGTCCATGTCAATATCGGCGGCTGCCTTAATCAAGGATGTCTTGAGTGACTCCAAATTGGGATGAGGCTTTGAGCACGCCTTTTCCTCCAAGTGTTGCCATATCTTGTAATCTAACGGATTCAAATCTGGACTGGAGGAGGGCCAGTCTTCGTGCCGGATGAAGTCGATTTCACGCGCCGCCAGCCAGTCTTGTGTGCTCTTCGCTCTATGAGCTGGCGCCGAATCTTGTTGGAATACCCAGTGCCTGTTATTGAACATGGTATGAGAAACAGGTTCCACAAGGTTCGTCAGGACTGTATTTTGATACACAACAGCATTCGTTTTTACACCTTTCTCACAAAAATGTACCTCTGTTAAGCCCCAATAAGAAACTCCCAACCATACCATGAGCGAGGATGGAAAATGACCTCGTTGGACACGCGGAATACGGTTGCTCGCTTCTTCACTACTGTGTGCGTACACCTTATCATTTTGTTTGTTGTAGCTCTCTTCTACGGTAAACATTTTTTCATCCGAAAAAAGAATTTCCCGATATTTTTTTCCCGCGTACCGCTTCAACAAAGCGCGGCATCTCTTCAGTCTCAGGTCCATTAGACGAGCATTCAAACGATGTCCTGTTTTTCTTCGATATGCCCGAAGCCCTAAGTCTTCATTTAACACCCTTTTCACAGTGGTTCTGCTTAAACCCATCTGAAGGGCCAACAGTTTCTGCTTACGTTTGGGATTTCTTTGAATTCGTGCCTTCACAGCTTTTATCACTGCTGGAGTCCTAACAGACCGAGGGCGACCACTTCTTGACCTGTCATCTACACTAGAGTCTTCATTGTATCGTTTGATGGTACGATAAACGAATCTTTTGGTAATATTCAAATTTTTCAGTATGTTAAAAATTTGAATTGGCGCGTAACCGCAACGATGCAACGCAATAACTGCAACACGGTCTTCTTTAAGCGTCCACTCCATATTTAAAAATGAGTAAAATTCTAAAAGTTATACATTTTTATTTTCATGAACAATTCGAAATTCGAATTCAATAAACTTTTTTGTGGCCAGCATTCTAAAAGAAAAGTTTTTACTGTGTGACAATACTTATGACCTGACTATGTATATATATATATATATATATATATATATATATATATATATATATATATATATATATATATATATATATATATATATATATATATATATATATATATATATATATATTATGTATGACGCATAAATTTTTACAAAGTAGTCCGATTTATAAAATTCTTTTTTTATTGAAAAGGGTATACCCGGAAGTTGGTTCCATATAAATTTTGAATAAAAATTCCAACCCTAAGGGCACGAAAACAGAGAATGATTATATATCTATGATCACGCATAACTTAGGCAGAATTGATTTATTTAAGCATTAGTAATTTGCAGATTATAGTCACAAAAATTATAAAATAAGAACTTTTAAACATAAAAATTAAACCGCCGAAAAAACTGAAAGCCAAAAAATAATAAACCTTTTTTTATTAACCTTAATAACTAATTTCTTAAACTAATGTAAGTACCTAACCTAAATAATTTTGAGTCGGCGCCATATAAGCAAATTAATTAATTACTACGTAAAACGTGATGCGCGGCGGCGGCGCCGGAAAACGCCGAACGTTACGAAGTTAATGTCAGCGAGACAGCAACCCAAACGGGCACACAAGTGAGGGCACTGTCGCCGCTACAAAATTGCTTAGGTATACTTACATTAGTTTAAGAACTTAGTTATTAAGGTTAATTACAAAAGGTGTATTATTTCTTTGCTTTTCAGTTTTTTCGGCGGTTTAATTTTTGTTAACTCTATCTTCCCACACTTTCCTGCTTAACGGTCTTCTCCACGGTCTATGTCTTCATTTTGGCTCCTTTTGTAATATACTTTATCATTATTAGCTTTAAAATAAATTTTTTAGTAACTTGCCCTAAAATACCTTTTTTTTACTGGCGTAGGACAGCAGACAGGTTTACAGCCCGCTTAAAATTTAGCAGTTACCGTCGCCTATGGGTGTTTGCAACGCCGTGGCATCGCGAACACGCTGCTGTTCCATAAGGGTACAGGAATTTGGGTCAATAATGCCGGAATAATAATAACCTTGTGTTGTGTTCCGGCACTAGTGACCCAAGTTCCTGTACCCTTATGGGACAGCAGCGTGTTCACGATGCCACTGGCGTTGCAAACACCCATAGGCGACGGTAACTGCTAAATTCTAAGCGGGCCGTCAGCCTGTCTGCTGTCTTACAGCATTAAAAAAACACAACACAATGTTATTATGGCGACATACTTAAGACCAAAGGGGTTCGCCATCCAGACGGGCCTGAGGCTCTACCACGTAGCTAGGGTGGGTTGTTTTGTCGCCTTTTTGACCCTGCATGGAAAAATATACAAATCATAAAGTATAAAAATGTGACGTCGTTTTTATTCTTGAATCATTGATACAAATATTTATATTTCTATTGTATTACACTAATTTAGACCAATTCTACCATAGTTTTGCTAATTTTTACTCACAAAACAATACTTTAATTCGTTATTCAATTAATTTTACAACTTGGTATACATAGTTAGGTTCTAGGTCTCCATTAGTATTAAATTATTCAAATAACAGTTGTTATTCTGCAAACTAAATGGGTATTTGTCATCACTGATATTGTCCACAGCCGTCTTCGAACTAGTCTAGTCTCTTTAGTTAATACATAATGGATTTGCATGACATAGTTATTTATTTATATTCTTCTATAAATTTTATTATAATATACACCAATTTACGTAATTATTTGAAATTAAAATAAACAAAATACTTAAATGTAACATAAGATCATAAACTATAATGTTAGATTTTAGTTTCTTTAACTCAAAATATTTAGTAAATATAAATAAAAGTATTATAAAGTATATAAATATAATTTATAACTCCGTTATATATTACAATCAAAAAAACTAATTTACCGAATTTAAACTTGTCATTAAGGTATTTATTTTAACCAAAAATTACTTGACTCGCTGGTTCGTACGTAATGATAGCTCATAGTATGTAGTGGTCTAAGTACAAAAGGGATGCCTTTTCAAGATATATCAAAATTCTGTGAAGTAAAAATAATCTTCCACGTCGGTTGCTCTCGGTTTCCGAACTCTTTAATTTCCTAAAAATTAAAAGAATTTCTTTATTACAAACATATTGGTTCATTTTGGTCATATAATATTCCAAACACACCCAAGTAAATCCTGATCTATGTCCCGAATAATATTCATTAGATTCCTAATGGAAATATGAATAATTACCACAGAGACGGTCCGAGTAATGGAATAGTTTGCTGTACTTAGGTCTCGGAGGTTGAGCTAGTTGATTGTTAGTGAAGATATTATGGTTATGACATGCTGTTAGATTGAGTTGAGATTTGCATTATTGATTCCTATGATTTAGTTGAATTATAACAAATGACGACATTTTCTTATAAAGTTAAATCATTATTATAAATATGTCAATGTCTACGGATAAATCTTTTTTTTCTGGACTAGAATGTTCGAGAAAGAAACGAGAGTAGAAATCGCGACAGTACTAGGTGTTTTTATTTTTAAATAAAACTAATAAACCTCTAAAAATACTGGAAGGTTTATTATATAAAATATAGACACTCATCGAACGCAACCTCTAGCCAGGGTGATCGAATTTCGGCGCAGAATATAAAGCTAGCTGGTCTCTGTGACGAGGTGTGTGCAAATTTAGCTCTTCGTTTTTAAATATAGAATACTTATTTGAAATAATATGCAACATAAAACAACCGATGCGTTGGACCGACGACCTTGTTAGAGTGGCCGGTAAGGACTGGATGCGAAAGGCGCTAAACCGAGAAGAATGGCGTGCATTGGAAGAGACCTACATTCAGCATTGGGTGGATAAAGGTTGAAAAAGAAATAAGAAAAGAGCAACATAATGAAAAAACGTGTTATTGGCTGACATAAGACAAGTTTAATCCTACCGAGGACGAATATATTTTCCTTGGAGGGAGATTTGGCGCAAAAATACTAGCTTGTGTCATAAAGGGTGATATGCATCCAACAGACTCACTACCAAGGACGCGCAAGATCGTGCTAAGTGAAGAACGAAAAGTGGGAAAGCGGACTGTGGGCACGTAAGCGAAAATTTGTACTATATTGTACAGATTTCTTAAAATAAGTACCGTACCGTAGTACCGTATTAGGCTGACACAATATGACGCAGGTATAATACTTACTAGATGAGAGTGGTTTGAAATCGTTATTTCTAAGAATATAAGTACACACAATTTAGGTAGTGTTAAGCAATAATACACATATTTTCGTCTCCAGCCATTCGTACTATGTACAATGTGTTTACGTCACACCTTCTGGTTCCGTATCATCGTTATCCAGTAATTAACAAAAGAGTAATAATTACATATCATCAGGGCATCTTCATTTCATTTTTAGAAACATTGTCATTCAACAACTATAACACGATTTCTTACTTTATTGTTTTTATTGAATATTAAAATGTATTTTTTTCAAATCAAATCAATCTTTTGTTGCTAGTTTTCATTCATGCAAAACATTTTTTTTTGTACCTGTGACAAACATTGTTGGGTTTGTATTACTACTAACATATAAAATAAGATAATTTGTTAAACCTCATATAAATATTGTTTGTTTATCCAAATAAATGAAGAAAAAGGACTTCTCTTCTCAAGTAAATGGTCCTTGTCTACATTTTGTCTCCTTCTGTATTTTTATATTAGTATAATATTTTTGTATTATCATAATTTATTGAATAATCATTTACATATAATTTTATTAGTTTTTATTATTTTAATATTTAAATAATATTCTGACAATTCTAACAGCGCCATCTAATTGCAAAATATAACAGAGTATTTGTGTTATAGGTACTAGGGTAAACTGGTATACTGGTATACTTTTCTTATTTAAATAAATACATACATATTACTTATACATCCAAATTTGGGATTTTAATTGATTTTGCCAGTCGCAGTTTTATTGAGGGTTTTCTTTTATTTGTCTTTTTCTTGTTCTTATTTCTATTTTCCATTTCTTTTTATCGGTTTTGTTTATAGGATTTCTAGGTTAGTCTCTAAACATAATAAACACCATTTGGATATTAAATTGGCTAAAATTTTATTTTTGCATAAAAATGAATTGAAATGACAAAAACGTTCCAACGAAAAAGTTTTTGTTAAATATCCCAAAACAACTTTAGTTTCGTAACACGTACTACTCTAATACTACAAACCTTTTTATATCTTTTCGTCATCCCCTGTCTTTTCTTTTACGTACGCATAAAACCTCTCACGGGCTTTGACGTGCTTTGGATTTCAATACTAAGGCCGTAAAGTCTAAAACGTGGGCGAGCAAATAGAGTTTTTTGTAACGTATACTCATACATACTTTTCTCATACTCGCCGTGATGCTTCTGACTACATGTTGATAGAACTTCATCAAGATTGGCAACAGTGAATAAAATTATTATGCCGCCGCAGGGTTAGACCGGTGAGGTTGATATAACGCACCAGCTTGTAAGTGAGCCCTTGAGCCTTAAAGATCTCTCATAGAATCCTATACCTAAAAATTTTACATACAGTATTAGTAGAAAAACGCCATCTGTGTAATGTGACCGAGCGGGTGTGTTTTCAGTTAGCATAAGAAACCGTTTTAAGAACACGTAAAATAAATATCAAAAATTCCGCTGCAGTTAACCTAAAAGGCCTGCAGAGTTTTAACTGCCTGCATCATGGTTTTTATAAAAAATTTAGATGAGCTTCATTAAATACATACTTATAGTATTATAGAATAATCTGCAATACGGCTGTTGCTATTTTAGAAACTTTCTTAGTACATACAAGCAACTCCAAGGTGGCTTTTTACTGCCTTGCGAACCCACCTAAGAAAAATTTATGTACTGCAAATACTCTACTTTGATCTAGGGTAACATGTTATAATTGTAATTTAGAAAATAAAAACCGCAGATGTTTTTAAACATCGAAACGCCGAAATTAAATATTCTACATTGACACAAAATATTTATTTGAAATAACTAATACAAAAGTTAGCGTGAACTCGAATTCAATAAACGTACTCTCAAAACAACGAAGATAAAGTTCTTTGTTTGAAAAACGTTGGGAATTCAGAAGGTGCTATTACACAAAGTAAATAATAAAAAACGAGACAATGTCGCGATTCCCACCAATGTTTTCGTCCGTCTCGTGAATCTAAATTGGTCTAATTTAAAAACATGAAAGATCGAATACATATATAATATATAACTACCCTGCTCTGTTTGAATAAGAAAAAGGGGGAATAAATATATTGATGATTACTGGTTGGTTAGTCTGCAAAACATTAGTAAAAACTGTGGACATAAACTGTTCTCGAATTCAGTTGAACACACACTAAACATGCACTGAAGCTGATTTGCTGACCAATTCAAACGGCTGTCATGCCACTGAAGAAGTTTGAACTTTTTAGGAGTTGTATAATAATACTATATCCTCGTTAATGTTATACGTTAATCTTCTTCTCTTCTTCCTGCTCTTATCCCAAAGTATGTGGGGTCAGCACATGTTCTCTCCTTCCACTCTCCTCTATTAGCCGTCACTTGAATATTCACACCTTTTTTAACCATATCATATTTTACACAATCCATCCATCTTTTCTTTGGTCTACCTCTCCTCTTGTATCCATCCACTCTCATTTCTAGCCTCCTTCTTGTTACATGGAAATTAATTATTGGAAACGTTGTGGTCTGAAAGAAGATGTAGTGACAAAAATTGAGAAAGGTATGCTGAGATGGTTTGGCCATGTTGAGAGAATGAATGAAGAACGATTGACGAAAAAAGTGTATAAGGCGAGTGTGAATGGAAGTATTGGAAGGGGTAGACCTAGGCGGACGTTTCGAGACCAGATCAGGGACGTCTTGAAAAAAGGCCAGGTCAAGAGTACCCTAAACCGAAGGGCATGTATGAAGGGAATAATGAAAGTGGACGAAGCGAAACAAGTATATAAGGATCCTAGCAAGTGGAAAGAAGTTGTCTCTGCCTACCCCTACGGGAAAGAGGCGTGATTATATGTATGTATGTATGTTCTTGTTACATGACGCTCCTCTATTCACATTAAACCTATTACTTTTCAGCTTCTCAATCGTTACTACTAAATATACGTTACTAGATATCACTATAAGAAACTACTTTAAACTTCTCCGTGCAGGGGTAATGTAAAAATACTGACCCCAACGGCCAGGGACGGCCTGTCGTAAAAAACCTAATTGGCTCTAAACCCGTCTAGTTAGCAAACACCTATAATATCTAAAAATGCTGCCGTAATAACCTCATGTTGTGTTCCGGCATAACTGACCCACATTTCCCTACGCGGGCGCCAGCATGTTCACGGTGACCCTGGCGTCTCAAACATCCCTAGGTGACATTAACTACTAACAATTAACAGGACTGTCAGTCTGTCTCACGTTTCACAGCAAAAAAAAAACAAAACATTAAAATTCAAAATCATAATTCGAATCATTTATTTCAGTATAAAATTACATACGTTATGAAATGAAAGGATGGTAGTAAAATATAATAAATATAATACGGATATTACAAAAAAAAGAAATTGATATTATAGAAATAAGCCAATTATGTAGTAGAAGATTTTATTTTCTGTCCTTTAGTACGTGTTGTTATCTATGTAGTTAACTATTCGCTTTAGGTACTAAAAGGTAATTAATGTCTTCTCTTAAGTTATAATCTTATACATTTCATCTAGCTCTCAACATTTATAAATCCCACTTTACGTATTAATCAGTCCAGTAATTAAGTTTGAGAAAACGTCGTAACCATCGCAAATAATTCCTTTTTCGTAATCGTAAAGGAATCTCATAAGGCACTGTTGGAATGTCGATCTCGACCTTAACGAGATATCTGAGTTGGGCCTACGCCCTCCGAGAATGTAAACCGAGCTTTAAATAGCAGCAATTGAATTGTTGTGTCGACAATTCTATTTTTAGTGAAATGCGAGTATTGCAGATTGTGTTGTTACATATTTGATGTTAGTTTTTTTTTGATAGCGGATAAGTATTACCATCTGACATGGCAATATTGCCAGCATTCTGGGCCCCGCTCCCTACTTAGATTGATTTCCTGAGTTACCTGCAATAGACATTGGGTTACTCATAATCTTTTCTTTTGTTAGAAATAAATTTGAAAATTGTATTTTTTTAGATATTTAAGATTATATTTCACCGATTTAATTTTCATCGAGTCATCATCATCATCTAAGCGTAATATCCCGGTTGCAACTGAAACTTCCGTTTCGGTGCCCGGGGTCCGCTTTCCTACTCTTTCTATTCCACTTCGCATGGTCTTCAGCATCCCTGGTAGTGAGCCCATTGGCACGCATATCACCCTTTACGACGTCAAGCCAGCACTTTTTGGGTCTACGCCTCCTGCCGGGGCCCGGCGGAGGCGGCATGGCCAGACATTTGTTTCCCCCGTAATCATCCGGTTGCCATAAAACGTGGCCGTACCAACGGAGCCGACATTCCTGCAATTTATCCGCAATGTCACGGACATGAAGACTGCAGCGAATGCGGGAGTTCCTAACTCGGTCCTTCCGCGTCACTCCACACATCCACCGCAGCATATTCATCTCCGTGACACGCAGTTCCTGCTTGTGTTGCTCTAACACCGGCCACGCTTCACAGCCGTATAAAAGGACAGGCCTAATGATGGTCTTATAGACCTGTCCCTTCTACTTTACCAGCATCTTGGGATCACAAATGACACCAGTTACCTCACGCCATTTGGCCCACGCGGCAGCAATTCGTGCCTTGACGTCGCAATCGATGTCACACAAATACAGATCCCAAGTATTTCACTTGGTCCGTGCGCTCCACCTCAATTTTTCCTAAGTAATTATTATATTATAGATAGTATTTTTTCGGTTTAAAGTCAAGTACATGTATCATAACTTTTAGGCGAAGTCCAACCAACAATAACATGAACATGAACTGTGGTAAATGTGTTTTACAAATGTTTGTACTACTTTACATAGATAATATCAATTTTTTTACTGAGGAACAACAGATAGGCTGTGTGCCCACTTAATAGTAAACAATTACCGTTACCGTTTGGATGGCTCTCTAATGCTGGAACACAACACAAGGTTATTATGGTGGTATACTTACGGCTAGTCTTCTTCCTCCTGCCCTTATCCCACATTACATGGGGTTGGCGCAACATGTTACATGTTGTAATAGTTGTAGCTTAGTTTTTACAACCGGCCGCCTGCCTGACGCGAACCTCTTTTTGGGTAAAAATCTGTCGTCTTTTTTATTTAAATTATTTTTATTGAAATTGAAAGTAGGACACGAAGTTTCGTTGTCAATCATCTAATGTATCCTCAAGAGACACTTTTATTGATTTCTTCTTGAGTAAACAACATCCGAGTGTCGATTTGGGTGGCACTTTTGCCGGGTCGCCGACTTTTATGGGGTCCGTGCATAATTCACATTCGACAACTACGTCACGAGGGCTTCTAAATAAGAAATTCAGTGCTAAGCGTCTTCGAATGCTCTTGGTCCTGCATTCCGTTGCGCTAGAATATAGACATAGGCAGCTTGCGCATAATGCGTCCATTTTCATATATTTTGGTGGTGGCTCACAGCAATCTTCCTATTGGCAAGTTAGAGGCCTTGAAACTCGCGGCTTTTTTCACAACAATACATAACCTTCGGCGAAGGACATCGTGGCAAGCAAGGATAGCACATAGGTGTATCTTCACAGCACGTTGTTGGACAAGGGACCACTAACATCGGATACACTGCCAATTGCTCGCAGTCTTCAGTGTAAAAGCACGCCGTTTTTATATAGATTTTACTTATTTTTCTTTTGTAAATTTTATACCATAATAAATACTTGACCCCGACTGCAGGGGGTAGTATTCTTACTCGGCCCCTGCACCGACGAAAAGTAACTTGGAGTGCGATGCATAATAATATGCGGGCGTGGATTGAACTAAGCTAGGCTGATAGGTGTGGATACAAATCAGTTATGGGATCATGAGTCGCATGATAACATGGCTGTCTCACTGGCTGCACTACTGGTAGTACGGTTGTGTCTATACGTTCTATTTCCGTCATATTTTTATAACTGAAATTCGGCAGGCAGGCCAACGGTCCATCATATAACAGCTGCCGCTAAGAAATTCAATTGTGTTTTAAGTAAGCCCTGTGATATAAATTTTAATTTAGTGTAGGAAATTGACTTTAAAGAAAGGTAATGTAACTATAGTCAGTCTAATGGATTGATAGCCCTTTTCATTCCGGAAAAAATAATAAAAACGTTTATAAGCCCGGTGGCGGGATAAAATTTTAACAGCTAGGGATTAATTAATTTAATTTTTATTCTCCTTCATTAAAGCTGTAGACCACAGGACTAGATCTTAGCCTATTTACTGTTAAACACCATAGACCTGTAGTATCTTCTGCATGAGACAATTTGATTTAGTTACTGGAGTATATTACCGATACGTGAAAGTCACTTTTTGTGTTTCTTGATAAAAGTTTAGGTAGTATTTTTTTCGCAATTTTAAATTGTTTACTATAGTAGGTTAAATTGTGTTAAAGTTTTTAAATATTTTATTTCATTAATGTTATTTTATTTATTTTATTTTTATTGCGTAGGACAGCAGACAGGCCGACAGCCCACTTAGAATTTAGCAGTTACCGTCGCCTATAGGTGTTTGCAACGTCCAACGCCAGTGGCATCGCGAACACGCTGCTGTCCCATAAGGGTACAGGAACTTGGGTCACTAATGCCGGAACACAACACAAGGTTATTATGGCGGCATACTTAAGACCCAAGGTGGTCGCCATCCTGACGGGCTTGAGGCCCTACCACGTAGCTAGGGTGGGTTGTTTTGTCGCCTTTTACGACAGGCCGACCCCGGCCACAGAGGTTAGTATTCTTTCTCCGCCCCTGTACGGATAGATGTTAGTTTAAAACTAGAAGAACACGTGTTGCATCTAACGCTTTACAACGTAATGCAAGTATTCAGGAATCAACCGAAGTCATATGCTAACAGGCAATACATACGCCGAACAGCAAAAGAAAGTTAAACGTTATTGGCGATAAAAACAATATTCAAACTACAATCTTCATTAAGGGATTCAATTTAAAATACCTTGATGTGCCGTTAAGTGTTATTCAATGAAACGTTCATTTCTTTGAGGATTGATTTCATTTCTTTGATCTTTCGTGACTTAAATAAACTTGACTTGTTAGCTAGAATATTTTCTAAATAAGTAACTATTTTCATAAAGAACTAATTCTGTATAACACTGGTCTACAGCATTTTTGCGTATATTCGTCTTTTTAGAGGGGAAGTCAATTCGCTATAAAAATGTTAAAAGCAAATATTTCCGATGTCGAATCACATTTTTTATATATTTTTATTTATAGAATCAGAAAATATTAAGTAAATACTATGCACAAGAAAAAAAAAATTTGTTGAACGGTGTAATTAAAGCCGCTATAAGCCGAAATAAAACCAAACAGTAAGAAAATATATCCCTTTTATCTACTTACAAAAATTAGAATAGAATAGACCATAGAAGACTATGTATGATAGAGGATCAGTTTGGGAGACGACACCCCAGAATTACATAAATAATAACTAATTTATTTATTGGTGGTGCAACGCTTTTCGCTTGTTGGAACGCTGGGTTCATGAATTTGATTCTAGAAATATCTCCTATATTATTATTTTTTTATATCACTATTCCTTACTTTTGGAAAAAAACAAAATAATTTTATTTTTACAATTATTATGAATGATAAATATTAATGCATATAAAATTTACATATTTACAACATTAATTGTAATAACTAACTTACATTATAAAGAACCTAAAAAGACAATGTTTCCAAATCTCTTACTGGTTTTATATGGTGGTAATTATAAGTGTACTGTTCAACGTACTATTGTCGATTGAAAGGAGTGTTTAATTATTACGATCGGATTATACCCGCCATGTTGATTTATTCTAGCTTTGTTTGAGAAACATTGGTTTGTTTATTTACGTTTTATTTTTTGGTAAAGTGAATAGCATATATGAGGCCATGAGAACCATAGTGGCCTAACTAAGTTTTTTACAATATTGAGTTTATGATTTCTTACAGTTAAAATTAAACATTTTGATAGAACCAGGGTGGCTTAAAAGTGATACAACTAAAATTCACTAAATGGCAGCATAATCACTGTTATGGTTTTTAGTCTGTGATCTAAATTTGAGGTGCCATACTGGCCTAAATAAGATAGGCCACTATGGTTCAAGCCCGCTAAAACTTCACTATCATGATGACATTAGTTAGGCTACATTTTGACTATCTATTAATGGTATTTGTCATTATTTTTCCGCCCGTGCGTACTAAATCTTTCATAAATTATTTGTGAATAATTGGCTATCTGCCTGGAATATGAAAAACTGCTTCTGCTGAATCTAGGCATTCAAATTAAAGAGTGTATCAGGTTCCTAATTACACAGCTTTGGACTTACTGCCTGGGTATTCATAATTTTCATAATGATGAAGTAACAATGTATGTGTGGAATGAAACAATAGCCTCAAGGGGCCTCAGGAGATTGGTTCCTGCCTGTTACGTTACATCAAAAAGAAAGTCAAAACTAAAAACTTAATTATGTACTCAGACTAGTGCGGTGGTCAAAATAGAAATATTAAAATGCCTTTGCCAGTATATTGTTGCCCATCCAGATTACACAGTAAATAACATAGACCATAAGTACTATGTCAGTGGGCACTCATATTTAGCATGTGACCAAGATTTTGGATTGGTGGAGAAAAAGAAAAAGTTTTTCAAAAATATTTGCGTACCAGATGACTGGATTACTGTAATTAAGGCAGCTAGGGACAGGAACCCATTCAATGTCATAAAAAAAACAAAATATGACTTTATTGCAACAAAAAAAAAAAAAACTGGAAAATAAGATTACCAATAGGAAAGTAACTGCTGAAAAGTCAAAATGCATCCATTTACATTTTTTTTAAATATTCTAATAATGAAGATGTATTACTTGAAAATGTTGATTTAAAGAAAAGGGGCTTTATACATTTGACTGGTATTAAGCTGGATCCTCTATACCCTGATGAAAAACACATCAGTTCTGAGAAAAAAAGGACTTATTTATACCTCCAGTGCATCACAGCTTTTATACTAGTATCAAAGATAATGTGTCAGTTAGAAATGACATATATATTGAGGATGACATTATGGTATCCTTTTATTGTTAGGTGTACTTAGTGTTACTGTTGTTTTTTTATTCAAGTGTTTAATTAACAATTGGCCTAATAACCATTTTTTTATAATCTATATAAAAAACCCTACTGCCAAAGTGGCCTATCTGTGATTAAAATGTAGAAAAATTGCAATAAAGCTATTTCGTAGCTATTAAAATCATTAATTAGAACATTATTAAGTTAATTAAAATAAAAAAGTAAAAAAAAGTATGTTTTCTGAAGAGTGGTAATTAATTAAAAAAACGCTGTTTTTGTTTTCTATGGTACTCAAAAGTCTTGTCTGTTGAATTAGGCCACTATGGTTCTCATGGCCTCATATAGTATATAAGTATAGTCGACTTTTATCCATAACAGAAGCGTTTGGCTACTTATTTTGTTACTGGATAATAGAATTTGAAATGTCTCAGTATTTTATTTATTTAATTTTTTTATTTATTTATCTTATATTTAAAATTACTTTGTCATTGATTCATTTCACGTTTTCAAAGTTACTAAATAGCAATTAGTGGTAGATAACAACTCCGATGAAAAATCTTAATTCGAATTTAAATCCTAAAAGTATATTTTATATTAAATTTATTATACCAAAAGCTTTTGCCTTGTACCACAGGATTATGTCTTAGTAATGGAATGTGGGTCATTCACGGTGGGGATTTATTCCGATAGATTTGCTTGTTACGCCTCGCAGGCCAATAAAATTATCGTGCGGAATTGCCCGGGAGACCTTTGATGGATTATTATGAATAATAGGGATATTTTAACGCATGATACATCTTGTATGATAATCGTAGTTAGGAAGGTCCTAAGGGATACGCATACTTCCTCATTTTCTTCCTTATTTTTGTTAATTTATTAGTTTGTTTTTGTTGGTATACCTATATTATATTACACTCAGAGACCAATTAAGGGGTTCAAATTCTATGGTGGTATGCACCGCGTAGGCAGTTTTTCTGGCCAGATGTGCATATTATAGTATAGCTGTACGCTTGCAGAGGTCACGGGTTTGATTGTCGTCCCACGTCTAAATGTTTTTGTATAATATTTATATTTTTTTATGGCTAGAATTTAGCAGACAGGCAGTAGGCCCACCCTGAGAGGTGGTCACCGTCACCTATAGGCGTTTGCAGCACCAGAGGCATTACCAACGCGCTGCCGACCTCGAAGAAAAAATGAAGTATACTATATGTAGCCATAACACAAGTGCTATGCTAGTTAATTTAGGACTAGATGGCGCTTAATGAATTGTTCCAGTATCATCATCATCATTATTTCAGTCAAAAGACGCCCACTGCTGGACAAAGGCCTCCCCCAAAGATCTCCACGATGATCGGTCCTGCGCTGCCCTCATCCAACCTATTCCGGCGATCTTGACCAGATCATCGGTCTATCTTGTGGGGGGCCTACCAACATTGCGTCTTCCGGTACGCGGTCGCCATTCAAGGACTTTTCTGCCCCAACGGCCATCAGTCCTTCGAGCTATTTGCCCAGCCCACTGCCACTTCAGTTTTGCAATCATCCGGGCTATGTCGGTTACTTTGGTTCTCCTGCGAATCTCCAGTATATTTATTATTAAAATTTATCAAGTGAGATAAAAGTTCTATAAAAATAAGTTGAACTCTATTCCATCTATTTCGTAATATGAATTCCCATAACACAGTAACGTGGAAAATAGGAATGTACATAGTTCTTGTTCTTTTTTTAGGTATTTAATGTGTTACCCTTTAGTGTACACCTCTGACTCCAATTCAGCAAACGTGTCGAGCAGATGGAGATAAATAAAATATATTTCTTATAATACAAACGTTCTTTAATTATCGTAATACAACTATACAGAACGCTGTGTAATACCGAGAACCAACTCCGGGAACGGACGGAAGGCGACTGGCGACAGCGAATAAACGCGTATTACAATTTGTGCTGACTTGCAGCTGTCACTAGCCGCCACACTTTTAACGATATTGTCAGCCTATTGAAATTCACTGCATAGGACTTACCTAAGGCTAGTCACAGAGCCCCTTATCTTCGGCTCGTTGTATCCAGTCCTTGTCAGCCATTTCACGCAGTCATTCCCCACCTCACCACTGAGTGTCTTACACCCAGTGTACGTTTGCCGAGTCGCGGTCTCTACTCAAGAACTCGTTTACCCCATCTATTATCGGTTCTGCAACAGATATACGACCAGCCAACTGCCACTTCGGCTGGCCGATTCGAGAATCGATGTCGGAGCTTTGGTTCTCTGACGAATTACTTTATTACGAATGCGATCCTACAGAGAAACTCTTAGCTTGGCTCTCTCCATAGCCCGCTGTGGGACTTTAAATTGATGAACTAACCCTGCTGTGAGATTTTCAGCTCCGAGCGTTATCACGGGTAGGACGGACTGGTTAAAGATTTCTTCTTTAGGCATTTTGGTATAGGCGACGAGAAGATTTCACGAAATTTCCTGAACGCTGTCCAACCCAGCTAAA
This sequence comes from Malacosoma neustria, assembly GCA_963693495.1. Classification (NCBI taxonomy): domain Eukaryota; kingdom Metazoa; phylum Arthropoda; class Insecta; order Lepidoptera; family Lasiocampidae; genus Malacosoma; species Malacosoma neustria. The sequence goes on from OY856383.1 coordinate 16,058,960, forward strand.
TCCTTCGGGCGGCTTCCTTATAGGCTTCGTTATAATACCTACCTAGGCATAGGATCTGGCCAAGGTATATTCCTCGACAACTTTAAGGGAGACCTCGCCAACAATGATTAGCCTCGGGCCGACCAGCCTGTTTTATTAGATATAAATTTGCATTACTAGCATAACTTTGGGGTTCTCTCAGTTTTTAATTTTTTTAATCAATATAGATAAAACAAAAAATTAAACCAGCTACTTACGTGGGGAGCAAATGTCTGGCTATTCCGCCACAGCGGGGCCCCGGTAGGAGGGGTAGACCCAAAAAGTGCTTGGTATCGTAAGGGTTGATATGTGAGCCAATGGATTGACCACCAGAGATGTCGAAGATCGTGCGAAGTGGAGAAGAAAACGTCGGAAAGCGGACCCCAGGCGCCGAAGCGAGAGTTTGGGCTGCAACCGGGATTCAACGCTAAGATGATGATGATGATGATAATGAGTTAAAACAAAAAACAAAAACGATATGACATAAACTGAAGAGTAACGATGAAATCAGATAACATTGAATGTTAACGAAGACCTAATTTCACTTTAAAAATGGCGAGCTCATTAATTTATATAACGGTGTCAAACATTAAATTTTACACGACACATAATCCATTATTCGTTTATCATATTTTAAACCGTTGTCATATTAATTTCATTTAATATTATTTTATGCGTTCTTTGTCCAATATTTGGGTATTTGTATGATTATCAGATATATTATCAAAAGATATTATTAATGTCCTTGTCAGGAATAAAACTACCTCATCACTTTCGAAGTTATAATACCGTTGAATTCTTTAAAAGGTGAGGGTATATTTCATGAACAATGAATTTCATGTATGTAAGCTAATTAATATTGTGGTATTGAGCACAGTGATCTTCTCCTAGGTAACTAAGCGGTTTGTGCATTAATAGTTGTGTGTGTTTCTATTTTATGTTTAAATAAATTAGAAAACACTTTTCTAGTGAGTCGTAAAAGGCTAACAGATTATTCCTTTTACAAGTTTACAGCAACGGAAAGGCACCGTTTCGTTTTTCTCTCAGAGTTGGATAATTTAGTATTTTCATAATAGAACTTAAAATTGAAGTTTTATATTTTGATTTGAAAATTAATTACATATAAAATAGTGTAAAATATATACAATATTATCATTCAAGTTGTTACGCACTGTGTAACTCAAAGCTTGCAATTATTTATAACCAAATTCCACTGAATTGCGTCATAGGAAAATTTCAGTAGATTTATAACTCCTTTCTTCTCGGTCAATTTTCTTTTCTTCTCCAAAAGAGCACAAAAGAAAAACTGGATTAATTGTGAATAAATTTGATTTGAACAGGACTGAGTTAAGACTGACCCCATCACTTTAATATAAAAAATAGTCGAAGCCGACTGGTCATACGGCACGCTTTTAGTTACGGTTTTAGTGATTATACCAGCGACGGGCATCACCTTTTCAATTGTAGGAGCGTACGGGCATATTGCACGTGCCAAGTGCACCTTTCATAAAAAAGTATTACGGAATAAGATGCAAAATATCATACAACATTGATACTAAACATGGATTAACGAAGAAAGTACAAAGGGAAGAAAGCAAAATTAGACAAAAATTAAGATGCTTAGAAAAGCTCATTTAAATTGAGTTATCTGGAAGCAAGAAAATAACCCTTAAAATAGTTGTTGCACGTTTTATACCGATTGTAGTTTATGTTTACGCACGACCCTAGAAAATCTAAACTATCGCTAGCACTTAGGTTTAACACCAATTTACGAGTTTCCTAACAGCGTCATTACTAACACATAAAGTTCAAATTGGTTTGAATAATTAACAACATCTATAACAGGGAATGATTTATGGGTACATTATAATCTCTTAGATCTTTCAATTCTAGTTTGATTATCTTCTTAACATGAAACGGACTATTGTTAATTCATGTAACTTGTCTACTTAACGTTAATAACTTAAGATTATATTTGTCGAAATAAATGCTGCTTAAGATTAAAGTTCGCATTTTTAAAACTAATTATATTTAAAAATATAGTACGAGAAACTTATAAATAAATAAAACACTGTGACGTTCATGGGTATGCAATTTGTAATATATGTATATACGATTGCCTTTTTGCCGCGCCGTCTTGAGAGGTCCAATAGACTAACACATGTTATGGGCCCTAAAATATTTATAATTTTCCAGCACAAATAAGGGCAGCCCTCAGTTTATATATTTTTTAAATTTCAGCTTAAGAAATGGCTTATCGAGCACACCTTTTGTAGCTTTGAAGAATTTCATAAAATTAAATCCTAACTAATATTATCAATGTGAAAGTGAGTTTGTTTGTTTGTTTGTTTGTTACGTTTTCACGCCTAAACCGCTTAACTAATTTTAATAAATTTCGCTAAAGTCATAGATTGGAAATTGAAGAAGAAAATATAGGTCAATTAGTGACTTTTACTTATAAACCCGCAAGTTGATGCAGACCATCAAAACAAGAAAAGTTGCCTACCTCGGTCATGTCTTCAGACACGAAAGATAGTATTTACTGCAACTCATTATGATGGGCAAAATTGCGGGAAAACGTCGAGAAGGCCGTCGGAAAAAGTCGTGGCTCCGAAACATCTGCGAGTGGATTGGAGTCAAGAGCGCCGCGGAACTGTTTCACCTCGCCAGGGACAAAGTGAGGTTTTCAGGGCTGATGTTTCAGTAATTGGAGAGGAACACGAAGAAGAAAAGGACTTATATTTTATTCTCGTAATCTTAAGGCTTACTATCTATGTTACATAATTTGATTTGTAAAATGTTATGAACTGTATAATATATTATAAATAAATGTCATTCGACTGGTTACTCTCACTTGCACTGAACAACATAAAACTTCCAACTATTTGCAGTCCTGGTTCCACTGTTGAATAGAGTCATAGGAAATACTTCAGAGTATTTTTGCACCTTTGCTTCTCAAATTTTCTCTTCCTAACCAAAAAAGTACAAAAAAAGTAGATTAATTTTGGCTAAATTTGGTTTTCACATGAAGACTGACATCTTGTATATCGAATGAACTACATTTATTTCAAATAAAATGGTAACTCTAATACTAAAAACCTAAACGAACTCTGTACTGATAGGGTCAAAGGAAATAGGGATGAGCGGCCGGGCGAAGGCGGGTAGTGTGATTATAGTAGAAAGACGACGAGGGCATGATTGTAAGCAGTTCTTCATAACAGTCTTCCTTGTATAGACGGCAGAATAAGCAAAGAGAAACAGTGTCTCCACAGACCAAGTTTATCTAGACCATTTTTGAGTATGGCATTTTTAACAATACGAACTGCGTGTCGTTGGATGAAGTCTAAGGGATAGAGCAGACAGACAGGTGCTCCAGGCCATAAATGTGAGCAGTACTTCATGTGCAGCCTGATTTGTGCTTTGTATAGCACAAGTAATTGCCATGGAGTGAAATATTGCTTGATAGATTATTGAAACAATCTGTGATCGTCTGCTTTCTCAAATAAAGAAAGGAGAAGTCTACGGAAGTTTTATCTGTGTGGACCTTATGCAGCAATAAAATGAACTTGGAAACCACATTAAATTGCACTCCATTAGTGTTATGTATTTCTAAATCAAGTTAATACTTCCAACTGAATGATTAAATATTTAAACAATTCATGAACAGGTCCCTAAGAGTTAATATTTCGTTATTATTTCTCATTACAAGCCAATTTCGAGTCTAAAGGCGACGTCTTTGAGGTCGCCGCTGTCTTTGTTTCCTCGCTCGATTGAAGTTGAATGGATTCCGGGGGTTATGAAAAATTATTCTTCCTTTTTCTTTTCACGTTGGATTAGATGCGACGACATTTGAAGATGTTTAAGGCATTAAAGAGGGTTGACATATTTTCATTGGGTAATTTATTATAGTTGTTTTATAAACTTTCTTGAAGGTATAGAAATCAATATCATCCAAGCGAGGTGACTGGTTTCCATAATATTAGTATAATAGTATATATTCTTCTTCCTCCTGCCCTTATCCCACATTATATGGGGTCGGCACAACATGTTACATATTATAATAGTAATTGTGGCTTAGATTTTACAACCGACTGCCTGGCTGATGTTAACCCCTTTTTGTGGAAAAATCTGTCATGCTTTTTTGTTTAAATTATATTTCTCGTTTTACATTAAGCGACACTTTTATTGGTTTCTTCTTAAATAAACAACATCCGAGTGTCAGTTTGGGTGTGCAGGGTGGCACTTTTGTCGGGTCACCGACTATTACGGGGTCCGCGCTCAATTCATATTCGACAACTACGTTACGAGGGCTTCTAAATGGGAAATATATATTATTGATCAATATTTTTTTTATTGCGTTGGACAGCAGACAGGCTGACAGCCCGCTTAGAATTTAGCAGTTACCGTCGCCTATAGGTGTTTGCAACGCCAGTGGTATCACATACACGCTGCTGTCCCTACCACGTAGCTAGGTTGAGTTGTTTTGTCGCCTTTTACGACAGGCTGACCCCGGCCACAGAGTTTAGTATTCTTTCTCCGCCCCTGTACGGATAAAAATTATTATTTTTTAGCGTAAACTTGTGAGAAGAACTATAAAGTATTAAATATAAACTCTTCCATTAGGTGGTAGAGTTTCAAGCCTATCTGAATGGAAACCTCCCCTGGTATCTAAATATGCCTGTGGTAACCTTAATTGTAATACTTTTATTACCTTGTTATTGTAACCTTATAATTGTTTTATAATAACATTGTATAATAACCTTGTGGCGTATTCCGGTATTACTACCCTACAAGAACAGCTTCTTAGCGGTGTTCCGCAATAATCTAGAGGCTACGGTAACTGCTTACTATTAACCCGTCTGCTGCTTAGATAATCGAATCAATAGATATAGATAACTTTTATTTCTAGTAGTTACATTTCATATATTTTACAAATTATATATTTAAAACTTATTCAGTCAATATAAAAATAATTATAACTAACACTATAGGGATTTCTTAAGTACTTGTTCAAACGTTTTGCCATATGAATTGAAAAAAAGGTAGCCGAAAATCATCAAAATTGGTTCAGCGGTTTAGGCGTGAAAGCCTAATAAACAAAAAAACTCATTTTCGCATTTATAATGATAGGATTAGGATTATTATTTAATGCCATACTAAAATATACTCGTAAAATTCTCATATCTTCTATCACAGCTATTTTATTCAGTATGATAAATTTATTTTATACTCACAAACAATAGCCTAAATTGACAAATGCAATGTGTTGTCGAAAGATGCGATAAACAGTATTTAATTCACTACCTTCATTTTCAATTTATTGGATGATAAAGTGTAAATCTTCACACTAGAGGCAATGAAAAACATTCCAGTCACGTGTAGAACAAAGCGTCAAATCTAGACAGAGGGCGCTCGATGCTTAATGAACTTAGAATGCCAACTAAACAACCGCGGGGAATGTTTAGATTTACTGGTTCGTATTCCTTTACTTGTACATCTATACAAATAAATAAAATTGGAGGGTCTGTTTGTAATATTAAAATAACCGCTTTTTACTAAGTGCATTCGGACGTATACACGGTACATATACCAAAACAACATTTTTTTACAATTTTTGTCTGTCTGTCTGTTTGTTCCGGCTAATCTCTGAAATGGCTGCACCGATTTTGATGGGACTTTCACTGGCAGATGGCTGATGTAACAAGGAGTAACTTAAGCTAATTTTATTTTAGAAAAAAAAAAATAGTTTTTGTTAAAAATGGCACGTTTAGGAAATTTAATAATCCAATTTAAGTTGACCTCAGATTTATATCATCAACCATATGAAATAGGGTTCAGCTTAGGCTGGACCTTCTAGGTTGAATTTCCAATTTAAGTTGACCTCATATATCCAAAAAATGCTGCCCAAAGTTACTATTCCACGTGGACGGAGTCGCGGGCACAGCTAGTTGAAAATAAGTTTTCATTATAAGATTTACTTTTATTTTCCATCTACTAAATTTTAATGTAAGGATCGTAGCAAGTGGAAAGAAGTGGTCTCTGCCTACCCCTACGGGAAAGAGGCGTGATTATATGTATGTATGTCCATTTTAATATTTCAAATGAAGATATAAATATATATAGATGCAACTGTTGTGTAATTTGCTTAATCATTAAATAAAGATCAATTATTGTTTTCTCCGCAGCCTATGACCTAATAGATTCAGCCCTGAAGTGAACAATTTTAAGCTAGTACTAGACCAAAGTTAATGATGAAAAAGCTTACGCTTCAAGATATTTGTCCAATGCAAGGAACTTGTAACAGTTTGCATGTTCTTTATTTAAATAGAACATTCATAAAATCCATGTAATATAATTTGGCTGTGAAAAAAGTACTGTGGGTAAACATCTATATCGAAACTAGTCAGTCACCAACCTTTATTTGCATATGTACCTTTATTTGGTATATATATATATATACCCCTTTGAAAAATATAAGAGTTTATGGAGTTTTTGATATGGTATCGTCTCGATAAAGCTAGCTATCTGACATACTAGACCGGTTTACTATGTTTTTAGATACTGATATTAAAAATAACACTCGATAACGTCCCACTTTTGGACTATAGCTTAAAAGCGGTTTGGTGGGATATTTAGCGCCATCTATATATGTTTCATATTCGAGCTATAATAAGTTATAGTTAAAAAAAACACGTTTTTATAGAAAATCAAACTAAAAGGTAAAAAATAATTTTCAATCAATTTCAATAAAGATTCAAATCAATCCGTCGTTTTGAAAGGGCTGAAAAAAGATCCTTTACATAGATACACAGATACATAGATTCATAGATACATACCAAGCTAATAAAAGCACGTTAAAAACCAATATTATTTATTAAATTTCACACTTGAATCAATTTTAATAATTATTTTCTAAATATGTTTTTTAATATCTTAAAAACTAATATCTTTAAAATAACTAGCCGTTCCCGCTTGCTTTGCTGGTTGAATAACAGAAATAAGTAAATATAAAAGTGCGAATAAATTTATTTTCTTATTAATACATTGACAAAAAAAGATAAGGAAAACGATAAGGCCGCCGCCTATTGTGTATTAGTTGTAAGAACTTCTATGTTTGTAGATAAATTGAGTATACAATAAAGAGTAATCTATCTAAAAAAGTAAGCTTGATTTGAGGGAAAGTACTCAGCGAAAAGAATATTCCTACCAAATTTCAAGTCTCTACGCCTTATGGTTATAGAGATAGATGAAAATATCTCTTACAGTAACATCCCTTGTAGGCGGAATTTCGTAAAATTCGTTCTTAGCTCACCTCTACTCAGCGAAAGGAATATTCCTACCAAATTTCAAGTTTCTACGCCTTATGGTTACAGAGATAGGTGGAAATCTCTTAAATAAACTACTAAAATATAATTAATTTTAATTTAACTAAGAAATACTTCTCATATCACTTATTTAATAATTCGCTACCGATAAATTCTAAGTAGTATAAACACCTTGTTTCTATTTACCCTTTTAATATCCAACTTTACGTATAAACTTTTTTCGTGGAACCTTATTTCGCCTTTTGAAATGTTTTTATCGTTTTCCCCTTGTAAAAGAAGTCGTAAAGTACGAATGGGTTCAGCGCTGGACGGGAACACCTTTCGTTAACTTTTCGTTAACGTTTCTTTTTGAAACAAAATATAAATAATATTTTTCTGTGGAACTTGTGTATTGTATAATAACTCTTTGGGGACTTGTGTAGTAGTAGTAGTAGTATAGTTTTTTTATTATTTAATATCATATTAATACATTGCTACAATCGTAACTAAATCGTAGAAGGATCGTAGCAAGTGGAAAGAAGTGGTCTCTGCCTACCCCTACGGGAAAGAGGCGTGATTATATGTACGTATATTAATACATTAACTGGTACTACTTTACCTTAAAATTATCCTGAAGTATATTATTGAGTACAAAAGTGGAGACCATGGTGCGAAGTGTAAACACTGGATCCAACTGGGATGATGTACGGTATTGGGAATGGAATTTCGATAATACAAATGCACTATCACTTACCTCGGTCTTCGTGCTGCTGGGGCTCTTCGATCAGTTGAGCTAGTTTCTTGAAATATCTGAATAGGACAGCGGAAATCGAGGAAATCAACGCGTGCGCAGCATATATCTTTGAATGAAAGAATTGTGAGAGGGGAACGTCGTCATAGAATAGAGATGGAAATACGATTAACTCGATACTAGGAGATGTTCGTGATAATTTGATTGCTCTAAATACACGTAACAGATGATGATGCATTGATACGTTTTTTTTAATAAAGTTTATATATACATATATATATAATAAGCTTCGAAATATATGGAAAATTTATGTCTAAAAGAGAAAAGGAAATAATAATAAAAGCAAATAACCTTCCACTGGTGAACTCAAGCTCCCTAGACTGAACTCATTGGGATGGCTATTACTGCCGATATTAGAACATTATTGTTACGTACGGTGACGAAAAACATCGTGATAAAACATACAACATATGTGTTAGTATTAATTTATGTCTACTTTTGGTGATAGCACTTGCATACCCTACAACTCAGCCATATTTACTTTTTATATGTTATTATGCTTGTTTTCCTACCCCTCTATTCACATCTCTCCCTCTATTCCTCCCCTACCCTCTAGGCTTATCTAAGGTGCGTTAGCGGGTTAAACATATGAGTGATCTCAATATGTGGGTTTTCTCACGGTATTTTCTTGCACCGTCGGCGTGTAACTATATATGATTAAGCGGGAAAAGTTGCCTAACTTGCCATTGTGGGACTTGCACCCGTAGCCACTAAATTGGTCAACCACTTAGTGGTACTACTTGTTTACGACGAACCTAATTTCTGTAAAATATTATTACTGTAACTATTCTATAATATACTATTTCTTTAATCTATCTATGTATCTATCTAATGTTTATATTATAATACAAAACTTTGATGACTATAAGTTTGTGAAGCGTGTTACGATGTAAATTTAAACCAAAGAATATAAAATATCTTTATAAGTAAATAAATTCAAATCTTACATTGTAATTACGAGAACCGTGAAACCTTTAAACATAATAAATTCATTGTGCAGACAACGAAAACAGTAATTAGCACTTCGTTAAAAACTGGCAGATTATGCTATCTTAATTACAATGTAATTATGCCGTTGGAAACACACTTAAATGAATAAAACGTAGAACAGTTATGAAACTAAAGAATATTTTGACAAAGAAACGATGTAAATTCATGTCTAAACCGATTGGAAGTTTTTGCCAATTTCTAAATCCGTGTCGATAGCGGGTAGAATTTAAATTTTTCATCCGATGAGCAAATCTTTATTGACCGAGCTAAGCTGATACGGAGGTATTTGCTTGGCGAAATATCATTTCCATGACAAATATACATATTGTTTTGTTTGGACTTGTTTGAGCTTTTAAAAGCATCTAATTGGAATCCATGTCAAAGTGATATCGTTATTGCTTTTTCTGTTATGACTCGTGATCATACAAAAATAAACAATCGAACAAAACTTTTCATTTCAGTCTTTTTAATTATTTGAAGAAAAATATTGAAAGTGCTGCATAAATTGTATGGCAATGCTTTTGAGAAGGAAGGATATCCTGGCTTACAATTATTATTATAAAAATCTTGTTTCTCGACGTATATTCGGAATAAACTCTGAAATATCTGAACCACTTTTGATTAAATTTCGTAACGAACTGTAATTTGGTCCAAAAATAATATATTTTTTATCTCAATTATTGACCGTAACATTTGTTATTGCAAATTAATATACAGTATATACAGTACAGTAATATAGTACAGTAATATACAGTATAATATACAGAAAATACAGTGTATTTATCGGCAAGTTCTATGAATTCGATACAATTCTTTAACATCGTTTGACAACTTGGTTGCGTAGAAATCTGATAGATGGCGTTGTGTTTCGATTTCTAGATAATGGCATGTAGTTTATGTCATATTTGTTTATATTTATGATATAACCGTACTATTAAAATTTTTAGGGAATGGTTTTCATAATGATCCCTTGTGCGTTCCTTGTTCAGCTAGTTATAAAATTAAACTACTTAATTGATTAATAAACACAATCAATAAGGATTGATAGATTGCTCTACACAATAGCAAAAGAAAAAAATACAATCCAAGAATTTTGTTCAGAAGATTAAACGGGGTCTTTAAAAATCTAATTACATTTCAACGGTCATCTTAAAGATGCCCCTTGAAATGTTTCCTCAAGATGTTTTGCTTCAGCAGTACATGGCAAATATAATATGCACATTATGTGAAAAAAACTGCCTAAGTGGTGCATGTCACCGTGGGATTTGAACCCGGGACCTCTAAATTGTCGTAATATCAGTGAGCTAAATATACTACTATAATTACCTAATAATAATTTTAAGTTTACCTAATGGTAAAGTCTGATAGTTCAAAATGAAAGCTTGTGCATTAAATTTTCTGAACGTACAAAACCTCGTTGTACTCACGAGAACAAGTCATATTGTACTTGAATATATATACATACAAATTTTCGCTGTACCAGCACGGTTAATAACGTTTACGTTCTGTTTAAATAATGCATGCGAAATCATCAAACTGCAAATTGGTGGCTTGTAACATTCCAGAGCAAAACGAACTTTATGTTAATGATATAAGATATAATTTACTTTGAGTGATAAAAACAATACACTTCTCTTTCATAATGAAGCCATTTTTATGTGGTCTGGTTTGAAGGAAGATAACTCCGTTTGTAATAAAAGAAAGATGCTTTGACAGGACTATTTTATCATCTTTTTCATATTGTGATCTCCTCTACCTTATATACAAAGATCAAACTTTCATTTTGTAATTCGATATTGAATCAGTATAAAAATTAATTTAACATTTTAAATTAATTTATTTTCGATATCTTCTGCCATTAATTTTCTCTTACTTGAGGCATAACGGGAAATATTTTCTCTTTTTATGGAATAAAACAAATATAATAATAAATAATAATAATAATAGCCTTTTATTCAGATCACTTAACTAATTACAGTCGGTTTAAACTTATAATTAAATAACACTTTACACTTAAACTAAATAAACTATTTAAGTTAATATCTGTTGCTTGGTTATCTTTCCTAGATCTGTTTGCCAATCGGCATAGGGCTCCTCCAACCTTTTCCATTCTTTCCTTTCCTGTGTCACTCTGTTCCACGTGACAACGAATTAGATTACACTGAAGAGTATATCTATCTAGGACAGCTTATTACACAAAAAGAACCAATGCGGAAGGAAGTGGAGAGAAGAGTTACGAGTGGCTGGAAGAGGTATTGGAGTCTAAGAGAGGCTATGAAAGATAAAAAACTACATATAAACTTAAAAACTAAACTGTTTAACACCTGCATACTACCTGTTCTGACTTACGGATGTCAATCATGAGTGCTAAGTTATGATGTAGTAAAAAACTAGCAACTTGTCAGTATGCAATGGAAAGGAGTACGCTAAATATCAGAAAGTCTGACAGATTGAAAAACTACTTCATCAGAAATAAAACAAAAACTACAGACATAACAATTAAAATCAAAAGACTGAAGTGGAGATAAGAGGCCACGTGATAAGAGGAAGCGATAGATGGAGCCGCAGGGTGACACAGCGGTATCCCAGAGAGGGCAACAGGAAGAGAGGTAGACCGCATAAAAGATGGAATGACGACATTAGACAAGTGGCAGGAAAACAAATATACTTAAGATTAAATATTGTCACAAGGTGTAAAAATAGTTGATGTCCGACGGCGATTCTTCCTTTTCGTGGGCAAAGAGAACGTGAGAACGAGTTGTTTTTAATTACTCTTAATTAATAGTTCACTGTTTATGGATTACGCAATAGAACGTGCATATTTAAAAAATTCGTTGCGAACTTCATCGCGATAAGCGTAAGACAGACGATCTTTTCCGAGTAGACATTTGTGGATCTCCTCGTACCGACTGCATAACTCTCTCAGTATTGTCTTCGGTCCTGGATGTTTTTGGACGACTTGTGCTTGTGCTTTAAACGTTTAACCAATATCTTCATAACGCTTTATCCATATTTTAATTAAATTACCACTAGCAGCTTCACTAATTCGCCGTAGTCCCAATATAGTCGCCTAGTAACAATGTATGAACGAGAGTTCTCGTAAAAAACGCGCACGCAAAATGCTCGACGCTTTCCGTGGAAGTTACTCATAGTGAGTAAAACTCCATGAACCCGCCTACCCAAGGCTATATACCCAAGGCTGCTATCTACCCTACAAAAACAGATGATGCAATATGCACGTTCTATTGCGCCACCCTGATTTTATAGGAAAATGAATAATAAATATATTTCCTTATTTGTATCATGGGAATTTCTTTTTATAAAATATTGAAATAAACTCTTTCTTTTTCTAGGTAATCAAACAGAGAAAATATCTGCATTTCCTCACTTTCAACAGTAGGTATGCCAGTTTTCGTTTAAAGCTTTATTAAATTGCATACAGTCTACGTAAGTGTAGTGAGGTGCTTTGAACCGGCTCAAGTATATTTAAAGAGCTATATTAAACTTTTAAAATAGATTTAATAGGTTATTTTTTGTAAGCAAATTTGCTTATTTACCGAATAACTACCATCTGAACCCAAGAGCTAAAAATAAAAACTTAAAGGTACTTTTCTAATTCAGCATGTAAGCTACAGGAATGAATAGTCTCTTTCGCCGTTTCTTTTCTCTCAGCTATAAGCACTCCGAAATGGTAGTAGATTAGAATAGGATCGGCTTCACCGGTGAAGTCGATAGTCCCCAAATAAATAATATTCTTGCCATTCGTGGCTGCTATCAATTATCCCCATGCAGCGGTCGAGCCGGAAACGCACCTCACAGGAGGCGCGTGTCCGAGCACGCTGCCACGGCTGATCGACCCCGCTCCCACGGGGTTGGAATGCCTTAACGTCCGGAGTCGCTGTCGAGTTGTCTGAGACAACAACAGCTTTAGCTTTAAGAAAAAAAAAACATTTTTAGACATTCCACCAATCGGAATCGGCAATCGGAAAATAAACAACAGGCGAAGATCTACATACATACAGTTGTATTAAAAAACACCCTAATAAAGTCCTCTATATTAGGTTTATATAGTTTATTTTTCATAATTCACATATAATACAATGAGCTTAAATATTATTACATATAAATTATAGTGACCGAACAAAACTTAGATGATAACTACATATTAAAAAGAAGATATCATAAATTAGAGAGTTAAATACCAGTTTTTACCCAAAGTTCCGGTTCCCGGGATCCGCTTTTGTAATTCACTTCTCACAGAGGTCCACATCCCTGGTAATGACTATGTTGATAAAAATTTCTTACTTTACAACACCAATCTAGCCGGAGCTCAGCGAGTGATGCATTACTTACTACACATTTGCTTTCATGTAAGATGCCGGTTGCCATTAAAATTTGCCCATACCAGCGAAGGTGACTTGTTTGTAGTCAAAATGCAATTTCGGAACATAATGGCTCGATAGGTCACAGTTCGTCGTCTTAGGATATATAATAAAAAAATACTCTTGTTTTTGCAAATCAATGTATCCAGTTTACGGACATTGTTCAAGCGTCAATCCTACTTCAAAAATTATTCATAATAATTAATAATAAAATGCATGTTTGATCCTTGCATAAAGAGTATTTGAAATCCCACCTCCTGATTTATGTTACCTACCCTCACTTTCGGTGAGGTAAATGGTAAAAGCGAAGGTGGGACGAAAATAATTAATAATACAATAATAAGCAGTAACGCATGAGCTTCTAAACGCGCGGGACGGTCGACGTTCGACCTCCCTTCAGTTACTCCTAACTCTCATTGGCCGCGCCATAAAATTGTGTGTTCAGTGTGCGTGAATTTAGCTGGTGCCGTGCAACAGTTCCTCCGCGAGCGGATCTGGACCGAACCGGGAAGGGGTGGAATCAACGTCAGTGCGAATTTCTTTGCCCACTGCAAGGTATCGCTTCTCTCTAACCACCGCTCCTTTCCCCCTCCTTTCTCGTACAGTTCACTGCTCTCGAGCTGTCCTTCTCATTCCTGTACGGTGTAACATCGGTCTGTGACCGGCAATGTGACCGGCATTTTATGTTATAAAAGATCGTTTCATATCTTTAATATACCTATATAATTTGATATGTACCAGATGTCGATTCTCTGACGCACATCACTATCTCCGTATTTACTGATATTACTCTACTTTAGAATATTACTGCGGGTTATTTTAAAAGTACTAGCCATTGCAAAATTCACATTTGAATATTGCCTTACTCTCGTCAAATAATTTAGCATATTTTGAGCATTTACTTCCTGCAGATACTGAGAGCTTATTTTTATAACTGTAGTCAGCATGGAGTTAGAAATGTATTGTTTTTTTATTTCTCCTGTCTTCGTTTCTCTATTTAAATATATTATTAGGACTAAAATGAGTTAATTGCTTAGCATATTTAGGTATTATTTTTATTTCTTAAGATGTGGATTGTTATAACCATCTTATCGTCAAATCCCTGCTGCTACCTAAACTTCTGCTTCGGTCTACTTCGCTCTGTCTTCAGCATCCCTAGTAGTAAGTCCATTGGCACGCATATCACTCTTTACGATAATAATCCTACATTTTTAGGTCTACCTCTTCTGCCGGGGCCCAGCGGCAAAGGCATAGCCAGTTATTGGTCCCCCACATAAGTAGCCGGTTAGTGTAAAATGTAGCCATAACGGCGAAGGCGACACTTCTGCCATGTTACTAGAAGGCTGTCATGAATACTGGGGTTCATAACGTTAAAGTGTCTATAACAAGACTAAATTATACGTGTATATTTGCGTCGATGCCTTGATACTGCATTTTCCTGTGCAAGAAGCCACAAAAACTTGAATAAAAAAAACATGTGTGCAGTTCACATGTGATAGAATTAAAACTTTGAAAAATATAAACTTCAATATAACACCGCACAAAGATGAGACTACAAATATAGGAAACACTTTATAATGTCTTTTATCTCATTCTCTTCAAGTTATATATATATATATATATATATATATATATATATATATATATATATATATATATATATATATATATATATATATATATATATATATATATATATATATATATATATATAGTCTCTTTTTTGTACTGTGACTTTTCTGTTTCATCGAGTTTCAGATCAGAACGATGCTGAAGACGTTTTCACTTCAAAACTACGCTAAGAATTTGTTAATTTATATATCATTCGCAAGAGAAAATAAATTTTCCTGAGAACGCAGAAATAACACAACAGCTTATAAAACTTCCATTGAATAATATCCACGCGAGCGTACAAACTTTTTTGCAGAGTGGAGATTATCTTACATTTAAGCATATTGCTTGCTTATTGAATATATATTTAACATAACATCGTGAAATATGTTCAGGATGCATTAACAAGTTATATAGTATATTTTTTGTGATCTCGACTCAGACTATATTTCGTATCTAGGTCAATGGTGTCACTTATACAAATACAAATTTATTTTTATACACATTATTTAAAACACATTATTTAATTAACAAAATTAACAAAAACATCAGCCACTGCCCCCAAACTAGAAAAGTATCTGTGTCTTGGAGGCCGAGGCAAAAAAATTCCCTTGCATAATCCGTGCAGTGTGGGTGTGTATATGAGAGGGAAATTAAATGTTGTGTATGAATACATTACATAAATGTATATACAATACTATACAAATAAGAAGAGTATTTTATATACAGACATACTGGGAAATAAAATAGAAAAATATCATGTCATTGGTTTGATTAGATTTTCAGTGTCATCATAATTAAGTTTTTGCAACCAGTTTGAAACAATGTTCTTACATTTTGATTTAGGGTAGGAATAAAATTTTAATTGTATGTTCAATTTATTATATAGATATATGCCCAAAAAATCAAAAAAGCGATGGGAAGAGCTAGTGTTACAGAAACGTTTTTGAGATATCTTATTTTTTATTCGTTTGGTACATCGTGGATTATATTTTGTAATGGAATGCTGTCTTATAACAGTTTGTAGTATAAAAAGTTGACGTACTGTAAGTACTTTGGTTGTCTGATATAGGGCTGTAGTTGGATGGAAATAAGGGAGGGAGAACAAAACTTTCAGCACACATCTCTGTGCTCTTTCGAGTTTCAGTAGATGAGTTTTACAAGAACCTCCCCAGACTGTAATACAATAAGTTAACAAAGATTGACATAGAGCAAAGTAGGTTGTCATGAGAATTTTATTGTTTGATATGTGACGTAGGTTTTTAAAAATAAATATTAGTTTTCTTACCTTAGATGTAACATAGTCTATGTGTAGTTTAAAGTTTAAATTTTTGTCTATAATAATTCCGAGGTATCTGATACTAGAAACATTTTCCAATTTTGGACATGTACATTGATTCAATGAATAACTACACGAGTGTGCAAAAATATTCAGATTAAGAGTTAGCAAAATATTAGAAGTTCTGAAAGAAAATGCAATATATTTTGTTTTATCAACATTGAGAGTTAAAAAGTTGTTTGACAACCAAAGATTAACTTGGTCGAAACCCAATTGGGCAGATTTATATGTATCTTCCCATGTTTCACCTGTAAACACGATAGCTGTATCATCTGCAAAAGTGACCATCTTGCCATTAGGGATCATTAGCTGACAAAGATCATTTATATAAATAAGGAAAAGAGTAGGGCCTAGTATACTACCCTGTGGTACCCCATACATAATATCGACCTCATCACTCGTCCAATCTCCAATCTTAATGCTCTGCTTACGACCCTCAAGATAACTTTTGAAAAATTTTAGCTGTGTATCTCTTATACCACAATAATGCATTTTTTCTAATAATAAAGAGATTTGGATGGTATCGAACGCCTTAGCCAAGTCAAGAAATATAGCTAAGACCTTTTTACCACCATCCATACTACTAATTATAAAATCAGTGAGTTTGTGGACCGCATCACTTGTGGATTTACCTTTACGAAAGCCATATTGCGCATCTGATATAAGATACTTAGCTTCAAGAAATTGAACTAATTGTTTGTTAACTATTTTTTCAAGAATTTTAGATAGCGCTGGCAAAATAGAAATTGGTCGATAATTGCTAATGAGTCGTTTATCACCACTTTTGAATATAGGATGTATAATCGCATGTTTAAACTCAGAAGGAAATACACCTGTCTTGAGTGATAAGTTGAAAATATAAGTCAGTGGTTCAGAGAGTATATCTCTGTATCGTTTTAATACAGAACTAGGTAAATTATCCCTACCAACGGCACAAGTGGACTTCATATTACCAATAAGCGACTTTACTTCATCAGCATCAGTTGGCAAAAGAACGAACGAATTGACATACGAATTCATTGCTGGAGGTTTAGTTAGTAGAGTATGTTTTAGGCCAATTTTCTCAGCGAGATCCTTTCCTACATTTGCGAAAAAGTTATTAGCAGAATTAATAGCATATTTTGGATCATTAGAAATCAATTCAGAAGCAGTGGACTTAACTTTGTTTGTGCCTGTAATAGTTTTAATAGTCTCCCAAAGCTTTCTATTGTTTGTACTATATTTTTCAAGAAGATTTTGTTCATATTGAAGTTTTATTTTTTTGAGTAAAGAATTGCAAAAGTTTCTATAACGGATGTATGTAACTTTTAGTGTATTATTTGTTGGAAACTGTTTTGATTTTAAATGAAGCAGTTAACTTACTTCGAGAAGATATAAATTTTAAAGATAGGGATGGTTGCTATCCACGCAGGGCATATATCATAGGACATAAATTAACATTATTACAAAATATTGAAAATCCAGAGGATTTAAAAAAATACGCTAATAAAAAAACATGGATTTTAGTTTTTTAAATACTTAAACAAAAATTATTTACCTCTGCCAAATGTAATTCCACTACCCGTATCGTTTAAAATGGAAGAAGCGCTGCGAATTTGCTTGAACGTGTTGAGACGTTTAAGCAAATTGGCGATCGGAAACCACTTTAAAGAAAATTTGCTGCCCAATAAATTGCCATCTTTGCTGAATTTACCGACGCGAATATATTATATTACATTAAGTTTCATTTTTTATTAAAAAAAAACAATTATTTAGAAGTCCTATTACAAAAATACTAAAATAATATTTTCAATACATTGCAATTTTAGAATGTAATAACTTACAACATATTTATTAGTTTCTATTCTATTAATACATCCTCTGGATTCTTACGTGGCATTATGATTTATCGTAGAACATTAAACAGAACTTCTTTAGTGAGTTTCATTGTAACTGCACCAGAAACCTTCGCACGTGTGATAACATAACATAAGACTACGAGCCTTTTTTGCATCAATATCATTTGGTGATACATCTTTTTTGTGAAAGTTAAATTTAAAATAGATCTAATACATAACACTTGACTCAAACTATTATAGTATACACCAAACTGTCATGCGTAATTACTTTTTGTAATTAATTTCTTCTTAAATTTATCTATTAAAAAAAGGAAACCAGATAAAATCGTCATTCACTGCTAGATGTACTCCACAAGAAATGTGACCAGGATAACACAGTACAAGATAACACAGTAAACAGTACACCAGACTAAAACTATAGTAATGGACATAGCTCGCAAAATATGCTTGCTGAAGTGGTGATGGGCTGAATACGTATGTCGTACTACCGACAGCCGTTGGAGTAAAGCGTAAGACGTCCTCCAGTTTGGTGGATCGATAACATTAATAAGGTAGCTGATAGTAACTGGATGAGAAAAGCGGAGGATCTTGTGTTATGACGTGATCTTGGGGAGGCCTATGTTCAGCTTTGGGCGACGTAAGACTGTTGATTGTTGACACCAGACTAGTGACTTACACTTTGGTCGTTATAAATTATATACTGTGTAATATAGCGACAAAAAATTAATACTATATACATATTCAATATGTTAATGGTTACAGTAAATATTTGAGCTTAATAATATAACCCAACATTTTGGTTTACAACATAATGGAGGGTCCAACATGTTTACGTAACAAGAGTATTAATATGACCGCACACCCTTTGAGGCAGTCGCTCCGAATATTCGATTTGATAGGCTTTGTGTTACGCGCAATACCAATTATGCCGCAAAATAGGTTACTGCCTGGATTACAACTCAGTATTTATGGATTCGATAGTAGTATATTGACTGACCTATCCAATTTTACTAAGTTTGAGTTCTTATCTATTTTGTGCTTTTATTATAAGCCTCCGATAATTTGTTATATGTAACTTGTATTATATTATTCTTCTTCCTGTCCTTATCTCACATTATATGCGATATATATTATGAAATATTACGAAAGCCATTGTGCCACGTCGGTCATCAAGCGTAATTGTAAGCTTTATCGAGTTAAAATATGTTTCCTTATATTAATTACTAATACAAAATTCCCAATTCACTTTGCATAAAAAGTTATATCCCCCAAGCCCTTAGTTTCATATTAAGCGTTATTCCACCATTAAAAAAGTCCATTTAGAGCTATTAGGCTGAGCGAGGCACCCAAGAAATTTCTTTTTAATTTAATTTAGAGACAAAGCATGGAGTTCTTTAAATCTATCTTTATGGTTTCATTAAAAGCATTTTGTCCTCCCCACAAAACTCCCCTACAACACTGCTCCCGTGTTTTGATTATGTTAGCCTCCCCTTTGATGGTACACGCTTCTTTTTGAATTAAATTAATTTATGAAAATTGGTTGGAATATTCCATAACTTAATAGGCTTTACACGAGTTTATTTTAGTGTTTGTTACGTATTTATAAATGTATGGTTTTATTATGATGTTTACATATAAAATGTAATTTTTCAATCTGTTCCCGGCACTGGGCGTATAACTGTGTCTCAGGGATTTTATATATTTATAAAATTGACGGATATTTGCACCCAAATCAATTTTTTTGTTTTGAAACAGCAGACTTACTAACGGCCCATTTAATAATAATTAAGTAATAATAGCACCAAACATTATAAGGGCGAAACTTAAATAATACAAACTTATATAAAACTAGCTGACCCGGCAAACGTTGTTCTGCCATATAAATAATAAAATGCCAAAAAATTAAAAAAAATTTTGGGGGTGGGTCACCCCTAACATTTAGGGGGATGAAAAATAGATGTTGGCCGATTCTCAGACCTACTCAATATGCTCACAAAATTTCATGAGAATCGGTCAAGCCGTTTCGGAGGAGTATGGCAACGAAAACTGTGACACGAGAATTTTATACCTAGTCAGGTCATAAGTATTGTCACACAGTAAAAACTTTTCTTTTAGAATGCTGGCCACAAAAAAGTTTATTGAATTCGAATTTCGAATTGTTCATGAAAATAAAAATGTATAACTTTTAGCATTTTACTCATTTTTAAATATGGAGTGGACGCTTAAAGAAGACCGTGTTGCAGTTATTGCATTGCATCGTTGCGGTTACGCGCCAATTCAAATTTTTAACATACTGAAAAATTTGAATATTACCAAAAGATTCGTTTATCGTACCATCAAACGATACAATGAAGACTCTAGTGTAGATGACAGGTCAAGAAGTGGTCGCCCTCGGTCTGTTAGGACTCCAGCAGTGATAAAAGCTGTGAAGGCACGAATTCAAAGAAATCCCAAACGTAAGCAGAAACTGTTGGCCCTTCAGATGGGGTTAAGCAGAACCACGGTGAAAAGGGTGTTAAATGAAGACTTAGGGCTTCGGGCATATCGAAGAAAAACAGGACATCGTTTGAATGCTCGTCTAATGGACCTGAGACTGAAGAGATGCCGCGCTTTGTTGAAGCGGTACGCGGGAAAAAAATATCGGGAAATTCTTTTTTCGGATGAAAAAATGTTTACCGTAGAAGAGAGCTACAACAAACAAAATGATAAGGTGTACGCACACAGTAGTGAAGAAGCGAGCAACCGTATTCCGCGTGTCCAACGAGGTCATTTTCCATCCTCGCTCATGGTATGGTTGGGAGTTTCTTATTGGGGCTTAACAGAGGTACATTTTTGTGAGAAAGGTGTAAAAACGAATGCTGTTGTGTATCAAAATACAGTCCTGACGAACCTTGTGGAACCTGTTTCTCATACCATGTTCAATAACAGGCACTGGGTATTCCAACAAGATTCGGCGCCAGCTCATAGAGCGAAGAGCACACAAGACTGGCTGGCGGCGCGTGAAATCGACTTCATCTGGCACGAAGACTGGCCCTCCTCCAGTCCAGATTTGAATCCGTTAGATTACAAGATATGGCAACACTTGGAGGAAAAGGCGTGCTCAAAGCCTCATCCCAATTTGGAGTCACTCAAGACATCCTTGATTAAGGCAGTCGCCGATATTGACATGGACCTCGTTCGTGCTGCGATAGACGACTGGCCGCGCAGATGGAAGGCCTGTATTCAAAATCACGGAGGTCATTTTGAATAAACTTTAATGTCATAAGAATCTATGTTTTGTTAAGTTCATTTTGGTATATGAATGGTTACATAATGAATAAACTTGTTACAATTATTTTACATTAAACATGTGACAGAATTTATGACCTGACTAGGTATATTAGATGACTAAAAGGAGATAAAATAATTGATTCCACTGGGGCAAGTTTCCTCTCTCATTTTTAATTAACTAATTCCGCAAAAATGAATATTATATATTTTACAACGTGATTAATTATGCGTGAGTGCGAGGGAGCGTTAGTGCGCGCTTGTGTGTGTGTGTGTGTGTGTGTGTGTGTGTGTGTGTGTGTGTGTGTGTATGTGTAATAGTGTAGTAATCAGTTATCGTCCCCTATATGTGTATATGCGACGCCAGGGTCACCGCTAATACGATGCCGTCTATTTAAGGGAACTGGTACCGGAACTGGAACATGACACAAGGTTAGGGCGGCATATTTAGAGACCATGGTTGCCATCCAGATGATCTTGAAGCTTGTTAGTCACCTTTTTTAGGCTGCCGTCGGCCACAACTGTCGCTGTGCTGTGTGTGATGGCATTATTTGCATTATTTGCATGTATTTGTTTTCAGTATTTCTTCTATTGTTTGCTTGCGTCTATAGACAGAAAAGCATCATCTATTTGCTTAGCTACGACCCCAGCCGACGTCAAAATCGATAAGTACAATCTGCACGGTAATTGATTACCCCAGAATAAATAGAAATTGTTAAAACAGACGGCTAGCAAATTACTACTAACTATTTTATGCCCAACAGACTCAAAAAGTGTTATGACACTGTTAAAGACAGCATATATATGGATCCCGAAAATTGAGCAAAATTGAGAAAAAGTAGTCAAACCTCTGATGTAGAAGATAAGTATGCAACTGTAAGGAAATGGTTCAAAGATAGCTATGATCATACTTCATTATTACTAATATTATAAATGTGAAAATAAGTTTGATTGTTACGCTTTCACGCGAAAACTACTTAACCAATCATCATGAAACTTTGTACACATATTTTTATAGGTATTAGAAGTAACATAACATACTTTTTATTGAAAAAAAATACGAAGATATTACTCTTTCTCGTTTTGTTTCGATTAAATTTTGCCTTTTAATTGCCCAGCGAGCTGTGATCGGCTAGTTTAACATTAAACTTTCTATTTGATTTATTCATATGGTACACCAACAGCATAAATAAAAATTAATTTATATAATATTTACAATAAATGTTCATATATGTATTCCAACTATAGATGCACACAACGTTTACCATCATAGTAGTTGTTTAAAATTAAATCTATAAAATATAATATCAAATAAATCAAATACAATTAAAAATGTATACGCTGACAAAAATAACAAAAAGCTATTAAAATTTAAATGAAATTATAAGTTATAATAGTGGTATCAAGACAATCAAGAAAATCAAGACCATTAATTTAAAAAAAAAACTATTGGTATTTAAAATAATTTTTCTTGAATACATTAAGTGAAATTAGAGATATTCAATACAACGTTTAAATACAACTCTAAGCTATAACTATATCTTCCAATAATATTACATCGGTTATCGCGCAACCTTTATTCCATTTTCGGATTTCTCTGTATAGCATAATGCCTCGTGTCCCTTTGGCCAATAAATATATGTATGCGAAGTGAACAAACGGGACGTCACCTGGGACATCATAATTGCGTTTCACGCCAAAATTATGTACATCTATATGCTATGTAAGTTTGTTATTATTGCATTTTTTAAATATTATTTTTAGATCCATTTGTTTTATGTTTATACAGATTAATCGCTTAGTAATTAAGTAAATAAGAGTATATTAGAGTTATAGTGTAAAAGTAGGGCCATTTATTGAAAAATTTAAAAGTAACAGACTAGCGTAATTTGGCCATGTAATGTACAAGGAAAAATGCTATTAACAAGAAAAATGATAGAAATGAGAGTGGGTGAATACAGGAGTAAAAGATGATATGGCGAAAAGGGTGTGAATGATGGGATGATGGCTAACAGAGGAGAGTGAAAGGAGAGAACAGGTTGTGATGATCCCATATAATGTGGAAAAAGGGCAGAAATAAGAAGAAGGATTAATCACTTGAAGGTTGTTTCAACTTAGGCTCCGTCTCTTCTTTTTAATCATATTTTTCTCCGTGCAGGGGTTACAAGAATACTAACCTCTGCGGCCAGGGTCGGCCTGTCGTAAAAGGTGGCAAAACAACCCTACGTGGTAGGGAACCAAGCCCGCCTGGATGGCTACTATATTTCTCTTTGATTTATAAGTATGCCGCCATAATAACCTTGTGTTGTGTTACGGCATTACTGACTTAAGTTCCTGTACCCATATGGGAAAGCAGCGTGTTTGCAGTGCCCGTAGCGCCGCAAACATCTATAGGCGATGGTACCTGCTTACAACTAAGTGGGACACCAGCCTGTCTGCGGTTTCTCGACAATAAAAAAGGCATATAAAGGCAATATTTTGAAAATGCGTACTTATACTCGGCTAATTTTATGCTTTTCAGTAACTTGTATTATACATGCTATCAATTCAATTGCAAAGTGGTTTGTAGTATTCTAATGGCAATAAGTAAATCGCAATTCTCTCTTGTGATTTTTGCTTTTTCAAATTGCTTGTAGTGATTGGGTTTGTCCAATGATTGATTGAAATTGCAGTCCCGTAGGCTAGAAACGCTTCATGTCAGCAATGTGTGTTTAATCCGTTTTTATTGTACTTTGTTTCCATTAAAACATAATTTACAATTTGACCGATAATTCAAATTAATTATGTTCATAGTAGAGTTATGTAAATACTCTTTTTGTGATATTCATATATATCAATGATGATGAAATATATACGTAGTTCATTATCAGCCTGTTGAAGTCCACTGTTGGACGTAGGCTTCGCCCAAGGCTTGCAATAGTACTCTATATTTAGCTCGTTATACCCAGCCCTTATTAGCCATAAACGTCCTTAAAATCCGTTAAATAGAGTTATGGTTATGAATATAACCTATTGCCCTGATCTGACTTCCCTCTAGAGAAAATGGACAGTAAACCCACGTTTGCAAATTATTGGTTGCTTACCATATTATTAATAATAATAAATTTATTTCTAAAAAAATATCATATACATATCTAATTTAATTATCCTGGCCCCTGAACTAGTTTACACTGTATCTTGGGGACCAGGATTCTCTCTGGTGATCAATAATATTTTTTTATAGCTAGAGTTCAGCTGACAGGCAAACGGCCCACCCTGGCCGGCGGTCACCGTCGCCTATGGACGTTTGCAGCACCAGAGGCACTACCAACGCGCTGCCGGTCTCGAAGAAATTTTATAACGCCTTTTTTGAAGAACCCTATATCATACCACGCTGAGAAAACCTTAACCGGAAGCTCATTCCAGATCCTGAGAATAGAGAGAGAATAGAGATAGAGAATAGAGATAGAGAATAGAGATAGAGAATAGAGATAGAGAATAGAGATAGAGAATAGAGATAGAGAATAATATACTGCATATGATTATAAAATTACAAAAAAGGAAGAAAACAGAAACTAAACTATACTAAACGGACTCATAGCAAACTAATGAGCTCGCTTGTGTTTGTGTAAGTGTGTGTGTGTGTGTGCTTGCATGTATATGTGTGTAAATGAGAGAGAGTGACAGAGTGTGATATTACATTTCAATTGCCTATTTTTAGGAGATTTTCCACATCATCATAGTTAAGTGTTTTTAACCAACTTATTATATAATATTTAAAATAATTATTTATTAGATTCACTTTTTATTGGTTTACTTTTGAGAATTTTATTATAAATAAAAGGGACCGTGAAAAATATATGTTTTTGTGCTAATATTGCCCTGACTCGTGGAAACGGACACATGTCCGCACGTTTAGAACTGATATTTAGGTTTGGTACAAATCTACATATTGATTGAGTACATATTGATGTTATTAATGTGCAGATTGTTCACAATATTTTCTCTCATTGTCCGTAAGTGGCCATTATATTGTAAGCACATTAAGTGATAATAATTGTATTAGAGGTGTACATGCTACAGTAGTAATAGAGTCCTTGACTAGGTTCAGCTCGCAAAAGCACTTTTTTAAGATATATCCCTGTACTTGATGAAAACTTTTACTGCAGGGCTTTTTTCACAAACATGCAATTGACCAACATGCATAATAATCTACGCTAAAACGAATTATTTGCGTAACACATTAGTGGCATTTCTGTAACCACTGGACTAGACAGGTACGTAAAGAATCATCATTACGAATAACAGCTGTGAAATCTTTTTTTTTTATTGCTGTAGAACAGCAGATAGGCTGACAGCCCGCTTAGAAATTAGCAGTTACCGTCGCCTATGGATGTTTGCAATGCCAGTGGCATCGCGAACACGCTGCTGTACCATAAGGTTACAGGAACTTAGGTTACTAATGACGGAACACAACACAAGGTTATTATGGCGACATAGTTAAGACCAAAGGTGGTTGCCGTCCAGACGGGTTTGGGGCCCTACCACGTAGCTAAGGTGGGTTGTTTAGTCACCTTTACCACAGGCTGACCCCGGCCGCAGAGTCAGTATCCTTTCTTAGCCCCTGCACGGATAAAAAAACTTCAGAAAATATGTATAATATCCCATTTAAAATGATTTTCTTTCATCTAACTATACTGTCAAAGTGGCAGTTACTTTAGTAACAAATGACCAACTTCCCAAAACTTTTCAATAACTGGACAAATAATTTATGTCTCATGACGGAACCAGGCGAATTCAATAACCGTGTTTCCGGTGCCAGATTAGCACTTTTCGAAGTGTCATATTTATTAGACTTTTCGAAATTGCTACTTGTCATAGGAGAAACAGTTTTATTTTAGAAAAATAGTGGTGAACTGTCATTTTAATTGGCAGTTAGCTGCGCAAATTAGTTCTTGGTTACATGTGTGGCTACTCCCTGTGATTTATTTGATTTGTGAAAACGGTTGATGGTATTTAAAACAAAGACCCGCGTAGGGCCTTAAACACAATTTTGGTAATAAATAGAATTGAGACTTAGTAATACGACTATAATGGGTCGAGAAGCCTATGTAACCAATGCTAGAACTTAAACTCCTTCTGCCCCCTCTGTAGTTATCTATAGCTGCTTCTGCATATGAGGTCCCACTTCACATCGAAAAAGATTCTTCTCCTATAAGACACATTTTTTTATTGCTTTGAAACAACAGAAGGCGGACAGCTGACTTAATAGTAGTTAGATGTAGAGTAACTGAAACCACTTATGCCAGAAAACAATAACATAATAAAAATTAAAAAATAAATAACATATTTAGAAACTAGGTGTCGTTGCTATCCAGACGTGCTTGGAACCACATTCAACTAACTAGGGTAGTTTTATCACCTCTTATATTAGGCCGCAGAGTTCAATATTCTTACTCCATCCCTGCACGCAGAGGAAGAACTAGAAATCCAAAATAGATAAAATCTATCAATTATTCATTTAAAATCAATTCATTCTAAACTATCCTCTTATATATGTATGTTAACGACTCAAGTTAACAAACAATTATATGTGTCTATTTACTAATATAAATCTAAAACTTGTTCTGGAAACTTCAAGCGATAAATTAGAAATCCAGACCAACATATCTTAAACGAAAATAATCATTTGATCCGCTGCAGATCACCATTTGTTCTGTACGTCTCAATCGGGGACATTAGAGGACCAGAAGGTTATTCCCCACAACACATCAACCCTTTATAGCCAAGCTTAATTTCAACGAATTATTTAAAATAACAAACAACACAAAATACAAAAACCTAATGAATTTTTAAAACCATTTTTGGATGTTGTGTTAAAAAATAATTGGCTTCATGTCACGTAAAAACTGGTACATACATTTTTATTTGCAACCTTTTATAATCCGTTACAACGGACGGGGAATGAATACATTGGAAATACCATAATATGTAAATACGGGTTGGCATAGCATCAAAATACTCTGCCCTTTTACAGAGGTATATAGACTTGAACATAAGCCAAGTATTATTATTAATAGTATATTAAGGCAATGCTACTGAGCTGGATAATTTTACAAAACGATTAAAACTATGTAGCAAGAAGAAGAAGCAATAAAACAAACGACTATTTAAAGAGTAAGTAATTAATAAGTAACAAGCAAATTTTGCAGACAAATTCGTCTACTGTTTCAAAGAAACTCCTTGCAAGTAAAAAAGGATCCTTTTTAAAATCGCTACCTTTACAAAACTTCCTTTGTTATTTAATAAGTCGACAAAAGACGAGATTAAAAGTCGCAAGCTGAACAAAGTTATTAAGATAAGACAAGCGTTGCGCTAAAAATAGTAGACTCAGATTGCGAGATACACTGGGCCTTTGTGGGTCGAGTCAATTGAGTGCGGTGCAAGTTACAAGCAAGTTGAGATTAAATCTATAACTTAATTCATCATTTTGTTTTTAACATCACCGTTTTGTGAATGTGATTACAGTAATTATATTTATGCATTACTGTATTTTATTTTCAATATTATATTTGAAATATTGTTTCTATTTAGGTATCGGCTTGTGTAAAATATTACATTACAATTTAATTAGTAATTTAATTATATAACAATTAAAGTGAAAGGAATAATTCATTCATTAGGCTATCTTCACTTGACTATAGTAACAGGAAACATCATCGTTGTACTTTTTTGCATCTCAATAACTCTTTCTTTTCTGATGTATATATGTAAAGGGAAATGTAATTTCTTTTTTTCATTTAAATATTCCTGCTCATCGAACGTCATCGCGACAAAGCGATATACACGGATAGATAATTATTATTTCACATAGAAAGTCTATGGTACAAAGTCTGTAGTCTATCGTAAACTATAGACAAAATTCATGCCATGAGAAAGTATAATAATTAAATTAAGATAAATATGAAGTATTATATTATTATATAAAAATAATAATTATATCACAAACTAATTTCCAATAACAAAATTATAAAGTTAAGAATTAACCTGATTGTTTCAGGATTGACACCGTGATTGATAACATTAATTGTCGGTAAAGGTCAGGTAAAGTTAGATTTTATATTGTTGTTCAATTCGTAGGTTATTGGTACATGTAAGTTATTAACATAATAAACATTTTACTACAGAGAAAATCAGGTGTGTTTTATTAACTGATTAGATTATTAAATCATCTATAGTATCCATAGTACATATTAATCAAATGTTCAGTGTTTACGGCTTCCTAGGAAATTGATTGCCGGAACCAGTAAAAATTTTGTTCACCAACCATTAGCTGAAAAATTATTTTATTTAGAACTTTATTATATACTAGCAGCCCGTCCCAGCTTCTCACGGGTATTTAACAAAAATTAAAAATTAAATCCTTCTATTTTTTTTCGGTCTCGGGGAAAAACCTCTCTTGACGGGTTATCCCGGCCCGGGGGACCGAGGGATATAAGGGACTCCGGAAAAGATGTTCGACCCACTAAAAAACCCCGCTGTTCTCCTATCGTCTACGCCCGGGCCCACGAATATATGGCCTGCCGATCTCGTGGCCCGGGCCGGCGCCGGCCCACGCCTTGTCTTAAAGCGGGCCCCTTCTAAAGTGCTGGCGCCAGGGGGTCAGGGTTTCGTCCCCCCGGCGCTCTCTTGTAACAACTCTAGGAGTTGAGGGGGGCTGTGGAACAGCACACGGCCTTCTCCCTCGCGGCAATAGAGCGGGCGGTGGATCCTCCCCCGAGGGGCCACCCGCGACCGTTTTCTACGGCGGCTGGAGATCGTTGCCCGCCCTCCGGCGCCGACGACGCGGCCTACGTTGGCGGGAGGGGAGTGTGGTGGCGGACTCCCGCTCCCGTTCCGCCGCCTCCCTTGCAGACACTACTGCCTCGCAAAAGGAGGCGACGGCTGTCCATACAGGATCGCCCCCGACCATGGACAGAACCGGAGCCGGGAGTGACAGGTCCGCGGCCAATTCCGGACGGGACTCGCATCCCCGTCGATTGCTAGTCAGGCGTAGGTACGACTACCAGACGACACTCCAGAAAAAGCAGAGTCGCCTGACGTCGTAGCCGGCCCAGCAAGACCAACCGACAGCGAGGATGCAATTCCCGCCCCGGGAACACTCTGTGCAGGCGCAGTCGAAATAGGCATGGTTTCGACTACCAAATCAGGTCCCAGGGTAGAACCCGGGACCCCAATCAGTATTCGCAATCATCCCACTGGGGACCACGCCACGAACAGAGAGCAAGTTGGAAAGGATGTAAGAGGTAGACGGAAAGAAAGGTAGGACTCTGTCGCCTCGAACGGAGAGGGGAGTGAAGCGACGGATGCTCGGGCACCTCGGGTACGCACACCCGTGCACTCCTCGGACAGAGGAGCGCCCCTGAGGGCAAACCCTTCTATTTGCGTCAGGTTACTAAAAAAATAAAATTATAAAGAAAGTTTGAATATTATTATTTCTATGAGCTTTTATTTTAATGATTTTTTTTTGTTATTACTTTTTATTTATTTTTCGTTATTTTTTAATAAGTATTCTAATTTTTGTAAAAACCCCAGTGACGCACGCCTACATTGCATAAGGTGCTGCCTAGCTAGCCGAACAGGGTGAGCGGCTACCACGCAACATTTTTCTAATACTTACATTTTTAAACTCGTGATATCTTTCGAATGGAATATCCGAATTGAATAATTCGAAAAGTTATATAAAGGTATTGAAACAGTTTTGAATATGATGTAATTTATTTTGATAAGGATTAATACCAAGATCCAAATAAAGAGTCTTTTCTAGGGGCGGCATTTCAATTAATTTTTTAAAATAAAAGAACACTTATTGTGGCATAACTATAATAGTTAGACATATGATGTCGCGACACTTTTTGTAAATAATGATGTGTTCTGCAAAGTTGTAGTACATTATTTTATTCTATCATCAATAGTTTTCGCAACGCACGCGATTTAAATAATATTTAGGTAATTTTTTTACACTTTGGGGTTACATTATTGGAGTTTTAGTAAGGATCCCTAATTTTTTTGAAAATATAATATAGCCTATGTCACCCGGGGATAGTGTAGCATCCCAACAATGAAATAATTTTTTAAATCGGGTCAGTAGTTTCGGAGCCTATTCAAAGCAAACAAACAAACAAACAAACAAACAATCAAATCTTTCCTCTTTATAATAGTAGTATAGATTATTATAATAAAAAAATTACTTGTGACATCTATTAATAGGCGTCAAGTCTCTCCGAAGTCCAAGCGTGTCATCTGTGAGTATTCCCATCGCCGACAACACGAACTGCGCGCCGTTGGATCGAGTCTAGGAGATTGAGCTAACAAGCGGGTGCTCCAGCCCATAAATGTGAGCAGTACTCCATATGCGGTCTGACCTGTGCTTTGTATAGCACAAGCCGTTGCCTTGGACTGAAGTACTGCTTGGACCGCTTTAGCACACCTAGCTTTTTGGAGGCAAGCTTAGCTTTATCCTCCAATTGTCCCCTAAACTGCACATCATTCGTGATGTCGACACAAAGGATTGGGACACCAAGGAGTAGTATTGGGATACTGCTTGCGATGGAAAGAGAGGTTCCTTGGAACTGTGGTGCAGGTGCGAACGGGGTTTTCTTGGCAGAGAATACGCAGACTTGCGTCTTCGAGGGGTTGAGCTGGACAAGGTTTTGTCGTCCCCATTCAGAGACTCTATTTAGAGAGTTCTCTACTTCAGACACAAATCTGACCCGACTTTCTTCCAAAACCGCAGGAGAGAGGTTTACACGACCAGTGTACCGTGCATTGCCGGTGCCATCATCTGCATAGCAATGAATGCCATCTATAGATAACATGTCCTGATATTCTTCCGGATGTGTGGTCAACAGAAGGTCCAACAAAGACGGCGCATTGTCCACTCTATCCGGAATACGGGTAAACCCTTCAACCACCTGAGTGAAACTATGGGCAAGAGCAAAATTAAAAGCAGCAATCCCCGGCAGATCAGTTTTTGGAGAACCCAGCCACTCAGTATGATGAGCATTGAAGTCTCCAAGAACGATCACCTTCGCGGCGGGATACTGCGTAAAAACTGTAGGTAGCGTCTTGAACACGCTCGAAAAAATGAGCCGCTTCAGTCCCTTCGCATTCTCTGCCATGGGATCGATACAGGCAGGAGTACACCCGGGTGAAACCACCGAAATCCACTCGTACCCATATGATGGAAAGGTCCCTGTCTTCAACACCGTGAAGACGGCGGTAGCATATATCATCCCGGACGTATAATACCTCAGCTTGCTAAGCTTTTGAAAGGAATAAATGTTCCAAATTGTAGTCGGGGTAGCAAAGGTACGACGAGTCGGCCGGGGTAGATATTTGTGTCTTCGTCAAAAACAGTAAAGCAGGCTTTGCCGTTTCAAGATGGTGCAAAAATCCACTCTGAGTGTGGATTTGAGGTCCGCTGCGTTACATTTACTGCTTTTATGACGATCCATTTTATAGACATAAAGGGCGTTTTTGGGAAGTTCTAGAGTATCCACGAAAAATGGAAAAAAATGAGTGTTCACTTCCCACCCAAACCCACAGGTTGTGTGATGAGTTGGTGCGGGGTACGGAAGGGCCCTCGATCCCTCCCAGAGAATATCGCCGGGTCCACGTCCGGTTTCAAAGATTTTACACCAGTTGGCGGGACAGCTTTCCAGACCAGATAATCTGGGTTCGGGTCCCCTCTGACTGGCGGGCGGCCAACGGACAGCTGTTTCATCGGGTCTCCCTGACCCCCGCTCCAATCCGTCACGTCTGTAGGGATGTGATGGGATTTTGCACATCTCGAGTTCTAAATTTCGTGGGCACTCCAGGACTTCGGGGAGGGGAGGCTAGAACCTGGTTCACCCATACCGGACACAACACAAGGTTATTATGACGGCATACTTAAGACCAAGGGTGGTTGCCATCTAGACGGGCTTGAGGCCCTACCACGCAGCTTGGGTTGTTTTGTCGCCTTTTACGGCAGGCCGACCCCGGCCACAGGGGTTAGTATTCTTTCGCCGCTCCTGTACGGATAAAAACATTTCGGGATTTCATTTGCGTAAAACCCCGTTTACCAATCGATATAAAATAATTATTAATCGCCACAGCCTTTGATTCGGACTAGATTTACAGAAGTGAGGACTTAGCCCGGAGCTATTGGCAATTATAGCATCCTATCGCACTTCAAAGAGATGGTTTGGACGTTGAGATGAGATACTTTTCACACGTTTGACGCATTACTTTGAGGTGTTTATGATGTTCAGTTCCGTACAACTCAAACACATAGGTGTGTCTAATAGAACGTCAGAATCACAGTTTAAGCCTCGTAATTAATTTACTCTGCATCAACGAAATTGTATTGGAATTAATTGTTTATTGCAATCAAGGGCTTTAATAGAGGCTTTGTAGCTATTTGACTGCTGACAGACTATCAGAATGATGAGGTCATTGTTTGAACTAAGGTAGAATTATTGACGATTAATTTATATTTGTCATATTTAGAATTTAGGACTCAGTCTCAGTGTATTGCTGAAGAACATCGGGCTGGCTGGTGACCCACTTAAGAGTAAGCAGTTACCGTCGCCTATGGATGTTTGCGACGCTAGGGGCACTCTGAATGCGCTACTATCGCACAGCAACCTGGGTTACTTATGCCGGGATACAAAATAATGTTATTGTGGCGGCATACTTATAAGTCAAAGTTGGATGCCATCCAGACGGGCCTATAGAGGCTAGTGTTCTTACTCTGCCCCTATACGAAGAAAAATATAGTTGTATGTAACTTAGAAACAAAACCACAACAAAAGTGGGGACAGTACAGTTCATTGCCAGGCTGAAAAAAATGCTCACACGCTTGCAAAAAAGAATAACATTTTTTTTTCGGTGTAAAGAGTTTCTTCGGTACTTACGTATTAATGTCACCGCAGCTACAGATTTTTAGCCACACAGATGCGGGTGGTCATAATAAAAATAACCGTAACCTAAAAGCAGCCTGTGTCGCCTTGCCGTGTGTTGTATGTAATGATTTATATATACAAGTTAAAAATGATTGTAGAAATCTTATAGGAAAATTATTAAATTATGAGTTGACCTTTGTTTCTGAACAATCTTAATTAATTAATTGGCTTAATCTGCTTCACCTTTGAACACCACGACAGGACGAAATACAAGTGGAACACTCACCAAGTGCTCCTTTATCCCTGATCCACTTCTTAGAAGACGGTTTGTCCTTTTTCCTCTCATTCCTTTAATATTAAGATACATATTAGCGTTGTGCCACCATGTATTCCAGGATTTCTCAGTATTTTATATAAACTGTTCTTCTTATACAGTAAGCAAGATATTTACTGTAAAAGTATAATCATGTACTCATTATTTTGTGACTGATAAATACCTCCAGTTTCTTATTAACGTTATAATTATATATGTGGATATTTGCGAGATTCTCAATGCTCCACTTAGTTACCTACCTATACACACATGAAAGCGTATCTTAGAGACACCTTTCTTTGGCGAGAAGGCCGACCTCAAAAATCATCCTGCCTATTTACACACTTGTAAGATTCTACCTATGTAAATACTACTGAGAAGAGATCCTACTTGCGTGAATACTTGTAAGATCCTATCTATGCAGACACTACTAAGATCCTACCTACGTGAATACTTGTAAGATTCTACTGAATTAGAATATAACTTAGCCTAGAATACTTAGCTGACACAGAAACGCTCTCGCTGTGCCAGCAGGCACGTAGCTGACTACAACAAGGGCACGTTATTCACTGGTATAACTAAGGTTTCACTAAGATTTCAACGCAGAGAACAAATGATGATGACAAAGAGAGAAGAAATGATGGATAGATTTTTTTTCTTAAAGCTAAAGCTGTTGTTGTCTCAGACGACTTGACAGCGTCCACGGACGTTAAGGCATTCTAATCCCGTAGGAGTAGGGTCGATCACCCGTGACAGCGTGCTCGGAGACGCAACTCCTGTGAGGTGCGTTTCCGGCTCGACCGCTGCATGGGGACAACAGAATAATGCTGCCCATAAATCATAACTAAAAGAACACGTTCATTTAAACTTTATCATATAAACAAAACACTATTGTGGAAAACTATGTTTTTTTGGATTCAATTAAATTTTTTCTTAATAAATTAAATAAGCTTTTAGTCCTTTATTATTGTAACTTTTTAACAGTGTTACTGTCCCATGTTTTAAATAATAGTTATATTGTAAAATGACACGATTTTTAGTTAAATTTAAACTTTAATTTTTTTTTAATTTTAACCAACAGAAAGCATTTATGATCTTTAGCCTAAGTAACGTCGACAGGTTGTTAGTTCACAACAAACATTGTCAGATTTTCATATCATATTTTTATGTCAGGTTGTTAAAAATTGGGACAACATATATCGAGAATACTTGAAAGAATAAAATAAGTTGAACCCCATATAATGACATTTATTCAACGAAAATGTGATATATCAATGTCAGGTGACTTGCCAAGAGGCAGGCATTACATATTTATCTTCAAAGAGAAATGGTACACAAACATATTATAATAATCCCTGCACGTCTTACAAACAAATTCTCTTTACGAGGCTCTTACATTTAGTGAATACTAGTTTTTGCCCACAAACTTGATAAAAGCATATGTTACATATAATTTATTATTTATATCAATATGTGTTAGTTTCAAATTTAGGTTTGAATTTAGTTTCAAATGAGTTTAAGGAGTAATAAATAAATAATTGAACATATTTCGTAAATGCTTTGAATTAGAATTGATTGTGAATGGTTTTGTATATATATATTTCTAGGAAAATTAAGAAAATAATTTACACAATCAGTAATCTCAATTAATATAATAGCTTCAATTTAAACTAGTGTAAATACCAAATATTTCTTGCACACTATTACATCTAATTGAGAATGAAAATCTTTGTCACAAATAGATCTAAAAGTGTTTGGTTTCCGACAGACATACATATGTACGAGTCTTTTAAAGTTATACGAAACGTTAGTAAGCTAAATGGGTTTACTGTGTCGAAGTACTATTAAAAGTATAATAAATGCAAAGCTAATATATACAAGCCTCAATATACAGGTCAACGACTGCAGGAAGTTTTATAAAAAGTTAATATCATCATTTTGGTGTAAAATTCCAGAAACATTAACAAGTTTCACGATCGGAAACGAAGAGAGAAAGTAAGTAAACGTACAGTAGACTAAGTGTCGAGTTTTTAAGCTCTTTCTTTAGAAGTATCTACATTATGAAATACTAATTTAAAATTATAATACAAAACAAAATACTAATACTAAATTATTCGTAAGAATAACATACACATTTTACAGTTCGAAATTATATTATTCAAATTGCGAGATATAACAAGCAAGTAGTTAGAATTAAAACTACACAGGGATAGTACAGTTTGTAGTTCCGTTATATTAGCAAACTGAGTTCTGCGATGTTTGATTGGAGCTCCCGGGATTACCTTGAATCGTAGCCAACTCTAGGGAATACAAGCTGGCACAATTACCATACGGGTTGGACATGTTTCAGTTTATGAGCTTTAATTAACACATTTCAAGTGATGATTGTTTTCCTTGTTTCGTTAAACTTTGTAACTATTATTTATATAATATAAATAACTGACTGAATAGTTTTGGCCAATGAACTTCAGAAATAAATAA
This sequence comes from Malacosoma neustria, assembly GCA_963693495.1. NCBI lineage: Eukaryota > Metazoa > Arthropoda > Insecta > Lepidoptera > Lasiocampidae > Malacosoma > Malacosoma neustria. The sequence goes on from OY856383.1 coordinate 16,095,241, forward strand.
TTCTTAGAGCCTAAAGCCGAATAATAGGGCTGTGACAAATTCTGACACAGTATGATGTACAGCTGTCTATTTTATTGGCATTATTTGCGGTGAATGATTTTTCTCCTAACAAATTTATTATCTATCAATGATCAAAAAAACAAAAGCTTGATTTATGATCACGTGTTTTTTGTTTTCACGTCAGACAGGCTGACAGCTCACTTAATAGTTAGAAGATTGTGACGGCAGGTGCACTGCTAAGAAGCTGCCATCCACGTATAGGAAATTCTTTTATCTTCATTGTTTCTACGTAGTAGAGCCTCAAGCCCGTCTGGATGGTGACCTTTGGTCTTAAGTATGTCATAATAACCTTGTATTGTGTTCCGGAATTAGTGACTCAAGTTCTTGTACCCTTATGGGACAGCAGCGTGTTTGCGATGCCACCGGCGTTGAAAACACGTATAGGCGACGGTAACTGCTAAATTCTAAGCGGGACGTCAGCCCGTCTGATGTCGTGCAATAAAAAAAAGAAAAAGACCAAGGTTAGTTGCCACCCAGAGACAACCTAGCTAGTTGTTTTGTCGCCTTTTACGACAAATTGTCCCCAGTCTCATGGTTCAATATTTTTACTCCGCCTTTACACGGTTTCAATTTCCCGGGAAGTATATTTTAAGAAGGCGTTTAAAAAATCTTTTATGCGTAGCAGAATAACTTTACGCCTAAATATCCCGAAAAATAAATGTCGAAAAGTTTTATATTTAATTTCATTGCTATTACATTTAAGACATCCAATACCCATCATTCATCATCAATATTATCTACTTAATTTGGAATTCTTAAAGCCTAAAGCCGAATAATAGCGCTGTGACAAATTCTGACACAGAATGATGTACAGCTGTCTATTTTATTGCCATGATTTGCGAAGAATGAATTTCTCCCAAAAAATTTATTTTCTATCAATGATCATAAAACAAAATAAGTTTAAAACACAACTTATTTTACATACATTTTATCTATGTAGATTAGGAATTAGTATATAAATAAATAAATACATTATTTCACTTTAAACAGCGTATGCTAATACCAAAGTAAGCAATATTGTTTGTGTTATTGGTACTAGACAAAAGGCATACTTTTATATGAAGAAATTTTAAATTTTTTATAACCTAGTTGATATATGTTTGTATGATATTATATGATATCATGTTGTTCATCGAACAAGAACAACTTCACCTAATGTTGGTGAATAACAATTTTTTAGGTTAAAATTTTTATGTTGAATGTGAAAAGCTGTAAACATTTTCAATTTATTGAAGCTGTAAAAGAGCTTTTCATTTGATAAATTAAGTCTGGGCTGACTGGACAATTTAAAGAACATCTCTTCAATGTTTAGGCTGGTCTAGATATTTTGAAATTAAGCCCCTTAATAATGTCTTTATTACTTATTATTAGACATTTTTTCTCGAGGAAATACTATATATTACTAGCTGACCCGGCAAACGTTGTTCTGCCATATAAATAATAAAATGTCAAAAAATTAAAAAAAATTTAGGGGTGGACTACCCCTAACATTTAGGGGGATGAAAAATAGATGTTGGCCGATTCTCATAGATACCGGATAAGCACAAAAAATTTCATCAAAATCGGTCAAGCCGTTTCGGAGGAGTATGGCAACGAAAACTGTGACATGAGAATTTTATATATTAGATTACAATGTGTATAATTATATTAAAGAGATAATTTGTTTTAATTTTTTATGATTCATTTGAACGAATCTTGAAATTTTGCTTTAATGTTGAATTTTTTACTAATCGTTTAGTAGTTTTGCTCAGAGCACATCATAGACAACAGAACAAACAAACAATCGACGACTAACGAACCCCAATTAGCCCGTGGACGATCCCTGCGGTTTACGGGGGCCGTACGCGCTTCAATGGAGTTATAAAACACACTGCATAGCTTTGGGGTGTGTAATTAAGAAAGTATTTAGAGGAGACAAATGTGTGGAGATAAAATATAAAGGAACCGTTTCCACTGGTATGGATTTTACAGGAGCGGTTCACCTGAAAATATTGATTAAATATATTAGTTATAGTGACACTTCTATCCGTGCAGGGGTGGAGAAAGAATACTGATCTATGCGGCCGGGATCGGCCTGTCGTAAAAGAAGATAAAACAACTCACCCTAGCTACGTGGTAGGGCCCCATGCCCGTCTGGATGGCGACCACCTTTGGTCTTAAGTATGCCGCCATTATAACCAGGTTCCTGTACCCCTATGGAACAGCAGCGTGTTTGCGGTGCCCCTAGCATCGCAAACATCCATAGGCGACGGTAACTGCTTAATATTGAGAGGGCCGTCAGTCTGTCTCCTGTTCCTCAACAATAAAAAAAATTGAAACTGAACAAGGCTACTTCATCACTTAAAGGGAGTCCTTAATAGGAGATTAACTAACTGCTCCTTTCGTTGAGAAGATGTTAGTCGTTTCTTCCAATCACATTATTTTTTTTATTCCTGTAGGACAGCAGACAGGCTGACGGCCCGCTTAGAATTTATCAGTTACTGGCGCCTATGGGTGTTTGAAACACCAGTGGCATCGCGAACACGCTGCTGTCCCATAAGGGTACAGGAACTTGGTTCACTAATGCCGGAACACAACACAAGATTATTATGGCGGCATATTTAAGACCAAAGGTGGCCGCCATCCGGACGGGCTTGGGGCCCTACTACGTAGCTAGGATGGGTTGTTTTGTCGCCTTTCACGACAGGCCGACACTGGCCGCAGAGGTTAGTACTCTTTCTCCGCCTGTGCACGGATAAAAATTTTATTTACTTGTCTCTTTACGTAGATAATGTATCACGTGACTAGCACCGATGCTAAACGGCCGCACATGTTAACTTTTCGTCTGAGCCACTAGTTTTGACCCGGGATGAATAATGAAAATACATGCTTGATATTATTATAACTCGCAAATAGTAATAGTTCTAAAGGATAAATAAGAGGCTTTATTTATCACGAACTGTTTCCATTATCTTCTATTTGTCTAAACTGCCTCGCTAATAATGTGGATCGATGAACAGTGACTGTGAAGGAGGGATAGCTTATATGTATTCATGAAGGAAATGTTCGGAGTATTTAGTTGTACGGAGATTACGCTTAGAGGAGGAGATTTTCTGCTAAATTTCATCTGCCATCTGTTTTGTGCTCATCTTTATAAACTTTATGATTAAATTTATTACAATATCATAATACAAATTCAAAATTATATTAAATCGTTTGTACGAGCGTATGCATACACTATTCTGGAGATAAGAAATATAAAAACCATACTAGTTATGTATGTATAGTATACCAGACAGACTATGGATGAAGGCTGGGACATCTTTTCCACGTTGGGTTTAAGGTAGTTCGTCTCGTTCAATCTAATAATAATCTAAGAGCCTCTTAGGATGCATAGGTATAAATTTAAATTAATAAAGGTCTGCAAAATATTACTTTGGCGAGGACTGCATGAAACATTGCTACGTTAAGCTGATGTCTCGGGTCCAGCATTTAATTATTGAAGTGAAAACTTTTTTAGCGGCGTTGTGCACTTTTTTGTGATGGGTAAAAAATGTTAAAATCGCGTCAGGACACGTGACCTGATCGAAAATTAGTAAGACGTAAGAAGGGAGTTTTGCTCAAGTAATACCAACCTTATTAATAATGACTTAAAGTTTATTTTATAATGTAACTTTTAAATGATTGCATTGCATTACTTATACATATCAATTTGAATTGCGACTTTATTACAATGAACTACAGTTTTTATTATTTTCCCCATGCAGGACCAGAGTAAAAATATTAACCTCAAAGATAGGAAGCAGCCTATTGTAAAAGGTGACAAAATAACCCTAGCCTAAAGGGAAGACTCCAAGCCTGTCTAGATGGCAACCGCCCCTGGTTTTTATATATACAGCTATAATGAGCCTGACAATAGACGGACAATAGCGATGCCCCTGGCGTCGCAAACATCCACAGGCGGCGATAACTACTTACTATTACGTGGACCATCGGCGTATCTATTGCTCCAAAGCAAAAAAGAATATCAATAAGTATGTATAATCTTACAGTATTACTATTAACTTATATTGTATTCATTGTGTAAACTTTCTAAATTTACTCCATTCGGTTGGTTACTCTATGAAGCAGCCTCAGGCTTTAATTCACTAATTAACATTTTGACTCCGAGAATGCTATGCGGGATATCCTTATAGCTTCCCACCCGTATCGTTGTTTTGCGTGTTGTTGTGGTGCACACAATGTTTGGCATGTAATTTCTACTAGTCAATGTTTATCAAATGTTTTAATGTACAATATTAGAAATATTCATTTGGATAACCGTGGTAGGAGTATAGTCTGTTTTAGTTCTGAAGAGAGAACTCAGCAGTCGGAGACTATAGTACGCTAATCTTATATATAAGTATGTAACTTATATAAATCATAGAATTAAGTACATAAGGTGGAAAACCTACTAACTTTCATTTAAAAACTGATGAAGCGGGTAAATATAATATTTTATTTCAGTAAAGAACTACAGTGAGTGGTAGAAGAATAATTGAACGTAGTTTAAATATAAACAGATAAAAAACAGTTCTTAACTAAAGATAAGATTGTATTTATGCCGCTTGGAGTATCAATAGAAATTTACAGGGGTTTCCACACTAAAGAACCAAATTAAATGTATTTCAAAGGTTTTTCGGAATTGTTTATTTCAATTCCATTATGAAGAAAATTTTATTTTTGTTTTAAATTTACGCACGAAACCGTAATTATTTATCGTTCAAATTTGGCTACATCCACCCACACTCATTCCTTTGACATAGAGCTCCTGATATCTCCACAATTTATGGGCTGATAAGAGAAACCATTCTGTTAATGGATTGCTTGACTTTACGAGGGCAGGAAAACATGTGGCAAATCGTTATTTTCCTTTCAAAACTACCTCATAATGGATCTCTTGGTATTATGTTAAATGGAATAATTTATATAGATGGATAGATGAATTACTCATTCTATAATATTGTTATATAACTAACCACGCTTTATTTAATAATATAAACTGTTGTCAAGTGACAATTGAGAAGTCTCAATGTGTACTGAATTATTATTAATAAGAATTTATTAACTCGTGAGGCAAATAGCCCATATGAAGTAGACTTGAATTTTCAATTAAAGACCACATTAAAATCTGCAATATTCGCAACAACTAGCGTACAAGACCTTGCATGTCCATTACTTTGTTTCTGTGTTAATTCATAATCTAGCGACTGTTCTTTAATAGCAAGGTAAAAATATGTAGTATTTCATGTAATGGAGCCATTTCTACTGACACCTTTTTTGTGCTGGTACAAGAAAATTTATTGTACGATTAAATTAGATTTTGATTTTATACAGACTGACAGTCCATATACAAACCTAACCACATTAGGGAAAATCAAATCGTTTCCAGTATTTGTTACTAATAAGCCAGTGAAAGCCACCCCGTGATTGAAGAGATTATTTTTATTAGGATCACATAGCTAAAATATTTGATTCAAATTTCTGTTCAATAATATACTTTTTGATAGATGATGATGATGACATACGGAACGCAGACGTGGTCGCTAACTATGGGCCTTAAGAGAAAGCTCATGGTCGCTCAGAGGGCAATGGAGAGGGCTATGCTCGGAGTTTCCCTGCGAGATCGAATCAGAAATGAAGAGATTCGCAGGAGAACCAAAGTCACCGACATAGCCCGGATGATTGTAAAACTGAAGTGGCAGTGGGCTGGGTACATAGCTCGAAGGACTGATGGCCGTTGGGGCAGAAAAGTCCTCGAATGGCGACCGCGTACCAGAAGACGCAATGTTGGTAGGTCCCCCACAAGATGGACCGATGATCTGGTCAAGATCGCCGGAATAGGTTGGATGAGGGCAGCGCAGGATCGATCATCGTGGAGATCTTTGGGGAAGGTCTTTGTCCAGCAGTGGGCGTCTTCCGGCTGAAATGATGATGATATACTTTTTGATACATATATTTTTTTTAATGCTCTGGAACAGCAGATAGGCTGACGGCTAGTGAGGCTATTAAGTGTAATAGTAAACAGTTTGTCTATGTATGTTTGCGATGTTAGGGGCATCGCTGATACGCCGATGTCCGCGTAGGGGAACCCCAATTTGTATTACTTATGTCAGAACACAAGAAAGGTTATTATGGCGGCGTATTTAGAGATTAGAGTTTATTGTTATCTAGACAGAATTGGAGCCCTACCACCTGGCCAGGGTTGTTTTGTCGCCTTTTAGGACAGGCCGACTCTGATTGGGTTAGTATTCTTACTTCGCCCCTACACGGAAAAACTTGGCTCCTAAAATATTGGTTCTTCAGTTTAAAATACCCAATCAACGGCGTATAATTCGAATAAAATCAACGTTACGTGTACTAGAGCGTCGTTTGGTTACAGAGCTAATCGAGTTACTCGCTTCTCTGGCGAAATACCCTTTAAGGTAGAGATGCGGTGGAAATTTATCGATGAATTAATGTCATCGCATAAATAGGTCGAGTTATTTCTGGATGTTTGTGATGTTTAGCCAGGAGTGATTAATGACGGATTTTACACTTGCGATTAAATTAGTCACTGTTGATAATATTTTCCAAGGTGAAATGAGGCTACCCTAGCATTTACCTCTACTCCTTTTATTAGTTTAAAAATAAAAAAGAAGCTATTTTTTTTTAAATTAAATGACGGTCGCTATAAAAACCATATTTAGCAATTTAGCATACTATTATTATTATTTATAGTTTTTGTGTTCTTTTTCTTCATTTCTTTTTGTATTATAGTGTAGTTTTAAAATTAATTTAAGCATATATCTTGTAAATAAATGTAATTAAAATTTAGCATTAAATGGATTCAAATAATATTCATTCTAAGAAATTTATCTCATTAGAAATTATTGTAGGAAAAATATTTTGAATATTAATTTGTATATTATATACATCTAAATAACAAATGCAGAGACTACCAATTCAGTAAGATATTATTGAGTTTTTTTCTCAATCTGTTTATTGCTTTGAGACATTATTTTGCAGATTGCTAATGTTACCATATTATAAAAGATACTACTTTCATTTTACGATTATCTTTCCAAGAAGTAGTATATCGAGGCGGAGTATTATGCTTTTTGATACCTTTTTACAGCAGGTCACAATACCAGACCTTGTCTCCTTCCCTTCGAAACAGTTAAAGGGTTTTTTTTTTATTTTTATTTTCTTATTGCTGTAGGACAGCAGACAGGCTGACGGCCTGCTTAGAATTTAGCAGTTACCGTCGCTTGTGGGTGTTTGCAATGCCAGTGGCATCGCGAACACGCTGCTGTCGCATAAATGTACAGGACATTGAGTCAATAATGCCGGAACACAACACAAGGTTATTGTGGCAGCAAATTTAAGATGGTCGTCATCGAGACGGGTTTGTTGCCTTTTACGATAGGCCGACCCCAGCCGCAGAGGTTAGTATTCTTTCTCCGCCTCTGCACGGTTTGCACGGTGCAAGGTTTTAGTAGTAAGCCTTTGGTATAGGTAACATCAACTAATCGTTATGCCGATAGTTTACGAGTCTGCCTCTCCTACTGCCTATTCAAACGTATACAATTTCTAAATGTTGCATACATTTTAATCTTCTTTTTAAATCTTTATGTCCAAGTTGCATCCAAAACTTTAGTTTCGGAAATCGAGGTATGTTTTTGAAGCTCTTTGGTTCAATTATTTCTTTCAAGTTTTTTGTTGACTGTGAATGTTTTTTGAGTGTGTTTAGTGATGAAAAAATATCGATAGTAAGCCATTTTTAATTCATATTTCAGTCAAATATCGCAACACAGGTAAATGGTCGTAAATATGCCTCTGATAATAACTTATCGTTGTAGCTCCACCGGTTATATTTTAGATTGTCATCGTAATACGCACAATACATTTAAAATGAATTGAATTTGAAAGCTCTACAAAGGAAATTGTATTTTTAAAAGAAGCTATGGTACCCGGCAATTTTTAAATATTTTTTTATATACTTTCTTGGAAGGCACAGAACGAAATTTTATGATTTATATAATGTTCTAATTACGTTATTCACTTTCTTTTTATTAATTTCACATTATAAGCCAGTTTATGTATTACATACTACATCTTACGTAATATATATTATAAAAATGTCAATAAAATTGTAACTATACACTAAAAGAAAACTTAGGAAATACAATTTCTAAAACTAAATAATTAATAAAAAAATTTATTGCGTAGGACAGCAGACAGGCTGACAGCCCGCTTAGAATTTAGCAGTTACCGTCGCCTATAGGGGTTTACAACGCCAGTCGCATCGCAAACACGCTGCTGTCCCATAAGGATACAGGAACTCGGGTCACTAATGCCGGAACACAACACAAGGTTATTATGGCGGCATACTTAAGGCCAAAGGTGGTCGCCATCCAGACGGGCTTGAGGCCCTACCACGTAGCTAGGTTGGATTGATTTGTCGCCTTTTACGACAGGCCGACCCCGGCCACAGAGGTTAGTATTCTTTCTCCGCCCCTGTACGGATAAAAATAATAACCCCGTTACAGACACTACACGTGGCAAATCATATATTGTAGCATAATAGAAGACTGAGAGCGTAGTAATGCATACATAGTAATGTATGCTAAATGATAACACTTATTCATTAGCGATGCGCAAAAGGTCCACTGACTCTTTTTCTTCCATTCTTCTTCTCCGTCCTCATCTCTTTACGGACTGTAAGTAAGTATAATATTTATGTCAATATAAATTAAATAATTTACTTCATTCATTTAATTACTTAATATTATAATTGATTACTATATGAGTTTTAGAGATAGGACACAAACCTAATTTTCAATTAGTAGAATTATAACCATACTTTTTTTTTGCCATATAAACTTTAAAAAAAGTAGCCTATGTCCTTCACCAAGATCCAATCTAAATCGATACCGAAATTCATCAAAATTGATTTCGTGGTTTAAGCGCAAAAACGTAACAGACAAACAGAGTTACTTTCACATTTACAATATTAGTATGAATAGTATGGATTTACCAATGTTGTATAATTCTACTACAATATTATATAGAGTTAGCAGCAATCGTACTTACGTCTAGTCCGTTGATGTCCAGATCCGCTCTTCCAATTACGATGATCTGGTCTGATATCCGATCAATGTCCTGAGTCTGATGAATCCGGTCGATAGCTTAGAACATAGCTAGTTCCTAGAAATTACGGTCTTCAGGCTCTGGATTTTCTTTGTGTTAAATATATAGGTATTCATATAATATAATAATAACTTTTCAGTATTGTTGAAGTTCTGGAAAGAGTCTAATAGACATTTATCTACGGCTATAATACAAGTGTGGTTATAAATTGTTGTGTGTATTTTAGTGTGTGCGTGTGTGCTGATTGTTACTATTTTTAGCATATCATATTTTAGAATACAAATTTAGAATATTCGTATCGACGGAAGCATAGATAAAAAAGCTAAACGTACCACAATGGCTTTTAGGTCAGGTGTTTTATACTTGGCTTTGGTTTTCGCAGTGCATCTCCCTACTTAAGGATAAAAGCTCTCAGGAGAGCTTTACAATGTAGTGCATTTGACATATCAAATGGCGGAACTATAAGGATTGAGTATAGAAAGTAAGACAAATGATTATCTTTTGGAACTTTTTTTTTATTGCGTAGGACAGCAGACAGGCTGACAGCCCGCCTAGCATTTAGCAGTTACCGTCGCCTATAGGTGTTTGCAACGCCAGTGGCATCGCAATCACGCTGCTGTCCCATAAGGGTACAGGAACTTGGGTCACTAATGCCGGAACACAACACAAGGTTATTATGGCGGCATACTTAAGACCAAAGGTGGTCGCCATCCAGACGGGCTTGAGGCTCTACCACGTAGCTAGGTTGGGTTGTTTTGTCGCCTTTTACGACAGGCCGACCCCGGCCACAGAGGTTAGTATTCTTTCTCCGCCCCTGTACAGATAAAAATTTCATGTTGCATTCAAGCAAAATTTTGGAGATTGCTTGATACATTGTCAGTGGGATATGTTGAGGTGAATAAAAACTCGTCTATTATCAGCAATGCTCTTCATTTTGATTATGTTCGGCTAATCTGATATTGGTGGATCAAAGTATTTTAAATTACGAATGCAAGCTGAGAGTGAATTAAATTTGAATTGATATTGTAATCTATGGTAACTATATATTAATTACTGACCCGAGATTAAAACCTTGGCCTGCGGTCGATTGACGTAAATATCTTCTTAATGCAAGTTTTTGAGATTTTTAAATATATGGGTTTTTATTTTCATATTATGTTTATAATATAATTCTGATAATTGGTAATTGTTAAAAATATTAATTTTATAATTCTTATACTTAAACTAGCTGACCCGGCAAACGTTGTTCTGCCATATAAATAATTGTAAAAATATAATTTAATTACGTTTACGCTTATTTCACTCCATTAAAGTTTCATTTTCGTGACAAAAAGTAGCATTATGTCCTTCTCTAAGGGGCCAAGTAAATTGTAATTAAAAACTATACATGAAAATTTATCATAGTACAATTATTATATTCGATTGCCATCTTGCAACTATATTGCGGATCTGTGGATGGAACAGAATAATATAAAACTCACGATTAAATAACAGGGGTGGGTAGAAGGGTGAAAATTTGAAGTTGTATGTATTTTTTAATGCTAAATCATAATAAAATAAAAAATTAGTCAAAAAAAAAATTTTTAGTGATGGTTCACCCTTATCATTTAGGGGTTTGAAAAGTAGATGTTGGTCGATTAACAGGAGAGCGCCGGGGGGACGAAACCCTGACCCCCTGGCACCAACACTTTAGAGAGGCCCGCCTTGAGACAAAGGGCGGGCCGGCGCCGGCCCGGGCCACGAAATCGGCAGGCCACATATCCGTAGACCCGGGCGTAGGCGATAGGAGAATAGCGGGGTTTTTTAGTGGGTAGTCGGATGGCCGAACATATCGGTCCCACATATCGGTCCCTCCCATCCATCCCTCGGTCCCCCCGGGTCGGGGGAACCCGTCAAGAGAGGATTTTTCCCCGAGACAAAAAAAATATGTTGACCGATTTACCCTATATGCACACAGAATTTTATATAAATCGGTCCAGCTGTTTCGGAGGAGTTTGGTAACAAACATCGCGACACGAGAATTTTATATATTAGAATTTAATAGTTTCTAGTCTAATATATTTTAAATGAATTCAAAATACACATGTATATATAGTAGCTGATAAGACGGGTAATTTAACTTCTCTCTCATTAAATATGTATTAAAAAAAATAGTAATCAAGCACAATCCAATCAGGCTGATAGTTAAATAATAGTTGTCATTCAGTTAAAACCAGAGAGAGAATTTCTAATCAAATTCGAGTGAAGAGCGTCCTACTCCATTACATTGCATTAGTTCGCTGGCGACAAATGATGTTTGCTTGTAGAATCGACTTCAAGTTTTGATACTTTACACAAATCTTACGTTGATTTAGTTTCTGTAACGTTGAAAGTTTGTATGAACGAGTGTTGCAAACCTATATATTGTATAAGTATATTGACTGGAGTTTGAAAAATAAATTGTTAAATCGTGCTTGACTTATCTAAACTCTACGAATTTGTGACGATATCGCTGTTCTTGTAAAGTTTTCTACAAAGTGACAAAATGAGAAACAATATTTTAGTGTGATATTCACTTGGCTTAGCATGTCGGAACGCCTTCGAAGTTCACAGGTTCGATTCCTCCGAGGAGTTTGTGCAATTATTTACAAAATAACTCTGTCTGTCTTTGAGTCCATCTGTTACGTTTTTATGCCTAAATCATTAAACCAATATTGGTGAATTTCGTTATAAAGATCAATTGAACCTTGAAGTAGGACTTTTTTTGGCAGAATAACGTTTGTCGGGTCAGCAGTACTAGACAACTATTTATAGTATATTATACTCATAAAACAAGCATTCTGCTGCTTTTTGTACATGATGGCACCGAACCATGGGTTTTAATAGTCATTTTCTTTAATTTTCCTATCAGCCGTGTATAAACAGTCTGTCAGGGGTCGTATAGTATAAAACTGATAGATTTATACACTAAGACCAAGAATAATATTACTCAGTCGCCATCCATCTAAAGACAATGGTGTGAGATCACGACGAACCACTTTCTGGGCCAAAATTTATTACAAGGTTATTTGCTGTTAATTTTTGGTGCATACGGAATGTATCTGATCAACAACAATAAAGAAAAATCAACATCCAAGTAATTATTCTTTGCTACAGAATTTTGGATCCGTAGGTCTATCGTTTAGTATAATAACAAAGCGGAAATAGTTCATGACGTTTGCGTTGATATCCATGATGATAGCCTATGAAGACATCATGGAGGATATCATCAAGATTGCAGAAATAATTATAATTTCATGTGCCAAAATAATCACCACAAGAAAAAAAGTTGGAATACGTTTAAATTTAACTTCAGGGAAAAACTTAATGATAAATATTCATGATAGCATAGTACCAGAAAGAGTACTTTAGTGCCAGCCTTTAGGTAAGGAACAAATAAGTTACAAAAATCTCAATAGCACTACTCAAACTTCATATTACATCAGCACATGCTGATTTATTGTTTTTTTAATAATAACAAGGCAGCAAACCGATGCTAAAACGGAATCAAAAGTTCATAAAACAAGTAAATACTGGATAAACCTCTTCACGGCTGTTTTAGTGTGATAATAGTGAAACTTGCACATCGCACGTGGCGCAGAGCATCCATTAAAAGGCGAATGTCAGCAAAAGTTAGCAACCGTACCCCGTAACAATAATATCACTGGGTATCACATAAAGCTCTTGGGTTTATGCGCATATTACTCCAACCGCACAATTTAAGGATACAAGTTATACGTGACCAGCGTTTTAATTAATAATATTTATGCACCTGTACCTCTGTAAGAAACTTCTCTTGAAATAATTACGAAATATTTGTATTTATGATTTAAAGCTTTTCCGCCATTTCCTATTGTTCTAACATTTTCGAAATTGTTATCACTTGCTCTAAGCTGAGTCTTCAGATGTTATTTAGTTCTTTTATTAGAGTTCTACTATTATCGAAAACTCTTACTCAAATGTTTTTTTTAAATTTTGTTGTTAAAATTATTTAATCTCAAAATATATTAAAGTATATCTCACTTAGACCTTTTATAACATACCTGTAATTTGCAAAATAAATGAACTTTGACTTATTTAATTTGCTTATGTAGTATAGTAAATATAGTTTTTGGATTTATAATATAACAATATTATTGCATGAGTAGAGATTAATCTTTAACGTTTTAGGTACAGTGACGTGCGTTTGCATAGAGTTATGTTTTAGTGAGCCCATGAATATAATAGATAACTCTTAATTGCTTAACTATTTTCACGACTTATTATTTGGGGAAATTATGAACTAAATAACATATACTAAACAATAAGCGGTTTTATCGAAGCAATATTTTACAGTTTCATTTTATTTTAGGAATTTTGTTCACTAGTCCTGTGAAATATCCTTATTAAAAGACCGTTAAATTCTGATTATGGCTGGAGTCACCTTCATATTTTCTTTAAACGAGATATTATGGTCTTTAAATTTTAAGAGATTAAATAGAGTCTTCCCCACTATAATATGTTTATCTAATTCTGAAACAAAAACCAAAATTGCCTTACGTCTGTTTTTAAGCAAATTTTTCAGCTACTAGATAAATAATTTATGTGGTAGCTTTCTTTTTTTTTTTTTTTTTTTTGATCTCGGGGAAAAACCTCTCTTGACGGGTTCCCCCGGCCCGGGGGGACCGAGGGATATGTGGGACTCCGGGAAAGATGTTCGGCCATCCGACTACCCACTAAAAAACCCCGCTGTTCTCCTATCGCCTACGCCCGGGCCCACGGATATATGGCCTGCCGATCTCGTGGCCCGGGCCGGCGCCGGCCCGCCCTTTGTCTTGAGGCGGGCCCCTTCTAAAGTGTTGGCGCCAGGGGGTCAGGGTTTCGTCCCCCCGGCGCTCTCCTAACAACTCTAGGAGTTGAGGGGGGCCGCGGAACAGCACGCAGCCCTCACCCTCGCGGCAATAGTGCGGGCGGCGGGTCCTCCCCCGAGGGGCCGCCCGCGGCCGCTTTTTACGGCGGCCGGAGGTCGTTATTGGCCCTCCGGCGCCGCCGGCGTGGCCTGCGTTGGCGGGAGGGGAGTGTGGTGGTCGACTCCCGCTCCCGCTCCGCCGCCTCCTTTGCGGACATGACTGCCTCGCAGAAGGAGGCGACGGCCGTCCATCCAGGATCGCCCCCGACCATGGACAGAACCAGGGCCGGGAGCGACAGGTCCACGCCGATTTGGGCGACGAGGGCGCGGCGCTCCTCGCGCCACGCAGGGCACACGGCGACAGTGTGGTTCACCGTGTCCTCCTCGTCGCCCGCGCCACAGTGGTGGCACCCTGACGTCATCTCCCGCCCTATGCGACACAGGTACCTCCCGAAGCAACCGTGCCCCGAGAGGACCTGCGTCAGGCGGAAGGTCAGGGCGCCGTGGCGCCTTTCCACCCATTCGGCCAGGACGGGCCTCACCGCTTCGATGGTGGCGAGGCCCGCGCTAGGGTGCGCGAGGCGCTCCTTCCACTCCACCATGAGTACCTCATCGCGCAGCTCCGCCCGCTTTACCTCCACCTCGCGAGGCGCGGGGCGAGAGCCACGCTCGGCCGCATCCCGGCGCCACTGGTACAATAGCGCCAGGACTCGAGCCTCGAGGTCCCATGGTGGGGATCCGGCCAGCAGGGAGGCCGCTTCGAAGGACACCGTGCGGTATCCCCTTATCGCCCTGACGGCCAGGACGCGCTGCGGCCTGCGAAGCAGCGCCGTCGTTTTGGCCGTCAGGCGATCCGCCCATATCGGGGCCCCGTAAAGGGCCATCGACCGCACGGTTCCCTCAAAGAGCCTGCGGCACACTGCGCCCGGCCCGCCGATATTCGGCAGCAGACGGGAGAGTCCCGCCGCCGCCCGAACTAACCTCGGCGCCAGGCGCTCGAAGTGCGCCGCAAAGTCCCATCGCCCGTCGAGCACCAGTCCGAGATAATTCATGGACGGCCCGACGGCGATGCGGACGCCTCCCACCGTTATGCTCAGGCCCGGTGGCGGCCTCTGGCGGGGCCCGTAGAATATAAGGGCCTCCGTCTTGTTTAAGGCCACCTCCAGGCCTAGTAGCCGGATTCTAGCCACCGTTTGCGCCACCCCAGCCGTGCCCAGAAGGCACGCCTGGCGGGGGCTCCTCCCGCGCGCTATGACGAGCGTGTCGTCGGCGTAGCATATGACGCCGACGCCCGGGAGGAGCGCCCCCCTCAGGACCCAGTCGTATGCGATGTTCCACAGCAGGGGGCCCAGGACCGACCCCTGCGGAACACCGCACACGACGTCTCGCCGACTTTGCCCGCCCTGGACCGGGTAGACGACGGCACGATCGTCCAAATATGCCCCGACTATGCGACGCAGGTAGGGAGGCACCCGATGGTACTTGAGCGCCTCCCGCACGCAGCTCCACGGCAGGGTGTTGAAGGCGTTGGCGATGTCGAGTGACACCGCCAATAGCACCCTGCCTCGAGCCACCGCGTCCTCCGCCTGGCTCCTCAGACGCGTGATCGCGTCAATGGTGGAGCGCCCCTTTCGGAACCCGAACTGTTCGTCCGCCAGGTTCGGCCCCTCCGTCTCTAGATGCCGGACGAGGCGGTCTGCGAGGATCCTTTCGAAGATCTTCCCCACCTCGTCCAGCAGCACGATGGGCCGATAGGCGGACGGTGAGTCCGCCGGGCGCCCCTCCTTCGCGATCAGGACGAGCCTCCCCGTCTTCCATCTGCGGGGAAACCGGCCCGATCGCAGACACGCGTCGAAGAGCCTCAGTAGTCGGGGCTCCAGGACGTCGTGGGACAGAACCCACGCACGCCCCGGTATGCCGTCGAGGCCGGGGGCGGTGTTCTTGGCCTTCAGCCGCAACATCGCTGCCCCCAGCTCTGCCCGGTCCACGTCGGGCACGGGGTCGTCGTCCGCGCTGGGGTCCCTCTCATCCCAATGAGGCGGGACCATGGCGGGAGGCGAGTGCTCAGCCCTCGTGGGGAACAGAGCGCCGACAAAACCATCCACCTGGCGCGGGGGGAGACTCTCGGTCAGCGGGGGCGCCCACGGGCGGAGCTTGCCCCGCACCGTTTTGTAGGGTCGCCCCCAGGGATCTTGATCTAAGCTGGCCAAGAGTTCCCCCCACGCCGCCGCCTTCGCCTCGCGGATAGCGAGGTGGAGGTCGTTTCTAGCGCTCCGGTACTCCCCGTAGAGCCGAGCCTCCGCGGCCACTCTGTCCACGTCACGGCGACTCCGTCTTCGGAGCCTGGTGTACTGGCGGTGGGCGCAGTTGCACGCCCTGCGGAGCCGCTCAAGCTCCGCATTCCACCAGTACACCCGGCGCGGGGGCTGGTGTGGCCCCCGCCTCGGCATCGCCGCGTCGCAGACGTCGGTCATGAGCGACCGCAGGTTCTCCGCCTCCTCGTCGACGTCATCGGGAGGTACGTCGCCCGGCCCTGACCACGTAGCAACGGTCAAGGCCTCGCGGAAAACCTCCCGATTCATCTTCCCAAGTGTCCAGCGCGGACAGTCACCAAATGGGGTCATCTGGGCTGGAGGCTCCCGCTGACGGGCGGAAACGCTGAACCGGATGTAACGATGATCCGACAGCGTCTCAACGCCCGCGAGCACCCTCCAGCCTCGCACACGGCGGGCCAGGAGGGCCGACGCGAACGACACGTCGACGATCGACCCCCCCAACTGCCTCACGCACGTGTGCACGCTACCCCGGTTTAGGATCTCCAGACCCCTTTCCACGGCCCAGTCCTCAACCAGCTCACCCCGCGCGTCAGTCCGCGGGGAACCCCAAGCCTGAGATTTGGCGTTGAGGTCCCCGAGGACGAGCACGGGGCGCGGGAGGAACCGCTGGACCACGTTGCCCAACTCTTCCATGTACCCTTCAAAGTCGGCGAGACTCCTGTTCGGGGAGAAGTAGCCGCCCACGACCACTATCTCCCCGAATCTGGCCGCGGCGAAACCCCTGCCCCTCACCATTTCCGTGGGGAGCGGGGTACCCGCGGCGGTCCTGGAATGCAAGGCCACCGTGCCGTCCAGGTCCCCGACCCAATCGCCTTGGATGGGGACGTGGTACGGCTCGGCGGCTACGGCGATGTTGATATTCCACTGCGCCAAGCTCTGAACCATGAGATTCTGAGCATTGGCGCAGTGGTTGAGATTCGCTTGGAGGAGATGGATATCCATTATTTGGTTGAGATATCCATCTCCTCAGTCCTCCGTGCCTGCGCCTGAGGGGGGCCGATGTCCCCCGCGGCAGCTTCGGCACGACGGCGCTTTCTTCTTTCCTTTTCCCGCCGCTTCTTGGCCTGTCTTTTGGCCACGAAGCGGCTGGTCCTTTCTTCTTCCTTTTGTGCCACTTTCGCGCTCGCCGGTCGGCCAGTGCGGCGGCAGGTACAAAGAGGCGAACCACCCCCGACCCTATGGTTGGCCGGTCTGCTGGCCGCCGCGCAGACCACGCAATGTGGCGTGGCCTTACACGTGACGGCCCAGTGCCCCGGCTGGCCGCAGCGGTAACACGCGTCGCTGCGGCTCACGGGACACTTGCAGTTCACCGCTAGGTGGCCCGGCGCCAGGCACCTAAAGCACCTCGGCTCTCTCTTGTCTAAGACCTCGACAAGAGCCGAGGCCCAGCCGACCGGGATGTGGCCAAGCTTCTTCAATTCGTTGGCGGCTGCCACTGGGACAAGCACGTTTGTTGTGCCCGTCCTATCGCGCCCCACGCGTACCCCGCCAGATGTGACTTTTTCCTTGGGGCAACCCGCGGCGCGAGCTATGGCAGCCGCCACGTCACACGCCGTCGTGCAGTCGTCGAGGCCCGAGATGCGCACCTTGACGCACTTCTCGGGCCTTGCGATTTTTACGTCCTCCTCGGGGAGGGCATCCCTTAACCGCGCGGCGAGGGCATCGGCCATCGCCCCCTGGTCAGAGCCAGGTACTAACATCATGCGGGCTCCCGTCCGGGTGGTCTTCATTTTAAGGCCACCCTTAATCCCAAGGGCAGCGATGTCCACTTTACTTTTCGCCTCCGCCAGGAGGCCCCCGTAATTGACGCCCCTCTCCGTTGCTTCGGGGCGGATGGTCAGCGTGACCGCAGCGGTTTTGGGGACCCTGAATTTTTTGGGACCCCTCCTCCTCCGTTTCTTCTCAATATTCGGAGGCGGCTGCTTCGACCCAGATGGTATGGCCGATGCCACCTGCCTGGCCACGGGAGGCTTAGGACCGGTCTTCGCTCTCCTCTTCTTCTTTGTGACGACCGTCCACCCATCCTCCAGAGGAGGTGGCGGAGGCACTGCTGTCCTTCCGGAAGCCACTGGTTGCACTCCCTTTGAGGGCGCGGCTGCAGCCGTTGTCTTGCCCTTCTTCGGGGTGGGGAGCGGCGGGTAATCCTTTTCGGATAAGTCAGTCCGGGTGACCGCCCTTGTCTGCCGCACCTCATGGGCCAGTGGTGGCCGGTAGCGAGGAGCTGGCAGCAGGCGGTCCTTCAGCCCCTCCAACTTGGCGTCGATCATGGTCCCCACTTGGACCATGACGCCGCGCATGAAGAGCTGGTATTCGTCCGACTCAACATGCGCTGCTGGAGAAGACTGAGATATTTTCTTCTTGGATGTAGTGGCGACGGGAGCGGGCCGGCTGGGCTTATCCACTAACGCCGTGAGACGAGCCACCTCTTGCCGGAGATCGGCCACCTCGGCCTTCATCCGGCGGTTGGCGGCTGCCAGCCGTCCCACCTCTTCCGTTTCGGTGCGGCACGCGAGCTCGGAGAGCACCTCCCGCACCGTCTTAACAGAATTCTTAAGGGCCTTCTGGCAGGTGCCCTTAAGCCCTTTCGATACCCTGGCCACCTCTGTGACAGCGGCCAGGGCCCCCTCTACGCAATCTTGGAGGTCGACTACTGTTTTTGTAGCGACCTCTAGTTGCTCCTCTTTTCTTCGAACGTCCTCTCGTGCCGTACTACGTGGACGTGAGGAAATTCGAGACTCATCGGAGAGCTCGGAGCGGACCCGGTTTTCTATCTCCGTGGTAGCTTTCTTACCTTAACTGTTGTTTGAATGGATTTATTCAAAATTATATGTAGTTTATAATTATAAAATACGTGTAATTTAATAAAGCGGTTGCAATATTTAATGCGTATAATAAACGCGTTTGCCTTTTATATGCACCAAAGAAACATAAAGTCCTTTCAGTAATTGGACACATTCAGATATACAAAAAACAGAAGTTTGCTCTAAATGGCTTCCGTGAAAAATTTATGCACAACCGTTTGACAAATGCTCCTTTTATAGTATTGTACTTTTAATTGCAATACTTAAAATAAGGCACCAGAGATACCTAAGATCGTGCGAAGTGGAGAAGAAAAAGTCGGAAAGCGGACCACGGGCGCCGAAGGGAGAATTTGGGTTGCAACCGGGACTCAACGCTAAGATGATGATGATGCAATACTTAAAATAACCTACCTATATATAGATATGTGAAAACTGAAATTCATTACTAAAAATAATTTAAATTTCTACCTTCAAAAAATATTAAAATTGAAACATGTTTTGGTTTTGTATGTTTTTGTACTGGTATTTATGCGAAGCTGTATGTCTCAACGAACTTACAGCCATACCGGGCAATTTGGGCTAAGCAACCCCGCCAAGTGGAGGCCAAGCAGAAAATAGCATGCTCAAGGAAGTAGCTGCGGTGAATAACAATCTCAGTTTCACCACTGGATTAGAGAAAACAAGAGAAAGCGGTTGAACACTGGTCCATTGTTGAGAGCTGCCACAGGTGATACTATCATACGAGTATATAGTTCGCTTCATCTTATCAATGAATACCTTGGATTATTAGATATGACAATTTTTTTTATTGAAAACCTTGATCCCCTCAATTTCATAAGAATAACATTCTGTAGTTTCTTTATTTTTTAGCAGGATGCACATGTAAAGTCATTTATAAACGTTATTGAATTAATAAGAGAAGTGAAACTAGAAATATACTCTTAGGTCAGATAAAAAAAAATATAGAAATTTTCTATGAACACAGTAATTGTTAGTTGCCGCATACATTGTAGGATGAAAGTAAAAGGTTTCGTTCCGGAATTTCCGAAGTGGTTCGACAAGTTGCCGAGGTGACTTATTGTAAAGAAATGTTTGCCGGAACTATTTGAACTTAATATACCTTTTGGCGCGGTCGAGTTGCGATTAGTTCTTGAGTTTCTATGGCGAGTTCAGGATTAGTTTAGCAAGTTGTAGGGTGCTTGAGAGTGGCTCTGTTCGACATGTTTGAGTACATATTGGTCCGATAGTGCTATTCTGTGTTTCCGCTATGTAGTTTATATTATGTGTTCCGTATCGATATAATGTTAAGATACAATTACGGCTTGTTTATTGATTGTCTTCCTTTATATCCATCGTTAAAGCCATCGTTATAACTTAGAGATCTAGAGCTCGGTAATAAATATACGATACGGTATATTAAAATATTAAATAATACTATGTAATATTTGTATTTAATTTTGATTTAAAATTATACGGTAGGATTGTTTTAATGTTTTTTTTCAAAATCAATGTATACGTTTCTTGTAAATAATGTGTACAGAAAATATTCAAACATAAATTGTAAAGCCTCGAAATAAGATTAGGAAAAAGACAAAGTATAAAAAACTGACGTGTTTTTACGCTAAATTCGTTTAAATTAATCATCCGCCAAACCATATGGGTCAAAGCCTGCTTATACTTATCTGGATTTACCCATTTTGCAGATAAATTTGTATCACATCCATTTTATGCTGACCTACCCAATCCTAGTTGGACAGTGATGTACATCCAAGCAGGGAGGATTTGCTGTGAAGGCTCAAGATTGTCTGGCAATTTATCAGGTCATAAATTTCAAGGGTATCTGTGAACACGTCAAGGGCGGGACGGTAAAGAGTTTAAAGATAAGAAATATGGTATCATACTTTACAAACAATGTCAATCTTTTCCATAATATTTCTAATATCCAGCCATTGTGAAAATTATCAATCGATGATATTTAACGCTTCAATACATTTTACAATAATTAGGTTTTGACCTAGTAATATGTGCTATCAACTTGTAGAAGTATTCCAGTAATTAACGGATTAACGTCATAAAAATATTTCACTAAAACTTTGAAACTATTTATAGCGTACCCTTTTAAACATTCCAAAATTCAACGACACCCGACCACAAGTCATTTCGAGGACCCCTTTTTTACCCTTTTACCCTCCCAATAACCATAATCACATACTTCACCCAGGGTGTGGAAACCACACAACCCTATAATACTTAAAGGGTGCGAGAATTAGTGTATTTCACCGCACTATACAAAGTCTAAAGTGATGCTTATCTACACATGAACTGAAATATACGACGCATTGTTACGTACTGGGCCGCAGCGTATTTGTTTGGAATGTAGGACGCGGTAAACAAACATCGCTTTGGTCGTTGTTATAGTGGAAATTGTGCTAAATTGTGCCTAAAAATATTTTCAACTGGGAATTTTGTCACTTGTGAATTAAAAGAAAAACAATAGTTACGTATGTGCAACACGAAATACTCGTAAAAGCGGCTGGTTTGAATTTCGTTTACCACTATGCAATGAATTTTCG
Organism: Malacosoma neustria; assembly: GCA_963693495.1. NCBI lineage: Eukaryota > Metazoa > Arthropoda > Insecta > Lepidoptera > Lasiocampidae > Malacosoma > Malacosoma neustria. The sequence continues at coordinate 16,117,067 of OY856383.1, forward strand.
TCAGTATTTTTTTCAAAAATAACGAAAAATGTGCCAAATATAGTTTTAAATTTTTAATTTACGGAGATAAAAAGTTCCTTTAAGAGCTTTGGATAAAACTTCACATAGCAAATATCAGTGAATATAGCGCTAATATCAAGGTTACTTTTCCAGGCTAAGACGGCTTTAGATTGTCTATTGAAAGAACAAAATCATATTTTATTTCGTCTAGACATTTTGATTATTTATTTAATTTAAATAGAAAACTGTAGAAATATAGGATTCTAAAGTGATAGGTTTGCGTTTAATTGGAATTAGTGAGTTGTACGAGTATGATAATAAATTTATACGACAAAGTTTGCTATCCTATTTCTTTAAATAATTAAAATGTTACATCAGAATTTGAAACTAGTTGACAGATCATGTGGCTTTGAAATCAACACAGAGTTAAAAAAGAAAGTACTATACATACAACGTAATACAAGCAGCTAGACTAGATTTTAAAGTTTGAAATGCATTTAATGTTTAAAAAATCTTTTTGAGTTCGTGGTCAAATGCAAACTTATTTGGCAATAACAAACACCTGTTCTAGCTCAGTTTTATATATTATTCGACTCAATTGGTCTAGAAATCTACAAATTTTGAAATATTATTTTACTATTACTAATTTTATTATTTAATAAAAATTCTATGAAAGAAATGTCATACAAACAAAAGAATTAAAACGAAAAGATTATCGTGTGTTTACAGTATAAGTGTCGAACTTTAAGCACAGAAGTCTTCCGCGCCGCATCAGAACCCAACGAGTGTATGCCCTACTTTTTAGTACAGCTTAGACTTGGTCTGTTGTTATTTTAATGTTGCCACAATTTTCTGTTAGATTGTTGGATAATACAAAAATATTTATATGCGGGCAACTACTTTTTTGAGTTGAAATTATTAATAGATCTAAAGTGTTAAAACTTTCATAATTATATAATATCTAACGAGATATTATATAATCATGAAAATTTTATTTATACTACATACTTAAAATTACACAGAAACTAAAAATAAATTTATGGTCTAATTTATGCTTCTAATGAGAGAGAAATTTTGATACTAAGGTTTATTAGGTTTTTTTTTTATCTCGGCGAAAAACCCTCTCTTGACGGGTTCTCCCGGCCCGGGGGGACCGAGGAATATGTGGGACTCCGGGAAAGGTGTTCGGCCATCCGACTACCCACTAAAAACCTCGCTGTTCTCCTATCGCCTACGCCCGGGCCTACGGAAATGTGGCCTACCGATCTCGTGGCCCGGGCTGGCGCCGGCCCGCCCTTTCTCAAAGCGGGCCTCTTCTAAAGTGTTGACGCCAGGGCGTCAGGGTTTCATCCCCCCGGCGCTCTCCTGTTGACTCAAGGAGTTGAGGAGGGCCACGGAACAGCATGCGGCCCTCTCCCTCGCAGCAATAGTGCGGGTGGAGGATCCTCCCCCGAGGGGCCGCCCGCGGCCGCTTTCTACGGCGGCCGGAGGTCGTTGCTTGCGCTCCGGCGCCGACGACGTGGCCTGCGTTTGTGGGAGTTGATTCCCGCTCCCGCCCCGCCACCTCCTTTGCGGACATTAACTGCCTCGCAAAAGGAGGCGACGGCCGACCATTCAGGATCGCCCCCGACCATGGACAGAACCAGGGCCGGGAGCGACAGGCCGGTGGCCAATTCCGGACGGGACTCGCACCCCCGTTGCGTGCCAGTCAGGCGTAGGTACGACTACCAGGTGACACTCCAGAAAAACCAGGAAGTCGCCCAACGCCGTAGCCGGCTCAGCATGACCAACCAACAGCGAGGATGCGATTCCCACCCCAAGAACACTCTCTGTGCAGGCGCAGTCGAAATAGGCTTGGTTTCGACTACCAAATCAGGGCCCGGGGCAGACCCCGGGACCCCAATCAGTATTAGCAACCATCCCACCGGAGACCACGCCACGAACAGAGAGCGAAGTTGGAAAGGATGTAGAAGGTAGACGGGAAGAAAGGTAGGACTCTGTCGCCTCGGACGGAGAGGGGAGTGAGCCAACGGTTGCTCGGGCACCTCGAGTACGCACACCCGTGCACTCCTCGGACAGAGGAGCGCCCCTGAGGATAAGGTTTATTAGCTCCAAATTATGAGTTTTAGATAGATAGATAGATAACACTTTATTGTAAACCAATTATATAAACACAATGAAACTTATTTACACAATCAATATGTACTTGATTTACAATGGGCGGCCTTATCGCTACAGAGCGATCTCTTCCAGGCAACCCGAGTTTTATTATATTTAGAATTATATTATGGTTCAAAAGCTCAAAGGACGAAACAAATAATTTTAATAATATTCATAGCTTACGTATGATGTCTAGGCCTTACCACTGGGCTAATCTTCTGTCCACCGGTTTCCCTCTGTTTTCTTCTATAACTCTTTAAATAGATATGGCTGAATTGAATTTTTTTCAAGACACCGCCCGACCCTTTAAACTTGAAAAGTTCCTTAAATATCATTCCATTGCTGTCTACTAGAAAAAACGGTTCGACGGTAATTTTATGGAATGTCTTTTTATTTTTAGTTTGTTTATTTCTGAGACTGAATAAAATTATTTATGCCAGTATCAATGCTATAAAGACCTCCATTTTATCTCAGTATCCGGTGGGACTGTTGCGATAAAGTTAAAGAATCCCAATCGTGTACGAAAATTGCCAATGTTGGCATATTTAAGGCGTTCTGCGGTGGCAGAAAGTGTATAGAATACAAGAACGTTGCAAATAATAAATTTGGTACAAAATGTGTATACAATACAACTGAATGGAATTCTTTATCTTTATACTGTTATAGAACACAACCTGCTTGCTTGTTTGGTATCTTTTAACAACAAATGATTCAATATAACATAAGAAAAGAAAATCTTGTTCATAGAACGTATCAATCATAAAAACTTTAGAATAAATTTATACTCGGACATCATTTGATTTATTTCCATAAATTTGTTCAATTATAGTTTATTGCCCTTGTTTTTATATCAATACATATGTGTAGATACATGTATTTATATGGGAAAAAACACGGTTGTATCTGTCATCGAAATTATTTCTCTTGTTCGTAATTTATACTATAAATTCGTACTTTAATTAAGTTTTAAATCATGTAACGAATCGTCTTCACATTATACCATCATTCCTTTTTTCATCTTATATACCACATATATTTTATACTAACATTCATTAAGATTTTCTTAAAATCATCGTAACTAAATGTCCAACACTCGCTTTTGACTCTTTAATTACTAAAAAAAAAATAGTATCTAAAATATAAGTAGATTAAAAAATATGTTAAGGCCGCAATTTACGTCGCAACTTTTTCGCGACATTTATTAATTAGTCGGAATTTCCGCAAACCACGGGCTAATGGCTGCAACTTTGAGCTGAAATTAGAGCAAAATTTGTTGACTTATGTTGGTATCCGTAAGCTGGGATTTCGTAATGCAAGTTAGGCAACAAAATATGCCGTGAATATGAATCTTATTATATTTTGAGGATTCTTTCTATTAATAAATAGAATATAAATGTAAATGTATTTGTGATTTTATAATATCAATTTTATGCTATCCACAACATAATAAACTTTGGATATTTCAGAAAACTTACTGAGTTTTGATGAGCTTTTACTGGCAGATTGCTGATATTTTAAGGACTAACCTTTTTGTTATTTTTTTGATATGTAAGTATCATGACTGTGTGACTATGCAAATTTAAATGGTACCATTTGAAACATAAGTAAAGCATATGATAAATCGATTCAACTCGTTACCAGAAAGAATGTCAATTGCATTGTTAATCTCATCTTAATTAAGATTCCATAATTTATTATGGATATATATTGTTTCTGACTACTACATAATTCTGAACTCTAGCAAATAAGATTGCATCGGAGTGTCTCCAGAATGTACACCAGCTAACTAAAAAGTTTCGGTACAGTACCTTACGTTTAAATGTGACCTTACATCTATTGACAAAATTTTTATAAATAAATCATAATTTTTGTCTTTATTATTAGTTCAAATTATTTTATTTTATATATTATTTTATTATTAATTTTTATATATTTTTCAGATTGAAATCTGAAGTACGTTATTGAGAATTGGCATACAGCTCAATTTCTACATACCGATTTTTGTTTTTTATTGTATAAAGAGCCCTAAAACAAATTTTAAATAAAATATATAATATAAATATGCCTTACCTTAATTTTTATAGTTGTGATTTCTATCTACAACGCAAACTAAAAGTTAAATAGATCACTTCATACAGAAGGACAACAGAGTAAATAATCTATTTATAGCCTTATATGGCACTTTATGAACAAGATAAAGTCAGCATCACACGAACAAAATAAATCATACTACCTTTTAAAGTACGCACACATTTCTCGTATACACTACCTACCCGCATACAAAAACAAATATAATTCATTTCTTCACAAACAAGATACGTCAACAGTACACAACCCGACCTTTCCAAAAACAGAACGTAAGAACAGCTTAATTAATTACGTTTTCATGAGTTTATGGGTACAAGGGTGCTTGCACTAACGCCTTTCGCCATCTGGGCCACTTTTGTAATATGTGCCCTAAAAAGGGTTCCGCAATTTATGCTCTACCTGTCGTGCGCAACTGGGCAAACGGGTCTTTATACCGCAGACAATTACAGAGATGTCTTCATATGTATGATTATATATATATTTTTTTTCTGTCGTTCGCCGTGTTGTAAAGGCTGTGAATATGAACAGGGTTACCTCATCACTTTACTAAAGTCGCAAATGGCGTTTGGAGAGTTTCTTAGCCATTGGTTACCTAGTTCTTCAAAGTTTTAGTGAATTGACTAATAATTCCTTGTTTTTATGTTTATTTATCAATACAGACGATCGTTTTAAGAGTTGCAAGGAGCATTGATAATATAATCATTCAAAGTGTTATGGATAGAAAAGTTTTCAGTATTTTGAGAATATATTATACTTTGAAAGCCTATAATTCGTAGGAACTATATCTATGAAATATGTAGGGTTGAACATGGATGTATTAGATTACTTGCGTAACCACTGAGTCACTATTGTAGCATAATAATATGAAGTAATTAATCATTCGTTGTATACTGGCTTTGAATTAAAACTAATATCGTTTTTTTAACACCTATTATCATCATAACCTTTAATAAACGTTTTAAAATATACATATTTATATACATATTTTATCCGTGCAGGGGCGGAGAAAGAATACTAACCTCTGTGGCCGGGGTCGGCCTGTCGTAAAAGGCGACCAAACAACCCACCCTAGCTACGTGGTAGGGCCTCAAGCCCGTCTGGATGGCGACCACCTTTGGTCTTAAGTATGCCGCCATAATAACCTTGTGTTGTGTTCCGGCATTAGTGACCCAAGTTCCTGTACCCTTATGGGACATCAGCGTGTTCGCGATGCCACTGGCGTTGCAAACACCTATAGGCGACGGCAACTGCTAAATTCTAAGCGGGCTGTCAGCCTGTCTGCTGTCCTACGCAATAAAAAAAACATATCTTAGCGATTATTGATCATTAAAGTATAACTCAAGTCACTAAAGAACTTATCTGTTCAGTAACAATGAACGCCGAGTAACAAAATTCCAATTAGCAGCGAACACAATACATCTATTCGATCACGAACATCCATTGTGCTTCTTTCAATAGACTGAAACAAGTCCAGTTTGATCTCGATAGGATTGACTCGATTCGATTTCACTAAATGCTATTAGTTTTCTAGTGATTCTAAGATTAATCGTTCTGTTTTTGTACTTACAAAGCGTGGAACAGAACCAATAAAAACAATAAAGAAATATGAAATAAGCAAGATATAAAAAAATGAGTTTGAAGTTTCATATTTGTTGAAATACATACAGTTAGATTATTAATTTGTTATTATATATATTTATTTGTAAAATTATATTTCTCTCACAAATTGGGGACGGTTTCTGTATAAAATGCAATTATAGATAAATAAAGTGTGACTAATATTAACAGATATACTAGATTAGACTAGATGATTTTATTTTGTCAATAAACACAGCCAGATTGGTGCAAAAGCCATTGTCGCCACGACGGTCGTTGAGATTGTTCAAAGTTATAGTTTTATTATATTATACAAATACATTATTAATATATTATAGAAGTAAATAATAGGGACAGTTCTCCAAAAGAATAAATTTGAAGGAATTGGAATGATGGCAGGCAGCGGAGGTTTTTAGTGGTTAGTCGGACGCTGAACATCTTTCCCAGAGCTCCATATACCAACGAGTGCCCTCGATTCGAGGACACTCGTTAAATGGAGGTATTCCTCGAAAAAAAATGTTAATATTTCTCAATGATGATTATTGGTGAATACAGCTGCTGATCAGAAGATGAAACGTCTATGGTAATTTAAATATATATTTAATTAAATATATAAAGGTAATTTTAGCTTGGAATACTTTATAATATGAAGGAAGACACGCGTCGCTTGTAAATACAAACATTCTTAATATAGGTTCAAAATTAAGATCCATTATAAATTATTTACAACCAAGTATATTTAAGAATACTTTACCTGGAAAAATTATTACGCCTAAATCCGTGATTATACGTGCGTCCTGATTATCCGCATTGTCTGTTAATGTAACAGAATCAGAAATACATTAATCGTAATTGCTAATTATAATGAACATTAATGAGTGGATCGCGAGGATTCTGTTAATCCCTAGTCTTGTTATTCTACTAGACTGATGTTATAAATAATTGAAGAATGCTTCTTCTTCCTGTCCTTCTCCCAAATATGTGGCATCGGGACAACATGTTCTCTCCTTGCACTCTCCTGTATTAGTCGTTATCACGCCTTTTTCTGCTCTTTTATACAATTCATCCATATTTTCTCTGGTCTACCTCTCCTTTTGTATCCCTTCAATCTCATTTCTGGCATTTGCCTTGTTACATGATACTCTTCTCTTCGCATTGTATTGTCATACCAAGCTAGTTTATTTTCTTTTTTTATTGTTGTAGAACAGCAGACAGGCCGACGCGACGGCCCGCTTCGAATTTAGCAGTTACCGTCCCCTACAGGTGTTTGCAACGCCAGTGGCATTGCGAACACGCTGCTGTCCCATAAGGGTACAGGAACTTGGGTCTCTAATGCCAGAACACAACACATGGTTATTATGGCGGCATACTTAAGACCAAAGGTGGTCGCCATCCAGACGGGCCAGAGGCCCTACCACTCAGAAGATATAAGTATCGGGTAAATTTGATCTACCGAACTTTATTATTATTTTATTTACAGGGTTATTACATTTGAAAAAAGGTATTTTATTTGACACTTTAAATTCACAGTAATAAAAACTAATATAAAACTAAATATGATGGTATAGAAGTTTATTTGAAAGTTTTATCAGTTTGAAGGAGAAACGATACGTTATGAATACTAGCATAACTTTTTAAGTATTATGGCATTAAATGCACACGGGATGCTATATGATTATAATCATATATATATATATATATATATATATATATATATATATATATATATATATATATATATATATATATATATATATATATATATATATATATATATATACAGAGTGACTTTGACAAACCCGTCCAATTTTTTTTATGCACTAAACATCATTTATGGAACCCATTTTTGCAAAAAAAATCATCTGTTGAATTTTCACAATAAAATATTTCGTATAGGATCATTAATTCAATCGTACAGAATAATCATATGGTGCAAACAGCGTCATTAACCTGTTATTAACTGTCTCTGTCACACCCGCGTAAATGAGTAGTGCGTATTCGCTCGCCCGGTTCAATGCCGCCGTCCTCGGCCTTTTACTAGGTCAGATGGAGAGGTCATTGCACTCTCGCGCCGTATTACGTAAATTGCGAGTCCTTTGAATGACTTTGTGATGCTGATTACTCAACATTTTTGTACTATGTGATACTAAACTAAAATACATGTTTCTCATAACTTTTACTAAAGATTCTTCTGTGTGAATTTGGACGGGTGTGTCAAAGTCACCCTGTATATATATATATATATATATATATATATATATATATATATATATATATATATATATATATATATATATATATATATATATATATATATATATATATATATATATATATATATATATATATATATATATATATATATATGTAAAGAGAATATCATCTCTTTAATGTTATTGTATTATGGTTAGGTTGTGTAACCAGGACATAATCCCTTTTGATTTAACGCGCTTAATGTCATGTGTCATAGAAGTGTGACACATGACATTTGCCTACAAAAAAGTAAACAATATTTACGTTATTACGTTACAGATTTGATTTAAATAATTTAATTAATAGATAGAAAAGCAAGAGTTATGAGAGACGAGTAATCAACTTTAATTGTCGTTTCTGTTATTTTTACAGAAACAAATTTGTTTGATTTATTCGGACCATCCAGACTGAAACAAATAAATAATATTATAAAACGACAATTTTCGTCACAAAATGAAATTGCAATTCGAGTTCAGAGCTGTGGCTTCTCCAAAGGACTGTAAAACTACAGTAGTAGCTGTAACCTCAATTGTCACAGAACAAGGGGAAAAATATGTTATACCAGATGACCTCATGTATGCAGATTATCATGAAGAGTTGACAAAGACGGAGACTTTCAAAAAGGTAAAAAATTCATTAGGAAAAAGGCATGATGAGTTAAAAATATGGATAAAAATTTCAAAAGAATTAGAAAAGATATATTTAGATGATGAAGGAAATATCCAGTTTGGAGGGAAATATTTAAAACAAACACTTCAAGAGAATATTAAAGAAAACTCGAGCTTGGAAAAAATATTAGAAAAATTAATTGAAAAATCAGAAAAACACGAAGAAGAAAAAAACTTAAAACATATTGTAGATAAATTTGTATTAGAAAAATTTAATTATAAAACATCTAATGTTAGACAATGGTTACATATATTCGAAAAAGAGTGTGGAAGATTTAAAATAGAAAAAGATAAAACTAAAATAGAATTATTAAGAATATTTTTAGATGCAACTTGCCAAGATTGGTATACTTCTACTGTAATAAAAGGAGAACATGAAAACAATTGGAATACGTGGAAACAGATATTAATAGAAACCTTTTCAGGTAAGGGATGGAGTAGCAGGACATATGCTCATTATTTTAAATACAAAGAAGGTTCAATAGTACAATATGCAATAAAGAAAGAACGATTATTATTAGAAATAAATAAGGACATGGACGCTGATACAATGATAGATAGAATTGCATTTGGGTTGCCAGAATTTATTAGAGAGAAGATCGCCAGAGATGAAATAGAAAATACAAAAGATTTAATAAATGAATTACAGAAGCTTGAAGGGATAATAAATAAAAAGAAAACATTTAAAAAAGAAGGTAAACCAGAACATAAATTCAGAAATGAAGAAAAGAAACCATGTATGACATGTGAAAACATGGGTAAAGGTATAAGATATCATCCAGAAGAAAAATGCTGGTTTAAACTAGAGAAAAAAGAGAAACCTAAAGCTATAGGAAGCAATTCAGTAATAGAAGTAAATTTAAATACAGAGAAAAAAAACTAATAGTCACACCATTGATCAGACTTAAGCTACTAGTTGAGAATCAGATAGAGATAATGGGAACATATGATCCAGGTTCTCAAGTATCCTTGATAAACTCGAAATGGATAAAAATAAAAGAGAATAGAGAAGATTTAAACAAGATATTCTTGAGGTCTGTCAATGGTGTGAATCAGACAAATGGATTGGTAAGAATAAGAATAAAAATATTTGATATAGAAAAAATAGTAGATATATATGTAGTTGAAAGAGAGGATTTTGAAGATTTTATAATAGGATTAGACTTAATTCCTATGTTTAAGTTGAGGTTGAATGAAAATTTAGAAATCTCACAGAAAATAGAGAAAAAGTTAGAAAAACCAGAGATAACATTAAGTGAAGTTACAAATTGTTCAATTAATTTTAATGAACACGTGGAAACAGAAGAATTTCAAACAAATATAGAACATATAAATAAAGATAAAAAAATGAAGATAGAAAAATTGATAGATAAAAACAAATCAGTGTTTGCGAAAGACAAGTATGATATTGGGACTGTTAACGAATATGAAGCTAGAATTGACTTAATAGTGGAGAAATACTGCAGTAAAAGACCCTATAGATGTAATATAAAAGACAAAAAAGAAATAGAGAAACAAATAGCCAACTTACTAGAGAAGAATTTAATCGAAGAATCTTATAGTCCTTTTGCTGCACCCGTCACACTAGCATATAAGAAAAATGAAGGAAAGACACGTCTGTGCATAGACTTTAGAGATTTAAATAAAAACATTGTCCCTCAGGCACAACCATTCCCTTTAATAGATGATATAATAATAAGAGCCAGAAATTGTAAATACTTTACGACACTGGACATTAACTCAGCTTTTTGGTCAATACCACTAAGAATTGAGGATAGGAGGAAGACGGGATTTGTAACACAAGATGGTCACTATCAATGGACATGTCTACCGTTTGGCTTAAAAACGTCTCCAGCTATATTTCAACGAATTCTGAGTAGCATATTAAGAAAATATGGACTAACTGAATTTTCAGTGAACTATATAGACGATATCTTAATACACTCACCGACGTTTGAAGAACATCTAAATCATATTGAAAAATTATTAAATGCAATAAAAAAAGAAGGACTCAGGTTAAAATTTAAAAAGTGTACATTCGCTGCTAGTTCGGTTAGATATTTAGGACATGTAATAGGAGAAAATACGGTTAAACCGTTGAAAGACAACATAACGTCAATAAAAAATTTCCCAATTCCTACTACACAAAAGCAAATTAGACAATTTCTGGGGAAAATAAATTTTTACCATGAATATATAGAAAAGAGCTCAATATTACTAGATCCATTACATCAACTATTAAAAAAAAATGTAAAATTTATATGGACAGAGGATTGTGAAAAATCTTTCAGAAAGATAAAAGAAATGCTATGTTCCCAACCAGTGTTGGAGATATTCGACAAAGACCTTCCAATCAAGATATATACAGATGCATCACTTGAAGGTATAGGCGCAATACTAAAACAAACACAAGAGGATGGAAAAGAAAAACCTGTGGCCTACTTCTCAAAGAAACTTAATGAAACGCAAAAAAGAAAAAAAGCTATTTATCTTGAATGCTTAGCTATAAAAGAGGCAATAAAGTACTGGCAACACTGGCTGATAGGGAGATACTTCGAAATATACTCTGACCACAAACCACTGGAAAATATGAATATAAAAGCACGAACAGACGAAGAATTGGGCGATCTAAGTCACTATCTATCTCAATACGATTTTAAAATTATATACGTCCCAGGTAAAGATAATAAAGAAGCGGACTGCTTGAGTAGAAACCCTGTTCTAGAATCAAATACAGAAGAAGAGGATTTATTAAAAACGGTAAATTTTATTGAAATAGATGAAATAAAATTAGATCAGATGAATAATATACTATTACAGAATAAAAAAGAAAAATTAATAGAGAAAAACGGAATATATTATAAAAAAGTGAAGAAAAGAGAGAAAATCATATTATCAGAAAAATTCAGTATTGATTTAATTAATAAAATACACAAGGAATGGTGTCACACAGGAATAACACAAACACAAATGAAAATATGTCCATATTATACTGCTAAAAATTTAGTGAAGAATATAAATAAAATTTGTAAAGAATGTTATATATGTATTAAGAATAAGTCAAGAGGGCAACATAAATTCGGCTCAATGTCACAATTAGGACCAGCGACCAAAGCTTTCGAAATTATGTCCATAGATACAATTGGAGGATTTGGAAGCACTAGATCAACAAAAAAATATATTCATTTACTTGTTGATCATTTCACGAGATATGCGTTCATTTCAACATCAAGAACTCAAAACGCCGCTGATTTTATAAAACTAATTCAAACTGTGTTAGACATAGAAAACATCGGAACAATCTTAACGGACCAATATCCTGGAATAAATTCGAAAGAATTTAAAGATTATTTAAAAAATAAAGGAGTGCAATTAATTTTTACTGCAATAAATGCACCATTTTCTAATGGTCTGAATGAAAGACTGAATCAGACATTAGTAAATAAAATAAGATGTAAAATAAACGAAGAGAAAAAGAATAGAGCATGGACATCGATAGCGAGAGAATGTGTGAATAAGTATAATATACTAGAACATACAATAACGGGATTTACACCAGAGTATCTATTATATGGCACAGACACCAGTAACATACCAGAAGAGTTAAAAAGAAAGAAAAACGGAGAAGACTGGATAAGAGATAAGAAATTAGCATTAGAAAGAACACAGAGATCACATAAGTATAACGAAAGTTTATTTAATAGAAACAGAAGACACCATGAATTCAACGAAGGAGATATGGTATTCATAGAGAATGGAAACAAACTCAATAGGAAAAAGCTAGAAGAACTAAGAATCGGCCCATATATAATAGAAGAAAAAATTTCAAACTCAATTTATAAAATAAAAACTGGAAAAAGAAATCAAGACACGAGTCTATTCCACGTGACAAAACTAATTCCAATGTTTGAAGTTGAAGCTGATTGAAAAATTATGCAATTTTCATATCGTGGAGGGGAGATGTAAAGAGAATATCATCTCTTTAATGTTATTGTATTATGGTTAGGTTGTGTAACCAGGACATAATCCCTTTTGATTTAACGCGCTTAATGTCATGTGTCATAGAAGTGTGACACATGACATTTGCCTACAAAAAAGTAAACAATATTTACGTTATTACGTTACAGATTTGATTTAAATAATTTAATTAATAGATAGAAAAGCAAGAGTTATGAGAGACGAGTAATCAACTTTAATTGTCGTTTCTGTTATTTTTACAGAAACAAATTTGTTTGATTTATTCGGACCATCCAGACTGAAACAAATAAATAATATTATATATATATACCTAGTCAGGTCATAAGTATTGTCACACAGTAAAAACTTTTCTTTTAGAATGCTGGCCACAAAAAAGTTTATTGAATTAGAATTTCGAATTGTTCATGAAAATAAAAATGTATAACTTTTAGAATTTTACTCATTTTTAAATATGGAGTGGACGCTTAAAGAAGACCGTGTTGCAGTTATTGCGTTGCATCGTTGCGGTTACGCGCCAATTCAAATTTTTAACATACTGAAAAATTTGAATATAACCAAAAGATTCGTTTATCGTACCATCAAACGATACAATGAAGACTCTAGTGTAGATGACAGGTCAAGAAGTGGTCGCCCTCGGTCTGTTAGGACTCCAGCAGTGATAAAAGCTGTGAAGGCACGAATTCAAAGAAATCCCAAACGTAAGCAGAAACTGTTGGCCCTTCAGATGGGGTTAAGCAGAACCACGGTGAAAAGGGTGTTAAATGAAGACTTAGGGCTTCGGGCATATCGAAGAAAAACAGGACATCGTTTGAATGCTCGTCTAATGGACCTGAGACTGAAGAGATGCCGCGCTTTGTTGAAGCGGTACGCGGGAAAAAAATATCGGGAAATTCTTTTTTCGGATGAATAAATGTTTACCGTAGAAGAGAGCTACAACAAACAAAATGATAAGGTGTACGCACACAGTAGTGAAGAAGCGAGCAACCGTATTCCGCGTGTCCAACGAGGTCATTTTCCATCCTCGCTCATGGTATGGTTGGGAGTTTCTTATTGGGGCTTAACAGAGGTACATTTTTGTGAGAAAGGTGTAAAAACGAATGCTATTGTGTATCAAAATACAGTCCTGACGAACCTTGTGGAACCTGTTTCTCATACCATGTTCAATAACAGGCACTGGGTATTCCAACAAGATTCGGCGCCAGCTCATAGAGCGAAGAGCACACAAGACTGGCTGGCGGCGCGTGAAATCGACTTCATCCGGCACGAAGACTGGCCCTCCTCCAGTCCAGATTTGAATCCGTTAGATTACAAGATATGGCAACACTTGGAGGAAAAGGCGTGCTCAAAGCCTCATCCCAATTTGGAGTCACTCAAGACATCCTTGATTAAGGCAGCCGCCGATATTGACATGGACCTCGTTCGTGCTGCGATAGACGACTGGCCGCGCAGATTGAAGGCTTGTATTCAAAATCACGGAGGTCATTTTGAATAAACTTTAATGTCATAAGAATCTATGTTTTGTTAAGTTCATTTTGGTATATGAATGGTTACATAATGAATAAACTTGTTACAATTATTTTACATTAAACATGTGACAGAATTCATGACCTGACTAGGTATATATACATTAATAAAATTTGCTATTAATAATTTAAAATTGATAAAAGCTCTAATCCTGAGTCTGGGTGTTAATGTATTGTGTATTTATTTACAAAATAAATATGTATAAAATTTATTAGCCGTTAAAACTCATAACAGAAGCACTCCGCAACTTACTTTGCGATTAGATGCCATTGTGTGAATCTTCACCATATGTATATTTCATATATTATATTTTGTAGTTTATTTATTAACGTACGCTCTACAAACTCAAATTTGGACTTATTACAGAAAAACTTGATAGTAAATTCTACTAATATAAACAGTTTCTTGGCCTAAGAGATTTCCTTGTCGTAAAAAAGTTATAAAGGACTATGTCTTTTATCGCCCTTGATACTTTCAAAGTTATTAAGCGGCTGCCCCAAATTGGGCCCAGAAATGTTTATATGCGATACATTCCTTCATTAATACTCTTATCACGTTCGGGTTCTTGAAATAAAAGATCGGTGGATAGTGACATCTTAGCAATTATCTGATAAATAATAAATGTTTATATATAACGTTATTGGTCAAACAAAAACCTTTAATAAGTTTGTTAATCATAAAATGGTAATATTTTTTCTAATATAGATTTGTTTTATTGCTGAAGAACAGCAGACAGGCTGCCCGTCCACTTAATGCAGTTACCGTCGCCTATGGATGTTTGCGACGCTAGGGACACTGCGGACACACTGTTGTCCTATAAGGGTACATGAACCTGGGTCACTAATGCCGGAAGAGAACATAAGGCTATTATGGCGACATACTTATAGACCAAGGGTTGTTGCCATCCATACGGGCTTGGGGCCCTACCACGTAGTTAGTAGTAGGTTGCTTTGTCACCTTTTATGACAGGCCGACCCTGGCCGCAAAGGTCAGTATTATTACTCCGCCCCTGCACGGATAGATTAAAATATTCATAATATTTATCCTATGGTATTGACAAAAATAAATATGGCTACTACTGGCTATTATTACTATATTACTAATGGTCTACGGACTACTATTACTAATGGCCCTATTACTAACCAAAAGTAAATCATTTAATACAACAAATAGGTTTCGCCTTTTGCGTGCACACATACAAAAACAGAAGTTTATCGTTCGATTATTTAATTGGCGTTCTACAGCTATTAAAAATGGGAAGTAAGAATACGCTAGGAGTGATAGAAGAAATATCATACCTTAAAAGCAATCGTAAAAGGAGAAGGAGAAAGAAAAAGGACAAGAGGGGATCAGGCCAACCGGATATAACATAATATAGCGTAAGATATGACTAGCTCAAGACTAATAAATTCTCTCATTATGTGGTTAATATATCAAGTAGGTGAAGCCGATCCGATGCTGAATCGAAAGCACTTGCCTCTAGATTCTATCACATACAAAGTAATTCATGTTTAGTTACGGGTAAGAAATTTATTGTAATAAAAATTTTCTTTGTTGCAGATTGTGTCATAACTGTTCAGAGGAAATGCCCTGCCCTTGACTTCATTATGGAAGTGAGAGTGGTGATTCTGATAGCATTGCAGCTGGCTGCTGCAAGCGCCGGGCGGTGTAATACGTAAGTATTTCTTAACTTGTCTAAGACTTACTTGTAGCCTGATGTCTGGTTCATAGTGACGATTACGTTAGACCTAACCTAGAATCGTACGCATAAATAACGACATCATCATCATCTTTGCGTAGTATCTCGGTTGCAACCTAAACTTCCGTTTCGGTGCCCGGGATCCGCTTTCCGATTTTTTTCTACTCCACTTCGCACGGTCTTTAACATCCCTGGTAGTGGTAGCCCATTGGCATGCATATCAGCCTTTACGACGTCAAGCCAGCACTTTTTGGGTTTACCCCTCCTGCCGGGGCCTGGCGGAGGCGGCATGGCCAGACATTTGTTTCCCACGTAAGCATCCGGTTGCCGTAAAACGTGGCCGTACCAACGGAGCCGATACTCCTGCAATTTATCCGCAATGTCATGGACATGAAGACTGCCGCGAATGCGACAGTTCCTAACGCAGTCCTTCCGCGTCACTCCACACATCCACCGCAGCATATTCATCTCCGTGACACGCAGTTCTTGCTTGTTTTGCTCTAACACCGGCCACGCTTCACAGCCGTATAAAAAAGGACAGGCCTAATGATGGTCTTATAGACGTGTCCCTTCAACTTTATTACACATACGCAACGAAAAAAGTACATAAATTAATTAAATACATATATTTATATTGTTCTAAGAAAATCATTGTCATTCCTTGGAGCTCTATCATCTAGCTACGTTTTTTTGTCGCATTTTACGATAGGCTGCCTCTGACTGCAGGGGCTCAGTATTATTGCTCCACCTCTGCACGAACAAACGTAACTCTAAAAGGCCAAACAAGTCGAAGGGTTGGCCATTTATGTCATAAGACCCTTTTTAGGCTTTTTACTCAGCAATGAAACATGACTGGTGTTATAGTGACGTGATATTTGGCAGTGTACCAAAAGTTGTTTGGAAAGTTTTTGTTCAAAGCTTTCATGTCCGTAACATACTAACTTTAAAACGGCAACTTGTAACTTATGTAGGATCATGGCTCCTCTGTGGGGTCCCGTCAAAATAAATAGATCAAACTAAAAGTGTTGGCCTGAGTTTCTAAAATATGACATGCATAATGACAGAATGGTGGGAAAAGTAAGTTGGAATTATGCCCCGAGCACCAAAACAGACTGTAACGGGAATTTGACCAACATTCGTGATGAGGATGATCTGTGATTATTGCATTCTAAAAACATATATATATTATAACATAGGTTAGCTGGGTTTCTTTCAGTTAATAAGCAACGAACGAAAATGGTAACATAAAAATTATGCTACATACATTTTGAATAAAATATTTGCTAATGAGCGCTTCAAATTCTTGTAATTGTTACTCTTGCTTAATTACTTACCTTTGCACGGGATCTCTCGTCTCTACCTTCGAAAATAACACTTCCAAATAATCAGAGTTAATTGCCAAACAAGAGTCGTTGATTAATCCTGTTTTAATTCTCGCAGCATGAATATTGACATGGCTCTTTAAGATGGAGCATTCGTGACATCATTAGTCCTCTAGCCTTGCCATGTCTGGAAGGTGTTTTTGTTATATTCAAGTTCTTATGTTGAAACGATTGCGAAGCGAGTATAGCGTATGTGTTAACTACCTAGTCAGGTCATAAATTCTGTCACATGTTTAATGTAAAATAATTGTAACAAGTTTATTCATTATGTAACCATTCATATACCAAAATGAACCTAACAAAACATAGATTCTTATGACATTAAAGTTTATTCAAAATGACCTCCGTGATTTTGAATACAGGCCTTCAATCTGCGCGGCCAGTCGTCTATCGCAGCACGAACGAGGTCCATGTCAATATCGGCGGCTGCCTTAATCAAGGATGTCTTGAGTGACACCAAATTGGGATGAGGCTTTGAGCACGCCTTTTCCTCCAAGTGTTGCCATATCTTGTAATCTAACGGATTCAAATCTGGACTGGAGGAGGGCCAGTCTTCGTGCCGGATGAAGTCGATTTCACGCGCCGCCAGCCAGTCTTGTGTGCTCTTCGCTCTATGAGCTGGCGCCGAATCTTGTTGGAATACCCAGTACCTGTTATTGAACATGGTATGAGAAACAGGTTCCACAAGGTTCGTCAGGACTGTATTTTGATACACAACAGCATTCGTTTTTACACCTTTCTCACAAAAATGTACCTCTGTTAAGCCCCAATAAGAAACTCCCAACCATACCATGAGCGAGGATGGAAAATGACCACGTTGGACACGCGGAATACGGTTGCTCGCTTCTTCACTACTGTGTGCGTACACCTTATCATTTTGTTTGTTGTAGCTCTCTTCTACGGTAAACATTTTTTCATCCGAAAAAAGAATTTCCCGATATTTTTTTCTCGCGTACCGCTTCAACAAAGCGCGGCATCTCTTCAGTCTCAGGTCCATTAGACGAGCATTCAAACGATGTCCTGTTTTTCTTCGATATGCCCGAAGCCCTAAGTCTTCATTTAACACCCTTTTCACCGTGGTTCTGCTTAACCCCATCTGAAGGGCCAACAGTTTCTGCTTACGTTTGGGATTTCTTTGAATTCGTGCCTTCACAGCTTTTA
Source organism: Malacosoma neustria (assembly GCA_963693495.1). Classification (NCBI taxonomy): domain Eukaryota; kingdom Metazoa; phylum Arthropoda; class Insecta; order Lepidoptera; family Lasiocampidae; genus Malacosoma; species Malacosoma neustria. The sequence goes on from OY856383.1 coordinate 16,135,576, forward strand.
TCACTGCTGGAGTCCTAACAGACCGAGGGCGACCACTTCTTGACCTGTCATCTACACTAGAGTCTTCATTGTATCGTTTGATGGTACGATAAACGAATCTTTTGCTTATATTAAAATTTTTCAGTATGTTAAAAATTTGAATTGGCGCGTAACTGCAACGATGCAACGCAATAACTGCAACACGGTCTTCTTTAAGCGTCCACTCCATATTTAAAAATGAGTAAAATTCTAAAAGTATATCTTTTTTATTTTCATGAACAATTCGAAATTCGAATTCAATAAACTTTTTTGTGGCCAGCATTCTAAAAGAAAAGTTTTTACTGTGTGACAATACTTATGACCTGACTATGTATATCTTTCTCGCTCTCTCAATCGAATTGAGCCGAATTAACCCGAACAAGCGTTACATAGCCAAGCGTGACATCTCAGCATCATTCAATAATTACTTAATAAAGAGTGCGGCAAAAATAAATCATTTGTTAATCGATCAATTTTTCATATAAATATCGCAAAAGATATGGCGTATTCTACCGTCTGTACAACGGGGAGTATTCTGTGGAACTGTTTAGAGTGGTGCCTTCTTTATCTTTCTACCACCGCACTGCCCGCCATCGACTGGTTGTTCATCCCCATTTCCTGGAGCCTCTTCCTTCTTATATAAAACGGTTGTCAAGAACGTTCATGTTGCGTACTCTCCGGACTGGGAATGAGCTTCCAACTGAGGTTTTCCCATCGCAGTACGATATGGGGTTTTTTCGAAAAAGGCGTTATAAAATTTCTTAGAGGCTGGCAGTGCTGTGTTAATGCCTCTGGTGTGGCAAACGTCTATAGCTGGCGGTGACCACCTGCTTTAGAGTGGGCCGCTTTCCTGTCTGCTGAACCCCAGCTATAAAAAAAGAAGATGGCGTCTATTATATTGAGGTGTAACCCGTCAACGAGCCTAGTTCTTTATACTATGAAGCTGCATAAACGTTAGATATTATTTAGCCTTAATTTCTAATCAACCATTTGTGTTATCTGTTTGTATTCAATACTTTCATTAAGGAGCCCAGAAGTCATGCATTGCATACTTTTATAGAGAAAAATTAGACCACGATCTCATTGTTGGTGCCCGCTAATAACATTTTCTAGAACCAATATATTCAGTTTATTAAAATAAATGATTTGATTAAATAATTAATGTCTACATCATTTGAATAAACCGTGAAGCAAAAAATGCTTTTATATGAAAAATTCACGGTACTTGACCTTCAACGGAATTACAGTTGAAAAATGAAAACCCGTACTTGTGTGAAACGGGGTTTCAGTCAGTAGGCCGAGAGAGGTATAAGTGGAGGGAAAAGTGAAAACGTGTCAAGCTTCCTACTGCAGTGTACCTAACTGTACTGTATAGTTGTTAACAACTGTAGTTCACGCGAATGGGGGAAGTAAATGTTTTGCCTTTATAGATACCGTTTTTGTTAACTTGTACTGTTTAAAACATTAAAATCTTAAGTAGTCATGCAACACATGTTTCGTTCAGTAGATACCAATTTATTTTTATAATTCGTATATTTTTAAATATATTGACTTTAAAAAAATATTTAACTTTCGAATTTATTCAAGTGTAATTGACGACTTCGCTGACTCAACGGCGATGCAAACGTTCTGGTATAATTGTGAGTGTGAGTCTTCGCAAAGACAAAAAAACTGTATGTTGTAAATGATTTCTTCTGGTCTGGGTGTATGTATTCATCATTTAAATAATTAGTTTAAAAAAATATAGCTTTTTTATTGATAACAATAAAAAAATTAAAACGGAGACTGTTAAATTTACATATCATACTGAGTCTCAGAACTTTTCGATACTTTTAAAGTGCATTCTTCTCTAGCACAAACGTTAGACAAAGACAAAGCTAGAACCCATTCTTAACTCAAAGTTTAGCAATAACCATTTTTCAAAAGACGAAAAGTGGCGGAGTTGAAAACAATAGGGGTCTCCAGGGCTAATTTTATTTGCAAGTCATGCCATTATTGATATTTTAACTCCGCCGGTATTTGAGGGCAGGTATCTTGTTAATATCCACTGCTAGGGGGGATTATGCATAGCTTGGAATTATATTTTAAGTGGTAAGGAGGTATTTTCTCAAATAAAAAGGTTTTATGGAAGAAAAAGCGTTGTTAAGATTGAGATTCATATTTTGAGAGAGATTATTTTTATTGTTCCAAAAACAGCAAACAGGCTGACGGTCCGCATAATAGTATGGATTTACCGTCGCCTATGGATGTTTGTGATGCCAGAACGTGGGTCACTTATGCCGGAACAAAACCCAAGGTGTTATAAACGGGCTTGGAATCCTACCGATTAGCTAGGGTTGTTGTGTTGCCTTTTACGACAGGATGCTCTCGGCTGCAGTATTCTTAATCCGCCCCTGCATGGAGAAAAATATAGCAGCGTCATTGTCAACAACATTCCTAAGTAATCTTATTACAAGGTGGAAATTTTTAGGGTTCCGTACACGAAGTGTACTAACAAAACCTCTGCTGTTCATCCGTCTGTCAGTCAGTGAACTGTTCTTCATGAATTGTAGTAGACAGAGAGTTTAGAATATCACAGAATATATTGCAGCTATTTTATATATTATTATTTATATATTCTTTATTAAATATGCTCATTGAGTATTTTCTTCTTTTTTCTATATAAAATAAATTTTAACTTGCAAGAAGCATTTTAGAACGTGAATTATATATACTTATACAAAGCGCACGCAAATGAGTGGCGTATAATTTTGTTTAACTTGTCTTGCCTGGGATAGAGGCTGGAATGATTATGTTTCGTACGTTGCATGTTTGTATTTATAATAAACGTTGGTTACTTCATATATGACTGACTGTTTTTCACATAAGACGTACAGAAATCCCTCATCTTTCTACGAGGCTGCTGTTACTACTTACAGTATTTATCATACTCATTAAAGTACTCGCATGATATAAGTATTCGGTTCAATAGTTAAAATTGATCTCTCACAGATTACAGTGTATTATTGCATAAACAATATCCACGTAATTTGGTTTCAATGAAAATTAAAAAACACCAAATACGTGTCATTGTTATATGTTAAAATAAATTGCATAATGTGTTCGATTTAATTAATAGCGCGCGTCGGTAGGCTACAAATAAATTACCTGAAAATTTTAACGATGTTAACAAAATATTTTGTAACGTGTTCGATTAATGCAATTTCGGATTACGGAACCAATTAATTTATTCATGCTTTTTAATTAGTTATTTTAATGGAACACTAGCAGTTGTTGGTGGTTGGTTTGTTTCTATAAGATAACGTATAGAATTTACGATCCATGGTATTAAACCCGAATTATTAAAACTTTAATAAGTTCTTTCATTTAAAGTCAGTACTCACAACGTTATAGAATAAATAGTATATTATGGTGCATCGCGAAACTAAAATAAATGAACTTCATAATTTGTGTGAAACCCAATTCCATTTATTTGAGACCACTCTTCACATTTTCTACCATGCTGGATGATTTAGTCTGTCCAGATTTAGGTTTCTTTAGTATTTAATGCCGATTTAAATCGGCATTTTCAAATTTGTGAATTCATTTTTGAATGATAGGGATGCTCTCAACATTTGAATAGCAAAAAACCTAAAATACTGCAGAATATTCTGCGCACTACTGTCGCAGAATCACACTTTTACGAAAACTCTCGCATGAATTACGCCCATCCCGATCCCGAAAAACGCTCCATAACGATTATATATGCAAAAGCTTGCTAGCATACCCTCCGCACCGCGCAGATTCAATGCGTTCATACAGTCAGCTAAACAAATTTGAGACTCCTTGTAGATGTATTAAATAACGGCTAAAACTTATTAAATTAAATGAAGACGCATTTAAGATATGAACGTAAGTCATTATTTATTATATATTTCTTCGTTTTTTTTTGTACGCAATTATACTTGTTACAGTCAGCGTTTTGTTTGATTCATGAATATCTTGCTAATGATTACGGCGAGGGTTGACTTAAGATGAAGTTGATACGGTGAAAGATTACATTATTAGCTGTATATTGAATTTGATATTTAATTATTTTGCTATTATTCGGTAAACTTGTATTTTTGATAAAAGTTGAACAAAAATAAAATCCTTTTTTTTACTTATAGTCACAATTATAGTGTTTAACTCAAATTTATTATTGTATTCGCAAAAAAAAAGAAAAATTTATAAAATTTAAATCAGATTCGATTAAATCAGATTCACATATCCAATCAGATTTACTACCGCTCCACTGTTTACTAATTCGTTTCAAGGGATTTTTTTGGCATTCGTAATTTATTTTATTAGTAAAATATTTCAGAAAAATTCCTCTTAAAATTAATATAATATGAACTTAAATGTACTTCCCATTTTGAAACCCTTTACAATTATCGTCCTAACACTCGACTAAGCAAGGAACATATTCATGGAATAACGATTCACACGGTGTAATTAGCGCCTATCCGAGCTTGAAGATTATTCCGCATTACCTTCCCGTTTTACATCACGAAAGCGCACAGAAGTAAAGGTTCATTTCCACACTTAAGTTTTACATTTGACTCTTAACATTTTATGGGTTCGAATTTTTGTTCCTACTTAACTCACTGTTAAAGCAAGGTTTTGCCCTCATTCAATCCTTATCTAATTTCAATCGTTAAAATTAATTTTTAATTTTAACACTGTCAAAAATTTAGGATTTTTAATAGCTGGAGTTCAGAAGCCAGGCAAACGGCCCACCAGGTGATCACCGTCGCTTATACGTACGTTAGCCTTTGATGTCTGCAACATCAAAGGCTAACGTAGTGCCCAAATTTAATATAAGAAAAATTTGTAAAAATATATAAATAAAAACGTTAATATGATTTTTCATTATTTTCTGTGTGGTTTTAGAATAAGAATATAATCTTATATTCTAGGTGGAGTATCGTAAAAGGCGTCAAATAGTTAACAAACAGCAAAAAAAGGAATCGTTAGTTTCTCTTTCCAGGTTTAGGAAGTTGGAAAATCAATATAAATAAAAAATACCAATTCCTTAAATTTTTGTTTTATGCTTTTTTAGTCTTCAAGGGAATCAAGCATCAATGCGACAAATATTCTGATGTTATACCCGGTAGCTGACTCAAAAGTAGTCCCTGACTTTTAAATGCAAGCAATGGATGAAACTAGAATTCGGTATTTTGGTTAAGATGCTATAATTTTCTATAATAGAGCTCTAGTACTAAACACGTGATCGAACTACCTTCTGTACTCTCTAGTTTTTTGTGCTACTATGAAATTCAATGGAAATTCGAAGCTTTGAATCTATTTCAGTAATATTAATTGCTAGCAGACCTTTGTTTACAGCAAAATTTATTTGTAATATGTACAATAATTTGGAAATCTGTTAAGTAGTTTAACAGGAAATCTTTTTGGGTTTACCCTTTATTCTTATACCCATCTACTTTCAGGTTCAACGTTCTTCTAGTAATGTGATCGGCATCTCTTCTCATTACATGCCTGTACCATGCCAGTCTCTTTACTTTCAATTTATCATTTGTGTTGAATATTATTAACAGATTATTAAATTACTAAAAATCTATCTGCAAGCAAGTAAAATATAGCAAAAGACTGATGGAATATGAATGCATCTGTTAGTAAATAATCGCGTAAATATTTCATATTTTCTTCTCAAATAATATTCAATTAAATTTCATTGATAAAAAGGTTTCTTAAAATTTCGAACGGTGGCTTTTCACCGCGTCACAAAGTTCCGACAAGGAGAAGGATGACTTCGTAAAATCGAGTTTAATCCCTTCATCCTTGACGGGAGTGACATGGAGTAGTAAATTTTATTAGCAGCGTGGCAATGATTAATTGGTTCACTGGCTCACCGAAAGAATGCGGTGACAAACAATCGTTTGCAAGTCTACCCTAAATTTCTTTTCATATTTTAATTAGTAAATAACGAGATTTTGCTGTCAGCTTTTTGAAATTTATGCTTATCTTTATATAGCAATATTGAAAAATCCAAAGCTCAATTTATGTAATTTTTTATTAAACTTAATAAGGATGGTAGGTAACTTTAAACATCAATACGAGTTTGATGTCTCGTCATGCAAGGAACGATGCGTTATTTTCAGAAGTCTTCAAAAACGACAAATTGATTATTCCTTCTGTTTAATTAAAAAAAGTAATGGTAAGCTAATTTTGTATCTGATTATGATTATATATACTTCATATTAAAATAATAAAATGTTTGTACAAAATACATCCATGGAGTTTCTTGTCTGTTTTTCTCCCTAGGATTCACTTTTGGAACAGACACCTAGCTTTTGACGTTTTAAAAGTGCTTGTTACTCAGGCCTATTTGAAATAAAAAATTTTGACTTTGACTTTGATTCAGATTTTGATTTGCCTTGAAAATATATTGATGGAGTAGGTTACAATTTTTACCATTATATTCCCAATAGCTCCAAGCTTAGTATGAAAGATCGAGATGGTATGCTTAGAAGACACTAATCGACTGAGAAATGTGTTATTGATTCCCAACCTTTCACAATACCCCTTAACTAATACGATTTCAATATCGAATATAAAACTGAAAAGGTGAAAAAAATAAGAGCACAACTTTAGTTTATGAAATAAATAACACCTGAACCTTAACATTTTGAAGACAAATATTAAAGCACTAGTTAATCCATACATTATTAATTTCAGACATATTAGACAAATAATGTATTAATCAAATGCCTCAATAGACTAAAATGTTCTACATAAAAAAGTCTGACAATGCAAACTTTATAATTTTACAAACTAAAATATATTTAAAATATTTTTCACTAAGGAAAAAAGCGTGAAGCTATATTGGCCTCTTCAATATGGATGTACCTTGTTTTTGTTCATCAACGTCGTAATTTAGCCACTTAATAACCAATTTTTAGATAAAGTTATTAAAATGAACGAAATAAAACACATGCTTTAATTCTGTAATACATAGTTTTCAGTTAAAGCACTTTATTAATTAACCTTTAATTTTAAAGTGAAGAAATTTAATAAACTCAAATATTTTCAAGTAACTTAATATTTTTATCCGTGTAGGGGCGGAGAAAGGATACTAACCTCTGCGGCCGGGGTCGGCCTGTCGTAAAAGGCGACAATACAATCCACCCTAGCTACGTGGTAGAGCCCTAAGCCTGTCTGGATGGCGACCACCTTTAGTCTTAAGTATACCGTCATAATAACTTTGTGTTGTGTTCCGGCATTAGTGATCAAAATTACTGTAACCTTATGGGACAACAACCATAGGCAACGGTAACTGCTAATATTTAAGCGGGCAGTATGCCTATCTGCTGTCCTACAACAATAAAAAAATTTACTAATGACTTTATAAATTTATGTTCTTGCTACTTAGACTTGATGAAATATTAGAAATATTATACTTTTACTATTTAACATGTGCCTACATCTTTGCTCCTTTAAAACTTTTTTTCATAAATACTAATCTATTTGAAAATAATTTATGACAATAATTTCTGACGATCCAGCTCATCAAGTTAGCTCTTTACGTATGTCTGATAATGAAAGCTCTAATTGTTTTTGTGGTTTTTTTTAATATAGTGTATTTTTAATTTGCATAGTTATTTTGTTAATATTTTATATATGTATATGATTACTATGTTTAATATTTAGTTGATTTAGAAGTAATAAGCCTCGTAAATTTGACGACCTCCGTGGTTCGATGCTCGTCTCGCGTCTGGGTGCTCATGTATACTACGTATTTATCAAAGAAAAGTATAATCAGTTATCTAATACCCATAACACGTGTAATAAGCTACTTACTTTGGATCTAGATGGCGCTGTGTGAATTTTCTCAGTATATTTATTTAATTTAAAATGTAGATATTCAAGTGTAAAAAAATAATAATTGTTTTTATAAAATTATTCCATAATTATATAAGGAAAACTTTTCAAGAACGCTATATTTACAAAATATTGCATAACGAATCTCTCAGCCCCTTAGAAAAATCGCCAGGGTCTCGACTTTGTTCATAGATTTACGGCAGTGAGGGAACAAAGTCGGCTCATTACGCACTAATGAATTATTCATGACAACCCCAGGGACCTCTGTCCCGAAGATTTAGTATCTAAATGTATTGATGTTCAAACGGAACTGAGTTCCGTTAAGTATAATCTATAGTTATATCTTTACAATGACCATGCAAAAGCATGCCATTGCTTAGTAGTAACTTTTTTTTAACTAATAGCAGACACACACGGAGGTGCACTGCGTAAACTCAAAATGAATAAATCAGCAGGTAGAGACAGTATTTTTGCTGTCAGGAAGTATGTCAGAGATTAAAAGAAGAGCACAAATGGCGAAAGCTGCAATGATCAATGTGACTAAAATGTGACTGAGGGGGAAAATAATGGACAATTAGGGCATCAAGCGCAAGAAACTAGATGCACTCGAAATGTGGTGTTGGAGACGAATGCTTCGCATACCCTGGATGGCCAAAAGGACAAGTAAATCTATTCTGGACTAGCTTCGCATTAAGGTCAGGCTCTCAACAATCTGTTATCGGAAGATTCTTGTGTACTTTGGTCACATTACCCGAGGACAGCCGGGTAACTTGGATAAGCTGATCGTGATAGACAAAATGGAAGGAAAGCGACCCCGTGGTCGATTATCTAGCCGCAGGTGTGAACAGGTAACATCATCAACTACGTTTTGGCGCCTCCTGGGCGCAGACCATTTTATAGGCGTCACCTGGTATTCACTTGGTGCCGCAGATTTTTTATATCATCGTTCCACCAGAGAAAGGGTTTTTTTACGTGACGTTTTAGGAGGGATAACCTTGTCGCATGCATTTTCTATAGTCATGACATACTCTTCAACGAGGGCATTTAGGTCTTGGTTGTCCCTTGTGGCTTCAATTCGCCGCGGTGATATGCCGCATCGTTCCAGCATCCCTTTTACCTCCCTGATGAAAAGACTCCAGTCCACTTGTTTCGTGTTATTTTTTTAAAGTCACTCTAAAGAATAGACTTTGTATCATATCCATCTAAATTACTACAATAGTTTACAATCAATCAGAAAATATAACTTTTATTACAACTTAACTAAATAATATGAACTGAAAATAGAAAACAACAAAATATATCAATAATATTCACATGTACTGATAACTTTATATTAATGCAGTCAGTGGTAAATTGCGGATATTGAAGACGCGTAGGAATAGATTCAATCAGCGCATATACGCAGCACAAGCCAGATGGCGCTACTGTTCTCTTATTTGTGTTCTTGCTTCCCTTTTGTTGTATGGTGCAAGGCAAAGGTAATGCTCAGAAATAATATATGAGTTCGTCAAATAATAAATCTTCGATTTAAAATTTAACAGTTCTGTATTAAATCCAATGCAGTATGTGAATGCATACTACTGTGGCGCCTTACTCGCCACCTGATTTGTAACACTAATAAAATCTAAGAATTGTATACTTTCTTATATATTCTTCTTTCTAGATATATGTATACTTTTTAGATATTTTCGAGAAGTTATGATATGTCAATACAAAACGTAAGAATATTAGAATCTGTCACTAAATTATTTTATATAATTAGATAGTTTTGTAATATTTATTAAGTATCACACAATAACATGATACACACCATCATTAAAAATAGTGAGTCAGTGAATACCTGTTTGATTAAATATCTCGCTTAGAGAATCTACCCCATAGGAGGTCCGGTTAATCCTCCAAACTACCCTACTGTGTCATATTATATGCAATTAACTGTAATGCAGATCTTAATTTACTATACCAAAAGTATTGTCAGCCTTTTATCGTTTACAGCTAGTACATGAGTCTCCTAAATTTTCCCATTCTTTTGTTTTTATAAACTATGAACATTGAATATTATAAACAGTTATTTGATAACAAAAAAAAATACAAGAGCATGTTCACCTAGTATCACAGACACTGCTAAAAATACAGATTGAAGACATAAAAAGAAATTATTATACAGATATTATAATTAGGTACATGTACGAGGGCTGTTCAATAAATAGTGATATTGCGATACATTCTCCTTGGAAAGAAAAACAATAAATGCTGACAGACATAGCCCAGATATTAGATAAAATAATAATAAATAATACCAATCAATTCTATTTAGCTTTTTAAAAATAGAAGTCATTTTTTTGCGTCGTATCGAAACATGTTCTTAAAAATGAATAAAATTGATGTTCGCGCGGTAATAAAATATATCTGCTTGAAAAATTTTACTACGGAGGTTGTAAATTAAGGCTTGAGAGCAACATTAGGGGTTCATGCTCCTCCGTATTCTACGGTTCGTGTTGGTTTGCTGAGTTCAAGCATGGAAGAACTTCCATTAACGACGAACCCCGCACGGGACGCCCTATATCGGTTGTGACTGAACGAATGATTGAAAAAGTTGAAAATATTGTCGTGCTCGTCGTCGTGTTACTGTTTGTTTTATAACAGAAGAAATGAAGATTTCTATAGAACGTGTCTATAATATTATACAATGGGTATGAAAAAAGTGTCAGCGCGCTAGGTGTCCAGAATGCTTTCTGCCGCGCAGAAATAAACGAGACTAAGAATTCCACAAAGCTGTTTGGATTTGTTACAACAAGATTTTGACCGATTTTTGACTCGATTTATAACTATGGACTAAACACGACTTCACCATTATGACCCGGAAACGAAAAAACAGTCCATGACTTGGAAGAGACCGTCATCTCCAACTCCGAAGATATTAAAGGCGATTCCATCCGCCGTCAAAATCATAGGCTGTTTTTACTGGGCCAGCCCAGGGGTGGTAATAATCGAATACCTCGATCATGGAGTTACTACGTGTACGTAGGACAAATAAAAAAGTTGCGTGAGGAAATATGTAAGCAACGGCGTGGCAAACACGCTAAAATTGTTTTGTCTCACCAAGATAATGCCCCCGCGTACAAGTCTAGAGTTGCGATGGCTGCCATTCAAGAAGCTGGCTTTAAATTGATGGAACATCCCCCATATTCACCGGACCTTGCTTCTAGTGATTTATACCTATTTACGTAGTTAAAGGAATATCTCAAGGATCTCAAATTTGAAGATGATAAAGCAGTAGTCGCCGCGGTACACGATTTTTTAAGGGATCAGGAAGAAGATTTTTTTTAAAAGGGAATTTTAACTTTAGTAAAAAACATATAAAGTGTATAAACCTGAAAGATGACACGTTGAAAAATAAAATAAGATTTAAAAGATAATTGCGTAATACTCAATATCACTTTTTATTGAACAACCCCTAACTGTATGTTATTTTAAGAATATGTGTACGAGTATGTCAGGATATCCTTTTAAACATTCGTGCAATATATATTACACTTTTCAATTCATTTAACCAGCTTCTAATACCATAATAAAATTAAATAATACTTTGATAGTTAATATATAGTTAGTAATTCACGAATTGCTCACTTGGACCAAACTACAAGTTCACCTAAAACGTACGTTTCTAATAACTGAACCAAACGTATTGTTATATACGACTTTATTAAATATGTGATGGTTGGGAAAAGGAAATGCCTTTTGTTATTGCCTTTATTAATAAATATTATGGAAAAAGTAATTACTGTGTTTTGTTTTTATTAAAATTCTTATGAAATAATATGTATATACATTTTATATCATTTATTTATACTATGAATTATTTTCCTAAACAGGCTCAAATTAGCTTTTGATTTTATTTCCGTTTAATAGATTAATCAATCTTTGTTGGGAAATACAGCACACACACAGCGTCATCTAGTCCCAAACTAAGTAGCACTTGTATTATGGGCCCTACAACTGATAAACTACTTATATACTTTTTTATATTGGAGTGTAAGGTGTCTTACCTAGACTTTCTGAACAGAAATCGCAACCACATTGTCGGCCATTGGCTGGGTGCTCATTCTCATTTCCTGAACTCTTCACTCCAGTACGAAACGATTGTCGAGAGCGGTCATGTTGTGTACTCTTAAAATTTGGAATAAGGTTTCGCCTGACATTTTTCATAACAACACGATCCATTAAGTGATGATTAAGCGAAATCTACCTCAACTTTAAGCTGATGTTTATAAATTTATATACATACATAATTATGTTTATAATTTCAGTTACTTTTTCTTCAAAGCTCTTTGCGATTTCAGGCTTCTAGTTTTATGGTTAAAATATAAATGGAAGCCAGATCTGAAACCCTAAGAAAAGTGATCAATAAGCCATAGTAAACATTGTTGACCAAAATGTAGAAACCGTTCCATTATCACGTATAAGCCTTTACCGTTTCTATTTATTTCCTGCAGGTCGATACAACCCTGAATCAGGAACTCGGCAACAATGGAGTCACGCGCGTCCTCCACTTACTCCTCGAAATGGGCAAAAAATATAAATGTTTTATCTATAGAGGTTTTTCCCCTTAACGATATTTTCCTTGTGGCTTGTAAAGGATATCGGCCATACTTTTTCCTAAGCTGGCGTTCGGATATGTTTATCGTAAAATAGTGGGCAAAATATCTAAAATATATTTGCAGCTTTGCACATTTCTGATATGCTGTCTTCTTTGAAGGTATTTTATGAATTTATATATAAAAATTATGACCTTAATACGCGACGTATAAAATAGAAAATATTTACAAAGAGAGCCACAATAGTGACAGTATTTGACAATCTCTGTAGAACATTCCGTGGGTAGATTTATCTACGTCAGAACTCATACAGGAGTCAAAGGTTCGATTCTCTTCCCGAGTCTGGATGTTTATGTATATGTATTTATTTACAAAAAAAAAAGTAAAAAAAACTGCTTACTTGCTAGAGTGTATTTATTTTATCTGGAAGCACGGCGTTGGCCCCGCCAAGTCAAGCAAAAAAGCGGTATGGCCGTAGTATAGTTCAGGCCATTTTCAACCCCCTATAACTTCGTTGTGGATAAAACTAGAAGCCTGAATTTTCAGTAACCATTTTATCCATTCAGGGGCGGAGAAAGAATACTAACCTCTGCGGCTGGAGTCGGCCTGTCGTAAAAGGCGATAAAACAACCCACCCTATACGTGGTAGGGCCTCAAGCCCGTCTGGATGGCGACCACCTTTGGTCTTAAGTATGCCGCCATAATAAACTTGTGTTGTGTACCGGCATTAGTGACCCAAGTTCCTGTACTTTTATGGGACAGCAGCGTGTTCGCGATGCCACTGGCGTTGCAAACATCCATAGGCAACGGTAACTGCTAAATTCTAAGCGGGCCGTCAGCCTGTCTGCTGTACTACAGCAATAAAAATAAAATAAAAAACAACCAAGCAGGCATTGTATAAAAACGGTATATTTCAAATTTCATTCAATTTGAACCAGTAGATTAAGAATTACAAGTCAAATTTCTTAATTTTTTCTCTCACTCACTGACCGATCATCAAAACTAAGGCATTTTTAGCAGACACAGAAGCTTAAAATTTAGAATACAATTAGTGTTTAGTGTATAAATCAAGGAAAAACTAAAATATTTTGTAATTTTAGTTTAGTTTTCTAGATACTCTGCATAAATAACTTTGTAATCCTATATTAATGTATAGGATTACAAAGTTACATTTGCAGTTTCAGTTTACCTGTATATATCTACAAAAAGAACTTGTATATATCTTTCAGTATATCTGTATATATCTACAAGAAGTGTACCTATACAGGTATATACATATCTACAAAAAAACAAAGTCTCGCAACAGTTCTTCTACCGTAAAAATTTGTGAGATCCGTCTATTTTATTTAAAATATAAAAGATTCACTATAAGATGTTGTTAGGTTAGCTAATTACGTAATAAATTAAGACAGAAGGTAACTTAAGTAGGGACTTATAAAGAAACCGACTTGGTATTACACGGATCTCACAACCTTTTACGGTAGAAGAACTGAGTTGCGAGACTTGGTTTTTTTACAAGTTTTGTTTTTGATGGCATAATTCTAATATTGCTACAATTATTTCGAGTTGTAAGAGAAAGAATGTACAAGAAAAATTTTAATACCCTAGATAAGCTTTAAGATTACTGTTCTATTTAACTCAACAATAATGATTGTCATATTTATTTTAATGTAATAAAATAGGATCCGAAAAATACGTGCTATGTCAATATTCAAAATAAACACGCGCTCAAACTGGTTTTAAAGATTTGATTGAAAGAAAAGAAAAGTTTTAAAGATTTAAGAACCTCGATTTATTTCAATAACTCTATAAATATAATGTAATCAACAATTTTTTTTTATTGCTGTAGGACAGCAGACAGGCTGACGGCTCGCTTAGAATTTAGCAGGTACCGTTGCCTATGGGTATTTGCAACGCCAGTGGCATCGCGAACACGCTGCTGTCCCATAAGGATACAGGAACTTGGGTCACCAATGCCGGAACACAACACAAGATTATTATGGCGGCATATTTAAGACCAAAGGTGGTCGCCATCCAGACAGGCTTGAGGCCCTACCACGGAGCTAGGATGGGTTGTTTTGTCGCCTTTTACGACAGGCTGACCCCGGCCGCAAAGGTTAGTATTATTTCTCCACCCCGGCACGGATAAATTTATAACACGCCATAATGCGAAATATTGTCGCATGGCCATCATTAACTAAAGCTTTGTTCAGACGTAGCAACAAAGTCCCGGAAACCGCGGACCCATTCTGAAATAACTTTCATCCACGACTCTAGTTCGTTCTAACTTAGTTCATACTAGTTTGCCAGTTCCCACTTTTGGCACGATGTTTGACGTTATGCTTCGCTCGACACATATCGAGATTGGATTGCGTAACTTTGTAACTTTTGACGTCACAAATAACGTTAAAATATGGGATTCGGAGGAAATTGTTTATAACCCCTGGCCTTATAGGTTTGTGCACAATATATCACATGGAGAAGTGAAGACATTTTTGGATTTCCATCATTTTCAATCTCTATCCTGGTTTATTTTTGTTGCTATGAAACCGCAGACGGGTGACAGCCTATTCAAGCAGTTACTGTCTCCTGATGTTAGCGATGCCAGGAGCACTGCTAATACCCTGCTGCTCACGTAGAACTGGAATAACGGTTACTTACATCGGAACACCGTCTTTATTCGTGCAAGGCCGAAGAAAGAACACTGCCGTAAAATGTCAGCCTGTCGTAAAAAGCGACCAAACAACCCACCCTAGCTACGTGGTAGGGCCCCAAGTCCGTCTGGATAGCGACCACCTTTGGTCTTAAGTATGCCGCCATAATAAACTTGTGTTGTGTTCCGGCATTAGTGACCCAAGTTCCTGTAACCTTATGGGAGCAGCGTGTTTGCGATGCCACTGGCGTTGCAAACACCCATAGGCGACGGTGACTGCTAAATTCTAAGCGGGCTGTCAGTCTGTCTGCTGTCCTACAGCAATAAAAAAATAGTTGATTAGTTGGTAGTTGCTTAGGTAGGTAGACTACCTACCTAGCTGAGTTTGTTTTTATGGCTTTTTACAGGCCACACGGGATCGTAAATATTAGTATGTTATTCTTACTTCAACCTTGTACGGAGAAAAAAAACCTGGCTTGGTTGCATCGTGTCAGGTTGCAGCTTTTATTTTTGATCACATCTAAATTGAGCTCCGTCTTAAGGAACTTTTCTTGTGTTAGGAAATAAAAAATATAAGTGGATCATATGTTTGGTAAAATTGTTATAGGATCACATGTAAAACTGAAATTTCCCACCATCATCAGCCAAATATATATATATATATATATATATATATATATATATATATATATATATATATATATATATATATATTTTAGACATTTAGAGAAGTTGTGATATGTCAATACAAATGTAATAATATCAGAGTCTGTCACTAAATTATTTTATAATTATATTAGATAGGTTTTGTAATTTTTAATTAGTTATCACACAATAACATGATACACACCATGATTAAAAATAGTGAGCCAGTGAAATATACGTGTTTGATTAAATCTCTCGCTTAGACAATCTACCCCAAAGTAGGTCCGGTTAATCCTCCAAAAGCCATAGTCGTATGCTAGCGTAATTCTCTATCCACTGCAAATTACACTAAGAAACACTAGTCTAATAACTTCTAAGTCATTTCATATGTGCTCATCCTTGACATATCAGCTCATCATTACTTCAATTGGCTCAAGCAGTGGATGGACGAGATTTGAATATTTTTTGAATTAAAAATGGTTTAACAATAGCGACTAGCATTACAAAACCTAGATGGAAATCCATGCGTTTAAAGCCTTGTTATTTAACAGTGTGTGCTAGAGAACAAGTAAGACACCCCCCTCCTATTCAATAAAAGTAGCGATTAAATGTCGCGAAACACCGTTAATTACATACAAGCTACGCAACTATAGCTAGGTCTGAGTTTATGTGTTATGTATGATATCTACTTATTAACGAAATATTTTTGTTGGTCGTAAAATAAATGTCTAGTACCATCCATAACTCTGCTGTTTATTATGGGATTAAGTAGTGTTTTTTTTTACGAGGAACAACTCAGTTTTTGAGTTAGTGCATTGTCCTAGTTTTTCATTTGCTACGATTGTAGTTTTCATCTAAGTGACCTTGTCGCTAATGGTAGTAAGAAATCAAATAACAATCAATTAATAACAGTAAAACATAGTGTTAATAATAATGTTGATAATAATAAAAAATAACAATGTATGTGGCAATGCAGATGTTCATAAATAAATGTTAATTCCATGTCTAGGAACAACATAGTTTGTATTTACAAAGTTATAAAGAGAAGGTTGCCTCCCTATATTATAACTATCTCAAAGGGAAGTTTTCTGAATGTTTAAATGAAGTGCATTTATTTTATATAATACAGTATTAAAATTCAAATTATTAAATGAATTTAGAATAGAAATGTACTGTAGATAGAAAGAGTAAATATTTCTAAACAACAGTACTTTAACATTCGTAAATTCAACATATACGAGAGACAAAAAGTAAAAAACAGCGACTGGCAAAACGATTTGACCGTGCAAAACATCCTCATAGGTTTATATGTTGTGAAACGGGCACGAGTAACAAAAGGCACACAAATGGACACTTGCCAACGGCTTCACTCAATCGATACTCGGTAAAGAAAAGATTGCTTCTCGATTTGCTGGCCAGCCTTTCGATTCCTGCATTATACGACACGATAGCTTTTTAATGACAATTCGTTGTGTCGTAAAATGCAATGAGTTCCGCCAATGGGTTTCCTGGCTCGCTCTTGAGTTGTACGGCTATTACGTGCTACATAAATATAACAGATCTGCACTATTCTGATATATAGTAATGTTATATGGATTTAACTCGATTGTCATCGATTATATAGAAAACACACGGCTACAAAAAGAATTCATTTTGTAAACAAGTACATCCCATTAGAACAATATAACATTTTAATTTAAATGGTTTTGCTGTATTTTGTTATTATTATTGTAATATTAGTATTAAACAAACAATTGTATAAATAAATACATCAAATAAACTACAAATATACTTATTATTATTAGTAGCCTTTTGTTCCGAGCTATTTCCTCTTTAAATTAATACCATAGTTTATAGAATGTCTCTTAGCTCGGTGTGTCGCTTGACATAGGCCTCCTCCAACTGCTTCCATTGCTCTCTGTCTGCCGGGACTCAAATATACTACAAACATATTATTTATCCGATATTCTATGACAAATAGAGAGTTACTTTCTAGCATGCTATTATTTATTTATATCAATTATTGTCACATTTGTCAAGTTCTTCTATTCTATTTTACGAGTAATATATGTAATCTGTTACAATAGAAATCTTACTACCCTTGACAAATTGTACAATACACTTACAAGTTTATCGTACTTTTCCTAACCTTGTCTCCACGGTATTCAAGACTTCTTTTACTCAATCACACCTAGCCTGCCTATAGATTCTACGAAAAATAATAGTTTTGTTGTATGTTTGAAGATTAGTGTGGGTTTTCTTTGCACGCGATACGAGGATTGGTTTCTTTATAGGGAAGATTCCATGGAACAGTAACGTGAAACATGGCCATCCCAACATCATTTATGGTTTTAGTATACAAATTGGTCTTTTTTTATATAAAAGAGAAGAAGAAAAGCTGACACAAAAACATTCAGACGTTTTACATTTAACATCAGTAAAAGAGGAGGTTAACCACGCCTCTTACAATAAAATACGAACGTTAACAATAAAAAATCCATCACATAACATCAAATAATTTTATTCAATAAATAGGAGGTTGAAGACTCAATTACATAATTGTAAGAAGGGAAATAAATAAAAGGCATATATCAAATACGGGAAGCCAAATGGACGTGTACACGACACAGCCTGAAACCCATATCAAATGTACATATTAAGGGTTATTCGTTTGGAAATAATAAATATCGGAAAACAAGGAATAGCTCTATTGGACCTGTCATACAATTATCGCTATAATATTTTATTTGTAATAATTAATAAAGAGTGAGTATCACTCTTTAACACAATGCAATTAAAGAACAAATATGTAATAATAGGTACAAAGCAATATTTCCTAAAACTGTGTAAATTATACTTAAACTAGCTGACCCGGCAAACGTTGTTCTGCCATATAAATAATAAAATGTCAAAAAATTAAAAAAAAATTTTGGGGGTGGGTCACCCCTAACATTTAGGGGGATGAAAAATAGATGTTGGCCGATTCTCATAGATACCGGATAAGCACAAAAAATCACTAACTCAATTTAGTTATCTGCCTACTGCCTACCCCTTAAGAACGATGGCGTGATTATTTATAGCCTATGACCATTTCTAGGTTATCATCTATCACCATACCAAATTTCATCAAAATCCGTTCAGCCGTTTAGGCGTGAAAGAGGAACAGACAGACAGACAGACAGAGTTACTTTCGCATTTATAATATTAGTATGGATTAGGGATGTTTGTTTGGCGGCGGCCTGACAAATGGCGATCTCGGCACTCAAGACATACGAAAGCACATTGGGTCGACTTTAGTGACACACGTTACTAGTATACTCAGTTTTAGTATACTCCCAGAGAAGGAGACGTATGCACGCGTTTCACGGGGAATACTGTAGTACCCCCCTGAAATGCGTGCGTAGTCTATGGGGTAGTGTACTACCCCACAGAAAACAGTCACAGAGAAAACTTTTATACCAACGCATCTAGGTGGATTTATCCATTTCTCAGCAAGAAGTCACAAGATAAATCTGGAATTAAGGCTATATTTGTTTTTTTTAAAGAGGAACTGTTGAAAATCTATTTCGTAGAGATTTTTTTCACAAACATTCAACTTATAGACATGTACACCTTGACCTAAGCTAAACTATTTTATGGTCCAAGAAATGTACATATTGTCCTGTATCAACATGACTATTTAAGGTGAATATAAACCTAGTCATACAACAGTGGCATACTATGAAAATAACATTAATAAATTCAAAGTAAGAAAACAGCCAACAAAGCGGATTGTATTGTGAATAGTGAAAGTTCTCCCCAAACCATCGCCTGCAGTGCGACAAATCGGTTGGACACGTTCGAATTATTGTATTTTCCATCGTGTGAACTGAATACTAGATTCTGTTTGACGAGTGGGTCTGTGCCGCGTTCTGTTTGAACAAGAACGTGTTGTTGATACTGCATTGAGAGTTGAAGTCTTTTTGCATTCGCGATATTTGTGTACGAAATAACTTTAGAAGTAGCCAACATTTCGTTTACATACAATTTTTATTGCTGTGGGACGCCTATTAATGTTTGCAACGCCAAGGGCCCCGCTAATATGTTGTCACCCACTTGCCGACCTGGAATCTGGGTCACTAGTGCCAGAATACAACAGAAGGTTATTATGGCGACTTATGTATGAAACCCGGGGTGATGACCATCTAGAAAATCTTGGAACCCTACCACCTAGCTGCGATTTTTTTATCGCCTTTAACGACAGCCCGCCCACAGCCACAGGGGTCAGTATGTACGTCAGGGGACTTACTCCGCCCCTGGACGGATAAAAATTACTTGTATTTGAATAAAATGTATTCGTTTTATCCGTCCAGGGGCGGAGAAAGAATACGAACCTCTGCGGCCGCGGTCGGCCTATCGTAAAATGGGCCAAAACAACCCACCCTAGCTACGTGGTAGGGCCCCAATCCCGTCTGGATGACGGCCACCTTTGGTCTTAAGTATGTCACCATAATAAACTTGTGTTGTGTTCCGGCATTAGTGACCCAAGTTCCTGTACCCTTATGGGACAGCAGCGTGTTCGCGATGCCACTGGCGTTGCAAACACCCACAGGCGATGGTAACTGCTAAATTCTAAGCGGGCCATTAGCCTGTCTGCTATCCCACAGCAACAAAAAACAATTCGAGAACATTATGCTACGTGCGGGCATTCTACTGTATTGGAAAGTATACTCGCCATTTTAATTTATGATGGACTAGCTGTGCCCGCAACTCCGTCCGCGTAGAATAGTGACTTTGGCTAACATTTTTTGGATATATCTTTTGGTTTATTTTGGATTACAAACCCTGTAAACCCTAAAATATATATAACCCAGCCTAAGCTAAACCCTATTTCAAATGATTAATGATATAAATCTGAGGTCAACTTAGATTGGAATTCAAAAATTTCCGAAACTGATAATTTTTACCTAAAACAATTTTTTTTTTCTAAAATAAAACTAGCCTAAGTTACTTCTTGTTATATCAGCTATCTGCCAGTGAAAGTCCCATCAAAATCGGTCCAGCCATTTCAGAGATTAGATGGAACAAACAGACAGACAGACAAACAAAAATTGTAAAAAATGTTGTTTTGTATATGTACCGTATATATAGGTACAACCAAATGGACTTAATAAAAAGCAGTTATTTTAATATTACAAACAGACACTCCAATTTTGTTTATTTGTATAGATTACCAGGTACCACTCTTATCGGTGATCGTGATGCGCTCGTTTCTCCACGATTTTTTAAACTGTTATAATATAGATATTAGGGAAAAAAATTACATAAAAGATATATGTTGCAGTAGCAATTGAATTAATTACGTTAGAATTACTAGGGAATTGATCTACGAGTACTTACAAAATATAATAAACTGAAATTTAAGTAGGCCTTTAGTGAGTTTAAAGATTTAAACATAAAGTCCTCCTACGTTATATCTTAGTTCATTTAAATCTATTTTGTTCGACAAAATCTTACCAAGAAGAGCTTCTACCAAAACGTAATTCTTATTGTTTAGTCAACTATTAAGCTCAAAGGTTTTGCTTTATAATTTTAGTTTACTAAATAAATTCACCGGTGACAGCCATTTGAGGACCCCTTTTTGTACAGCCAAAGAGCCATAAGTATAACTAATCCTTTTGGTAACATTTTCAATAATTAAAAGCAAGATTCGTCTATGTTTGGTATTAATTGGAAATTTTTAATTTAAGAATATGTTGTGTTAAGCATCTTACTTGGAGCTAGCGCAATATATAGCAAATTTTACAGAAAGTGGGTATAAATATGACACCAGCTAGACTCAGTGGTGTAGGAAATGTTTATGCCCCACAGTATTCTGATGATAAATAAAGTAACATGATTTTTATATATTTAACATCAGTTGAACCTTCAGTTATAAAAAGGTTTTCTTCATAAATGTCTATATTTTGGTAACTAATTTAAATATTTCTTTTTCTAACAGAGGCTTCTCAGTCGTGGCTCCAGAGGTAGCAGTGCCAGGAAAAACAACAGCTGTTCTAGTCACGCTGCATGGAAGAGCTGGTGATGAGACACTAGATCCGCTTAACGTCACCGTACGACTTGAGACACAAGACGCTGACAACGATGTGAAACTACTGACAACTGCTAGCCAAATGATAACTGGTGAGTTATAGGTAATATTAATAGGTAAGAGTAGTGTATTGAAATGCTTTCAAGGAGGATCCAGATCTTTATGAGCCAAGTCTCAAGCCTCTTCCTTGATCCGAGGTATCGAAAGTTCGAGCAAGTTGGCAGAGACACCTAAAGTAACTGGAATAAAGGCGGAAATTTCACCAAAGATAGATAGATGTTCAGTTTTGGTTCTACTTATCTTCAACCCAACACCATCCAATCTCTCTTGCCATTTAGTCAACCTGCTCTGAACCTCGTGAACATTTTCTCCAACCAGCACAATATCATCGGCAAAGAGCATACACCAAGGTACCTCATCCTGTATTCCTGATACTACTGCATCTACCACCAGGAGAAACAGATAAAGGCTAAGAGCCCATCCTTGGTATAAACCTACCGCAGCACTGAATTTATCTGTGACGCCAGCAAGGGACCGGAAGTATGTATTTGCCTTATATCGTACATAAAACGAATAAGATGCAAGTACTTCAATATACAGGCACTCCTTTCACTTTCATGGCCCACCACAAAACCTTTCTAGGAATCAGGTCCTACGCCTTTTCGAGGTCAACAAATACTATGTACAGGTTTTATGTGCACTTCTGTATTTCTCGCACAGTTGGCGAAGTGCGAATATGGCATCTGTTGTCCCCCGTCCGAGCATGAAACAAAATTGGTTCTCATCTATTTCGGTCTCGTAGTCGCATTGCAATTACTTTCTCCCAAATCTTCATGCTGTGTGACATGAGCTTTATTCCTCTATAATTGTTACAAACCTGTACATCCCCCGTGTTCTGAAAAATGGGCACTAGCGTACTATTGTACCATTCATCGGGGATCGCCTCGTACTGAAACAGCTTATTGAAGAACAAAGTTGGCCACTTCCATACAGCTGCTTGTAAAAATTTCCATACTTCTAGAGGTAATTCATCTGATTCTAAAAATTGCCATTTTGCATGTTATCTACAACCAGTCTAACCTCACTCGTACTCACTTCTTTTACAACGCCCATATTAACGAATGCGTTCTCTAAAATACCACTCTAGACATTATCTTCATTCATCAATTCACAGAAATAATTTTTCCATTTGCTTTTTATTTCTACATCGTCTGTTAAGACCCTTCCACAATAATCTTTTATGCATTTCATATGGATTATGTCCCTTGCATTCTTTTTTCTATCATTCACTATTCTATAAAGATGTTTCTCATCCCGAGGGATTTCCAAAAACTCATACAGCTTGGCTTGTTCTCTGGCCTTGGAGACAGCAACAGCTCTTTTTGCTCTCTTCATACATTCTAAATACTCTTTCCTCTTACTTTCATTTATCATAACAATCTCTTCATCCACACTTTTCCATTCTTTAAAAGCATTTTTCTTTCAGAATCACCTGTACTTCTTCATTCCACCACCAAGATTTTTTCTCAATTTTATCTTTCCCTTTCGTTTCTCCAATAACTTCCTTTGCCACACCTCTAATAAATTCCGCTATTTTATTCCAACATTCATTTACAGATTTTCCAACCTTATAATCCATCCTTTTCTTTTTGTCTACCACTATTTGTTTAAATTTACTCGCATACTCTTCCTTTTCCAAAAAAATACCACTTTATTTTGGGGGGTGTCTTTGTTTTGTGTGTAATAATTTTTTGTATGATAGTTATGTCTAACACTAGGAGCTGGTATTGCGAAACCACACTTTCAGCTTGTAACAAAGCTTCCCCGGGTTCGTTTCTGTTTTCGAATCCCCATCCACCATGCACTCTTTCATATTCTCCATTCATTCTTCCCACGTGTCCAATAAAATCACCTGCCACATATATGTCCTCCTTATTTGGTATATTGATTAAAACTAAATAAATGTCCCCCTGAATTCTTTCTTCTTTTCTCTCTGTTGTCACATCCAGCTTGCGGAGCATGCACACTCAATTAAATGTACGTTTACCGACCAATAACTTGACTACTATTATCCTAGTCAAGTCTACCTGTCTTGCTGATTTACTAAAATAAGGTCCTTGAAATATTTTGCTAGTGAGCTTTAAACTTTAATTAGATTAAGGGTACAATGAATATTTACATATAAGGTCTATCTATTTACCTTCGTCTATCTATTTATCGATCATATGTTTAGTTAAATCATACAATTAGTTTGGTTTAACAAAAACTCTATTAAACTTTTTTTTGTTTTTAATGAATGTGTACTTACTGCACTAGGTAAAATGATAGGCTAGATGATGCGTTAGGTGTTTTTTATAAACATTTTTCAGATATATAAATATATACCTAGATCAGATTGAAGTACTTAAAGATGAAATGAATACTTTGTTCTCCGTGGAAAACCAGATAGAAAAACTAAAAAAAAAACTGTACACAGTCAGTTACGTGTCGTCATTATTTAAAGAAAAAGTTTAATAAAGTAATATTTAATCACATAATATATGACTTTTTCATATTTCAAATAAAATATAAATCTGCAAATTTAATACCTTAATAATAAAAAGGAAACTGTGAAATGCATTCTGTATAAAAGCATTATTTATTATCCGGCAACGTTGACGATGCTTTTTAATAGTTATCTCTTTGTCATTTGATATGCCGGTTCATGTTGAGGATATTTTTATTATTATGTTAGATTAAACTTGATAATAAGAAGCCATGCTGTCTTAATCAGAAAAATGTGGGTCATCAATGCCTTCTCAAGGGGGGTTGGGTTTGAAGGCGAACCCGGCATAAACTCAGAAGGCGACTAACCATGACGTGAATTGTGCCGCTGGAGCACACAACCTATGTTAGTGGAGTGCATCACAGCGTCCTGTCCCGTCCAGAGGAGTTTCCTTTTCTAACGAAGCCTATAAACATCTACTAGTTTATAGACAGCAAAAGAAGTATACCGCTGCTATTGCATTGTACCTCTATGATGCAATGGCTTTCACATGGAACGAAACATAACTTCGATCCCATTCCAAGTCTAGCTGGTTATGTACAATATGTATTTATTCACAGAGATTTTAATACTATATTATCACAATTTAAACAAATTATGTCGAATAAAATTTTATATTTGTCGATTTTCATCATTTTTATTAGACTATGAAAACTTTTTTGTATATTTTTTTATAATTAGAAATAAATAAATTCTCTTAAATACTTTTAAAATTTGTAATACAAAAAAATTATAGAATATGCTTTCAGTCACAAACTATGTCAACAAGTTTTTTAATGTTCCAATAAAACCTTTTATAAAATAAAAAATCTAGGAGAAAATGCTTTTAAACATAATTCGTTCGCAGTCGCGCCCCAGATTCTATCAAGTTATTGCTTGTAGTAAAAAACTCATTCTATTCGCCAGATGCCTCAATTGAAAATTTTGTTTTTACACAAAGTTGCACCCTTTTTGTATTAGGTTTAACTTATTGGCTCTAGAGTAGTAAAGTTTTTATGGTTGTAATTATTCAGTGATTATATGTATTTGCAAATAAGTTTTAATAGTTAAGCTCTAGATCAATAGCGTAATTAACGTAAACGTAAAAATTAAAAGTAAAGCGCTTAAGATACTTAAAAACAATTTTAATGATAATATTATATACTCAATAGTTTTGAAGATACTTTAAGTATACTTAATAGTTTTGAAGAAGTAAAAGCGACTAACGGTTGGATTCGTGTTTATTATTTATCTCCTTAAACTTATTTCTTTTGATACGTTTACAATTATATGCACACCTTTTTCACATATTACACAAATACTTATCAACGTAGTGATTACAAAACGTATTCACGAGGGCACATTGGGCGAAAACTTATAATACAAAATTACATTGCGTTGTGAAGAAAAATATTTTTATTGAAATGTATACCCGGCAAGACTAGTTTCTCGAATTATGTTTGTCCGCTGGGTGCACTCGTGTAAAATATTAACTGTATAATAATATTAAATGAAATATAACAAACTATAATACAATCCACCAATTAAATAATGAATCATCACATATCAAAATTATGCAGTGCAGTTACTGACTACTATATATTAATGTTTCACGAGAAAGAAAAATTCCCTAGCCTAAGACCAATCCTGAAACAAAATCTTGATTTGCTTTCCACCACTTCCGTAGCCTTATTGGGTAATATTAATATTCAGCACAGGCTCTAAAAAGGTATACACTATAGAATTTTGTATGTTATTTAGTTTTGGAAATAGTGTGTCTATTTCCATTTTTATATTATACCATATTTTTAAAGTACGATGCTTAACCTACTCGTTAATAAAAGTTCTGGCTCACGAGCGCAAGTTTAATGCGAAAACTTGATATGACACATATAAACTTTGGGGATGCAAAGAAAATATGACTAGTATTTTTCAGCCAAGTTTGCAAACTATATTCACAGTAGTAAAATCTACAATAGGTTAACGCTTATGACCTAAAAAACATAAATAATTTTTATTGAAGAATTCACTCGCTGATTGGTGACATCGATTGAAAATTAGAAATCATGTGTCTACAAGAGGGTTTACAAATTTGGACAGTACAAAAAAACAGTACAACATTACAATAAATTGTTGAAAGAAAATATTGTATTCGACATAGCACTGATTGTCAGTGTTAGCCCCAACTACAAGAAATCGTCAGCAATTCAATTCAGGCTGTAAACCTATTAAGCCTAAACTTAGACAAATATTTTTCTAATTAAGTAAATAAATCATTTTTCATCATTCAGTCTTAATGAATTTTCAAAATGGAAATAAATAAATATACTGGAACAACACAGCTGCACCTAGTCACAAAAAATAATATTGCACTTGTGTTACCGGTACTAGATAATTGATATACTAATTATATACTTTTTAACGCTTTATATGAACTGTATGTATTAGTAATTTACGGACTTAATTTTTACCTACTTTGAACAATAAAAACATATCAAAATTTTGTACTGTCTTGTAAAAACCTTGACAATACACAAATTAAATAATTTTGTTCCATAGTCCTTATCAGGATCATCAGGATTAACGCTTTCTTTTCCTTATGCCTAAACGCCATCTGGCGTTTAATTAATAACACTGCTAGAAGATGGCGTTATATAAATAAAAACATTTACCGATTGGAAATTAACAAAAAATAAATTATATATTATAGTTAATCAAACTTAAAAAGTTAATAATAAATTATAGAAAATAAAAACTAAAAAACACGCTTTTATAATTAATAAAACTAAAAATTTAAAAATAATTCTTAACATAAGAATAAAATTTCTGACGAGAAAATTAATGTCACTGTTCTAAAAGCGTGGGTTGCTTTGTACGATATTTTTACTTTTTAGTTAAATTAATTATAAAAGCGTGTTTTTTAATTTATTTATACTATTTTTTTTAATAAACACATATACCTAGTCAGGTCATAAATTCTGTCACATGTTTAATGTAAAATAATCGTAACAAGTTTATTAATTATGTAACCATTCATATACCAAAATGAACTTAACAAAACATAGATTCTTATGACATTAAAGTTTATTCAAAATGACCTCCGTGATTTTGAATACAAGCCTTCAATCTGCGCGGCCAGTTGTCTATCGCAGCACGAACGAGGTCCATGTCAATATCGGCGGCTGCCTTAATCAAGGATGTCTTGAGTGACTCCAAATTGGGATGAGGCTTTGAGCACGCCTTTTCCTCCAAGTGTTGCCATATCTTGTAATCTAACGGATTCAAATCTGGACTGGAGGAGGGCCAGTCTTCGTGCCGGATGAAGTCGATTTCACGCGCCGCCAGCCAGTCTTGTGTGCTCTTCGCTCTATGAGCTGGCGCCGAATCTTGTTGGAATACCCAGTACCTGTTATTGAACATGGTATGAGAAACAGGTTCCACAAGGTTCGTCAGGACTGTATTTTGATACACAACAGCATTCGTTTTTACACCTTTCTCACAAAAATGTACCTCTGTTAAGCCCCAATAAGAAACTCCCAACCATACCATGAGCGAGGATGGAAAATGACCTCGTTGGACACGCGGAATACGGTTTCTCGCTTCTTCACTACTGTGTGCGTACACCTTATCATTTTGTTTGTTGTAGCTCTCTTCTACGGTAAACATTTTTTCATCCGAAAAAAGAATTTCCCGATATTTTTTTCCCGCGTACCGCTTCAACAAAGCGCGGCGTCTCTTCAGTCTCAGGTCCATTAGACGAGCATTCAAACGATGTCCTGTTTTTCTTCGATATGCCCGAAGCCCTAAGTCTTCATTTAACACCCTTTTCACCGTGGTTCTGCTTAACCCCATCTGAAGGGCCAACAGTTTCTGCTTACGTTTGGGATTTCTTTGAATTCGTGCCTTCACAGCTTTTATCACTGCTGGAGTCCTAACAGACCGAGGGCGACCACTTCTTGACCTGTCATCTACACTAGAGTCTTCATTGTATCGTTTGATGGTACGATAAACGAATCTTTTGGTAATATTCAAATTTTTCAGTATGTTAAAAATTTGAATTGGCGCGTAACCGCAACGATGCAACGCAATAACTGCAACACGGTCTTCTTTAAGCGTCCACTCCATATTTAAAAATGAGTAAAATTCTAAAAGTTATACATTTTTATTTTCATGAACAATTCGAAATTCGAATTCAATAAACTTTTTTGTGGCCAGCATTCTAAAAGAAAAGTTTTTACTGTGTGACAATACTTATGACCTGACTAGGTAGGTAAATGACGCCCAGACTTGATATCTACAGGCGTTCCGACGTACGTACCTTTACGCCACAGAGGTCGTCAAATACTCCATTACATTAACCAACGTAATACATAAGAATACATTTGAAATTACCGCATAATTTTGCTATCACTGAATCATAAATCTTAAAAGCTGCTTTACATCACTAATTCACAAACGTACGATAATTAAGGCAAGATAAGTAAGTCAGTGTTAATGGCTCAAAGCTATTGGCAACTCTCTCATATCCGATTGGGACCTAATGAATCTTGATTGCATCGTAGTGATGGGCGCTAGCTGAATAGGATCGACATCTTATGGATAACTCGTTAAAACTTAGCTAAATAGAATCAACCCAACCTTATGATAATAAATACTAATATTATTATAAAAATAAAAAACTTTTTTTTTGCTGAGGAACAACAATCAGGCTGGCAGCCCACTGAATAGTAAGCCGTTACCGTTGTCTAAAAATGTATGGGCCGCTAGTGAATATGCTGTCCCGTAAGGGTACAGGAAACTGGGTCACTAACGCCTGAATACAACACAAGGTTATTAGGGCGGCATACTTATAGACTAAGTGTGGTTACCATCCAGACGGGCTTGAGGCCCTACCACGTAGCGGGAGTGGGTTGTTTTGTCGCCTTTTACGATAGGCCGACCCTGGCCACAGAGGTTAGTATTCTTTCTCCGGCCCTGTATGGATAAATGTCTAAATGGAGGGTAGATTTAAATAAATCCACTATACCCATAGTTCCCTCATCCCTCTCATATCCATCCGCCATGGGCTCCCTAAAGACATGCCATAGTAGCGTTCACAATTTTGTGCTGTTATTAATAACACCCGTATTCGAGAAATCTGTTGCTCTGTTACGTTTCAACTGCTGAACCAATTTCGACGAATTTCCAACCAGTTTTTATTTTAATTTTTTTTGTGGCTATAATCTACTAATTACTACATGATTAAATAAATTAATTCTGTCAATAGTTATGCGTGGTCATAGATATAATCAGTGAGTGAACAATCAATCATTCTCTGTTTTCGTACCCTTAGGGTTGGAATTTTTTCCCAAATTTATATGGGACCAACTTCGATACCCTTTCCAATAAATAAAAAAAGAATTTTTAAAAATCAGTCTACTCTGTAAAAAGTTATGCGTGATACATAAAAAAAAGAAAAAAATATATATTCGTGTCGACTCCTCCGTTTTTTTTCGTCGGTTAATAAATATATTGAATAATGATTTAATTTTAGTTAAAAACAACGTCATAATACTTCATTTTTTAAATAAAAGTTAAAAAATATGTAAAATTCTTATTTCAACAAATATTAAAGCACTCACCTACCGTTTATTGTTATCCACGAGACGAAACTCAAATAACTTATCTAATAAAATTTAATGACAACTTTAAAATATGATATCTAGGTAAATAGCATTTTTATTCAAATATTTTCGTATAAAACTCGAGAAATTTAATATAAGTTAAGAGTGGTTCGAAAAATAAAATAAGATGCCCATTTTTATATCTTAAAATAAGTTTTATTAGAAAGCCTTTTGAGATTAGATAAAAGGTTATTTCTAGATAAAAGCAATTTTATATAAAGCGGTTCTTATTTGGACTAGTTTTTGAGTAATTAGTCTGTCCCAAATCACTACAATCTCGAGATTACAAATTCTTTTGATTTAAACAGGCTTATTCACTTTTTATTACTTTTTTATTAGTTAATTTTGGTTAACTAAGAAACATATTTAACAGTAACCTCTACAACCTCCGTGGCTTAATAGACTGTCTGTGCAGAATGCCTGCGGTATGGCCGGTTCGAATATAGCCACGATTCTGGATTATATATAATATGTATATATTTTTAAAATATAAGTAAATATATATATATATATATATATATATATATATATATATACCTAGTCAGGTCATAAATTCTGTCACATGTTTAATGTAAAATAATTGTGACAAGTTTATTAATTATGTAACCATTCATATACCAAAATGAACTTAACAAAACATAGATTCTTATGACATTAAAGTTTATTCAAAATGACCTCCGTGATTTTAATACAAGCCTTCAATCTGCGCGGCCAGTTGTCTATCGCAGCACGAACGAGGTCCATGTCAATATCGGCGGCTGCCTTAATCAAGGATGTCTTGAGTGACTCCAAATTGGGATGAGGCTTTGAGCACGCCTTTTCCTCCAAGTGTTGCCATATCTTGTAATCTAACGGATTCAAATCTGGACTGGAGGAGGGCCAGTCTTCGTGCCGGATGAAGTCGATTTCACGCGCCGCCAGCCAGTCTTGTGTGCTCTTCGCTCTATGAGCTGGCGCCGAATCTTGTTGGAATACCCAGTGCCTGTTATTGAACATGGTATGAGAAACAGGTTCCACAAGGTTCGTCAGGACTGTATTTTGATACACAACAGCATTCGTTTTTACACCTTTCTCACAAAAATGTACCTCTGTTAAGCCCCAATAAGAAACTCCCAACCATACCATGAGCGAGGATGGAAAATGACCTCGTTGGACACGCGGAATACGGTTGCTCGCTTCTTCACTACTGTGTGCGTACACCTTATCATTTTGTTTGTTGTAGCTCTCTTCTACGGTAAACATTTTTTCATCCGAAAAAAGAATTTCCCGATATTTTTTTCCCGCGTACCGCTTCAACAAAGCGCGGCATCTCTTGAGTCTCAGGTCCATTAGACGAGCATTCAAACGATGTCCTGTTTTTCTTCGATATGCCCGAAGCCCTAAGTCTTCATTTAACACCCTTTTCACCGTGGTTCTGCTTAACCCCATCTGAAGGGCCAACAGTTTCTGCTTACGTTTGGGATTTCTTTGAATTCGTGCCTTCACAGCTTTTATCACTGCTGGAGTCCTAACAGACCGAGGGCGACCACTTCTTGACCTGTCATCTACACTAGAGTCTTCATTGTATCGTTTGATGGTACGATAAATGAATCTTTTGGTAATATTCAAATTTTTCAGTATGTTAAAAATTTGAATTGGCGCGTAACCGCAACGATGCAACGCAATAACTGCAACACGGTCTTCTTTAAGCGTCCACTCCATATTTAAAAATGAGTAAAATTCTAAAAGTTATACATTTTTATTTTCATGAACAAATCGAAATTCGAATTCAATAAACTTTTTTGTGGCTAGCATTCTAAAAGAAAAGTTTTTACTGTGTGACAATACTTATGACCTGACTAGGTATATATATATATATATATATATATATATATATATATATATATATATATATATATATATATATATATATATATATATTTGTTAGCTAATACACAAGCGCTCTGCTTATTTGAACTTATTTGATAATAGTTTTAGTATAGACTGTTTTGGGCAACACCAAGTGTTTTTCTAAAGTCTTCTAAATTCCACGTCCATAGACATAAGTATTGATTCTGTTATGCCTGCGCAACGAAGTGGAAATTGTAATTGAAAGTGAGATATACGTTTAGTATAGCTACTGTTTACGTTATTGTTCTGTGTCTACTATGTTTTTTTTTTATTTGCTGTGAAGCAGGCAGGCTGACGGATCCCTTAATAGTATAGTAAGCACTTATCGTCGCCTACATCACTAAAACGCTACCGTCTAGTAGGGGAACTGACACCTGGTTCATTTATTCCAGAACAAAGCAGATGGTTATTATGGCGGTATATTTAAGTAGTTGGTTGTCATTCAATCAGGTTTGGAGTCTTTCCACTTTAATTGGGTTTGTTTTGTTGCTTTTTACGACATGCCACCCCGGTCTTATCGGTATTATTACTTAGCCCTTGCAGGGAGAAAATTTGCCAAGCAGTTATAAAAAATAAAAAAAAATATTATTCCTTTTCAACGGACATTACAGAGTCACGTTCTATGATAACAGTAAAAGGTGAACAGTGTCGTAATAGGAAGCAGGTGTTAATGGTACAAAGTGATTGCTAATTTCATCTCAAAGGAATCCGATTTGCGTCTGCAGCCGTGCCGAGTAACGAACCGTGCCGTCTAGGCCGACTCTGCTGATGATTTGGAAAAATGGACAAAGGAAAATACTCCTCAATTTACGCCAGCTCCGGGATTTTATTTTGTATGAAAATGATAACTGTTTAATATTCCATACTTGAAGTATATATTTGCTTTATGAAATTAGTTATGTATCTTATTTATTGATAAGGAGGAGGTAAAATGTCTCTAACATCGTCCTAGCAGTAACAGACCATTTTTTTTCTCCGGGGAAACTTCCTAGCTAGACTGGTCACAACGGCTTACCCACCAAGAACTCTGGTCACCTAGAGCCTTTTTGGACGGTAGTAAATCGGCTTTTGGTCATTACTTTGCGATACCCCCGGCTCATGCGTTCACCTATGGGGGTGCCCTGGGTGACACTTTCCCGACCGAGTAAGAAGTACCCAGTCGGGAAGGGGCACACACAGAGGATACAGACTAGGTTCAAAGCGGATTGTCGGATAAATCATATTGTCTTCTCTAATAATCATATTGTCTTCTCTAATATTATTTTCTCTTTCTCGTGATGTTTTCACGTGGGTACGTGGAAATTAGAATTCGAAGATTAGGCGACAAAAATGGCCTACACGATGAAGGCTATTATGGAAATCGGAGCCATGATATCTAGGTTGGTTTGCAGCTGTAATACTACAAGGCTATTAGAATAGAATAGGGTATTGTTTACTGCTTCAATTAAATAGAAAACACATATCAAACATACATATAAAATAAACAATAAATATACTCATACATATAAATAAAGAGAAATTTAAAAAAGCTAAATCAAAGGGAATAAATATAAAACATATATAGTAAAAAAAAACACAAACTGAAATCCATACACATTAAAGAGGGATCTGAAGAAAAAATAAATAAATTCTAATAAGTGTTACATAGATAGTAATAATTCCTCACAAGTCTTTGTTTTATTGCTGAGGAGCAGGAGGCTGATATGCTGAGGGCCCACTTAATAGTAAGCAGTCGCCTACGGATGTTTACGACGTCAGGGGCACCGTGAACACGCTGCTATCCCATAGGAGTATTGAAAGTACAAGTCTATTGAACTTATATAATATACTTGTATAATTGAAGCTGTTATGTACTAGTGCCTAGTAAGATACTTATTTACTGAGAATTATTACCCGAGAATACTAACATCGTCTGTGAAAATTCAGCATTACTGGAAATACGAGAAGAAATTTGTGTACCCAATCCAAAGCTGTTTACTTGTGTGACAAGGCAGAAATGCACATGTTTGTAAATCTCTGTTTTCATATCTTATTTACGTTGCTTTCGGTTGCGAGTTTATTTGAATAAGTAAACGTACCGTAAATTGCAACCGACAGTTGAACGGACTTTATATTGAAGAAAAAGAAATAATGAATCCTACGCTGTCTGGATTTACTTTAAATATGAGTTATTATTTATAAAATAGGTAAATCATAAACAAATTTTGCAGAGATGATTTCAAAAATAGAAACCTATAAAAAAAATATTTATGCGTGCATTTGACGACTTTCTGGGGTAACGGCTAACGCACGTCGGTACGGTTGCGGAGGTCCCGGGTTCAATTCCCGTCCAGCGTCTGAGTGTTTATGTTTAATATGTATTTATTTACAAAAGAAAAGTATATTTATAGTATATCAGTTGTCTAGTATCCATAATATAAGTGTTATGTAACTTAGTTTGGGATTAGATGGCGTGAAATGTCCCAATGAAAAAAAATCTCATTGCTATTTTTGAGACCGATACAAGTGATATCATATCTATCCTAACTATACTTATATAAAAAATATTTATTGTTGTAAAAAGTTTTTATGGCTTTATACCCAAGTGATGCCCATGTTAAGTGTGATAAACGCCGGGTATTTTGAGGAGTTCCTTATAACACCCAACAGTTGTAAATAATGGCGCTTTATTACCCGCTATTTTACAATCGATTACTCATCTATACTACTATTATAAAGAAGAAAGATTTGATTGTTTGTTTGCATTGAATAGGCCCCGAAACTAATGACCCGATTTAAAAATTGTTTCACTGTTGGGAAGCTACACTATCCCCGGGTGACATAGGCTATATTATATTTTCACAAAATTAGGGATCCTTACTAAAACTCCAATAATGTAACCCAAAGTGTAAAAAAATTACCTAAAATATTATTTAAATCGCGTGCGCTGCGAAAACTATTGATGATAGAATAAAATAATGTACTACAACTTTGTAGAACACATTATTATTTACAAAAAGTGTCGCGACAGTATATGTCTAACTATTATAGTTATGCCACAATAAGTGTTCTTTTATTTAAAAAATTTAATTGAAATGCCGCCCCTAGAAAAGGCTCATTATTTGTATCTTGGTATTAATCCTTATCAAAATAAATTACTTCATATTCAAAACTGCTTCAATAACTTTATATAACTTTTTGAATTATTCAATTCGGATATTCCATTCGAAAGATATCACGAGTTTAAAAATGTAAGTATTAGAAAAATGTTGCGTGGTAGCCGCTCACCCCGTTCGGCTAGCTGGGCAGCACCTTATGCAATGTAGGCGTGCATTGGGGTTTTTAAAAAATTAGAAAAAGAATACTTATTAAAAAATAACGAAAAATAAATAAAAAATAATAACAAAAAAATCATTAAAATAAAAGTTCATAGAAATAATAATATTCAAACTTTATAATTTTATTTTTTTAGTAACCTGACGCAAATAGAAGGGTTTGCCCTCAGGGGCGCTCCTCTGTTCGAGGAGTGCACGGGTGTGCGTACCCGAGGTGCCCGAGCATCCGTCGCTTCACTCCCCTCTCCGTCCGAGGCGACAGAGTCCTACCTTTCTTCCCGTCTATATCCTACATCCTTTCAAACTTCGCTCTCTGTTCGTGGCTTGGTCCCCGGTGGGATAATAATAATGGACGCCAACACTTTAGAAGGGACCCGCCTTAAGGCAAAGGGCGGGCCGGCGCCGGCCCGGGCCACGAGATCGACAGGCCACATATCCGTGAGCCCGGGCGTAGGCGATAGGAGAACAGCGGGGTTTTTTAGTGAGTAGTCGGATGGTCGAACATCTTTCCCGGAGTTCCACATATCTCTCGGTCCCCCCGGGGCGGGGGAACCCGTCGAGAGAGGTTTTTCCCCGAGACCGAAAAAAAAAATAGAAGGGTTTATGTGTGTGTATATAATTTTTAATTTTGAAATTTTTATTAAATACCCGTGCGAAGCTGGGGCGGGCCGCTAGTTTAACTATATTTTCTGGGATATCTTTTATATTATATCCGTGCAGGGGCGGAGAAAGAATACTAACCTCTGCGGCCGGGGTTGGCCTGTCGTAAAAGGCGACTAAACAACCCACCCTAGCTACGTGGTAGGGCCTCAAGCCCGTCTGGATGGCGACCACCTTTGGTCATATGTATGCCGCCATAATAACCTTGTGTTGTGTTCCGGCATTAGTGACCTAAGTTCCTGTACCTTTATGGGACAGCAGCGTGTTCGCGATGCCACTGATATTGCAAACATCCATAGGCGATGGTAACTGCTAAATTCTAAGCGGGCCGTTAGCCTGTCTGCTGTCCTACAGCATTAAAAAAAAAATACGCAACAGTTTTAAAATGTTACCTGTGCGATCTCTCTTAATTTGGTATGAAGTTCTGACTGTTCTGACAAACAAAGTTCTGACAAACGTTTAAAACTATAACAATTACTGTAAAATGCACTGTACGTTCAATTAATTTCAATGTAACTGAAACTTGGTTATCAACCACTACACGGGTATTAATTAAGTTGTTATTCTAAAAATTCAGCTGTGTTATTCCACATTTTCTTATAAACTGTAATCAATTAATTATAGTCTATACTACTATTATCTATATCTATACTACTTACTATTATAAAGAGGAAAGATTTGATTGTATGTTTGTTTGTTTGTTTGCTTTGAATAGGCTCCGAAACTACTGACCCGATTTAAAAAATTCTTTCACTGTTGGGAAGCTACACTATCCCCGGGTGACATAGGCTATATTATATTTTCAAAAAAATTAGGGATCCTTACTAAAACTCCAATAATGTAAGCCAAGGTGTAAAAAAATTACCTAAAATATTATTTAAATCGCGTGCGCTGCGAAAACTATTGATGATATAATAAAATAATGTACTACGACTTTGCAGAACACATCATTATTTACAAAAAGTGTCGCGATAGCATATGTCTAACTATTATAGTTATGTCACAATAAGTGTTCTTTTATTTTAAAAATTTAATTGAAATGCCGCCCCTAGAAAAAGCTCTTTATTTGTATCTTAGTATTAATCCTTATCAAAATAAATTACTTCATATTCAAAACTGCTTTAATATCTTTATACAACTTTTTGAATTATTTAATTCGGATATTCCATTCGAAAGATATCACGAGTTTAAAAATGTAAATATTAGAAAAATGTTGCGTGGTAGCCGCTCACCCTGTTCGGCTAGCTAGGCAGCACCTTATGCAATGTAGGCGTGCGTCACTGGGGTTTTTACAAAAATTAGAAAAAAAATACTTATTAAAAAATAACCAAAAATAAATAAAAAATAATAACAAAAAAAATCATTAAAATAAAAGTTCATAGAAATAATAATATTCAAACTTTCTTTATAATTTTATTTTTTTAGTAACCTGAAGCAAATAGAAGGGTTTATGTGTGTGTATATGTTACCGGCAATCTGTATAATTCAGGTATTCTATACAATACCTAGGTAATGTATAGAATACCTAAAACGTTAAGGTAATGTATGAAATATTATGAATATTATTTTCCAGTATATACTTTACCTAGCTAATGTATACAATTCCTGCTGGTCCACGGGCAATGTGGAAAATAACTATATTTGGGCCTGTATTTATCAATGTTATGTAAGTAAGTAAGTAGAAGGGTATAAAATGACAGACAAAAATAACACATTAGATTTGCTTAAAATCAACTTAACAATTAGTAAGTTCTGATTAAAAACAATCTTTATTCAAAGGTAGGTAGGTATTTATAGTAAAATCACAATCAAATAACATTGAACTTAAAATTCTTCTGGGTTAACTAACATAATCTAATTTACTCATAAGTAATCAGTTAAAAAACTTAGGCAACCAAACAATTCTGTAAAAATAGGAAGTAGATCTACTGGCTTCTCAGAATACATTAAGTAAAAAAATATTTATTTATTTTTACATGAAGAACTATTGTAGTGCATATGAATTTTGAAGTGCATAAAATCTTACTTTTAAGACATGAACACTTTTTAGTATTACAGAGTTGTTAACGTGTACATTTGACAAATCACTGACCTGTCCCCGTAGATTGCCGATTTGCAACTGTACGAAGCGTCGTTTCTTCATTAGGGACATCTTCTTTCTTAAGTAATTCTTGATGACAAACTGTAAACTGCTGTCTTGAATACAACGTCTTTATAATACCTTGCTTTGTTCCAATTTTGTAAAGTTTGTGATCCGTTTTTTGTAAGATTACAGGCAATATTTTGCCACGACCTCTGTCGACCTTCGAAACAGGGATTCTAACAGTAGTACCTATTGGCACAGGAGGAAATTTTCTTAAAAATATATGCGGTTCCCTACAGCTAAGGTGTTTTTTACACATAAAGAACAAAAAACTTTAGAACCATAGCCTTCTGCAATATCTTTCTCCGGAGCAGCACAAAAAGCATGGATGGGTTTATTGCATTTTCTATACGAATGAGCACCCGTAGTCTCCTCTGCTATTGTCTTTTACACACATTGCCGACAGCGCATTCGGTATTGTATAGAATGCCTAGGCAAAGTATAAAATGAAAAATATTTCATACATTACCTTAACGTTTTAAGTATTCTATACATTGCCTAGGTATTGTATAGAATACCGTATTATACAGATTGCCGATAACATATATAATTTTTCATTTTGAAATTTTTGTTAAATACCCATGCGAAGCTGGGGCGGGCTGCTAGTTTATTATAAAATCAAAATAAAAGCATTATCTTTATTGTAAAGTCAAAACAAATTTCAGTCTATATACGCTATTAAATTAGAGCTGTTTTCGAGCCATTCTATATGTTAATTTGACCTCCAGACGCGCCGTGGGACTGATTGGAGTCAATCAAACCAGTTTTGTTAGATTGCTGAGGGAATAAGTTATTAAAATTTTTATTTTCCTATTTTCCATATAAAAAGTTTATTCATAGAACAGAAGACTTGGATATTAAACTAGTACAAATAATATTGTAGATAACTATTAAGTCATTTTGTTAGATTTTTAAATTTTTACATACTTGGGTTTTATTTATTTAATACGAAAATATGAAAAGTTTTACTATACAGGTGTTTCATGTCAAAAAGCCGTGAGTGTGAAAGCCGTGAAACTAAGTCAATCGCCATATACTCGTATGTATATAATAACAGCTCATAATAGTCCACGGTTGAGCTTGGGTTTCTCCTTTGAGAGAACCGTCCATAGCGGATTGGTCGGTTACACATACACAGGTGATCTCATTACACAGGTTTCCTATTGGTGTTGAATTTCACCGTCGGTACGTGTCAATTATGTAAAAGTATGCATATGCAGCATGAAAAACTAACTAAGCGATATCCTCTAGTTTGGTTTCGAATGTGAGACCGCTTGGCTACCACGGAGTTCTGTACGTAATCCCCCAAAACGTAAAACTGAATGATCCTTTCTTTACCGCAGGTGAGGTTATAGAAGTAATCAATTGGGCATTACGACCTTTAAGCCTCGAAATAGAGTTCCATATCCCTCTCGTTGAATATACGATCACATAGTTGTTATTAAAGTTTGTGTTATCAGTTTCGATATTTATTTTTATCCGTGCAGGGGCGGAGAAAGAATATTAACCTCTGCGGCCGTGGTCGGCCTGTCGTAAAAGGCGATAAAACAACCCACCCTAGCTACGTAGTACGTA
Source organism: Malacosoma neustria (assembly GCA_963693495.1). Classification (NCBI taxonomy): domain Eukaryota; kingdom Metazoa; phylum Arthropoda; class Insecta; order Lepidoptera; family Lasiocampidae; genus Malacosoma; species Malacosoma neustria. The sequence goes on from OY856383.1 coordinate 16,175,189, forward strand.
CGGGCCTCAAGCCCGTCTGGATAGCGACCACCTTTGGTCTTAAGTATGCCGCCATAATAACCTTGTGTTGTGTTCTGGCATTAGTGACCCTAGTTACTGTACCCTTATGGGGCAGCAGCGTGTTCGCGATGCCACTGGCGTTGCAAACACCCATAGGCTACTGTAACTGCTAAATTCTAAGCGGGCCGTCAGCCTGTCAGCATTAAAAACATTATATTAAACATTTATATAATATTGTAAAAATATTTTATACAAATCTTCCTCCTGCCCTTATCCCATATTACATGGCTAAACCACGCTAGTCTATTAAAATTTGATGAAGGATGAACTTCCTGAATGCACCTGAGCCTTTCAGTATTTCCGGGCCGACAGTACACTCGCACCCTTCTTGTATCAGGCCTAAACGCGAATCGCGACTCATCGGAAAACATAATTTTATCCCATTGTTCCTGGGTCCATGTTCTGCGTTCTCTACACCATTCATTTCGACGAGCGCGATTCCCGTGACGTATTGGTGGGCCCCTAATTGGGCGTCGAGCTCGTAGGTCGTACTTATGCAGTCGATTTCGCACAGTTTGGGGACTTACATCAACACCACTTGAATTTTGTAGCCTCAAACTTATCTCTCGAGCGGTTAACATCGGCTGGCGTCTTGCAGTCAGTTGTATGTACCGGTCTTGCCGAGTGGTTATACTCCTTTTACGGCCTGGATGCTGTTCAGCGGGTTCTCTTGTATTATTGTAACGCTGCCAAAGACGACAAATAACACTTCTATGAATGCTAAAATGCCGAAATAACTTAGAGATTGATTACTTCCCGCTTGCAACATCCTTACAGCTCTTTGCATTTCATTTGCCGTCAAATGACGTCGCTCCATGACGTAAAGAATATCTAACAATTCAATTTTGTCGCTAACTTTATTCAAATGGTTGGTAAAATTATAAAATCAAGACTAAACGTAGCAATAAAAACGCACTTAAATTCAAACAAATTACCTTTCATTTAATTTTATGAAAAAAACAAAACATAATCGAATTTTTTTTTACAACCAGCCAGTATGTCATCAATAACAAAAAAGTTTACATACCTACGCACTTTGAGTGAGTAAAGACTTAGAAATTAATTAGTATAAATGGTAAATTTGTAATATCATGCATGTTGCTTAAACTTTTTTGATGTGTATACTTTTAAGTTTTTCAATAACTGGCGCCGCTACTTTCAAACTTCCTCTAATACACTCATTTCTAATTTTATCCATTTTCGTAACTCCACACATCCATCTCAGCATTCTCGTCTCCGCAGCATGTAATCCCTTTCATCCCTCGCCTTGTTGTCCCAGCATGCCGATCCATATAATACGACAGGCCTTATTACGAATTTATAAATTTTACCTTTGAGTTTGAGTGGTACTCTTAGGTCACAAATTGTTCCGGAGACCTGTCGCCTTTTTGTCGTAAAGTATTCTTACGTTGGAATATTTAAATTTAGAATCATCAACATTACTAACTTAGCAATATTCACGTATCTCCCTCACGCCCGTGCATTTGTATGTTGCCCACACTCGCCGTGGCTCTTGTGCCTTGACCGTGACAGTGCCATCGTTACAAATATACATGGACATTTAAGAAAGCGTAGATATTCTATAAATACATACCATAGAATAAATCGCATTCACTATAGTCATCTTTATCATTATGTTAATTTTACAAACAGTTTTAATAAATATTTACTGACAAAAACACAATACATCATATTGTGTACCGACTAAAGTGACAGACAAAATCAATTAATAATGATACACAAAAGTTTTATTACTATTCAGCTCTTTTGAACCCAAATTTTCCTTCAAAAGCCTTTGAATAAGACCATAGCTTGTTTGTGAGTCCGGACAAAGCCAATCTCTCACATTTCTATGCAAAATACTCAACCCTGAACAAAAATATTATGTTGTGTATTGTTGCTTATGGAAATTTTATGTCACCCTCGACTGAATAAAGAATGCTAAACAGCCAATTTAAAAATTCTCCTTGCCCTTTTAAAATGTTCTATTTTGAAGTACCCTCGCTCGAGATGGTCTTTCAATACTTTCTTATTTTTTGACAGGGAAATAATTGTTTCATTAGCGTCACTCTGCGCTCAATATTCAAATTTACTTTACTGACTTTATGTACACTTTTTACGTATTTATATGAACAAACTAAGAAGAAAGTCACCTTATTACTTACCCAAAGAGTAGAACGACTACTTTGCTATTTTAAGGCAGTAAAGGAAATATACCTTCTTTTTTCTTCCTTTAAAATATCAAATTACACATGTATTTTATATATTTTGTGTGGTACTTTGCGCAGATGTTAACCTCTTAGATTGTAACTAAGATAGAATGTATATATATATATATATAATATTATTTATTTGTTTCAGTCTGGATGGTCCGAATAAATCAAACAAATTTGTTTCTGTAAAAATAACAGAAACAAATTTGTTTGATTTATTCGGACCATCCAGACTGAAACAAATAAATAATATTATAAAACGACAATTAAAGTTGATTACTCGTCTCTCATAACTCTTGCTTTTCTATCTATTAATTAAATTATTTAAATCAAATCTGTAACGTAATAACGTAAATATTGTTTACTTTTTTGTAGGCAAATGTCATGTGTCACACTTCTATGACACATGACATTAAGCGCGTTAAATCAAAAGGGATTATGTCCTGGTTACACAACCTAACCATAATACAATAACATTAAAGAGATGATATTCTCTTTACATCTCCCCTCCACGATATGAAAATTGCATAATTTTTCAATCAGCTTCAACTTCAAACATTGGAATTAGTTTTGTCACGTGGAATAGACTCGTGTCTTGATTTCTTTTTCCAGTTTTTATTTTATAAATTGAGTTTGAAATTTTTTCTTCTATTATATATGGGCCGATTCTTAGTTCTTCTAGCTTTTTCCTATTGAGTTTGTTTCCATTCTCTATGAATACCGTATCTCCTTCGTTGAATTCATGGTGTCTTCTGTTTCTATTAAATAAACTTTCGTTATACTTATGTGATCTCTGTGTTCTTTCTAATGCTAATTTCTTATCTCTTATCCAGTCTTCTCCGTTTTTCTTTCTTTTTAACTCTTCTGGTATGTTACTGGTGTCTGTGCCATATAATAGATACTCTGGTGTAAATCCCGTTATTGTATGTTCTAGTATATTATACTTATTCACACATTCTCTCGCTATCGATGTCCATGCTCTATTCTTTTTCTCTTCGTTTATTTTACATCTTATTTTATTTACTAATGTCTGATTCAGTCTTTCATTCAGACCATTAGAAAATGGTGCATTTATTGCAGTAAAAATTAATTGCACTCCTTTATTTTTTAAATAATCTTTAAATTCTTTCGAATTTATTCCAGGATATTGGTCCGTTAAGATTGTTCCGATGTTTTCTATGTCTAACACAGTTTGAATTAGTTTTATAAAATCAGCGGCGTTTTGAGTTCTTGATGTTGAAATGAACGCATATCTCGTGAAATGATCAACAAGTAAATGAATATATTTTTTTGTTGATCTAGTGCTTCCAAATCCTCCAATTGTATCTATGGACATAATTTCGAAAGCTTTGGTCGCTGGTCCTAATTGTGACATTGAGCCGAATTTATGTTGCCCTCTTGACTTATTCTTAATACATATATAACATTCTTTACAAATTTTTTTTATATTCTTCACTAAATTTTTAGCAGTATAATATGGACATATTTTCATTTGTGTTTGTGTTATTCCTGTGTGACACCATTCCTTGTGTATTTTATTAATTAAATCAATACTGAATTTTTCTGATAATATGATTTTCTCTCTTTTCTTCACTTTTTTATAATATATTCCGTTTTTCTCTATTAATTTTTCTTTTTTATTCTGTAATAGTATATTATTCATCTGATCTAATTTTATTTCATCTATTTCAATAAAATTTACCGTTTTTAATAAATCCTCTTCTTCTGTATTTGATTCTAGAACAGGGTTTCTACTCAAGCAGTCCGCTTCTTTATTATCTTTACCTGGGACGTATATAATTTTAAAATCGTATTGAGATAGATAGTGACTTAGATCGCCCAATTCTTCGTCTGTTCGTGCTTTTATATTCATATTTTCCAGTGGTTTGTGGTCAGAGTATATTTCGAAGTATCTCCCTATCAGCCAGTGTTGCCAGTACTTTATTGCCTCTTTTATAGCTAAGCATTCAAGATAAATAGCTTTTTTTCTTTTTTGCGTTTCATTAAGTTTCTTTGAGAAGTAGGCCACAGGTTTTTCTTTTCCATCCTCTTGTGTTTGTTTTAGTATTGCGCCTATACCTTCAAGTGATGCATCTGTATATATCTTGATTGGAAGGTCTTTGTCGAATATCTCCAACACTGGTTGGGAACATAGCATTTCTTTTATCTTTCTGAAAGATTTTTCACAATCCTCTGTCCATATAAATTTTACATTTTTTTTTAATAGTTGATGTAATGGATCTAGTAATATTGAGCTCTTTTCTATATATTCATGGTAAAAATTTATTTTCCCCAGAAATTGTCTAATTTGCTTTTGTGTAGTAGGAATTGGGAAATTTTTTATTGACGTTATGTTGTCTTTCAACGGTTTAACCGTATTTTCTCCTATTACATGTCCTAAATATCTAACCGAACTAGCAGCGAATGTACACTTTTTAAATTTTAACCTGAGTCCTTCTTTTTTTATTGCATTTAATAATTTTTCAATATGATTTAGATGTTCTTCAAACGTCGGTGAGTGTATTAAGATATCGTCTATATAGTTCACTGAAAATTCAGTTAGTCCATATTTTCTTAATATGCTACTCAGAATTCGTTGAAATATAGCTGGAGACGTTTTTAAGCCAAACGGTAGACATGTCCATTGATAGTGACCATCTTGTGTTACAAATCCCGTCTTCCTCCTATCCTCAATTCTTAGTGGTATTGACCAAAAAGCTGAGTTAATGTCCAGTGTCGTAAAGTATTTACAATTTCTGGCTCTTATTATTATATCATCTATTAAAGGGAATGGTTGTGCCTGAGGGACAATGTTTTTATTTAAATCTCTAAAGTCTATGCACAGACGTGTCTTTCCTTCATTTTTCTTATATGCTAGTGTGACGGGTGCAGCAAAAGGACTATAAGATTCTTCGATTAAATTCTTCTCTAGTAAGTTGGCTATTTGTTTCTCTATTTCTTTTTTGTCTTTTATATTACATCTATAGGGTCTTTTACTGCAGTATTTCTCCACTATTAAGTCAATTCTAGCTTCATATTCGTTAACAGTCCCAATATCATACTTGTCTTTCGCAAACACTGATTTGTTTTTATCTATCAATTTTTCTATCTTCATTTTTTTATCTTTATCTAAATGTTCTATATTTGTTTGAAATTCTTCTGTTTCCACGTGTTCATTAAAATTAATTGAACAATTTGTAACTTCACTTAATGTTATCTCTGGTTTTTCTAACTTTTTCTCTATTTTCTGTGAGATTTCTAAATTTTCATTCAACCTCAACTTAAACATAGGAATTAAGTCTAATCCTATTATAAAATCTTCAAAATCCTCTCTTTCAACTACATATATATCTACTATTTTTTCTATATCAAATATTTTTATTCTTATTCTTACCAATCCATTTGTCTGATTCACACCATTGACAGACCTCAAGAATATCTTGTTTAAATCTTCTCTATTCTCTTTTATTTTTATCCATTTCGAGTTTATCAAGGATACTTGAGAACCTGGATCATATGTTCCCATTATCTCTATCTGATTCTCAACTAGTAGCTTAAGTCTGATCAATGGTGTGACTATTAGTTTTTTTTCTCTGTATTTAAATTTACTTCTATTACTGAATTGCTTCCTATAGCTTTAGGTTTCTCTTTTTTCTCTAGTTTAAACCAGCATTTTTCTTCTGGATGATATCTTATACCTTTACCCATGTTTTCACATGTCATACATGGTTTCTTTTCTTCATTTCTGAATTTATGTTCTGGTTTACCTTCTTTTTTAAATGTTTTCTTTTTATTTATTATCCCTTCAAGCTTCTGTAATTCATTTATTAAATCTTTTGTATTTTCTATTTCATCTCTGGCGATCTTCTCTCTAATAAATTCTGGCAACCCAAATGCAATTCTATCTATCATTGTATCAGCGTCCATGTCCTTATTTATTTCTAATAATAATCGTTCTTTCTTTATTGCATATTGTACTATTGAACCTTCTTTGTATTTAAAATAATGAGCATATGTCCTGCTACTCCATCCCTTACCTGAAAAGGTTTCTATTAATATCTGTTTCCACGTATTCCAATTGTTTTCATGTTCTCCTTTTATTACAGTAGAAGTATACCAATCTTGGCAAGTTGCATCTAAAAATATTCTTAATAATTCTATTTTAGTTTTATCTTTTTCTATTTTAAATCTTCCACACTCTTTTTCGAATATATGTAACCATTGTCTAACATTAGATGTTTTATAATTAAATTTTTCTAATACAAATTTATCTACAATATGTTTTAAGTTTTTTTCTTCTTCGTGTTTTTCTGATTTTTCAATTAATTTTTCTAATATTTTTTCCAAGCTCGAGTTTTCTTTAATATTCTCTTGAAGTGTTTGTTTTAAATATTTCCCTCCAAACTGGATATTTCCTTCATCATCTAAATATATCTTTTCTAATTCTTTTGAAATTTTTATCCATATTTTTAACTCATCATGCCTTTTTCCTAATGAATTTTTTACCTTTTTGAAAGTCTCCGTCTTTGTCAACTCTTCATGATAATCTGCATACATGAGGTCATCTGGTATAACATATTTTTCCCCTTGTTCTGTGACAATTGAGGTTACAGCTACTACTGTAGTTTTACAGTCCTTTGGAGAAGCCACAGCTCTGAACTCGAATTGCAATTTCATTTTGTGACGAAAATTGTCGTTTTATAATATTATTTATTTGTTTCAGTCTGGATGGTCCGAATAAATCAAACAAATTTGTTTCTGTAAAAATAACAGAAACGACAATTAAAGTTGATTACTCGTCTCTCATAACTCTTGCTTTTCTATCTATTAATTAAATTATTTAAATCAAATCTGTAACGTAATAACGTAAATATTGTTTACTTTTTTGTAGGCAAATGTCATGTGTCACACTTCTATGACACATGACATTAAGCGCGTTAAATCAAAAGGGATTATGTCCTGGTTACACAACCTAACCATAATACAATAACATTAAAGAGATGATATTCTCTTTACATATATATATATATATATATATATATATATATATATATATATATATATATATATATATATATATATATATATATATATATATATATATATATGTGTGTGTGTGTGTGTATAAGAAGGATCAGTATTAAATCCAAGTCTCCGCCAGCCTTTTGTTCAAATTTAATGTCATATATTTAAAAAAATGTGCCTACATCCAAAGTCAAACTAAGGATTTCAAGTTCAAAATGTCATTGTTCTAGAATATTCCCCTTGTACAATCCATAAAATATGCGTGAAAGGCTTATTATGGGAATATGTAAATTTATTATGATGTGATATGGCGATCCGCCTCTCAAACAGAAAGCCCAGTGCCACAGAATCTTTCCTGCATATGATACTTCGTTTATTTTAATTTTCATTATCTAAGTTAAGTAAGTTGTTAAGCCCCCGTTGCCTAAAATTTCGCTTCAGTGCCCGAGCTCCCCTATCCAACTTTGTCTTCTCTACCTCGAACTGTTTTCAGCATCCCTGATTGTCAATCCATTAGCACGTATATCATTATAATATATTATTATTATAAATATTGACGTCGCATTGGAGACGCGTAAAATACAGATATTTTGCCTGATCTGTGCGTTCAACCGTGTCATCGCATATGGGCACGAGTGTGGAATCTGTAGACTTACACGCCAAATATTCGGCCTTCAAAACATTCGTGTACAACTCGGTAATTAATAAAATTGTATACTATATTTTTAATTAAAATCGGGTAATGCGGACAACCAACTTTAGAATCCTGACATTACTTTATGTCTCCTTTTAAATTTTAAATTTTGTATAGTATTCAGCCAGCTATCGACTTGTAAGTAAATAAAATTTGTTGCAAAAGTTCCAATTTACGGGACAAACGGATTTGCGTTCCACACTCGAAGCGAAACTTGGCAACAGTCGCAACACCGCCTGCCGAAGGATATTTTTCATCCTGACATTGCTGCAGTGAAGTTGATTTATAATAGGTATATTTTCGTGCATTGAATTTAAGATATTTTTGAAAATTCTAGAAGATTAATCTGCATTTGAATTTGTAACAAATATGGGAGTAGGGTGAACTTTATAGAACCAGACGCACAAATATATAATTTGGAACTACCATATACTGAGTTTAGAAATAGTCTAAAGGTGTAATTTTTTTTATTGTTGAGAAACAGCAGACCAGCTAACGGCTCACTTAATAGTAAGCAGGATGTTTGCGACGCCAGAGGCATCGCGAACATACTGCTGTCCCATAGGTCTAAAGGAACCTGGGTCACTAATGCTGGAACACAACACAAGGTTATTATTACTGACCAAGGGTGTTTGCCATCCAGACGGGCTTGGGCCCTACCACGTAGCTAGGGTTGTTTTGTCATCTTTTGCGAAAGGCTGACGTCACCCACAGGGATTAGTAATCTTACTTCGCCCCTGCACGAAGAAAAAAATTGTATTGATAAGCATGTTGATTTGATTGTCGAATTGAATGCTTCAAAGATAATTATTAAATCCACTATTTCCAGCAAAAACACTATCTTGTGTCCTCTCCGGGTGATCTTACACATAGCTTTTTCTAGGAAAGATTTAGGGATGATACCCTTTACTGAGACAAAAGTTAGACAAATTGAAGGCAAACAATTCCCCAGCATAGTTTGAGCCACAAGTCCATACCCATATGTTCGGCTTGGTTTCGCCGAAGTTTTACATTAGTCCATCTTGGTGGATCATTCATAACTGACGGGCATGACTTTGGTATGTAACCTTGGCAACTATTTATTATTGTCTTTATAATGATTATTTGCCTATAATAAGAACGTGGTAAATATTAATATCTAAACGAATGATAAAAATGATCTAGAAAAATACAAATAATATTGCCAAAAGTGACAAAAGAATTTTCATTCGAATTCACTGAAAACATATCAGTGAAATATTTCTATTGAGGGATTTTGGAATAAAAAAAAACAAATATTGAAAATAAACTATTTTTATTTGCACAAGCTTGTCTGGGAGTATTTTTTACTGGAACTCGGTACAGTGAGTGCACTCGTTAGCGTTCAGTGTTGCCTCTTTAAAAAAAATAGAATGCGAATTGCGAGCCCTCTTCGTTTAGTCTGCTGTCTTTTTTATTCCACTGAAAAACCAGGCCTTAAAATATAATTTGCATTTATCTTTAGACAAGTCCTTCTTATAAAATAATGAAATTATTTTATGTGATATTTACTATTCTACCATAGGTTTATAATATATAAAATAAAATGCATTCGATTCTTAATTGATTTCAGTAATATTCTTTTAGACTATAAGTAAGGTTAGACTTACATACTTTTAGGATATTATATTAAAGCTAGTGGTCGTTGTTAACAACCCAGCAAAGTGGAAAGAAAACTAAAATGAACTTTATCGATTGGGTTTTTTGTAGAACAAATTTATATATTTTTTTATTGCGGTAGGATAGCAGACAAGCTGACGGCCAGCTTAGAATTTAGCAGTTATCGTCGCCTATAGGTGAATGCAACAACAGTGACGTCGCGAACATGCTGATGTCCCATGAGAGTACAAAAGCTTGGGTCACTAATACCGGAACACAACACAAAGTTATTATGACGGCATACTTAAGACCAAAAGTGGTCGCCATCCAGACTGGCTTGCGGCCCTACCACGTAGCTAGTAGGGTGGGTTGTTTTGTCGCCTTTTACGACAATCCGACCCCGACCGCAGAGGACAGTATTCTTTCTCCGCCCCTGCACGGATAAAAAATATACGATAATCTAAAAATAATAATTAAAACTTTCAATTGCTATGCCTTCTTTGTCATTCTGTCTTACAACGAACACCAGCTGGGTGATCATCTACATTATCCCGAGCTTATTCAATCTTCTTTTCAACGGTTCTATAGAACTTAAGTAGTAATTGTTAGTATTCAATCTGATTTGATATAATTTTTTTTTTTCAAAAAATAGCTGCGTTTAGATTTTTATTTCAAGAAATGGAAATGTATGAAACTAGATTCAATAACTCAATGCTGGCAAATATAATGCATAATCCTAAGTTTCAGTAAATTGCATTCATTAATATCTTGAACCTGCTTGAAGGAGTTTAGAGCCATTTGCAGATTATCCTGTTATCGGTGCGATTCAGTCGTGCGAATGAGCCACTATCTTAATTTTGTATGCAAATTAGTTTGCACGTAGAGACACGGAGGTTATTAGAATTGGAATTGCTAGATTCAATGGAATGCTTCTTTATAGTTTGTTTCTGTGCTAAAACGAAGGCATCAATGACTTCCAGCTTATGATTGATTACATTCGACTTTATAAGATGCAATGCTATAAATAATGGTCTCTCTCTCATCTAGCCGTATTTTGTATGATATTCATTTTAGAATTCTTATTTTAAGTATTTTTTCTTATAACTAAGATCGTCAGACAGGCAAACAAACGACCTGGTAGTAATTGGTCACTGTCAACTATAAACATTTGCAACACTGGAGGCATTGCCTTACTGTCAGTCTTAAAGAGGAACCTGTTTTAGTGCCGGAACACAACACACGATCATTATGGCGGCTTGTTTTAAAAACCAGCGGTGCTTGCTGTGCAGTCGAGTTTGGAACCCTAACACTTAGCTGGGGTTGCTTAGTCGTCTTTTACGGAATGAGGCTGTAGGGGTCTATATTCTTGATCCACCCCTGCAAAGATAAAATTAAAATATTATTTAATCAATAAGAACATACAATTGGAATAAATACGTTTCGATCCGCAATCACTGCAATAAAGTCTGTAGGGACGCTCAAAGATGCCATATTTATGAATTAGTTAAGAAAAGAGATCCAGCTAAAGTCTGGAAGTTTCTCAGAACATTAGGAATTGGATATAAGAAAAACCCTTCTACTTCATCCAGTTTGGACATCAACTCTTTGAATAAATATTTTTCCACTACTCCACCAATCGATAGTAATTATAAAGCAGAAACATTACACCATCTTTCATATATTCCAACACCCAACTATGCACCTTTTGTTTTCACTGACTTATCTAATTGTGATGTTGAAAAGAGCATACTATCTATTACGTCAAAAGCTGTCGACAGGAACAGTATCAGCCAAAACATGATGCTCGCTATCATTGATATTATCCTTCCAATTATGACGCACATATTTAAATACTTTTTATCCGTGCAGGGGCGGAGAAAAAATACTAACCTGAGGCCGGGGCTGACCTGTCGAAAAGGCGACAAAACAACACACCCTCGCTACGTGGTAGGACCTCAAAACCCGCCTGGATGGCGACCACCTTTGGTCTGAAGTTTGCCGCAATAATAACCTTGTGCTGTGTTCCGACATTAGTGACTCGAGTTCCTGTACCCTTATGAAACAGCAGTGTGTTCATGATGCAACTGGCGTTGCAAACACCCATAGGCGACGGTAACAATGGGCTCACTACCATGGATGCTGAAGACCGTGCGAAGTGGAGTAGAAAAAGTCGGAAAGCGGACCCCGGGCACCGAAACGGCAGTTTGGGTTACAACCGGGATGAATGCTGAGATGATGATGATAGGCGACAGTAACTGGTAAATTCTAAGCGGGCCGTCAACCTGTCTGCTGTCTTACAGCAATTTAAAAAATACACTCCCTTAAACTTGAATCTTTTCCAAGTTGCTAGAAAGAAGCTCACATTGCTCGTATTCCAAAAAACCCAAATCCTAAATCTTTGTCCGAATATCGATCCATAGCCATTCTTACTTTTCTATCCAAAGTTCTAGAGCGAAGGACTTCTTTGAACACAACCCAATTCTTCGCAAAATCATTTTCTGTACAATCTGTCGCTCTTTGAAATGCACTCTCTTTAAAAATCAGATCTGCTAAGTTCAATACACAGCTTCAACAACCCTTTAAAAGAGTACTATTTATCATTATAAACTAATCGTTATCTAATAAGAGACTAATCTAATAGATTTATATACTTTATATTTATATATATCGTATATATCTTATATATGTATTATGTGTCTTTTATGTATATATAATAGTTATAGATAATTTTTTGGTTGCTTATTTCTTATTTTTATTAAATTATTATGTGCACTTTACACTACACGCCTTATCGTACATAAAATCTTGTCCATCCAAAAGTTCCGTGGAAGAGATTGCTTTTAGCAATAAGGCCGCCCATTGTACCTTAACACTGTTTTAAATTGATTCCGTTATATTATACTAGCTTCCTATATAGTTTTATATACATATTTTTTAAGAAACTAAAGTATAGCTTGGCGATGTTTTCTTGTTATTAAAATTATTTGGCTCCACAATATACCCATTGATGAAAAATTCCAAGAAAAGAACTAATGCTAAAGTTTATTATTTAATTGTAACTCGTCGTAATATAAAGACGTTACACATATCGTACTGCAAAATTTTTAAACATCCTCTCAAATTGCGTAGTTCCAAATAGTTTCCTGAGTCATCAATCTTCGTCATTTTGTGGATAAAAAGACGCTTAAGGCGAAATTATTTCACCTGATGGAATTTTATCGACTCCTTTGATTCCAGTATCGAGTATCTTGATCCATTTCCGCTTGATTACGGTAGGATCCTAATCTATTCAGATCTGAGATGGGGATTGGAAAAAAAGGTTAGAGCTCGCCAAGCGTGGTTGGGAGTGCCTACTTCAACAAATGAGGTTTCCGGACTGCGTTGGCACGTTGATGGAGCGATATTAAACTTTAAAGAAGTAATAACTGCAGGAACTTTTTGTAAATTTTATATAAATGTGCATGAAATATAAAAACATGTCAACGATCGACGACCTTCGTAGTAACTTTGTAGGTTTTCGCACGTCGAAAAGTCTACAAAGGTCATGGATTCGTTTTCCGTTCAGTCTGGATTTTTATATATGTATTTTTTTTACAAAAGAAAAATGCATCAGGGGTCTAGAAATACACAACAGTAGGATAACACAGGCCCTCCGTTATTTTGGGAGTAGATGGCGTTGTGTGTTTCACAGTATATATTAATCATTTTTGCAAAATAAAATATCAGCGATGTTCGGTTAATACCGCTTGAAATCGAACTTAATCTATTAAATATTAAAAAAGTAAAAGACAACAAATAGATTTCGCCTTCTACTAACTCCCAGATGGTAAATTAAGGGAACAATTTCGGAGCGAATTTTCATTAGTTATTTCAGAGTAAGTGGTCAACCGTTCACTAATATATTATAAAAACTAAACTTGATTATGTATTTTAAATATATGAATGAATATAAAATACTTCACGTCTCATATCTACTGTTAGTGCTGCAGATTGTATTAGTAAGTAAATATAAACATTAACTGTGACATTATAAATAATGAATAAACCACATAATAGATTAGGAATGTGTAGAGTAACTGTATTAACTAAAAACTCTTCACTTCATAGAGAAAATTTTACTGAAATCTTTAGACTGAATTTAAGTCGAGATAGTTATAAAAGAAATCTTTGAAAAGGAAACGTTAATGAACAACTTCACCTCGGTCAATTTAGCTACAGCAAGAGCTTTCGATACCGACAATAGAAGTATTTGGAGTGCCTCCAAATGGGAAAGATGTAGAAATTTCTCAGAGCGTTCGCCAAGCAAGCACTTAAATGAACCAGACACTATTAAGGGGCTCGTACACCGCACAGTTTGATTTTTTATTATCTTCATTTCTGTATAAATCATTTTTGATATGAATTGTAACAACATATTCTGTAAAATTAATATTAGTTGATATATTTCGTTTGAGTTTATGAGAATCATTCTAAACATTCGTGCACCTGCGGAGGTCACGATTCCACTTAACGAGTCTAGGTGTATTTGTATAATATGTATTTTCATAAAAATACCTATATAAGTAGTATATCAGTTGTATAGTATCTATATTCTGCTGTTTACTTTGGAACTAGATGGCGCTGTGTGAACTGTCAGTACCTTTTCTATTAACTATATTTCTACAGTAGTTATCAAAAGTCTGCAAGGTGATCAGACTTCAAGCTCATCATCTGGATGTCAACCAATACTATTTTCTAAATATGCCACCATAATAACCTTATGTTGTTTCACGGAATTAGTGGCCCATGTTCCAGTATCCCTATGAGGATAGCAGCATGCGCCCTCAGCAGGCATTCATGGGCAACGGTCACTACTTATTTTTAAGTGAGCCGTTAGTTTGACTGCTGTTCCTTAATAAAAATAATGTGAAAAGGTCACAGAGGGTGACCTCTGATCAAATAAAATTTATATCAATATTGAAACAAAATGGTAATATCTTCAAAGCTCAGACACTCTTAACTTGAAAAAGCAAAACCAAATTAATTAGAATATAACGAAATCACTTTTTATCTTTATAATACCTTGATTACAGGTATTTGGATACGTTTATTATTAAAGATTAAAATTAAGCAAATTATGTTTACTAAAAGAAAAGTGGGTAGACGAGATTATTAAATATAATAATTCTGATATTATTCTACAAGGTGAAATGAAATTAGTTATGAGAATCATTGACGCAAAGGCCCAGAAATTCTGGGTTCCGAAAATAAAACTTTTCGACGAATAAAGTTACGGTTTGATAGATAAAAACATATCTCAAGTTCATATAACAATAGTAACTTGGCTCGATATGTGCGCGGTGGGCCGGAACCGGAACATTCGGCGGGAGCGCCTCGTAGCACATACGGGTCGTAGCGTAGCCCGTAGCACGTGACGTAGCAAAACGGAATATCTTTGCGCTATTGTGTCAGAATATTTTTATGGAATTTTATTACGGATAATAAAATTTCTTCTTTTCTCATTTCTTTTACTGAGGAAAGAAAGTGTCACGAAAGGTTATATTTTATTTACAACTGCGCGAGAAGTAGATTGGTCTTGTGGAAATACTCGCAGCATAAATATGACTTGAAATTGCAAAGCTACGAATACAATTAAAATAGATTGGTTTTTTAATACATTAAGTAATTGCTGGAAACCTGAATCACATAAGTGACCGTAATTCCAGAACAGATTATATTTAGAGACCAGGGTATTTGCCACCCAGATGAGCTTGGAGCCTTACTACTTAGGGTTGTGTCACCCTTTACGTTATGGTGGGCAGTAAACCTGTTGCTTTTAGGTTACTACTCTATTTTTAATGTAAATAATACATATAAATACCCTTCAGACAATACTTTAGAAATACATAATGTCTATTTACGCAATTCAAAAGCTTATTTACGTGAAAATGATACCGGAACTCATTATTATGTTTTCAAAACAAGTCTTTCGTTGTATAGAGTAGCTTTTATGAGTTTTAACGAGACTGCTTCTCATGGTTTGTTTTACTTAGTTGAAGCGAGCCTTTTACTTTGTTTGCGAGCTAAAGTTGCTTGCGATTGTTGAATTTATGTTTCTTTTTATGTTATACTAGCATCCCGTTGTAACGTTCACCCCCTACGTCACTTAATATATATATATAAAATAATCCGAATATGTACCGATGTACATATATTTACGAGGAGATTCGATTAGTACCGACGAATCGAACTAATAATTTTAGTTAAGAATTACGTATTTAATAGTTTCAATAGAAGTGTGATAAAATGAGCAGTCACAGATATAAAATCCTGTTTGATGAGAAAATTACACATTTGTGTATAAAATAGAAATAATAAATTAATTAATTTCTATCACTCACCGAACACGACGGTTTCTGGTGATGCTCTGGCCGGAGATCGCCTTTACGGCTAGGACACCTACGTTGTGTTTTCCCAAAGTAGTAAACCTAGATTCTTTTATTAACCGGTGATTTGAGATATCGGAAGCTGTATATGTTGGAATACATCTTGTACTTATTTCTATGGGGCTTAACGGAAAATGGAATAATAATAAACATACTTATAATATTCATACAGGTCGACAAATATTAAAGAAAATATAAGGTGAGTAAAATGTAATTATTGTGAAGTGTTATGTAACGAGTATAGTGTGAGTAAGTTATTAGTCAGTTACTTATAATAAACCTTAGCCTAAAGTAATTCTAGTAGCTTTATTACTATAAATAGTGCTAACCTAACCACGACCGCGAATCGGGAATATTTCATTGTAAAACCGAAGCTCTACAACAAAATATGTTGCCCGGTGAAGTCACCCACCACCTCAAAGCCCCGCGAAAACACGACACTAACCTTCTACATTTAGTGTCCCACAATACAACTTCTCAGTATAATTTCTTGGGGAAAAGAGGAATAAGTGAATTATATAATGTGGCGCGAGAAATTGCCGAAGCTGTGAGCAGCGCTTATACGTTGGAGATTGAAGACCACATTTACCATGGGCGATACGCCTATGCCTATCGAATGGCGAGCAAAAGGACCTGGCCAACTCATTAAAGTATAGCAAGGAAAAGCATCTTGCATCATGTCGAAGAGAAGACACAGGTCGGCTCAAGCACTTACATCGAGTCAGCACATTGATGGCATTGTGGATAGTATAGTATGTTCGGCCTTATAGGCCACGTACTCACACCTCTCACAGATCTAGCAATCCCTTTTATCGATGTAATAATTCTAGCTATAGGTATGTAGTTATATAACAGGCAGAACCGCCTTATCCATAATAATGATGATCGTCAATGCAATATCGCTATGAGAATTAAGAGTTGAGTGATAAATTTAATTCCTCTATTCTCACTTTATAAACTTATACCAGAAGAATAATTGTGCAACCCAAGTGGCAACAGCAGCCGGCAAATCAAAGCTACTTTCTTCTATTACTTCACTAGGGTAAAACGTGCACTAACTTCAGTACAGTTTTACGGAGATAGGAGAGGAATAGGATTATAGGATTGACACTTAAAATAGCGAGTAAATGCTGCATTAGTTAAATGAGTTGAAGAATATCACGCACGAAGCGATTCTATATTATTATGCATGCTTATCGGTATAAAATTTGTACCCATTTGTGCACTCGTATTAGAATATAGCCAAGTATGCAGACCACAGACATTGAGATTGCTGAACCATAACCGCACTCGTCCGTTCATCGTCAGCATAGTAATACTCTAACGCTAAGACGAAGAGTGGGGAGTCAACGTTTGGTTTGGAACGTCTCAGTCTCGTAGTCTACACCTCCTGGTTACATTCCAGACAAGCATAACGCACTGTTAAGTGATAGACGAGATATACCAGTCGGTCCTCAACGTGGTACCATTCGGTCTTCAACTTGAAAGCCAACTACTCCTTAATTAGTTCTGGTTCAACCACAAGTGTTCAAGAAACCTTACAAGTTTCTAAATTCCATAAAATAACATCATCACAATTTTAGCGTTAAATCCCGGTTGCAACCCAAACTCTCGTTCCGGAGTTCAGGGTCCACTTCGCGCGATCCCCAACATCCCTGACGGCAAGTCCATAGGCAAGCATATCACCCTTTACGACTACTAAGATCAGCCTTTGATGCCCAGGGTCCACTTTCCAACCTTTCTTTTCCCCTTCGCATGATCCTTGACATCCCTGACGGCAAGTCCATAGGCTCGTAGTGCCCTTTACGACTACTAAGGTCAGCATTTACTCGATGTCTAAGCCTGGGTTCTTATGTATCAATATAATGAAGCCTTCTCCCCTTCGCAACCCCGCGACATCCCTGACGGCAAGTCCATAGGCACGTAGAGCCCTTTACGACTACTAAAGTCAGCATTTACTCAATGTCTAAGCCTGGGTTCTTATGTATAAATATAACGAAGCCAATCAGGTAGCGCATACCCCATGCAAATATAATTAGGTCAGTTGATTTTCCTTATGTTCTAAATTAATATCTTAACCTAATTTAGTGTCGAAACTGATATATATTCTGTGTGTGATATGTGATTGTGTGATGTGTAATGATTTATAATTATACTGAATATAATATAATATATATTATATAGTACATAAAAATAGTTAAACGGGATATATTATATGCGACTTACACTTGTATAATGTTGAAATTTCATTATATGTAACTATAAGAATTTGATAAATTGTTAAACCTATACGACTTACTTGGCAGTCCAAAAGCTCCGTTTTGGACTGAGCCTCATTCACTGACTCTAAGCTAAACCCTATTACGGAATTACACAAAATAATTGAAACATCTAGACTTACTCGCGTAATGGCTAACCTAAGACAACACTGACTCGACTGGGCCCTAGTTCGAGAAAATAACAAACAAAGGGCTAGGCACACCCGTGAATTATTATTAAATTAAACCGCGGAATAAGAAACAACACTGACTCTATTAATTCCCTATGTCGAATTTCCACGTTATTTTAAAATATCGCGGATCGCGGGATAGAAAATAGACTAAGCAATCCACATCATGAAAGATCAGAACTGGCCACATTCAGATCCAACACAATGCAAACCACCACAATCAATTCTCTATATAGAAACAAATATCGCGCGACGCGAAGCCAGGAGTTTGTCCCCGGCTGTTATTACTCTTTTCGAAACGCGATTTCTCTGATCCGCTCTTCCCGGCGTCCCGACTCAGAGTCCCCTATGAATTCTCATCTCATTCCTTATATTCCTCGCCAAATACAATCCCTTAACTATATTTCAAATTTCGTCACCTCTCCATAGAAAAAATTACGCGCCACAGTAAAATTCTTTTACAGTGTATAAACATGATTATTTGATTGAGGAAAACTATATAGATAATGACTACATTATCCAACGTCAAAAGTTGTTAACCACACATTTACATCTAATACGACTTAGACCTCAACCAAGCTTTAGATTTGCAGAATCGTTGTCCCATCCTTTGCACAAAGTTACTATACTGCCTATTCACCTTCCCGATACTACGCTATGTCTTACATCAACAAGCACCCATTCATTTAAGCACGAGAGCTGTTGACAGATTAAAATTGTAGAATATGTGAGTAAACAGAGAAGACATTCTTAAAGATTTCTGCCTAATTACAATTTTGTCCAATAACATCAAGTTTTCCTTAATTTTATAGTATCGCTTAAGAATAAAATAGTTGTATTAACTTGGTACCGTCACAATCGCCCCTATAATTATGATGTAGTTCACCGAAATCATAATTATACAATTCACGGTACCAAAGTTCCCTTCTGTTTTGTTTCAAATCACCTCTATGTCTATCTGACGAGTTAGCAGAATTAATTTATAGAAAGCGAAAAATAATCATCGAACGCTTTAACCGAATTTAAGGTTAACGCCATTCATATTGAATTTACTAATCAACCCAATATTGCACCCTACTTACTTGACTTGCGACCCTCTTATCAATATGATATTAAATCTTCTTCAAACATCTCACCCGTCACACATTGTGTTATTCGCCACCAAACTCCAACCGAGTAGTTTGCAATATTAAATATTCACAAATGTAGTTTTTGTTTCATCTTAATTTTCGTTACATCTGTTATTACCCATAAATTATGTCTAAGAGTTGTCCTTCTATGCTGTGGTTGTTTAGATTTTTTTTTCAATAATTAAGAAACCTAAGTTGATCATGAAACAACCGAATAGATGTGGATAATTGTGATCACTAAGCATTTAATATAACGTATTAACATCCTTATTAAAATAGTATTGATTTCAATATCTGTATTTCTCATAAACATACAATGAACCTAACCTATAATATTAGACTAAAATGGAACACTAATTTGTTGCGTGGGGATCGAACCCACCGATACCACCGTATAATGTCGCTCACTTAATCTCAGACCCATCCGTACCGACATGATTCATTGGCGCTTGCGCAGATTATGGACGAACTCTAATCTACATAATATATTAAATTATAATTGATTTTAATATGCTATTATATATCGACAATTACGTGGCGTAACGGCTAACGCACTTCGGTACTCTTGCGGAGGTCACTGTTTCGATTCTCGTCTCGCAGTTTGAGTGCTTATGTATTATATCTATTTGAAAATATATAAGCAGTATATCAGTTGTACAGTAACCACAACACAAGTGTCATGCCACCAACTCTGAGTCTAGACTGAGCTGTGTGAATTCTCACAAAATATTCTAAATTTTTATTTACATTACATTATAATTTATCACAAATTAACCCTAGCTACGTGGCAAAGCCACAAACCCATCTCGATGACAACCACCCCTGATCCGCAAGTATGCCGCCATAATAACCTTGAGTTGTGTTTCGGTGTCAGCGACTCAGGTTCCTGTACCACTATAGGACAGCAGCGCATCCGTAGTACCCCTAGCGTCGCCAACATACCTAGGAGACGGTAACTATTTACTATCAAGTGGGCCGTAAGCCCGACCGCTGTTCCTCAGCAATAAAAGATATTTCCGTTCACTATTATTTCTCTATAGACAAATTGAAATTATTTTGCACAACTATAAACCGAAGAGGAATTGTGTTTATGTGGAGCCTAAGATCTAGGACGATAATTGAGTCGCAAATCTAAACCTATGTCGTGTTAAGGGAGCCACGCAAGGGAACCTCTAGGACCCTATACGTAACACAGATAATGAAATCATGTCTGTTTTCTACTCTTCCGGGGATCGAACCCGGAATTCCGAAGTCGCAGGTGCAACGTTCCAACCACTCAACTATATAGGTCTACAACTTATTATCATTATACAAAATATATATTTTCACCATAAATTATTATCAATCAGCGCCCCTTCTTCAGACGCCCACACTTGTCGATAGCTTCTTCAAATAAGATGTTAAATCCTCAATAAAGGTTACTGGATGCTCGCTTTTAGATGGATATTTTGGCATCTCGATTGGTTGAGATGCCGGATAACTATCCTGTAATAACTCTTGCTGTTCTATATCTTTAGAGCCAAAAGAAGAAACAGTCCTAATCTTATCTTCTAATATCCCTATCTTCCGATTTACATCTCCCATTGCTTTTCGCATCAACCTTGTCATAGACCATAGCATTTATTCGAGATTGTTTCCTCTTTGCAGCCACATTTTTGCTTTTGTTATTAGCAGTTATTGGGTTGCACAATTTTTTATGGTCCTTTTCTTGTCTCACGCGTGATCTAGTAACCTTAGTCATGACTAAATGTTTAGTATTGAGATATGGAAAAGAACACTAGATATGTATTTAAACTAGACTCATTGATAGATAGAGTACCACTTTATAGTACCTAAAATTAAGCTTCCTTTCCTTAAATTTGAAGATCCTAGAACAAATATGTACACTTAACACGATCTACGATCGATGCACTTAACGTTGAAATTTATTAGCTCAATCACCGACAAGAGGTTATCTCTATTTACAGTTCCTAGCATCTGTTAGAACCCTTAGCCAGAGCAACACTCTTAAAATATTAAACTTAGAACACAAAACTACATACATTATTATTATATATCTTAGTTCAACTGTAAGTAATAGCGTAAAATAAAGACCATATAATAAGTAATACTGATTCAATGAGGTGGACTCATATCAAAAGCACATTGTTGGTGATTTGTAACACCTACAATTAATCCATTGTTTATTGAGTACCGTGTTTCTAAATGATGAAAGGCACTTCATTTGTAACTTTAATATACAATTTAAGTAATAAGTGACATTGTATAAAGAAACTCTGTTTAGGTTTGTTAAATTTATTAAACATGTGGCACTAATAAACAGCCTATTTGTTTAACGTACTCGACATTTTCATTCAGCTCGTTGTTCTATTTGTTATAACTAGAACCATAACCTTTGTTCTTTGTCTTAATACTTTAGAAATGATTACGTCGGATTTATTCTGATAAAGGGGATATTATATTATATACACAATATGTATTGTATTAGTTGTGTTTTTTACCACTTTTTTTTTTTTAGAATTAAATAATTTTCCCAATTAATAAACTTGGCAAGTACTTATAGTTAATATTACAGATTGTTCATTATTTTCTTCAGTACATGAATCGACCAAATATAATGATTCCTATTAGGAAGGCTATATTTTCTATAATACCGAAAATGAAATAATGGATCCTGAAACTATTTACGCCCCTTCAAATTCTAGACGTCGTCTACTAGAGATATCCTGTGATTTGCCCCTAACTACATTTGTATAATAGCTCACGGGTATGCACGCCAATTACGATATAAAACAATACGCTATCTTCTTTAGTGCTAAATACTAATTAGCTTCGCGAATATACTGCTTCCGCAAACTGTTAGCCAAAACTGGTGAATAACTCTAAATTTAAATATATACTATAATAGATTACATACCGAATGTAAAATTTAATAACTAGTGATGTATTCACATACAGTCAACATCTCAAATCTTGTGAAACCGATTAATCCTGGTCACGGCACCAAATTGTAACGTTCACCCCCTACGTCACTTAATATATATATATAAAATAATCCGAATATGTACCGATGTACATATATTTACGAGGAGATTCGATTAGTACCGACGAATCGAACTAATAATTTTAGTTAAGAATTACGTATTTAATAGTTTCAATAGAAGTGTGATAAAATGAGCAGTCACAGATATAAAATCCTGTTTGATGAGAAAATTACACATTTGTGTATAAAATAGAAATAATAAATTAATTAATTTCTATCACTCACCGAACACGACGGTTTCTGGTGATGCTCTGGCCGGAGATCGCCTTTACGGCTAGGACACCTACGTTGTGTTTTCCCAAAGTAGTAAACCTAGATTCTTTTATTAACCGGTGATTTGAGATATCGGAAGCTGTATATGTTGGAATACATCTTGTACTTATTTCTATGGGGCTTAACGGAAAATGGAATAATAATAAACATACTTATAATATTCATACAGGTCGACAAATATTAAAGAAAATATAAGGTGAGTAAAATGTAATTATTGTGAAGTGTTATGTAACGAGTATAGTGTGAGTAAGTTATTAGTCAGTTACTTATAATAAACCTTAGCCTAAAGTAATTCTAGTAGCTTTATTACTATAAATAGTGCTAACCTAACCACGACCGCGAATCGGGAATATTTCATTGTAAAACCGAAGCTCTACAACAAAATATGTTGCCCGGTGAAGTCACCCACCACCTCAAAGCCCCGCGAAAACACGACACTAACCTTCTACATTTAGTGTCCCACAATACAACTTCTCAGTATAATTTCTTGGGGAAAAGAGGAATAAGTGAATTATATAATGTGGCGCGAGAAATTGCCGAAGCTGTGAGCAGCGCTTATACGTTGGAGATTGAAGACCACATTTACCATGGGCGATACGCCTATGCCTATCGAATGGCGAGCAAAAGGACCTGGCCAACTCATTAAAGTATAGCAAGGAAAAGCATCTTGCATCATGTCGAAGAGAAGACACAGGTCGGCTCAAGCACTTACATCGAGTCAGCACATTGATGGCATTGTGGATAGTATAGTATGTTCGGCCTTATAGGCCACGTACTCACACCTCTCACAGATCTAGCAATCTCTTTTATCGATGTAATAATTCTAGCTATAGGTATGTAGTTATATAACAGGCAGAACCGCCTTATCCATAATAATGATGATCGTCAATGCAATATCGCTATGAGAATTAAGAGTTGAGTGATAAATTTAATTCCTCTATTCTCACTTTATAAACTTATACCAGAAGAATAATTGTGCAACCCAAGTGGCAACAGCAGCCGGCAAATCAAAGCTACTTTCTTCTATTACTTCACTAGGGTAAAACGTGCACTAACTTCAGTACAGTTTTACGGAGATAGGAGAGGAATAGGATTATAGGATTGACACTTAAAATAGCGAGTAAATGCTGCATTAGTTAAATGAGTTGAAGAATATCACGCACGAAGCGATTCTATATTATTATGCATGCTTATCGGTATAAAATTTGTACCCATTTGTGCACTCGTATTAGAATATAGCCAAGTATGCAGACCACAGACATTGAGATTGCTGAACCATAACCGCACTCGTCCGTTCATCGTCAGCATAGTAATACTCTAACGCTAAGACGAAGAGTGGGGAGTCAACGTTTGGTTTGGAACGTCTCAGTCTCGTAGTCTACACCTCCTGGTTACATTCCAGACAAGCATAACGCACTGTTAAGTGATAGACGAGATATACCAGTCGGTCCTCAACGTGGTACCATTCGGTCTTCAACTTGAAAGCCAACTACTCCTTAATTAGTTCTGGTTCAACCACAAGTGTTCAAGAAACCTTACAAGTTTCTAAATTCCATAAAATAACATCATCACAATTTTAGCGTTAAATCCCGGTTGCAACCCAAACTCTCGTTCCGGAGTTCAGGGTCCACTTCGCGCGATCCCCAACATCCCTGACGGCAAGTCCATAGGCAAGCATATCACCCTTTACGACTACTAAGATCAGCCTTTGATGCCCAGGGTCCACTTTCCAACCTTTCTTTTCCCCTTCGCATGATCCTTGACATCCCTGACGGCAAGTCCATAGGCTCGTAGTGCCCTTTACGACTACTAAGGTCAGCATTTACTCGATGTCTAAGCCTGGGTTCTTATGTATCAATATAATGAAGCCTTCTCCCCTTCGCAACCCCGCGACATCCCTGACGGCAAGTCCATAGGCACGTAGAGCCCTTTACGACTACTAAAGTCAGCATTTACTCAATGTCTAAGCCTGGGTTCTTATGTATAAATATAACGAAGCCAATCAGGTAGCGCATACCCCATGCAAATATAATTAGGTCAGTTGATTTTCCTTATGTTCTAAATTAATATCTTAACCTAATTTAGTGTCGAAACTGATATATATTCTGTGTGTGATATGTGATTGTGTGATGTGTAATGATTTATAATTATACTGAATATAATATAATATATATTATATAGTACATAAAAATAGTTAAACGGGATATATTATATGCGACTTACACTTGTATAATGTTGAAATTTCATTATATGTAACTATAAGAATTTGATAAATTGTTAAACCTATACGACTTACTTGGCAGTCCAAAAGCTCCGTTTTGGACTGAGCCTCATTCACTGACTCTAAGCTAAACCCTATTACGGAATTACACAAAATAATTGAAACATCTAGACTTACTCGCGTAATGGCTAACCTAAGACAACACTGACTCGACTGGGCCCTAGTTCGAGAAAATAACAAACAAAGGGCTAGGCACACCCGTGAATTATTATTAAATTAAACCGCGGAATAAGAAACAACACTGACTCTATTAATTCCCTATGTCGAATTTCCACGTTATTTTAAAATATCGCGGATCGCGGGATAGAAAATAGACTAAGCAATCCACATCATGAAAGATCAGAACTGGCCACATTCAGATCCAACACAATGCAAACCACCACAATCAATTCTCTATATAGAAACAAATATCGCGCGACGCGAAGCCAGGAGTTTGTCCCCGGCTGTTATTACTCTTTTCGAAACGCGATTTCTCTGATCCGCTCTTCCCGGCGTCCCGACTCAGAGTCCCCTATGAATTCTCATCTCATTCCTTATATTCCTCGCCAAATACAATCCCTTAACTATATTTCAAATTTCGTCACCTCTCCATAGAAAAAATTACGCGCCACAGTAAAATTCTTTTACAGTGTATAAACATGATTATTTGATTGAGGAAAACTATATAGATAATGACTACATTATCCAACGTCAAAAGTTGTTAACCACACATTTACATCTAATACGACTTAGACCTCAACCAAGCTTTAGATTTGCAGAATCGTTGTCCCATCCTTTGCACAAAGTTACTATACTGCCTATTCACCTTCCCGATACTACGCTATGTCTTACATCAACAAGCACCCATTCATTTAAGCACGAGAGCTGTTGACAGATTAAAATTGTAGAATATGTGAGTAAACAGAGAAGACATTCTTAAAGATTTCTGCCTAATTACAATTTTGTCCAATAACATCAAGTTTTCCTTAATTTTATAGTATCGCTTAAGAATAAAATAGTTGTATTAACTTGGTACCGTCACACCGTCTCTGCTTCTGTCGGGTACAATATATTATAATAGTTAAAATTAAAATAAAATAGTTTTAAAACAACAAATTAAACAAATCTTTTTTTCCAAAATATTATTAATATTGATAGGAAAAATCAATAACAATATTCATATAATATTACATATTAATATACTTAAAATTCTTATTACTCTAATTAAAATTTTTAAACCCCAACCAAACTTTTATTATAATTAATTTGTAAGTATGAGACCACTTACATAGCAATGAAAATAATCGTCATAGACAAAAGGGAATTGAATACCTTGCAGTCAAAAAGTACTGAACTATTAAACGTTTAATTAGATTTTTAAATGATTTTTAATTATTGCAGGCTATGGCATAATCCCACTCAAGATTCCATCTTCACCGGCTACCCACTGCACGTTACATACAACCGTGGGATGCGTGGGCAACGACGAATGCACAGCCAAGAGCCACAGCGTGATTCGCCTCCTTGGCCCAGTTCGAGATGTTATTGTGAGACCTGCACGTCATCATTATAGACCTGGGGAAAGTAGTAAGTAAATGATAATGATAATTTATCTACTACTAATTTATCAAAATAGGAGAAAACACTAAATGAAGTGAACGTAAGCACTGAAGATTTTATATAATTCTGATAATTTCAAAATAGTATTCACCGCTAGTTTTTTTAACTGTGGGAACATGTTTACCTACGAATAGACTTTTTACCAATATTTTCAAAAAATACACAAATTTTAGAAGAAAAATCGAAAAGCAAATACTGAAGTCGTATTCTAAGTAACAATAAAGTAGCACATTTATCTATTTATATTGATAGGTAGACATTTTACTGTATCAAACATTAACTACAAACAAGTACAATATTATTATATTGTATATGTATTTTTTCTCAGGCTGTTTAAACCCAAAGTACACACATCCTAACATTATAAATGCGAAAGTGATTTTGTTTATTTGTTACGCTTTCACGCCTAAATCGCTGAACCAATTTTGATGAATTTCGGTACAGTCATAGAATGGAACTTGGAGAAGGATATGTCCTATCCGCTACGTTTAAAAAAACATATGGTAGAACAACATTTGCCGGGTCAACTTGTATAATATATAAAGGATACGATAAAACACATTTATCGGATACAAAAGTATATTATGTCTTTGCTAACATAAATGTTCTGAATACGTGGCTTATCGTGGCTTATATACAGAAATAGGCAACAAATAATTTTAAGCGTAGAACAGGGCCTCGGATAATCCTGGATAACAAAAGGTGTGTAAGCAACAAATTTTAGAGAATTGTGTAGAAGATATTATAACCATGTAAGGTTAAAATTAAAAAGTATACGAATGGTTAGCAAATATGGATTTAGAATGGACCCAGATTTATCACTAAGGTGTTGTAAATAACCAATATATTATAAAAGTAAGCAGATACTATTTCTATAGAAATATAATTAATACATAAGAGACACTAATACTGCAATGTTTTTCATCGTAGCATTAAAAGACTATGTAGTGAATACAATTTTTTTAAATCTATTCTTAAATGAAATCATCTTTATTTACTTTATTTTTCTTTGTTAAAATATTTCGCTGCAAATGAACACATGTAACGCTGGTCTTTATTTCACAAACATACAACTGAGAGACACCTACCTACATTCGGATTTAAACCAACTATTTGCAGATTGTCCTCCGTGGGGATGGGATTTTCAGATACGATCATACAAGGGTATGTAGCCCTTGAGCCAGCTTTGTGTGATGCGCAATCTCATGGACCAAACTTCAGCATGCTTAGGTGATCTTTCATGACCATCATTTTTTAAGAAATTCAATAGAACTAATAGAAGTGACTACATTTACTTGTCACAAGTGCGTCTTCGACACTTTAAATAAAGAATCAATACAGATCATGGCCTTTTATGCATTTTTATAACTAACGAAATGAGTCATCTGTTTTTTCAGTATTTATAATACTATAATTATATATTATACTAGCTGTGCCCTCGACTCCGTCCGCGTGGAATAGTGACTTTAGGCAGCATTTTTTGGATATTTGAGATCAATTTAAATTGGAAATTCAACCTACTAAGTCCAGCGTAAGCTGAACCCTATTTCATATGATCGATGATATAAATCTGAGGTCAACTTAAATTGATATATAAAATTGCCGAAACTTATCAGTTTTAACAAAAACTAATTTTTTTATCTAAAATAAAAATAGCCTAAGTTACTCCTTGATACATCAGCTATCTGCCAGTGAAAATCCCGTCAAAATCGGTGCAGCTATTTCAGAGATTAGCCGGAAGAAACAGACATACCGACAGACAGATAGACAGACAAAAATTGTAAAAAATGTTGTTTTGGTATATGTATCGTGTATACGTCCTAATGCACTTAGTAAAAAGCGGTTATTTTAATATTATAAACAGACCCTCCAATTTTATTTATTTGTATAGATGTATAGATTATTATATTATATACTATACTATATATACTATACTATTATATTATTATATTATATACTATATTATAATTCTTTTGTTATTCACCTGCCGCTGGAAATAGGCTATCTCGAATTGGCGCCACAAATTACTATCTCTTGCTCTTTCCATCCACCTTCAAACGGAAATTTTACGCAGGTCATTGGTCCAGGACTTGCTTGCTCCTGCACCCGACGGTTTTATCGGTCTATTTAGTTTGCATATTTTGGGAACTGTCACTCACTTCGGTTCTCTTAAAAATGTTCTTATTTATGATCTTATCCAAACACCTAACATGGTTCTATAGCCGGCTGAATAAATTCAAAGAATAGGGTCGATGTACTTAAGTTAAATACACTTTCATTTTTCATAACTACTTATCTCAACACAACTTCGGCATTTAATTTTACGATGGTTCCCTTATTAAGTTCGCTTAAATTCAAAACGATGGCATTTAGAGGGTCTTTCTCATGAAATGTGTTAATACCTTCCAAGTTAGAGTACGGAATGAGTTTATTTGATATAAACTTTAGTGCGCTATAAAAAGACTGTAAACTTGATGGTCATTTCTGAGATACTTTTTGCCGTTTAACCTGTGTTTGTTTATGTGGATCTTTAAGTTTATTACATTCGGGGTCTTACCGAGGTGATGTTATTTGCTGGCTAGAGAGCATAATATTATAATGACAGACCATACAGGCTCAGCCTAGTTTAAATGTTACTCGTCATAAATTTATATTAGTGTAGTCAATAAATTAGTTTAAATAAAATTGTTATTTAACATAAGATTTTGTGGTAAATTAATAAATAAATAAAAAACTTTAACAAAAATTTAAACCGCCAAAAAAACTGAAAAGCAAAAAAATAATAAACCTTCTTTTTATTAACCTTAACAACTAAGTTCTTAAACTAATGTAAGTATACTTAAGCAATTTTGAGTCGGCCATTTCCACCATACGTGTACGTCCTACGACACCTTCTAATTACCCTTTTCTTGCCAAGAGTTGTCACAGCCGTGACTTGAACAATTAGAGAGTTGTTGCCGTACCTATGCACGCGTGCCTTCAACAGTTAAGAGCAATACATTATTCCGTGTTATATTGATAGAATCATAAGCTTATTTGAGTTATGTATCACACGCGAAAGTTATAAAAAGCAACAGTAGACAATAGCAGTAAGTAACAAAGTAATAAGAAAGCCTCTAGGTTGGTGGGTCCCGTCTGTTCCCGCCCTTTCTCAATATGGTGTTTTTCGCATGCCTACGACATAAAGAGATCCATACAATTTTATTGAACCAGCGCTTTTACTATCTTTTTTCTAACGAGCCTTAAGAGGTAACAAATGGATTATTCTTTTTGCTATTTTATAGATATCAAAAAAAATATGCCATTCGGTTTTTCCTTTTGCGCTAAAGTGCCTAAAAGCAAGAGAGGTATTGACACTGAAAGACTTGTGGTTTCTGGTGTAACAATATTTAGGCTCTGAAGAGAAAGCTTTGGATGCAAGCATTTAGAAGAATACCAGAAAACAAACCTAAAATCCTGATTTTTCTATTGCAAAATTAGATTTGAGGTAAATACGAAAATACTTAAAATTTGTTTATTTTAAGGATAACAACGCTTTTGTGCTGTTCAGAAAATTATTGTTAAAAGATAAACCTACGCCAATAGTTCTACGGTATCCAACCAACCCACTCTGCAAAATTAATACACCTTAAATTCGTAAATTGTGAAAATGTTAATAACAAATAAGCCTACATAATAATCAATCGGATTATACAAACTAAAAATATTCTCATAGATTTTTGTCCCAATGCGTGACTTGGCTTCAATTTCGAGGGAACAAGCATTGTACCCGCCGCCCTTGTCTTGGGTGGATATACGGGTAACATATACCGGTGATCTCACTATGCGGGTTTCTTCAAAATGATTTCCTGCACCGTATGTACATTTATGTATTTCTTAGGAACAGCAGACAAACTGGCAGCCCCTTGAGGCCTCAGCACGTAGCTAGGATTGTTTTGTCACCTTTTACTATAGGCCGATCCTGGCCGCAGAGGTTAGTATTCTTATTCCGCTCCTCCACGGAAAAGACAATTATGTTATGTCATACAAATTAGACGAGTAAAACTGTCTCTAGATGGTGTATGTTGTCTTGGGAATTACTACTGTGACTTGGTCTCTAACTTGGTCTCTGTGATGCCATTTAGCTTCTACGTACGAGGTATTTTTATGTTAATAAGGCAATTTTATCACAAAAACCTATAAATTACCATCAAAAAGGTTTAAAATTCAAAGCCAAATCACGTATTGATTCAATACAAATCTTAGTAATGCATAACATCACACTTCGGCTTACGTGGCCTAACATTCAATATGTTTGGAGCGTTTGTTGAAAGTTCATTCGTGCATATGAAATTGTCGACTTTGAATCGAGTTTATACGAACTAGTTTGAGCTGGTACAAGTCTACATAAGTTATATTAGGGTTGTAAGTTACAGTGAACCAAACTAGTTTATATAAATTCTGCTTATTATATATGTACTAACTACATTGAAATAATACTTTTTTGTGATTTATTTAAAACTATGTAACTTAGAGAATAGCTTTCAAATTACTAAAATAGATACAAAATGTTGGATTACAAATTATTAATCATTCTAAGATCCTGGACGGATATAAGATAACCTCACGAAATATGGGGGATATTTCTACTATTGTAATTATCTTTTCAAATTCTAACCGGTAGTTATTGATAAGAATTTACCTTTGGATGAAGTCTTTGACCGTCTTTTTTATATTGGATACATTCAACTAGATTTCAGTTTTTTGAGTACTTTAAACATTTCCCCGAACTATCTAACTGGCCGAGGCTTGGATTGCTAACGATGGGACAAAATTCAAGTTCCTGAGCGAGCTCAGGAATGGACTGTGTAGGGTGTTTTTCTTATGAACAAAAGAAAGAAGGAAATATTTAGGCAAACTAATCGGACCGATACTGCTCGCAAAACATGTAACAAAGCTGAAGTGACAATGGACCATTCACGCCCACGTTACTATCAAATGAGTCCTGGAGTAGAAATTGCATCTCACCAAACGTAGTATATGACGCCTCTCGCCTGGATATCCGATAACCTTGTAAGGGTTGCCGGTAAAGGCGGAATTGGTAAATAAAGAGACTAGGATTATGTTGCCAACTTGGCAGGCCTTTATTGAACTGTGGACAACGATTTCAGTTTTCTTCCAACTTTTTCGATTTTAATTTCCAGTTTCAATTCTTTTACTACACTGTTTTATTCGCCCAATCCTATAAATCCATAGAATTTGGCCAACCGCAGAACTTTCTGTTCAAAACAGGGGCATTTGATGTAATTAATTACAAAACATCGTCCCATACATCTCGTTAAGCGGCAGTTGGCATATGCCCGATGCTAAACACCCAAAATGTTGTAACTTGGGTGTTCAATTAGTAACTTTTAATGATAATGTTGGTAAAGCATCGCTTTTACGTAGATTACGAAATGTTACTTTTTGTTGGTCTTAAGTTGCTATAATATAAATTATTTTTAGGTAATAATAACAATTATCATTTGTAAGGGATCCCACCAACTCCAATGGGGCTTAAATTACTCTGGCTACATTTTTGTACACAATAAAATGTTAAGACAAATTACAAAGCAGTGCTAGCAAAAGTGTGTTATAGCCAGGTGTTACCAAACTTAGAGACCAATTTTCACATCACGGACCGGTTTCATTTCTACAATGGTTTGATCAATATTTATTGCCTAATGTGCACAATAACTATTAACATTTTCCGAATATGAAGAAAAATTCTGTCACCCGCTACTTCGGTTTAGACAAGTTTAATGAATATTCTGTCCGTTCTCTAAGGGAAACTGGAAGCTTGAGGCCACTAATGGAACGTTATAGACTATAATTGCTAAGAAGTTTAACATCCTGCCAAGCGAGTTAACAAACAATTTGATAACCCCTATTATTATCTTACTTCTTGCAGAAGAGTGGTTCGGTTAAATGAAGAATATAATTATAAAATACTGACAAATTCAGTAATTGATTCGAGCTCGATGTGCTACTTATGAGTAGTTTTATGAGTGAAGAGAGCGAGATATACCTTACATTTCATTATAATAAAAAGTGTAACGGGTGTTCGCTGGCAGTCTTGCGTGCGCGTCACCGCACCCGGTATTCCCCGCACAGCCCGCCAATAGAACCGAGTCGCCGACATAAGAGACTCGTTTACGCTCCGCTCGAATTATCACAGCTACAAAACAATCCACCCTAGCTACGTGGATGGCGACCATCTTTGCTCTTAAGTATGCCGCCATAATAACCTTGTTGTGTTCCGGCATTAGTGACCGTCTACTAAGCAGGCCGTCAACCTGTCTGCTATCCTACAGCAATAAAAAAATCGAAGAGTAAGTTCTTTAAGACGTGTTTCAATCATTAACGATTCTTCTCCTTACAAAGTATATCCCTGCTGCAACCGTAGCTTTCATTTTGGAATCTAATGTAGCTGAGTATTGACCTAAATCTGGGCGTTTATGTATAATATGCATTTTTTCTCTTATCTACTCATGACATAAGCGCTTTGTTGCTTACTTTGAGATTAGATGGCGCTGTGTGAATTGTCTCAATATATTTATTTATATCATCGCTTGAATAGTAAAGTAAATTTTACAATTTATTTTCACTGTAACCAATCTCACATCGAGTGATGACTACCGTCAAAATGTATTTTATTAATGACTACCCACCGTAAAAACGTTCAACATAAAAATATAACTGCCAAACCGGACCTGTATCGAATATCTCTGTTTTTATGTATTCCCCTCGACCATTAATTTTTGCTCAGCTTTGTGATACTTTTACGACCATTTTATGTTCTTGTGACCCAAATCGTGGTTTATGCAACATTTGTAAAATAAATCCTTCATTTATTAAAAGATTTTGAAATATCCAATGGCAAAGATAGGTAAAATTATATTCGACTATAGAAATAAGAACTTCTTTATATTAAAACTCGTAATGGCTGTGTAGTTTCCGTTAAAACGACCATCCTATAATAAATATATCATATACATATCTACGTGCATCGAAGTAGTAGTACATATTATAGACTATATTCCTATATTCTCTCTCTCTTACACACATATACATGCACGCACACACACACTTACACATACACACGCACACGTACACACACAAACACAAGCGAGCTCATTAGTTTGTTATGGGTCTGCTTAGTTATATAGTTTGGTTTCTGTTTTCTGCCTTTTTTGTAATTTTATGATCATATGCATTATATTATTGATCACAAGAGAGGAACCTGGCCCCCGAGATACAGTGTAAACTAGTTCAGGGGCCAGGAGAATTAAACTAGATATGTATATGTTACATTTCAGAAATAAATTTATTATTATATTATTATTATTATTATATCTGTAGGAATGCGTGTATTAATATAATATATATAATGCTTGACAAAATGAACACAATCAATACTGGTAAAAATATTACTTGATAATTTATGAAAACAATGTAGTTAGCACAGCGACATGCATACGGCGCGGGAGTTTGCGTGTACTGGCGCGCGCGGCGCGCCCGGCAACAGGTGACCGGTCGCATGCGGCGAGCGCGCAGTCCGCGCCATCATTTAAAATATGCCTGTAGGTTCGCCTTCGCCACATATCTATATATCTATATCCTATAGGATACAATATATAGAAGAATAGACTATCTTATCTCGTTTTTAGGCTGTGAAAGACGATAATTGGTTTATCATTCGGACTTAGGAAACATAGCTCAAAGTCTACAACAATAAAATAAAAAACTTAATATTTATGACGTACAAGTTTTTTACTTAAATTGATTAGTTGGATTGCGATCCATTCTCCAAATCCACAACTTAAGCTTAACTTAAGCATCTTCTTGTTTATTAACTACTGTTTGTAGAATTGTTAGCTTCCTTCCCTTTTTTTCTTCTCTTAAATCATATTAAACCACATTTGTTTCGTAAATGATTTCACTATAGTGGTACTCACCAATATAAAAAATTAAAATATAATTAAAAATAAACCAACAATTATAATCTAATATTTGTTTCAGTCACCTTTTGGATCCTGGCGCTCGACCACGACCTTCGTCTGGTCCGCGGCGAGCTCGCATATGTGGCGCTCAGTGACCCCGCCGGGACCAAAGTCGCCATATGGGAGCAGCTGTCAATGGACGAGGGTGAGTGTTGATACTGCGGGATTTAATTATTTGCACAAGATTTGACAATTAATCTATTTATGTTTATATTATGGTAACAAATTGACACTTCTACGTAGGTATATAAGATCTAAAAGATAGGTTTCCACTAATGCGCTGATTGTTAAAAGAAAGGTAATACTTTATTGTCCATCACACAATTTAAAAAATACTAGAAAACAAATTCACACACTAAACGATCAACATCCATCAACCTTATTGCTTAATAGTGATCTCTTACATATCGCCTTATGAGGAATACCTTAAGAAATTATACAATACACAATATTAATAAAAAAGTCAAGTAATTCAGTAAGATTTAAGTTAAATAATACTCTAATCATTGGCAATGTGAAAATCTCGACTATAAAAGCTGTATAAATTTTTCTTTTGACATTCATTACAGTTATATACGTTTTTACGTTACGTTATTGAACAAATCAAAGTTAACATACATTTGAAGAAGCCAGAACGCTTCAGACGAAGCAAATTAGTGCTTGTTAGTTTTAATGCCTACCGCGACACTTTCTTGAATGAAAAATAGTAATAAAATAGATGTTACTAAATTTATTTTATACAACGACTGCCGTTCAGTCCTTTAGTAGTCGCCTTATACTACTTCTTAGCAAAGTAATAAAGTAGCACTATTGTTTTCCTACGCAGTTTATAATTGACGACACGGTTCAGTAGTTGCGCAAGTGATTTGATACAGCCGTGTCAGAGGTTTCAATTCTGACGCAGGAGTAGTTTGTTCTAGTCAGAGTCTATGTTTACAAATCAAAGCTTTATAGGTAATAGATTTTCCTCAAAAAAAAAACTCACCAAACTTATTTTAACTCCATAACAACGTTTAAGTATATGTCATTATTTACAATGTTCTACGCATTGTTATAAACATGTTTACTGAACAATTACAAAAACTTTTTGCAAACGGAAATTGAATCTGTCAAAAGTCCCGCGATATGTTTAGCTACAAGCAAAGGCTTTTAACTCGAGTTCACTTAACTGGGTATTGTTTACGTAAACGTGTCTCTGGGGACTTGAAAGTTTTAGAACATATTTATTGTGGAGGCCCAACTAACTCGCTTAAGCCAGTCTCATTGGCCCATTGATGCACCCTGCTAAGCGACGGACGGAAGTCTGGTACAGAGTTGTCATTTTGAAGAATGGGATTCAGGCGGCAATAATTTACGTAAAAATACATACATACATATAATCACGCCTCTTTCCCGTAGGGGTAGACAGAGACCACTTCTTTCCACTTGCTACGATCCTTACATACTTGTTTCGCTTCGTTCACTTTCATTATTCCCTTCATACATGCCTTTCGGTTTACGGTACTCTTGACCTGGCCTTTTTTCAAGACGTCCCTAATCTGTTCTTGAAACGTCCGCCTAGGTCTACCCCTTCCAACACTTCCATTCACACTCGCCTTATGCACTTTTTTCGTCAATCGTTCTTCATTCATTCTCTCGACATGGCCAAACCATCTCAGCATACCTTTCTCAATTTTTGCCACTACATCTTCTTTCCGTAAAAATGTATGTGTAAAATCTTTTGTATTTAAATTTTTAAGTACATTAATACAAATATATAACACTTTTCTCCATGCAGGAGCGGAGTAAGAACGATGGTAACCATCTGCTATCAGGTGGGCCGTTCGCCTGTCTGTTGAACTATAACAATAAAAAAAAAGAACTGAACCCTACGGCCACAGTCGGCCAGTCATAAAAAGTGACAAAACAAGTCTATGTAGGTGATAGGGCTCTATGACCATCTGGATAGCAACCACCGTAACTTTGTGTTGTATTACTATAAGTAACTAAACTGCCAGTTCCTCTATGATAATATCAGCGTTTTCTCGATACCCTTGGCGTTGCAAGTATCCATAAACGAAGACAATTTCTTTCTATTAAATGGGCTATCAGCTTGTTTATTGTTTTATAGAGAAAAAAAAACAGAATTAATTCTTAAAATAAAATGGCGAACTGACAATCGTAAACATTCGCACCGCTTCTTGCCCCGGAGATTATAATTTTACAAAGTAATTTTATTGCGCCCTGGTTGCCGGTACTCCGGCGTCTGCCTGGTTAACGACCCTTATTTCCATACCGGTTCCTGCCAAATGTTTTCGCTAATCGCTTGAATTTTAAAGTTTGGAACTTTGAAATCGCGCTCTCCAGACCTTTGCAATGCTAATTTTTATCTACTGATTTCAGTCGTCAGAAAAGCCTAAAATTATGCCATCTGCAAGTTTTTACATTTTACAATAACTACTATTAATTTTAAGTCTAGATGAATAGGCTTGCGTTGTTTTAGCAAATAAATTTAAAAAATTACGTTTTGGACAGGATTTCTTTGACGACCTCGGTGGCGTAACGGATAACGCAATTCAGTATGCTTGCAGAGGTCACGGGTTCGATTCCCGTCTTGCGTATGGGTGTTTATGTATAATATGTTATTTACAAAAAAAAAAGTATATAAGTAGTATATCAGTTGTCTAGTACCCATTACACAAGTGCTATGCTACTTAGTTTGGGACTAGATGGCGCTTGTGTTAAGGATACTAGATAACTAATATATTATACTATGTTTGGATCAATGTAATCTGACATTAAATAAATTAAATAAAAAAATATTTATATGTATACTTTTCATTTGTAAATAGACACATATTATGTATAATCCCCCAGACGTGAGACAGGAATCGAACCCGTGACCTCTGCAAGTATACCGAAGTACCCCAACCGTTACGCCACGGAGGTCGTCTTGTGAGATATGTAAAATATAGTTGTAGGGATTCAAACCTGAAAACATTTAGCTTAGTGAGTGTCATCAGGGTAAAATACGAGCAAAAAAACAAAAACATATCCTCGGCACTATTATAATTTATACACACACCACACATCACAACAATTTTGTCACAAAAATAAGACCGAGCAGCGAGTTCAGAGCACCGATCTTACTTTAACAAAACTCAACGATCCAACTCGATCATCTATCACTACTTGAATATTCCCACCAAAATTCACTGACTCAATAAAGTAAAGATGGCACTCGAAACACATCCTTTGCAGAGCAAAGGAAGTGTCATTGGTCATTAAATGAATTACAACTTTTACATTATAAAAACATGTAACAAATTAAAAGTTTTAAAAGTAATTACAATTTAAACAAATAATATTTGGAGTTACGCGTACCAAGAAATAATGAACTCGACAGCAGTCCATAACAACTAATTCAACATAGCTTTCTATACATCATAACTTCCCTCGACAATTAATAAGGTTTCTTTAACGGTATAAAAACTTGTAACAAATTAAATTAAATTAAGATTTTTAAAAGTATTTATAATTTATACAAATAATATTTCGAGTTACGTATACAAAGAAACTATTAACTCGACTACACCTCTTAACAAGCTTTCTTCGATATATACATAAAGTACGAGCACGAATTATTGTTATATTCCTAAGGAATATTTACTATAATGAAAACAATATGACAGTAAGTTACGTATATTATCCGAAGCCAACTTTGACGCAATTCCTATCAAAGCATGAACTTAATTAAACTCGACGTTCATTAAC
Source organism: Malacosoma neustria (assembly GCA_963693495.1). Classification (NCBI taxonomy): domain Eukaryota; kingdom Metazoa; phylum Arthropoda; class Insecta; order Lepidoptera; family Lasiocampidae; genus Malacosoma; species Malacosoma neustria. The sequence goes on from OY856383.1 coordinate 16,213,772, forward strand.
TCTGTCAAATGAGCTAGTGAACTAAGAGCAACTATTTCTGGGGAATGGCTTCCGTATCGTGGGATACAATTGAAAATAGTTATCTTGTGATATATTGATCTGATATTCCTAGTTGTAAAAAAATATAATCAAATATTGGGTTTAGTTAGTACACACACACACACATACACACACACTGTCCATTTCTGCTTGGGGAGGCTCGAGCTGAGCAGTAGAACGCTATACGCTACTATTGTATTTATTAAAAATCTGAATCGTCATCAATACGCTTTTAAGAGCATACATTTTCACTCTGTTTGACTGTAAAACCATTTCAGAGAGAAAAAATCATTTATTAAATAGATAATGAACGACAAGTCAATCAGCCACTTAAAGCAAATCCGATGTATCTAGTTGTGATAAAGGTTGGGTGTTGAGGCGATACAGGAAGGCTTTCAAAGCAACACTATCCGGATGCCAGAGCCAAGAATTTTATATTTAAATATCCTTTTTAAAATTAATTTATTATATAAGGAAAATCTTTATTCGTTAATAAAATGTGTTATATAGAGAGGTAAGTATCTGGAGATATTTGACGAAAAAACATTTTGGATAAAACGCTAGGTAGGTAGGCTATGTTGGAAAGGCTGCCATGGCATTTAGTATATATTTTTATTGCTATGGGAAAGTAGACAGGCTGACCCCCCTTAATATGTAGTGAGCAGTTATCTCCGCCTATGAATGTTAGCGTCGCCAAGGGCACTGGTCAATTAAATTAAATCCTATACTTCCATTAAATCTTTGCAATTTAAATTAGTGATTAAAATTTGAAATTTGCTTGTACATACTGAAAGCATTATAAGAAAAATAGCATGTATTTTATGTAAATAATAATTCAAAATTCATCGTGTGTACAGTTCACAAACTCACGTAACATAATATTTCTTTCGTAAAAGGGACAAAGTCACCTTACAATTGAAGCAGCCCTGAGGCGACGACACCCTATCAATAACATGATATTGATTTATTTGGGATAGGTATGACAAATCGCTTTTTAAAGTTTACCCAATGGCGTGTCCCGAAATACATCAATCTTTGCATTATAGCTATAGTATTCAAAATAAGATTTATTTAAAAGACTTTTTCTTACATTGGGTTAAACTATATTCCAGGGCGGTTTTGTTTTAATTTACTATTTGACGAGCAAATAGATTAGATGTCCGAATTATCTAATCACAATTTTTTTACATGCTCAAAAGCAAAGAAAAGACCGTGTAAAAACTACATATAGTCGGCTTAATTATCAATCCATATCAATCTGTTTAGTGATATTATGGGATATTTCTACTTCATTTAAGTATTGGCAACTGTGCCCTAATGACTTAATTTTCTTGTTTTTGGTTAATTCTTCAACATCTTTCTTATTTTGAAATTCCAATACAATTTTATAAGGACTTTTATATTGATTTCTTAAAATATTTTTATTCCTCAATAATCTAGCCATAGGAAAAAATTTAATTCCATATATAATGCTCTTATACAATAATTTCACAAAATGGTTTACCGTCGTTATTTAATGATTAGAGCTAATAATCTCCAAAAATGTGCTTTTAGATTCCGTGCAAAGGGCACGTTAAAGTCTTAAATGTCGGAACAAATAACACCCCGAGGTCATATAAGGTTGCGTTTCATAAATTTATCACTTGAATTACTTTGATAGACATTCATGCGTTGAACAAATCAGTTTCACCCGTAGATTCATTCGCATTAGATTAAGTAAGAATTGTATTTCAATATTTTATAATCTTTTTATTAATATTTTAGTGTTGTTATTTCGAAATAGTTATCTGGAATATGCATGCATCTATTTGAGATTTTGGTATTTTGAACATAAGTAATTTACAAAAAAAAACCGATGTAAATGAAATGAGATTAAGCTTATCTCATAATTTTAGTAATCGTAATACTTTCTCATTACAAGTGGAATACTTTCGTATTTGACTCACAGGCTACAAAAGATGAGCTTTAAAAATAGTTGATCGGAAGCAATAAAAAGGAATAAACGGTAGTCGCTACCGAAAAGAAATCCAAAAAATAACATAAATGGACACTTAAATTTAAAAAAAATTTCAATAATACTCACTAAGATTTTTCATAATATCTTAAGAAAACTGGCTAAAACACTTCTAAAAAGACCAAAAATACGAAAAAATAATTATAGTCTGAAACGTTGTACACGTAAGAATACACAAATTTAAATTTAATTTGTTGAAAGAATTCTTACTATCATCATAATTATTATACTTCATAAACACTAGAATTAATAAATTTATGTTTAAAATAACATGAGTATTCCATTACATAAACTTAACATGGCTATTCCATGACATATAATAAGGTAGCATCAAAGTAAAACTGACAGTCCTAAGAGCCCAACTAAGGTTTGATTAATTACATTTCTGGACCCTCTTAAAAGTCACATGTCATAAACGTCGACAAAAACCTATTTGGCCGGAGCCACTACATATTCCGCCGGATTTGGGTCGAGTGGTCTAAATAGTTCGGCCATTTATGTAAGCAGAAAATATTATCGAAAATATCTATGTGTCCATGCTACGTATTTTGATATAGCATTTATTGTTCTGTACTGAAAGGCCGTTAATCGGTTAGCAAGTGGTATATTTCTTGTTAACCTATTAGTACATAATAATTAACATGTATCTAAAATATACCCACAAACGCTTACCCTTTTATTGAGTAAGTATTGAGTAATATATACAACACAAGATAATAAAATAAAAATAAACTATGAATAAGAACAATTACTGTTAATAAAGTAGTTTGAAACTTACCGTGTGTAGGCGGAAAAAATGATTTTCGAATATTACATTTTTGTGAGGGAGCAAGTATGTGTGATGATGAGTACATCATATTCATTGTTCGAAATAAATTAGGTTTTGTCTCCCCAAACTTGTCTTGCTCCGTTATATTACTAGTATTAACATTATCAGTGACCATGTCATAACCTAGCACATTTTAATTTCATTTTAGTGGGTATTACTTTTTCTAAATGTCGGCAATTACGATTAGAAAATAAAAATGAAATTATTTTTACTATTTTGTTTTTGACTTTACTGATATCTATATAGGTGAAGCAATTGCGATTTATAATTAAAATGTACGTAGGATTAAGCAATGACTTAATTGAAATTTTATTACACTAAGATCATTAATTGTACAAAACGTTCCTAAATTAGCAAATAATTAAGGAGGCAACTTATAAATGCTAAGCCAAGGAGTCTGGGATCCCTTGTTGCAAACTGATATAGCGTTATAGTGCGCAACATTTGCATAGTTGCGCGGTTATATCAACGTGCCAAGCCCGTCTGGTTGTCAACCACCTTTGGTCTTAGGTATGCCGCCATAATAACTTTGTATTGTGTTTCAGCATTTGTGACCCAAGTTCCTGTACCCTTATGGAACAGTAGCGTGCTCGCGATGGTACTAGCGTTACAGACACTTTAGGCGACGATAACTGCTAAATTCTAAGCGGGCTGTCAGTTATTAAATACTTAAAAATTTTAATGTTACTGGAAAATATTATTACCCATTCAAATGAAAACACAAGCACAAAACTGGTGAAGTCGAAGCGGGCTCTCATACAAGTTGAAGTAACACTTTGCGATACGCAACACCTTTGTAATTCCCAAACACTTAGAGCATCTCAGTTGAAGGAGATGACATATAAAATATGTTCATTTTAGCCGTTCATAACTTAAGAGAAGTACTTAATGTTCGTAACGTAAAGTATTTCTTGTTCTTTTTTTGTACCTATTATATTGTACTATAGCAAGTGTATGGGACCAAGGAAAAAATATATTTTTTTTATCTCTCCTCCATAATCCATTTTCTTTCGTTCTGACGCTCTAATTCCCTTCTCTCATGATTAACAACACGTTGGCAATCAAAGTTTTAATTATTTGTTGATACTTTTTATGATATATTGTGTAAAAGATGATATGGTTAAAAAAGGTGTGAATGTTCATATGTTGTGCCACCCTACATAGTTTGGAATAACGGCAGGAAGAAGAAAAGAAGACTTACTTTTTAAGATAAGACACATGTTGTACTTTTTACTTCCACTGTCAATAAACCTCGGCATGACATAATTATTGTCCAGCCATGCTTAGCAACTATTTTGAAGCCATTTTGAATTTAGAATCAATTTTGAAATCGATGATAAAAACATATAATTTTTTTTCTCAAAGCGTTATATTCAGTATTATCGTTAATTCAATTTTATCCATGCAGGGGCGGAGAAAGAATACTAACCTCTGCCGCTGGGGTCGGCTTGTCGTAAAAGGCGACAAAACAACCGACCCTAGCTACGTGGTAGAGTCTCAAGCCCGTCTGGATGGCGACTACATTTGGTCTTAAGTATGCCGCCATAATAACCTTGTGTTGTGTTCCGGCAGAAGTGACCCGAGTTCCTGTACCCTTATGCGAAGTAGCAGCATGCTTGCGATGGCACTGGCGTTACAAACATACATAGGCGACGATAACTGCTAAATTATATGTGGGCTGTCAGCCGGTGTGCTGTCCTATAACAATAAAAAAAATAAAAAACACGAGAGTACAGAGTACTACGTGCTAGAATAGCACAAATTACACCTAAAATATTACACTATTTTCAAAATTATTCTAGTATTAACTCCAGGTGTAAATGCTCTACGTCCGAACATATTCCGTAGTCATTTCACGTGTCTGTCTCGGCAACGTATAAAATGTAGACAGTCATGAATTTTAGAACAGAAACTCTTTGGTTTTTCCAACTTTACATTTAACGAAATCCGAACATTGACGTTTTAGCTAGAGGAAAAAGTAAAAGAAAGAAATAAAGCATTTATTCAGGATCAAAGTACATTTTATACACGTATAACTTTAAATAACGTGAACTTTCACATATTAAGATAATTTTGTCTTAAACTGTACCTAATTCAGCATTAATGTTGGTTTAGTAAAACCAGCGCTGGTCTTCCATTAGGCCGATGGAGTGACGTCAATATATTAAGATTCAAAAGAAGAAGAAAAAACAGTAATAACAACAGAAACCGTCTTTAGAATATACAGACCACGTCATCATCAATATCCGTAGAATAAACACATTTTCAAAATATTGAAGGAAAGGAATAAAAATAAAAATTAGTTTACATATAACTCCCAAGCCTTATATTATATATCAAGCCTTATATTATTATATCTAGGTTTTGATGTTAGAATATTCAAACATCAAAAACTAATATCTATTAAAATCCGTAAGAGAATTGTTCTTTAATTAAATACATTGACTCACCTGAATATACATGTAAGGTACATTAAGAATTATGTCAAACATTTACAGCTTGTAAAGTAATTACATGATAATAAATAAGAATATTATCAGGCATGTGAAATTCTAAATTATTTTACATAATTGTTTTTTTTTTTTTATAAAGTGTACATTGATAATGATTTTAGAGATTTCTCTCAAGACAAGGGTGCAAACGCAAGACAATTAAATTAAGATAGTTTACAATACGAACAGAATTGCGTTGGCTAAATGTTTTTAGTACATTGATGTAAATTTGTACATTTCAATAAAAACGAATACACAAAATACACACAGTTGTTCAATATTTTAATTGCACAATGTTTTTCGCGTTATTTTAAGTATCATTAGGGGGACCAAGGTACAAAGATTTAGGAGGCTTGAGTAACTATACAACAATGGCGAAGGATATTACGGATTAATGATACGCTACGTACATGACTTTTTGTTTGTTATTTTTCTTGTGATTTTGTGATCAATGCATACGACTGAAATACATGTACTACGTACGCCATATAATCTCAAAGTAAGTAACAGAGAACTTGTGTTATGGGTACAAGATTACTTGTATATTTCTTTTGTAAATATATATAGGTACATATACTTTGGTATATACTTTGGCAAACCTTTGCCAACCCAATATAAATAATTAGATAGATAATACTTTATTGCTTATATTTATAGTAAAGCTTATATCTAGGACAGCACAATAAAAACTAGACAGTAAAATAAGTAATAACAAAATAACAATAATGTAAAACAAAAGGGATCTCTTCCTGATAACCCAGCTGCAAGGAATTAAAGGATGTTATATGGCGATGTAGGTGATTTACAAAAAAAATATATACCTAGTCAGGTCATAAGTATTGTCACACAGTAAAAACTTTTCTTTTAGAATGCTGGCCACAAAAAAGTTTATTGAAATAGAATTTCGAATTGTTCATGAAAATAAAAATGTATAACTTTTAGAATTTTACTCATTTTTAAATATGGAGTGGACGCTTAAAGAAGACCGTGTTGCAGTTATTGCGTTGCATCGTTGCGGTTACGCGCCAATTCAAATTTTTAATATACTGAAAAATTTGAATATTACCAAAAGATTCGTTTTATCGTACCATCAAACGATACAATGAAGACTCTAGTGTAGATGACAGGTCAAGAAGTGGTCGCCCTCGGTCGGTTAGGACTCCAGCAGTGATAACAGCTGTGAAGGCACGAATTCAAAGAAATCCCAAACGTAAGCAGAAACTGTTGGCCCTTCAGATGGGGTTAAGCAGAACCACGGTGAAAAGGGTGTTAAATGAAGACTTAGGGTTTCGGGCATATCGAAGAAAAACAGGACATCGTTTGAATGCTCGTCTAATGGACCTGAGACTGAAGAGATGCCGCGCTTTGTTGAAGCGGTACGCGGGAAAAAAATATCGGGAAATTCTTTTTTCGGATGAAAAAATGTTTACCGTAGAAGAGAGCTACAACAAACAAAATGATAAGGTGTACGCACACAGTAGTGAAGAAGCGAGCAACCGTATTCCGCGTGTCCAACGAGGTCATTTTCCATCCTCGCTCATGGTATGGTTGGGAGTTTCTTATTGGGGCTTAACAGAGGTACATTTTTGTGAGAAAGGTGTAAAAACGAATGCTGTTGTGTATCAAAATACAGTCCTGACGAACCTTGTGGAACCTGTTTCTCATACCATGTTCAATAACAGGCACTGGGTATTCCAACAAGATTCGGCGCCAGCTCATAGAGCGAAGAGCACACAAGACTGGCTGGCGGCGCGTGAAATCGACTTCATCCGGCACGAAGACTGGCCCTCCTCCAGTCCAGATTTGAATCCGTTAGATTACAAGATATGGCAACACTTGGAGGAAAAGGCGTGCTCAAAGCCTCATCCCAATTTGGAGTCACTCAAGACATCCTTGATTAAGGCAGCCGCCGATATTGACATGGACCTCGTTCGTGCTGCGATAGACAACTGGCCGCGCAGATTGAAGGCTTGTATTCAAAATCACGGAGGTCATTTTGAATAAACTTTAATGTCATAAGAATCTATGTTTTGTTAAGTTCATTTTGGTATATGAATGGTTACATAATTAATAAACTTGTTACAATTATTTTACATTAAACATGTGACAGAATTTATGACCTGACTAGGTATATCTAGAATAAAATATAATTTGCACATCGTCAAGAAAAAATGCCTTAGCGCATGCCATCGTTACATTCGATCCGGTGATCTCTAGGTTAATCTAAGTTAGTCTCAGTTATCTCTAACTCGCTAGTCAATATATGAAAAAAACTAAACAATTATAACCAGTTTGGTCTAGGGGAGTGTAACGTCGAGTGTAAATATACAAGTAATCTTGTACCCATAACACAAGTTCTTTGCTATTTATTAAGAATCTAAATCCCATGAAATAATATCATCACAATTTTAGCGACTTACTTGGCAGTCCGTTTTGGACTGAGACTCGCTGACTCTAAGCTATTTCAGAATAACATAAAATAATAATTGGACCATCAGGACTTCCTCGCGTAATCGCTAACCTAATACAACACTGACTCGTCTGGACCCCGGTTTGAAAAAATAGCAAGCAAAGGGTTAGGCATACCCGTGAATTATTATTAAATTAAATCGCGGAAGGAGATACAACACTGGCTCTATTAAATTCCACGTCGGAGTCTCACAGAATTTAAAATATCGCGGGATAAAAAATAGATCAAGCGATCTACACCATGAAAGATCAAAACTGGCCTTATCTGATCCAGCACAATGCAAACCACCATAATCAATTCCTTTATATAGAGAAAAATTACGCGACGCAAAGCCTAGAGTTAGTCTCCAGCTGTTGCTACTGTCTTCGAATCGTTATTTCCCTGCTCCGCTCTTCGCGGCGTGCCAACTCAAAGTCATCCCACTATGCTGACCTCATTCCTTATATGCTTCGCTCAATACAATCCCTTATCTATATTTCAAATTTCGTCTCCTCGACATAGTATATAATGTTAAACATTGCGGTACGTGCCACAGTAAAATCCTATTACAGTATGTCAATATTGTTATTTTTATTAAGAAAACTAAATAGATAATGACTACATCGTCCAACGTCAAGAGTTGTTAACACATACACATCTAATACGACTAAGGTTTCAAACAAGCTCCAGACTTACAGAATCGTCGCCCCACCCATCCGAAGTTGCCATATTGTTTAGAATACGTGAGTAAACAGAGAGGACGTCCCTGAAGTTTTTTACCTACTTACAAGGTTGTCCAATAATCGACGTTTTCCTTAATTTTATAGTATCGCTTATGTATAAAATACATAGTTGTATTAACTTGGTACCATTACAGGAGTCAAAGTGAGAGGGTCTTCGCTACTTGTCTGAAAATCCTATTTACTTCCACAGGTGTACGCAAACTCAGTGCTGTCCTAGCAAACGGAGCTCGTTCAGGCACATGGCGCATTGAAGCTCGTTGTGGAGGAGGTTCGGCAAGAGTAGACCTTACTGTTGGGTCTGGCTCAGGAAACACCTCCCCAGCAGCGCCGGCTGCAGAACAGCATTACGTGGAGCTACGGTTTGCTGATAGCATGAGGAGACGTTACAAGCCTGGATTACCTTTTGTTGGCAGAGTAAGTAATTTATATCAACTCTTATTATTAGATGACAGCTATAGGCTATAGTCAAGTCTTGCAGTTTTTGTAGTCGGAGTCACTTTGATATTAAAATAAGTCATTTATAAAATCATTTTCTCTTTGATAGTCTGGGTGCTGTGCAAACGTTCATAAAAAGGTGCCTTGTAGACAAAACTAATATTCATTAATTTTCTATACGTGAATATTATTTATTCCCTTATAAGTTTTATATATATCCTTGAAATATATTCCCTTGAAAATCGACAATGTTATTTCATTTCTTAGAAAATTATAACTCAAGCTGGCTTCACTTGTAATAAGGTTTTCGTCGAAAGATGTCTAAATACATACTAATGACTCCATATAAAATTATATGGACCTTTATTTTTTTTATTGCTGTAGAACAGCAGACAGACTGGCGGTCCACTTAGAATTTAGCCGTTACCACCGCATATGGGTGCTTGCAACGCTAGTGGCATTGTGAACACGCTGCTGTCCTGTAAGGGTACAGGAAATTGGGTCACTAATGCTGGAACACAACAAAAAGTTATTATGGCGTTATACTTAAGACCAAAGGTGGTCGCCATCCAGATGAGCTTGGGGCCCCACCACGTAGCTAGGGTGGGTTGTTTTGTCGCCTTTTACGACCAGCCGACCCTGGCGCAGAGGTCAGTTGGTCGTTGGTAAAAAAAGGAGATCTAAGGAAAATCTAATAATTTATGTTAGTGAATAGTCAGTTCTAGGTGGGGCCCATCCTTGGTTTACTATATATAAGCCTTTAATAAAATAATCTAAATAAATTTCAATCTTAAAATGAATTATGGTTGAATTTTGACCACTGGGCGACCACTAGTCCATACTAATATAATAAACGTGAACGTAATTTTGTTTGTTACATTTTCACGCATATACCGCTGAAATAATTTTGATAATTTTCGGTATAGAGATTTATTATATTTAGCTAAATATAATAACTCTGCTGCTGTATTATGCTTCGCACTAAAGAGAATGGATAACAGACAACGTATTTAAACCACGATTAGATATTACGTTGCTAATTCCAGAATAAAAGGTTTTATTTTAGGTTTTGTTTACCGTTGCTATTATAATCATTGAATTGGATTATCCCACTTGAATATAAAGCTTCGAAACTGAAGTTGTCGATTGACTGCGATTACGGGGGACATAAATAATAATATAAAAATACTATCTGACCCGGCAAACGTTATTTTGCCATATAAATAAAAAAAAAGTAGTCTATGTTCTTTCTAAAGTCTAATCTATCTCTTCACCGAAATTTATCAAAATTGGTTTAGCGGCTTAGACGTGAAAACGTAACAGACAGAGTCTCTTTCACACTTATAATATTATTATGGATATAATATACGTTACGTCAAAAAATAATTTAAAATTGATTTCAAGTAATTCAAATAGCAATTGTTATTACCATGATTAATATGAGGATCTATAATTTATTTCGAAGTGGGTACAGATAAAATAAGTTTGAAAAGCTCTCAAAGGTCTTGGCAATGAAACAATACAATAAATTACCGAAGTTTAACGAAGTGCTTTTAGCTTGGCGTTGTAGTTTTCTTTTACTAATTAATATGTCTCAAGTTAAAATCAATGATTCCGAGGGTTCGAAATTAAACAGTAACGCTATTAACGAACGAATAAAATGCTTTCTAATATTCTTTTATTTCGTTCTTTTTGTTACATTTACACGATTTTTCAATATAAATTACAGCCTTTAGTTGCTCCTGCTAATTATTACTTCTAATACTGTAGTGATAGTTCAGTTTACTTTTAAATTTCGAGGCATAATTTGAAATAATGTACATTTTATAGCGATCATATTATATGTTACGATTTTTTAGTGTTAATTCTTAATGTGTCTTTAAAAGTCTCGTACTGTATGAAAGGGAAGGGCACCTTTCAGCTTAATTTTTCGGGGATGGAGAGACAAAATGCATTAACTTCTTTATAAGCGATTTATTAAATAGATTTATGACATTAAACCTATTTCATTTATTTTATTCGTATTCCTTACTAAAGATAAGTTTCACGTAAAACTAACCGACCGAGATTGCACCGTACAAGAATGAGAACGATAGCTCGAGTGCAGTGGACTGTATAAGAGTGGAGGGGGGGGGGGGGGAGCGGTGGTCAAAGATACGCGATACCTAGCAGTGGGCAGAGAAATTCGCACTGACCTTGATTCAACCCCTTCCTGGTTCGGCTCGCAAAGGAACTGTTGCACCGCACCAGCTAAGTTCACGCACACTGTACACACAATTAATTATGGCACAGCCAATGATAGTTTGGAGTAACTAAAGGGAGGTCGAACGTCGACCGTACCACGCGTTTTGAAGCTCACGCGTTACTACCATTATTTTTGTCCCACCCTCGCTTTTACTGCTTCACCGAGGGTGAGGGTAGGTAACAAAAATCAGGAGGCGGGATTTCAAATACATAAAAACCTAAAAATAAACATAAAAATCATCTATAGTTAATTTTGTTCTGTAAAAATACTCAGCGAAATAAGTATATAAGGATCGTAGCAAGTGGAAAGAAGTGGTCTCTGCCTACCCCTACGGGAAAGAGGCGTGATTATGAATGAATGAATGAATGAATATACTTTATTGCACAACACACAAAAAAAAATATACAATATAGGACAAAACAAACAAAAGATTGTACAAACGGCGGCCTTATCGCTGGAAGCGATTTCTTCCAGGCAACCTTAGGATGGATTAGAGTTTGAGAGGGCTGAAAGTGGTGTAGTGTTGCATATTCATTCAAAACGAATACATAAATACATACATACATACATAAATACAGTGCATAAATAATATACCTATATAATCCGGGGAGTAATTTAAACAGCCTGTCAGTTCTATTACATAGAAACAACGACAAAAAGCAGGCAAAGGAAAACAACATACATGAACGCTTACAAATAATTATCCAGATAGTATTCCCTTACAAGTCTTTTAAAGATCGGGAGTGATTTAGAATTGTAAGAAAAGATTATGTGTATGTATGTATGTAAAAATACTCAAAATAGCTTCTGGAAAAAAGATAAACAGAAAATGTCACTTCTGGGCTTAGGCCTCATCTAGCGGATTACATATATTTACGATCACATAGTAGGCTTTCGGTGACTTTAGTATGTGGCAATTTTTTTTACAATATTATATTTTTTTTTGTTATGAAACAACAAAAAAGACTAACGGTTTACTTAATAGTAAGCAGTTATCGTCGCCTATATATACATAGATGTTTGCGACGCTAGGGGCATCGCTAACACGCTGCCGTCCGCGTAGGGAACTGGAACCTGGGTTATAATTATGAGTTGTGTGCACTAATTCTAATAGTTGTAAATTATAAGGCACCATTTTTGCCAATTTAAACCTTATTTCTTCAATGCCCTTTGCTTTATTAATTAATTTTTACGAAACAGGTTTATTAGCAAACCAAGAATAGAAAAATAATAACTGAGTGTTGTTTATTTCAAGTCTTATTTTTAAACAATGTTTCCAATATTGTGAATATTAAATTGGCTGTAACAAAGATATAAATGTTATTTAATTGAGATTGTAAATCATATCCGCTACCTCTGTCGACGTAGGTTTTGGCGTTAAGCCAGGTCGGCTCGGCTAAACTTAATGACTTAATTAGACTTAGGTTAACTTCACAATATCGTTCTCATTTTGGATGCGGGTAGCCGCGTAAAATATATGATTCTGGTATATGATATGTCAGTAAGTAACCTAAAATATTGCAAGCTATAAGCCTAAGCTAAACCATTTAGATATATTGCAACTAGCTGACCCGGCAAAATTGGTTCAGCGGCTTAGACGCGAAAACTTAACAGACAGAAAAATAGACAGATTTACTTTCAAATTTATAATAATTAGTATATATATAGCTTCTTTGGAATTAGGCAATTTTATGATATTATGGTTAGCGGACTTTTTTTTTTTTTATTGCTGTAGAACAGCAGACAGGCTGACGGCCCGCTTAGAATTTAGCAGTTACCGTCGCCTATGGGTGTTTGCAACGCCAGTGGCATCGCGAACACGCTGCTGTCCCATAAGGGTACAGGGTAAGGGACTGATGGCCGTTGGGGCAAAAAAGTCCTCGAATGACGACCGCGTACCGGAAGACGCAGTGTTGGTAGGCCCCCCACAAGATGGACCGATGATCTGGTCAAGATCGCCGGAATAGGTTGGATGAGGGCAGAGCAGGACCGATCATCGTGGAGATCTTTGAGGGAGGCCTTTGTCCAGCAGTGGGCGTCTTCCGGCTGAAATGATGATGGTTAGCGGTATGTTTAAATCTTCTTACAAGTGTATATCGTGGTGGCTACTAAAAACTTAGAATATGCAGTACAAAGTACCTCTCTCGTGGGCCTTCTTCCCCTTGTTCAGAGGTAGATTGAAGCGTCGATACGAACTAGACTACCCCTCGGTGATGTGGAGTTGACCACTGGAACACGCGTGCCTATGTGAGCGGCGGGGCATCCCGGCGGGTGACGATGGCCTCAACTTCGGCCTAGATGACCATCTTCTTTACCCCGGCCTTTGGTCACCGGAGCGAGGCGTCAACGGCAGCCTGACGATGGCTTCGTCGGATGAGGTGCCGCCGGAGCAATGGGCATCTTCGGCCTAGATGACTTACCTGAAATCAGAATCAGAATGGGTTGGATTGGGCGCCTGAGGCCTAGGCGGCCTGTGTGGATGTGAGCCTAATGCTTCGTCTCCCTGGTCCAACGAGTGTGGCGTGTTCGAGGCGAGCGAAATTATACCGTACTATTTTTAAAATTATATATATGAATTTGGTTACCAGGTAGAAGCCATGAGCACCGAGAAGCGGGTTCGTGTCCGAGTCAAGTTATATGACGACAAAACTGACATCTACAGCCAAGATATTGACATGTCTACTGGAGAAGGTGGCTTCATAGTGCCAACGGTTTTAGCTGATGCTCCTTATGTGAACTTACAGGTAAGTTTTTTTATTGTTTTTTTATTGGCGTAATTTCTACTTAACGCAAATCATAAATAAAATAATAAATTCTATTACAATATAATATTGCAATAGAAGGGTATTCAGGTGTATATTTTTAGAGATCTCGTAATGAGTGGTATCACATTTATTGATATATATATATATATATATATATATATATATATATATATATATATATATATATATATATATATATATATATATATATATATATATATATATATATATATATATATATATATATATATATATATATATATATATATATATATATATATATATATGTTGAATTGAATTTCCGTAAAATCCGTTCTTAGTAAGCGTCCACGTCACGAAATGAGTAACTATGCCAAATTAAAATTCATTCGGGTGTACTAACAATTAAATAAATTAGGTAATAACCTAGTTAATATATTTGTGAAAACGTTTTAATCACACGATATTCAATTTAAAATATAACTTATAACTTCTTCTTCACCTAAGTCACCTTTGAACTTAGGAGCCCGATGATAAGTATTACGGTCGCTCATCAACATGATAATGTACACTTATAGGTCTCTCCCAAGGTACATAAATTAGCCCGATATTTGGCTTATTGTATCCATTTTTAGCCAGCTGCTTGTCGCAGGTAATAATCATCTTGCCGAGGGGCATTCTACACTACATTTGTTAAGTCGTGCGCTAAGCTATCACACGATAAAAAAACATGCGGGGCAGTCTTTGGGGACTGCCAATAGAAGTAAAATCTAAGTAACTTCTGAATTGTATCGTCGAGCTATTAGACTATTATTTTCGGTTTATAAAGAAGTGTTTATGATCAAGGATTAAATTAACACTTTTTTACAAACCAAAAATTGTTTACCCAAAACTTGCTCAACGCGCCTAAAGAAGTTTTCACTTCAAATCTCATCTGTATTTCATTGTAATAAATTCGCAATTCGAATAGATATGTATAAGTAATACAATGCAATCATTTAAAATTTATATTATAAAATAAACTTTAAGTCATTAGTAATATGGTCTTACGAATTTTCGATCAGGACACGTGGCCTGACGCGATTTTAAATTTTTTTGCCCATCACAAAAAATGCACAACGCCGCTAAAGAAGTTTTCACTTCAAAAAACAAAACACAAACTTCTTCTCCTTCTCGTTCTTCCTGTCCTTACATCATGTTATATGGGGTCGGCACAACTTGTTCTCTCCTGTGCCTTCTGGGCACGGCTGGGGTGGCGCACATAGTGGCAAGAATCCGGCGACTAGGCCTGGAGGTGGCCTTGAACAAGACGGAGGCCGTGATATTCTACGGGCCCCGTCAGAGGCCGCCACCGGGCCTGAGCATAACGGTAGGAGGCGTCTGCATCACCGTCGGGCCGTCCATAAATTATCTTGGACTGGTGCTCGACGGGCGATGGGACTTTGCGGCGCACTTCGAGCGCCTGGCGCCGAGGTTAGTTCGGGCAGCGGCGGGACTCTCAAGTCTGCTGCCGAATATCGGCGGACCGGGCGCAGTGTGCCGCAGGCTCTTTGAGGGAGCCGTGCGGTCGATGGCCCATTACGGGGCCCCGATCTGGGCGGATCGCCTGACGGCCAAAACGACCGCGCTGCTTCGCAGGCCGCAGCGTGTTCTGGCCGTCAGGGCGATACGGGGATACCGCACGGTGTCCTTTGAAGCGGCCTCCCTGCTGGCCGGATCCCCACCATGGGACCTCGAGGCCCGAGTCCTGGCGCTGTTATACCAGTGGCGCCGGGACGCGGCCGAGCGTGGCTCTCGCCCTGCACCTCGCGAAGTTGAGGTAAAGAGGGCGGAGCTGCGCGATGAGGTGCTCATGGTGGAGTGGAAGGAGCGCCTCGCGCACCCCAGCGCGGGCCTCGCCACCATCGAAGCGGTGAGGCCCGTCCTGGCCGAATGGTTGGAAAGGCGCCACGGCGCCCTGAACTTCCGCCTGACGCAGGTCCTCTCGGGGCACGGTTGCTTCGGGAGGTACCTGTGTCGCATAGGGCGGGAGATGACGTCGGGGTGCCACCACTGTGGCGCGGGCGACGAGGAGGACACGGTTGACCACACTGTCGCCGTGTGCCCTGCGTGGCGCGAGGAGCGCCGCGCCCTCGTCGCCCAAATCGGCGTGGACCTGTCGCTCCCGGCCTTGGTTCTGTCCATGGTCGGGGGCGATCCTGGATGGACGGCCGTCGCCTCCTTCTGCGAGGCAGTCATGTCCGCAAAGGAGGCGGCGGAGCGGGAGCGGGAGTCGACCACCACACTCCCCTCCCGCCAACGCAGGCCACGTCGGCGGCGCCGGAGGTCAAGTAACGACCTCCGGCCGCCGTAAAAAGCGGCCGCGGCCGCGGCCCCTCAGGGGAGAATCCGCCGCCCGCACTTTTGCCGCGAGGGTGAGGGCTGCGTGCTGTTCCGCGGCCCTCCTCAACTCCTAGAGTTGTTAGGAGAGCGCCGGGGGGACGAAACCCTGACCCCCTGGCGCCAACACTTTAGAAGGGGCCCGCCTCAAGACAAAGGGCGGGCCGGCGCCGGCCCGGGCCACGAGATCGGCAGGCCATATATCCGTGGGCCCGGGCGTAGGCGATAGGAGAACAGCGGGGTTTTTTAGTGGGTAGTCGGATGGCCAAACATCTTTCCCGGAGTCCCACATATCCCTCGGTCCCCCCGGGCCGGGGGAACCCGTCAAGAGAGGTTTTTCCCCGAGACCAAAAAAAAAAAAACTTGTTCTCTCCTTTCACTCTCCTCTGTTAGCCGTCATCTCAACATTCACACCCTTTTCGCCATATCATCTTTTACTTAATATATCCATCTTTTTTGGTCTACCTCTACTCCTGTATCCATAAATTCTCATTTTTATCATTTTCCTTGGTATATGGCATTCTTTCCTGCGCATTATATGGCGAAACCACGCCGTGGTTTTAATAATGGAAATTAAATAAACGAAATAGATGTTTTAAAATTTTCATAGAACCTCGCAGCCAACTTAGAATATAAATAATTAATTTCACAATAAACTTTAGAACAACATTTCAACCTCAGCAACTATCTAACAAATCGCTCCACGTCCGTCGGTCGTTCGCGCCTAAAGCTAATTTAGTTTAATCGTCCTCCATTAATTGGAACTGGGAAGTTGTGAAACTCCAATACCCCGGGATTGGACTTCGTTCCCACTGCGAATACAAATGACCAGATTTCTGCGGAGGTAAAACTCTTGAAGTGGTAATCCGCACTTTCGATTTGATTTAGCAAGTTGTTGTGACCATTATCAAGATTATTTTGGGTAAACAAAAGACTGGCTTACTTGCATATTTTACGTAGAGCACGTAATTTGAAGCTCGGCGCTATAGTAGGATCTACTCACTTTTCTGTGTCTGTCATCCAAAATAAATGACATGACTTTTAACTTGTGTTCTGAGAAAGGCGATTTGAGAACTAAGTTTTTTTATTGCTGTGAAACAGGTAGGCTGGCGATCCACTTAATACTAATTACTATACCGGCACGCTATGATGGCCGTTTTGACTTTTGTCCACTCATGAAGTTTCGTATTAATTAGTAATTATATTTGAAGGTGCAAATTGCTGTTCTTTATTGTCAATAGCGACGTGCAGTTATTGACAATAAAGAACAGCAATTTGCTCCTTCAAATGTAATTACTAATTAATACGAAACTTCATGGAGTGGACACACGGTGGTCAAAACGGTCATAATAGCGTGCCGGTAGCATTGTTATAGTTGGTTATAGATATTACCTGGCAGCTCAGTGGTGTTACACTAGGAGATCAATCTAAAGATCCTGGGTTCTAATCTCACGGTAACATGCACAGCTTGGGCAGTTTTTTTCGACTAATGTGCATTATTGCCATGTACCAGACTGCAATGAAATCTGTATTCCTAAATAACTGTTATATATAACTAGCCAATCCACCTTGGACAAGCGTGATGTATGTACTGACCATTCCCTCTACGGGGAGGCACGATCCCAGCAATGGGATGTTGTAAGCTGTTATAGATGTTTGCAATGCCAGGGGCACCGCTAACATGCTGCTGTAATGTAGGGAACTGTAATCTAGATCACTAATGCCGGAACACAAGTGTTCTTATCCGTATACCGACCTCTGCGGGGTCGGCTTGTCGTGAAAAGAGACAACATAACCCACCTTAGCTACGTGGTAGGGCTCCAAGCCCATCACCTTTGGCCTTAAGTATGCCGCCATAATAATCTTGTGTTGTGTTTCGGCATTAGTGATCCAAGTTAATGTACCCTTGTGGGACATCAGCATGTTCGCGATGCCACTGGCGTTATAAACTCACATAGGCGACAGTAACTGTTAAGTGGGCCGTCAGCCTGTCTGATGTCCTACAGCAATAAAAAAACAAGGTTATGGTGGTATACGTATAAACCAGAGGTGGTTGCTATCCAGTCGGGTTTGGCGATAGTAACTGCTTCCGTCAGCCTGGTCCACAGCAATATAAAGCATACAAGTATCAATCAAAAACAAGGATTGCAGAAACTCAATATGTACATGTTTGAGTTTAGCAAGTTTCCACGCGAGTTTAATGAGGCAATTAAACTGAGCTTATGTGAACGGTGGCTTTACGTCACATACGGATGAAGGCTTCCGTATCGTTCATAATAGATTGCTTAGTAATTAGTTGACATATCTTATAATCCCAAGTTTACATTTTTTAATAACAAAATTGTAATCTCGAATTTTCTTTTAATACACGTTAGGGAGGCAAACTTATGAAAATATATACGTCTAATATTAAATTATTAAAATATAAAATGTATAAGTTTGTTCGCAGCGTTGTATTTCTCTTTTTTTTACAAAGTGGAAAAAGAAAAAACAGAGAGGTTTTGTTTATTACTCTAGAAGATCAGAGAGGCTGATGGCCCACTTAATAGTAAGCAGTTACTGTTGCCTATAGATTTTTGCAACGCCAGCGGCATCGATATTACGCTGCCGTCCGCATAGGTTCCGAAACACAAACTAAGGTTATTATGGTGGCAAATTTAGAGACCAGGTTAGGTCGCCATATAGACGGGCACGTAGTCCTTCCCCCTAGCTAGGTTTGGTTAGTCGTATTTTACAATAAACCGCCGCTGGCCGCAGGGGTCAGTATTATTACTCCGCCCCTTTACGGAGAAAAGAGTATTTGTTTGAAATACCACCACAATAAAGCAGCGTATTAGAGACGTGGCTGGCGCTATAGCGACACAAGCAGGAACTGCGGATCACGGAGATGAATAGATGTGTGGAGTAACGTGAAAGGACCGTGTTAGAACTACTGCATTCGCGGTAGCCTTCACGTCCGTCACATTGCAGATCAATGGCAGGAGTATCGCCTTCGCTGGTATGGCCAAGTTTTATAGCAACCGGTTACTTATGAAGGAAACAAATGTCTAGCCATTGTAACCTTCGCGAGCAAAAGGAGTCTGGTCAACTCATTAAAGTATAGCAAGGAAATAGCATATTGCGTAATGTCGAAGAGAAGACTCAGGTCAGGCTCAAGCACACTCGAATCAGTACATTAATGGCATTGTGGACAGTGTGTGTTCGGCCTTATAGGCTACGTACTCACACCTCTCACAAATCTAGCAATCCCTTTTTTATCGAAGTAAATAGATTATAGCGCTTAACAGTGCTCGTTAATGCAATCTTGCTATGATAATTAAGAGTTGAGTGATAAATTGAAATTCCTCTATTCCCACTTTATAAACTTATAACAGAAGAATAATTGTGTAAGCCAAGTGGCAGCAGCAACCGGCAAAATCAAAGCTTTTCTTACTTCACTAGGGTAAAACGTGCACTTCAGTACAGTTTTACGGAGATAGAAGAGGAATAGGATTATTAGGATGACATTTAAAACATCACAGTGAGTTAAAAGCAATGGTTCGAGCAGGTGATGAATAAGTTTCCATTCACCATGCTTCAGTGTATATTACGCCTTAATAATTATTTGTGAGATAAGCATGGATGTAATAGTGAAAGCATTGAAAAGTATAAGATTAGGTAAGGCTGCAGGGTATGTCAGGATTACTGTCGAGATGCTGAGGGCTGGACAGGGCATAGTGGCTAGCCAGCTATACCGCCTTTTCAATTTGTGCTGGCGAAGTACCGGGAGACTGGTGCAAAGCCGTAATAGTGCTATTATATAAGAGAAAAGGGTCACGGCAGGACTGCATAAATTACCGCGGTATAAGCCTTCTCAGCGTCGTCGGTAAATTGTATGCGAAAGTGTAGATTGAAAGGGTTGTGAATGAAACAGACGAAAAAGTATGGGATGCACAAGCGGGATTTAGGAAGGGAATGGGATGTACGGATCAAATCTTTTCCATGCGGTGCATAGTCGAAAAGTGTTTGGCTATAAACAAGAAGGTCTATTGCGCGTTTGTGGATCTAGAAAATGCTTATGATAGAGTGGTGAGGAATGAATTGTGGTCAGCATTGTCCGTGAATGGTGTGAGCAGTATCCTCATACGAGCATTGCAATCTCTTTATAGGGATTCTAGTGTTTGTGTAAGGATAAACGGGGCATACACTGAATGGTTTAATATCGAAAAAGGTGTTAGACAGGGGCGTGTAGCGTAATCATGGCTGTTTAATCTGTTCATGAACAATTGCTTGACAGATTTAAAAGAGAATGAAAGTGGGTTGAGAGTGAATGAGTTACTCGTCAAATGTTTTCTTTATGCTGATGATCAAGTATTACTTGCGTCTTCGGCCGAGGAGATGCAGGAGATGGTAACTGCTATGAGTGGGGCTTTTGTTAGAAAGGGAATGAAGATGAATGTAAAGAAGACGAAAGTGATGGTGTTTGAAAGAGATGAAGCAGTGACAGAATATCGTGATTGGAGATGAACAAATTGAACAGGTGAATGAGTTTGTGTATCTAGGTTCAAAGTTTACAAGAGATGGAAAGTGTGAGAGTGTTATTGAAAGAAGAGTGAATGCAGGAAACATGGTGAATGGAGCTTTGCACTCCTTTATGAACAATTGGAAGGTGTCTAACAAGGCTCGTCTGGTGTTGGCTCGGGTGTTGGTTCGGACACTCATGTACGGAAGTGAAAGTTGGGTATGGCAGAAGAAACATGAAAGCAGAATAAATGCAGTTGAGATGAGAGCGTTAAGAAGTATGATAGGAGTTAAACTGAGTGACAGGATAAGAAATGGTGAGATAAGGAAACGTTGTGATCAGAAAGAAGATGTAGTGACAAAAATTGAGAAAGGTATGCTGAGATGGTTTGGCCATGTCGAGAGAATGAATAAAGAACGATTGACGAAAAACGTGTATAAGGCGAGTGTGAATGGAAATGTTGGAAGGGGTAGACCTAGGCGGACGTTTCGAGACCAGATCAGGGACGTCTTGAAAAAAGGCCAGGTTAAGAGTACCCTAAACCAAAGGGCATGTATAAAGGGGAATAATAAAAGTGGACCAAGCGAAACTAACATAAACTAACTAACACGAAGAGTGGGGAGTCAACGTTTGGGTTGAAACGTCTGAGTCTCGTAGTCTTAACCTTCTGGTTACATTTCAGACAAGCATAACACACTATTAAGTGATAGACGAGATATATAGGTATATACTATTCGGACCTCAGCTTGGTAGCCAACAACTCCTAGTCTAATTCTGATTCAACCAGATGTGTTCAAGGCACCTTACAAGAACGTAAATCTCATGAAATAACATCATCATAATTTTAACGTTAAATCCCGGTTACAACAAACTTCACTTTGGTGCCCTGAGGCCATTTTCCGACTTTTCTTCTCCACTTCTCACGATCTTCGACATCCCTGATATTGAGCCCATAGGCACGCACGTCACCCTTTACGACTACTAAGATTAGCATTTACTCAACGTCTAAGCCCAGGTTCTCATGTATCAAAATAATGAAGCCAATCAGAAAGCGTATATACCTCATGCAAATAGAATTAGTTTAGTTGATTTTCCTTATGTTCTAAATTAATATCTTAAATCTAAATTATTGTCGGAACAAATAAGAAGTCTGTGTCTATGTAAGTGAATGTAATATAAATATATAAAGAACATAAAGATAACATAACGTCTACCCTAAGACGACCTCGGTGGCGTAACGGATAACGCACTTCAGTACGCTTGCGGAGGTCACGGGTTCGATTTCCGTCTCGCGTCTGGGTGTTTATGTATAATATGTATTTATTTACAAAAAAAAAAAAAGTATATAAGTAGTATATCAGTTGTCTAGGGCCCATAATACAAGTGCTACTTAGTTTGGGACTAGATGACGCTGTGTGAATTGTCACAAAATATTATTATTATTATTATTATAAAAATAGTTAAACGGGATATATTATTTGTGATTACACTTGTATAATGTTGAAATTTCATTATATGTAATTAAAATCGAATATTTTGTATAAAATGGAACACAGAAATCGTAAAACCACGAAGTTGATAAATTATTAAACCTAATTAAATCGACTTACTTGGCACATTTCGGTTTTGGACTGAGCCTCACTGACTAAGCTAAACCCTATTTCGGAATAACACAAAATAATTATTGAACCATAAGGACTTATTCGCGTAATCGCTAACCTAATACAACACTGACTCTTCTGGACCCTAGTTCGAAAAAATAGCAAGCAAAGGTAACAGTTATTATTGGATTAAATCGCGGAAGGAGCAACAACACTAGCTCTAATAAATCCCTATGTCCGAGTTTCACGGAATTTAAAATATCACAATCGCGGGAAAGAAAATAGACAAAGACCACACTATGAAAGATCAAAACCGGTCTTATTCAGATCCAACACAATGCAAACCACCATATTCAATCCTCCATATAGAAACAAATATCACGCGACGAAATGTGGATTCAGTCTCCGGCTGTTGCTACCGTCTTCCAATCGTGATTTCCTGGTCCGCTCTTCGCGGCGTCCCGACTCAGAATCCCCTCACTATTCTGATATCATTTTTTATTCCTTCGCTCAATATAATCCCTTAACTATATTACAAATTTTGTCTACTCGCCATAGCAAAAAAATGTTAAACATTGCGGTACGTGCCACAGTAAAATCCTATTACAGTATGCTAACATTGTTATTTTTATTGTTTGTCCAACGTCAAAAGTTGTTGAACATACATACACATCTAATATGACTTAGACTTCAATCAAGCTCTAGACTTGCAGAATCATCGCCCCATCCGTCTACACGAAGTTGCCACACTGTTTCTCCATTACACTATCTTACAACAATAAACACACGTTCAGGAATCTCAAA
Source organism: Malacosoma neustria (assembly GCA_963693495.1). NCBI lineage: Eukaryota > Metazoa > Arthropoda > Insecta > Lepidoptera > Lasiocampidae > Malacosoma > Malacosoma neustria. The sequence continues at coordinate 16,237,047 of OY856383.1, forward strand.
TGCTGTTGACAAAATTGTAGAATATGTAAGCAAGCAGAGATGACATCCTTGAAGTTTTTTACCTACTTACAAGTTTGCCTAATAACATTGACGTTTTCCTTAATTTTACAGTATCGCTTTAGTATAAAATAGTTGTATTAACTTGGTACCATCACACCATGCCACCACTCGTCAGGCCCAGGCAGGCGGGGTAGACCCAAAAAATGCTGGCCTGACGTCGTAAACAGTATGCATGCCAATAGAATGACCACCAGGAAAGCCGTATATCGTTCGAAATGGAGAAGAAAAGTCGAAAAGCGGACCTCGGGCACCGAAACGATAGTTTAAGTTACAACCGGGATTTAATGCTAAGATGATAATGCAAGCAGCACATTCACAGTTTTAAGACATCAATCAAAAGACAAAGACATCAATTTTCGCTTTAAATTCAGTGATAAGTGGAAAATGCATTACCGAGTGGTGTGTCCGTGACAATGTCATCATGAACCTCGTCGCCGGAATTGCCAATCTGGCTAAAGTGCTTTCACTGTACTGATAGCTATCTTATGAATCATGCTGATGAGATAAATTACGACCGGTAATTTTAGTGAAAATTTTATAGATACTATATGAAAAAAAATGGATTTTGATAGAAATCTATTGATGTGCAGACGATCGGCATAAGAAAATCGTAAGTTATATCGTTGATTCAAATTTAGTTTTTTTTTTGTATCAAAAACATAAAAATATAACCAATATGCTTTTCTTGCACTTAATTTTTGTAGCAACTTAATAGTTAGCAGTTACCATTGTCGATAAATGTTTGGAACGCCAGAGACTGAAAGGAGGTTGCCGTCCAGACAGGCTGACGGCCCACTTAGAATTTAGCAGTTACTGTCGCCTATGGGTGTTTGCAATGCCAATGGCATCACGAACACGCTACTATCCCATAAGGGTACAGGAACTTGGGTCACTAATGTCGGAACACAACAAAGAATTATTAAGGCGGCATACTTAAGACCAAAGGTGGTTGCCATCGAGACGGACTTAGGCTCAATCACTTAGAATATAACTAGCTAATCCGGTAAACGTTGTTCTGATATATAAATTAAAAGAAAAACATTTTGTAATAGACAAAATTGTTAATCTCAATCATTTTCAAATCCACTTGAATACACACAAAAATATTCATCAAAATCATTGCAGCTGTTTAGAATGAATTCAGTCACATACATACAGAAGTTGTACATATATAAAATACATATTATTCATTAAATTACATTATAATCTTTTTAATAATAATTTTTAATGATCTCACAATTATCGAAACATAGAGTAGGCTTAAAGGTTATTTAAATAAATTTAATAACATAATGTACAAAACATAATTATCATAAATAACACAGAATATGCATTATCAAATTAATATAGATCGAAATCCACCATATCAGAATAGGTTACGACCCAATCACAAACAATTGGATCAATCGAGTTTTTCATGGCCTACGTAGCAAAAGTCGACGCTTTGTAACATGTTAATCGTGTGGCTTTGAATATTCATGCACAATGACGCATTCATTTGAATTAACTGTCGTTCTGACGTAAAGTTTATCCTTTCGTACATATTTATGGTCCTACCCATTTTTATGAGCCGCTCTCGTAAAATATTGACATTGTTAGACTTAAAGGTTTTATCGAATATATTTGGATTAAGTGATCTAACATTTATAAGTTTATGAGTTGGAATAATGGGGGTATAAAGCTGTAATAGGTGTTACACTAAATTGTTTGGACTAATTTTCAATGACTTTTATAGGCAATAATAAATCCTATCGTCCTATAATGACCTATCCTAGTCACAGTCACAAAAAATATGGATGAGTATTTAGTGTCCCTTTATTGTTTGTGTTTTTTTTAAATCTTCCATAACATTTCTTCTCTTCATAGGAAAACTGTGAGAGGAAACTGGTACAGTTTTCTCATCTTCTCCTACCCCTTTTCTTCTCTCTTTCTAATATTTTTGTTTAAAAAGGTTTAGGGTCAACACAATTTTGACTTCAGCTTAAATTCGTTTATTAATTGATTGTGAACGAATAACCGAATTACTTCGTGGAATAAATAATAACACAACAGAGTGCAACGTAGCAGTGAAGTGGACGAACAGAAGGAATAGCTCTCTTTGATAGCGCAGCACAGTGGCAATGCATGTAGCAAGCATCCCTTAATAAATGATAGCTTTTACTCTAAATGTGCCATAATTTTGTTTTCTGTAGTCCTGCGGAATGTCCATGTCCTGTTTTTTTGCTATCATAACGGAAATAACAAATTGAGATAGTAAGTTAATCAAATATAGTTATGATAAAAAAATATTTTGTAAATAGAATCACCAAGACTTATATAAACGTTTTTATCATATGAAATACTGTACTAAAACGTTAAAAATTGTTTCGTCGTTTTATACGATACGCTTGTAAATCTAAAGGAAATTGTTAGAATACTAATAAATATTACAAATTAAGATTTAGATTTAAGATAATGGCTTTAAGTTCCACACAAATTTATAGGTTATTACTATCTGAACTTGTTTCAAATCCAGTATGGTTTAATAAATATATACTTGCTAACTAGAATTATGTTCGATTTTTGGACCATATGACAAATTTCTGTTTCTGTTGATGGCATGGCTAATTGTATGGTCGTGTTTTGTGAGATCGATCCCCATGGAAAACAAAATGTTTATATAATCTGCAACTAATTCGTTCTAGATGTCCACATGGGTCCATAAATTATATGTTTGTATAAAGTATTGTGATGTTAGATATCACTTAGTACACGGAAAACAAAAAAAAAAATGTTTCAATGATAAATGTCATTACTTTTGTATTTCTTTTTCATAAAGTAACCTATTCCATAAATCCTAAGTATATCAATTTCAACTATTATATTTTTAACACTTTATATCAATTTTATTTCGTCTCTTTGAAGCTATAGCTTCATTTTAAGAATGTTGTAATGTTAAAAATGTTTATTTAAATGTCATTAATTTCACGCATTTGTACATACATTTAGTCTTTGCAATTTTATTTTATTGTAATGCCTGTCAAACAAATAGAACAAATATTTCTAATTTGTTTTTGTCTACAAAAAGGTTCGTATAATATGCAAATATATATTTCTAATATTGTAACAAATTTCTTGAAAATATTGGCCAACATGGCCTCTACAAAGCTATATTCTTGTCATAAAATATTATTATTGAAAACATTTTTTTAGTCCTTTGAAAATTGTGAAAGTAAATGTATTAAGCTCTTTTACCTTCTCTTGTATACCTTTGTATTTTTCCCGTATCAAAATCCTATTAGTAAAATTGAATTCAATGAGATCGTACAATTCTGAACAATATTTGTGTCCAATGTATCAAAAGTCAGTGCTTTGTAATTTGTAACTTCTACAAGTATATATTAACCTGCTCTACTTATGTATCGAAATTGAAAAGAGTGAGTGTTAATCAACATCTCATCATCATCATTGTCATCTAGTAAATTTCTAAATTAAGTTGATAGAGGAAACAAAATAATTTTCAGAATCTTTCTCTTCGAATAAATCCTGGCCAAAATTGTAAATGCGAAAGTGAGTTTGTTTGTTTGTTTATTACACTTTCACGCCTAAACCGCAGAACCAATTTTGATGAATTTCGGTATAGTCATAGAAGGACATAGGCTACTTTCTTTTAAAATTCATATAGTAGAACAACGTTTGCTGGTCAACTTGTAAACAAATAAATACGAGTACACTGTGACAATTCAAACAACTCTGTCTAGTAAGGGAAGTAAAGGAAGTAGCTGAACACTTGTGTTACAATAAATATATATATATATATATATATATATATATATATATATATATATATATATATATATATATATATATATATATATATATATATATATATATATATAGTATAAATTCAACTTATGTACTATTTATATACGTTTTTTATAATTTCATATTTTACATCATCACCTACACTCAGGAAAAATTAAACCCATGGACCCGCGCGTGTTTAACGTACGAAAGTCATTGCACCGCGGATATGGTCAATCACAAGGTTGTCCTGACTCAGAATAAACAGTGCTGTAACCACTTGACTACATCATCATTTTATTCTTCTATAGACCAAGATTGCGTAATATTCTGCTTTCTTATTATATTGAGGTGTCTTCTTAACTAGCTTGTTTAACTGTAATCGCTCCTCGAGAAAAGTGATTAAGTATTTATCAAATTTTGAATTTTTATCATATCAACTTTATCAATTATAAAACAAACTCAGACAATTATTAATAATAAAATGTATGAGTCAACCGTTAATAATTTTCAACATTATAATATTTATTTTAATGCGTATTTAAAGTGTACCTGTTTAAGAGTAAAATTCTAAATAAATATATATTTGATCATTTTGTTTTGTAGAGCAACATCAAAAAAGGATTTCTATTATACTGACATCTTTTATTTTTAATGGTCCTTGTCTTACAATAGTATTCGATTACAAAAATAATCATTCGAAAATGAACAACATTTTCCTGTAGCATATGTTAAAGATATGTCTAGTCGTTTGGCTGGTTTAAATTTACTTTGTCATGTTTAATTTAATTACCGAAATAACTTACATTCTACCGTTGGTTGCCGACATTATTTTTAGGGACAATATAATAAAGAGATCTGTTGAAGGAAAACTTATCCCGTCTTAAATACACGGCCCTTGGAGATTGGCAGACTTGGTAAGATTGCTTAATAGTCTGTCCAGCTTTAATATATTCAAAGTCTTTCAGATTTTTGTTTAATTCAAAAAAGGTGTTAAAGTCAGGCAGGCGACCGGTTGTAAAAACTAAGCCACAACTATTACACCATGTAACATGTTGTGCCGACCCCATATAATGTGGGATAAGGGCAGGAGGAAGAAGAAAGTCTTTCAGATTTATATAAGACTGAAATATTAGGGGAGATTATAATTTGGGTTTACAAATGATATCGCATAGGCGTATTTTCGCTTTGGCATCAGAAGGGAGAAAGAATACTGACCCCTGAGGCTGGTGTCGGTATGACTAAAAAACCCAAGCTACGTGGTAGGGCTCCAAACCCGTCTGGAGTTTTAAACATCCAGCCTTGATTTTTAAACATGCCGCCATAATAACCTTGTATTGTGTTCCGGTATAAGTGAACAGGTTCCAGTACCACTACGTGGATAGCAGCGTATTATCGAAGCCTTTGGCGTCGCAAATACCCATAGGCGACGGTAACTGCTAAATTCTAAGTGGGCCGTCAGCCGGTCTGCTGCCCTACAGTAATAAAAAAAATACAAGAACTGGTGATACCTGTCTTGAGAAAAAATATATTGCATCTCGACATATCTTGCCAAGAGCTGAAAGATTCGAATATCCCCATATAAGATATAATATCAAATTCGGTACCAAATAATGCCTAATTATGACACAAAAGCAAATTGAGAAACACCTAATGTTACAAAATCACACGATTGTTTTTTATTAAAATTACCGCTATGTTCATGTCTGGTTTAAATCCTAATGGAGGTTAAATATTTTTTTAAATAAACAAAACGGGATGATCTCGGTTTATGGCCTCATCGATTCCATGTTAGTAGAAAAGCTCTGTGATACAAGCTGTCAAATAATACATTTTATCATGCTTATTGGACGTAGAAAGGAGGTGTTTTTAAAGTGTAAATCTTCAGTAATTGTAATAAGTCTTCAATTGAAAAATATTTATATTTTTAGGCACCATATTTCAGATTACTTATCTCTAAAGACTTGTAATCTTAAAATCTGCATTACGAAAACTCGTAATACAATTTATCTGCCTGAATTAAGGTTTAGAAAAGTTTCCTTCCAAAAATCTCCACCGATAAATGAACAAAGAACAGTGAAGGAGCAACCAAAGGAATGTCGAGATATGAATAATGAGAATCATTGCAAAAATAATAAAAAGGGCCGCTCAAACGAAATAAGGGTAATGATGTTGAATAAGGAGCCTATGATAACGTAGCCCGTAATCTAATTTGGCCAATTGTAATTTTATTCGGATTTTATAAGGAATAAAATATGAGAAAGGAAAATTGTCCTTTTTAATAGTATATAATAATTGGTTTAGGTCAAAAGGCTTAATGTTTCTGCCATAAGACCAGTCATGTTATACAGTGCTGAATCCTAGGCCAGACCATTAGTAACTTCGTTGATTAGAATGTTAAGATGGATGTGTGGAGTGACTAGAATGCATAAGATGAGAAACGAGTAAAAAGAAGACTTTTAAAAGTAATATCTAATAAATTTAGAGCAAGGAGACTGGAACGTCACAAATATATAAGGAAAAGATGCAAACCGCGTTACCAAAGATACAATTGAAGATGAACGGGCACAAGAATAAACGTAGACCTAAAAAGTGATTTAAAAAATGCATAATGCATCAAGGTGTGTGAATCGTCAGATAAAGCATATCAGAATAAAATGAAGAAGAAAGATTGATAGAATATACATGCCGGTATTTGAGATAAGACCAAGGAGAAGAAAAAGAGTATCTAATCATGTAAATAGCTATTAAGACATTTAAATATAAAGGTAGGATTTAAAGTTGTTCAGTGAGGTTGAAGAGAGTATCGTCTCTGCAAATGACAATAAAATTAGTGAAAAAGGGATGTCAGATCGTTAACATTCGCATTGATGTTGGTTCGCTTGGTTGATTGGAATTTACCGTTAATTTTTATCTACTTTCTATTTTATGTAGCATTTATAGTACGTTAGCGTAATACTTAAATAATTTGCAATTATTGCAAACGAGAATTTTGTCTGTTTGCAGCTTTTATGCTGTTTGCGTTCGATATTCATAAAATGGCGAAACTACCTAAAATTCTCAATATCTCAAACACTTCCGATAATTATTCATTTGCAATTATAAATACTTGATAGTGGTTTTGTTGACAGGTTCAGTTTCAACACGGAATCGATTCATTTGCTAGTTTGCAGTCTGCGGTTAGGTTGCGAGATGCATTAATCAAAGTTTTGGTTTGTTGAAATAGAGGGCATTAGAAGTTTTGTTTGTGACTCTAGTTCAATGATTTAGTTTAAGTTTAGATTACAGTTAAATTTAGTAGCCAATTAAATTTAGTGTGGTATCCTAAGATTAGCAAATCAAAAACTTTTTTAATATTAGAATTACATAAGTTGACGAAACAAAGCTATGTTTCCTATAAATAATTCGCAACAGGATACAAAATACCCAAAGGAATTTAATTGGGTATTTGAAAAAAAAAAATTAGTGATAAATGAAAAGATCATATATAACTTTTATAACAAAACTATTTTTATTTTATTATTTTCGCAATAATTCAAAAGTTATTTCAAAATAAAAATTAATTTGTGAATCCAGTACCGAAGACACGCCGATTACTCCCGAACAAACCCGAGCGCGTGTGTGACGTTATTTCTCACTCATTGTAGTTGATAGAAAAATAATAAATACAGTGTTTTGATCTATTTAATTTTGTTGTCATTGTTAAATATTTAAATTTATACTAAAATGTCGAACCTAAAAAGTTATCGTTTTTGTTTTGTACTATTATGTACGAATACTACAAAAACAACTCCTGACAAAATGTTTTTAAATGTTCCCCAAGATGACAAATGTCGAAATAAATGGTTTCAAGCAGTGCACCGTGATAATCCCAAAACAAGATAATATATATAACAAATACTTAAATATTTTCATTTATTATATTATTTTTTAACAGACTTACCTTGATGCCTTGGCACCTCAAACTTCAGCAGAATTAAACCGAACGTCATTTTTTTTTAAATTGGTTATCATAAATATATCAACATCAGGAATATTATCAGACTTTGCCTTAATAAATCTTTTATCACACAAAGCTAATCGGAACTAACAACTCGTATTTTAGCAATAAATTTTCAATATTATTGTCTAGTCACGTGTTAATTTATGTTATGAACAGCCTTTAACACTGTACTGTTATTGAATAGCTATAACATTATGACGTCACAACTATGGTGACCAATTATGGCGCGTTTATAGTCACGTGATTTTTATTTAAATTTCATCCATTTCTAATTGTTTATAATTAATTAAAAAAAAAATTTTTTTGCATTCAATATTAATATTATTAATAAAAAAGTTTTTAAATATATAAAAAAATCAATAATTCGTATTATTGTTCTAATTAATTAATAACTTAATTAATTAAAATTATATTCATTGTTTTTCCTCTCTAACTCTACGAGAGTTCACTCTGTGGAATGATCTTGCCAGTCTATTACATCTTAGCGGAGAGCAGTACTATACTTGAACGAGTTGGGAAAATATATTATGGATTACTGGTATTGTGAATTAACCATAATCACACTAAATCTAGTTGCATTTTGTGAGCTGCACTATATTTTAATATTAGTATAAAAGTAAAAACAGACAGGTGACCTTAGTCAAAAATTTGTATACACAATAAAATTTTAGGCAATTGATAAAAATTAAATATTAGTAGATTCTTTTTTTTTCACAGAATACTCAACGAAGACTACCATTCGGATTTTACTCTCAGTGCTAGGAAATCAAAAGGTTCTGTTAAATCGAATTACCAATGCTTATTTCTTGAATTTTTAGATTTTATAAACGCATGGCATTGTAGACCATGGAATAATATTTTCGTGTCAATATTCACCAGCTGTACTAGGAAATAATTTTCATAAAATACAAGTATCTTTTAAAACTAAAACCAATACTTATGATATATATTATTGATTGATTGATTACTTGCTTGCTTCCCACTATTTATAAGATTTTGAAAAACAATGGTAATCTATTATAATCTATTATCTACAAAAAATTCACATTTTTTATATTTAATTCAATCCCACAATTTTATTTTACGGGGCACTATATTATATAACGCATACCGAGAACAGTCATTTTTTTTTGTTATAACATCGTTTATCTGATTAGAAACAGTACAAGCAAATTTGAATGGAAGGTTGAACCTTGCAGGTCCATAGTTCAGCTAATTCAATTAATCTCCCTATAGATGGAATTTGCTAAGTTTGCCAAACACCTAAGGATTACCCCGGCTCTCCGTTTAGAGTACCCACTTAGTTTGTGTATATTAATGAAACGTCTGGCTTGAACGAAAATGGATATCTATATATATAAAGAGCACATAACTAGATCGGTAGTCATGTAAATGGTTTAATGTGGTTTTTTTATTATTGAGGAACAGTAAACATGCTAGCGGCCCACTTAATAGTAAGCAGTTACCGTCGCCTATAGATGTTTGCGACACTAGGGTCATCGCGAACACGCTGCTACTCATATCCCATAGGAGTACAGGAACCTAAGCCACTTATGCTAGAACTCAAAACAAGGTTATTATGGCAGCATGTATAAACCAGGGGTAGTTGCCATCCAAGCGGGCTTGGGGCTCTACCACGTAGTTAGGGTTGTTTTGTCGCCTTTTACAACAGGCCCATCCTGGCCGCAAAGGTTAGTATTCTTACTCCGCACCTGCACGGAGGTTTTATTATTAAGATCCCGTGAAGGATAGAATATTTGCCTACAATTAGTTTGTAGGTCTTTATATGCAAATCCATTAATAGTGTATTTGTAAAAACAATATCAATAATATTTAAACAAAATTAGCTAACTCAACTCGAGTTTTCAATATTGAGAGAGTTTTACGATTGAAGGCTAAAATGAGATGCTTTGGTGTCTGGAATTTATTATAATTTTTTTCCATTTACTATTCCTTACTATATCAAGCCAGTAGTTGTGGAGTCTACTCATCCTGCCTAGCGAAGTCCTCGCTAGACATTTACACAGTAAAACAGGGAAATACTAGCAAATTTAACTCTTTCAGATTGCTCGAATCGGTACAGGTATAAAAGCTGTGAGGATAGTCTTTAGCGGTCAATTCATAAAAAAATCATTCACGAATCATAATTATCTCTACCAAAAGTTCTTCTTTGTCTTTGATGTCTACTTGTGTTATTTAAATCTTTACTTCATTTCTGTATTATCTATGGTTGCAGTGAGCCATGATAGATATGATTATTTTCAAAAATTCTTTATTTACTAACTGTAAAATCAGAGTCTAGTTTGTTCAATCCATAAACATTGAAAGCGTGAAATATTAAACAAATTTAACGCAAATTGAATTCATTTTCTAAACTGCATACGTTACAAATTTGGACGTTCGCAGCAAATCCAATCAATGTTGAGATTAATGAAATTACTCCGTTAGGGTGCGCTGACGTCGCTTAACTTGGTTGCGGTGATCTTGGCAACTAACGAACGTGGTCTTTACTGCAGGAGTTTTCAAATTAACATAATTAGTAAAATTAAATCATGTCTTCGTTATCGAATCTAATAATATAGTCTCCATATTATTAGAGTATAAAATGATTGAGTGACCAAATGATAATATAGAAAGAGAAACATAATTTTAAAATAAAATATGAACAATGGAGCAGAATATATGGCTAATAAGCTGCTCCTAGCATGGAAACCAAACTAATTTAGGATTTGCTTTGGAGACTTTTTCGGACTTGGGAAATTAGAGACTGGATATTTTAAACTCAGCTGGAGTCTAATTTACATGAAATCAAAAATATTAAGAGCACAAGTTATTTTCAGTAGATGATGTTAATCAATAGTATCTTACTGTTTTTACTGCAATACATATTTAGGGGATATCAATTATTACGATTAACGAATTTTGGTCAATTATTACGATTTCAAATGGAATGTCTTGTCCGCCTTATTTCAAAAAATTCTAGATGAATTATATTTTATTTTAAATAGAGTTTACAAACTTTATTCTCAAAAGAGTCTACATATTCGCTTATAGACAAATAGATTTTAAATAGATTTTGTGCAATTTACCTTAAAAAAATAATACAAGTGTGCGTATACAATTTGAAGGTAGTTTCAAACACTTTGTTTATTAAAGTCCCGGATTTATTAGCACAACAGAGAGACTTTATTGCCATTAACAGGTTGTATTACAAGTTTGTAATACAACCTAATATTGATAAAATGCGTTATCAGTTTTTCTTGTTCACTCACAATCAATACATTTTCAAAAGCTTGCTTTCAACGTGAATAAAAATTCCAATGAAATATAAAAGATATTTATTATTGTAGCATTATACCAATTTAATGTAATTTATTTCTTGTATACACACTCGTTTTACAGTCTGCAGCACCACTTTTATTCACTTTAAAACTATGTAAATTATTTAGCACTTGAGATCCGTTTCGATTGGTTATTAAACCAAATACAACATCAATAGATTCGTAGCATAGTTGGAATGAACTTGCCAGATTGTGCTAGCAAATTCTCTGATACATTAGCAATAATCGATGTTACTAACAGAAACTTGGGTAACGTTTATTGAAGTTAGACCCCAAAGTTGCGGGTTTATAATGACTTTGAACGCTTATGCTTAAATATCTCTGAGCAATTGAGTAACTGGAGTATTCATCAAGCATTCGTCCACAATAATTATAATAATGTTTTTTGTGCAAAGCGAAGTATGACTTGATTTGCATTAATCTGAGTGAGAGGCGCTTTGGTCGCATGAACGCTGATCTAAAACGTAACTGGCAGTGTCCTGAATGTCTTAACAAGCTACCCAAAGGAGACAATACCAATACGCCTGTACGACCGACGCGTCCTAACTCGCCCACTGACAATATTAACGACAGACCGTGTGTTGCAACAACCAGCGTTATCGCGACAACTAAACCCCAACCTCAGCAACAGATGGCGCCTAGCATGGATTCTCATATCACCTTGGACGATATAAGACGTTTATTCAAAGAAGAAGTTTCTGAAATAGTACGTAAAGAAGTGACTCAGGAGCTACAGGCCATAAAGGATTCATTAAATTTCTTTAACGACAAATATGAAGAATTAAAAAATAAATTAGAAGATAAAGTCGACACTATATCCAAGCTAGAATCTGATAATGAATCCCTGCGTACTATGTTAAAGGAGGTTTCATCCCGTTTGAGCACAACAGAGCAACAGATGAGAGAAAACAACCTTGAAATTAATGGAATTCCTGAAAATCGTTCTGAGAACTTAAACAGTGTATTTATGCAGCTTACGAAAACTATTGACTATCAAATTGATGACAATGAGATGATCCATATTACTAGAGTAGCGAAAGCGTCAAGAGATAATGATAAACCCCGTACTGTGATCGTCAGGCTCCGTAGTCAACGTAGTCGTGATTCTGTTCTGGCCGCTGTTGCTAAGTTTAACAAGAAGAACACTACTAACAAACTTAACTCCCACCATCTGGGTATAGGTGGTTCTCGCAAAGCCGTCTTCGTAGCTGAGCATCTTACTCTTGAAAATAAGCGTATCCACGCAGCCACACGAATTAAATGCAAGGAACTGAATTATAAATTTGTATGGGTTCGTAATGGTAGAATCTATGTTAGAAAAGATGAAACCCACCAGGCTATATTCATACGAAACCTAGACAGCTTAAGAATGATTAATTAATGCTGATTCTCAACATATTTTGGTTAAATTGATCAACGATTTGGTTGTTATTTTTTAAAATTCAATCATTTAAATATTTACTACCAGAATGTACGCGGAATTAGAACTAAAACAAATGAAATTTATAAAAACATTTTGCTATCAAATTATCATATTATAGTATTTACAGAGACATGGCTAAATTCAAGTATTAATAGTAATGAATTTATTGACTCTAGATATAGTGTTTATCGAAGAGATCGTGACTGTAAAGGTGGATCCAAAAAAGATGGTGGTGGTGTGATGGTAGCTATTTCTCGCGACCTACCTTCTTATAGACTCGAATCTTGGGAAACTAGCTGCGAGGACTTGTGGGTCATTGTCAGCTTAAGTATGAACAACACTATTAAAAAAATAGCTATCAGCGCTGTTTACCTACCTCCACCTCTTAGATTGGAACGCCTCAATGAATATTTGGATAGTATTGATAAGGTGACGTATGAAGTGGACGACGTGGTTTTGTTGGGTGACTTTAACTTAAATTTCATCAAATGGTCAAAAAGTCATAACAATACTTATACCTTGCCTTCTAATTATAACAATGCATTGGGTCATTCAATTGTTGATTTCATGTCGCTTAATAATCTGTTTCAGTTTAACTGTGTTTTAAATAGTGATGAGAGGACATTGGACCTAGTTTTCAGTAATGTGCTTAGCTTATCAGTTGTTAACTCTCCGGATCCGATAAGTAAATTGGATATGAAACATCCTAACCTGTTGATTACGTTTTCGTTTATCGAGCCTTTCCAGTTTATGAAATCAAAGAATAGTAATGTGTACAACTACTTTAAAGCCAATTATAATGACATTAACTCCCAACTCAAATCGATAGATTGGAATGAAATCTTTTCAACCTCATATGATGTCAATCAGATGGTCTCAGCACTTTACACTACATTGAACCAAATAATAAGTGACTGTGTTCCCAAGCGCAAGATTGCTAAATCTAGATTTCCACCATGGTTTAGTCATGCTCTCATAAAGCGTCTCCATGAAAAAGATAGGCTGAGGTTAAAATATCAGAAGTACAGAAACCCCAGGGACTTACTTACATTTAATGTTCTGCGCAGTCACTGTCACAAGATATACCAGACCTGCCTGTTGCAATACAAACAGAGCATAGAAACTGGTATTAGGAAAAATCCTAAAGCATTTTGGAGATACATAAAAGATAAAAAGAACAATAATTCAAATATACCTACCGAAATGCATGACGATACTAAAACTGCAAACACTAGTCCCGCAATAGCTAATCTCTTTGCAAATCAGTTCTCTTCGACTTACAGTAATTCGGAAGGCACACTTGATTCATCCTACCCTAACTTAATGCCGAACAGCGGATTCATATCTACACTACGTTTCACTGAATCGGAGGTTTACAATAAAATTAAATATTTGGACATTTTCAAGGGTGCTGGTCCTGATTGTATTCCTGCTGTTTTTGTGAAGCGATGTGGATATTACATTGCCTTGCCATTGTGTATGATTTTTAATCGTTCACTGCGCGACGGATGTTTCCCAGAGGAATGGAAAAGGACGCGCATCATTCCGCTTCATAAAAAGAATGACTTGAAAAACGTTAGGAATTATCGTCCCATTGCAATATTGTCCTGTTTCTCAAAATTGTTTGAGTCTCTTGTCGTCCCATTTTTAACAAGACATGTTGAACCCATGCTGTCACCACATCAACATGGTTTTCGTCCCGGATGCTCAACACAAACCAATTTAGTTGACTATACTTCCTATCTTACTAGACAGCTTGACCAGGGTTACGAGGTCGATGCTATTTACACAGATTTTTCCAGCGCCTTTGACAAGGTAAATCACAACATCTTATTACAGAAATTAGGGCATTTCGGTGTGTATGGTTCACTTCTGCACTGGTTCCGGTCATATTTAGCAAAAAGACTTCAAATTGTGGTCGTTAATGGTAGCGAATCGCAGCCATACATCGCTTCATCCGGTGTACCGCAGGGTTCTCATCTTGGCCCTGTGCTATTTTCTATCTTCATCAATGATGTCGTTTCTAAAATTATTCACTCTCAGGTTCTACTGTTTGCTGATGATATGAAAATATACAAAACTGTACATTGTGCTGCAGATTCTGCACTATTGCAAGAAGATTTAGGAAGAGTTGAGAAATGGTGTATAGATAACCACATGAAACTAAACATTTCAAAATGCTACCACATCAAGTTTACCAAAAAGAAACGACCCACAAATTTTGCTTATGTACTTGATAACTCTAAAGTACATACCACTAACTCGATAAAGGATTTAGGTATTCTGTTTGACAGCTGTCTTACGTTTAATCTTCATATTGACTCTATTGTGCAGAAAGCAGCAAAGATGTTGGGATTTTTAATAAGAAATACGAAAGATTTCAAACAACCACTCACTAAAATTATATTATATAACACTTTAGTACGTTGCCATTTAGAATATTGTGCATGTATCTGGAGTCCATTCTATAGTGTCCATTCTCAAAGAGTGGAAAAAATTCAAAGATCCTTTACAAAACACTTAGCATATGTCTCGTCTGGAATCTCACATCGTTGTCCCTACTTTATGCGGTTGTCATATTTTAGAATGCAGACGCTTAGCAAACGCCGCATGATGTTTGATGTTTGTTTTTTGCATAAGCTTCTCAACAATAGCATAAAGTGTACAAATCTTGTCCAAAACATAAAAATAAACGTGCCTCGTCTGATTCCACGGCATGCTATAACGAAAATCTTTTACATCCCCCCGGTTAAAACCAACTTAGGCCTCAGCTGCCCTATCACAAGAATGTGCAATACTTACAATCGTCTTAACTCTAATTTCGAAGATCTCGATATCTTTCACAAATCTTATGATTGGTTTAGGGGTAAAGTGTTGAGCTCAGTTGCGACTGTAAAATGATTGTTATGCTGGTTAATGTTTCCGCTTATATTTTGTATTTTAATTTATTTCATTGCCTTGATTCTTTTTACACTCTTTTTGTTTTGTTTTTATTAATTTTATTAATCTTGATAATACCAAATTGATTCATGTTTGACTGTGTTAATACTTGAAATAATAATTGTGACTATGTATGTTATCGACATTAATTAAATTATTACTCTATTGACGACATTTGTATTGTAAATGCTGTGCACTCCTATAATGGGTCCACACATCAGAACTTTTATATTAAGTGATTTATTGTAATGTGACTTAATAATGTGTGTACTGTTGGTGTGCCATAAATAAATAAATAAATAATAACATCTCAAAATTTGATCATGCGTTATGTGTCAAATAATTACACGACTGAATAATTTTTAATAACATTCAACTACACTTTTTTCTAATATTTTCAAGCAGTTACAAGCGCAACGTCTTCGAGATATGTTTAATATTATGGGAAACTGTAACGTGTTCTCTTGCGTCAGCACTCTTAGGTTTTTTTTACTAAATAGGTAAAAGAAACAAGGTGGAACATTAGGACAAATTTGAGTTGTCAAAAAATATTCTCGCCTGATCCCGAACTCATAAAGAGAAATTAACTGTCTTAGGTTACTGTGAACTGAAAGAAGAAGTAATCTTTTTTGTCAAGTATCTGACTATAGAAGGGCTAAAATGTTTCTAATCTTATAGAGCGATATTATGCTTATGTTTAGCTTAGTCTATTGGCTGATAGTATATCACATATAGTATATCAATACAATAATATATTATATGTATATGTAGGAATCCTAACTATATACATACCTATGTATCCATCGATCTATGTTGTTGTTTTTCCACTGTAAGTGTATTTCTTTAATTTCATTCATATAAAAAGAAAAATAATGTGTCCGTAGTCGAATTATTTACTTGAAGTAGTCACAAATTATAGATAGTAAGCACTATTATTTTTAATTCTGTTTGTGACATAGAAGTAACACACAACACGGCTTAATGACTTAATGTTTGCTTCACTGGCTACGCTAATGGCTGCACCTTATGAGGTCAAAATATTTGTATGGTGCAAATAGTTCGTTTTAGTCTAGATGACAGACCAATTCGGCCTGTCGTGAAAAACGACAAAACAACCGACCCTAGCTTAGTGGTAGGGCCAAGCCCGTCTGGATGGCGACCACCTTTGGTCATAAGTATGCTGCCATAGTAAATTTGTGTTGTGTTCCGGAATTAGTGAACCAAGTTCCTGTACACTTATGGGACAGCAGCGTGTTCGCGATGCCACTGGCTTTGCAAACACCCATAAGTGACGGTAACTACTAAATTCTAAGTGGACCGTCAGCATGTCTGCTGTCCTACAAAAATAAATATAAAACTGTATGTATATGAAAAAGCATGCAGTGCAAAATATCCAAGGTTTTAATAAGATTATTCAGTACTTGATAAGTATTCTAATGATTCCAGTTACCTAGGATACCAAAATGAGATAAGTGTTAGTCAATGTATAGCGTACATAGAAATTTATCCTCATCGTTCAGAATAATAAAGTATTGCCCGACAAAATGGTTTAACTGCGCCCACCATTCTAACACCTGTTATGACGCCTCCACATCTAAATGCTCCGAACCAGTCTGGATACCGATTTTTAGATGAGCAATCTTAGTATCGTTAACGAGACGAGTTCAGGACAAAAAGTTTTTACAGCGATTTATCTCGCAGGGTGATTTATGTTTCGCATTTTTTATAACGTTACTGCGTTTTATGTTTATTGCGAAATTATCACTCACTTCTCTTACATGTCCTTCTTTTTGTATCAGAAGGTTAAGAGGTATACTATTGAGAGATGCTTCCGTTCATCTTGTCAGTGCTAATGTGTAATTTCTTCTTTTTATCCTTAGTAGGCACAAAAAATGGACTAAATTTATATTAATAAATTGGTTTCTTACCTAAGCGAATGCTGACACGAAAATTTAATATTGCATCTATGATATTTGTGAACTAGAGTAATGTATTTTTTATTATTGCTGTAGGACAGTAGACAGGCTGACGGCCCGCTTAGAATTTAGCAGTTACCGTCGTCTATGGGTGTTTGCAACGCCAGTGCCATCGCGAACTCGCCGCTGTCCCATAAGGGTACAGGAACTTGGGTCACTAATGCCGGAACACAACACAAGGTTATTATGGCGGCATACTTAAGACCAAAGGTGTTAGCCATCCTTCTTCCCATCGGGCTTGAGGCCCTACCACTTTATTGCTTTTTAGAATGTCTCAATGAGGCAATGGAGTATACGGCCCATTTTTATTGCCAGATTATGTATCAATGAAAAATCAATAATCAAAAATGATTATAGTTACCGACAAGATGATGTATATGTATAGAGCTATTTAATTAAAACAAACATAAATTTGTTGATGATGAAAGCAGTCTTTTTAAATACTGCAAGATTTTACCTGTAAAAATTCAATTTAAAAAAATGATACTCAAGGAAAACTTTTTTAATTAAAAAATACAAACTAAAATAAAGCACGCTGTATATACTCTGGCCGCTGCTCAAAATCGGTTTGCTACTAGCGGCGCGAAGAATATGTACTTAGTTCCAAGATTATTAAACGATTTACCAACAAATATAAGAGATAATATAACCCAAAAAAATATTAAAGCCTCACTTAAAAAATACTTTTTAGAGAAATTGTAATCTAAATTTACTCAGTCATTTGAACGTGCGTGCGACTTAAGTTTCGATGGCATTGTACAAACCTTAGTGGTTTTTTGTGCTGTTATTTTATTAAGCCAATGTAATAACTGTAAATTTGATAAATAAATTAAAAAAAAAATTATTACCATTAATAATTAATAAAGTCCATACCAGCGACATACATTATTGACTATGTGTTAGCACAATATGTTATGGTTGATATTTTAATGTAATTTTTATATAATTTTGTTTTCATTGTTTTATGGGTTTATTGTCCGAAAATAAAGAGATTATAAATTATTATTATAGGATTTAATTTGGAGATAGCTTAAATATTTTGCTTATTTGCTAATAAGTTGTCATCTTAAAGTTAGATCTAGATTGTAACCCAAAGTTCTGTTTCCACGTCCTTGTCGAAGGTCCGATTTATTCACATCCGGATCCCTTTACATATAATTCGGCTTCTTTGCTCCATTGGTAGATTGGTGTGGTGGTTATTTACTAGTAATTTATAACAATCACATGCTACTACCACTATAAATTGTGAATTACAGGGAGAAAGTTTTTATCCGTGCAGGGGCGGAGAAAGAATACTGACCTCTGTGGCCGGGGTCGGCCTGTCGTAAAAGGCGACAAAATAACCCACCATTAATTAAGCATGCCACCATAATAACTTTGTGTTGTGTTCCGGTATTAGTGACCCAAGTTCCTGTGCCCTTATTGGACAGCAGCGTGTTCGCGATGCCACTGGCGTTGCAAACACCCATAGGCGACAGTAACTGCTAAATTCTAAGCGGGCCGTCAGCCTGTCTGTTGTCCTACAGCATTAAAAAAAATTAATTTAAAATTATTTACGTTTATATGGGATGTCAAAAAATACACAAAAATGTAGCAGCCACCCACGATTTCGGAAGTATTTTTAATTTACTCATTATCAACACTCATCAAAATCAATATCAAGACTCACTTGGCTTTGATTATATTACGTTGCTACATAATTCTACTTAAGGAAACAATTAAACGCTTTCCTTTGTCATACATTTCAAGAACTCAATAATCCAGCCGTGAAGGCTAAATTTTTATTTTATTTTATTGATGCACAAAACAAATTACAACCAAAGAAATTATAAGTTTAGATATTCAACATAACAATCTGGATTGCAATTCAAAGCAGGTGCATACAGAAAAATTGTAACAACAAATGCCTAAAAACCTTGTGTGTATATATTGATACACACATAACACACATGCACTGACACACACACACAAGCACGCATACACACTCACACACATATATAAGATACTATCTAATTAAATCTAATGTATCATTAACTGGTCAAATATAAATTATTTAAGAATATGTTTTACTAATTTACAATATTTAAAAAACTATTTTCAAATATATCAAGATCAGTGCTGTTACTTGCCAATTCATTATAATGTCGTGCCATTCTAACAATGGGATTAAAGTATGAGATGTTGTTTTTGTGAACTTCAAGTGCATAAAGATTAGTGCAATGTGATCTACGCGCAGTATATCTGGTATTAAAAGATATTTGTGAAATTAAATCACTTGAGTTTATAATATAATGTATAATTTTGTACAAATAGACTAAATCAAAGTATTTACGACGAATAGATAAAGATTCAGTTTTAAATACATAAAAAGATTCCTGTAATGGCGATTGTGTCTAAGAAAATTTATGTATATGATAACCTACGCAAGGTTGCTGATTGGGGCTCGATGGGAAAATACTGGGATGAGTGGGGCAAACTTGGAGTACCCAACATCAATTGGTGGAAGAAGATTTTTTGATGACATACGTTAGACGAAAAAGCTGCCTAACATATGCTTATTATGTTGTGGTACTTGTAAATTTGCTTAATTTAATTTGGAAATCTAATTAAACATTTTATTTCAATAATTTCTACGTTACAAACTCAAATTCTTAGTTTAACAAAACAAAAAAAAAAAAATTCGTGAGATCCTATTTTTTTAAATCTGTTTTTTTAAAATAAAAGTAGCCTAAGTTACTCCTTGTTACATCAGCTATCTACCAGTTTAAGTCCCGTCAAAATCGGTACAGCCATTTCAAAGATTAGCCGAAACAAACAGACAGACAAAATTGTAAAAAAATGTTGTTTTGGTATATGTACCATGTATACATCCAAATGCACTTAGTAAAAAGCGGTTATTTTAATATTACAAACAGACACTCCAATTTTATTTATTTGTATAGATGTAGACAAAGCACGGGCGTAATTCCCAACTTTCGTAGAATAAAATGTAACGTAACTTCTGCATGTAATGTTAGAAAGTGAGCGACATTTATCAGGAGCAAACACCGCTGAATGTATTAAAACACATCAAGCACAGGCCAAATGAGAAAAGTTTTTGCGATAACAGAAGTGAAAAGGGAGTGCCTTTGATAGACGAATTCTGGTCTCATTTGTACAGATGGCCGCGTTTTATTAAAAGACTTCTCCTATCCTTCAGCTTTACTCTCGTCAAAGTGCCTTAGACTTACTACTTAGTACTTTTGTACCACTTAACTTCACAATATCAAATTAGACAGATTCGGATTAACATAACTTGTTTCTGCCTTCGGCTTTTACTTTCTACCTTCCTGCGATTTTGGTCGAGTAATAGTTGTGTTCTAATATCTTTTTATAGTATAATTATTTTTTAAATTCCGCATAATTAATATCTAATTGAATTGCTGAATGCATATTTAGTAGTAATTATCTTCGAAATTGGCGGATTTATCGGAATAATATACAAAATTTTACTCCTTTTCCGGTACTTAAGAGGTTAAATAAAATTTCTATTAAAACCTAGGGCCTACTTATCCTGGAAATACCTTAATGTAATATAAATTCCTATTCACTTTTAAGCTTTTACATAGTACCTTTGCTTTAAAACTATTTGAACTCATTTTTTTCTAACTCAGATATATGAATATGGTATCATTTTATCAATAATGTTATCGACTGTCATAATATTTAATAAAAAAGTGCTATGAATATAATACCCCAATTTTCATGTGTTTTGTGGATTACCAGAAGGCCTTCGACTGTGTTAAGTGGGAGAGACTGTGGAAAGTTCTTTCCGAGACAGGTGTACCGGGCCACCTCGTAACGCTAGTTTGCAGGCTGTATGAATCGGGATACGGCACTGTGACTGTAGGAGATTTAACATCAGGCCGTTTTAAATTCCTTAGGTGTTCGCCAAGGATGCGTAATATCTCCCATCCTTTTTAATATCTATGGAGAACACATAATGCAACAAACTCTAGATGGCTGGGAAGGTGGCATAAAGATAGGCGGAGTAAAGATATCGAATCACAGGTACGCGGACGATACCACCCTTTTCGCATCATCGGAAAATGAAATGGCGGAGTTGCTTCACAAACTGGAAACCATCAGTATGGAAATGGGACTTGCTATTAATAAATCCAAGACCAAGCTCATAATCATTGACCGTTTCACAGCTATCCAACGCAACAATCTCCTACATGACTACGAAACCGTAACCCAGTTCCAATACCTTGGCTCACTGATTACCAACAAAGGAAGTAGCGAACCTGAAATACGGAGACGAATTGGCATGGCAAAATCTGCAATGACCCAACTGAGCAAAATTTGGAGAGACCGTAATATTACCCACCGGACTAAAATACACCTGGTCCGCACCCTTGTCTTCTCCATTGCTCTATACAGTACAGAGACGATGACATTCAAAGCCGCAGATAGGCAGAGAATCGACGCTTTTGAGATGTGGTGCTGGCGACGTATGCTACGAATACCATGGACGGCCCGCCACACCAACATCTCTATTCTCAAGCAGTTAAAAATAGAAAAGACTCAACGTCTATCCACAACCTGCCTACAAAGAATATTGCGGTATTTTGGTCATGTTGCACGCCAGGGATACCAGCAATTTAGAACGCCTTGTAGTGACCGGTAAAATCGAGGGAAAAAGGCCTAGGGGTAGAAGTCCCAAACGTTGGTCGGACCAAATAGCGGAGGAACTGAAAATACCTGTCAGCGACGCACTCCACCAAGCTGCAGAACGGTATCCATGGAGACAGCTATTTGATGGAATCAAACGGAGTTACGATCCTCAGCAATGAGGGACTGATTGAAGAGAGAGAGAGAGAGTCATAATATTTATAGTATAAAATGGTATCTTTGAAATTTTTCTTATTCCATGCATATTTTTTGGAATAATTCTATAAGATGTATTATTAGAAACTAGTCTATATAATTAAGTAAAGTATTGGATATTTGTCATGTGATCTTTGTCATCATTTTGCTGTATTCTTTGTGTACTAGCCATTATGAGCCAGTGGGAATGAAATATTTTTAACACTATATACACAACTTCAGCCGATCAACCGTACAATTACTACAAATTATATGACATGCAATTCCATAAATGATCGTCTAATGCAATATGAAGTTATCGTCAACATTCTTTCTTGAAATCTTAAATCTAATCCAATTTTATATACATAAATCACTGAAAATTAAGGAAGATTCAGCAGTGGGTGTAACAATGTGATTGATAACAGTACTTTGTAAAATAATCACTTATAAATTTTCTTTTTCTTCCTATTCGATCAATTCTTAGAGACAGATGATCTTTGAACTTAGTAACTTGATATAAATAAACATATTTTAATAAATTTTCTTCATTCATTTTGGTGTAACTATTGCATGCTATTGTATTACGAGTATAATTACACTGTAGGTGCACATTTCTGCATAAGGTACATTTCTTAGTGAAGCACAATTTCGGAACCCGAAAAGAAAAAAAAATTCCGATACTGTACCCACCATCAAAGTTTTCTGCTCTTCATTCTTTAGTCAAGAGGAGGAAATAAAAGCAATCGATATGATTCCATTTGATATTAGACAATAATTCTCTTCGGACAGCTTTCTTTATTGCTGTAGGATAGCAGACAGGCTGACGGCCCATTTAGAATCGTACCTATCGTCGTCTATGGATATTTGCTCATGCTGCTGTACCATAGGGGTACAGGAACCTGGGTCACTGCCGGAACACAGGACAAAGTTATTATGGCGGCATACTTAAGACTAAGGGTGGTTGCCATCCGGATGGGCTTGGGGCCCTGCCACATAGAGAATTGCTATCAATCCTTTTCAGATGCTCTAGAGACAACATAGAGAAGTATACTTCTCTTTATTTGGAACCATAGGACCAGACAGTGAAATATTATCTATTTTATTCGACCAGGAGTATATCTGCTACTTTTCAGGAGTATGGCACAACTTTGACTTGGATTACCGATGATCCAGTGAAACTATTATATTTAAATTGTAAGTTAGTCATCAACTAATTCGTTTAAAGTTTATAAGATAAGATTTTCATTCACCCCTTTTTAGATCAAACAGCCAGATTTCTTTTATTTTTTTAAAGATGATTATCTTGTTGAACACAGACGCAACATCGCAAACTTCTGTTTTCCTATCACTGTACAGTAGGCTACATTCGTGAAGAACAAATATCTAGCCATGACGCCTTCAACGGACACGAGGAGTTGACCAAAAAAATACTAGCTTGAAGTCGTAAAAGGTAATATGCGTGCCAATAGACCGATTACTAGGGATGCCGAACACCGGATGGAGAAAAAAAAAGTCGGAAAGCGGACCTCGGGCACCGAAGGGAAGGTTTGGGTTGCAACCGGGATTCAATGCTGGGATGATTATGATTACAGTACAAGTCAAGAGAAAACAATAGACTCTAAGAACAAGTTTTGCGTGCGACTAAGTTTATCCTCCTATATGATAAGGCAAATATAAAAATTCTATTCTAAAAAAAGAAATCCTCGTTAATTTAAAATACAATTAAATTTACATCATTTCAGCGTATTGTGCTTGGACGAACAATGTAAAAACATTAACTTAATACACTTTGCATTCAAACCGTAAACACGGCATCCTGAACGCGTCATAGAAGACTGACTCCTAAATTAGTGATGCCGCAAATATTTGGAGACTTCGGTATTCGGCAATTTTTGTAATATTCGATATTACTCGAAAATAAAATAGTTAAGAAATAAAAAAGACTGCTTATATGAATACTTATGTTCTCAAAATGTTGTAAATAATAAATAGGTAACCATTCAGTTAATTATATCAGGTTTGAATAAAATTGGTACATATCTGTCAGATGAAAGAAAAAAGGGTTTCATATCAATACTTGTAGTATTTTATAAGAAATTACTAGTACAGTATTACTTTTCACTTTACTCTTTTTAAATATTTAAGGTTTGGGCAGCCCTTTTAGCTTGAATTGGATACCAACTTTTCTATTAATTAAATATCTCCATCATTTATTTCAGTAAAAGTTACTGCAGAAGTAAAAATAAAGTAGTAAAATATATTTTTTGCTAATGTTCAGCGATTTTTTATTGCTGAGGAACAGAAGACAGGCAGACAACAGCAGATTTTATCTGTACAGAGGCAGAGAAAGAATACTAACCTCTGCGGCTGGGATCGGCCTGTCGTAAAAGGCGATAAAACAACCCACCCTAGCTACGTGGTAGGTATGCCGCCATAATAACCTTGCATTGTGTTCCAGCATTAGTGATCCAAGTTCTTGTACTCTTACGGCCCACTTAATAGTATGCAGTTACCGTCGCCTATGGATGTTTGGTAAGCGAGGGGCACAGTAAACACGCTGGTGTCCCATAGGGGTACAGTTACCTAAGTCACTTATGCCGGAACACAACACAAGATTATTATGGCATACTTAAGACCAAGGGTGGTTGCCATCTAGACGGGCTTGGGGCCCTACCACCTAGCTAGGGCTCTTTGGTCGCCATATACGATAGACCAACCCCGGCCGCAGGGGTTAGTATTCTTACTCCGCCCCTGCATGGAGTTTCAGCTGAGTGTGGTCAAATACAAACCGAATAGCGATATACGGCTAAATACTTTTGACATCACTATTCCAAACAAAAGCACCTGGCATACACAACATGTAAAAGCAATTAATATCGCATGAAATATTAATTAACTGAGTTATGTGGTTTTTGTTATAGACGATGTAGAAGTTTAATTTTAGATAGAGTTGTATAAATTGATAATGAACATATATACGAGTATGTTTTAATTGTAATAGATATACGAAGTTTTAATCTGTTGTTAAGGTTAATTTCTATACATCTACATATTTATGTATGTATATTGTATATTTATTTATAAAAATATCTTTCCCGTCTATATGAGGATGAAAAATTAGGTTTGCTGATAGAGACGTTGTAGCGATTAGGCCATCAGGTTATAATCTAAATTTATATATTTTATTGTTTAGGAACAATAGACATGCTGATGGCCTACGTAATAGTAATTTCCGCCGCCTATAGATGTTTGCGACGTTAGAGGCACTATAGATGTCCGCCTAGGAGAAGTAGAACTCGGTCACTTATGCTGGAACACAGTACAGGGTTATTATGGTGGTATATTTAGAAACCAAGGGTGGTTGCCATCTAGATGGGCTTGTAAACCTATAATAACTTCGGTTGTTTTGTCACGTTTTTCAACCACTGCACAGAGAAAAAATAATTGACTGACTCAGCATAATGTTGACTAGGGAAATAGCCAGTACTCATGAAATAAAATGAAGTCACAATTAAAAAAGGAGTTATTAAGCATGCAAGTTATTAAACATGTTCACAAAACAGTTATGACAACTAATATAAAGAAAAATAATCAGTAATAATAAATATACAATGACAAATATCGACTTAAGTCTCATACTAATACTTGGTAAGCTTGCTAGTTCGATTCCCGTCCAGCGTCTGGGTGTTTATATATAATATGTATTTATTTACAAAAAAAAAAGTATTTAAGTAGTGTTATGCAACTTAGTTTAAAACTAGATGGCGCTGTGAGTAATGTCCCAATATATTTAATATTATTATTAATAGGAATATCTTCGATAAACGCTTTTCGAGATATTTTATTTTTACTAAGCATTTTTATTAAGCTTAGATGATGCATAAATAAATAAAAGTAAGAAAATATATAACATAGTAATGAGAAGGAATGTAATTTAACGTCACGAAGACTAAGAAAGTCTAAAGGAATAGCATACCATTCGTGTCGGTGGAACAATATTTTGTTTTTATACAATATCTTATTTATTCCCCTCTTATATATTGCTTGTTTGTCCTTGAACAGATTTTCAGGGAAAATATTTCGTATACTGTTTTCCTTCAATGTATCTAAATATCCGCTGTTACATATATGTATAGGAAATGTTTATGTAACGAGAAGTATCAAGGATAGATACCACGTAGGTAGGTCTTTTTTTGTGTATTAGTTAAAATTTAGTTTCCTTTGATAAGGTTCAAAATTGTATTTTATAAAATGGCACCGATGCAAAAAAACTTCTCTCTTCCTTTAAGCCGTAAAAACTGTAAATGAAAAAATTGTAATGAAGAGAAATGTGATAGATAGATGAGCTTCAAAAAGTAAGTCTGCGTTAGAGTAAAATACTGGGAGAAATTACACAGCGCACTCTTGTCCCAAAGTAAGTAGCATAGCACTCGTGTTATGGGTACTAGACAACGGATATATAAATATATTTTTTGTAAATAAATACATATACAAAAACACCCATACGCTGATTGGGAATCATCATGTCGTAGAGGTTGATATGCGTGCCAATGGACTGACTACCAGGGATACCGAAGATCGTGCGAAGTGGAGAAGAAAAAGTCGGAAAGCGGACCCCGGGCGCCGAAGCGAGAGTTTGGGCAGCAACCGGGACCCATCGCTAAGATGATGATGATGATACTAATTGGGAATCAAACCCATAACCTCCGCAAGTGTTCCGACGTGCCCTTTTACTACGGTGGTCATAGTCGCTACGTCATAGTGACTAAACCTTTCATGAATAGCCAGGAGTTCTGAATCAGCGGCATGATTGCTATCAATATATACTTTAGGCTGCTTTATCTCGTCTTATACCGATTATAACATAATTGTAATAATTGTCACGTACTGATAGGAAAAATCATCAAGGAAACGGCTTCCTCGTATTTAGGTGAAGTCGGCGCGTTAGATATTCAGCCGCGCGGATAATGGCCCCTATACAAACCTCCATGGCATAGCCACTCTGCGCGCCCGACCAC
Organism: Malacosoma neustria; assembly: GCA_963693495.1. NCBI lineage: Eukaryota > Metazoa > Arthropoda > Insecta > Lepidoptera > Lasiocampidae > Malacosoma > Malacosoma neustria. The sequence continues at coordinate 16,264,442 of OY856383.1, forward strand.
CAGATCACCGTGGCATTTGGTTACCAAACCCCAGAGATTTAAATATACGTTCATCAGACCTAGGAGATGAGCAACTGAAGTCGCAGAACCATCAAAAAGCCACAGACAGGCCAACAGAAATCACTGATGGCCAACAATAGCCGAGATTGGCCCACGAAGCCAAGATGGGCAAACGTAGAGCCGCAACGAAGCCACACCAATCATGTGGGAGTGCTCTTCTGCGGCTTGAGCCACGTCACCGGGGGGTAGTTACCTCCTGAGTTTATGCCGGGGAAAGAGTCGAGCTTACAAACTTCTCCAAGGAAATGGTATGCATACGAAGACCTATTGTATTGAAATAGCTTGTCTAGTACACTGTCCGTTATAGAAACTTATAGAAGAATGCATTATGTTAGCTGTATTTTATTGTGGTTTGTTTTTTTTTTATTATTAAGCTGATAACAAGTTATTGCATTTATTCGTTAAATTCACGATATGGAAAGAAAAATAACTCTTGGCAATAGTATTGTTACATGTAACAATTACAACTTTGAACTTGAACCTTGCCAAATTCGGACAAAATAGCGAGATTGAGCGCCGCATCTGTGTAGGCTGGGGTGCTTTTGGCAAACTGTCCGAAGTGTTCATGAGCACAAGCATTCCCATTAACCTCAAGCGTCGGACCTTTGAACAATGCGTCCTACCAGTCATGGTCTACGAGCCGAGTTATGGACGCTGACAAAGAAGGTGATACACAAGCTCCAAGTTACCCAAAGAGCCATGGAACGGGTTATATTAGGTATCTCTCTACGTGATCGAATCAGGAACACAGAGATCCGGAAGAGAACAAAATTGGTCGACATAGCCCATGTGATCGCTTGCAGAAAATGGAAGTAGGCGGGCCATATATGCTGTAGACATGACAATAGGTGGGGTAGTTGGGTGCTTGAGTGGAGGCCTAGAGTAAGGCATAGAAATGTAGGCAGGCAACCGATGCGTTGGACCGACGACCTTGTTAGAGTGGCCGGTAAGGACTGGATGCGGAGGGCGCAAAACCGGGAAGAATGGCGTGTATTAGAAGAGACCTACACGCAGCATTGGGTGGTGAAAGGTTGAAAAAGAAGAAGAAGAAAAGATGTGACAATTATACTTCTTTGATTTATTTTATTACAATTTAACTTATTTTTATTTATTATAGACTTGTACTAGCAATAGTAACTAGTCAAACCCAATTTAGGGACATATAAATTTAGACCCAAACATTGTACACATATTTTGCATATTTGGCGTTTCACGTGACTTACGTGTTGTCTGTATTTTATTCAATGCATTTTTTGTCGGTTTTAATGAAATTAAATACCTACGATGTTTTTTCTTCTTTTTATTACTGAATAACATCAGACAGGCTGACGGCTAATTTAATAGTAATCAGTGACCGTCGCCTGTGGATGCTTGCGACGTTAGGGGCACTGCGAAGACGCTGCTGTTCCATAGGGGTACAGGAACCAAGGTATGGCTGCATACATATACACCAGGGGTGGTTCTCATCCAGACGGGCTTGTGACCCTACCGCGGAGCTGGGGTTGTTTTGCCGCCTTTTACGACAGACCGACCGCGGTCGCAGAGGTTAGTATTCTTAATCCGCTCCTGCAGGGAGAGAAATGATATATTGAGAATACTTAATACGGATGAGTCGGCCTTGAAGATCAAATAAGTAAACATTGATAACTTGTGTTCTATTTACATAGTTAGAAATAACAGATAAATCATATCTGATATTGGTTTCTATTTGGGAGTGTGGCATTTATGAATACATATGTGGTATTCATGTGGATTCTTTATTGGCTAAGGCGAAGTTAGGTTACGGATTTATATTTTGATATTTGCTTCTGTCTTCAGATAGAATCAATTCGGCACCTTTATAATATATACATTTACTATACATAGTTAGTCACTAGGCATGTCATTGACATATACAGCAACGGAGTGACGAGGAAAGACTATAATATGAGGAATTCTCACCTCCCCGGTAGCTATGGTGTCCTTGACTTCAACAAACTACAAGTCACCTTCGGTAGTATAGTCATATTTTGCAGACGGCTATTTACGGTAACTTGTGTGGTAAAAAATGGGCTGCCTCCGCAAGGCCGTAGCAGGAGGAGTCGGTCCCTACCGACTATACCCCCTGGTGATATGCATGCCAATGGATTTACTACCAGGGATGTTGAAGACCGTGCGAAGTTAAGGAAAAGCCTCAAAGTGTAGCCCTGGTACTTAGTTACTAGACTAATTAATCCCTGACCAAAAATTATAGTATAGGTAATTTATAGTCTTTCACGTCTCCTTACTAAAATAATAGCCCTATTGTTATTTCCGACTAAGACGACCAGAAAAAACATCCACTAAATATAATATTTAAAAAGAAAATGTATTTTAAGAATATGCATGTTAAAGGGACACGATAAAGGAACAATAGAAAACAAATGAGCTGTAAGTTATTCACCGCTCCCAGCGTAATGGGTCCGGGAAGGGATGGATAAGATATAGACGCGTCCCGCTTTAATCTTTGCGGATATCACTATGGGATTCAGTTACCTTTTTTGCTAATATTTTTAAGGGAGATTTATTCTGTTACTCGTCTAATTGTGTACTCATAACATTTATAAATTAACTCTTATTTTCTTGAACGAGCAGATTATTAGGAATTTTGACGCTAAGGTGGAGATTTCATCTAAAATATAGGCTCAGCTGTATGTCCAGTTTTCAATATGTACTTTGAAAATATAAAATAAGTGATTTTCTACCCAATCCATAACATCTCACAATTGAACTCTGGCGTTCCTTGGAAGAAATAGACAGTATACTGCCACACATGTCCAAGGCGGTAAAAACACACGTATAATTTGAGCGTGCATGTTTCATCACTCAAACTAAGTTGCGTAGCACTTGTGTTATGGATATTACACAACTTATAGTCTACATATATAATTTTTTGTGAATATAAATATAAATACATATTATATATAGGCACTCAGACGCTGAGTTCGATTCCCGAACCTGTGTCCTTCGCAGCGTCGTCAAATTGCTGCTGTATAGTTAGTAATGAGTAATAATTGTTGGGCTCTGTTTCTAGGTAATGTAACTAGTCGACTTTTAAAAAAAGGTAGTCACCGAAAGCTACCGATGTAAAATGGCATGCGGGAAAATGGCCATATATTGTAATAATGCTTGAAAGCATAGTGTAAATGTCCCAGAAAAAGAGTTATTTCATATGTACAACTGGTTTCATTTATTTAATAATATGCACGCTTACTAGTTACGAATAAACTTGTTTGGAATAAATTTATATTCGATAATCACGTTTAACAATTATTGTATTTACTATTATTATCGGAATAAATCTTATTATTGTATTATTTTATTTAAAAGCTTAGTATCATACTTAAAATATTATCTCTATCTAATCTACCAGTTAAATCTTAAAATATTTATAAATAATATATGTACGAATTTTATTTTTAAGTTAATATTATATTCGTATCTCTTCTGAAAAAACTCGCTTATCTTTTAAAATTGTTCAGACTGTCGGCTGCAGTGTTGATAAATTAAAAGCCATCAAATGAATTGGAGTTTGAGGTTTTCATATCTTTGAAGGCAATTGTCTGTAAAGGTCGTTCTTCCCTTTTAAATGTAAATTTAAGATTTTATATAAAATAGAGTAATTTAAAATACCGCGAACTAGATGTAAGCCTTATTGTGGGGTCTTAAAGTATATAATCGAGTACTCCGAAAACTTATCATGAAATAAGAAAAGATCAAAAATGACTTTCACATTTCAATACTTAATTACTTTATTGGTCTTTCTTTTTTACGTTATTGGTGATAGATATAAAATATTTGAAGTTTCATATAAACGATACAATGAACTTCAACTGAGACGGGCTCAAAATATTCGTACACAAAACGGAATTGTTTGCGTGTACATTACTAAAATATGTCTACAAAAGAAAAAAAATTGCCTAGTAAATAATTGAAAATAGAATATGTAAGTAAAAAACAAAAGTCATTCTGAAAAGTATTTAAATCAAATAGTTTCAAACCAAAACTTACGAAAAGTCAGTCTAGCTCTATAATCGAGAACATTCCTCAAACAAAAATGTGCAGCGCAAACTTTTATCTGCGAATTTCAAACTTCCGTTGTTTTTACAACTTCCCGTTGCGGAATGGGCAACTCACTCAGACGTTCCACCAAAAAGATTCGCCTTTAAATTGACCTTCCGGTAGACTTGGCATCAAACCCTCACGCTTATTGCTTTCATTTGCAGTTACGGACACATGAGCTCATTTAAACATTGACCAGTAGCGTCCTAATTTTGTACTTAGCCTGTAAAATAATTTTATGTTAGTACGAAATTATGATGAAATGAAATGAAAACATATCGGCTATGAAATGAAGTGGCAAAAATTGGACAATTTCAAACCAGTGACATAACTGTTAGGCGAATCGTCTAATAGGTTGACGAAATCGCTTCAAGTGGACAGTCTACGTAATAATATAGATTAATAATAAAAATAATCCTTGTAGATTTGCTTTAGTCTAAGAAAATTCTCTATAAATCAAGAACGAAAAATTATTGAAGACAAGACCCTGATAGACGATGACCACCGAAAGAAAATACTTAATAGTATCATACAATAAGGATCAAACGGAAAAAGCGAAAAAAGGATACGTATTTGAAATAACTACTCCACCGCCACACTTTTCATACTTTGTATGTAACTCCTATTCAAAACAGGGAAAAGCGTTAACATGTATGAGATGGGTGGACCTCACCCGACCTTATCTCGGGGATAAGAAATCTCACGGTTGAGCTAGTTAAGCCCCAAAGGGCTTCGCCATCAAGCCCAAAATGCAGGTTGGCTCTTATCCCAAGCTGCATATGATCTTACACTATGGTTGCTGTGAGGTCGAGGGTAGAACCTCTGACAATTCATTTTGCTTAAGATATCACACGTAGCTTTCATACTTAAATTTGCTGCTCTAAGGAAATCTATTTATAAAATATAGACCAAGAAATAATATTTACATTCGTCTCTTGGCAAATAAAACAATAATATTTTCACATCATCGACTTCATATTCAATATTCCAATAAAATCAACATAAACCAATATATACAAATTGTATCATAGAATAGGAAAAAGTCGATGAACAGAAAAATAAAACCCCATAAAGTGGTATATCGTAGTCACACACGCGGCCCTCTAATATTTAGTGTAAGACCCTCGTAAGGGTTCTCAGTATAAACGTTTTATTTAAATATAGGCATTCGGTTTAGTAATTCTTCGTAATTTTATACATTAGGAATATTATTGTATAGTTGTCACTACATAGTTATGTTGTTATTTTATTATATAACAAAGATGATAAAGAAATTCACATAGCAATATTAAATAAATTTGAAATTATAAATTTAAAATTATGGCTATTAAAAATGGACTATTCCAGCACAGAAAATGTTATTCATATTTGAGAATAATACATATATATACACACACACGCACGCACAATTACTCATATTGTAAAATGTATAATATAATTTGCAGAACTAGTTAATTAAAAATGAGAGAGGAAACGTGCCCCAAAGATACAGATAGTTCTGGAACAAGTAAAAATAATTATTTTATCTATTTTTAGTCATTTTATATAATAAGGTTGTAGTATTTAAGTTTCACTCTTATAATTTTGATGAAATAAAAAGCAATTTCATAAAAAAAATTAATATAATTTAGAATTTACGAATTTAATATTAAATCAATACAATAATACATTTCAATTTAGCTGGTTCTCTAGCGCGATAAAATACTTACAATACATTCCTACCTATATTACAATAAATTCCCAAACGGTCTCTAATACTCAAAAATATTATACAACGAGCATTATTACACATTTTTGAACACGGTTTCCTAAATCTAGACAAACTTTAACAAAAACAAGATCATGAAATCTGTGAAACGGAGTAATATCGTAATTTCTTAAGAAAATAATGAATCATATATTGTTAAATACAATACGTGAATACTTAAATCTAATCTTTCGACAGATCATGGGAATCCCCACAAAACACTTATTGTTATTCTCTATTAACACGATGACGTATTCGGTTTTTGCATATTTGCTTGACTTCCTACGTAGCAAGGGCAATGGTCTCATTAAATAAACATTTTCTTATGGAGATAATACATAGATATGTATCACTAGATGTGATTCGATCGAAATATATTCATATAATTAATTTCCCTAAACTGATGATTGGTATGTTGTGATAATAAGAAAGATCCTACAAACTTTGTAAAAAAATTATTATTCAACTAAACGGTTAGTTTCAATATAAAATATGCCAAGAAAGATCATGAAGTTATCTTTAAAAACTGGTCTTGCATATCTATTTTCCAAAAAATAAATGTGAATATTATATAAATACAGGATGTTATAACTGAAGCTACTAAACGATATGATATGCAATGCATTTTTTAAACAAAAAATAATTTAAAATTTATGTTTATCAAAAATAATTGATAAACATTTACAAATGTGATATAAAATATAATGTTTCCTTTTTTAAGCAATAATTAATCTATACAAATAAATAAAATTGGAGTGTCTGTTTGTAATATTAAAACAACCGCTTTTTACTAAGTGTATTTGGATGTACATATACACGGTACATATACCAAAACAACATTTTTTACAATTTATGTTTGTCTGTCTGTTTGTTTCGGCTAATCTCTGAAATACATAATGAGAAAACTTAAATACCGATCACCTGTGTGTGTAATCCACTTTACACAATTGTGGCTGAAGTAAGGCACGGGAGGCTCGCACCCATCAATTGCACCTAGTGGTTTTTACAATAATAAAATGTTAAATTCAAAAAAAGCATTTATGACTATTGCGTATTATGCTCCTGTAATGGTTTTTCCTTTTTGAAGATAATCGATTAAAAGAACTCCACGACTATCCCAAATAACAGTCGCCATCACTTTCCCAAATACCCATCGTATGTGAAAGTACAAGAACCCCTAGAATTGCGCAATATTTCATAATGTTGTGCAATAATTTCACATTGTTGTGAAATTTTACACAATATTGTGCAATGCATTTTCACAGGCATAAAAATATTCAAAGAATTGATAAATATTTTATAGAAGTACTAATAATTTAGCACGAATTGCGGTATAGCAGAGTAATACGCAGTATTCAATAACCATATCTCTAATCAATGAAGCCATACGATTATTGACGAAGAAACTATTAAAGCAAAATGTGTTTTAACTAGTAGAGCTAACGTTCAAATTTGCTTACTTACTATTGATATAATAATACCTATTGATATGAGCGATCGTGACTCAGAATGAAATCGTATAAAGGTCGAACGCAGCGAACAACAGCGCAATTCATAGCAGACTTTGCAATTGAATTATTGTCAGTATAACCAACAACATGAAGGTCCATTTTGATCACGATTTTAAGGAAAAAATTGAAGCATTTGCTGTGCTTCTTAAAAATACTAATCAGGAAAGCTTAAGCGAAGAAAAACGTGAGTTTTTATATAGGTTTATCAACTTTCTTGAAAGTGAACGTAGCATGAAGTGCAACAAAAGTGATGACCATAATAATTGGATGAAATTTGGCCATGGTTTCTGGCATGGTAAACATGGACATCATGGTAAGCACAAGCACCATCATGGCAAACATGGACACGGTAGACACGCTCACTTCGGACACCATGGTCATCACGGACCCCATGGTAAGTTTGGCCATGGCTTTGGCAAGCATTGTCATGGAAAGCATGGACACAGAGGTGGCAAGCATTTCTGGGCTCTTTGGGAGAAATCTCTACTACAAGCTAACAACAGTGACGATGTTCAGCGTATAATCGAAAATATTCGGAATACATCGCTTACTGATCAAGACATCAATGCAACAACACCTCAACAAGAAAGTACATCTAACGCAACTCTTGATGTTTGTTGTTTTAGAAAGGGTCCTCGGAGACATCATGGATGTAGGGGTAGATTTTGGGGTTACTTAATGGACGGTGCTGTTCAGACTGAACAAAATACTGAAGTAAATGTTAATGTTGGAGCTACTCAGGAAAATATGGATACTACTGAAGGACAAACAACACCTCAAACCCCAGTAGCTGCAGCTGAATAAAAGAATAGCAAAGTGGAATACTGAATGAATATGCATTTTAGTATTATTCTATACGTGGATAGGTAATTATTTAGTTATTTTAAATTAACTTTTCCTTTATAACCATTATACTTATTTATATACCTGTGAAATATTGAAAGTAAACCCTTATAATTACGTTTCGGAAAAACAGTAGAACTGAAGTTGAACTCGAAGAGAGAAGCCAAAAAATTCGAGTTATAGAGTTTTAGACTTAGAAAGTTTTCAACTTGTCGAGGTTAATATTTATCCCAAATAATTTTGAGTTAGAGAGTTAAAGTTTAATAAAAATCCTAATTATAGAGGTAAAAATATTTTTATATAAGTTGAATAATACGTAACATTATGTATTTTATATTCAAGATACAGAGTATTTTTTCGGCTTATTGAGCGTTCAGATTTCCAGTTACGGAGGTTTAAGAGAAGAGAAGGGACCACAATTTGCTTTTTCGAGCTTGGAAGGTTTTCGACTTATAGAGGTTCTATTGATTTTTTTATTGCTGTAGGACAGCAGACAGGCTGACGGCCCACTTAGAATTTAGCAGTTACCGTCGCCCATGGATGTTTGCAATGCCAGTGGCATCGCGGACACGCTGCTGTCCCATAAGGGTACAGGAATTTGGGTCACTAATGTCGGAAAACAACACAAAGTTATTATGGCGGCATACTAAGACCAAAGGTGGTCGCCATCCAGACAGGCTTGGAGCCCTATCACGTAGCTAGGGTGGATCGTTTTGTCGCCTTTTACGACGGGCCGACCCCGACCACAAAGGTCAGTATTCTTTCTCCGCCCCTGCATAGATACTATATTCTATTTGCATAAAATATGTGTTATATCATAATATTTACACAGCTATGTGGATAAAGATTCTAATTATCATTTTAAAATATCTACTATACAATAATCGGTTCTTTAAGTCTTCAAATTTTATAAATCAAATGGTATAGAAAATCATTTATCAGTTTTTATTAAAAATAAAGAAATATATTCGTATAATTTTAGTTTGGACATCAAAGAGCACAAGTACATGTTCTCGATAACAATGATAAATGGTTTTATCTTTAGGGGATAGCAATAATCTGTTAATGTTATTATAATTTCTTTTTTGGTAATGGATCGGGTTTTTAATATTCTTTACTAACGATAAGGTATTTCAATTTCCTTTTGTTTATTATATATTATTGAAGTAACCAAACCTTTTTTATATAATTTTGACAGAATAGAGATTATTTTTATTGTTTATCATAGTAACGGGTAAAATACTTTCCAAGGAAAACGTGTTTCAGTTGAAACTCTGTTTGATTATTTTTCAACATTTCTTTGTAATGAAAATTTTAATCTTGTGATTCATGTTAGAAAAGTGGCGTCAATTTGTTAGAGAGACCCCGTCAATCCGCTTTGGACACTTTTTATTTTCTCTAGAATTAGACACGAGTCCAGTAGTGGGATATTATAGGCTGTTATTACTTCTACTAGCTCTTTTTTGATGATGTTATATGTTCTGATTTTTGAGTAATTTAGTTTCTTTGTTCATGTATGTACTTCAATTTAATTTTATCTTATCGTGAAATCGAAATGCCTTATCGAATATTATGTTATTTTTTATAAGTGTATTTTGTAAAATAAGACAAAATCTTTTTGTAATATAGTTTTGTTTATCTTATGGTTTTAGTTATTACCAGCAGTAATAATTATGTATGAGGTAAAAGCAAAATGTAATGGACACGAATAATATCGTTCAGCGACAATTGAAATATCAAATATTGGAAACGGATGTAAATGAAGGTATTAAGGAAAGGAAATAAAAGGAAACTGTCTCAACTGTGTGGTAAAATTGTGTGAATAAATGAATATTTTAATCGAAATAGATTTTTATTTTCAATCCTTTAAGTATTGTGCATTATGAATTACGTTAAAATGTTTGAAGAATTAAATTTGACGGTACCTGTTATTGACATGTACATGGATAATAATTTGGCAGTTTAAAGTTATTGTGTCACGTTTAAAGAAATAATATAATCTTAACGTTTCATGCGAGGTATTTATTTCAAAACCCGAAGACACGAACTAATTCTGGACGCTTATTGTTTTGGTGTCAGTTTTTATTGCTTCCGCTGCTTTTTTACTGCGGAACAGCAGACAAGCTGACTACCCACTTAATAGCAAGCACTTATCATCGCCGAGGAATGTCTGCGACGCTATAGGCGCTGCGATTACGCTACTGTCCGCATAGGGGTACTGGGCTAATGCCAGAACACAAGGTTATTATAGTGGCCTACTTATAGGTCAAGGGTGGTTGCAATCCAGTTATCCCTTTTTTCCACAAATCAAAAAAACAGATGGAAGGGGAGTCTGTAGAGTCTGTAGATTCGATCCCTAAGGAGGATAAAACATTTATATAATGAGAATACTTTGTTATAGTTTGAATGTATCCATCAATTTTATGTTTGTATATATACAGTTCAGGTTTATATCTAGTACAATTAACTGTATAAAGAGACAAAAGCTTATCAAGACGGGCACGACCTTCAGGAATGAAGAACACGACAAAGAAGAAGATACAAAAATAATATAAATAAATTTATGGCTATAGAAATAACCTCTTAATTTAGTAAAGTTTTACCATTAATAAAGTTTTATCATTTAATTTCAACGAATTTAAATGTACTTATACATACTAGGCAAACCCGATTTCAGTGCTAATTTGTCCTAGATTGTACCGCTGTTTCTTTCGGTCATTAATATAGGTATATTCCGACCTTAGCGATAAGGCCGCCTATTGTGCACTAGTTATAAGTTTAATATTAAGTTACTTTGCATGTATATAAATAATATTTGGTGGACAATAAAGAATAGTCTATCTATCTATCTATATGTCACTACGTATATAAAAGCCAGGAATTTAAAATTTCACTTGAAAAATCTTTATACTGTATTTTTTAATGTTAATATATTTTTATGTGATACATACATGTATTTATATCCTATTGGAATTAAATAAAATTCCTTTCAAAATCCAAAGATGACAGTAATGATTTATTTTTTTCTTTCTTCTCTTTAGGTACTTAATTTCACTGAATTTTATGAGCTCAAGGTATTTTCAAGAAAGACTAAAATCGCAGATAATAAATATAATTTTTAGCCGACTACAGCTAGCTATGGAATCTCAAAAACGGATAAGTAGCAGATAACTCTATGCTAGTCTTGGAAAAGTGTGGCGGGTATATGGTCCGTTCCCTTTAAGGGGAGTGGGGAGGCCATCAGAAGTGAGACTTTATGGGCTGTTATTAATTATTATCATGTAGAGTTAGTTATTCGACGGTCATCTCTGTAAATTAAATTGTGCCAATTCACTCCATTCATTTTCTCGCTGAATACAGCACAATTTAACTATGACGAATTTGTATTAACGCTAATGACGTACATTATTTTCGCCCTGGATATATACTGCAAATAATCTCGAGCACCAAAATTTTAGATACGAGTGCAGTTTACCGCTTTTATGATGACTATGATGATTTGGCTTATATTTGATTTTTTATATATGGCTGAGATTAATAGACAGGCAAATGGTAATAAATAATAATAACACTGATAATAGGTGGTCATCGTTGTCTATAGACATTTGCGACACCAGAGGCATTGCTAATGCGTTGCCGGCCTGGAAGAGAAGCTGGTACTCGGTTTCTTGGTACCGGAATACAACACATTATGGCCTGTTTTAAAATCAGTGATGTTTGCTTGGACCTAGCTAGGATTGTTTTATCGTCTTTTACGATAGGCCACCCCCGGCTGCAGGGGTCAATATCATTCTCACCGCCTCTGCACGGAGAAAACTTGTTCTTCATTAACCTAAATTATTACATTTATTCAAGTGTATCATTCTATATGCATGACAAGCTCTCACTTCAAAGCATGAGGCATTACTATTGAGTAATAACACAGGTTAAATTATTTTATACCTTCGCGTTTATTCAATGGAATTCCTGGTCATTATGTTGTAATACATACTCCCTATTCAAATTTATGTCAGCAATATATGGTATTTGTCTCCTTTACTCTACCAAAGCGGTCAGGTCGCGTCGTGTGGACACATCGGCCATAAACTGTGCTAATATTTTCTTACGCTACCTAAATCCATAAACTAGTAATTGTCTGCGCGACTTTTGCTCTAGTGGCCCTTCGTGATAGAATAGATTTTACTGCTCTATATATGTTTTAAGACAGTTGAAACGAATTATACTTTATCATCGCTAGAATGTCATAAAATAAGCAAATGAAGGAAGCAGTAGTAAAGAACAGCATTGATCTTTTGGTTTCTATGATTCAGGCAACAGTTACCATTTTAAATAATAACACTATCCAGATTAATTTATTTTTTTGTATCTGATAACACAAGAAAAGGAACAGGGATGGAAAGCATTAATGAAAAAGGAGGAATAAATTTTATATTACGTAGTAATATTATTCATGAAGTGTTGGTTAGGTCATTGGTTATGCAATTGATCTTGTGCAATTGTATCTGTAGATTCAATCTCCACGGAGTACATAATATTTGTAAGACGTTAGTAATTTGTTCTTTTCTGGTTGTATGTGCCTCTTGGTTATGTTTGTCGAAAAATATCTGCAAAACACGTTTTTGCTCTAGTGCAGGTTATTACTTAAAAATTGTAAGGGATTCAATGAAATAAAAAAATACGAATATGTAAAATATATTCGAAAAATTATTAATTTTGTTGACACAGGCGGAGCTAGTGGCGGTCGAGGGCAAAGAAATAGAGACCCATTATGTCCTGGCAAGAGAGAAAATCCGGAGGTGGAACTCGACTTCCAAATGTTACCTTCTAGTTGAAAATCTACCAACGCCACTACAGGTAACTCAATAAATTTTGCTTAAATAATATACTACGTTGACCTATGTCCTTCCTGCGTTCTTTGTATAAAGTCACCTAATATTAGATATATCTTTCACATTATCTACCTGGTGTAAATCGGCCATCTTTCAGGCAACTTAAGGATGCCATCTCAAAAAAAAATGTTTGTCCTTTGAGCAAAACCATTAATCAAGTTATTTTCTAACTTCTTCGAAATTGGCGAAGTGCAGCTCTGCAAGCGCGTGTCCCATTGATTCGAAATGTTGATAGTCAGACGGGGCAAGTTCTGGAGAATATGGTGGGTGCGATAATGTGTCCCATCCAAGTGTTTTCAACGCTTTTTTGACCAGTTTTGCTTATAGTGCTGTAAAATCACTTCCAATTCCGTGCTGTAGAGTGACAAACCGTGTCTTCGTACCCATTATGGACGTTTTTCAATCTATGCGTGGTTCAAATTAATCATTTGTTGTCCTTGACGATCATTACTAACTGTTTCGTCAGGTTTGATCAGTTCATAACGCCACTCTGGTCCCGCCAAACACAGCATTGTCTTGCGACCAAAACGATTTGGCCTTGGAGCCCATGGGCTGGCATCGCCAGGTTGAATCATGATTTTTCAAGCTTAGGGTTTTCAAAATAAATCCAATTTTCATCACCCGTCACTATTCGATGCAGACTTTGACCTTTAAAACAGCATTTCACAGATGATTTTTCGATTTTCTATTTGTCTATTATTCTACTCGTGTGGCATGGCACCATTCTTCCCATCTTTGGATTCCCCATTGCTCATAATTGGTCACTAATCGTTTCTTGGGCCACATTTAATGCTTTTGCCATTTTTTTTGAGTTTAGGTTGGGGCTTCATCCAATAACTTGCAGTTTCGCATCTTCAAACTTTTTCGAGCTACCAGAATGTTCTTTGTCCTGCACATCGAAATCACCATTTTTGAATTTTCAAGTCCACCCCTCACATGTTTTAAGCTTAGAGCATGCTCCCCGTCAGTTTCTACCAGTAAACGATGACTTTCAGTGGCTTTTTTTTATTAAATAAGAAAAGTACCTAATGCATGTTTTCAGGCACGAAGCTTGACATATTCAAAGAGGTATAAATCTATGACGGTATTACTTTTGCAAAATATAACACATATATCTTTGAAGCTTGATGTCTGTAGAATAAAATGACATATGTGTCAAATTATAATATTGGATATTTAAGCCTAGCGACACCTGTTAGAAAAACTGGTAATGACTTTCCGGTACACCTGATATGTTCCCACGCTTCTTAAAAGGTCTCAAGTCCACATATACAAAAATAAACATGATCCGTTTGTTAAATAAAAATAACTATTTTATCGATGTGATTAAGATAACAAACCAAAAACTTGTATTTTCTAACCCGGTTTCATCAGTATTATCCTAGTGATTGATAGGGAAAGCCGCTTTTTGCATAAAGTAACAAAAATTTGGCCGATTTTTTTTTTATAAGAACGAGTATCATTTAAGCCCTTTATTCCGAAATAAGAAATTAAATATTATTTACTCTTCCTATTTTACTTGTGATTAGCGACAGAAATAAATCATTAATCGCCTTTTACGACTCACTAGGATATTTCAATAATGCCCCTATGAACATCCCATCATTATTTTGTTAATGGTACGGACTATAGGGCCTAATTTTTTAACATGAAAGCATTCCAATCCCATGTTAACTAGAAAATATTTTTTTGTAATCAACTCAAAGAGTATCATAAAATGAAAAATTTTGCAAAATGTTTTAAATTTTTTAATATGTAATGGCAGGCCGGTGGAATAGCGAGTGCCAGTGTGTGGTCGTCATGCGGATGCCGGCAGCGATTGCTGGCAGCAGTGACAAGCGGTGGCCGCGCTGTACATTGGGCAGCGGTTCCTGCTCCTAACCCAACCAATAACTCTGACCTGTGCCGATTTAATTATACGTGAGTATTTAATAACATAAATCCATAAAGAAAATAAAACTTGAGAAGCAGATTTATTTATTTTAGTTTATAGTCTAATGCATATCTAATATTGATAATTAAACCAAGGGACGGCTTTGTAAGTATTTCGGTTCCGGTTCCTGTTGGGATTACAACTAAAGTTTATAACGTTAGTTATTATAATAGCAGCTGTATAAAGTCGCAAAAACAAAGCTACAGATGAGACGCTTTCACGGTAGGATCATGTTTTCAGCAATCTGCTACTCAAAACCTTACCTTTTAACACTGCAGCCTTCACCGTTCTGAGCTAATAAAGAAGACTTAAGAAATACTGGTTTGAAGTTGTATAGGATGACATTCGTGATAATACTATCAGGAGTACTGATGAATGTGCGAAATGGTGAAGAAAGAGTCCGAAAACAACCCTATTATAACAGAAGTTTGAGTAGCTACCAGAAATTACCACTACGATGATGAAAATAATTCCATAAATTTCATCTTGACACGCCATTTTGCAGTTTATTCCCAAAACAAGGGGAAGACAGTGCATCCCCTGAATTTTCTCGTGCTAAAGTGATGGAAGAACTCTTTGATGCTTAGACCCGTTGAAGATCATATTTAGAACGTTAAAAAATATAGTGTGCAAATCGGCTAAATATTTATTTATGCAGGTTTAAATAAACATAATGCGTAGTAGCCAAGAGAAGACGTTCCAGTCTAAGATCTACTTCTTAAGCAGTTCCACTCATTGACTGAACATATTACAACATAAATGCCATATGTTGATGATAAGAGAAAATATCTTGAAAATATTTGTACGTAGAGTACATAGAGATTTTTATCCGTGCAGGGGCGGAGAAAGAATACTAACCTCTGCGCCCGGGGTCGGCCTGTTGTAAAAGACGACAAAACAACCCAACCGGCCTCAAAGCCCGTCTGGATAGCGACCACCTTTGGTCTTAAGTATGCCGCCATAATAACCTTGTGTTGTGTTCTGGCATTAGTGACCCAAGTTCCTGTACTCTTATGGGACAGCAGCGTGTTCGCGATGCCACTGACGTTGCACACCAATAGGCGACGGTAACTGCTAAATTCTAAGCGGGGTGTCAGCTTGTCTGCTGTACTACAACAATAAAAAAAAAAAAAAAAAAAATCATATACTTGTATGTAATTAGTCAATTCACCTGAAACAAGCATTCCCGATAAACTGTCCGTTGTTTTATAGGTAGATACAAGCCCAGAAGTGGAGTATCATAATCGTTAAGAACATGTTTACTTATATTATACATAAAGTATATATTTATTTTTAAAAGAAAACAATGAAAGTAGTATATCAGTTATCTATTATCCAAAAAACAAACGCTCAGCTGCTTACTTTTGGACTAGATGGCGCTCTATGAAATGTCTTAGTATATTTATTTATTTATCTTAAAATGACTTTTTTGTCGCTATTTATTTTCCCACGGTCAGCAAAGTTCATGATATAATCCGGTAAATATGCAAATAAAGTAATTAGAGATGTGAACCGAACAGCCTATTAACGCCACTTACCCCATTAAGGGCTAAATAGAGGCCATTACCGTTATTTTAACTGCCTCAGTCTTGAAAGTATTAAAAGAGTCGAAGTAATTCGATTATCTGCCAAATAAAAAGGATCTCTTAATATGAATAATTAAGGAGTCAAGTTTAAAGTATATATGTATTTGGAATTAATTAATAGGTATTAAATAACAGATACCGTGAAAAAATAATTAATTATTTTTTCATTCACATTTTGAAGTTGCAGTTATAGGAATATTTATGTTTATTAGTGACAATATGTATTTAACACATACTATATTTACTGCCAACGAAGATATTGTTTCTTTGAATGCGCGTGCAGTATAGATATTCTGCCTCGAGAATGTTACTTCTTTCTGTTTTACATTATTTATCTTCCGCTAATTACCAACTAAAATTTGTTGCCTTGGTCGACAATTTCTCGGTCAATAATTTGAATCATAGTATT
This sequence comes from Malacosoma neustria, assembly GCA_963693495.1. NCBI lineage: Eukaryota > Metazoa > Arthropoda > Insecta > Lepidoptera > Lasiocampidae > Malacosoma > Malacosoma neustria. The sequence continues at coordinate 16,281,500 of OY856383.1, forward strand.
ACTTTGACCCAAAACTGCAGTTTATTGGTCCAAAAAGCATTTTTAAATTATTATTATATATTTATAATTCCTTACTAATTATTGTCAACGCCCCTATCACATTTATCTCTAACACATTTTTCTCCATGTAGGAGCAATAGAGTAAGAATACTGTTCCTTGCTGGGGGCGGCCTGTCGTAAAAAGCTACAAAACAACCCTAGTTAGGTGGTCCCAAGCCCATCTGTATAGCAACTACCGCTGGCATGAATATATCCCCCATACTCTAAATATGCCACCTGGTGATTCAAGTTGCAGTTCCCACTATTTTCCTGGTATACCAGTTGGATTTCTTATTATTAAATATTAAAGTGATAAAAATTTCAGAAATATTATCCCTATATCTTTAGTATTAACTCGATGGACAAGTATGCATGCACACTCACTTTTTTGGTTATAAAATTCTCGTAAAATTTTGATAATCACTGCATCATAAATAAGTGAAATTAAACAACCTTAGCCCCCCAGCGGCTGAAACAGTAATTAATCTTTAAAAACTCCATTAGCGTTGCGATAGTGTCACAAAAATACGTAATAAATAAACTTTGGGTAGTTAAGAGAAAACTGTTCTTCAATGTAAAATGGCGGAGCGATTCAATGAGCCTCCATAAATTATTACACTACACAGATTTTAATTGGGCAACGCCACACCCTGTCTTTGATATTTTATGAGACGGGCTTTAGTTGTTAAAATCTTTTTGTGTTAAACAAAATAGAATCAGTTAATTATTGGTTTTATAGAAAAAAAATATAGTTAAAAGTGACGCAAATTACTGTAATAAAGGTTTTTGTATTTCTATTCAATATAAGATATAATTTATATACAGAAATTTAAATAAGCAATTAAACTGTAATATAATAAATAAAAAATTAAGAGAGGTTCAAGAAGCTCATCAACATAACAAACCAACGTCACCCGGTAAATAGAAACAACCTCTACAATGTTTTTTTTTTGTTTATTTTTTTGGATGCTTGAATGGAGGACGTCATCGCAAAACGCAAAATCTGATATCAGTTAGTCGTTTAAGAATCAAGCTCTAATGATATCGAATATCAGATGAAAAGACACCTGGATTACCTCGTCTTTCTTTAGACAGGGGTAACAAGGGGTAGACTCAAAGAAAGATGGATGAATTGCATAAAAAATTAAATGACAAAAAGGTGAGAGAATGCAAGGAGAGAATATGGTTTGCCGACCTCACATATAAGGCAGGAATAATACTAACCATTTACTTACAATTGAATTTAATTAAATTATAACAGATGCTACATAATCACACCACATCATCTATCCCTAACACCTGACTATTAATAATAGTATTAATAATAATCATCATCGAAGTGGTTAAACCAAATTAAAGCCAAAGCTCGCCTTATGTACCCCGATCCTGCTGAGTAAAGTCAGAGCCCCTAATTAGTTTTAGTGTAGATACATCTTTTATGGGTTGAATTTTATTTTGACAAAAGCAATTGATGTCTGATTATTCAACCCTACGGACAATGTTTTTCTTTGCTATCGCCTTTTACAACTCTCTATGAAAGTGAGACTTTTTCTTAATATATTCATGGAGAAGACCACACATCAACTTGTGGAATATGGATAATCATTATAATAATAGAAAATTTGGCTAACCTTTGATACATAGTTCAGACAATATATCGGAAAGATTGTTTCAAAGTCGAAGGTAGAGCTTCAACTAGACGATGTATTACTGACTATTATTATATTATTAATCAATTATAATTATTATTATTAACTAAATTCGTCTATATAAACGAAAATACTCGTGTTATCTTCGATTCTAATAAATCTATAACTATATATTATATATTACCGATATATTCAAAAGAAAGAAAGACATAAATAAATCATTTATTAGGACGACATACAGTTAGAATTCGAATTCAAATAAAATTGCTATATCACCGTTATTTTGTCCTAAATAGGACCTAACTCAGCATTATGCTGGTTATAAAACCAGCGCTCTTCTGCCGTCAAGCCCTTGGAATGACGTCTCGGGATTGGTAAAAAAAACTTCCTAATAACTAATAAAAATTATAGTAATAGTAATAAAACAAATAAGTATAAAAAACAACTCAAACTGTGCAATTAACTGTGCAATCAAACTATACAATTTGTAAAATAAATAATTATAAGAGTTAAATATGTATATGCAACTAAATTTTAAATACAATTTTAATGTTGAAGGGAAATTAAAAATTGCTATTTCTTTTATTGTATATATACAATTTAGTTAAAAATTCAAATTTTTGATAGGTCATTTGATGGGAAAAGTATTATTATTATTGTGATCCTCAAATCCTTTATACCAATACAATACAGTGCCCAATACAGTGTATTAAATATAAAAATCATGCGGGGCAGTCTTTGGGGACTGTTGATAGTAGTGAAAACTAAGTAACTTAAATCTTAAGATTAAAGTTTAAATTCGTCATTAACACTTCTTTACAAACCAAAAATTGTTCTCTCAAAAAGTGCACAACGTGCCTAAAGAAGTTTTCACTTAAAAAAAAACTGTATTTCATTGTAATAAAGTCGCAATTCAAATAGATATGTATAAGTAATGCAATGTAATCATTTAAAAGTTACATTATAAAATAAACCTTAAGTCATTATTAATAAGGTTGGTATTACTGGAGCAAAACTCTCTTCTTACGTCTTACAAAATTTTTATCAGGACACGTGACCTGACGTGAGTTTGACATTTTTTTACCCATCACAAAAAAAGTGCACAACGCGGCTAAAGAAGTTTACAGTTCAAAAAATAAATAATTGCAGACATTAATTATACATATAGGTGTGGATATAGTATATACAAAGAGGATATTACAATTTAATACTTTGTTTCTTTTAATGAGAGGGTATATGTTTGTAAACGAAATGTGTTGAAATTAAATAAAAATGTAAATTACAAAAGGCCGACCCCGGCCGCAGAGGTCAGTATTCTTTCTCCGCCCCTGCACGGATAAGATAGAGAATGTACCAGTACTATAACAATATTATATTATTATTATTATAACTGCATTTAAAAACTATTGAATTACTCAGTGTATTTTTTACAGACTTAATGTTTCTATATAATAAAAAGTTTACGTATAAATGTTTTATCATAGAATTTATGAATAATCTTAGCTTTGAATGAGCAAACTTTATGCATTACATATGAGTATATCTGTGAAGTTAACATTCAATAACACTTATTAAAAATGCAACATAAATAAATATTCTTGAACCAAATTTAAAATTATATTAAAACACAATTGGAAAATAAAGAAAGCTATAATAACTAAATTTAAATAACAATAGTGGCTAGTGTATATCGATTTCACTTGAATATACAATGGAAGTAAAAATTTCAATTACATTTCGCAGCACTGTCATGAAAATACAAGCTCTACTTTTGAAATAAGAATAATAGAAAAAAAAAGCACAAAATAAATAGACAATATCATAGCCACACGAAAAATATATGATTATGATGAATGAATTTGAACAAAATACAAATATATTTTTATTTTAGATCCATTTGTCATGAAATAAAAAGCCTGTCTATTTAAACATTTATTATATATAACCTATATGAATTGGTCATCATTACTATTAATTCTATTTGATCTGAGATCATAGTACGCTGTTATACACTCACATAAAGCTAACTCCTTTGTGACCTGAGGAATAACTGTCTCTGATCAAGAATATAACATTCAACCTTTGATTATATACACGTCAAATTTGAAAATTCGTAATTTACGGTTCTTACAATTAACCCATGTCCCTATATATACCTAGTCAGGTCATAAATTCTGTCACATGTTTAATGTAAAATAATTGTAACAAGTTTATTAATTATGTAACCATTCATATACCAAAATGAACTTAACAAAACATAGATTCTTATGACATTAACGTTTATTCAAAATGACCTCCGTGATTTTGAATACAAGCCTTCAATCTGCGCGGCCAGTTGTCTATCGCAGCACGAACGAGGTCCATGTCAATATCGGCGGCTGCCTTAATCAAGGATGTCTTGAGTGACTCCAAATTGGGATGACGCTTTGAGCACGCCTTTTCCTCCAAGTGTTGCCATATCTTGTAATCTAACGGATTCAAATCTGGACTGGAGGAGGGCCAGTCTTCGTGCCGGATGAAGTCGATTTCACGCGCCGCCAGCCAGTCTTGTGTGCTCTTCGCTCTATGAGCTGGCGCCGAAACTTGTTGGAATACCCAGTGCCTGTTATTGAACATGGTATGAGAAACAGGTTCCACAAGGTTCGTCAGGACTGTATTTTGATACACAACAGCATTCGTTTTTACACCTTTCTCACAAAAATGTACCTCTGTTAAGCCCCAATAAGAAACTCCCAACCATACCATGAGCGAGGATGGAAAATGACCTCGTTGGACACGCGGAATACGGTTGCTCGCTTCTTCACTACTGTGTGCGTATACCTTATCATTTTGTTTGTTGTAGCTCTCTTCTACGGTAAACATTTTTTCATCCGGAAAAAGAATTTCCCGATATTTTTTTCCCGCGTACCGCTTCAACAAAGCGCGGCATCGCTTCAGTCTCAGGTCCATTAGACGAGTATTCAAACGATGTCCTGTTTTTCTTCGATATGCCCGAAGCCCTAAGTCTTCATTTAACACCCTTTTCACCGTGGTTCTGCTTAACCCCATCTGAATGGCCAACAGTTTCTGCTTACGTTTGGGATTTCTTTGAATTCGTGCCTTCACAGCTTTTATCACTGCTGGAGTCCTAACAGACCGAGGGCGACCACTTCTTGACCTGTCATCTACACTACAGTCTTCATTGTATCGTTTGATGGTACGATAAACGAATCTTTTGGTAATATTCAAATTTTTCAGTATGTTAATAATTTGAATTGGCGCGTAACCGCAACGATGCAACGCAATAACTGCAACACGGTCTTCTTTAAGCGTCCACTCCATATTTAAAAATGAGTAAAATTCTAAAAGTTATACATTTTTATTTTCATGAACAATTCGAAATTCTAATTCAATAAACTTTTTTGTGGCCAGCATTCTAAAAGAAAAGTTTTTACTATGTGACAATACTTATGACCTGACTAGGTATATATATATATATATATATATATATATATATATATATATATATATATATATATATATATATATATATATATATATATATATATCAAAAAGCGAATACATACTTCTTTAATCGAATTAATTAAAGTTAAACTCTGCTCTAATTTAGATAGATAGATAGATAGATAACTCCTTATTGCCTCCACTTATAATAAAACTTATATCTAGGACTTCACAATAAAACTAGACAGTAAAATAAGTAATAAAAAATAATAATTATGTAAATTAAAAGGTGATTTTATCGCTTAAAGTGATATTTTCCAGATAACTCAGCTGGAAGGATTAAAGGAATTAAAGAAAAGAATATACAATAAGCAATATCTATATAAAATATAATACTGACATTCACAAAGTTCACACAGACCTGTACAGAAACACACACACAACATCATAAAATAAATGAATTACTTCTCCACCGAATGTATTTTCTAACAATTGTGAGTGAATGAAACCGATGCGTTCTATTGTCGCTCCAAACGGATTTAGGCTTGTGTATGTGACTACAATCAATGTCATTTTGTACACGGGAACTGCAGAACACGGCTGGTTGCAATTTGTGACAATGCCCACACGACACGCGGTCTGGTGTAAATGTATTCATATTGATTAAGCCATACAATGGATGCCGGATATTGGAAATTCTGGCGTTGCATGTTCACAACAGAATAGCTAGTGAAATAATATATAAGTTATACTAAATGTTACAAAAACATGACAAAAAACATGACAAAAAAAGCTACAGATGAGAGTGAATGTAGAAGAAGGTAAAACGATGGATGGATCGCGTAAAAGAAGACATAGAGAAGATAAAATGTGAGATCACGGCTAACAGAGGACAGTGGAAGGAGACAGGTTGTACTGACATAATATAAGATTAAAAAGTAGAAGTTAGAGCATTCAGTAAATCTTATTCTGTCAAATCATAAAGTAAGGAATTAGCTGTGTGTTAGTCAGTTTAGTCAGGTTAGGTTCTCTAGCAGGCTCTGGCACTGTTTGCCTTTCTTTTTGAGATAGCGGAGTCAGTGAGCATGGTAATCTGTAAAAACAAAGTTTAGCCATTTTCTTCTATTGTGTTATCTAGACATAGTGTTACTGAATATAATCTATTCAAATTCAGTCCATACAATATTATCATTGAAGTGAATTTGTATTACAGGGCACTTCATGCTTTACTTCACACGCAACTTGTGGGAGGAATCATAATTTAAAAAATATTTTATAATACTTTACTTATTTAGTTGCTCTTAGGTCGTATATTCTTTCATAATTAGGAAGCGCACATACGAAGACCATTCTAAACGACGTGAGTTCGAATCTCAATACGCCATGTATCGCTTAAGCTTTTTTCTCGTCTAATAACCATTTTATAGCATAACCATCTATCGGTGGTGAAAAAAAAAACATCGCGAGGAAACCTTCATACGTAGACCTGAGCCCATTAGGCAATTTGACGTGATAGCCAAATGTTCTCACACTCGAAGCACCACACTGAAGTATGGCTTCACATCCCATCATCTGTACCTTTTGTCAGTTTTTTCAACTCTAATAATATCAGTTGCCAGTTGTTACAACATGCTTTAATAATTTTTTTAATTTCTCCTAATTACTTGTCTGTAAGATAAGCAAAATAAATTAATGAATGGGCCATGTTTTATTTTAAAACGGGCATAATTCACAAGATGGCCGACGTGCCCTCTGGGGCAATACATCACCTGACCCGTCAGCCGACCCCGTTGGGATTATGGCTGCTTTTTATCTGATCACCCTACAAAGTCGCTTTTTGTCTCGAAATTTACGCGTTGTTTATGTTGATTGCTAACATTCAAGTCCGAATTATATGGGGATTTATGTAGCGCAACCAATCAAAAATATGGAATTATATTTCGTATCTATTTATACTTTGCAATTGTTTTTTTATTATCATTATCAATACTCAAATAATTTTTATGAACTTTATATAAATACAGCTAAACTAATGGCTCACTTAGTAGTAAGCACTTGCCGGTGCCTATGGATGTTTGCGACGTCAAGGGCACCGCTAACACGCTACTATCCACGCAGGGGAACTGAAACCAGAATTATTTATGCTGAAACACATCACAAGGTTTTTAAAGTGGCATAATTAGAGACAAGGTGGAGTTACTATTCCAGACGAGTCTGGATCACTACCCCCTTGGCTAGAGTAGCAATGTCGCCTATTACGACAGGTCGTACCTCGATCGCAGGTATTAGTATTCTTACTCCGCCCCTGCACTGGGAATTTAAATTCATATTATAAGTATTAAATATTCGGATGACCGAGCTTTGCTCGGTATTTTTATTTTTTTATAAATTGTGTTTTTTGGAAATTAACAATTGATTTTCTTAGTCTAACCTCAAAGCAAACACTCATTGACTTCTTGTTACTTAACAACGCCATCTGCTGGAATAGCTTTAGTGTTGTGTCGTTAAAGCAATTTGAAAAAAAAATAGTATTTTATTCGCCGATAGATGTCAGGAAGAGTCACATTTTTGTTATTTTTCTTCCAATAAAAAAGCGAATAAAATGACATTTTCTAGAAACGATTCCTAGCTAAATCGATTTATCGCCCTCGAAACCCCCCGTATACTAAATTTCATGAAAATTGTTGGAGCCGATTCCGAGATTCCAATTATATATATATATATATATATATATATATATATATATATATATATATATATATATATATATATATATATATATATATATATATATATATATATATATATATATATATATATATATATATACAAGAATTGCTCGTTTAAAGATATAAGATTTACATCGTCTTATTAGTTCTTATTCATGTTTGATGATCATGTTAGAGATGATCACGTCTAATTGTCACGCCGCCTCAGTAAGATTTATTTAATTCCTGTAGGACACACAGGCTGATGGCCCACTTAGAATTTAGCAGTACCGTCGCCTATGGGTGTTTGCAACTCTAGTGACATCACGAACACGCTGCTGTCCCGTAAGGGTACAGGAACTTAGGTCACTAATGCCGGAACACAACACAAAGTTATTATGGCGGCATATTTAAGATCAAACGTCCTTGATCGTAAAAAATACCGACCATATCTTACTATCGGCTGTGGTTGAGACCATATAAAATAGTTTTCGAGTAAAATGAGAATTTATGATGGAATTTAATGTTTAACTTAAAGTATCCCTAGCATGATCAACTCCTTAAAAGTTACTTGTCTTCTTTATGCATTGTTTATTAATGAAAATACGAAATATTTGTATAGTATATATTATGATTGATACTTGGTTATTAGAAGTTGTGGTTCTTTATAAAGAAAATAATCCTAGAATATCAACCAAAACCTTATTACATCAAAAGTACAAAATATTTAAATTGCTGTTATATCCATTTAGATACGTATCTCAAAATTCCGAAACAACTAATAGCTATTTACGGTACCAATAAAGGCAGCGTCTCTAGAAACTTTAAAATTAATTTAAGTTAAACGAGAATGGCCGCGACTCACCGTAATGGGATAACTTTGTAAAGGATCGATCAGCGACAGTGTTGAGGGTTTGGAAGTCATTATAACAAGTATTTATTTATCCTATTCCATAAATTGCCTTGCAGAGAAGAGTCTACAATCTGGATGAATTATGTTAAAGATTTCTTCGTGCAGGGGCGATATTAGAATATTATCCCTTGCGCTCGAGAGCAGCAGAGAGCAGTCTGTCGTAAAGACGACGAAACTATGGTAGGTAGTAGGACTCGTGGCTCGTTTGGATACCTACGACACCTTGTTTTTAAAGATTATATGTTGCCATAATAACCTTGTGTTGTATTCTGGTTTAACTGGCCCGAATTCTAGTTCCCCTAAGTGGAAGGCAGCGTGTTTCAGTGCTATTGGCGTTTAAAACATCCATAGGCGACAGTAACAGCTAAATAAATGGGCCATCACTGCTGTTCCGCACTAATAATAAAGTAGATATAGAAAAAAACGGTCTTGTTTATTTTCTATTCTCTCTCGGTAAACAGTTAAAGGAAGTATTAATAATAAATAATAATAAACTTCATTTCTAAATTGTAGGTACACAGAAAATAAAAACACATATAATTTGTCCATATACGTTATACCGATCGTATGAAATGCGAAATAATTGCAGAAGGTATTCTGCATTCCTTCATAACGTGTATAAAAATATTCATCAGCATAGATCGAGCTACGATTTTTTTTTATTGCTGACGGCCCGCTTAGAATTTAGCAGTTACCGTTGCCTATGGGTGTTTGCAACTCCAGTGGCATCACGAACACGCTGCTGTCCTATAAGAGTACAGGAACTTGGGTCACTAATACCGGAACACAACACAATATTATTATGGCGGCATACCTAAGACCAAAGGTGATCGCTATCCAGACGGGCTTCAGGCCCTAGCACGTAGATAGGGTGGGTTATTTTATCGCCTTTTACGACAGGCCAACCCCGGCTGTAGAGGTTATTATTCTTTCTCCGCTCCTGCACGGACAACATCTTAATCTCATTATGTAATAATATCTTAACATAATATCTTAATTTATGGCAACTTCAACAAATGAACCAATTCCAATTAGCCGATGGTGACAAATGATTAGTATTCGGTTATCCGCAAACGGGTGTGGTTTTGATACCGTTCAAGTTTACCTGGATTAACTTTAATTGATTCATAGTTATTATGTAAATGAGTTTGTATTAGGCGTATTGGGTAAACCTATCGGTGTATGTTTGGAAACGTATCACTTACATGACTCACGTGAATTGGATAAGTTACTTGATAAAGAGTAATTTTTGTCGAAAGTTTTTATAACAATTTTGTAACTACATTTGCAATGAAACTACGATGCTGTTATTGTCCACACATATCATCTTCATTATAAGCTCCTGGTCTTTTAGCCCGAAATATAAATAAAAACTACCCATAAAGTCCCATTACTGGACTTCAGTACATGGCAATCATGTCATAATATATAGGTACATTTGGCGAAGAAAAATTGCCTATGCGGTACTTGTTATCGTGGAATCTGAACACTCGGACTGTTAGGTTAGCGGAGTGTACCATGTGCCTACTGTTACTAGTGAAGTATGCTGCTTAGTATACAATATACATTTTGTTTGTTTATTACAACTTTTTGTTTGTTTACCAGGTTTCCAGTAACAGCAGATATGGCACCAGTCAGTTCTCTACTCGTCTACTACGTGACCGAAGCTGGTGAGCCAGTCAGTGACGTTGCCAACTTCCACGTTCGTTTGCTACATAAGGAAGTAAGACATATAACATGTATATTAAATTTTCAATATGTCATTACATATCTAGTGAGTGGTGGATTAATTTTATAGTCAGTCTACCAAGGACAATCTAAACCATTTATGAGCCAGGATTTCGAACTCGATACTTGATTGACGATTGCTCTAATGACTGGATTATATGTACCTAAATACTGAAGTACCAATTAGTACTGTGCATCAAACGATGCTCAGATTAAATTGGTGTCATACAATATACATTTTACCAACATCAAATAACCTTTCAAGTGCCTCCTTGAATGCCACTGCATATTCTGTATAAGTTGTTTCCTTTTTATTTGATTTTTAATTCAGAGAGAATAAAACTCCTGTGGAATAAAGTCAGAATTGTATCTTGTGAATTAGAACCTTGTAATGTTAAGAAATATATTATGACTAAAACTTGTACTGTTTTGAGTACTGAATGAGCCTACGGGTTAAATTATTAAATCTGTTTATTCATTAATATTCCAATAACAATGCGGATTTTTCTAACACTAAGAAAGTTTGCTAACAATTTTAGTTTTAGTATTCATAAATTAAACCTAAGTGCTCATGTGAATATGGTATAGTTGTATATAATTGTGCCTTATATACAAGTATTTTAAATGTAACCGTGAAAAAAGGAAATGTAGAAATTGAAAATAATAGATTTTTTTATTGCTTTGGAACAAGCTGACAGCCAATTAACAGTAAGCAGTTACCACGTGGACACTCTGCCGTCTACGTAGAGAAACTGGAATCTGGGTCACTTATTCCGGAACATAATTGTGGCATATATAGAGACCAAGGGTGGTCGCCATCCAGTCCAACTTGAAGTCCTTACACTTATTTTGGATTGCTTTGACGCCTTTTACGAAAGGCTGCCCCCGACCGCTGGGGTCCACCTCTGCAGAGAGAAAAAATTCAGGCTTAAAGTGTTTTAATGGTATATATAAGTATTAAAATCAACCAGTCACACATAAACAGTAATAGTATCATCAAATTAATAAATTCTATAAAATAACAAATTTAGTCTATAAAACATATGTATATTCTAAATATACAATGTTATATAAAACCCTAATACACGAGCTTCAATTTGGCTTCATTGAATTAACTTTCCAAAACTAACACGAAACTTTGATCACAGCATTCAGTTCTGAAACTAAACAGAACAAACTAAAAAGTGATCGGCTGGTTTCAAAGTTACCTCTATGGTCGTCGGCAGCGAGTCCGGCTTGATGAAACTTATTCGTCTTGGCGTGACTTGATTGCTGGTGTTCCTCAGGGTGGCGTTTTGTCTCCATTATTGTTCTCAATTTTTATTAACTCCATCTCCAACCAGTTAACTTCATCCTTTCACCTCTATGCAGACGACTTGCAGATATACACACAAGCTTCTGTGTTTGAGTTATTTAAAGCATTTCACACAATAAACTCAGATTTAAACAGAATAATGCTGTGGAGTGATTCATTTGGGTTAAAAGTCAATCCACAAAAAACGCAGCTTATTGTCATCGGTAGTTCCAGAATGCTAGCTAAAGTTGAATGGGAAAAGTTGCCGAAAATTAATTTTGATGGATTATATATTCAGATTGGTGATAAGGTTAAAGACCTTGGTATTATTATTGACAGGGAGCTGTCTTGGCGACCTCAAATCGCTGAACTAAGCCGACGAGTTTACTTCTCTTTTAAGTCTCTTAATAGACTCAGAAATTTCCTACCGATTGCCACTAAAGTTAGGCTTGCAGAATCTTTGCTCATGCCCATTTTGGATTATGCCGATGCCAGCTATCTAGATATAACGCAAGAACAACTTAATAAACTTGAGCGCCTCCAAAATCTTTGTATCAGGTTCATATTTGGTTTGCGTAAATATGACCATGTTTCAGAATTTCGTACAAAACTCAAGTGGTTACCTATCCATCTTCGCCGGAAAACTCATATCCTTTCACTCGTTTACAAATTTATCTTTTATCCAAACGCCCCTATTTACCTCAGGAATCAATTCGAGTTTCTTAACTCGTCTGGCCTCCGAAATTTGCGTACATCTACTGAACTATCGCTTAAAACTCCTGTTCATACTTCTTCTTTTTATAATAACTCCTTCATTGTTCATGCTATCAAACTCTGGAATGCACTGCCTATTGCTATAAGACAAGCTAAGTCACTACCAACTTTTAAAAAATTGGTTAAAAATCACTACCTATCTTTAGTGTAACAACAAAACATATATTTATTTATGTATTCTACAAATATAGATATTTAAGTATGTTTATCTATTTATTTATTATATTTTATATATATTATTGAATTTTATGTATATTATCTATTTATTATGTAAATAAAATATAATTATTATTTATTACCATACCTCCCTTCCACATCAATGTAACACCAATAATGTTCTATAGCCCGGGTTGCCTGGAAGAGATCGCTCTGTAGCGATAAGGCCGCCCATTGTAAGTCAAGTACTCATTGATTGTGTAAATAAGTTTCATTGTGTTTATATAATTGGTTTACAATAAAGTGTTATCTATCTATCTATCTATCTATCTAAAACGTGCATTGAAATAACAACTTGTGTGTTTAATCTCTATTTATTTAACTTTAGCTTTGATGGTGTAAAATTGAAGGTATTCTAGTTAATTAGACTAATGTAGTCGTATATTTACGTTTTTTTTAATACTTTATTATTTATTATTATTTTCTCGTTAATAAATTTCTAGTAAGTGATAATGGATTACTTTCAGCCGTTACTTTGGAGTAACCTAGTCCTAATATTAGCAGCAGAGCAGCATTTTCTCTGATTTTCTCTGTTCAGGTGTGGAGATTATATACGGCCCGGAGCGCTTTACGTAAAAGGCGAGAGGGCAACCCTAGTAGGACCCCAAGATTGTCTGCATGACACTCCTGGTCCCTAAATATGCTACCTTAATGTTCCAGTATAAGTCTCTCATGTTCCAGTTCCCTTACGCAACAAACATTCATAGGCAACGGTAATTGCTACAACCTTAGAGTATACATAAGCAAGCTATAGAGTGCGCGCATCGCTTGTTGTCCATTGTGCCAAGTGTAAGCAGATGTTCTTTAAATACTGATACCTGATGTAGCGGTCGAATAGTGATGTACCACGATTGATGTACTCGTATGTAATTATTAGGTAAGTATATAGTAAAATTTAGGTTTTAGCAGATCAATAAAACACAGTTATGACTTTTTAAAATAATAACAATAAAAGTTATTTCACAAAAGTATGTACTTAAGGGTAATAAGATTTGCATATTATAAATAATTTTAATTTAATAAGGTAAAAAAAGAATGTAAATTGATTTTTATTAATTAAATAACACAAAAAAAAAAACTAATCTACTTACTGCTCCTTAAAAAGGGTAAACTTATTATAAATATGTCATTTTGTTTGCCTAATCGAATTTCTACGAACAAGATATTTTATTCTAATTTCAATATATTTTTGCATTACAACACGCAACAGATGAACCAAATGGTTGCTGCATGGCGATTATTGGAATATGTGTGTTTTGGTAACTAAACTAAGAGCATTATGTTCTTGTGTTATTAGTTGTTTTTCACGAAGCTGCGCAAGCATTTTTGTTAGAGAGTCTACTTTCTTAAATTCAATAAAGAAAGAAAAAAATAAAAATAAAGAAATTAAAAAAATAATGTTAGTACATAATATTCGAGTACGGAGTAAGTCTCAAAATGAACATGGACAAGACGAAGATCATGTCTAATGTCCATGTCGCACCTACCCCCGTAACAGTTGGGAACTGTACTCTCGAAATTGTTGACGAATACGTCTACTTGGGTCAAACGATCCAGTTAGGCAGGTCCAATTTCGCGAAAGAGGTCACTCGTCGAATCCAACTCGGATGGGCAGCGTTCGGGAAGCTCCGTAAAATCTTTTCGTCCCAAATACCGCAGTGTCTCAAGACGAAGGTTTTTAACCAATGTGTGTTGCCAGTGATGACATACGGAACGCAGACGTGGTCGCTAACTATGGGCCTTATGAGAAAGCTCATGGTCGCTCAGAGGGCAATGGAGAGGGCTATGCTCGGAGTTTCCCTGCGAGATCGAATCAGAAATGAGGAGATTCGCAGGAGAACCAAAGTAACCGACATAGCCCGGATGATTGCAAAACTGAAGTGGCAGTGGGCTGGGCACATAGCTCGAAGGACTGATGGCCGTTGGGGCAGAAAAGTCCTCGAATGGCGACCGCGTACCGGAAGACGCAGTGTTGGTAGGCCCCCCACAAGATGGACCGATGATCTGGTCAAGATCGCCGGAATAGGTTGGATGAGGGCAGCGCAGGACCGATCATCGTGGAGATCTTTGGGGGAGGCCTTTGTCCAGCAGTGGGCGTCTTCCGGCTGAAATGATGATGATGATGATTCGAGTACAACGTTGTACAGCACTAGCTCCAATGCTGAGAAGGTCGGAAGCGGGGGGCGCGGGAACGCATGCTGCGTGAACCCACCCGCGCGCCTCCCGCAACCCCCTTTTTCGCCCTGAGTAATTTTCTTAAAATCTATAAATATAGATCAGATCAGAAAATTCTGATCAAAATACTACTTACCGATGAAAAGAAATATCATTGTTCTTTTTAGTTTGCTTCCGTGAATCATTCTTACAACTTGGTACTGCACATTTCACCATTATAACATTAAATTTAAATAAATATCGGCGGAAGCAACAATCAGTGCGTTCGACCCTTCGTGACTAATAGCGTCGCCCTTGCGACTTCGATACTGTTCAAACCCGTGCTAACAGTTCATACTCGCTAACGGGTGCTCTATAGCTTGCTTATTTGTATACTCTAAGGCTATAACTATTAAATGGGCGTTAGCCTGTCTTCTATTCCAATGCAATAAAAAAAAAACTAATATATACATATTATTTATAAACACCCAGACAGTAATAGGTTATAAGTTATATTACTGACCTTTTGCTGATTCGCAGATATTTTATTTAAGTATTTTGTGAGTCAAATCAGGTAAAGAGACATCTTAGACTGATTTTACTCAGTGTTTCTCTAGATAAAATTTTAAATGAACAGAACTGCCAAATAGGTAAGTAATAATGAGCCAGATTTATTTTGGCCATTGAAACAAACGTGTACAAACAAAGGTCAGAACAGGGATGTAAGGGGATTCCATAATTTTAACCGAATCTATCAGATACCCGAAATTAAATTATATTCGTAATTGAATCTGATGTAAAAGTTTCAAATAATTTCGGATAGGGGCGGAGTCTAATGTGCCTGTATATATTTTGATCTTTTCCCAGCTGAACCGATACACTGGTTGCGTGCATAAACATAGGCAGTCATTTGTATTTTAATAATAATAAAAATAATAACCGAACTGAAACCGATATAATATTATTTTAATATCCGTGTCTACATTCAGATCCAAAATTTCATATCCATATTGTTAAAAACGTCTCTGGTGGACCACAACGCGGTGGATAACACGCAAAAATATTCCATTGCTCAATGAGTCATGTCATTCTTGAAGGCCTCTGGGGAAGACCAGCGTTGGGTTCTTATAACCAACTATGCTGAGCAGAAGACCTTTTAGGGCACTTGTATTTATAATGCGATTTTATTTAATGTGAAGCGAAACAAGTATGTAAGGATCGTAGCAAGTGGAAAGAAGTGGTCTCTGCCTACCCCTACGGGAAAGAGGCGTGATTATATGTATGTATGTTATTATTTACTTATTTTTTGTTCTAAATAAACATTTTTTCTTTATTTCAAAAATTACCCATCAATTAAATATCTGATGGGTAATTTTGGTAAAATCAATACATTCATTCGAAAAGACCAGAGACGACGTCAACAATATCAAAAGAGTCTAGATTTATCAGTTAATAACGATTTCCAGTACTTTTCGTTCAATGCTTTTTCTTTACTTATATTTCTTAGAACGAACATCAACCCATCTGAAAATTTACGATGAAAATACTCAGTAATAACTTAATTAGACTCAAGTTCTTGATTAAATAAATTCCTTATTAAAACACAATTTACCTTAATACATCGACCGTTAAAATTGGATAGGTAAATAAACTCAATTATGCGTAGAAAATGGAATTTGTTTGGGGGCTTTATTTAACATTAACAGCCCTTATTTTTTGTATTAAAAGCTTCATTGTATATGTCCAGAAAATCTTTGTTATTTATAAGTATTAATGTGGTAACGAAAGAAAGAATGAAATACTTTATTTGACGAAAGTAGTAAAAAATTGATCAAGTATTCACTATTTTTTTAAGCTAGATTGACGTCATTCGTTTTAAAAGCAAAAAAAAACTTGTTTAACCCCAGACACTACCGTGGTGAATTTAATCTCCATTGACATTGACGGCCCTTTGGGCGGAAAGCGAATGCGACTGACAGCTCTTTCCACCGATATTTATTTGAATAATGTATAGTTTTTGTTACTTCAGAATATTTTTGCTTAAATAATTTTGGTAAAATAAAAAAAAAATTATAATTGATAAAATTTATTTATTATTAAATACATTTTCATTTAAAAATACATTTTTTTCAATTTTATGCCTATTATAGGAAGATGTTAACTATTTGTCTCTAATACACTTATTACATAGTTTATTTGATAGGTAACTTGTAGCACATCTGTTACGTTTTCGTCTTTTTCTCTTTAAAACTTACAGGCTGTTTTGACTTTAAAAGTTCTAAAATAATTATAAAGGTTTAAATCTTTTGAGAACAAACTTCTTTGAGATTCTTTTCAGTGGTTTATATGTCAAATTTTTTAGCAGCGCTCCGTTAAGTACTAAAACTTTACCTTTGTCGGTACAAATGGAATTATTATAGATATATTAGACTTTAAGCTTTGCTGCGTATACTCTAATATCGTAAAAGAAATGTTTGTCACTCTTTTTTGATATTATATGCACGAATATGAATTCATTTCTTAGTCACATCTCTTTAGAATAAATAATCCTATCTTCAGAAAATTTCTACGACACAAAAAAAAACATGATGATATATAGGAAACTTATCAAGTCACTCGTTTGCGAGTAACTCATTCAAAATTGCCTGAACCGCTTGGTATTTATTGTACAATATTGGACAAAATCTTGATGGTATTGGGGTAAAAGGAAGAAGCTCAATACTATTAACAAATTCGTTTAATTGTTAGAAATCGCTTGTTTGCACCAAATTAATCCAGCTGATTTCGGATACAATCGACGAAATTACAGCGTCCTTAATTGCAGCCTTTTACCGACAACGAATTGCCTTTCATTAAGGGCTCGTTGATTAAACGCTCCGTTATTACGCCGCTGATTATTTCCCAAGTTGTCTATTGCGTACGGAAGTACACATGGAAAAAAAGTAACATCAAAGACTACCCAAAAGTCTCCTTAAATTTAGTTATCTAAATCCTTTTTACGCTAACAATCACGCCAAATTCGGTTAAGGTGTAAAGGGAGTATACCTAAGAATCGATCTGAAGCACGGCAAAGACCGAATATGAGTATGTAACTCTACAGCTCCCAAACTTGTCCTCATAGGCAGACTATTGAGTGTAATAAATATATATTATATTTTTTTTATTGCTGTAGGACAGCAGACAGGCTGACAGCCCGCTTAGAATTTAGCAGTTACCGTCGCTTATGGGTGTTTGCAACGCCAGTGGCATCGTGAACACGTTGCAGTCCCATAAGGGTACAGGAACTTGGGTCACTAATGCTGGAACACAACACAAAGTTATTATGGCGGCATACTTAAGACCGAAGGTGGTTGCGGTGAGCTTGAGGCCCTACCACGTAGCTAGGGTGGGTTGTTTTGTCGGCTTTTACGACAGGCCGACCCCAGCCGCAGAGGTTAGTATTCTTTCTCCGCCCCTGCACGGATAAAAAGATGCGGCTGTGGAAAGCTACGAAAGTGATATCGTAGCCTTTTTGACCTTTTTATTTCTGGAGAATAGCAGAAAGGCTGACGTCCCGCTTAATAGTAAGCAGTTACCGCCGCCTGTAGATGTTTTCGACGCCAGGGGCACCATCAGAGGCACCATTAACAGGCTGCTGCCTGTGTATAAAAACTGGTACCTATGTCATTTATTCCGGGACAAAACACAAGGTTATTATGACGACATATTTAAATACTAGGGGTAATTTCCATCCAGACAGGCCTTAAGGCAACTAGAGTTATTTTATTTTTACGACAAGCCGCCTCAGTCCTTACGTTACGTTTTCGCCGTCTTTTATATACAGCCACATTAAAATATTTTCAAATTGTTATTCAGCAATATAAATATTTTTATTTTATTAAACAGGTGGCTGTAGCTGTGGAAGAGAGGAGATGGTGGTATCCCAGAGCAGCTTTGCAACTGAGAGTCCTCGCCCCACCAGACTCTACTATGTGTTTAATTGGAGCACGTGCACCACCCGACGCAAGATTTGATCCTCATCAGGCGTATGTAATTTATTTAAATATATTCTTTAATAACTTTCAAGTCTTACTTCTATAATGAACAAATCAGACAGTAATGTGGTTATGTGCTTTCGTCGATGCTAATTATTCTGCATATCTATGATATGTTATCCAGTGATGGCATTCAATGGAATGCGGATGATAGTACTTGCGATGCATAACACTCTGATCGTATAAGCCTCCTTCCAGCAGTTTTGGAAAAAGGTGGAAGAAATCTCTAGATGGGGGCAACAAAACCTTGTACGATTCAATCCCTCGAAGACACAAGTCTGTATCACAGTATTATCTGCCAAGAAAACCCCATTCCCACTTGCGCTACAGTTCTAAGGAACTCTCTTCACCATTTCAGAGAGTATTGGGATCCTTGTCGAAATCTCGAACGATGTGCAGTTTAGGGGACATCTGGAGGGCAAAGCTAAGCTTGCCTCCAAAAACCTGGGTGTGCTAAACCGGTTAAAGCGGTATTTCACTCCAAGGCAATGGCTTGGGCTATATACAGCACAAATCAAGTTGCATATGGAGAATTGCCCATATTTTTGGGTTGGAGTGCCTGCCTGACAGCTTAATCTTCTAAAATCCATCTAACGGCGTGCAGATTATCTTTTCGATGATTCCATACTCATATATGTTCTAGGCACGCTTGGCCTTTAGAGAGAGTTTGTGTCTCTCTGCCTATTCTGCGTATTGGATTGTTTTGAGGATCTACTCGTATTTAGAAAACTACCTTCATCATCTTTCTATTGTAACACCTCACTGCTAGCCGTTAGTTGAGCGTTCATCTTCATTTCTTGGGGTCACTTTTTTCCTGTTTTCAAGAACATTCATGTTACACTCTGGATATGGAATGGTTTTCCAGGTTAGGTTTTCCCATTACAGTGCAATATGGGGTTTAGAAAAAAGGCAATAGAAGATTTAGTCGCGGCCGCCTGCACGTTGGTGTTGCAAACATTCATAGACAACGGTAACCACCTCCTATCGGATGCGCCGTTTGTCTATGAAATGAACTCCAGCTATAACAAAAAAAAAGTCTTATTTGAAACCAAATTTTAGTAATTCATTTTCTCTTTTTAGATATGGCGATAGCATTCTACAAAAAATAAAAACTCAAACAATTCTAAATTTAAAATGGTTATTAAATACAGATTTTCAACTAGCACGGGTTACTGTGCTTAAAAATATGAGGAAAAGCTGCTAAAATAAAGGAAATACATTAAATTAGACATATATTTTGGACCCGAAATAACTTTAATACGAGAACAAACGTTTGTGCTGCCGACAAAGTGAAAAGGTCCGGAAGTCTCGTTATTGCCGATAGATCGAATAACAAAGACGCGCCGTTGTATATCTAAAGGAATTTTTCCAATAAACAAACAAGTTTCTTATTCAAGTTTTCTGTTTATTAAAACTTGGTTCTTTTTAACTAGCTATACTTCGGAAAAAGTTTTCTTCTTTTTCTAGTCGTCATTTTAATGACTCTTGTTAAATTATAAACTAGGGTAATTTAAAAATATGTTTGGGCTAAATTGTCAGCCTTCTGGCTCATCTTTGTTTAGCCGTGGGATTAGACTATCTTAACTATAGTATACTATTGGAATTTCCTAAATTTACATGTTAAAGACAAAGAAATAATACTTTTGCTGCGATGGTAAGGTACCAAATTTGCCTGGAAAGCAATTCCCCACTGATATCTAAATATGCAGCTATTATAACCTTATGTTGTGCCAGTGTTACAGTTCCCCTACGTAGACGCCAGTGTGTTAACATTAAAAAAAGCGTTTTATATTTATTCGATGCCGGTTAGATATACCTCTATTGCAAACGTCTATAGGCGAAGGTGACCTGACCGCCAGCTGGCGAATGAGCCGTTTGCCTGTCTGCTGAACTTCAGCTATAAAAAAAACACTTGAAAACCACGTGTCGAAGTTGCTAGAACATATTGTAAGGAAACTTGAAGACTGAGATCATCGGCATATGTAATTCGCCTTTTTATTGCTGACGAACAGCAGACCGGTTGACGGCCCATTTAATAGTAAGCAGTTACCATCGCCTATGGATGTTTGCAATGCCAGTGGCATCGTAAATACGCGGCTGTCCCATGAGGGTACAGGAACTTGGGTCACTAATGGCGGAACACAACACTAAGTTATTATGGCGACATATTTAAGACCAAAGGTGGTCGCCATCCAGACGGGTTGAGACCCTACCAAGTAGTTAGGGTGGGTTGTTATTTCTCCTTTTACGACAGACCGACCTCGGCTGCAGGGTCTAGTATTCTTACTCTGCCCGTGCACGGAGAAATCACCACCACACTACCTTGGATAAAGCGTAGCGGGTATAGCGTCTATATCCTATATAGAGTGCCCTTTGTACCCTAGCAGTGGGGCGCCATGTTACGTTATTATATAATGCCAACAATAGAAATAATGTGTAAATAGATATGTTAATTGCGACGGTTTTTACACAATATATTTCCGTGAATTTTCATAGTAGCCTTTCTCAATAGATGGATTATGTCACACAATTCATCTTTCGCTCGGTATCTCGCACGAACTACAGTGGAAATATTTGTAGCTATTTCATCTGTCTAAATTGAATGCGTGAGCAGCTTCCGGGTGTCTTGTATTTTATCTTTTGTTTTTTAGAAATATTTTTGTTTGTTATTTTTTAGGGGAGTAGTGTGTTATTTAGGTCAATGCATAATAATAGAATAGAATAGAAAACTCTTTATTGTTCACCAAATAATAAAATAAAAACTGCTTAAAATCTAAATTTACAAAAAAAGGAACAATAGGCGGTCTTATCGCTAATAAGCGATTTCTTCCAGACAACCTAACTAGGATCGTATTAAGGAATATATGTATAATGGCAATGCACATTATAATATAATAATATATACAAAAAAAATAGAAAAGAAAAAATAAATAATAAAAAGTAGACAAACAATAAAATTAAATTAATACACATTATATGCGATAGACACTTTATTTATTGAGATAATGTTCTTTGACCCACGGTGTCCTTCGAAGCGGCCTCCCTGCTGGCCGGATCCCCACCATGGGACCTCGAGGCTTGAGTCCTGGCGCTATTGTACCAGTGGCGCCGGGATGCGGCCGAGCGTGGCTCTCGCCCCGCGCCTCGCGAAGTGGAGGTAAAGCGGGCGGAGCTGCGCGATGAAGTACTCATGGTGGAGTGGAAGGAGCGCCTCGCGCACCCTAGCGCGGGCCTCGCCACCATCGAAGCGGTGAGGCCCGTCCTGGCCGAATGGGTGGAAAGGCGCCACGGCGCCCTGACCTTACGCCTTACGCAGGTCCTCTCGGGGCACGGTTGCTTCGGGAGGTACCTGTGTCGCATAGGGCGGGAGATGACGTCAGGGTGCCACCACTGTGGCGCGGGCGACGAGGAGGACACGGTGAACCACATTGTCGCCGTGTGCCCTGCGTGGCGCGAGGAGCGCCGCGCCCTCGTCGTCCAAATCGGCGTGGACCTGTCGCTCCCGGCCCTGGTTCTGTCCATGGTCGGGGGCGATCCTGGATGGACGGCCGTCGCCTCTTTCTGCGAGGCAGTCATGTCCGCAAAGGAGGCGGCGGAGCGGGAGCGGGAGTCGACCACCACACTCCCCTCCTGCCAACGCAGGCCACGCCGGCGGCGCCGGAGGGCCAGTAACGACCTCCGGCCGCCGTAAAAAGCGGCCGCGGGCGGCCCCTTGGGGGAGGACCCGCCGCCCGCACTATTGCCGCGAGGGTGAGGGCTGCGTGCTGTTCCGCGGCCCCCCTCAACTCCTAGAGTTGTTAGCAGAGCGCCAGGGGGACGAAACCCTGACCCCCTGGCGCCAACACTTTAGAAGGGGCCCGCCTCAAGACAAAGGGCGGGCCGGCGCCGGCCCGGGCCACGAGATCGGCAGGCCATATATCCGTGGGCCCGGGCGTAGGCGATAGGAGAACAGCGGGGTTTTTTAGTGGGTAGTCGGATGGCCAATCATCTTTCCCGGAGTCCCACATATCCCTCGGTCGCCCCGGGCCGGGGGAACCCGTCAAGAGAGGTTTTTCCCCGAGACCAAAAAAAAAATGTTCTTTGACCATATTTATCATAATCATAAACAATCATAAAAATGTATCATATTTAGAGAAATAAGATCTCTAAAATCAAAATAGGAATTTACTGTCATCACATTTTTTACTTTGATGCATATTATACTTTCTAATTACAGCATTAGAGCGCATTATGCGATAAAATGCTCAACGTTGAATGTTTCAACTACAGCAACGTTTCGCATAATCGACTCGAGTACTCTCAAAAGTGATCCGTGCAATCGAATACCAACTCAGTGTCAGAAAATTAACAAGTGTTTTTTCTTTAAGTTGGCATTGATCGAAATTTTATTTATCGTTAGTAATATTGTTTATTGTTGAAAAAAATATTAAAGCTTCGTTTCGTCGTAATTTTTTGGAAATAATCAAAGTTAATTCAAACTGTGTTAAAAAAATAAATATAAGTATAGACGGTGTACTCTGGTGGTGCATTTGAAAACTAACTAACGTTCCAATTAACCATAAGCATAATTCGGCATTGTGCGCCACTGAGTCGCATTATGCTCTGTAATTGGAAAACTACCTTAGATTGTCTTCGTGTAAAAGCGGTGTAAGAATATTAACCTCTGCGGCCTGTCACAAAAAGTGACTAAACAAGCCTAGCTGAGTGGTGGGGTATCTGAATATGCCGCCATAAAATCCTTGTTTCCCGGCATAGGTGAACCAGGTTTCGGTTCTCCCACGCAGATGACAGCGTGTTATCATAATTGCTTACTAGGGCCGTCGCTCTTTCTGCTTTTGTTTTAGAGCAATAAAAAAGAGATGTAGGTACTAAGAAATTTATTAAAATATAATTTAGTGTATTATAGTGGTTGACCTTATTATTCCTTATCGTAAATGTAAATCTATTTCAAATAATCAATAAGTTTTGCGCAAATTAAGTTATTGGGTAGTTACTGGTATATAAAATATAAAAAAATTAACATTTTAGGATTTCCGTGTGGCCCTATGGGATAGCAGCGTATTCGCGATGTTCCCAGCATCACAAACATCAGGCAAAGATAAATTTTTGAATAAATTTGGAACGGATATACATATGTGCTATATGATATCTCTACGGTTACAACTGAAAATTAAGTATACGACAGACGGGTTCCTGATGCTGGTTTTGTTAACAGGTCACCAGAACATGAAGAGCAGCCAGGACCTGAGTTTGTCTCTGCAGGCGTTTCCCTATTCGTCGGAGGTGGCGCTTGTGGTGGTGGAGTGTTGTATAGACAGCGGACGGCTCCGGCGCCGCATGCTCCCGCGCACCTTGTCCCACCAGCCTCACACGATAGACTTTGGATGTGGAAGTGTTTTAATTACACGTAAGTATGATGTAAAATAAAAAATTACCGTTAAAAGTTACCGTAAAGTTTATCCGTGTAGGGGCGGAGAAAGTATACTAACCTCTGCGGCCGGGGTTGGCCTGTCGTAAAAGGCGACAAAACAACCCACCCTAGCTACGCGGTACGGCCCCAAGCCCGTTTGGATGGCAACCACCTTTGGTCTTAAGTATGCCGCCATAATAACCTTGTGTTGTGTTCCGGTATTAGTGACCCAAGTTCCTGTACCCTTATGCGATAGCAGCGTGTTCGCCATTCCACTGGTGTTGCAAACACCCATAGGTGACAGTAACTACTAATTTCTAAGCGGCCGTCAGCCTGCCTGCTGTTCTACAGCAATAAAATAATACATTTCAAATTAACATAATTCGTTCATCGTTTGCTAGGATTTTAATGCTTCCATTATAACCTTGTGTTGATTTTCGGCATAAGTGACCAAGGTTCCAGTTCCCCTACGCAGACGACAGCGTGTTATTGGTACCCCTGGCGCCGCTAACATTCATAGATGACAGTAACTGCCTACTTATAAGTGAGCTGTGTTGTTCCACACTAATAACAAAAAACCAAGCTTTTAAGCTAATAATCGGGTTAGCAATATTCTCCCTAAATTTTAGAGCGTGTCAAACAACGCTCTAATAAATTACATTCCATGTTACTTGTTTACATAATGTTAGCCTCTCTCCTTTGGATATTGCGACAATAGCAAACGGTAATAAATAAAGCAAGAAAATGAACTCACATAAATTCTAAATACGCTGATTCATCTGTCCGCTGGCGTGAGTTATGCTTGTGTTACGCAATGATGAACTGCCCCTGATAGCTAAGATGGGCCTAAATGGACATAGAATGCTAAAAGAGGGCATCTTTATAAATTTTATTTTAATAAATTCGGAAGAAATAACTTCTAGCGATATGGCCGCCATTTGTACAATCTTTGATATTTGTTTCCCTCCTGTACTGTACTGTTTTTTGTGTGTTGTACAATAAAGAATATTAATTATTATTATTATTATTATTAAACTCCCATATTTATTTTTACAAATAACAACCAAAATCATGATTGATTTAAAACTGAAATGTATATTATCGTTAAGTAAATCTTATACCGTATTTGGATTCTTTTTTTATTTTTTTTTTTATTTTATTCCAATCTGAGTTATAAATCGATTGTAGATATGTGAAAATTGCCTTGCAATATGTGACTTGACTTCATCACAAGTAGCGATTATATTTTTCTTTAAGCGATAATTAGCGATAATTGAAAAACACATTTTTATGAAAAAAAAAAACATAATATTTTGTCAACAGTAATATCAAATAAGGCAAAATTTTTGCCAGGAAAAATTTACACATTTTGCTAAGTATATACATTTTGATTAATTCAATAGTGTAGATATACAAAAATCTGATTTGCTAGAGTCACAGTAATATATATTAAATAAAATACGTATAATATCCTCCACTTGTCCCGAAAATCTAATATGAAAGGCAAATCCAATTTCGACACCTCTCCTGGAAACCATTATCAAATAAAATAATCACAAAGCGGAATACATTAATACATATAAAATTACACAGGGATTTAAACGTTGGCTCCCGTCACGCTGTCAAGGAAACTTTCCGCCTCCCTTTAAAAGTTAATTTGATTTGCTCTGAGCGGAAAATAATTTGAGAAAAGTCCCGAATACGTTCCTTTTAACGTTATTTTATTGAGATGTAAATATTCGAGTCCGGATGAGCAAAGATTTATGATTTGCTGCTATTAAATTGTCCGGGCAGAAAACTCGTGTTTTGAGAACTCATTCGAAGCAAGAATCTTGATTAAAGACGTCTCAGATCTTCTGGAAGCAAGGACAATTTAGTCGAGTTTTAAAAACTTCTTTCGACAACTTTATTATTAAAGGATTTTCTTTTGGAAAATGAAAACAGCATTCTATGACTACTTAGCTTTAGAACTGAAATTTAGTAAAAATTACATTTTTTTATTGATGTACGACAGCAGACAGGCTGACGGCCCGCTTAGAATTTTGCAGTTACGGTCGCCTATGGGTGTTTGCAACGCCAATGGCATCGCGAACACGCTGCTGTCCCATAAGAGTACAGGAACTTGGGTCACTAATGGTGGAACACAGCACAAAGTTACTATGGCGGCATACTTAAGACCAAAGGTGGTTGCCATCCAGAGGGGCTTGAGGCCCTACCACGTAGCTAGGGTGGGTTGTTTTGTCGCCTTTTACGACAGACCGATTCCAGCGTCAGAGGTTAGTATTCTTTCTCCTCACCTGCACAGATAAAGAAAACATAAGAGAAATCGCACTAAATCAAAAGGTATTGATCAACGAGTGGTATAAAAAAAAAACTTCGAAAAAGTATTATCAATGTTTTTTTCTACCAAAGTTACAAGTTACAAGTTTAGCAGATATGCAAAAGGCCCACCCAAAATTAGGTGGTCACCATTGCTTATGAACGTTTGCAAAACCAGATGCATTGCCAACACGTTGCCGGCCTTTAAAAAAATTCTATAACGCCTTTTTGAAAAACTCGATATCTCACTGTGACGGGAAAAGCCAGACTTAGCCTTAACTATAGAATCGTGACTAATCTTTGAATGCTTATGCCTGTTTACGTAAGCTCCCTTCTTACTTTATATGGCGTCATGCCTTTCTTTATAGAAAGGCGCAAGGACGCAGATTATCGGCTATTGAATAATATAGAAATCGACTAACTCTGTGATGTAGCGGTATTCACACGTTGTAAGTTGGGCACACGGGTATCTTTTCCGCCATTGACTGGATATTTTGTTTATTATGTAGTCTGAGTATGAGGAAAAGTTAAATCCATATTCTAAACTTTTGTTTTTAAAATTAATAATCCCTTTTTCAGTTTGTGATTTTTTACTTACTTTTCTCGGGTTTGCGGCTAAAGGCTCCTAAAACTAACTTATTACTCTCTCGTCTACTTCTCATCTAACTTATTACTCGTTATTTTTAGTACAATAATTTATGTTTGTCACATAATCCCGCTTTACTGTTACTTAAAACAGATACTCGTATCTTTGTGTCTATTGTAATGACAGAAAAAGCAACAAGAGCTAGTAAAATTATAGCGCTGCTGGAAAAGGGGCTTAGCCAATGTTACGTCTCACAGCGGTTAAACTTAAGTCGTTCAACCGTCCAAAGAACCTGGACTCAGTACCAAGGGATAGGTTCCGTTCAGAGAAGGCAAGGTTCTGGGAGAGAACGTTACACACACCTCAAATGCACAAACATAGACCTCAAAAGAAATCTTCAAGAGGTACGAAGAGCATAAATTAGCCTATGGACTGTGAGAAGGAGGCTTTTAGTGAGCACCGGATTGCTCGATTGAACTTCTCTAGAAATTGCCTATCATGGACAGTAGGTAACTGGAGTAGCGTACTCTTCTCCGATGAGGCTTGAATTTATCTGCATGTTGGGGACCGACGTCAGCGAGTGTTATGAAGAGCAGGGAAATGCTATGCTGACGTGTGTTTTGAAGAAATTACCCCTTATGCTGGGGGGTCCCTTATGTTTTGGGCGGACGTAACTTCCAACTATCGTACCGAACACACTCGCACCCTTTTTGTATCAGGCCTAAACCCGAATCGCGACTCATCGGAAAACATAATTTTATCCCATTGTTCCTGGGTCCATGTTCTGCGTTCTCTACACCATTCATTTCGACGAGCGCGATTCCCGTGACGTATCGGTGGGCACCTAATTGGGCGTCGAGCTCGTAGGTCGTACTCATGCAGTCGATTTCGCACAGTTTGGGGACTTACATCAACACCACTCGAATTTTGTAGCCTCAAACTTATCTCTCGAGTGGTTAACATCGGCTGGCGTCTTGCAGTCAGTTGTATGTACGGTCTTGCCGAGTGGTTGTACTCCTTTTACGGCCTGGATGCTGTTCGGCGGGTTCCCTTGTATTATTGTAGCGCTGCAAAAGACGACAAATAACACTTCTATGAATGCCAAAATGACAAGATACCTGAGATTGATTACTTCCCGCTTGCAACATCCCTACAGCTCTTTGCATTTCATTTGCCATCAAATGATGTCGCTCCATGATGTAAAGAATATCTAACAATTCAATTTTGTCGCTAACTTTATTTAAATGGTTGGTAAAATTATAAAATTAAGACTAAACGTAGCAATAAAAACTCACTTAAATTCAAACAAATTCCCTTTCATTTAATTTTATGAAAAAAAAAACATAATCGAAATTTTATTTTACAACCAGCCGGTATGTCATCAATAACAAAAAAGTTTACATACCTACGCACTTAGAGTGAGTAAAGACTTAGAAATTAATTAGTATAAATGGTAAATTTCTAATATCATGCATGTTGCTTAGACTTTTTTGATGTGTATAGTATTCGATGAAAATGGCTCACAAAATGTGCAAAGGTACAAAAGAGCAATTCTTTATCACCATGTACAACTTGCACTGACTGTAATTAGCGAAGATGATATTTACTCGTACATGGACGATAATGCTCGGGCTCCACGTTCTGGCAACGTAGATGATTTTATGCAAGAGGTTTGTTGTCATTTGGATTGGCCAGCGCGGAGCCCCGACCTTAGCCCTATTGACCTCCACAAAACTTCAGGGAGCTTAAATGTGTGATCTCAGTTGAGTGGGAACACATTGGGAAGACAATTACATGCCGTAATCGCTGCAAAGGAAGGTCATACTCGTTATTATATTTTTATTTTTTAATGTCTCCTTTTATTAAAATACCATAAAAATACTTTAATTTCATTATACCCATCAAAATGTCCATTTTAACATGTTAGCCATGGCTCTCTGTTTACATCGACTTAAATACCGATTCGAGTATTGAAATATTAATTCTTGTTGATAATAAGAAATTTGTAATCATCTATGATATTATCTAGAAATATTATCCATTAAAATTATTTAGTACCATTATTACTATCATACTACCATTATTACTAAATATATTATTATAAACATATTTAGTACCATTGTTTAATTGTTGCGACTTATTTTTTGGATTTGGATTGTGTAAAAAAATTATATGGTAAATAAAGGTGTGAATGTTCAGATGACGGCTAATAGAGGAGAGTGGAAAGAGAGAACATATTTTGCCGACCCCACATAGTTCGGGATAACGGCAGGTAAAGCCTTTAGAAATCAAATTGAGTATAAACTTTTTTTTTGTTGCTGTGAGACAGCAGATAGGCTGACCCAATATACAATAGTTGGCAGTTATGGTCGCCTATGGATATTTGTGATGCCAAGGGCACCGCTAATATATTTTCATCCGTAAGGGTACTGGAACCTGGTCACTCATGCCAGAACACATCATAAGTTTATTATGGCGGTATTTAGAAACCAGGAATGGTGGCAAGCCCTTGACTTGGAGCTCTACTTTCTAGCTCGGGTTGTTTAGTCGCCTTTTACATTTGGCCGCCTTAGTCAGTATAACAATAACAGAGTAACAACTCCGCTCCTGCACAGAGAGGGGATTTTAGGATTTTTTCAATATTTTCACTATGTTAGCTCGAATATGTATAACGGTACGGGTGAATAACGCCTACTTGTGACGGCACTTAACGGCTGACTCCAAAGTGACTTTGATTGCAACCAGAATAATCTGCTCTAAGGATAATGATTTCAATTTGTCCGCAGCACTCAACTCTCGACTGACGGGGTTACAATATCAGCTCCATCGGAAGCCGGTCGCTGGTCGCTTTGGGCTTTATCACTCTCTAATCGAGGACTTCGGTTCTCCGCTCCAAGAACAATCAACGTATTCAGGCCAATACAACTGGACTTTGCGTTGCCACCAGCACTGAAGGTTGGGGAGACAGTAGAAGTTGATGTGAAAATAACAAACAACATCAATAATTGTATGGATGTAAGTATTTAGATAGTTTTTTTAATATTTGTTTGGAATTATTGTGTTCTTGTATTTCAGAGTATTTTTAACCGACTTCAAAAACGGAGGATGTTATCAATTCGTCTGTATTTTTTTATGTTTGTTACCTCAGAACTTTTGACTGGGTGAACCGATTTTGATGATTCTTTTTTTATGTGAAAGCTGGTACTTGCCGTATGGTCTCATTTCAATTTGGTCCAGTTCTGACAATGGCATCCATGAGAAAACCATATAAGTCTTAAATTTGCATTAAGTATGTGCGCGACAAATGGACGAATAACAATATTACGCCAACCGATTTAGATGATTCATTTTTATTGGAAAGGAGGTACTTCAAAGGCAGTTTGATGAGAGTTTGGTTAGGTTCTGATTATAAGATCTATGACAAAGTAATGGAACTCTTCAATTACTCAAATACTCGGCCGAATTTTTTATAGGCTATTTGGATATTTAGTCACCTATCGTAACGTCGTTATGGTCCAGTAATTGCCGTAGTCGAATATAATGATCAATGGAACTTTCCTAACGGCTTACAGTAAGGATGCGATCTGTGGCAGAATTTCTAACTGTCTGTAATCAAATTGCAATGCGCTTACGTTCATTGCTGCATTGCAACATGACGCCAGTGTTCTAATTACATTAGTTAAGATGTATTATGTGTGAAGCGGTGGTAGCCGAGTAGGTTGTAGAAGCTTTTGCGTATTATTGATGAGCTTTATTACCATATAAAATACTAGTTGTAGCGGAGTGGCAAAGTAACCCACCTGTATCGCATGCGATTGCGGGTTCGATCGGGGGGTTACCGATGTAAAAAAAATTTGAATCTGTGGACATGTTGCTCCTCCGTCTCATTAGATTCCCGTTCGTGGATTAATCCGAGACGGTGGTCACGTTGCTCCTCCGTCTCATTAGTTAGAAGATCATGGATTAAGTCGCATCAGTGATCACATTGCTTGTCTGTTTCTTTGAATAGACGATCGTGTAACACGCCGAATCGGTGAGCTAGTTGCTCCTCCGTCTCATTCGATAGACGATCATTGATCAAGCCGAGACGGTGACTACTTTTTACGATATTTTCCCTGTTCAAAACTTTTTTCATGTAGGTAAAGCCGAATTTTCGAAAGTCTGTTTCTTTGCAAGTCTCTTTTGAAATTATCGTCGAAGTAGATTTCCTCTGTTGAGGTAGATGTTTCTCCCTGACTTCTTTTGTTTCATTTAAACGGCGCTCTCTCATATAAGCACCACGTTTAGTAGGTCTACCCATATTCAGAAAAATTAGTTAGTGTAACTTCAGATTCACTAAACATCAAAAAATTAAAAAAATTTAACAAAAAGAAAAACCGCCTTCCATAAAAAAAACTATTCCAAAACAAATTAATATGCACTAAAAAGTAAAAAAATAATTGCATATTCTTCTATAACTTAATAATCAACTTACTTTTTCTACTCATCAATATGTAGGTACGATCTATATTACGATAATATAATGTAGTTACAATTACTGTTATTTTTGGAGTCGGTGTCAGCCAAGGAAACACTACAATATACCTAGCAATAATAATACACAAGCACATCTCACTTATAACTACGGGAGATTGGGGGGTATGTGGGACTGTACACGTCTACCTACTAAAAATCCCCGATATCCTTATATCGCCTCGAGCCTGGGCCGACGGACTAATAGCTCGATCAACACCCTAGGCTGAGGTCCGAAATAGCTGTGCTCTGCATGCGTTGTTTTGGCAAGTAGGATTGTGTAGTAGTTTTAAAAACAATAAACACTTATTTTTATTAGAAATACAGGTTTGGATTCAAAAGAGAACACTACCAAACTTTCATCATAATACATATATACTTTTCTTTGTTAAATAAATACATACTATACATAAATACCAAGATGCGAGACGGAAATCGAACCTGTGACCCCCGCAAGCGTACCAAAGTATGTTAGCCGTTACGCTATGAAGATCGTCGGAGGATAATAAGGATCAAACTTGAAGAAACTCTGAACTGATCCAGAGGTTTCTCCTAGTACCACACGAGCACTAGCTTAGTTTTGATTTTTTTTTTTATTTAAACAATAAAAAATAGTTTGAAACACGTGTAAGCAAAATTATAGAAAATTATAGAATACTAGTTGACCCGGCAAACGTTGTTCTGCCATAAAAATAATAAAATGTCAAAAAATAAAAAATCAAATTTAGGGGTGGACTACCCCTAACATTTAGAGGGATGAAAAATACATGTTAGCCGATTCTCATAGATACCGGATAAGCACAAAAAATTTCATCAAAATCGGTCAAGCCGTTTCGGAGGAGTATGGCAACGAAAACTGTGACACGAGAATTTTATATATTAGATTAAAACATTTTTATGTTTTCTTTTATAACTTTCATTCATGAATCATGTAAATGATATGTCAAAACAAATATAACATGGCCTCGGTTGTACGTTCATGTTTGTTCCATAAATTCTCTGAAGCCGTAATGTGGAAATAAACTGTATTTATTTAGGACCCAGCCATTAATAAATATTATTACATGGGACCAATAGGGAGATGTGTATATCGATTCTTTGCGCTTAGGATGACATATATAAATAAAAGTGTTTTATAAATATATTGAGGTGCGTGGTAGCCGAGTGGTAATCACGGAGATGACTATCCATACTAATATTATAAATGTTAAAGTGAATCTGTCTGTCTGTTACGTTTTCACGCCTAAACCGCTGAATCAATGTTGATGAATTACGGTTTAGAGATAGATTGTACATGGATATAAGCTACTTTTTGTAATTCGGTCCACTACAAAATGTTTATTTTTTGAAGTGAAAACTTCTTTAGCGGCGTTGTGCACTTTTTTGTGATGGGTAATAAATAATCCTCAGAGGCCTTATGGAAGCCGTTGTACCATGGTGACCGTCCAATCAATCGTACCTATCAGCCAACACACCTTGCTAACCAACTGATGAGGTTGAGATGAAAAATATCTGTGTAAAATAGAAGCTTAAAACTAAAAACTGTGTGTGTGCAATACACATGTGGCAGAAGTTACACTTCAGAAAAGTAGATTTAGTACATTAAATTACAAGTAGTAGCAATTTATTCATATTAGTGCATATAAGCTACGAAAGTCCGAAAAAAGAAGAGACTGAGATTATAGAAAACACTGTATAAGGTACTTGTATTCTATCTCATTTTCTCGCAGGCTTAATCCTATTTATGAATTTGGTTGTCACTTTTTGATGACGCTTCTTTTATCGAATTTTTCAAATTACACTGGTACTAAACAAGTTTTAGTTCAATAACAACCCATAACAACTCACTGTTCAATTCAGACTTTCCCCTACAGTGAATAGACACCACCCACAACACTTGACTAAAGCGGATTCGTAGATTACATATATACACGTTTCGATGTTTTACTTCACTAAAATAAAGATTACAATACTATTCTAGATTATTTCTGCTTTCTGCTACTGCTTATAGACTTTAGTCTTCTTTTCCTGACTTTATCCCACATTATATGGGGTCGGCACAACATGCTATCTACTTCCTCTCTTCTCTGTTAGCCGTCAATTCATACATTTTTTCTTTGGTCTACCTGTATCTTACTGTCTAGACCCTAAATTTCTTAGGTATTAGTGTATTTAGTATATTATTATCAGTGACTACTTTATCTATACAAAGCTAGTTCACGTACATATGTATTGTGCTTGAACTAAATACCCGTTTACGCATGAACACGTCAGTTGCGTTCGATATGAGTTTGAAGCTGGTGGGATGGATAGGCTAATCGCCCCATTTGCCGGGATTCACGCTGAAATAGCCCCGGGATCAACCCGGCAATCCCTAATCGGGATTCGACGAGTGTCACAGATCGCAAACAAATCGGTACCACATATGTTATCTATCTCCTAACTTTAGAAAGGTTTTATTGAGTGCCCTATTATTTTTACTGCTTTATCGTGCCTGAATACTACAAGATGCGTTTTTTGAATGGTTTTAATTCTAACTTTCTGGCATTAAAATCATAGTTAAAAATTTTAGTTTCATGAATTAATAAATCAGTTTCTTTTGTTGTTCATTATTAAATGTCGTAAATAGGAACTAGTTTATGTCATTATACATCGTCGTCAGTATTAAAATTAATTATTTCAGTTGCACTTAAAACTTTCACTGTTGAGAACACAGCTACAGACCTTTTATGCCTCGATACGCCACCCCTCCTTTCTCTCTTGTACCAAGAAAGATCTAAAAGCTAAAACTCCCTGCATTAATGTGAATTCTCTCCACACTCCTTCGTGCAGGGAACACATATATGTCAATACGTATTGCCATGCATAGCGTAACGGTTAAAACCCGCAAGAAGTCTGGAGCTCATCATGGATTATATTCCTGTCCAGAGTATTTGATTTTAGGATGACAACCATACTTGGTTTATAGCGCCTAATAACCTTGTGTAATATTTCGGAATTAGTAACCCAGATTCTAGTACCCTATACGGACTGCAGCGGGTATATTCCCGGTGCCTCAAGCGTTGCAAACACCTTTTTTACTATTTCATCTTTTACACAATCTATCCACATTTTCTTTGGTGTACTCCTCCATTTGTATCCAAAGACTCTAACTTCTATTATCCTTGTGACATGAGATTCTTTTCGTCGCATTATATGGCAATATCGGGCAAGTCTATTTCTTTTCAGCTTCTCAATCACTGGCACTATCTCTCAAACTTCCCCTAATATATTCATTTATAATTATTTATTATATATTATATTATTATAGATTATTAAACGATTTACCAACAAATATAAGAGATAATATAACTCAAAAAATATTAAAGCCTCACTTAAAAAATACTTTTTAGAGAAATTGTAATCTAAATTTAATCAGTCATTTGAACGTGCGTAGACTTAAGTTTCGATGGCATTGTACAAACCTTAGTGGTTTTTTGTGCTGTTGTTTTATTAAGCCAATGTAATAACTGTGAATTTGATAAATAAATAAAAAAAATTTTTTATCAATTTTTTAAATCCTCTCATGTATCTCAACATTCGCATCTCCACAGCATGCAATTTCATCCTTCCCCTTTGTGAGCTAGCATTCCGATCAATACAATATAACAGTTCTTATTACAGACTTATATTTCTACATTTAAATCTAGAGGGCACTCGTAAGACTTATAAGAACCTATTTGAGAGAAGATATATTTTTACTCTGGTAATTTATTACAAAGTTATTTGATTTTTTTTCATAAGATATTTTAAAAACAATTTTACGTATGATGTATTAACAGAAATAAGTCAAAGATGCTATCAACGGTGGTTAATATGAAACATTATTATGAAGTGATTAAGATAATGTCCCCAGGAGATCAGAGTATGAATAAGTTCTTGTCAAATCTCCCCAGGGCAGGGAGATGGGCTCGGCGATAATTACATCCCCCTCTAACACTTCATGGATTGGATGTAGACTTAAGTAAATATACTCCTAGTCCTACTAAGCATTTAATTCCAGTGAGAAATTGCTAGAGTATTATAATAAATAAATATACTGAGATAATTCATACAGCGCTATAACTCCTATTTTCAATGTGAAACGAGAAAAATAATTTAAATAAAAAGGATAACAGATTTGTCCCCAAAAAGGAGTTAATGACAGGCAAGCCGGTTACTGGTTGTAAAAACTAAGCCACGACTATTACAACGTGTAACATGTTGTGCCGACCCTATATAATGTGGGATAAAGGCAGGAGGAGGAAGAAGAAGAATTCATACAGCGCCATTTATTTCTACAATAAGTAGCATAACAATTGTGTTATTAGTAACAAAACAGTTAAAATGGAAATATTCAATTTTAATTATAACAGATACGATAGAAAAAATTATATTGTAAAGAAAAAATTTACCGTTATAAAAAAATTGGCTTGTTTATCTACATTGTGTATGATATATTATTTTAGGTGACAGCCCTACTGGCTCTCAGTGCTGGTGCAGCTTTCGCAAGCACCGGCGCTCTGTATGTCACCGAGCGCTTACGTTTGGGTCCTCGAGGTGGGACGCAGTTAGTAGTCCGTGTAGCTGTTAATACTCCTGGAAGAAAAAATATAACCGGTAAGTTTACATTACTTTATATGAACGTGGTTTATTAAAGAAGAATATAAAAAATGGATCTACATTATATACTATATAAATTAAATAATAAAAAGTACCACCTGACACAATCGTCAACCACGGGAAACATTTTGCTTCCTATAGCTACTTCTACTGACTTTTTTAATTAACAAGGTTTTTTTGATTAACATCCGGCAAAGTTTGAAGCCCAAAATTATGTCTAACAATTCCGAGTAATCTGGCGAGTAAAATATTTTAATGAACTTGGTACCCCGAATTCTTAACCTTGTCGACATAATAATAATTATGGCAAAGGGGGGTAAAGTTTGATAAGGGGTTGTATATATTAGAGATTTTCTCTAATTATCAGCTCCGAGTGGTTAACCCCGGTTGTTTTGCATTTCAAAACATATACACGGATTTTTGAAGTGAAAACTTCTTTAGCGGCATTGTGCACTTTTTTGTGATGGGTAAAAAATGTTAAACTCGCGTCAGGTCACGTATCCTGATCGTAAGAATTCTTAAAATGTAAGACGAAGTTTTGCTCGAGCAATACCAAGCTTATGAATAATGACTTAAGGTTTATTTTATAATGTAAATTTTAACTGATTGCATTGCGATTTTGTTAATTTAGTATGTTGATTGATTAGGTGCCGATTATTATTATTGTATTATCAACCCTAAACCGCGTGACTTATGAGTTCATATTGCATTGCGCAGATAAATCAATATTTTAAAAACTTGTTACTATGACATAACCGATGCTCTCTTGTTAATTTCTACTTGTGTATCACGGAGTATCCGTACACTCTTGGGATCAGCTCTCGAAGCTGTGGTGATGTTCGCAGAGGACTTCTTAGTGAATCCCAGGAACAATAATGTGTGTTGCTTAAATTGAGACAATTTATTTATTGCTAAGGAACAACAGACAGGCTGACGGCCCACTATACAATAGTTAGCATTTAACGTCGCCTATAAATGTTTTCGAAACCAGGGCACCGCTAATACGCCTCCGTCCATGTAGGTGTACTGAAACCTAGTCACTTATGTAAGAATACAGCACAAGGTTATTATGGCGGCATATTTAAATACCAAAGATGGTTGTCATGCAGTCGAGCCTGTAACCTTTTATGTCAGGCCGCCCCCGTTTCAGGGGTTAGTATTTTTACTCCGCCCCTGCACGGACGATGAATATAATTCTTTTAAAGGTAATTAATGAAAATAGATGAAATTAGATTTTTCAGAATACATTTTACTTTAACGAAGCAAAACTCTTAATCAAAGTATTCGTATGACATTATTTTATCTCAAACTGTTCTAATGATTTTCAGTGGAAGTAACTGGCTACAGTGCTGACAACTGTTCTGTGTCGTACACGTCTTTCAACAATGAGACATTAGTGGGTTCAGTGATAAGATCAGCAAGCGTCTTAGTCCTTCCAGAAGGCCTTCATCGAAGTGATACTCAGAGTGCTTACTTTTGTGCTAATGGTAAGTCCAAAAGTTATGTCAATAAATTTTATTTGTTTTATTAGTCGCAGTCTCTTTTTTTTCTTCTTTTTCAACCTTTCACCATCCAATGCTGAGTGTAGGTCTCTTCTAATGCACGCCATTCCTCTCGGTTCAGCGCCTTTCGCATCCAGTCCTTACCGGCCACTCTAACAAGGTCGTCGGTCCAACGCATCGGTTGCCTGCCTACATTTCTATGCCTAATATAACATTGCTACGTACAAAACACGCTTAAGAAGTAAAATACTGTTTTAGAAACGTTTTTTGTTTTGGAATTCAGATCCAAATGTCTACCTACTCTTGCAAAACATTTATAATAAACACCAAACAGTTTTATTTTGTCTGTAAATATATATGCCGCGTTCTGTGTACAGTCTTTATAAATCTTATTTAAGTATAGAGGTTCAAAATATTGAGTTGAGTTCTTGAGTGTCTAGGCCACAAAAAGAAAACAGTTATCGAATTTTTAAATTTTTTGCTTGTGCTATATTTTTAGTCTAGTTGGTCTAGCCTCTCGCTTACAGTCTTTAGCCTCAAAGGCAAAATTTTTAACCATGTATAACCGCCATGCTTGTCCCAGGTAGATTTGGGGCTTACGTGTATTATATTTGTCACTGTCGGTAATATGAGCGTTCTGTATTTTTAACATGCAAGAAACAGTGCATGTCATCATGGGATCTGATCGTAAGAATTCATGCCTCTAAGTCAACATCCAAGTTTTATACCACTTAGCTACCACATACCTGGTTTGTAAGACCCCTCCATACCTTTGTAAGACCCCTCGTCTTACAAAGACATCAAACAATCAAAATCTACCATCAAAAAAGTTATATGAAACTAATTTTTACATTTGCAGAACACTTAGCTGTATCCTCGCGAGGATCTTGGGAGTGGCAATGGGTAGCTGCACCGAGAAATAGAGCTGGCTTAGTGTTAGAGTTGCGGGCTCAAGGAGCGGCCCATGTCGCTTTGTCTGCTATACGTGAACCTTCCGAAGATATGTATAGGGTTGTGTTCGAGAGAAGCCGAGTGTGGATTGCTAAAGGAAAACATGGTAAGGTTACATAACGACATTAAAACAATTGGATACGTTCAGAGAACAAAATAGTAGACAAAAGTTTTGAAGAATAAGCGGATAAGGGGTGGACTAAGAATACTAACTCCTGCGGTCAGGGTCGGCCTGTCGTAAAAGGCGACAAAATAAAAGTGAAATGTAAACGGGTTTTGAAACACTAACAACATATAAAATAAGCAATACAATCCTGACATATAATGTTGGCAATTATCGTATAATAATTTGTGTAAATTTTAGGCTACGATGTCCATCTTGCAAGTGCAGAACAAACGGAAAGCGATGATGAATGCGCCGGTGCAGATTCCTGGTGTGCTTGGTGGGTTTGGTGGGAGGGTGGTAAGCTATCAGTGGGTAGGGGTGCTGCGCCTTCTGAGAGAAGACTCCTAGTATGGCCTCTGGCACAAGATATGAGGATCAAATATGTAGGATTCAGCGCACTTTGGGGAGATAAAGCCGATTTCAGGTGAGTTCTTTATTTTAATTGATTTATATAACGTAAGAATATCTTATGTTTAATAAAAAATATTAATTTTGAAGTAGAAAAATAGAAAATATTTGAAAGTAGAATATGAATAACTTGAGAAAGTATATGAAATAAACTGGAAGTGACAAAATACAAAATTGTAAAATAATTAAATTGCTTTTCTTCTTCTTTCTTTGGACTTATAGCTCCAATGCATTTGGCATTGATTTTGCCAATGTCTGCGTTATTAATAAAAGTGACATTACTTCTGACATCTGTTGACATAATAATCTAAATTATAACTGCTTGGAAATACAAAAAACCTTTTTAAATGTCTATGATTTCAAGTCCTCCTCAAATACACACTTAATAATGTATATTTTCTACAGAATATGGAACTTTAACGAAGAAGCTGGGTTTTCTCAAGTCCTTGAATTAGGTTTACCGAGAGGAGTCGTCCCTGGATCAGCTAGTGGAACATTACTAGTATCTGGTGGTCTACACTTACCGTTGTACAGTTTCCTATCAGATTCAACTGACCAATGGAGTAATGTATGGAGAGACTCACAACTGTCTGCAGCTTCAGCAAGTCTTGCACCACTATTGGCATTGGAGCATATTCCGCATTTGGTAGAAGATTCTGAGAGGGAAAAGATTTTAAAGAAACTACCCGAACAAGTAAATAGAGTTTTAAGTTTTTAAATGCATGAAAATGAATACATAATTTTATAATATTTTAAATATTAAAAGTAGGTTCATTGTTTAGTCCCTTAAAAATATATAATATCTTTACAGTAAAAATATTAACTAGGAAAAATTCTTAATATTTATTTGTCTCGTCAACATAAATTTATAAAATATAAGTATATTCAACGCTCAGACTCATTAGAGGAATGAAATACCTACTTTTTATTTTCAGGTCCAAGTACTACTTTCCTTTCGTAAGAATGATAATTCATTCAGTGATCACCCAGGGATGGCAAGCCATTTATCAACAATCAAAATCTTAGAAATACTTACAAAAATACAATCATACTATCCGGTCGATCCAGAACTTCTTCAAAATATAAAGAAATGGGTACAGTCCCGACAAAACACTGATGGATCATTCACACCAATGGCTGCAGACAAAGAAGTGGATTATTATCCCGTAGAAATGCAAAATAGCAATGGTACACAAAAAGATATAGACGTGAATGAGTATTATT
Source organism: Malacosoma neustria (assembly GCA_963693495.1). Taxonomy (NCBI): domain Eukaryota; kingdom Metazoa; phylum Arthropoda; class Insecta; order Lepidoptera; family Lasiocampidae; genus Malacosoma; species Malacosoma neustria. The sequence continues at coordinate 16,322,172 of OY856383.1, forward strand.
ATTATGATAAGGATGGAAACATGACACAAGATGAGATTGATTGGGAAAGAAGAGTTGAAGTCACTGCTGAGACGCTTGTAGCTTTGCTTGAAGTTGGTGTTGAGAATCAGGTAAATATATTAGTCAGCATTATACTGTATAATCAGGCTAATGCTAATTCGATTAGAAGATATTTAAAGACATACGTTAATACTTTAGGTTATTTGACATTTTCATTATTTTTTAGATGGATGCAGATGTTGTTATAAAAGCCCAAAATTATTTGGAGCATAATCTTCGTAACCTAACGTCACCAGCTGCCTTAGCTGCTTCAGTCTTAGCATTAGTCCTTGCAAGGTAATGTCTATCAATGATTGGGTAGAATTAAGTTTTGGAAATTCATCACCATAATGTTAGTAATAACATCACTATCATATTTTGAAAATAATCACTATAAGAAATTCCTCAAAATATTTGCGATAAAAATAAACCCTAGCTGATATACCCGGCTAGACAGACAAAAAAACGCTAGGTCAAATCATGATCTGTGTTGTAAAATTAACTTTTATTTTATTACTGTGGTAAAATAGACACGTTGATAGTCTACTTAATACTAAGCAGTAAGCGTCGCTTATGGAACTTCGTGACACAACTAAGTTCTTAAAGTAATGTAAGTATACCTAAGCAATTATGAGTTGGCGCCAGTGCCCTCACGTGTGTGCCCGTTCGGGTTGCTGTCTCGCTGGCATTACTTCGTTAACGCTCGGCATTTTCCGGCGAAGGGGTGTGTCACACTGTGCCACCACTACGCATCACACTTTACGTAATTAATTAATTTGCTTGTTTGACGTCAACTCAAAATTACTTAATTATACTTACATTAGTTTAAGAACTTAGTTATTAAGGTTAATAAAAAGAAAGTTTATTATTTTATGCTTTTCAGTTTTTTTGGCGGTTTAATTTTTTTGTTAAAAAGTTTTTATTTTATAATTTTTTGTAGCTATAACCTACTTATTACTACGTCATGCTTAAATAAATCAATCCTGAAAGAAGTTATGCGTGGTCATAGATATAATCAGTGAGTGAACAATCAATCATTTTCGTACCCTTAGGGTTGGAATATTTTTCCAAATTTATATGGGACCAACTTCGGGGTATACCCTTTTCAAGAAAAGAAAAAGATTTTTTTAAATCGGACTACTCTGTAAAAAGTTACGCGTGGTCGCACATAAAAAAAGAAAAAAAAATACGCATAGACTTGAGAACCGCCTCAGTTTTTTTCTTCGGTTTAAAAAAGTTTTGTGCATCTGTAATATCACCGATACAAATACTACACTAGCACATGACAGTGTCTTTAAATGCAACTTGATTTATATGGAAATAACTGGTTATTTTAAAATTTGGCAATTTTGAATCAAATTTTTTACTTTATAAGAAAATTTGTTTATAGTTGTATCGTTAATATTTAGTTCTTCTCTAGTCAAACATGGTCTTTAATGTCAAACTCTTGGTCTTTATGGTCAAACTTTTTAGGAGTCCAATAGTGCCCGAAGCGTTGGTTATTTTAAGAAATGCGTCAACCACTGAAGAAGGTGAATTTGGTTGGCCTGCTCCAAGAAAAGATGCTGCAGACTGGCTTCTCGAAGAAACGTCAAGAAATATCAAAACCACTTCATATGGCTAGTATCAATAATGTTTCATTTTTAAATTACATGCAGATTGTATTGGCTTATCCTTGAACTTTGTTATTAAAGATGAGATAAACCATAAAATATATTCGCAAATAAAGACAAAAACCACTAAATTGAAATGTAACATATATATGAACATGTCAAAAGCAGAAGTTTTTGATGACACTAGATTATATTATTGGGTGTCCGAGTATACTCAGGAAATCAGTGGAGGGTAGCTGAATATAAAATTACCCTAGCACACAAACACAAGTACTATTGGATTCTTTCTAACAATTCTAAGATTATATTATTGTCATGTTTATAAATTATATAAAAGGATTTTTTTTATTTGATATTATTCCTGGTTTCTTATGTTTTATGTAGAAATAAGATATGATTTCAATTAGACTTGCTTCATTATCACCTTCATTGTATGTTGGTTTTAATTCATCGCGCTCGATGTAAAAAAAGTCTGCCTCATAAAATTTATTAGAATAATATGAACACTTATATTAATTTCACATTATTCTATTCTATTATTCACATTACATAAAGGGTTTTTCAACAGGGACTTCCAAGCTTTGACAGTTGATAACGGTCATCTTGTTGAAGCTACATTCGTCAAATTAGTTATCATTTATTCAGTCTGTTTTGCCAAATCACCATAGATGGATTAGTATTCAACAACACATGAAAATAATAAAATGATTTTATCAAAATGGGTGTTCTGTTCGAGCAACGTACCGCGCGTTTCGTCCATTTTACGATCGCCATAATCGTCCTATCACTATTTGTGAACAATGATAGGACGATTATGGCAATGTGATGTGGTGTGTTATTATGTGACATTGTAATGTGGTGTTTAAATTTGAGTCCACTGGTTCAGTAAACAATCGACCAACACTCGTACGTCAACGAAACGCATGATCTGCCGAAAACAGCGCCGCTGTCCGTGAGAGAGTGCAGGAAAATACGAGGCAGTCGATTTCGCGTCACTCACAAGGACTTGGCCTATCGCAGACCACAACTTGGTGAATTTTGCGTCATATGCAATCAGAAAAAATCACTGGTGTGTGGATTTTAGGCTAGCGGCGTCATCGGTCGATGATTTCCAATTTCTTTCGGCCTAAATTAGATAATCTGGACACCAACATGATATGGTTTCAACAGGACGGCGCTACGTGCCACACAGCTCTTTTCACTTTAAATATTCTGCACGAGCAATTTGAGGACATGGTCATTTCACGTGGAGGTGATGTGAACTGACCACCGAGATCGTGCGATTTGACCCCGTTAGACTTTTTCTTGTAAGGTTTTCTTAAATTGCAAGTGTATGAGAGTAAGCAACATCCCACAGTGGTCCTCAAAGCCAACATAACCCATGCCATCGGTCAAATTCACCTTGATTTATGCGCCAGAATCATGGAAAATTTGACATTACGAATGCGCTCCACCCAGAGAAGCCGTGGAGGACATTTGAACGATGTCCACACATAATGGCATCAATAGGTCTTTCAAACGAATAAGCAAAGTCTCGTTATTACTTGCAATAAATTTTAAAAATAAATAATAACGAAATTTTCATCATTTATTAATTAATTTAGTTCATCTAATAATTATATAGGGTGGTATGCGTGCCAATAGGCTCACTACCAGGGATGCTGAAGATCGCGCGAAGTGGAGTAGAAAAAGTCGGAAAGCGGACCCCGGGCACCGAAACGAAAGTTTGGGTGGCAACCGGGACTAACGCTAGGATGATGATGATGATGATCTAATAATTATACAAATAATAAATAAAATATAAAATTATATATTAAAATATATATAATAATATGTAGTATCCCAATAATTAGTTTAGTTGATTTTACTGGAACAGAAGCGGTAACAATGGAGCAATACGTAGCTGGAGTTCGAGTATTGCTAGCTGCCTGTGCTCGCGGTGCATTAGCTGAAGGAGAAGCGGCGGCTCGTTTCCTGTACTACAGAGCTTCTACTTTACAAAGACATCCCAGCTTAGCTTATATTGCTACAAAAGCTGCAGCACAATACGCTGCTTTGGCTCATGACAGGTAATTCTGATGAAGATTAAAATAACTCAAATTTACTTCCTAACAGTTGGTAAATAGAAATTTTCCAAGTATTAAAGGTAAATTATTTAAAGTAAAATCTTTTTAATATTTTCATATTATTTGATTTCAGACATAGAGCATTGACAGTATCCCTCGCAACTGCTGGCATGGAGTTAACAGATACGTTGGAATTACGAGCAAAAACACCTCCAAGACCATTACAGCTTCCTGGATTGCCGACAAAGGTGTTTGTATATGCGACGGGTGCCGGTTGCGCTACTGTGCAGGTAATAATATTGTATAATATTTAGTTTGTTGACGTTTATCTAATAGAGTAAGTTGATTTACGAAAAGAAAGCACCCTCAAACATCGCTTTGGTATAAATATATACCATGATACGAAAACCGCTTTACATCGTTGTCTAACAAGTTTTTTTCAATACCTCTCGCGTCGTATCAATGGCAGTCAGAAATCAAGTATGACGTAATCATAAGACTTTGTTAGAATAAATTTTGTAATTATATGGTTGGATTTAGTTTATTTTCGGATATTACTGGGAGTTTATATTTTGAGAAAATTTATATAAAAATAAGGGTATAGTTTTTATAGCTTTAGGCCGACTTGCACAACCAATCACTAAACCGATTTAGCGCTAAACTTATTTAAATCGTCATTCTGTCCCTGTCAAATGTTGTCAATGTGACAGGGACAGAATGACGATTTAAATAAGTTTAGCGCTAAATCGGTTTAGTGATTGGTTGTGCAAGTCGGCCTTAGTGTTTGGCCATATTTGTTCACACAAGGCTTACCAATTTTTTTGATTTATATAAAGAAATATTTTATAACTTTAGGAATAATTCTATTTCATAATACCGTATTTATTTTTCAGGGTACAATAACTTATTCTACTTATTTGCCAAAGCCTGAAAACACGTTACTTAACATTCAAGCAGCGATTATTGAAGAAATAAGACCAGAAAGAAGCAGTATAGAAGATCTACAAGGGAATCTTCCTACATTGATTATTAAGACCTGTTTCAAGTAAGTACATAGTTAATTACTGTTATTAAATAAAATAATGCTAATACGTTTATCTTTTTCTGGGAGCGGGAGATTAAATAAATAATAAGAAGGCAGTTGTTTCAAAACCAAATTAAATTACAGTTATTCTAGTGCTAGTTATTTTTTGTGCTTTCTTAGTTAAAAATAGGAAGAGTCAACGATAGTCATCGACGCATGTTTTTTAATGTTATCCAGATACTGACACTGACTGACTTACCAAACACTGACTGACAAAAGTGAAATCTAAATTGCGAGCTTTTGGTGCATCCAAAATTAACTACTTCAATGAAAATAGTGAAGAGTGTGACGGCCCACTTAGAATTTAGCAGTTACCGTCGCCTATAGGTGTTTGCAACGCCAGTAGTATCGCGAATACGCTGCTGTCCCATAAGGTTTTCTATGTGGTAGGGCTTCAAGCCCGTCTGGATGGCGATCACCTTTGGTCTTAGTATGCCGCCATAATAACCTTGTGTTGTGTTCCGGCATTAGTGACCCAAGTTCCTGTACTCTTATGGGACAGCAGCGTGTTCGCGATGCCATTAGCGTTGCAAACACCTATAGGCGACGGTAAATGCTAAATCCTAAGCGGGCCGTCAGCCTGTCTGCTGTCCTATAGCAATAAAAAAAATGTACAGGAACTTGGATCACGAACGCAACACAAGGTTATTATGGCGGCAAACTTAAGACCAAAGGTGGTCGCCATTCAGACGGGCTTGGGGCCCTACCACGTAGGGTGGGTTGTTTTGTCACCTTTTGCGACAGGCCGATCCCGGCCGCAGAGGTCAGTATTCTTTCTCCGCCCCTGCATGGATACGAGTTGCTTCAAGTTACGTTTATAATCTATTTAGCATTAATACTCGTTCAAAAAATTTTTGTTCTTTGTTTTTAATTTATAAATATATCAGAATATTTGATTGTGGAGTATTTGAGAGTCCTACTAAGATCTTGGAGATATTTCAAGTCAACCTCACCGTACCAGCTTGGTACACTGCTGAAAATTGACTTTTAGTAGAAAAAAGAAAGGTGTCACAAATAAGTACGAAAAAAAAAATAATGTGCTTTAGTTATGTTTTAAGACGCCCAATAATAGGCGCTCCTTAAACAGGTTCCATGTTCCTTAAACTGGCTTTAGATGAAACTAACGTTAACTAATTAATAATAAATTCAAGCATAAAAATAATATATTTAATGTAAACTAAAAATCTTATTGATAAAAATACTACTTCATGTTAAATATCTTTAAGTACTTATGCAATTTTTATTCACATCATTTTTCAGGTGGAAAGCTAAGGAAAGATCTGGTATCCTGAGATTGGAAACATCGCTGTTTTCTGGCTATGAACTACATTCGGTTAACCCTGTCGTGGTAGATGGTGCTACTTTTGCAGATTTGCATTACGGTTCCAGAGGAGAATCGGTGTGGTTCGTGTTTGCTAACGTAAGTATGTAGAAAAACATTGACAACCACAATGTGTTAAAAACTACTAATGTATGTTTCAAATTAAGAAAAAACGTCATTTTTATGGTTGCTGAAAAATATCAGCAATGTCAAAAATTTACTGTTTACGTTTATATTATTGAATCAATTTTATACGTTTTTATGAGAATCAATTTGAAGGTTGTAATTCTAAATGGTCTAAGTGCCAAACAAATAAATTCGATATTATTACAAAAATACGATCTATATACCAAGCCTAATAATATTCAAATGGATCCAAATGCCTATCTCTTTAAATTTTTTACTCATGCACATATGAAGTTGTGGCGCGGTCTAAGTACCAACGCACTTTCGCACAACCTTTTTTTGTTATATCTCTAAAACATAAAATTGGCACTTAGACCCTTTAGAATTACAACCCTTCATTTATAATATTTAAATTTGTATTGTATATTATAAATGAATTAATCGTGTAGTAAGAAATTCCCATAAAGTCACATTAAAACTTGCGAGGCCCAAGTAATCTTCACCTGGTGTAACTTGTTTAGCAAAGGATGAGTCACTAACTCTACCTAAGATACAGTTGTACAAAATCTCGCTTTAAGCAATCATCTTACAAGAAAGGATAAACCAGTTGAATTAAAATGTATGTGCGCAATAAAAATAATAGAGATATACTTGGATGATAATTATGATTTATAAATGATTTCATCGTAACTAACTTATTTCATCCACATAATCATATAAATGTTGTATTTTTACAGATAAGTTCAACGTGTCCTGTTTGCGTAACATACGAAACACGATCCAAATTCGTCATTACGAGCCTCAGACCAGCATTTGCAAAAATCTACCCTTCAACTCGTCCAGACTTAGCTGTTGAAACATTCTTTCATGCAAGACCTGGTAGCCCTCTTTTACGTGGAATAACGGATGATGACTTCATTACTTGGTTTGACAAGACTGAATTAGCTAGTCTTAAAACAACTGCAAATATCGATAACATTTGCGAATGTGGAAGAATATGCAGCAGAGACTATGAGTTTAGGAAACCAGAAGAAAAACATATTGACAAACCTTTGGAATATACTGAAGTAATTTCCACTAATCAAACTTTGTTCACTACTAATTCAGAATTCTCGTTTCCTGAGCATAATCTAGAACCCATTACTACTGAGTTTATCAATACAAACGTTACTACAGATAATTCAAAACACGGAATTATAGAAGAATCGACGGCTACTGTAGCTATTTCCAAATTAATAAATGATACCATAGTTTTGCCTTCCAGTTCAACTGAAGGAACTACTACTCAAGCAAACTTATCTACTTTTAAAGATAATAAAAATGAAAGAACTTCTACTCAAATTAAACATTCAGATGATGCTATTATTATACCAACGGTAACTTACATCAACAAAACTGAAACTCATGAAGTTAGTAATAGTATAGATTCAAATATACCGAAAATTGATGGGAAACCTATTATCCAGAAGCCTGTATTGCCAAAAGATCCATTAAAGAAAGAAGATATAAAAAAGAAACCCTTACCGCGAAGAAAAGGTACATTAAAAGCCACTTATGGGGACAAACACGAGAAATTCTTTTTGAAGCCACATAACAATTCTGAAATGACTGAAACAGAATTGAATAAGACTATTCACAGTGTCATTATTAGTAAACCAGAAATTTCAGTAATGGTAATTCCTCCGGAGAACTCAATAAATTTGACAAAATTTAATACAAATATTACAAAATCCAACAACTTGACAAAGGTCAGTGACTCGTTAGAAACTAATATTACGAACACGATGCAAAAACCGTTAATTACAGCACATTACGAGATACCAAATATCCCCCATACGATTACAGCAATAACAAACAATAACATAAAATCAATGCATTATAGGACTAAAAAACCAAAACTTGCAACACAAATAAAGAAACCCAAACCTAATGTAGAACTCAATAATGGCACTATTCATCAGGATAAAAACTCAACTTCTGATATGGTGTTAAATAAAACAAAAAAGAAATCCATTGTTGAAAAATACACTGTCAAACCATTAAAATCGATTAATAAAGAAATACATAAAATACCTCCCACACCAATGTCTGAGACTTCAAAATCATTGTCTGAGATACCTAAAACAGATATTGCGCCAGAAAATAAAGGCGGTTTTGAGATATTAGATAAAAATCATATTTGGGAACTTCTCAAAGAAGATTCAGAAACTGATCCATTAAAAATAGACGACAAGCTTCATAACAAGTTAAATATTATGCCACAAAATACACCAAATGAGCTCGAAGGCCGTTCATTATAAGCTTTGTTATATAATGTGTAAGACACAAAGACTTCACTGATAAATATTTTTGTAATTAATATCATGCTAATTGTGACAAAACAAAAGATTCCTCAAAGCACATTTTACTGTAATTGTTAGGATTTAACTGCACTACCATTTTAAGATGTGAATTATGTTTTGATGTAAATATTAAATAAGTTTTAATTATAAATTATATTTAGGAATTGCGCTGTGACTACTTTTGGGTGTGAATGTACCTCTAATTTGCTCAAAGCCTTGGATGAATTAGTCTCCCTAGTAAGCTTGGTAGAATAAAAAAGAAAATGGCATAAAGAAGTATTGAAATTGTAAATGTTGTAATACAACGTGTAAAAGGCAATGTAGAAACATTAGATGAACTAGAGTTGCTGACTAAAATTGAAGAAGCAGTAGTCTACTTAGTAAGGATAGTTTATTCCCGATATCCATTTCCTTAGTAAAATTATCTTTCTAGCGTTAGAGACTTAAAACGATTTATTTAATCAGAAAATGTAAATAAAGATATAAGTATTGCCAAATCTCTTTTTTAGGGTATTCATATAAATTTTCTTCGTAGATGTACCCTTTAGTAGTTAGAAGTTAGTAATTTTAGACTATTGTAATGTAATTGCTAATGCCCCAGTATTTCCATCCGTCTTTCGTCTTCTGTATCTATTGTGTGTATAACGTAGAATATTTAATATTTAGTAGTAGCTGTCTAGACTTTTTATATTTGGAATTTTAAGTCCAAGAAAATATTTAATTAATTTTAGTTCTGATCACTGCAAACCATCAATCCACTACATTCAAATATCAATCCTCTCAATTTCTCCATCCCAGGTGGATTTACAAGAATAAATGACGTAATTTAGAATCCTATCTATCAGTCAGCTATGGACATAGATGATGCAAAAGTGAAGTGAAAAAAAGGCTCATTTAAACCAAATTTCCACTATTCAATGAATTCTTATAACAAATATTTAGTGGACTTAAAATTGCATTCTCTCCTCTCTGTAGAAATTGTTCCCTAGCTATTCTGTTTCGTATGGATGTATTGTCCTCTAAATTTAGTCATAACTTACATGTATCTTTAAATATAAATTAAATTTAGCTTATTGAATTAGACTAGTAATTAAGTAGCTTTCTCCTTTTAAGTTTCACTGAAAACGTATCTCAAATTAATTTGTCTATCAAGCATATGGATAATTTTACATAAATCTGATCTCCCTTTTATCAATCTATAGTTATTTATTAACCCAAAAACATGTTTTATTTCAAATTGCAATAATCATTTAAATATCATCATCATCATCTAAGCGTCGTATCCTGGTTGCAACCTAAACTTCTGTTTCGGTGCCCGGAGTCCGCTTTCCGACTTTTTCAACTCCACTTCGCACGGTCTTCAGCATCCCTGGTAGTGAGACCATTGGCATGCATATCATCCTTTACGATGTCAAGCCAGCACTTTTTAGGTCTACCCTTCCTGCCGGGGCCGGGTGGAGGCGGCATGGTCAGATATTTGTTTCCCACGTAAGCATCCGGTTGCCGTAAAACGTGGCCGTACAAACGAAGCAGACACTCCTGCAATTTATTCGATGCAATTTGTGCAAATGCCATTTATAAATAAAATTTAAATATATCATTATTAAAAGAATATGCTCTTAAAAACTCAGTCACTGTAGTAAATTATAAAGAATTTAAATATAGATCCAACAGGTTTAGCTTTATTTTTAAATTTTCATGTAACTTTTAGCATATAAACTATGTAATTAGATATGAAGAAAGGTCAAGCTAAAATAATCAATTTATTTAGAATATTAAAATACAGACTAGAAAAGATATACTCCACAACTTGTAGAATTGTAGTGTTTTCGTTCAGCCAAATCAAATTTCTTCTTCTCCTTCCTGCCCTTGTTCTACATTATATGGGGTAGGCACATGTTCTCTTCTTCCACTCTCCTTTGTTAGCAGTCATCACAACATTCACATCCTTTTTTACCATATCATCTTTTACGCAATCCATCCATCTTTTTTTGGTCTACCTCTACTCCTGTATCCATCCACTCTCATTTCTATCATTTTCCTTGTTATATGGCATTCTTCCCTACGCATTACATGGCCAAACCACGCTAGTTTGTTACATTTAAGTTTTTCAATAACTGGCGCTACTTTCACACTTCCTCTAATATACTCATTTCTAATTTTATCCATTTTCGTAACTCCACACATCTATCTCAACATTCTCATCTCCGCAGCATGTATCACCCTTTCGTCCCTCCCCTTCGTGTCCCAGCATTCCGATCCATACAATACGACAGGCCTTATTACGGACTTATTACCTATACGGACAGCCAAATCAAATTTGTAAATGTAAAATAGTTTCCGACTACGTTTAATTAGTTCTAAGATAAAACTACAACCGGATCTTTGTAGTAGAACAAGCTTCTTATAATGATAGTGTCTAAGTAACATTCGATGTTAGACTTTTGGAGACTTGACTCTATACTTGAATTTTAGATTATGATTTCGAGGCTTTTGAATCGATGATTTTTGTCGCCTCAATTGTACTTAGTAAAACCGCGATGATTTGGTAGATTTGAAGTCATTTAGTATTATTATTGATTTCGTGTTACTTGGTAGTACTGAGAGTCCCTGCCTCATAGTAATAAAATTGTTTTAATACAATTTAATAAATATTCATATTATTATATATTCAATTTATAATAAGATTATATTTTAAACTTAAATATAAGTAAGAATAAGAATCACCATTGGGTGGGCTACAATTACCTGTATGTCCTTTTAAAAAGTAAAAAATGTCGATCATGCACTTTTTCCTAAATATATACGTCTCGTGTGAACTACGAAAGCAATAGTTTGTTAAATAAATGTCATGTGAAACTATCCTCTCTTCTTAATATTGTTAACATTAAAATTGTATAAATTTAAATTTTAAGAACATATAAATGTATAAATTTAAGGTTGTATTATAATAGGAGCTTGTGCGGAGGATAATCGTCAATTTCGATATTGTATAAATTATTTCGGTCATTTAAAATATAGTTTTTAAATAAATGGTTTTGCTTAAATAACGAGCTAGTCACTTATTAAGTATAATATCTTGATGTACTAAATGAATTCAGATTAATAGAAATTAATAAGATGAATTACGAAGTTTTATTTTAATCGTAATATATTTAATAAACACTACCTGTCCTATATTTTACATTTGCGACCCCACGGTATCCCATCACTATCCTGGCGTCTTTAACCGGATTATTCCTTTTGCTAGCTTAAAATAGTAAGAGCCTAAAACGTCCCACCGCTGGGCTCTGCACCCTAAAGCGAACTGGCAGTATACCCACCAAACTTGTCCAAGCAGATTGGCGCGATACGCATACAAGTAATCTCGGCAAACAGGTTTCCTCGCAACTTTTTCCTTCGCCGTCGGCACGTGGAACGCCGTCGGTACGTTACAATATGCACATTAGGCGAGAACACCCGTGACCTCTAAAGGTATGTCGCTGATTGCTATACCACTAAACTACCAGGTAGGTAGCAAGCAACTGAAAACACTAACATGTGCATGTTTTGAATTTTTTTATTGCTATGGGACAGCAGACAGGCTGACGGCCCTCTTAGAATTTAGCAGTTACCGTCGCTTATGGGTTTTTGCAACACCAGTGGCATCGCGAACACGCTGCTGACCCATAAGGGTACAGGAACTTGGGTCACTAATGCCGAAACACAACACAAGGTTATTATGGCGGCATACTTAAGACCAAAGGTGGTCGCCATCCAGACGGGCTTGGGGCCCTACCACGTAGCTGGAGTGGGTTGGTTTGTCGCGTTTTACGACAGGCCGACCCGCCGCAGGCCGCAGAGGTTAGTATTCTTTCTCCGCCCCTGCACGGATAAAGTTTACTGCTTTCAAAGTCATTGTAAATTGAATTTAATCCTATTCGTTTTTTGTGCAGTCTTCATTGGCACAGGAAAAGTATTAAGCTTAAAACATGTAGTTGTTAATGTTCTGTGACAATACTCTATAACAAGGCCCAGAGTCCAAATATTTGGGTGTAAGCGGGTTGATAATATCCATAAACTATATATCTTTGTGCATATAATTACACCTTCATATTTACATACACTATTTTATCGTTAAGCGTTCTCTAGTGGAATACTATCAAACTAAGAAAATCCGTTATTTGTATATTTACATCATAAAAAGTTCACGCACCCTTAGAGTTCAACAAAATATTTAATAGATGGCGTTAAGCAGTAGGATTTGTATATATTTTTTACGCTTTTTGAAATAATTTTATATAGATTTGGTTTCAAACTAACTGCCATATAGTGTGATAATTTTGAGGCAGTTACTAGGTTTGTAGGTTAGATTGGTTAGGTTGGTGATTAGAACATGTACGTGGGAATCGTGCGGTCCATGGCCCTGTACGGGGCCCCTGTTTGGGCGTTGGACATGACGGCCAGCACTCTCGCCATTCTGCGCAAGCCGCAGAGGGTGATGGCCGTCAGAGTCGTCCGCGGGTATCGCACGATTTCCTACGAGGCGGCTTGCGTCCTGGCCGGATCCCCGCCCTGGGACCTAGAGGCGAAAGTACTCGCGTCATTATATCGATGGCGCGAGGAAGAGCGGGCACGGGGCTCGAGGCCGGCGCAGCGCCAGATCGCGCTGCGCCGAGAGGAGCTCCGTCAGGTCTTGGTGGCGGAATGGCGGCAAAGGCTTCTGCGCCCTACCGCCGGCCTCGCTACCGTCAAGGCGATCCGGCCAGTACTCGACGACTGGCTCGGGAGAAGGCACGGCTCCCTGTCGTTTAGGGTGACGCAGGTGCTGTCGGGGCACGGCTGCTTCGGCAAGTACCTGTGCCGCATAGACAGGGAGGCGGACGCTCGGTGCCATCACTGCGTCCACGGCGGGGAGGACACGGCGCAACACACACTCGCCGAGTGTGTAGCTTGGGAGGAGCAGCGCCGTGTCCTCACAAATGAAGTAGGAGGAGATCTGCCGCTGCCGGCCGTAGTGCGGAGGATGGTCGGTAGCGCAGAGTCGTGGGACGCAGTGGTGTCCTTCTGCGAGGACGTGATGTCGCAGAAGGAAACTGCGGAACGGGAGAGGGAGATCTCGACTCCCTTCCCCGGCCGCAGAAGGCGCACCGGGCGCAGGGGAAGGGCGGATAACGCCCTTTTCCGGCCCCCATGAATGGGTCCAGGGGCGAGGGACTTGGGGAAGTCCCCGCCCCCTATTCGATGGACCCGAGGCGGAGGCGCGTGCGGGTGTCGGCGCGCGCCTCTGAGGCGATGCACGGGGTAGTTAAACACCTCACTACCCCGTGCAGGAGACGAGGCCCGGACAGACCGGGCCAGCACTAGTGTGGGGCTGCGGAAGAATCTGGATTCCCGCGGCCCCGCGCGCACGTGTGAGGAGACACCGGGGTGGTGGTTGTAGCCGGTAGGAGTCCGGCATGCCCCTCCGCCTTTCCCCAGGCGGAGGTAGTCCATGAGGATTTCCCCACCCCGTAAAAAAAAAAAAAAAAAAAAAAAAAAAGTGATTAGAACAGCAACATATTCAGGTGGGTTAAGCGTCGTTAGTGTTTTGTCGGTATCTGTCTCAAAAAGCACTGACCAAGAGGATTGGCATTAGGTTAGAATAAGTTGGAGAATTTTCGGTTCACCAAAGCTAGGCCAGACAATCTCGATCAGGAAACTGCCACACGGATCAGCTCCGTAGTTAAACGCAAAACAAAATGCACTAAAAGAGTGCGTCGGGTTTTAATGGATATGCCATTGTGATAATCCTGATTAACTTGAGACAGTTGAGTGGTCTAAGTAGCGAGGTCAAGAATCCGATAAACCTGGGCCACGAAAAAACGGAGCGCTGATAAGGTTCGATTTTCCCCTTGAAATAAAAAAAGGATTTTGGCACCTACTTCATATTTACTCCAGACAACAATCTTTCAATAATCAGCATTCACTGCATACTACTCACTTTCATATACAGAGTTAACACTAATGGTAGACAACATTAGACAATTCCGTAGGTTCTAACCATTTCGAAGTCACTCAGTGAAAATTAAGGCCGCAGTATCTCCAAAGGGCTACATTTACAAAAAGGTAACTTCTCGTAAAATCGACATGGTTTCTCGAATAAGTAGGCTAAATAGATCATATATACTGACTGGAGACCAGAAAATACATATTCTAGATTAAAATCTGCCCTTTTGGAAACCATTGTTTAGGATGCCTTAGTAAGTTGAAGCTGCGAACATAAAATACATGCAACGAAGTCTATCTAAGTGGTAGATGATTTTGTGACGATGTCAGCAATCCTGACAATGTCCTCCACATGTACCTCCAAGACGTCGCCCCTTTGCTTGCCCGGCCTCCAGATCATCGTGCCATCTGTCTACTGACCTCCAGAGATTCAATAATACGCTCGTTGGACCTGGGAGATGAGCAACAGAGGTCGTAAAACTAACAAGACACAAACATGTCATTAGCATGTCGTTATACATTTGATGACATATCTGTCATTAGATAGCTCATATCATCAAAAGAAGCCACTTATTGGCCAAAATAAGCCCAGCAAGCCAAGATTGGCTGGCGTAGCGTTACGGTATGGCGTGGCTTAGCCAATTATGTGGGTATGCTTTTTGCCCGAGGCCCCAACTCGAGGCCCCAAACCTCCCCAAGAATATGTTGTGGGGAAGAAGCCTTTATTGTTTAGTCTAAATTGCATGTCTAGACAGACTTTTGATCAACAATGAACTTCAGCAGGCTGTAAAGATCAATTAAACTTACTAACAGAAGTATTAAGTAAAGGGAATTCAGTTCATATTAGTCTTGGTTAGTGGTTATTTAGTGGTTGGTAATGGTGGTTTATCTTTACTTTTAATGAAAACTAACACTCAAAATCATAATATGTAAAAATATGCTTGTACAAATAAGAAGAAAATGTAAACTGTAAATATTTTTCGATACAATAGGTTACGCAAATTTTCTTTATGTAATAAACAAGTTAAACAGTAAGGTCTCATAAATTGTTTGTTGATTTACTTTGAAGTTATAGCAATTTGCTTTCTTTAATATTTCTTTGTTCTAATGATTTGTTTATTCTCTATGAAATTGACTAGAGGGATAAAAATCATAAAAGGCGACAAAACAACCCACCCTAGCTACGTAGTAGAGCCCCAAGACCGTCAGGATGGCGACCACCTTTGGTCTTAAGTATGCCGCCATAGTAACCTTGTGTTGTGTTCTGGCATTAGTGACCCAAGTGTCTGTACCTTATGGGACAGCAGCGTGTTTGCGATGCCACTGGCATTGCAGTCATCCATAGACGACGGTAACTGCTAAATTCTAAGCGGGCCATCAGCTTATCTGCTGTCCTACAACAATAAAAAAAATTATTAGTGCCATGGTTTAACGTTACTCTACCTACAATATTGACTCATTCGCATCAAATCAATAAAATAAAAAATATGAAAAATTATTTGATTTGACTGATCTACAGAAAGAAATGCATCTTGAAACTTGTGTTGCCTTCTTGAATCAGTATAGAAATGAAGGAATATTGGATCGAATTGTGACATGTGACAAAAACTGGATTCTTTACGATAAATATAAACGAAAAATGCAATGGCTGACCCCAGGTCAAACGCCGCAACAGTGCCCTAAAACAAAGCTTATCAATAAAAAGGTACCTGGGACCTGTTTGGTGGTCTCTTCATGGTGTTATTCACTATAGCTTTCTCAGGTCTGGTACGAACAATGACGGTGAAACCGGCAATGAAACAGCCCCGACTTCTGAATCGATCTTCACCATTATTGCTTTATGATAACGCAAGATCTCACACTGCACGAGAAATCGTTGTAACTCTACAGGAACTGCAGTTAGAAACCATACGTCATCCACCAGACCTTGCTCCAACGGACTAGCATTATTTTCGTGATTTGAACAACTTCGCTTGTGGATGTTTGCGACTAGGGGCACCGTAAACACGCCGAAACACGACACAAGGTTATTATGGCCGCATACTTATGCATCAGGGCTGGTTGCTATCCAGGCCCTACCACATATCTAGAGTTGTTTTGTCGCCTTTTACTACAGGCCAACCCGGGCCGCAGAGGTTATTGTTCTTACTCCGCCCCTGTATGGAGACAATGTAGAAGATACATATGGATAGAATGGTATAAATTGTGTTTGTCATAGGAATTATTAGTGAAAGAGAGTAAACTACTTGGCAAAAAACCTAATGAGATGTTTCCAAATTGGCAGACGACCTATGCAAATTAACATCGAAATTGGATAGGATTTTTTTTGGTGCAGTTGAGGAGGTACTCATCTTACCGAAGACAATTAGCTGACAAGGAATTACAGCGATAGATGTCCTTTATTTGAGTTTGAGAAAAATTACACATAATAATAAATGTTTCATTAGATTCCAGTATCAACCCAAAGAACGCCAGATAAAAGTCAAAAAGGTGATTTTTTACCATTTTTAACGTCGCGTAGTATTCGGCTTCCTTGGTAGTTAGTTCATTGTTATGTTTATCTCCCTTAATGTCGCTAAACACTTCTAGAATATTCTAGATTCTAGACCGTATGCTCGGTGTGGTCCGAATTTAATATCACATAAGCTGTTATAGGATAGTGGCAAAACCATAGACACTACACACAGACGACGTAAAAAATAGTATGCAATTAAGAATAATCGGCATTTCATTTATATTTCGTAGCCGAAAGTACGCTACGTAGGTGGTTTGTGAGACATTTCAAAAAGTCACTATGGAAATGGTGTTTTTTTTATTTGATAAATAAAACAATAATTTAATATTTAGTTTTTCCAATTGCTTTTATTATTTCATAAAACATTACAGTAATATTTGATTCGTTACGTTAGATACATTGATATTTCACCGGTAGATACTATTATTTATAAACTGTGATTGCACGAACACTATTTAAAAATAAATTATAAAAGTTAAATAAATATTTAAAAATTGAATTATCGAATTAAAATAAATAAAAACAAGAGACATAAAAATTTATTGAAATGTGATTTATTTATATAATTAGGACTTAGGAATGTAACGGCAACAATATTCACGAACATTTAATATATGTTTTTTTTAATATGGAACCCGCGATGTTTGCGCACCTCATCTCCTTCTAGCGTAAGTCAACCAGGCAGGTAAGTCCGGCTTCTGAAAAGAAAAATATATTAAAGTCTACCCGTAAGCTTAGCCTTTGATGTAGAAAACCTTATAACAATTATAATTAAGACACATAAATATTCCAACTAAAATATGGAAGCAGTCCTACATTTGATAATTTGTTGTTTTACAAGTTTCATTAGATAAAATTAAGAGTGCATGCGATACACTTGATATAAGAAGGGCGTGAATATTACATATATGTAATATTTTCTAAAATATATATTTTAACTTCTTTAGAAATATTTCGTTAACATTCTTAAGATAATCTACTTTATCCTGCCCTTATTTTACGTATATATTCACTCTCTTATGATGGCTAACTTTCAACCTGTACACCTTTTTTCGTGATATCGTATTTTATTATAGCTTGAAAAAAAATAACCTTACAAAAAGTTTCAAATAAGAAAATTATAGCTCAAAAGATCCAAAAACTCAAAAGACACCTTTTTGAATCTGAACTTCAATTTTTTTTCTAGTTATCGAGAGAAAACTTCCATCAAAAAATATAGTTTTCTTTTTACCCACGGACTTGGATTTTTTAACTTAACCTATAGAGGTTAAGTTAAATAATATATAGATAAACTCCAAAATTGTTTATTGAAATTTAATTAAATTATACCTAGTCAGGTCATAAATTCTGTCACATGTTTAATGTAAAATAATTGTAACAAGTTTATTAATTATGTAACCATTCATATACCAAAATGAACTTAACAAAACATAGATTCTTATGACATTAAAGTTTATTCAAAATGACCTCCGTGATTTTGAATACAAGCCTTCAATCTGCGCGGCCAGTTGTCTATCGCAGCACGAACGAGGTCCATGTCAATATCGGCGGCTGCCTTAATCAAGGATGTCTTGAGTGACTCCAAATTGGGATGAGGCTTTGAGCACGCCTTTTCCTCCAAGTGTTGCCATATCTTGTAATCTAACGGATTCAAATCTGGACTGGAGGAGGGCCAGTCTTCGTGCCGGATGAAGTCGATTTCACGCGCCGCCAGCCAGTCTTGTGTGCTCTTCGCTCTATGAGCTGGCGCCGAATCTTGTTGGAATACCCAGTGCCTGTTATTGAACATGGTATGAGAAACAGGTTCCACAAGGTTCGTCAGGACTGTATTTTGATACACAACAGCATTCGTTTTTACACCTTTCTCACAAAAATGTACCTCTGTTAAGCCCCAATAAGAAACTCCCAACCATACCATGAGCGAGGATGGAAAATGACCTCGTTGGACACGCGGAATACGGTTGCTCGCTTCTTCACTACTGTGTGCGTACACCTTATCATTTTGTTTGTTGTAGCTCTCTTCTACGGTAAACATTTTTTCATCCGAAAAAAGAATTTCCCGATATTTTTTTCCCGCGTACCGCTTCAACAAAGCGCGGCATCTCTTCAGTCTCAGGTCCATTAGACGAGCATTCAAACGATGTCCTGTTTTTCTTCGATATGCCCGAAACCCTAAGTCTTCATTTAACACCCTTTTCACCGTGGTTCTGCTTAACCCCATCTGAAGGGCCAACAGTTTCTGCTTACGTTTGGGATTTCTTTGAATTCGTGCCTTTACAGCTTTTATCACTGCTGGAGTCCTAACAGACCGAGGGCGACCACTTCTTGACCTGTCATCTACACTAGAGTCTTCATTGTATCGTTTGATGGTACGATAAACGAATCTTTTGGTAATATTCAAATTTTTCATTATGTTAAAAATTTGAATTGGCGCGTAACCGCAACGATGTAACGCAATAACTGCAACACGGTCTTCTTTAAGCGTCCACTCCATATTTAAAAATGAGTAAAATTCTAAAAGTTATACATTTTTATTTTCATGAACAATTCGAAATTCTAATTCAATAAACTTTTTTATGGCCAGCATTCTAAAAGAAAAGATTTTACTGTGTGACAATACTTATGACCTGACTAGGTATTTTTAAAAGGCCTCTATAGAAGCATTTTTCGGTTTTTGAATTTAATAGAATAATTTTACCTTTAATTAATCTCCCAACAAACAATGATTGCACAGAAAGTTCAAAGTACCCACTAAACATCCCACTATTTTCCTGTTGCTTGCGCTAACGGATAACTGACCTTCCCCCCCCCCCCTCAACCCCGTTGCGACATGGCGAACCATATACCATATACTGTGCGCCAGAGGATCAGGATTTTGATCCCCGAGGCTTTCCTATATCTCCATTGAGGCGCTGTCTACGCAGGCGAAGATCATTAGACGCGCCATAATCTAGTCCTGAGTTGGCGGGATGGTAGCTGGCTTCATTTCCAACAATCCCACCCCGGCCCGCCGCCTCCGTCACGGACAATACTGCCTCGCTGAAAGAGACGACGGACGTTCGTCCGGACTCGCTCCCGACCATAGTCAGAGTCTAGACCGGGAGCGAGAAGTCAAGTCCTATATAGGCGACAAAGGCAAAAGTTGCTGTAATGTCACCTCCCACCTTATGCTATACAGGTACCTCCCGAGGCATTCGTACCTCGAGGGGTGCAGCGTGAGGCGGAAGATCAGTGCGCCGTAGCGTTTAGTCATTCAGGAAGCTAGAACGACTACTTTCAAACTTCCCTATAATTTTACTATTATAAAATCATGTTATTAAATATAAAATAAAATAATTTTAAATACAATTATGTATTAATTATTAATTATTATATTAATAATAATATATAATATTATGTAGATAAAAGATGGTAAAGTTGTCACGAAGAATACGGCCGACTTCTACTCATCATGTCATGTTGCCTGGAAGAAATCGCTTCCAGCGATAAGGCCGCCGTTTGTACAATCTTTTGTTTGTTTTGTCCTATATTGTATATTTTTTTTGTGTGTTGTGCAATTAAGTATATTCATTCATTCATTCATTCAAGTCGAAGGCGACAATTGAATTACTTCTGCCGGCTTACACTAAGGAAAATAAAAAAGTTTCAACTTTAAACTCAGGTTCTATAGCAGTCTCAGAATATTAAGATGAAAGACTCAAGAGAGTATTTGCGTAGCAAATCAGAAATTTGTAACTCACTACGTCATTATAAAACTAAATAATACGAGAGGCTTAGGCGCAATAATCGTAAATGTAAAAAATTAATGTAATATGTAGTAGAATAAAAGCTCTGTAGTTTTGTATAGCTTGTAAAAAACTATTATTATTATTTCTTTTTAATATATTTTTAATGATTTTACTTAATTTTACTAATAATCTTGTAGGAAAGGTACTGAAAAATTTTATAATTTACAAATGGTAAAAAAGTTATATTGACCGTTTTAGATATACCCAATTATTTCCTGTAAGAAAAGGAAATGTTTTCCAGAGCTGTATTTAAGTGAATGGTTAGAGACAAAAACACATTAAGAAGCTATTACCAATTAGGTAATGTTGTTCTTTTGTTATTCTCTAATTAATTTAAGGAATAATAATTGCATTCTGCCTTTGGAATTCTTAATATTTTGGTGAATTTTGAATACACCCAAAATATTTTCAAGCTAGTGCATTTTCAGTTTTAAAAGAGTTACAACTATTTAATTTTATATACATATTTGAAAAAAAACAATTAAACAAAATAAAAACAAGTTTGAATGATAAATCGAACGAAAAATTTTGTGATATAAATTTCGGATTTACTAAGCATTTAATTTCATCACATTAATTAAATAAGGAATAACTCTGTTTACTTTCCTACTTTCACTGACTACTTAATTATCGTTGGGCCTAAATATAAATTATCTAAATACATAAAGGTGCGTAATTAAGTAATTCATTTAAAATGAATGTGTATTCTGGAAATGTTTGTACATCCCTCGGAATGTTGAGATCAAAGAAATAATGTAATACGATGTCACTCTTATTTGTTGACTCTACTTACGATGTACCTATTAAATTTGTTATTAAATCATTTCCTGTAGTCTTCTTTGTCGTCCTGCCGCTATCCCAATTATGTGGGGTCAGCACAACATGTCCTTTCTTATTTCTTCCACTAATTATTAATTCTTCCACTCTTCTCTATTAATCACCTTTTACATCCATTCGCTCTCATTTCTAGCATTTTCCTTGTTATATGACAATATAACCTATTACTTTTCAGCTTCTCAATCACTGGCGCTACTTACAAACTTCCCTTGATATTAAATAACATTATAAATCCTCTCCATTTTTTCTAGAGTAAAAAATAGACTATTTTACTAGCTAAAAGCTTTACAAAAACATTTCTAACGCAGTATTGTAAATTTTATAAATTTAGTTATTTATTACGCATAAACACCTAAACACACAACCTTCTGTTTTTGTACTATAATATATAAAGAGATTATATAAATTTTAAAACTTCATAATAATTCTTTATCACACACACACAGTTCAGGACTAAAGTAGCCTATTAATTTGTCTGCTCAACTTACTTTAATGTTATTAACTTTTTTATTTTTATTTTATCTGTATGTTTCCTTTCGCTGTTATAATTTATCTATATTATCATCTAGTTGGTTCGTGTCACATCAATTAAGTGCTTAAGGTTAACGTTACTGCGTAATGTCATTAAGCGAAACTAGGGCACTGTTTGCGTAGATGCCTACCTATTCCAATTCTTATTTTTCTTGTAAAATAGAATATATTTGAATTTGATAAAGCAGAATCTTTTGTTAAGCTACATAAGACGTAGTTGAAGCCCGACAGATCTTAGACAAAGATAAAGTTATACTTTACTTGAAGAAATGACTTGATGGTACACCCCGGTTATACAAGACAGGTAAGACAATAATTCGTGTTATAGACACCTTACTGCCATTTCTAACCAAATAAATTACAGTTATATTGGTACAACTGGTTTCTATTTGGATAGAAACGCAATAGTTTCGACAACACCGACTCAAAATTTGAGTCACTAAAAAAGTTCAAATATTAAATTTTTAATTATATATTGTATTAATTAAAGTAAATAAACAACTGGAATATTGAATTCAATTATAAAGGTAACTTCACGTAGCTGCCGTCATAAAGTGTTTCCAGTATTAATAACGCAAGTAACGTCCATGCTTATTTTGGTCATTTATTTAATTGAATTATCAATTAATTTTATTTAACTTAATAAATATTCTGTTTCAAATACTTTTTATAAATTGATAAAATAGTTAATAATTATTTATATTAGCGTTGAATAATTGCTTCGTACACATTAAGTCATAAAAGAAGTAACTCTAAAAGAAAACTCTAAATTAAAACTAATAAAGTTCAAGTATCGAAGCTCTTAGCAGTATTAAGACAGATAATTTATTGGTTCTCAAGCATGTTCCTATAGTATAAACAAGAGTTGAAGTACTATTTCGTTCATAATATAATACAAAAAATATCCCTGCAGGGGCGGAGAAAGAATACAAGCCTCTGCGGCCGGGGTCGGCCTGTCGTAAAAGGCGACAAAACAACCCACCCTAGCTACGTGGTAGGGCCCCAAGCCCGTCTGGATGGCGACCACCTTTGGTCTTAAGTATGCCGCCATAATAATCTTGTGTTGTGTTCCGGCATTAGTGACCCAAGTTCCTGTACCCTTATGGCACCGCAGCGTGTTCGCTATGCCACTGGCATTGCAAACACCCATAAGCGACGGTAACTGCTAAATTCTAAGCGGTTCGTCAGCCTGTCTGCTGTCCCACAGCAATAAAAAAAACTATTAACACGCAAACAGGCTTACGGCCCATTGATAGTAAGAAGTCAATAATACTTGTGGATGTTATCGAAAGAAACGGCATCATTATACGCTGCTGTCCACCTACAGGAACCTGGGTCGCTTATACCGGCACAACACAAAGTTGTTATGGCTGCATATTTAGAAACCTGGAGTGGTCACCCAGGTGGGCTTCGAGCTCTACCATCTAGCTAGGACTGTTTTGTCGCCTTTTACGATAGACCGCCCCCGGCCGCAGGGTTCCATATTATTACTCCGCCCTTGCACGAAGAAAAAGTGCCTCATGTGCTCTATGTGAATTTTCCTTCCAAAAAATGGTTTAATAAATGTGTATATTATTTATATTATAATCAGGCAGATTACGAAACACTCTTCCCAAAGTAAGCAACCGTCACTTGACGTGTATACTATAGCTATATTTGAAGTTACTCTGCTGAGCTCGAAATTTAACTTCTATGAGCCAATTAGCGTTGGTATCCTGTAACACTTTTTTTTGAGTATATTTTCGAGTGCTGTTTGGCCGAAATCCAGAAACTTATTTTCTTTTCTGTCTCTAACGTAGTAAAATGTTTTACCATTACTGTATTTAATAACTTCTATACGAATCTTTGCCAGATGGCCATTAATCAATATTTGTATAAAAATTAAGTTGATTAGATTCTTTCAAATATAATTATTTTTATGAAATTAAGAACTAATGAATCAAAGGAAATATTTTTAGGCAAAAGATATTAATGAAAAATTAATTAACGATAAAAATAGAATTGACTTAATTTTTATTCATAGAGTAGACAATCTAACTAAAAAGAGTCCGCATTATTTTTCACCTTTGGCATTTTTTATTTGATGAAATAAGGAATCAAATATTTTTACCTCAAGATCTTTAGCCCAGTTTGTGTAGGCGTCAGAGCGTTTCCCGAACCTGTGAACAATTAATAAATTAAATATTATTTTTTGTTTAACAGTACTATTTAATATAAATATTATAATAATAATTTTATTGTAAACAATTCTTTCTTATGTCTAGACAGTACACAAATAAATTAACTTTAAATGTTTATTTGTAATATTAAAATAACATTAATAAAAGTTAACACCGTTTTACCCGTGTAGGGGAAGAGAAAGAATACTAACCTCTGCGGCCGGGGTCAGCCTATCATACAACGGGACAAAACAACCCACCCTAACTACGTGGTAGGGCCTCAAGCCCGTCTGGATGGCGACCACCTTTGGTCTTAAGTATGCCCCCATAATAACCCTGTGTTGTGTTCCGGCATTAGTGACCCAAGTTCTGTACCCTTATGAGACAGCAGCGTGTTCACGATGCCACTGCGTTGCAAACACCCATAGGCGGTACGGTAACTGCTAAATTCTAAGCGAGCCGTCAGCCTGCCTGCTGTCCCGCAGCAATAAAAAAACCTGCAGCCTGATAGAGGGAATTTTGGCTGCTGGGTATCCCCCTTAGCCCAGTTCATCCCATCTCAGTGACACTGCCCATATAATACTCCGAGAGGTCCATATACCGGGCTTAGTGCAGATATCAACTTGACCACCACCAATGGGTCCTTACGTCAAACCATCCTCCAAGCTCAGTCTTCAAGTAGCTGGATTACGGAAGACGGCTGGCTCCCGATCAGCTTTTATATAATACATTGCTTACTTTTATGTAAAACATGTATAGTATATAATAGTATTTGATAATTTTTAACTGTTTTCCTTTATAATTTATTATTTATCGTGCAGGGGCGGAGAAAGAATACTAACCTCTGTGGCCGGGGTCGGCCTGTCGTAAAAGGCGACAAAACAACCCACCTTAGCTACGTGGTAGGGCCTCAAGCCCGTCTGGATGGCGACCATCTTTGGTCTTAAGTATGCCGCCATAATAACCTTGTGTTGTGTTCCGGCATTAGTGACCCAAGTTCCTGTACCCTTATGGGACAGCAGCGTGTTCGCGATGCCACTAGTGTTGCTAACACCTATAGGCGACAGTAACTGCTAAATTCTAAGCGGGCTGTCAGCTTGTCTGCTGTCCTACGCAATAAAAAAAAATTTTTTTTAATGCATATGGTTCTTAGTATTGTTTTCGTACGCGCCCAAATATTAGTAACTCTTCGCCACTTTATGTCGAAATATATAAAACTATATAATTGTGTCAAGGCGAAATTTAGGAATGCCTGATAATAATAGTGCTAATATTCATATGTACTAAATTTAACAAAACAGCATATTGCAAGCTCATTTTTACAATTTTAAACTAAAATTTAATTATTTTATACTCAAACTACAAACATTAGAAGGTTTGTAGTGCAGAGTGGTCCCTATCTTAAATATGAATAGTTCAACTCCGTCCCATTTGTAAGAGAACTGACTAACTTATTTTGCTAGTTTTCTGAAAGAAAATGATGGAAACTCTTCGGTGTACGTGTCGGGGTTAGGGATCAGGTCATCATTATCACCATCATCTTAGCGTTGAATCCCGGTTGCAGCCCAAACTCTCGCTTCGGCGCCCGGGATCCGCTTTCCGACTTTTTCTTCTCCACTTCGCACGGTCTTCAGCATACCTGGTAGTGAGCCGATTGGCACGCATATCACCCTTTACGACGTCAAGCCAGCACTTTTTTTGTCTACCCCTCGTGCCGAGGCACGGCGGAAGCGGCATCGGAGCCGACACTCCTGCAATTTATCCGCAATGTTACGGACATGAAGACCGCCGCGAATGCGGGAGTTCCTAACGCGGTCCTTCCGCGTCACTCCACACATCCACCGCAGCATATTCATCTCCGTGACACGCAGTTCTTGCGTGCTTCTACAAAAATCAATTACTTCCGCAAAAACCAAATCTTATGCACATTTCATCTTCTTCCATCTACGTCTTTTTTTCTTCACAAGGTTTCTAATTTTGAGCAATCATCAACACCTTTTTGTGTACTATTGTTTAAAAATCCAGGCTTAAGCTTTGACTGTACGAAAAATTCTTAGAAGTAGAAGAAATTAGACATAAGTTTTCTTTATTCGTAAATTATAAACAGATTGTCTAAATAATAATAATAATAAATATACTAGGACAAGTCACACAGCGCCTTCTTGTCCCAAGTAAGTAACAGAGCGCTTGTGTTATGGGTACTAGACAATAGATATACTATTCATAAAATTTTGTATTAATAAATAAATATTATATACAAACATAGACTGGGAACCGGAATCAAACCCGTGACCTGCAGGCATCCGACGTGCGTTTGTATTTGAAAGACGGAGGTCGTCATATAAAATGCACAGCGCATCGTTTATAGACTGTTTATATTCAAATAAGGAAATAAGTATAGTTTCGCTGTTCTCCCTCGAAGCAGGTCACGCCGTCAATTTCCGCTTTGAAAGTTTTATCTATGACTTTCATTGCAGTAACGATACGGGAAATATACATATGTATAATAGCATTTATTTAATTTTTTTTTATTACTGTAGGACAGCAGACAAGCTGAGGGCCCGCTTAGAATTTAGCAGTTACCGCCGTCTGTGCCGTTGTCCGAGCGCACGGACCAAGTGAAATACCTGGGATCTGTATTTCATGCGTCTGGTGACATCGATTGTGACGTCAAGGCACGCATTGCTGCCGCGTGGGCCAAATGGGGTGAGGTAACTGGTGTCATTTGTGACCCCAAGATGTCGATAAAGTTGAAGGGACAGGTCTATAAGACCATCATTAGGCCTATCCTTTTATACGGCTCTGAAGCGTGGCCGGTGTTAGAGCGACACAAGCAAGAGCTGCGTGTCACGGAGATGCATACGCTGCGGTGGATGTGTGGAGTGACGCGAAAGGACCGCGTTAGGAACTCCCGCATTCGCGGCAGTCTTCATGTCCGTGACATTGCGGATAAATTGCAAGAGTGTCGGCTCCGTTGGTACGGCCACGATTTACGGCAACCGGATGCTTACGTGGATAACAAATGTCTGGCCGTGCCGCCTCCGGCGGGCCCCGGCAGGAGCGGTAGACCCAACAAGTGCTGGCTTGACGTCGTAAAGGGGATATACGTGCCAATGGGCTCACTACCAGGGATGCTGAAGACCGTATGAAATGGAGAAGAAAAAGTCGGAAAGCGGACCCTGGGCGCCGAAACGAGAGTTTGGGCTGCAACCGGGATAAACAGCCATAAACAGTGACGGTCGTCATTGGTCATGACATTGGTCATGGACATCTATGATTAGAGCTTTGGTGATAAACCTAAGCCTTTCAAGTGATCATGAACGGTTGAACTCGATAAATTCAACTTCTCAGGCATCACACGAGTTGTTATTCGCCGGTATGCATCAACTAATGTCTTTATCGTGTCTTTATCAGCTTCAACTGGCCTTCCAGAACGTTGCGCATCATCAACATCAAAATTGCCAGATCGAAATTTTGAAAACCAGTTTTAGAGCTGGTTAATCTTCTCCATACACATTGGCATTTTTTTCTTGTTTGAACAGCACATTTACCTTTTTAAACATATAATATATACCTAGTCAGGTCATAAGTATTGTCACACAGTAAAAACTTTTCTTTTAGAATGCTGGCCACAAAAAAGTTTATTGAATTAGAATTTCGAATTGTTCATGAAAATAAAAATGTATACTTTTAGAATTTTACTCATTTTTAAATATGGAGTGGACGCTTAAAGAAGACCGTGTTGCAGTTATTGCGTTGCATCGTTGCAGTTACGCACCAATTCAAATTTTTAACATACTGAAAAATTTGAATATAACCAAAAGATTCGTTTATCGTACCATCAAACGATACAATGAAGACTCTAGTGTAGATGACAGGTCAAGAAGTGGTCGCCCTCGGTCTGTTAGGACTCCAGCAGTGATAAAAGCTGTGAAGGCACGAATTCAAAGAAATCCCAAACGTAAGCAGAAACTGTTGGCCCTTCAGATGGGGTTAAGCAGAACCACGGTGAAAAGGGTGTTAAATGAAGACTTAGGGCTTCGGGCATATCGAAGAAAAACAGGACATCGTTTGAATGCTCGTCTAATGGACCTGAGACTGAAGAGATGCCGCGCTTTGTTGAAGCGGTACGCGGGAAAAAAATATCGGGAAATTCTTTTTTCGGATGAAAAAATGTTTACCGTAGAAGAGAGCTACAACAAACAAAGTGATAAGGTGTACGCACACAGTAGTGAAGAAGCGAGCAACCGTATTCCGCGTGTCCAACGAGGTCATTTTCCATCCTCGCTCATGGTATGGTTGGGAGTTTCTTATTGGGGCTTAACAGAGGTACATTTTTGTGAGAAAGGTGTAAAAACGAATGCTGTTGTGTATCAAAATACAGTCCTGACGAACCTTGTGGAACCTGTTTCTCATACCATGTTCAATAACAGGCACTGGGTATTCCAACAAGATTCGGCGCCAGCTCATAGAGCGAAGAGCACACAAGACTGGCTGGCGGCGCGTGAAATCGACTTCATCCGGCACGAAAACTGGCCCTCCTCCAGTCCAGATTTGAATCCGTTAGATTACAAGATATGGCAACACTTGGAGGAAAAGGCGTGCTCAAAGCCTCATCCCAATTTGGAGTCACTCAAGACATCCTTGATTAAGGCAGCCGCCGATATTGACATGGACCTCTGCTGCGATAGACGACTGGCCGCGCAGATTGAAGGCCTGTATTCAAAACCACGGAGGTCATTTTGAAAAAAAATTTTAATGTCATAAGAATCTATGTTTTGTTAAGTTAATTTTGGTATATGAATGGTTACATAATGAATAAACTTGTTACAATTATTTTACATTAAACATGTGACAGAATTTATGACCTGACTAGGTATTATAAAAATACCACTCATCACATGATCTCTAAAACTATACACCCGAATGACTTGAAATTTAGCATAGTTACTTATTTCACGATGTAAACGCTCACTAAAAACAGAATTTGAGAAAATTCTATCCCAAATGTATTTCTTTGTTACATATATGGCATAACAACATTTTCTGGGTCAGCTAATATTAGGTCTTTACCTATGAAATTGCCGTTTTGTATGAAAAAATTTAAACGATTTTTTTCATGTATTTTTTATTTGTATTAATCGAAGTTATCACCCATGCAATCAATGCATCTTTGCTAACGCAGTGGCAGTTAATTGATGCCTTTTTTAAATAAATCAGCTGGACGGGAGGCAACAAATTCTTCTAAGGCATTTTGTACTGCCTCTCGAGTATTGAATTTTTTTCCCGCCAAGAAGTTATCCAAATTCTGGAAAAAGTAGTAGTCTGTAGACGCAAGGTCTGGTGAGTAGGGCGGATGACGGAGAACTTCCAACCCCAGTTCTTGCAACTTGGAGACCGTCTGCTGTGCAGTATGAGGTCGCGCGTTGTTGTGCAGGAGCAGCAGAGACGAGCGATTGACCAATGCTGGTTGGAGATGTGCCAGCTTCTCCATCATTGTGTTAAGTTCTTCACAGTACACATCTGCAGTAATGCTCACCCCGTTTGGTAAGAAGCTGTGATGAATCACACCGGCGCTAGACCACCAAACAGTGACCATCACTTTTCTAGGGGTAAGTTTCAACCAACTTGCTGAGCGCTTGCGGTTATCAAACAGAATCCATTTTTCATTGCAGGTAATAATGCGGTTCAAAATTCCTTCATTTGTGTTTCTTGAGCAATGCAAGGCACGTCTCGACGCGTATTTCGCGCTGGCGATCATTGAGTTCGTGGGGCACCCATTTGTCAAGCTTTTTTACCTTGCCAATTTGACGCAAATGGACCAACATTGTTTTGACGCTAACGTCGAAAGCTGCTGCTAATTCAGCCGTAGATTGTGTATCATCAGCTTCCACAATCGCCTTTAATTCGTCATTATCGACCAAAGTCTTCGGACGACCGCGAGGTTCATTTTTCAGGTCGAAATTCCCAAAACGGAAGCGAGCAAACAGGTGGTGCGTTAGTTTGTAGTGTTAGCTCCGTAAACGTCGTTGATGATGCGTGCCGCTTGTGCCGCATTGCTGCCATTAAGGTACTCATATTCCATAATTACTCGAATGTTTAACGTATCCATGATGAACAAAAAGATTGAAATGCGATGAAAATGTAATACTAATTAATAAACAAATGACTACTTTTGGAAAAAGAATTCCATGTTTTAAAATAAAATTAATTTGAAATTAGAATTCTTAGCCAAACAAAAATTATTTTGATTTGAAATGGCCAGTACTGCAGAACGGCAATTTCATAGGTAAAGACCTATTATTAACAAACAAAATAATATTTCTACAGCGTATATCTTCATACTTTATCAATTTCTGTTCCATGAAAATATTTTATGTCACATAATGAAGAAATAATGCCTCAGTGGCTACGCGTGTACTTTGTTACGGTCGTGTCTGGGAGTTTGATCCCTACTGAGGATATACGATATACGATGCGATGCAAATAATTTGTTGTGTTTTGGGTAAATTTATCTTTCAATTATTTGCGAAAGAGCTCTTTAATTTATTTAATCCGGTGTCTTCAAAAAATATATGTCATTTTACTACCCAATATTCATTTGTTATCGTTATATTACGTTTCCTTTTGTATATTTTATGATAAGGTATTATGATTTTATTATGAACAACAAAATTTGTTGATGGATAAAACTAAACCTAGACTCGTTTAAATAACTTAATAAAATATATCACTAAATATAGTTGGATTAAAAATTGGCAAATTGGACTAATTACATCACCATGTATAATTATTATATCTGATATTAGGAAAACCATTTTCTGTATCTTTATGAAATATCACCTACCACGTGCCTACTGCCTACAGTATGTAGTGAAGTCCAATACGTTACGATAATTTGAGCTATTTACAGCGTTAATATCATCCTATAAATTAGAACGTATAATACTTGTGAACAACTTACTTCTTTGTTCCTGCCCTTATCCCACATTATGTGAGGTCGGCACAGCATGTCTCTCTCCTTCCACTCTCCTCTGTTAGCCGTCATCTCAATACTCACACTCTTTTTCACTGTATCATTCGTCAGCAACTTACATTTATTTATTTTTTTTCACTGCCATCTGCTAATGATATTTTGTGACGAGATTTTGCTTTTGAAAGCTCCTCTATTTTATAATATAATATATATACATATATATTTGATTACAACTTTCATATAACTAGAAGAATTAAAAATAAATAAAACAACAACCAAAGGAAGGATTTGTGCGAGCCAACATTTGTTCAGTAAATTTTCGGCTCAAAAGTAATACACAGGTTTAAAGGTGTATTTTATTCAAGACTTTAATACCCACCAGAAAATGACAGATTTGACGTGAAGTCAAGAAGAGAAAGGACAAAATTTGCTATAGAATGCGTCTACCTACTACAATAGCAGACGTGGTCATGCAGGATACATTTATCACCTTCGTGGGTTACATCGATCGTACCTTGGTCGCGTGTGGTAGGAGTAAATGCGGTCAAGATCCTGCAGCTGTAGGAGCCGCACCGCACGGTCTAACAAATCTGGGTCGACACGCTCCTCCGCTAGGTCGCGGCGGTCAATCCTGTTAATATCGCCCGAAATTATTATCCGATCCTAGTCTAACATTTTTGATATTGCATTTGACATAAACGTCATAGATTTTTCATACGTAAATAAACCAGACTAAAATTTTGATCTGAAATACTGGGTTTGGTAATATCGATACAGCAAACCAACCCAACCCTAAATGTAATGCTGTAAGTATTTCAAATAGTTGACTTCTTAACTAGAAGTTATACGACCAAGATACGAGATGCTTATAAGAGCATATGAAATATATATTTTGAGAATTTAAATAATAATCAACAAAGGATTTTGTGCAGTTATGTATTCATGACAAAATGAAGAGCAGGCTATTCACCTTCATTTACGAAGCTGAGGTTTGTTGAATTTTCTAATATGAACAATTACATTTCTTTGAAAACTAGGGCATGTCTTAAAATGAACACAAATTAATACGAGTATTTACTATAATTTTTAAAACTTATAGAAATAGTAATTTTGGTGACACAAGCGACGAACCCACTAAAATATTATTTTTCTTAACAACAGACAGGCTGACGGCGCACTTAATAGTAAACAGTTACCGTCGCCTATAGATGATTGCGACGCTAGGGGCACCGCGAACATGCTGCTATCTCATAGCGGTACTGGAACCTAAGTCACTATTGCCAAAACAAAACACAAGGTTATTATGATAGCATATATAGACCAAGGCAGTCTTGGGGCCACGTAACAAAAAAAAAAAAAAAAAAAAAAAAAACAGTCTTTTTTTACGCCACACTCCGGCTCCAGCACCCGCGCCGCACGGACGTATTCACGCCTGCGCTCCCGAATCGCTATCGAGCCCCCCACTCCGCACCTCGCCGCATCGGTCGGATACCCGCCGCACCTCGCCGCACCCGCCGCATCGGTCAGCCGCCGCGCCCGGGCCTAGCCTATTGTATTGTATAAGTACAATAGCAGCTAACTCAGCGCAGCTGCGAATTGTTTCATTATATTGCCGAACGGGTGGACACAATCTGTTGCGAAGTTACATTCGCAATCGATTGCGATCCGCCTTACGGGCGATTCGACCCCTTACAAATCCACGCGAGTGGTCAGCCAAGGGATACCCAGCGGTGATAACGCACTTGGCTGAGGCGTGCCCCGAGCGCCTGCCGTTCCCCTTCAGGGAAAGGCAATCTCGGACGGGTCTGGACCACCCGGCCTTGGGGGGACCCCTAGTCGGGCCCAGATATCGCCCGTTTTTCCCACCTTCCCATCCCTCTTTCCATTCTTTGGGGCTGAATTTCCCCCAAAGCAGCTAGGGGCCTTCGCACAATAAGATCGGCGAAGGAACTATTCATAGCTTAGGGCTCACCCTAGTACTCACCCCTCTGCCTACCCCGGCAGAGGGACTTTCTTACACATCCACGCACATCCCCGGGCTGTCCCACCCGAGGATGGACGGGAATAGGGACCTGCTATCGCTGTACTCGCTGGACGGAATCTTGAAATTCGTCCAGCGAAGCGACACCAAGACGCTGATGTTGCTTCAGAAGCACATCAGTGAGCGTTGCAACGCAACGCAACCCCACCCCGCGACCCCGCGAGAGCCGCTTACCCCGGCCGAAATCGCGCCCCCCCCTTCCGTCGCGTCCGCGCTCCGCAGAGCCGCCGCGCTTCCTTCACCCGCCGCGCCCGCGCCCCGCGATCACGCGCATGCCGCCGCGCCGCCGACTCCATCTTCGAATGCTGCTGTACCGACAGCAGCAAACGCGCCGCGTCCCCCCGCCGCACCCGCTCCGTGTGGATCGGCGAGTTCCCCCGCGACGCTCCCCCCCGCCGGCTCCGTCCTCAACGGAACGGCGCAGTCTTTGAAGGCTCTCATGAGCCCGTTCGCTTCAGGGTCTCCGGCTTCACCGGAAAAAAAGGGCCCCGAGGCCCAAAAAAAGCGCGCCCCAAAAACGGCATCCGTGTCGGAGAGCGACACGGACTCGTCCGAGTCGTCCTCCGACATGGAGGTCGACCCCAATGTGGACTCGGAGGGTTTCCGAGTCCACACCAACAAAAGGAGGCGTAAGGCCCCCTCGTCAACCTCAGGCTCCGATGCTGCGCCGGCCAGCAAGGAGCCGCGTCAGGCAGAGCCGACGGCCCCAACACCGCGCCGCGAACGCCCCCCACCCCCCCTCATAATCAGAGATAAACATCTCTGGAGGGACATTCACGCGGCCCTCCCGCGTAAAGCGATCCGTCTCGTGGAGGCACGAGACGTTAATAATGGTATTAGGGTGACCGTACAGTCGCCCGAGGACCACCGCAGCCTCACGCGATACCTACTGGAGCACCGTATAGGCTACTATACGTATGCGCTCGAGGAGGAGAAACGTCTCCGCGTCGTCATCCGCGGACTCCCGAAGGAGATAGGAACCGCCGAAATTCTGGAGGACCTCCGCGCGCAAGGCCTCCCAGTCCACGAGGTGCACCGGATGCACCGCAGTAACACCAAAGAACCATATAATATGGTTCTGTCGATCCTTGACCTCACAAAAGAGGGCAAGGAAATCTTCAACATTAGATCGGTGTGCGGGCTCTCAAAGCTTATCTTCGAGAGCCCACACAACAAATCCACGCTCCGGCAATGCCACCGGTGCCAGCTTTACGGGCACTCGGCGCGCAATTGCCAGTCCCGCCCCAGGTGCGTGAAGTGCCTCGGGGACCATGGTACCGCGGAGTGCACCCGCACCAGGGACTCCCCCGACCCACCAGCCTGCGTCCTTTGTGGGAAGACTGGGCATCCCGCGAATTACCGCGGGTGCTCGGCTGCCCCTAAGCCCAAGATTAAGCCCAAAGGCAAGCCCCCAAAGGGCAAACGCCCAGCGGCTGCCCCCAAACCGGTCTATGTGCCGGCACCTGCCCCGGCGTTCAACGCCTGGACAGGGCTGCCCACCCTTCCACCCCCTCGACAGGCTATAGCTGGCTTCACAGCTAAGCCTGCTCCCAAACCGGCCCCAGTCGCGACCTCCGCGGCACCGGTCACCGCGTCCCCCTCTGCCGCAGAGGACCTTGCACTTGCGACCAAGTTCGCAAAGTCGCTCCCATTCGACCTCCAGGAGGTCAGGATCTTAGCGAATAAGCTAAGACAGGCCAGGTCTGTACAGGACCAGCTCCTCATCGCCATAGAGCATGGGGAGCTGCTTCAGATCCTCGCCAGTCCCGCAACCCATTAATTCCCAATGGATTGCGCAAGTAGGGAAAAACCCCGCTCACTGACTCTGGCTACGTACAACGCTGACGGCCTGCGTGACCAACGGGAGTTGGTTCATGAGTTCCTGAAAGAAGAAAACATAGACATTCTTCTCGTGCAGGAGACCCTTCTCAAACCCAGCATTGGCGATCCTAGGATCGCCAACTACAAGATCATTAGGAACGACAGGCGTACCGCCCCTCGGGGAGGCACGCTCATCTACTACAAGAGGTCACTGCACTGCTCCCCAGTAAATGTGCCTCCGTTAGACAATCTCGAAGTTTCTGCCTGCAGATTAGCGATGACAGGCCATCAGCCCATAGTCATCGTCTGCGCGTATCTCGCTTGCAAGCGACCGCTACTTCAAGCGGAGCTTGCATCTCTCTTCAGTCTAGGCCCGTCGGTTATCATCGCCGGCGACCTAAACTGTAAACATACTAGCTGGAACTGCTCCAGCTCCAACCCTAACGGCAGGACCCTCCTTCGTCACTCTGACGAGCTGCTTTTCGGCATCCTAGCCCCCATTACGCCCACCCGGTACCCGTATAATCGGGCCACCGGAGGCTCGCCCAACGTTCTCGATTTGGCGCTACTGAAGGGCGTGTCCCTCCAGTTCCGCTCAATCGAATCCCTAGACGACATCGACTCGGATCACCGCCCGGTCGTCCTTAGACTAGGCCCTTCGCCAGACCAGACGCCTCAGACCAAGTCAATCACCGACTGGTCCAGGGTCAGGGACTCACTCCAACGCGGAGGACTCGCTGACCCTGAGCAGGCCCCAGCCCCCATTAGGACCCTTCAGGACACGGAAGGGGCGATCGAAGCCCTCACCGGCCACCTCCAAAACGTCGTTCGGGAGTCGACTCGGCAAGTCCCATGCGGGGACGGCCGATTTGCGCTCCCGAGGGACGCGAGGGAACTACTGAGGAGGAAGAGAGCCGCCGCCCGAGCCTATGACAGCTTCCCATCAGAGGAAAACCGAGTCGCCTTTCGTTCACTTCATCGGGAAGTGAAAGCCCGCATTCAGGAGCTCAGGAACCAACGCTGGGAGAGCCTGCTCTCGGAGATCTCCCCAACGCACCAGGCATACTGGAGGTTGGCGAGATCGCTGAAAGCGGAATCCCTCTCGTCCATGCCGCCTCTCGAAAAACCCGACAACACTGTCGCGTTTGACGATGACGAAAAGGCGGAGTGTCTCGCCGAGAGTCTCAGGGAGCAATGCTCCCCCAACACCGCGCACGTCGACCCGGCCCACCTGCGCGTGGTGGACGCCGAGGTCGAACGGAGATCCTCTCTTCCCGCGGAAGACTCACTCGAGCCTGTCACGGTAAAAGAGGTACAGGACCTAATAAAAGGCCTCAGGCCCCGGAAAGCTCCCGGAGCCGACGGCATCTCCAACAAGCTGCTCAAGCTACTCCCTATACATCTGTTGATGATTCTGGTGAGCATCTTCAATGCCGCCATGGATAACTGCTCCTTTCCCTCCGCCTGGAAGGAAGCCGACGTCATCGGCATCCGAAAACCAGGAAAGCCCGCTGCGAAACCCTGCAGCTACCGTCCGATCAGCTTGCTCAGCGCGCTGGGCAAGCTGTACGAACGCCTCCTCTTGAGCAGACTCAGAGACTTCGCTTATGAAAATAAGCTGATCCCCGACGAGCAGTTCGGCTTTCGAGCCCTACACTCGTGCCCCCAGCAAGTGCTCCGCATCACGGAACACGTGCTCGCGAACTTCAATCGCGCCTCCAAACCCTGGAAGACGGGTGCTGTCTTCTTCGATGTGGCGAAAGCCTTCGACAAGGTCTGGCACAACGGCTTGATTTACAAGCTGTACAAACTGGGAGTGCCGGATAGACTCGTGCTCATCTTACGAGACTTTCTCCTTGATCGGAGCTTCCGCTTCAGAGTGGAGGGCACGCGCTCATCTCTCCACCCCATCAGAGCCGGAGTCCCCCAGGGCTCGGCTCTGTCCCCCCTACTTTTCACGCTGTACACCAGCGACATGCCCCGAACCCCACAGGTACATCTCGCCTTATACGCAGATGATACCGCCCTCTTCACTTCCGATATCAGTCAATATCGGATCTGCAGTCGTCTCAACACGGCGGTTGAGACGCTGGGCAACTGGTTCCGCACTTGGCGGATCGAGTTGAATCCGGACAAGAGCGCAGCGATCATGTTCGCTCGCGGCCCCCGCACTCAAAATGAGAGTCGGCCGACTCAAACGAGGCGGCAGTCTCTCGTCCCCATACATCTATTTGACCGCGTCATCCCTTGGGTTGACGAAGTCAAATACCTAGGAGTCACTTTAGATAGAGGCCTGTACTTCAGCAAACACATCAGGACGGTAAGGAACAGAGCACACTTTGTGCTCGGTCGCCTCTACCCAATGATATGCGGGAAGAGTAAGATGTCCCTTAGGAATAAGGTGACACTTTACAAAACCTGCATCCGACCGATCATGACGTACTCGAGCGTAGTCTTCGCCCATGCCGGCAAATGCTACATCAACTCGATGCAGCGGCTGCAGAATAAGTTCTTGCGCATGGCAGCCCAAGCGCCACTTTACATGCGCAACGCGGACCTTCACCGCGACCTGGAGCTCCTTCCCGTGAAGGAGTACATGGTATCCCTTTCGCGATCCTTCTTCGGTCTCGCTCCCCACCATCCCAATCCACTGGTGGTGGAGACAGTCAATTACACGCCCAACCGCCGAGCACCCCACGCACGTCGTCGCCCGCGTAACGTGCTCACGGATAGACGCGACCCCATTTCTAGGACGCTAAAGCGAATGCTCTCGCGGACGCAATCCCCTCCAGTCCGGCATGGACCAGCCCGACGAAACAGGTTTAGGGATGCCTTCCGCCCCCCATAGCCTGTAGACGCACACAAACCACACAGTACATAAATACACGTAGAATAGATGTGTTGCGGGGGAGTTTCTTTCGCCGTTTCTTCTCCCCCAGCTATAAGCACTCCGAAACGGTAGTAGATTAGAGTAGGATCGGCTTCACCGGTGAAGTCGATAGTCCCCAATTAATAGTATTCTTGCCATTCGTGGCTGCTATCAATTATCCCCATGCAGCGTTCGAGCCGGGAGCGCGCCTCACAGGAGGCGCGTGACCGAGCACGCTGCCACGGCTGATCGACCCCGCTCCCACGGGGTCGGAATGCCTTTTCCGCCCGGTGTCGCTGTCGTTAGTCGTCTGAGACGATGACAGCTTTAGCTTTAAGAAAAAAAAAAAGGGGCCACGTAACTAGAGTTATTTTGTCACCTTTCATGTTTTACCTTTTACCCTGGCCGCGAGGGTTAGTATTCTTAATCCACTCAGAGAGGGAAAGGTACATTATCACATACAAATGAGCAATTAGTTATCGTATCGTTTGGTGTGTTTAAAGTACCTATGGGTGCCTCACTGGCTCGTTAACATCCTCGTATGTCACTTTCGGATGTTGGACACTCGCTCGTATCATGACAGTGACATCTTGGACAACTATAAATAAACACATAAAATAGCGTAGATATGATATAAAGGCATACTATATCACTACGAATAAATTGCATACACAGTGTACAAACGTTAATATTATGGGATCCCAAAGCTCAGCTTTCTTTGAAGAATTGTCTAAAAGACATATATTCTAATCCGACAAAAACAAGACTTACGCTTACCTCATCGCATCAGCTTGGCTGAATTGATGAAAGAGATACATTGCCTGCTTAGTAACTATTGTACCGTATACAAGATAACCTTTATTTTATGTATCTTTTGAGGAAATATTAATTATAAATACAATTCGATCGATCGATTTATAAATACAATTTTAATACCATGTTATTTTCGATTTATAAAAGTTAGTATTTTGATGACGATGATGTTTGCTATTATACAGAATGTCTCAAAAAAGCTTGGCTCTTAAAAATTCAGTAGATATGGAGAGTTTCACCGAAGCAAAGCAAATGGTGCAAGTATTACAAAAATGCGTTTCAGCTACTACTAGTGCTTAGAAGATTTTTCAGTATGCAAGGTTTTCGTCACCTAAATAATGCACCCAGCTTCTCTGGTTTCCATTCAGTCAGATTTAATTTTAATGGACTTTATTCGGTGAAGTTAGCGTTCTGCCATATAAATAAGAAAGAGTAGCCTGTCTCTAAGGTCTAATCTATATCGAAATTTTAATAGTTTTAGGTGTGAAAACGTAACAGACAGACAGACAGGCAGTTCTTTCATACTTCACCACACTTTCAAATTTATAATATTAGTATATATTTAATATACAATAATAAATAAACCCAAACGTTAAAGTTAAAGCTAAGATATCAACCAAGATTATAACTTATTATGATCTAGTATGATATCCTACCGAACGCAAAAAATGCGACCGGGGACTTCCCATTGTAAAAAGCGACAATAAAATCCTGACTGGGTGGTAGGACCCTATTAACCTTTTGGCATAAGTGTTTCAGATTCCAGTTCCTATGCTGATGACACCGTATTAGAGTTGCTCCTGGCGTCACAAATATTCACAGTCGACGGTTATTGTTTACAGTAATTTATTTGATAGATTAGTCCGGACATATTGCTATAATTTGTTTGGCATTGGCATTCAATTTGTCTGATTTTAGTCGAAATCATCACATATTATCTCCGTGGGACAGCAGCTGTAGTGTCGCAAACATCCATAGGTAACGGTTATTGTTTACTATTACGTAGGCCGA
Source organism: Malacosoma neustria (assembly GCA_963693495.1). NCBI lineage: Eukaryota > Metazoa > Arthropoda > Insecta > Lepidoptera > Lasiocampidae > Malacosoma > Malacosoma neustria. The sequence continues at coordinate 16,362,091 of OY856383.1, forward strand.
CAATCTGTCTTAATAAAAAAGTATTACAACTAAAAATAACTACTGTCGACAATTGCAATATCATTATCACAAAATCAAAATACCGTAACCGTTATAAGAGTTAGACACGTTAATTAAATCCTACAACGTTGTAGTAACTTAGTTGAACCGTCGAAGCGTTAAAACAAACAAGGGAGAAACATATTATCAAAATAAAATTAATCCCTTAGGGATTGTATGTTTATTTGCAGTCCTAATAAATAATATTCGTAGCGATTTAGCGTGTTTTATTTATCATATTAATATATAGTTAAACACGAAATATTTTATTAAAACGCGTAACGGGTCTATAGCTTTTATTACCATACTGCATCGAGTAGAAAAATAGCCCGCTGTATAACGCCTTTTTGATCACGTGAGATTTAGAACTTTGAACTAAATAAACGAAATCATAACTAAAGTTACGTACGTATTGTGCACGTACGTGATTGTAAAGAAAGCAAAATAAACAAATTAACGAAAATTAACTCCAAAAATAAAAAGAACTTCTGGACATTATAGCTCCAGAGTTTTGGCACCAAAGACATTGGTATGAGACAATTTTTTTTTTCTATACCGTGAAAATATAATTCAAGATAATGAAAAATAATCTCGTAAATTGGACCTTTTTCATTAAGAAATACCACTTCGTGCTCTTTGATTTCGCATATAAATAAAATTCCCCAAGTAACGAAATTTTAAAGCTAGATGCGATATGAAAGTTTATATATGTATTTCAAAAGATAATTATTAACATTCCTATCTGGTATCAGTTAAACTTTCTAGGAGCTCTTCTGTGGTATTTTTCTTCTTCGTCGTGTTCTTCATTCCTAAAGGTCGTGCCCGTCTTGATAAGCCTTTACGGAGACGCTGACGAACTGCCTCCACACCACTCTGTACGCGGCCTGTTTCAGAGCTGCAGGCAAAGTGAGCCCCGTGATAGCCTTAATTTGATCCGACCATCGGGTTGGTGACCGTCCTCTGGGCTTTTTCCCCTCTATTTTGCCTAGCACTATCTACTGTGGTACAAATATTTAATTTTATCCGTGCAAGGGCGGAGAAAGTATACTGACCTCTGCGGCCAGGGTCGGCCTGTCATAAAAGGCAACAAAACAACCCAAACTAGCTACGTGGTATGGCTCCAAGCTCGTCTGAATGGTGACCACCTTTGGTCTTAAGTATGCCGCCATAATACCCTTATGTTGTGTTCCGACATTAGTAACCCAAGTTCCTGTACCCTTATGGGATAGCAGCGTGTTCGCGATGCTAATGGCATCGCAAACACCCATATGTGATGGTAACTGCTAAATTTTAAGCGGGCCGTCAGCCTGTCTGCTGTCCCACAGCAATAAAAAATAATTAAACATATACCTCTCTCACGATCAGTAACTATATCAAGATATACATATATTAAACTAATTTCAAGCTCTATATTAGCAGAATAATTGACTGATTGCTTTCTCAATTAATTGCACTCAGTAATCGATAGTTAATTTTATGCGATTAAGATTATGCTGATTGTAATCGAATGACCAATACTACCCACGCGAAGTTCAATGAACACCTATATGCCTTCTAAAGTTATACCCAAGTGTTGGTTACGAAAATATGAAAATAATATACAAAAGTAACACACACAACACATATAACTAACACATGTAATAATAATAATAAGCAGAATATAAACATCTCACTGCTGGTCTCCGGCCTCCCCTAGAGGAAACGTATAGCATACCCTCCACGCATGTCCAAGATGGATTAGCGGGTTACACATACCAGTGACCTCAGTATGCAGGTTTATTCACCATAGATAATGTATCCTTATCTATGGTGAACAACAGCATAGATTGTTGTCATAGACAATAATCATGCTATAATACATTATGCGCGAAAAACTATCTAAGAGGTGCCTACGGATTCAAACCCAGTACCTCTAGATTGGTCTACGAGTTTAACACCACTGAGCAACCAGGTACCCGAGTTAACACATATACAATAACGGACAAAATAAATTAGGCTAATTGTATGCCAAGTTAATAAATCATAGTAATATAGTACTCGTCTATCAAAAAAACCACTGGATAAAAGAAAGCCACTGTAATGGTTCAATTATATTGAATGTAACATCGATGTGACACATCAAATGCGCGTGATTGCTTTAATGTTATGATTTTTTTAAATATTTAAGTTAGAACAAATATTAATAAACAAATGTAGGAAAAAATATATATTTTGTTCTGTCTTCGTCATTAATTAAGCCTCAACAAACCTCGAAAGGACCAGGCCAATCTTGATCAAGATCCAACATAAACTTTAGATTAACCTGATAGTTTGGGCCTTTGTTTACGCAATTATCGGAACATAAACCAGTTATTATAATCTTCGTAGATCCTTATTCCAAACACATGAGGATTTGGAGTTTACAATACATATTTTATGAACTTGGCATACTGATAACTTGATCGGTATACTTAGGCTTAAAATAATTCTAGTGTTATATTAGAGAATATGTTTTGGGAGTTGATAGAATTATATGAATATAAGGTAACAATGCTTTCGACAAACTACAGTATTTAAAGAAAAATTTTGTGTGTATTTATGTACGTACGTAAGAATTTATACTTTTTTGCCGTCATAGAAGTAAAATAGCTAAAGATTTCATCCCAATTCAAAATATATATACTGACTTAACATCAAATCTGTAAATGCACTTAAAAATTATTTTGAGATAAGAGTCACTTTTATCACGAATTTTTACAATGGCCTATCATTCACCACCACACCAAATTTAAAATCACATACACGCATGTATATTTATCGATAAGGTATTATTAAGTTGCTTTTACATTGGCTGACAGTATTTGGAAATGTTATGTAACATTACAACTACAAGCTATTAGTGTATTTTTCAGTTTCTTCACTAACCAACGTTTTGCATTGGAAACTAGCAGATTCTTGACATTCAAAGAGTGATTTGTAACATATAAATAATCTAATCAAATCTAATAAAGTAATAAATTATATTGGTTTTATTATGATAATTATGAAACTATCAGTCCCTTTTTGAACAAGAATCTGGCACGGCGTGTTTATTTATTATTGTTAATTTCGTTTATTTATGTTAATACAACGTATTTATTTATTAACTTAAAATTACTAATTTAAATTTCAGGAATAAAATATTTTTAACTGAAATTATACGGTTAACACGTTTAAATAATTTGAATATACGGGATATTTTTAAACATGTAGATTCACTAAAATTTAGGTTTCAATGAAATAACAGCGCAGAGCATGCCCCGGCTAAAAATAATCTGAAAAAAGATTAAGCGGCGTTTTTACAAACAAAACATTTATGCTACGTATCCTAACTAATATAAATGCGAAAGTGAGTTTGTTTGTTTATTTGTTACGCTTTAACACCTAAACTACTAAGCCAATTTTGTTGAATATCGGTATAGTCTGATTGGACCTTGGAGAAGGACTACTTTTTTTTCTCATATGGCAGAACTACGCCGGGTCAATTAGTAATATATACATTAGGCCTAAAAAACGACCTTTAGATGCGTCTTCGGGTATCTTATTATTAATTTAATAAAAAAAAAACTTACTACAAATAAATAATTAAATTTGAGTTTTCAATTAGATTGCTTGCTTAGATTGCTTGGATTGGCATTCATTTAAATTCAAAATACGAATGACACTGAACAAATGACTTCAATAGCTATCAGATAGTTTTAGTGATTCATTTATCACGAACCGAAACTCGCCCATCTTCGTTACCCCTTAGCATGTGTAGAATACTTACTGATTTGGTGGGAAATGAGATCCATATCTCACAGTGCCTTTATGGGCAAAAGAGACTGGGGTTAAATAGTGGCTAGTTTTAATTTTGTGTGGGAATGAAACAATATACACATATAAGCGTAAGTTGTGAGGATTTTATTGAACATATTTTGCAAAGTTTAGTTACCAAGTTTTGTTTGTGTGAATATTAGTTAACTTAATATTACAAAGTATTATCTTTAAAAATCAAAAGAATAGTTTACATAAATAATTAGATATAAAACATATGCGAAAGAGGAAAAATATTTTTATGCATCTTTAGGTATATAATTTTTTTGTGCGTGTGTATGTGACTGAACTTCTACTAAGCGGCCGGACAGATTTTCATAATGATTTTGTATGCGTTCATGTGGCTTTGGGAATGGCTTAGATTTACAATTCGGTCCACTGCAATTTTTTTTATAGTTTGAAGTTTTCGTATTTCAAACATGCAACGTCAATCGGGTTCGCTAATTTAATGTGTTATAAAATATTGTAAAAATGTTCGTTCAGTAAAAACAGTGAGAACTAAAATAGATTTTGACTTTTCTTTTTTTTTCTGTAATGCATGTGTAGTCTTAATTTTGACTGGATTGTTTCATTTCACTGGTATTTAAAAACAACATTATATTACATCAAAATCAAATTAAAATCTTATAATTTCTGAGGTGAAAACCTGTATCGTAGGAGTTTATTTTTTACTATAATACTATTCCCAGAGAGATACATCCAGACCAGGGACTAAATAATTACTTCCACATTAATTGGAAATAATATTTACGAATGTATCTGAGAGCGTACTGTTGAAATTATTACAAAGAAACTACCCTGTTTTCTAGGAAAAAATATTGTTATTCAAACGTACACCCGCAGAGACAAGTTTCGAAAACATTAAATTATATTATTAAATTTTTAATATATGAAATAATGAAGATTATATTGTTAATAGATTTAAATATATATATCGCAACACTTCTCAAAATTTTACAATATTTTTGACAGGTATGCACTTCTCTTCAAAAAGTTATCTGTAATATAAAGTAATATCAAAATCAACCCCTGATACAGTTGCAACCTTAACTTCCCCAATTTTACCATCAAACCTTTGAAAGAAACAGAAAATCTACCTTTAATGATTAGCTCATTTGAATTCTTACCGCATCAATCACATTTCATAAAGAAATTCTTAGTTACAGTTATAAAGGCTTTCAAGACTTGCGAAGAAAAGTTATGATTAAGTTAAAAGCGAATAGCGACTATGTTTTATGTAATTTTAAACGAGAAACACACTTTGTATTTTTTCATTGCATTATAGAATTCGCACAGTTAACTTAACTATTTCCACTTTTACGAATTTTATTCATAAATTTTAAATTAAGAAAAACTAATATTTTATAATGCAATAGAGCTAATTTAGTTTAACTTTTCGTCAATAAATATACAGATAGACTAAGCTAGAACTTAAAGCTCTGGCTTATCTTCACCGTGTCAATGAGTCACAAAAAAATAAATGGCTAAATTTAGTTTTTGTAGATCATCTATTATCTGAATTTACATCACTAATTTAAATTACATTTGCTGCCTTAAACAACTCCCCAGTCCATACTTGGCTAATTATTTCTCGCCGTAATCATATGCACAGTTTAAAAAACAATATTATTTTATAATTTAAAAAAAAAACTGAAATACGTGTTGCATTTAGCATGAACCCACTATTTAATCGTTGTCACGTTCGAGACATCTAAAAGCACTAAACGCACTCAAATTTACACTAAACGAATTGGATTTTGTTATATATTACTGACTAATACAATCATGTAATTGATTTCCCTAGAAACGTTGTGGAACGAGAAACTGTCGTAATTTTTTTCTAGATTTAGCAGCATTCACTTCCCATATGAATCACAATTGTATATATTTTGATCAAAAACTGCGAATCGCGGTCCAGTCCAAAAGATCGCTTTAGTATCGAATCAAAATTTTCGCCGTTGTGGTGAAGATGAAAATTACACGTGTATTGATAACCCTATAAAGTGATATTACCAATATTAAATTTCCAAACGAAACGAAATTAACTAGTAACTTTGACTTTAAAACTAAATAAAATATAAAAGGTTTTGAATAGCTCTTCACTTCAAAGGACTATGTTAAGGACTGTTACATATATTTCGTATTTATCAAAAATATAATGTTCAAGTGCTCGCATCATATAAAATATTGGATTTAATGTTTTAAGTGGGTCAAGTGGATATGAAAAATCAAGAAAAAGAATTCCATACATTGTATTTTTTTTTATAGACAGGTTGCCGGCCCACTTAATAATAAGCAATTACCGTCACCTTTAGATTTCGTTGAACTAGGAAATAGCACTGATATTATGGTGACGAGATATCTTTTTGTCAAGACCTCTAATATAACAGCGTGGATTTCATTTGATATACTTTAGATTAGACCAATATAGGTTGCCTTTTTTATTACTGTAGAACAGCAGACAGGCTAACGGTCCATTTAATATTAGCTTAATAGTAAGTTGTTACCGTCGCCTATAGATTTTTTCGACTCCAGGGAACTGAGATCGGAGGGTCACAAATGTCGGAATAAAATACAAGATTATTATGGCAAAATATTGAGTGACTAAAGCTGGGTGACATCCAGACGGGCTTGAAGTACAACCACGTAGTAAAGCTTAAAATTAAAATATCTATTTTTCAACTTTCATTTTTAATAGTATGTGGATGCGAATGATAACAACATAATCCGTGCAGATTTTTATCCGTACAGGGACGGAGAAAGAATACTGACCTCTGCGGTAGGGTTCCGCTCATAAAAGACGACAGAACAACCCACCCTAGGTACGTGGTAGGGCCCCAAGCTCGTCTGGATGGAGACCAACTTTGATCTTAAGTATACCGCCATAATAACTTTGTGTTGTGTTACGGCATTAGTGACATAAGTTGTTGTACCCTTATGGGACAGCAGCGTGTTCGCGGTGCCACTGGCGTTTCAAACACCCATAGGCGACGATAACTGCTAAATTCTAAGCAGTTCGTCAGCCTGTCTGATGTCATACAGCAGTAAAATATAAATAAATAATCACCATATTGGTGGCCATTTTGTCTTAGATCCCAATACAAAATAGCTGTCCCTAGTTCAATATATACGTTCAATAATATCATCAAGTCGTTCATTCAACATTTGATACAATAAAATATCATATACCCGGAGCAAATCCAGCAAACAGCAAATCATCGCAAAGCAAACACACTAGTTATGAGTGTATTTGCTGCACTGCTACAACAATACCAATATTACTGCGAATTGTCACCAAAACCAACAACATTTGTCTCAAAGTCCATTAGAGTTTATCGTAATCACAATATTATAAATTATACTACAATTTATTTTCGTGTAGATCTTGTTGAGATATTTGATTTCTAAATCTAATATCTTTAAACGAGCAATTCTTGTGTGTATATATATATATATATAATTGGAATCTCGGAATCGGCTCCAACAATTTTCATGAAATTTAGTATAAGGGGGGTTTTGGGGTCGATAAATCGATCTAGCTAGGAATCATTTCTGGAAAATGTCATTTTATTCCCTTTTTTTTATTGGAAGAAAAATAACAAAAAGGTGGCGTTTGAGTAGTCCCAATTTAAACTGAAAAATGACTCTTCCTGACATCTATCGGCGAATAATAATACTATTTTTTTAAATTGCTTTAACGACACAACATCACTAAAGCTATCCCAGCAGATGGCGTTGTTAAGTAACACGAAGTCAATGAGTGTTTGCTGTAGGTTAGACTAAGAAAATCAATTGTTTATTCATATTATTTATTTGTGTCTTCTTAATGCACGTGTTCACTTAAAAATGCCTAACCGATCTTGGAAAAAAACGCTTATAAACAATCTAACTTCACGAAGCCGAAAAATACCGAGCAAAGCTCGGTCATCCAGGTACTAACTCTTTATAAGAATAATAACAAAACATTTTATTAAATATACACAAACAAATAATTATACTGCTGAAGCCGTCCATATTTAGAGGTCTTCAATCGTTCTATAATCTATGCATACGATCATACCTAGTGTGTGCGATTTAGTCTATAGTATGAATTTATAGAATACGTATGCTGTATTATGTATCTGTGTGTAGCTATAAAGACGTCACTGTCAAGACACGAAAAACATGGACGCGATTTATATTAGATATTACATTAAAAAAAAACTAACACTTTAAATTTTATTCTTAATGGAGATTAATACATATTTATCCTAGATAGAAAAATTCACACCTACATACATACACACACATACGCACGCACACCAGCGCTCCCTCGCACTCACATTGTAAAATATATAATATTCATTTTTGCAGAATTAGTTAATTAAAAATTACACAATACAAGTTTCCTCTGACTTGTCCCAGATATATAGTTAGATCTTGTTCTGGAGCAAGTGGAATCAATTATTTTATCTACTTTTAGTCATTTTATATAAGTTTGTAGTATTTAAGTTTCACCCTATAATGTTTAGTGCAATGAAAAACAATTTAAATACTATATTATAAAAAAGCGATATATCTGATATTTAACCAACGAATAAAACTCTGGAACGAATAAAACCTTTATTCTTACAACTTTTTGATGTTAGATTTTAACGTAGGTACATATTTAATTTCAAAATAGGTACTAAAAACTTGCTATCTAATAGCCGAGTAATAATTTTTAGTAAATGGGATTGGTAACTTTTTACAACAAAGAAAAATCACAATTAATATCCGTTAATTATGCTTCTTGTGCAAGTTAATAAGAAGAACATGTTGATGATAACGATGGCAGATCTAAATAACCTCGCCCGAAGTTCATTTCTGATCAGCAGAAAATCAAACGAGAATGTTTCCAGTTTAAAGTGGCACTGATCTGTTGATATCAAGATTTTTACAATTATATTTATATTTTACTTTTACCATTTACAGAAAACAACAGAGCTTGAATCTTTTTCAAGAAAAAAGATAAAGCGTGTACAGTCCTTTCCAAGGCCAATTGCTGATCAGTGTCCAAGTTTTCTTAAGATGTTTTCGTCACAGTAAGTGCATACCAATATAATAAGACGCGTAATAAAGCATATAAAGGTGTCACTGCATTATGTGATTTATGGATTTCTCAGGATTTAAATGAACATTAGTAACATTCGAGCAGTTTTTTATAAACTTCTTCCTTCCTCCTGGTCTTATTCCACATTTTGCCGGGTCGCCGACTTTTACGGGATCCGTGCACAATTCACATTCGACAACTACGTCACGAGGGCTTCTAAATATGAAATTTGCAGTGTCGAGTGTCTTCGAATGCTCTTGGTCCTGCATTCCATTGCGCTTGAATGGAGTCATAGGCAGCTTACTCACAATGCGTCCATCTTCATATATTTCGGTGCTGACTCACAACAATCTTCCTCATGGCAAGTTAGAGGCCTTCAAATTCGCAGGTTCTTTCATAACAATACATAATCTTCAGCGAAGGGCATTGTGGCAAGCAGGGATAGCAGATAGGTGGATCTTCACAGCACGTTGTTAGACAAGGGGCCACTACCATCGGACATACTGCAAATTGGTCGCAGTCTTCGAGATAAAATATTTTTATAAACATTTAACTAAAATATTATACATATATCACAAGCAGAATCGGACATACAAGTAAAGAAAAACGAGAAGTTGAGAGGGCCCTGGCGTTTTAGCCCTTACACCATTTGAAACTTTTATTTATGTCTAAAATAAAGTCGTAATTCATTTATTTTTTACTTGTGTTTATAATTCAGATATCAAAGTTTAATATTACGGTTGACTTATTGTAGCATATTGAATTCAATTATAGAAAATGGATCAGTAGAAATAAACTCAACCAACTTTTTAACTAATAAACGTTCAAAATAACTCTGTTAGGTAAAGTATAATTTAGTTTCGTATTTTGTTTGTTCTAAGTTTATATAAGCAAAAGTTAAACTTAAAGCTGATTGTGTTGGAGGTTGACTACATATTCTTTCTCACTTTATGTCAATGGCAATTACTTCGAAAACTTTAAGGCTTTGACAGAATTTAAAAAAAACATTTTGAACTTAATTAAGTTTCTGAGTAATCGGATGTTATCGCAATTTACGTCAAATTTAGAGCACAACTTGCACGATGCATGTAGGATAAAAAATCTAATACACAATTAGATTATTTGTTTCTAAAACTACTTATGTACTTCTTAATATTGTTTTTTTTTAATAGATCAACTTAATCTACTCCATTATTACATTAGTACACTAATAAGTGATTTTGATTTGAACTTTTACTTGGATTTTCAAGTTTTTTTATTATTTTAAAAGTACCTAGTCAGGTCATAAATTCTGTCACATGTTTAATGTAAAATAATTGTAACAAGTTTATTAATTATGTAACCATTCATATACCAAAATGAACTTAACAAAACATAGATTCTTATGACATTAAAGTTTATTCAAAATGACCTCCGTGATTTTGAATACAAGCCTTCAATCTGCGCGGCCAGTTGTCTATCGCAGCACGAACGAGGTCCATGTCAATATCGGCGGCTGCCTTAATCAAGGATGTCTTGAGTGACTCCAAATTGGGATGAGGCTTTGAGCACGCCTTTTCCTCCAAGTGTTGCCATATCTTGTAATCTAACGGATTCAAATCTGGACTGGAGGAGGGCCAGTCTTCGTGCCGGATGAAGTCGATTTCACGCGCCGCCAGTCAGTCTTGTGTGCTCTTCGCTCTATGAGCTGGCGCCGAATCTTATTGGAATACCTAGTGCCTGTTATTGAACATGGTTTGAGAAACAGGTTCCACAAGGTTCGTCAGGACTGTATTTTGATACACAACAGCATTCGTTTTTACACCTTTCTCACAAAAATGTACCTCTGTTAAGCCCCAATAAGAAACTCCCAACCATACCGTGAGCGAGGATGGAAAATGACCTCGTTGGACACGCGGAATACGGTTGCTCGCTTCTTCACTACTGTGTGCGTACACCTTATCATTTTGTTTGTTGTAGCTCTCTTCTACGGTAAACATTTTTTCATCCGAAAAAAGAATTTCCCGATATTTTTTTCCCGCGTACCGCTTCAACAAAGCGCGGCATCTCTTCAGTCTCAGGTCCATTAGACGAGCATTCAAACGATGTCCTGTTTTTCTTCGATATGCCCGAAGCCCTAAGTCTTCATTTAACACCCTTTTCACCGTGGTTCTACTTAACCCCATCTGAAGGGCCAACAGTTTCTGCTTACGTTTGGGATTTCTTTGAATTCGTGCCTTCACAGCTTTTATCACTGCTGGAGTCCTAACAGACCGAGGGCGACCACTTCTTGACCTGTCATCTACACTAGAGTCTTCATTGTATCGTATGATGGTACGATAAACGAATCTTTTGGTAATATTCAAATTTCTCAGTATGTTAAAAATTTGAATTGGCGCGTAACCGCAACGATGCAACGCAATAACTGCAACACGGTCTTCTTTAAGCGTCCACTCCATATTTAAAAATGAGTAAAATTCTAAAAGTTATACATTTTTATTTTCATGAACAATTCGAAATTTGAATTCAATAAACTTTTTTGTGGCCAGCATTCTAAAAGAAAAGTTTTTACTGTGTGACAATACTTATGACCTGACTAGGTAAAATGGTAAACTGCAGAAAAATAATTGTAGAAATTTTTAATTGCCATCTTGGCGGTGCTTACAGAATACAACTTAAGTCCGACTGGAGCACAAGAGTCTCACTTTGTTACGAAATAATTAATTTAATAAGAGTTTTTGTGAGACTTTGTAAGAGTGTATGTATAAGAGAATGAAAATAGATGGAGGCAAGGGTATACTTCGACCACAGAATAGATGAATGGTTTGCGTAAAAGATGATGTGGTGGAAAAGAGTGAATGTTAAAATGATGCTAACAGACGAGAGTAAAAAAAGAGAAAATATTTTGCCGACCCCATATAAGCAATTGATGCGACTGCGACTGAACTCTTTCTCCCCAATCCAAAGGGAAATATCCCAACCTCATCTGCCCTTTAGTAAGAAGAAATTTTTATTCGTGCTGGGACGGAGAAAGAATACTGATCTCTACAGCCGGGGTCAGTCTGTCGTAAAAGGCGATAAAACAACACACCGTAGCTACGACCACGTAGGTAGGGCCCCAAGCCCGTCTGGATGGCGACCACCTGTGGTATTAAGTATGCCGCCATATTAACTTTTTGTTGTGTACCGGCATTAGTGACCCAAGTTCCTGTACCTTTATGGGAAAGCAGCGTGTTCGCGATGCCACTGACGTTAGGAACATCCATAGGCGACAGTAACTGTTAAATTCTAACCGGGCCGTCAGCTTGTCTGCTGTCTTACAGCAATAAAAAAAAGAAAACTATAGTTACGTGGTACGTCTCCAAGTTCGTCTGTATGGTAAGCGCCATTGGTCTATAATAAGACCTTGGTCTATAAGTATGCCGCCATAATAACCTTGTGTTATGATCTGGCATTGGTTACCAAGGTTCCTGTGGGACAACAGCGTGTTCGTGGTGAGCCTAGCGAAGCAAACATGCAGAGGAGACGGTAACTGCTTACCATTAAGTGGGTTGTCAGCCTGACTGCTGTTCCTCAGCAATAAGAAAAGAGGTTTTTTTAACTAAAGAGTCCCGTCAATTTGCCTTTTTGCTATTGCCTAATTATAATTTTTAATTTATTTCACTTCTATACGTGTCTTGGTGGTCGGTCTTTTCATATAATCATTAAATAGACTAAGGCTGTGTAAATTCAAGCCATTCATGGAGCTTCTAGGCATTCGACGCTAAGCAATTGTGAAATTCAGACACAAAGGGTACTGCCGTTAGACTAGGTAATTTTCTATTTGACAACAGGCCTTATCTTGTTCTATTGCAACATGACACGCCCTTCCGGCCAGGAAATGACTGCCTTTGCCCACCGCCTGAGAAAATTAGCTGCGTAAACTTATTTTTGTGGTCGCTTTGACCCTTTCTATGTTCGTCGTGTTTCAGTGTCACGTTTTATTTTCATGTCATATTTTCATTTTTATATCCAAGTAAGTATAACATACCTCAAGAAGATGATGAATGAATTCATTCACTATTTTACGACAATATAATATATTTAAGAAAAGTTTCTTAAAAGGCATAAGAAATGATTTGGTGAAATTAATTATCAGTCCGGAGAAAGAATACCGACCTCTGCAGCCGGGGTCGGTCTATCGTAAAAGGCGACAAAACAACCCACCCTAGCTACGTGGCCCAAGCCCGTCTGGATGGCGACTACCTTTGGTCTTAAGTGTGCTGCCATATTAACTTTGTGTTGTACCAGCATTAGTGACCCAAGTTTCTGTACCCTTATGCGTCAGTAGCGCTTTAGAGATGCCACTGCCGTTGCAAACACTCATAAGTGACAGGAAGTGCTAAATTCTAAATGGGCCATCAGCCTATCTGCTATCCTACAGCAATAAAAAAATGGATTGATTACCATTACTCTGGCCGGCTATCATTGGTTGCTATATCCTAGGAAGCTACACAAGGCGATAAATAGATTTATACTTTAGAAATAAAATATTTTTTTTAATGAAAATAATACTTATACGATGAATATAATATTTTTTAGCTAAATGATAAGCAATAAAAAAATAAGTACACACACATAAATTCCTAAACGCCTAAATTGCCCGTAACATAAATGGAAAAACTTTTCAACTTATTTTCTTATCTTTTCCGCGGCTTAAACGTCATAACCATTTCCCATTGTATCTAAAAAGGATAAAAATTATGGTACTTGAAATGTTTTATTACTATTGTTCAGCAAGGCCTTGGTTGTTTTCTTCAATTCGATATCTTTGATTAAGTTAGGGATTTTTTTAAGGTGAAAATTATTTACACGCCCCTCCATATGGGAAAGTATAGTAGCGCAGTATGGGACTACCCATGTGATGCGCTCGTACGCCCCCACATCTTAGTTAGGAGACGCACGCCGCTGGCATACCCACTAAAATCACCCGGGTGTACTTCCGTTCATCTTGAGCGCCGGGACTGTGGGATTTAATGTTAGTTCAGATGCTTTTGGAAGCCACTTCAAAGCCGGAGGATGATAAACCCATCTGTACTCGGCATCTGTACTCTCGCACAAAGAATTGTATATTACAAGGCATTACAATCTTCAAATGTATAAATAGCAGCAGTTCACTTATCAATTTAATCATTGCTTTGTCTGATGCATTTACTTCTTCATGTCGTCATCATAAACATATTAATTCTTGTTTAAATATGTTTATTTCTCCGATTTTTTATTATTTTTATTTTGGTAAATTATTGTCTACTTTGTATTTAGTTTCATAGTTTATGTATTTAAGGTCATTCATTGTATTTATAGTATAGTATATTCATATCAATACTTAACTACCATAATTATACGACCTCCGTGACGCGACGGCTCTAATGTGTCAGTACACCTGCTAGGATCGCGGGTTCGATTCCTGTCTCGGATCATTTATTTTAACAGATAATTAACATGTTTATTTATTTTTCTTTTGATTAATTCTGTTTTGTACGATTTTGTAATTTATTTTTATGTTTAGTAATTTTTTTGCGTTGTGACGTCACTCCGTGGGCCTGACGGAAGATCAGCGCTGGCTTTTTCCTAAGCCAGCATTATGCTGAGTTAGGTCCAATTTAGGACATTAGTTGTAAATTATTAAAAATATTTGTAACACTGCACCTATATTTAATGTCCTAAATAAAGATTTTCTTTCTTTCTTTCTTTCTTTCTTTCTTTCAAATTCTGGAATTCCCGGCATAGTCTGAGTTTTCAGAGCAGTCCCAGAGATCTTCTTTTATACGTCGTCCATAACACACACAAAGGCTGTGGTAGTGGAGTACAACCGAAATACGCAGGCTTGACGTTATGAATAGTGATACATGCTAATAGAGTAGACCAGTGTAAATTAATGCAGAGAAGTGAAGAAAAAAAGTTGGCTACCCCAAGCATTAAAACTTGGCTTGCAATCAGAATTCTGCTAGCATCCTTATGGCAAAAATATCTCAAGCGTAATTAGAAGTATATATTGTATTTTAATCAATTTTCCTGGAACAAGTTATTTTTAGATCATACTCATTTTTGTAAATTAATGTGTTTTGTATTATGAAATTAAAGGGAGTTAATTATATTCAATTGGGAAATGTTCCATGTTATTTCCTATATGAGGTAGCCAAATTTTTTAATAATATAATTATGAGTATATTTATATTGATGTAACGTTAGAGTATGGTATATTAACGGTAATTGGCTCGTTCGCCTTGTTTTATAAATAAATGTATAATACGTATATCAATCCTCATGGTTAATACAGCTTATTTTCACAGGACACGCGGTCGACAGTTCTATAATCTCTTAGTAATTTGGACCCATACAAGCATCAACGATTTCAAAGCAAAGTCAAAGGGTACTTGACAGCATTATTTCGAATCAAAGGGCCTGTATGCCGATTTATGTAAGTTATGAAAATAATAGATGACCATTTTTATGATTAGGAACGTTGCTCTTCTTATTTTAGTTTCTTTTTATGTTTTTAAACTAGTCAATTGGAAGCTTGTGCCTTAAAGTCCTATATACGTGATTATCATAGGGATAAGCTTCTGTTCACTTCTGTCAGGGTACCTTGCATTGATACTTCTTATACCAGAGAAAAAAATACACAAAAATAGATAAAAACTTGTGAGAATTAGTTTGAACTAATTCTCAAAAGTTTTTATCTATTGATGTCTTAAGTATTTTGAGTGATTTTTATTTATTACTAACTGGACTTTAGTACAAGGTAGATACAAATATACTGATAGGTTTCTTTAGAAAACGCCAAAGAAAACTGGAGCACGCGTTGTTCTGGACCTCGTTATTTAAAACGTTATTTCATTTCCAAGTTAAAAGTAGCCCAAACCTTGCCTTTCAGAGATGTATTGCTCGTGGCGACATGCGCAAGGAAGTGCCTCTTATGAAAAACAATCTGGGCTCGACTACCGCATAGGAGGAACATAAATAGTCTTTGAGGCTGAAAACAGGGTATTACATCCTTCACATCGCTCACAGCTTTCAGTACCAATACTACCGTATTACGACTTATAAGAGAGAGAAGGAAAATTACGATGGTTAAAAGTCGAAGGCCAGTGGCGTCATCCGCTTCAGCATCCTATAAGGTTGGGGCTGTCAAATAGAACGTTAAGGTGGCGACGTCCTGGACTTTCATTCGGGCTTTTCATTATTTTTTTCCACCATCACAGGTATTAGAGAACGTCATCAAATAACTTTTAAAACAGAGTTCATTTTGATGTTCAAGAGTTCAACATCCATTAGAAAAATTAAATTAAAAGTTAAGAAAATGTATTTAATTGTACATTTTATTGACTCCTTTCAGCCGGTGTAAAATGGTGAACTTACCTTGGCCTAGCAGCCTGAGTATAGAAGCGATCCAGTTCTTGCAGCATGCGTAGAGCGTCAGCCATATCATGAGGCCCCTCCTCCCTGGTCTCGGCCAAGCATACGATGGCCAGCACCACTGCGATGGTGATCGCGAAGTTCTTGCTCAGCATGATGATTGTCTATAAAAACGCAAAGTAAAAATAAACTGACGGACTCATAAACTGCATCAAAGTTCAGGATTACTTTGAAATGTTTTTTTTTAATAAGTATGCAAACTTTTTAGATTAAATTATATAAATATGGAGAGACTGGCTCTTAATCTAAAAACAAAAAGGAAAATTTAAAAATAGAACTGCAGTAAAACAAATGAATATAGCCGGGAAAAGAAAATTTACTCGTAGTATCAGATTTGTGTGTTATTTATAGCAAAGTTTTAAATTGATTCTCACTGATTTTTTATTCTTTTGTCAATTGAATTATTGTTACCAGCAGAATTGTTGGGTTAGTTTTTTAACTCATCGAGAGTTTTTGAATCATAATATGGATACTTCGTCCGAACAAGCGGCTCAAATTGTAGCATTGGTGCGGGAGGGCTTGGATCAACGAACAATTGGTAGAAATTTAAATTTAAACCAGTCTACGGTTTCTAGAATATACAGAAGGTTTGTGGAGACAGGTTCTAACAGAAGGAGACGTGGTACAGGCAGAACTCGAGCAACCGCCGGTCGTGATGACCGATTTATTGTTACAACTTCCCTGCGAAATCGTTTCCTCACGTCAGTTAACATCAAAACAGAGCTTAAAGTAGTGCGTGGAGTAAACGTGAGTGCACGAACAATAAGAAGAAGGTTAAAGGAAGCGGATATCACCCCTATTAGACCAGCAAATGGTCCAAAGTTGTCTGTAGCTCACAGAGAAGCTCGCTTAAGATTTGCGCGTATCACCTGAATTGGACAGAAGAGCAATGGGCCTCCGTATTGTTCACGGACGAGTGTAGGACATGTTTATATGGTGCAGATGGTCGCAGAAGAGTCTATCGTCGACGTGGGGAGCGATATGCTCAAAGTTGCATTGAGGAGCGTGTTCCTTTTGGAGGCGGTTCGTGTATGGTCTGGGGTGGCATATCGATGAACGGGCGAACAGAACTTGTGTTCATAGACATGTTCCGTCAAAACGGTAATAGAGGGGGTTTGACTGCACATTGCTACATAACAGAGATCTTAGAAGATCACGTGGTGCCTTACATGGGATTCATAGGCGAAAATTTTACTTTAATGCAGGATAATGCCCGGCCGCACGCTGCTGCACAAGTTCGACAATATTGCGAAGAGGTTGGGATACGTACAATGAATTGGCCAGCACTTAATTAATCCCATTGAGCATGTTTGGGATAATTTAAAAAGAGCTGTATATGCGAGAAACCCTTTGCCCACGACAGTGGCAGCACTAAGAACAGCACTTTCAGAAGAATGGGACAATATTCCGCAAGATCTTTTAATAACCCTAATAAAATCTATGCGGAACCGATTAGAATCCGTAATAAGGGCACGTGGAGATAATACACCTTATTAAAACATAAATAAACCCTTTCATAAAGTTTGTGTCTATTGTTAAAACCAATTTTTTAATTAAACCAATTAGCCTTAAATTTCTGTTTTTTCTTCAAAAAAGTCTTAAGGTCCTTTCCAGTACACAAACTTAAGGATATGACCCTACGCTGTTTTAAAGTTCACGAACCAATCTAGAGGTTTCAATTTAAATCTGTATAGAAAGTTTGCATATTTGGTTAAAATATTTATTTCAAAGTCGTCTATTACTTTGATGCAGTTTATGAGTCCGTCAGTGTATTTTTATTATATCTGGTAGCTCAATGGTATTACATCAGATACCAATCTACAGGTCCCAGGTTCAAATTCCATGATATTATGTACGCAGTTTTTCTCGGTTAACGTGCATATTATTGCATAATTGGCATGTACGGTAAAGGAAAACGTGATGAAACCTGCATACAGAGATTACCGGTTTGTGTAACTATCTTATCCGCCTTAGCCAAACATGGTGGTAATGACCGTTCTTTTTAGGGGAGGTTCAAACCCAAATCTGAAAGTGTTCCTCAATAAACCCTGAAGTTTTTGCAAGCAATATAATAAATAGTTATTATAACTGATTTATTTTGCATCCATCACATGGGAAAAGGTTGCAAATAATAATTGAGAGTATCATTTTCAATAATTAATCAAACTAAAATACGACATGTATTAAACTAACCTAAAAAAACACTTAAACCTTATTAATGTTTTATCAGATTCATATTTTATCAATAATTAGCAATTTAAATAATTTTTCATAATTGTAATTTTTATCCGTGCTGGGGCGGAGAAAGAATACTAACCTCTGTGGCTGGGTTCGGCCTGTCGTAAAAGGCGACAAAACAACCCATCCTAGGTACGTGGTAGGGCCTCATGCCCGTTTGGACGGCAACCACCTTTGGTCTTAAGTATGCCGCCATAATAACCTTGTGTTGTGTTCCGGCATTAGTGACCCAAGTTCGTGTACACTTATGGCACAGTAGCGTATTCGCGATACCACTGTCGTTGCAAACACCCATAGGCGACGGTAACTACTAAATTCTAAGCAGGCCGTCAGCCTGTCTGCTGTCCTACAGCAATAAAAAAATGACATCCTTCGTTACGATTTATTACTATATAATAAAAATAATAAAGGATAATATAAAATTGTCTAGATTACTTATCAATATATAACTATGAATAGTTTTATTTTAATTTAGTTATAAGTATATGATCAATTTCATCGTTTCTGTTACGTTATTTGTTCTAAACAGTAATTGGAATTTTCATGCGAAAGAATCTCAGTCCCCGATGTCACGATGCGAAATTACCACGTCCGCTCCATCCCACTCAGGGACTAGTGGACGAAGAGTGACAAATAAATTAAAAGTAGCAGTCTGATGTGGGTTTGGATATTGTCACTATGACGTCATGATTTATCAAAATAAGTTGAGAGCTCTTCACGATATTCGTTCGTGAACTCTTTAATTGACGACCTTCGTTGCATAACAGCTAACTTCGGTTCTCTTATATACGCGGCAGTCATGGGATTAATTCCCCTGTCGCGTCTGAGTGTTTATATATGAAATGTATTTATTTACAAAAAAAAGTACATCTATATATATGGTTTATATTGTACCCACCTATAACCACCTATGACCTAAATGGCTATCGTCAACTACTAATTTTAAATCTTTTTATATTGATTAAAGATAGTCGACCCAGTGAATTCCCCGACCAAAACAAATCCCTATAACATATCAATATGGTGTTTTTTTTATTGCTGTAGGACAGCAAACAGTCTGACGCGCCCGCTTAGAATTTAGCAGTTGTCGTCACCTTTGGTTGTTTGCAACGCCAGTGGCATCGCGAACACACTGTTGTCCCATAAGGGTACAGGAACTTGGGTGACTAATTCCGGAACACAACACAAAGTTATCATGGCGGCATACTTAAGACCAAAGGTGGTCGCTATCCAGACGGACTTGGGGCCCTACCACGAAGCTAGGGTGGGTTGTTTTGTCGTCTTTTACGAGAGGCTAACCCCAGCCGCAGATGTATTCTTTCTCCGCCCTTGCACGGATAGATGGTGTTACAGGTTAAGTCGACCTAGATACTTTAGGAGGATGTAGTAGTAGTGTCCATCATTACTGACTAATTTGAATATGAAACACCATACCCTAAATCTAACCGTTCTCAAAATACTGGACTTTTTATAAAAATTGGGTTGAAGTAGATGATTGATTGTCGAACAAAAAAATAAATTTGTACAAACAGTTTTGTTCTTAGGGGAATATTAAAAAAATGTTGCTAGAATGCAAAATAAAGCAATGCATATAGGTAAATTGGTAATTATATAAGAGCTATATTTAAATTGAAAATTACAGATAGTTGTAAACCATACTTCCAACAACTAAAAGTACTAACTCTTCCATCTATACATATTTGAAGTCATACAATTTGTGAGGAGTAACAAACATCTGTTTAAATTTTTTAAAAGCACTAGAAATAAAAATAACATATGCTGTCCAATAAATAACACAGCTTTCCTAAATAAAAGTATATTTTGTATGGCTCCACGAATTTATAATCATCTACCTGGTGAACTTCTAGTCCTACAATCAAATAATATTTTTAAATATCGTCTCAAGAAATTGTTAATTGAGAAATCATATTACAAAATAAGTGACTATTTAGATGACAAATTGTAAGAATTAATTGTGACATTATAACAATTCTAACAAAGACATTATCCTTATCCTATATCTTTAAACGAGCAATTCTTGTATATATATACTTATAGAATTGGAATCTCGGAATCGGCTCCAACAATTTTCATGAAATTTAGTATACGGGGGGTTTCGGGGGCGATAAATTGATCTAGCTAGGAAGCATTTTTAGAAAATGTCATTTTATTCGCTTTTTTTTATTGGAAGAAAAATAACAAAAATGTGACTCTTCCTGACATCTATCGGCGAATAATAATACTATTTTTTTTTAAATTGCTTTAATGACACAACACTAAAGCTATTCCAGCAGATGGCGTTGTTAAGTAACAAGAAGTCAATGAGTGTTTGCTTTGAGGTTAGACTAAGAAAATCAATTGTTAATTTCCAAAAAACACAATTTATAAAAAAACATACCGAGCAAATCTCGGTCATCCGGATATTAATTTATTATTTACACTTATAATGTATTCTGTATGGTATCTTTTGACATTAAATTCATGTTTAACCTAATGTTTTAAATAATTACAGTTAATGATTTTTATGTCATAATTCACGCAATAATATTGTACACCCTAAGGGGTAAACTGTTGAAACAATTTAAATGTAAACCATCTCTGTATGTACACAGTTCTGACAATAAAACATATCTTATCTTATCTAAATACTGTTATTTGTTATTGTTTAACATTAATATACAATTCATCTTCCGTATCCGCTTTTATTTTGCACACATATTCTCATTATTTTACTTAAATAAATTTTTACAACACCAGTGGTCAGACGCCTTTTCATTTCATTTCTCTGCATCGATTATTATATCTCTCAAGACATCAACAGATGTTATTGGATGAAGCTCCTTGTATACAAGAGACTTCGTGTGTCCCGACACATAAAAGTTCATGGAAGTTAGGTCTGAACTTCTAGCCGGCTACTGTGATAATTAGTATCCAGTCATTCTCTAACACTTTTACTGTAATGTGTAGGGCAACCATCATGCTGAAACCACATGTCTAGAATCAGATTGAGTGGTAAATCTTCAAGTAAGTCAGGTAAATCTTGCCTTAAAACGTTTTCATACTGTTCTCCATCTAAATTATGTTGGAGAAACTTACTTTCTTTCTTTAACTGTGAGAGTTCAAGTTCTCGGACAACAACTTTAGTATAAGTGTTAGGATCCAACCTAAAACGTTGAACTATTTCATTATCTTCTCGTTCTTCGTCATCGTCATTAACACGTGGCCTACCTAGGTCTGATCGTTGCCTTGAAACAGAGCCGTTTTTTTATTGCTGTAGAACAGCAGACAGGCTGACGGCTCGCTTAGGATTTAGCAGTTACCGTCGCCTATAGGTGTATGCAACGCCAGTGGCATCGCGAACACGCTGCTGTCCCATAAGGGTTCAGGAACTTGGGTCATTAATGCCGGAACACAACACAAGGTTGTTATGGTGGCATACTTAAGACCAAAGGTGGTCGCCATTCAGACGTTTTGTCACCTTTTACGACAGGCTGACCCCGGCCGACCTCTGCGGCCGGGGTCGACCTCTTTCTCCGCCCCTACACAGATAAAAATTGTAACAACAATTATGTCTAGGATTAAAGCGTATTTAATTGATTGTGGAAAACTATTAACTGTTATGCGAAAATAAAACATATTTCTAAGAATTCTCAGTAATCGACTTATTATTGTGTAATATACTTCTCACCAAAAAAATCGAAACACTACTGCAAGTATTATTCAAGCGGCATTTAAATGAAAAAAACAAATTTAATTATTTAAAAAAATACGACAATAAATAGTTTATACAATGGTGTACCAGAACTCCAAGTCTGTATTTAAATTTTCGAAATTTCATCCAATAAATGAATGTAGAGATGGTTTTCAATGTGTATTCCGTCGGAATTTCTGCACTTAGTCACATTTTTTGCATAAATTATCGTTTTTATTAACTGAGTTCTGAAATAAGATGAGCGTGATTGTTAACTAAGCTATGTGACATCCTACCAAACAGATCTTTTCCTAAAAAATATAGATACGTAGCCCACAGAAGCCGCCTAAGTAGTGGCGTTACTGGATGCAGGGCATAGTCAGCGTGTTGTGGCTGCACGATTGCATCTAAGCCTCTCTGCTGTCAATAGAGTGTATTAGCGTTATCGGGAGACTGGTGTGTTTACTCCCCGTCCAGGACCTAGTAGACATCAAGTCGGAGCAAGATGACCGTTTACCGAAGATTGTGTCCGTTTCTCTAAAAATAGCCACTTTAACTCTATTCAAATGCAGCAGCGGCTCCGTGGGATCAGAAGATTAATTGTAAGCGATTCTACCATAATAAGAAGATTGGCGGAGCATTGCATTAAACATCAAAAACTAACTAATGGCCCAAAATTGACGGTAGACCACGGAAAAGCGCGCCTCAGCATTTAAATCGGACATACCTTCAATGAAGCAAAGTTGTTGCTTTTCTGACGAGAGTAAGACTGTATGGTAATGATGCAAAAAAGAAGGTGCATCAAAGAGAACGTTTTGCATAGTGCTTGCTGCATTCAAGAAAGAGCCAGTTGCGGTGGCGATTCATAGCCGGTTTGGGTAGGCATAAGCGCCGATAGAAAAACCGTAGAATCGATAGGACTTGCGTTTGTATCGCGACCTCGGTTGCCGTCATTAAATGGGTCACGTTACATCGAAGAGTGTCTGGAGCTTCATGTGGTACCCCACGCACATTTTATTGGCGAAGACTTCATTTTTATGTTGGACAATCCCAGAGATCATACCGCAGCTATTGTAAATGAATAACTGAGCGAAGTCGGTGTTGCGGTTATGGGCTGGCCAGGAAACAATCAATAACTATATGATCGATAAAATAGTTACCACATAATAAATATTTTACGTATAAACTTATATAACTCAGAGAAGATTTGGATTGAGATATATTTAATGTAATATCATAATTGAATAGTACAATAAATCCGTCAAGAGTCTTGATAATGCTACCATAATAATTCAATCAATATCATTGGACAGAATAATTGCCACTTTCTGAAAGTTAAATCTGCGGAAATATTTGGCCAGTGAAAAGGTTATGTGATTATATTATATATATATAGCTTTCCTTTGGGTAACATATTTCTATGAACAATCAAACGTAAATAATGACAAAGTTACTAATAAAATGCTAGACATCATGTTATAAGCAATAAATTTACAATATTTTCATATCAATAATTAAATAAAACAGTAAATGTGAGACTTTTTTCTCTTTGAGGTAAAACTTTCTTGGCGAGTGCCTTGGGTCGGAGGGTCTGTAGGATTCCAGGAAAGAGGTTTGACGTCCGGCTGCCCTGGTCGAAGAGTAAACTAAACCCGCCGGCCCGCCCCTTGCCGTCGCAGGTCTGTTTATGCCAGGTTTACACCATAGAGATAGAATTCCGTTCCTTCCGCGCTCTGTGTCAATCCAAGATTGAAGGGGGCACGCAGAATAGTGCACGTGCCCTAATCCTTGTGCCATAGGTGAATGTGTGACGTGGTCTATATTTCAGTATTCGAGTTATGGAGAGATTAAGCGATATTATCTTAAAATCTCTAGGAAGATGTTTTTATGTATTAGGCAAATATATTCATTTAATTGAATAATTAGTTATTACCTTTTTGATTTTATAAAAAGTTATATGCCATTAAAATTCACTGTTAATAATAATTATAAATGTTTGCACGCGGAACAGGCATTAAACATGTTGCATTGTGTGTTCATTTTCAACATATATAACAGAACATAACCATGTTTGATGCAAATAAATCTTCCTTCTTCCTGCCCAACTATGTGGGGTCAGCACAATATGTTTGACGTAAATAAATACAAATTCGAATTTTATGATACACTTAAAACGATTCAGCTGGTTCAGTGGCAATGTAAGTAGTTTTGAACAGCCTGTAGGCACTATCCTTACGGAGGACAAGATATTTTCTACGAACAACTTGTTTTGATTGTATGTATGTAATTATACGTTAATGCATGAATACAGATTTTCATCAAATAAATCTTCGATAAGAGGCACGAATGCAATATCAATGCAAAGCTTTTATCAATGAAATCCCGGGATGATAACTCATTTTCTATCTTTTTGGTGGTTAATCACGAGCACAAGGAATTATTTTCTTTGTTTGCATTCGTAATACAGATTTGGTACGTATACTTTTGTAGATTCACAAACTTTTCCGTCTTTAAAGAAAATTTAGTAGTCGCTTAAAGGAAGAAATCGATAGCTCGATATTACCGATTAAACCTTAAGTTAAACGATCGAAGCTGCAACTCAAACAAATTGACGAACATTGTCATCGATTTTTTATGTTGTCTTTAATACTTTTAACTAGTTGATGGAAAATTAAAAAGTGACGTTGTTTGACAACGGTTTATAAAAGTTGTTTCATCTTATTTTTCGATGAAACACAGATTTATTAAAATTCTGGATTAAGTGAAATTTAATCCTCTTTTCATACGAAGTGGTTTCTCTTTTACTTTCCATTTATCTTCTCCTACATAATCCGTTATTTTCTTATAATGTGAATGAAGAGCAAGGCTTACTTAGAAATTAATATTTAACGGTTATAATATATTTATAAAACATATTATTTTTTTTATAATTTTTACGTTATTAGATGATTTTTACTTGTGCCTTGCATTCCTCTTCCATTCCATTATATTTTAAGTGTACCGTGCATGGGCTTCAGGGCGCCGAGACTTGATTGCCATCATCGGACTTGATTACGTACTCCCGACCATCATCCTAGCAATGGCCGGGAGTCAAGCCAGATAGGACACCGTCGCCCCCTTCTACGAGTCAGTCATCTCCACGAAGGAGGCGGCGGAGAGAAAGCGGGAGCGCACCAAGCCCGCTCATGCAGGTCCACTCGTTGCCGGAGATCGGTGACTGACCTCCAGCCACCACAGTGGAACGTGGTGGGCGATGCCTCCTCGGAAATTAGAGGCACATAGCTGAAAGAGGGGCGCGCATGGGTGCTCCTCGCATCCAGTTCACCCCCGCGTAAGAAAGAAGATGATAGGGCTCATCAACCCCTCCCCTTGGCTTTGAAGAGGCCCGCAAAAGCGTGTCGGTACCACTTGGGGCCGCGGCTGGACTATGGTAATTCAACGCGACCCACGGCCTCAGCATTCAAGGCATGCGAAGGAACACCGGGATGGTTTTAGTGGATATACTAGCGACATGCGTTTCCCAACTTAGAAGAAGAAGACGTACGGACACATTTTACGGAGAGTCCGACACTACCCCGTCGCCCATTCCCACGCAGCGGGGTCAGGTATTTTCACCTCCTAAAAAAGGGGTCTGGTATAGTCGCGTCTATAGGTTCGATCCCCAAGGACCGCAAAATATTTGTATGATGCATATAGTTTATTCTATCCTGGATGTTTGGGTCGGTAAATAGTGTGTTTACGAAAAAGTCCTATACATGTCCTAATCTAGTGCAGGGAACTATCTTTAAGAAAACTTGTCTTCACTCTTATCTTCCGCTCCATTTTTCTCTAATAACGATTATTTGATATTTTCCCTGCTAAAGGAACGACAACTCGAAAAAGTTGCTTTACAAAAGCAGCGTTAAATACTATAAATAGTGATAGAAAAAAATACATTTTCAAACTACATTAATATGAATGGAAAAACGGGAGAGGGGTAAGTTAAGTAAATCAATATCTTAATCAAAATAAATCTAGAGACGTGGTGTAATAAAAGTTCAGATCCCTGTATAATAAAACGTGGGTTACTACGACGAGAAATATTTCATATTTAACTTATGAAAAACAAGCCATTATTACAATAATAATATTTCATCCTTATATATTCCATTTTGATTCGTAACGCCAGTCTCTTGAGAGATATGTGTTCAGATTTCTGTCCGTTAGCTTTTTTGTTTTCTTTTTGCCAAAGTATACATAAATAATGTTTTCATGATTTTATTTGAAGCGAATTAAAGATAAAATAAGAATGTGGTAGTTTTCACTAATATTTACGCACACCCAAAGAAAAAATGGATGGATTATGTTAAAGGTGATATGGCGAAAAAAGGTGTGAATGTTAAAATGACTACTAATAGAGTGGAAGTAGAGAACATGTTGTGACAATCCCTCATAGTTTGGGATTTTTATATATGTCAATAAACAATTTATTATTATTATTTTATTATTTTAACTCCCATGATAGGGGTGGTAATTATCTATTATGCGGGTCTGAACCAATCATAAAAGATTTGTATTTAATTATTAATTGTGTCTGTTATAGCTGAAGTTGTAAAGAATTTTCTAGTTATTCGGCAAGTATTTAAGATAGTGGCTTTTTGTATGAGATGGAGTGTGTGAGCTGGTGCCTTCAGAATGTCCATGTTATGCATGAGTACTTTAGGGACTATACCTGTCGTGGAGATAATTATTGGTATGATGTGAACTGTGTTAACTTTCCATTGTTTCTTTAATTCTATGGCAAGATCTCGATATTTTGTAAGTTTGGCAGAAGTAGTTGACTAAATATTTATTATTATTATAAGAAGAAGTTTAAGGAGAGTTTTCACTCGTATTTTCGATGGAATCGTAAAAGTAGGTAAAGAATCATACCTTTCGCTAGTTATCACTAGTCCTATAATGAATATTTTGATGGTATTGTATGGATTGTTATAATATTAAAAATTTGAAATAAGCCTTTTATCACTAGGATGTGGCTTTTCACACGTAAACGCTTCAGCTATCAAAATAACTGAACCGTGAATTTAATAATTAATCAAACACGGTTCTCGTAGATCGTTGCGTTGCTCAAATAACAAAAATATTGTCATTAAAATGTTAAGTCTACTTAGACTATTACATGTCTTTCACTATTGCCGCGAGGGAGAGGGCTGTGTGCTGTTCTGCGGCCCCCCTCAACTGTTGATCCAGGAGAGCGCCGGGGGACGAAATTCTGACCCCCGGCGCCAACAATTTAGAAGGGGCCCGCCTTAAGACAAAGGGCGGGCCGGCGCCGGCCCGGGCCACGGGATCGGCAGGCCATATATCCGTGGGCCCGGGCGTAGGCGATAGGAGAACAGCGGGGTTTTTTAGTGGGTAGTCGGATGGTCGAACATCTTTCCCGGAGTCCCACATATCCCTCGGTCTCCCCGGGCCGGGGGAACCCGTCAAGAGAGGTTTTTCCCCGAGACAAAAAAAAATTACATGTCTTTATTCATCCTTGAAGTTACTGGCACAATTCACACAGCGCCATCTAGCCCCAAAGTAGCATAGCACTTGTGTTATGGGTACTAGACAACTCATAAACTACACAATGACATATACTTTTCATGAACCGGTGTCCTCAGTAAGCGCACCGAAGTGCGTTAGTCACTACGCCACGGAGGTTGTCAATGTTCTAAGCTAAAATAAATTTATGTGAAAATTAATATGACTCCATCTTGTTCCAACTTAAGGACCAGAGCGCTTGTGTAACAGGTTCTGAACTACTTACATACTTTTTTCAGAAATAAATACATATTATAAACACCGTGTAGACGATGTGCCAAGCCAAAATATAAAATAAAATAAATTAAAAATGTACATATATAATATAAAAAAAATTATAATTAATACCCTATATTTGAAATATATTCGGCTCGGATATTTCCAAAAACTACCGTCAGTACCAGTTTTTTCGGAACAACCGCGCCGCGAACATTGTACTTGCCCTAATCAGTAAAAAGTGTTAAAAAATTGTGATAATCACGCCGCGCATTACCAGCATCGTGTACACACCGTGTAGGGGCGAAGAAAAAATACTGACCTCGAAACCCGGGGATTGGCCTGTCGTAAAAGGTGACAAAACAACCCTAGCTCCTTGATAGCGCCCCAAGTTCATCTAGATGACGAACACCTTTGATCTTAAGTATGCCGCCAAAATAACTTAGCGTTGTGTTCCAGCATAAAAAAAGAACAATATATCTCGTATCTAGAGGTAAGTGTTCTAATACAATGAGAACGAAGAACGTATAATAAAAGAAGAATTATCCTCTATACAAACCTTTTCACTTTGACAATATCAAAAAGGTTTTACATAAGTTCCATAAGGTTTTTTTTTTATTTATAAAACAGATAAACTTCAATGGGATCAACTTATTGTATATATTTTTGGACATCTTTAACTGTAATAAATAATCCTAAAATAAGCTTTTTGGATAAAACCTTATTAGGGTAAGTAAAATAACTTAAAATAGACGCATTACTTTCGATAACACTTTTGAGGGATTGCTTAAAGCTTAAAACCAAATTTGAGTGGGGTGTTCCTACTCAAATCTAATATATTAATATTACACGTGAGATATTTCTATTCCCGTCCCAAGTCTGAATTTTTATGTATTATACGTATTTAATTACGAAAAAAGTTTAAAATAGTATATCAGTTGTCTAGTACACATAACACAAGCGCGCTGCTGCTACTTTGGGACTAGATAGATAGAGGCACTGTGTGGATTGTCACAGCATAATTATTTTATTTATTAAACATTCAATTCATCATTCAAATTAGCAATTTTTTTAGATTACAGGAAAATATAAGGGTATATTTTATCAGTTTGTATTCTCTAACGTAATCTCTAAATTTGGCATTAAGTTCCATCTCTTTTTCTTTTAAGTTCCTCTAATTATTCGTACTGAAAATTTTGAATTTAACATTATTTAATCATACCTATAAATATTATTTCAATACACATACACAAAGAAACATTCCATTTCAAGATTAAAGATTAGAGTATACAAAAAAGTAAAGAAAGTATAATCAATAACCTCATATTATACGCTTCTTGGAGATACAACTAACGAACCATGCAGTACAATCCTTAAGACCCTATTACTTACACAAAATGATTTTTATACATAGTACTTCGTATGACATTTCACTTAAATAACACTCAGCTTAGAGCAACACCCTTTGGAGAAACTACAATGAAGTTTCCTAATCTGACTGACAAGCCTGTAAGTGATTGCCACCAAACATGTTGTCACATTCGAATGACTTGCGACGTAATTCTAGTTACAAATTACTTTTGAAACGCATTTCTGCTTTATTCAAATGTTTATTCCATTCTTATCTAACTTTGTATCTCTTTGCGTATTTTACATTTGTAATGAGCTTCCGGCTGAGGTTTTTCAAAAAGACTTTATAGTATTTTTTTTGACATCGGCAGCGCGTTGACTCTGGTGTTACAAACGTCCATAGGCATAACCATCTCCTATTGGGTGGACTATTTCCTATCTGCTGAACTCCAGCTGTGAAAAGAAGCTTCACTTCAGACTTCAAAGCATTCTATTGACTATTACTAAACACTTAACTTCTTCGCCATTCTGATTCATTATTTTGACGGTAGCTAAATACTCGCACGTACAGCTGTTTATTTAGATTCACAATGTGATACTATTAATTTTAAAATCATTTAAACACTATGTGCTATTTTATTGATGTAGTATACTTAACTCAATAAATATTTAGGGAATAGTCTGTGTTTAATGTTAAAAATATTTTTTAAATAAACAAGTTAATATTAACTTTATGTTTGGACTTGTGAGAGAGGTATAGCCTCAGTTACTACTCCAATGTTTAAACGTTTTAAGGCTAATGTAAATTGCGTACTCAATACAACACAAATCTTATTGAATTATGCATTCTATTCTTCGTCAGTTGATAGTGGAGTTTTAACAAAAAAAATTAAATGCAAAGTAGTCTGATATGTATAATCTAATAAAAAACAATGTAATTCAATGAAATTTAAATCTTTAACACCTTATTGACTCGAAATTTAGCATAGTTACTTAGTTCGCGAAGACTAAAAACGGATTTTACAAAAATTCTACCCAAAATTTATTTTATTAATGTATATGGTATAACTACGTGTGCCGGGTCAACTGGTAACTATGTAGAGTTATTGTTGAAACAGTTACAATTTCTCGGTCCCATACACAAACAACAATTCATGTACGTCTTTTGATATTCGGTTGATATATTTTTCATATAACAAAAAAACACATACTTATATATAAGTAAATTTAGTGGTGTAAATGTTACGGATCTGATGCATAGAATAATAACACCAAGTCGGTATAGCAAGATGGGGTTCCGTAGCGTAATGAAAAACTACAGAGAGCGTGTATAAGTCATACATATGTCATAAATCTAACAATAATGTAACTCTAGGAGGCTATCATTGGAGAATTGGAAGATGTTATAGACTAAAATAATCGAAGTGTAATTACAAATTATTTTATTGTATTTTTGGCTTCTAAAATAAATAAATAAATATTTCGTGACAATTCACACAGTGCCATCTAGTCCCAAACTAAGTAGCATAGAAAGTGCTATGCTACTTACACTCATAACACAAGTGTGTTATGGGTACTAGACATAACTGATATATTACTTATATTGTAAATAAATACATATTATAGAAAAACACACAGCGAAACGGGAATCGAACCCGTGACCTCCGCGAGAGCACCGAAGTGCGTTATCCGTTACGTCACAGAGGTCGTCTTAAAAAGATAACTGTTGTTTATAAATTCATTCGTGTTATATTTTATTTTACTATTACTATTTGTTTTTATGTAATATTATTTATACTATTATTGTATTTTATTTATATTATTTTATGTTACTCATATCGTACCACCTGTAGCAAAATGATATTAAATATATTAATAAAGCTTGTCTGGAAGAGTTTTAAGCGATAGGGGTTTATTATGCACTTTAAGTTTAATATTAAGTTACGTTGTATTTTTTTGTGGACAATAAAGAATAATCGATCTATTTATTGATGTTAAAATCTTATATTGCTCTAGAGCGTAGTGAATTAGAAACAGACGGTCATTTCTTAGTAATCTCGATTACCCCTGTATTTGTAATAATGCTATTATATGATTATAGTGTTATCTTTTTATTATATAAATCCAATAATAAGTAATCTTGATAATGCAAATTGACACGTGATACATTTATGATATATTGAACCATACTTTTATCGGGATTGTGTTACGCATAGGCCGACGGCGGTCCAGTTGTAAAGGGACCCCACTAAAATGGATATAAAGCGTCCATTGTCTAATGAATTGATATTGTGTAGGTGTTGCAAATACAGCTGCCAGGGGGTTTAGGGACCACTTTAAGCTTAATTGGGGTTGTTGATTGCTCTATAAACCTGTGTCGTATAGGGCAGGAAGAGACGTCAAGATGCCACTGTGGTGTGGGCAACAAGTAAAACGCAATGGCTCACACGGTCACCGTGAGTTCTGCATAGCGCGAGAAGAGCCCACATCGGAATTGAAGTCCTGGCTAACCAGGAGCAACTCCGGGTAGACCTGTCACCTCCTTCTGCGAGGCCGTTATGTCAGTGAAGAAGCCAGAGCCGACAAGAATGCACATTTTCAGCTCAAGCCGAAAGCCTCTAAAAAGCAGTCTCATCTATCTCAACATTCACATCTCAGCATGCAATAACTTTTCTTAGTTCCCCTTTATGACCCAGCATTCCGATCCATACAATATGACAGGTCTTATTACGGACTTAAAAATGGAATACAATTGGCAACGTATATTATATGAATGACATTGATACATATTGATAAAAAATGAGCTTGTTAAAACTGTTGATTTAACTGTTCTTTTAGACGGTTATCTTTTTATTTTGTTTATGGTGTGTCCGGATTTTACTAATATTATTATATTAATATATATTTTTGTATATATATTTATTTAGTCAAGTGTTTAATTCTATTCTTACTGTAAAGTGTATTAAATTTAATTAAAAATAAGAATCCACCTCATCTTATTCATATTAGCTTGCTAAATTCTAAGCGGGCCGTCAGCCTGTCTGCTGTTCTACAGCGTTAAAAAAACAGCTTCCAAAACGCAAGAAAATATATCGAGGTTTTTTACAAATAGTACCACTTTATTTTGTGTTTTAAATAATTATAGTACCTAATACAATTACGCTCTATATTTCATCATATTATACCTTCACGCTATTTTAACGCTTCATTTATTATAATTCTGTTTTCCAAAATTTTAATTAAATTATAATTTCACATTAAGTCTTCAAACAGACGAGTCTTTAATACTAGAAATACTATTCATTATAATGTTACATGTTTCTGAAACGAGTTATCAATAGGGTTATTTTTTTACCTCTAAAATAACAATGTGATAACTTCAAAAGTACTTTACTCGGCAGAAATGTCATATATTTTAACAGGTAATGAAAATTCAATTTACTTTCAATACATTCAAAATAACGATGGGTCCTAAAATAACATGGTGTTATATTTTGTGTTTCTTTTAAGTTACGAATGACAAATTTTATTACATCTAAAATTAATAAAAAACTAAAATGACAAAGTTTATTACATCAATGTATCAAAACAAGTCTTTAGTTACCTAACATAATAAGTAATGAGGTTTTTGCATTAAAAAGTTATAAATCAACTCAAATGTTTACCAAGGTGTTTACAGAAAAAAGTAAAATCCATTATAAGGTATTATTATCTCATTTATATGATACTCAGAAACTTTGAGTTGACTGATTAAATTCAGCCGATATTTACTATTATAAACGTTTTTTCAACATTTTTATAAAATTCCTGCCCTTTTTCTACTCGGGGACAAAATACCTTATTAGTACGGCGTCAGAACTCCAGGGGGGGAGCCAACGCAAGTATATGGGGTTTTCGCTCTACTACTGCGACCACTCGACTACCTAGTGAAAGATAACCAGGGTTGTCGCGATAGAATACCTACTACTAATAATCCCAGTCGCTACCACAAATTTTTGTGGGGGTATCACAGGATTGTTATTTGAAAGTTGCTCTACAACGGAGTCCTAGAACTGTAGACTCATGCAATTTCAAAATATTATTAAACTTATGTACATGTAAGCCTGGATGGATATTTGTTACCCAATCGCGTTGAATGGATTTGTACCAAACAAGGTAAAACTAAATTATAAATGTCGGTAGTGCTCAAAGCCAGTCTGGATGGTAACAACCCCTGGTATCTAAATATTCCGCAATACCTTATGTTGTGTTTGGGCATCCTGGTTCCAGTTCCCCTACGTAAACCGCAGCTTATTAGCGGCAGCAGTAACTGCTTACTATTTAGTGGGCCGTCAGCCGGTCCGCTGTTCCGCTGTTCCGCAGCAATAAAAAAAGATATTTCATTTAAATGTACCGTATAAATCGCATCTTTATTCATATTTATTGTCTTGTTAAGAGGAATTCATCTTTAAATATTAATTGAATATAGAATTTCTGACCAGGCTTTGATCGCAATGGTTTATTTCTACATTCTCTCATAAAACTTGAAACCTCTATAAAAATGTCTAGAATTTTAAATTTGTACACATATTTAGAGACTTGAAGTGATTGCCATTTAGATTTAGAACCCTACCACCTAGCTAGGATTATGTAGGCTGTAGGGGTCAGTATACTCCACCCCAGTACGATGACTTTTCTCATATCAAACAAATTATGTACAATATATAAACAAATACCAAATAACTACATTGTACTCATTATATAATAAGTAAATAATTTGAGCGAAGTACTGTTGATATAAGCTATGTATTGTATAATAGGAGAAAAGTTAGGCGTAACTAAAAACGGTTATTTTTATCCTGATCCACGTCCATTTACACCAAAAAAATTCTTAGTGGTATTTGCAAAGGTTTCGCCGCTTTCTTTTGATTTAATTACTAATTCATAAATATAATTTTTCTTTGATCATTCACGCTTACTGTTGAATTCATGATAAATGCCGTTAGCCGTTCTTTTTATCTTTTAAAATTAAACATAAATTTTTACCAGCCCCAAGTTACGAATCTAAATAACCGTTTCAAATATTTATTGTTACTAATTTGTAAGGATTTTATTACTTCTGTTTTCCTTTTAATATTTTAAATTGGTACTGATATAAAACGGAATTTTTAAAAATTGTTAAATAAATAATTTATGGCGCTATACAGTGAACTTAGCGATTCCTCTTCTTTTCTTGGGTTTCATTAAAAGAAAATGAAATAGCAATCACAAGTTTCCTATAACAACAGTCTACAGCGTAAAGGCTATGTATTAAAAGCTTGGTATCGAATTGAACTGAGAACTTTTAGCCTTAACTGTGTCTTTTCTTCACTTTATGAATTTATTAGGAATCGTGGACTAGTAACGTCGTGGTATAGTAACATTATAATTATGGATTTCAAATTTTAACTGAAAACGGAAAACATCACATCAGTGTAGGCAGATCGCGTGATTTTTTACCCCCTTTCTAGAGCCACGCGCACGCGACTCTCGTGAAAAAGAAATGTGTCGGTAAGTCGGAAAAACGAACAGAGTCGTGGGAAACCGATACCAGTAGACAAGTCGAAGGGAATAAAGCCCCGCGAAACAGAGATAACACAACGCTTGCCTTCTGTTCGTGTGAAATTCCCAGAATCGGATCGTCACCGAAAAAATGAGATTTAAATTGATACATACTTTTTTAAATAAATTTTTGATATTGCATTTTTGAATTATTTTTAAAAAAGCTAAAAAACATGATAACTCAAAAATGGTTCACTTTTACGTAATATATATGGGGTTAAAATTATCACAAACAGTAACCCCTATCACCTTCTAACGGGAATATGTCGAATTACCAATAACCCTGTATTTAATGATTGAAACAGCTCTCCATGATTAAAGGCTGTAATTATGTCACCACGTATTATCAAAGAATAGATCTTTTATTAAGTTTTGTATTAGATAAATATCAAAAATGTTTTTTACTTTATATAATTTAAGTTTTTAAATACATTCATATATTTGTAATAGTAGTGTGGTTTGAATAGACCACCACAAACTGTTGTTTAAATTGAGAAACTTTTTTTTTAATTTCAGTTTTTAAAATACATCATCATCTCAGCATAAGTCCCAGTTGCCACTCAAACGTCCACTTCTTTGTCCGGATTTCTGTCTAGCAAAATGTCTAGTATCACACTGAACAGAAACGGACTGAAGAATATGTTCTGAGTCTCTGGCGTACTCCGACGATCAGATCATCACTCGAGGAATACAGTTGAAGGCCTTCTGTGGCAATGAATAGACGATTTCTTCATTTTATATTTTTCCGTGGCAGTCACAAGGGCAAAAACAGTGTTATAGAGTTCCATAGTTCTGACCAGGGTGAAATTCATATTCACACTCCGAAACAGTACGTTCTTGTTGGATTCGAGATATCTCGAAAAGCTTCATGGAGTGAAACATGAGCTTTATACCACGGTAGTAACTACTCTGGTAATTATGCTTAGGCTTTACTCTCAATCATGCTGGTAAGTGGTATTTGTTTAAAAAGGTTGATTGATATTAAACCTAAGTAATTATTAAATCTCAGTTCTCATAACTAATTCATGAAATACAATTAACAGGTATTTGGGCAGTTGTTTCATGGGTTACTTAGAAATGTTATATGGATGGCAATATAAAATATCAATATTTTAAAAATATTACTTAAGGAAATATCGCATCTAAATGCTTTTCCTTTTATGAAATATGATACTCATTGTTTCGATGTTTCCTTTAATTCTTGAAGAGTATCGTGTTATCCAATTTTCGTTATGTGCTATTACACTTGTTATTACTTTTTATATCCACTTAACAGTGAGAAAACATAATGATGTAATTCTGCTTTGAGAAAACGAGGCAGGTTATACATTTCTGTAGAGGCCGGTGTCAAATTGTAGCATGTTGTAATGCAAGAAAATAGCCCAAGATAATGACATCGTGGTGCGTTAAGGTACGCCATTTTAACGTTGCTACTACGTACTACATCTAATGCACCGTGCTAGAAGCGGATTCAGTATCCCACCGAACTTTTCAGTATATTGTTGAGCTTGAAACAAGAGCAATCGAGAAGAAAAATAAGGAAAGAGGATCTGGCACAAGGCACTCTTGTAATAACGAAACTGAGAGTAATTTTATCCATTTTCTTGTATTTATTGGGTGTGAGAAGAAGGAAATGGATAATTTGCTGGTGCCTATAAAAGTTACTATTCAGTTTATCTTCGTATTTGGGAGTTCATATGGCCATCATATGTAAGACCAAATGTAGTCAACCCTATTTTCTCGGGCATATTTGAAAAAAAAAGATGGACACGCTGAAATATTATCAATGGAAATTCGTAGAAGTAATTGAAGTACGTAGTAGGAGTCGTAGTACATTTTAGTCGATTTAGATCTTCGTAGTCGTCGTAGTAAAAAGTATTCCATTCGGAGTTAAAAATCTAAATGGACATTGACACGGTTATAAAAATCCTAGTTAACTATCATCATCAT
The DNA here is from genome assembly GCA_963693495.1 of Malacosoma neustria. Taxonomy (NCBI): domain Eukaryota; kingdom Metazoa; phylum Arthropoda; class Insecta; order Lepidoptera; family Lasiocampidae; genus Malacosoma; species Malacosoma neustria. The sequence goes on from OY856383.1 coordinate 16,399,062, forward strand.
CAAATTAGTAACAGAAGCATTTTTATACCCAAAATAAAACAATTGTTTAAAGCATATAATTTTACTAATTACTTAGAATAGTTTGACCTCTTGCACTGTTTTGTTGCTTGTGTTTTTCTATAAAAAGCCTGACCGAAATAACTTATGACTACAATCATGTATAATTAGACATGTTTATGATGCATAATTTGTTGATTGAAGTGCCATGGACTTAAGGTTGATAGCTTTTTCCATACAAACGCTTAATGATAATTAACTTTTTGGTGATTATTCCATGAATTGAATTTGTGAGATATTTAAAAATTATTGAGTTCTGGAGAATTTCGTGATTAATCGTATACATATATTTTACGTAAACGTAGGCATATAACTCTCAGGGGCGCTTCTATGTCCGAGGAGTGCACGGGTGTGCGTACCCGAGGCGCCCGAGCATCCGCCGCCTCATTCCCCTTTCCGTCCGAGGCGGCGGAGTTCCACCTTTCTTCCCGTCTACCTCCCACATCCTTTCCCAACTGCGCTCTCTGTTCGTGGCGCGGTCCCCGGTGGGATGGTTGCGAGTACTAGTTGGGGTCCCGGGTTCTGTCCCGGGCCCTGATTTGGTAGTCGAAACCATGCCCATTTCGACTGCGCCTGCACAGAGAGTGTTCCTGGGGCGGGAACGGCATCTCTGCTGTCCGTCGGTCTAGCTGGGCTGGCTACGACGTTAGGTGATTCTCTGGTTTTCTGGAGTGTCTTCTTTTAGTCGTACCCACGCCTGACTGGCACGCGGCGAAGATGCAAGTCCCGCCCCGTCCAGAATCCTCCAGCTTTAGGGGCTGGAGGCAGTCATGTCCGCAAAGGAGGTGGCGGAGCGGGAGTGGCGGTCGACCACTACACTCCCCTCCCGCCAACGCTGGCCACGCCGGCGGCGCCGGAGGGCAAGTAACGACCTCCGGCCGCCGTAAAAAGCGGCCGCAGGCGGCCCCACGGGGGAGGATCCGCCGCCCGCACTATTGCCGCGAGAGAGAGGGCCGCGTGCTTTTTCGCGGCCCCCCTACAACTTATGTTGATTCAGAAGAGCGTCGGGGGACGAAATCCTGACCCCCTGGCGCCAACAATTTAAAAGGGGCCCGCCTTAAGACAAAGGGCGGGCCGGCGCCGGCCCGGGCCACGAGATCGGCAGGCTATATATCCGTGGGCCCGGGTGTAGGCGATAGGAGAACAGCGGGGTTTTTTAGTGGGTATTCGGATGGCCGAACATCTTTCCCGGAGTCCATATCCCTCGGTCCCCCCAAACCCGTCAAGAGAGGGTTTTTCCCCGAGACCAAAAAAAGGCATATAACTAAAGAAAATCAAACAAAACGGTTTTTGATCACAACCTAAATCTTAAAAACAATAATTACACGATAAAATATGTGCTCAAATTTTTAGATTTACAGTTTATAGTATATAAATAAATATAGTGAATGCATAATTATAAAATTCTCTATTAGATAATCATTATTATCATTTTTGACACATTTATTACGATAATTCTTTATACAGTCTCTTGCTGAAGCGACTTAAAACCCTTTAACAGTTCATTACGAAAGTCTATAATTAAAGTTTAACTTTTTTCATGCGATTTGTTTAAACATAAAAATTAAATAAAAGGCCGAGGCAGTAATGTTTTAAATGATTCCGACGCGAAAAAAGTGATTTGATAGTTCCTGGCCTATTTATGTATAATTTTCAAACCGTTAATTTTCCAAGTAAATACGTCAGTATATCAGAGAGATATGTTAATAGTAAAAATCAAACTACCCGCAAAAAATACAAATGGCGTGAGCCTAGCAGTAGGACGTTACGGAATATTTTAATATCTTAACCACATCCTCTCAAAATACATTATTATTATGTATTACATGTTAAGTAATTTTTCTCCAAACTTGATGGGACATTGGTATTTACAGCAGGAATAAATACATTAGTAACACCATCTTACAGAATTTGCAATTTATTAGTTTTACTACAGAATCCCGGGAAAAGATCAACAGCTTTTCTCAAACATGTATTTTGACACTTAAATTTGTCGTGTTAGAAGTGTTATACGAATATTGTACAATAATTAAATTTTCTATTAACCATCACACTGACAAAGAGAAATGTAATTGTCAGTAATATAGATTTTTTCTTAATATAAAAATGTTTGTATCATAAAATGTAATTTATTTTGCCGTTTCTTTGGCCACTTTTGTTTTTCAATCGGTAATGTTTATTATTAAAAATTATCTTAAATTAATTTAGTTTTAGACTTAGTTTAGTTAATTTTAAAATTAATATTTAAATTTCGGATGACATCTACAAATTTATCTACTCGTACACAACGATTTTCTAATAGTTTAAAATTAACAAATTCCATTATATTTGGAGCTATATTACATTTGTAAATTAGCAGAAATATTTCAGTCATCCAAAATTCTGTTTACATAGTTCTGTTCGTGTTTGAAGTGGATTCCGAATAGAGCCTTCAACTTACTCAAAGTTTTGCTGACTTTTTTGTTTCGTAAGATTTTTAACAAAACCTATTTTTATACACTCATACTACATAACAAGTAAATGTATACGTTCTTATTTTAACCTAATAAAAAAGTATTTTAGATTTTAAAACATTTCGAGATTATTTAGTTTTTAATATTCATTAGTATTTTAATTTAATTTATATTTTGTTTTTAAAACTTTAAATAATTCTAAATGAAAATATCCTTATGAATTTTCGTTTTCTATTATAGGAAAAGCTCAAATAATTTACTCGAATGCGGACCAACAAATTATTTCTAAAGTTACCAATTGATAACTATATTCAAAGAAATATTTCATTATACAGTTTATTGTTTCCTAGTGCTAAAATGTTTTATATTCAAAAAATGCACGTAACCAAAATATAAATTAATGTATTATTCAGATTCAGAGATTTATTTTACATAAAATTCTAAAATTAGGATATCAAAATATAATAATAAAAGAGGAATTTATTAATTTTATTTTACACTATTTATGTACGAAATAAATGTAAATTTATTTAAATGTTGGGTTAATTTTCAAGCATAAACACTTGATTTTTTTTATAAGTCGTTATCTATTTTGTATTACACTATTATTTCGTTTTAATGTTAAAAATAATTTTTATTTCATTGGACAACTACGGTATTTATGAAAACAAAATTCTGAATAATATTGCATATTTAAATATATTAAACACGTTTTGTATAGTTAAGGTTATCACTTACCTTGTTTTACGTTGACGGGAAACTTTGTCAGTGCTTGCAGTGAAGCCCTTGGGTCGGTGCAGCAGAATGATGTCGAAGCTCTTCCGACCAGCATTTATAAACCGCTTGGGCGGGCTGTAGGCGGAGTTACGCACGCGTAGCCAATGTTCAGCTTTGGATCCAAAAAGTTGTGATGTACGGGATTTATTGATACGGCTGGATTTATGGGATGTTTAAATACGGTTTGTTATCGCTGACTTCAATTTTATATAGGTTTTTTGACATAGACGTATGTAACATAAACTCACTCACGACTTTGATTTTAGTTAAAAAATTTGATCTAATTTTTTTTACTAATAAAAATGAATTTGTAATTTAACTAAAATAATTCGGAATCAAAATATATTAAATCTAAAAAATATCTACCAACTTAAATAATGCTTTTTCCTCCTGCCCTTATCACACATTATAATTATGGCGTCGGCACAACATGTTACAATACATGTTGTAATAGTTGTAGCTTAGTTTTTACAACCGGCCGCGCCTACCTGACGTTAACCCCTTTTTGGAAAAAAATCTGTCATCCTTTTTATTTAAATTATTTTTCTCGTTTTACATTGAAAGTAGGAAACAAAATTTCGTATCGTCTAATATATTCTCAAGCGACATTTTTATTGGTTTCTTCTTGAGTATATAGACAACATCCGAGTGTCGGTTTAGGTGTGCAGGGTTGCACTTTTGCCGGGTCGAGGACTTTTACGGGGTCCGTGCACAATAATTCACATTCTACAACTACGTCACGAGAGCTTCTAAATAGGAAATTCGCAGTGCCAAGCGTCTTCAAATGCTCTTGATCCTGCATCCCGTTGCGCTTGAATGCAGACACGGTAGCTTGCGCACAATGCGTCCATCATCATATATTTTGGTGGTGGCTCACAGCAATCTTCCTCTTGGCAAGTTAGAGGCCTTGAAACTCGCGGCTTCTTTCACAACAATACATAACCTTCGGCGAAGGACATCGTGGCAAGCAGGGATAGCACATACACATCACGTTATTGAACAAGGGGGCACTAACATCGGACATACTGTAAATTGCTCGCAGTCTTCAGGCACGCCATTTTTATTTAGATTTTACTTCCTTTTCTTTTGTAAATTTTATATCATAATAAATAAATTATGAATAAATAAAATAAATAAACAATGCTTAATCGAACTACATTTTTTTCAGACAGCTGTCACCCTTTAAAAAACCATATTAAGATTATGTGGCTTTTTTATTATGAAATGAAATATAATATCTCGCTGTAAAGTCGAACTCGAAGTGAATTGAACTTTGGATTCAACCAATATAAAACGTTTGTAAGATGAATATATTTTAAAATGTTACAACAATACACGGACTCGTCCTTAAATTGGTTTTTCGTGTTGATAAAAGAATGACAGGTGCTATGAGCATTAAGGTATGTTACTAGTAAAACTTTTATTAAAACTCATAACCAATGAACTAACTTTTTTAAAGTAAATTGAATTTTCTATGAATATAAATATATAATTAGCCCATAACGTTCGTTCCACAGCTGTGCTCGGGACTCTTCTTGGAAGGAATAAAGCACGCGTCACGCTTGTCCAAGGTAGTTTGACGGATTACCATACCAGTGCTAGAGTATACAGGTTGCTCATGTTTTCTTTCACCGTCGCTACTTATTAATAATGTTTTATTATTTATCTGCTAATCTTCTATGAAATATATAATATTTCTAGTGTCTTTTTTATTATGACTTTTCAACAAGTTACATTTACATTAGTTACAGGTTTTTGAAATGAAAACTTCTCAAGCGGCGTTGTGTACTTTTTTGTGATGGGTAAAAAATGTTAAACTCGCGTCAGGACACGTGACCTGATCGAAAATTCGTAAGACGTAATAAGGGAGTTTTGCTCCAGTAATACCAAACTTATTAATAATGACTTAAGGTTTATTTTATAACGTAACTTTTAAATGAATGCATTGCATTACTCATACATATGTATTCGAATTGCGACTTTATTACAATGAGTTTTTGAAGTGAAAACCTCTTTAGGTGCGTTGAGCACTTTTTGGCTGAACAATTTTTGGTTTGTAAAGAAGTGTTAATGACCAATTTAAAGTTTAATCCTTGATCATAAACACTTCTTTATAAACCGAAAATAATAATCTAATAGCTCGACGATACAATACAAAAGTTACTTAGTTTTTACTTCTATCAGCAGTCCCCAAAGACTGCCCCGCATGTTTATTTAAATATTTTTTTCTACTCCTTCTTAAACACTACACTATAAGTAATTCGGTTCGCACACATTCAAACAATATTACTGTTTAAAGTGAGTAATGAGCAGTTATCATCGGTTCAACTGTTTTACGTTTTTTCATTGACCGGCGAATGATATCGTTAAGTGCGGCATGTCTCGAGAAGCGGCCTGCACTTTTTTGGCATGAAAATATACTTAATATAATATTATATATGCACAATATACTTTTCTTTCATAAAAATTACATATTATATATAAACACAGATTCCGGTAGGGCATCGAATCTAAGAACCCCGCAGATGTTCCGGCATGCAAAAGTTATTGTGCAACGGAGGTCGTCTTCTCCCATTGCAGTATGATATGGAACTATTAAAAAAAGGAATTTCAAAATTTCTTCGAGATCGCCATCGCGTTGATAATGCCTCTGGTATTGCAGACGTCCATAGGTGACGGTAACCACCTGCTATTTACCTGTCAGCTTGAATCCAGCTTTAAAAAAAATACACAGAGATTACCGATATTTGTAATCCGCCTTGAAACTTGAACGAGGGCAGGTATATGTCCCCTCTGGAAGGAAGTAACGATTTGAAATTTCAATTTCCCTAAATAGGTAACCACTACTCTGCCGGTATGGATTCAAATTATGAAGTTACCAAAATTCCTTATAGTTGAGTGAGGACAAGTACTTAGTATAAAGTATGAGTATCTCGTACAATTAATACAAGGTATTCAAAACTTGATAACAATTAACCGGCTTAACAATTGAGTCTGGGTATTTGCTTGTCTCGCGATCGACCATGTCTTGGGAAGTTTTGTACGTATTAACGTTACGCTTGTTGGGAAGGATACATACCAGTGCTCGGTGCGGGTTTCTTTGTTATCCTTCACCGTCTGTACGTGGCATCATATACACATTAGGTGAAATTAAGTGATAAAACGTTGCTTGTCATCGTGGAATTAATATGCTACAACTTGATGACCATGTACCTTATATGAATTAATTATATAATGTTCTAATGTGTTTTTCAAGATGTGTGAAATAGAGAAGATACAGGTCCACGAAACAATTTATGATCCACGAGTACCACTTTATACTCTAAATTTATAAGCCCGTAATAAGGACGTATGAAAGTCCGATTCGTAGAATATAACAGTATTGTATAAATCGACGACACGATGCTATATGTATACTGCGGAGATGCAAACGCTAATATAGATGTGTAGAGTTACAAAAATAGATTAAATGGGTACATTAAAGAGTGTGATAGTTGCGCCAGTTATTGAAACTAAAAGCAGATTAGCGTGGTATGGCCATATACCACGCAATGAGAAGAATGCCATATAACAAAGAAAATGATAGAAATGAAAGTGGATGGATACAGTAGGAGAGGTAGACCAAAGAAAATATGAATGGATTGCTTAAAAGACAATATAATGAAGAAGGGTCTGAATAATGACGGATAACAGAGGAGAATGGAAGGAGAGAACATGTCGTATCAACTCCATATAATATGGGATAAAGGCCGGAAGAAGAAGTACGAGTGTATTATCTGTTTTGTATATTATTACTGTTACCACTTCTTAAACTTCAACACTGAATGGGTAGCCTCTTAAGTAGTATAATTACATGACATATTACATATCCCTGAGTGTCTAGATTCAGGTATTTTATTTTTATCCACATTTTGGCCATTACAAAGTACGCTTTAAATCAAAATGTAGCTTTAGTGATGAAAGATCATTAAAAAAAAACATGCGGGGCAGTCTTTGGGGACTGCCGATAGAAGTGAAAACTAAGTAACTTGTGAATTGTATCGTCGAGCTATTAGATTATTATTTTCGGTTTATAAAGAAGTGTTTATGATCAAGTATTAAAGTTTAAATTGGTCACTAACACTTTTTATAAAACAAAAATTGTTCACCCAAAAAGTGCTCGACCTGCCTAAAGAAGTTTTCACTTCAAAAACTCAATTGGATTTCATTGTAATAAAGTCGCAATTCGAATAGATATGTATAAGTAATGCATTGCAATCATTTAAAAGTTACTTTATAAAATAAACCTTAAGTCATTATTAATAAGGTGGGTATTACTGGAGCAAAACTCCGTCTTACGAATTTTCGATCAGAACACGTGACCTGACGCGAGTTTAATATTTTTTACCCATCACAAAATAAATGCACAACGTTACTTAAGTAGTTTTCACTTCAATAATATTGCAATTTACCTTTGTATAGATGTAAGTAGAAAATAAATAAAAGTAGGATTGGATTAGAAGTAAACTGAAAACTACTTTAAACAGACCTTGCATATTAGGTTGGAGAAATACTTGGGGACAAACTAACTTAAAGTTTCTCAGTTGAAGTAAACCACGCCTGTATTTCACGAATGAATTCGTTCCTTTGTAACTTTAAATAATTGGGTTTGTTAATTTTTAATTATTTTATCATAGTTATATATCTATGTGAACTTTGGGTAGGTTTGCAAAAAACGTATTATACATGGTAGAAGTATTTTGAAGCCAAGGAAATTTGGCTTTGCGTTGGATTAACTTAAACATAAAAGCGGATAGAACTGGTTTCATTTTTATTATTGCTGTGGAACAACTGACGGACTGATTGCCCACTGAATAGTAAGTGGTTATGGTCGCCTATAGATGTTTGCGACGCCAGGAGCACCGCTAATACGCTGCCGCGACCGGGTATCCTCCATACGGGCTTTAAGCCCAAGCTAGGGGTTGTTTTGTCGGCTTTTATGACAGGCTACCACCAGCAACACGGGTCAGTATTTTTACTGCGCTCCTGCGAAGAGCGAAGATGATTCGTACCATGAGATACTTTTCAGGGACAATATATTTATCTTCTATTTTATTTCTTCTACTTATTTTTCAAGAAAAGTTAGGTACAATACCTATCCTGGAAACAATAACAAACATTGGACTCTTTACCTGTACGGGCTATGACATCGATGTACATTTCGATTTAACGAAAATATGTTGCTGGGTCACTTAGTATTTTCAAAAAAAGGCAAGCATTTAAAACCTTATAGGCGTACCTGTTCCAGGTGTCGATATTTTTTTATTTGACAATTACTTCTTAAAAATATATTTATTTATATATATATATATATATATATATATTTTTTTTTTTTTTTTTTTTGGGTGTTTTTCTTTATGTTTTTAGCAAAATATACTATGTGCACATGTCATTAGGTTTCATCGTAGACTTTGTGTAATACGTAGAAACTAACATAATATATTTTTTGTCTTTATATTACCTTTGTCTTTTTTATAGCTGGAGTTCAGACAAAGGGCCCACACGATAGCAGGTGATCAGTGTCCCTTATATATGTTTGCAACACTAGATATATAGCAAACGCACTGCCGACCGTAAAAATGTAATATTGCCATTTTTGAAATCTTTTTATCGCCTTTTTTAATAATCACACTACGATGGGAAAACCTCAGCCGAAAGCTCATTCCAAATTCGAAGAGTACATAAAAGTTCTCGATGTCAATCTTTTTCATATAATTACAGCTAATTTAGGTGCTGATTGTTGATACTGGAGTTAACTGTACTTCCTTTGAAACTATATATATATATATATATATATATATATATATATATATATATATATATATATATATATATATATATATATATATATATATATATATATATATATATATATATATATATATATATATATACACATAGATACTAGTAATTTAGGCCACGTTCAGATAGATGACAAGCGTTCAACTCTTGTTGAACGCGCGCTTAATTTTTGTGTAGTGTTCACATGACACGCGCTTGTCAGGCGTCGAACGCGCGTTCCCGCGGCCGCCAAGATTTAGTAGAGTTCTTACATTTGTCAAGGTGGACGTAGTAACAGTTTTAACGGTGATTTTATACCGACGGCAGAAACGACGCGACAGAAGACGATGATATTCACCCAATTTTGTCACACAGGCTGACTAAAAGCCAGTACATAATTTTCTATCCTATATTGAGTGAGGCAATTCGGACCCAAATTTTTTAACTACTTCAGAAAATAGCTACTTGTCTAGTCCCATATCATAGGACTTTTCTCTATTTCATCTATAAATGATTCTGTATTAAAAGCTTCGGTTTCCATTTCGGATGATTTCTGGACGAACTGATACTGATGAACCCTAAATATGGCTCTCCGCGTCGAAAACGCGCGCTCATCTGGACGGAAACATAGAAAACCAATGATCTTAAAGCGCGCGTTGACGCGCGCTGACAAGAGTCAGCGCTAGCGCAGCGTTCAACGCGCGCTTTATTAAAACGCGCGTTGTTAGCATGTGTACGGCCCGAATAAAATGTGTGTAGTTGTAAACGCGCGTTAATCTAAACGCGCGTTGAGCGCTTGTCAAGTGTACAGCCCTTACACAATGTTTTTTTTCTGGAACGTATCCGAAATAATTTTCACCTTTATTAAAGTTGTTCAGGTAATGAAACCGCACGAAATTTCCCTAATCAGACTAAAAGGGTACCATTCAATGTTACATATAATCAGATATTACATTCAATAGTAATGTAAAATAAGAAAGGAACATAGTATATTAATAACAATTAATAAAATATTAAGAACTGGACCATCGTAACCTATGCTCGTCTATTGATAAAATATTCGAAATTCTTCTTGGCTTTATCCTACCACGCAGTATATTTCTACTCTTGGTAAAGTAGCTGCTCAGCCTGTTTTTTATTTTAATACCGGAACACAACACAAGGTTATTATGGCGGCATACTTAAGATCAAAGGTGGTCGCCATCCAGACGGGCTTGCCTACCACGTAGCTAGGGTGGGTTGTTTTTTCGTCTTTTACGACAGGCTGATCCTGGCCGCAGAGGTTAGTATTCACGGATAGTCTGTAACATTACCGTGTATGGATGTTTGAAATAAGCAATTGGAAAGCTCTTTGATAAGTTTTAAGCCAGTCCCCAATTAACTCCAAACGGCAATGCCTGTACAGGCCACTTCCCAAGGAGAACGTTATTTTGGGGTGATATGTGAATTGTTTTGACCCTCGATATATGGATTACCCAGAGCAGGGAACTGTTTTTATAAACAATTACATTGAATGTAATGAAACTTATTACTTCAGGGAGTTTGCGCCTTTGCGCTCAAGATCATATACTACAAATCAAAATCGTTTATTTCAAAATAAGATCTTACAGATCACTTATTGAATGTCAAAAATCTATTATCGTTTCCAATACAAAGCGCTGGCTAGAGAAGAAATGGCGAAACAAACTCCCCAGCGATTTTTTTTTTATTCTTACTTTGTCATTATTTGTCTTTTATGGCTTTTCCCTTTAGCGAAAACTAAAGTGAACGTGGCCCCTGAACAAGAGGCGAGCACATAATTATATAATACTTTGACTAGTCACTCAGGTTCCAGTACCTGTATACGTCTATAGGCGACGGTAACTGCTCACTACTAAGTGGGCCGCTAGTCAGTCTGCTGTTCGTCAGCAAAAAAAAGTCCCAATTTTTTTATTAGCCAGGGTTTCAAAATTTGCCTTACTTACTTGGCTGGCTCATTTTATTTTTGTAAACATAGACGAAACCCATATTTTTTCATAGTCCCGTCACTCGTTTGAAAAATACGACCTTTTCCACATATTACTAATTACATCAAATTTTCTCTTGAACTCTGTAAAACCTACTTTTCTACGTGGTAGGCTCCACAAGCCCGTCTGGATGGCGACTACCTTTGGTCTTAAGTATGCCGCCATAGTAACCTCCAATATCCTGTACCCTTATGGGACAGCAGCTTGTTCGCGATGCCACTGGCGTTGCATACACCCATAGGCGACAATACTCGTAACTGCTAAATTCTAAGTGGGCCGTCAGCCTTTCTGCAGTCCTACAGGAATAAAAAAAGTAAGACATACCTACTAGTTTCAAGTCTACGATCGCATAGACTAACATTGCCATCCTACGCAGCGGATCCTGAAATAGCCTGGATCATGTGGCAAGGTGTCTATTGCACATCGCTTTGTGTCTAAAAATAACAAGATTTCCAACATTCAAATTACTGTTTAAAACAAATGTGGTATAAGTAAAGTCTTTAGACGAAATTTCTCGAAGTTCTTTGAAAGTTGTGTATTGTTTCATTGTAAACTGGATTAACCAACAATAAAAGTTTGTTCACTCGAGTAATTATCGCGTTTTATTCTCACAGCGATTCCTACGTCACACATTTCCATTTTAATTTAATAGTTGTTCATGTTAGGATTAAATCTCAATTTATTCGTAGAGAAAATGTAGTAAAGAGATAATTATGTTATATTATTATATACTAAATATGATGATATGTGAATATGCAAGACACTACTTAGCTTTTTTTAATTCTAGCGACAATACCGCCAATTTTACAATATTTGCTATTTGTTTTTGTCCAGTTTTGTATTTATTTTGTTTGTTGTACAATAAAGATTCATTAATTAATTCTAAGAGCAAAGTGACGCCGAAATCCTTATAACCAGACTATAATTTTCTAAAAAAAATTGTTTAAATTAAGAAAAGCTTAGGATTATACTTAATTTTTAAGTATATTAATATGATATTGTAAGGAAAGGTTATTTTATTAATAAAACCAAAAATAATTCAAATATAACTAAAGTTTACGAATTTAAAATTTTCCAAAAACTGTTTTAAAAATTATATTAAATTAAATTGTTCTCTAATGTAGATTCTTTATAAAGAAAAAAATTTACGAATTTCCAATTTTGCCAAAAGCCGTTTCAAGAGATATCAAATTAAATTATTCCCTAGTGTAGATTTTTTAAAAAGAAAAAATAACTCAACTGTATTTCCTTATAATAAAGTCGCAATTCGAATAGATCAAGCGCCGTGGGTTATAGTAAGAGAAGAGGAGCCTGTCTACCGCTGCCGTATGCGTGAGAGAAAAGGAAGCGAAACAGACTGGCGCCGTAACGCGTTACGTAATGAAACGGTTTACCCTCCCATATGAAGTTATCACTTCAAAATGTGATTTTCTTGATGTAGTGTAGTGTTTCTATTGTAACACTATCGTCATCAATGGCTTTGACGGCACGGCTAGCTCAGTGACTGCGTAAGTAGACTAGTACCGTTGTGTCTGTAGATTTGATCCCCACGGAAATATCCACTTCCGTAAAATAGTTCATTAAATGAAATCTAAACCCAGTAGTGGTTTTATTGTATGTATATAACAGTTCTAATATTTTGTTCGATCTTAAAAAGAACTTTTTGTTAGGAGTAAAAAAATAAATTCTGGTTCTTATTGCATGACTAAAATATGATGTAACTGTACAAGGAAAAACATTATAAAGAGAAAAAGTAAAACGAAACCTTTTAAACGTTCAACCTTCTACGTTGAGAAGACTTTTATTACAAAAGAAATATAAAAGTAAAACGTAATAACATTCAATTATTCAACGCAGCTCTCAGAATGCATTTCAACAAAGTTTTCCCTTGACGCATTGAGTAGCTACGAGAATTGCTAATTGAAAAATACGAACGTTGATTCATTATTAACAGATTTGGTGATAGTTTCATTCATGGATTAGAAATCCGGTACCGGCTTTATTTAGTACAGAAGGGTTCTGCAGAATAAGTTTAATACACTATTTTTATCTGTACTCGTAACTCTCCGTGCAGATACAGAGTAAGGAGTAAATAATACTGACCCTTGCGTCGGACAAAATCACCATAGCTAGCTAGGTATTTGGCCCCCAAGCCCGTCTGGATAGCAACCAAGGTCTATAAATATCCCACCTAATAACCGCGTGTTGTGTTCCACCATAAGTGATCCAGGTTCCTGCCCCCCTGCTTGACCCCTAGCGTCGGTAATATCCATAAGCGATGGTAACTGCTTACTATTGGGCCGTCAGCCTGTCTATTATTCCACAGCAAAAACACTTGCCACCGCCTTCCATTTAAGTTTAAAGACACGTTATGTAATCATACATTCTATACATGTCTCGTTTTTCTAGGTGTGGGTTTGTGGACATACATTTATACCAACGTAATAATAAAAACATTTGCTTAAAATTTATTGTAGTATTCAAATTATCTTATATCTTTAAATGAGCAATTCTTGTATATACCTAGTCAGGTCATAAGTATTGTCACACAGTAAAAACTTTTCTTTTAGTATGCTGGCCACAAAAAAGTTTATTGAATTCGAATTTCGAATTGTTCATGAAAATAAAAATGTATAGAAAGAAGAATTTTACTCATTTTTAAATATGGAGTGGACGCTTAAAGAAGACCGTGTTGCAGTTATTGCGTTGCATCGTTGCAGTTACGCGCCAATTAAAATTTTTAACATACTGAAAATTTTGAATATAACCAAAAGATTCGTTTATCGTACCATCAAACGATACAATGAAGACTCTAGTGTAGATGACAGGTCAAGAAGTGGTCGCCCTCGGTCTGTTAGGACTCCAGCAGTGATAAAAGCTGTGAAGGCACGAATTCAAAGAAATCCCAAACGTAAGCAGAAACTGTTGGCCCTTCAGATGGGGTTAAGCAGGACCACGGTGAAAAGGGTGTTAAATGAAGACTTAGGGCTTCGGGCATATCGAAGACAAACAGGACATCGTTTGAATGCTCGTCTAATGGACCTGAGACTGAAGAGATGACGCGCTTTGTTGAAGCGGTACGCGGGAAAAAAATATCGGGAAATTCTTTTTTCGGATGAAAAAATGTTTACCGTAGAAGAGAGCTACAACAAACAAAATGATAAGGTGTACGCACACAGTAGTGAAGAAGCGAGCAACCGTATTCCGCGTGTCCAACGAGGTCATTTTCCATCCTCGCTCATGGTATGGTTGGGAGTTTCTTATTGGGGCTTAACAGAGGTACATTTTTGTGAGAAAGGCGTAAAAACGAATGCTGTTGTGTATCAAAATACAGTCCTGACGAACCTTGTGGAACCTGTTTCTCATACCATGTTCAATAACAGGCACTGGGTATTCCAACAAGATTCGGCGCCAGCTCATAGAGCGAAGAGCACACAAGACTGGCTGGCGGCGCGTGAAATCGACTTCATCCGGCACGAAGACTGGCCCTCCTCCAGTCCAGATTTGAATCCGTTAGATTACAAGATATGGCAAAACTTGGAGGAAAAGTCGTGCTCAAAGCCTCATCCCAATTTGGAGTCACTCAAGACATCCTTGATTAAGGCAGCCGCTGATATTGACATGGACCTCGTTCGTGCTGCGATAGACGACTGGCCGCGCAGATTGAAGGCCTGTATTCAAAATCACGGAGGTCATTTTGAATAAACTTTAATGTCATAAGAATCTATGTTTTGTTAAGTTCATTTTGGTATATGAATGGTTACATAATGAATAAACTTGTTACAATTATTTTACATTAAACATGTGACAGAATTTATGACCTGACTAGGTATATATAATTGGAATCTTGGAATCAGCTCCAACAATTTTCATGAAATTTAGTATACGGGGGGTTTCGGGGGCGATAAATCGATCTAGCTAGGAATCATTTCTGGAAAATGTCATTTTATTCGCTTTTTTTTTATTGGAAGAAAAATAACAAAAAGGTGGCGTTTGAGTAGTCCCAATTTAAACTGAAAAATGACTCTTCCTGACATCTATCGGCGAATAATAATACTATTTTTTTTTAAATTGCTTAAACGACACAACAACTCTAAAGCTATTCCAGCAGATGGTGTTGTTAAGTAACACGAAGTCAATGAGTGTTTGCTTTGAGGTTAGACTAAGAAAATCAATTGTTTATTTATATTATTTGTGTCTTCTTAATGCACGTGTTCACTTAAAAATGCCTAAACGATCATGGAAAAAAACGCTTATAAACAATCTAACTTCAGGAAGCCGAAAAATACCGAGCAAAGCTCGGTCATCCAGGTACTGTTATTAATGTTTGGAATGTATTTCAACTACTTGTTAGACCTTAAATGTTATCATCATATAGCACATAAAGAAGTGTTCGTAACGTAAAGAATGTGTTAATATTTAAAAAAATTATACTTATATATTAACCTAGTGTTGCCATATTGTGAATAAGTAAAACCAATAACTAACCTAAAATTATCAAAATCTTGTGTTAGAAAGTAATAGTAAGTGATAGAGCTCATTATTCGCTTGTACACTGAAATAAGCTACTGTTTGTTATACACACCGTCACGAGTTTTGAGCGCTCGACGAAAGTAGTGGGGAAACTTGCGCATGTGTACACTCGAGCTCGTAATTATTACGAATCATATTATTACGACTCATACGTACGGACGATACGCGGGAGCGGTAAGCGACTGATAGACCAATACAACGCCGGTGCTGGCTATTTCAACCATCGCAACCCGCTCCTCCCGCCAAACAGATCCAAAAATGACAACTGCGCATTCAAGTCCAGCGCTCAAAACTCGTGACGTAAACAAGACAAAATTCATCACTTTTTAATTAAACCGTTTTAATGTATTTATATTGTTATATTTTTTCCGTGCAGAGGCGGAGAAAGAATACTGACCTCTGCGGCCGGGATTGGCCTATCGTAAAAAGCAATTAGACAACCCAAGCTAGGTGGTAGGGCTCTAAGCCCGTCTGGTTGGCAACCACCCTTGGTCTATAAATATGCCGTCCTAATAACCATGTGTTGTGTTTCGGCATAAGTGACTATGTTCCAGTAACACGTTGCTAACACCCATAGGTGATGTCTGCTGTTCTACAACAATAAAAAATAGTTCAATCTTGTACACATTGTTTCATACAAACCTTAGATATTTTGAACCTACCTAGCTGACCCAATTATTTGTGGTCAGCACAGAATTTCTATTCTTGCGTTTTATTCTATCCTGGCATACGTCATCTGTCATTTATTAAACCCTTATACCATTATCATCATACAGTCTTTTCATAATTTTTATTTACCTGCTTTCAAATTCATCATTCTTCTGGCAACGCGTTCCATGCCCATACCACGCCTCCTTTCTCCTCTTTCTCTCGTTTTATCATTTAAAGGTTCTACTTTTAGAGATTCCTAAAATAATGTTTCCTCAATTTATCCATTAATATTCCACACATCCACCTCAACGTTCTTAGTTAGGCTCAATGAAAATGATTCTGGGATCCATTCCATCCACACTTCTTCACTTAGTGACAGGCGATCTCTTTAATTCGAAAATATTTTTTTCATTGTGAGGTGGACTACGCACACCCCGACACGTGGGAACGGATGGCAAGCTGTAAAGGTCTCCAATCCTCCAGACCTCCAGTGACGAGTGGCCCTGCGTAAGCGGGATCGAAGCCCATCGCGCTCCCGCCATCTTCTTTACGGACATGACTGTCTCCAGAGGCTAACGGTGACGGAGCTTGGCTCCTGACCATCGCTAATATGACGGCCCAGCATTCAGTACCATTTTTTTTTGGTCTCGGGGAAAAACCTCTCTTAACAGGTTCCCCCGGCCCGGAGGGACCGAGGGATATGTGGAACTCCGGGAAAGATGTTCGACCATCCGACTACCCACTAAAAACCCCGCTGTTCTCCTATCGCCTACGCCCGAGCCTACGGATATATGGCCTGCCGATCTCGTGGCCCGGGCCGGCGTCGGCCCGCCCTTTGTCTTAAGGCGGGCCCCTTCTAAAGTGTTAGCGCCAGTGGGTCAGGCTTTCGTCCTCCTGGCGCTCTCCTGTAATAACTCTAGGAGTTGAGGGGGGCCGCGGAACAGCACGCAGCCCTCACCCTTGCGGCAATAGTGCGGGCGGGGGGGACCCTCGCCCGAGGGGCCGCCAGCGGCCGCTTTTTACGGCGGCCAGAGGTCGTTAGTTGCCCTCCGGCGCCGCCGACGTGGCCTGCGTTGGCAGGAGGGGAGTGTAGTGGTCGACTCGCGCTCCCGCTCCGCCGCCTCCTTTGCGGACATGACTGCCTCGCAGAAGGAGGCGACCCCTTGAGACCCCCTGCGAGCATTCAGTACCATTTAGCATGACTGGCCTTATGGCAAATTTAGGAATCTGAATGGCATAAATTTATTAAATCTTACATATTTCCCTGTATACATTGCTCTGCATTATCGAATCTTTATTTACGATAATAATACCGATAATAATTATAAGATGCAGGTACGTAGGTATTATTCTCTGCAGTACCCTACAACATTTATATCTCCCGATATTCACACACCGCTGCCCTATCCAATCCCACTTCGATAGATTTCCTTTTAATTAATTAACGCGATACAGAGGCACGCGTTTACGCTGAATGCTTACAGTGATAACAGAAATAAGTAGGGTTGTTGTTCGTTTTCGATAAAACAACAGGATCCACCTTAACGTCTTGTATTTTTTTAAATATTTGGTTAGATTCGATAAATTATTTGCAATCCAAGCATTTTTTTTAATTAGGGTGATCTTTAAAAAATTAATTTAAGAAAATTAATTTTTAATTTTTTTTTTTATATTAATGAAAACCTGCTTAGGCTAATAAAATATTGCAATAATTTAAAAAGAATAGCGAAACTCGTGATATTAATACTAGAATTAAGGATAAACTGACTCATCATATAAGTTGACTTCATAAAACCACTAATTCATTTAAGGGTCTGTTTACGCTTTCACATCAAAGTCAATTGACATGCAAAGTTTGCCTTTCCATAGATTTAAATTAGTTAAAAAAGTTGAATACAAAAGGCTCGCTAATAAAACCTCTGATCATCGAGATAAAAAAAACTAGGAACTAATATATTCAGCTATAGCGTAGTTTTTGTATAATAATTTAATTATACCTATATTTGTTAAAAATCACCTGTAAAGAGTAAACTTAAAGTTTTATACTCGTTCTTCTACAGAAAAATCTGCCATTCGAAGGACCTATAGTTGTAACAATTGTCTTGTTTCAAGTGCAATATGAATTACCTATGGAATTAAAATTTGGCGGTACAGGGGTTTCTGTCCTCCAATATATTTGTTATTGAAGGCAGATTTCTTCTTCGGGTGTCTTCTTGGTAGTTGTATAATAAAATTCAGTTCCAGGATTCCATAATTTATTCTTTTTTTATATATGGTGAAACCTGTTGTGGTCTCAGACGACGTAACAGTGACTCCAAACGGAAAAGGTAAAAGGTATTCCGACCCCGTGGGAGTGGGAGGAGATCGACCCTGCTCCCGTGGGCAACGTGCTCGGAGACGCGCCTCCAGTGAATTGCATCCCCGGCTCAACCGCTACTTGGGAAAAATGCGAGAACTGCCACGAGTGGCAACAATTTTTATTAGGGTCATGTCGACTTCACGGCAGATGTCGCTCCTATTCAAATCTACTACCGTTTTCCTAGAAAGGTTTTGTGGTGGTCCATGAAAGCGAAAGGAGTGCCTGTGAAGTACTTGTATCTTATTCGTGTGATGTACGATTTTTTTTTTTTTACGGGGTGGGGAAATCCTCATGGAGTACCTCCGCCTGGGGAAAGGCGGAGGCGCATGCCGGACTCCTACCGGCTAAAACCACCACCCCGGTGTCTCCTCACACGTGTGCGCGGGGCCGCGGGAATCCAGATTCTTCCGCAGCCCCACACTAGTGCTGGCCCGGTCTGTCCGGGCCTCGTCTCCTGCACGGGGTAGTGAGGTGTTTAACTACCCCGTGCATCGCCTCAGAGGCGCGCGCCGACACCCGCGCGCGCCTCCACCTCGGGTCCATCGAATAGGGGGCGGGAACTTCCCCAAGTCCCTCGCCCCTGGACCTATTTATGGGGGCTGGAAAAGGGCGTTGTCCGCCCTTCTTCTTCGCCCGGTGCACCTTCTGCGGCCGGGGAAGGGAGTCGAGATCTCCCTCTCCCGTTCCGCAGTTTCCTTCTGCGACATCACGTCCTCGCAGAAGGACACCACTGCGTCCGACTCTGCGCTACCGACCATCCTCCGCACTACGGCCGGCAGCGATAGATCTCCTCCTACTTCATTTGTGAGGACACGGCGCTGCTCCTCCCAAGCTACACACTCGGCGAGTGTGTTTTGCGCCGTGTCCTGTACGATAAGGCAAGTACACACGTCCGGTCCCTAGCTGGTGTCACAAAGAAGTTCAATGTTGCGGTGGGCTTACACCAAGGATCGGCTCTTAGTCCTTATCTGTTGCTCTTGGTGGTAGATAAAGTAACATCAGGAATACAGGAAGAGGCACCTTGGTGTGTACTCTTTGCCGATGACACTGTGCTGGTTGGAAAAAATGCTCACGAGGTTCAGAGTCGATTGGCTAAATGGCAGGAGAAATTGGAGGGTGTTGGGTTGAAGATAAGTAGAATCAAACAACATCTATTCTGAACATCTATTTTGTGACTTTGCTGGAATTTCCGCCTTTACTCCGATTACCATAAGAGGCGTGTCTCTGCCAATTTGCTCTAACTTCCGGCACCTCTGATAATTAACCCAGAACGACGATGATATAGGCCGAGATATGAAAAATAGAGTGAATACACGATGGATGAAATGGCGACAGATTTCAGCAACAATATGCGATCCACAAGTGCCGTTTATACTTATAAGTAAAATTTACAAGTCCGTTATAAGACCTGTAAGAAGAAGTGAATATTATATGGACCAGAATGCTGGACCATATAAGGGAAAGATGAAAGATTAATGTATGCAGTAGAGACGCGAACGTTGAGATGGATGAGCGAAATTACAAAAATGGATAAAATTAGAAATGAGTATATTATGGAAAATGTTCAATGACGGCTAATGAGGAGAGTGGAAGGACAGGACATGTACCTAGGGGCAGGAAAAAGAAGTACTGTCAGATTTCAGTTTAGTCACAGCTTTGGGATTTTAGTTAGTTAGCATTCATAAATATAATTTTTAAATTTTAGGCAATTTAATCAAAATATTAATTGGAAACTATTTGAATATTAATAAAATTTCTTATTTATGGCCTATATTGTATTGTCCTGCCATCTATCAAACAACTTTTGAAACATTTGCATGTTTTTAAGGGTAAGACCCATAATGGTTCTATAATTTAGAAATTAGAAAAAATACGTCAGAAAAAAGTAAATGTTACATGCATAATAGCCAGCTATAATTATATTCTATCAGAAATCTATATATTAAATAGATATTTTTATAGTTTTTCGATAGTGATTTCACATATTTCTGGTGAAACTTGAATAGACCCGTGGCTAGCCAAACTAAGATACATACGCTACTTTTTTGCCTCAACTGTTCATATCTTTCTAGATTTTAGTATGTAATTATATACCGATCGCTTTCATTTAAAATCATATATGAAAACAAATTATCTTTTAGTCTTAAAAATGTTTTTTTTAATGGCAGCACTTTTTTCGTTAATGCCAACACCATATAGTTAAAGTCAAATCATTTGAATTTGAAAATCAATGTGAACGATCTTTTGTTTTTATTAATTAAATTAATTAATTAATAGTTTCAAACTCGCTGACGCGATTATATTTTATTTTAAAATGGAAGGTGCCTTAAAAACTATAATAAATTTATTTCCTAAGTTTCGTATAGAAAAACGGAGAAGCCCAAACTATGTGCAAATGCATTCAAAAGAGAACAAAAACAAGGATATTGTACTGGTTTATGCTATGGTAAAAATATTAAATTACGAAAATGCTATTAGAGTCGAAATTGTATAATAAATATTGAATTTACTTATTTCTAGAATAAATCAACGAGCAGTGGAAGTGAGTTGTTGAGAGTAGATAACAAGCCAGAAACGGGTAAGATTCAAGGTTTCAAATCAACTTTATGAAACTCAGGCGTTCATTAAGTTATAATGTAATAATGTTACTATTTATTAGATCACCTTACATTGCTTATTCAATGTATTAAGTTCTGCATTTTGTTGACCATAGTCCTTTACAAAAATTTGGGAAATTGTCCATATCAACGTTGAATGTGTCCTGTCCAAGGAATATACTACTCTTACGAGAGGTCCTGTCTGTATTTAATTCATGTACAGCCAATACAATGTACAGAATCAAACTGCCATAGAACTGAACTGGACAATGTGTTTCTATTTTACATTTCAGAATGAAATATGTCAAATTCACAATTCAAATTATAGAAAAATATATTTATATGCTAATAACTATATATCAAGGAGTTCAGTCATCAACACATAGTAGTGTACTTAAAAAAATCGATTATTCCTATATTTTCCTCACTCTATAGATTTTTCAATATAATCAATTGTGCATAGGTAAAAAACAAGATCCATAGCAAGTGTTTACATTTATGAACACCAGTTTATGTAACCCGATAATCTATGTTCTGAAAAATTGGTTATAGAAATCTTAAATTATCATGAATTTTTATATTATGTATAATTTCTTTCATTTAAAAAAACAGCTAATTTTCTCTACATCCTTCTTGACTTTAACAAGATTTGAAATGGGTTTACTGTGGAACACAGTAGACAGGCTGATGGCACACCTAATAGTAAGTGATTAATGTTGCCTATAGATGTTTGAAACACCAGCTTCAATGCTAATAAACTGCCGTCTTAGAAAAACTGAAACCTGGGTCACTTTATTGTGGTGGCATATTTAGAGTTGTACACAGATGTAAGGTGAAATTATGTCTATGCCATGACATGTATGTAAATACTATTTCCAGTTAGCAAAGTTACAAAATGAGTATATCGTTGGCTTATTGCAATAAGTCATTATGTGACATTTCATTATTTTGGGAAAACAGCATTTTAGTTGAAATTAGTTAGTGATTATGTTGATTAGTCAAAGGCGTAACGGATAAAATTGGCCAGCTTGAAATTAGTGTGTTTTTACATTTTGTAGATATGTAAAAATGAGCCCATTATAGATATAAAGATGTATCTAGTGATTTTTTGCAGTTAATGAGTTCTTGCAAGATGATATATTTTTTTTATTTGTGAGGAAGAGCAAACAGGCTGACGGCCCACTTAATACTAAGCAGTTTCCATCACCTATGAGTGTTTATGAAGCCACTGACACAGCGAGCATGCTGCTGTCCCATATGAGCACTTATCTAGGTCACCTATGTGGGAACACAACATAAGGTTATTATGGCAGCATACTTAAGACCAAGTGTGCTTACCATCCAGAGGGGCTTGGGGCCCTACCACGTAGCTAGGGTGGGTTGTTTTGTCGCCTATTATGACAGGCCGACCCCAGCCGCTAAAGTTAGTATTCTTACTCCGCCCCTGCAAGGAGAGAAATGTGAGGTTATTTATTACTCTTTGTTTTTTCAGAGGAGTTCGAACTTACTGGCTCTCCGTTAAAATTAGATCTGAGTCTTCATGTCGTCCTTGATGATACATTGGTTTCTGATGAGCCTCAGTTATGGAGTAAAGAGGACAGTTTACATGGACCTATTGATATCAATGTTGCCAGGTAAATGAAGTTTCTGTATTTAAAAAGGGGTGTGTCAATACATTTCCCAGCTCCTAAAGATATTGCGATACCACCACTTTTTTAGTTAACTGGCTAAAAATCATTATATATTTAAAACATATGTCTTTGATGATAAGCAAAAGCAGCTAGTTACAAAATAAAAAAATTAAGGTAATATGACTTTTTTTATTAAATCATTTATTGGGCCATCTAATCCATTAAACAATCTATTATGTCCATATTATTTTTAAAGTATGATTGTGTTAAAATTATTCACTTTGGAGCTCCATGACGGCCCGGACTGGGCCTACATCTATGAACTACTTTTTTGTGTCCAGATAGTCGAAATAAGACCACTCCGGTGAGACTCCAGTCTGACCATTCAACCTGGTTGGTTGTTTAATAGTTCAGCTTGTAGGTAACCATACAGTAACCTGAATTGTCGATATTACTATAAAAGTATAGCTTAACTGTTAAGCATTGGACAAAAACTGATTAAATAACTTATCTATCTATTAAATAACTTATCTAAATAACTTATCTAATAATTGAATATCATCAAAAGGCACACCAGAAATTGTATTGGAGTCTGTTTTTCTTGTGATTGCAGTCTGAAACAATGAGGTTACCTTATCTTTAGTTGAGTATTGGAATAGGATTTTTTTTTATTGCTGTAGGAGCGGCATACTTAAGACCAAAGGTGGTCGCCATCCAGACAGGCTCGAGGCCCTACCACGTAGCTAGGGTGGGTTGTTTAGTCGTCTTTTACGACAGGCCGACCCTGGCCGCAGAGGTTAGTATTCTTTCTCCGCCCCTGCATGGATAAGAGATACCTTTAGAGAGAGGGGACACCTTTTTTGCTAGTTTGAAGATATCATATTGGGGTCACTACTAAATTTCTCCATTCAGTGAATACTATATAATAAATGTTGTATGTGTGATGTAATGAAATTGGATAAAATTAGTATATTGGTGGAAGCTTGAATGTACTAACTAAAAAGTAATATACTAGCGCAGTATGACCATATAATGAGAAGAGAAGAATGCCAAGTGATAAGGAAAATGCTAAAATAGAAAGTGGATTGATACAAAAAAGAGAAATACACTGAAGAAAAGATGTATGGATTACATAAAAGGAGATGATATTAAAAGTGTGAATGTTGAGATGATGAATAATAGAAGAGAGTGGGAGAACATATTGTGCTGCCCCATATAACACGCGATAAGAAAAGGAAGAAAAATACAGCTTTAATATATTTTTTTATTGCTGTAGAACAGCAGACAGGCTGATGGCCCGCTTAGAATTTAGCAGTTACCGTCGCCTATGGGTGTATGCAACGCCAGTGGCATTGCGAACACGCTGCTATCCCATAAGGGTACAGGAACTTGGGTTACTAATGCCAGAACACAACACAAGGTTATTATGGCGGCATACTTAAGACCAAAGGTGGTCACCATCGAGACAGGTTTGGAGCCCTACCACGTAGCTAGGGTGGTTTGTTTTGTCGCCTTTTACGACAGGCCGACCCTGGCCCCATGAGTTAGTATTATTTTTCCTCCTCTGCATGGATAAAATAATAATAATACAACAAATTACATAATTAACTAAAGACTTCTGTCTTTTCAGAGAAATTGCCGATCTTTACAATAAACATCGCAATGAACAGCTCACCGAACAAGTTTTACCAATGTGGATACTTGTAAACCCCAAAGAAAGTGAGAAACCTTTATTGCTGACTGTGCAGTCTGATAAAGACCACTTTGCTAGAGGTGTAGTGAATTATGTAGACAGTGTTAGTCTGGATGAAATTGATATAGATGATTTGGTCCAAGAATATATGAAGCTTGGGAACTTGAGTGAAAATATGGTAAGTTATGTTGTTGTACACACTTTATATAATAATAGAAATTATGAATTTATACTTGATTTATAGTTTTTATTAATGTTACACTGTATGTAAACATGGTCGCAAATGACCTGAATTATTAAAAAGCGACTTTAAATAAATAAGTAAATTTAAAAAAGGTATTCAGGTTCGCTTACATTATGCTATAAAAAAAATTAATCCCAGCTATATGTGTGCAATGTATTGTGTAGTAGTAATTATCCCCTAGGGAATATCACAGGCATTTGTTAGAAGATAATTCATGACCTTTTCCTTATAGAGAAATCATATAATAAAATAGGTTAAGAATTTAGTTTTTAGCCATTGCCCTCTAATTGCTCAACCCTGAAAGGAAAAGGTGGCATTAAAGCCTCTTGTTATTAAACAGAATATGCTAGCTGGTAGATTTTTCTCAGTTCTGGGGCAGACTAAGAATACTGACCCATGCGGCTTGGGGTTGCCTATCGTAAAATGCGACAAAACAACTTTAGCTGGTGGTAAGGCTCCAACGTATCTGGATGGCAATAATTCCTGATCTCTAACCATGCCGCCTTAATTACCTTTTGTTCTGGCATAAGTGGCCCAAGTTTTAGGTCCCCTACGTGGCAGCGTGTCAGCAGTACCCTTGGTGTCGCGACGGTAAATGCTTACTATTAACATAAGTGGGCCGTGAACCTGTTGGCTGTTCCACAGCAGTAAAAAAACTTATGTCAGCCTTGTTAAGCCCTCAGCCCTAAAGACAATAATAGACAAGCATTTTACCTTTAAAAACATTAAGTGAGTATTTCATGAATGTGCCTGCCATACACATTATTTATTACAACAAAAATTGTTTATAAACTGTATTAAATTTTCAGATAAAAGTACAAATAGACTGTAAACATATAATATCAGGTATATCATATGGAACACATAGTGTAGAAGAGTTACTGAATGCACCACACGGAGGCACCACTGAGCTAACGTGTGATTGGTCCACGAAAACGTTAGAAACACCATTCATAAGTTGTAATGTTCATTTAGTAAGTATTTTATTGTAAGATTTTTCTCTATGCAAGGGAGGAGTAAAAATACTAACGCCTGTGGCCGCAGTCGACCAGTCGTAAAAGGCGACAAAACACCCCACCCTAGCTACGTAGTAGAGCCCCAAGCCCGTCTGGATGGCGAACAACCTTATGTTGTGTTTATTGACCCAGGTTCCTGAACCCGGGACAGCAAGATGTCCATGGTGCCACTAGCGTCGCAAACATTTATAGGCGACGGTAACTGTCCCATAAGGGTACAGGAACTTGGGTCACTAACGCCGGAACACAACACAAGGTTATTATGACGACATACTTAAGACCAAAGGTGGTCGTCATCCAGACGGGCTTGGGGCCCTACCATGTAGTGTCGTGATGGAACCTGCATACCGGTGATGTGTAACCCACCAATTCGAGTTTGACAGGCACAGCATAGCTTTAGTATTGCCCCCTTAAAGCGTGGCACCTAGAAATAGGAATTTATGGACTGTTATAACTACTTAAACTTCTCATTTTAAGGAACAAGAAGTGATAGTTGGCCATTTAGCAAGTCCATGTAATGTGATTTGGAAGTCGGTTTGCGTTCTGCACAATATAAATCAAGTGCTAATTGATATGAACGCAGCTGGATCGTCTTCTGTGGATTTAAATTCTGTTATAATAAGGTAAAATTTGTTAAATTGTGACTTAACCGCTGAAATTCCATTCTGAAATATATTTTATACTAACTGAACCGGCAAATATTGTTCTGCCATATAAATAAATAAAAATTACGTTAACCCCGCTATTTATGACTCATTCTTAAATTTCGAGGGACTCTTATTTAATTCAAACCAAATGTGCGTCTGTTATTGTTTTATATAGTTT
This sequence comes from Malacosoma neustria, assembly GCA_963693495.1. Classification (NCBI taxonomy): domain Eukaryota; kingdom Metazoa; phylum Arthropoda; class Insecta; order Lepidoptera; family Lasiocampidae; genus Malacosoma; species Malacosoma neustria. The sequence continues at coordinate 16,425,724 of OY856383.1, forward strand.
TATAACTATAGAGGAATACAATGCATATTAGAATGACCAAATGACGAGGAACTCATTCTATTCAAAAAGCCAAATGTGTGTACCGACTTGTTTCTCAAGCTATTACACACTACACAGTCATCAGTTCATAAACAGCAGTTGCGAAAAAAGTTCCTGTACTTACTCATAATGTCTAAACGAAAACTCAGTGTGTTGTATTTAAGTGGATAAACTAAAAATTGTGGATGCTTTTAAATCTGGGAAATTACGAAATCAACATGAAAAACATACACAAAAACAGAATCACAATAGAAATTAACAGATTTTTTCAAGTAAATGTTGTTAGGTATAATATTATTTAGATTAAACATTTATGTTCAGCTATTATTTCAATAAACATGTAATACGCATACATACACGTATTTTGTTTCTAATTACGTCGTATTTGCCGTATTTTATAGACCTCTATAAGTGAGACAGACCCCTTCTGTAACTCTGTAAGCTAGAAACTCGGGTTAGTGAGAAACCTCTATAGGAGAAAACGAGATCGCGGTCCCTTGACCTCTCACTTATCCAGGTTTGACTGTATACTGAAATTTATCAAAATTGGTTCAGCGATTAAGGCGTGAAAACGTAACAGACAGAGTTACTTTAACATTTATAATATTAGTATGAATTTTCTAGTTTATATAAAAAAGTATGTATGGCTATGAATACCAATTTTAAATTATTTTATTTTAAAAACATTGTAATTATTTTCTAATACTAGTTTTTCATCTTTGAATTTTTTTTTTGAATCATGATGTAATGTATCAATTAAATGTTCAAGTTACTATGGGATTTGGGTATAGTACTCCTATGCGGCACGAAATATTAAAGGCAAACGAGCCGTTATTGAATTCCAAGTCATATTTTTTCCAAGCTTTCGACATAGCATCAGAGCATTGATCCATCTGCGACAAGTTGGCGAGATAAAAAAGCTTGACAAACTGGTTTCACACAAATTTAACCCTCAGCAACACAACGCAAAGTATTTTGCTAGATTAAAAATCTTTTTTTGGATTTTTTATATTATTAGATTCAACATCAAACTAGATGAGTGATGGCTTTAAGTTTAGTGCCGATGTGTTTTGACCCCAGATCTGAATGCAAGTGTTGGTTACCATTCAAGTATTTAATCTTCCATGATCTAGCTAACGTGAAACGTGGCCGGTGCTAAAGCGACACAAGCAGAAACTGCGTGTCACCGTCACGGATATGAATATGCTGCGATGGATGTGTGAAGTGACGTGTAAGGATCACTCTAGAAACTCCCGCATTCGCGGCAGCCTTCATGTCCGTGACATTGCGGACAAATTGCAGGAGCGTTGCCTTCGCTGGTATGGCCATGTTTTTCGGCAACCGGCTACATACATGAGGACAAAATATCTAGTCATGAAGCCTCCGCTGGGCCCTGGCAGGAGGGGTAGACCCAAAAATTGCTGGCTTGACGGCGTAGAGGGTGATATACATGCCACGGGACTACCAGGAATGCCAAAGACCGTGCGAGGTGGAGAAGAAAAAGTCGGAGAGCGGACCCCGGGCACCCGGGCTTGGATTGCAAGCGGCATTTAACTCTAGGATGATGAAATGAATCTAGCTAGCGTAGATTTTATGATGAACTCCAAGTTTACTAAGAGGTTCAAGATTGTTTCACTTTTATAACTCTAGTCAGCTTTGTTTAGTCAATCATCTCATCATACGTACATGTTCAGTAGTTTTTTTTACATTTTTTTTAATATATTGAATATGAAAAAAAACCGTTCTCCGGTCAAAACCCCCCCATTCGTTTTGCGTCATTCAATTTTCATTCATAAATGTTTTTTTCAGAACTTACACACTCGGTGCGAAGAGACCTAAGAATGACAAAAGGTTAAAGGAACTGTTAAATGAGACAGAAATGTACGCGTACACTGCAGAGTATCCGGTGGGAGGATGTATATGTGTTACTGAGGATACAACCAGTTTGTCCCAATGTTTGACACAGATGTGTGCAATCGGATCGAGTAATGACTTTACGTATAAGCTTTGGGACGTTTTGAGAGGTATCTGTTACTGTGTAGTATTTTTTTTCTCATTTAAATTAAAAATGAGCATTTTTTAAATCACTAGCATTTCATTTTCTCCATGCAGGGGCGGAGCAAGAATACTAACCCCTGTGGCCGGGGTCGCCCTTTCGTGAAACGCAACAAAACCACCCTAGCTACGTGGTAGGGCCCTAAGCCCGTCTGGATGGCAACCACCCTTGGCCTAAAAGTATGCCGCCATAATAACTTGTGTTGTGTTCTAGCATAAGTGACTAGGTTCCTGTACTCTTATGGGACAGCAGCGTGTTCGCGTGCCCCTAGCATCGCAAACGTTCATAGGCGACGGTAACTGCTTAATCAAGTGCGCCGTCAGCCTGTGCGCTGTTCCTCAGCAATAAAAAAAAATCGATACACAATTCACAAGTAAAAGCTAACAAATAAACGCAATCTCTTCGCAATCGACTTATCTGTAAGAGTTGAATATTTTCAATTTTGTCTAATGTTAATTTGTATTCAAAATAACAAAATCCTTTTTCACGCCTAAACAACTGAACCAATTTCGGTATAGAGATAGATTGAACCTTGGAGAAGAACATATCCTACTTTTTGTTGGATTCATTTATTGGATGATAATTCGAATATTTAAATTCAAATTTAGAATTCTGTTACATCATTGTGTAGACTAAACTGTCACATATTTATTAGCGTATTTTTTTAATGATATCAATCCTTTTTTTTTTCATTTATGTGCTTTGATTTTTTTGATGAGAAGTCAATAAATAAACAAAACGCCTGTTACAATATTAAGAGCAATGCGTTCAAACGGTATCAATACTATTAAATCTCCAACGGATGAGAATTCGGTCCATTACAAAATATTTCTTTTTTACCTAGCCGTTCCCGCTCGCTTGGTCGGTCGAATAACAGAAAAAATTAAATCGAAAAAGTATGAGAAGTTTTCGTACGCATGCGCGCTACATCGCTTGCCCCACTTCTCCGCAGCAAGAAAATACATGTTTCTTAAAACTTTAATAACTTTATATTAAATGAAGATGTCACAATTTTTTTTAATATGGGCCAATTGTCTGATAAATAAAACTTAGAAAATTTTATTTAAATATATGCATTAGTTCTGCCGTGATACGCGTACAACTACAGACCTCTATCATTTTATTTATATAGATATATGGCATAACAACGTTTGCCAAGTCAGCTAGTTGTTTGTATATTGTATATATGTTAAGTCTTTATCTTATACATAAGATACGAAACGAAAACATTCGTAAGAAAACCAAAATTTTTAACGTAACTCACCAAATGTGCAACCATGAAGAAAATGTATCGTGGAGTGGAGAACGAGTCTTGGCAAATGTTGTGTCAGATGCCCCTCAGTCTGATGAGCTGATGACCTGCGCGAACCTGCCGGTCAGGGCTGTATGGTAAAAGCAAAGGTCCGGGATTTATGATGTAGACTTGGGGAGGCTCAAAAAAAGACGGATGGATTGCGTAAAAGATGATATGGCAAAAAATGTTGTGAATGTTGGGATGATGGCTAGCGAGGAGAGTGGAAGGAGAGAACATGTTGTGCCGACCCCATATAATGTGGGATAAGGGCAGGAGGAAGAAGACTTGGGGAGGCTCATATATCTAGCGGTGGACAGTGATTACCTAAACAATTTACAATTAATTATTGTTATTTCTAGATTGTGAAACAGCCGAAGAACTTGTCACGTTACTGCTTCAAGCGCTCAAGTTTATATCATCGGGGAAAATCAGACCATTTGTAAGTTGGCATACTTGTTGATATTTGTGTTGTTTGTATCATACAGTATCATTATGGGAAGACTCCTAGATCGTATCTTCACAATGGGATCCGGAAGCTTGGAGGCTTCCTAGCGCCACTAGTTTTTTTTTTTATTGCTGAGAAACACATAGGTTGTCGGCCCACTTAATAGTAAGCAGTTACCGTCGCCTATGAATGTTTGCGTCGCTAGGTGCATCGCTGTTGTCCCATAGATATAAGGAACCTGGGTCACTAATGCCGGAACACAATACAAGGTTATTATGGCGGTATACTTATAGTTGCCATCTAGACGCGCTTGGGGTCTTACAACATAGCTAGGGTTGTTTCGTCGCCTTTTACAACAGACCGACCCCAACCACAGGGGTTAGTATATTACTCCTCAAACCAATTAATTACATAGATATAGAAATTGTAGACGTATATATTGTTTGTGAGGATATGACGCCATAACTGCATGAATCAAGCTATAAACTCTAAATATATTCGCTTTGAATGAATTCTCCAAACACCTGAAATATTTAATTTCAGATCCACGTAGACAATAAGACGCATCTTTCTAAACTAGTCCTTAAACTGTCGCCGGGTCATTCACAATCCGCCAAAGTTCTACAGAACTTGCGTTCGAGTCCGCTCCAGGTGTTGTCTTTGGTCGCTCAAGTGGGGATCGAAAAGACCATGTGGGAATATACTAGAGTTATGTCGCTTCTAGAACATTCCTTTTTTATGTCTAGTGTTTGGAATATTGATACTAGGTAAGTCATATTTTAAACTACTGTACTTTATTAGAATGTATATAAATGTGTACCATGATAAACCATAGATGTAATAAAACTATCCGTCGAAAGCTGCCAAGCGAATGTCTCTCTTAACACGAAGCGTCAAGGCTGACATCAACTTGGTACAAATGTGCAAAAATTTGACCTGGGATTAATATCATCATTCATCAACATACCTCTGGCTCGCAATATATATATTTGGATGCAATGTAAGAAATCAATAATTAATAAATAAAAAAACATTGCTGCAACAGAAATATATCCAGAACACGCACGCAGCACGCTTTTGGAAGAGAATGGCAAACAAAACATTTCTAAAAGAGAAAAGTCTGCCCTTGGATTTAAGGCAGCAAAGGATAGAGTTGCACTGATGCTATGTTCTAATACATCTGGAGATTATGTCATTAAACCACTGAAGAATTTAGACTTTAAAGCAATTCTAGTTTTGGACAATGCACCAGGTCATCCTCGCGAACTTGAAACTATGCATCCAAATATAAAAGTGTAATTTTTGACAATGAAGGAGCTTTTAAAAACAAGCAAGAAAAAACTATAAAAGTCTTTAAACCATTGCCTAAGCCTATAGATAATAATTATATAATTAATAATATGGTCAAAAACTTCAATTACACTGATTTTTTTATATATTTCTATTTTATTTTATCATCTAGGAACGTATCCCCTATAATCCCATATAGATTATCATTCCATTCACGGTTTTCGTATTCGCGGCATAATATGTATACGGAACACATACCCAGCGAATAAAGAGCTTTTACTGTAATAAAAAAAAATTACCACCAATACAAAAAATGTTTTTCATTTTCATGAAAAGGAACAAAATTACTTTCCAAACAACCCAATATGTATATATTGAAGTTTTCTTTTTATTACTGCCCTTGGTCGGGGTACCTTAATATCACAATTTAAAACTTTATCTCTTATTACGTATGATTCAGAAGTCACGAATCAGTGGAACAAATAAACCAAACAATACAAGACATGACGATTATGGGCGATTTCACACTGAACCCGTTTGAGAGCCTATCGGGGACCGATCACTCTATAAGACTCGATTGTGAGCCGTTGAGTGAAGAAAATGAGCACGAGCTAACTATCAATGTGTTCACGTCGCTGAAGACTAGAGGACTGGTGACGGAGAAGAAGGATTCTCATGAGGTTAGTTAAGTTATTTATAATTGCATTATGCTGTTATTCTGCCGGGGTCCGCTGTCTCTGAAGAAGCTGGCTTCAAGTTGGTGTAATTTGACTTTCTTCCAGATGATGTCCGTAACAGGTGTAAAACCCATTTTGATATCTAAGTTATGTGGGCTATACTAGGGGTTCCTGTCTTAGCAGATGGAAAGCGCTGATGGAAGATGAATCTGACTGCGCCCTTCAAGTGTGGATACCAAACGGGCCTCCCACTGGCAACTTGGAGGCCCTTTGATCCCCCTTTTCTGAGACAAGATTAGAGAAGTCGACTTGGCATCTGTCAGAGTACGACCCCACTTTTTAAACCTGGGGTTTCTCAGAACAATGATAAAAATGCAATCCTGCTATCCCTCTAAAATGGTTGTAGGTAACGACTGGGGTTTTTAGTGGATATGCTGCCTCCCTTTTTTTATATTTATATAGAACAGCATGGAAAGCCTCACATATCTGGCTTTGCCCGGAATTCCGATGCGGCATTGATAAGGTACAGTTGACAGTTTTCCCGAAAAAATACTGATATTCGTCTGGCAGATCATTTTGTACAGTAGTTAAAAATGATGATTACTCGTTAATAATCCACAGACAGTAAAAGAAGGGATTTGTTTGATTTTCCTATTGAAGATTGGGGAACCGCATCTCTTTAATCTTTTATTGAAAGTCTAACTCTCTCTGTTTCTGTCTCTGTCACTGTCAATTGCGCTTCTCAATTTCTCACTAACTATGAATGTTTTATCATCAGACATTGGCAATTGTCTTCAAAACTAAATGGAAAATAATTTGAAAGTCATATAAAATAGTTTTGTAATTTTGAGAGTGTCAAAGAATGTTCATTGCTAAACAACAACAGATAGGCTGACGACACACTTAATAGTAAGCAGTTACCGTCTTGATGCAGTTTATGAGCCCGTCAGTTTATTTGTACGATGCCGGTCACGGACCGAGATTGCACCGTACAGGGATTAGAGAGGATAGCTCGAGAGCAGTGTAGACTGTATGGGAGAGGAGCTGTGGTTAAAGAGATGCAATACCTTGCAGTGGGCAAAGAAATTCGCACTGACCTTGATTCCACCCCTTCCCGTTTCGGTTCAGGTCGCGGAGCAACTGTTGCACGACATCAGCTAAATGTCACGCACTGAACACACAATTTTAGGGCACGTCCAATGAGAGTTTGGAGTAACTATCAGGGAGGTCGAACGTCGACCGTCCCGCGCGTTTAGAATCTCACGCGTTACTATCATATTATTTCCGTCCCACCCTCGATTTCACCATTTACCTCACCGAGAGTGAGGGTAGGTAACGAAAATCAGGAGGCGGGATTTCAAATACCCTTTATGCAAGGATCGAACACTATTTGTATAGACTCATATCATGTACGCTACCCCGTCTCTTACGCCAATTCGACTTGTTAGTCGGTTAAACAATGTTGGTCCCACCTATCGCCAAGTCCGGGCCATTAATGTATTTAAAACATCATTTTAGGTGCCAATAATAACAGATGAGATAGACATAAGTCCGTGGAAACACATATTGACGAAGTTCGCCCAACTGCACGCGTGTCTGGAACACGCGTACCGCGCTGAAATGTGCTTGAGAACTGATTTCTGTAAGTTTATACGTTTTCGCCACAGATTTTTTTTAAATAATGTTCAAGATAGTAACTGTTTTTATGTTGTGATAATAGTTTTCATACGAAAATTTAAATAAAATCAATCATCTAGTTGTAGAAGTTGACTATGTGGCGTAAGACTTATTAAAGACGCCACAGAATTTTGCTTTCGTCACGGCGTATTCGATTAATTATGAAATAAAATAGTGACTAAGAGTGATATAACATAAAAATGGTACCTTACTAATGAAACATAAGGTTTTGGTTAAGGTTTTATTTAAAGTTTTTATTATTGAAGCAAACAAGTTTTGGAATATTACATGTACCTCATACACTGCGCTGAATGTAGAATTAAAAAAAACGTAATATATAACAACTGATTCCTATAAAACAGAAGAAGGAAAAAGGAGCCATGTCAAAAGTTCGTATGTACATATAGTGATTATTTAAAATAAAATTTAATAAATATAAAGAGGATAAATATGTCAAATTGTGGGAAATTATATAAAAAAAAGAAAATTGTATGTAAAACTATTTTAATGTAATTTAATATTTTAAGATGGTTTTCCTTTTTAGCAAGTTTAAAACAGATATCCACGAAATTGCTAGAGCACTATGTCTCGAACAGATCACCAATAAAAACTGTGGGTCAACTTTTATCGGATCCCATTCAGAAAGTTGTGATATCCATTGCGAATAGTATTGTTGAAAATCATTTAAAGTGAGTACAATACTTTTTGAATCCCTATAGCTGAGCATATTTATGTACCACAACCCCTTTTTTTGATGAGTATTTTGCGGGTGACATTTTATCCAATCAAATGGTATGTCAGGGTTAGGGTACCCCGGGAACCGCTGCCTTCGGCAGATACGCCCCGTCACTTTCAATAACTTTCATTCGCCGTTCCTTGGGCTTTTAGTCGTATATACTACCGAAAGGTAGTAATATCTAAAGTGTAAAAGTAAAGGTGGTTGAAAGTAATACCGAATGTTATAATTTTGAACCACTACTGGAAATCTCAGAATTATAAACGACATTGTCTCTCGAAACATATTTGAACGCTTGAAAATCAAACTCTTCACTATCACTGAACTTTAAATTGTAATAGAAATTATTTATCTCTGTTTTGCTAACTGTAAAAGAGGTCAAAAAATTGTTTAAGAAGGACAGAGACTCAGTACGTTTGAATATCAGATAATAGTTACCAATATTAAGGACACTGCAGTAACTTAGCGTAATAAAAAAAAACATTTGGCTCTGCATCGAAACAACCCATAGGGAAGCTCCCTAGTATGTCTTCTTCTTCCTGCCTTTATACAATTTTAGGCTTTACGCTTACTACTTTTTATGCTTAGAATTTAGCAGTTACCGTCGCCTATGGGTATTTGAGACGCCAGTGGCATCGCGAACACACTACTGTCCCGTAAGGGTACAGGAATTTGGATCACTAACACAACACAAAGTTATTATGGTGGCATACTTAAGGTTGACATAGACTTAAGGTAGGTTTGTAGCCTTTGAAGTAGGAGGAGATCTGTCGCTGCCGGCCGTAGTGCGGAGGATGGTCGGTAGCGCAGAGTCGTGGGACGCAGTGGTGTCCTTCTGCGAGGACGTAATGTCGCAGAAGGAAACTGCGGAACGGGAGAGGGAGATCTCGACTCCCTTCCCCGGCCGCAGAAGGCGCACCGGGCGCAGGGGAAGGGCGGATAACGCCCTTTTCCGGCCCCCATGAATGGGTCCAGGGGCGAGGGACTTGGGGAAGTCCCCGCCCCCTATTCGATGGACCCGAGGCGGAGGCGCGTGCGGGTGTCGGCGCGCGCCTCTGAGGCGATGCACGGGATAGTTAAACACCTCACTACCCCGTGCAGGAGACGAGGCCCGGACAGACCGGGCCAGCACTAGTGTGGGGCTGCGGAAGAATCTGGATTCCCGCGGCCCCGCCCGCACGTGTGAGGAGACACCGGGGTGGTGGTTTTAGCCGGTAGGAGTCCGGCATGCCCCTCCGCCTTTCCCCAGGCTGAGGTAGTCCATGAGGATTTCCCCACCCCGTAAAAAAAAAAAAAAAAAAAAAAAGTTTGTAGCCTTTCGGCCCGGGCCACGAGATCGGCAGGCCATATATCCGTGGGCCCGGGCGTAGGCGATAGGAGAACAGCGGGGTTTTTTAGTGGGTAGTCGGAAAAATCCCGGAGTCCCACATATCCCTCGGTCCCCCCGGGCCGGGGGAACCCGTCAAGAGAGGTTTTTCCCCGAGACCAAAAAAAAAAAAGGTTTGTAGCCTTTAACGACAGGACTATTCGTTTTATCTATTATTCTATCCGTGCAGGTGCGTAGAAAGAATACTAACCTCTGCGGCCGGGGTCGTCCAGTCGTAAAAGGCGACAAAACAACCCTCCCTAGCTACGTAGTAGAGCTTCAAGCCCGCCTGGATGGCGACCACCTTTGGTCTTAAGTATCCCGCCATAATAACCTTGTGTTGTGTTCCGGCATTAGAGACCCAAGTTTCGACGGATAAAACTATATGTGGGGTCGTCATCTGAGCAATAACACCTTTTTTGGCATATCATCTTTTACACAATCTATCCGTCTTTACTTTGGCCTATCCCTCTTTCTGTATCCATCCATTTGCATTTTTCTTGTTACATACCATTCTTCTTTTCGCATGACCATACCAGGCTAGTCTATTACTTTTCAGCTTCTTAATCACTGGTGCTAGTTTCAAACTTCATATGATATATTCATTTTTATCCATTTTTCGTTTCTTATACATTTTATGATTTTTTATCTCACAGAAAACCAGCGCTTTGGTATCGAGTAGAACTAAGAAGGAAAGATACCTCCGATAAACTTGTGAAGAGGGATTCCAGAATTGTTCATGTATTATCGCAGCAATCTGTTTTCCATCCATCGGTTTGGCAGAATTCAGGTAATTATAATATATTTCAGGTACTTGGTAACTCTGTGATTTTGAACTCGGAGACTAAAGCTCGACGAATCTAAGGTCCGTATGGGCAGTTTTTCTCGCCTAATGTGCATTATAGCAAAGGCAAATACCGTCAGGAAACCTTCCTCCTTGGACAAACGTGGCGGGTATACTATTCAGTTCTAGAGGGGGGCCCGACCATAGCAATAGGACGTTATAGGCTGTTATGTTTTTTATTGCTGCAGCACAGCATACAGGCTGACGGCCCACTTAGAATTTAGCAGTTACCGTTGCCTACGGATGTTTAGAACTCCAGTAAAAAAACAGGAACTTGGGTCTCTAATGTCGGAAAACAATACAATATTATTATCCGCTTTCTTACTGTCTTCGTAATTTTATTTAATAACTAACATTATTTTCAGAACATCCCATTGAAGACGTGGCTGAAGTAACAACATTGGGTGATGAATTAAAATATCACTGGACTAAATATACATATATTAGTAACAAGCTTATGAATAAAATATCAATTTAAAATATTTTGAGAAGTTATACTAAATAATAAACTTATTTTTACAGACGATCTTGATTTATTAAAAAAAATTGTCCTTATTGTATGCAACTGTGATGAGTGGGTAAGCAATTTAAAATCATGATATATGGTTTAATAATCTTTAATGTCAAGAATCTTAGACATATTTAAATGTTATTCTTTTAGTATGCTATTCTCTCTGCGGTCGTTCCCTCATGGCTGAGGATCGTGTTCATCACTGGATGTAGACATTGGTTTTAATAATCTGCATCCATCGGTGCTTATCCGTTGTAACCAAGCAAAATTTCGATGAGGTTATTCTAGTTGAAAACACGGAGGGTAATCAAGCCCGCGGACGGCCTCCAACCAGATGGTACGATATTAAATAAAGCCTTTAAACCTCATCGAAATTTTGCTTGGTTACAATGGATAAGCCTGTCTGCTGACAGGCTGACGGCCCGCTTAGAATTTAGCAGTTACCGTCGCCTATGGGTGTTTGCAACGGCAGTGGCATCGCGAACACGTTGCTATCCCATTAGGGTACACGAACTTTGGTCACTAATGCCGGAACACAACACAAGGTTATATTGGCGGCATACTTAAGACCAAAGATGGTCGTCATCCAGACGGGCTTGAGGCCCTGCCACGTAGCTAGGGTGGGTTGTTTTGTCGCCTTTTACGACAGGCCGACCCCGGCCGCAGAGGTTAGTATTCTTTCTCCGCCCCTGCACAGGTAAATTGTTTTTTACCAATTAAAATTATTTTATTAAATTATAAGCGTTCCAAATAAAAACAATCTTAACACATTCACTGCCAAGTATTTTAAAGACTATATTTGGCAGTTGCAAATGTAGATATTATTTAGAATAGATATTATATAGAATTCCATTGTAATATTCATCAGACTCACTGATGAGTCTGGTGAAGTCATCTCTGCGATCCTAACTGAAAATACATACTTATGTATGTTTTTAAAAACCGAAAATAAACGAGTAAATAAATGAATATAACAAACGATTTATTGAATTATCCCGAAGACTCGTTACTGAACATAATATAAAAATAAGTAAGCAAGTATCGTAATATGAATAAATCAATCTTCGATAAAATCACATTTAAATCACCATCAAAATCAAAAGATCAGACGATAAGTGAAATACACAAAACGCATTACTAGAAGTAAAACATTGTGTAAATAAATATTCGATTTAATCCAGCTTTGATCTGGCGGTTTAATACTCGCGCCTTCATTACGAAATCACTAAAACGTGTCTATAAAAAAGGCAGAATCATCCATAGAGAACAGTTAATAGTAGGTATATATAGTATTTCAAACGAGGGTGTCAGGAGTTCCATCAAACCCACGACAGCTGGTTTTTATTTGTAGGGAGGTCATAAGGCTAACATCTTTATAATAACTAAATCTAGGTATCCATCTTTGATTGTTTTCTTCAATTATTATACTTACTGCTTTACGCTAAGCCTCCTTAATTTGCGCCTCAGGTCCTAATCAGATACTAGAGGCATTACAGACAAAAAAAATCTACCACATGAAATTCCTCGCTAAAAAACACTTTTTACATTTGCTCTCGTAACGCAAAAACTAGCATGCTAAGTTGTATTTCTTTTTTATTGCTTTTACAGCCAGTAGTCTACAAAACAATACCAAATTTGTAATCCTATGTAACTTATTTTATGAGAGAATGTCGTTTAATGACGGCCCTTGCTAGGGACACAATCGGAATATTAATTTAAACTTACAAAACTATCACAAGTCTATTATCTTAACACAAGATCTGTTCAAAATGGCCTTCATTATTTTGAAGGTAAACTGTGGCTCTCAAGGCAATTTGCCGTGTAGAAGGGCGAACCATTTCCATATCATCTTTTATTTCTTCTGCTGTGGTCTTAATTCTGTCTACAAGTTCCTCCCTAGTCGACGACACGTTGTAGTAGACCTTTTACTTCATTGTTACCCAAAAAAATAGTCAAGGGGCATCAAATCCGTGGAACGTGGCGGCCATGCGACGGCATCTCCACGTCCAATCCACGGCGAGTGATTGACGTCAAGATGTGCTCTCATAGCTCGCGCAAAATATGCAGGAGCCCCGTCAAGCTGTAGAGCCACATGTTTCGGCGATAGCACAAGGGCAATTCCATTAGCAATTCAGCAAACTCATTACGCATTAATTCTAAAAATCTCTGCCCGTCTAATCTCCGTGGTAGCTTAACTGGGCATACCAAAATTCCGTCGATCATTCCGGCCCACATACTCTAAATTCGTGCTGAAACGTTTGTCGTACTGCGTGAGGGTTTTCATCTAACCATAGGTGGTCATTCTTGTGATTGATAACTTGTCTTGTGAACTTCGCTTCATCTGTCCACATAATGTTTTTAGTAAAGTTATTGTCCAGTCTTTGCTAGCATTGGAGCCATGAGCAAAATGTTGCCCTGTCGTTTATTCAATTGGCACCAATTTTATTTTCCCAAGGCTCTTATGTATTTAGTTATTATCATTTATGTAGATAAAGTGTCGTAGTTGTGATGAGAAAATAAAAATGGTTGCCATTCGAAAGGGGGTGAGGTAGATCAAAGTGGGAAGAGGGATTTACTGATAAAAAAGGTTGAAAAACACCCCCTTTAAATATCGGTATGTCAAGATCAAACACAAGGTATATAAAAGACTAGCAGTGCCCGCGACTCCGTCCGCGTAGAATAGTAACTTTGGGCAGAATTTTTTGGATATATAGGTATTATGGTTTATAAACCCTAAAATATAAATCAAATATGCAAACAGTCAGTATTATTGAATGCAACTGTTACGCCGTGCGCCTCCGGAATATGTACGTTCGAACCTACAAAGTCCAGCCTAAGCTAAACCCTATTTTCATATGATTGAAGACATAAATTTGAGGTTAACTTAAATTGGAAATTCAACCTACAATATCCAGCCTCAGCTGAACCCTATTTCATAAGATTGATGATATAAATCTGAGGTCAAGTTAAATCGGAATATAAAATTTCCGAAACTTATCATTTTTAATAAAAACAATTTTTTTTTCTAAAATAAAAATAGCCTAAGTTACTCCTTGTTACAACAGTTATATGCCAGTGAAAGTCCCGTTAAAATCGGTGCAGCCTTTGCAGAGATTAGCCGGAACAAACAGACAGACAGACAACAAATGTAAAAAATGTTGTTTTGGTATATGTACCGTGTATACGTCCGAATGCACTTAGTAAAAAGCGGTTATTTTAATATTAAAAACAGACCCTTCAATTTTATTTATTTGTATGTATAGGTAAAAATTGGTTAACCTACCTTTACAGTTATAGACCTAAGTTTTAGGATAGTAATGAAAAAAATAAGACTGATACGTATTAAACTTTTTAAGATTCCCTTCATTTTTTTTTCAGTTGTTATAAAAAAATAGTTCCTGAAAAGAATAAGGATTAAGACTGACTTGCACAACCAATCACTAAACCGATTTAGCGCTAAATTTATTTAAATCGTCATTCTGTCCCTGTCAAATGTTGTCAATGTGACAAGGACAGAATGACGATTTAAATAAGTTTAGCGCTAAATCGGTTTAGCGATTGGTTGTGCAAGTCGGCCTAAGATTCTAAATACACACTGCACTAATCAAATAAATGGATTGATTTATCTACGAATAGAATGTGCCTTTTCGTTGTTCCTGACAATTAAATAACTTACAAGTACGTTCCTTCATTTTTGAATCGTTATGATTTTCCCCTCGTTCGGACAGGCACTCGAATCCGCTAATGAGACGCCCCGAGTGTTCCCTGCCATTTCGCAAAGGGACCGTCCCTTTTTTATTTTAATGAGAAATCTGTCTTGTATCTATACAAATAAAATGATAGAGGTATACAGTTGTGCGCGGATCACGGCAAAACTACTGGATATATTTCAATAAAATTTTCTAAGTTTTATTTCTTAGAAACTTGGCCCTTATCTAAAAAATATTGCGATATCTTCATTTAATATAAAGTTATTAAAGTTTTAAGAAATAACGATTTTTATAAGCACTACGTGTTTGTTCATTTACGTGTGTTTTCTTGCCGCGGAGAAATGGGGCAAGCGGTGTAGCGCGCCTGATACGAAGTCGCGGGTATGAGCTAGTGTACCATTAATATTTCTCAAATAGACAAAATTAAATGCACACGTCCGCTGCAACTCAAAAACACTTGTATTACTCTGCGAAAGCCCGCATCCCACAAACATGTTCTAAAATTCATCTACATTACTCTAACGTTAATTTATAAAATTAGCCACCAAAAACTATAATTGTTTTTGGTGACGCTTAAAAATTAAAAAGCATAATAACTAATATTTGACACTCATATTTAATACTAGCTGACCCGGCAAACGTTGTTCTGCCATATAAATAATAAAATGTCAAAAAATTAAAAAAAAATTTTTGGGGGTGGGTCACCCCTAACATTTAGGGGGATGAAAAATAGATGTTGGCCGATTCTCATAGATACCAGATAAGCACAAAAAATCACTAACTCAATTTAGTTATCTGCCTACTGCCTACCCCCTAAGAACGATGGCGTGATTATTTATAGCCTATGACCATTTCTAGGTTATCATCTATCACCATACCAAATTTCATCAAAATCCGTTCAGCCGTTTAGGCGTGAAAGAGGAACAGACAGACAGACAGACAGAGTTACTTTCGCATTTATAATATTAGTATGGATTTTCTAAATATAGGTAACTCGGCCACCTACTTTCATATTTAAGTGCATTAATCGCAAAATCTGAGGGGAGGAGGGGGAGTCTTTCGGGACAGTTCTGGATTCAAGGTAACAGACGAGGCTCATATTTATGGTTTACCTTTCAGAATGGAGAATTAGACGGCAGTCAAATTTATAAAACTCAGATGTACCCAAAATATTTTCTTCTATTTTTATTCTGTTTAATACAGCATAAGAAATAAAATGTCATGGATGGGTATGGCCCATGTCAACAATACGTGCTAGTTTTCCCATTCTAGGCTCGTCAATGATCCCTTACAAAGTGCGAGCTTTGGGAGCAGTCGGAATTGATACATTTTCACTTGGATCGTGATATTGACAGTATCAGTCATACGCCTAGCCTATTTACTCCGAGTTCTCAGCGCTTTTGTAACTGAATACTTTAAATTATTATTAATTAGTGATTGGTAGGATCAGCTATTAATTAAGAAGGCCGCCGAAAGATAGAAGATCTGAAGCAAGCAATCACGCATTATTAGTAAACTAGTTGAAGATGTTCGCGTGTGTTTAGCATAGTAGGTAGGTTAATCTATATTATTACTGTGAAATTCATGCGTGATTTTTTGCTGAAAAACGGTATGTTTGTGTACCTAATTTGTTTAATTTCTTACAATTTTATTTATTGCTGTAGGACAACAGACAGGTTAATGGCCTACTAAGAATTTAGCAGTTACCTTCACCTATGGGTGTTTGCAACGCCAGTGGCATCGCGAACACGCTGCTATCCAATAAGGGTACAGGAACTTTGATCACTTATGCCGGAACACAAAACAAAGTTATTATGGCGGCATATTTAAGACCAAAGGCGGTCGCCATCCAGACGGGCTTGGGGCTCTATCACGTAGCTAGGGTGGGTTGTTTTGTCGCCTTTTACGACAGGCCGACCCCGGCCACAGAGGTTAGTATTCTTTCTTCGTCTCTGCACGGAGGCATCAGGAAATGGGGAATAATTCCAAGATACATTGGCTATCGTCTAATTTGCATATTTCTCCGTACAACGGCGGCTTAAGTATACTGACTCCTGCGGCCGGGAGCGGCCTGTCGTTAAAGGCGACAAACCGACCACATTTTTAAAACATGCCACTATAATAACCTTGTGTTGTGTTCTGGAATTAGTAAACTAAGTTCCAGTTCCTCTGGATGCCGGCAGCGCATTGACTATAGACGTTTCTGACCACCTACTATCGGGTAGTTCGTTTGCCTGTCTACCGATTTCAGCTATAAAAAAGTTTTTATATGTTAGTGATTAGTACATAACATTTAAGTGATATTATCGTCAGAGACCCAACTAGAGGTTACGACTTATGAATGTAGTCATGAATTCATGATGATATTTACCACCTAGGCTCTTCTCTTCTTCTAACTTTTCTCACCGAATGTGCATATAATAGAATTGCTACGTACTGATGGTGAAACTTCCATACCTAGATTAACGGTATTTGTAACCCTCGATTACGAATTAGACTGGCGTGGTTGATAGGTATATCAGCAGGTCAATAGACCGTTGTAGGGGAAGACCAGAGTCCATTGGTAAGACAATCATAGCAACAATGAACTCAAAGACAAATTATAAGACAAAATCATCCTAAATTAATACTGAAATTTTCTACGTAATATTTGTTATCATCAAAACTGTTTTGAAACGATCTAAATACCAGGTTTCAGGTCAAAACAGGTATCAGAATATAAAACAGACATGGTTATTAAATCATACGAGAACATCATTATGCGCGTCTTCTGACCTCTTAATCTCAATCGTGGCTGATGGATCTTGGAATTGACGACGTATTTATAAAAGTACAGATAAGTAAGAAAAGTTAATAAGAAATGTATGTAATAATGAATGAAATGTAGCAAATAATAATAAAAAGGGTATATTATATATTGCATCATAAGCACATATTAAAACATTAATAAATATAATTGAAAAAAGAATCAAAAAAGTTATTACGAATTCTAGTATTCTAGTGACATAAAAGGAAAACTTTTGGGATCATTCTCAAAGGACTCGGATGTATATTAAATTGGATCGTAAATAAATTATTTACCCTGACAGGAAGTCAAAGTTTGTCAAAGCAGATAATTTCTAATTACATTGACACTGAAAATCTGTTTATATCAACAAAATTCGCGCAAACTGAGTGATAGTCAAACTTTAGTAAAAGTAATTTTTTTATTTATTTTGCCTATATCATATTATAGCTATTACAGACTGTTGGGACTCATCGATCCTGCAAAAATGGATTCAGTGTCATACTCAGCTCAATTTATAGTGAAAATATCTGATTCTATTTATGTCGCACGTTTTAATTATAGGCTTGTTATTATTGTTACTGCATGCAATCAGTATCATTTCATTCAATTTAGTTACGTAATTTAATAATTTTGTATTTGTTGTATATGTATGGAACCTGGTTTACGAAATAAATAATTATTATTATTATATGATGATTTCGCTTCAAATATATTCGCTCTTTTTGAAAAATAATGGAGCCCTGATGTATGGATAGAGAAAGATTTCATGCACATTTATTTAATATTAACAGTAGTTTTAAAATGGAAAACCTATCGAACCGCCATGTTCCAATATTTACTAATTAACCGTTTACCGACGCGAGTGTACTTTGTACATTGTTTACAGCCGCTGGTCGCTGTTTACCCAGGGGGAGCCACGTGCACTAATTATCCCCTTATTACTCAATCATATTGTTGCTAATCGCGGCTTGTTTGGATATCCCTTCCGGTCTTTATTGAGTCATTGGGTATACCTGATGACCTATATTAATATTCATTAAAAGAACAGCTAAGTGATGTTACTTCTTTTTTAGAGCCGAAGATCTCAAAGGCCCAAAAAATGAATATATTATGACAATTCTCACAACACCATTTAGCCCCAAAGCAAGCAGCAGAGCGCTTAATATTATGGGTTTGTGACAATTGATATACTATATTACAACAAATTAGTAACCCGAAGAGACGCAGCTCTTGTCAAATATATATTTCTTCTGGTGATTAGAGGGAAAATCCACAAACCTGAACTGTTAAGCCAGATATGTTTGAACGTACCTCACATTTACGTTACATGGCGGAAAAAATGATAAATGTTTGTGGTGCCCCGTGGTAGGACAGATCTTTTTCAGAAGGCAGGCGCAGGCTTAACAATATATGTTTTACTAGCTGACCCGGCAAACGATGTTCTGCCATATAAATAAAAAAAGGTCAAAAAATTAAAAAAAATTTTTTGGGGGTGGGTCACCCCTAACATTTAGGCGGATGAAAAATAGATGTTGGCCGATTCTCATAGATACCGGATAAGCACAAAAAATCACTAACTCAATTTAGTTATCTGCCTACTGCCTACCCCCTAAGAACGATGGCGTGATTATTTATAGCCTATGACCATTTCTAGGTTATCATCTATCACCATACCAAATTTCATCAAAATCCGTTCAGCCGTTTAGGCGTGAAAGAGGAACAGACAGACAGACAGACAGACAGAGTTACTTTCGCATTTATAATATTATAGTATTAAAGTGAATATGTAAATATTTTACTTTTTTGAGCGAATTTACCAAGGCAGCACTTACGAGTATGTTATATGTTATTTATAGGGACCGCACAATCGATTTGGAACTTCGTGCCTTCTTCGTATTTCTACCACCGCACTGCCCGCCATCGGCTAGGTGTCCATCTCCATTTCCTGGTGCCTCTTCTTTCTTTTACGAAACGGTTCTCGAGAATGTTCATGTTGCATACTCTCCGGATTTAGAATGAGCTTCCAACTGAAGTATTACTATCGCAGTACGATATGGAGTTTTTCAAAACAGGCGTTATAAAATTTCTTAGAGGCCGGCAGCGCGTTGGTAATGCCTCTGGTGTTGCAAACGTCCATAGGCGGCGGTTACCATCTGCTTCAGGGTGGGCCGCTAGCCTGTCTGCTGAACTCTAGTTATAAAAAACAGGCTAGAGACTCCACATGCATTCCAATGTGTTAGCCTTGTCCATCAGGTTCACTTGTACTTCAACGGTCTTGTGAGAAGCCCCAACTACCTTTATCCCGTTTTTATTGAAGTAACAAATATTTTTAAGTATATTTATTGCAATGAATCTGTTAGCTGCTATATGGAAAATATATATTTTGATTTTAAAATACCGCTAAATTACACAATACAATAACGAATTTTTGTTTGGTAACATTATTTCCCAAAATACGTTGTAAAATATTCACTAAAAAATAGGATTAAAAAAAGTGATATAACCCGATCTCGCGCAGTTTACCATTTTATAAATATATATAGATAATAATTAAAAATTGCGACGACTAAATCTCAATTTAAAATACACGTTATTCGATTGTTTATTAATGCAGTGCATTTATTATTATCGGTTAATATATTGAGGGGGGAAAATACACACATCAAAAAAGTCTAAGTAACATGTACTAATTTAAATTTGGGATGGTTGATGAGCCGCTGTATGGATGAACTTCCTGAATGCACCTGAGCCTTTCAGTATTTCCGGGCCGACGGTATACTCGCACCCTTCTTGTATCAGGCCTAAACCCGAATCGCAACTCATCGGAAAACATAATTTTATCCCATTGTTCCCGGGTCCATGTTCTGCGTTCTCTACACCATTCATTTCGACGAGCGCGATTCCCGTGACGTATCGGTGGGCACCTAATTGGGCGTCGAGCTCGTAGGCTGTTCTCATGCAGTCGATTTCGCAAAGTTTGGGGACTTACATCAACACCACTTGAATTTTGTAGCCTCAAACTTATCTCTCGAGCGGTTAACATCGGCTGGCGTCTTGCAGTCAGTTGTATGACTGTACTGGTCTTGCCGAGTGGTTGTACTCCTTTTACGGCCTGGATACTGTTCAGCGGGTTCCCTTGTATTATTGTAGCGCTTCCAAAGACGACAAATAACACTTCTACGAATGCCAAAATGCCGAGATACCTGAGATTGATTACTTCCCGCTTGCAACATCCCTACAGCTCTTTGCATTTCATTTGCTGTCAAATGACGTCGTTCCATGACGTAAAGAATGTCTAACAATTAAATTTTCAAGCTAACTTTATTTAAATGGTTGGTAAAATTATAAAATCAAGACTAAACGTAGCAACAAAAACGCACTTAAATTCAAACAAATTCCCTTTAATTTAATTTTATGAAAAAAACAAAACATAATCGAAATTTTTTTGTACAACCAGCCAGTATGTCATCAATAATAAAAAAGTTTACATACCTACGCACTTTGAGTGAGTAAAGACTTAGAAATTAATTAGTATAAATGGTAAATTTGTAATATCATGCATGTTGCTTAGACTTTTTTGATGTGTATAGTTTAAAGGCATTGAGAAATTAAGATTTTTTTAATGCTGTAGGACAGCAGACAGACACTTAGAATTTAGCATTAACCATTTCGCATAAGGGTGTTAGCAACACCAGTGGCATCGCGAACACGCTGCTGTCCCATAAGGGTACAGAAACTTGGGTCACTAATGCCGGAACACAACACAAGGTTATTATGGCGGCATACTTAAGACCAAAGGTGGTCGCCGTCCAGACGGGCTTGAGGCCCTACCACGTAGCTAGGGTGGGTTTTTTTGTCGCCTTTTACGACAGGCCGACCCCGGCTGCAGAGGTTAGTATTATTTCTCCGCCCTTGCACGGAAAGAAACGGTTTAGTTGTATATTAACTGTACAAACCGGCTTTGGCAATTTAAAATACATAATTTCAATAATCTTAATATACTACGCTACTGACAAATACTTTACAATTTCACAATATATTCCCAATATGACTTCCATAATGGATGACAACTATCTACTATAACTAAAATCGATCAGAGAAAATATTTCTAGGTTAAATTAATTAATACGTGAAATAATACCTTGTTTCGGATTATAAGTAATCAAGTGTACATACATCTAATTATGGTTATTAGTGTAATTCCAGACAGTGTTGTACGGCTTCCGACACAGGGAATTTGTCGGGTGACCTATACTTGGTAACATGTCATGGATATCAAGGTTGCTTGTACGACCTTCGTAAATTTAGTTCGTCTGCCTTTTTTATTATCTTCACTTACATATATATTCTCTTTGCGTAATGAGGATTTTTTCATTTAAACGCATTTACACGTCGCAAAATTAGATTAGATTAATTAGAGGAATTTAGTTCTTTTTTTTATTGCTGTAGGACGGCAGACAGGCTGACGGCCCGCTTAGAATTTAGCAGTAACCATCGCGAACAGTTTGCAACGCCAGTGACATCGCGAACACGCTGCTGTCCCATAAGGGTGCAGGAACTTGGGTCACTAATGCCGGAACACAACACAGAGTTATTATGGCGGCATACTTAAAACCAAAGGTGGTCGCCATTTATGACAGGCCGACCCCGGCCGCAGAGGTCAGTATTCTTTCTCCGTCCCTGCACGGTTACTTTATAACATCTGTTGTAATTTAAAAAGAAATGTCTTGGTAAAAGATAAAAAGTGAATATTTAATGGAATTCAGGCCTATTGATGATTAGTATGTGTTAAGAGCTTGCCTTAAAAGCCTTGCTTAATAAGAAAATTTTATTCTTTTATTCACAAATTACACTTATTTCGAAAGTAATGTATAACAATAAATTCAAATATTTAAGAATATGTATCTACTTAAACTTGTTAAACTTAACTATCAAACTTTTAAAACAAAAAATGTTTAAATTAAATTTATTCTTTAAAACTAAATCTCCTCTCAAGTTAAAATTATGCAAGACTGTATAAAATTAAATTAAATTTGTAAACTAGTTCATCCAAATTTTAAAATTATATCTAAAAGAGTTATAGAACTTAAATAAAACTTGAAATGAAGGTAACTAAACTAAAAGTAAAGCTTCTTATATTGGAAGCGAGTGAAGTATTCTGAAGGTTGCAAAATTCAGTTCACATTTTATTACTGCCTCGCTCAGATGAAATTTATTCTCATAATAAAAAGAACACAAAAAGGCTGCGAATGTTGGAAGTTTACAGTTGGGCTTATAAGTATAATCTTAGCTGGCTTGTTATTAAATATATTAGAATTAACTTTAAAAAGAAGATCAAATGAAGTAATATTATATTATTGCATGCAAGTTTAGCTATGTCAACAACTGGACTACTATGGATTTACGCTTACAGTTTTAGACTGGCATATATCCTATTATTTTTAAAACACCTAGTAGATGTATTGGAATGGTACCCTGAATTTTATGACATCAGAGAGAATATAACTCGCTTCCTCTGAAACGACTATACTCACTTATTAGTCGCAGCAGTTATCCGCAGCTTGCGGAAGTATCTGTTTCATTAGAAGCCAATCTAAAATGCACTAAGTGCTGTTGCTACTTTAAGTGTCCAAATCTCGATGTAGATCGTCAACATCATATGTCATCAGCTTGCTGAATACAAACATTCCCAAAATTATGTCACCACCAGCTTCTTATTGCCGTCGTATCATCAGACTGAAGAGTGTGCTTCAGAACATTTGCCAAGACTTGTTTTCTATATAAGGGTTAGCTTATTACATAAATATCTGTCGTGCGTCACACTTGCCAGGTAATATTAAGTACTTCAGCGAGAATATTTTGAGAGTAAATCTTTTATTATGTTCACCGTGCTTTTCTCTGTGCAGGTACGGAGTACGAATACTAAAACCTACAGCCAGGATCGGCCAATAGTATAAGGCAAAAATTCCTAGCTTGGTGGTAGAGCCCCAAGCCCGTCTGTCGATATAAGAACCAAGTTCCAGTATGTATACAGACAGCAGCGTATTTACGATGCCATTGGCGTTGCAAAAATCCATAGACGACGGTAAATGCCTACTATTAACTGGTCCGTCAACCAGTCTACAGTTCCTCAGCAATAAAAAAAAATTAGATTACTGCATTTCAGAATTATAGGGACAGCAGACAGGCTAACGGCCCGCTTAGAATTTAGCAGTTACCATCGCATATGGGTGTTTGCAACGCCAGTAGCATCGCGAACACGCTGCTGTCCCATAAGGGTACAGGAACTTGGGTCACTAATGCCGGAACACAACACAAGGTTATTATTTTTTTAAGGTTATTGGTTTTTATTACCAAAGGTGGTCGCCATCCAGGCAGGCTTGGGGCCCTACCACGTAGCTAGGGTGGGTTGTTTTGTCGCCTTGTACGACAGGCCGTCCCCGGCCGCAGAGGTTAGTATTCTTTCTCCGCCCCTGCACGAACGCGCTGTGCGAATGTTATTTTGTTGATTATACCAACCTATATTATCTGGACACCATATGTTATTATGAGGAGGACAAATAGAGACAAATGTCCAAATATATTCACAATATTGCACAAGGTCTGACTTAACCTTTAGTTTCGAAGTAATCGAGACTGTTTATTAAAAAAATTTGATATTTCTTTATATAATTTTCTTTTAGTTGGTAAAAGTGAAAAATAGACTTCATATCCACGGACTTAACAATATTTAAATACAAATGCAACGCTGCACGTGGCTGGATGAATCACAACCTGCCGAATGAGGTCACGGGAAATGTATTCAGCTCGCTCGTTAATTAGACTACGTATTCTTGAACGAGGTGCATTTGCTGTTCCACGACTTATTACAATGGGAATTAGTGAAAAAATTGAGAGAATGTTGTATACTTAAGTAATAAACCAGGAAAAGAATAAATTCTCACAATATTGCAACTGAAATGTAATAAAAACCAAATATGATCATATATGACCCGTGATTTTTCTTTATATTTTGGTAATCACATGTTTCTAATCATACATGAGTAGATAGGTAATCAAATATTCTAAAAATGTTGTATAGTTAGTGTACGAGCCAAAATTGTTCACACAGCGATTTACGTACTTTAAGTACTACTACCTAATTAATATGAAGCAGTCGTAAATAATCCTCCGTAATGCACAAACGTGTGTAGTACTGTTAACATTACGAAAGGTGCGACTCAGATACCTAACTTAGAGTATATAATAATAAACAGTTAAACTTCATAGTGGTTTAGTGTTAACTATTACATACTACATCATAACTAAAGCCGGGGTTACCGTTAACTACGAAAAAACCCCAAACAGTAATGAAAGACGAAACTCCCAAAGGTCCACGCATCTGATTCCAATTCGCAAAAGTTGCATTGAAAAGTTTTACTTCTTTCTTTCTTCGTCTGAGTATCTCAAGGCAAAAAGTAACTGCGCGTCTGTTACGTCGCTGCCTTGTGCTCATTTAAAAACTAGCTGTATAAATTTGCTTTTGAAAAGTAGCTAATATTATTTTAATATCTGAACTGTATGGTGGAAAATACTTATTTAATAATATTACCTGTAAATCTACCAAGCCACAGACGGCTAACAGAAGCTGCTGATAGACAACAATAGGCAAGATTTTGCGGAGAAAGAATACTAACTAACCTCTGTGGCCGGGGTCGGCCTGTCGTAAAAGGCGACAAAACAACCCACCCTAGCTACGTGGTAGGGCCTCCAGCCCGTCTGGATGGCGACCACCTTTGGTCTTAGTATGCCGCCATAATAACCTTGTGTTGTGTTCCGGCATTAGTGACCCAAGTTCCTGTACCTTTATGGGACAGCAGCGTGTTCGCGATGCCACTGGCGTTGCATACACCTATAGGCGAGGGTTACTGCTAAATCCTAAGTGGGCCGTCAGCCTGTCTGCTATCCTACAGCAATAAAAAAAAAAAAAGATTAGCCCACCAAGACAACATAGAGTTGCAGTGAAGTTACGCTAATCATATGAGTGTGCGAGGCTGAGCCTGAGTTTATGCCGAGGTAAAGATACTCGAGCCCAATAGCTTCCCAGGAAAATATTGTGGGGAAAAAGCTCCAAAGAGTTTATCTATCTGTCTTTAATTTGGATAGACATAAAACCAGGACCTATCATCTATATTCATCCAGTCCTCACTATCAGTGAAATTATTTCACATATATCCAAAAAAAATTCAAACAACTTTAATTTCTTCCGTCTTACTTTAGCACTAGATAGCGCTATTTTGATTCTCCTAGTATATTTAATTTTATTATTTATCTTTATGATCCGAATTGAAGCCTGCACATTTGCTTGCCCAAACAAGACCTGCTTTCAATAAGGTTCTTTTATTTACTCTTTCTCTTTTTAATTTTTGAATAATTGTATAAATAAAATAATAAAGAAATGAAAAACAAATTTGTATATATTTTTTTACTTTTACTAGTGTCATTCCGATATTCCGAGTAAGTTTAAAAATATCGTACAAAGCACTCCACGTTTTTATAACAATGACATTAATTTTCTCGTCAGTAATTTCATTCTTATGTTATGAATTATTTTTTACTTTTTAGTTTGATTAATTTTAAAAGCGTGTTTTTTTATATTGAAATCGTCCATTCAATAGTCTTAAAAATGTTGTAAATATTGTAGAAAGATAATGGTCATTGTATTTGTGTTTTTTTGTTTTATCTGAGTGACTTGAAATGTATTTTTTTTTCTCCAAATATCTTTTTTTCTCTCAAAATACATTTAAAAAAATGCTCCTTTAATTAATCAATTTGTAATATAATATTTGTTTTTTATTTTTCTCTGAATGATTAGTAATAACGTTTTTGTTTTTTGTTACTGTGTTACAATATTAATTATAGTTATTTTTATATCATATGTTATCAATGATGATCAATCGACTTCAATACAATTTGTGCGCCAAAGGAAACTGTCATGTTGAAATGGAAGGGCCCAACTGAAAATCAGTGTTGTGCTAAAACACGGTGTACGCTAAGTTGGTATCCCTGTCGCACGTAGAAACATTTTGTGATATATTAAATATGATTTCCACTCATATATTGTTGTTAGTACCCATAATATGTATACTGTATATTGATTGTAATGTCTGTGTGTGCCAATAAATGATATTTGATTTGATTTTAGTTTTTTAACTATCATTTAATTTTTTACTTTTTAGTTTTATTATAAAGTATAATTTATTTGTTATCGATTCCCTACCGATAAGTGGTTTTATTAATATTAATTCTGGCAGTTTTTTTTTTAATTTGACGCCATCTTCCGGCTATTTTACCAATTAAATGTCAGATGATGTGAAAGGTGAAAGGGAAAGAAAGTGTTAGTACTGATGATTCTGATAAGGGTCTATCCTGCTCCTGATAAAACTATGGGACAGTTATTAAATTTGTGTATTGACATCAGGTCTTATGCAATCACAAGTGTGCAACACTTTAAATTTATTGGATCATTCAAGGTGGGTAAAAATGAAGTCCGATAAATATGTTACATACAGGTTAAGTTAATATAAAGCGTGTAATAAAATAGACAAAAAATTTCGGTGGGTATTCTGGTAAATAAAAATACTATAACAAATCTTGTTTAGGTAGCAGCTGTACTTGAAGGTTATACTTGTTATTCGCAAAAGAAAATCAATGAAAAAGCCGCAACAGACAAAACCTAATAAGACCTTTTTCTTTACGAAAACAGGTCATACCGGATTTAGCACGATTTTGATGCCAAGTCGACCACTGTTTACATATAATTCGATACGAATACTCTCGTTTGTGACATTGCCAAGGGCCTGTCCCAATTTCCTGACATTATTTTTCTTAATTTTGTTGAATAATAACTTATATAATTAAATGAACTTAATTGTATTGATCTGGATCAGAAATAAGAATCAAGCTAACTCATTATTTGTAACCAGGCGTAAGAGACAAGAAATTTCGTTTTTAGCTCACAACTGGAGCAACAGTTGGGATTTATCTTGGTTCGAAATTCGAGAGCATTTGAAAAATTCAGCGAGATGCATCGATGCAAATAATATGCACTGAAAATCTTCCCTGCTAATACTCAAAGATGCACAACTGAGATAAAACGCTCAAAATAAGCAGAGAAGAAAGAATTCAATGCGTTTGATTCGTGCTCCAAGTCTGGGTGTTTATGTATGTTTTAATATGTATGTATTTATAATATTTACAAAAGGAAAATATAAGTAATAGAATAACATATTATTATAAGTAATAAAATAAGCGATTTGTCACTTGTTTTGGGACTAGATGGCGCTGTTTGAATCGTCAAAGTAAATTTATTTCAATTTAATTATAGCAAGTATAAATTAAAGTGATAAAAATTATGTTGACGGATATAATGCTTAGGCAGTTTTACAGTTGAAGAGAAGCAGACAGGCCCTTAGGGGTACAGGAACCTGGGTCGCTAATGTCGGAACACGACACAAGTTTATTATATCCATAATAATATGGCGGTATACTTGTACACCAAGGGTGGTCGCCATCCAGACGGGATTGGGCCTACCACGTACCAAATACGACAATAACGTAGGCTGTTACTATTTTAATCATAATACAAACAAATATTATATTTTTGGAGAATTGGTAATGTTCTACTAACTTAAATGGGTGCAGCTCACCTCCGACCCCTTCAATTATTAGCAAGTGGATAATGGCGTAATGCTATAATCAACGAGAGACCGTGTCCATGGCTTATAGCAGCTGTTCAGCTGTTTATATATTTTAAATGGTTTTTAAACACAATACCGTTTCTATCAATCGCCATTGCGAATATCCATTCTGTCAAACTTAAATTCCAAATTTGTATTATAGTAAATTTTTATAAGAAAAAATACCAATCCTTACGGCCGGGGTCGGCTTGTCGTAAAAGCCGACAAAACAACCTACCCTAGCTACGTGGTAGGGCCTCAAACCCGTCTGGATGGCGACCATCTTTGGTCTAAGGATGCCGCGATAATAATCTTGTGTTGTATTCCGGCATTAGTGACCCAAATTCCTGTACCCTTATGGGACAGCAGCGTGTTTGCGATGCCACTGGCGTTGCAAACACCTACAGGCGACGGTAACTGCTAAATTTTAAGCGGGCTGTCAGCCTGTCTGCTGTTCTACGCAATAAAAAAATAGAATCTTCATACTTACATAATACTAAAATTGAAAATCTACTTTAGAGAGCTAGTTCGTTTTCTATATACGCACAACCTAATTATAACCTCAAAGAAATTTCTCAAAGCACGTTGCCGCTAAAAATGATGCCAAATTTATAGTATTTACCTATGCGGAATACTAAATTTTATTACAGGAACATCTTTCTAAGTTAATTTTTAACTGAAACAATTGTATAAAATATATAGCTCTTTAAATTAATCGTGTAATAAGCAAAATGCTTATTAAACGATTTTCAAAATTCATTTTGAAAATACAGACATCAAAATGTTAGTGTTAAATCCTTTCTGTTGATGACTTTATCTCAGAGGGGCATTAATGATCCAAGTTCCTGTACCCTTATGGGACAGCAGCGTGTTTGCGATGCCACTGGCGTTGCAAACATCCATAGGCGACGGTAACTGCTAAATTGTAAGCGGGCCGTTAGCCTGTCTGCTGTCCCTATAATTCTGAAATGCAGTAATCTAATTTTTTTTTATTGCTGAGGAACTGTGGACTGGTTGAAGGACCAGTTAATAATTGGCATTTACCGTCGTCTATGGATTTTTGCAACGCCAGTGGCATCGTAAATACGCTGCTGTTTGTATACATACCCACTAAAAAACCCCGCTGTTCTCCTATCGCCTACGCCCGGGTGTACGGATATATGGCCTGCCGATCTCGTGGCTCGGGCCGGCGCCGGCCCGCCCTTTGTCTTAAGGCGGGCCCCTTCTTAAGTGTTGGCGCCAGGGGGTCAGGCTTTCGTCCCCCTGGCGCTCTCCTGTAATAACTCTAGGAGTTGAGGGGGGCCGCAGAACAGCACGCAGCCCTCACCCTCGCGGCAATAGTGCGGGCGGCGGGTCCTCCCCCGAGGGTTGCCCTCCGGCGCTGCCGACGTGGCCTGCGTTGGCGGGAGGGGAGTGTGGTGGTCGACTCCCGCTACCGGCAACCGTATTTGCTGCAACTCACCTCAACAAACATTATTAAACATCTTACGTGGAGTATAAGACCAATGATCAAAGGCCAGGTAAGCAATTTTCCTTCTTTGCCCTCACACACTCAATTTATTTATATTTTTACAAATCTTATATTTGAAAGTAACTAATATGGATTGTTTGCTTTACTATACATACTTTATTTGAATGGGGAACTCCTCGATATCCTGTCTCACGTAGCTAATAAGGAAGCGAGGTCATGTGCCTTTGACTCAGTCTTTAATTGGTTTAGCCAGCTGACAGCAGCGTATTGTTTGGTATAACAGTAAGGTATAAGTCACGCGTTAATACGGGCTAAATTTCTGTGATTATTTTTTTAAGTACATACGTTGTTTGCAGCTAATTAAGAATAAATATCTACGTAGTATATTGTATATTAACAATAATATACTTATACTGGTATAGGCGACGGAAACTCCTTCTATTAAGTGACAGCTGTCACTGTCAGCCTGCTAGCTTCCTCAGCAATAAAAGAGTAAAAAGTGTAGTGTCTTCCCAAGTTAGCGTCACACATCCCGTGTCTCTCTCATTCAGCTCCAACCGGCAATCTTACACAGGTAATCTATTATTCATGATGGGCTGAGTACAGTGTACTGATCTATAGAGACGCAATCTCCAGTCCAGGACTCATTTGCCCCATCGGCTCGGCAATAGACATGACCGACCTGATGCCATTTCAGCATGCCAACCAAATAACAAAAATTTTTGTTATTTGGTTTGCGTTGAGGCTGTTGTTGTTTCAGACGACTCGACAGCGAGTACGGACGGCAAAAGCATTGCAACCTCGTGAGAGCGGGGTCGATCAGCCGTGGCAACATGCTCGAAAAAGAAAGAAACGCCCCCCCAACACATCTACTCTACTTGTAATTTTGTATTGTGTGAATTGCTTGAGTCTATAGGCTATGTGGGGCGGAAGGCATCCCTAAGCCTATTTCGTCGGGTTGGTCATGTCAGACTGGGGACAATTGCGTCTACGAGAATATTCGCTTTAGCGTCCTAGTGATGGGGTCGGGTCTGTCCGTGAGCACAGAAAATTAAGTTATAAAACTAAGCCTGAAATTATAACACAAATGTGTTATCATTAAAAAAATATGTGGCTACACGATGATTTTACGGTAATGTCCTCTTAGAAACACTCCATTACGAGTATTGTGTGAATAAACAAAGGGAATAATGACCGAGCACAACGAACTCAGTAATCCGGTGGAACCTATACTAGTTCATGAGCCTATTGCAAATAAAAGTTAAGTCACGGACCTATATTTCATAGAAGAGCTATGAACAAATCTGAAAATAATTTTTACCTAGTTCTTAGTTTGATACTCATTCAGTAGCGCTGGCTGGACTGCTGTTTTGTACACTTTGCCTTTAGTTTTTATTGGAATACGAGGGTTACACAGCACATCACTGAGTGATCGCCATTTTTGCCATGCGACCTTTATCCTGTGTGACGTATCATGGTCAGTACTGGAGTGAAAGCATGGAGCCTTAGTACTTGAAACTTTGTACAGTGGGAATAGTTGAAGATCCAATATAGATACTGTCTGGTGCGCTATTCCCGCTAAAGGGGCATTTCATATACTCACTTTTACTCCTGCTAACTCTGAGGCCATACTTCTCAAGTGTTTGTGTCCATACATTCAATAGCTCTTGCAAGTGTGTTGCAGTATTGGCAGCCAAACAACAAAACGTAAAATCCATTACCAGATTAAATAGGAGCGGACTAAGTACGGATCCTTCATGTACCCCTACTTTTACCTTCAAAAGCTTCACTATCACCTACCAGACTAAGTTCGACATATTATTCTGGTATATTTTGGTTACGTAAAGCCTGCCAAACTATTTTTCAGGGTACATAGCACGGACAATAGCAGGATCTAATTTAATGATAATAATGAGCTGAGGTCCAAAGGGGAAGGATGAAAAAATGTTACATGCTGCGGAGATGTAAATGCTTAGATGGATGTGTAGAGTAACGAAAGACATTTAGACATTACTGTATCACGGGAAGTGTGCCAGTGATTAACAAACTTAAAAGTAGATGAATGGGTTGCATAAAAGATGATATGGTGAAAAAGGTGATAACTGTGAATGTAGATGTAGCTAACCAAGGAGAGTGAAAGGACATGTTGCTCGCTTTCACATAATGTGAGATTAAGATAGAAAGAAGAAGATAAATTTATAATTCATGCTCATCTAATAAATGCCATTGCTTAGACTTCTGTTAAGAACTTTTGTTCTTGGATTATTAGACGGATTACCATAATATGTGTATAGATTCAAAGTGGAATAAGAAATATCAGTAACAATAAATGCTGTTCTTCAAATGTATTTCTTTCACAGTTTGTGAGGCATAAAATATGCAAATTAGGGCAGATAAGCTATCCTAAATGAGTAAATCTGTTGTCAGCCTTGAAAAAAAATTTTCCGTCAGACATATTCGTTGTTTATCAAGATACGCCAAATCCAGGTGATGTTGATTTTGACCTCAAGTCTTGATAATATTCCCCTAAACCTAACAACGATGACGGACCTATAAATAGAGATAGGTTTGTTTTTAACGATTCTAGCTATTGGATACAATTATATTACCTACATTACAGTTACGCTTCGCCTAGTAACATAATGCTCGTTGGCTCAATACTAGTACTTCCGTCACACAAGTGTGGCTTCGGTCTAACTCGATTTGCAACCTACTTCCCGCGGACGGACCATTAATACTCGTACGGCTTCAGTTTTAGCATATAAAAATCTATTACATAACTAAAAAATTGCGGACAACAAAGATTAATTATACTTAATACATAAATAGATTCGTTACAAACAATATTAATAGCAAATGTTGGATGTAGATATAGTCCTGGATACAGCGGTGTAGCGTGGGAGACGGCCGCCCGGGGCGAAAGACAATTTTGCCGCCCTTTTATTGAGGTATTTCAATTTAATGCATACTATATCTATGATAATATTATGAAGAGATAAAATTTGTGTGTTTGTGATGTTGTATGGGGTAACATAAGCACAAAATAAACTATGGGGAATCCGCGCATGTCAGAATAGACGGTGTTGCCAGCAGTCACTACAAAATATCATTCAAAGAAAGGGGATTCCCCAATTTTGTCACAGAATAAGTAATGAAAAATTACGTGCTCTTTTCAATCGGTCCGGATTTGTAGTTGCGATAAAAATATGAAATAGTTTAAATATTTATATTATTTATTGTGAAATTTTGGCGCCCCCTATAAAGTACCGCCCGGGGCGGGCTGCCCCTGCCACCCCCACTACGCTACGCCACTGCCTAGATAGGAGTTCAGGGGTTAGTATTGGACTACCGTATCATTTATCTAAGGAATCGTAAATGGAGAAAACCAGATTCTTATTTTGCTAGTTTCTTATCAAGAAAGGATAGTTTACTTAATGTGGGGGGGAGGGGATTAGACGTCATTGACACCTAACAAATCGTTTGGGGTAAATGGGACAGGGGTAAATGACATAAAAAACAAAAGATTTCTTTGGCATTTCTAAGTAGATATGAGTAAAAATCAATGGCAGTAAAACGGTTAAATTTATTTATAAAAAGTGTTTTAATTATTTCTGGGATTCTATTATAAAAAGTATACTTTGTCGAATAAAGCTATTGTATATTTTACGGACCCTACAAAATGGCATAACTATAGTCTATAACTACCTTTAAACAGATAGCAGTAGTAACCGCCCACTACCAATTCCTACTTGTAGTTACCTTTCTCCAAATTAATAATAATATAACTTTCTAACACAATTTGCCGACAAAGAAATTAACCTTCAAGCAAAATGTTCAGACTTGGCGACGTGTTTATAAATTATTATACAGGTCAAAATACAATCTGTCATAAATCATTCAGCCAATTTCCTTTTCCTTACAATATTCGATAAATATTTCATGAAAAAATTACTTAGACTGGAGCCCTCAACTGTCGGGTGCTCCCAAGGGTCTTAACTTATTTCCGAAGCTACCGGATGAATCTCGATTCCTTTCGTGAACTAAAGTCAATATACTTAAGTACTACAAATACAAATTGTTAATTACATGTTTTAAAAACTGTTTTATCCACACGATTAGCGTGACCACAGCAAATTATTTGCATCATTAAAATATATTGTCTTCTGTCACCATCAAACTCACAGGCACTGCATAAATCCTGGGTCGTAAGAACTGAATTATGACTTAGAAATGTATCTATAGCTATACAGCATACGTTGTATTTCTTATACTCCGTGCAGGGATGGAGTAAGAATACTAACCTCTGCGGCCGGGGTCAACCTGTCGTAAAAGTCAATAAAACAACCCTAGCTACGTGGTACGGACCAAGTCCGTCTGGATGACTACCATCCTTAGTCTTAAGTATGCCGCCATAATAACTTTGTGTTCCGGAATAAATGACCTAGGTTCCTGTACCCATATGGGACATCAGCGTGTTCGCAGTACCTCTGGCCTCGCAAACCTTCATAGGCGACGGTAACTGCTTACTAGCGGGCTTACTGTCTGCAGATCCTCAGCAATAAAAAAATCTATATAAATAAATATACATTGATGTGACATTCACCATTGTACTCCCTATTCTCATTCTCTCTATAGCAATTAAAAAGTAAATAGTAAAGCGCTTGTTTTAAGGATACTAAACAACTCTAATACGAGTACTACACTTACGAACATTTGTGTCGTAAATAAATTAAATATAAAAACTATAGAAATAAAAAAATTACAGACTTGAGACGAGAAACAAACCCGTGATCACAGTAGGCGTTTGGATGTGGTCGTATTATATGTACCTAGTCAGGTCATAAGTATTGTCACACAGTAAAAACTTTTCTTTTAGAATGCTGGCCACAAAAAAGTTTATTGAATTCGAATTTAGAATTGTTCATGAAAATAAAAATGTATACTTTTAGAATTTTACTCATTTTTAAATATGGAGTGGACGCTTAAAGAAGACCGTGTTGCAGTTATTGCGTTGCATCGTTGCAGTTACGCGCCAATTCAAATTTTTAACATACTGAAAAACTTTGAATATAACCAAAAGATTCGTTTATCGTACCATCAAACGATACAATGAAGACTCTAGTGTAGATGACAGGTCAAGAAGTGGTCGCCCTCGGTCTGTTAGGACTCCAGCAGTGATAAAAGCTGTGAAGGCACGAATTCAAAGAAATCCCAAACGTAAGCAGAAACTGTTGGCCCTTCAGATGGGGTTAAGCAGAACCACGGTGAAAAGGGTGTTAAATGAAGACTTGGGCTTCGGGCATATCGAAGAAAAACAGGACATCGTTTGAATGCTCGTCTAATGGACCTGAGACTGAAGAGATGCCGCGCTTTGTTGAAGCGGTACGCGGGAAAAAAATATCGGGAAATTCTTTTTTCGGATGAAAAAATGTTTACCGTAGAAGAGAGCTACAACAAACAAAATGATAAGGTGTACGCACACAGTAGTGAAGAAGCGAGCAACCGTATTCCGCGTGTCCAACGAGGTCATTTTCCATTCTCGCTCATGGTATGGTTGGGAGTTTCTTATTGGGGCTTAACAGAGATACATTTTTGTGAGAAAGGTGTAAAAACGAATGCTGTTGTGTATCAAAATACAGTCCTGACGAACCTTGTGGAACCTGTTTCTCATTCCATGTTCAATAACAGGCACTGGGTATTCCAACAAGATTCGGCGCCAGCTCATAGAGCGAAGAGCACACAAGACTGGCTGGCGGCGCGTGAAATCGACTTCATCCGGCACGAAGACTGGCCCTCCTCCAGTCCAGATTTGAATCCGTTAGATTACAATATATGGCAACACTTGGAGGAAAAGGCGTGCTCAAAGCCTCATCCCAATTTGGAGTCACTCAAGACATCCTTGATTAAGGCAGCCGCCGATATTGACATGGACCTCGTTCGTGCTGCGATAGACGACTGGCCGCGCAGATTGAAGGCCTGTATTCAAAATCACGGAGGTCATTTTGAATAAACTTTAATGTCATAAGAATCTATGTTTTGTTAAGTTCATTTTGGTATATGAATGGTTACATAATGAATAAACTTGTTACAATTATTTTACATTAAACATGTGACAGAATTTATGACCTGGCTTGGTTTAAACAATATTTATAATAACTTCGTACTGCTTACTCCTTTTTGTTCATAAAAGATATGAACTTTTCACTATTCTCTATGGCAGGTCTTTCTTAATCGTCAATACATGTCAATTAAGCGAGATAATTTTTTTAGACGGGCCATCATGAAAATGCAAACCGTAGCCTCTTGGCTGCCATATACTTATAAATGTAATACATAATAGAATTATCAAAAATATATGTATTTAAATCAATTAGTACTTTATTATATAAACACCTCTTTTAATACGATTACTCAAGTCCAGGACGGGCTTGTGGATGCGCTCCAATCCCTTGTTAGATCGCAATAATAAATTCTTCCTGACTGGTGGTTTGCGATACTTCAACTATCCAACGTTTTCCTGGCTTATAGAATAATGTTAGGTAAGACAACCTCAAACATCATCAAATCATAATCTTCGTTGAATTTACAAAGCCATCATGTTTCCATACAAAGAAAATTGTGTAACTAGAATAAAATTACGTTAAGGAATTTGATAGAAATATGTATTTTATTATTCAAGTATTTAATGTTCTGTTGTATTCGATTGGTTTGTGTCGGTATTGTGAAATCACCATAATATTCTGGGTTCAAGTTCAATTACCGGCAGGGTAAATTCAAAAAATATTTTCGGGTATTTTCTAGGTTTTGTCGCCTTTTACGACAGGCTGGCCCCGGCCGCAAGGTTTAGTATTCTTACTCCCCTCCTGCACAGAAAGGAGGTGTTCTCTTATTTATGAAAGTCAACGGAATAGTATATTCCGTTGACTTTCATAAATCCATTTTATATACGACTCTTTATAAAAATTAGGAGGTAGTAAAATTTTTTTTCTGGCCTATATGATTTCATTTCCTTAAATAAAATATGGTGAAATGTACTTTGAACCAAAAATACTCACGGATTCACAGCTAAGCACTGAAAACGCCTTTTTGCTCGTTGCACGTATAAAAAATGAAATGAAATACTCGAATTTGACCCGACCTCTAGAAATGAGGCAGAGACCCGTGTACACCGTTAAATTTACTACATACTGTGTGAGGTTGTTGCTTTTCATTTGTACATTCTAAATTAAAGCGTGTTTTATCTACATTATATATATACGTATATATAAAATTCTCGTGTGTTTGTAACCAAACTCCTCCAAAATGGCTTGAATGATTTTATGACTTTTTTGAAGTTTTTTGTGTAATTTCAGTACGTCTGAGAATAGATCATAAACTATTTTTTCTACCCCTAAATGATAAGGATGATGCCAACTCAATTTTTTTTTTATTTTTTGAACAAATTATTTATTTTTTTATGGCTTGGAATTAAAAAATACATATCTTATATCTTTAAACGAGCAGTATATACATATATATATATATATATATATATATATATATATATATATATATATATATATATATATATATATATATATATATATATATTCATTTAGCGCGAGGCTCACTAAGAACAACAATGTATCCTAAAATATTTTATAATCAGTCCGTCAGTTTTTATCCGTGCAGGAACAGAGAAAGAATACTAACCTCTGCGGCCGGAGTCGGCCTGTCGTAAAAGGCGACAAAATAACCCACCCTAGCTACGTGGTAGGGCCCCAAGCCCATCTGGATGGCGACCAACTTTGGTCTTAAGATACCGCCATAACAATCTTGTGTTGTGTTTCGGCATTAGTGACCCAAGTTCCTGTACCCTTATGGGACAGCAGCGTGTTCGCGATACCATTGGCATTGCAAACACCCATAGGCGAGGGTAACTGCTAAATTCTAAGCGGGCCGTCAGCCTGTCTGCTGTCCTACAGCAATAAAAAAAAAGTCCGAATCACAAAAAAAAAATTTACTAGTAAATGAACGTTTTAAAAGCCTAACACATAAATTTCTTTAATATCGCAAAAGTTGTCAATAAGTTTACTTCCATTGTTAACTCACAGACATATACAGGGTGACTTTGACAAACCCGTCCAAATTCACACAGAAGAATCTTTAGTAAAAGTTATGAGAAACGTGTATTTTAGTATATTATCGCATAGTACAAAATGTTGAGTAATCAGCATCACAGTCATTCAAAGAACTCGCAATTTACATAATACGGCGCGAGAGTGTCAATGACCTCTCCATCGGTACAGCAAACTGGCAATGACCTAGTAAGCGGGCGAGGACGGCGGTCATTGCACCGGGCGAGCGAATACGCACTATTCATTTACGCGGGAGTGACAGAGACAGGTAATAACAAGTTAACGTACGGAGTTTGCACCATATGACTATTCTGTACGATTGAATTAGTGATCATATTTTCCTTGGAATGAAATATTTTATTTTGAAAATTTTACATACAATTTTTAAAATGATGTTTGGTGCGTAAAAAAAATTTGGACGGGTTTGTCAAAGTCACCCTGTACATTTGTTTTGTTGTGTGTGAGTGTATACTAACTATAACTATACAAAAACAATATATCAGATTTATTTTACTTAACCCCTTCAGACACGATCTCGCTAAGAAACCATCGAATTAAACGAGTTAATCACATTAAACGATTGGATGAGACATGATATTATTCTAAATATTTTAAAAAGGTTTCTACAACACGCCTGATACTACAATTTTAAATTTAGAAATGCTCTGTAAAATGTAAATAAAATTATCCTAATTCATATACTTCTAAAAATGTATAAATTTCTTTCATAAAACTACCCTAGTTTCATAATATATCACTAAAACGATTTCGAATATTTCTAATATGGTTGAATAGTAAATTCACAACAAATACAATAATACTAGTAACCTTACTCTTAACCAAATCTTTTAACTAAAGTTTACCGTACAGTTAAAATAGTAGTTAAATTTATAGCTACGGATTTACGAGTACAAACTTTAAGCTTGACGTAAGACATTTATCACTAAAGTTTCTAAAGCTGGAGCAGTGTAACGTTTAATACAAATTCACATGTAATGCTGTCGATATATAGCGAATCTAGGAATTAAATGAAATT
This sequence comes from Malacosoma neustria, assembly GCA_963693495.1. NCBI lineage: Eukaryota > Metazoa > Arthropoda > Insecta > Lepidoptera > Lasiocampidae > Malacosoma > Malacosoma neustria. The sequence goes on from OY856383.1 coordinate 16,464,499, forward strand.
TCAGGGCAGATTTTATATAATACTAGCTATGCCCGCGACTCCGTCCGTGTGAAATAGTGAGTATAGGCAGCATTTTTTTGGATATATGAGGTCAACTTAAATTGGAAATTCAACCTACTAAGTCCAGCCTAAGCTGAACCCATATGATTATTGATATAAATCTGAGGTCAACTTAAATTGGATTATAAAATTTCTGAAACTTATCATTTTTAACAAAAAACTATTTTTTTTTCTAAAATAAAAATAGCCTAAGTTACTCCTTGGTACATCAGCTATCTGCCAGTGAAAGCCCCGTCTAAATCGGTGCAGCCATTTCAGAGATTAGCCGGAACAAACAGACAGACAGACAGACAAAAATTGTAAAAAATGTTGTTTTGGTATATGTACCGTGTATACGTTCGAATGCACTTAGTAAAAAGCGATTATTTTAATATTACAAACAGACCCTCCAATTTTATTTATTTGTATGTATATGTATAGATGGATAATTTAATCTTAGTTTTCCTGTTGCTATAGCGATGCTCACGGCAAACTTTGATTTGATATATATAAAACATTATTTTAAATTCATTCCGTAAAAAATTTATTTACTACACAATTTTTATGTAGTTTTGTAATAAACTAAGATTGAAAATACATAGTTTTTTTAACTACCAAAAAACAGGAAAACTATAAATAATATAATAGATTCCAGATCGCTTTTGACCAGAAACGTTTCTAAAACGCTGGATGCATCAGCACGTTTGAATCCATAAAAGTTAAATCGAATATTTGGCAAAACAAGACTCCAGATTCTATCAAAGAATGATGAAATTATAATACTTTTAACCAACAATTTCTACCAATATTATTTTAAATAAATGACATCAAATAAAGTCATATCGCGGAATTAAAAGATCAGACACAAAGGGATTGTAAATAATTATATTAATGAACGTCGAACACAAAGAGCGAATTCCAGATACTTCAACAAAACTCTTTCATTTAATATTGACAGTCAACAATGTCTGAAATAATTAAGCAAAGATGAATTGACGCTTCATCGGGAAGAGGGAAACAGTGTAACACGCAATAAATAAAATGCAATGTGTCCCATAGAAATTGATAAACAAATTGGTTGATTAATGACTTTTATTTAAAAGTATTGAGGTTCAAATTCCAGCATCAGATCTTGCATTCACGTTCGCCGGGCCGCGAGGTGTGGTTTTCCAACTATGTAGCGCTGTGTTTCACTGAGTCTAGTTTTGTTGGGGATTTAAGCGTTCAATATTGAAGAAACGAATCTGGTAAGGCGGATATTTTTTAGAATACTTTGTACGAAAATTATTTAAAATTATATACTTTTTACTATGTCATATCAGTGCTTTGATAGACATTTGACTTTATTTATCATTTCAAAACAAAACGTTAAATAGATAAGCAATAATGTTTAAAGTAATTAAAACGCATTCACACTTTTCTATTTTGCCTTATCGTTTTATGATTAAACAAATTGTTAAAAAATTTAACAAAGTGATTACTTGATTATAAATGATTACATGATTTACTTAATTTGAAACTAATTTCAGAATACCCTCCGACTAGGAAAAATCAATCCTGAGGTAGCCAATACAATTTAAAAAGAATAAGTATCAATTTGATGAAATTCGACATTCTGATAAAGTTACAAAGACTTTAGTTATGTGTTTCTATTATAATTAATTAGATACTATAACTATATTGAAAACAAAAATATTAAAAATAATTTATAGTTTATATAAATATATTTTGCAAAAAACGCAGTATTATTTAATAAGATTTCCGGAGGTAAGTTATTAGCCATTTATCACCGTGTTTAAAGTGAAGTTGTGCACAAAACTGGAATAATTTCATATATTGCATACACATTCAATGATAAACAATTATATTTTTCTATTTATTTAAGTGTACCTGTTCTTGGCGTGATTATTGTTATACAGTTTTATGCATTTGGTCACTTAAATTAATTATGTTGTGTAATTTGAAATTTAAATATGAAAAAAGCAAAATTTCAATATATTCGCTTCATTAAATTATGCGGGTGCAATTTCAAAGTAATTACCGACAGCTCTATATATGTGAGCATGTATTCGAGTAAAAGAAAGGAAGGAAATGAGTTTGAACAATAATTTATATATCAATCAAGACTGACCGTCTAGAGTTATCAATATTAGTTCAGAAGCAAACTGTGTCGGTGCGTTCTGCAGGGTTTTGTGTGCTCGATGTGCCAGGGGTGCCACAGGCTCCAGGGCCGCTGCTTACGTAACTGAGGGTGGCGGATGTACTGCCCCGGGAGTACAGCGTCTCGCTCCCACTTTGTAAGCGCGTGGGTATAATAGAGCAAGTTTCCCATCGACTTATAAATAAATTATTAATTGCTTTTCAACGAAATTAATATAATGGAAACAATTTGAAGGGTTGTAATTCTAAAGGGTGTAAGTGTCAATTTTATATTTTAGAGATGTAACAAAAAAAGGTTGTGCGAAAGTGCGTTGGTACTTAGACCGCGCCACAACTTCATCTGTGTATGAGTGAAAAATTAAAAGAGATAGGCATTTGGATCCATTTGAATATTATTAGTCTTGGTACATAGATCGTATTTTTGTAATAATATCGATTTTATGTTTTTGGCACTTAGACCTTTTAGAGTTACAACCCTTCATTTCTTCCTCTAAAATAACATATTTCTTAATGTATAATAAATTAACTCCGCACATAATTATAATAAGAAACAATTAAAATAACCGTCCGGCTGTTTCTTTAACAATTTATTCCGACTAATTTCCGAAAATTCCAGACAGCTTTTGGCGTTGCTTACTCTATTTCATAGATGACATTAGAGTAATAATAAATAGTGACTATATTAGTTGAATAGGAATTATATTATACTAGCTGACCTGGCAGACGTTGTTCTGTCAGACAAATTATAGTTTAAAAAAACTAAAAAACACACGTTTATAAAAAATCAAACTAAGAGGTAAAAAATAATTTTCAATAAATTTAAATTAAGGATAGTGGGATTAACAAAAATATGAATTTTATTGTAAAAAAGTGTGGGGTGCTTGTTGTGAATTGTTAACATATAAAAAAGAATAAAAAAGAACAAAAATCCACCGTATCGCGATTTTCCTAGGCGGTCACCCATCCAAGTACTGACCGCGCACGACACTCCTTCACTTTGGTGATCGGACGAGAACCGAAAATTCTTAAATCCCGAGGATCCTGGTAAGAATAATGATACAAACTATAGATTATTGCATTGTCATCGGCTCTTAATATATCTACAAAGTTTGAACGAGATCTGGCCGTTTAAAGTGGGTCAAAATCGCCCCCCGAAGGAGTCGGTTACAAACATACTAACATACAAACATACAAGTGAAGTTAATATAAAGTGTGTAAAAAGAAAATAAACTGTTTAAAATTTTGAGGTTATGTTCTGATATGCGAAAAATAAAATCCTAGAATTCGATCGCAGAGCCAGATCCAGTTGCGAATCTAAACCATTCTTGAATCCACTTGAACACACACAAACATAAAATAACCCTATTTGAAAGACTACTTGTAGTACTTCTGCATATAAAATAAAAATAGTTGTATTTTAACAGCTTAAATCTAATATAGTATATTATTTTAAAAAGGTTACATGTTCATTTAAATTGATTAAATTTGAATTAAAGAAACCGTGGAAAAATTAAAAATTGTATGTTCTTCTTTTTTCTGACCTTATCCAAACTGTGTAGGGTCGGCACAACATGTTCTCTCCTTGCACTCTCCTCTGTTAGTCATCATCTTAACATTCACATGTTTTTGCCATATCATCTTCTACACAATCCATTCATCTTTTCTTTACTCCATCTCTCCTCTTGTATGCATCGACTCTCATTTCTAGCATCCTCGTTGTTACATGATGCACTTCTCTTCACTTAAAGTCATACCAGGCTAGCATATTCCCTTTTAACTGCTATAATATCATATATATATAACATTATATATTGTCTACACAAAAAGTAGTACGGAAAATTCGCTCCAGTATGCACGAGGCTTTGGTACGACCTGCACATGTGCCGTCTGCTCAGTGCTCTGACATTTACGTAGTGCGCCCCGTGCCGTCGCGATACGCGCGTCTCTGGTGTTATTATAAAAACATTCGATAAAACAAAATTATAGTCGAAAACGACTGTTTTTGTGCTTGGATTTTTTTTTGTGTTTGTGACTTTTAACTTGTTTTGGGTTGGTTATTTTTGTTTTGTTTTCCCACCCCCGCGAGTGTAACATCAGGTTCACAGACGATAGTGCAATCGTTCGATGATGATACTTTTAAGATCTTCAGTGATCTATCAGATTTAAAAAATATATCAAGTAAGTTTAAATTTTAACATATATGTAGAGTAAATAGATTTGATTAATTAAATAATATTTGATAGGACTAATTTGACATATAACAATTTTTAAACGATGTTATACTTTAAAATAACTTAAAAGTAAAAAAAAAATATAAAAATTATTTTAAAATATAGCCATTAATATCAAAATTCGAAAATAAATTATTTTATTTTATTAATGTTTAGCTATTTCACCACGAGACCTATTGTATAGTAATTATTAAATCAGAAACTATTTCATCAGAGAAACCATTCATGGAACTAGAAACAGCAATTAACATTAATTAGGTATTGCTATATTATATAGCATGCAATTACTGGCCTATGTATGTATTTTATTTGTTACCTCAAAAAACAAAAGAAATGTTTTGAGTTTTTTCAACTTAGGTATTAGTTATTTATAACGTAATTTTATAGTAAATAAAAAAAATTCTTTCTTGGGAACCTGCTCAGGCTTTGTACGTGTAGAAAATATCTAGTAATCGCCTATGATACTCTTTTATAGTAGAGCTAGCTGATGAAAACGAACTATATAAAATTGATATTTTACAGTAAAAATCTTTTGTCTTATTAACTTAATAATAATTATTGTTTAATGTATTTTAGTTTTATTATAGGACCTAAATATACATTCCAAACATGTTGGGTTGCTTTTCATTGTTGAAAAGCTTGTATCAAATGGATTGTGGTATCGATTTGTACCATACTATCTTTCAAGCGTTTCCTTTAGGTTTAATTTGCATTTGGGAGCGTGGGTGCCTTCTGAGATTACAGAGCTAAACTTGTGCGCGTCTTTTTATGTCACTGTTATATGTTTAATTGCTTATGAAAGTAGATAATGTCAATTTGGTAACACATACTCCTGTCACCTCCCGAAGCTTTGGATAGAAACATCTAATTACGCCCTCCTTGAACCTGTAAGGTATATCTTGGTGTCTAAGTAATAATGAACAATATATGAATGTTGGGACAATAAGTTATATCGCAGAGTACCTTTTTTAATTAACTTCTACTTTCGAGATTCTACGAACAATTTTTAACAAAAAGTTTAAAATTTCGATATTGGTATTCATATAAGAACTCAAGTCTCCAATAGTTTTAAGTATATGCTCAGAGTTTACAAATTTAAACCCACATTACATTATTTATACACTCAGTATCTATTTATTGAATAGGTATTTCAAAAATCATACATCCCCTGCAAGTCACAGAAAGAAAAACAAGATATAAATTTTGTATGTTTACTCGTATAAAATCAATCCATGATTAGCCCACTGCTGATCTTGATTCTATCATAGAGGGAACGCATTACTGTCCATCTATCATGGTGGGCATCATCGATACTGTGACCAGTGATTTTGAAGAAAGAATTACCATAGAAGCACATGCCATGCTAAGAATTTGCGTTCTCTGCCTTGTTTCTGTAGAGTATTACAAATTACATTGATCCAATTCATATATTTACATATTACATTAATAATAATATTAAAATAGGTAATATGAATGAAATAAAAACCAGGGAAATATACACCAATACATGATGTGGTGATGATTGTACAATGAACAATAAGCCACAATAAGATTGTGCTTTTTACGACATACTCGTACATCAATAAACAAAATGATTAATATACTGGAAATTATTTTTCATCGATTTTCCTTCATTTTTATTACGTTTATTCAATGTTGTTTTTAAGGAAAAGGCAATTGTAGGCTTTAAAACATACTAATATGACTCTACGTATTATAAATTACAGTTAACCTCAAGAATAATGTTTAAATAAAATTATTTTATTTCCTGATCCGTTTTCTATCAAGAATTTAGCTGACCGATGAGGTTTGTTTAGGTTGACCTTTTTTATATGGTCCTATTTTAAGATCCGTAATAAATAAACAATACGGATCTATTTACTATTTGATTTCATCCTCTTTTAATTAATAAACACATATCATGAATTAATGATTGACGCAATAATCTCATACGCTCATGTAAAACCAAATTCTACATAATCAATTCCCTATATTTCCTTTTGTAGATTATGTCAAGAAAAGAAAAAGCCATGATAAAGCATTACCACAAACGAAATCGAAAGCAAACCATCAGTACCAAGTCCCATACAAGCTTATGTCGCAACCATTATTGCAACCTCCTGGCCTACAAATCGATTTATAGGAATTTGACCTCTATTATTATGGTATTACAGTGCATCGCTATTTAATAGAACCTGTTTAGAAACGCAGCGGATTTTTCTACGACGTTGCGTAAGGTGACATTGTTGGTGGGGGAACTACTACAAACCAAATATGTTTGTAAGTGAAAGGTGAAATTATGACGTATTCGGTGCCTTTTTGGTTGATTTACTTAGTATAAGCTTCTGATTGATTTTGATAGCTATTTATGTCCAAGGAAAATTAAGTCCAAGGACAAAAATGGATTATAAGTATTATACATCTTAGCATGTACCTTATTGAGTAACCTAATAGAGGTCATCAGTTTAGTACCAGCATCGTTAGATTTGATGTAGTACATATTGCGGAAACATACATTATTTATTGCATTTATAAAATTAATTATATACCTAGTCATTTCTTGTTTGATTTATTCTGTAATGATAACAATTTAACATTGTTTTTGAAACAAAAATCTTATATTTTGTGCTTTATATACTGTACCGTAAAATAAAATTTCGCGAATAATATTTTTATTATTCTATACATTCAGATACGGTTTATTAAAACGTCCAAAAATTGCATTTGAATAATAAAATTACAAGTAAAAATTTTAATTGGCAATATTAGATTTATTTATTCAAAAGATAGCAATTAAAGTATTCTTTCTTTTTATTTTAAAAGTCATCAATAAATTAAAGATTATATAAAATAAGAATTAAAATATAAAATGTATTTTGTAGAATTTCAAAGTGCATGTCTCGACCAAGAAAGTCATCAAATAGTCGCCAAAGTGCAAGTAATTAAAACAATAACAAACAATAAGATTTTTTGATTACACTGTATAGTATAGTATATCATTTAATTTTTTTTATAATAAATATGAGACAATTCACAAATCGCCGTCTAGTCCCAAAGTAAGAGGTATAGCACTTGTGTTATAGGTACTAGACAACTAATATACTTTTCTTTCGTAGATAAATACATATTACACATAAGCACTCAGACACAGAAAGGGAATCCGCAGAACTCATGACCTCCGCAGGTTTTCCAATGTTTAGCCACTACACCACGGAGATCATCAAATGTCGTGGTCGTTATGTTTATATATTTAGTTTTTTTTTCATTATACACATTCCGAAACTGTAATAGATTCGAATAGGAACGGCTTTACCGGTGAGGTCGACATGACCCCAATAAAAACGTGCCATTCGTGGCTGTTCTCGCATGTTCCCCATGCAGCGGTCGAGCCGCAACGCACCTCACAGGAGGCTCGTCTCCGAGCACGCTGCCACGGCTGATCGATCCCGCTCCCACGGAATGCCTTCTCCGTCCAGAGTCGCTGTTACATCATCTGAGACCATAACAACCTTCACCTAAAAAGAAAAATATTACTAGCAGTCTCTAATAACATTTTTGACTAAACTGGCGCTGGGTGAATTGTTCTAATATATTTATTTATTATTGTTTAAAATACTTAATATTTGCTGTATCCTTTATATTTTATTTATAATTACTGTCAATACTGTATTAAAATTTACGTCTTATCCATTCAACTAGTTTCCTTCCCAATACTGGGATTATATACGACAATAACGTGAGAATTCATAGTAGCTGGTTAAATGACCCAGAACACGTACAAGGCACAGCGGCCATACCAATATGTTTGCACCGATAACACAAAAATTGGAGTGTACAGACCTTATACTGTAAATATGTATTTCATATTTATAATCGGTGATCACGCTAGGTACTCGTTAATTCATAGAGTACTGATTTAAGCGCCACTAACGTACACCGGAACGCCTGCGAAGACCTTCGACCTGCGACGATTTTTCTCCTATTATTTATATTTGTTTACAAAATAAATGTATATATGTAGTATATTAGTTATTTAGTACGCATAACACGAGTGTTTCTCCACTTATTTTGGGGCTAGATGGCTCTTTGATAATTGTCCTAGTATATTTTTTTTTATATATGGAAATATTAATAATAGAGTAATGGTTTGGTAGTAATACTTAAGCTTCACAGAGCAATGACCAAAGCCGATACTACAACTCCATACAAACGCCCTTGGTGACTACTGGGTATTTAGTTGGTATTCCGCTACGATCTTGGCTATCCCTTGATAGCCAGATCAGTGGCAAATCCCACATACCCGCGTAGACTTCCCTTTGATCCCTACGCGGCACTGTTAAGGTGCAATTTTCCCCGGGAAAAAGTTTTACTTAAGCTACAAGTAAAAGCTTTGATCCGCGCTCTGACCTTCATAAGTTAGGTCCTTTTTAACTAAATTATAAATGTTCGATTCTTGCATAAACAGTATTTGAAATCCCGCCTCCTGATTTTTGCTACCCACCCTCACTCTCGGTGAGGTAAATGGTGATTTCGAGGGCGGGACGAATATAATATAAGCAGTAACGCATGAGCTTATAAACGCGCGGGACGGTAGACGTTCGACCTCCCTTCAGTTACTCTAAACTCTCGTTGGCAGTGCCATAAAGTTGTGTTCAATGTGCGTGAATTTAGCTGGTGCCGTGCAACAGTTCCTCCGCGAGCGAACCTGAACCAAACCGGGAAGGGGTGGAATCAAGGTCAGTGCGAATTTCCCTGCCCACTGCTAGGTATCGCGTCTCTAGCCACCGCTCCTATCCCATCCTCTCTCATACAGTCCACTGCTCTCGAGCTATCCTTCTCATTCCTGTACGGTGCAATTTTATCCGTGCAGGGGCGGAGAAAGAATACTAACCTCTGTGGCCGGGGTCGGCCTGTCGTAAAAGGCGACAAAACAACCCACCCTAGCTACGTGGTAGGGCCTCAAGCCCGTCTGGATGGCGACCACCTTTGGTCTTCAGTATGCCGCCATAATAACCTTGTGTTGTGTTCCGGCATTAGTGACCCAAGTTCCTGTACCCTTATGGGACAGCAGCGTGTTCGCGATGCCACTGGCGTTGCAAACACCTATAGGCGACGGTAACTGCTAAATTCTAAGCGGGCTGTCAGCCTGTCTGCTGTCCTACGCAATAAAAAAAAAATCCCGGTCCGTGACCGGCCGTACAGTAAAAAAGAATAATTACCACGCACTAATAAATAAATCATGGCATTAATATGACTAAATAACCAATATGTTACCTACCAATCCATCGTGAATAAATAAAGCGTATATATCCGATGTGAATAAATAGCATTGTCGCACTCACATTCATATTTTCGAAGTTACCTCAGATGATATACCCGCGTTCGGTCTCTAGAGCGCAAAGTATGTGGATAATAAGTGTTATATGTGGAGTCTTAGTTTTTTGTGATATAGCCCGGCGAATTGCGTCGCGGATGTAAAGTAAAAGTTTTATATAATTTATGTGCGCCTTTTGGCCACTTTTGCGTTCTTTGGTTTTTATAATGTTAATTGTGTGCTTTTGTTTTTATAGAGAAATTTTCCCAGTCGATAAGCCAAACTACCAAGTTTCTTTTTTAATATAACATTATTAACACCTATACTAAAGCACATATTGTCTATTTGTTTGTTCTATACTTCTTTATGATCTAAATTATTAGAAATACTTTGAATACAAATAGTTTAGGTTAAAGAGGTTAAATTCTCTGTTTGATATATTATTATAACATAATATACATGTAATAATATATTGGGATATTCCACACAACATCATTTAGTTTCAAACTAAGTTACGTAGCACTTGTATTATGGGTACTAGACAACTATAACTATACATACATATTATATATAAACACCCAGACGCTGAACGGGAATCGAATCCGTAACTTCCACAAGTGTACCGACGTGCGTTAGCCGTTACGGCAGGAGGTCGTCAATATGCACAGCTGCTTCGGGCGGTAGCTGTGTCAAAAGGAGCAAAGGACAGAGTGTCACCACTGTGACGCCGGCTATGAGGACACGGCGCTCCACCCCCTCCAAGTGTGTCCCGCATGGGCATTGGAGCGCTGAAACCTCGTTGCCACCATTGGTCTCCCGGTCATCATCCTAGCGATAGAGCCAAGCTGAATGCGATGCCGTCATCTCCTTATGCAAGACAGTCATATCTGCGAAGGAGGTGACGGAGAGGGAGAAAGAGCGTGCTAGGCTCCCTTCCCGCTTACGCAGGGCCACTCGCCGCCGAAGGTTGGCGACAGACCTCCGGCCGCCGCAGTGATCGGTTGCGGGCGCGGCCACTTGGGAAAGGGTCGCAGTCACAGCCAGTACACACATGGCTGAGAGAGAGGTGCGCGTGGGTATCTATTGCTCTCCGTTCCCTCTAAAGAAGACCTAAACCCCGCAGTGAAACGTTATGAGGATGTTGATATTCTAGTACTTTCAGATATTGGGAATGTAATGAAATGAAAATTGTCTAATAGTACAAATTAAATAAAACTAACAGTGAATTATTGATTAAACAGGTTTATTGTTATTAACAATTATCTAATAATTAATACATATTAGCTTATGAATCATGAACAATTATTATTCATGGCGACAATCACACGATTCCGTATTACAGTCACGTTCAATGAATGACACATACTTTAGACTAATAAAAATAATTGTGTCAGCTACCTACAAACCAGAATTCAATGAGATGTGAAATTACATATAATTTCCTTGCTAGAGTAGAAATCGTGATAAACTAAGTAAACGTATACAACGTGTTAATGTTCTCGCGGTGGTAATACACGTCGCTGACTAATTTTGAAGCGATACATTGTATTAATATGTTTAATATTAAGTTTAATATTATGTAATATATATTTTTATCCGTACAGGAGCGGAGAAAGAATACTAACCTCTGTGGCCGGGGTCGGCCTGTCGTAAAAGGACAAAACAACCCAACCTAGCTACGTGGTAGGGCCCCAAGTCCATCTGGATGCCGACCACCTTTGGTCTTAAGTATGCCGCCATAATAACCTTGTGTTGTGTTCCGGCATTAGTGACCCAAGTTCCTGTACCCTTATGGGACAGCAGCGTGTTTGCGATGCCACTGGCGTTGCAAACACCTATAGGCGACGGTAACTGCTAAATTTTAAGCGGGCTGTCAGCCTGTCTGCTGTTCTACGCAATAAAAAAATAGAATGTTCACACTTACATAATACTAAAATTGAAAATCTATATAGAGCTAGTTCGTTTTCTATATACGCACAACCTAATTATAACCTCAAAGAAATTTCTCAAAGCACGTTGCCGCTAAAAATGATGCCAAATTTATATTATTTACCTATGCGGAATACTAAATTTTATTACAGGAACATCTTTCTAAGTTAACTTTTAACTGAAACAATTGTATAAAATTTAAAGCTCTATAAATTAATCGTGTAATAAGCAAAATGCTTATTAGACGATTTTCAAAATTCATTTTGAAAATACAGACATCAAAATGTTAGTGTTAAATCCTTTCTGTTGATGACTTTATCTCAGAGGGGCATACTTAAGCATCTCAAACCTCTTAAAATAGAAAAAAATAATTAATATAACTTGAATAATGTCCTGAAGCGAAAATCCTCAAACATTTCCAACGTCTCAAGTGCAAATGCTACTCAACTGGTAGCAGTTAGACGGGATTAATACCAACGATACTAAATTTTCTTTAACACTATTAGGTGATAGCGCTTTAATTCCCTTTAGATGGCTACTACCCCTGGTCTCTACATATACCGTAATAATAGCCTTGTGTTATGTTCCGGACGCACGGCATCGCAAAAATACGTAAGGGACGGTAATTGTCTCCTGTTTCAGAGCAATGAAAAAAAATATTTTTGAAAAGAGAAGTAAATAAGGTAAGAATATAAAGTTATCCGTGCAGGGGCGGAGAAAGAATACTAACTCTGCGGCCGGGGTCGACCTGTCGTAAAGGCAACAAAACAACCCACCCTAGCTACGTGGTAGGGCCCCAAGTCCATCTGGATGGTCTTAAGTATGCCGCCACAATAATCTTGTGCTGTGTTCAGCACACTGTGTGACAGCAGCGTGTTCGCGATGCCACTAGCGTTGCAAATACCCATAGGCGATGGTAACTGCTAAATTCTAAGCGGGCCGTCAGCCTGTCTGCTGTCCTACAGCAAAAAAAGTTAGGAACTGGTGTCCTACAAAAATATCCAAATTTATCACAAAAGTATCTTTCAACGTGCATCGCCGTGAAGACGTATGTCAACATTGTCATACTTGAAGCTAACGAGCTCTATCTAATGACCATGAGATGTGACAACGTTTTTAAAGTGGGGCAATTATTAAAATTAACGAATATATAAATAAAAGCCAACACATCCCGGATGTTTGTAAACTTTTTTATAGTACTAACCTATTTTATATTATATAAAGTATGTTAAATATAATAATTTAAAAAGGAAACATTTTTATAGCTAAGACTGACAGATATCCCACCCGATAGCAGGTGGTTAGCGTCGCACATAAACCAAATAACCAAAGGTATAGCCAACGCGCTGCCGGCCTCGGAGAAGAACTAGCACCTAGTTTAATAGTACCGGAATACAGCACAAGGTTATTATGGCGGCATGTTTTAAAACCACGGGTGGTTGCCATTTAGTCAGGCTTGGAACCTTAGGTAGGGTTGTTTTGTCACCTGTAACGATAGGCTACCCCTGGCCGCAGGGGTCAGTATGCTTACTCTGTGCGGAGAGTGTGGTAACTTTAGTGTTGTTAATGTTATTAACGTATATTTTTATCCGTGCAGGGGCGGAGAAAGCATACTGACCTCTGCGGCCGGGGTCGGCCTTTCGTAAAAGGCGACAAAACAACCCACCTTTGGCGACCACCTTTGGTCTTAAGTATGCCGCCATAATAACTTTGTGTTGTGTTCCGACATCAGTGGTCCACATTCCTACCCTTATGAGACAGCAGCGTGTTCACGATTCCACTGGTGTTGCAGACACCCATGACCCATAGGCGACGGTAACTACTAAATTGTAAGTGGGCCGTCAGCCTGTCTGCTGTCCTACAACAATAAAAAAGTATATTAATCGGACATTATAAATTGTTATGATAGTATAGTCGAGCGACCAGTGTGCTATCAATTAATATTAACGTATCGATGAGATTCGGTGACATGAAATAAAGACTGAGTAAAAGATAATAAGTAAAGGTTGAGCTGTGTCGAGTTCTGAACTTAAGCCTAGAAGTGTTCGTTTAATAAGTAACACCTGCTGCTCTTGGATTATTAAGATCGCCTCCCATTTCATTAGACGTTCTACTTAAATAAAGCTCAAAATTTGTCCTCTTTACGTTTAAGAACATTTTAATTAAGTTTAAATGTATTTTACATCAGATTTTATTTTTATATATTTAAGTATTTTTAAGATATTCATAGCACAGCGTGGAGCAACAGGTAATTAAAAAAAAAAAATATGAGTCAATCAGATGTCTATTACCCGTAACACAAGCGCTCTGCTTCTTGCTTTGAGAGTGAGTGGATGGCGCTGTGAATTGGTACGGCATGTATATTTTGTAAAATGATATTTATTGTATTTTTTAAATAAAGTGGTTTTTTCATAAAATACCTTTCTTTAAGTTGTTTATTTTAGTTTCTTTCGAAGTTTCTCTTGGAAGCCTGGTATTCGGCTGATGTGTTATAAAGCAGAATTTTACGTGGCTTTTTGCGATAGGTGCGCTTCTGTATCACACTATATTGCTGTCCAATAAGTCACCTCAAAATAGATGAAATATCTATAAAGTCTTATATTTTTCTAGCTAGATAGCTAGAGGTGAAATTGGTATATTCGTGACGACAACCTCATAATCAAGTTGAAAGTATTAAAGACCGTCCTCCTGCATATTACTATCTGTAAGCTAGCAAAATATATTCTTTTGCCGCCCTTATCGACTCCCTTGAAGTTCTTGGTCTTACTCTTAGATTTATATATATTTATTATATTTTCTTAAATGGTGTTTTATACCACATTTTTGTTTCTACCTACCTTCATTATATACAGGCTTCATGTCGTGATTTTAATGCTTGATTTATATCGTAGATATTTTACTATAAAAAGACATAATACGTATAATAGATTGAAAAAATCCCGTTTTGCCCGTCTGGGTTGCGACCACCTTTGATCTTAAGTATGCCACCATGATAACTTTGTCTTGTGTCCCGGCATTAGTGACCCAAGTTCCTGTACCCTTATGGGACAGCAGCGTGTTCGCGATGCCACTGGCGTTGCAAACACCCATAGGCGACGATAACTGCTAAATTCTAAGTGGGCCGTCAGCCTGTTTGCTTCCTACAGCAATAAAAAAACATAATACTGCAATAGCCTTGAGTCTATTATTTCAATTGATATTGAATTTTAAGTAAAAGGTTATTTGATAGTTTTTGTAAGTACCCAACAAAAAGAAACATTTGTTTGCCTAACAAAACATCTATTCGTGTAAATACTAACATTTAGTACGTGACATAATATTATTTCGTAAAATAAACCTTATTGTATGGATTTAAAGCTTATTTTATATATTCTGTATTAATTTACACATAAAGTGGTCGACCTCAAGTCTTTGCGTAACTGAGAATAACTTAGAACGAGTTCTTAGAATGGAATCGTAGTATTTTGCAGTGATTATAGATTCTGTGGTATTAGTCATTCAATTAAAGCAATTCTTCATCATTCATCCTTAACGTTGGCGATAAATCCTGAATAAAATTTTTAAGTACATATATATTACATACATATCAGGGGGGGCAACCTGTGGCTCGCGAGCCACACGCGAGCTCTTTGAAGGATTATTTGTAGCTCTCGATAATGTACCCGAGTTCTCTTCTCATTACAGTGTTATTATAATATTTTAATAAATTATTATCGTTCCGTATGTGTTTCAAAATGTTTTTTAAATTACTGACAACAAATATGAAAGACTAGTTGCAACGTTGTAACAAATTTCATTTCCGTCCAAGTTAATATTCACCGAACACAATTTTAAAATTCATGACATCCAAACACCGATCAGTATTAACTAACCAGCATCTGAAAGAATTACAGAGAAGTGATGTCACAATTTTAAAGAATTATTAAAAAATTTAAATAAATGTGTTTATTTTTAATATATAAATTCAATACACATATTTTATACTTTTATTTATGTCTTCAATAAATATAATTTAGGTAAAAAAAGTTTAATACCTTTTTTGCATACCTTTTTAATGCGGCTTGCGTAAAAATTCAAATTTTGAAAAATGGCTCAGACGATCAAGTTGCTTGGCCACCCCTGATATACATATATTATTCAATATTTATACCTTTTTTTTAAATATTTTATTGAGTTACAAGTGATTCCAGATGTATACCTGATATGAAATCGAGAATAGTAATGGCGAAAAAAGCATTTAACAACAAGACATGTGCTGAGCGTAAAAATATCAAAGCATGTTCATAAAAAATTAATAAAGGTATACATCTGGAGCATTGCGTTGTATGGATGTGAGACGTAGACTATGACACAAATGAACAGGGAAAGGTTAAAAGCATTTGAGATGTTTTGTTAGGATGGAGAAAAAAAACCAACGAGGAACTGCTGAACATGGCGAAAGAGAGAAGGAACATCTTGAGAATTATTGAGGACAAAAGAGGACAGATGTTGGGACACTTGATACACTTGACGATCTAATCAAAAGTAAACGAAATATTGGATATCGTGTCGTATGAAGAAGTCAAGGAAAAGACATTTTGTAGAGAAGACTGGCAGATGCTCCACCGACCACCCTAGACGAAAACATATATCGCAGGGCTTTATACAAACGTACTATTTGAGGATATATACCCTCTAATATTTTGTTCTCCGTGAGAATCAAACTTACATACACTACCGTACCAGACCGCTTGCTTAGACCCAGCCGTATCGTCACATACAGTATAAGTTTAGTTAAATAAACAAGTCTGGTGTCTTGAGTGTACTATCATAATCATAAATTGTCTTAAAGAAACCATCGAGATATGTGTAACATGTCAATCCACCTTGAACAAACGTGGCGGGTATACTGTTCAATGCGTCAAGCTGGTCCAAGTCCGGCTGTGGGACGTTATACACTCGAGAGCCGGGTCACTTAAAAAAACCTATAAATCTCGGAAACTACAAATGCTAGCTTAATGAAATAAATTGTTTTTAGTAGACAATTAAATACTCCTTAAACTAAGGTATTAAAACTTCTTAGTCACTGCAAGGTTATGTCATAAAAAAATAAAATTTGAAAAAAGGAACTACAAAATTACTGCATTTGATTTTGATTTTGTTTCTAATCTGTCATTTAAGTGGGTATATAAACCATATTGATAGTGTTCAATATTTATTATTTAACTTGTAATCATGTCGCTTACAACTAAAGAATGCACCAGAATCCTCACAATGCTGGAAACTGGCCGGAGTCAGCGCGATACAGCCAGGACTGTCGGTGTGTCGCTGTCAACAATACAAAGAGTTCTCTGACGTTACGAGGAAACTTGCTCTAACCTACGTAGACCAGGAACAGGCAGAATTAGGTGTACCACAGGACGAGAAGATCGATACTTGGTGATTATAATTGTTATAATTCATGAAGTTAAAAGTAATGCCAATGATTGAGGAACTGAAAAGTAATAAGCTAGCCTGGTATGGCCATCTAATGTGAAGAATGTGATGTAACAAGGAAAATACTAGAAATGAGATTGGATAGATACAAAAGGAAAGAGAACAAAAAAGGATGGATTGTACACAATCCATCCTTTTTTGTTCTCTTTCCTTTTGTATCTATCAAAAGATAATATGGCAAAAAAGATCTCAATGTTGAGATGACGAGTTGAAGCGAGTGGAAGGAGAGAGCATGTTGTGTCGACCAGATATTCGCCAGCAAGATATTTCATAAAGTACATTCATGAATATATTGTATTGTAACCCAATACATACTACCGTAAACCGCAACTTGTACCAAATTCCACGTAAACCGTACATACTTAGTTGAATAACAAACAAAGCTTAATGTGTATCTCTTCCCTATTACGTTACATTTGTGCGATAATCGACGTTACATGTGAATGGTGTTATCTGAAAATACGCTATGTGATATTGCATGCTTTGATACATTGCTTTTTGTGAAAATCTCTGAGAGTAACTTATTGCGGGTTTGATTCCATAATAACCGCTCAAACACTTTTCTCGCCTAATGCGCATATTATAATAATAATATCAATTAATTTCAGATGTATTTTTATACATTACAGTACAAATTATAACTTTATAACACATTTGCCATAAACCGACAGTGTAGCAAAACATTGCAAGAAAAATATCCCAAAGTCCCTAATATGAACGAATGCACGAAAAACTCATTATTGCATACAGATACTTAACATTAACCTAAAATATACAGAAATATAATGCTGTATGGCAATGGGCGGCCTTATTGCTTAAAGCGATCTCTTCCAGGCAACCCGGGTATGTGTAATTCACCATTGCCTTGGAAAAACGTGGCGGGTATGCGCTACGTTTAGTGGGAGGATTATTGCGAAGTTTACTAAACGGTACAAGTAGACTTAACATTATCTATCACACACTAACGTTACGCTATGTAAGGTGACGTTTTGATGGTGATTGGTTTTAAGGTACCGTCTTAAATATCCGTTAGGCAACTTAATGGAGCTGCGATGAAAATCATCAAGCGTTTACGTTTTCACTCTCTAAGCCATTAACAATGTACTAAATCTTTCATTATTAAAACTATTAAGCTCGAACTAAGAGTCCTTATTTATTCTTTGATTGACGAATATTTTATACGTCATATATTCAGATTAATATATGTAATGTAGACAATTATATTTTTCATTTAGGGTATGCAATTTAAGAATAGTGACCCCTGCGGCCAAGTGTACTCTGAATAGGTGAAAAAGCAATCCTAGCCAGGTAAGCCCGGTAAGGCTAAACCCGTTTGGATGGCACCGCTCTTGTGTTGTGACGCGGTGTGATGTGCACTTGATGCAGAGAAGTGAGGCAAGCGATGTAGCGCCCATGCGTAGGAGACGGGAAGTCTCTTCAACCTTTACCTCATGACTCTACGCATCGTACAAAAAATAACACCGGTCGACAAATGAAAAATTGTGGAACGTTGTTTTCATTTAAGTGTTATATATCACTAATTTCGAGTGTTTTGAACACAGAAATACATATTTACCTACATATTTACTCTAACACATCAGGTTTTTCTACAAAAAAGAAACAACGTATATTTCAAAATTTTAAGAAAAAATCTATTAATGAATTACAATTACATATATTGAAACATTTATTAAGAAAATATCTAGTACAATAATTACTACATGACTATTTTGAGTAACATCTCTTACGTTTTGCTATAAAATTACGTCTGTGTGATTTTTTTATGGATGTCATCAGTAATGTCACGTTTCAGTAACCAGCAGTAATCAGCCATGATATTTACATTCCATCGACCTTGGTACCTTGTTTCCATAGTTTTTATGTCTTAGTGGAACCGTTCGCCCTATTCTTCACTAAAATCACCAAGATTATCGTCAAAATAATCCACATGCGAATCTAAAAAGTGGAGATTTAAACGCATGTTACATCCCAATTCTTGATATGTATCCAATAAGTTTACCACAATATTTTTATAGTCAGGGTATTTGTGATTTTCTAAAAAAAATTTGACAACATCTTTGAACGCCAGCCAAGCCTTTAATTCAGTGGTATTCATTGTTGCATAAATTTTTTTTCATCGGTCAGTGAAGATCTAATTTGTAGTCCATCGAATACACCTTCTTTTATTTTTGCATCATCTAATCTTGGGCATTTTTGACACAGATATTGAAAACTATCATTCTCTTTATCTAATGCTTTAATGAACTTTTTCATCATACCGAGTTTAATCTAGAGTGGAGGTAATACAATTTTTGTAGGATCAATAAAAAATTTTGGTATTACATTTTTGGATTCCATTGTTTTTGTAAGTTTCCACAAATGTAACAAAATGTATCCGCACTATTTTGACACTTTATTGAAGACATCCTTTTTTTTAGATTTTCAACCTCAAATTATTGATAAAATTGAATAAATGCCTATTTTAAAATAAACTGCCTAATAATTTTAGTAAAAAATTTGTAAACAAATTTACTCTAACGGTTTATTCTCATATAATGCGTTATGAATGCATGTGTCATTGTTGCAACTAATATATTTTCTCAAGACAGGTCGTAACAATTCAAGAGGGCTAATACTTAGTAATTTCAATTGTTTTTATAAAAAAAAAAAATCACCAATATATTAATTTTACTAAATACCTGACGTGATATGATAAAATTAGGTCTAATTTCGTAGTCAACGCTACAAAATTATCAGAAAAAATTGTTCATATCCTAAACAAGGAATATCATGTCGGCCAGTGTAATCTATTAACATATTATGGATGATGTATTTAGTTTGTTAATGAATCAGTGAATGGATAAATAATCCAATGAGTTTTGTACAAAACTATGAGTCATAGACCGTGTAAACTTGTTTTATAGATTTCCTTAACAACTTTATATTGCAACCTTGATGTAGACAAACATGGTGCTATTATGCAATCACACACCAGAGAACCTAACCATGATATGCAAGAATGCAATTATAAACGTGCAAATGACGTACCTACGTAACAGTCATTTTGTGAGGTTTAAGGTCCTTAGATTTTTAAATGTAATTATCATTATATAAATTATTACGTAGTGCATTAAAAAGGTGCAAAAAGAAAATGAAACTTGACACAAATAATTTCTTTGGTAAGAAGAAACACATTGCCATTTACCATCCAGGCGGGCTTGCAGCCGTACCACCTAGGGTTATTTTGTGGCCTTTTACGACAGGCCGCCCCCGGCCAATGCTTAATCTGTCCATGCACGGTATTAATATATTTTTCTCAAACATTGAACAAAATACCAGCGCTAGATGCTATAGTTAACAATGCTGAGTTGGGGTCATTTTTTGAGTTAATTTCTCTTTCTATTATTTTTCTAGCATACATAATAGACAAACAAATACATACTGGCACATTTTAGTTCAGAAAATGTGTTGCCAAAGTGGCGATGACACTACAAATACGATCTTATAAGGCCATGAACGTAGCCAGTGATCTAGAAAACATATAATACAGTCTTGGTGTTTCGATGCAAATATAGGTATATTTACAAAAATAACTTATGTATCTTTTTAATTATTATGTGTACAATTAGTTATATTTATTACTTATATAAATAGATTTTTTTTATATAGGGATAGACATATAGTGATAGATTAAAATACTATACTGAGTCTCTCTCAAATATAAGATGTGATAAGTATTTCAAGTCTACGTAGCCCATTTTATTCTAGTCTGCTGATCGATACTAAACGAGGTCTGATTATGCTGATGAAAGTAAGCTTTTAGCCCCAATTTCAATCCATCTCAGCAGTGACGTCATTCGTGTGAAGATACTAAGGCTCTTTGATATTTCTCACCAATCTCTATTAGGTAAATCAGCTTTACTTCATTCTTTAAGGATTTATAAAACCATTAAATTGTTACGTATTTGTGTAAGGAGTTTCTGAACTTTAAATACGAAAATGCTATGTTTTAGAAGTTGTATGTAGCAGGTACTCCTGTGAGAACGAAACTTATTCCAAATTGATAATAATAGTATGCCTGACGATGGCTGGATGCGACCAGCTAAAAATAAATGATTTCTCTTATTATTATATTAACTAGCAAAAAGATTAGATCATTTTACATTTCTATAGTTCAGAAATATTTACAACTTTAATATCGCATTTGCAAGAAACACGAAGCTATTCTAACTTAATCTTCTCGCTTGAAAGACTTAAGTTATACTTTATAACTCATCCCAGCCCTAAGCTACACGATGGAAACTATTTAAACTCAATCTTCTTGAAGGTTTAAGTTTACAAAGTTTCAAGAGCTAATAGCTTAGTTATATGTGTTAAATCTTGATATATTAACTAACAGTATAAAGGCCTTTAAATGTATAAGTTTATTACTTGATACGTCATATAAAAGATAATTTAGTACTTATTACTTATTGATAACCATCATTCGCAATCGATCGTTGTGCAAACGTTTAACAAATTTTATTTAAATAGAAAATATTTGTTACGGATTCAAAGCATACGAAAATCATAGAGGAAAAAATATAGACGTGTTATTCTAGATACCATAAAGAATATGAACGCAACATTCCGTTCCTGACGTATTCAAAAACAGCTAGTGAAGTATTTATGCTACTAGCTTGTTATCCAATCAAGAAAGGACACCAATACTTTTGAAGTTGGGAGATAAAATGGATGAATGATTACATATCAGTACCTTCATTTTCTTATATTCAAAATACAATAAAAAGTGTTACTTTAAGTTGATTAGTGAAAACGGTGTATAGGAGTTTGAGGATAACCTCTTCTTGCGCGTTCTCCCTTCTGCAGGGGAGTTGGTGGGATTGGCAAACCGAGGGCCCACCCACAGCCGCATTCTACGGCGGCCAGAGGTCGTTTAACACCCTCCATCATCGTTGTTTGTCGCCGTTATTGAGCTGGCTTGCTAGCTCCCGCTCACGCTTCGCTCCCATTCACAGCACTTGTGGAGAAACAGTTTGCCTATAAGATAATAATTACCAACAACTCGACTCTGGGCCACATAATTTAAACTGTAAATTCAATTGGAATAAACCATTTACAAGAAAAATTTGCATATCTACAATCATTCAGTTATTACTTGAACTGCATATAAAAGGGATCTTCAACAAACTCACAATATTTCAATATTTGATGTCAATATATCCAAACAAAATGTGATTTATGATCATTATTATAGATTGTATTTATCCCTAAACGAGTGGCCTCAGTCACAATTAAGATGTCAATAAGCATGCGAATAATGGTTTCTTCTTTTTTGTTACCTCACGCTCAAGAAAGTTTGGTTTTCCATCACGAATGTGTGTATCAGTATGTAGTTGTTTATTACTTAAGTTTTGTTTATGTATTGCTCTTTGCTTAGGAAGAAACAAGTATTCTGGGAGGACATTGACATAAATAACTACGTTGAAGTTAGACCCTATGACAATACTCAGAATACCTCGCGCTCCGACAGGCTTTGGATGCAATCGTTTTTAAACGAGAATGAAGAAAGAAAATATTAATGTCTTTAAAGCTACTGGTTTACTAACATAACATCTTGTAACTGAAATACCTATATAGTTACAAATATACGTCAATGAGAAGTAGGTATACGAATATATATATCTATAGATACTATACAACATAATAATAATAGTTCGAGTACTTTACGCAGGTAGTGTAAATATCCACCGTCGACATTATACAACGGAAAGAGCTTAAAGGCGAAGGCTCGCATCTCGTCAGACCTACGTTGAACGAAATTATCTAAATTATTACGGTTTAACCTTTACCGTAGCTCCCGGCCCTTGCTTTTGGAACCCTAATAAATTAACCTTAATATCGCAACGAACCTCTGAAATTAAGTTGTTCAATCGATATTCTATTATTGCTACTATGGGATTGTTATCTTCATATTTGAATTACTTAAACTATTATAGACTTTAATACTAATAGTTTGTAAGTAGTTCCACCAAAAGCAACGGGAAGAGTATAATTTTCTATAAGTGCAGGGGCAGAGAAAGAATACTGACCTCTGCGGCCGGGGTCTGCGTGTCGTAAAAGGCGACAAAACAACCCACCCAAGCTACGTGGTAGGACCCCAATCCCGTCTGAATGGCGACCACCTTTGGTCTTAAGTATGCCGCCATAATAACTTTGTGTTGTGTTCCGGCATTAGTGACCCAAGTTCCTGTACCCTTATGGGACAGCGGCATGTTCGCGATGTCACTGGTGTTGCAAACACCCATAGGCGACGGAAACTGCTAAATTCTAAGCGGGCCGTCAGCCTGTCTGCTGTCCTATACCAATAAGAAAAGGTAGAAAGGCGGTAGATACCTCAGTAGTAGAACCTCTAATGCTTTTCAAATAAAACTATATAAAAAAATTAGGTAACAAGTAAATGTTCATAAAAACGGTTCCCATTCACCATATATTTCAGAAAGAATTACAAGTTTAATTAACGGATTTAAATTTTGCCCTTAGAATATTAAATTCTGGAAAATCTAATGCCAGTTTCGTTGCATGAAATTTATCCGAGATTACCAATTTAACCTTTCATATCTCGTAGATATGCTACCCTTTCTCACTTTGATATTCTACTTTGTTAGTTATTTTTGGTCATCAGATAACTTTTAAAATACAAAAGCCCAACACGTACATTTTATTATTTGATCTTTTTTTGTTTTATTTATAAATATGAGATGGGATTTCTAAGTCGATCTTAGTAAATGAATTGAATATGGATGAATTCTACGAACTACTGATTAAGTTTTCAATTTACTCGTATTCCGTCACTGTGCTTTCAAAAGATATAATATAATGCAATTCTGTATCTATTACTATTATTGCAGTTTATATCTTAAAAACGTGCTTCCGACACTAGTTCAACATATTACTTTTTTCCATCCATCAGCAGTTTTATTTTTAATTTATGAAGTGACAACTTCTTTAGCGGCGTTGTGCACTTTTTTGTGATGGGTAAAAAATGTTAAACTCGCGTCAGGTCACGTGTCCTGATCGTAACAATTCGTAAGACGTAAGACGGAGTTTTTCTCCAGTAATACCAATCTTATTAATAACTAGCAGCCCGCCCCAGCTTCGCACGGGTATTTAATAAAAATTTCAAAATTAAAAATTATATACACACACATACCTAAACCCTTCTATTTTTTTTTCGGTCTTGGGGAAAAACCTCTCTTGACGGGTTCCCCCGACCCGGGGGGACCGAGGGATATGTGGGACCCCGGGAAAGATGTTCGACCATCCGATTACCCACTAAAAACCCCGCTATTCTCCTATTGCCTACGCCCGGGCCCACGGATATAAGGCCTGCAGATCTCGTGGCCCGGGCCGGCGCCGGCCCGCCCTTTGTCTTAAGGCAGGCCCCTTCTAAAGTGTTGGCGCCTGGCGCTAACAACTCTAGGAGTTGAGGGGGGCCGCGGAACAGCACGCGGCCCTCTCCCTGCAATAGTGCGGGCGGCGGATCCTCCCCCGAGGGGCCGCCCGCAGCCGCTTTCTACGGCGGCCGGAGGTCGTTGCCCGTCCTCCGGTGCCGACGACGCGGCCTACGTTGGCGGGAGGGAGGGCGGTGGCGGACTTCCGCTCCCGTTCCGCCACCTCCCTTGCAGACACTCCTCCTCCTTGAGTCGTGTACCTCATTACTGAGGGTCGTGATTCCCCTTATAAGAACCCAGTTTCTCTTTTATAATGTTCTTCCACCTGTGCCTGTCCTTGGTGTGGTGAAGTGCATCACTACTGCCTCGCAAAAGGAGGTGACGGCCGTCCATCCAGGATCGCCCCCGACCATGGACAGAACCAGGGCCGGGAGAGACAGGTCCGCGGCCAATTCCGGACGGGACTCGCATCCCCGTCGCGTGCTAGTCAGGCGTGAGTACGACTACCAGACGACACTCCAGAAAAACCAGAGAGTCGCCTGACGTTGTAGCCGGTCCAGCAAGACCAACCGACAGCGAGGATGCAATTCCCGCGCTGGGAACACTCTCTGTGCAGGCGCAGTCGAAATAGGCATGGTTTCGACTACCAAATCAGGGCCCAGGGCAATCCCATTCATTGGGGGTCCCAATCAGTATTCGCAACCATCCCACCGGGGACCACGCCACAAACAGAGAGCTAAGTTGGAAAGGATGTAGGAGGTAGACGGGAAGAAAGGTAGGAAGGCCTCTGTCGCCTCGGACGGAGAGGGGAGTAAAGCGACGGATGCTCGGGCACCTCGGGTACGCACACCCGTGCGCACCTCAGACAGAGGAGCGCCCTTGAGGGCAAACCCTTCTATTTGCGTCTGGTTACTAAAAAAATAAAATTATAAAAAAAGTTTGAATATTATTATTTCTATGAAATTTTATTTTAATGATTTTTTTGTTATTATTTTTTATTTATTTTTCGTTGTTTTTTAATAAGTTTTTTTTTATATTTTTGTAAAAACCCCAGTGACGCACGCCTACATTGCATAAGGTGCTGCCTAGCTAGCCGAACTGGGTGCGCAGCTACCACGCAACATTTTTCTAATACTTACATTTTTAAACTCGTGATATCTTTCGAATGGAATATCCGAATGGAATAATTCAAAAAGTTATATAAAGGTATTGAAGCAGTTTTGAATATGAAGTAATTTATTTTGATAAGGATTAATACCAAGATACAAATAAAGAGCCTTTTCTAGGGGCGGCATTTCAATTAAATTTTTAAAATAAAAGAACACTTATTGTGACATAACTATAATAGTTAGAGATATGCTGTCGCGACACTTTTTGTAAATAATGATGTGTTCTGCAAAGTTGTAGTACATTATTTTATTCTATCATCAATAGTTTTCGCAGCGCACGCGATTTAAATAATATTTTAGGTAATTTTTTTACACCTTGGGTTACATTATTGGAGTTTTAGTAAGGATCCCTAATTTTTTCGAAAATATAATATAGCCTATGTCACCCGGAGATAGTGTAGCTTCCCAAGAGTGAAAGAATTTTATAAATCGGGTCAGTAGTTTCGGAGCCTATTCAATGCAAACAAACAAACAAACAAACATACAATCAAATCTTTCCTCTTTATAATAGTAGTATAGATGACTTAAGGTTTATTTTATAATGTAACTTTTGAATAATTGCATTGCATTACTTTTGCATATCTATTCGAATTGCGACTTTATCACAATGAAATATAGTTGAGTTGTTTTGAAGTGAGAACTTCTTTAGGCGCGTTGAGTACTTTTTGGGTGAACAATTTTTGGTTTGTAAAGAAGTGTTATGACCAATTTAAACTTTAATCCTTGATCATAAACAAATTTTTTATAAAACGAAAATAATAATCTAATAGCTCGACGATACAATTCACAAGTTTTTACTTCTATCGGCAGTCCCCAAAGACTTTCCCGCATGTTTTTTATTCTACCTTTAATCCCAAGCAATATAATATTTTAAATTAATTTTATAAAAGAAGCTCAATACATTAAAACAATCTAATAAGTTCGAACAAGACGTAGCAAATAAATAAATAAATCCCTACAATATATTTTAATTTAATTGAAATATATTCGTCCACTTAGTTTTGGAATAACTCCTTTTCACCATGACTCGGATGATTAAATAAATAAGAATATTATATAGAAATTCAAATAACGAGGTAAGTCTAACTTCTTTTTTTACACGCTTTATATTAGCTTCACTTGTATGTTTGTATATTAGTATGTTTGTAACCGACTCCTTTGGGGGCGATTTTGACCCACATTAAACGGCCAGATTTCGTTCAAACTTTGTAGATATATCAAGGGCCGATGACAATGCAATAATCTGTGTAGTTTGTATCATTATCCTTATCAGGATCCGCAGGATTAATGAATTTTCGGTTCTCGTCCGATCACAAAAATGAAGGAGCGTCAGGCGCGGTCAGGACTTGGATGGGGTGATCATCTAGGAAAATCGCGTAACGGTGGATTTTTGTTCTTTTTTATATGTTTTATATTAACTTGACAATAAAATCAAAATTCTGCCGAAACGCCATCTGGAGCGTAATTAATAACATTGCCAGAAGATGGCGTTATATTAATAAAAATATTTACCGATTGGATATTGACAACAAAATAATTTATATTATCACGCTTTTATTTTATAGTTAATGAAACTAAAAAGTTAAAAATAAAATATAATTAAAAAAACTAAAAAAAACACGCTTTTATAAAAAATGTAACTAAAAGGTAAAAAATATTTTTTCCAATAAATTTAAATTAAGGATAGTGGGATTAACAAAAAAAGTAATTTTATTGTAGAAAAGCGTGGGGTGCTTTTTAAGATATTTTCAAAATAACAATTGACAACAAGCACCCCACTTTTCTATAATAATTTATTTTTTTTTTGTTAATCCCACTATGCTTAACTTAAATTTATTGGAATTTTTTTTTATAAACTACTACCCAATCTCGGGATGAGAATCAAGCCCCCACAGACATTGGCCACGCAGGCGCTCCAAGGTTCGAAAGCCACGGAAGTCGAAGTATATCGTATTGATAGTCTCTTCATGCATTTAATTTATCTATCAGAATTTACAACTTTAACGACAAACTAAACAGAGAGTGCTGGCTAATTAGTGTCCCGTGAATCATTTTTATCGCGCTCGTTAAGTCATTAAGAGGGACTTTTTCAATGAATCACTTTGATACGCCTCTCCATGCAATTTTGATCTTAATAACTATAAAGTTTAAGTAAGTATTCGGTTAAAATGATATGTTTTAATACAAGCTACAGCATGAAGCCTAATTAAATCTAGTTAAGGGATTTGTTAAATTTTCGTAATGCAATTACACCCTTTTGACTTTAAATTCCGGTTGCAACACAAACGTCCGTTTCGGTAATCGTGATTTTCACGCTTTTCGACATTTCTTCTCAATAATTATGATGTCAATCAAATACTTCTTGGATCTGGTCCTCTTTCTGGATTCTGGATACAACATTTGTACTAGACCTTTGTACAGATGGTCATAAAAAGGAGCGTACTATAGGCGCATATAGGTCCGTGTCATGGACATAAATGCTGTTGATACGGGAGAGTTCTTCACACTGTCCTATCCAAATGACTGGTATCCGATCCTTTAATCCTGAAAAAAACCGTTTATTGCTGAAGAACGGAAGACAGGCAGTTACCGTTGCATATAGATGTTTGCGACGCTGGGGACGCAGAGAACACGCTGCTGTCCTATAGGAGTACAGGAACCTGGGTCACTAACGCCAGAACACAACGAAGTTATTATGGCGGCATACTTGTAGACCAAAGGTGGTTGCCATCCAGATAGGCCAGAGGCCCTACCGCGTAACCAGGATTGTTTTGTCCCTTTTACGACTTACTCTGTCCCTGCACGGGGAAATTACTCCTTTCATCTTGTATTCATAAATTAGTACGAGTATTCCACGTAATATTTTTTGATATATGTTTTAGATATTATTTAATTAAATACGTGACAATATCTCATTTTATAGTATATCACAAGTAGTTTTAACCTTTACCACCTCGTAAGCCGTAACCTTAACTCAGCATGTTTTACGTAACAATTACTGTAAACACGTCCAGCATAGTGTTCCTTTGTGGCTACTTTGTAAGATATCTTACAAGTTAACAAATTTAGGAATTTGCTTGCCATATTATTCAAATTAAGCAGCTTTGACGTTTATTTTAATAGATAACGCGTTAAACTATTATAACAAAGGAGTTTTAAATTTCTTCTGGTAGTTTTTGTTCTGGACTGAAATAAAAATAGGGATACCGTAAATGGTTTAGGGATTTATACGCGAGACCAAAAAAAAAGGGATTTATATAAGCGATGAGCATGTGCTAGATAAAGAGCAGCAGAGGACGGTGAGCATGTAATTCCTCATTTCAGGTTTTATTTACCAGTTGTTTGTGTAAAAGCCAATCACATCAAAAAAGATATTCTATGTATTATATCTTGGGAAAAGAGTTTCTTAAAAATTCGGACGTAACTAGTGCAAGTTGCTTATAAGAAAAATTACAACTTCTTCATACTCTGTACTGCACAGATCATAATGCAAAAATGTATTCAAATCTTTATAACTCTTCTAAACGATTTTAACGAATTTCTGCGTATGTTTTCAATTAGATTCGAAAATGGTTTAGATTCATATTTCAGTCTACTATAATATATAACCTACTATAACAACGTTTTCCAGGTCACCTAGTTTATTACGTATGTTCAATATCTTTGACCCGAACCTTACCTACCTGGTACATACTTTTGTAAAGCATAAGTACATTTTCGACATGTTCCTCGTGGAGGTCAAATTGTTCAACATTCCATTTTCCATTTACCGTCAAGTATAACTTTGTGGACAAGGTAATAAAAGTTTTATTGTCATTAGATAATAAAAAAGTTACGCTTTTCTGCCACGTAAGTCAAATGGCGTGAAGGGACTAATGTCTTTTGTTGCTCTAAAATGCCGGCCAAGTTAGGAACAGGTTCATGAGACTATAATGAGATCTATCCTCTTATGTTCCTCTAACAAGGTTATTGATAGCGCTTTAACAACTCCCTCATCTCGTAGGATGAGTGAGTTCTTAAATCAAACAAAATACCGTTTCCAATACAAAACTATGGGACATAACAGAAGAAATGTCGAAATAAACTCCTCAACGAATATTTTCTTTTATACATATTCTTTCTTTTTTATTCTTTTTTATTTTAGGAAAAAATACGAGTTAACATAGTGGCCATATAATTATTTTTATTGCCAGTATATGCGGTTATCAATATTATATTTAATGGTGTAATTAATATCCTTTCTCAAACAGGCGTTGCTTAATAGTTTTTTTTTTAAATAATTTGTTGAAAGTCTTTAAATTCTTTCTGGAATTTTGTTGGAAAAAGTATACTCAAGGCAGGTGCCTGGCTGACATTGCGAAGTAACTGGGAGAATCGCTTTCACTACTAACGACTAACTTACGTGGGGAATAAACATATAGCCTACCCACGTTAGGCTCCGATAGGAAACCCAAAACATTCTGGCTTGATATGGTATGAAAATATGCCAACGAATTCATTATCTGGAATCCGAAGTTTATGCAAATTTGAGAAGACAGTCACAAAGCGAACCCAACACAAAAACAGAAATTTATTTTTAATTGGAATCTAACGCTACGATCTAGATATAGTAAATCCATAATCCATCATCAATATTGCAGTGTGTATGTAGATTTTTATGTAAGATCTGCTTTTTTATAATTAGCGTGGACAAGAATTTATTTTTATATTTATTTCCTAATAATTTTTTCCGGCTGTTATCTTTAATGTTTTATTTTATTACTAGTATTTACTAGTTATTTTTGACATATTTTTATCTTTATATAATAAATAATGTCTCTCTCTCTCTCTCTCTCTCTCTCTCTCTGTGTGTGTGTGTGTGTGTTATGTAGTATTTAACACAAACTGAAAAGATGAAAGTTTATTTTATATGCAGCAGAGATGCAAATGTTGAGATGGATGGTGGAGTTGCAAAAATGGATAAAATTAGAAATGAGTATGTATAAGTTTGAAAGTAGTTAAAAGTAGAAAGTGATTGAGAAGCTGAAAAGTAATACGTTAGCCTGGTATGGTCATATAATGCAAAAATAGGAGCGTCATGTAACAAGGAGGATCCTATAAACGAGTGGATGGATACAAAAGGAGAGGTAGACCAAAGAAAAGATGGATGGATTGTGTAAAAGATAACATGGTTAAAAAAGGTGTGTATGTTCAAATGAGGGCTGAAGAAGAGAACATCTTGTGCCATCCCCATATCGTTTGGGATAAGGGCAGGAAGAAGAATATGTATTTATGTTACAATTACTGTACTAATTTAGCTCTTAATTTTGTCAAGATCGACTTAACGAAACCTATTAAGGTATTAACTCCTGTACAAGCAGGCTCAAAGGATTGGATGCGATAAGTATCTGGGGAACGAATGTTTCCCTGCGGTGTTTTGTACCGGAAATTAATGGGATTTCCCAAAGCTGAACAACTTGGTAAAGTTGTTGCCGTTATACTTCAAATAATTACTTCGAAGTTGTATTTTAATTTATCATATACTTTTGAAACGAGTGTTATCGTTGATTTATTTCTACTAGGTATATGACAATCTTCCTCTTCATCATCTAAGTAGTCCATCCATATCCTTCGCTTTGGTATGGGGTACGATTATAATATGACTTTTGACGGGCAGTACTGCGTGAATGTCGTCTTATTAAAACATCGTAAGAAAATCTGCACACAGAGATTCAATCTATGCATACCGACAGTTCATCTTAGATAAGCCGACAAACAGTATACCAATATTGTTTGTTTTCCACTAAAATAATCATAATTAATAAATTCGTTTCATTGCACCAAAAATTACAAGAGTGGAACTCAAATACTACAAAATAGTATAAAATAATTAAAATAAAATAAAATAATTGATTTCACTTGCTCCAGAACTAGATCTAAATTCAACTCTGGATCAAGTTACATCTCCCATTTTTAAATAACTTATTATTAAAATGTATTGGAAGTTGATTAACGTAGAAAAAAAGCACGATCCTAACAATAGAGCGTTATGTGTCGTTATGATTTGTTAAAATTTTATGTAATCTAAATAAATTAGGTCTATAATATTAAATATTCATTGCTCCTGCTCTTGTTTTTCACCACAGCTACCAGCAACCATATATAATAGTTTTCACTTTGCCTACTAAAAATTGTTTACGTCAATTTTTACAATAAGCAGGTGCTATACAAAGCTTTATTTACGATCTACGCTTGATTTATGCACACAATACAATGTATTGTAAACCGATTTGGCTGAGTCAACTATGTCAAGGTTTATGTGGCATCGGTAGGTACTATTGATGTGCAACGATGAATATGCGATTGGATGTTCTTAATAAATTAATGATTAAACTGAAAATATGGTTTTGAATGATACAAATCTTATTTAAGTTTAATTCCATTTATATATTTATATAATTTATTATATTATTAAGAAATAGTGAGATAAGGAAACATTGTGGTCTGAAAGAAAATGTAGTGACAAAAATTGAGAAAGTGGTTTGGTCATGTCGAGAGAATGAATGAAGAACGATTGACGAAAAAGTGTATAAGGCGAGTGTGAATGGAAGTGTTGGAAGGGGTAGACCTAGGCGGACGTTTCGAGACCAGATCAGGGACGTCTTGAAAAAAGGCCAGGTCAAGAGTACCCTAAACCGAAGGGCATGTATGAAGGGAATAATGAAAGTGGACGAAGCGAAACAAGTATGTAAGGATAGTAGTAAGTGGAAAGAAGTGGTCTCTGTCTAGCCCTACGGGAAAGAGGCGTGATTATATGTATGTATGTATGTATAATTTATTATATAGAACCTTTGAGCATGTATAATATATTGACATTTGACAATTGTTACCTATTAACTACATTTCACTCATTATTAGATTTTTTTTCGGAATACAATTGATTGAATATTTATTTATCGGTCAATCATCAATTAAATTATGTACTATATGTATTATTATAAAATTAGTCTTATTTATTCAAAAATATTAATTTTCATTTTGAAGGCGTTTAGAGATTGAATGATTTAATATTTTATAAGGATAAGTGATAATAAACTTCGAAAAGTTTCTTATTGTACAGCAGGGGACGTCACCAGGGATTATTATCATAGGATTAATCATAGTGCGAAGCGTAATTGTCTCCCAACTGTATTGTATTTATAATTTTATATTGTTTTATATGAACATTTTTATGGAATAAAAATTATTTCAATCTTGCCCTAGATCTCGTGTATTTGGAGGCCTGGGTCTGTTTGAGTACGATCTTAAGAAAATCTACATTCCGCCTTTCCATATTCATGCTTCTTGGTGAATTTTCTTTTATTAAGAAGGTTCAAGAAAAAAATCAAATAAATAGATATAGTTGGTTGGTCTTTGTTTGCTTTCTACAGTGGCGGCTTCTTTCTGATTTCCTAAACAC
Source organism: Malacosoma neustria (assembly GCA_963693495.1). NCBI lineage: Eukaryota > Metazoa > Arthropoda > Insecta > Lepidoptera > Lasiocampidae > Malacosoma > Malacosoma neustria. The sequence continues at coordinate 16,497,708 of OY856383.1, forward strand.
CAAATCACAACAACAAGAACCTGAGATCATTATCATAAGATAACAACAAGTATCATCGAACTTGCCAACCATGTAGAAAAGAGAGTATACGATAAATATCACTCCCAAAAATTTATTCTGTCATCACTGACTTTAAAGCTCGAGGACATTCAATACGAGCAGGTTCAGCTATCTAATGTATGACGTAACACACCCCGGAAGGCCTGCGGAAATCACGGGTTTGAATCCCGTTACTCATAAGTATTTATTTACAAAGTATAAAGTATCTAATTAGTAAGTAACTAGTAAGTTGTCTAGTACCCCTAAATACATGCTACGCTTTGGGACTACTTATTACTATATTTATTATTATTAAACTCTTTGATATGACTCTTTATTGCTTGAAACAAGGTAAAAAAGATATTAACGTCTTAACGTAAATAGTATTTTTTTATTGCTGTAGGATAGCAGATAGGCTGACAGCTCACTTAAAATTTAGCAGTGACAGTCGCCTAGCCAGTGGCATCGCAAACACGCTACTGTCCCACAAGGGTACAGGAATTGGGTTGCTAATGCCGGAACACAACGCAAAGTTATGATGGTGGTATACTTAAGACCAAAAGTGGTCGCCATTCAGACGGGATTGGGGCAGTACAGCGTAGGTGGGTTGTTTTATCGCCTTTTACGACAGGCCAACCCCGACCGCAGAGGTCATTATTCTTTCTCTGGCCTTGCACAGATAGCAGCAAGCACGGACAATGTGTACATATAAACAGTATACACTCTGCTTTATAAAAAATTAAAATACTTTTCCAATACTCACGCAATCTCACCAATCATCTATCTCAGTAAACCTCTCAAATTTCATACATATGCGTAAACGTAAAATCCCAAAGATGTTAGGGATTCGATATACTTTCGTATGAGGGCGGATAAATATGAATTTCGCTGATGAGCTCCAACGGAACCCTGTGCAAATAATATCCGCATAGAAATGGGGTTCGTTAAGGTAAAGGTACGACTGGGTTGCCAGGTATGAGAGAAAAATCTAGATTATAGTTTAAATTAGTAAAACTATATAAAGTGGCAGGGTATTAGGTGACATTCTAATTTTACTTTTTTTTAGACGTGACGTTATTTTCATTTGGTAGATTAAATTGTACATAGAGGCATATACTAACTTGAACTGTCTGAACTCTCTTGGTATACGTTGATAACCGATGAGCTTCTGTCGCACAATTTTTCACTTGAACTTTGATATTGATAAATAAATGTAGATTGTTTAATATGTGAGCTGGTAACTGAAAACTAGCTAGCAAGATCACAACTACTCGATTTTCCACTTCTAGAGCGTACATAGCAGGTGTTGCAAGAAATGGATATAATCGCATCCATTGTATTTAATTTTATCCTAGTGCAATAGATGTGAATTGACAGAGCAAAATCAATTGCATATAATATTGTACAAATAAACTACAAGATAATAATGGAACTGACATCTCTACTACGGCGAAACATAGTCAAAAAGCTAAATTTCTGTTTTACAGGAGACCGTCCTCAAATGCACCTGCAATGCAAGATATATACTGTGGCTATGAAAGTAACCCTACTACTATAACGCTTTTCAATGGATAACTTTCCATTGAAATATGCAATTGTTCAAAAATTGCTTGACAGAAATGTAAAACAAGCTATTTTCAAATAATTAACAAGGCAACACCGAGTTAAAAGGAAAAGTGAAAGTTAAGGGATATTCTGACGTGCGTTAATTAATTTCAACGCCCAACTACCGGGACATGTCAAAACCTACTCCTAATACCCGTTTGATGAGGCCTGTTCTGTCGGTTTTCTGGAAACAATTTGTCAGCATAAACGAGTTTCATGTATAATTTTAGGATTAAGGCATTCAGAAATTGTTATATAAATAGTGACTATTATGAATGTTTATTTTTGAACACCGAAGATATATGCTCTTACGTACTACTTCATGATTGCAGCAAGCTGTTATAAAACTAGTTGCTAATGCCAATGTGTACCAGATACCCACTAAAACCCTCCACTCGGCTCTTCTTATCGCTTGTGTCCGGAAAATGGTATGAGACAGCTGAGGACGTGAGCATTATCAACCTAGGGGATAAATACCCTAGACAATTAACATCTCCGGTATTTTTCCACGTAAAGTTCTCTTCAGCTCTATTGATCTGTGTATTGCAAGCAGCTTGTATATCTGACATTGGTTATGTATTTGTGTGTGTGTGTGTGCGTATTTTTTGTGGGTAATGTGTATGTGTTGTATAAATAGAAAATATGTATTATCTATTTAAAAGGCCAGGTCAAGAGTATCCTAAACCGAAGAGCATGTATGAAGGGAATAATGAAAGTAGACGAAGCGAAACAAGTATGTAAGGATCGTACCAAGTGGAAAGAAGTGGTCTCTGCCTACCCCTACGGGAAAGAGGCGTGATTATATGTATGTATTTATTATCAATTTACTTTCGTCAATTTAATTATTTTAGTTCAATATCTCGCCTCATAGGCCCCAGTAGGTTGGCGCTGGAAACCAACGCTGGCCCAGATAACTTTGACGCGGCATTATGCAGAGTGGTCCACCTCATTTGGTGGATATACAATTGTTGTTTTATATTGATTTGTTAAAAATGTGTTACGTCAAATAAATTTATTTTTTCGATCTTTTCTCCAAACACTTAGTGCATTTACTCTTACTCCAGGATAGACGATAACCTTTTCTTCAAGATAAATCACATATCGGTTTTTATATCTTCAGTTTTCGGCGAAAAAACAAATCCTGAATTAACATTTGACGAAAAGTAGTTAATTCAAAGAATAAATAAAGTCCTATAATTTTCAATAAGCGGTAGGTTATAGATATTATAAATTTGAATTACAAACAGTAAAATTTAATTTAATAAACTCCTTAAGTTCCTTGGGTCAAGTCATTAAAAGAGCGTCTTACAGATTTGAAGCACGTGCTTATTTTCATTGTTATTGATTTTTGGGCTAAATTTCAACGGCCTTGCGATTGATAAACGGGCTCTTAAAATTCGTTGAATGTAGTTTTAACAACGTAATTGTAAAAATTATACAAAAGTGTAAAGTTAACTGAATAAATATTATAATTAGTTTTTACGAAGTGTTTTCATACAAAATCATAATCATAAAGTATGTTGTGTTATATTCCGGCATAAGTGACCCAGGTTCCCATACCCTTATGTGACAGCAGCTTGGTCGCGGGGCCTCTAGCGTCGCAAATATCTGTCTGCTGTTTCTCAGCAAAGAAAAAAATCCTTAGCGCCTATATGCGATATAATAAAAGGTTATTTCGCATTTTATCCGTCGACAACTCTACATGAAATTATATGGAAAAAGGAAAAAATATTGTCCATTTTCTTCGTCGTATATTTAAGATTATTTAAAATAAAAGGGAAAGTAGTCTGCAAAGGGTTCGGGTAGTCCGGTGGGCGAAGCTAAGGTATTACTTGCATCATTGTTACCTTTTATTAAAAGGGAATGAAAAGACAATCCTATTACACATAAAATCCGGTGTAACTATATAAGGTTATGATGATATGACATCAAAATACGGATCGTCGGATGCTTCACGGTTCATTGGAGATTAGTTTTGTTATGAGCCGTGGATTTATTTCTAAAATATTTTCTTACAACCTTTTAGGTAGAACTTGGAAAATAGAAATAAAAATTGCTATGTACATATATTTTATGGATGGGATAGATATAGATAGATATGTTTTGCCTTAAAAAAATAATTTGAAACTGTGTCTCTTAGTAAACCGAATGGTGTCCATCTTTTCCTGTCCATCAACTACCAGAATAATTACACCACAACTCGCCTTTAAAAAACCATATGAACGAGATGTCTAAGATGATCTTCTTGTAGACCACATTCACATGTCCAATAATATATTTTAATGAGGAGAACAAAGAAGATTGAATTGGAAAAAATTGACAATGTTGAATCATAAATTTGTTAAAAACCGGCTGGTTGTGTGGCAATATATCTTGTAATACCTATCCGGGTTCGACCCCCATGGAGGATAAAATTATAATGCAAAATGTTTAATCTAATCTGAATATATAAAAGTTGGTAGATATTCGACACACGTCTGAAAAATCCTCTTCTCCCTGCAGTAGCGGGGTAAAAATAGTGAACCCTGCGGCCGGGGTCGGCCAGTCGTAGAAGAACTTCCTTGATAATGATTAGGTTTTATAGAGAATTACTAAAAATAAAGATTTCAAACTAGATATATCTAGTTGACCCAGCAAACGTAACTCCGTTATATGAATTAAAAAACAGTAACCTATGTCCTTCTTCAAAGTCCAATCTATGACTACACCGAAATTCATCAAAATTGGTTCAGCTGTTTAAGCGTAAAAGCATAACAAACAAACTCACTTTCACATTTATAATATTAGTTAGGATTGAATTAAATGTAAACAATAATGATCGCACGCAATCACAATTAAAATCTGCAAAATATACTTACGATTATGTTAGTATCTATATATTATTTTCACCGTGCAGGGGGGTGCACCATGAATACTGACCCCTGCGACCGGGGCTGCCTGTCAACTGAATCTGAACTTATAAATTGTACCTTGGAGAAGGACTACTTTTTTTAAATTCATATGGCAGAACAAAGTTTGCCGGGTCAACTAGTTGTGAATAAAGCCGAATCTATCTGTACTGTTGTGGAGATTGAAATCGATGCAGCAATCTTTGGAGCGAGACCGACCTAATTTTCGTTGGTGACGTACTAATCCGGATTTAGGGGTTTCAGTAAGTCGGAGCATGGCCACTTTAATTTACTTAATTGAATCATCTGCCAATCAATTTTGTTGGGTTTTCGTTATTAATATTGTTGTTATTGGTTGAGTGGTTTGGAAATGTTTTAATTACCTCTCTGAGTTAATTTTTTATCGCTGACAGATAGACTGATAACCGATTTTATAGCAAGCATTTACAGTCACCTATGGATGTATGCGACATAGGGAACTGGACCTTGGGTCACTTATACGATACAATACGACACAAGATTATTTTAGCAACATGTTTAGAGACCAGTAGTGGTTGCCATCCATACGGGCTATATACCTTACCTCCTAGCTAGGTGGCCCCTGGTGGCAGAGATCAGTATTCTTTACCCTGCACCTGCATGGTAAAAATATACGGATATTAACGTGATTGCCTGCGATCATTATTTTCTACTGGTAGGCCCGGCAAACGTTGTTCTGCCACATTAATTAAAAACAGTTGCCTATATCCTTCTCCTAGATCCAATCTAGGACTATATCGAAATTCATCAAAATTGGTCCATGGGTTTAGGCGTGAAAGTGTAACAAATAAAATCATTTTGGCATTTACAATATTAGTTAGGATTTTAAATCTGTATGTTGGTGAATTTTATATTACTTAATTATTACCCGAAAATAGTGCCACCCTACACACCCAAACTGACACTCTGATGTTATTTACTCAAGAAGAAACCAATAAAAGTGTTGCTTGAGTATATATTAGATGGTTGACAACGAAATTTCGTGCCCTACATTCAATGTGAAACGAGAAAAATAATTTAAATCAAAAAGGATGACAGATTTTCCCCAAAAAGGTTAACGTCAGGCAGCCGGCCAGTTGTAAAAACTAAGCCATTAGTCACAACTATTACAACATGTAACATGTTTTGCCAACGCCATATAATATGGGATAAGGGCAGGAAGAAGAAGAAGATTACTTAATTATTATATTACATAAAATACTTATATTATGTTAAATTAATATTCGAGCAAGTTCTTCTAAAATATTATATCAAAGATTAAGCGGGTAATTCACCTTGAAAAATTTATTTGTAATAGGTAACAAAATGAAACAAAGTACTCGTTCATCACAGTACAAAAATTATTACAAGAGAGCTAAGTAGTGGTATTTCAAGATATTTGAACCATTAAAACAAACTGGAGCAGAATATTAGCCGTTGGAAAATCACCCTGACCCGAGTTCAAGGCGGATAAAATAACACGGTAAATTCGTATTTCGCGTGAGCCTTTTGAAGTGATTTTTCAAGCCTAGCTTTTATATACGTATAATTGGGTGTACCATGTGGCTCTCTTACAATGAAAACCTTTTAAAATAGGTAATATTTATTCCATATTAACACTCAAAGCGGTAAAAATGCTCGTTGCGTACTCTCAGGATCTGAAATGAGCTTCCGGCTGAGGTTTTCTCAGCGTGGTACGATATGGGGTTCTTCAAAAAAGGCGTTATAAAATTTCTTCGAGACCGGCAGCGCGTTGGTAATGCCTCTGGTGCTGCAAACGTCCGTAGGCGACGGTGACCATCTGTCAGGGTGGGCCGTCTGCCAGTCTGCTGAACTCTAGCTATAAAAAAATGTGCAAGTCTACAACACTTTGTCATAAGTGCCTACATATATATGACGAAACTACCTTCAGGCTAGAATAAACTATAAACAGATCACACAATTATTTTATCCGGCGATTCAAATCGAGCCTATTGACATACATAAAAATAATATAAGCATACTTGTATATTCACTGAAAAAGAAACACTTGTGTTATGAGCTACGTATATATACTTTTCCTTGGCAGATAAATAAATATTATTCGTATACAGGCAGGCCCGTCAAGATCATCGAATCAATTAAAAGTTAAAAAAACAAAAATACTTGTTTAAAAACGTCTCTATCATGCTAATCGATTAACAGCCTTTCATATATGTCGCACTTTGGAACAGTATGTTCTTGATGAATACATAATGCCACTCCCGGAATGTTTGAATGACGCGAGATAAATGATTCATACCGGTAATGCTGTGATTACTGACACCCATTACAGATCGTTAGCTCCGAGCAATAATGAGCGATCGACTGGAAGGGGAGTCAATAAATCACTAAACTCCGTTTCATTCCTCGGTCAACGCCGTCGTAAAGTATTTCGGTTTAATAACGTATGAGAATTACTCTGTTTGCCGATTTCGCTAAGTGCTTGACTCGCTAATATAATTGGAAGGAGTAGGGTCAGTTTTCGTTTTCTAATCTCGTTACACCGTTTCTATTTATATCTTAACGGTATCGCTATTAAGGTTTTTATTGTTTTAGTAAAACATAAAACTCAAACAATTTATAATAGTACTAATACTATTAACCGTGCAGGGCGGAGAAAGAATACTACCTCTGTGGCCGGGGTCGGTATATCGAAAAGGCGGGAAAACAACCCAAATTAGGTAGGGCTCGCATTTTAAGCACCCATAGGCGACGGTAACTACTAAGTGGGCCGTCAGCCTGTCTACTGTCCTACAGCAATAAAAAAACTATTCAATACTAGATAACTAAAATTATTTAATTGTAAAGACATGTCAGATGTTATGTAGTATTGTTTTGATGCCAATCTCATTTTAAGTGAGCTGTTAAGTTCTTGTGAGAAACAAAGTTCTTTAAACCTTAAAACTATACATTAAGGTTGATATTACTGCTATTTGGAGAAATAAGAGTTGGAACGTTACAGCAAGCACTACTGTTACCACATTGGTAGGAGGTACACGACGAAGTATTTCCGATGTTTGTGAGCAACGACATCTATTTAATACCTCGGACAAGCAATCAGTGTGAAGTTTCTTTCGCTTTATTATTGACGATCTCTCAGGCGAGACGGCGTTCACACGTCCCATGTCTGGTTGTATTTGTATCAGGTTATGTATCAGTGGTCCAGTATTCATAAACACATGCGCTCTGCTGCCTACTTAGGAACTAGATTTTTTATAGCTAAGGTTCATCAGGCAGGCAAACGGCTCACTCTGGCAGGTAGACACCGTCACGTATGGACGTTGCATTTGCACCAGATGCATTACCAACGCGCAATTTTGAATATACCTCATATCGAACCGCGCTGAGGAAACTTAAGCCGGAAGCTCATTGCAAATCCTGAGAGTACGCAACATGAACGATGGCGCTGTGTATTTCATAGTATATTTATTATTACTAATTATTAGTCGTGTTACAATGTGGTCAATCACTTGCAATCAAAGCTTACACTTTAAAATCTAGGCTTTATTGAATTCGTTCACAGGGAAAAAAATCACCCATTTTTGCGTCAATGCCTCTCAGTAGATTTTTTTACCATAAAAATAACATAAGTATGTGGCTAATTTTATTATTTTGAATTAATGACATTATAGACCGTTTACCTAGTAAACAATTTATTCATAACGTAAATCAAATAATACATATTAATTTATACGCATTCGTTATTATAAAAGCAGCAAATTAAACCACCCCTAGCTCTGACATATAGCGGACGAGAAGCGGATTTTATGTCGACATTAAAGAGCTTCAATTTCTACATATTCCAGTTTTATTCTGCAACATTTTATTTTGACTACCCTCCGCTTTAATAAACTTACTACTGACGTCAAAGGGACAAAAGGGACATCAAAGGAATATTATTATTTGAATTGTCAATTTTACAAGGTTCATAAAATACGATCAGTAAAGTTAATACTCTATCATTGTTAGTAGTTTTTTTTTTGGCTTTTTAATTTATACTGAACTTGTAAGGGATTATTTATTACATTAGTATGTAACGGGTGGTCCCACGTTGGGCGCCAATTGTAACTGGGTGATGGACGAAGATTCAAACATGAAGTTCTTGAGTACAAATTGTATTGCAACAATATACAGTACAAATACAAACTAGTAACTAGACTATAGCGATCTGCCTGACACGGGCACAGGGCGCCTGAGTTACGTTGCGACACTTCTCACGACACCGATAAACAATACCGTCCCAACAAGGATGGAAGCGGTCGTTCGGCGGAGCCGTTAGCCATGAAGTCCTTAGAGTTTAAATGCTTGTCCTAACGAGGATAGAAGAAGGATCTTTGCCATTCTAAGGCCCTGATGGACGTTGCGAAGCACGGGAGTTTTCTTGGCAGCCGGAGGAACTTGCTACCGCGATCTAGTAATTGCCTAACGCCATCTAATGGTGGCGTGAGTAAAACACCGTGTTACAAGTATTAATTAACTACTAAAGAGTTTGATGATGATTATTATTTTCTTAGGTTATAAGATAGCTGCGGAATGCATTTTTATCCGTGCAGGGGCGGAGAAAGAATACTAACCTCTGCGGCCGAGGTCGGCCTGTCGTAAAAGGTGAAAAAACAACCCACCCTAGCTACGTGGTAGGGCCCCAAGCCCGTCTGGATGGCGACCACCTGGTGGTGGTGGTGGGTGAAAATTAAGGTTTATATGTATTTTAATGCCAAATCATAAATAAATAAAAATTCCAAAAAATTAAACAAAAAGTGGGTTGGACCACTCTTATCACTTAGGGGTATAAAAATAATTTACGACATATTTTCAGACCTACCAAATATACACAAAGAAATCATAAAAATCGGTCAAGCTGTTTCGGAGGAATTTGGTTACAAGCACTGTGTGTGACACGGGAATTATAATATATATACCTAGTCAGGTCATAAGTATTGTCACACAGTAAAAACTTTTCTTTTAGAATGCTGGCCACAAAAAAGTTTATTGAATTCGAATCTCGAATTGTTCATGAAAATAAAAATGTATACCTTTAGAATTTTACTCATTTTTTAAATATGGAGTGGACGTTTAAAGAAGACCGTGTTGCAGTTATTGCGTTGCATCGTTGCGGTTACGCGCCAATTTAAATTTTTAACATACTGAAAAATTTGAATATAACCAAAAGATTCATTTATCGTACCATCAAACGATACAATGAAGACTCTAGTGTAGATGACAGGTCAAGAAGTGGTCGCCCTCGGTCTGTTAGGACTCCAGCAGTGATAAAAGCTGTGAAGGCACGAATTCAAAGAAATCCCAAACGTAAGCAGAAACTGTTGGCCCTTCAGATGGGGTTAAGCAGAACCACGGTGAAAAGGGTGTTAAATGAAGACTTAGGGCTTCGGGCATATCGAAGAAAAACAGGACATCGTTTGAATGCTCGTCTAATGGACCTGAGACTGGAGAGATGCCGCGCTTTGTTGAAGCGGTACGCGGAAAAAAAATATCGGGAAATTCTTTTTTCGGATGAAAAAATGTTTACCGTAGAAGAGAGCTACAACAAACAAAATGATAAGGTGTACGCATACAGTAGTGAAGAAGCGAGCAACCGTATTCCGCGTGTCCAACGAGGTCATTTTCCATCCTCGCTCATGGTATGGTTGGGAGTTTCTTATTGGGGCTTAACAGAGGTACATTTTTGTGAGAAAGGTGTAAAAACGAATGCTGTTGTGTATCAAAATACAGTCCTGACGAACCTTGTGGAACCTGTTTCTCATACCATGTTCAATAACAGGCACTGGGTATTCCAACAAGATTCGGCGCCAGCTCATAGAGCGAAGAGCACACAAGACTGGCTGGCGGCGCGTGAAATCGACTTCATCCGGCACGAAGACTGGCCCTCCTCCAGTCCAGATTTGAATCCGTTAGATTACAAGATATGGCAACACTTGGAGGAAAAGGCGTGTTCAAAGCCTCATCCCAATTTGGAGTCACTCAAGACATCCTTGATTAAGGCAGCCGCCGATATTGACATGGACCTCGTTCGTGCTGCGATAGAGGACTGGCCGCGCAGATTGAAGGCTTGTATTCAAAATCACGGAGGTCATTTTGAATAAACTTTAATGTCATAAGAATCTATGTTTTGTTAAGTTCATTTTGGTATATAAATGGTTACATAATGAATAAACTTGTTACAATTATTTTACATTAAACATGTAACAGAATTTATGACCTGACTAGGTATATATATATATATATATATATATATATATATATATATATATATATATATATATATATATATATATATATATATATATATATCGGTCTCGTGAACTCCGCAGGCGTTCCGTCGTGCAAAAACCGTTGAACCATGAAGATAAAGTATTCTCAATTATAATTTGTGTTACGAAGAATTGAAACCGAAGAAAGAAACGCGTATTGTATTTTAATTTTAGTTAACATCGTACAGAAATTCGCATTTCACAAAAAATGTTTATTACGCCCTCTGGACATCCGTTAATAATAAAATTTTATCGACTTTTCCATGACGGAAAATATTTTATCAAGTGCTCTCTATGGGATAAAATTAATTATACTAAACTCGAGGACATACTTTAGCTCCAAATTGAAGGAGGCTATGGGTTCAAAGCTTATTAAATTGCTCTCTTATATTGGAGGCGATGGAAATTGGAATTATTTTACCCACAAATATAAACCTATTGTTCATTTTAACGACATTTATGTAATCATCAAAAATTGAGTGGTTAATTCCACTTGTCTATATATGTCTTTTCAGCTAAAAGTTTTTTAAATTATATAGCATAAAAAATATAAAACAAAATCCCACTCATCACCAGATCTCTCAAACTATAGACCCAGTTGGCTTGAAATGTAGCATAGTTATTCATTCCACGGTGAAGATGCTTACTAAGAACATATTTTACGGAAATCCTGTCGAAAACGTATTTGTTAAATTTATGTGGCAACGTTTGCCGTGTCACTTACTCAACTAATTTAGTTAACTAGCTAGCGGCTGTCGCTGTGTAATGCACATTAGGTAAAAAAGCAACTTCATTGTTATTTGAATTTCACAATTCACACAGTGCCATTTAGTCCCAAAACAAGCACCAGACTGGTGTCATGGGTACTAAAAAGCTGGAATACTTTTTGTAAATAAATACATATTCTATATAAACGTTTAGATTTAGCTTAGAAATCTAAACCTTCTTTATTTATTTTCGAATTATGAAAAAATAATTTTATTATAAAGTAATATACAAAATGTGTAAAAAAATATTAAAAATCGTAATCCACAAGCACCAAGTACAAACTATCAGCGGTTAAGGAGACAGAGTTAGGAATCTTCCCAAAATGCATTCCGTGTCTAATATAGGTGCCGTCAGCATCCTGCACTCTTCAGCCAAGGACCAAGCGAGAGTCTTTCGAAATGTTGATCAAGTTGATAATAATTATTACTAAATTACACCGTTACGTTTGGATGATTCTAGAACCCGTTCGAATATTGTTTTTTGACATTTAAAAAAATATACTTTAGCTATTTTATATGTGTTATAAGTACTAATAAATCTATTTCTTTCTTACAGTTAAGTGCCGTAAACATCCGTGCAGTTCATAAAGTGGTTATTGGTTATATAGACCATTATAATCAAGTGACCCAAATGTGGGTGTTTTATGGGAATTCGCACTTACACACGGAAACATGGTGAGTCTATTTTATTATTATCTTGTTGATAGATTTAAAAATTGGGTTATACTTGTAGAATCTTGTTCACTGAAAGTGAAGTGCTTTTTATTGGTCGGAAATAGCAGACTGGCTGGCCCGCTTGATAAGCATTCACCGTTACTTATATATGTTTGCGACGCCAGGCTAACATGCTGCCGTCCTCGTAGAAATGTTTATAAAATTTACAAAATTATGGTCAAAACTAAAGTACGTAAAAAAGCAGTTATAAATGTTAAAAATCTACATACTGCCTAACATGTTCAAGCGAAAATTCAAGACTTCCCATAAAACAGTTTCTAATTTGAGGTGTGTATTTAACAAAACCAGCTGTAACGATATTTTTTTGAAAATTCGTAAAATGTTTAGTTGAATTTTGACGACAGATAGATATTTTTGAAAGGTAAAAATGTTAATTTCAACAAGGGACAGACATTTGACCATAACATGATAAAACAGGTTATATTATGAGCAAAAGTAAATTCACTTTAGAGGATTCAAGAAGAGGGATCAAATTTTGATCACGTAAACTAGTTTCAAACTCTCAAAACGCACTTTGAGTTGAGCTTTTTTATTTTATAACAAGGAAGCTTAACCCGGGACTACTTTCAGATATCGCGAATACAATCTTCACCTTATCTACATACCTTCAATGTAACAATATCTCACTAATAAATTATTTTCTGGCATATAAGATTGAGTTTATCTTCCACACTTAGGGTTTCAGGCGTGTTTATACTCCTATTCTACTCCCATAAGCTATAAATCATTTTCAATGATTCCGTGTTAAGCTATAGCCCCTAGAGACTCTATATTCTTATATAAGTCTGATATTTTTTATAAATAGAAGTGCAATTACATAGATTTTAGCCACCTATGGATTCGAAACGACGTCGAATATGCATTTGGCGTTAATATAGTCTAAGTCCATATCTCTGTGGGCTATCCTTTTGATAGTAATATACATATTATTGAAATATCAAAGAACATTTTCCACTTTGAATTAATAATGTAATTGTCTAGTGAGATTTTATAAAATAAAACCTGTTCATTGTTTTACTAATATCATCATGTACCTTTTCATGACATTTGTCTTTTATGCATATTATTCACGTATCTATACTTATTATTCACCAAAAAAGTCGATGGAGTGAAAGTATTCTAATAAGGCGACTGACTCCTAAACCCGAAAGGAAAAATCGAATGGCACCTTTCTTCGCTACCTGTTAATAGCAATAGTAACCATTTGTGTTTCACAACTCCCTAAGCGAGACGAAATGATCTTAATGGCCGGTATCACACGACTACTTTGAAATTACATAATATACGTAAAAAAACAACTCGTATTTTTAATTACTGAGCAATATCAGTCAGGCTGACGGTTCACTTAATAGCAGTTACCGTCGCCTACAAATGTTTGCGACGCTGTGGCCACTGAAAACCGGAGTCACTAATGCCGAAACACAACACAAGGTTATTATGGCGGCATACTTATAGACCATGGTTGGTTGCCATCCAGACGGGTTTAGGGCCTTACCACGTAACTAGGGTTGTTTTGTCGCCTTTTAGGACAGGCCGACCCCGGTCGCGGAGGTTGGTATTCTTATTCCGCACCTGCACGGAGAAAAAATGGTTTTGTAGTAATTGCATACTTTAATGTTTATGTGGAATCGATTTGCGACTTTTTGTAACTTAATGAGCTTTTGATTTCACTTTATTTACGTCGTTTATCAATTTAACGATGACATAACCTTACTTTTTTATTATATTTACCGAAGGTTGGTTAAAAATATAAAAATTACTAATATAAAACTGTACTCCCGATCAAAAAGATCGACCAGGCTGTATCTTCTTAACCATAAGAGGTCACAAAAACAAGAAATCATTTACTCGTGCCATTCGGTTTTCTTTTACGGGTTTAGAGCTCGCTGCCGTAAGGTATATTTTAAAAACTGAACCTTTCATAGCTACGGCGCACTGAGTGTCTCACTCTGAATTAATGTGTAAATGTAATGTGTAATATATAGTATTCTATTTCCATCTAAATAATTATTTTTTGTTGATAGTTCTTAGTCGTGTTAAACTTTTTTTTATGTGTAACCTGTGACAAATGTTGTTGGGTTTATATTAGTACTAACATATTAAATAAGACAATTTACTAATCCTCATATAAATACTGTTTATTTGTCCAATAAATGAAAAAAAAGGAAATGTAGATAACATATTTATTCACCTGAAATACAAATTTTGTTATAGTTCTCTTATACACGAAATAGATTTCGTGCAACAGTTCCCGTTCTCACCCGTCCCCATCGCCGAATAAAAAACATCGCATCTTAATCCATTGTTTTTTGTTGTCAAAAGTCAGTTGCTCAGTCTAGGTCAAAACTGACCCTTTACCTCTAACACGATACACTTAAGTTATCGTCACTTAATAGTATCAAGTAAACTGTACGATAGCGAACGGTAAAAATAATTCTTGCTGCCAATTTCAATTCAACATTTCGATAGTAGCGCGCCGAGTGTTGGTGCTGCCGATTTTTAGTTTTAAAAACTCCCACCAAGGGTTCAAGTTTTCAAACAAAGTATCGAAATTTTCATGCTATTAAATCAGACCAAACTATTTGTATAAGTTTTATATCCACTGTGTGAATCGTACCTAGATCGCAAACATACAACAAAATCAAACCACCTTCGTAGCTATTGAGCCAACTTTGGCGTCATAGTGTCGTGTTTAATAGGGTTTAATCGATTCTTACAATAGATTAATATCCAACTAAACAAATCTTAAATACAAGTATTAAGAAGTAAATCAACGTGCCTTTTCCCTCTGGAATAAAAATACCGAAAGTAACTTTGATAGTAAAGTATGATAATATAAAAATATTATAGACAATAAAGCGTAATTTAGATAGATAGATAGATAATTATTGAATGTATACTCAATTTATCTACAAACATAGAAGTTCTTACAACTAATACACAATAGGTGACCTTATCACATAAAGCGAGCTCTTCCAGGCAACCTTTTATCTAGAGAAATTATTATAAGGAGTCTGGTGATGCAGGTATAGCGTTTTGAGTTCGAGTATCTATGTTTATTATTTACTTATTCATATACAACTTTTTTATTATATACTAAAAATAGATATAATCATTATAATAAATTTAAACAAAAGGTAACATTACGACACGTAGTTATTGAGCTTGAAGTAGTGATTACGAAGTAAGTTTCTGAAACTTGACAGCTTGCCTAACATCGAGAGGCAAAGCATTCCAAAGTTGGACAGCTTGCACTGTAAAAGAATTTTTATAAAAATACGTAGCGTATGCAGGTGTCTTGAGCGATATCGTAAAGCGTAATTTAGTGAGTTAGAAAAACAGCCGTTTAATGAGATACCATTAATAATAAAACTAGACTAAAGAATATCAACAAACATATTTTCCCGAGCAGGAGTGGGGTTAGAATACTGACGGGGGCGGCGTGTTACAGTTGACAAAACAACCCTAGCTATCTGGTTGGGTTCCAAGTGTTAGCCACCTCTGGTTCTAAATATACCGCCATAATAACCTTGTATTGTATTTCAGTATGAGTGGCCTATTTTATAGTTTTCCTACGCGGACGGCAGGCAGCGGTAACTGCTTACTTATAAGTAGGCCGTCAGCCTACTGTGTAAGACACACATACTCCTGCCGAGTAATACACAGGAGAGGCCGGCCAAAGTCAACATGGCCGGCCCAGCTCGGTGGGCAGCTGGGGTGGTTTTAATGGGTAACCCAGCGACGTACGTCCCTTTGGCAACTGGGGGGCGTACGGGCTCATTACACGGAATTCCCACAATTCTCTAACTTAACTTTCCTTCCCATTTTAATCTGAGGCTTAGTTCATATACATATAGGCGTATACATATGTATACTGTAACGGTTCACAAAACACCATCTAGTTCCAAAAAAGCAGGAGAGCGCTTGTTTTATATACTAGAGAAATGACTACTTATATATTTCATAATTGTATTTTTTTCTCAATACTACGAGTATATACATATATAATTTAAGTTAATAATCGTTTAATCCTACTGAGATGTTTCAAGCAGACAATACGTTCGAAACTTGAAAGCCTAGTTCTACTTTTCATTGTACAAAGATTTCCCATTTTCGCATTTAATCGTAATGAAGCTTGTTCTAAGGCAACAGCCTGTAGCGAAATCGCGTCAAGCTTTGTTCTCCTCTTTGTCCCTATAAATGTTACTAAAACGTAGTATTTGTAGGCTTTTGTGCTAAAAATAACACTGATACTTTTAAAAGGATTAAAACTTAAAATGAATGAAAAAACGGACATTTCCTTTTCCTGGAACAATTAATCTATTAAGAAACAGATCAGGCTATGACCACATATTCTTTTTTTATTGCTGATGGACAGCAGCAGGCTGACGGCCCACTTAGTTACTGTAGTCTGTTTATATTATATTATTTTTCTACGTGGTAGAGCTTCAAGCACTTCTGGATGGCGACTTTTGTCTTAAGTATGCCGCCATGATAACCTTGCGTTGTGTTCCGGCATTAGTGACCCACGTTCCTGTACCCTTATGGGACAGCAGCGTGTTCGCGGTGCAAATGGCGTTGCAAACACCCATAAGCGACGGTAACTGCTAAATTCTAAGTGGACCGTCAGCCTGTCTGCTGTCCTACAGCAATAAAAAAATTACGACGACAAAGATCACGTCTACATGGTGACTTCTGCGTCGGAGAACTAGAACCTGTGTCACATATATCGGAATACAACACAAGGTTAATATGGTGGCATGCTTAAATACTTCGTACCATTCAGAAAGTTATATTTTTTATTTAGAAAAAAATTCTTTATATAATGGATTACAACCTTCATCTGATCTGAAAATACGGTCGAAGAAAATAAGTACCTTACCACATCTTCCCTGAGATTTCGGTGGCACCTAAATTTTTCTTATATGCTACGAATATCCTTGTTTAACAAACAATATTACAGATATGTAAGAATTAGAGGAAGATGTTTATTTACTTTCGATAAAATTATATATTTCCACTAAAATATTTATTTTATTGACTTTATTTTGAATAACATAGTAAAACATAAAAAACATAATTAAACAAAAACACATTTCTCCCAATTACGTTATTTGGAACAGATCGCTTCGAGCGATAACATTGCTTTTGTTTTACTTTCAGATTCATTATGTAGGCCCAGTATTAATCATTACTGACTTAACATTAAAATATAAGTTTTGAATGTTAATCATTATGTATATAATGGTGTACAAATCAGACATGTTATTTGTGTATACATAGTTGACCTTTTTCTTATAAACATTGTCTACAATTGAAGCTTCACATCTGTGCCCCATTTGGTGCTTGTTATTTGACAATATGGTATTGTCACAAGGTAAAACTTTTACATAGATTTTCATTCGCATTATTTGCTTTTCTTGGATAAAATTCCTGAACAAGAATATATAAGACAATGAGATAGATATGTTTAAAATCAGTTTAAATGGGTGTTTATCGCTTTGCTAAGCAACCCCGAAGGCAAAGATGTCTAGTGAAAGCTGCAAATTTATCGCAACACAATTTAATCATAGACCGTTACTATGTTACTATATTAACAACATGTTCTAGCATTATAAATTCCAAATGCATCCATTTGTATTCATCAAAGCTGCAATTTAGCAAATACTTCATTTTTCGCTGAAACAAAGAACTATTATAATAAAAAACCTTTTAGCTTTAGAATCCTAAATGCATTTTACACTCAACTTCACGGAATACCATACTCGCTTATGACATGGTGTCACCATGTCAGCTGAAGAACTTCAGATTAACAAAAAAAGAGTAGGAGAAATGTTACTTAAAAATTTACATATGAAAAAAAAATTGCGCGCGTTAGATACCTAATCTGTGATAGGATCGTCACCGAGCATGAAACGTGGATTCGCCAGTATAATCTGGAGTCCAAACAAGTGTCGATACAATGGATCAAAAAAGGAGAAAGGCCGAAGAAATTCAAGGTAGAAAGCGACTATCTTTTGGGATAGCAAGGGAATTTTATTAACCAATATTATGTCAAATTGGTGAGTCAGATTCGTGAGGCTATTTTTCAGAAATGACGTAGAAAGCTAGCGCGCGGAGTGTAGTTTTTGCAAGACAACACACCAGATAACACCGCGCGTGTTGCAAGGCAGGCCTTGAAAGACACGGGGTTTTCAGAAATTGCCCACTCACCGTACAATCCAGATCTATCACCTAGCAATTTTTTCCTGTTTTCCAAATTGAAAAAGGACTTACAGGGCTGGATATTTTGAACGACAACGAAATGAAAGCTGCCGTAGATAGTCATTTTGAGGACAAAACCAAAAAATATGTTTTGAGTCGTTTAAAGGCATTGTATGCCAGATATAAGAATTATTTCACTTGAGGGAGACTATGTTGAAAAATAAAAATAAACATCTCAATTTTTCTTTCATGTACTTTAGACTGTGAAATTATCAACTGCCCGTACATGTTGGGTAAAATTAGAAGTGAATACGATTGAGCGACTGCAAAGTAACCGACTAGCGTGATATATGGCTATACTGCGAAGATATAATATCTTGTCATGTGACTTGAATGTCATGTGACAAGGAAAATTGTAGAAACGATAGTTGATGGATACAAAGGGGTAGATCAAACAAAAGATGGATGAATTGCATAAAAGATGATATGGCGATGAACCTTTTTGGTGTGAATGTTGATATGACGACTAATGAAAGAGAGTAAAAGGAGAAAATATGTTCTCTCCTTCCATTTGACTAAACTTGAAGTCAATCACACAATTGAAGTCGGCACATAACACGTACGGAACCCATATAATTTGATAACGGTAGGAAGAAAAAGAAGATAAAATTTATTTAAAAAAATAATTTACAGCCATTTATTTTATACTTTTTAAACTAGTCGTATTTACATAATTGAAATCACCATTGAAGAATATAAAATATAATAACAATTGCGGTAATTCTATCGGAGTTGTAGTATTTATTAATATTTAGTTCCCCCGTGGATCAAGTGGATGTAGGTAATGTCTTACTGGCTATGTTTATACTTATCAAGTCTTCTTTATCTTAGTTGTTTAATATTTATATCGTTTTCTGTCTTTATTATATAAGAAAATATAAGGAACAAATGCAAATTACAGTGAAGACAAGGTAAATGATTTTGTATAATTTTAGCAGAAAGCAAAATAGTAATAAAACACTGCTTAGTCAAAACTTATATTTGTGTAATAATATTTTGCAAAACTTCGAATAATAACATTTATTCTGCATTGCTAAAAGGTATATTTTTTGTTGCAATGCTTCATAGATAGACTGCAAAAAGAAATATTAAAATAGAGTTTCTGGGTTAATAAATATTGTAGCACCATAAAACAAACACAAAAAAAAACTATTTGCATTCCTAAACCAAGTCTTGTTTAATCTGTATTGTTAATTATAATAGTCAAACTTAATAAACGTATACCTAATTACTCATCTTTTAAAATAAATAGTCATAAATAATTGCTCAGACTTATTATTATGCACAAACCATGATTTAATCATAAACTATGTCAAACTTTTTATGGCTCAAGCAAAGCGTGAGCTATCAACGTGAAAATTTAATATTCCCACGATTCCCAAAAGGAAATTGGAATATATTGCAACCACAACGCGAACCTCTATTTCCGCAACGAAAAACTATATCACATCGGCTGTGTTGTTAAATCTAGCAAATTTTCATTCCATTTTCGATCTTAAATTTATTGGGTTAAGCTAGCAAATTTAATGCAATTGTATGACGTAGATGTAAATAAAATGACGTATGCACATGGAATTGCAAATTGCACATTAATTCCTGTTAGTGAAATAGCAAATATGATGCAAATAAATGTAATGTGTACTTTATGGAATATGTTACTTTCCGTTTGTACACATTATTATTATACGACACTAACTCAGACTTTATACGGTCCTTAATAAAAATAAAAACACTCCACGGAGGGTGTTTCACCCCCAAAACGAGATCAATAGGGCTTCGTATTTAAATATTTGTTCTCTTCACAATGGAAGATAATGTTTATTAATAATTCGTATTAATTTAATTTTTAATTTGATTCTAAACGGATTTATTACTTTATAGTAATGTTTTTATGTATGAGATTTTTACCGTGTTATTATTCGATTATTGTTCAAAATCGGACCCTGATGAAGATCTGTAAAATATTATTTTCAAGTGTAATTATGGCGTAGTGTAAAAAAAATAAGAGATTAATTGGAAAATAAATATTTGAAACAGTTTTTAAATTAAGTAATAAGTTATTATTTGCAAGTTTCACTACTAAGGATCCTAGACCATGTAATGGCGAAAAGGCAAGAAAGGCGGCCTCTGACGGCTGACTTGCCTTTTCCTTTTTGAAATTTTAATTAAAGCCCGAGAACTGGAGACAAAATTTGGTACGCAACTAAATCTTGAGTACATTTGAAGGGGTATCTGGTAATCATCGTATTCAAAAGCATTCATTACAACAACGTGTAAGATATCTAAAGAGCTATATACTAAATTAAGTCAAAACGTTCTAAATTCAGATATTGTGTTCCTTTGTCCAACCAAATGTTATTACGGTTAGCGTATTGTGTATGCTGATAAGATGTACGTATATGCGATAATAATTAAAACTTGAAATATTCCGTGAAACTTGGTTTGAGATTAAACAAAAGGAAAACGAGTTTTGATGAACGAGATAACTGACGTTCCCTCGCGGGTGTGCAAAAATTCAAATTCAGTTACCAACTTATAAGCGTCTGTTCGCCTTTTTTACGAATTCCTATATCAACAACGTGTTCTTTTGCTAAATATGCATTTGAACTTTGTCATGAGTTTGAATAAATTTATATTGAATATTTGTCAGGAGTATTTCTTATCACGTCAGGATAAGGACAAGAGATGCAGATATAGGGTCATAATTTTTTTAAGTTTTTTTTTTAATTTATTAAATTTATAGTAAATGAAAGAAAATTATATCATCATTGTCAAAGCAATATATGTTATGAGCACTTTTTTGAGATTTCAACATTATATAATTGATCTTAAAATAACTTATTACATTATTTGTAGATGAGGATCGAGTTGATTCTAACATATATGTACTAATAAAATATTTTATTAAATAAACCATACATTCAGCGATTTTAATAGTGAAATGAATATGTCCTTATAACAAAAAATGGTCTTAAGTATGTCTCATAAACTGTGCTCAAACATAAAAACACGGTTCGTTTCAAACCCACATCATTAGGATTATATGGTCGCATAACAAGATCTTTTGCGAATGAAGATTCTTGTTTGGGATCATTAGCGGTAGCTAAAGACTTGGTAAAGTCTGCTTTAACATAGAAAATAAGAACAACTACACTGACTCAAGTGCCATATTTTATCTCTTCGTTCGCTAAGCACTTCAATATTAATTGTTCTTCTTGTATAACAATGACACGGTCTTCTTTTCTTTTTCTAGCTTTTTCATTTGTTCTTCTCAAACACCGCATTTCATATTGTTTTCTTATATTCTAGATATAACGTCGCTTGTGATGAAACATCGACGATTTCATATGACAGTAAACCTAAGTAATTAAAATGTTTTATCTACTGTAAAACTTTACCAGTGTCACTCAATAGCTTGTGTTAGTTATATAAATATGTTTTATTCACGACACTATTTTAACGGCCTCTGTGGTGTAACGGTGGAACGCACTTCGGTACGCTTGCGGAGGTCACGGGTTCGAATCCCGTCTCGCGTCTGGGTGCTTATGTAAAATATGTACATAATATATATTTACAAAAGAAAAGTATATAAGTAGTATATCAGTTGTCTAGTACCCATAACACAAGTGATATGCTTGCTATGCTACTTAGTTTGGGACTAGATGGCGCTGTGTGAATTGTCACAGTATATTTATTTTATTTATTTATGCTGTTAAATTTATTTTATATTTTTTTCCTATATTAATTTTTGTAATGTTTTTTTGGTATCTAGTATAGCTGCATCACCGCTACGATTTAAGCGCTTTTTTCCATTAAACCTCCTTACCATCATCTCCACGGTTTTATAAGCACACAGAAAATAATTGATGGAAATCTTGATATTCCTAGTTTTATTTAAACGTTTTAACGGTATTAATTTTTCTTCACTTTATAAGTAAGAGTATAGACTGATATAATATTTCGTTTGTAAAGGATTCTATTTATAATTCATTTATTATGGCAGGTAAAATACATTCAAATATTCAAATCCCGTAATGAATGTCGCATATGTTGGAAAATTATGAGCGCACCTGGATATACGATTGCTTGTTACGGTCCGTATGTCAAAGGGATCCTTTATTAAAAAATATACCTGCTATATCTGTACATATTTTTCTATTGATTCTTGATTTTCAACATGCGTTCTATTTACAAGATGGAATCTACTACTATCTCCTAGTAGGCTTTGTGTACATTACTTACTTTTTACACTCTTCCTTTTTTGAATAATTACTGTAAAAAAATTTTACGTTCATTTCTATAATTAAATAATCTAGTATAATTAATATTTTGTTTTTGTAACTAAGTAAACATGTTCCGTCACAAAGGTAGTAAATACAGTTATTCAAAGACTCGATAGTTATGTGTGCAAATGTAACAATGCTGTCATGTGAATTTAGTAGTAAATGTGTTAATTTGTTTGGAAATAAGATTACCTCATCAAAACTACTTCATAGCTCAAGTTAAATTTTGAAATCTTTTAAATATATTTGATTAAAATGTTTGTCGAAACCATATGTGCTTTTTTATTTCAAGAGCTTTTTTGGATTTTGCAACTTATAACTATCATATTTTACAATTCCATCGTATCAAAGCTAAAAAAATCTGCAAAAAAAACAGTTCAGGCCATTTTCGACCCCCTATAACTTCATTGTGGATAAAACTAGAAGCCTGAATTTTTAGTAACTAAGCACGCATTATATGGACACGCTATAGTTCAAATTTGAACCAGTAGTTTAAGATTTATCATCATCATCTTATTGTTGAATCTCGGTTGCAGCCCAAACTCTCGCTTCGGCGCCCGGGATCCGCCTTCCGAGTTTTTCTTCTCCACTTCGCACGATCTTCGGCATCTCTGGTGATCAGTCCATTGGCACGCATATCCTACGACGTCAAGCCAGCACTTTTAGTTGCACCAATACCCTCTCTATTAGTGATGACTTTAGAAACAAATTTGAAAATTTTAACCTATAAAACATACTAAAGCCTTACTTAGCTTTACTATTTTGAAGGGCAATATGTAAACGTCGAATGAATTCACAAGCATAATGACTGCAACTCAAAGTTTTACCAGTTTGTACACTCACTCAAATTAAAGTTCAGCTCAAGTTGCATGCAGTTCTGATGCTAATTTGCCAGTATATTATTTACCGTGTCCTATTTTTGTTGACCTTTAACTAAGTATAATAACAGCCTATACCATCCTATTTCCGAGATCTGGTCTCTGTCTTGATCAAATAGTATATTGCTACGCTGTTCCAAGGTGTTACAAGGTGGTGGTGCAAAGCCGTAATCGTGCCATTGTATAAGGGAAAAGGGTCACGGCAGGACTGCATAAATTACCGCGGTATAAGCCTTCTCAGCGTCGTCGGTAAATTGTATGCGAAAGTGTTGATTGAAAGGGTTGTGAATGAAACAGACGAAAAAGTATGGGATGTACAAGCGGGATTTAGAAAGGGAATGGGATGTACGGATCAGGTCTTTTCCTTGCGGTGCATAGCCGAAAAGTGTTCGGCTAAAAATAAGAAGGTCTATTGCGCGTTTGTGGATTTAGAAAAGGCCTATGATAGAGTGGTGAGGAATGAATTGTGGTCAGCATTGTCCATGAACGGTGTGAGCAGTGTCCTCATACGAGCATTGCAATGCAGTTGAGATGAGAGCGTTAAGAAGTATGATAGGAGTTAAACTGAGTGATAGGATAAGAAATAGTGAGATAAGCAAAGGACGTGGTCTGAAAGAAGATGTAGTGACAAAAATTGAGAAAGGTATGCTGAGATGGTTTGGCCATGTCGAGAGAATGAATGAAGAACGATTGACGAAAAAAGTGTATAAGGCGAGTGTGAATGAAAGTGTTGGAAGGGGTAGACCTAGGCGGACGTTTCGAGATCAAATCAGGGACGTCTTGAAAAAAGGCCAGGTCAAGAGTACCTACAGTAAGAGAAAACTCAAATTGAACATTTTTGTTGGTTGGTTTACGAATTCTACCAAGAGTATGGAGTCGAACCCTACTTAAACTTAGATAAGCTAGCTAAGTACGAGATAGGGGGGCCCTCCTCCCCGGCGTCGGTGTCATCTGCTACGCCGACGACACGCTCGTCACAGCGCGCGGGAGGAACCCCCGCCAGGCGTGCCTTCTGGGCACGACTGGGGTGGCGCACATAGTGGCAAGAATCCGGCGACTAGGCCTGGAGGTGGCCTTGAACAAGACGGAGGCCATGATATTCTACGGGCCCCGTCAGAGGCCGCCACCGGGCCTGAGCATAACGGTAGGAGGCGTCCGCATCACCGTCGGGCCGTCCATAAATTATCTTGGACTGATGCTCGACGGGCGATGGGACTTTGCGGCGCACTTCGAGCGCCTGGCGCCGAGGTTAGTTCGGGCAGCGGCGGGACTCTCCCGTCTGCTGCCGAATATCGGCGGACCGGGCGCAGTGTGCCGCAGGCTCTTTGAGGGAGCCGTGCGGTCGATGGCCCTTTACGGGGCCCCGATCTGGGCGGATCGCCTGACGGCCAAAACAACCGCGCTGCTTCGCAGGCCGCAGCGTGTTCTGGCCGTCAGGGCGATATGGGGATACCGCACGGTGTCCTTTGAAGCGGCCTCCCTGCTGGCCGGATCCCCACCATGGGACCTCGAGGCCCGAGTCCTGGCGCTGTTATACCAGTGGCGCCGGGACGCGGCCGAGCGTGGCTCTCGCCCTGCACCTCGCGAAGTTGAGATAAAGCGGGCGGAGCTGCGCGATGAGGTGCTCATGGTGGAGTGGAAGGAGCGCCTCGCGCACCCCAGCGCGGGCCTCGCCACCATCGAAGCGGTGAGGCCCGTCCTGGCCGAATGGTTGGAAAGGCGCCACGGCGCCCTGACCTTCCGCCTGACGCAGGTCCTCTCGGGGCACGGTTGCTTCGGGAGGTACCTGTGTCGCATAGGGCGGGAGATGACGTTGGGGTGCCACCACTGTGGCGCGGGCGACGAGGAGGACACGGTTGACCACACTGTCGCCGTGTGCCCTGCGTGGCGCGAGGAGCGCCGCGCCCTCGTCGCCCAAATCGGCGTGGACCTGTCGCTCCCGGCCTTGGTTCTGTCCATGGTCGGGGGCGATCCTGGATGGACGGCCGTCGCCTCCTTCTGCGAGGCAGTTATGTCCGCAAAGGAGGCGGCGGAGCGGGAGCGGGAGTCGACCACCACACTCCCCTCCCGCCAATGCAGGCCACGTCGGCGGCGCCGGAGGGCAAGTAACGACCTCCGGCCGCCGTAAAAAGCGGCCGCGGCGGCCCCTCGGGGGAGGATCCGCCGCCCGCACTTTTGCCGCGAGGGTGAGGGCTGCGTGCTGTTCCGCGGCCCCCCTCAACTCCTAGAGTTGTTAGGAGAGCGCCGGGGGGACGAAACCCTGAGCCCCTGGCGCCAACACTTTAGAAGGGGCCCGCCTCAAGACAAAGGGCGGGCCGGCGCCGGCCCGGGCCACGAGATCGGCAGGCCATATATCCGTGGGCCCGGGCGTAGGCGATAGGAGAACAGCGGGGTTTTTTAGTGAGTAGTCGGATGGCCAAACATCTTTCCCGGAGTCCCACATATCCCTCGGTCCCCCGGGCCGGGGGAACTCGTCAAGAGAGGTTTTTCCCCGAGACCAAAAAAAAAAAAGCTAAGTACGAGATATAACACAAACTCATGCATTTTTTTATTGCATAGGACAGCAGATAGGCTGACGGCCTACTTAGAATTTATCAGTTACCGTCCCCTATGAGTGTTTGTAATGCCAGTGGCATCGCGAACACGCTGCTGTCCCATAAGTGTACAAGAACTTGGGTCACTAATACCGGAACACAACACAAAGTTATTATGGTGGCATACTTAAGGCCAAAGATGGTCGCCATCTAGACAGGCTTGGGACCATACCACATAGGTGGGTTGTTTTGTCGCCTTTCACGTCAGACCGACCCGGGCCACAGAGGTTCTTTCTCCCATCGAGGTAGATTCTTTCACCGCCCCTGCACGGATAAAAATATATGGAAAAAAGATATGGATGCATACATTTCTCTATATAACTCTCAGTAAGCAGCATAATGTTGACCCATTTGGGATCAGTATTTCGGGAGCCAAGCGGTGTCTAAGTAATAAATTTTTCTGTGACTAGTTCTATAGTGTAATGCAGATTTGCATATCTGCGTGTTAGTTATTCAAGATATTATTCGTGAAAACCTGTAATTGGCTGTCTGATAATAATTTCAAGTATTTTTTCATGTGTATTAGCTGTAGGTTTTCCATCATTAAATAAATAAATAAATAAATAACAATTTTCTCACAAAATAAAAGCTGGAATATTTTAAAGTGTTTATACGAAAGAAAGTTACAAAAGTATATTGAAATGTAAGCGACTGAAATTAGGCCTTCCTCTCCTTTGTTAATCTTTCCTGACGGCCTGGGCTTTTCTGGGATTATTTTTAAAAGTATTTTAAGATTAAAATGAACGTTTCTTATTAAAAATATATAACCTATATAAAATAATATTAATGTTAAGATTTTTTATATTTTTTTAGCTTTGTAAACAAATTTGTATGCCAGAAATGGCGAAACCGTTGTACATTTATAAATTTGAATAAATCACCTATGTATTCACCATGTTTCTTACAAATAAAGATTATTATTATAGTAAAAAACAATGGATGTTGCTATTTATTGCTGGAATTTTTATGTTGTATTGACATGATTAATAAAAATAAAATCATTTTGATATCACTTTAGCTGTTTGTATTTGAATTTAAATGACTGTCGTTTATTACTCTTTTGTTCTTCGCTTCTTAGTATATTCGTAATACATTCACTACATATTTCTACTTATAAAACAATATCGTATATAATATATTTAATAATAAAGTTTTAACTTATAAATTATATTATATCAGTACATTAACCTTACTTGCAATATGATATCCAATTAGCTGGACAGGCGCCAAGGCATCCTGACCTTCCGCGTAACGCAGGCCTTCTCGAATCACGAATGCTTCAGAAGGTACTTGTTTCGCACAGGTTGGAGGAGACGATTAATATCAGTTCTGTCTTGTATCGTCAGACTAATAAAGCCTACGGCTGGACAAGTCTACGGTCTTTTTATTATACCGGGTATAACTGTTACAGTTTCCACCGGCCTTCCCCGGAATATGGGGTATGTAGGATTACCTCCCGAGGGGGCTGTCTACTCCCCTCGGGCGGCCCGGGGACAAGGACTGCCGGTTCTGCCCACTAAAAACCCCAGTCGTCACTCTTGGCCTTAGAGGGGGCTGCACAGGATCGCCTTTTTGGCATTGCTCTGCTAAGCCCCAAGCCAGACTGCTGCCGGCGGTCACATTAGACCGGCCGGTGACCAGACATGGAGTGTCCAGTCGGGGTAGGTCACCCTCCATCACACTGCCTTCGCCGGGAGTCCCCCCAAAGCTCCCGGCTAGCCACTCTTATACAAGTGTTTTCGGAGCCCAGATTCAGAACGACAAGAACCACCTGGGTGGCTCATCAAACAACACATCGTCCCGTGTATCTGTGCGCGGGGAACCCCAGGCTCGGGACGCAGCGTTAAAGTCCCCGAGGACAAGCACAGGATGTGTATAGCTGAGAGTGACCACCGTGACTAGCACGTCTAACCATTCTTAAAATTCGGCAAGACTAGAGACATGAATAGCATAAGCGTTATAACGAGAAGACTAACGTAACTTCCCGAACGCTTCCCAACCCAGCTGAATCCTTCTGGCAGCTTCCCTCCCAAAATTGTTGCTACCTAGGCAAATAATTTGCTCTTGATAATTGTATTCATTGACAACATCAAGAAAGATGCACCAACAATGACTGGTCGCGGATCGACAAGCTGATTTAGTATAACTTTTGTTTGTTCTATGTTTACGGTAAGATCAATATAGGTATATTAAGAAACAACAACTAGGTCGTTTAGGATCCACTGTAGCTCCTGCTTTGAATCCGCCATAAGGATAATATCATCTTGTATTTTTTATCATGTCATTTCTTATAATTTTTCAATTACCTGATTTAGTTTTACATTAATTTTAAATAAAATACCATGGTTCCGTAATTATTTTTTAACCTTTGTAATTAATATATGAGACAGTTCCTAAATTACACAGTATTTTATGTAGGTGGATAATATACAGTACCTTTATATAGCTAAATGAGTATTTGTTCTTGTTACAGAGTTTGATGGCGATAATCAAGTTTGGATACGCTCTAGTCGTAGTGACGTTACTTTTGATGATATGGGCGTCCCTATCAAGAGCGTTAGAAGTAAGTGCCGGTTTAGTGTGCCTAAGTGCCATTTATCTCACTATTCCTAAATAATTAAATTATTCTAACAAATTATTTCTGAACAAGTTGTTATATGAATATTTTTTATGATACCTACCTACTATATTACCTGACTTCTAGAAATATTGGTTTTTTTTTTATTGCTGAGGTACAGCAAACAGGCTGACGGTCCACTTAATAGTAAGCAGTTATCGTCGCCTATGGATGTTTGTGACGCTAAGGGCATCGCGAACACGCTGCTGTCCCATAGAGGTATCGAAACCTGGGTAACTAATGCCGGAACATAACACAAGATTATTATGGCGGCATACTTATAGACCAAGGGTGGTTACCATCCAGATGGGCTTGGAGCCCTACCACGTTGCTTTTTACGACAGGCTGACCCCGGCCGCAGAGAGAAAGAGAAATTGATAGATGCAGGCCATAATTTTAAATGATTCGTTTTAGATAAATGGATTATTAATTCCTTCATGACCTTCATGGCGTAACTACTTAGTCATGGGTTTGATTCTCATCCAAAGTCTGGGTGTTTATGTATAATAGGTATTTATTAACTAAAAATTCCCACGACACAGCTCTGGTGCTTACCTTGGGTGGTGCTGAATAAATTAACACAGTATGTTTATTTTTCTTTTTGATAATATCCAGGCAGCAATCACAGAGTTTAGGTTTTGATCGTAAGGACCTATGAAGAATAAATGGCTGTGGGTACTACAAAAAAAGCAATTACTCCGCCTATAATACGTATTATAATATCATTTCCATTTATTTGTTATAACCCGCAAATTCGATCATATAATCATTGCGGATAGGGAGATGTCAGGCTCTCCGACTATTTGAAATTATATTATTAAACTTGAATTTCAGCTACATGTAGACACCGGCCATCCACCGTGTCTATTCCAAGCATTATGCACGTGTTCGAAGCCTGCAGGGGACCTAGGCATAGTGACATGCAGCAACGTACCCATATACAGGGTCCCTGCTGCCGTAAACAGTTCCAAAGTATTCATGCTTCAACTCACAGGAAACCAAATTAGAGATTTAGAGCCTCAATTCTTTCAAGCCACAGGTAAAATACTTTCCAGTAATTGCATTAGACAATAATATTAGCTCATAGAAGCAGATCTGGGATACCGATATGGGAATTTAGACTGCAAACGAGATTTAATTGATAATGTATAACATAAAAATGTCCAGTTTAAAATTTTTCATTCTATGATTCACCATGTTTTTAATAACAGCAATTAATTACATCAAATCATATTTCCCAAAAATAATGTTTTATTTACAAATAGAGATATAGAGAACATACTATAAAGTATTGAAAATTTAATTTATCAACTCTCAAATTAGAAGCATAGACTAGATAGATCGCGAAATTGTCTTGGTCTACCAAATAATGCAGGTTTACAAAAAAATACGTAACATTTTCGTCAAAACGAGCATTAATTCTCAACGATCTAAAACCCTGCTAGCAGGTAAAGCAAATTAATTTCAATTAATTCCAGGCCTGTATCGACTGGCTATTAACCAGAATCCACTGGAGAATATTCACGAGGAGGCATTCTATGGATTGGACAACACGCTATGGGAGTTGGAATTAAAAGAAGACAAATTGACGTCTGTTCCGAGCAGGTCGTTTAGATACTTGCAGAAACTGCGCTTGCTGGACTTGACAGGTGATTTATTAGTGCTTAAAGCTTTAAACGATTTGGTGAATAGTTGATTATAATTTTACTGGAACATTCAAGAGCTGTAAGGATAAATTAATGTGATCCAATTTTATTAATATTTTCTTTTTATAACATTAAGCTAACCTAAGCTTAAGAATGACGCGAAACTTGTTAAATAAAATTTTGAAAACTTTTTAAGCTGTTAATATACTTATATTTAATCAATGCTTAAAATGTCTACTTAATTGATGGATCAAAATGATTTAATTCGTCAAAACTGCTCTTATATTTCACGCATTTGATAATAATTTCACCAAATTGGATTTCCTTCAAAACTTCGTAATGATCAAAGGATGTACATTGAATGACTTTATTTTTAGTTAACATACTTTTAAATGAAGTATGACCCTGATCTGCTGTCAGGTGATGCACAGAAATGATTTCTAATATATTTTTATTGGTAAATAGTTTTTATCTGGTATCAGATATTTATCACCTATCTCATAGAACGCGTAAAAGTAATATAAAAATTTAGTTATAACTGTCAATTTCAATCCATTCCGTTTAGGAATGCAGTTTAGAGCATAATATTACCTTTTAATTTTATAGTCAAGTGCTTAAATAACTAGACATCAAGTTAGAAGCATGACCGAACAAAAGTGGTTTAAATTAATTACAATATTTTTTATGATTTTTATAAAAATGTATTCGTGTTTTATATAATTATGGAGTTGAAGTGATGAAGAGATTAAAAATTATATTTTTAACTATATTACTTTTTGAATCGATCCTAAATTTTTCAATTGCTTTACGCCCTTTTTAGAGTGAAATGCTTTAAATTCGGTATTCATTTTATCTAGTTACGCTTACAAGGTTTTAAAATGTGATCAAAATAGAAATTGCATTACCAATTATAATAAAAAAGCAAACTCATGTATAACTTTAATATTTCAGGAAACGAAATTACAGAAATATCAGGTGATAATTGGAGAGGTTTGGAAAATACGTTACAGACGCTGATATTAGCAGAGAACTCTATAACAACATTGCCGTTGGACGCTTTTACTGGATTGCCAATGTTAGAAACCTTGGATTTACATGGGAATCATTTGACAGTTATTGACAGTGGAGTATTTAGAGATGGGATGAGCAGGTTAAATAAGGTATGCACTTTTATGTTAAAATATTTTTTTAGATTGTAAGACTCTAAGTCGGAATAATTTAGCATTTTGTAACGATGATTACCTAATTATCTTTTTAACAGGCAAAGAGTTTATGCATGATAACATGATAAAACACGCGTAATCAAAGTGCCAATAAATCGATGAACAAGAGTACGTGTTTGCATAATAATTAGTGTATGACACCTCAATTGCACTTGCATATTTTAAATCTTATTTTTTTTGTATTTTTAAATATATTTTTCAAATCATCATCATCATCATCATCATCTTTGCGTTCTATCCCGGTTGCAGCCCAAACTCTCGCTTCGGCGCCCGGGGTCCGCTTTCCGACTTTTTCTTCTCCACTTCGCACGGTCAAATATATTTTTCAAATGTTTTAATTAAATTATATTATTTTTAGCTGCTCCTTAGCGATAACCAGTTGACATTCATCCCATATGAAGAAATATCGCCATTGAGACAACTGAGGATATTAGATTTATCAAACAATATAATAAAACAAGTACCACCAGCTCACGAGTTGAATAACATTAAGTTGTCTTTAGATTCTCTCAAGTAAGTACCTATTTTTGCACAGTTTTGTACTTGGTGAAAACTTTTTTTGTTGGGTTCAAACTACAAGTAATAGACACAAATACTCAAATCAAAACAAAGTACGTTCAAATCATATTTATTATCTTGAGTTATCTGTACAATTGATTATCATGAACTAG
This sequence comes from Malacosoma neustria, assembly GCA_963693495.1. Taxonomy (NCBI): domain Eukaryota; kingdom Metazoa; phylum Arthropoda; class Insecta; order Lepidoptera; family Lasiocampidae; genus Malacosoma; species Malacosoma neustria. Next base: position 16,530,226 of record OY856383.1, read on the forward strand.
TATGATAATAATATGTTAACTAAGCGTTGCCAATATATACCGGTATAATAGACTCAATCATCGTTAATTTCGTTATTCCAGGTTAGACAATAACGTCATCCGAATATTGGACCCAAGTTCATTTAAATACTTCAACGTTCTGAACTCTACTTCTTTAGACGGCAATCCTCTTTACGCTTTAAGGGTAAGTTAAAGAATTCAATTAAGATTTTCGTAGTGAGTTGAAGTTAATTTGCTGAAGTTACATATGAGATTAATAACTTTTGATATGCCTGCATGCGTTTTTTTCACAAAAACAGTTTATTTTATATGAGATATCATTAATACCTGAAATATGCGAAATTAGGTAGCAGCGACTGTAAAACTACGTTCGTACGTACGTGAAATTTTATAGTTGTGATATAAAATTCTGAATATTGTCAGCTGTGTAATTCAAAATTATTATAGCTGTACCCATATGCAACCGGTTACTACTATTCATATTAATTGATTCGGAAGTGAATCGTCATTGTATTATAAGTACTACCGGGCTATAGAACGTACATTGACCTCATTTTAGGTCTCCAACAATATCATTGAATGTACTAATGCTTTGTGTATTGTTACTAGTTGACAAATATGTTCTATTGAAAACAAAGTAGGAGATTAAAGGGATCAGTTGATTTGATATTCTCCTTATATTTGCACGAGTTATGCTTTCCATGGTGATTTACCAATTGGATTATATACTTATACAAATGTCTAATACAAAATTATTACAAGTGGATTTATTAGTAGGCAGATAAATTATAAGAAGCGTTGCTCAAGATGAATGGATGGAAGTGTAAAGACATGTGCATATACGATATAATGTAAAGTGAGAGCAAGTCATTTTTTTTGTAAAGAACTGTAAACAGGACAGACCCTGGTTAAAAACGTGTTTAATACATGTTTGCTTTAAAATAAATTACGTTTCTTATTTTCAGGAAGATGCTTTTCGCAATGCCAAAATCAGGTCCCTATCACTCAGGGATTGTGGAATTACAGAGATATCACCAGCATCATTCGCTGGTCTCGAAAATACGTTACAAAGCCTCGACTTATCAGAGAATAATTTGACGATGATTTCAAAGTTCATGTTGAATAAATTGGACTCACTGAGATTCTTAAATCTAAGGGAAAATAAGGTTAGCATTTAATATTTAAACGCGAGCTAAGTGTGGCCAGAAATAAAAATATGGCTACCTTTTTGCATTCGTAGGTAGTCTGATCTAAAAAATAATCGTTAGAAAGCTGAAATATAAGAGAAAGTGAAAAATGAATTCAATAATATATTTCGAAAAAGGTTTACTGTCACGTAGAGCCACACCCATTCAACTTATTTTTAATAACAATTTAAGAGGGGTTTTGTAACATACCCATTTTAAAACACATGGCGGCATACTTAAGACCAAAGGTGGTCGCCATCCAGACGGGCTTGAGGCCTTACCACGTAGCTAGGGTGGGTTGTTTTGTTGCCTTTTACGACAGGCCGACCCCGGCCGCAGAGGTTAGTATTCTTTCTCCGCCCTGCACGGATAGATAAAGTGAGTGAAACGAGTATAGCCATTGATACACTGATTGTATTTATACGTGTGTACATCATATAAATAATTTATGCATATAAATATGTAAATAATATATGTTGAGTATTTAGCCAAATACTCGATTAAGGCAATGTTTTATGACCTTAGAATTATTAGGAATAATAAATAGGACTCCGCGTGCCCCAGAAACTTTGAATTGATGCGGGAGAGCGCTGGGGGATGAGATCCTGACCCTCGGTGCAAACCTGGCTCTCCCTGACGCAAGGGGCGAGCCGGCGTCGGTCTGGGCCACGAGATCGACGGGCCAGTTTATCCGTTGGCCCAGGCGGTAGGCCGTAGGAGAACAGCGAGGTTTTTAGTGGGTAGCTGGATGTGGACCATATTTCCCGAAGTCCCACATACAAAGGACACTTGTCAATTATAAGAGTTTTTTCCTCGAAAAAAAGACGGAAGGATAGGAAGGATATGTGGCGCCATCACATAATTTAGGATAGCGTCAGATAAATTTACTGTATTGGTTTTTCTTTATGATTCAGTGTTCTATATTCTTTCATTGTTATTTGTTTTATTTTCAGGTTGATATCAATCTTTTAACAACAAACTCTCCTTCGGAATTTCAGCAGCCATCGTTCAATAACTTTCAATATAAATTATTCTCTTTAGATATTAGTGGTGCTAACTCCATAGAAATGAGCATACAAGATGTGAGAAGGTTGGTTGTTTCATTTATTACTTTTAGGTATAATATTTGGCTCCTAACACGTTTGCGAATATCCCAAAACACGTATGACAGAAGCTTTACAGATTTTTTATATACCACTCTAGGCAATGACTTGTAATCAAAAATTAATTTAATATAATGACATTTATAACTAAGACATTGATAATCTCCGTGGCAAAATGGCTATCGCACGTCATTACGGCTACACGAGTTTGATACCCCTTGTGAATCTGGACGTTTATTTAAAATATAAATTTATTTTAAAAATTATATAAGTATTATATCAATTGGCCAATATTTATAATACAAGCACTTTGAAAAGAAAGCAGTCTTTAAGAGCAAACGGCGCTGAGTCTGAATATATTTATAATACTACTATAACAGTAATTAAATTTGGTATACCATTCTGTAGCCATAAAACAAATACTTAATTTATTATCATCAACAATGTTTTATTATTCTTTCAGAATGCGTTCACTTAGATCACTGTCTCTGGGAAAACTTTTAAGAGAAAGTATACGAGCTGAAGATTTCAACGACTTTGGCTTAGAGTTGGAAGAATTTAAAATATTCGGGAGTAATATCAATCGGATTGAAAGCAGTGCATTCCAGCATATTAGGTCCATTAAGTCTTTGGATCTTTCAGAGAATAATGTTGAATTTATTGATCCATTTGCATTTGCTGAGGTGACTATTTCATTTAAGATTATTTAAATAATCATTTTCTCATCCAATCGTAGGAGTAAGAATACTGACCCCTGCAGCTGGGGTATCATAAAAAGCGACATAAAAACAAAATATCTTTGTTTTGTGTTTCGACATAACTGAGCCAGTTACCTGGTTCCCTTTTAACGTCCGCATGTTAGAGGTGCCCTTGGCGTAGTGAACACACATAGTCGATGGTAATAACTCACTATTAAGTGGGCCTCAGTCTGGCTGTCGTTCTACAGCAACAAAGAAGTAAAACTTTAAACGACGTACTCATAGTTACAAATTAATTTCAGTGTTTGGTACGAAATGATATTTGTGGTCAACACGTTCTAACGGTATAATATAATAACAGCACATAATATCCCACTGGTCAGTTCAGACCTCAGAGGAAATGGACAATATATCTACCCCATTTATCCAAGGTAGTTTGTATACACAAATGATCTCGGATTCCTCATAATTTTTTCCATTACTGTTAATATATGACAATTATTTTATAATACACACATTCAGCGATAAATATGGCTTTAACAATTGAAGAATAAAATACTTTTCATTATTATTTCAGCTACACAGTCTAACGAGTCTAAAAATGGCAAATGGTTTAGCGGATTCAGTAAGAATATTGCCCTTTGAACCTTTGAAAGCATTGATAGAGTTGCAATATTTGGACCTCAGTAACAACAAATTAAAGAATGTGCCCGATACATCATTCCACTTCTTATTCAAACTTAAAGGGCTAAATTTAGAAGATAATGATATCGATCATTTTTCAAAAGGGACTTTGCAGGTATGGCAACATTATTTTAATTTATGTAACACTTTAAGCATTATTTTAGTCTGTTTCATAGACCACCTATTATAATTTAAAACGTAAATGTGCCTCCAGAATGTCTACACATTTGGATATTATTTTATGTCTAGCCGGTGATCAAATCAGCAAAAACGTTTACTAATTGGGATTTCGTGAGACGACTTTCTCGTTTCTATTTTACCATAACATATTCGTATTGTTAAATCTACAATGATGGCCTTCAATATTCCTTCTAATATGGTTACAGGGTGACATACACGGTCAATTAAAAAGCATCTGCTTGTCACTTAATAAGATGAAACAAATCGCTCAACATACATTTGTAGAGCTGAAAGAACTGCAAGAAGTTCTAATTGAAGACAATCTGATAGAAATCATTCAGAGAAGAGCGTTTACTAGTTTGGATAATTTGAAAAGTATTAAATTGAGAGGTAACATGATAACTGAGATTTACGAAGAAGCTTTCCAAAATATTCCTGCCCTTAAAGAGTAAGTCAATTTGCATCAAAGTAGAATTTTTGCACAAAAGATAATAATAAATAAATAAATATGTTGAGACATTTCACACAACGCCATCTAGTCCCAAACTAAGTAGCATAGCAATTGTGTTATGGGTACTAGAAAACTGATATACTACTTATATACTTTTTTTATAAATAAATACATATTATACATAAACACCCAGACGTGAAATGGGAATCGAACCCGTGACCTCCGCGAGCGTACTGACGTGCGTTATCCATTACGCCAAGAGGTCGTAAATATAAAAAAAATAACGTAAACATTTAATAATTGTGCTATATATATATATATATGATAATACAGAAACACATGATATATTTTATTTTATAATTTCAGACTCGATATTTCTTTCAATCACTTGGATACCTTTAAGTTCTCCATATTCGATCAGGTTGGATCTGCAACAGCTTTGAAAGTGAATGCATCATACAACAGAATTACATTATTAACGGACTCGAATGCTCCAAGTTATTTCATCTCAACTTTTTATCCACCACCAAAAGCTCAGAGTAAGATATTTAATATCAGCCTTAACTTACAGAATATATTAATTTTTGCAACTTGATCTACTTTACTATTAACAATTTCATTTTTGTACTAGTAGCCATATTGTTACAATAACATTCTTCTACTAGATCAAAGACATATAATAATTTATCAACTATATTATTTTCATGAAACTATACGTTGCTAAGTTTATTTTTTCGTTTGTACAGACTCTATCGCTGTCACTAACAATACTAATACTTCTATTCCAGGTGATTAAGTTCTTTTCTTTTGCTAGTATATAATCGTTATAATTCATGATTGTTTTCATCATTAATCATTTTCATTTAAATTATTTTGTAGTTTTATTATGCTCGAATTTTGCTAATCATAAAATACATGGTGTACTAGATTTTTTTATGTTTTTTTTATTCTGTTTGATCATTAACGCTTAATCTTCTCATACAGGCTTAAATGTAACAATTGAAGCATTTACAAATCGTAAAGGCGATGTTTTAACTACAAATTTATATTTTATATACTTTGCTTAAGTGAATATGTGACAAATTTTCCAATAAATTTAAAACGTAAATTTACTTGAATTTTCCTGTTTCAGGTCTTGGTACAGTTTCAGTAAACATAAGAGTATTGGATTTCTCTCACAACAATATCACATACATCGCTCCTTATTACTTTAGGTAAATTTTATATGTTTCCATTTCAAACAAATTTCCCATTTTTTTATTGCTGTAGGACAGCAGACAGGCTGACGGTCCACTTAGAATTTAGCAGTTACCGTCGCTTATGTGTATTTGCAACGCCAGTGGCATTACGAACACGCTACTGTCCCATAAGGGTACAGGAGCATGGGTCACTAATGCCGGAGCACAACACAAAGTTATTATGATACTTAAGACCAAAGGTAGTCGCCATCCAGACGGGCTTGGGGCCCTACCACGTAGCTAGAGTGAGTTGTTTTGTCGCCTTTTATGACAGGCCGACCCTAGCCGCAGAGGTCAGTATTCTTCCTCTGCCCCTCCACGGATAATTTTCTCATTCTTCTCAATCAATTTATTGGAAGAAAAATGCAAACTATTTCATAAAATGTATTGTATATATTTTCCAGACACGCAGATCTAACACTTTCCGAGCTACATTTATCTCATAACAGAATAACAAACATCACCCGTGAAGTTTTTGGATCTATGAACATGCTGCAATACTTAGATCTTTCACATAATCAGATATACTCTATGGAGTATGATTGTTTTAAGAAAGTTAAGAATTTACAGGTAATATCTACAAAAATAGATGTTCAATTTTAAATTATTTTTAAGTAAAATTGGAGGTTACATAATTCTTTAATTTTATTTTTAGATTATAAATCTATCCCACAATCATTTGATTGAGCTCCCGGTAGCGTTATTTCACGATATGTTGTCCCTTACTTCATTGGATCTGTCTCATAATAATATCAGGAATTTGGCTGAGAATTTAGTTCCATCGCCGTCATTAGAAAGGTAAAGCACCACTTCTTGCAATATTTTGTTTTAAGATTTACTTTATGTGTCGCTAAATCATGATGAATGATGAGAGCATGTATATCTGCTTATTCCGTATATTGTTTCTATGGCCTTTCACGATATTTACTGATAATGAGGAAAGCAAAAAAACAATCAATTTGGCTGAATAGATTTGGCTAAATATTTCATCTTCTAGAGCAATCACTCCTCACCTTCCATTTCTATAATAAAAACAGAATATTAAACTTTTGCTTCCTGCAAGCTAGCAAAAGAAGAAATTTCGTTTCCTTTACAATACCTACTTCCTTTCTTTTACAACACCTTAGAAAAGAAAAAAGTAGGGCTATTCTTATCTAGGGCCCAAATCACTTTTGTGATGTTGAGGAAAGCGACATGTAAAATATTGTGAATGGATTTTATTTATACTATCAAAAACACTAAATGCAATCAGAACTACTTGTACATAGTAAAATTAAGGCAGTTTGGTTTTTTAATACATAATTTCATAGCATTAATAATACTGACTTTTACTAGGCTGGATTTATCAGACAATTCTTTATCAAGAGTTCCAACTACTTGTCTATCACAACTTGCAGCTGCGAATTTGGTTGAGTTCGACCTAAGTGGGAATACAATCCCTGCTATATCATTGGCTGATTTCGTTCAAAGATATAGGGTAAGTATCATATAAAATTGTTAAAATTAAAAACAAATTTTCATTACTAACAGCTAGGAACGGTTATTGATGGAATAACATGCATCTATTTAATTTAAATGGGTTGGTTATTACATTAACCTGCGCGTGATTTTGATACTCCTTAACATTTTATATCAGAAGTGAATCGTACTTTCGTTTTATCTTCGTACTATTTTCTCTTCTTTTCTTTCTAAATTATTTTAATCTATTGATTTTCATGTTTAACATGTTATTATGTGTTTACCAAAATTTTTTTATTTCTTTATCTAGTTTTAAGTCATTTTCGTTTTTACTTTATTCAGAATCAGATTTGGACAAATCTGGATATTGATATAATTTATGTTGAGTAAAGTACGATTCATTTACCCCAACAATTCCAAGCAGATCTAACAAAAGTCCATGCGTACCGTAGTTAGTGCCAGTCCGTGCGTGCATAGTATCGCTAACGTGTGTTGTGGGCGCATGTCCTTTGTCCTCCAGAATCATGAGCAAACAGAAGAGTTCTGGCCCGAAGACCACGACTACAGCAACGAGTATATGTACCACACCGCTAGGCGAGATCACAACAGAGTGTACCACCAAAAAAAGCAATACCCGCTGAATATTCTGTACAAGGTAGAGAAGAGAGATTCATTTATCTAACATAATCTATAGATATTGGTTGATGATTTTAAATATTTTGGCTTGAGAATATCTTTATGCTGTTCCTACATAGTAATGATAGTACAAAACATTGCCATGCTTTTAGAGTTTTATTTATATCAGCCGACACAAGCAGGCATTGCGAGTCACGGAGATGAATATACTGCGGTGGATGTGTGGAGTAACGCGGAAGGACTGCGTTAAGAACTCTCACATTCGCGGCAGCCTTCATGTTCGTGACATTGCCGATAAATTGCAGAAGTGTTGCTTTCGCTGGTATGGCCACGTTTTACGGCAACCGCCTACTTATGTGGGGAACAAATGTCTGACCATGCCGCCACCGCCGGGTCCCGGCAGGAGGGGTAGACCCAAAAAGTGCTGGTTTAACGTCGTATGGGTTGATATGCGTGCCAATGGACTAACCACCAGAGATGCCGAAGATCGTGCGAAGTGGAGAAGAAAAAGTCGAAAAGCGGACCCCGGACGCCGAAGTGAGAGTTTGGGCTGCAACCGGGATTCAACTCTAAGATGATGATGATGATGATTTATATCAGCCGATAACAGTATTGAGTTACCTAAAGAGGACTAACTTTGTCAAAATTTCCTAAGGTTTTTATTCTGTGTATCCATTTGTTCTAAACAAACCTCAATTCATTTTTATGGCATGAAATGTCATTCTCCACTTTTTAATTAATTTTGGTATAATATTTATCGAAACAGTTGAACTTTAAGCATAAATAAAATTACTTTTCAAGTCCTCAACCAATGTTTGCATGTCATATTGTAATATTAGATTTGCACTTCCTTTGTCCTTGTTTTGCACCAGTAGAGTTTAGATGTAGAAATTATGTTGTAAATATTATTCCTTAATTTTTACTTTATTATTTAGTATATCATATTTATAATTACTGTAAAAAAAATATATTATTTAAATTATTTTCATAATTTACTAACTCAAATCATTTAAATCATCTTACTATTTGATATAATAACAACTGTTTAACGCTGTCTCATTTTTATTTGGATTTCAGTCATTAGCATGGCTAGATCTTTCTAGAAATCATCTAGTAAGAATAGAAGGTGGTTCCTTCTCAGCTCTGCCTAGATTAAGGTGGCTGGATCTAAGCAACAATCAACCTTTCAACGTTGGAGATCGTAGTAACGCCATATTTAAAGGTCTAGAGAGGAGGCTTTCACATTTAGGCCTTCGAAATGTCAGCCTACCTTCAGTAAGTATTTTACTACTAAGTAAATTTTGTTATTTAAAATAATATTCATTTTATTTAGTACTAAATTCCATATATTTATAATAAAGGATGATAATGTCGCATGTTCTTATCCAACAATAATAATTATATTTTAATTTTTTTAGATTCCATCGATGCCATTGGGTAAATTGAAAAGTCTGGATCTATCATACAATAATTTGCCATCTATCCCACCAGAGACAACCGTGAATCTAACCCGATTACGGTCTTTGGATTTATCTTATAATGACTTTACAACTGTTCCAGTTGTAAGTATTAAGTTATTTATTGTGTATTTAAGTCATCGATCATCAAATAAATTACAATAATATATGAAATAATAACAATAATTAAAGTCCCACTATTGGTCTTGGTCGGAGGCCCAAAGTTTTAGCTGAGGCTATTAGAAATCTCGGATAGTATGCCCACCACTGTTGTCCAAAGCGATTTACACATACTGGTGATCCTAGTATGCAGGTTTCATAAAGATGTTTACCTTCATAATTGGTACATGGCAATTATGTTTTGAGATGCGTATTAGACCTGAAAATTTTCCTAAACGGTGCATTTGGACCCGGGACCTTTAGATTGGTCATCGAATGTAATATCATTAAGCTAGCAGGTACTTAATAGGGTATACGTCAAGTTACATAATACCATTAATTAAGTTAGCAAATAATTTGGTTACATATGTTTGTTTGTATTTTGAGACGAATTCAAAAGCAAATAGACCTTATTAAGTTAAAGAAACTCTTCTAAAGCACATAAGGGTTGAAAAGTGTTAATTTTATGAACGGTACATTTGCTACAGAGAGGGATCTACAAACAGAATTAGTTTTAAGTCATATTTCATGCTGAAAGGTGGTGTTTCCTCTTCAGTTATTTTACAAATATATTATAAAGAAGAAGTTACATAAGTAAAGGAGGTATTATGAATTAGATTTAACGCAACCAAGTATTTGTGATATTTTATTATCTATTTGTTATTATTAATGTAACAGGATATTTATTTAAACTAAAGAGATAAACTAAATAAATACTTTTTTATAGGCTACTCATACCTTGAGTGAACTACGATGGCTTTCCTTATCTGGGAACCCGATATCGGCATTGATGAATACTAGTTTATTTGGAATATCTCCAAGATTGGAATATTTGGATGTAACTCGTCTACGGTTGAGAATTTTTGAAGTAAGTAATTACTTTTTTGTAATAAACTACCTCCATGAATTAAATAATATGAATTTTATTTAATATAAAGTAGTTTTAATTAGCCTATTTATTTATATATAAGAAACTGCTATTTTTAAAAGGATGTTTCTGGTTTGGTATTTAAATGAAATCAACTCCTAAAGCAATGTTTAATTATAAAAAGTAAATAAAGTATGAAGGTATTTTCGCTTTTACATTTTATTTAATACTTACGCAATTCTTGATTTTACAGCACGGAACATTTGCAAAAATATATGGATTGCGGACATTAAAATTGACATCATATAGTAATGCAAGAGATTTTAATATTCCAAGAATGTTGACGTACAATGCCGCATTGGAAAACCTTTATATAGATGTGGATGAAGCAGGTGTCGAATTTGGAAATGAAATGTATGGAGCGTTGCCATCGAAGCTGAATAATATCACAATTACTGGGAGAAATCTAAAATATATTTCGCAGTATTTGTTGAGCGTAAGTAATTTATTACTACAAATTCATGTTTCAATCTAGCTTTAAACTATTATCTAATCTATATAAAGTAAGTACCCATCGACTCTGGTAATCATGCATTCCCTTTAGGAAGTTTTAGCAGTTGGTAAAACTTTAGGTATAAATTCCCCGATGATGGTTTAAGGCATGCAGTTGGTCGTGGAAGTTTGACAGGGTACTGGTGACGTTGTGAATGGCAGTTGACTCCGCGATAGGGATTACGTCAAAATGAAACACTTATTCGCTTGTACATTATTACACTTTAATAGTTCTTGCGTTTGTACCAGATCTATTAAAGTATAGCTTACTATGATAGACACGTAATAAATTAGAAAAATCGCAGCATATTGACGACGCGGAATCTTGACCAAGAAAAAAAAATGACACCATCTTTTGTTATACTATATATTTTAATTTTCAAATATTGGTCAACGAGTGTGCGCTAAGTACCCAACGTAAAGTACGTGTAACGTACGTAAAAATAGAAATTACTAATTTAGCCAAAAACTTTTTGGATGCAGAATAAACAATCACAAACACGACATTAACATAATTGAAGCGAATGAAACTGTCTGATGTCTTAACGTATAAATCGTAAACGCTAAAAAATGTAAACAATAAAAATATAGATAGAAATAAAAATGTAAATAACAAAAACAAATGAAAATGTTCTATGGATCTCTACAATGAATATGGAAGTAAGAATGTAATATTAAAATTTTGCCGAGGAAAAAGTAAATTATGGCGAAGTAGTGGGCAATTGATCGATTGTGTTGTTTTCTTTTATCCCAGGGCGTGTATTCAAGAGTACTACGACTCACAATTTACAACACCAGCATAGAGGAGATAGCAAGCGAAGTATTTTGGAAACCTGGTAGAATGAGAAACTTGACATTGGACGTGAGAAACAATTACATTGTACGTGTACCAAACCCGAGTCAAAAGGGGTGGCCCGGAGTTCCAAACGCGGTGTTTCTACAGGACATCTATGTTGCTGGTAATCCTTTGATATGCGACTGTGGAATAGGGTAAGTATTTCTTAAAATTAAAGTTACCATTAATTTTCATTAGTGGTATGTTGAGTATCTTTAGAGCGACACAAGCAGGACCTGTGTGTCATGAAAATGAATATGCTGCGGTGAATATGTGAAGTAACACGGAAGGACCGCGTTAGGAACACCCGTATTCGGGGCAGTCTTCATGTACGTGACATTGCGAATAAATTGCAGGAGTGTCGGTTTCGTTGGTACGGCCACGTTTTGTGGCCACCGGCTACTTACGTGGGGATCAAATGTCTGGCCATACCGCCTCCGCCGGGCCCCAGCAGGAGGAGTAGCCTCAAAAAGTGCTGACCTGACGTCGTTAAGGGTGATATGCGTGCCAATGGACTCACGACCCCCCGGTGCTGAAGACCGTGCAAGGTGGAGTAGAAAAATCGGAAAGTGGACCCGGATACCGAAGCGGAATATGCAACCGGAATTCGACACTAGGATGATGATTATGATGTTAAATTGTGTGTAACTACAGTAAAATTTTCTATAACTCTATAGCAAACAATAATTTCAGGTGGATTGAAGCGTGGGATCGGAAGAGGAGGCAATATCTTTGTGATAGTCCATACAACTGCATCGCTACAAGAGACGATGTCCGATTTGCAACTTGTCCATCCTATTATAATAGATCCTTGAGTGATGTAAGATGATTTAAATTATACTTATGCTACTGAAGCGTTGGAGAGTTCCTTAGATTTTTTTCAGTTACCATCGCCTATAGATGATTGCGACACTAGGGGCACCGCGAATACGCTGCTATTCCATAGGGGTACAGGAACCTAGGTCACTAATCCCGGAACACAAGACAAGGTTATTATGGCGGCACACTTATAGACCTAGCGCGGTTGTCATTCAGACGGACTTGGGGCCCTACCACGTAACTAGAGTTGTTTTGTCACCTTTTACTATAGGCCGACCCCAGACGCAGGGTTTAGTAGTCTTACACCGTCCCTGCACGGAAAAAAATAGTATGTTATAATTTACAAGAAATCACCTTTTGTTTTAAATTACTAAAATAATTTCACAACGTATAACATAAAAATCTTCGATAACAAAATTAATAATATCTAATTTAATCATTAAATATTTTTTTTCAGGTCCTATCAAGGGATTTAGATTGCGATTGGAATAAAGGTATATTCAGATCAGCGAATACCTATATAATATTGGGTATGGCCCTCCTCACGTGCCTATACATTTGAGGACTAGTCTGGTTATTCGGGGTATACGAGGAGTTTTATGATATTTTGGCAAGGATATATGGTATTTAGGCCTTTTTAATGAACATAATAAAATATTAAATAAACTAGACCAAAAGGTAATGTTTGTACAGAATTAAATTCTGCTTTAAATTTCATCTAACCCTTTAAATGTCAAAGACATAGTATAAAAATATTGAAGAATTGATGAGTAAATTCGTTCATAGTCAATAAAGGATCTTCTTCATACATCCACTACACTTCATGCATTTAGCATCCAGAGAAGAGTGAGATGTTATTACGGTTGACGTGACATGGTTTATAAGGTGCACTGAACAGTCTTCTTTTTTGTTGAAAGAAATTGTGTTTGTTGTCTTTTGTGGTACTTACTAAATCTGCAATTTGAAGATTTTTAAACATTTTTATGAAAATTTGAATAACCAAACAAATCAGTGTATCTTAAAAGTCATTCATTTCCAACCGTCACACACCCTTTCGTGTTATTGTACCTGTTAAATGGCCTACTGACTTTTACTTAAATGTTAATCCTGAGTAGCCAAATCTATTTAGTGATAGTGGTGAACATTGAATTGCATTAAGAATGAGTGAAATATAAATGCGGAAAGTGGAAATTTTATACAAAAAATAAGTGATCGCGATAGAGATCTAGAACACGTACTAAAATGTGATTTATCTGTTTTATAGACGATGGAAAAGCAATTGTGTGATCTCATGGTATTGAATCTGATGAACTTTTATCATTAGATATTACTGTTACTGGCTATATATATACAAATGAAGGAAACATTTCCTGTTTTAAACATTTATAAAACTATATGAAGTATTTTTGGTAAGGGTTATCGTCTTTGAATTTTTTTTGTTTTATTTGAGAATAATACTCCCTATTATAATAAATTTAGAATATATTCCAAGTCAATGCAGTAATGTCTTATGAAAGAAGGTATAGGATTACATTTTTTTTATTTGTAGTTAATATTTCTATTGTGTTACCCCACCACCTTGTTCGCGTGTATAAAATATTATTTTGACTATACGCATTTTGTGCACCACCTTGCAAAATGAATGTCTTATTTATAAAATGTAATGTCCAAAGATTTAAAGGTGCAATTGTCTATATACAATTATTCATACAATTGCTATATGTGTGGAAGTGCACTTAATGTGTCTTGAGGTATTTAAGTTAACTCGTTGACTCTAAAGCAATGACTTTATTATTGTGTAAGTAGACTGCATTCGCTCGAATGATATGTGTTCGTCCATTGTTAAGATTAATAATATTGTTTATAGGTGTATTAATTTTTATATTAGGAGTTTTTAGATGTAGAATAATCAAGTTATATATAACTTTACATTTAGCGTCATTAATATTTAAACATTGATATGTTCATTATAAATACTCTTTAGAATATTTCTCTTTCTTAGAACATTTCGAAGAATAAACGTTTCTTTTATAATTTAAAAGATTCTAATATATTTAAGTCTAAAATGCTAATTGCTAGAAGTTGATTTGTGAAAGTTTTCATAGATTTCTAAGAATTTTAAGACGTGTAGTAACGAAACCTGTGTACAAATTTTTTTCAAAAATATTCGTGTAATATTCTTGAAGCCTATTTTGTTAGACTAGCTATCTTCATTAAAAATGTACTGTTTAACCATTTAATTGTTTAGCTATTTATAAAGTCTATCTGGTTACCGTGTTGAATAATCGATATTTTATTACATATATTATTGTATCAGTAGCTTATGTCAAAGCAAGCTTATATTTACTGTGCAATTAGCGAAAAATGCAAAAGGTACCAAAATGATTGAAATGAAATTTGAAATGATTGTTTTTTTATGATCTTACAAAACTAAAATAGTTTTAACTCAATACAATTGAATTATATTCTATGGAGACTAAAATGGACTCTCCTACACAGTTTTTTGAGTCGGTAATAATTTTGCATATTTTGCGAATTTCATCCAGTATCATATATAAGATTAAGATTTTATCGACTGAATTTAAATGTTTGGGTAGCTATTACTTATTATGAAAAGAGTATGTTGGTTATACCGTGCTGTTAACTAGTACTAGAACATTTATTGCTTTGTTTTTAATGTTTGGCTTTTTAAAAGTTGCTGTTTTACCAAACGCTATTGAATTGGATCAATATAAAATTAATGGAAATTTAATCATAAATTTAATATGATCTTTCTCTTTCCGATTATCTTCCTAACAATTTGAGTGTTCAGTATTTTAGTATATTAAAGAGATACTGGAAATAATTAGGCTATAAAATGTGATTAATTCAAATAGATTTTTAGATTCTAAATTTCACTGTAGTGTAAATTTCATTTGCATATCGACACTTGAAAGGCATCCCTTACTAAACGTCATTCAGTAAACTTACGAGGAAAGTGATTTGACGTTCAAATATTTAGAAAAAGAAAATCACCTTGGATTGAAATGATCCAACAGAAAATAAATAATCATCATATTCACCCAATTTCGCTTATAAAAGGTTGTCTTTCAAGCGTCGATATGTAATTTATGCTCATTAAGATTGAACACGATAAAACTATCAATAAAATTGCTTAGACTTTTGCTTACTTAGTTTTATACATTTCCAAAACAGTAGCTTTTAATCTGTTTCATGCTATATATACTGTTTAAAGTTATGAGCTTGAATTTATTTATATCTATCGCATCTATGAGTGAAATTTATATACCTCTTCTTCAGTGGTCCAGTGTCGGTTGGTGTCAGGCCTATTAACTAAGGTTAACTTTTGTTTTCAATGCCATTTATTTACATTCTGTGTCTTATTTTTCTTATTTAAAACTATTTGGGATAGAAACGAATAAAATTAAGGATGAGAACTTGTTTTTATACCAAAGAAGAATTCTTCTGTTAAACATTTATCAACATTTGTGCCTTTCTTGGCTATATTATCTTTCAAACCTTTCGTATTTTCTCGAGTCTATTCTTGTTCTTCTGATATATTTCTCACATTGTATTTTTTAAAATTCGTACTTTAAATTAAACTTCTTTATATTTATTATTCTTTATACTACGACTAAGTTTAAACCGCTTATTACTAGAATTAAGGTGATATACTGATTTCAATTTTATTGTTGTGGCTATCATTATAATAATAGTTAACTGATTATAAGTTATGTGACAATAATTAATTATTGATACAGATCATAAACGAGTCATCAAATTTATCGGTAAAAGCTTTTTGAACAGATAAATAAAAAAACTGGTATTGAAAACCAAAGTTATGTCGTTGTTAACAATGAATATATTTTTGTGATGCATATTATCTCTATACCTTCTATTTTTGATAATGCCTGCGATAATATTGTGGAAAATAAATGGGAATTGTGTAGTCGAATGAAATTTTAAAAATTATTATATTATGGCTTCTGATATTCTAGCTTAGTGTTCAAGTTTTTAATGTCAATTGTTGAATTTCATGTAGTTTTGAAATCATATATTGTTGTATTAAAGTTAAGTATTAAATATAAATATTTATTTAAAATAAAATATCATAGAATTTTATTATTTACACATTTTTTAACAATCTGGATCTGTTACTTAATTTTAAATTTACGTTAACGTTTTATTTTATTAAAATATTTCATATATTTACAAAAACATATTTTAAAGTATATACTATATATTAAAACTTTTCAAACTCCTCTGCAAGGTCTAATGTGATAGAAATAGCTAGTGCCAATAAAATTAATCAGAGCATATTATGTACATAAAAAATAATACTAAGCTAAAATTTAATATGATTAGAATCGCAAGTATTTTATGCATACTGTTAAAATTAATGATTATTTGTCAGCTTTCTTTAAAGTATTTTTGGTAAGCTTGTGTATAAACAAATATATATTACAATTGGGTTTAAAATCACACAACTTTGTGTAAAAATAATTCCCGTTTAAATTTAAAATTTCAAACAAAATAACTTGTGTATCTTCTGAGAGACATAAATTATTTTGCTTTAGCTAAGGATAAAAATTTAAAAATAAAAAAAGGAAAAAAAAGCCTCCAGTTGAGCGCAGTGGATATATTGGGCTGTTCAAGTATAAACAGTGATTTGAGCCTAATTTAAACATAACTTGTGAGTTATAGTCTGATTGAGGTCTATAATTTAATTACTGATTATGATGACTGATGTTCATGTGACACTTATAATTTTATTGAAGTATACTAAATTAATTACTACATGAAATCGTTAAGAATTTACGCTTCGCTAATTTATATTCCAAACAGTTACATCTTTCTTCGGAACGGATTATTAGTCATGAATGTATAAAAACGGGGTGTTTTGTCTTTACCACTTACTACTCTAATAGCTTGATAGGTATATCATTGAATTATTAGTGTAAAATAAATTATTGCGTAACAGTAAAGTATTTTATTTATTTTCTTGAAGCATTGTGTCCTTTATTATCTCAAGGAAATAGAAGAAACTAAACACACCCCAGCTATGTGACTCGGCGGGCTTCTTATACTATATGAAGCACTCTCAGAAGGAGACCTGTTGTTTCAAAGAATTTTTTAGGATATATGCCTCTGACATAGAAAACAAAAGCTATCCCCATCATTCTTAGACATCGTGAATAACGACAAATAGATTCTTCAACTAGCTCACAGAATGCAACCAAGCGGCAAATTGGGGCTATAGAACAGATGCAACCAGTATTTAAAAAGTAATAATGGTGAAAAAAAAAAATCGTAAATCTGAGAGAAGAACTAATTGTAGTCTTGCAAGAAAATCATTCGTGTCTGACGTCTGATAGCTGAATTATAATGGGATGCGATTTGGCTTCTGGGACATAGTGAACTTCATTTTCTTCACAACGTCACAGAAAAATATATCTATTATAAAACACACAATATTAAATCTAACATTTTAAATACGAAACAAGACTTTTCGTGATATGAAGATATTAAATTCCCGAGTAATTAATTATTTGAGGTGACCTACCTTTGAGACCAATTCAGTCTTTTTAATCAAGCGCTTATTTTCGCTTAGATCGGCTCTACAATACGATCACTCAATAAAACGCATGCATATTTAAATAAATCTTCATCCAAAAGTTTGTTTAATTATAAGTAGGAACAAGTTTTCTTCGTATTCGTGGTCTTCGTTACTGAAGGTCGTGCCCGTCTTGAAACGCTTCACACATTCCAGATCTACCAGTGCTCCTGTGCGTGCGCTTTGTCCAGCTCGGTCGATGATCATAACTTTGGTTTTTATTTATTAACCGAAAGTCCTAATGCTTTGCTTTATTACTCTACCCTGCAGAACATTTCTGCTAGTTCGCACTCGGAGGAGGCGAACAACGTGGTGTCATCTGCATATCGGAGGTTGCTGATCTTATTACCACCTACAGCAATACCTCCCTCCCACCCATCTACCAGTAGGAACAAGTACATATACTTAAATAATCATTACCATAGAAAGATAAGTCCTTTGTACGATGCCGGTCACGGACCGAGAGTGCACCGTACAGGATGAGAGGGATATCTCAAAAGCAATGGACTGTATGAGAGGAGCGGTGGTTAGAGATATTTGATGCCTTGCAGTGGGCAAAGAAACTCGCACTGACCTTGATTCCACCCCTTCCCATGATTCAGGTCCGCTCTCGGAGGATCTGTTGCACGGTACTAGCTAAATGTCACAGACGAGACACTGAACGTGTTTTCAGTCAATCTTATGGCATGGGCAATGAGAATTAGGAGAAACTAAAGCCAATTGCGCACGACGTAGAGAATGGTCTTCAGCGAGATCGAACGTCGACCGTACCGCGCGTTTAGAGGTTCACGTGATACTACTAAATCTACTGATACAATGAGGTCGACCGTCCCGCGCGTTTAGGAGCTCACGCGATACTAGCTATATTACTTTCGTCCTACCATCGCTTTTACCATTTACCTTACCTAAAGTGAGCGTAGATAACAAAAATCAGGAGGTGAGACTTTAAATACCCTTTATGCAAGGATCGAACATGCCCTCCACTGAAATCATTATGATGGTTTCCAGGAAAATAAATACGTGCGGCAGGTAAGGGACCCATCAAAGGTTGAGCACCTCTGGGGTTGAACCTAAAACAATTCGGTAGGATACTTTGATAAAACTGATCGAATAACGTTTCGAGCATTGTTGAGCCAAAAATGTTTACATAAAATGCCATGTTACGTACGTGGCTCTACATGTAAATATGATTTATGTTATTTTTACTTTCCTGATTGGCATAAATCGATCTGCAGCCTTCATCTGTTTGCTGTGCAACGATTCTCTATCATTTACTGCAAGAACTCGCCATAAATGCTTGGTTAAATCAGGTCTAACAAAATTTTAGTCATTCCAATAATTCAACATATTTCCAAAGTTTTATGCAAGTATCTGCTAAAATTATATAAAAGTTAGGTTATTTTAATATACTAACTACTATTAGCACAATCATCATCATCTCCGCGTTAATTCCCGGTTGCAGCCCAAACTCTCGCTTCGGCGCCCGGGGTCCGCTTTCCGACTTTCTCTTCTCCACTTCGCACGGTCTTCAGCATCCCTGGTAGTGAGCCCATTGGCACGCATGTCACCCTTTACGACGTCAAGCCAGCACTTTTTGGGTCTACCCCTCCTGCCGGGGCCTGGCGGAGGTGGCATACTATTAGCACAATATGAGGTTGTAATAGAAATATTGTTTGTATAATATTCTGCCTGTAATAAAAAATAATTAAAATATAAGTTTGTTAATAAATATTAAAAATATAACAATAGTTGGAAATACAGCCCTAACAACACCTACACGTCTCAATCTCGTAATAATCATAGATTTTTGTATAATAATCTTTACATAGAGCTCATGAGAGAAAGTTATCACTTAAGTAACAAGAAGGTTACGATATAAAAGGTCGCGTTGACCTCATTAGTGCTATAGCCATTTATAGAGGTAATGGCAACTGGCATAATGCAAGAAATAGAGCCCCTGCGGTGACAGAAATTGGATGAAAAAAAATAACAGGGCGTTATTTCTTTATTATGGTTTATTTTATGTTCCTTGTAGGTTTGGGTAAGTCTTTAATCGAGATTGGACATCGTAGATATATTATACAAAATTATATTAAAAATCAGCTGTAGCAAATAACCATTGAACGTAGATTTCGATTTAAAGAAATTTATTTCTCATTAAGAATATTCAAACATTCAATTACATTGAGAAAAAATATCCAAAATTAGTTAGTTGCTGAATTCTTACGGCATTAGTTTGTTAGTTAATGTTGTTAGTGGCTTACATATTATTAGTCTTGATAAAATGAATTAATTTTTTCTTAAATAGTTTGATACGACTGCATTTGCTGATACAATCTATATAGTTTATGATACATTTGGACACCCTTAAATAAAATAGTGTTCTTCCACAGTTTTTAAGATTTCAATTATACTTATAAAAAGTACCGTTTAATCTTTCTTATCTTTTACTCCGCCCCTGTATATAATCAAAAAGAAACCCATTAATTTCAATGTTTTTGTGTTCATTAATCTTGGAACGAGTATTTGTGACAATACGTCTTAAATTTTTAGCCCTTTTAGTTCTATTGTTATTTTCTTATGACTAGTAGATATTAAGAGAGTAGAATAAATTTTGTTTTTGCTTTTACTTTCTTTAATTATATATATATAAGTAATATCTGGTATTAAGTATGGTACATATATTGATATAAAATACAAAAGTGTCTCTTAACAGTTACCGTGGTAGCGCTTACCGTGGTAAAGGCTCACCCTGTGGTCCCAGGTACAGGCAAGAAAAGAACAGAGGAATTTTTAGTCGATAGTGAAAGATAATCGGATTTCCGCCATCTTTCCCGGAGTTGCCTATACCCCGCAATCCGCCGGGTGGGCAGCTTTTCCTCGAAAACAAAAAATAAGTGTGTGTTACGTTATATTGTGGATCTATTTATATGGTAACTCTTACAGTGAAATTCAAATCTAAAGTAATTTTCAACCTTTGGCAACTTTATGCAAGAATCGAATATTAACAAAACAATAATGTTACTTATTATATATATATATAAACGACAAGGCTTGGAGTCTGTGATAATATTCCATTTAACACGAAAATTATGTACCAAAATGTATTTTCATTAAGTAGACAGAAAACATAAATGAATGTTACATTTTAACAAAGCCTTAATGGTTTAGCCGTGTATCAAAATAATAGGAATCAAATGAAAAACATTGTCAAATGTAACTAATTATAGAGAAGTCAAAATCATCAAATGTTAACTATGTTACTGAAAAAGTTATATAATTAGTTATTTCTTGATATTGAGAACGTGGGTATCGTGACTTAATCAATTGCAGGATAACCAAATTAAATAAAAATGATATTTTATTATGCACGGATACGACCAGTCTTCTGCCAATTCAGCTTACATATTTTATAAGCTATATTACTAGTCTTAAATATATCCTTTTGTATCTTATCCCTACGAAAAGCTTTCAATTCAGCCTGCTGAGGAATTTGAAACTTACTAATCCCACAAACTTGTTCTACTATCAGTTATCATAATCCGATTCTATAACCTATGACTGGTAAGGTACTGATCGAAAATATCCGCCAGAGCTTTTTAAGAGATATCAGTCTGCGCTGATATACTACACTTTAATAAATCTTGTTCTCGACTAAAACAAATGTTCTCAATTTTGTTATTCAGTTAATTTATGGGGCTCCGGGAAGATAAGTGGCCTATATTTTATCGCCTTAAACTTGTTTTCCTTTTTTTAAACTCTTAATAAATAAAGATATTATTTTGTTGTTAAAACATTTTTAATTACGTAATGATATCCTTTTTAATACGAGTATGTTAACAAGTTCGGTATCTTCCTAAACAGGAAATTAAGGGGAGGTCCAAATTTAGGACTGGGAAATTTCAAAGTTGTTTTATATATATTTATACCTGTATATGGATACGTAATATATATGGATGGGTACAGGAGTAGAGGTAGAGCATAATAAAACAAACAGTAACTCGACGTTCCGCCAAGACAATGTTTTCAACTTTTTTAATCATTCGTTTAGTTACTACCGACGAATGGTGTCCCGTGCGGGGTTCGACGTTAATGGAAGTTCTTCTTCGCTTGAACTCAGCATACCAATGTGCAACCGTAGAATATGGAGGAGCATAAACCGCTAATATTACTCTCAAGACTTGATTTACCAGCTCAGTAGTAAATTTTTTCAAGCAGAGATATTTTCGAGATAAAACTTCAATTTTATCCATTTTTAAGAACACATTCCGACACAACGCAAACAAATGACTTTTATTTTTGAAAAACAAAAGAGAATTGATTGCTTTTATTATTATTATATCTAATATCTGGGCTGTCAATGTTTTTTTTTTTTTCAATGAGAATGCATTATCTCTATTTATTAAACACTCCTCATACATGTATTTTTTTAGTTCTAGAGCACTAAATGCTATACACAGGGATGCCACAGGTATATGTGAAATTCGAAAAAATGCAAGATAACCTCAAAAACCTTCATCAGGCACCTCTATCACTGCAGTTGAGATCTTCGACTTGGTAATTAATGGTTTACTTCTGTCGTTAATTACTTCGTAGATGCTTAATCATAAACTGACCGATTACGATTTAGGTCTAAAGTGAGATAATATAACGGGCAGCATTGTATCGACGCCCTCTGCCGGTCAAACTAAGATTTATTTCGATATCTCTTTCCCACACTGAGTTACCGCTATTTAGTTATAAGTCAATATATGGGATAAGTAGTAAATGACAAAACGTTTTTTGCGATTTCCCAAAAAACAGGTATTTTGAGTTAGGTCAGTTTATGAGTAAGCATGCGATATCTGACAACTCACTTATTATAGTCGTAAATTTTATTTCAATTACTCAATTTATTTTAAAGTCGGCCCATTTGATCCTTATCTAAAATAACTCTTATTCATATAAGTATTATAAAAGCAAAAGATGTCTCTAACTTCTTATATGTTAGTATCTGTATCTTTATACAGATTTTATATTATTTGAATATTATAAATATATACTACAATTTTATTTATTTCTAAATACATTTAGCTAGTTTGTTTTTCTTTAACTGACAGCAAACAGAAAAGTGCATTTTCCAAGGCTACAAATATAGATGTTTAATAATAATATATCGAACAAAAATATTCAGAAAAAAGATACTTAAAACAAAATTGTTCTCAATAAGACAACCGTAAACGACTTATGTTGAGGAATATCTAAACTATAGCGCAATTTAAATGCAAACGCGAGCACTTGCCTTGCAGCTTTAGAAGAATATACAATAGCGTAATATCTTTTTAGCATAACATGCAATATTGTTGAGAATAAAACCGTGACCACGATATTTTTAGACTTTAAAAATGGAAATTTTTTAAATCCTAAAGAATGCTTTGTTGTTCTTGATACTATGGCGCTATGGCAATCATTACACTATATACCTATACTTTACAATTGGCAATTACAAATAGGCGCATGAAAGTTAAATCTCAAAACTTTAAAACGTAATAACTGAGAAGATATATTGTTGTTGGTGTGTGGTCACAAACTATTGAAAATTTTATGTCTACTGACATGTGACAACTCAAGTTTTTTTTTCTGAGCAACCGCAGACAGGCTGACGACCCACTTAATAGTAGGCAGTTACGACAGTAATAGGCGACGGCTTATGGATCTTTGCGACGCCACGGATACCTACACGCTGCTTTTCCACATACAAGAACCTAGGTCACTAATGCCGGAACTCAACAAGAGGTTATTATGGCAGCATACATACTAGAGCGGGTTGCCATTCAGACCAGATTGGGGCCTTATCACGTAGCTAGGGTTATTTTGTCGCTTTTTACGACAGACCGACCCGGCTGCAGAGGTTAGTATTCTACTCCACCCCTGTACGGAGAAAATTTATTGAAACTTGTAATAAATAAGAAGAGAGCCGGTAATAAAATAGAAACCGTATAAATAAGTAAGCAAGTCTACTTTCTGTATTTACACATAAATTAGTTTTCATATCTAAGAACCTTCTGTAACGTATAGCACAAAGTCAATAGAAGACGGGCCACTCTCGTACCACAGTTTACATTCTATCGCAAGCGACACGCCCAAAGTGAAATTGGATATTTGAATTGCAATCAACGGCGACATATCCCCAGTATCCAATGGAAACCGATCCGGGTCGATCCCCGGAGGGTATGGATAGTAATTTAATCTCCCGATATGTTCTCTATCATACGAATGGTATCCGCTACAATGAAACCACAATTTCTTCGAATCGTTTCGCACCCATTCCCTGACCTCTACGGGTGCTGACTGCATTAGAGTCGAATTCATTCCCAAAGGCCGTCCTCTCCATTTCCATTGCCTATTAATCCTCAATAAAACACATGGTCTATCCCCATAGCCATATGGTGATTGACCACACGGTCCAAGTTCCAAATCTTTTCTCGTATTAACTAATGCATTTAAAGCTCGTACATACTTTTCATAATCTGCAGTATTATTTCTTCTATAATAAATTAAGGGATATAAATATTCAGATGTAGGTGTCGCTGTTAGTCCGATACCTCTGTCAGAATATGTCAATAATAACACCTTATCTATTTCGGTATAATCTGATGTTTCTTTTACTATCATTAGAGACCCATATAAGAATACCATAGTGTATGTAGCAAGAAATATTAAATAGATAATGGAGTAGGCAATGATAGAAACCCAACTCATACACGACCTGCCACATATTGTCTTTTTGTCTTTATTATAAATGTATCTGCAGCATCTCTTCCTGAAAGGCTCTTTTTTCTCTTCAGGTATTTGAGGTTGTACAGTTTTTGATGTTGTAGCCAATGTGTACGGTAATGATGGGTCACGTGTTATTTTTGGTGATGATAATGCTGTTAGAGACTTCTTTTGACTTGTTCCTGGCTTGTCGTTTGATTTTTGAACCATTATGCATAATTTTCATTCGTATTTTGTATTCAATCAACTCATTTTGAAACTTATTGACTGATATTTGATACATATCAATATGGTCATGACATTATATATGTCATCAATGCAATAGAATACAAAGACAAAAAATATTGTTGTTTATGGCTTAAAATACAAACACAAGGCTTTATATAAATTATTGGAGTGTGACCTCAAACTGTCTATGACTAAACATGATAATTTTATCCGTGCAGGGGCAGAGAAAGAATACTAACCTCTGCGGCCGGGGATGGCCTGACGTAAAAGGCGACAAAACAACCCACCCCAGCTACGTGGTAGGGCCTCAAGCCCGTCTGGAAGGCGACCACCTTTGGTCTTAAGTATGCCGCCATAATAACCTTGTGTTGTGTCTGTACCCTCATGCGACAGCAGCGTGTTCGCGATGCTACTGGTGTTGCAAACACCCAGAGGCGACGGTAACTGCTAAATTCTAATTCTAAGCGGGCTGCTGTCCTACAGCAATAAAAAAAATGATAACGCAAATTATATGATAACAGAGAGAGAAAGGGAAATAAATTATATTCTCGCTCGCTCTCTCTATGTGTGGTTATTTAAATTGGCTAGTAGCTTCATTTTGATCTCTAATTAAATCTAAATAACTATTCTCTGAAGTTTTTTTTTTACATCATAATTAAACAGTGTGGTATTAACAACTGATATACTACTTTTCTTTTTTAAATACATATTATACATAAACGCCTAGACTCGGAATAAGAGTCGAACTTCTGACCCTGCATCCTTAAAAATTACCTGCAACGCTTATTTAACACAAATTTCTAGGTTTACACTGATCACTCCGAGATAATAATCTTGGAGTGCAACTTTATTCACTATGTTTTTTTCTGTTATATACTACACAGAAAATTTATTATCACGTTACACACAGTAAAACTGACTAAATTGCTCAAGAGATACACAAAGGAAATCGAATCCGTGGTGCATTGCTGCTTATAGAAAAGGGGGTGTGCCTGATTCGCTATACCTCTATGAATCCGGAAACTTTTTCTTTTCTAGACTCGCTGATCATTGATAAGGCTTCACATATATCTCGAATATGTAAAAATGTTAATAACATTGACTATTGGTTTTTGCGGAGAGTGGCACACGTCCTTCAAAACCAAGATTAGGTAAGTAAATAGGAGTTAAGGTGGTTATCCCATGTGATGGGTTCAAAATTATTATTTTTTTTACATAAATTGCTTCCTTAATATGTTTAGAATGTGGTAGTAAAGTGATTTTTAAAAATTCGAAGTCGTTTTAAAGGTACAGCTGTTAGAAGAAGCAGCTGTTCGGAGCGCTGAGTTGGCAGTAGGTGTCTATACATATAGTCTATACATATTATACTATATACATATGCAGGAATCAGATCTGCTAGTCTGCTACCACTAGATGGCGCTTGTGGCAATATTAGCTCACGCTAACATTTCCCAATAACGTATTATAAACCCATATGGAAATTAAACCCAAGTCGCCGTGTGATCGTAGTTAGTAATGGTTTCAGAGGTCGTTGTTGTCGTTGTAATCATTGTATAATTATACAAGTATTTATATTGTTTATGTTTATACAAGCTTAGACAAGTTTCTGCAGGATAAAAAGGAATTTCTAATTTTCTACAGACACTAAACATTTTAACGATTTTAGTCTTGGTTTATCTTCGAAGAGAAGAACAACACAACATAAGAGATTTTCATAGTTTTAACCGGACTTAAACTTTTAACGTGTTTTTCTCGAAACTGCGTTTTTTAAACTTGAATGATGAATAGATTATTATCAAACCAAAAATCCCAAAATTTCGATTTTATTCATAACGAAATATTTAAAAAAACACAAAATTCACAAGTTTTTTTTCAAAGGTCGACCAAAAATCCAATTTTTGGTATTTTCATTTGATAATACTCCATTCCGTGCGTTTAGGTTTACAGATTAAAACGCCGTTTTTTTGTTTTAGATAAGCCAATCAGCCGGAATCGTGGAGGAAGTGCGAGGCTTTTTTTTCGAGGTGGGGGTCGGAGCACTGTAACACACGTTCTATTTAATATTTTTCACAAAAAATGTACATAACTGAGAAGATATATGTTAATAATTCAAAGTTCTGCCTTTTTACTGGTCGTGAAAAAGTTCGTAAAAAATGCCCAATAAACAGGCTGTCACATAGGATGACCCCCTTAGAGTGGAAACAATCTTATCGGGACCAAAAAAGTTAAGTTACCTAACTACCTAACTTTCGTTTTTTTTAGAGAAATCTCCGATTGACCAGTGCCCCCGACCTGGGGGTAAGTAGGACTCCTGGTTGGATGTTCAACGTCCAACTAACAACTAAAAAAAACCCCGATCCTCCTTCTCCTATCCCTTGTGCCTGGGCCAACTGGGGCAAGCCAGAGCTGGCCCACCCCTTGTGTCAGGGCGAGCCTCTTCCACGATTTGCGCCAGGGTCTTCGATATAGGCGACGATGCGGCGGTGCTACACGCACCACGCAGGGTACACGGAGACCGTGTAGTCCATCCTAACATCTCCTCCCGTCCTAGGTGACACAGTGGGTCTCGCCGCCTCTAAGGTGGAGAGCCGCACGCTGAGGTTCCATTCACTCGGCCATGAGCACCTCATCGCGAAAAACCGCCCGCTTCACCACCACTTCGCGAGACTTGGAGTGCGAGCCACATTTGATCGCGTCCCTGCACTACTGGTACAACAGCGCTAGGAGGCAAGCCTCGAGGTTTTACGGAGATGTTCTTATTAATACCTTATTATACCTAATATATGTTTACACCTCATCTATCTCCGTGCAGAGGCGGAATAAGAATACTAACCCCTGTAAACGGAGTCAGCCTGTCGTAAAAGGCGAAAAACAACCCAATCTAGGTGGTAGGGCTTCAAGCCTGTCTGTATGGCTGTAAACACCCCTGATCTATAAGTATGCCGCCATAATAACCTCGTGTGGTGTTCCGGTATTAGTGATCCTGATTCTAGTATCTCTATGTGGACACAATCTTTTTATTCAGTAGGTATAACCTTCTTTTACAAAATTATATTTATTCTGGTAGAAAATAAATGAGTTAATGAAAAAATAATTATTCCCAGTCCATGTGATAACCATATTTACCACACAGACGTTGCTTAATAGCTTTTTAAAATTTATTTATAAAATGTGCTTGTATTCTCTCTGAGAATTTATAGTGAAAAGATAAGACTGGGACAACACTGACGCGCTGCCGTCCATGAGGAAAAACTAGAACCTGAGTCACTTATACCTGAATATAATACAAGGTGGCGACATATCAACGCTTTTAAGATGTGGTGCTGACGGCGAATGTTGTGCATTCCATGGACAGCTCGTAGGACAAATATCTCAGTCCTGCAAGAACTTGAAATAGCACAGAGATTGTCGAGCATTTGCCTCCAGAGAGTGCTGGTATATTTCTAGTTTCTAGCTGGTAGATAACTTGGAGAAATTAATAATTACGGGAAAAGTAGAGGGGAAAAGACCCAGAGGTCACAGCCCTACAAGATGGTCCGTTCAAGTGGGCAAAAGCTGGGCACAAGAATCACAGACGCCCTAAACCACGCCAAAGACAGAGAGCAATGCATCACGACGCTTAGCAGTAAGCAAACAATTGGAGAAGGAGGAACACAAGGTAATTATGGCGGAATATTTAGACACACACACATTAGAGGTAGTTACAATGCAGACGGGCTTGTAGTCCTACTACCTATCAAAACGTGTATAAACTACGTTCTAAATCCAGCAAGTTTAAGCTAAGATGATTGGTCTGAAATATTTTCAAATAAGTCCATTTTTGTAATAAAAAAGAATTTACAAATATTTCAATAATATAACAAAAAAAGAAATTCTAAAGCAATGGCATTTCGTAATACGTGATTCTAGGTTTCCTTTGTCCCTGCGGTATGAACGCCGCGTCCGTATCAGCCGATCACAGGATCGCGACCGCCTCTTCCCTACCCGATAGCTATTTTACAGCTCACTTTACTTACATCGTTATCTATGCTTCAAAAACACGGATTTTACGTCGTCGTAAAATCGTTTGATTCTTGTCAAACTTTGTTTGGAATTTATATTATACATGGTTAGAGATAAAATGTTAATATTATAATATAATATTACGATTTTACAACGTACAAGTAGTTACCGTGGCCTATGGATTTTTGCGACGTTAGGGGCACCCCGAACACGCAGCTATCCCATAGGGATACAGAATCCCGGGTCACTAATTCCGGAATACAACACAAGGTTATTATGGCGGCATACTTATAGACCAAGAGTGGTTGCCATCCAGCTAGGGGCCATCGAGCTTGGGGTTTTTCTACGTAGCTAGTATTGTTTTGTCGTCTTTACGACAGGCCAACCACGGCTGCAGGGGTTAGTATTGTCACTCCGTCCCTGTACGGAGCATATATTTTAGCAAAACTAAACTTCCAAAAATTTTTTCTTCTACGAGAAGTAGAAGAAATAACTTTTGATATTTAATTTATATATTTTGTAATATCTAAATATTACTAATATTATACACTGGTCTGCAAAAAACTCCTCCTTCATAAAATAATAACATAAATGTGAATGCTGATGATGCTCTGAATCTGTTCCCGTTGGCCGATTTTTTCTATCACGTCTAGATTTTGTGGTATGATTTTTTTACTAAATATCATATATTTAGGTTTTTTGAATTTGTTTTATGCGTCAATATTATTAACATAGTTTATACTTACAAACTTACAAAATAGGTTTTAGCGAGTCGTAAGAGAAACAAGGAAAGTGCCAAAAGTGAACTTTATGGTAGTACGTATGTGCTTGCGCAGTCACTTTACAGTAGTTAGTTTAATCTTCTGATTTTTACGTTCTATATCTAATATTTTTGTAAGGTTTGCATAAAAATTGTTAATATATAACATCACATCTGCAAAGAGATCAATTCTTCGTGATGTAGACACTTGTAGCAGACAACAGTATCTCCAAAAAATAACGAGGAGATAGAAAATATAAATATTTCTGGTCTACAGCCTCAATCCAGTTTTATTTTAATATCATTCTTTAATTAAATCGATAAAATATTTAAAATCTATGTGCTGTTTTCATTTGCATGTTAAATTCCCTGTTTAAAACACTAAATATAATGTTATCATACATGTAAACAATGAGAAGGAAAAACATTTTTTTGCAGACTAGTGTAACACTGATATCTTTTCTGTGATAAAAAATCATACCACAAAATCTAGACGTGATAGAAAAAATCGGCCAACAAAAACAGATTCATAGCATCAAAATCTTCATATTTATGTTATTATTTTATAAAGGAGGATTTTTTTGCAGACCAGTGTTAGGGCCGTAATATCAATCGTAGTTTAAACTAGAGAACAGAGTTTAATCTTTCCTATTCGTTTCTTTTGTAATATCAATGACAGATCATCGTCCCAAAACAGTTTAAACCATCAATAAGTTTAAACCTTCCCAGAGGGGCGTTTAAACTTTCCTTCATGGATTAGAAGATGTCATATATATGTCATTGTCAATAACGTTAAAAGATTTTGTATTTGGGTGTTTTTGTTAACCAGTAACATGGAATATTACAATAGTGATTCAGATATCGAAATAATAAATGTTTTAATGATTATTATAGTAAACCGTATGTTATTCGGATAAGAAACAATCAATGGTATGAATGGGACGATACAGAATTCACACGGCGTTTTCGTGTTTCCAAAATGTTAATTGATTGTATACAACGTTTGTTGTTTTGTTTTCTAATACATTCAAATATCTTTTTACTAATGTCGTTAAAAGTTCCGTTTCGGCAGTCGTAAAATTCGCAACTCTTTTCTTATTTTCACCCATTTTATTGCTATAATATTATTAAATATATAAACAACAAAATTAAAATAACACGATCAGTAGGTACTGTGTATTTTTAATTGGGATTTTGTTTAGATAAAAAGGTGTAATAGACAATTCTTTTTTTAACGTCACTGTTACGTATAATTATTGCCCTAATACTAAAAATGTTTAAAAGAATGAATGAGTAGTGAACGAAACGGATAATATTGCCATGTAAAAAGCACTGATCGTAGTTTAGTTGATCTCTCCACATTTTCGAATTGATATTACGACACAGGTTTAAACCATCGATCAACTTTTTCCGTAGATTACGAACTCCATAGTTTAAACTACGATTGATATTACGGCCCTTATATACACAATTTTTCGTAGCATTTATCTTAACTTCGTAACCTACTACGACATGGATTCTGTACTTTCTACGCTTAAGTACATTGCGTTATTTTGCTACGAATTATACCTTTACGCTTAGATCGTAGAAAATCGTAAAAAATTAAATGTTTTAATTTTTGTATAAAAGTTTGATGAATGATCTAAAAGACAAGAAAGAAATTAATATTCACGTGTAACTAATATTATATAATTACTCTAAAATTTTGACATAGACATAAGTATAAATTACAGTATAACTTAGGTCTATTGTTTAAAACACCTATGAAATAAAAAATAAAATAAAAAATATATAATACTTACAATAGCAATAAAAACTCTATAATATACGAGTACATAAAAATTTTAAAAACATTACTAGAAATTCTTCGTTTTATTTCGAATTCATTTGCACTATTAATTTTGACGCTCAGCCGGTGATTTTTATTGGTGGTGATTGTAACACTTTGTTTCGAGTTTGCAAAGGACATTAACATATTTGGAAACATTGAAACTGAAATGAACTTCTTTTTTTGTCTGCGGAAGGAATTGGTTACTTTTTATTTACCATGCCTTAGAACCAAGATGGGTCATTCTGGTTGGCCGCTAAAAATTACGCACATATGTCAAACTAATATCTGCGATGTACAAAAAGTTAAACTTTGAGATATGGAGTAAAAACATTCTCATGTAAAATTGTGTAAGAAACAATTTCTTTTAAAGTGGTTTATATTAAAGTAATGTATTGATTAGAATCTCATAGCGGTTTTTATATATTAAAGTTTGGGTGGCAAACTAGTTATAATAGTCAAAATGTTGATATCTCAAAAAAGAGTACATAGAAGATATTGGTTCGACAATGATGTGAATATGTAAAAAGTATTGTATGGTTAAAGTTTTAAGGTCAAGCTATTATAGTCTTTTAAAATACAATCCAAATTAATTATTATAATGTCTATACTGAACCTACTATTTAGTTTATACATTTCTATAGAATATACAGTGCTATAATCCTTTAAAAATTTCTCAATTTATCAATTAGAAATAATATTAAAATAAATAGAAAAAGCATTACTCACGCAGTCACATTAGATCTTTCAGTGCCATCATAGTACGTTTTCTGAGTTTTCTCACTTCAGTGATCAGTGCCGTTTCAGTGTCTGATCGAGTCGGACGTATAAGACCAGTGCTGGAGAACTTTGACGTGAATTGTATTTAAAAATTCGTATTATTAAAGTGTTATGTGATTTTATTTTAGTGTACATAGCAAATCAATGCCTGGTAAGCTATTTACAATATAGTGTATGTGAAAGTAGTTCAATATGTAACATTATGGAATTTATTATTTCTAAAAGATAATTTTTGTGTAATTCAGTATATCCCTTTTAATAAAGAAACAAAAAACTGTTTCGATGTAAAAGGAACATTCTGTTATACATATTTTTATTTAGTGCTGGGAAAAATTATTACATACAGTTAATGGACAGAACAATTATTTTATTTTTTAAAACACTGCGTTACACAGTAACGAGTAATATAATACTATAATATTTATGTCAACGAACGCCTAACAAATTCACATTATTCTTATACAATTAGTTTTTTCTTCAAATATCTTTTTAAGTTACTTTTACTACAATTTAAATAAGCCTCGAAACAAAGCATAGAGTTCATTTTCAGAGTTCAAAAGTTTTTAATTGTTTTTCTCTTTATATGAAAATTTACTAATAAATATGTTTTTACAGTTTACTTAGATTTTTTAATTGTGTCAACTAATACTTTTTTATGTAAATAAAAAGAAATATGCACTTATAACCTTTAGGCCCCATTTTTTAGTTGTAAGAAACAAATATTTAAGAAACAAAGAAATTATTTAGGATTTTATCCATGAGCGGAGAAAGAATACTGACCTCTGCGGCCGGCGTCAGTCTGTCGTAGGGTGACAAAACAACCCACTTTAGCTTTACCCACGTAGTAGTGCCCCAAGCCCGTCTGGATGGTGACCATCTTTGGTCTTAAGTATGCAGCCATAATAACTTTGTGTTGTGTTACAGCATTAATGACCCAAGTTCCTGTATACTCATGAGACAACAGCGTATTCACGATGCCACTAGTGTTGCAAACTCCCATAAGCGATGGTAACTGCTAAATTCTAACAAGGGCGTCACCCTGTCTGCTACAGCAATAAAAAAACACACATAATAATAAAAAACAGTGTATACAGAGTTCAAGTATAAAAACCAGCGATGTTTGTTCTTCCAATAGGCTTATTGAGTGATGTCCAAGCAAAACTATACTCGTGATGTGGATGGAACTTGTCGTCAGCCAATCGTCATTGACTGTTGGACGTAAGCTCCCCCAAGTTTGCGCCACAAATTCCGATTCAGTGGGAAAACGCAAGGGATCGGTAGCCCCGATCGTTATCCTTACG
This sequence comes from Malacosoma neustria, assembly GCA_963693495.1. Taxonomy (NCBI): domain Eukaryota; kingdom Metazoa; phylum Arthropoda; class Insecta; order Lepidoptera; family Lasiocampidae; genus Malacosoma; species Malacosoma neustria. The sequence continues at coordinate 16,563,820 of OY856383.1, forward strand.
CAGGTCATCGGGCTGGGGCTCCTACTCTCCTTTTATTGTAATTACAATGTTTTTCATAAAAGCCACTAGCTATAAAGACGATTTCACGTATTAGCCTTATCAAAGCTTCAAACGCTATCGGTGATAAAGCTCGGTAATCTTTCCGATAGTGGGGACATATATGTCGTGCATATATTATCAACCCACGAACTTCTAACTAAATAACGGTCAAATACTATGTTACGCTGCAATCAACACCGGCATTGCAAACACCCATAGGCGATGGTAACTGCTAATTCTAAGTGAGCCGTCAGCCTGTCTGCTACCCTACAGCAATAAAAAATAGCTATTAAATATCGCGGTCACGTATCTGGAAAAAATGGCGGTAAACAGCAGACGTTCCCATCCAAGGCATTTGTGAGTCCAAAGCGGCCTCCATGTTGGCCGGATCCCCACCATGGGACCTCAATGCCAATGTCCTGGCGCTGTTATACCAGTGGCGCCGGGACGCGGCCGATCGTGGCATTCGCCCTGCGTCTCCCTCCTTCTGCGAAGCAGAGGTAAAGCAGGTAGAGCTGCGCAACGAGGTGCTCATGGTAGAGTGGAAGGAGCATATTGCACCCGTTCTAGCTGAATAGATGGAGAGGCACCACGGCGCTCTGACCTTCCACCTGACGCAGATCCTCTCGGGGCACGGTTGCTTCGGGAGATGTCGCATAGGCAGGGAAATGACGTCGGGGTGCCACCATTGTGATGCGGGCGACGAGGAGGATACGGTGATCCACATTGTCGCCGTGTGCCCTGCGTGGCGCAAGTAGCGCCGCGCCCTTGTAGCCCAAATCGGTGCGGACCTGTCGTTCCTGGCCCTGTTTCTGTCCATGGTCGGGAGCGATCCTGGATGGACGGCCGTCGCCTCCTTTTGTGAGGCATTCATGTCTTGGAATCAGGGATTCGACTACCACGCTCCCCTCCCGCCAAAGCAGGCCACATCGTGGACGCCGGAGGGCTTGCCCTGACGCCAACATTATGGAAGAGGCGCTCCTCGTCACAATAGGCAGCCCGGCGCCAGCCCGGGCCACGAGATCAATAGGCCACATAACCATGGGCCCAGGCGTAGGCGATAGGAGAACAACGGGGGTGTTTATAGTGGGTAGTCAGATGAGCAAAAATCTTTCTCGGAGTCCCATATATCCCTCGGTCCCCCCGGGCCTGGGAAACCCGTCAAGAATAGTGTTTCCCCCAAGACCAAAAAAGATGTATTTGTGAATAATTTATAATCAGTTTCCTAGCCAACCTTACAAAGATGTAACCAAGACTACTTAGCCCTAATTGCATGATATGAGATGGCGATTTGATTAATGTAATGTATTGAATGTTCTTTATCCGGCTTCTCAAATAACAATCATTGAGTAAATTGTGTTTCCCGACTGTTAGGTATTAAACCTTGGCTTAGTTGGAAACTGTGAACAAACAGAACAATTGCGTCTTTGAAAAGTTAATCTAAAGCTTGACATTGGAATACGTTCTGTAAATATGTAATTTATTGTATGATCACAATTACAAAGTGGCCTGCCGTAATTTTTTTATTACTCGGGATCTACAGACCGGCTGACGTTCCACTTAATTCTAAGCAGTCCAGCAGTCTTAATAGTACTGTCACCTATGGATATTTGCAACGCTGGGGGCATTGTGAATACGCCGCTGTCTGCACAGAGGCACTGGAAGCTGGTTCACTAATGCCCGAAGAAAACATAAGATTATTATGGTTCCATACTTATAGACCAAGGATGGTGCCATCCAGACGGGCTTGGGACTTTACCACATAGCTAGGGTTCTTTTGTAACCTTGTACCATACGATAGACCCCGGCCACATGGGTTATTTATATATTTATACACATTCTTACTCCGCCCCAGCACGGAATGTTTTTACTGTGATTTAATTTATTTATTTAACGATCTGACGTTAACGGATTGTGCGCATCGGATCACCTGTGCGGGTCATTGTTTGATTCCCGACCCAAATGTTTACGTATAATATGCATTTATGTAAAAAATAAAAGTGTACATGTAAGTTACATATTAGTCGTCTAGGTCTGTATTGTTTATTTACTGCTGATTACTTTGTGACTAGATGGCGCTGTGTGAAGTGTTGTATTATATTTATTTATTTATCAGAAGAACTACCTGTTACGGCTATGGTGAGGATGAGGTATCTTACAATAACACAAGTATATACTTGTGCTATTGCAAAAGTCCACGTAATTATATATTGTTCGTTGATTGTACTGCAATTAATGATACGATATAAAAAGGCTTTGAAAATACAATAATTGCGCTGTCCCAACTCTCTTCTGCTCGGTGATTGGAGACGTTTAATTAATCCCTGCTAAACGGTCGTCGGGTCAACGACTTGGCCATCTCTAAATCTGGGATACTATGTGGATAAGGAAATGAAACCTTTATCGTCACCAGAGTATAAGGGTAGGCACTCACTGGATTTGGCTAGTAAAGAAAATAAGGTAGTGGACCTTATTTTCAAAACCTAAAAAATGCATGAAAAATTATTCTGTTCAACAAAAAAATGGTGAAAGACCTTTATAGTCCCTTGTCTGTGTAAATAATTGTAAGCTTATAAAATACATTTACTATGACAATTCACCCAATGCCAACTATTCCCAACGTAGCATAGCACTTGTGTTATGGGTAATACACAACTTATATACTACTGATAAACTTTCCTTATTATATGAATAAATACGCATAATCACCCAGACGACAGATGCGATCTACATGCGTTATGCTACAAAGGCTGTCGAATGACGGTGTATATTTTCTATTGCATTCTACAGTAATTTTATTAAAAGCCTTGAAAACTTTGCATACCGCGCGTATCTACAATAGAAATGATCCCAGTTCGTTTTCTCTGAAACTCCGTGAGGGCACTGGCATAGTTGAATCGATTGGTCATTGCTCTGCGAGACGTTAATCCAGTCCTTAAACAAGCCTAACAGGGCTTATTAGTTCTCAATATTTTTATAGCTCAAGCTCAGCGTACAGACAAACGGTCCAATCAATAACAGGTGGTCACCATCGCATATGGACGTCTGCAACACCAAAAGTTTTGTCGAATAATTTTATAACGCCATTTTTGAAAAATACCATATGTTACAGCGATGGAAAAATCTTAGCTGGAAAGAACGTAACATGAAAGTTCTTGAAAATCGTTTCGCAAAAGAAAGAATATAGGATATACGGATGAACGCTGAGCTGGTGGCAAGCATTCATCCCCATTTTTTTTGTTCATAATCCTTTATCTGCATTCATCAATTATTATATGACATTAAGGGCATAACACAGTTAATTTAATAAAAAAAATATGCAAACGTTAAACAAAACTTCTCAAATACTAGAACGCTCGCTTTCACAAAATATTAGAGAATTTATGGAAAGCTCCATTCCAGTTCAAGCAGCCTTAATGAACGTTAGCCTTATAAAGAAGTGTTTCAGGCGAAAACGTGAATGTTCAGAGTAGATAACGTGTTAAGTAGACCTTTTCTTCAAAGGTCAAATAAAGGCTAATGCTTTCTTTTAGTACATTTAACTCTTTAATGTTTTTCAAATATTCTAAATAATGTAAAAGCAGATATCATAAAATTCTTCTGGTGAACCTGAAACTTAACCTGATTTTTTAAAATTATTGTATCTGTGTATAATTGTGGTCATAGTTCAGTGTAAATTTCTGGCTTCAGCCCAAACTCAGAATTTAGTTTTTTTCCTTTATTTCCGATTTGCCCAACGTCATTCTCCTTCTTCTTCAAGTGCCTCTCCAACTATTGAAGGTTGGCTACCAACTTCTGGAATCGTTGCCTGTCCTTAGCGAGTCGAAACAATTTGGATGCGCTCGCTATTCCAGTCCACTCTCGGATGTTACGGAGCCACGACTTCTTTCTCCGACCAACTCGACATTTACCGGCAACCTTGCCCATCATTATAAGTTGCAAGATGCTATATCTATCGTGCCTGAGCACGTGACCGAGATATGCAGTTTTTCGTCTCTTGATAATAGACAAAAGTTCCCTTTTCCGTCCAGCTCGCCGCAGAACCTCCTCATTTGTGACTCTATGCGTCCAACTTATCCTCAACATACGCCTGTATACCCACATTTCAAAAGCTTCAATTCGCTTCCTGAGGTCTTCCTTAATAGTCCAAGACTCGCATCCGTACAGAAGTATAGGCCAAATGTAACAGTGCAACAGTCGTGTACGCAAGTCGATCTTTAAACTTCGCCAGCACAGTACGGATCTCATGGTATTGAAGGCACTACGAGCAATCTCCACGCGGGTTCTTATTTCCAACTCACTATCCCAGTTTTCCGTGAGCCATGTGCCTAAGTATTTATACTTATACACCTGCTCGAGAGATCGCCCTGACACTGTGATAATCGGGTCAATATTGAGATTCCTGGAAATCACCATAAACTTAGTATTGCCGACATTCATCCGAAGGCTAGCCCTTTCACTACACTCATTAACTCTGTCGACGATCACCTGCAAATCTGCTGCTGTAGATGCAATAAGAACTGTATCATCTGCGTATCTAATGATATTGATAACACGCCCATTAATCCTAACTCCACAATCTAGGTCTTCAAGAGCTTCTGCTATAATCGTCTCCGAATACAAGTTGAACAAGGTAGGCGATAAAATGCAGCCTTGCCGCACTCCTCTCTTGATCTCAATCTGTTCAGTACACTCGCCATCAATGCGCACCGCTGCCTGCTGATTCCAGTACAAGTTTCGAACAATGCGTACGTCTTTACCGTCCAGTCCAATATCGTTTAAAATCACTATAAGGCGATCATGCAACACTCGATCAAACGCATTTTCGTAATCCACGAAGCAAAGAAATACTTCCTGCTGCATGTCCATGCATTTTTGCACCAAAACCTGCACTGCAAACAGAGTCTCCCTCGTTCCAACCCCAGACCGAAATCCAAACTGGCTCTCACTCAGTTGTTCATCACATTTTCCTTTGATTCGCTCATGTATAATCGAGAGAAAGAGCTTCAAAACTTGACTCATTAAACTTACAGTTCGAAACTCTTCACACCTCTTGGCGTTTTTCTTTTTAGGAAGAGTCACAAAAGTCGATGTAAGCCAGTCTTGGGGTAGTTGACCAGAATTATAAATGCGGTTGAAAAGATCAACGATGACATCCAACTGTTCGTCACAAATTAGTTTGAGCACCTCAACATAAACTTCATCTGGCCCTGCTGATTTTCCGGTTTTGGCTCTCTCCAATGCTTTCCAGACTTCATTTAGGATAGGAGGACCATCAATACTGGTATCGATAGAAGCAATGATAGAAGCACGCTTGTTATCAGCAAACATGGTCCCAATGTACTGCTCCCACGTCATTGCAGTACTTTATGGACCTTTCATACTGAATTCCACAGGCGTTACATCATGTAGAGACTTATTCTTCAAAAAGTAAAAAATATTTTTTTCCAGCTGTTTATATGATTTTTACAAGCTAAAATGCTATAAGTTATTACTTCGGTGCACTTTTTTTAAATTAGATTAAAAAAATAGATGTGGTGAAATACATGTTTTGTAAAAATGATTGCTGACTCCTGGATCCCGAACAGCCAAATAATGAAACGCGTATATCAAGATACGCATTATTGGTGTCATTTGTGACCCCAAGATGCCGGTTAATTTGAAGTGAATTTGTATATATACATACAGGACCACCACGCTGTTTGAAACGCGCGCTGTTTGAAAGGGTGGAGCGTGCGAGCGAGAGGGTTGGTCTCTCCATCAACAAGGCCAAAATAAAAGTTATGGTGGTCGACCGGGTTGGACAGCTTGCACGTACAAGGGAACTAGCGGTCCTGGAATTCTTTAGCGAGTTTGTTTATCTGCGTTCTTTGATCAGCGACCACGGAGGCTGTAGCGGAGAGATCCGTAGACGCACACAAATGGCCAAATCTGCAATGAGCAAGATGACTAGAATTTGGCATAACAGAAGCATCTCTCTCTAATACCACCAAAATGAGAATTGTGCGATCTCTGGTCTTCTCGATCTTTCTGTATGGCTCTGAATCATGGTCTATTCGTGCGGCTGACCGGAAAAAGATCGAAGCTTTTGAGATGTGGTGTTGGAGGAGGTTGCTACGCATACCGTGGACAGCAAAAAGAACCAATACATCCATTCTCGACCAGCTGAATGTCAGAACCAGATTGTCCACGACCTGTTACAAGCGAGTACTTGGCTATTTTGGCCATATCGCTCGAAAGGAGTCAGACAACCTCGAGAAACTGATAGTGCTAGGCAAAATAGAGAGGAAAAGGTCCAGAGGATGGTCACTAACCCGATAGTCGGATCAAATTAAGGCTATCACGGGGCTCACCTTGCCTGCAGCTCTGAAACAGGCCAAGGACAGAGTTATGCAGAGTAAGGACAGAGTATGGAGGCAGTTCATCAGCGTCTCCGTAAAGGCATATCAAGATAGGCACGACCTTCAGGAATGAAGAACACGACGAAGAAAAAGAAGAAGGACCACCACTAGACCTGTTTTTATAGGGCTGTGAAACGTGACAGATGCTAGATCGATAGTATAAACTACGTGTCATAGAGATGAAGATACTACGGTGGATTAATGGAGTGAGGCAGACCACGTTAGGAACTCCCGTAAACGTGACCTTTGATGTCACATTACATTACAGATATTTTGCAACAGGGTTGCCTATGATGGAACGCCGCCTTTTATGGCAACGGTAACTTCATGGGAAACGGATGTCTGGCAAACCACCTCCATCAAGCTCCAGCGGTAGCGGTAAACTCAAAAATTGTTAGCTTGACATAAGGGATGATAGGAGTGCCAATAAACCTATTACCCCCGATGTCGAAGACAAAAAAGGAAAAGTCGGAAAGCAGACCCTAGGCACCGAAGTTAGAGTAAATGCAAGCCAAGGTTAAATAAGTCAAGGAAGTCTTTATAAACTTTATATTGAGTTCATTCAATTCACATCCGCAATCACCGAGTTATTCGTCCTCAATCCCGCACCAACTCAATATGGGAACTATTTTATTTCAAAGGACTAAGTCAACCGCCTTGTCGGTTTGAATTGGAATCAATTTCCATGTCGCCGACAGGACGCGCGTCATGCGCTTTACATTTGAAAACTTATATGAAAGTGGAACGGTCTTTGTTCTTTTTGCCACGAATGTACCATCAACTCTTTAATGTATATTCCTTGTCGGTCTTCATGTGTCTCTAGTCGCTAGATCAATTACCAATGGATAGCTCTGTATAAATTAAATTATCAAAAATTTGAGCATTCAAATAACGAGGTCCTATTTTGAGTAAAAAGATAAATCATTATATAAGAAAGATATAGAGAGTAGACGCTGAAAGGAATTTATTGTTAATTGTAAAGTTAATAGAAACTATGTTGATGAATAAAGACGAATTTTAAGAAAAACATTTTTCTTAGGTAGCCTTAGATCTACCGATTAGGACTATACTAAATATACTGAGCAAGCGTTTTAAATGTTGTTATGTAATGTAATATAATAAAAAAATGTTTGATACAATAATGGAAGTGAAACTTTTTTAACACCATTTTTTTTCATATCATATTCATTTATTCTTTGATTTGAAAATTCTATGAAATAAACATGCGACACCAAAAAGAGACAAACATATTCATGAATTGGATTTAACCTGCGAGAGAATGAGATAGAATACAAGTACATAGTGTTCTCTCGTAGACTACTTTTCTGACGTCTCACTTTTGTAGAGAGTGAATTGCACACACACGTACACTTTCTTTGATACTTTTATATTTTTGCTACGTAGGTAATTGTACTGTTCTATGAGTAAAAAGAAAGACAGAAAGCAGACAAGCTGATACTTAATAGTAAACAGTTACCATCGCCTATGTATGTTTGCGACGCTAGGGGTACCGCTAACACACTGCCCTACGCGAAGACATTTTATGATGCTGTTTTTAAATACCCCAAGTCGTAGAAGTTGGGGAAACCTCAGCTGAAAGCTCATTCCATATCCTCACTGTGCATACATGACTGTTGATGTGGTAGTTACTCAGCATAGATGAACGTATTCATGCACCTAGTTGTGTTAAGTAATTAATTGATAAGTAATTGATCTTTTTTTTTTGTTTATGTAGGATAGCAGACAGGCTGACGGCGCACTTAGAATTTAGCAGTTACCGTTGCCTATGGGTGTTTGCAGTGGCATCGCGAACACGCTGGTGTCCCATAAGGGTACAGGAACTTGAGTCACTAATGCTGGAACACAACACAAAGTTATTATGGCGGCATACTTAAGACCAAAGGTGCTCGCTATCCAGACGGGCCTGGGGCCCTACCACATAGCTAGGGTGGTGTTATGTCACCTTTTACGATAGACCGACCCTGGCCGCAGAGGTCAGTATTCTTTTTCCGCCCCTGCACGGATAAAAATCTGCCCATTTAACTCAACCTCTTAAAGTTGCAAGTGATTTGTCATTTGCTCTATTAGGGCCACGCAGTCATCACTTAAGGTACGGTCATTACCAAGTTAACATAAGTCGCAACTGTCGTACCCAATAAATAATTTTCACGTAATAACGGTTTAAATTTATGGGTAAATATACCCATAAATTTAAACCAGGAACTTCTCTAGCTATATTTACAATACGTAAACCAATTAATTTAATTATAAAAATCTTTATTTTACTATTTACAAACAAAGATTTTATTTTGTAGTTGTAAAAATCTAAGTTTACTTATGACTTCTTTAAAAACGAAACCAATGACTAAGCTTCTGGCCTGTGGGAAGCAATAAAATTAACTGTGTATTTCTTTAAAAAATTCAGTATACGGGCACACCTGGTTTTAAATATTTGTAATAAAATTACATGAATCTTTTTTCAATTTAGCCTAACATTATACGGAACATTAATAATACGAATGTGAAATAGTTATTGACATACAATTCAATTGGTTAATAAATTATACGCATACTTATAAGATGAATAGTGTTCTTGAAAAATAAATAAAAGTCAGCCGGTCGTAAAAGACAGCGACAAAACAACCCTAGCTAGCTACGTGTTAGGGCCCCAAGCCCATCTAGATGGCAACCACCTTTGGTCTATAAGCATGCTGTCATAATAACCTTGTGTTGTGTTCCGGCATTGGCCCGGGTTCCTGTACTCCTAAGCCGACAACAGCGTATTCGCGGTGCCTCTAGCGTCGCAAAGATCCATAGACGACGTTAACTGCTTACTATAAAGTATATTGCTGCTTCCAGGCCTCGACCGGATGAAAAGAGTAAAAAAAGTGGATAAAAATTAAACTACTCTAAAATAATACGACTACTCTAAAATAATATGACTAATATTTGACGACTCTTAGCGTAACGGATAACACACGTCGGTACGCTCGCGGAGGTCACGGGTTCGATTCCCGTCTCGCGTCTGGGTGTTTATGTTATAATATGTATTTATTTACAAAAAAAGTATATAAGTAGTATATCAGTTGTCTAGTACCCATAACACAAGTGCTGCTACTTAGTTTGGGATTAGATGGCGTTGTGTGTAATGTTAAAAAAAATTAAATTAAAAATTGAATTAATTATAAGATATAATAATGCACTTTATAGTTCATATTAAGTGTAGGGCGAATATTTATTAACAAATGTAAAAAGAACTTCGTAGAAGGAGATTTTATCCCAGGTATGAGAAAAATAGGGCGCAATTTCAGTCTGTTTCTAAAATACAGAAACTATAAATTAGTTGATAATATTTAGGAAAGAATTTAAAATAAGAAGACATTCTTATTGTCAAAGCTTTTATTGTGACCAAGTTGTATAGGAATCCCAAGGTACAAAGATTTATTACGCAGTACATACTCGTATGTACAGCATAGCAATGTGTCCGTAACGAATATTCGTTGGCGGGCACATCTTTCTTGTGGTTCACTATAAATGTTTATGAGGCGTTTGGTGTTCACCACCTTCATTGTCGGTTGTAAAATCAAGGAAATGAGAAATCTGTTGTGTTACATCAAATATAATGGGTGAATTCATTATCGTTTCAGAATTAGCGGAGGAGTGGGTTCATGTCTCGGCTTTGTTTTTTTATTGCTAGCAGACAGGCTGACAGCCCAGTATACAATAGTTAGTGAGTGTCGCCTATGGATGTTGTCAATTGTTATAAATATTTAATTGACAAATATTGTTAGAAGTAGTCATTTTTAAAATATCTTAAAAAGCATCCCACGCTTTTTACAATAAAATTATTATTTTTTTGTTAATCCCATTATCCTTAATTTAAATTTGTTGATAATTATTTTTTATCTTTTAGTTTAATTTTCAATAAAAGAATATTTTCTAGTTTTTTGTAACTATAATTTATTTTTGATAATGAAAGAAATAAAATATTAGTCAAAATTTTCGTAAACAAGTCTACTTTGGGGCTGTCCGTTAATCACGTGAGGCTGGAAGGGGTCCATAAAAAATCACGAAATATCACAAGATTTTCTAATAATATATCACGTGTATTTATTTTTTCGGCAAACGCGTACAAAATTGAATTTAGCACTGCGCCAACAGCTGACTTGCAAGATGCTTATCCAGTTATTGGTGTTGAAGGAAGTCTTGCTAATCCGTGGTCCGAGGATAGTGTACATTAAATCATGTTCATTGTTCATGTATTAGTATAAAAAAGTTTTGCATTTCTTTCATTATTTTTATGTCAGTCAAAAACAACCTTTCTGTCTACCTCTAAATGTTATTATTGTAGTCTTTAATTTTCTGTAATAAAATTAGATGATACTTAAAATTAAGATCCTTTGTAGGTACTAAAAATACACGTGATATAGGGGTATTCTTAAACCTCACCATGTATCACCAAGGGGGAGGGGGGGTTAAAAAATGCCAAAAAAACATCACGTGATTACTGGACGGCCCCTTTGTTAGCAATAAGTAGATGACTGGTAATTATTAATGACTAAGCAAATAAAGAAGAATGAATTTTCTAAAAGATAGCTAAAACACAAAGCGAGAGTTGAGACAAACTCCTTTTTTTTGGATTACACGTTAGTTCTTTTATATACAACATTCTTAGAAAGGCTTTTCTTCATAATAAGTATCATATTGTTGATTCATGATAGAATTTTGAAGTATGTTAAACACCTTGAATGATGTTTGCTATATTCTTGGTTTCCAGCTTCGTTTACGTTTGCGCAAATACGCAAACAGGTTTATTACCTATTCATATTGTATATGTTACTTTAAAAGTATTTAAATCATAATATATGTTCTTGCCATAATCAAACGAAGATCATCGCTGTGAGATGATTTCAAATTATAAGTGTAGGGAATAGAGTTCACTTACCATAATTAATTTGTAAGATGACAATATGCGTGGTATAAAGTCGCGAGTTAGATTCCAGTCTCGCGTCTAGGTTTTTATGTATTTCTTTACAAAAAAAATTACTTTGAGGCTAAATAGCGCTGTATAAATTGTCTCAGTATATTTATTTATTAAATCTTAATTGTTATTACGATTGAATCCCAAAAAGAGAATGGAGTCTCATTTACCATAATATTTAGTGGTGACCATCTCGATTCTGTTCAAAGTAATTGTAACTTGATTTAGTTTTTACCTTATATTCAGCACTATACAAAATTATTTCTAGATGTATCTAACTTACATTTACGGGATTCATTGTTGCTCCGTGCAAGGGCGGAGTAAAAATACTAATCCCCACGGCCGGCGTCGGCCTGTCGTAAAAGGCGACAAAACCAGCTAGGTGTTAAGGCCTCAAACCCGTTTGGATGGCAACCACCCTTGCTCTGTTAGTATGCCGCCATAATAACCGTTGTCGTTGTATTCTGGCATAAATGCCCCAGGTTCCTGTACCCCTATGGGACAGCAGCGTTTTCGCTGTGCCTCTAGTGTCGCAAACGTCTATAGATGACGATAACTGCTTACTATTAAGTGTGCCGTCGACTTGTCTATTTATTTCACAACAATAAAAAAAAAACAAAAAAAAATGCGCCTGAATGCCTCCGTATTAATAAGTGACGGATTTTTACATTTTCCGGAAAATCAAACCAAAAAATAAACTGGGTATGTATTAGTTTGGATTTTACTGCGCTATCGCAATCTTAGGCCTGACCCACCGAAACGAAACCGGCAGCTTCGTACAGAAGTTGGAGGTGAGGTTAACATGGTCCCTTAATATTTTGGTGAGAACACGATTTAATAAATAAATTTAGTGTGTGATCCACCCTTTGCCCACGACAGTTATTAGAGGGACCCCAATAGACTATTTAATAGGGTCGCTAAAGTGAATAGTGTAAGACGGGCCCTATAGTACCCTAGCTAATTGGCGCAGATTGGAACGTCTGGGTTTTTAGTGGTTAATGCTGATAGGTGATCTCCGTACAACCTTACTGGCCTCTTTGAGGGTTGGGGGAAGGTTTTGGTGAGAACACACCACCCGACATTTCCACTTACAATAATGTTTAGTAATTTGAGTACAAGAAGCCCTTAACAAACAATACCTATATACCAACATACATATACGACTGATTGATTAATTATGTACAGTATTTGTATTTGACTTTCACAAGTGTACAAGTGATATTAATTCAACGGCTTATTTCAATTGGCAAGCTTGATAAAATAATTTTACAACTATTTTTTGTTTTGTTTTTTATAATTATGGTTTGTTACAGTTACGACATCCATACATTGATACAAGAAAAACTAAATAGAAACATAAAGACTAAATGTCTAACATACAGAAACAAATACAATATGCGTAAAACTATTTAAACAGTAATTGAGAAAAGTTCGGTACAAATACAGGTAAAGCAAAAAAAATCTAAAAATTATTATTTATATTGTTACTTAAAAACAGTGACAAGTGATCTGCGAAACTTGGGCATGGCACCATCGAATATATTTTATCCGTGCAGGGGCGGAGAAAGAATACTAACATCTGCTGCTGGGGTCGGCCTGTCGTAAAAGGCGTTAAAACAACCCACCCTAGGTACGTGGTAGAGCCTCAAGCCCGTCTGGATGGCGGCCACCTTTGGTCTTAAGTATGCCGCCATAATAACCTTGTGTTGTATTCCGGCATTAGTGACCCAAGTTCCTGTAGCCTTATGGGACAGCAGCGTGTTCGCGATGCCACTGGCGTTGCAAACAACCATTAGACGACGCGACGGTAACAGCTAAATTCTTCAGCCTGTCTACTGTCCTACAGCATAAAAAAATAAATAAAAAATATCCAAAACAGTTATATTGGTTATAAAATACAATTTTCCATGCTGATGGTTTGAAGATTGTAATTTGTAGTCTAGAGTAATTAACAGGAATTCTAAAATTGAGTTTTGTTTAAAATAAAGAGATTTTATTTACTTTTCTAGTTTTGCTAGTATGTTTACCGGGTAAACGACTGGGTAACGATATTGAAACTATACCTCAGAATCTCAACATTATTTGTATTACTGCAAAACAGCAGACAACGTACTTAATAGTAAGGACCGCAACTTAACGATGTTTGCGATGCTAACGGCGCCGCTAACACGCTGCCGTCCGTAGAGTGGTAACAAAAGGTAATTAAGGCAGCATATTTAAATACTAGAGATAGTTGCCATCCAGGCGAGCTTGGAGCTTGGTAGAGCTCCAGCTAGGATTGTTTTGACGCCGCAGAAGTCAGAATTTTTATCGCTCCTGCATTGAAAAAACTACACCACTTAAAAGATGTCGATATAATCAATTATTGATTTATTGGGTTATATTGCAAATTGATTTTCGACAGACCCGTATTTATTATTGATAGCTATTATTATATTGTGAGTAATACCTCAGAGATAAAAATGGCCTTCGGATACGAAGTACATTTATCGACAGGGTCAATTTAATTATAGGCTATGATGTGTTTAGGGTTTACTAAATGGAATTGAGATGAATTTCTGTAGTTTCATACTACCCATCAAAGTATTTATTGATATAAATTGTATCAGTCAAGATTTCGCACTACTAGCGCCACGTAGGGTTTACGTAGAACAACTATGTGATACGTGGTAGGTACGTGTTAGCCCACTTGGCTATCATACTTGGAGACGAAGCATTACGTCCCGGGTTTGAACCCCACGATGGCATGTGGGTATATGTAATTTTTTATCCAGGGGTAGAGAAAGAATATTGACCTCTGCGGCCGGGGTCGGCCTGTCGTAAAAGGCGACAAAGCAACCCACCCTAGCTATGTGGTAGGGCCCCAAGTCCGTCTGTATGGCGATGAACTTTGGTCTTAAGTATGCCGCCATAGTAAATTTGTGTTGTGTTTCGGCATTAGTGACTCAAGATCCTGTACCCTTATGAGACAGCAGCGTGTTCGCGGTGCCACTGGCGTTGCAAACACCCACGGGCGACGGTAACTGCAAAATTCTAAGCCGGCCGTCAGCCGGCTGTCCTACAACAATAAAAAAAACGATGGGTCCATTACGGACAGGTTTTTCCTACAGAAAATCAAAAAAACATTCCAATGTGTCCGGGAAAAGGTAATTTACAGGCAATGACTAAGAAGATCAGAAGACTAATAATAGAACCGTTGGCCTTAACAATATTGCTATATTCGATGACAATGCTGGCTCTGGTTACAGTAAACTGACTAAGGATATTTCTCTGAAGACACCTAGTTTTTGAACTCTGAATCATTACCGTTTTTGATTTTTTCAAACAACTTGCTCCGTCTTAGTTTTTCGGTTATTAATAAAGCATTGTTAGCCCTGGATTTGGTGTCTGGAAGATGAGGTGGCATCAGATTGCCACATGTTGCATCCCAAACAAATGATCAACCCACCTTTCAAAGAACAAGTTCTATACCGTCCGATCTCCGGCTGTCGGCGGATGTCGAACTGTTTAATTTAGAACGGCTGGAACGCCTGGATTAGAGCCCTCAACAAAATTTTGCATATGTGCAATGGAATACGTGCAATCTTCTATGGAAGAGCCTATATTTTTTATAGCTAGAGTTCAGCAGACAGGAAAACGGCTTACCTGGTAACAGGCAGTCACCGTAGCCTATAGACGTCACCAGAGGCATTGCCAACAATAACTGTTCACAATATTTTCATACCGACTACCAATCAAAACATGGTATCTTCCAACACTATCGAGGAAATTTCAATCCATTTAGACTACACTATATTATAGTTAGCTGTTAAGTGCTGTTGTGTAAATAATACACTACAGCACTTAACAGCTAATGTATAATAACACCGTCGTAAGTGGGCCACACAAATCACGAATACTCGCATCAATGAATTATGCGAATACATTATTTAATATTAATTAGCATCTATCAATGCCAATATAATTCACAAAACGTAATGGTAAACCAAAAATTAACCTAATATTGTGAAATTTATGCAATTTTAATAACATCAGTATTGCATCTATGAAACAACAATTATTTATAATTTCGTATTTTTGGTTTCTTCTTATTTTGTTTCTTTTTGTAATATTGTGTAGTTTTAAAATTAATTTAAGCATATTTCTTGTAAATAAAGAATTACTTTAATAAAAATAAGTACAATTGAAATACTATTAAATTCAAATTTCCCGATCTATTATGCTTTTAGTAAAAAGTTATTATTTAGATACCTTTCAATTATTTGTATAGTTAGCAGTCAATATTCCTTATAAAGAAATATCGTCCCTATAACCGACGGAAGCCGTCCTTGTAACAGCCAATGTCCCATTAATTTGCTAGCGAAATATGAATCTGGATTCCGTTAAGCACAGCCAAGATTCATAACCAAAACAATAATAAAGTTAATGTTGTGAGGAAGTGGAAAAGACGTAATATTTCAGCACAAAAATGGATGATGAAAGATAAAAATAAGGTTTACTTTAGAAAAACTTTATATAAGCCAATCATTAATCTTCGATCTAATTCAACGATATCTAGCTCAGTAGCTATATGTGCCTGGTATGATCGTATCTACGGGTTCGGTCCCTGTGGAAGACAAAATATTTGTTCAGAAAGGAATTTGGTCTTATTCGAATTAATTTTGTGTTTGTAATAAAGCCTTGCGATATGGGTTTAACAAAGTGCAAGATATCATTAGGTTTTCCAACATGACCTTTTAGTTATGATGAAATATTTAGAAAAAAAAATATTTTTACAGGCTTTGTTCATTTTCTAAATAAATATAATACATTTGTATGTATATATATATATATATATATATATATATATATTTGTTTGTTTTGTATATATCTGTTTTTCTCCGTGCAAGGGCGGAGTAAGAATACTGAACCCTGCGGTCGGGGACGGTTTGTCATAAAAGATGCCAAAATAACCCTACCTTGGACCCTACAACCTGGTAGTACCCCAGCCCGTCTGGAAAGCATCCATCTCTGGTCTATAAGTATAACTCTGGTCCATAATAACCTTATCTTGTGTTCCATTAGTGAACCAGGTGTCGGTACAGACAACATTGTGTTCGCGGTGCCCGCCACAAACATAGGTACATAGGTGGCGGTAACTGCAACATAATACAAACTTATTACTTACCCAAACATTACACAAAAGTTTTCAGTGGTATAAGACTTAGGCACGTCAGTTTGTTTAAACATGTACTGAGTTTTAACGGAATAAAATGGCAAATTTATATTTTTGCTTACGCATAATTTATCCGTGAGCCTTGTTAAAAGGTCACCTTATTTTGTAACCTTTTTACCACGCTTTTATTAACTTGACCTGTATGATAGAGAATACAATCCCGAGCATGTTTTTCGGTCCCGGGATTACGGGATTCTTGATGCGTAATCCCGGGATCCCGGGGCCAACCCGGTATTAGACTATGTGGTTTCTAATTGGGCTGAAATTTAAAAAAAAAACTAGTAATTTCTAGAAAAATTATTTGAATTTTATTCCAAGAGTCCACGACACAAATCACAATATAGTAAGAAAATAAAAAAGACAAAACAAAGACACTATATTTTGTAAGTAAGAAATAACGAGACAAAAAACTTATTTAGAATTTCGAAAATACAGTTGTAGAAATATCAATGCATCCAAGGTTTGACTTCCAAGCCTGCTGGGAAATCCCTTCTAAGTTCTACAACAAACATATTATTAGAGCTGTACCTATGTAGTACGTATCGTACGCATATCAAAGGTTTGTTTTTTTGTCGATATGTAATAAATGCAATTAATATAATCTAGGCAAGGTCATTGTCAACTCGCAACGGACAACGGAATTCAAACTAGACCTGTTTGTGGCAAACCCGAAAATCCCGAGATTAGCCAAGTACAGTCCCAGGATTTTCGGGATCAGAAAACGGTCGGGATCCTTGGATCCCGGGATTCGGGATCCCGGGATTGTATTCTCTACCTGTAAGTATGCGTCTATGTGATGGAAATTCGGAATTGATTTTTACCCACTTTGAACGATCAAAAAAATTCAAATTATTGCACACTTTTCAAAACCTGATGACAATACACAAATTTAATAATTTTGTCCCTTACTAAGGAGTATTAAGAATATCAGGATAATCAATATTAACGTTTTCATTTCCTTCTGCCGGAAAATGGCGTTAAATTAATAAAAACATTTACAGATGGACAACAAAATTAAATAATAGTTTAAAAAAAAAACAAAAGAAAAACAAGTTTTTATAATTAATCGAACTAAAAAGTTAAAATAATTCTTAACATTCGAATAAAATTAGTTACGAGAAAATTAATGTCCATGTACTAAAAACGTGGGATGCTTTTTTGAACGGCTGGAACGCCTGGATATTTTTAAGTTAACTCTGCATTTCGGAAAAAAACTAGTAAAAAAATTATAACGATTAGTTGTTTAGTTTGGTTAACTGTAAAAGCGTATTTTTTAATTTTTTTTTTTATTTATTATATAAACTGCTGAATACTTAATAGTTATCAACCAAGCGGCATAGATTGCTGAATGTAATAAATAAAAAGCTTTTATTGATATTCTTAGTTTTCTAAATTACTGAGTTTATATTTGCATGATGCTAGTTTCTAATAATATCGGCGAACGCCTGGTTATTCAGGTACAACTTACTCGTATCTCCCAACAAAGGCCTCCTCTAAAGATCTTCTGTTGCTTGCTGTACGAATCTATGTAGGGTCAAAATCGATTGTGAGATATAGTAACTAGAAGTCGGTATTCCTATGACCGGTGGATCTGCGGCCTGCGGCGTACCTCAGGAGGTCGTCGAATAGAGTTCGAGTAGAATTACTACAGCTATCAGTTATTTTTAAATTGCAAAAACGTATACGTTTAAAACGTGTACGTTTTTGAAATTTAAACATGACTTCGACATGCATCGGTTGAATTCCGCTGGACAACGTAAATACCACTTCTTAGTCTCAAGAAGAAACTTTGAATAACACTGGGTAACTTATTCTGTGCAGTTCTTCACGCGAAAGCTGCGATGTGGTCGCGCAAACAGTCGGTTTGCAGTGCGGTTAGTGGGGCTTCAAGAGGCGATGACGCTGAAGCTCCTTTATCTGGTGGAATCCAGGTGTACCCTTTTGCGATTGCCTTAAGAGTCAGAGTTTTGCAGGTATGTTACATAATTCGCCATATTTAATCCCGTTCCAAAGTTTAATTGCAATCTTATAATTCTTCTAATATCTACCTAGTCAGGTCATAAGTATTGTCACACAGTAAAAACTTTTCTTTTAGAATGCTGGCCACAAAAAAGTTTATTGAATTAGAATTTCGAATTGTTCATGAAAATAAAAATGTATAACTTTTAGAATTTTACTCATTTTTAAATATGCAGTGGACGCTTAAAGAAGACCGTGTTGCAGTTATTGCGTTACATCGTTGCGGTTACGCGCCAATTCAAATTTTTAACATACTGAAAAATTTGAATATTACCAAAAGATTCGTTTATCGTACCATCAAACGATACAATGAAGACTCTAGTGTAGATGACAGGTCAAGAAGTGGTCGCCCTCGGTCTGTTAGGACTCCAGCAGTGATAAAAGCTGTGAAGGCACGAATTCAAAGAAATCCCAAACGTAAGCAGAAACTGTTGGCCCTTCAGATGGGGTTAAGCAGAACCACGGTGAAAAGGGTGTTAAATGAAGACTTAGGGCTTCGGGCATATCGAAGAAAAACAGGACATCGTTTGAATGCTCGTCTAATGGACCTGAGACTGAAGAGATGCCGCGCTTTGTTGAAGCGGTACGCGGGAAAAAAATATCGGGAAATTCTTTTTTCGGATGAAAAAATGTTTACCGTAGAAGAGAGCTACAACAAACAAAATGATAAGGTGTACGCACACAGTAGTGAAGAAGCGAGCAACCGTATTCCGCGTGTCCAACGAGGTCATTTTCCATCCTCGCTCATGGTATGGCTGGGAGTTTCTTATTGGGGCTTAACAGAGGTACATTTTTGTGAGAAAGGTGTAAAAACGAATGTTGTTGTGTATCAAAATACAGTCCTGACGAACCTTGTGGAACCTGTTTCTCATACCATGTTCAATAACAGGCACTGGGTATTCCAACAAGATTCGGCGCCAGCTCATAGAGCGAAGAGCACACAAGACTGGCTGGCGGCGCGTGAAATCGACTTCATCCGGCACGAAGACTGGCCCTCCTCCAGTCCAGATTTGAATACGTTAGATTACAAGATATGGCAACACTTGGAGGAAAAGGCGTGCTCAAAGCCTCATCCCAATTTGAAGTCACTCAAGACATCCTTGATTAAGGCAGCCGCCGATATTGACATGGACCTCGTTCGTGCTGCGATAGACAACTGGCCGCGCAGATTGAAGGCTTGTATTCAAAATCACGGAGGTCACTTTGAATAACCTTTAATGTCATAAGAATCTATGTTTTGTTAAGTTCATTTTGGTATATGAATGGTTACATAATGAATAAACTTGTTACAATTATTTTACATTAAACATGTGACAGAATTTATGACCTGACTAGGTATATCTATATCTATACTTCTATACTACTATTATAAAGAGGAAAGATTTGATTGTATGTTTGTTTGTTTGTTTGTTTGTTTGTTTGTTTGTTTGCATTGAATAGGCTCCGAAACTACTGACCCGATTTAAAAAATTCTTTCACTGTTGGGAAGCTACACTATCTCCGGGTGACATAGGCTATATTATATTTTCGAAAAAATTAGGGATCCTTACTAAAACTCCAATAATGTAACCCAAGGTGTAAAAAAATTACCTAAAATATTAATTTAATCGCGTGCGCTGCGAAAACTATTGATGATAGAATAAAATAATGTACTACGACTTTGCAGAACACATCATTATTTACAAAAAGTGTCGCGATAGCATATGTCTAACTATTATAGTTATGCCACAATAAGTGTTCTTTTATTTTAAAAATTTAATTGAAATGCCGCCCCTAGAGTAGGCTCTTTATTTGGATCTTGGTATTAATCCTTATCAAAATAAATTACTTCATATTCAAAACTGCTTCAATACCTTTATATAACTTTTTGAATTATTCAATTCGAATGTTCCATTCGAAAGATATCACGAGTTTAAAAATGTAAGTATTATAAAAATGTTAAGAAAATGTAATAAGAAAAATGTAGCTGCGCACCCTGTTCGGCTAGCTAGGCAGCACCTTATGCAATGTAGGCGTGCGTCACTGGGGTTTTTACAAAAATATAAAAATAATCTTATTAAAAAACAACGAAAAATAAATAAAAAATAATAACAAAAAATCATTAAAATAAAATTTCATAGAAATAATAATATTCAAACTTTTTTTATAATTTTATTTTTTTAGTAACCTGACGCAAATAGAAGGGCTTGCCCTCAAGGGCGCTCCTCTGTCTGAGGAGTGCACGTGTGTGCGTACCCGAGGTGCCCGAGCATCCGTCGCTTTACTCCCCTCTTCGTCCGAGGCGACAGAGGCCTTCCTACCTTTCTTCCCGTCTACCTCCTACATCCTTTCCAACTTAGCTCTCTGTTTGTGGCGTGGTCCCCGGTGGGATGGTTGCGAATACTGATTGGGACCCCCAATGAATGGGATTGCCCTGGGCCCTGATTTGGTAGTGAAACCATGCCTATTTCGACTGCGCCTGCACAGAGAGTGTTCCCAGGGCGGGAATTGCACCCTCGCTGTCGGTTGGTCTTGCTGGGCCGGCTACAACGTCAGGCGACTCTCTGGTTTTTCTGGAGTGTCATCTGGTAGTCGTACTCACGCCTGACTAGCACGCGACGGGGATGCGAGTCCCGTCCGGAATTGGCCGCGGACCTGTCGCTCCCGGCCCTGGTTCTGTCCATGGTCGGGGGCGATCCTGGATGGACGGCCGTCACCTCCTTTTGCGAGGCAGTAGTGATGCACTCCACCACACCAAGGACAGGCACAGGTGGAAGAACATTATAAAATAGAAACTGGGTTCTTATAAGGGGAATCACGACCCTCAGTAATGAGGTACACGACTCAAGGAGGAGGAGTGTCTGCAAGGGAGGTGGCGGAACGGGAGCGGAAGTCCGCCACCGCCCTCCCTCCCGCCAACGTAGGCCGCGTCGTCGGCACCGGAGGGCGGGCAACGACCTCCAGCCGCCGTAGAAAGCGGCTGCGGGCGGCCCCTCGGGGGAGGATCCGCCGCCCGCACTATTGCAGGGAGAGGGCCGCGTGCTGTTCCGCGGCCCCCCTCAACTCCTAGAGTTGTTAGGAGAGCGCCGGGGGGACGAAACCCTGACCCCCTGGCGCCAACACTTTAGAAGGGGCCCGTCTTAAGACAAAGGGCGGGTCGGCGTCGGCCCGGGCCACGAGATCAGCAGGCCTTATATCCGTTGGTCCGGGCGTAGGCAATAGGAGAATAGCGGGGTTTTTAGTGGGTAATCGGATGGTCGAACATCTTTCCCGGGGTCCCACATATCCCTCGGTCCCCCCGGGTCGGGGGAACCCGTCAAGAGAGGTTTTTCCCCAAGACCGAAAAAAAATAGAAGGGTTTAGGTATGTGTGTGTATATAATTTTTAATTTTTAAATTTTTATTAAATACCCGTGCGAAGCTGGGGCGGGCTGCTAGTTAATAATAAAAGCAAAAAAACTATTCTTTTTTTCGTTTAAAAAGAAAAGAGTTAAATAACACTTTTTTCCCCGAAATATTCTTTATATCCATATACTTTGAAATGAGATATTTCGGATATAACTTCGATTAGACTAGGTAGCTCAGTGTTATTATTTTTGTTATAATTTATATATAAGTATATATTTTTTTTATTGCTGTGAGACAGCAGAAAGGCTGATGGCCCGCTTAGAATTTAGTAGTTACCATCGCCTATGGGTATTTGCAACGCTAGTGGCACCGCAAACACGCTGCTGTCCCATAAGGGTACAGCAACTTGGGTCACTAATGTCGGAACACCATCGCCATTCAGACGGGCTTGGGGCCCTACCAAGTAGCTAGAGTGGGTTGTTTTGTCGTCTTTTACGACAAGCCGACCCCGGCCGCAAAGGTTAGTATTTTTTCTCAGCCCCTGCATGCATAAAAATTATAATTACACTCGGAGACCAGTTTAGAGGTCACGAGTTCGAATCCCGTAATGCCATGCACCGTTTTAAGCATAGGCCATTTTTCTCGCCTAACTTGCATATTTTAGAATAATTGTCAGTGAGGGAAAACATCATGAGGAAACTTGGCATCACTAATATACATATGTACGGGTAGGTACATTGTCCGCTCTCTCTAGGAAGAGGCACGAGTCCAGCTGTGGGACGCTATGTTCATCTCGTAGAATAAGAAAAGGCACCATTCGATTTTCGAATCGTGGTATTGGGTATTAAACCGCACATATCATGGCCAACTAGTTTATACTTCTGTAAAAGCGATAAAACGATAATTACTTAATTCTTCAGGATTCTGGGGAATTATTCTAACTCATTAATCCCTGTTTTGTCTGTACAAACCTTAACTGTCGAGTATACTCGTATACAAAATCTAAATTATTCCTTAACAAATTTGTTGGGATCCTAAACATGGAATAGACTTAGTGTCTGGGGACGATCATCTAAACCAGAGGTTCCCAGACTTTTTTTCTCATAGACCACTTTCTAAATTTAGCTGGTTCCGGTGCTACTCCTGCAGTTACATTTCTAACATATTCCCAAAACTCGACAAAAAATGTGAAGATTAAATCTTATTATGGAAATTTGCGTTGCGGCTGAATACCAACCACGAATTAATAGTTTTCGAAAAACAAGTGAGAATTGATTGGTTAATTAATTGTAACAATGAGTAACGTTTATCCTTGGCATTCGTATTTTTATTGGTGAAGAATCAAACAAGTTCATGCAGAATTGCAAGTACACACACCACCAGTCGTATTTCGTCCCTTTGCACGTCTGAACAGGCGTTGCGGACGGCAGCGGCGGTAGCAGCGGCACTTTGCAAGTCTTGACACATTGTACTGAATATGGTATGGAAAATATTATCAGCCTACATTGATAGGTGAAGTCAAGCCAACATTCTAGTTCTTCACTATCGAAAGCAAATATATTTCTCGTGGAAACCCCCGCTTACAAATTGTGAACCCGAATTTTTCTGACACGCCAACGTAGACCCCCGTCGAGTCTCCCGTGAACCCCTGGGGTCCACATGGACTACTTTGGGAACTAAGGATCTAAACGCTAGTACTAAGCGTAAATAAACTACACAGTAACAAATACGATTGACAGCAACAAACAAGCTCGAAACCTGCAAGAGAGATAGATATACCGTGCAAATAGAAAATTTAATAAGGCTTTCCGGGATCAAATAAGGAATCCAATTTGACAGCTCTAATACTCGGCTACAAGCTATTTTGGGAAAGGTTCATATTGCTGGAAAGTATGATAAATCGGGGTAGCTTTTATATACGCGGTCGACAGGCAGTAAAAATGTCAACCATGTATCACTGTGTTTTTGCCGCTTTTTCAACATATATCTTGCACTGTAGACTTAGCAGTGACGTATCCGTCCTTTAAAGTATATAAGTACTCATACTTACATATAACTACTCTACACAAACAACATACTTTGATTAGAGTTTGGAGTAACTATCAGGGATGTCGAACGTCGACCGTCCCGTGCGTTTAAAAGCTTGCGTGTTAATACTTGTTCAGGGAGGTCGAACACGACCGTCCCCCCGTTTAGAAACTTGCACGTTACTAATATTATTTTTGTCCCACCCTCGCTTTTACCATTTACATCACCGAGAGTGAAGGTAGGTAACAAAAATCAGGAGGCGGGATTTCAAATACCTTTTATGCAAGGTTCTAAAACCCTCCATTGTATAAATGTGGTCATAGATAGACACATATATTCATAATCTACTTGAAGTCATTAGTATTTTACCAAACCTATTATAATTTTTACATCTTCTGTAGTATAACTATTTAAATGATATTTCAGAAAATTATTTATTGAATAATAAAAATCACGTCATATGACAGTCTCGTAGATAGAAAAAAGATAATAGTAGATATAAATAAGATAGTAACCTTTTTTGGCAGATCGTTTGCGGAATAGGAGGGTTGGTGGTTGGTGCCGTTGGGTGGTTAGAAGAAAAACAAAAGCCCGCCTTAGGGCTAGGAGTGCCAGCCGGTGCAATAACAGTTCTGGCTGCAGGTAACGTAATATCTATTAATAACTTTGCGATGTATATTAAATACTCTTAAGTGATGTGGAAATACAGTTTAATAATAACCACACCGATCGAGATCGAAGGGAGGGATAGCACCCTTTAGCTTTTTTGGGTAAGGGCTCACGTCAGGATCCCGGCAATAAGCGCGCCGACGAGTTGACTAAGATGGTGGCTAAGCAGATCAAGGTCGCCCCTGCTTAGTTGTCGGGTCTCACACGTAAAGCAGAGACTGCGAGGAGAGGTGGTCCGGCGTTGGAATTCTTATTCACCACCAGTGTACCTACCTCTAGGTAGGTACACTGGTGGAGCAACAGCAGAAGTGACGAGGATATTCATAAAGTCCTGAGGTGCGTCACATGACAACAGAATGGGCACATATTTTTACTGGTTACGAAGGATTCGCGCATACCTGCATACATTTAAATTAAAAATTACCCAAACTGCGAGTGCCAATCCAGCAAAATGGTTCAGCATTTATTACTGGAATGCATGAGGTATGACTATTAGGTAACAGGTGCGGACCTAGAGTCAGTCTCAAAGCAAAAGTTGGATGAAACATCTCCACACTAATAGATGATAAATGTATTTATTTCATCGTCACCTACTGCTGAACACAAGTCTTTATATGGTCTATCTAGCGCATCTATCGTTCCATCTGTCCACTATTTTTAAAGAGATTCAGTATACAAAACTCTTAGATTTAATACCTTTCACTTCACGATACCTTTCACGACACTGTTATAAACAGGAAAAACTATCGCAATTAGATCCAAGTTTTTAAATAAAATATCATAATTAAAAAGTTTTCCCCAAAAAACTACAGACGGGCAAGAACACCGTGCAACAACATTTGTTCTTTATGACTTATTACAAACACTTCCCTATCTTTATATTTTATTGGTTTAGGATATGACGTAAATTATAATTAAGATCAAATACGTGAATCTTATAAGAAACGAAGTTTCTTTACTTCAAAGTAAATGTTATGAATGAACATTATTATTTAAATGTTGCTAATATATATACCATACAAACTTTTCTGCTTTTGTTTGGTTTTAGTTTATTAATTAAATTGAAGCCATTATAGACTTTGCTCCATAAAACTTCGATTCTTCTTCTTCTAATTCAGCGCACTGTTCGGAGCCCTAGATCTACTCACTGTTGTCACTGAATTAAACTTCTTCACATCTATTTACATTCTCGATCTATCCTCACACTTTTCCTGAGCCACAAGATAATTTGATAGGGCTCAGGAATAGTGTCAGTATAAAGATTTACCTAAATTTGGTTTCTACAGCTGCAAACACTATTTACTTACTTTGCAGTATTTGACCAATTACAAAGTACCACACTAGGCTATTAACTCATCTATGTATGTATCTAATAGCCTAGTGCTTGAAAACGCAAGTCTTCAAGAAATGCGTCTTACCAGTATGGACCTATCGAACCGAGACGAAGACACTAACGGCGCGACGGGCTATGTTGGATGTTTCTCTGTCTAGAAATTCAAAATAAAGAAATCCGTAAAAGAACCAAAGTGACGCCTCTAGAACAATAGTGCGATGACCTTTTTTTTTTATTGCGTAGGACAGCAGATAGGCTGACAGCCCGCTTAGAATTTAGCAGTTACCGTCGCCTATAGGTGTTTGCAACGCCAGTGGCATCGCAAACACGCTGCTGTCCCTTAAGGGTACAGGAACTTGGGTCACTAATGCCGGAACACAACACAAGCTTATTATGGCGGCATACTTAAGACCAAAGGTGGTCGCCATCCAGACGGGCTTGAGGTCCTACCACGTAGAAAATCGACCTATCGAAGGTTGCCAATTGGAGCTGGAGAGGCCCCCGTCCAATGGTGTACAATAATTGGCTAATGTCATTAATAGCCTTCATTTTGGAATTCAACATTAGATGGAGTGATATTTGGATGAAAAACATGACTATCAGATATATCAGACGTACGTATAGCAGATACGTACGTAAATAATTACAACTTTTTGATTATTACGTAAACTATTTGAATGTTCTTGTAATAACCAATAATCATTATCACCTATGTAGTTGGTTCAACCTTCAGTAGTGTGAAGAATAAAAAAATAAAAACTGACAGTAATTCGGTTTTAAAGGGATGCGACCCAAAAGCAGATTGTCACGTAAAACGAAATCGTTTAGAACGAAAACAAATATTATTAAATAATATGTAAACATAAATTCGAAAATACCCTCAATTTTGTTGTTCCCGCCCAAAAATGTTTTTAAAATCGTATAAGTACTTTTCACAACGTCGTAAATGTTAACAACGGTGGGCTGCAACATGACGTATTTTTGCATCGTAATGGACTGATTATGTTAGATGAAATTCGCAAGAAAATTTCTCATTATTCTAAAGAAAGAAGTACTCTACTTGGAACTTAAGTACTTGATATTAATAAATTTATTTGATTCTGGAGTCCACATATATTTTCAGTATACTAAAGTATATCAGGACAAATATCCAGAATAAACTGTGGATATTTGGTCCAAGCGAAATTTCAATTAAATCGGGCGTATTGTTTTAGAAATCTCTTTACCAGTAAGTAGATGAATTTCCACTAACATTTATATTTGTTATGAGAATAATATTTCAAAGGAACTTCAAAGCGGTCAGTGACAGTCAGCACAAAGTATTTGCTAAGTTACAAAATTGAGCATACATTGACTATAATATTATTTTAAAGTCATATGATGTATTTTGATATTTCAGGATCTGGGATGTCTTATGGTCATAACACACACCTAATAAACCTACTTGTTATTAACAGACTTGCTTTAAATCTGAATTATTGTAATCTTTCACTTCGTCGCTCGTTCTGAACAAATCCAAACCAGCTTTTCTACAATTAAACCAGTAAGACATTGTTTTCCGCTTGACTAATTTGTTGTAGTGATATGTATGCATATTGGCCCTTGGTGATATGCAATATAGCCCTAATGACTATAAGGAATGGTCACAGCATTGCATTTTCCGTAGTTTTCATAATTTTAAACGGTTGTTTGTTGCAATAATATAAAAGTACTCCAAATAATTTTTGTTCATATTTCGTGGTCTTATTTTCCACAACAATACTCTTATAAGCATATTTGTTGCGAGGGATTACAGGGATAACTCACTAACCCGTTGTTAAAATATGTTGTAGCATTTTCCTTCAAATAAATGTTTGTAAAGATGACCTCTTATTAAAAGAATATTTTTATGACGTCACTGTTGTTATTTACTTGGCTTTATTTTGTTACTTTTTGATATATTCATACCTGCGGATCTTGAAAAAAATAGACCATTCTAGAAAAGAAAGATCTTTGCGTTCTTTTTCCAAATCACTGTAAGGAAAAGGTAATCAGACTTCTCCATCTTTAAACTTTATTTTCTTTTTTTCGTAGTGCTTGTTACATTTTTCTTGTCCAATTCAGTATTTAATCGTATACGTACACTCTTTGGGGTTAACGTATCTTCCCAGGTCAGTTAAGATTTTTAAGCATGAAGAGTTAGGCTAAGGAAACAATGTATTGATCATGTGAAAAACAACTTAAATATACACCGTAAGCAACGTCCAAGTCAGAGTAATCAAATGCTGTTCTACAACGTCTGTTCGCGAAAAGTATCGCGAATTTTAATTTCTACACGTTATGTACATTCCATTTTCAATTAATTTATGAAATTATGTTGGTACTCGTGTTTTTTGTTCGACCATTTTCTATGTTCAGTTAATTTTTGACGACTATTTTGCTTGAACGTGTTTTGACTTGTTCTTGATTTTGGCCTAATCTAAAAAAGCATCAAAGAATCTGTATCAAATTTTAGGTGAAATACAAAATTAAGTGCGCGGATTAATTCCAAATGTTGATTATGACATATGGTAAAGCTTCCGTGGAGCAACGCAATGTTTATCAGTGCTAGAAAATATTCTCAGAAAGCCAAGAAGATGTGAACGATGAAAAGCGTGCCGCACGCCCGAGCACGTCAACTCAACTCATTTTTTGACCAAAAACAACACGATAATGATGCCGCAGTCACCGTATTACCCAGATATGACTTCCTGTGACTTTTTCTTGTTTCCAAAACT
This sequence comes from Malacosoma neustria, assembly GCA_963693495.1. Classification (NCBI taxonomy): domain Eukaryota; kingdom Metazoa; phylum Arthropoda; class Insecta; order Lepidoptera; family Lasiocampidae; genus Malacosoma; species Malacosoma neustria. The sequence goes on from OY856383.1 coordinate 16,592,587, forward strand.
GAAGAGGCCCATGAAAGGACGAGGCTATGAGGAGCTATATTGAGGATATAAAAACAGCATCGAAGGAGGAGCTGAATAAGACCAAAAATGAGTTTTTTAGTAATTGGATATGGACATGGACAGGGATTGGAAAAAACGTTGGTACAAATGGCAAGTTGGAATATTAGGGATTAATTTGAAGGGGACAAAATAGATATTTATAATATTGTTTTTAAATACAAAAATCGCGATATTTTTTAACAGACTGTGTATATTAAGTGGAATTTTAGCAATACCAAATCGCAGCATGACATAATTACGGTTGACGTGTGAACGGAAAATTTTCAAAAGCCGCCACCTTGTTAAGGCAGGAAAATGATGTACACACGTACAAAGCTAATATATGAAATAAAATATAACGTAGGTAGAAGTCTCATTAAAAACGTAAAAATGTTCAAAGGCACCTAACGTTATTTATATATTCATATTATACGCACAATGTTGAAATTTCATTCGTTCAGACGTTTTCATTGAACTCAGGATTAAAAAAATGCGGATGTTATAGGCAACTGTGATGAACGCTGCACAGTTAAAAAACTTGAAGCGCCGCGAATATGCATCTATTAGCAATGAGTACATATTAATTGCTCTTGACGTCAAGACTCTGGGGCCAATTCAAATTCATTTATTTGTTTGAACAAGAGTAAAATAATGCACAGATGTTACATATAAATGGTAATGTCCTATCCTGTTCTGCCTAAAAGGCGTACAAATATTTTTCAGATAATTATAATCAATCAAGTCTTAAAATTTTATCATATATAGTCTTATCTCCATGTCTTAAAATTATATAAAACAAAAATGTCCAGTCACATTACCAACAAATACAAATAACAAATGGGCCAAACGAGGTTATAACGTGAGAGTAAAACTAACAAGAATCATGTTCTTTTCAGTTATACAATTAAAAATTGTAATGATTTCAAATTACTACTTCAAATGGCTGTGTTTTATGAAAGATTTTACGATATTTTTACGAACAATAACCGCAAAGGAAGTGTCGGCACTCATTACCATTTTTACGATAATGTTCGTCACGAGTTGGTTCACAGTTCACACAGCGTTGTTTTTCGACACTAATGAATTTAAAGTGTTACAATAAAGTATGAAATTGTTGCTTTACAGTTTCGAAGCTTTTAGAATTGTAATTTAATTATTTTTCAATAATCTATTTGATAAAGTAGTACCTACTAAATATTTCAATATTGTATTATTTATTATTATTATTTACTTTAATCAGTCCCCCTGTGAGTCCCCAAATTTAGCTACATCTATGTCATATTTATATTTCTTGTTGCTTTTTCCACATGAAAATATAAGTAATTGTGAACGGACAAGGATACCGGTGAAAATAAATTATAAAGCAAATTCTTATTTATTCTTAAACATTTGGGCTTGATATTATGATACTTTCTGGGTTCTTTCTGGATACTTTAAGTATGTTACAAAAAATATATGTGAGTCAAATCTGGTGACCTTAAACGACCCTTTGCCATACAATCATTTGTTTCACTTTGAAAAAATAAACTATATACTATTATTTCCTACAAAAGTGAATACAGTGTTTAAAAGTGAGTTAGTAATATTAATCAAAAGATTAAATATATAATAATAACAGGCCATAATGTCCTACTGCTGGACTCGAGCCTATCTCTCTAGAGGGAACGAGGGCAGCAGTAACCCACTTCGATTGACCAAGGTAGATTGGCGGGTTACAAATACCAACGATCTCGGCATGAAGGTTTCTTCATGATATTTTTTTTCAACGCGAAACATGGCAATATTGTTACAATGTGCACATTAGGCCAGAAAGACTATTTAAGTGTGCTTACGAGGAACCGGCACCCATAGAATCCGTAGAATTGAGCGTTGAGTTCCATAACATAACAATATTTTACCTTTAGAAATCAAATTTTAAAAAAATGGTACTCAAGGAAATCTTTTTTAATAAAAAAATACAAACTAAAATGAAGCACGCTGTATATACTAGGGCCACTGCTCTAAACCGGTTTGCTACTAGCGGCGCGAAGAATATGTATGGCAAGCGCACAACTACCTACTTAGTTCCAAGATTATTAAACGATTTACCAACAAATCTATGAGATAATGTAACCCAAAAAAATATTAAAACCTCACTTAAAAAATACTTTTTAGAGCATTTGTAACCTAATTTTAATTATTCATTTGAATGTACGTAGACTTAATTTTCGATGTCATTGTACAAACCTTAGTGGTTTTTTGTGCTGTTATTTTTATTAAGCCAATGTATTAACTGTGAATTTGATAAATAAATTAAATAAACACTTGGTTTCACACTGAGTACACCAGCTGACAAATGAGCCCCAAATATCCAAGTGGGAGTCTCTTACATGCTATTTGAGAGTAAATAATCAATTATTAAAAGTATATTATAAATTTATATCAAAACGTTTAACATGACTTCTTCAACAGCAACATCAGTCTACTACAGTCGCGGGTTCGGTGGGTGGACAGCAGCGCGATCCCGGTCCACAAGACGATGGGGTGCCCCCTGGCGAGCGCTTGGCCCATCTCCATGCGCAGCAGTTCCCCTTACAATGCTATGGACCGCAGCTATTGGTGCTCATATAGCTATGCTGGCGTTTTGCATCAGATCCCTACTCAATATTGGGTAATGTGTTAAAAAGAGTTTATGTTTTAACTATATTTATTAATAAAAATGAGAAGAACAACGACTTAAAGTATACAGCATTAATTAGAAGCATCAACATTATTTACATACACTTGGAATTCAGAATCTGCTTAATTAGTGGCTAGCATATCATTTCTAATCTGATCTTTTTGATTAACCTTTTTCATTTCACTTAATTTTCATACCATATGTGCAATTCTTCACAATGAAATACATCTTCGACGACGTAGACGACATCATCGTTGACGACCTCGGTAGCTTAACGGATAACGCACGTCGGTACGCTCACGGAGGTCACAGGTTCGATTCCCGTCTCGCGTCTGGGTGTTTATGTATAATATGTATTTATTTACAAAAAAAAAAGTATATAAGTAGTATATCAGTTGTCTAGGGCCCATAACACAAGTGCTACTTAGTTTGGGACTAGATGACGCTGTGTGAATTGTCACAAAATATTTATTTATTTATTTTATTTATTTTATCTTCTTAAAAGTGTTAAATCCTGATTTATCTGAGGTTCACTCTTTGAAGCGAAAGAACGTGGCTCAGGTTAATCTCATGACCTTTCCAAGACTCTTCCTTTTTTTGTGCACAAAGGTAAAAAGATATGTGTTTAAGTTGATATCTGATCGTTGATATGAAAATCGAAATGAAATCTTCTGTTGTCGTCTGGTAGCTATCAGAAGGAATTATCCTTTTACGACTTCTTAGACAATTGATGAAGCAATTCTACTTCTGGAAATATTCTTCTAAATAGTTCAATACTTACTGATTTGAGTAAAATTTAATATTCTATCAATTACAGTTTTGAGGTACAAAAATTCCTTGCCCGGGATAAAAATCTTCATAGCAGGTTTAACTTACGGAATTAACATAATTAGACAGATACACCCAAACCAACTTTTTTAAAGCTGGAGTTCAGCAACTCGGTTCAGTTTACTAACACACTGCCAGTCTCGACGAAATTTTACAATATATTTTTTGTAAAACCCGATATCATACTGTGACGTAAAAACGCCAAACTAGTTAATTAGTTATAAATCTTTCAAGTATTTCCCAAGTGGAAATTAAGCCAAAAAATCTAAACAGTAAGCACAAGCCCCCCATCATACTCTGTACCTAGTTGTCGTAGTATTATTAAGACTTGATGTTTTATTTGTAGATGTGGCAGCACTACCTGCATAGGAGTAGCTGGTGCGCAATTATCAGTCTCCATAATGACCTTGGCTGCGGCAGTATTTATGCTGCAACTTGATTTGAGATACGACGCTGCGTTGTCTCCACCTCCAAGACCATCCGATGCACAGATCTGTACTGCTGTTTCAATGGTATAGTTAAATTTATATGGTCAATATTTATATGATCTAATGCTTTTGCTATACTACAATGTCTTTTTACCATTTGCTTAAATTACACCACTAGTATTTGCCGTAAATTTGCCGTATATATTGTTAGCTACACAGTAACTACGAGTAATGTTGTATTAAAATCAGCAGCAAAAAAAATTGTCATCCGCTATCGTAAAGTTTACTCAGTACGATTACGTAACGAAAACGTTAGAATAATGAAAAACATGTAAAATTAAATTGTGCGAAAGAATATTCTTTCGAGATCTATAGATTTCATTAATTTGAGATATTACATCCTAATAGATTGTTTTTTGGCTAGGTTCAGTTGTATTTTCTTAAAGGTATGGCAGCTTATATTCATCATTAAAACTACTATTTACTACATCAAAATGAAATAAAGTTCCACCTTATGTGGGCCCAACATGCCCTCTTTTTCTACGCTCTTCTGTTAGCTATCATCTCAAATTCGAACATTTTTTCGTCGTATCATTTACACGATACATCCATCTTTTTGGGCTACTTTTTCTTCTGTATTTGTCTATTTTCATTTCAAGCATTTTCTTTGTAACATATTTCCATCACATACTAGCCTACTTTGAAAATTGCCCTGAGATACATATTCAATATTTTTTATGTATCAAAATGAAATAAATAGATGTAAGTCTAGTAATGTCAAAAATACTAAAGAGATACCATTGTACTAGAAAAAAAGTTGTTTTTAATTAGCTTGAAAGTTTATAATTATCCCTTAATTAAAAGTCTTATTACACAAAGAGTACCTTATCAGTTCTTATTTTCATATTAGCAATATTACCCTGAATAAGTATTATCTTTCCCGCAGCGCGCTCGGTGCTATTTATTATTTAATTAAGTACTAAGCTTCTTGTTTCTTGGAACAAGAACCAATTATTACTAAGTAGATATAATGATGTTTGATGTTGTCATCATTTAAGCGGTAAGTACCAATTACATCATAAGTCTGAATGGAAATAGAGGTCTGCAATTACATAATAAACATTTCTTATATATATTTTCAATGCAGTCAAAAACCTGTATCGAAAGGCTTGTTCATCATTTATACAATTGAAGAATACATCAAACCAGACTAAAGTAAGCTACTGGACCTGCGTAGTCGCTGTGTCAGTCGTATCGTCAATTTATATGATATCCGTGGACGAGAGACTGGCTCCAATCTTTGACTTCGTAAGCCACATTTTTGTCTTAAAAAGCACGTTTACGTCAGCGAACTTTCTCCGTGTAGGGACGGTATAAGAATCTGAATCCCTTCGACCGGGGTCGTTTTGACGTAGAATGTGACAAAACAACCCTAGCTACGTGATAAAGCCTCAAGCTCGTCTTAATGGGAACAACCCTTGTTTTATAAGTATACCTCCATAATAACCGTTGTGTTTCGGTATGAGTGACCCAGGTTCTAGTACCCTTAACAGCGTCTTGATATCACAAACATTCGTAGGCAACGGTAACTGCTTATTATTAAGTGGGCCGTCAGTCTGTCTGTTATTTGTCAGCAGTAAAAAAATCAAACGATTTTCTGTCAAGTTTGTGCAAACGGCTATCTCAGAATAGGGATAGCCACCAACGTATAAGGATCCAAGGCCAAGGGCTCCTGCGACTTCCGTATTTGGCTCTCCCGAATTGACGAGCTACGCTGTCCATGATATTATTATGTGTATTGAGTATCGACCAACCTTAGTTATGAGGTAACTTACACAGTCAGGCCGCACACCAGCGCCACACGCTACACGCAACATACATTTACGTCACTACAATTACTACGCTACAATTCAGCTTACAGCAAATGTATCGTGTATGCTCACATCGGAAGCACAGTTGTGGCGTGGCACCAGCAACAGAATGTAGACATCATCGTCCGGCGACGACGAATTTTTTATGTGGCGATTAATGAGAAAAAAAGACATTGTTGGGTTCATCCGTTTAATAAAAATTGTACAGTTTACGGAAATTTCAAAAATTTCGCAAGAATTACGATCCGACGAAGAAAAGTTTCATTTATATTATAGAATATCTGACAAGACATCAATTATTATTAAATTTAGTAGTGATTGTATAAAATAGGGATTTTTTCAACCTCTGCAATAAAGTTAACATAAAATTCAATGTTGTCTTTCATTTTTCTAGAGCGCGGCGCCACATAAAACGAACGTATTCGATCTTAAATTCGTGTGGCGCGACATGTGTTTCGACACCAACTGCACCTACTACAAATGTGTCCTTGGCGTGCGTGCTTACATACAAATATACGGGAGCGATTAATGTGTCACGTTTCAAATGTGGCGCCACAATTATTTTAATACAAATGTATCTCTGGTGTGCGGCCTCCCTTAGTTATAAGGCTCGCAACTAATTTACGAGTCTGTTACCGCCTCATGCGAAAAGGAATGCGTAAAAGGATCTTATTACCGTTTTGAAAAACGAGTATGTGAAAGTCAACCTAAAATAAGTCTTATATGAATGCAAACAATATTAATTCAGTGAATAACTCACAGGTATTATAACTCTTCTTCAGAACAACCAACGTAACCTTTGATCAGTGACCGTAAACTTTTCATAAATTCTATAACAGTCACAAAACAATATTTAAATCACAACACGATTTCACAACTCGCTAACAACCCAACCCAATGACCTACCCAGTTAATGTTTAGACAAACAAAGCCTCAAATTTATTATCGTTTATGTCCCTTAATTGCCAGCTTGTTATTGCTTCTCGTTTTACCCATTTAAAATGTTTAGTATTTTCGCCAAAACAGTGACGAATAAATTAGTATTGCGGTCTCAAGAAGTAAATACTTATGTTGTGAGAATCTATACAGTGCCTTCTAGTCTCTTAATAAACAGCAAAACACTTATGGGTACTAGACAATTGATATGGGTAATAGAACATATTTTTCTTTTGTAAATAAATAGATACATTTTATTTTTCTGTTTATGAATATGTATGTATATATGAATGTGTATGTGTGTTCTTATTGTTCTTATTGAATATTTATATTATGTAATAGCATGCAAAATTACCTTCTTCCTTCTTAACTGTATGTTTCTATCCATCCAAAGGTTGTCTGGTAGAAATCGCTTTCAGCGATAAGACCGCCCATTGTGCTTTTTTAAAGATATGTATCACTTGATTTAATGTAATGTGTGCAATAAAGTATATTTTGATTTGATTTGATACATAAAAAGAATCAATCTGAACTGGGATCGAAACTGTAACTGCAGGGGTGGAATAAGAATTTAAACGCCTGCGGCCGGGGTCAGCCTTTCGCAAAAAGCGACAAAACAACCCTAGCTACGTGGTAGGGCCCCAAGACCGTCTGGATGGTAACCACGCTTGGTCTATAAGTATGCCTCCATAATTATCTTGTGTTGTGTTCCGATATTAATACAGGTACTTGTATTCCTATCCGTGCAGAGGCGGAGAAAGAATACTAACCTCTGCGGCTGGGATCGGTCTGTCGTAAAAGGCGACAAAATAACCCACCCTAGCTAAGTGGTAAGGCCTCAAGCCCGTCTGGATGGCGACCACCTTTGGTCTTAAGTATGCCGCTATAATAACCTTGTGTTATATAAGACCCAAGTTCCTATACCCTTTTGGGACAGCAGCGTGTTAGTGATGCCACTGGCGTCGCAAACACCCATAGGCGACGGTAACTGCTTACAATTAAGTGGGGCTGTCGGCTGTTCCTTAGCAATAAGAAAAAATGTGTAAGTACGATATACGTTGCGCTGCGGAGGTAGTCAATTTTCTAATTTTTTCAAAATTGCTGTCATATTGTAATTTTATATATTTATAGAGAATAAAGTTTTAGAATGCGTTATGCGTATTTTATTGGCTTAAATATACAAAATATCATTCGTACACATTGTAGTATTTTTGGAACCTCCAAGACTTGGTGTAAATTAGTTACACAAAATTTTATGATCAGAAAAAAATTTTAATCCACTTTGAAAAATCTCGACAAGTTATTTTTATTTTCACTAATTATAGTTTTCATATGTATTTATGTATATTAGTTAAATTTTAAGAGAAGAAAGCAAAAAGCTTTTTTTGTCTCACTTTGCTCACTTTGGTATATTATAAAAGTCATTAATTTTTTCAACTGCTTTCTACTTGTTTACAATAAACAATATTTTCAAATGAAGACCAGTTAAATACCATAAATACACTTAATATCCTAAACTAAAACTCAACACATGAACTAGGTACAAACAATTCAACAAGTAAAACAAACTGTAGAAGCAATAAGCATTTATACTTGCAAATTACTTTTGTTTGAACCGGCAACTCGTATTAAACATATATTTTGTACCTTCAACGCGAGTTCTGTATCAAAAAGGTTTCACTCTCAAAAATAAATTTTAGATGTATCCTTTTAGGGACTTGTTGGCAAAATGAATTGAGTTAACGTCATTTTTGTTTACGACTGTCAACAAACTTTGAAATTTTTCCCAGTCGTTATTTTTGAACATGCCTTTATACTTTTTAAACTAAATTAAGTCGAAAGATATTTAATAATACAAAATTTACGATATACTTTTGAAGTTTTAGAGATGTTTAATTTGGATTCGACTCCAAAAGAAAAACTGTAATATACAATTATTTTGTCACTTCAAGACTCTTTCTTACTCCCTGTCTTCATTCTAATTTTAGAACTACACTGAGATCCTTTTCTTATAAACTATAATAAATATAAATAAATAAATATGTTGGAACATTTTGTATAACCCTATCTAGTCCCAAAATAAGTTACATAGCACTTGTGATATGGGTACTAGACAACTGATATACTACATACTTTTATTTTATAACGCTGGACGGGAATCGAACACGTGACATCCGCACATGTTATTACGTGCGTTATCCATTACACCAGGAGGTCGTTATAATGATTAAAATAGTGTGACCTTGTTTAATCTTTCAAGTTAGAAAAAGATTATTATGGCGGCATCCTCCTTGAATCGTGTACCTCCTTACTGAGGGTCGTGATTCCCCTTATGAGAAATGGGTCGTGATTCCCCTTATGATGGCGGCATACCTAGCTAGAGTTATTTTGTCACCGTTTACGACAAGTTGCCCCTGGCCGCAGAGTTCACTTTTCTTATTGCCCCCTGCATGGAAATAAATTACACTGCTCGTTGTAAAACAATTATTTCAAATAAACACTGCATTTTCCCAGGTACCCCTAACATCAGTGGCAATCAACAGTGGCCACAGCGGAGAAGGAGAACCAAGCCACAGTCCTCTGAGTAAAGAAAATGAAGCTCAACCTGCAGAGCCCACTTGATTTGGTGAAGCTGCTTAAGCAAATATCAAAATGACTGCATCAGAGAGTGAGAATGACAAAGTAGTTTCAGTGTTGAAATACGATCAGAAATAGGTTAAGTAAGATTGACATAATGTATTTATATAATATTTCCTTCAATGTATATTTATGAAGCGGCAATATTTATTAGGAAAAATATAAATAGCTTTTCAACTTTAAAAGGCATTCGACACATCACAAAATTATGCAGTGCTACATGTCAGACTACTACATTCAGCAAGAGTATTTTTGGTATGGGCATTAGAATATATAACCATCTTCCAACTTATTTAAAGTGGGATCAGTCTTTGAATGCCTTCAAAATTAAGTTAAATATATTTTTAATTAATAAGACTTATTATACAATTAAATATTATTTTAATGACAATTTTGATAATGTAACTAATGACTGACGTAGAAATGATTATATATTCAATAAATTGTATTCCGAAAAATAAGTGGTAATTGTGAAATATGTTAAAAAAGTAAAAATTTACAATGTACCTATATATATGCTATACCTCAAAAGGGTCTATGTATAATGTATTGTTATATATAAGCATGAATAAATTGAATTGAATTTTTATAATATATTTATGTACCTTATAGTTTGTATAATGTATGATTTGATTTATTTCATTTTTAGAATAAATCAACTTCAAAAGAAATTTTAATCCAAATTATGAAATACAAAAACAAACACGATGTCGATTTGATAAAACTTGTACTGATCTAAAAGTTATATTTAATATAGGTCAAGTGGATGACCTTATTTATTGAAATCTTATATAAACTGATGAAAATCTTAAAATAAGATTTTAGTAGATTCAATGTGAAAATCTAGATTGTAAACCAAAACACTATGCAGAACATTACTAAATTGTTTAAGTTAATATGAAAAGAAAGTTATTAGAAAATATAATAAGCCTAACTAATTACACATATAAATGAGTACAAGTTTTCTAAAATAAAAGTGCAAGTTGATAATAATTTCCAATTGAGGATGCGCCGCAGAGACTATTATAAATCCGACAACAACGTACAACTGGATTATGATAAGACGTTCTTATAAGTTTGCAATATAAAGTTGTTCGGTTTACGAACTTTATTATTTAAGCATATCTGTATTCTGTCAAACGTGTAAATATTTCCAAAGAAATATAAAGGAATACGTCTATAAAAATTGTGTATATTTGAAAATTCTCATGATGAATGTGAAAATAGTGCAGTTCTTATAAATTAAATCTTTAAATTAAAGGATTCTTTAACTGACCACCAATCTGGAAACTATTTGACGTCTACCGTGGACATCTAAGGGGTGAACTTTCTAATGGATTCAGACACCATTGACTCTGGAAAGGCTAAATACATAATTTTTTAATCTTGCATTATGTCTTAAGAATAATATTAAGAATAAAAGTAATAAAGATTATGTAAAAGTAATAAAGTATTTTAATATATATTCATTAGGTTCTCTTGTAAATTTTACGGTCGATTCGCACTGACCAAATCCATGCCTACAATTATTTTCATATATACGTAAATTATTTTATTATTGGATCTATCTATTGTTGCGTATAAAATGTATATTTGAGATGTCTATTAAATAAAATATTGATATAATCATGTTTTATTTTTATAAGAGACCTATATATTATCAATGTGTATTTTAAACAATCATGCAAGACGATACTAGATCCTCTATTCTTCTGATTAATCTTGGTTCTTTGGCTTTTACCAAGTGTTGTCTCAGGACAAAATTTCTACGCGCCTTTTGGCACCAGTGACAATCCAATTCCTCTTTAAAAAATACCAAGGAAAATAAATGAAACAGATGTGCAAGGAAAAAGTAATGAAATCTGTACGATGTCGATCAAGTACCCAGAGGGCGATAAAGAGAAAAGCGAACTGTACGAGAGAGAGGGAGGAATGGCTGATGAGAGATATTGGCGACATCCTTGCAATGCGCACAAAAAATCGCTCTGACTTTAATCACACCTCGTTCGGTTTCGTTCAGGTTTACTTGCATAGGAACTGTTGTACAGCACCAGCTAAACGTCACAAATCTGACAACCACGCACAATGGGTTTATCCCACCTGCCAAGGCCCCATGGAGGCGGGGGTGGGATGGGCAAACATTTGTTCCCCAAAAATGTGTTATGTATTTTATTCAGTACAATCTAAATCCCGCGAGCGTTTTCAATATCGATTTAACCGTATTTAGCTTATACATTGTCATCTCTATTCATTGACGACGCACAAGAGGGTACTCTTGCGATTATTTATAAAATATACTCTATGCCCGCATTGTACCTTGATTTTCGCTATTTACTTCCACATTCCATACTAGTAGTATTCGTGCAGGAGCGGAGTTTATCTATGCAGGGACGGAGAAAGTATGACCTCTGCGGCCGGGATCGGCCTGTCGTAAAAGGCGCCAATTAACCCACCCTAGCTACATGGTAGGGCCCCAAGCCCGTCTGGATGGCGACCGCCTTTGGTCTTAAGTAGGCCGTCATAATGACTTTGTGTTGTGTTCCGGCATTAGTTACCCAAGTTCCTGTACCCTTGTGGGACAGCAGCGTATTCGCGATGCTACTGGCGTTGCAAACATCTATAGGCGATGGTAATTGCTAAAATCTAAGTGGGACGTCAACCTGCCTACAGTCCTACAGCAATTAAAAAAATATTATATATCTGAAAGAAACTATCTGTTACGTTTTCACGCTTAAACCACTGAATTTCGGTATACGTATATATTGGACCTTGGAAAAGTACATAGACTACTTTTTAATTTTAAGGTAGAAAAGCTCCCCCTGGTAGACGACCTCCTGGCATAATGGCTAACGTAAGTCGGTACTCTTGCGGAGGGCATGGGTTCGATTGTCGTCCAGCATCTGAATGTATATGTATTTTATTTACAAATGAAAAGTATCAGTAACAGTTGTCTAGTATCCATAACACAAGTGCTATGCAACTTAGTTTGGGACTAGATGGCGTTGTATGAAATGTCCAAACAAAAATTAAAAAAACATCTTATACCGGATCAGCTAAACTAACGCAATTAAAGTGATTCGATACATATTGCTTTCCGGACAATTCCGAACGGTACGAGCACTCGAATGCACACTCTCTTTTGCGTTGGTCCGAGATCCGTCCTGGGCAAGTGCAAGAGGGGGCCTACATCTAAGAGGAGTTCCGTGGGGGGAAATGACCCCGGAGCCTCCTCGTCGGAAGAGGATGCTTCTGTGAATGGGTCTATCAGTAAAGGCGGACCGTCTAAATGTGGGCGAAGCCGCCCAGTGTCTTCTCCAGGGCAGTACGTCGGGATCAGGAGAGCTCGGAGAAAACTCCAAGTGGCAACACCTGTACAGGCTGTTATGAGTCCAACGTGCCCATAGCTGACAGGCTGCGTAATGCTCTGAAGATTTTAAATAAGTGTTGGTTCACGTCAGCACAATACAGGCATAACTAACGTGACCATACGTCCCGCTTTGGGCGGGATTGTCCCGCTTTCAGGCTGTCCGTCCCGCTATTCCCAACGATAACAAAAATGTCCCGCTTTTACGAATAAACCTTTATTATATTATATTAAACATTTATATGTACATAATTACTTGCCTACATTAATATCGCGAAAGACGGCAGCGCAGCGTAGACGCGGATTGACACTGGACAGTCAGGAACAAGCGAGAGCGATCGACTGACATGCGAGAACGGGATAGACGATAAATTAGTAGCAAAGTAGTTTTTTGTTGCGAAATTATTTATAAATATTATTTTTAGGGCAAGTTGGTGTAAGAATTAAGATGTCAGTGAGGGTAAGATACCATAATAAATTATTTCAAGTCATTTTTAAACCATAATTTTTATTTTGCACTTAAATATATATCTTACACTGACGTACCCTATATATGTATTTGTTTATAATATACGAAATTCCGTAGGCGTCCCGCTTTGACACGAAAAAAAAATGGTGACGTTAGGCATAACTCATCCTCACACATCTGTTTAGACGTTTAGAGGTTCGGTCCACATCGGTTTTTAGGTATATCTATTTTGGCCATGTGACGCTATTGGGTGTTCAGTTCATTGTACGGTACATTGTACAGTTTATTACAGAAAAAGTTTTCTGTTGCTCATTGTTTCGCTCAAAACTGCATCAATGGCCTAATTCATTCTCACAACAGACCATGCCTCTCATGTATCATTTTATTACCTAAAACAAAATAAAGTCTGGTATCAAATAAACAGGTCACTACCCCCGACCCATGCACCGTTATGTCCCCACATCTAACACTTTTTTAAATAATATAAAGAAAAAGGATTTCACCGTTAGAGTAATTTTGTTCAAACATATTAATAGGTAATAAATAATAGTCATTATAAAAACACAACAACAAAAAAACAGTAGTAGCCGCACTTACCTTTTTACGTATTTACTCAAAATTAGATCAAACAATGATAAAAATACTTTTTGAGTGTAAAAGAAAAACGTGCGCGATCACGTTATCTGATAATATCGGTCTTAAGACTGATGCAAAATGACTGCCTATTAATGCTAACAACACAACTCTATTGTGGGTAGTTACACAAGTAACAAGTGGGGTCACATACACAAGTATGTGACCCTTACGTGCGTGCCCCGCGTCCCCGTTATTAATAAAAAAATTAAAAAAGCTTCCTCGTTATAAACGTGCAGGAAACGAGCTTTCTTAAAGCTTCGAATAAAAATCTCGCAAGAAGAAGCTTAAATTGAAGTTATAAACAAAATAAACCCAATTGGGCCATTACGTTTTAAAACTTCTTGGAAATGTTGTTATGGCAAACTTTGGTAACATGTTTATATTGAAAACACTGAATTTATGATTACATGGTTTGAAAGCTTATAAGTTATAACACAAACACGTATCGTATGATAAACAAAGCAAAATATGTAACAACGTACTAATGTAAACAATACAAATGTAATGTACACAATAACAACGGATAAGGGCAAGAAGAATAAGAAGTATGGAAATTCTCGGAACTACGCAGTTTAATACAATATCTGCTCTTAAGAGTGGTTACTGAAGTTTGTATTCCGTAGTATATAACATATATATACATATGTAATTTTTTTATTGCTGTGGGACAGCAAACAGGCTGACGGCCCGCTTAGAATTAATTAGCAATTACCGTCGCCTGTGGGTGTTTACAACGCCAGTGGCATCGCGAACACGCTGCTGTCCCACAAGGGTACAGGAACTTGGGTCACTAATTCCGGAACTCAAGACAAGGTAATTATGGCGGCATACTTAAGACCAAAGGTGGTGGCTATCCAGACGGGCCTGGAGCCCTACCACGTAGGGGGCTAGGGTTGATTGATTTGTCGCCTTTTACGACAGGCCGACTCCGGCCGCAGAGGTGAGTATTCTTTCTCCGCCCCTGCACGGATAACGATTAATATTTGATGTTTCGCTGAAATGAGCGTCCTCTTTCAGTGGAATAGCGTATTTTTTGTAACGCCATTTTTCAGCTTTGTATTTTGAAGGTTTTCCTTGCTTTACATTAGGCGTTGTAAGTACCGGTTACCTTACGGAGATGGCAGAGTGTTGGCGAAGACCCTGGCGTCGCAAATATCTGAAGACGACGGCGCCTGCTAACTATGAAGTAGGCCGTAACCTGTTTGCTGTTATACAGTAATAAATAACTGATTCCCAGGGATTATTTACAAACATATAAATAACAGAGATAAGTAGCTATACCAGAACAACTTTTGCGAAATATTTTTACCTGCATATATTATGAACTTTAACAATAAATACTCATGGGCAATATATGGAAAACGAATCAAACGCAGGAAGAAATATTGACTGCGAAACATCCGGTAATGGACTGGAACCACCTGTGCAGCAGAACATATACCTTGTCGAAGATCGAAAACAATATTCAGAGCCACAGTTTCTGTTGTACCAGACCTCTTGAGTAACCTGAGTCGTGTCGTCAAGTTACATGATAAGATAATTATTAACGGTATGTGTAACATTAATATCTAATGTTTAAAAAGTATAATAATGTCATTTCAATCATAACCAAGTCCTCTAAAAAATATTTGTTACGGCAACCAATACTTATTACGACAATAACATCGCTGTTAAGGATTTGCCGCCCACACACATGGGTACATAGGCCCATAGTAAATATATCTATATCGTTTAAGCGATTAGAAAAAAAATACTTTGATGCCCATATGGCCAGAATGAACCTACGTTTTGACAGATAACAGTACCTTAAGTTGATTTTATATTTGACTTTACCAAACATTCTAATACTGTTTAGAAAGTTCTAGAAGGGTAGTAAAATACAATATCATATAAGTACTGAAGTAGAGTTCCGGTACAAGTTAATACAGCGATCCGAGGTAATGAAGCGTGCTCATTTCCACATGTGTGCATTTCTGGTAGTAAGTGATACGGGTCTTATGTACTTAGTTAACATTATGCCAAAAAGGACGTAGTATTTAGTAGTTTATGAATTGATTGATTTTATGAAACTTTCTATAAATACCTTTCGTATATAATAATTGGAAGTAACATTTTCTCCTGCTTCGCAGTTAGTAAAAATTAGAGTCTAAATCATTTTCTGATCTTTACTCCTTTAAGCTCTTCCACGATCTGCCTTTTCTAAAGTCTTAACATACTATTATGAAATTTGGAAAGGTAACTCACTTACAAAAAAATTATAATTTTAGTGTACTATAGTTCAGTAAAGAATAAACAAAGTAATTTTTCAATCGTTTTGAAAGTTGCAGCTAAATCACACAGAATTATAATTGAGCCCTACAGCGATAATACTGCACTGAAAGAAATTGAGGACAAAGAATTGCGGGAATTATTTGACCCAAACTGATGTCAGGCGCTAAAATTTACACCAGCGTTACGTGGGAAGCTAGTGTAGCTAAGCTTTGGAAAAGTCCGCAAGCTTCAACATTCAGCGAGAAGGATAATCCAAAAAATACTATCTATATTTGCATTGCATTACATGAAAATAAAAAAGCGTCGTACTGAATGGTTATAGGAAGATTATAAGCAGTAATAGAAGTACAAAAAAAAATTAGAAAACCTACATCGATATGTCGATCTTTGACCTCCTTGAGGACCAAATCCTACAACAGTGCTATACAATATTGGCTTCAGTCACCATGTTATTGATTACTATATATGCCAAGATATCATATTAAATGTTAAAAACTTGTTAAGTGTACCTGATGTTGTGCAGTTCTTCTATGAGCAGAAACCTGAGCCGAATCGAGGGTCAGTGCGTACTTCTTTGCCTAGACAAGAGTTAACTAAAGATATGTGTATGTAGTGTTTGTGTGTAATGATTTTTGTTGTAATTATTTTATTATTATTAGAACCTTGTTACGACGTAACATCTTCTCCATTACATACTCTCTTCCATGCATATCACTTTTCTCGCTCTCTTAGAAAGGTTGTACTATATACTCTGGCTCCATGACCTGCATCTCAACTTACTTGCACTTTTTTTCTAGATAACATAAATATAACAATACAATAAAATATTCTTTTCTTACTTTAAATCCAAATATATTATATTTATTTTATTATTGTTAGTATTTTGCTATTCAGTGAGCTTAAATTAATTGTTGTTCCGGGATTACATTATTAGCCAAGTTAGCTGCTAAAAATACGAGAGGGTCATTTGAACTATTTTACAAACGTTCACAAGTATGTACTAATTTTTTGAGTTGTCAATAAGAGATGCAAAGCCCACGAAAATCTGAAAGATGTACTGAGCTAGATAACTGCCAAGATTGACGCTTTTTAATTTTACAGCTACTCATTTAAATTAAATCTATTCCACTTTTTCTGAATACCGTCTATCCGTGCAGGGGCGGAGAAAGAATACTAACCTCTGCGGCCGGGGTCGGCTGTCGTAAAAGGCGACAAAACAACCCATCCTAGCTACGTGGTAGGGCCTCAAGCCCGTCTGGATGGCGACCACCTTTGGTCTTAAATATGCCGCCATAATAACCTTGTGTTGTGTTCCGGCATTAG
Source organism: Malacosoma neustria (assembly GCA_963693495.1). Lineage (NCBI taxonomy): Eukaryota > Metazoa > Arthropoda > Insecta > Lepidoptera > Lasiocampidae > Malacosoma > Malacosoma neustria. Next base: position 16,610,048 of record OY856383.1, read on the forward strand.
TGACCCAAGTTCCTTTACCCTTATGGGGCAGCAGCGTGTTCGCGATGCCACTGACGTTGCAAACACCCATAGGCGACGGTAACTGCTAAATTCTAAGCGGGCCGTCAGCCTGTCTGCTGTCCTACAGCAATAAAAAAAAAAAAGAATACATCAAAATAATTAAAATAAATGCCTGGAATGGCACAGACATGCTTTCGCTCACTAATTCACTCACTAATGATCCTCAAGGTCCAAAGTACATGCTTTAAATGTAACTTCAATTAACCGCTGATAATTATGAAGAAATTCAAGTTATATGGTTTATAAATTCTATAGAGACCTTTCACAAGCATTTGGTTTCCTCTTCAGATAGTAGTCGAGTGGCCGCATAATTTTCGCTTAAGTCGATTATTCTACTTCCGCGAATGTTGTTTGAAGTAGTTGGGGTAAGCATTCTTTTGGAATAGAGGACTTCTTAACTTATATAGATTTTAATTGAGTTTTTTTTAGTTTTATTTTATTAGTAATTTGTGTGTAGGATCTAAATAATAAATAATAAAATTGAAAACCATTGAAAAATATGTATTATATATTTTTTATTTAAATTTATACCGCTTAATACAGGGCTCACGAGATCACAAATTGTTTTGGGAACGTTTCCAGCTCAAAGCGATTTGGAATCGATATATTATTTATAACTTTCTTATTTTATTTTAATTTATACTCGAATCGGATTTTCATTTCAGACGAATAGTCGTAGATACACGCACCAGTGATCAGAATGTAAAGATTTCCGCGTGATTTTCTCCGCCTTGACGTGGGTGCTAAAATGTATATATTATGTCATATTATATAGATAGAAGTAAAGCTAATACCATACACACTATTACTCTACCATCTTGAAAATAAAGTCTATTTTGGAATGATTGTATATTTTGATTGATTTGAGAATTTTTGACATGTGTCATCTATATTACACACATAATAAATATTATAAGTAATAAATAGTATTACATATAAACTTATTATTATATTTAAATTTAAATGTCGAATTAATAATAGAGTTATAAATACAACTTATAATAATAATAACAGCCCAAAATGTACCACTGCTGCTCTCAGACCAACCCCTTGAGAAAAGGGATAGCATACCCAATGCGTATCATGTTCAAGACTGGTGATATGGGTGGGCAGTTTCCTTTACTGTATTTTCCTTAACCATCGGTTTATGATATTTAGATATAATATGCGTGTTATGCTAGAAAAATTTATTAAATATGTATAAATAAAATGATGAGATCCGCAGCTGTGCGCGCATCAAGGCAAAACTACTGGATAGATTTCAATAAAATTTTCCAAGTTTTAATTCTTAGACAGTTGGTTTACTTTTTTTCTGTTCTTCGACCAGCGAAGCAGATGGTAATAAATAATAAATATACAGGGATAGTTCACATAACGCCATTTAGCCCCAAAGTAGCATAGTACTTGTGTTATGTATACTAGACAACTGATATACTGGTTATTTTTCTTTTGTAAATAAAAACATATACATAAACACCAAGCCGCGAGATGGGAATCGAACTCGTGACCTCCGAAGGCGTTACCACATGCGTTAGCCAAGTGCAACTACGCTACAATTGTGATACCTCTTGACTGCCATGTATTTTTTATACAAATTCCTTGACAGAGTACTTAAAACCACAATTTTTACATCCAAAGAGGTGTAAAAAGCATTAAGAAAATAAATTCTTATTTTATAGACCAATATAAATATAAAAGGTGGACATCGAAATCCTTTTCGCAAAGACATAATTCGCACAAAGCCATTAAAACCACTCTGTAGTGTTGTTGCTGTTGCTAATAAAAATAGGAGTGAAACATTATAGTTTAAAAACTAAATATAGCGAAACGAGATGTACTTTAATAACAGCCTTACAAGATAATACATATTTTATTATACTAGGTGCATTAGTTTTTTTTCTAACTAAAATATTGGTTGGTGTTGTTACCATCGCGCAAATAAAGCTGGATGGTTTCCGATCTCGTGGCTCTTGTATCCGGGTAGGTCACTTCCATAATGTTTCCCAATGGTCAAAAAGTGAGGGGGCCGCGCGGAACAGCGCGTGTGTTTCACGGACATTACTGTCTCGCAGAAGGAGGTGATTGCAATCCATTCGTACTCCTTAAATACCGCCTTAATAGTAGAAATACAAAGAAGCTCGGAAGTCAGAGAAATAATATTGTTTTTTTTTTTAAGAAGTGGTTTTTTTCTCTGTCAGTTTTCTTGCAACCAGTAAAACAGAAAATTGGGCACCGAAATATATTGCTGAAATATATGCATATATACTTAGCATACTTAGTATATATGCATAGAGCATATATACTTTAAAAGGCTGACGGCCGACTTAGAATTTAGCAGAATTTACCCTCGCCTATGGGTGTTTGCAACACCAGTGGCATCCCGAACACGCTGCTGTCCCATAAGGGTACAGGAACTTGGATCACTAATGCCGGAACACAACACAAGGTTATTATAGCGGCATACTTAAGATGATCCAGACGGGTTTGAGGCTCTACCACGTTTTGTCGCCTTTTACAACAGGTCGACCCCGGGCGTAGAGGTTATTGTTCTTTCTCCGTCCCTGCACGGATAAAACGCATAAACGCAATCTCATACTAGGAAAGCATATGCTAGAGTCGGATGGATGACATACGAGCAGCTCCTGTCAAAAAACTGTAGATAACTAGTTATTGCATATGGTTTACCTACATACATAAAAAAACAAATAGGCAGCATTATCTGGAGATATTATTTTTAAATTTACTAGCGATGTGGGTGTAGAGTGTGATATACTCGTATATGCAACTACTAAGAACATACTAATATATACACATCAAAAAAGTCTAAACAACATGCATGATATTACAAATTTACCATTTATACTAATTAATTTCTAAGTCTTTACTCACCCAAAGTGCGTAGGTATGTAAACTTTTTTTTTATTGATGACATACTGGCTGGTTGTAAAAAAAACTTTCGATTATGTTTTGTTTTTTTCTTAAAATTAAATGAAAGGGAATTTGTTTGAATTTATTGCGTGTGTTTTTATTGCTACGTTTAGTCTTGATTTTATAATTTTACCTACCATTTAAATAAAGTTAGCGACAAAATTGAATTGTTAGATACTCTTTACGTCATGGACGTCATTTGACGGCAAATGAAATGCAAAGAGCTGTAGGGATGTTGCAAGCGGGAAGTCGTCTTTGTCAGCGCTACAATAATACAAGGGAACTCGCTGAACAGCATCCAGGCCGTAAAAGGAGTACACCCATTCGGCAAGACCGGTACATACAACTGACTGCAAGACGCCAGTCGATGTTAACCGCTCGAGAGATAAGTTTGAGGCAACAAAAATACAAGTGGCGTTGATGTAAGTCCCCAAACTGTGTGAAATCGACTGCATGAGTACGGCCTACGAGCTCGACACCTAATTAGGTGCCCACCGATACGTCACGGGAATCGCGCTCGTCGAAATGAATTGTGTAGAGAACGCAGAACATGGACCCAGGAACAATGGGATAAAATTATGTTTTCCGATGAGTCGCGATTCGGGTTTAGGCCTGATACAAGAAGGGTGCGAGTGTACTGTCGGCCCGGAAATACTGAAAGGCTCAGGTGCATTCAGGAAGTTCATCCATACAACGGCTCATCCACCATCCTAAAATCTAAATTAGTACATGTTGCTTAGACTTTTTTGATGTATGTCTTTGATTATATACAATCAAAGATGTATGTATTTTTTCATTTATTTTTAAATCAGTTGCAACTGGTCTAATATTTAAGAAAGCTTTCTTTCTTTTTAAATAATATAAACAATTTAAAAAAATCAAGTATATTGGTGGTCATTATTCTTTAAAAATAAAATAGTCCAAATAAAAGGATAAACTCTTTGGAGCGCGAAACGAGTAAACTGGATTTTTATAGTTAGATATAAAGAAACAATAAAAGAGAACTAAGATAGAACTTAGATATTCCGTCTGCGTTTCACGGCTGGAAATATAAGGTGGACAGCAGTCTTTAAACGTCACAAAACTGTTGATAAAAGAAAGTTTTACGTAAAAGTAAATAAAGGCAACGAAAATCAGTATTCTACGTGTGCCCAATTTTAAAACACAGTAAAAGAAACAAAATTCAAAATTGATTTTTTTTTTGTATTTTTCATTCAAGTGCAGTCTTGTGAACATATTTATAAAATACTAGTTGACCCGGCAAACGTTGTTCTGCTAGATGAAGTTTTAAAAAAAGTAGCCTATGTCCTTCTCCAAGGTTCAATCTATAACTATACCGAAATTCATCAAAATTGGCTTAGCGGTTTAGGCGTGAAAGCGTAACAAACAAACTCACTTTCGCATTTGTAATATTAGTTAGGATAAAATATTATACATATTTGTCAGTTACCTACTGTGTTTTAATTTGGCAGCAGTCTAATTCTTGCTATTGATTATTGTTATCGCCGTAGTGGTTAATGTTAGTTGCTTAACCGACATTAAGCTCAACTTTTAGAGCTCGTACACACGATGCTTAAAAGTTTACCGTTGAGAACTTGGCAAAAAAATGCCGTTTGTTTTCAAGCTTTTTGTCAACGATGTATAGCTTTATGGGGGTCTTCTAAACAATTCGAGCTCACCAATGAACGAACAATATTTTCCTTTTTAGGCAAAGATTTAAAACAGGAATTATTCCTACGAGTATAACAGTTAAATTAAATAAATATTGGAACACTTCATAGAAACTATCTAGTTATAAAGTAAGCAGAAAACCCTTATATTATGGGTAATAGACATATATTTCTTCGGTATATACTTTAGTTTCGAAATTAAAATTCGGGCATAAGTATTTATTGAGACAAGGAAAAAGGCAATTTATAAATGATCACCTTCGCAAACGCGCACTAGTTTTGAGCTGTGACAAAACGTAACTGTTGTGAACGCAACCTAATATCGTTCGAATATGATATCCAAAACGCAGCGCACTTGAAACATTAATTTTAACGAAACTTCAATACCTCCATATTCTTCAATACGATTAATGTGAATTTGTTCAATATATGGATTATTCGTAAATCTAGCACCTGTTATTTGCTGTACATTACTATCATTACTACTTGCACTTATTGTTAAAAATAATTTTGCAATTGGAAAAAAATTAAAAGTGTCGTGTTTTTAATTGGATGATTAACGAGATGATGGCTTGAATTGGGTCAAACGGAGAACTCGATTATCTCCGTCTGTATAATCGAGTTTCAGTTCAAATGGCCTAAACTTAATTATTCCTATTAACTGTGTTAAATGCTGCTCTTGAATTATTAAACTTCTGTTAGTTGCGGTCTTTGATATTAAAACAGATGGAGTTATTTAATAGAGTCTCAAAGAGAAATTAATGAGTTATTTTTGCTACTTCACAGATAGCAAGGATATCCTCATCATCTTAGCATTAAATCCCAGCTGCAACCCAAACATCCGCTTCGTTTCTGCTTTCCGATTTCTTCTCCACTTCGCACGCATTTCGGGATTGGCTCGCATATCACCTTATATGAAGTCTTTTTGAGGTTACTTCAGCCCAAATCTCATCCAGCCCCGGAAGACACAATAGAAACGGCATGCTATTTGTTCTCCGCGTAAGAAGCAGTTGATGTAAAACGTGGCAATATCAGCGAAGGCGATACTTCTGCAATTTGTCCACAATTTTACAAATATGAAGGTTATCGAAAAGTAAGGCAGGGATATAGTTCACTTTATCCTTTTTCATCTTAGCATTCGTATACTAATAATGACAAAACATGTACACTGACATAATTTGTCTAATTCCATGTTTCATACAAAAATTGATTGAGTAACAAATGCCACTGACGTCTGGGTCCAGTGGTCAATCCTAGAAGTAACCCTAGTTAGGGTGTTAACCCTTCTTCTCAGAAGCAACAAAATCTACTAAAAACTTGCAAATTGTTTATAGTACATATAGTGCTGAGAATACGTAAATAATTAAAACATGTTAAAAATAAACCCCTTTAATGTCCGAATCAATAAATATATGTTAATCATAACAAGTAGAGAATAATTTATTACTCTAACGCTTTCAATAGGCAAATTTAAAATATCGTCGTTGTCAAACCAATATAATGCTATGTACACTTTTCTATGATTTCAACATTCTGACTATTATAACTAGTTTGCCACCCAAACTATGACATATATAAAAATCGCTATGTGATTATAATCAATATGTTTACACTTTAAAAGGAATTGTTTCTTAAAATTTTACATGATAATGTTTTTATTCCATATCACAAATTTAACTTTTTGCACATAGCAGATATTGGTTTGACAACGACGATATGATATACTTTTCAAAATGTTGATATGTGTTCACCATACGCACTGAATCATCAAAGCAGTTTGTTAGAAAAAGTTGCGGTTGCTTCCAATACGCACTCTTAGGAACCTGAGGTACACTACTAATATAATAGTGCTTATATTCATTTATTAGTGTAAATTCGTTATATTTTCTATTTAAAAAAATATTTTTGGCTAAATTAAATTCTTACAAAGACAACTGCCGACTGGCCGCCAACCGAAAAAGAGAAACTGTGTCTGTTTAGTAGACAAAAGAGTAATTCATTTACCTCCTCATCCGATCAAAAAAATATAGGATATAGCGTCATTCTACTTCATAGTAAAAAATACCGTCGTATTGTTGTCACCTTACGAATATATTACTTATTAGTGAACAACGCTCTTGTATAGAATGCTCATAAGAATGTTTGTCATTGTCATGTTTATTCAGACTAAATCTTATTTCGAAAAGTAACAAAAGGTAAACTACGGGAACAGAATAGAATTCTAAGGACCTTATATACGGTATATAAGCACAATTCGGCGCCTAGGTGCCTTACCTGCCTACCCAGAGCGGACCCCTCGAGGGAGTAAATGGAAAGAACCAAGGATTTATTCAAACACCATTAAGTGATACCAAGAGAATTTTTTTTTGTGTATATGTAAACTCTGAAGCGGAAGCTTCGATCAAGGAGAAAGTCTCGCAAGATGAGTACGAATCTATCCGGCACATCTAGTTTGTACAGCTTGTAAATCAAACCGTTGTGCCAGACCTTGTCGAAGGCTTTCACCACATCGAAGAAGACAGCGCCCGTCTTCCAGGGTTTGCATACGAGACTTAAGTTTCCGAGCGCGTATTCCGTGATGCGGAGCACTTGCTTGGGGCACGAGTGTTGGGCTCGGAACCTAAACCGCTCGTCGGGGATCGGCTTATTTTCGTAAGCGAAGTCTCTGAGTATGCTCAAGAAGAGGCGTTCGTATAGTTTGCCCAGCACACTGAGCAAACTGATCGGACGGTAGCTGCTGGGTTTCGCAGCAAGCTTGCCTGGTTTTTGGATACCAATGACGTCGGCTTCCTCGTCGGCAGAAGGAAAGGAGCAGTTTTGTATGACGGCATTGAAGATGCTCACCAGAATCATCAATAGGTGTATTGGGAAGAGCTTGAGTAGCCGGTTGGGTATGCAATCCTCTCCGGGAGATTTCCGGGGCTTGAGGCCTTTGATTAGGACCTGTACCTCTTTCACCGTGACCGGCTCGAGTGAGTCTTCCACCGGGAGGGAGGATCTACGTTCGACCTCGGCATCCACCTCGTGCAGGTAGGCCGGGTCGACGTGCGTGGTATTGGGGGAGCATTGCTTTTCGAGGCTCTTAGCGAGACACTCAGCTTTTTCCTCGTCGTCGAATACGACAGTGTTGCCGGGTCCCGCCAAAGGTAGTATGGTCGAGAGAGATTCCGCTCTCAGAGAACTAAGACTTGCCAAGCTCCAGTATGCCTGGTGTGTTGGAGAGATCTCCGAGAGCAGGCTCTCCCAACATTGGTTCCTGAGCTCTTGAATACGGGCTTTTCGCTTCTCGATGAAGTGAACGAAGGGTGACGCGGTTTTTTTCCGAAGGAAAACTATCGTAGACTCGGGCGGCAGCTCTCTCCTTCCTCAACAGCTCCCTCGCGTCTCTCGGGTGTACCAATTGGCAGGCTGATGGCCCGTCATCGCTAATCTGCAGGCAGAAACTTTTAGGTGTTGTAATGGAGGTGTATTTAACGGGGTACAGTGCATTGACCTCTTGTAGTAGATAAACGTGCCTCCCTTGGGGCGGTTAACCTATCATGCCTAAATGCCTAATGATGTTACAATTGGCGGTTCTAGGGTCACCAATACTAGGCTTCAAAAAGACCTCCTAGGCCTTCTTAAAGCCTAGTAGGCCTTCTGCCTCCTAGACACAAGAAGGATGTCTAAGTTTTTCTTCTTTCAGAAACTCGTGAATGAACTCGCATTGAAAATATAATTAGTTAATTTTATGTTTCTGAATTCCGTAAACTATACCGCGATATAATAACGTTCAATGCTATCTCTCAGTAATAAGGTTAAAACTCAAACATGCAGAGATAATAGTATAAAACGATTAAATTTCTAACTTATATGCCGAAAAGACTAGAAATAACTTTTATGAAATAATCTAGATTAGTGGAAGAGACTACAAACTTTTTGAAATGGTATGTATACTGAATAAGTCCGTGGTCCTTTTTATCTGGAGACTTTTTGCTGTCATTTACAGGAAATATGATCAAATCCACTGCGCATATATTTCTATAAATGAGATATATTTATAAACCAAAAATATGAGACGATATCAGATCTGTAATGATTTGGCAAAATGGATTGGTTCGCTCTCGAAAGGTGTCAAAGTTGTGACCCCGTGTAATCTTACCTTAAAGGCAATAAATAAGATCAAAACAACGTATTTATTTACCATTGACGTACGAATGTTACAAATAACTAGAGGCACGTGTATACTTGTATTTCATTCGATTGTGAATAAATATTGGACGATCGAAAGAATTTCGTGTAATACTCGTATACATATTTTAGGAAAATCTGTTGAATTGTATATTTATTAGGGTGCTTTTTGGGGACTATATTTTTTCGCTCCTAGTCTGAAAATTTGTTGGAAATACCCAAATACTAAAACGCAGCTTGAAAAATAAATAACTATTCAAAAATTTGGAAATAAGTAAGAGCAAATCAATTTTTTTTTTAGATCTGTCAATAAACCATCAATTCTAAGAAAAATAGATTCAAGGCTTAATGTCTCGAGAAATATCAATTAGCAATTTGGTTCACGAGACTTTTTCTATAGTAAATTAAATTTCCTACAACTTTGTCATTTAAATTTTTTCCGTACATCTCATTATTTAAATCAATTTAAGGTCAAAGACAAAAATACATCATATTAATACAAATTTACCTTCCGAACCGATCATCGCGATTACATCCCCTCCCCCCCCCCCCCATTTTTTTATCTATTATTCTTGTCACTTTTAAATTCTACTCGGACATTGGAGCCAAACTTTCAAAAATTGAACTGAACTGAATACGAATTTACATTTTGCAACTTAGAATTTCATTTATACTATATTATACTCACTTGCTTAACATTTCCCGCAATTTTGATTTGAATTGATTAATGTCAGAATTATTTTATATATCTAAAGGAATTTTATAATATATTTGTATGTTCATTCCAAACTTCCAAATTATTACAGAACGACGAACATATATGTGAATTATTGTACCGTCCGTGCAGGATAATGTTATCCAGATATAATATAAGAACTTTTTTATAAGCGAAAATGTCCTACGTACACCCCACCGCTTAGGAACGTGCGGTAGCATAGTATTGGTATGGTACGGTGCGGTGCCCCCATGTGGGCCCGTGCGTCCTTTTCTTGGTTAAGAGACGCAAGTCATCGTGTATACCCACTGAAACCCCAGTGTTTTTCAACTGCTCATCGCCCGGGCGAAGGCCGATTAATAACTAACTAAGGCTATAGAAGGATTGCTCTATATCTCTTCTTGAAGATTGAAGAACAAGGCATACCGCGTCTACCCCAAATAATTTCGATAAGGCCAAGCTAATTATGAAAAGATTATAATATTTTTCCGATCCATAAAAAGTTAGATGAGATATCTCCTGATATTGCAAACTGTAGACTCTAAATCAGATATAGATGGTTGTATGCTGTGTGTTGAACTCATAAGTCTGAAATCTTTTTTCCTTATCAGAATATGGTCACTGCTATTTTTGTTTTAAATTTTATCAAAAATCGCAACTAACAGGAACTATACCCAAATGTATGGATAGCATTGCGAATATTGTTGACTATATGTACATGTAACGGTTGCTAGTGGGGAGAGGAGTTCTTCTAAGCTTAAGCTGATAAAAACCTATCTGCGATCGACAATATCTCCATTTCGATTGAAACACTTTGCAACTTTGTCAATCGAAAATGAAATTGCTGAAAACATTGACTTTGATAACTTATTAAAAGAGTTCGTCGATAGAAAGGCTAGAAAAGTCAAATTTTACTAATTTTATTTTAATAAATGGTTATTTATTTTAATAAATGATCTTTTCATTATATCCTGTGCCTTTTTTTCGTACAGGTTTGAATTTCAATCAGGGGGCGCCGTAGAAATCTCGCCCAGGGTGCTGATAGTGCTAAACCGGCACTGACAATGAAGATATAGCAGTTTGGAAAGAATAATAAACCTGACCAATGGCCCAGTAGGGATTAATAAGCCGATGACGATGCTTACAAAAATTACTCTTCTATTTCTAATATACCCCTCACTATCTACAAATAGAGTCATCATAATTCACTGAAAATATCTTCATTTGTTTATACATCCGACAAAATAATATTATGAATGCAAACCGAGCAAGAAATATTTACAATATTAATATATCTTCGTTAGAAATATTATGATTATCGACGTACGTACGTAGGCTCTATAAATATTTCTGCAGAATTAGAAATACATGAACAGTATCAACAGATGAGGTCAGCGACCTTCTTCTGGTTATTTACATAGCTTTAATAGATTGTTATTAGATGCAACAATCGTTTCTTATATTTTAACAAAACATAGCGACATTTTATTAAAGAAAAAAAAAGTAATAAAAATTTCATCAATCACTTATAAAATGCGATGTTATTCAAATAAATTTTTATATCGAATGACGAAATCCGATAACCGGTACTCTTATACGTTATTGGACAAAGCTTGGTCATTTTACCATCAATGCTCACCAACTTATATAAGGCTCGATTTGGTTTTCTAGAGAGCTTACTGTCATTTGCACTATACAGTATATTCATTCAAAAATTTGGTATTTCATCATAGACAGACACTTCACATCAAAAAATCGAAACACCCCTGAAGTTTGGTCTTGAAATAGTTTATTTTTTTTACATTTAACCAAAAATATAAATGATTCCAGTTAATTGTGGATATTAAATATAAGGTAATATTTACGAATATTAATGTTTCAAATAAAAATTCAGTTTCTTTAGCTATTGTGTTTTGTTCAACAGCTATATTTTACCCTTTAAGAAGAAATTGTTAAATGTTAGAAACGAATTCTATGGGATTCATATCCAGACTTCTTGCTGACCAGCCCATAACCGCAATACCGACTTCGCTCAGGTATTCATTTACAATGCCTGCGGTATGAGCTCTGGCATTTAACTGCATGAAAATGAAGTCTTCAACAGTAAAATGTGCGTAGGGCACATGAGGCCCCAGACACTCTTCGATGTAACGTGACCCATTTAATTACGGTAACCGGAGACCAGATACAAATGCTTGTTTAGTTCTTCTTCGGCATTACACTCTTGCCAGAGGGGTCGTGGCCGTCACGTCGAGGTTTTTGTAGCCTGTTTAACAATACGACGCCACTCTTCGCGAAATGCCGCTCTCCTTGTGCATTCGTGCAGAAGACCGTCGACGGCGCTTTTCATTTGGTTCGACCACCTCATCGGTGATCTCCCGCGTGGTCGGATGCGTTCAACTTTGCCCTGCACTACCAGGCGTTCAATGTATTCGCCTCCGCGCAGTAATACGTGTCCAAAGAAAGTAAGGATGCGAGTTTTTCTATGCCTCCCCAAACCGTCCATGAACCGCCACCGTAACTGCTGTTTCTTTCTTCAATGCAGCGCTGCGCAAAACGCTCTCACTTTCTTCGATACACCTTCTTTCTTCCTTTATTACCATACAGCATGATCTTACTCTCGTCAGAAAAGAGAACTTTGCTCTATTATGACCAATTTAAGTGCTTAAGTGCAAAGTTGAGGCGCGCTCTACGGTGGTCTATCATTAATTTTGAGCCATTATCTGGTTTATGAGGTTTCATGCCACGCTCTGCTAATCTTCTTTTTTATTGCTGTAGGACAACAGATAGGCTGACGGTCCGCTTAGAATTTAGCAGTCACCTAAAAGTGTTCGCAACGCCAGTGGCATCGCGAACACACTGCTGTTCCATAAAGGCACAGAAACTTAGGTTATTAATTCCGTAACACACAAGGTTATTATGGCCGGATACTTATCATCTATAGATCAGGGTGGATTGCCATCCAAACGGGTTTACGGTCCTACCACGTAGTTGGGTTGTTTAGTCGCCTTTTACAACAGGCCGGCCGCGGCTGCAAAGGTTAATATTCTTCGCCCCAGCACGGAGAAATGTTCATGTAAATAAAAACTACTGAAGAATTGTCTTTATATTGACACATTTAATTTATTACTCTAAAAACTAGTTTCATAGTTCTTTTTTCTAGTGAACAATCTCTTTATCTCCTGACAATGCTTTGTCATATAACAAATAATGGTTCCTGTACCACATTCTGTGTAACAAGCGCATCCTGAAGGACAATAAACCGAATTGTTAGGACAGACTGGAGGGGGAGCGGCACCTTCACATGGATACGCGCAAATTGCTTTATTGCAGTGTGGCTCGAAATCTAAAACAAGAAGGTGCTCAAATCAACTGTCCAAAAGTTAATAATCCATTTGGAACTTACCGCTCAAAGGATTTCCAGCATGCTTTATGATATCCTCTTCGTATGACCAATCTAGTTGTGCTGCAGTTAAATTTATTGCTGTTATTATAGGAAAAACATTAACTATTAATTTACGAAACATTTCAAAATCCAATATATTCCGTTAGCCAAAATTCATACTTAATTTTTAAATATATGAAATTGTTTGAAATAACAGAGAACAATCCAAAAAGTATATAATCGTTACGTGTACAGCACCTTATAGACGGTCCATCATGAAGTTCATCCAACTTAAGACACTGTTTATTTATTACTGGGAACAGCAAACAGACTGACGGTCCACATAATAGTATGCAGTTACCGTCGCATATGAATGTTTGCGACGTTAGGGGCACCGCGAACACACAGCTGTCCTATGAGGTACAGAAGCTAGGTCACTAATACCGAAAAATAACACAAAATTATCATAGCAGTATACTTATAGATCAAGGGTGGTTTGGTAACCATCCAAACGGGCTTGGGAACCACGAACCTAGGGTTGTTTTACCGCCTTTTAAGACAGGACTAACCCCTGCAAGAATGTAAATCTGTACGCCTTTTCACAAATATTGTTATCCATCTGTACACTCACAACAAAATAAACGATTTGCAGATCTTCCAAATTTTATATTACAATGGAATTAATACTGCACGACTGTACAAGACAATTTACTACATAGAGCACAGAACCAGCGAGTGTAAAGACGGATCATCCGAAATACGCTTATAGAATATTAACTTGTCAATATCGTCAAATCATGTCTATATCTGTCATCCTCACTGTCAATTTTAAATACCTAAAAGCAGTTCAAGTAACAGTATTCTTCCAATCTACTATTTAACATCTGAAATATGTCAAAAGGTGAAGGCACTCAGTGGAAGCAATAAAAATGACTTTTCTCTATAATATATTAGCAGAGTGTGACCATATTTTATTCTGAAATGTCCAAATTTGTCAATTACAATTCATTCATTATTCTTCTAATACTAGAACTATACATAAAAACTATAACTATAACCCGCCCTCAATTATAAGTCATTAATAATATACAAAAAAAAAAGAAAATCATAATATAAAATTCTCGTGTCACAATGTTTGTTCTCGTACTCCTCCGAAACGGCTTGACCGATTCTCATGAAATTTTGTGAGCATATTGAGTAGGTCTGAGAATCGGCCAACATCTATTTTTCATACCCCTTAGGGCCGTAATATCAATCGTAGTTTAAACTAGAGAACAGAGTTTAATCTTTCCTATTCGTTTCTTTTGTAATATCAATGACAGATCATCGTCCCAAAACAGTTTAAACTATCAATAAGTTTAAACCTTCCCAGAGGGGCGTTTAAACCTTCCTTCATGGATTAGAAGATGTCATATATATGTCATTGTCAATAACGTTAAAAGATTTTGTATTTGGGTGTTTTTGATATTAACCAGTAACATGGAATATTACAATAGTGATTCAGATATCGAAATAATAAATGTTTTAATGATTATTATAGTAAACCGTATGTTATTCGGATAAGAAACAATCAATGGTATGAATGGGACGATATAGAATTCACACGGCGTTTTCATGTTTCCAAAATGTTAATTGATTGTATACAACGTTTGTTGTTTTGTTTTCTAATACATTCGAATATCTTTTTACTAATGTCGTTAAAAGTTCCGTTTCGGCAGTCGTAAAATTCGCAACTCTTTTCTTATTTTCACCCATTTTATTGCTATAATATTATTAAATATATAAACAACAAAATTAAAATAACACGATCAGTAGGTACTCTGTATTTTTAATTGGGATTTTGTTATTAGATAAAAAGGTGTAATAGACAATTCTTTTTTTAACGTCACTGTTACGTATAATTATTGCCCTAATACTAAAAATGTTTAAAAGAATGAATGAGTAGTGAACGAAACGGATAATATTGCCATGTAAAAAGCACTGATCGCAGTTTAGTTGATCTCTCCACATTTTCGAATTGATATTACGACACAGGTTTAAACCATCGATCAACTTTTTCCGTAGATTACGAACTCCATAGTTTAAACTACGATTGATATTACGGCCCTTAGTTATAAGGTCACTATTCCACGCGGACGGAGTCGCGGGCACAGCTAGTATATATATTATCAGATGTACTCCTAAGGAAATACCATCCGTGTGAAGTTGGCTACAACTGTCAAAGACAACATTCATAATTATCACTGGCTGATATTCAAAACAACCAAAGAGAATCACTTCTAGAGTGTGAAGTGGGAACGAGTGAGGGACAGGCCGACCGCTTCTATATAATGCGCCGCAAGTAGGTGCCAGCCCTCTTTTTCGTCCGGTTGTCATCGCGTGCGTAAACTGTCGGTCTGCCTCTCATTTCGTTATTGTCGGTTCGATTCTTAGGCAAGGACGTGTCCTTGATAGGTCGTGCGGTATACGTCAGCCATATTTTGTTGTTAGTGTAATCCTTAATCTAATGTACATAGTGAATTACCTATAATCATATTTCTAATTATAAAATCGTTTTATGTGAATTATTTAGTTTTTAATTGTAATGAGAAAAATATAGAACTGAGGTTAGTCTACCTCAAATTTGATTCTTTTTTTATTAATCCTCACTTCTGGTTCCTAATATATATATATATATATATATATATATATATATATATATATATATATATATATATATATATATATATATATATATATATATATATATATATATACGTGTCGAATTGAGAACCTCCTCTGTTTTTATCGTCGGCGTCGGTTAAAAAGCCGTATGCAGCTGGCGAGCTGCGGGTTACCGACCACTGAGTCATCCTAAAGGTTGTAGGTTCATCCCACGGTATCATGCACCACTTATGTCGTTTTTCTCATCTAACATTATTATAAAACTATTTCTATGTACCAACAGTAAGGAAAACATGTTGAAAACACCTGTATACCGTGATCACCGGTATGTGTAACTGGATAACCCAACTTGGACAATCATGCCGGATATACTATCCATTCTTTTTACATGGAAATTAGAGCAGTGAGACGTAAAGGGCTGAATTTAAAATCTGTTTTCCATAAATAATGAACGCAATAAAAGCATGTTGTATGTTTAAATTACCTTTTTTATAACTAATATTCTAGTTTTTTTTTTATGTTTAAGTCTGTATTTCAATTCTGTGTCTCTGTCCGTGATGCTGCTCGACAGGCCTGACGGAAGACCAGCGCTGGTTTTAATCAACCAGCAATTATGCTGAGTCAGGTCTAATTCAAGGCATACATACTATTTGTATATTGTATAAGTAGATATATTGTAGTATTATTGTAAAATGTCTTGAATAAAATATTTTTCTTTCTTTCTTCTTTCTTTCATTTAACGGCTATAAAACTGCACAATTCAGTAAACATGGTTGCATTACAAAATAGCGAGAGATGCAATGCCTTGGATTGTTATTTTATTGTCTGGCATTGAAGTTATATAACGGAAACCTGTTATTGTACCTAGTCAGGTCATAAATTCTGTCACATGTTTAATGTAAAATAATTGTAACAAGTTTATTAATTATGTAACCATTCATATACCAAAATGAACTTAACAAAACATAGATTCTTATGACATTAAAGTTAATTCAAAATGACCTCCGTGATTTTGAATACAAGCCTTCAATCTGCGCGGCCAGTTGTCTATCGCAGCACGAACGAGGTCCATGTCAATATCGGCGGCTGCCTTAATCAAGGATGTCTTGAGTGACTCCAAATTGGGATGAGGCTTTGAGCACGCCTTTTCCTCCAAGTGTTGCCATATCTTGTAATCTAACGGATTCAAATCTGGACTGGAGGAGGGCCAGTCTTCGTGCCGGATGAAGTCGATTTCACGCGCCGCCAGCCAGTCTTGTGTGCTCTTCGCTCTATGAGCTGGCGCCGAATCTTGTTGGAATACCCAGTGCCTGTTATTGAACATGGTATGAGAAACAGGTTCCACAAGGTTCGTCAGGACTGTATTTTGATACACAACAGCATTCGTTTTTACACCTTTCTCACAAAAATGTACCTCTGTTAAGCCCCAATAAGAAACTCCCAACCATACCATGAGCGAGGATGGAAAATGACCTCGTTGGACACGCGGAATACGGTTGCTCGCTTCTTCACTACTGTGTGCGTACACCTTATCATTTTGTTTGTTGTAGCTCTCTTCTACGGTAAACATTTTTTCATCCGAAAAAAGAATTTCCCGATATTTTTTTCCCGCGTACCGCTTCAACAAAGCGCGGCATCTCTTCAGTCTCAGGTCCATTAGACGAGCATTCAAACGATGTCCTGTTTTTCTTCGATATGCCCGAAGCCCTAAGTCTTCATTTAACACCCTTTTCACTGTGGTTCTGCTTAACCCCATCTGAAAGGGCCAACAGTTTCTGCTTACGTTTGGGATTTCTTTGAATTCGTGCCTTCACAGCTTTTATCACTGCTGGAGTCCTAACAGACCGAGGGCGACCACTTCTTGACCTGTCATCTACACTAGAGTCTTCATTGTATCGTTTGATGGTACGATAAACGAATCTTTTGGTAATATTCAAATTTTTCACTATGTTAAAAATTTGAATTGGCGCGTAACCGCAACGATGCAACGCAATAACTGCAACACGGTCTTCTTTAAGCGTCCACTCCATATTTAAAAATGAGTAAAATTCTAAAAGTTATACATTTTTATTTTCATGAACAATTCGAAATTCGAATTCAATAAACTTTTTTGTGGCCAGCATTCTAAAAGAAAAGTTTTTACTGTGTGACAATACTTATGACCTGACTAGGTATAACATTGTACTACACAGCTTGAATAACATTGTAAGTCAAACAAAGGAATACTCATATAAAGAGGAATATATTCTACTAAATTTTCGTAATCGTATTATAATAATAAATAATAATAATAAGTATTTTTTTAATATTAATATTTTATAAAATGAAATGTAAATTAGTTTGAAAAATGTAAATAACTAGAAAAGAAAATAAATAAAGAGATAATAATAATAATAACCTTTATAAATAGTATATCAGTTTTCCTTTTATACACAAACACTCTTCCGCTATGTTGTCACAATATTTTTATTTAAGTAGATATTATCACTAAATCTATAATTGAAAATTCTTCAATAACTATTGAAAAACATATTATATTTAGTCTTGTCTTATGCATAGCATGTAAATGATTTCGATGACACTGAAAAGTGAAGCACCAAAAAAGACTCCAATAACTCCGCCTATATCCACTGAAACACAAAATTCAACGAGTCAAGATTAAGTATGACTTTTGCTTAAAAGTGTAACTCAAGAAATGATCTAGCTAGAAACTTATATTTAATCAAAACAATGAGTATGAACGCAAAAAAGGATACTTATATGACCCTCAGATCTCGAAAAGGTAAACTTGCGAGGTCTGGGGATCATGCCAGCCTGGACCACGCGATTGGCGGGCCTGGCGGGCCATTCCATGCGCCCAAGCACAGGTGCTAGGACGGGGTTTTTAGTGAGTAGTCGGTTGTTGACCAACTGTCTCGGAGTCCCACATACTCCCCGATCCCCCCAGGTCGGAGGAACTAGTCAAGTTTCCATTTTTCCTCGAAAAAAAAAAAGGTCTGGTCAGCACGATAAATACACTAGTTTCTCCCACATATACATATCACCTTATCGCCATATCATCTTTTACGCAATGTATTCATTTTTTCACTCACTTTCTGCAATATATCTATAGTCTTAGCATAGTCTCTAATAAAGCTTTGGATTCAATTGAGATCAACATGGACAATAATCAAGACTTCGTCAAAAATCTTGGTACCATTACGCAATAAAAAGATACTCTATCATTATCTGATACAGTATACCTAGTCAGGTCATAAATTCTGTCACATGTTTAATGTAAAATAATTGTAACAAGTTTATTAATTATGTAACCATTCATATACCAAAATGAACTTAACAAAACATAGATTCTTATGACATTAAAGTTTATTCAAAATGACCTCCGTGATTTTGAATACAAGCCTTCAATCTGCGCGGCCAGTTGTCTATCGCAGCACGAACGAGGTCCATGTCAATATCGGCGGCTGCCTTAATCAAGGATGTCTTGAGTGACTCCAAATTGGGATGAGGCTTTGAGCACGCCTTTTCCTCCAAGTGATGCCATATCTTGTAATCTAACGGATTCAAATCTGGACTGGAGGAGGGTCAGTCTTCGTGCCGGATGAAGTCGATTTCACGCGCCGCCAGCCAGTCTTGTGTGCTCTTCGCTCTATGAGCTGGCGCCGAATCTTGTTGGAATACCCAGTGCCTGTTATTGAACATGGTATGAGAAACAGGTTCCACAAGGTTCGTCAGGACTGTATTTTGATACACAACAGCATTCGTTTTTACACCTTTCTCACAAAAATGTACCTCTGTTAAGCCCCAATAAGAAACTCCCAACCATACCATGAGCGAGGATGGAAAATGACCTCGTTGGACACGCGGAATACGGTTGCTCGCTTCTTCACTACTGTGTGCGTACACCTTATCATTTTGTTTGTTGTAGCTCTCTTCTACGGTAAACATTTTTTCATCCGAAAAAAGAATTTCCCGATATTTTTTTCCCGCGTACCGCTTCAACAAAGCGCGGCATCTCTTTAGTCTCAGGTCCATTAGACGAGCATTCAAACGATGTCCTGTTTTTCTTCGATATGCCCGAAGCCCTAAGTCTTCATTTAACACCCTTTTCACCGTGGTTCTGCTTAACCCCATCTGAAGGGCCAACAGTTTCTGCATACGTTTGGGATTTCTTTGAATTCGTGCCTTCACAGCTTTTATCACTGCTGGAGTCCTAACAGACCGAGGGCGACCACTTCTTGACCTGTCATCTACACTAGAGTCTTCATTGTATCGTTTGATGGTACGATAAAACGAATCTTTTGGTAATATTCAAATTTTTCAGTATGTTAAAAATTTGAATTGGCGCGTAACCGCAACGATGCAACGCAATAACTGCAACACGGTCTTCTTTAAGCGTCCACTCCATATTTAAAAATGAGTAAAATTCTAAAAGTTATACATTTTTATTTTCATGAACAATTCGAAATTCTAATTCAATAAACTTTTTTGTGGCCAGCATTCTAAAAGAAAAGTTTTTACTGTGTGACAATACTTATGACCTGACTAGGTATATTATATAAAAATATAAACTAAAATAAAATCCATACCGACAAAACCCAATGCATCTTTAATTGCCTGTCGCCGAACTCGCAGGGTCGGCAAGTTTCCGAATCGCACAACTCCATGCGTTACATTTTTCTTACTATTTTTCCTGAAACAGGCGACGGATAGTAGAATAACAGATCTTTGGACTGATGAACACAATTTACTAGAAGAATGAACCTGAAAGTAGACAGATACAAGGGCAGAGGTAGACCTAAAATGCGATGGAAAGAATTTATGACACATGATATGAGGATTTGTGAAGTGGCAGATGAAGCATGCCAGAATAGAATAAAATGGAAGAAAACATATTGTGCCAACCGCAAATAATTGGGACAAGGCCAAGCTGATGATGATAATGAGGAATACAAATACGTACTGGCACGATTCATAAATAAGTTTGTAACTCAAATCCTCACAATCCATTGGACATGGACAAGTTATATTGGAGATTTGCACTGAAAATAGATAAATAAATAACACTTGCTAAATATTGAATAAAATAAATTAAATCAGAATACTTATTCAGATGACTGTATAACTCCAATTGATATAGGCAATCTCTTTCAGACAATCCGCAAATAAAGGTATAATGGGAGGATTAAAAATTAATTCTAATTTCAAAGTATTACTTTTATCCGTGCAGGGGCGGAGAAAGAATACTAACATCTGCGACCGGGGTCGGCCTGTCGTAAAAGGCGACAAAACAACCCACCCTACCCTACGTGGTAGGGCTCCAAGCCCGTCTGGATGGCGACCACCTTTGGTCTTAAGTATGGCGCTATATTAACCTTGTGTTGTGTTCCGGCATTAGTGACCCAAGTTCCTGTACCCTTATGCGACAGCAGCGTGTTCGCGAGGTCACTGGCGTTGCAAATACCCATAGGCGACGGTAACTACTAAATTCTAAGCGGGCCGTCAATCTGTATGCTGTCCTACAGCAATAATAAAAACCTGAAATAATAACAGAACTCTCACGTAGTGGATCACGAAAGGAGATAAATTTATTCGTCCCTTAGCAAAAGACAGACTTTAGCAAAGACTTTACAGACATCAAAATCAACTTCCGGTTAGTTTTAAGGAAAGATTTTTTTAATGCTATGGAACAACAGACAGGCTCCCTGGCCCACTTAATAGTTAGCTTAACAGTTACCATTGCCTGTCGATGTTTGCGATGCCAAGGGTACCGCTAACACGGTTATTACGGTGGTTTGGAAAACAGGGATGGTTGCCCTACAAGCACATTTAATGCTTGGCAGGGCCTGGTAGGTGGTAAACTAGCTAGGGCTGTTTTGGCGCCTTTCACGACAGGCCATCCCTGGCTCCAGGAGTCAGAATGCTTACTCCACCCCTGCACGGAAGAAAAAATCAATGGAAGACCAAATTTATTCCGTGCCATTGCACCACGAAGCTTGTCAAAATAATAAAACTGATTGACGTTTCTAAGATGAAGAAGTAATAATAGCAACTAAAGCGTTACCTTGTAAATCTGATAAACAAAATAATCCATTTTGGTCACAAAACCGCACACCAGCTGCAAGAAAATAAATTAAATAATAACTTTGCGTCTCAAGAGTTTATTGCTATTTCATTAAATAAACAGCTGTGCTCGTGGCTTTGCCTCTTTCAATTTCAAGGTGAAAAGGACGGGTTCTCTTATTATTGTCCCAAAACAAAGCCTTATATCATTACGTTAGCATACTCGTATATACGTTTTATTTTTGAAATATCAAACAGTGATAGAATCATTTTAAGTATCTATATATATATTATATTATTGCTTTAGAACAACAGACAGAATGATAGCCCCTTAATAATTAGCAATTACCGTCGTCTATTCGGGATGAGACCACAAAGTGATTATGGCGGCGTACTTATATACCAGGGGTG
The DNA here is from genome assembly GCA_963693495.1 of Malacosoma neustria. Taxonomy (NCBI): domain Eukaryota; kingdom Metazoa; phylum Arthropoda; class Insecta; order Lepidoptera; family Lasiocampidae; genus Malacosoma; species Malacosoma neustria. The sequence goes on from OY856383.1 coordinate 16,632,114, forward strand.
GTTGCTAAGCCGACTTTGGGACCCTAGAAAAAATTGTCTTACGTATATCCGGCATCAAATGATGAATGCAAGAGCAGTATTTAAACTGAGACATAGCCCTGCAATACAATATGCACGCACTATGTGAGTACATAGCAAAGGGCCATCTGTCCATGGACTTTGGTATTTCATTTCTGAACACACAGTCTCGGCTTTCTGGATATATTGACTTCACGGCTTGATCCGTTACAGTCTGTTCTACCTATAAAAAAGAAACAGTTTTACTCAAATCAACTGCACACACAACCGGGGTGAAATGCTTGTAAAAAGAAAAAGAGTTATAAATTTTATACTTTTTTTTGTTGTTGAAGAACGGCAGAGAAGCTGACGGCCAACTCAATACTATGCAGTTACCGTCGCCTATAGATGTTTGTGACGCTAGGGTCACCGCGAACACAGTGCTGTCCAAATAGAGGTACTGGTCAGTCGTTAATGACAAAACACAATACAAACACTTATACACCAGAGGTGGTTGCCATCCAGACAGGCTTACAGCCCTACCACCTAGTTAGGTCTTTCCACCTTTTACGACAGGCCGGCCCAGTCTGAGAGGGTTAGCCTCCCGCCTGACCACTTCACCTCTGCACGGAGAAAAATATTAACTTTAAAAACTTATTAAGTACTATATGACTTAAATTTTATATCTAATTTTAATTACTTCAAGACAATATTAAGCAAACTTATAGTCATTTGATACAGATGTTCCAAACTTAAAATGGCTTTGTCTGTTTATAATGATAATGTGAACGTTTTTGACAGAGTTACGAACGGTTCATACCACGTTACTTAAATCAGTGCACGGTAAATACTTCTTCTGCACTAACTGTGCTGCAAATATCCAGGTCCCCATGATATCGGAAAGCAATTTCTTAAAAACCCTTATCTCTAAATTTATCTATCTTACCTACCATAACGACGATTTTATTTCAACCGCTGAACTGCACAAAGCTACCAATACCGCCAGTAAATTACCAGATTTACAATAAACACTAATAACCTATCAAAATAATTTCTGTAGCGTTAATTATTAATCAGCAAAATCTCTTTTTTCTGCTACGTTTTTGCGGTAACTAAACTAAGCATTGCTACGTGAAAGTAATTAGTTAGTGCTCCCACGTAGCAACGAGATAAGCGTAGCGAATCGTAGAATATAATAAGGTCAAAATCAATAGTTTTTCAGGGTATTAATAGAGTTCTACTAGATCATTGATATTTAATTTGAATGCATGATGCAAACATGTAGTACACATCGGGATGCATTGTAATAATATTCTTTTCCCGATATTCTTAATTGGGATAACATTTACTACTATGTTACGCGCATTATATCAAAAGTGTAACACAATTCTAGAAATTTTGATAAATCACGGTCTCGCGATCATAAATTAGAACGCTTAGCCCTACGTGCTTAGTAATTATATTATATTTATTTATTATTTATTTTATTTATGTTTATTATAGTAATTATACAGATGATTCGAAGATTAAATAAAGGGGTTCTCGCTTGTCACACTAGTTGTGCATAAGGAACTTCTAAACAAACGAATACGTATTTATTCTGGTCTTACTTTAAGTATCGTCTCAAAGTTCACCGGAACACTTAGCGCTTGACATTTGGCAAGTACATTATCCAATCCCACGGACACAATATCTGCTGGAGCGTGGATTTTAATCTGAAAATTATTATTGTAACTAACCTTATTGTAACTTGTTACTGTACCTCACCTTAACGATACATTTTTATATCAATTGTGTCATTTTATTTATTATCACTTACAAAACAGTTTTTTTATTCTTTTTTTTATTGTTAAGGAACAGCTGACAGGTTGACAACCCACTTATGATAGTGAACAGTTACCACCGCCTATGGATAATTGTGGAGCTAGGGGCACCGCGAATACGCTGCCGTCCCTTAGGGGTACAGGAGCCAGGAGCACGAATGCCTTCCGGCACAACACAAGGTTGTCATCCAGATGGGCTTGGGGCCCTACCACTTATCGTGGTTTTGTCACCTTTTACGACAAGCCGACCCCAAACGCAAGGGTCAGTATTCTTACTCCACCCCTGCACGGATGGAATACTAATATGATGAAATGTCTTAATCGAGTATTAAGCTTAAATAGCTCGCATGTGCTAACACAAATGAATATGTATGAATCAGTAACACCAGAGTATGAATCACAAATGAATGAATCAGTAATAGAACGAATCACTAACTATATTCATAAATGAATGCTGTTCCTACAGAGGCAATACTAAAATGATTTTATAGCTGGAGTAACGAAGACATTCGTCTATAAACTGCCACGCCAATATGTGAAATATTCCAATTAAAAGTTCCTAATTGATATAAATCAACTTATCAGACCATCTTGTCATTCTTCAAGCATTATAATGTGGCAATCTCACAATAGCACGTAACTACATTTGCAATAATTCCGAAATCAACAACTTGTCAATTGACTTTGATTAGCATCAGAGATACACTTTAGATAATTTCAAACCAATACAATATTTTTCTTGTGCAACGGACTATAGTTGTAACCTGAACCACAAAATCAAATGACTTTATGAAAGCAAAGTTTTACACTCCGTCTTTTTATCCGTGCAGGGGCGGAGAAAGAATACTAACCTCTGCAGCCGGGGTCGACCTGTCGTAAAAGGCGCAAAACAACCCATCCTAGCTACCTGGTCAGCCATCAAGTCCATCTGGAATCTGGATGGCGAACACCTTTGGTCTTAAGTATGTGCCATAATAACCTTGTGCTGTGTTCCGGCATTAGTGACCCAAGGTCATGTACCCTTATGGGACAGCAGCGTGTTCGCGATGCCACTGGGGTTGCAAACACCCATAGTCACCCTGTCTTAGCAGACAGGGTGACTATGGGTGTTTGCAGACGAGTTTTTTTTCGAGGAGCTATCCTAAAGCAATAAAAAAACTCGTCTGGAAACCCTGAGGTCTTGGATTAAATTTTAAAAATACCTAATACTAGGCATGCCTTTTAAGTTCTGTCGTTCCCATATTTCCCGGCAATTTGAATTTGGAACTGTTCTATATTCGAATGTGTTTAAATTTTGAATCTCAAAACAGTTGAAAGTATTAGGATTAATGCTATTGTTTAGTCACAGCGTCGATTGGAATCCGTCAGGTTACGTACCAAAATGAATCTTTCTAAGGAAAATATTCGTGCAATAATTTTCTACAACTAGAAGAGGTTTGACACGGCTTCAGTGTTTTGAAGAGCTAACATCTGTGTTCAGTGATTAAGCCCCATGCCTTTTTTTTTATTCCACGTCCTGCTGCGGCACACCTCTCGGCATTACATCGCGACAGGCGGGGAGAGAGGAATCCTCTTGCTGTCTCCTTGCCCTTTCGTCTTGGTCCTTGGCCTTCATTATTCTGGTTAGCATGCACTCTATGCCGTTCCAGTTTCTTTCGTTGCGGAGCATGATCTCCAGCATATTTTCAGGGGAAAGAGATGCTTCGAAGGCGACACTCCTGCAATTTATCCGCTATGTCACGGACATGAAGACTGCCGCGAATGCGAGAGTTCCTAACGTGGTCCTTCCACGTTACCCCACATGTCCACTGCAGCATATTCATCTCCGTGACTCGTAATGCCTGCTTGTGTCGCTCCAGCACCGGCCACGCTTCACATCCGTATAAAAATTAATAACATGATAATTTGTAAAATTAAACAACTTCATTAAAAATTAACAATTAAGCTTGTTATCTTCAAAATTCTTCTCCATGTTTGAAAATTATGAATTTCAATAAAATTGAAGATCCGGCTGGTTCGTTGGCCAAATGGTCTTGATCGGTTGTATCTTGGTTCGATCTTCATAGCAGACATTTGTACTGTCTATAGATAGATAATTTGTTTCCTCCAGTCTAGGAAGGTCCATTAATTTAAATTATTTTCAACAAAAATGTCTCTTCTTAATATACTTACATTGATATTCTTTAAAGCAGTAAATGTAAGTCGTGACAACCCAGTCTTCCTGCTTATAGTGTTTATATTACCATTTCCATTAAAATCAGAATTAAAAGTAAAGCAAATACCATACTCTGACGCTTGCGGTATAAATCTGTAAAAAAAGCATATTACTTATAAAGTCTTTTTTAGCCCAGGGAAAACTGATCCTTATTAGTGCCGCGTTGGAAATTCGTGGGAAGCCCATGCAGGTATGTGGGATTCTTCGCACTATTTTACTGCGACCACACACCTGGCTATCAATTGATAACCAGTGGTGGTCATGGCATACCCACTAAAAATCCCGGCTATCGCCAGAATCTTTGTGGCAGGTCGCGCAATCGACTTTTGAACATTGCTCTGCGATGCCCCCGGAAAGTCAAACAGCTTTAAATCTTCTTCATGCATTGTAACTTAAGTCTTAAAAGTAAATTTCCATTTTTGATTACAATTGAATATTTAAGATGATAATTTTATATACGATATAAAATCGTATACGTAATTAGTCACATCTCTAATGTTACAAAGGGAGTGTGTTGCTTACGACAAGCTAAGTTCCAACAGACAAAAAAAATAAATTATATGCTTGTAATTTTATTGTGTGTTTTATAAGTTACCCCTATGGGATAACAGCTTATTCACGGTGAGCTTAGCGTTGCAAACATTTATAGGCGACTTGTCTGCTGTTCCTCAACAATAAAAATAAAATTTTCGAAATCAAAAAGAAAATGCAAAGAAATAAACATACAACCTCAAACTTAAAATACGGCTTATTTTTTGTTCCTTAATTATGACTTTTTGTCTTCATTTTGTATTATGTTAAGTAAAAAAACCGGCCGTGTGATTCCGATCAGAAATCTACTACACCACTTTCAAAAATATAACCCAATGAATTACTATTTACCTAGGACCTCTGTCAGTAAAGACGATAGTCGCTTCGAACAAAAATCAGCCACTAGATTTTGTAAGAAGAAGATAAACCTAAACCTTCTTAATTAAGAAAAGAGGAATGACTGTATTCAACAGTAAATCCCAGACCAAGTGCAAACTTTTAATAGCAACTGGGATAATCACTTCGGTGATAAATGAAAAATTGCATTAATAACTATTACCTATCACAGCATTGAAATAATTCATCATCCCACAAGCATTCGCCAAGTAATCCATCGCAATCAGTACGCATTGGTAGAACAATATTTCGGAAATCTTTGAAACAATTCTCACATTTTCTACACATAGATTTGCAACTCTTCTGCCAAAACACAACGTCTTTTAAAAAGGCTTTTTGGTTTATGGTAAAGTTACTTGCTAATTTGCTGTAACATAAAAAATGTTGTCAACAAAATAATCAACATGATTAGAATTTCGTTTCAATAATCTCCAAGGCCCCTTACTTAATTACTTACATAGGATTGTGCTTGTAGCCTTTTGGAAATTCAACGATGACACATATTATCTTAGTTCTGATATTTAAGTTCTTAAAAATTTATTAATAATTTTAATATTTACGAATTTGAACTTACTTGTAAGTTTTAGTTTATGTTTTTATTAAAGAACAGTATATAATTACAAACAAAAAATACTAAAATATTCATAAATAAATGTAGGCTCGCATTTACTACACTCGTACTTTTAAATACTTACTTTCGTACCAAATAATCATCGACGGGGCTTGTTTTGTCCTTCGCTTCGCATATTGTGACCGCTGGGAAAGGAGTTTCCCAGTGTAAGTAATTAGTTTCAACACTGTTTGAAACTGCATCATCAATATATAATCCTAGAGAAGCTTTCAGCATAAGCACGGAACATACCACACAGGCTGTTAATACACACAACCAAAAAAACCTGTAAAATTAGGATATTATACAATACTTTATATTCAGAAAAACTGGCGTATCAATAATGTCATTAATAATAATTATTATTTTATTGAGAAACAGGTTCCATACATTTTATGTAATAAAAACTCATTTATGAACCTCCCCCACTGCGGGGTGTTGAGGGGTATGTGAGACTTCGTGAAAGTAAAAATCCCACTGTTGCTTGGGTCGATGAACAACAGGCCTGCCGATACCGTTACCCAGGCAGGCGCCATCCCGTCCCTTGGATCAAGGGAGGTCTCTACCGTGGTGCGCGCCTGGGGCTAAGGATTTAAGCTCCCCCGGTGCTCTTCTGTATCAATCCGGGATTAAGGAAAGCATGCGGAATAGCAAGCGAGCCGTTGCGGGGTAGATGCATGCGCAAAACATCCCACGAGGTGCCACCTGTGGCCGCTTTTAACGACGGCCGGAGGTCGTTGGACCCCCATCTGCCGTCATGGTCTAGTCAGCCGGAAAGCAAATGTGGTCTCCCTGCCTCTATAATGGCGAGACTTGCACTGTAATGTGCAAATCGCTTGTCCCTTTCCACTATGAAAGTTCCATATATTGAAATTACATTGCATATAATACTATACAAGATTAATAAAATTTAAATTACATTAAAAAGAATAAAAACAGTTACAATCTTACAATAGACTATTAATAAATTGTAAGAATCAAATGAAATGAATTTATATCCAATTCAAGTAATATTTTTGATATTTTATATAAGAATAAATTATGATCTAGCTAATTCTAAAAACGTTTTCATTAAATACAGTATGTTAGAAGTTTACAGGTTTCAGTAACAAAAAACGAAGTGTGTAATATATTTACTATCAATTTTACCTTCATAACTTTGTTAGGGTTGCCAACCCCAAATTTAAAAAACCAGGATAATTTAGTTTAAAAACAGGACGCAGTAATAGAGTTGCAATACTTATATTAATTATTAGTGAAAGTAGGTTTAGTTAGAATTAGTTTTTTTACTGCTGCGGGACAGCAGGCGGCCCACTTAATAGTAAGCAGTTACTATCGTCTATGTTTGCGACGCTAGGGGCACCGCGAACACGCTATAAACCAAGGATAGTAGCTATCCAGAGGGGCTTGTGACCCTACCACGTAGCCAGAGTGGTTATGTCGCCTTTTACGATAGGTCGACCCCAGCCACAGAGGTTATTCTTACTCCGCCTCTGCACGGAGAGTATAACAAGTTAGTTACAAGTATTATTATAATATTAAAAAAACAGGATGCTACTTAAAAACTATCCAGGACATCCCAGGACACCACAAAAACTAGGACATATCCTGGGAAAACAGGACGGTTGGCAACCCTACTTTAAGTTCCCGCTATATCTATACAAAGAAGCTATTTAATGATGGATTAACTCTGTAAGAAAGTTTATAAGAGAAAGCATTCTAGAAATGGTAATTGAGATTCATAACACTTTAAAATAATGGTATCCTTGGAAAATTACTAGTCATCAATCTACCCTGTCAGTCTCCACAAACACAGTGCAAAATCTGTAATTAAGATTGAAGAAAGCACGTCTAACAAAATTTAAAGTCGTTAAAGAATGACTCATCTGTAAAATTAAGGCTGATTAACATCTATTTATATAAATAAAATGATAGAGGCCTGCAGTTGTGCGCGCATCACGGCAAAACTACTTGGCCCTTATTTAAAAAAAAATTTGCGGTATCTTCAATTAAAATAAATTTATTAAAGTTTTAAAAAACAACGATTTTTATAGGAGAAGTGGAGCAAGCGATGTATGTAGCGCACATGCGTACGAAAACTTCTCATATTTTTTCAATTTACTTTTTTCTGTTATTCCACCAGCGAAGCAGACGGGAACGGCTAGTTATATGTAAAATGCAAATATGACCTCAATCGAGCCTGGAGATTTCTATATTGTGTTACATCTGTGACATAATGCAAGAAGATCTTTAAAAAATGTTATTTACTCGTACGTGTAAATATTATGAAGTATGCAATATACGATAGTAAAGCCTAAATGCATAACACTAGTCATTATTGATTTTTTTACTTTTAACATAGCACTTGAAAGGTTCGTTTGATAAAATTAAGGTACCTTTATATATACAAATTCGATCAGAAATCTAAAGTGATCCATGACGATTAAATGAATAATAAGTAACTTGTCTAGTCTTCTGACGACCTCCTGGAATAATGGCTAACGCACGTCGTCACGCTTGCAGAGGTCACGGGTTCGATTCCCAACCAGCGTCCAGATATTTATGTATAATATGTACATAAATACTCACCTTAGCATTAAGGCTTTTGACAAAGTCAATTGGAAAATGATGATAAGAATATTAAAAGAAGCAGGTCTAGATTATATAGGTAGAGATAAAAGAATAGATAATAGAAGAATAATAACGTATATAAAGATCAAGAAACTATAATAAGAATAGGAGAAGCTAAAGGTCAGGCAAGAAGTACGCCAGGGATGTCCACTCCGGCTCCCCCGCCTCCTTTGTGGACATGACTGCTTCGCAAAAGGTGGCGATGGCCGTCCATCCAGGATCTCCCCCAACCATGAACCAGAGCCGGGAGCGACTGGTCCGCGCCGATTTGGGCGACTAGAACGCGGCGCTCCTCGCGCCATGCAGGGCACACGGCGACAGTGTGGGTCACCGTGTTCTCCTCGTCACCCGGAGTGCCACAAAGGTGGCACCCCGACGTCGTCTCCCGCCCTATGCGACATAGGTACCCACCGAAGCAACCGTGCCCTGAGAGGACCTGCGTCAGGCGGAAGGTCAAATACACAACACATATCACAACACTTATTTTACAGTTTTTCATGGTAAATTGTTTTGTTATTTTTTAATTATTATTCAGTTTACTGCTTCATTATTCACACACAATTTTTTTTATCTTAATAGCATTATCAATTTTAATCATTGTTTTTCCCGTATCTTAGGCCTTATTTCACTCACAGTAACTCAACCTACAAACTATCGCCCTATCGCTGTACTCACTGCATTTTCTAAATTTATTGAACGAGTGGTGAATATAAGACTTGTTAAATACCTAGAGCGATTTGATCACCTTGCCAATATGGGTTTAAAAGAAACAAATCTACTTCTGATGCTGTTCAGGATTTAACAAACTTCAAAGTAGAAAATCTAAATTAAAATTGTTAGGTGCTTACAATCTTTTTAGATCTGGCGAAGGCCTTTGATACAATACCTTTAAATACTATGCTAATAAAGCTTGAAAAAATCGGTATTAGAGGAAAACAATTACAATTCTTTCATAGTTACTTAACAGATTGCTATCAAATTTTTGAAATTGATAAATACCTAAGTAAAAAACTTACTGTTAACTACGGTTCCTGTTAACACAGGGAAGTATCCTAGGCCCCACCCGTCGCTCCCGGCCGTGGTTCTGTCCATGGTCGGGGGCGATTTTGGATGGACGGTCGTCGCCTCCTTTTGCGAGGCAGTCATGTCCGCAAAAGAGACGGTGGAGTGGGAGTGGGATTCGACACCACACTCCCCTCCCACCAGCGCAGGCCACGTCGTCGGCGCTGGTGGGTAAGACCACAACCAGCAACAACCTCCGGCCGCCGTAGAAAGAGAGATCCGCCGCCTGCACTATTGCCGCGAGGGAGAGGGCCACGTGCTGTTTCGCGGCCCCCCTCAACTCCTAAATTCAATACAAGAGAGCGCCGGGGGGATGAAACCCTGACCCCCTGGCGCCACACTTTAGAAGAAGCCTGCCTTAAGACAAAGGGCGGACAAACATCTTTCCCGGAGTCCTACATATCCCTCGGTCCCCCCGGGCCGGGTGAACCCGTCAAGAGAGGGTTTTCCCCGAGACCAAAAAAGGCCCGGCTTTATTCTATATTTATCAATGATTTATGCAACCTCTATATTATGAACCATAAAATTACTTCATATGCTGACGATACAGCGTTAAATCCAATGATCATACCTTCTATTAATGTAGAAACCTACATTATAAAACATATATTAACATCTTAAGAAGCAGAGTTCGAAAATTAATTTATATTTTTAGAATCCTCAGACACGTAACAAATATGTTTATTATACGAAACGTATAATATGCATTGTGTCAAACAATTTTAAGTTATTGCATATCAACTTGGGTGGAGTGGGGAAAACCATGATTAAACCCCTGGAAGTAGCTCAGCGAGCAGTTCTTAAGGTAGCAACTTTAAATCGCAAACCTTTTTTCTACAGCTGAACTTTATAAAACTTGCAAAGTGCTCACAGTGAGACAATTATTTACGAGTATATTGCATGTAGTTATATTCCAGCACTGTGCCACTCCATTTATAGCGTCTTAAACATAAAGTTTGCACTCTTCCTAATTCAGATGTAACTTTTACAAGAAAATTTTCTATTTATTTACGACCACTTATTATAAATTATGATATTTTTATATCTAGCTTATCTTTAGCTAAACTGAATAAGAAAGTTTGCAATTTCCTTCTTACCAAACTTAAATCATTTTTATAACACACACATAGGTATGTACAATCGAACATAGGTATGTACAATAGTGTGGAGCTAATTAATGATATTGTATGTGTCATTGCATTATTTATAGGATTTCAATGGTCGTCGATCCTTATCACAGGCTATAAGCCGGCCTATTTAGAGACGATGTCTATTGCAGTTGAAGTGTATATAAGTGTAAAAATTTAATGAAGATTATTATTATATTATATTAAGAAGGATATTTATGGAGTAAGTAAAGGAATTATTTTCGATGTCGTGTCGTATCAAGAAGTTAAGGAAAAGGCGCTTTGGATTGTAAAATGCTCCACCGACAAGAGCGGTAGCTCTTAAAGAAGTGATGATGTATATGTATATTTACAAAAGTAAAGTATATATATATATTTTTTTTTATTGCTATAGAACAGTAGACAGGCTGACGGCCTGCTTAGGATTTAGCAGTTACCGTCGCCTATAGGTGTATGCAACACCAGTGGCATCGCGAACACGCTGCTGTCCCATAAGGGTACAGGAACTTGGGTCACTAATGCCGGAACACAACACAAGGTTATTATGGCGGCATACTTAAGACCAAAGGTGGTCGCCATCCAGACGGGCTTGAGGCCCTACCACATAGCTAGGGTGGGTTGTTTTGTCGCCTTTTACGACAGGCCGACCCCGGCCACAGAGGTTAGTATTCTTTCTCCGCCCCTGCACGGATAAAATATTATGTAGTATATCAGTTGTCTAGTACCCATAACATAAGTGCTATGCAACTTAGTTTGGGATTGGATGGCTTTGTGTGAAATGTCTCAATATATTTATTTATTTACTATTTACCTTTTAAAAGGATGGATATACGATCTCGATATCACGTAGTGCACTCCGTCTAAGTGACAATTGTCACCAAAATACTGTAACTTCCTTACGAAACGGTTCAAAAATGATCTTTCATTCACAATTACCATTTTAAATACTTTATATTAATACTTCAATGTTACCTCCCAAAACAGCCTAGTCCATGCAAGTAAAATATGTCAGACTATTTTTCAACATTGTCGTATTTTATTCGTGAACTAGCTGTCGCACCTGGGTTCATGCACTAATAAATCAGATTCAGTTTTTATCATGTTACACGTTTATGTATACGTTTCATAACGAAATATTTTTTATTGATCAATAATAATGTTGGTCCAGATATCGAAGAGACCCGCAGAAGCTCCAGTGGTCTTGAGCTATGAAGAAATACTGGCGTGCTTTAATTGGGTACACCAGCGAGGTTTGTCTCTTAACCAAGAGGCGGTGGTGCACGGGCGCATTACGTGCGTAGTCCTACCTTATGTATCTTATTCTGGATAACCATATTCCATCCATAGTGACATCCAATTAATATTCACAAATAAGCTTCGTCTATATACAGTGTAAACTCTATATAACGACACTTAACGGACTGAAAATTGATCGGCGTTATAGTAAATGGCCGTTAAATGGAGAGAAATAAAAGCTATTATTTTACTATTCTATAATAATAATTTTACCCACGAACACTAATATTCATACAAATAACAACACTTATTACGCATAGTCAATATTTTAATTGTATTTTACTCATATATTGAGATACTGTCGGATCGTTATATAAAAAATATTTTTCTAATAGTTTCGCTGCATCACGTACTTGTTTGATTCCAGTGTGTCAATTGAAGTAAACACTTGCTAGATAATAAAACAGCAAATAGAAGAACGTTGCAATTCTTAGGGCGCCTTCAAATCAGCTGCAGTGTCGCGCCGCAGCAGCGCGGCTGCAGCGCTGCGGCCGCGCTGATGGCGCTTGATTCGCGTATCATAGTGTTGTACAACCTATATTTATTTTCACGATGGACTCTGACAAAGAAACACTGCTCTTAGTGTTACTATTAAAACGAAAAAAGAGGTTCAACAAAGAAAAGAAAACCTAAGCAAACCTTGCCGTTTAAGTCAAGGAACTGAATTTGATAAAGTAAGGGCGCCTTCAAATTAGCCGCAAAATGTCGCGCTGCAGCAGCGTGGCTGCAGCGCTGCGGCCGCGCGGCTGTCGCTTGGTTCGAGTATCATAGTGTTGTATACACGATGGACTCAGACGAAGAAACACTGCTCTTAGTGTTATGATTTTTCTCGTCATATTTTTTGCGAAAAATGCCTAAAGTGAAATCTAAATCAATTATAAATTTTGTAAATTAGAATTATGATTTATTAGCAACAGATGCAAAATAAATATAGAATTTTTTTTGGTCACATATTCTGTCTGTTTGATGATTATTTCTTATGTACAATTAATGCGATTATTTAAAAAAAAATAAACAACATTCTTGTGATTATATTATAGTAGTGTATTTTGGTTTAAAAAAAACCCTAAAGAAAACCAGTTTATTTTCAAAGTAATCAGTACATACCGGTGTTGAAAATCGTAATCGATTCACATCACTAGAACTGATGCGTGGCCGCAGCACGTCTGCAGCGCGGCTGCAGCGCTGCAGTCGCGCGTTTTTGATTTATATGGATTTAGAAAACCGCGCGGCCGCAGCGCTGCAGTCGCGTGTTTTTGATTTATATGGATTTAGAAAACAGCGCGGCCGTAGCGCTGCAGCCGCGCTGCTGCAGCGCGACACTTTGCGGCTAATTTGAAGGCGCCCTTATGAATTCCAGCAACTTAGACTGCTTAGTACTGCTTAATGATTTGAAATGCCGTATTGTTGTCACTAAATAGAGTGAGCGTGACGTTATATAGAGTGTATTATGGTATAGAAAACAAGATAAACCAACAAAAGTCGTGCAATTTCGTACATATTAAGAATACGTTTTGGAATAAATTATTATTAACTAATAAACAATATTATTCTTCTAACATACTTAACATTATTCTTACATATATTGATGGTATTATTAAAACAATTATAATTGTTTTAATTTTGAAATAATAATATCATTTTGTACTATTGAGTCCTCAAGAAATTTTAATGAAATACGAAGATACTACTATCTTACTATACTACTAGATCTACTTTTTTAGATTCATCAAAGAGTATTCTCGCTTATATTGCTAAACAAATATGACTTTATTATGATTACGAATATTTTTAAGCATTATCTTCATCATATTTGACTAGAAATTGGTTCCGGCGTCGCTCGGGTAGAATATACAGCAGTAATTTTTTATTATTTATGTGTGTTTTGACAGACATTTCAAATATTATTATTACTATAGGTTAAACAAGAACTAATGAAAAAACCGTGTTTTGCAGTTAACGTAAAACACATGTATGTAGCAATGCTTAGTATAGCTTTTAGCCAACAGTTATGTTGGCACGCTACCTATTAAAATTACCAACTTGATGCATAAAATATGATTTAATTTTACTACTTATAATTTCTTTACAATATTCGGTTGTAATTTTTGCCATTTTTATATTTTAAAGTAAGAGTTGTTTTGGCAAAAAAGTAAGAACAGTAGCCACATTGCAGACGCAAACGCATCGCTCGGGTTCCGGGTCCCCAATAAAAAGCATTTTACGTCTCTTTTCGCATTTAATGTGCTTAGTATTTGGCTCATAGGTAGGTACTGATGTTGACATAAAACATCGTAAGCAAACATGTACTTTTTTATTGTTGAGACATGATGGAAGACCTCTTCAGCAGTTATCATCGCCTATGGGTGTCTGCCATTCCAGGAGCACAGAGAATAACGCTAGTATCCCATAGGCGTACATAAGCTTGGGTTGATATTACCGAAACATAACACAAGTTTATTATGGCGGCATACTTAAGACAAGGTGGTTGGCATCGAGATGGACTTGGGTCCCTACCACGTAGCTAGGATTATTTTCGTTGCGTTGGACAACTGTGGCCTACGGTCGATTCGTACTTGAGGAAGCCTGAGCTAAGCAGCAGAACGTTATGGATTGGCATTATTTTCTTTGAGATATTATCATCTATTTATTAATTTTCTTTTAATTCATGTTAATGTTTTAAGTTAGGAAATACTACTATGAATACAGGCATTCGGAATATTATTGGAAACTATGGCCACGGTGTTTGTATCTCTAAAGGTAAACGTCTCGTAGAGTTCGCTGTAGACAACAACATGGCCATAATGAACATGATGTTTAAACACCATTCTAGACGCCAATATACCTGAACTTCCCCTGAAGATAAGGCATTGTAACCAGATAGACTACATATTATCTAGATGGAGAAGTTCAATAACCAATAAACATACTCTACCCAGTGCTGATTGTCATTCGGATCACCAACTACTCATTGGAAACTTGCACCTTAAATTGCAAAGAGCAAGACAAACAAACCCATGCAGAAGAATAGAGGTAGGAGACCAAGACTCCACCGCCACCTTGATAGAGGGAAGACGTGCCGCATGGAGAGCAGGCACTGAAAGAAAAAGAAAGATAGAAAATATATTTATTTGATGGAACTATTTTACAAGTTTGTAAAATGTATCAATTGTATATCCACCAAATTAGGTCGACTACTCAGCATGGTGCTGTGTCGGTATTAACTGACCCAGCGCTGGTTTCCAGTGCCGACCTATTCGGGCCTATGAGGCGAAATATTGACCCACAATAAAATCATAATTACATTGACTAAACTAAAGATTAACAAAATATTAATAATACATATACAAATTTTATATTCCAATAAAACACACACATTAGATACATACCAAAACATACATACACTCAGAAAATGGTACATAAATACTTTTAGTGTCAGATATTATATAAGTTGCTCTACAGATACACAGTTCCAACAATTATACCTAGTTTTAATTATACACACATCAAAAAATCTAAGCAACATGTACTAATTTAAATTTTAGGATGGTTTTGGCCGCTGTATGGATAAACTTCCTGAATGCACCTGAGCCTTTTAGTTTTTCCGGGCCAACGGTACACTCGCACCCTTCTTGTATCAGGCCTAAACGCGAATCGCGACTCATCGGAAAACATAATTTTATCCCATTGTTCCTGGGTCCATATTCTGCGTTCTCTACACCATTCATTTCGACGAGCGCGATTCCCGTGACGTATCGGAGGGCACCTAATTGGGCGTCAAGCTCGTAGGCCGTACTCATGCAGTCGATTTCGCACAGTTTGGGGACTTACATCAACACCACTTAAATTTTGTAGCCTCAAACTTATCTCTCGAGCGGTTAACATCGGCTGGCGTCTTGCAGTCAGTTGTATGTACCGGTCTTGCCGAGTGGTTGTACTCCTTATGCGGCCTGGATGCTGTTCAGCGGGTTCCCTTGTATTATTGTAGCGCTGCCAAAGACGACAAATAACACTTCTATGAATGCCAAAATGCCGAGATACCTGAGATTGATTACTTCCCGCTTGCAACATCCCTACAGCTCTTTGCATTTCATTTGCCGTCAAATGACGTCACTCCATGACGTAAAGAATATCTAACAATTCAATTTTGTCGCAACTTTATTTAAATGGTAGGTAAAATTATAAAATCAAGACTAAACGTAGCAATAAAAAGGCACTTAAATTCAAACAAATTCCCTTTCATTTAATTTTGTGAAAAAAAAAAACAATATCGAAATTTTTTTTTACAACCAACCAGTATGTCATCAATAACAAAAAAATTTACATACCTACGCACTTTGAGTGAGTTAAGACTTAGAAATTAATTAGTATAAATGGTAAATTTGTAATATCATGCATGTTGCTTAGACTTTTTTGATGTGTATACTTACTTTAATTGTAGAAAATGGAGTGATGCGGTTAAAGGGCGGACCATCGCTGCGGAAGCTTCTAACACGTGTTCATAGTGATAGCACACATACTCACTGGTAGTGATGACTCTCTATGGATATCAGCAAAGACTCGCAGAGGCGGTTATTGAATGACAGCCAAAAAAAGTTTTAACAAAACGAAAGCCCTGGATAACTGACAATACCTGTCGTTTAGTTGACGAGCGACGTAATCTCAAAGGCAGTGGCGCTAGTATTACGACGTTAAACGCCAAGTCAGCTATCATACAAGCTACTTGCTGACATGACCGCAACGACCACCTGGGAAAGATATGTGATGAACCGGAACTACATTCTGATAAACATCAACGTCATCAACGACATGGGCTATTGAGGACGGCACGGCAACCACGGTGACGGAGATAAAGGATGTCGTTAATATGTTGAAGGAATACTGCAAATCACTGTTTTCCTGCAAGTCTTCACCGAACATCACGTGTTATCCCCACGACATATGTGACCGTGAACCCAACATTATGTGGGATGAAATAAGAGCGGCAATTAAACATCTAAAATGTAATAAAGCTTTAAGTTATGATGAAATGATGATACTACCCTTCTCGCACAGACTAGAGTAGACATGGAAATTCTATTGTCTCGTCTAGAAACTGCCAGCCTCGAATTCGGACTTGCTATCAACAGATACAAGACGAAAACTATGATGGTAGACTGGGCTGAGCAAAGTGGAAACAAGTTAAACAGCATTGCTAACTGTGAAGTGGTATAGACCTGTACTATCTCCAATACTGGAGGATGTGGCGCCAGGAGAGTCGCCAAGAAGACAAAGGTCAGATTTATGAAATGGATTGTATTTCCAATATTTCTCTATGGAGCCGAAACTTGGTCTCTGAGACTGCAGGATCGCCGTAAAATTGATACTCTGGAGATGTGGTGCTGGAGACGCCTCCTTAAGATCCCGTGAACGGCATTCCGCACCAATGCATCCATCTTCAAAGAACTCCAAGGACCGACTTTTGTCAACTGTGCATCTGCGAACATTGAAGTTTTTTTGGTCACATCTCCAGAAAGGCAGACTCGATGGAGAGACTGGTTATCTAGAGTTAGATCGAAGACAAGAAATCACGTGGCCGACCACCCGCTGGATTGACCTGATTACTAAAACAACGGAATCGACCATTGTCCAGTGCACTCGTAATGCCTCAAACCACCAAAATTAGAAGCGCATTGCCAGGAAGGCGATCTTCGGGAGTATGATGGTGGACCTCTACACTCCACTCCGAGTGGCCCCCCAACACAACCACAACCACTCTGATAAGAGTGTCCGACTCAGAAGAAGGAATCTCTAAGTAAGTAGTCGTAATTTATATTTCTGACGGAACCACGTGGCCGAAGAAGTTTGCAATGAAACATTTTATCATAAGTAAATACTTGTTTAGTTTCCATGCCGAATTGATAAGATAATAATTTCTTATCATTCAATAATAGTACTCGTACATATTACTCTGTTATCACATTTGTTTTTGCCACTAGCAGCTCCTTAATGATGATAATAACTTGTATAATATGGTACATAACCAAAATTTCAAAAAATGACACTAATTTTTAGGGTATTACTTTCTTTGTAATATTTTTATGAATTTGTATTAATTTAATTCTATATTTCAAGAAGAGCTAATAGTCTTAATAAAGTCAAATAATGAGTTGTTTCTTATAGAAAACGTAGTCTAAGCAAAAATTATTTTTCGGGCTTAGAAGACTCATTTGTCTGTATGAGTTGGTATGGTCACAACTACAATCTACATAAATAAAATGATAGAAGTCTGCAGTTGTGCGCGCATCACGGTAAAACTACTAGATAGATATCAATTAAACTTTCTAAGTTTTATTTCTAAAACCCTTGGCTTCATCTAATAAATAATATTGTGATATCTTCATTTAATATAAAGTTTTAGGAAACAACGATTTTTATAAACACATAGAGTTTTTTGTATTAAGACGGATACGGTGTTCAGTACGTGATTATGTGTTGCGTACGAAAACTTCTACAATAATTTAAGTTATTGTATAAAGTTCCATATCATAATATAAAACTTTTACCTTTGTTGTAACTACACATTAGTTTGGAAATATTATAACATAGTTTATTGCAATCTAGGTCCTATAAAAAAGGAAGTGCGTTTATTAAAACAATGTACTTCTTCCATAATTACCTAAATCTCAAACCCATTTATAGAATAATGTACATGACGGGTGCTCGGTGATAATAATGTTTTAAAAATGCGTGGCACCAGCAGAGTTGGCGCCACTATCTTCGACAACATCGTTGGTATTCATGGTGAGTGAAGCAAAACACAAACTTGGTTACTAGTATGAAGTTTATTCACAATATTTACCAGAGCCGATTCTTTGAGGCGCGTATAGGTGACGATTCGTATCGGCGGTTAGTACTTGACTGACTTGTGTACTGCCAGAGACCTCGTATTTATACGAAATTCTGAGGTAAACAATATGTGCTCGGGATTTTCCAGTCGGTATTCTCAAAGATGAGCTTATTCCCCTAAATAATATTTATGTAAACATGTTTTTGTGTTTGTTAAATAATTATACTATTTGATCTTGGTGCCGCCGTATTTCGCTATTACGCCGACAAAGAGTTGTTTACGTTTCGTGAGACTTTATTTTGATACCGCTGTCCTTTGATAACGCGCCGACATGTCAGCCGACAAAGATATTTTTAACGTAAACATATTTTTTGCTAACAGCTGCTTTGTTTTCGTGTTTGGTTTGTTTACATTTCGCGCATCTCTATTTTGATACCAGCCTCCTTTGGTTTGGCGCCGACACGGCCATACTGACAGGCGGTGCGTGCTCTGCACCAGCCTCGTTGTGTTTGTCTGTAATGAAAGTTATTTGCCCTGAGTTTGGTATATGTAAGCAATAGATATTGCTTGATAATAATTAGAAAATAGACACATCTAACATGTGTGGTTTATTGAGATGTTAACATCTCGCTTGTTAATAAAATTGAGGCTTAACAAAAGCTCAATAATTTTGTAGTAAGAAGTTTTTGATTTTCTGGAAGGATCTCGGAGTATCTCGAAGGATCTCGGGGATTCTCGAAGGATCTCGGAGTATCTCGGGGATTCTCGAAGGATCTCGGAGTATCTCGGGGATTCTCGAAGGATCTCGGAGTTTCTCGAAGGATTCTCGGAGGTTCTCGAAGGATCTCGGAGATTCTCGGCGAATGATTATTTTGTGTGTTATGTGTTTTTGTTGCGTGATATTTGTTATAAATATGTTTATTAATTAAGATACTCACATGTTAATTATATGAAGTAATAATTGCATTATCATTCGATGGTGGTGGCTCTGCAGATGGTGTAGAAGGCTTGAAACAGGATGGTACTGTAGTGATTTCTTGTGGAGTTGGTGAGCAATCTCGCGCCGACTCGGTTTCCTGATCACCGGGTTGTGGGGCACAATGGAGTTGATCGTGAGCAACGTTCCTAGGACGTCCTCTGCCGACGACTATCTTTACCAAATAGCAGTCATTTTCCAATATCTTGGAAACTTCATAAGGTTCGCTGAAATTCAGATCTAAAGTATTTTGATTACGTGGATTATTTTTAATTAAAACATAGTCTCCTATCTCAAAGGGACGTATCTTAGCTTTTCGTAAGTTAAAGCGTAGTCTGTTCTGTTCATTAGCTTGAGACATCTTCTGTTGTACATGCTGAGTGAGTGCTTCCATCTTGATACTTTGGCTGTCAACATTTACTAGATTCAGAAGTTCAGGGGGTGCGCAATGTTTTCTCTGAGTGATGAGTGTGAGCGGCGCTACTTTGGTAATGCGATGAGGTGTACAATTCATAGCTAACTGGAGTTCTTCGAGAGTAGTGTACCACGATTCTGTCTCGTAATTCTTGATCATATTCAATGCATTCTTCGTAGTTACTACCACTTTTTCCACCTGTCCGTTCGCTCGGCTTATTCCTGGTGCTATTGCGTGAATATTTATTCCAGTATATTCACAATAATCCTTAAACTCACCAAGAAATTCTCTTCCTCCGTCAATAATGATTTGTCTTGGAGTTCCAAACAGGTACACTGTGCGTTTCAAAGCGGCAAGTGTGCTATGTGGGTTTTTTGTTGATGGTGAAATAAAATAAAACATATTTTGTGAAGGCGTTAATAGTAACGATGACATATCGTTATGAGTTCCTAGTTTTCCTGTTATATCCATATGAATCACTTGGAAAGCGGCAGGTTTCTGTATTGGATGTAGTTGTGCTTGAACTGTTCCTGGCGTTCCTTTTGATGTCCTGCATATCACACAGTTGTTGACAAATCTTCGGACTGCAGAACTCATTTTATTGAACTAGTAGGTATCTTTGATTTTCTGCAGTGTTTTCTTAATCTTGGTCATTTTTTTTTTTTTTTTTTTTTTTTTTTTTTTTTTTTTTTTTTTTTTTTTTTAGGACGTCTTTTTCTAAGGTGTAGCCTTCAACTAGGTTGTCTTCTCTTAAAGTGTCCATTATTGGTCGTAGTTCTTCGTCCCTTCGTTGTTCAACTTTTAGCCAGTTAAAATCCTTTGCCATGACGTTAAAGGCTAGTTCACTTAGGTTTTCGACTGAAGAAATCAGCATGTTGTAGCCGCTCGCCCTTACGGTATTCTACTTCGAAATCATAGTTTTGTAAGAATGCCCACCAGCGGTGAATTCCTGGTAGTAGATCCTTTTTATGTATCGATGCCTTAAGTGCGTTATAGTTAGTTATCACGGTGAATTTACGACCATAAAGATATTGATGTAAGTGCTTTATAGCGCGTACTACCGCTAAGGTCTCTAGTTCATATGAATGATAACGGCTTTGCGCTTCAGTGGTCCTCATGCTCATAAATGCCACTGCGTGTTGATGTCCATTAATTAATTGAACTAGCACTGCGCCAAATCCAAGGCTACTTGCGTCAGTATATAGTTGTATAGGTGCAGTTTCTTCGGACATAGTACTGTAGTAGGTGTCAGACATTCTATGATCATGTTTCGTGCTTTATCGTGCTTGTGTTCCCATTTCCATTTGACACCTTGCTTTGTCAACTCATATAAAGGCGCCATAATTCTGGAGAAGTCTGGAATATATTTTCTAAAATATCCCGCCAAACCATTGAACTGTCGTACTTATTTGACGGTTTTAGGTAATGGTTCCTTGACGAGAGCTTCACCATTTCGTGAACTTGGTCTTACTTGTCCGTCAGATATTATGTGTCTTGTAGAGTTATGAGAATTTCCTCGAGATTTGACAATCCTTGGTAAAAATCTGCATATTTGCTTAATACGTCATCAACATATACCTGCGCCATGGTTCCAAGGATTGGTGATGTGCCCGGTTGATACATCGTTGATAAACAGAGCATGCATTGCAGTATCTAAATCGTTGAACACTGGATTGTTGTTGCTCACATGATTGACTGGTTTCTGATGGATAAGTTTTGTTCTACTTGATGTGATAATAATGCTGAGGTTTGTTTCATACATTAAATCCATGTTGACCAAAACGTTAGTGGACATTTGATTATCTGGCAGTTTGTAAAAGTGTAGTTCTTCTACTCGGATGTCGTCGATGGTGGTAATAGCCACCAGTTTGGTCAAAGATAATGCAGGAAATTGACCGATTCCCTTCAAGTAGTTAATGGAAGAAGTTAAGAACCCAAAGGTTCTTTTTCCAGGTAAAGCAGATGTAATGGATTCTTGTAATTTGTTGAGGATCCTCGCAGATTCATGTAGGTTCTCGTAGATTATCATTGACCTGCGAAAATAGAAAGAAGTTCCTCTGAGTAGAGCATCTGTAAGCAACTTGCGTTGCTTTGTCTTAGTTATTACACGAACAGAACTGTCATGTAAGTTTGAGATAGCCATGCTAGTAAGGTAACTAAAGGTTGAAAAGGTTCTCGTAGAGTTTTTGGAGATTCTCGTAGAATACTCGAAAGTTCTCGTAGAATACTCGAAAGTTCTCGTAGAATACTCGAAAGTTCTCGTAGAATACTCGAAGATTCTCGTAGACTTATTTGTATAAGAGGCTCTCGTGGTGTTATTTACAATTATCAAATTTACTTACACTTTATTGTGATGAATTGTCTTCATCCAGTAGATCGTGGTTTGGCTGTATTTGCAATCCTTATCGCGAGTTTGGTGTAATATCATCGGTTGATTGTGCGGTAGGATCCTGATGCATAGGTGATTCTTTTTCCGTCAGTACAGTCAACTGATCACCTTGATTACGGTGGTGATTGCTTTTTTTTTGCATCTCTTCACGTTGTAGTAGTGACCATCAATTCACATTTGTATCATCAAAATTATTCAGTTTGTATACTTCAATTACTTGATCTATATGCTAGCAGTATTTTCGTATACCGATGTGGGTGTCCGGATCAAATTATGGTAAATACTCCTTGATCCTTATTTTTGTTTTGGTAGACGAAGCACATAAGTGCTCTGCCATTTTCTGCATAGTCTCCATTAATTACATCAAAAATTGTGGTAGTATTTCACTCACAGTTGAATTACGTACGGCATGCTCAATTGCAATCGGGAACATGTAATTTGTTCTGCTGCTGGTCCCGCCGTCGAGGAGTTTGATGATACGTCTAGCGGTATTCGTCCAGCCAGTTGTATCTGCTGATCTCCAGAAGATGGATGAACCGATGAGGCAATGGTTGGGATTGAGAGTGGTCTCAATCCCACTTCTGATGACGGGTGCTCGGTGATAATAATGTTTTAAAAATGCGTGGCACCAGCAGAGTTGGCGCCACTATCTTCGACAACATCGTTGGTATTCATGGTGAGTGAAGCAAAACACAAACTTGGTTACTAGTATGAAGTTTATTCACAATATTTACCAGAGCCGATTCTTTGAGGCGCGTATAGGTGACGATTCGTATCGGCGGTTAGTACTTGACTGACTTGTGTACTGCCAGAGACCTCGTATTTATACGAAATTCTGAGGTAAACAATATGTGCTCGGGATTTTCCAGTCGGTATTCTCAAAGATGGGCTTATTCCCCTAAATAATATTTATGTAAACATGTTTTTGTGTTTGTTAAATAATTATACTATTTGATCTTGGTGCCGCCGTATTTCGCTATTACGCCGACAAAGAGTTGTTTACGTTTCGTGAGACTTTATTTTGATACCGCTGTCCTTTGATAACGCGCCGACATGTCAGCCGACAAAGATATTTTTAACGTAAACATATTTTTTGCTAACAGCTGCTTTGTTTTCGTGTTTGGTTTGTTTACATTTCGCGCATCTCTATTTTGATACCAGCCTCCTTTGGTTTGGCGCCGACATACATAATAAGTTGATATTTGCTCGCGTCCATATTGCGTACGTGCATGTACTGAATGTACATATGTATGCATTCATACATATGTATACATGCATCGAGTTCATACATTTATTCATAAACATGTTTTTATACATGAAAATAGGTTCTTATTGCTTTCTTTTTTCCAATACCGGGCAAGGGCATCGAAAAACCGTATAGCTGCTCCTTAACCTGTTAACCGGGTATGACGAAATATTTTGTCACACGAAGTACTACTGCAATGGACAGGACGACATTTTTCGTCATGGAAATTTGTAATATCATAATACTAATTTGTA
This sequence comes from Malacosoma neustria, assembly GCA_963693495.1. Classification (NCBI taxonomy): domain Eukaryota; kingdom Metazoa; phylum Arthropoda; class Insecta; order Lepidoptera; family Lasiocampidae; genus Malacosoma; species Malacosoma neustria. The sequence continues at coordinate 16,655,911 of OY856383.1, forward strand.
TATGTTATAAAATATTTTGTCGACATAAATACAATCAATAGATTAAAGATCATTTCCTTTTATTACATAAGGTGTGATCATATTACTTATAATTATGAATAAAAACTCCCTATTGTGAAAGGAATTGAACAAGTTTATTCCCGGTTAAAGGTTAATAAGGAATCTTAATAAACATAAATTACATGTACATACACTCAGAAGATTGCATAATTATTATTTGAAACAAAAGACATATTATTTTGCATTTATCATTATAATCTATATCAAAATAATGTAACGTCAACTATCAACAAATTGAAATGAGATAGTGACATGAATGTTGTCTTCTTCCATCCAGTAAGCGTCAAGACGCGTACTCGGCAACTCCTGCGCACGTATAAATACATGACCTTGATCTCCAAATGTAATTTTTTAGTGACATATAATAGGGATAGTGTAAAAAAGAGACAACATGTTGCATTTACATAAAGTGGAAGTGAAAGGTGTGATTCGGTGTTTGTGCCAGCGTTCAAAATATCATTCGGGGATCGGTGTGTTCGGACATCGACCGCAGAAAGTCAAAGATGCCGGTAATGTTTATATACTTTAACCAATAAAATGTTTTAGAGAATGTTTATACTGGATGAAATAACTAACTAGTGAAAATAAACTACAACTTTTTAATCGTTTTGAGTACAGTTTGTTTGTATTTGATAAATACTGGTGGAAAATAATACACACAATATTACTGCTTATACCAGACATCAAGTTATCATTTTAAATTCAACTATTTTAGCTAAACTTGTCACAGTATAAAATAAGTCCTAATATTAATTTGTGACTGAATATTAAATGTCTCATCGTCGTTATAAAATACGTAATATTTATTTATTTTGTTCTTGTTTAAAACATAAAAAATTGTCGTTAAATATATAGCATAAAAATATACTAGTTAAATCTGTAAACTATGGTCTAAGCTAAAGCTATCTTTATTCCCAATATTTCACACAGTCTCCTGCATTGCAGATAAAATTCAACTTTCAAGCTTATCAAAGCTGATTAAAGGACTAGTCCTAGTTAATAGCAAAACCTTCTTAGGTGTTTTCTTTTAGGATCGGAGATCCAGACAACAGTACCCGGATAAAATCAAATCTAACTACGTCTCTGCTTTATTGCGGCCCTTTCTTTATTTTCTTTCTAGCAATATTAGAGAGACAACCTTCAACAGCCTACTTCGGCCTTTGAAAAGTATGATTAACTGAACCGGAATTGCATGAAGTACTTGTTGTATTAAGTATGGCAAGCGAACATAGCTCTCTCCATAAGTCACTCCATAAGTGTTACAAAAAGGTTTTGAGTAGAAATTTAGGACTTAAATACTTTGAGTTTCTTTAAAAACCTTTTTTTATTTAGCACTTTAAACAAGATTTTTTTATTTGTAAAACAATTCAGAGCTCTCTCAAGATGTTATAAAGAAGAGATACGAAAACTGTCGCGCACAACAATTGGTTGATGCTTACCGAACTCATGGTCACTTGAGAGCTACTATCGACAATGTTGACTACGGCGACAAAGAGAGGTAAGATATTAATTATATTGAGTAAACAAAAGGACGCTGATAAACGGTCCAACTAGTGTAGTGTCTAGAATCTGGAGCAGCTCCGCGCTTTTCTAAAATGTCGTGCAGTGAGAAATTGCACATCTTCTTTCTTGCTCACAGCTGTTGTCTCATTACCATTTATTTATGTAGTTTAGTTAGCATCTTTTTATACACCAATTTTTTAAATATATTAAGCACATTTTGCCTAAAAAACCTGGAATAATGGAACTGGAATCATGGAACAATGGAATCTGACTTCCAATACAAACAGACCTAACAAGAAGACCACCGAGTAGTAGCTCTGGATCTAGATCACACAACACCAAATCTAATGGAGGCCAGGTGTAGGGGATGTCCAAAAATTCAATTAGGCTTCCATTTTTGTAAAACACGTGGCAGCCATCATGACAGTGATATTTCAGACAAGTATAGGTGTCGCATTCGATTGTATGGCTATGTTTTATACCAACTGTTCTGCGTTCCAAACTAGTATATAGCCATGCCACCTTGTGCAAGCTCCGGTATGAGCTTAAACCAAAGAAGTGCAGTAACATTGTTAGTGATATGCGTGCTAATTGGCTGCAATTGACAATTACAAATTACAAGAATAACCACTCGGCATCAGCCTTATTTTGAAAACCCGTTTATATTGAGTATTTATTATTAAATGAATTTAATTTATATAATACAATCAAATTTTATATAAAGAAATAAGTATAAATTGCCAATTAAAGTCCTGGATTAAATAATGATAGCTACTGATAATATTAATAGTAATGGCACAAAAAATGAGCCTGTGTTAGTTAAACTAATGCTGAAGCTTAACCAAAAAATATACTAACTTTCAACAACAAAACTGCACCTAGTGTTATATCTTCGATGTTTCAGGAACATAAGAGAACTTCAAATATCCAAATATGGATTATCCCTAGAAGATCATGTAGATTTTGGTCTATTATATGGCTACAATGGAAAGAAACCAGTGAAAAGTCTAGTCGAGGAATTAGAAAATATTTACTGCGGGCCTATTTCATATGAATTCGCATATCTTGAAGTAAGTTATATATTCTAATACATTAAAGCTTTTTTTTTATTTTCTCTCCATTTTAAAACATGCTACAGACCTTCTTATCCTATCCGATTTATCGGAAATCCTAAATCGGATACATTCTCTACAGACTTTCCGATCTGTGCTTCCTAAATTATTATTTTTTTTTGGAATTTTATGGCCTGGTTACTAGACCTTTAAGCCAGCTTCCTAAATCAGATCGTTTTCTGTATGACACACTTCAGACGTATTTCACATGGCTCCTACTTTGTCTAAACTACAGAATATAGCAATAGGAGTAGCAATATCAAGTATCGTCGTGGATACACGAAAACTGAGGAAAAAGAGAAGCTGATGGGCTGAAGAAATTTTGTTATAACTTTTTTTCATCTCATCTAATGTTGAAATTTTGCGAATCTTTTTTTAGATTTTCAAAAGTCTTTCTTATAACTTATTTCTCAAATCTGTTCGAGTAATCTGGTGCCGAAGTGTCCCATAAGCAAACACATGGCATACAACAAATGACATGACGGTACAAATAGGCGACGGTAACTGCTAAATTCTAAGCAGATCAGCCTGTCTGCATTCCTATAGCAATAAAAAATATTTAAATACTATTCCTTTGTAAATAAACACCCAGACGCAGGAGGGGAATCGAGCCCGTGGCCTCCGCAAGCGTAGGGATATATGTTAGCCGCTACGCCATGGAAGGCGTCAATGTAAACAAAGTGGGCCATTTATTAATAGGAAATCAATGAAAAATCGCTTTCTTCGTTCGACATTTTAAAGCGCGCAAGTAAGTACACGTCTAAACTGGGACGCTGATCGCGTATGACTGAGGACGTTTAATCGGACGAATGCCCTACACACCTTCCGATTTAGGATACTATTTTAGGAAAAGGACGGTCGGATCATCCGATCTTCCGATTTTGTAATAATAATAATAAAGTTAGGACCTGTTGCCCTACACATTGTCCAATTTCATCCGATAATTAGGATCGGATAGGAAGGTCTGTAGCGTGTTTAACGAAAGTAAGAATGCAAATTAAAATCCATCTCTACATTTTTCGATATAGCAACATCTGCCAATTGCAGATATTTAGAGTTATTAAGAGGTTTCCTTATTCACATAAGGTATCACTACCGGAATCAGAAACCAGGGCAGACGGCACAACTGGGTCAAAACACCGAACAGTAGAATTGCCCTCAGATAATGCTCAACAGCAGACTCCGGTCTCTTAGTCTTTTGTTACCTAAAAGATTTATATTGAGGCTCAAGGTCTTTTCTTCCAATACACTTCTAATCAGACGTAAAACAACTTTCTTGATTACATTAAAACCACCACTTTCCAGTTACACCGGAAGTGCGTTTTCCAAGACTTCCTCTTCCACTTCGCGCTGTCGTTAACATCGCTGGTAGTTAATCCCTTCAATCAATACGCATGTCACACTTCTTAGGTCTACTGGAGGAAAGCATAATCAATTCTAAACATCTCAACAGTTATTAAATATATAAACAAAAACTTCAATAAAATAAATTAAAGAATATTGTAATCTAAAAACCTGGTGAACTCTGCTATACAACAGACGAAGCTCTAACATAGTTGTTTCTTGCGGGATTAGACCAAATGGCAAACGCCTCTGTAAAAATTTAACCCAATCTCTTTTTTGTCATGGTGGCTTCCTCTATTCAGAGATGGAGTAAGAATACTAATAAGGCGTAAAATGCGACAGAATGCTAGCTTTGTAGGGCCCCAAGCCCATCTGGATGGCAACCAACACTGGTTTTTAAATATGCTGACATATTAACCTTGTGTTGTGTTCCGACATAAGTGACCAGGTGATCCCTACGCGGATGGTAGCAGGTCAGCGGTGCCCCAGGTGTTGCAAATTTCCATAAACGACGTTAACTTACTTATTATAAAGTAGGCCGTCAGCCTGTCTGCTGTCCCACAGCAGTAAGAAAAGCATCACAGATGCGTAAAGTGTGAGCACTACATTCATCAATACTCAACAGTGAAACAAACGCTTTAAAGTGCATCCTCTTGCAACTGGGATTAATCGTAATAAATATATTAATTTTAGTTTATCTTCTAGACAGAAGCAGAAAGAGAATGGTTTGCCCAACGAATAGAAAATGCGTCTGATGCAGTTGACAATAATCGTCGGAAAGAGATCGTGAGAGAACTACTTCATTCTCAAGCGTGGGACAAATTCCTTAGCGTTAAATATCCGACAGTCAAACGATACTGCGGGGAAGGAGCTGAATCTCTACTTACTTTCTTTTCTTCTTTATTCAAGTTGACTACAGAAGGTAAATTAATTTTATTTATTGACTTCCTCTGCGATGTCCGAATTCCTGTTGTCACGGGTTCGATTCCCATCCGGAGTCTGGATGTTTCTGTATAATACCTGACGGCATGACAAGCTGAGTGACTAACGCGAGTGGACTGGTATGGTCGTATCTACGTGGTCAATGCCCACGCAGGACAAAATATTTGTATAATGAAAGTAATTTGTCCTGGTCTAGGCGTATGTTCCTCGAGAGTATTTTTGTAATCATTATTGAAAATTAATATGATTGGTAAATAGTTATCTAATAATACAAATAGTATTTATTACCCAGTATCCATAACTCAAGCGCTCTGCTGTTTGTTTTAGGACTAAATCATCAAAATAATGTTTATTTTTATCCTTGCAGAGGCGGAGAAAGAATACTAACCTCTGCGGCCGGGGTCGGTCTGTCGTAAAAGGCGACAAAACAACCCACCCTAGCTACGTGGTAGGGCCCCAAGCCCGTCTGGATGGCGACCACCTTTGGCCTTAAGTATGCCGCCATAATAACCTTGTGTTGTGTTCCGGCATTAGTGACCCAAGTTCCTGTACCCTAATGCGACAGCAGCGTGTTCACGATGTCACTGGCGTTGCAAATACTCATAGGCGACGGTAACTGCTAAATTCTAAGCGGGCCGTCAGCCTGTCTACTGTCTTACAGCATTAAAAACCCTAAGTAATTCTTAGCTAGTGTAACTTCTTAAATAAAACTGAAGCTCCCAAGCTTTTCCTTAAGGATTAAGGGCCAAACGGTTGATCGAGAAAAAAAACTAATTTAGTTATTTACATATGTATTATATATTTCATCATCATAATCTTGGCGTTGAATCCCGGTTGCAACACAAATTCTTATTTCGGCGTCCGGGGTCCGCTTTCCGTTTTTCTCTTCTCCACTTCGCACGATCTTCGGCATCTCTGGTGGTCAGTCCAGATGTGGGATCTGTGGAATTACAGGTCAAGTACGGTCTTCGCCACATTGATTTTTAGACCGCCATTCTTAAGCGGTTTCTTCCATGCCTTCATACGTCCCACCAACTTACCCCTGTCCGAATTTGCCAGCGCGATATTATCAGCATACATGAGTAACCACGGGGGCTGCTCATATGAGTTTCTGATGCTGTTTGGCAGTACGTCTAAACACCACGCTGAACAGAAACGGACTTATGACAGATATCTGGTATACTCCGACAGTGATGGGGAAGGGTTTTGTAAACCTTCTGCAACTCAAGAACAGACAATGTAGAGGCGTATTCTTGGTCCTGTATTTCTCCAAGATAGTCCTTAGGACAAAAACAGGGTCCATTGTCTCGTGACCCATATTGATATTCCGAGACAGTGCACTCCTGTCGAATCCGAGAGTTGATAACCCTTTCGAAGAGCTTCATGGTGTAGGACATGACCTTGAGACCTCGGTAATTACGGCACTCCTGCACCGACACTTGTCTTTGAAGATTGAAGTAATGATACTCAGTCTCCATTGGCTCGGGATCATACCGGTGAGGAGAGTCCGGTTAAAAAGGTCGGTTAAGTAATCCATCTGGCGCTTTTCACAACCCTGTAAGAATGACGACCCACTGCCTCCTGCTAAATGGGACGCACAGTATAAACGCCTTGGTAACTTGATGAGTCACACATACCAGTGACCTTCTGTATGCAGGTTTAACGATGTTTTCCTTCTCCGTCGATACGTGGAAATTATGTTTATGAATATTAGGCGACTACCTTAATAGAGCAAGTTATCGAGGTTACCCTTTCACTGGAGATTGATTTCCAAGTTCAGTACTATGTATAGTATACAGTAAATACACATACATACACTTATTTATTTCATTAAATTCCTCGAAACACAAACGGAACAAACCTCCATGCCATAATGTACTAACTCAAAATACAATTTGTCACGAAAAGGCTCAACAACCCCGAAAAACAACAAAAACAAGCTAATATTACCGAGTTCCCCAGAATGCGTCTCTGAATGCCTTTATCGTCAACACTTATTGGTTTCTGTGCTTCATCATTTCAGCCGGAAGACGCCCACTGCTGGACAAAGGCCTCCCCCAAAGATCTCCACAATGATCGGTCCTGCGCTGCCCTCATCCAACCTATTCCGGCGATCTTGACCAGATCATCGGTCCATCTTGTGGGGGGCCTACCAACATTGCGTCTTCCGGTACGCGGTCGCCATTCGAGGACTTTTCTGCCCCAACGGCCATCAGTCCTTCGAGCTATGTGCCCAGCCCACTGCCACTTCAGTTTTGCAATCATCCGGGCTATGTCGGTTACTTTGGTTCTCCTGCGAATCTCCTCATTTCTGATTCGATCTCGCAGGGAAACTCCGAGCATAGCCCTCTCCATTGCCCTTTGAGCGACCATGAGCTTTCTCATAAGGCCCATAGTTAGCGACCACGTCTGTGTTCCTATGTCATCTGTGCTTAATTATCGAGAAATTTTTGTAAGGGTCACGAATGTTACTATTTCTTTTTGTATGGTAATCAGTTTTACTTGCGGTAATTTTGTTCGACGTTGCGTCAGCCAAGTAAAATAATATTGCTTGTACTCGTATTTCTGATTGCTCATCAATTGTTTTTTTATAGGTTTTTATTCTTGTGAAACAGCAGACTAACGAACCACTTAATAGTAAGCAGTTACCGTCACCTATGGATGTTTGCGACGTCAGAGGCACCGCTAATATGCTGCCATTCGCATAGGGGATCTGGAAATTGGTTCACGTATGTCGCAACACAACACAAGATTATTATGGCAGAATTATTAGAGACCAGGGGTGGTTTACATTCAGACAGGCTTGTAGCTCTATCATCTAGCAGAGTTCTAGCCAAGGAGAAGAATATTAATGACAACGAATGGAGAATTACTCAAAATATTTTAAGGACCTGTCAGCTAGCCATTTATAATATTAAAAAACTACATGTGAATCTGTTATCTTCATTCTAGAAGGAGTAGAACAAGTAATTTTAGCGATGGCACATAGGGGGAAACTCAATGCATTGAGTGGCGTGCTCAAATGTCCGCCAGTGAAGATATTCCATAAATTCAGTGGAAAGCCCGAGTTTCCCGATGAAGCAAATGCTTCTTGCGATATTTCTACACATCTTAGTAAGTATTTATACAGAATAATTTAAGGGAATCGGGAAGTTTGTCTCTGGAGCCCTAACTGCTGGTAGTTTAAGCCTTTCCTAAGGCTCTCCGTTTAGTGATATGCACATTTCATATTTAATTATCCGTGCAGTGGCGATTAAAGAATACTGACCTCTGCGGCCGGGGTCGGCCTGTCGTAAAGGCGATAAAACGACCCACAATAGCTACGTGGTAGGGCCCCAAGCCCGTCTGAATGGCGACCACCTTTGGGCTTAAATTATGCCGCCATAATAACTTTGTGTTGTGTTCCGGCATTAGTGACCCAAGTTCCTGTACCCTTATGGGACAGCAGCGTGTTCGTGATGCCACTGGCGTTGCAAACACCCATAGACGACGGTAACTGCAAAATTCTAAGCTGGCCATCAGCCTGTCTGCTGTCCTACATCAATAAAAAAAAACTTGGTAATTTTAGTTTAGGTATATCTTAAAGACGAATAGGCTTACTATCTTTTTTAAAATAATAAACCGATTATAACAATAAATAGTATTGTTAGGCCTACAGTATAGATTACCTGGCAATTATAATATGTACTACATTAGACGAGAAAAACTGCAAAAGGGATGCATATGTTAGTACTCGATAAGAAACATAAGCAAAAGATAATGTGAGTTTAACATCTCCTTCCTTTTCAGGTGCTTCTGTGGATATTCAAGTTAATAATAAATCTGTTAGATTTTCCTTATTGAATAATCCTTCCCATCTTGAGGTAAGATTTCTACCGATATTGGAGTATTGATATTTAAATAATATTGCTAATATTCATAACTATTGCCGTAGTTATTGATAATGAGATAAACTCCATTATAATTGAAAACATGAAAACAAATCCGGGTTACTTTTAAGTTGAAATCATCACATCAAAACTACTAAACGTATCGGAATGGGACTATTCGACGCGGATGTTTTCGTAGATTGTTCTAAGTTACTTACTCTTTGGATTCCATTGACTATCTAATTTTTTTCGTTTTACTTTTTCTGATATTTTCCCAGCGAAGCGGACGGGAACGGCTAATATTTATAATAAAGAAAAAAAACGATGAAACGCAACTAATATTTATATAGCAAACAAATTTCTATTTAATCTGTATAAATGTATAGACAAAAGAGACTCAAACACGATTTATCATAAGATTATCCTTGTGATAATTATTATTGTGAATTTGATCATATAATAAAAATATATATATAACAAACAAAATGAAGAAACTATTTTCTACTATTTACTTTTAGTTACTGTTTATTGATGACACAGCCTTAAACGGAATTCAGCTCGTGTTTATACAAGATATATCTCTGATTGTTATAGTGAAATGGCGCGATATTTGATTTGAATTAAATGTAAAACTTATTCCTTTAGGCTGCAAATCCAGTATCCATGGGAAAGGCCAGATCGAGACAATTGCAATTGAGGGAGGGGGATTACTCTGAAGACGGTTCTTCTAGGATGGGAGATAAAATTCTGAATCTACAGGTACAATTTTAAATCATCCAAATGTTACATTATCTATATCAAGTGTTTTATAAGCATCTAACGCTCTTATTGCGTCGTATCCCTTAATTCCCAAAGATGTTTTACGCCTTTTGATAGAAGACGAACAAGAACGTGACCGGTATGAGTGCATATCCGTGATAATTATATTTTTACACCGAGAATTATCTTGGTGATGGTGATTAGGTACAGCATAAGAATACATAGATTGAAAATATAAGAATATAGAGCTTTGGTATTGTTTAATAATAATTTATAATTAATCATTATAATAGTTACAAATCTTTCAACCATAATATATCCCTCACTGGGGTGGTTTTAGTGGGTACATCAACACCATGCGTGCTCTTGTCAACTGTGGAGGCGAACGGAGTGGTCCCGGGTAAATCCCGTAGCGGTGGGATGTGCATCAAACATTTCCTCAAAAACTTAAAAGTTTACCAGTTTGGAAATAAGGCTTACTTTGGGCCTAGTTTAAGACTACTCAATGTTTATTATTTCTTAGTAAAAGTCAAAGGACAGTAAAAAATTTTATTACAAAAACTAAAAAAGAGTTTATCATAATGTTTAACCTCTTTATTTTCGTAATCAGATACATGGTGACGCAGCATTCACAGGGCAAGGTGTCAATCAGGAGACTTTAATGTTGTCCCAAGCACCTCATTTCCACGTAGGAGGCTCCTTGCATGTGGTTGTGAACAACCAGGTAATTCATTACTACCATACGCATTTATTTGACTATGTATCTTGAAATTTCTTTCAGCAAGAGCGGAGTAAGAATACTAACCCCTGCGGCCAGGGTCGTCCGCTTGTCGTAAAAGGCGACAAAACAACCCTAGCTACTGCAGCTCTAGCTAGTATACCTAGCTGGATGGCAAACACTCTTGGTCTAAAACTATGCCGCTGTAATAAACTTGTGGTCCGGCATTCAAGACTCTAGTTCAGGGTACAGGAAAGTATGGGACAGCAGGGTGTTCACGGTGCCCCTAGCATCGCAAAGTCAGCCTGTCTGCTATTCATCAGCAATAAAAAAACATGAGTAAATTAAGGTTGGTAAAAATATCTTCAGCTAGTAAACATGCAAACGACAGCCTCTCGAGAATACACAATACAATATATACGAGTATCCTCAAAGTGCAAGATTCTTGTAATGAAACTTTCGAGAGATGGCGTTGCATATATATTGAATAATTCCAGAAAACTATATCGCCAGACCATAAAAATCATTTCCGAATGAACCTTGGCGGGAATCTCACTCTGAAGTTTGGATTAAAAAGTGTTTGCAGATATATACATAAATAAATATATTGGGCCATTTCACAGTGCCATCTATTCCCAAAGTAAGTTGCACAGCACTTGTTTTATGGGTACTAGACAACTGATTTACTTACTACACATAATTTTATTTTGGAAATAAATACATCAACACCCAGATGCTGGGCGGGAATTAAACACTTGACCTCCGCAAGCGTACCGACATGCTTTACGCCAGGAGGTTGTCATTGGTCGTCAAGGTCGTATTATAATTTATTAAAGACATAGACATAAAACGACCACCGTATCAACAATTATATACAATAAAAATAATAATTAATTTACATAACATGCTTTATATTAGATTATAACGGTGTGTATGTAATGTGATAAACACAAATTTCGCCCAATTGAAAACTCCGAATTAATTTGAAACTTTGAAAGAAAGAAAATGCCAATAAACCTATACATAATAAAAACTATCCTAACTCAGCATTACAAACTGTATAAGCTTTAATCTTAACAATGTAAAAAAAATTTTTACTACAATATCATTCCTATTGGGCTCGACACATATCGAGGGAAAGAATAGCATTTACAAAAAAAAACCCAGTATTCGAATCAAAGACAATATACAATAATTTCATAAGTTTGTTCTAGTATAATTATCGTGATAAGGATACATACATACATATACAATAGTGATGCCTTAGTCCATTACTCAATTTGTTTTCTAAAAAATTTTAGTGTTTTTATATGATTATTATCAATGGTACCGTTCTTTACGTCATTTTTTTTCTATTTCAACACATTCTATAATAAAAATTTTAAATAATAAAACGATGTTGTGTACAAATGTATTCCTCACAAACAAACAATAAAACAGAAGAAAAAATAATAAACATCTTTATTTTACGAATAGGTCGGGTTTACGCTGCCGGCGCACCGCGGCCGCTCGTGCCGGTACGTGACCGACTTGGCCAAAGCGATATCGGCTCCCGTCATCCATGTTAATGGGGACTATCCAGAGGTAATGTTTTTGCTACTAGAGAATGCGCTATAAGGAAGAATAACTATTTCAAAAATGTTTCCTTTGTTATCAAACAGCTAGTCAATAAGTTAAGGAAACGATTAAATAGAGATTCATACTTTACTTTGGTACTTATACTCGTAGTATAAGTACCAAAGTATTGTCTATATTATATTTTTCTATTGATCATCTTTTTCAGGGCGAAAAATGCTTTATCTTATACTTTACAACCTAACAATATAAAAGATTTTAAAGCACTGCAAACATAATTATGCACAACTATTTCAGGATTTCGAGATTTCACGAAATTTTCTCTACAATAAAGGATTTAGTTACTTTGTTATTTAAGAATTTATCTACTCTTTATATTATTGGAAGTCAATATAATTATTTATGTGTTCCAAACTAACAATTTGGCAACTTGGCTAGTCATGTGGCCCCGACCGACGATTGCTGTGTGGCCCCGCCCGCCAAAAAATGACCATCCCAAATCATCCCAAGGGAGTCGTAAAAGACGACTGATGTGTTACTCCTTCTGCCAGATTGCATATGGCGGGGGAAGGATTCGGTTTTCCTTTACAGGTTGGGAGGTCGGACGACAGTCGCTCCCTAAAAGCCAAAATTAGCCAAATGTAATGTGGTACGTACAAGGAAAGACTCGATCACATATACTACTAAGGATGCTGAAGACCGTGTGAAGTGGAGAAGAAAAAGTTAGAAAGCGGATCCCAAGCTCCGAAGCGGAAGTTTAGGGTGTGTGCAACCGGGATTAATAACGCTAAATTGATGATGATGTGTCCCTATTGGCAGTTATTTAATAATACATACCAGAAGGAATTTCCTTCATAAGGATAGATATTAAGTACCTTACGACACTCGCTTTCTAACTTTTTTTATTGTTGTAGGTCAGCAGACAGTTGACGGCCCGTTTAGAATTTAGCAGTTACCATCGCCTATGGGTATTTGAAACGCCAGTGGCATCGCGAACACGCTGCTATCCCATAAGGGTACAGGAACTTGTGTCACTAATGCCGGAACACAACACTAGGTTATTATGGGGGCATACTTAAAACCAAAGGTGGTCGCCATCCAGATGGGCTTGAGGCCCTACCACATAGCTAGGGTGGGTTGTTTTGTCGCCTTTTACGACATCGACAGGCCGATCCCGGCCGCAGAGGTTAGGATTCTTAATCCGTCCCTGCACGGAAAGAACTGTTTCATATAACACAGGATATTGACTGGTATGAATTATTTTCCCGAATAGCACATTGCATAACAGAAATTAAATCAAGTCGTCTGTACGTAAAAGTTCTGTGTACATACTTTGCAAAATAAACAAAGTCGTAAATATTATTTTCCTATTAAGTATTTTTGGTTAAATTACACCTTTATATAATTCTGAATTTATTTTTTAACCATATAGGATCATCTGCATGTTCCTTTGCTGCAAAATTGGAAGTATCCACTCGAGTAACAGAAGGATAAAAGCGTACTGTTTTGTATTGTAACTTCGATAAACTTAACTTCAATAAAATGTTTACTGGAACATTATAAAAGTATATTTTTGATAATATTTACCTCATTTTCTCATGTCGCCGTTTTTATTTTGCAGTTAGTGGAAAAAGCGACGAACATAGCATTTGAATATCAAAGGAGATTCCGTAAGGATGTATTCATAGACTACAACTGCTTCAGACGATGGGGCCATAATGAGTTAGATGACCCGACCTTTACTAATCCATTGCTCTATAAAGTCATCCATGGAAGGAAGTAAGCGAAAAATATACTATAAATACGGTTTTATTTTTAATAATTCGTTACACAAATATTTAATATTATATAACGACATGTTAAAATTTAATGTACTCATATGTTATCTTATCACTTAAATTATGTTAGAAGTAATACAGAATTAATGATAATATTATATAATGTTTTTAAATATTTATTCTAAGCGGAGGGTTTGGAATACGGGCAGGAAGAATTGTTCTAGAAAAATTACAGGCTGTAGATTTATTTTATGAATTTAAACTTTTTAGTATTTAAGTAATACACATCGGTATTGTAAGAAAAGCTCATCATGCTTTGATTATACAAAGACTGATTTCCAACGAATCTATCGTCTCTTAGACTAGAAACATTTATTACTCTTAGACAATGCTCTTTAATGTTCAATTCTCACAAAGTTTCCTTAAGAAGACACGGTGCTCTGGAGGACTGCAAGGAACTGTTTAAAAAAATAGCTAATGTTATTATTATATTTATTACTTCTTTCGTTAAATCGTTTACATTTTTTCCAGATCGATACCCGACCTTTATGCCGAGAAATTAGTATCAGACGGAGTGATCTCGCAACAAGAAATTGATAGTATCTGTACGGAGTATACGAAATATTTACAATCGCAATACGAGGCCGTCAGTTCTTACAAACCAGAGGTATTTTTAAAATGAGTTTACTTTATCAAGAACAGAGATTAATATCACTTTTAAATCTGGGTTTATTTTAATGCTGAGGAACAGCAGCCAGTCTGACGACTGACTTAACAGTAAGCAGTTACGGTCGTCTATGGATTATCCATCATTAGGCCTGTCCTTTTATAAGACTGTGAAGCATGGCCAGTTTTAGAGCGACACAAGCAATACCTGCGTGTCACGGAGATCCACATGCTGCGGTGGATGTGTGGAGGACCGCGTTAGGAACTCCCGCATTTGCGGCAGTCCTCATGTCCGCGACATTGCGGATAAATTGCAGGAGTATCGCCTTCGCTGGTATGGCCACGTTTTACGGCAACCGGATGCTTACGTGGGAAACAAATGTCTGGCCATGCCGCCTCCGCCGGGCCCCGGCAGGAGGGGTAGACCCAAAAAGTGCTGGCTTGACGTCGTAATGCGTGCCAATGGGCTCACTACCAGGGATACTGAAGACCGTGCGAAGTGGAGTAGAAAAAGTCGGAAAGCGGGCCCCGGGCACCGAAACAGAAGTTAGGTTGCGACCGGGATGCAACGCTTAGATGAAGAAGAAGACGGTCGTCTATGGATGTTTGCAATACTAGGGCACCGCGAACATGCTGGATTTCGCGTAGGGATACAAGAAACCGAGTCACTTATGTTAAACACTACATGAGGCTATATTATAGCGGCTACTAAGCTATTATATTTCGAGATATCCAGGGGTGGTTACAATCAAGACGGGCTTGGAGCCTTACCACCCAGCTAGGCTTGTTTTGCTGACTTTTATGACAGGCCGCCCCCGGCCGCATAGGTTCTTTGCCCTTGTACAGAGTCAGGCGGCGTTATAAATATCAAACAATTATAATGTTGTAAAATGTATGATAAATAGTGGTAAATACTGATTGGACATATGGTTCGGGTAGAAATAAATAGAACTATCCAATTACTTAACAAACAGATTACTCATGATGCTAGGTCAAAAACAGAAATCATTTAGCACAAGAAACGAAATTGTCACGAAATTGCACTAAATCAAAATGGCGCTAAGTAGTTTCGACCTTTGACTATACTATACACACATAGCTATGTATATAGCCAAACCTTAGAACTAAAGAATTGGCATTAAATACTTTAATAATGACATTACGGACTCAGTTTAAAAAAGATTCATTTATTTAACGTGATTATAACATTGACATTAGGTTTCCTATTACCAAGAACATTGGAGAATGATGTCAGCGGCGCCAAAAGCAGTGGAGACTTGGGACACGGGCGTAGATACAGGACTTCTGAAATTAGTTGGACAGGCATCCGTAACCACACCGCCAGATTTCGTAAGATGTTTTTTTTGAAGTGAAACCTTCTTTAGCGGCGTTGTGCACTTTTTGTTATGGTAAAAAATGTTAAACTCGCGTCAGGTCACATGTCCTGATCGAAAATTCGTAAGATTCGTAACATGGAGTTTTGCTCCAGTAATACCAACCTTATTAATAGACTTGAAAGTTTATTTTATAATGTTGACCTGATCGAAAATTCGCAAAACTAGACGGAGGTTTACTCGAGTAATACCAAGCTTATTAATAATGACTTTATAATGTAACTTTTAAATGATTGCATTACATTACTTAAACATATGTATTCGAATTGCGATTTTATTACAATGAAATACAGTTGAGTTTTTGAAGTGAAAACATCTTTAGGCGCGTTGAGCACTTTTTGGGTGAACAGTTTTTGGTTTGTAAAGAAGTGTCAATGACCAATTTAAACTTTAATGCTTGATCATAAACAATTTTTTATAAACCGAATATAATAATCTAATAGCTCGACGACACAATTCACAATTTATTTTGTTTTCACTTCTATCGGCAGTCCCCAAAGACTGCCCCGCATGTGTTTTTTATTTTTTAGCAAACCATACAACACACTGACACGTGCGTGTACGCATGCTCTTAATTTGCTTATGATCTTAAATTTATTTTATTCGGAGATTATCCGGAAAATAAAAACAGCCAAACAAGTAACATTAATATTGTCTTCCATACACTATCACGTTTTAATTTTTATAGTGAAGAATTAGTACATTTAAAGCTTTAATTCAAGGTTAAAATATAAAAAAAAGTGTCAAAGTTACTCAAAAATCGATTTGAAATTTTCTCTTCCGGTTTACTATACGTAAAAAAATTCAAATTTAGAATTCGACAAAAAATTAAAAACTTCAACTTTTTAACTTTAAGAAACAATACTTTTTAATTTTTTTACAAATTAGTTGATACAAATAGTAAGCATCCAAAAATTCATGACTTTATTCTTAGTAAATTTATAAAAGCTCATAACTCAGCAATAAAGTATCATACGAAAAAAAAATTATGTGTACCTACACATCCACGTCTACTAGAAGTATAACTGACCAGAGTATAAACAAAATTCACGACCTCATTTTTTTTGGTTGTCCGCTTAACGTGAAATGCCCCATAAAAGAAAATAACCTAACATTTATATTTAATGATCTGTTTAGTATTATTAAGGGCTTAAGGGTTTATTATTATTAAGAATAAAGGGCTTTATTATTATTATTGCTCAAGTGTAAAAAAATTAACTCAATCTATTCAACGTTCAAATATTTATTAACTTTGTAAATTCATTTTAATAATTAATTCTGCTTTTAGTTTTCTTCCTAAATAAACGAACGCAATTCATTCGCCATAAATACACAGTTCCATAAAACGAGCAACCTCAGAATTCCAAATTCACTGAAGTTACATAAACCTAGTTCTAGGTTTATAGGTTTGCTATTGCGGGCGAATATTGTTTGAATATGGCCACTAAAATAAGTACGGTCGTTTACAGAAGTGCATTCCGCTTCATTATTAAAGATTATTTTTTATGTAATTATAAAATAAATAAGTATATATGTAATGTAACACAGTCATCAGCTAAATGGGGAACAAGTCTAGCTATATCAGCTCGGCCTGGCCCCGACGGAAGGGTAGGTCCAAAAAATGCTGGCTTCGTCATAAAGGGTGATATGTATGTAAATGGACTCACTATAAATGATGCCAAAGACCGTGAGAAATGAAAAAGGAAAATTCTGAAAGCGGACCCCTGACATCGAAGCGGAAGTTTGTGTGACAAGCGGGTTTTAGCGCTAATACTCGTGTGATAATGATGAGTCCCAAAGTAATCAGCATCGCTGATGATCGCTTTTCTTATGGGTACTAGACAACTGATATATTTTACTTTTCTTTTGTTAATAAAATATGTAAATAATTACATATTATAATAATCACCCAGTCTTGGGACGGAAATCGAACCCATGAACCCCGCATGCGTTCTAATGTGTGAAAACTTGTAACGCATCGGAGTTCATATAGTAAATATTCAAGCCACTTTCATGTTCTTAATGTTACTTTTTTTAATGCTGTAGGACAGCAGACAGGCGGACGGCCCGCTTAGAATTTATCAGTTACCGTCGCCTATGGGTGTTTGCAATACCAGTGGCATCACGAACACGCTGCTGTCGCATAAGGGTACAGGAACTTGGGTCACTAATGCCGGAACACAACACAAGGTTATTATGGCGTCATACTTAAGACCAAAGGTGGTCGTCATCCAGACGGGCTTAGGAGCCCTACCACGTAGCTCGTAGCTAGGGTGGGTTATTTTGTTGCGTTTTAAGACAGGCCGACCCCGGCCGCAGAGGTTAGTATTTTTTCTCCGCCCCTGCACGGATACTTACTGAAAAATTTAATATAATAAACAATATATTTAAAAAGATCATGCTGTTAGTTACATGAACTACATGTTTTTACAATAAACTCACTGAAATGTATATAGTGATAAGTGTTATGTCCCAAATAAAATATTTAAATTTACTCTTTAAATTACAAATTGTAAAAGCAAAAATATTTGACTGATTTTACTATATGTACAACTTATATACAGCATATTGCAGTG
This sequence comes from Malacosoma neustria, assembly GCA_963693495.1. Taxonomy (NCBI): domain Eukaryota; kingdom Metazoa; phylum Arthropoda; class Insecta; order Lepidoptera; family Lasiocampidae; genus Malacosoma; species Malacosoma neustria. Next base: position 16,674,207 of record OY856383.1, read on the forward strand.
AATGTATACATTTTGTTTGTAATATATAAAACCGAATTGTTTAATTTTCAGAATATTCATCCACATTTGGCAAAGACTCACGTTAAAAATAGACTCTCCAAAATAAGCGAAGAAAAGAATATTGATTGGGCGACTGCGGAAACATTAGCATTTGGTATACATATAATTTTCGTTATTTAACTTTTAAATATTGTAGGCAGATGGTTGCTAAATAGTATCACACTCGGAGACCAACCTTTTTTTATATTGCTGTAGGACAGCAGACAGGCTGACGGCCCGCTTATAATTTAGCAGTTACCGTCACATATGGGTGTTTGTAACACCAGTGGCATCAGGAACACACTGCTGTCGCATAAGGGTACAGGAACTTGGGTCACTAATGCCGGAACACAACACAAGATTATTATGGCGGCATACTTAAGACCAAAGGTGGTCGCCATCCAGACGGGCTTGGGGCCCTACCGCGTAGCTAGGGTGTTGTTTTGTCGCTTTTTACGACAGGCCGACCCCGGCCGTACAGGTTAGTATTCTTTCTCCGCCTCTGCTCGGATAAAAACGACCTAGAAGTACTTGGTTTGAATCGCACGATGGTATTTACCGCTTAGGCAGATTTTTCTCGCCTTATGTGCATCATCATCATCTTAACGGTAAATCCAGGTTGCAACCCGAACTTCCGATTCAGTGGCCGGGGTCCAACATTTTCTTCTCCATTTTCAAATATCAAATTATATCAAAAATAATTTACTTCAGTACTATACAATTCAATACAGTATTACAAGGATATTGTTGTTACGCAATAGTAAAAACATACTGTGCTGCAGTAACAACGTTCACCTCAGTTCATCACAACATTGGATAGTACATTTATAAAAAGTAGTTTGCACGATCTTTGATATTCCTGATAGTAAGTTCTTTGGCACGCATGTCATTCCTTACGAAGTCAAACCAGCACTTTATCCAAAGTGCATATGAAAACATGATTGCTACGTGCTTACGGTGCTCCAAACATTTTGAGGATACCTACACACAGAGATAATTGTATGTAGAACACGCTAATTTGCATTGGACAAGCGGGGCGGGTATATTGTACCCTCTAAGGATAGGCCCAAGCCTTAGGGGACTTCATGAGCTGTTATTATAACGCCAGTTAAACAATATAGTCAATATAAAAAACACTTTTTACTTCACTGTACCCTACTTCTTATGTAGTATAAGATATATATTCAATAATAATTCATATTTGCCTAACCTTTCCAGGGTCGCTGTTAATGGAAGGACGCCATGTGAGGATTAGTGGTGAGGATGTAGGCAGGGGTACATTTTCCCATCGTCACGTCATGCTGGTGGATCAGGAAAATGAATCGATCCATGTACCTCTAAATCACATCCACGAGGATCAAAAAGGATTTTTAGAGGTAAGTCTAACATAAGATCAAAGTCTCTCTCTGTCTATTACATTTTCACGCCTAAACCGCTGTACCAATTTTGATGAATGTCGGTATAGACTCTATAGAGGCTACATTTTGTAGCGAAAATGAAACATAATTAACGTAACGGGGTGAACGTAATTGTTTATTTAAAATTTATATTGCAGAATATCGTTTGCCGGACTTGGTAGTGATTTATATATTATAATTCTACTGTGCATCTATATGACTGAACTTCTAAACGGCTAGACCAATTTTGACGATTTTTTGTGTGTACACAAGTGGATTCGAGAATTATTTAGATTCACAATTTGGTCCAATACATATTTTTAAAAAGGTTGTGATTTTCGGATTTAAGATATAATGACAGGTACGCTAGTTAATTTACAATCGGGACATGATGTTCCATTTGTCCAGCTTTATATCAAACGTTCTTTAAATATTTAATCAAAACGGGTAATGATACTGGCTTTAAAAACCGGGACTATTAAATACATGGCAATAGTACGCGGTTACGTGCAATGCCAATACGGAACAGTTGCTTTTCTTGTACTGAAATAGTATAAGTATATAGCGGGCGCTCGTTGGTCGTCGTACGTACGCGACGTCGCACTCGTCGCATTCGACATTCGCGCAATCGCGCAGCTCACCAGTCCAACCGAGTCACCGACACGAAACACTCGTTTACGCTCTGTTTGAATATCACAGTATGATAATGTGACATGAAATTTACTACAAGTAAATCATAGGTGTGGATTAATTTTATTAAAACCCGTCTTGATGTGTAACTTAATAAAAAAAATTTAACCAAGCTGTAGTGAACAAAAGCGGATCAATAGTCATTAAGGGTATTATTGTTATTTCACAGTGTAACATATAATATTTTATTACATATGTTTCTCGATCCAGAGGCGGAGTGAATACCGACCCTGCGGCAGCCTGTCGTAAAAGGCGACAAAACAACCCTTGTCTCTAAATATGCTGCCATAATAACTTAGTGTTGTGTTTTAGCATTAAGTAGTTTCAGTTTTCCAAGATTCCAGCTTTCCTACCTTCCTCCCATATATAGGTATATAAGAATTTCCTGCAATTATCAAAGCACAATTTGGATAATACTTATACAAACAATAAAAAAGATATATATTACTAGAACTTTAATTAAAATGTTTATGCTATGTAATTATGCTATGTTTCTTAATAACTACGGAACTAAACTACTATACCGGCACGCTATGATGTCCGTTTTGACGTTTGTCCTCTCATGAAGTTTCGTATTAATTAGTAATAACATTTGGAGGAGCAAATTGCTGTTCTTTATTGTCAATAGCGACGTACAGTAATTGCGTGCATAGCGTGCCGGTAACATAACTAAAATAAACCAAAAAGTTATTGTAAAATTAATTTTTCCATGCTTTTCGGTATTTGGTTGAAAGGTAAATACGCTGTACCCTAGTGGTATCACACTTGGAAACCGACCTAAGGGTCACAGATTCGATTCGTACAAAAAAAGACTGATGTGTCAACGTCAGTCGTATGTCTTGTTTTCTTCTCCTGTTGCGTGTATGTTTCGGAAGAATATGTAGTGTCGCTGTCGCGTCTGTGTGTTCACACAATACGCTTACGTGTTTGTATGAGAAATTATGCAAGTACCACGAGATCGTCTTGATGGGTGACGCTGTAAAGATCTTCAGTCTTCACGATGGTATAGTTGTGTTGGTCCGAATCGTAGTAATGCAACGCCATAATATGTCGAATGAGAAAACCTTTTCGCGCAAACCTGCGCTGGCACTCCTGACATTCGTAGGTCTTTTTCATTGGCGGGGCTGGCACGTAGTGAGGGTTGTGGTACAAGTTATCGTGGCGTCGGAGCAAACTCTTTTGTCTATATGAAGAAATCATACGCGTAAATTGATTTCGAATAGTACATCGATGTATTTAAAATAGTATTATCATCTTCATTAAATAAGTTTTTTTATTGCTGGTAGGTACAATAGACAGACTGACGGCCCACTTAACAGTAAATACAGTTACCGTCGCCTATGGATGTTTGCGACGCTAGGGGCACCGCGAACACGCTACGATCCCATAGAGGTAGGTACAATAACCTGGGTTACTAATGCCGGAACACAACACAAGGTTATTATGACGGCCAGACGAGCATGGGGACCACGTAGCTAGGGTTGTTTTGTCGCCTTTTACGACAAGCCGACCCCGGCCGCAGGGGCAGTACTCCGCCCCTGCACGCAGACAAACTACAATAATATAAATACAATTCGTGTAACAAAATAATCTTGGTAACTACAGAATACCTACGTAACAATTTGATTAAATATTAGGTGCCATCAATACCATTTACTTGGTATCCATCTAATACATAGTTGTGGGCTATACATAGAATGTGGTGTATATATAAGCGTTAACCGTCGTATGCCAAACCCTCCTCGAAACGGGAAGATGTAAACCAAATGTTGATATTACCTTGCAATCTGTGAACTAGCAAAAGCAGTAAACCATTTCATCGCTAGGTACAAGTATGTAGCTTAATTCATGTTGCTCATTCTGGTATCATACGCCAGAAATATTTTTCGTTTTATTACATATGTCGTTCTAATCTAACTACGAAAGTATTCATTAAAATTTTTAGCTAAAGGCCGTTTCTTACCTGAAAGCCTGATTGCAATGGGAGCAGGTGAAAGGCTTCTCATCACTGTGCGTGTACAAATGTGAAGTAAGTTGTTGCTTGGTTGTGGCCGCGTACTGGCAATACTCACACTTGTAGCATCGTTGGCCCGCATGCGTCTATCATAAGTATATATTATCAAGTTAGGAATAAATTTAACCTTACTTCAATTAAGCATTACATGTCTAAAACAATATGATGATTATGAAGATATGAAAGATTAGTAAATTTAAAAAATAATCACTGTATTCAATAAAATTTCATTTGGAAAAGTTCTAGAAAAATAAACTAGTTGCACTGTTTTAAGCTTTTTTAGTTTTGAATATACCAATGCAGGAAGATGTGAGCTAACAGCAATCAATATAAAAATAGATACCAAGTGACATCACACTCGAAGGCTAACTTCGAGATAACAGGTTCGATCCCCACCATATGCATGCATAACATAAATTCCTTCACTGTCAAATTATTAGAAAAGATCGCCAGAAAACCTGTATAACGAGATCACCGACATATATCAGACTGGACAAACTTGGCGAGTGTACTATTCATGCCCTATAGGCGGAGTCCGAGCCCTGTGGGTCGTTATGTCCATATTTATTTATAATGCTGCCATGTAAAGTAATCTTTAACACCTTTAAATCATTTGTAACATTGTACCCTCACTCTTTCGCTTTTCATTCATTCACTCTCACACTACACAAAACACAAACATTCCGTACTCACATTATATTTAAATACCCTCTTTATTAGTAATTCTGTGTGGCAATATGTAATTTATTTTTCTCCGTAAGTAATGTATTTTTTTTGACTTGTTATTCCTTTGTTGTTCCTTTTCCTATGTAAAATTTTAAATTAATATTTCATGCTATTTACTTTTTATTATTATTATGTCTTCTTTATATATAGTCTACAAAGTGTGATCTTTTTTGGCCAATTTCCTGTTCATTATATATTATTATGTAAGTTTGAAATATGTGCTTTATAATCATTGTTGAAGTAAATAAATAATCAATATTTCAATTTTTTTTTTTATTATTTATAAACAAAAGTCATATCTTCAACAGCGAGTCGCACGCACATCCAATACATGTTTACCGGTATGAGCTGTAGCTTCGCAAATATGATAGACGCTTACAGCCAGCTCGTAACAAACTTTGCATCATATTTATCCAACGTGGGGATCGAATCGACTCACACGACTGTACCAGCTCACTTGCGTAGCCAGTTTCATCAAAATATTACTAGGATATAAACAAATGAACATTAATTTAGAAAAAATTAACAAACCCTCTGATACAAAAATAAATAACTAAATTAAAAAGATTCATTGGCTTAAACTGGATCCAGACTTAGCAACACTCAATATAACTGTATAGTATTCATATTGCAGTAATGTGTGGAGAGAAATAATGGTGTGGTGAATGCATGTAGTCACTTGTAGTGACGTATGACAACACGTACCTTGACGTGCACTTTGCACGAGTATTTATCCGGGAACGACTTCCCACAGCGATTACAGATGTGCAGCTTGCCGAAGGTGTGCTGCTTGTGCACATGGGTGCGCAAATCCATCTTACGATGACACGTTGTCGGGCATAGATGACACGTGTATTTCGGCCTCTGGGTTTCTATGAAGTAATTAATATGTTCAGTAAATTAATGTAGAATGTAGATGACGGCAATGTCGTTAACTCCATGAAACTCTAAAATAAAAATATTAAAAACAAAGGAGACGGCTCATTTCTGCCCCAAGACGGCCCCATAGCAAAAGTGCAGGAGACTCGAACAAAATTAGATCATTGTATAGGATTTTTAATATCTATTGAGGAACCGTTAATGTTTTTATTCTGCATAGCGGGGTTTAAAAGATATCGACTAAAACGTTGAAAAAAATAACGCCCCAAGTAGGTAATCAAGAACGTGATTATTTACTTACTACTAAAAGAAGGTAGTAAACTCATTACTTGGCGATTTACTGTGCTTATTTCGAGATGAATTTAAGTGTTTGCAAAAGGGGAACCAGAGTTTCTATGAAACTGGAAAAATCAAGCCAAGTCTCATTTTAACAAGTCGTAAGTACCTATTTCAATAATCTAGTGATATTTCCATTATTTTTCTAATTTTTCTTGGAATGATGGTTATTAAATTATTAATACAAAAATAAAAAATGAAATGTTAATTACCAATATTGATTATTACTCATCAATAATTAAATTATCTAAAAATGGCGCGGGCGGATGAAGGCGATCAGGGTTGTACCTTGCCCAAGACAAAAACCATATTACAACCATTATATGGGAACAGCACCCAACAGTTCTACTACCAGCCTTACAATTGCAGTAATAGCCTGATGCTATCTTCCGTGTCTTCGATGCATTAATGGTATGTTACATATGTATAATATACCTTACTAGAATGCCGGGACCGTATGCGACCACGAATCAAAGTTCCTGATATGCGATCACTCACGAGGGCTTCCACGTGAGTGTTCAATTCAATGACAAACATGGCGCCCCGCCCGAATGTACAGTTTGCATTATTTAATTATATGTTATTTTAATTAAATAACTTTTTTAGGTCTCCGGGGCTAATTAAGTACATAATCACGTTCTTGATTACCTACTTGGGGCGTTATTTTTTTCAACGTTTTAGTTGACATCTTTCAAACCCCGCTATGCAGAATAAAAACATTAACGGTTCCTCAATAGATATTAAAAATCCTATACAATGATCCAATTTTGGTCGAGTCTCCTGCACATTTGCTATGGGACAAATGTCCATGGAAAATGGGCCGTCTCCTTTGGCTAATTTATGTTTCTATATTTCTAGCCATTTCAATTTGATAACTTTAACCTATAGCCCTCGTGCGGCGCCGAAATGACGCCAGACTGATTTAAAGGGTCAACTCGAGCGACGCTACTAAGGCCATACATAGCACAGTATTAAATAAGCATACCCTGTACGTCTCATGTACTCGTATATTGTTTAAAATTTATAAAAAAATGATTTTAAAGTATTTATAAAACGTTTTTCGAATTGGGAAGAAATCGTCCTGAGTTGCTAATACGGGCAAGCAAAAAAGCCTCGAGTGCAGTGTTGTGTTCTGGCATTAATTACTCAAGTTCCAGTACGAAACCCCATGTGGGCAGTGTTTTCTTTGTGCTCTTAACGTTGCAAACATCCATAGACGACGGTAACCGTATTTTTTGTAAGATTTTCTGCTGTTCCTCAGCAGTAAAAAAACTTTGCATACTTTGCTCGCTACACCGCTTCACAATGTGTCGTAGCTAAAGAAAAAGAAACGCCTAGACAAGCGGCAACACGTCCTAACGACGAACTCGAGTAGCGTACATCGTACATAGGATTACAACATAGTTTTATGATAATGTTATAATTTACTCACCGTGTACATATTTGTGAATCTTAAGTGTGTTCGATTGAGCGAATTGCATTTGGCAAATATCGCATTTGTAAGGTTTTTCTCCAGTGTGGATGCGTATATGACGCTTCAGCTTGAACGTGTCGGGGGAAGCGTATGTGCAGTGGGGACACTAAAAAAATTGCTTACAGAGTTAAGGTGACAGCTGAGGGTTAGGAAAAAGATTAGATTGTCATAGAGTGTGTAGAGTTTTAGCAGTTAGTTCAAAAAAATTAAGCAAAAGCATATATTTTCCAGACTACTCAGCCATAACGTGTCATAAATATATAGAATAGGAAATGAGATTATTCAATATCCCTTTCTATCATTGGAAGCTCCATTAAGAATATCCTCCGGGGAAGGGTTCGGCGATGTTTATGTGAAGTTGTCCTGGCAACTAGGCAAGTGGCAACCTTCATTCCGAGATCAACATCTGTAACCTGCCGATCCTCGAACAAGCATGGTTTACTATTCATTCCCTCTAGGAGAAACCCAGCAGTGGGAAAATGTTATTAATCACAGAGCGACAATTGTAAACTATCACTACTAATATTAAAGAACGCCCCAATTGTTCCTATAAAGAAACACGTTTAATTTACCTGGTATGGCCTTTCGCCAGTGTGACAGCGCATGTGCCGACGCAGTTTGGACCGTTCCACGGATGCGTAATCGCACTCAGTACACTTGTGTGGTTTTTCGTGTGTGTGCTTGTAGCGAACGTGTCGCGTCAATTCACCTAGATCAAGAAAAACCACCAATAATTTCTCATGAAGAAAACAGCTGCCAGCAACGTGGATTTGACCACACCCCGGACTCTCAATCAGATGCAGTTTATGTACATGCATCTACAAAAACAATCACAACGCTCTCAATTACGTCGGACGTGGCCTACGTAGGAATATCTAACACACGCGTATGGTTAGATATTCGCGACCCATGCTTAAGCCAGCTCCTTGACAACTCAGAAAACGGTGGCGAGGTGTGGAAGTCGGTCGGTTGAGGATACTGTCCTCTATACATAGTAATATTACATGTTCTACGGTTTGACAGTATGTATATAAATATGCCACATAACCCTATTAGGGAACATACGCCTACTACATGACCCGTTCAGGTGAGCGTCGAGGGAGGTCTTCAAAATACCACGCTTTGTCACAGGGAGGAGGGTGGAGCTTAAGTATTTCTCACGTAGTCAATATCCTCTAAAGGAAATTGAACGCTTTTTCGAGCTATATTTAAATATGATGCACAGGGTTTGGCGCGGTTTTAATAAAGACAAATACGAACCAAATTATATTTTTCGTAACTTCCTGATTGCAAAATCATTGAAACCGTATTTATTGTCATATACTACGGATGGTCAAAACATATCAAAAATAGGTCACTTAACATGGGTGTTCCCCTCTTACGCTTGTTGTACGAGTCATTTTAAATATGATTTCTATTGATATTATTCTAACAGTCGTCGAAGTAAGAAAAATTATTGAACTAATTTACTCCAGAAATATACCGACCTGTAGTAGTGAATTTGTAGTTACAGTACTTGCAAATATGGGGTTTAATCCCGCTGTGCGTGTACTGGTGGTTTCGAAGCGAGTTCGCGGTCTTGAAGCCCCGTTCGCACACCAAGCACTTGTACGGTCGCTCTTCAGAGTGCGTTTTCATGTGCCGTAACAATAAGTACCTAATAGAATCAAACGAGGACTAGATGTTATTATTCTTGAAAACATAAGCCCTCTTTCTGCCTTCATCTCACAAGCGGAATCGACAAAACATGTTCACTTATTCTATTCTCTTCTGTTAGCCGCTATCTCAATGCTCACCTTTGTTTCGCCATATCATCTTTTACACAATCCATCTCTTTTTTAGAATATTTTTAAAGATGTTTTAAAATGATACATATAAAAAGATAGATTATCAATAACTAATATCGTAGTATAAGAAAAGTATTTTTGTACAAACTAAAATCCGCAGATTGATAGCTTCACGCTGTTATTGGCTGGCCTATATATTGATACGACCCAAGGGTTAAATATATTACACCTCATATAGTACACCTACGTTCACCAACTTTCATACTACCTGTATTTGTAACAAGCAAATATTTCATTCTTTAATTTGTTACTTACAACGAAAAATTTCAATATTTTGTCAAAAGTTCAATATTTTGTTATATACTCGTATTAAATCACTGATAAATTACTTACCGTCGGTTTGTTACATAATCGCAAAAGGTGCAAGATAAAGCGCTTCGGTAATTTCGAGTTTTTTTAGTTTTATTCGATGCTTTCAACATTACTTCATTGGATTCCTCCGCCTCAACTTCCATATTTTCCACATCGAAAATATTTATATTTTTTTTTATATCAGTTTTCTCGTTTTGTTCCTAAAAAGTACCTCAATATTATTGTTAATATTGCAATGATATAGTGGTGATTTGAATCACAGCAAGGACGACCAGTTTAACTTGTCATTAAGTATATCAAGGAATTGTTGATTTATATACATTTATATTGGCAACACTAATTGTAATCTCTTCCTCTTCCAATCAAGATGGCGAAAGGATAGTTGCGTTTTACTTGTGTGATAATGTTAAGATTATAGAATAAAAGTATAAAACCATGAACGGGCCTAATTATTTTAACATGGTAGCAGAACAGTGGTTTAATGGTAGCAGAACAGTGGTTAGTTGGTACAATGGTTTAAAGAATAAATGTGATAAAAAAAAGAAGAAAAAAAATGGCGTCAAAAAATAGTGATAATATAAATATTCCAATTTTCGATGGCACAGATTACAGTAATTGGAAAATACGGATAATTAAGTTTCTACAGTTCAAAAAGTGCAAGGATGTAGTAATGAGAGCGAAAATTGAAACCGACAAAGATGAATGGGACGATAGAGATATACAAGCAACAAACTATATTTACAGTGCTATAACAAACAAGCAGTTGGAATATATAAGTGAATTAAATACAGCATACGAAATAATACATAAATTTGATGAGATGTACCTAAAGAAATCAACAGCGTTGCAAATAGTATGTCGACATAAACTCGAAAGTGTTAAATTGAAAAATTATTCTGAAGTGTCTTTATTTTTCGATGACTTTGAAAAAGCTGTAAATGAGTTGAAACAAGCCGGTGCAACGGTATCAGAAACAGAAAAACTAAACTACATGTTAAAAGCATTACCAGTGAGTTACAACTACATAGGTGATTTAATAGATGTCTTGCCAGAGGGTGAAAGGACAGTGGACTATTTAAAAAGCAAAATAAAATTGAAAAGTACAGGAAATATGAGTGAAATTTCAGAAGACACATCAAATGTTTTTAAAGCAGATACTAACCGATCATATAATTGTTTTGGTTGTGGTAAACCTGGTCACCTAAGAAGAGATTGTAAGGCAGAAAATGTAAACCGTGGTCGAGGACATGGTCTTTCAAATTATAGAGGAAATAGTATACAAAATTATAGAGGAAATAGTATACAAAATTATAGAGGAAATAGTTTACCAAGTTATAGAGGACATAGTTTGCCAAGACGAGGACGTGGTTCATACAATAACAGAGGACAAGGTTCAAGAAATTACTACCATAATAATCAAGGGAGTCAAGGTAACAGTTATCATATTACTATTGCAAACAATACATACACAACGCAAGAGAATGATAAGCCAAAGGGTCAAATAAATTGGTTACTAGATAGTGGATGTACTGACCACATTATTAACACTGATAAATACTTCAATACTTATGAGATATTGGACAAACCTATTAAAGTCAAAATTGCTGACGGAACAATATTAGAAGCTACAAAAATTGGTAATATAAAAGCTTATTTCTTAGTATATGGACAAAAATCTGAAGTCACACTGAAAAATGTTTTCTTTGTAAAAGAAATGAAGGCAAATTTATTAAGTTATTCGAAAATTACTGATAATTGTTCAATTGTCTCAAAAGGGAAATTTGCAAAAATTTACAATGAATATAGAAAGATTATAGCAATTGCAATTAAGGATGAAAGACTGTATAAGATGAAAAGTTACATGTGTGAAGAAATATTGGAAGCAAATATTAGTAAAACAAATATGACTGTAAAGGAAAAACTACATCGTACTCTGGGCCATATTAACTTTAAAAAATTGGATTTAATGTGTAAAAATGAATCATTAGAAGGATTACCTAAAGAGATTGAATATGAATATTTAAAGTGTGCAATATGTATTGAAAATAAAATGCATAACTTACCATTTGCTAATAATCGAAGAAAAGCAAAAGAGATATTAGAGATAGTTCATACAGATTTAAATGGGCCACATCAGACTACAGGATATAATGGAGAAAAATTTTTTTTGAGTTTTATTGATGACTACAGCAAATTAGTCAAAGTTTATTGTATCAGATCAAAGGATGAGGTATATGATTACTTGGTACAGTATGTTAATGAAGTACAGAACTTGACAGGAAAAATGATAAAGGAACTGCGATGTGACAATGGGAAGGAATATATGAATGCAAGAGTTTTTCAGTTTGCAAAAGAGAAAGGAATAGTGATAAAACCCTGTCCAGCATATGTTCATCAATTAAATGGAACAGCAGAGAGATATAATCGTACGTTGATGGATATGGGTAGATGTCTTTTATCAGAAGCAAAGGTAGAAAGAAGATTTTGGCCTGAGGCAACTAAAACAGCTGCATATCTTAAAAACAGAACCTTAACTAATACTATTGAGAGGAAAACCCCATATGAAATATTTTTTAAAAGGAAGCCATCTATGCAAAATCTAAAATTATATGGAAGTAGAGTTTTTGTAAGAATTCCTGAAGAACGAAGAAGGTCTAAATGGGATAAGAAAGCAGAAGCTGGAATTTTGCTTGGTTATACTGATATTGGATACAGAGTATTAATTAACAACAGAGTTGTTATTGCTAGAAATTGTGATATAATTGAGGAAGATGTTAAATTATGTGGTTTTAAAGATGAGGAAGAAAATAGTGAATATAAAGAAAAGGAAAAGGAAGATAAAAGGATCCAAGAGGAAAGAAATATGTTAAAATACTCAGAAAATGATAAAGAGAATGTAGGAGAAAGTGAAGATGAGAATCTAAATAGAAGATTAAGAAAACAAATCAAACCTCCACTTCGTTTTGATGAAGAATTTGGTTATTATTGCATATACTGTAACTACTGTGATGCGTCAGCTCCAATTGATTTTCAGGAGGCGATTACATGTGATGAGGCAATGAAATGGAAAGGAGCAATGAATAGTGAGATGGAAAGTTTAATAAAAAATAATACCTGGACTCTAGTTGACAGACCCTCCAAGGAAAAAAAGGTAATTGATGTGAAATGGGTGTATAAAAGGAAGAGTGAAAATGAATACAAAGCAAGGTTAGTAGTAAGAGGTTTTCAGCAAACAAATTGTATTGATTATACTTACTCACCTGTTGCTAAAATGCCTACACTTAAGCTACTATTATCTTATTGTTGTCAAAATAATTTAGCTATTCATCAAATGGATGTTGAAACAGCATTTCTAAATGGTAGAGTATTATCTGAAGTTTATGTAAAGCAACCAATCGGTTATGAAAATGGAACTGATAAAGTTTATAAATTAAATAAATCATTGTATGGTCTAAAAGAAAGCCCCAGGGCATGGTATGAATGTTTTAATGATTTTTTGATTAATTTTGGTTTTCGCAGGAGTAAATATGACTATTGTTTATATGTTAGAAAAGAGAACAGCTTAATTGTTTATATTCTTTTATTTGTGGATGATTTATTAATTTGTTGTGAAAATGTAGAAGTTATTGGTGATATAAAAACTAAATTGTCTGAAAGGTTTAAAATGAAAGATATTGGTAAAGTAAAAAATTATATTGGTATTGAGATTGAATATATGTATAATGAAAACAATGTCTTAACTTTGAGTCAGAAATCTTATATTGAGTCTTTAGCTAAAAGGTATAATATTGAGAATGCAAAAATGTATAAGACTCCTATGGAAATAAATTTAAAATTGGAACAATCTGATATTAATGAGGATGTAAAATATAGAAATTTGATTGGTGCTCTTTTGTATATTAGTTCAGGTACTAGACCTGATATATCTTACAGTGTAAATTACTTAAGTAGATTTCAAAACTGTTATAATGAGACACATTTTAAGTATGCATTGAGAGTTTTAAAGTATTTGTATTTGACAAAAGATCTTAAATTAACATATTGTAATAATAGTAACGCTGATATTCTAGATTGTTTTGTGGATGCTGATTGGGCAGGAGATATTTTAGATAGGAAATCTACTACAGGATTTGTCATTAGATTGTTTGGAAATATTATTTACTGGAAATCAAAGAAACAAAGTAGTGTAACAAAGTCCTCAACATTTGCTGAATATGTAGCTTTATCAGAAGCAGTAACAGAGTTAAATTTTCTTATGTGTCTAATGGATGATGTATTCAATAAAGTTTGTAAACCAGTTAAAATTTATGAAGATAATTCAGGAGCCGTAGCTATTTCTAAATATGGAAACTTTACTAAGAATTCTAAGCATATTGAAGTTCACTATCATTTTATACATGAAAATGTTAAGCTAGGAAATATTGAAGTTGTAAAAATAGAGTCAGAAAATAATGTTGCAGATATATTTACAAAAGCTTTGGGAAATGTTAAATTCATAAAATTTAGAGAAATGTTAAATTTGAAATAAAATAATGATTGTTGTAACAGTGTTTTACAATATAAATGTAAGGAGGCGTGTTGATTTATATACATTTATATTGGCAACACTAATTGTAATCTCTTCCTCTTCCAATCAAGATGGCGAAAGGATAGTTGCGTTTTACTTGTGTGATAATGTTAAGATTATAGAATAAAAGTATAAAACCATGAACGGGCCTAATTATTTTAACAGGAATAAATCATCTGGATTCGTGATAATATTATAATTGTCTAAAATATGCGAACCCTTGTGTGATGTTAACTTTAGAAAATATGTATCTAAGTCAGTTGTAAGCAATAAAAAAATCAATTTACTACTCACTTAATGAATATTGATATTATAACTCATCATAAACATAATACAAACAGTTAAAATCTAAATAAAAATAAATAAATAAAATAATAGAGGTCTGCAGTTATGCGCGCATTACGGCAAAACTCCTGGATAGATGTCAATTTTCTTCTAAGTTTTATTTTCTAGACACATGGTCCTTATTTAAAAAAAATTACTGCGATATCTTCATTTAATATAAAGTTATTAAAGTTCTAAGAAACAACGATTTTTATAGAAGTGGGACGAGCGGTTTAGCGCGCATGCGTACAAGAACTTCTCATATTTTTTCGATTTACTTTTTGAAGCGGGCGGGAGCGGCTAATATTAAATATAGTTACTTTTAAGAATTGATATGATCATCAAATTAATAATATAAATAAAATAATAAAGTAAAATCAACATTAAAAACATGTAACTAATAATTGTTTTTAAAAAAACTCCCATAAATCTTGTTTCCTTAAATTTATAAAATGTATTATCAATATGAAATATCAATTTCATTAAGCAAACGTTTTTTATGTTTAACTATAAGACGTGTTTTCTAGAGGTTTCTAGAAAGCTGTTGACATAGTATTTTACGATTTACTACAGGAAAAGCCTGAAAGCATTTTCTAGCCATCTAAAATTACTAATCTTCAAATCTTCCAATATTGAGATAAAATCGGTTTAATATTGGATAGTCTAAATAATTATCAGACGGCAGAGGGCGGGATGAAACGGGGGTGGAGGATGAAGTTAGGTCTCTGCTAACGTCTCCTTTTTTCAACCATTACATCAAAAAATTAATCGCTTGGAAACACCCTGATAACTTCTAGTAGGAGAGCCGACGACACTAAACCTAGTTCGATAAGACTACCGGATGATATATACCTAGTCAGGTCATAAATTCTGTCACATGTTTAATGTACAATAATTGTAACAAGTTTATTCATTATGTAACCATTCATATACCAAAATGAACTTAACAAAACATAGATTCTTATGACATTAAAGTTTATTCAAAATGACCTCCGTGATTTTTAATACAAGCCTTCAATCTGCGCGGCCAGTCGTCTATCGCAGCACGAACGAGGTCCATGTCAATATCGGCGGCTGCCTTAATCAAGGATGTCTTGAGTGACTCCAAATTGGGATGAGGCTTTGAGCACGTCTTTTCCTCCAAGTGTTGCCATATCTTGTAATCTAACGGATTCAAATCTGGACTGGAGGAGGGCCAGTCTTCGTGCCGGATGAAGTCGATTTCACGCGCCGCCAGCCAGTCTTATGTGCTCTTCGCTCTATAAGCTGGCGCCGAATCTTGTTGGAATACCCAGTGCCTGTTATTGAACATGGTATGAGAAACAGGTTCCACAAGGTTCGTCAGGACTGTATTTTGATACACAACAGCATTCGTTTTTACACCTTTCTCACAAAAATGTACCTCTGTTAAGCCCCAATAAGAAACTCCCAACCATACCATGAGCGAGGATGGAAAATGACCTCGTTGGACACGCGGAATACGGTTGCTCGCTTCTTCACTACTGTGTGCGTACACCTTATCATTTTGTTTGTTGTAGCTCTCTTCTACGGTAAACATTTTTTCATCCGAAAAAAGAATTTCCCGATATTTTTTTCCCGCGTACCGCTTCAACAAAGCGCGGCATCTCTTCAGTCTCAGGTCCATTAGACGAGCATTCAAACGATGTCCTGTTTTTCTTCGATATGCCCGAAGCCCTAAGTCTTCATTTAACACCCTTTTCACCGTGGTTCTGCTTAACCCCATCTGAAGGGCCAACAGTTTCTGCTTACGTTTGGGATTTCTTTGAATTCGTGCCTTCACAGCTTTTATCACTGTTGGAGTCCTAACAGACCGAGGGCGACCACTTCTTGACCTGTCATCTACACTAGAGTCTTCATTGTATCGTTTGATGGTACGATAAACGAATCTTTTGGTTATATTCAAATTTTTCAGTATGTTAAAAATTTGAATTGGCGCGTAACTGCAACGATGTAACGCAATAACTGCAACACGGTCTTCTTTAAGCGTCCACTCCACATTTAAAAATGAGTAAAATTCTAAAAGTATACCTTTTTTATTTTCATGAACAATTCGAAATTCGAATTCAATAAACTTTTTTGTGGCCAGCATTCTAAAAGAAAAGTTTTTACTGTGTGACAATACTTATGACCTGACTAGGTATATATTTAGTCACGTCGTTAATAGGGGAACACGAAATGGCCATGCTGCAATGCAAAAAACCTGGCGAAGCCAGTAAAAAAATTTTTTGAAATAATCTGAAAAATCCGGTTTCTAGTACGATAAGACTCCCAAGTTTTGTTTGTTCCTCGAAACAGGGGAGGGATAGAACTATAAGATAATGCAGTGCTGCAAACCCCCCTGATTGGCCTAATCAGTGGCAGCAGCATGATAAGCGACGCCTCATACCTAGGAATCTAGTATGATCGATCTCCTCAAAAAACCCAAGCTCATCCGAAAGATCATCAATTTCTGTGTAAGAAAAATCACTGCTGCATTTTCGAAAAAGTGGAGAAAGTGGTTGCTGCAGCGATTGAAGGTCGCCCTCCGCGCAGCTGCATTCGGCGTTTCAATTCAGTTTTGTCAGCAATCATTATAGGTTCCTTTCGATTTGTACTGATTAAATACTCCTGCTACAATCACGTAAGAATACTTTTCTTGTCGTTGACTGTTTAAACAAATAATTCTGAATGATTATGGACGGGTATTGAAATTTCGATGCGGGCAATGAATAAAGAAGATTGGTTTCTCCGATGATTTAATCATTTTATCAATATACATATTTTTTATTTCACAACTACGACAACATTACGTGTCAACAATATTATGAAGTGTGAAAAAACTACTAAATAACAATATTACCATTAATTAAAAATTCTTATTCGAGCTATTCTTTCGCTTGCCTTGAATTGAGTATTTAATGTTAATTAGTAATTCTTATTCTTATAAACTAATTCTTATTCTTCCTGTAAACTACTTATTTCTTTTTAATAACTATTCTTACGCTACTTTTCGTCATCCGAATCGAATGTAACGAAATCGAATTCATCCTCACGGTTTTTTTCGGTTTCAACCGACATAGCCAATATATCATCCACGAATAGTGGCGTCGGTTGACCTGTATACCAGAGAGGTTGCAGTTTTTCCCGAATCTCCCAGCCGTACTCCTCGAAATGGAGCGTTACTGCGTTACGCAATGTGGTGAAGTTGAATTCAGCCACATGTCCACAACAATTCAACAATACCTAGCACTGAGCAGGTATAAACTATAGACCCTTTGTATAGACCTGTTTTTTTTTCTTCGAATATAATATACTCCGGACGCCGAGCAGGAAAAATTTCGGCCATTGACCTGTTATTATATGTCTCTGCCACTCCCGCGTAAATATAATGCCGCTTTGCTCGCATAGAGAAATGACCACCATCGGTCATTGCTCTGTGCGAGCAAAGCGGCATTAAAAATATAATAAATACCCGTAAATACGCGGGAGTGGCAGAGACAGATTAATAGGTCAATGGCCGAAATTCTTCCTGCTCGGCGTCCAGAGTATAGCACAGCTGAAGGATTATAATGTACTGTCGATGACTCAATTTCTCCTACAATTAGCCAAGAAATCTTCATGTTTCAGGTACAGAACTTTCCATTCATTCAAACTATCTCCGCGATGATAAATACATATCATGGTTTGATTAAAAAATAAAGGGGAAAAGATTCGTACGTGCCACGCAAAATAATAAATATCCAAAAACAGCTTAAAATCCGGAACTTTGGAATAATTAACAGAATTTTATTCGTTGAAACAATGATATTTAGTCCTATTTTTAAAAAAAATATTTACTTCAAAATGTTACGGAAGACTTGAGAAAAAATTAAAAACAACGCAAGGAAAATGACTGAAAAATCGAACAATATCACATACAATATGCCGGTTTAATTTTTTTAAATAATCAACAACACGAAAATTATTCGTACCTGATTGTAGCACGCGTATTTAATCAGTACAAATCGAAAGGAATCTATAATGATTGCTGACAAAACTGAATTGAAACGCCGAATGCAGCTGCGCGGAGGGCGACCTTCAATCGCTGCAGCAACCACTTTCTCCACTGTTTCGAAAATGCAGCAGTGGTTTTTCTTACACAGAAATTGATGATCTTTCGGATGAGCTTGGGTTTTTTGAGGAGATCGATCATACTAGATACCTAGGTATGAGGCGTCGCTTATCATGCTGCTGCCACTGATTAGGCCAATCAGGGGGGCTTGCAGCACGGCATTATCTTATAGTTCTATCCTTCCCCTGTTTCGAGGAACAAACAAAACTTGGGAGTCTTATCGTACTAGAAAGCGGATTTTTAAATTTTTTTCAAAAATTTTTTTTACCGGTTTCGCCAGGTTTTTTGCATTGCAGCATGGTCATTTCGTGTTCCCCTATTAACGACGTGACTAGATATATATATATATCATCCGGTAGTCTTATCGAACTAGGTTTAGTGTCGTCGGTTCTTAGACCATTCGTAAATACGTAATAGTATTGCTTAATTCATTGTAATATTCCATTTCAGTATCAAAGCTACGGTTAGCTTCGATATTTAGTGCCTGTGTCAGCTTTATTTTTCCTTGGCTTCTTTTTTTTTATTGCGTAGGACAGCAGACAGGCTGATAGCCCGCTTAGAATTTAGCAGTTACCGTCGCCTATAGGTGTTTGCAACGCCAGTGGCATCGCGAACACGCTGCTGGGGACAGCAGCTTATGGGAATAAGCTGCTGTCTGGTGTTTAAGTAATAAATCTTTTTTTTATTGCTGTAGGACAGCAGACAGGCTGACAGCCCGCTTATAATTTAGCAGTTACCGATGCCTATGGGTGTTTGCAACGCCAGTGGCATTGTGAACACACTGCTGTCCCATAAGGGTACAGGAACTTGGGTCACTAATGCTGGAACACAACACAAAGTTATTATGGCGGCATACTTAAGACCGAAGGTGGTCGCCATCCAGACGGGCTTGAGGCCCTACCACGTAGCTAGGGTGGGTTGTTTTGTCGCCTTTTACGACAGGCCGATCCCGGCCACAGAGGTTAGTATTCTTTCTCCGCCCCTGCATTCTTACAGTCATTTGGTCTATTGGTGTTTAGATTATGAGCACACTAGAAATCTTATATTGCGTCACAAACAAAATTTACAAATGCCCAAATCTTATAGCCATAACACATAACAAAATTTACAAATGCACCTGTGGGATCTTATCATCATCATCTAAGCGTAGTATCCCGGTTGCAACCTAAACTTCCGTTTCGGTGCCCGGGGTCCGCTTTCCGACTCTTTGTACTCCACTTCGCACGGTCTTCAGCATCCCTGGTAGTGAGCCCATTGTCACGCATATCACCCTTTACTATATCAAGCCAGCACTTTTTGGGTCTACTCCTTCTGCCAGGGCCCGGCGGAGGCGGCATGGCCAGACATTTGTTTCCCACGTAATCATCCGGTTGCCGTAAAACGTGGTCATACCAACGGAACCGGCACTCCTGCAATTTATCCGCAATGTTACGGACATGAAGTCTGCTGCGAATACGGGAGTAACTAACGCGATCCTTCCGCGTCACTCCACACATCCACCGCAGCATATTCATCTCCGTGACACGCAGTTCTTGCTTATGTCGCTCTAACACCGGCCACGCTTCACAGCCGTATAAAAGCCTATGGGGTCTTATAATAGGTTAAAAACAGTATATAAAAGATTTAACTCTTTACTGACATCCAGTATATTGGGTTTGTTTTCTTCTTGGAGTATTAGTATATAGTTTGTCTCGCCTTGGGGAGTCACTGATGTTGTAAGTGACACTGTTTGTCGATCTTCACAACTGTTGGATTCTACCAGCATCACATCATCTTCACTAACCTGTAAAGTAATCCATGGGTAGTATAAATAAACATACCTATAGGTCCTCGGTCCATAGATATCATCCTAAAAAACTATTGAGTTATATAAAAACAATGATCTAATGTATACAGTTGACAAATTCTTGCAATAGCTAGTATGAACTACTTTTTTATTGTAATATTAAGCAGTTACCGTCGCCTGTCGGGAAACTTAACTAAGAAACTTATGCCGGAACGCAACAAAAGGTTATTAGGGCAGCATTCTTAGAGACTAAGGGGTGGTTGTTATCCATACGGGTTCGAAACCCTAGCACCCAGGTGGGGTAGTTATTTCGTCTATTTTGCTGTTTTACCTTATCTGCTTATATGTAATTGTTATGTAACTTTTTGGATTATTTCGGGTTAAAACACATTAACTAATTATCTGTGATTTATTTTTAGTAGCAATTTCGTAAAAACCTTCAAATTTACTTAATTATTTTTTCTTACCTCAGATTCTTCATTTAGAGTTGATGACGAAATAGGTAGCAATTCATTTGTTCCACTTTTTTGATAATAGTATATGCCTTGTGTGTTTACAAAATATGTCACAGCCTCTTTAGTGTCTTCCTCGAAGTCGTACACTAAAAACGTAAACTTATGATAAGTAATAATTTTAGAATATTTTAATCGTGTTACGGATTTATAACTGTCACATTTAGCTAATTAGGGTGGCATCGACTACGTTATGCATATTATTATTAAAGCTTTACGTCTACCTGCCAAACCAAGAGAAGGCACTTCTCAGTTAAGGTAGTTCTCAAATCAATTTGCTAAATTGATCTGTTAACTACCTATGGTTACCTACTACTTAATGGAAAATGGTTACCAGTGTACAGAAAAATGAAATAGCGAAGAACTGGAGAATTCAGAATTTAAACAGATAAAATGGATTAGAAAAGGTTGGAATTGGCGAAATAGTAAAAGTCCAAGAAAGTGGCCCACGGTCACCGTAACCAATACGATTATCTACAGACGACCCATGGAAGTAGAAAGTTTACATATGAAATAAAAAGAAGCCAAAAAGATAAAACACATCGCGGTGGTAACAAATGTATTAATTATGTATCAGACAGAACGAACGGACAAAAACTCAGTAGTCCAGTGAATGCAAATACGAGTGAATAAAAAGGCATACATTTTCTTGAGAACAGAAGGATATGATGTAAATAAATATAAAAATTTGTATATTATTAGTTTAAATCCAAATTCATATATATTTAAATAAATAACAAAATCCGAGTGATTCGTGTTTAAGATTTTTGTGATTTAGGCCAGAAAAGGTTGACCGTAAGGTCATAAGCTCTAATTTTCTGGTTTACAAATCGTATAAAGAAGTCACCATTCAGTTTTTCATCTCAAGGTAGTGGGGATGGATAGCTGAAACTCCTCTAAAACCCAAATATATAAAATCAGCGTTTTTCTTAGAGCTTAAGAAATAACAATGCCTCAACGTAAAAAATCCCGCTTAAATTTTGGATTGTGTCGCGCGTGTTAGCACACACACACACACAAACAAGCACGCGCGCACACACACAGACACACCCAGACTATACTTGATCGCGGACCCCAGGCTTTAAAATGAATGTATGCAAACAAAAATTATCATTATCAAGTTACGGCTGGCTTTCTTTACCACCCTTACACTATCGTCTTCCACTCTATTGGAAATCACCCCTGTTCTCGCTAATTCAATTCAAGCTTTCGTCTTCGTAAACATGGGCGGTATTAGAGCATCACAAGCAGGTACTGCACGTCACAGATGTTGCGGATCCACCGCTCATCACCGCTGGACTGTTGCAGAAGGACCGCGATAGAAGTCCCCGCATTCGCGGCAGCCTTCATGTGCGTGTCATTGCAAATAAACTGCAGCAATTGCCTTCGATAGTGGAGTTATGTTTTACCGCAATAGACGACCAACTTAGGTGGAGAATAAATGTCTAGCCCTGCCGCATCCGCCGGGCACCGGCAATAGGGGAAGGCCCAAATAGTACTGGCTTGGCGTCGTAAATGTTTATTATTTAGGACAATGCATACACTACCAGAAATGGCGAAGATCTTGCGAACAAAGAAAAAAATGTCAGAAAGCTGGCCCGCGATACGGAGGAAGAAGTTTGGGTTTCAATCCAAATTAAGCCCAAGACAATCATGCTGAAGCTTTCTCCTTTATCCCTTACGTATAATTGATTATCTACTCTATTTTCATTGCTTTCATGTTTGTAGTGTTAATACTTACTTTTACAATATCTTATATAATATCGTGAATGACAATAAGGCTATCGTAAATATTCAATTTGTAGGACACAAATTTCGGTTTGCTCTTATTTCTGAAACAATAGATCATAATTAAACTAATCATTTAATAATGTGTTGTAATATAAGATACGGTAAACTGCCGCCCAACTAAACGAAACCTTGATATTTTTTATTAACGCTGAAAAATACTCAAAGTCGGTATCTTTCAAGTATTTAAAATTTTTTCATTCATCATACCATTGTTTTCTTTCCAAATTAGACTATTCATCGATATCATCGTAAATTGTTAAAGTATGAGTTTCCGTAATTGGTAATAAATTTAGTTCTTGTAATCATTGCTTTATGCGTTGTTTGATTTTTACATATAGCTGGGAATGCCGGTCGCATTCGCTTTTACCTAAAAAGACCAGCATCATCTTGACGCTAGGATGTTTGTTAACTAACATTTATATGAAACTATTTTTAGTATTAATACAGTAAAACACGACTATTGTTTACTATTTCTTATTTATTTTAATCAGAGATACATTTAGTGCAAATAATTGTTTTCTTTTTATACGTTTCTCACTAAGTGCGATTGCGTAAGATTTTTTTTATTGCTGTAGGACAGCAGACAGGCTGATAGCCCGCTTAGAATTTAGCAGTTACGTAGTAGTATGCGTAGGCATCGCGAACACGCTGCTGACGCATAAGAGTACAAGAACTTGGGTCACTAATGCCGGAATACAACACAAAGTTATTACGGCGCTATCCAGACGTGCTTGGGACCCTACCACGTAGCTAGGGTGGGTTGTTTTGTCACCTTTTACGATAAGGCCGACCCCGGCCACAGAGGTTAGTGTATTCTTTCTCCGCCTCTTCACCCGGCCCGGCCCGGTTATTCGCCCGGCGGACCGGGCGTGATCGACCAGTAGGTATATATTATTTAAACGCTCACAAAGTAAATAAATCCCTAAATTTATGTCGAAAACCTTGTTTCTATGTAGATTTTAATTTAAGGTTGTAAGCATTCTTTGATGTTTAATGTTATAATTACTAACGATATCCCATTGATTATAGAATGTAATGATTAAAATAAAATACTAAAATCATAGTGGTGACATCGATATTACAATCCACTACATTTTTATAGAAAACCCCATAAGCATTTTTGTGAAAATGATCAATAATTTACGTAAGCTGTGTCAAAACTTGACACGTCATGATAATTTTATGTATGTATTTATGTAAGGTAATCTCGGCTATCCGCTTTTTTTGTATCGTGAATGATTAAAATGCAATAGAACTTCAAATTCAAAGCAAACTTACCGAACATCCGGACACGTTTTTTTATTTCTAACCTAGATGTCGTTACTTGACTCAGTTCTAAGCAGTGTTAACTCTCGAAAATATTTACCCCTAAATCTTGAGCTAATAACCCTAAAATTCCCCAACAAAATGATAGCATTAAAAAAATATAAATAATAGCGCCATGATTTTTGCCTTAGTTTCAAAATGAATAGTTAAAATTTTTAATTTGGTCGTATAAAAAAATTTTGAAGCAAGTTATATGAAATTTAAATTTTTACAAAAATTTTTTGTTATTAATATGATTTTTTATCGACCAATATTTTTACCGTAATTTGAAACTAGATTCTTATTAAATTGTTTCAATTTCTACTAATTATTATGAAAATAATAATTTAGAATCTCGGCGTTTCTATTTATTGATCGTAAAAATTATAGACATTTATTTTTATAAATTTTGAATAATTTGTTTATTTTTTCTACGCAACAGATAATTTCACGAAAATATAAAAAAATTAATGATTAATGCTAAATTAATAATAATCAGTTAAAATAAATAACATTCTGTAATCTTTGTTAATATTCTTTGTTCATACATCATTCAATACTTCAAATATTAGTTCATATTCTTCAGATTCTGACTTTTTAAAATCTTTAATTGCTGATATAACATTCAACATAACATTATAATGCAGGGGTTGCAAGATCCACCATTCTGCTGCAATGTAAATTGGACAAAACGAAAGTCGAACGTAACCACCAGTCACCACAGAGTAGTTAATAATATTATATCTCTTCATAATTATGATAAGTACTATGGTTACATTTTTTATTCATTCAACTTGACATTCTTAAATAAATAAGAAATCTTACAAGATGTCGCTAAGCCGCTATGTAAACAAATAATTGTGATTGGCTAAGTTTCGTTACTCCAGGCCCATTATTTTTATATCTTTATGGTTCCTTATCAAAAATTTAATATGAAATAAAAATAGAAAATAGATATAAAAAGCCAAAAAGAAATCCCTAAATATACCCCACCGAATTTTTTTTATTCCCCTAATTTAAGGCATAACCCCAAAGTTGGTAACCTTGCTTTTATATTGTCTATAATTTATTAGTGGCTGCGGCTACAAGTTCTTGACTCACGGACATAGTGGCGGCTATACACTCCCGTCTTAGTATCGGGAGTGTAAGAGAGCCACATTGTTTTGTCTTTTGGAGGATTAACCGGACCTCCTATGGGGTAGATTCTATAAGCGAGACATTTAATCAAACACGTATATCCACTGGCTCACTATTTTTAATGGTGGCGTGTATCATGTTATTGAGTGATATAAATTAATATAATTACAAAACTTATATAATATAAAATAATTTAGTGACAGCTCCGAATAATATTCTTACATTTTTGTATTGACATAACATGACTCTCGAAAATATCTAAAAAGTATACATATAACTAGAAAGAAGAATTTATATGAAAGTATACAATTATTCGATTTTAGCAGTGTAAGAAATCAGGTGGCGAGTGAGGCGCCACAGTCTAACTACTTTACCTCGTATGACTTGTTCTTTCTCCACTTTGTAATATGTTCAAATTAAAAATACCTTCAATTGTTAAAATGTTTAACTTTTATATATGCAGATATTAGATTGTTGCATTTATGTATTAGAGAAGTTTTTTGATATTTTACTAAGCCAGTATTTTTGATTTATTTATGACATAATTGTTTGAACTTTGCTTATTGGATTTTCTTTTAGAATAAGATATGCGTATATAAGTAACAATGAAAGTTAAACTTTACAACTGACTTAAATGAGTTATAATTAACACAAAAATAGCATGAATAACGCGCCAATATATTATTTCGCACTACATTAATTTGTTGATCGAAGGTTCCAGCGTTAGTTTAGTTAATGTTACATTAAGATTTTATTTATTTTATGTTTTGACGACGTCCGTGACACAATGGCTTTCGCGCTGTTATATCCCGTCTTTGAATACAATAATGCATATATAGCTGAACTAGCTCAGCAGTCCATATACACCTTTTAATTATTTTCCTTTAATGAGTCAGTCTATTCTCGGCCTTCATTCAGCACGGATGCCAAAAGATCCGACCTGTATTAACTTCAGTTTAAATATATAATTACTTTTTTTGAAGAGATTTTTCATTTTCCGTTCAACAGCGCGTTTAAACATTTTAGCCCGTCTGGATGACAACTATCTCTGTCTTAAGTATGCCGCCATAATAACCTTGTGCTCTGGTATCAGTGACCCGGATTCCTGTACCCTATGGGACAGCAGCGTTTTCACGGTGCCCCTAGCGTTTCAAACATCCATAGGTGACGGTAACTGCTTACTGTTAAGTGGGCCGTCAGCCTGTCTGCTGTTTCTCAGCTATAAAAAACACATGCAGGGGTTAGGAGTTCAATTCCCGTCCAGCGTCTGAGTCCTTATGTATAACATATTTATAAAAAAAAAGATTATAGAAGTAGTATACCAGTTGTCTGTCTGGTACCCATAACCATAATAAGACATGAGCTCTGCTGCTTACTTTGGAACTAGGTGGCACTGTGTGAATTTTAACATAATGTTTATATTCATTTTTTTCATCAGGTAGCAAACTCAATTCTCTCGGAGGAAGCAGTTCTTGCATTCGAATACGGCATGGCCTACGATAATCCAGATAATTTAATTATTTGGGAAGCACAGTTCGGTGATTTTTATAATGGTGCTCAAATAATTGTAGATACTTACATCGCGTCCGGCGAAGGTGAGAGTTTTCGTTGTAGAATATTATAAAATATATTTTATGAATATGTATCAATAACGTATCACATTTGGCTGCTAAGATGATTTCATTTCACTGCTCGCTACGACCTTGGTTCTGGCCACAGTCGGAAGCGAGTCCGGATGGACCATCGTCGCCTCCTTCCGCAAGGAAAGGTTGTAAATTATATTTGAAAAGGTAAACTGTAAAATGGGAAACGGTGTGATGTGGTACAAGCAATCGGAGTCCACACAGCCATGGCACCAAATCAACAATTATTTTAAACTCGTTTTTTAAACTTTTTATCCGTGCAGGTGTAGAGAAAGAATACTGACCTCTGCGGCCGGTGTCGGCCTGTTGTAAAAGGCGACAAAACTATCCTAGCTACGTGGTAGGGCCCAAGCTCGTCTGGGTGGCGATCACCTTTGATTTTAAGTATGTCGCCATAATAACCTTGTGTTGTGTTCCGTCATTACTGACCCAAGTTCCTGTACCCTTATGGGACAGCAACATGTTCGCGATGCTACTGGCTTTGCAAACACCCAATAAAAATAAAAACTCATAAGTTTATCCTAATCTACCATCCATTTAACAAAGTACCTATATACATACTACTATTAGTAAAGTCCCGGATTCGTGGCAGAAGCAAGTCGAAAAGCAGACTCAGATCACCGAAGCGGAAGATTGGGTTGCAAGCGGAACTTAACGCTGATATGATATGAATTGAAGATGCTCATTTTTTGTTTTCAGTACCACTCTAAGTAACGCAGGCATATAATTTAGTTTATATTTTATTTTACAGCTAAATGGGTGCGCAGCAACGGTCTCGTAATGCTTCTGCCCCACGGTTACGACGGTGCTGCTTCCGAGCATTCTTCCTGTAGGATGGAGAGGTTTCTGCAACTCACAGATAGTTTAGAGACAGCCCCAGACTCCGAAGCAATTTGCTTACATGTAGCGAATCCTACAACGCCTGCGCAGTACTTTCATTTATTAAGAAGACAGGTAAAGGTTTTGTCAGTTCACATGAAACGTAAAAGAAATAGTAAGTTTACCCCAGCGGACCTGAAATCCATATTTAAGGTGGACTTTTGTAATATAAGAGGTATTCAATTCAAATCTCAATGCCGTCCACCACCATCTAGAAACGGCAAAACCGGCTTTACTGTTTCTGACGGAGACGTAGATATCTGCCCCGGCCGACTCATCGTACCTTTGCTACCCTGGCTATAATTTGGAACACCTGTTCCTCCCAAAAGCTGGGGTTTGCTTGTACGTCCGGGATGACGTCTGTTGTCGCCGTCTTAGCGGTCTTGAATACAGAAACCTGTCTATCTTATGGTTACGGGTAGATTTCGGTAGTTCCACCCGAGTCTACTCTTGCCTGTATAGGTCCCACGGCAGAGAGAGAGAGAGAGCGAAAGGACTGAAACAGCTCACTTTTTTGGGCGCGTTCAAGACCCCATTCGCACCTGCGCCTCAGTTTCAAGGAACTCCTCTTACCATCTCAGAGAGTTTTGGGATCCTTAGTGTCGACATCACGATCGATCTGCAGTTTAGGGGACAAGTGGTGGGCAAAGCTAAGCTTGCTTCCAAAAGGCTGGGTGTGCTAAAGCAGTCCAAGCAGTATTCCACTCCAAGGCAACGGCTTGTGCTATACAAAGTACAGGTGAGGAGGTCCACACATGGAGTACTGCTCACATTTATGGACTAGACCACCAGCCTGGCAGCTAAATCCACTGGACATCCAAAGGCGCGCAGTTAGTCTTGTCGCTGACCCCATTCTCACAGACGGTTTAGACACGCTTGGCCTTCGAAGAGATTTTACGTCTCTGCGTTTTCTACCGTCTGTACAACGGGGAGTGTTCTGAGGAACTGTTTAGAATGGTGCCTTCTTCCTCTTTCTACCACCACACTGCTCGCCATCGGCTGGGTGTTCATCCCCATTTCGTGGAGCCTCTTCTTTCATGTACGAAACGGTTCTCAAGAACGTTCATGATGCGTACTCTCCAAATTTGGAATGGGCTTCCGACTGAGGTTTTCCCATCGCGATACGAAATGGGGTTTTTAAAAAAAAAGCGTTATAAAATATCTTATAGGTCGGCAGCGCTTTGATAATCACTCTAATTTTGCAAACGTCCATAGACGGCAGTTACCATCTGCTGTTGTAGGGCGGGCCGCTTGCCTGTCTGCTGAATTCAAGCTATAAAAAATATACTAGTGGTGAAGGAAAACCCGCCAATCCGTTTTGAACAAACGTGACGGGTATACTGAAACTGAACTTGAATATCCATTAAATTAACTTATACAAGTTGATTTCCTTTTACAAGTAGCTAATTAATGTATTCAGTTATCATTAAAAAGTAATAAACATCAACTGTGTCCGTAAATTAAGTCCGTAGCTGAAAGTTAGACCCTGTCGAGCAATTTGCTAAGTGCTAAATTAATTACAGTTGTACAAAGTTTCTAATAGAGTTATGTGCGTCATTACGCTTTTTAGTTTCTTTGAGTGAAAGTGTACCAGAATTTCACGTGCAGATTAGAAAATTTAAAAGTTTTTTGATAAATTGAGATTATAGATTTAAGATTAGTTTGGAAGAAAGAAATATTTCGAATTCCATTATAAATTTAATAATTAATGTTTCACTAAAATTTAAATTAATATTATCAGAGCTACATTTTTTAATAATCTAATATTTCCTTATAAATAATTGACATGTTCTAGAACATTTTAAATCAACATTTCTAATATCAGCCTTTTTTATTGCTGTAGGACAGCAGACAGGCTGACGGCCCACTTAGAATTTAGCAGTTACCGTCGCCTATGGGTGTTTGCAACGCCAGTGGCATCGAGAACACGCAACTGTCCCATAAGGGTACAGGAACTTAGGTCACTAATGCCGGAACACAACACAAAGTTATTATGGCGGCATACTTATGACTAAAGGTGGTAGCCATCCACATAGGTTTGAGGCCCTACCTCGTAGCTAGGGTGGGTTGTTTTGTCGCCTTTTACGACCGGTCGACCCTGTCAGTATTCTTTCTCCGCCCCTACACGAATAAAGTAAGATAAAACAGCCTTTTCATTTAATTAACATGTATAATTTCTTAACGTTATTAGGTCGTAAGAAACTACAGAAAACCACTGGTAGTGGTTGCACCAAAAGTGCTCCTGCGACTCTCGGATGCAGTGTCGCCTTTGTCGGATTTCACACCTCGTACACACTTTCATCCAGTTATTGGTGAGTATTGGCCGCAGAATAATATATATAATTAAGAATTTATATAGCATTTATTTAATACATACATAGAAGTTAATACATAAGTACCTAGGTATGTTGTAACTAAGTGCATATTATTTTGTAATATAATTACCATGTACAGACGACCAAGAAATACATCGTGAAGAAATTTGCATACGGAGATCACCAACAGGTACCGCCAATCTGTCTTGGACAAGTATGGCTGGCATACTGACCGTTCCTTCTTGGAGGAGACCTGATTCCAGTATTGGGTCGTTATTATCTGTTATTATCATAAGTAATCACTATACTTTTAAACTTACTACGTAAGAAGTGTCGCAGACATTTAGCGTTGTTTTTATCATAAATATAGGCACCAACGCATGAGAATGCACTCCCGCTGGTCGTGCCACATCAGTCGTTGACCCCTGAGATACCAGGGTAAAGACTCCAAAGACTCCCGGCACCAAATTTCACAGAGAAAACATTGTGGGGAATACCCGGAGAGTTATGCAACCAAGACGATATTCCTGATTCATAAAAGTAGAACATTTTTGAATCAAGAATTGATATCTAGCTTTTTGCACATCATTATTTCCTGCTGATCTGTAATACTTGTAGCGTATTTACATTTATACTATTTATATATTTATATTATATTATATATTTATATATTAATTATATTTATACGCACTCATTATAACATGATTCGTTGTAGGTGATAAACTGGCAGATCCAATAAAAGTAAAGCGCGTTATCCTTGTAAGTGGCAAACATTATTACGAACTGAATAAGGAAAGGGTCAAAGGCAAGATTGACGATGTTGCCATCATACGAGTGGAGGCGTTGGCCCCATTCCCTCTGCAAGGACTGCAGAAGCAGCTGGAAAAATATCCTAATGCACGAAGTAAGTTAATAAATTATTTAATTTAGAAAATGTTCTGTCCTTTTTTTAACAAGGAGATGCGTTTGTGTATTGTTAATAATTTATATTTAATTTATTCATATTTATATCTTAAACAGATTTTAAGACTATATTTTAAATTATATTTCTACAAATTCTAAAATAAATACTGCTCACTTAGTTATTATTTGGAAAATTTGGAAAGTAATTAAACGTTTACACTTAGTGGAGACGTTTCTTTGGGATCTGTGTTTCATGCGTCTGGTGACATCGATTGTGACGTCAAGGCACGCATTGCTGCCGCGTGGGCCAAATGGCGTGAGGTAACTGGTGTCATTTGTGACCCCAAGATGCCGGTAAAGTTGAAGGGACAGGTCTATAAGACCATCATTAGGCCTGTCCTTTTATACGGACGTGAAGCGTGGCCGGTGCTAGAGCGACACAGGCAAGAACTGCGTGTCACGGAGATGAATATGCTGCGGTGGATGTGTGGAGTGACGCGGAAGGACCGCGTTAGGAATTCCCGCATTCGCGGTAGTCTTCATGTCCGTGACATTGCGGATAAACTGCAGGAGTGTCGGCTCCGTTGGTACGGCCACGTTTTACGGCAACCGGATGATTACGTGGGAAACAAATGTCTGGCCATGCCGCCTCCGCCGGGCCCCGGCAGGAGGGGTAGACCCAAAAAGTGCTGGCTTGACGTCGTAAGGGGTGATATGCGTGCCAATGGGCTCAATACCAGGGATGCTGAAGACCGTGCGAAGTGGAGTAGAAAAAGTCGGAAAGCGGACCCCGGGCACCGAAACGAAAGTTTAGGTTGCAACCGGGATACTACGCGTAGATGATGATGATGATGATGATGATGACTTAGTGGAGACGTTTCTATTACTTGAAGAGATGTTTCCGAATTTTCATACCGCTTCGTTTCCTTGAAACAACTCGTATAAATACTCGTAGATATATATTTTTAAATCACTAATTTTATTTTAGTTGGAATCTTATTATTTTATATCATAATTATTAAATTTGATTATAAGTATCATATAATATAATAAAATATAACAGTATCATACATACTGAGTTTTATATAATTGTATACTTTTATGTTTCATAGAATTCATTTGGAGTCAAGAAGAACATAGAAACATGGGAGCGTGGACGTTTATGAAACCAAGATTTGAAAATCTGTTAGGAAGAAAGGTAATATTTTAAAAAATAAATGCACACTGCATTTATTTTTTATATATTAAACAAGTAAAACTATACCGTTGATGATAAGAATTGTTTAACTGAACGCTATAGATCTACATCATAGTAGGTTAGGAACGGCCACAACGTTTAAGCAATCCTGACAACGGCTTACCCGGCGCCGTCCCGTAAAGCCCCACGAGCCCACGGACAAAATGCAACACTTACTGCTATTGGAGCTGCAGCAGGAACTGGCTAGGAATCTGCCTTAGCGTTTCCACCGCCTATTGGTACACGGGGAACGGTCGGTAGCAGTTGTTTTCATCGGTTTTTTCTAAAGCAGGTGTGCGTGGTTTTGCGTTAGTGCTCAGGCAGCCATTGATAACTCGGTAGGTGGTCGAGGTTAACGGGGGGCGAAGGAAGTTATGCCAGGAAAGGGATGCTTTCCGGGTATATAGTGACATGTCGTAACAAGTACTCTATTATAACTTCGTTAAACTAAAATACTAAATTTCATACAATAAATTTATTTAACACAATTATCCGTATGTACGTGCACGTGGCAACCAAGTAGTATGAAACTTGGATAGGTATTACCCCTACCCTAATACCCTAGAAAGCATGGGTTTGAAACCCACGATGGCACGTACCGGATAGGCACTTTTATCGCCTCATAATTGCCACGTACCGACGGGGGAAAATACCGAGAGGAAAGCTGCATATTGAGAACACCGATATATGCAACCCGTCCGCTTATACGTTCCGTTTGAAGGAATCCCGAGTCGTTACCTATTCTCTAGATTTACTAGCTCAGATTATTTTTTTATTGCTGAAGGATAGCAAACAGGCTGACGGCCCGCTTAGAATTTAGCAGTTACCGTCGTCTGTTGGTGTTTGCGACGCCATTGGAATCGCCTAACAATGTGAGGTTATGGGATGTTATTTTTTGGACATTTCACACAACGCCACCTAGTCGCCACCTTGTGTTATGGGTACTAGACAACTGATATACTACATATATAATTTTCTTTTGTAAATAAATACATATTATACATATCACCCCGACGCTGGACGGGAATCGAACCCGTGCCCTCCGCAACCATACACCCAACGTTCTAATTAATAATTTATCCTTTCCAGCTCTTGTATGCTGGTAGAACAGAAGCAGCAACTCCTGCCGTAGGCGCCTCAAGCCTTCACAGGGTGGAAGTCGAACATGTTTTGAGAGAACCCTTGTATAATATAAAGTAGATTAATTAACTTGTCATGATTTCAATTGTAAACGCATTATGTAATTAATATAGTTTTCTATTTTTAGAACAATTTTGTAATGGGGTTGACATTGTTAATTACAAAGAAATTTAACGTGCTTACTCATTGAAATTATTTTATTTTTAGAAATATTTTAACACTAAAACATGTACCTATTTTTTACTATGGGGCTAGCTGGGCATTACTGCGTAAATCAGTACTTACATAAAAAACAGCAAAATTGTCATCAGTGAAAGAGTTGAACCTTTTATGTATAGACGTAGCTTCATTCCGAGAAAGTATATACTGGAACTTGATGAGGCACGTGTTGCCCCCGCCCAAGGACTGCGCCGGAGGAACGCTTCGGCCTTTGCTAGAGAACTATAATTATGTATAGCTATCACACTAACTCGATATAGAACTAAGAATATAGCCACCAAACACAATAATATAGACTAACATAGCCACCGTCCTCCAAATAATAATAATCCTATATCTTTAAACGAGCAATTTGCAACACCTATAGGCGACGGTAACTGCTAAATTCTAAGCGGGTCGTCAGCCTGTCTGCTGTTCTACAGCATTAAAAAAATGAAAGGCTTAAATTGCAAGGACACACACCGTTTTCCAAGTCTCTTTTGAGTTTTATGTTTATAAAGAGCTGTGACGATCCCGTTCGTATCAGCTAC
Organism: Malacosoma neustria; assembly: GCA_963693495.1. Lineage (NCBI taxonomy): Eukaryota > Metazoa > Arthropoda > Insecta > Lepidoptera > Lasiocampidae > Malacosoma > Malacosoma neustria. Next base: position 16,708,320 of record OY856383.1, read on the forward strand.
AATTTGCAGGTTGAAACCGGATATTACATAGATTAAAACGCCCAACAATGGCGTACAGCCCTCTCGTCATTAACATCCCATAAATTAAACCATCGGCGCAAAAGAGAAGTATTTTTTACCCTAATGTTTCATTCCTCACGTGAAAATGCTGTAACATGCGTTTGGGAAATGGGGCCTAATATATCGACGGCTCTACACTCATTTGAGACAAATGAACAAGGTTTTCGCCTTTCCGTGTTAAGTAAATAGCGCCGCAAAACCTTATCTAATGCATATTGGAACCCTTGCAAAATAAAGCCGAGGATAAACTCTCGGACGCATTTAAGCCGCGGCGCGGTGACGACTGATAAGTTTGTGTAAGAAACGGATTTTCTATTTGAGAGGGTTAGATTTCGACGTATGGGCGGGACTTTGCAATCTTTATCACATATCTCATGCTAGGCAACTGTTAGGGTCCGTCTTGTTGGTAAAAAATTATTTACTAAACAAACTTTTTCTCCGTGCAAAAGAGTAGAAATGCTGACACGTGCTGCTGAGGGCGGCCTGTCGTAAAATGCGAGAAAACCCTAGGTTCAATCCTGCCTGGATGGCGACCACCCTTGGATTCTAAGTATGACGCATAACCTTATGTTTTGTTCCGGTATGTGACACGACCCATATTGCCGCGAGGGAGAGGGCCGCGTGCTGTTCTGCGGCCCCCCTCAACTGTTGATTCAGGAGAGCGCTGGGAGACGAAATCCTGACCCCCTGGCGCCAACAATTTACAAGGGGCCCGCCTTAAGACAAAAGGCGGGCCGGTGCCGGCTCGGGCCACGAGATCAGCAGGCCATAAATCCGTGAGCCCGAGCGTAGGTGATAGGAGAACAGCGGGGTTTTTAGTGGGTGGTCAGATGGTCGAACATCTTTCCCGGAGTCCCACATATCCTTCAGTCCCCCCGGGCCGGGGGAACCCGTCAATAGAGGTTTTTCCCCGAGACCAAAAAAAATGTGACCCATTAAGAAAGAAAGAAAGAAAGCATTTCTTTAGAACCATAACTAATAATTATTATACATTTTAAAAGTTTACCAATAATTTAGCTCTAAAATTCATATTAATGCTGGTTTAGTAAAACCAGCGCTAAGGTTAAGGCTAAGTTAGACACAAAGACCTGTGGACATTATGGTTAGTTATTGCAAGATCCTTGTCAATGGTTCTTAATAATTTTGTTGATTGTTGATTTTTACACGCTTTACATTAGCTTCACCTGTATGTTTGTAACTGACTCCTTTGGGCGCAATTTTGACCTACTTTAGACGGCCAGATTTCGTTCAAACTTTGTAGATATATCGAAGACCGATGCCAATCCAAATCTGTATAGTTTGTATCATCATCCTTACCAGGATCCTCAGGATTAATGAATTTTCGGTTCTTGTCCGATCACCGAAGTTAAGGAGCGTCGGACGCGGTCAGTACTTGGATGGGTGACCGCCTAGGAAAATCGCGTGACGGTGGATTTTTGTTCTTTTTTATATGTTTTATATTGACTTGACCTGTATGTAACGGAATTCGACTCGATTTTTACTTACTTTGAACAATAAAATCAAAATATTGCCGAAACGCCATCTGGAGCATAATTAATAACATTATCAGAAGATGGCATTAAATTAATAATAACATTGCCGGTAAGATGGCGTTAAATTAATTGTTAAATTATTTACCGATTGGAAATTGACAACAAATATATCACGTTTTTATTTAACAAATATATCACGTTTTTATTTTATAGTTAATGAAACTAAAAAATTAAAAATAAATTATAGTTTAAAAAAATTATAAGTAGTTTAAAAAACTAAAAAACACGCTTTTATAGAAAATCAAACTAAAAGGTAAAAAATAATTTTCAATAAATTTTTTCGTTAATCACACTGTACTCAATTTAAATGTATTGAAAATTATTTTTTATGTTTTAGTTTAATTTTCTATAAAAAAACGTATTTTTTTAGTTTTTTTTATCTATTATATATTATTTATTTTCTTTAAGATTAATTCATTTTATAGAAGTGTCACGGGTGGATATTGATTAATAATAACAAAATAATAACAGTTCGTAACCTACAGCTGCTGAACTATCTTAAAGCGAACGGATAATATAGATGAATTGGCAGGTTACACATACCGTGTGTGATTTCTGTATACAAGTTTTACCCTTATATTTATTCATCGTCGCTACGTAATAGTTGTAATTTAATTTGCAAATAAGATAGGAGAAAATTGCTTAAGCGGTGTCATGACACGGGGATTAAAACGTGATCTTATGATTGGCCGCAAAAAGTAATAAATAAAAACTAAAAAAAATTATACTAAATTACATTGTTCATTAGTATGTCCATTAAAATACAATAAGAATAATGTCAAGGTTAATAAATTAATGTTCAGACAGCTTTGTTATTGCACAAAACATATCTTTTCCCACAATAATTTGCAAAATTATATCCAGGATAAAGATATTTACACGGTATAAGTATAATGTTGTTTTGCTATATGAGAGAAAATAAAATATTTGATATATCTCTAAGCGTTGGAATAATACAAAGAGTTATTGTTTGTTGTTAGATCGCATTTTTTGCCTGTTTACTCGGGATAGAGTGTAGAATAGATTTATTATTACGCAAAGATATTCCTGCTCCTTAAAAATAAGTATTTAACGACTTTGGTCTCAGTCCAACTATTCCCAATATTAATAATACAACCGTGTCTATGTTAAGACATGCAATAACAACCTTTAACGCCCCACTGCTGGGCCTCCCCGTAGACAACATATAGTACCATCAAGATTGTCCGAGTTAAATAGACGAACATAATTATATCGGTGATCTCAATATGAAAGTCTCCTCCGGTGTTTTTCTTTTCCATCCAAGTACGGACCGCGCTCACGGTGCTTAATTTCGGTGATCGGACGAGAACCAGTCCGAAAATTCATTAATTCTAAGGAGTCTTTTAAAGATAATGATACAAATAATTTGATTTGATATAACATTGCATTGTTATCGGTCCTTGATAAGTGTGCAAAGTTTCAAATCAATCCGTCGTTTTGAAAGGGGTGAAAATCACGTTCGAAGATTCCGTTACATATGTAGATACAAACCAAGTTAATAAAAGCGTGTTGAAAAGATGAAGTGACAATAAATTTAAGTTTTTACAGTATTTGTCCTGTAACCCCGAAAGCCGGAAACAAAAAACCTTGCATTAAAACCTTGTTCTTTGTTTTTGTATAGCAATGTGCTACTATCATGTGGGAACGAACCGAGGCCCGAAAGCTGAAAACCCTTACAAAAGTACCTAATAAAACACAAAAATACATTATAATTCATACATAATATCATACATAATAAAGCGACATATACTTTATACGCTACTGAATCTCTACATCGGAATTTCACGGAATTTAACATATTCCAAATCTCGCGAACCACAGAAAAAAAAGACCAAGCAATCCACATCATAAAAGGTCATTACCTGCCATATTACAACCCCCAGTTCAACATGCTTTTAGTAAAGCTATTCTCCACTATTTATTAACTGTATATAAAATCAATTTAATATTTAAAACACCACACATCACCTTCGAAGTAAATGTATTCAACCGCATGCTGACTAGAAATTAACATTTCGTAGAGCGCTTAATGACAATCCACGAATTACGAAATTATTCCTAGCATAGCTCATTAATATTCATTATTCTACTCTGTAGATAACCACACGCCCATGAACCTACTAATTATATAAATTTCTATTATAATATAATTTGTATAACACTCATGACGATTTAGCGGTAAGATAGCGGCAGAATGTTTAATCAATACCTAAAACATGCGTAACTAAGAGATTTCAACCTCCATGTTTATATAATTTATAAAGCCATGGCTGGTAAGGGTAAAGGAAAGAAAAAAGAAAAGAAAGACAAAGAAGGAGGAGAAGATAAAAAGAAAGCCAAGAAAGGTGCTACGCGTGTCAAAAAAGGAAAGTCAAAAGGCAGGTGCCAAGTGGACATATTGACTGAAGCCGCCATGGACAACGTGTATTATGCATGTCATAATGTTCAGGAGTTGCTCCAGGCGAGGGGATTCCATCCACCTGATGCTATTAAGAAGAAGAAGAAAGGAAAGCGATAGAATTTTATGGAGTGAAATTACAAGTCTAAATTAGTGAAGTTTTGTTTATATTTATTTACATATGTAAATATGTTTTTCTTTAAGAAATTTAATAAAATTATTGAAACAATTTCACTTTATTATTTAGTGCTAGTGATTACGATTTACATTAAAATCGTCAAAATATCTGGAAAATAATTGAATAAATGTCAATGTATTTTCAAATCAAAGTGTCACCAATCTCGTATCCTATCCAGAGATTGATATCACTACACATTCCGATATGCTAGTAAAATTATCAGTGTATTTTGATATCAAACAAGATATCTTCACAATATGTATGTGAATCTAGCACCTCAATATTGGCTGAGCAGCTTTCAGGTATGTTTTGGAATTCTGGCATCTATTTTTCATAGAAACAAGTTTTTTATACTACATTTAGTTCAAATATATACAATACATAATTGAATTACATTACGTTTCCAATGGCGTTACCGTACATCATTACAACAGTTTGTTTTAGGAATATAATATTTATTTAAAAATACATAATATTACACCAGAAATAACTGAATTGATAGTCTCGACCTTTCTCGAAGCTTTCAAAACTCTTAAATAAACTCCAATTTTTATGTTAATAAACAAATCAATCTATGCAAAGTACAGGCTAATCCCGAGTATGTTGACCCGGAAAGTGGGAACCGCATAAATATTGGAAACCGATAACATGCTAATTCTCGACACCGGATTGATTCGAAATATTTGGTGAGGTTGATTGATTTAGATCCAAATGAAGTATCCTCAATATAGATTCTGTAAAATAGACCTTGGTAAACGTTTCAATGCTAATCAATATACACTTCTCATGAAAAAAATATACACACCCTTGAAGCTTGGTTTTGAATCAGTTTATTTTTTTTACATTTAACCAAAAATATAAATAATGCCAGTTAATTGTGAATATTATAAGGTATCATATAACGAATATTAATTTTTCAAATTAAAATTATATTTCTTTAGCTATTGTGTTTAGTTCAACAGCTATTTTTTTACCCTATATTCACTAAACCAGGCTGACGGTCAAATATTATATGGTAGATATACCTGCTATAGTCAATTAGGGATTTACAAAAAATACCGAATAATTCAAACATCAAGTTCAAAGTCGAGATGTCTTATAATTAAAAACGTCTATATTGTTACTTTCTAGTCTACATTAAGTCACAATGGTGCCAGCAGTGGGGATAGACCTTGGGACGACCTACTCCTGTGTAGCAGTATTCCAGCATGGTAAGGTGGAAATCATAGCCAATGACCAAGGGAATAGGACCACCCCATCATATGTTACGTTCACGGACACCGAAAGACTCATAGGGGATTCTGCTAAAAATCAGGTGATATATCCACTTAGATATATTATAATTATGATATAGCTCCAATATTTAACATATCTACATATATTAATTTATTTATTAAATCTATCAATATTCATATATTTATTTGTAATTTAAGTTATTATTCTACATTTCTTATTATTAATTGTATTGTAACTTAATAAGTGTATAAGGCGAGTGTAATTGGAAGTGTTGGAAGGGGTAGACCTAGGCGGACGTTTCGAGACCAGATCAGGGACGTCTTGAAAAAAGGCCAGGTCAAGAGTACCCTAAACCGAAGAGCATGTATTAAGGGAATAATGAAAGTGGACGAAGCGAAACAAGTATGTAAGGATCGTAGCAAGTGGAAAGAAGTGGTCTCTGCCTACCCCTACGGGAAAGAGGCGTGATTATATGTATGTATGTATGTAACTTAATATTAAACTCTAATCAAGCTGTACGTGCCTGTAAATAACTATAACACACATGTTAAATATGTTATAACAATGTTTGTGACAAATTTTTGTTCATGTTGATGGTATGCCATAATTATGTAAATAAATAAATATCTCTAAACGTACCATCTCTGGGTTTCTACAATAAAAAAGGCTAATACAACTTCTTCCCTGTATCGCTTGTCACCGTCTGTCAGAGCAATATTACCAGCATACATGAGCAACCTCGCGGCTTTTAACATGAGTCGATTTTGATATATAACGGACTAAGAATGGGTCCCTAGTGTACTCCGACAGTTATAGGGACATCGTACCTACAGCGGTCCCTATCATAGAATTAGAATTATTCCTAGATCCCCATTGGACACCTTATTAACTATTAGTTAATCACACAACGAATACAGTTGATTACGCCTTAGCATTGCAAGTTTTGAAACTTGCAATGCTAAGGCGTAATCTTTGTCGAAAAAATGAGCTATTCTACTAAAAAATAAAAAATATATAAATCATGATTAATGACATCGCAATTGCAGTTTCTTTCCTGATCTCGTAATACGGCTGCACAATTGGCTCTTCCTTAAGGCGAGGCATTCAGTATCTAATTACGAAATTATTAGTTCACATATTCCTTTGAACAAAGTTTAATATGAATTCAATATCATCTGCTGGAGATCCCTTACATTTCAATAAGGCTATAATCTTGAAAATGTTAATATAGACTATTGCTATATTCTAATGCATTCTTTAAGAATTTTCACTTCACAAACATTTTATTTAAGACTCGGATCAACAAATCACATATCCACACATTGAAACATTTTTTACCCATTACTAGAATAGATTTCTCAATATAACCAGCCGCAAAGGAGTGAGGAATAGTATGGAATTTCCATAATTCATACCTTTTTTTCGTTGCGTTCATTGCTGTTCCTCTTGTAACTTTTGTATTCGACACAAAAATAATCCGTTCAGGGGCGGAGAAAGAATACTAACCTCTGCGGCCGGGGTCGGCCTGTCGTAAAAGCCGACAAAACAACCCACCCTAGCTACGTGGTAGGGCCTCAAGCCCGTCTGGATGGCGACCACCTTAGGTCTTAAGCATGCCGCCATAATAACCTTGTTTTGTGTTCCAGCATTAGTGACCCAAGTTCCTGTACCCTTATGGGACAGCAGCGTGTTCGCGATGCCCCTGGCGTTGCAAACACCCATAGGCGACGGTAACTGCTAAATTCTAAGCGGACCGTCAGTCTGTCTGCTGTCCAACAGCAATAAAAAAATAAGCATTTAGAAACGCTATTTTGTAAACTAAACTCATGTGATTATATTTTGTTATACTCGAACGTTCTTCCAAGTATTCTCTAAATTTACATATAACTCAATGTTTCTAAAGCCAAGTTAATGAGGTCATTCACCTAAGACTATCGTAAAAAAAGGTTTTATTATCTCTTTTTAAGAAGTCGTACAATGATCATATATAATTCATGTGCACAAAGGGGTAGATACTTGAGTAGGTGCAATAAAAGTTATACGGAATTTTGAAGTTATGGTAATAATATGTTATCGTTTGATGTTGAAAAATCCATGTGTGATTCGACGCACGCGAAAGTTTCCGTGCCAGGATATGCAAATTATAACTGCTTACTTTAATACTGTTGTGTCTTTCATGAGACAGACTAACATGCCCACGGAAAGCGGATGCTCAATAATAGAGAACCTATTACTACTCTCCTAGACTCTCTTGAAGTAAGGAAGCTTAATGATCATAAATTTGTGTATTTAATATTATTTTGTCATGTGAATCAAGTCCTTAGACATAATAGGCTTTAAAATGACTATGATATTTCTTCTTTTGCTAGGTCACAGAAGCAACTAAACACACCGGTTTGCTTTTCGTGGCTGGATTGTTTTGGTGTAATTTTTAAAGTAATACTAGAATAATAATGAGAAATTATCAAAACAACATGCAACGTTTCGTAACATTAATGTAAATTAGTACATGTATTGTATATTTATAACTTAAATGTTTATTTAAGACATATGAAATAAATCTACCAGGAGCACTTTGAATATGGGCAAAAATGGTCTGGTTATTTAAACAAACTTCTGAAATTTTTGTATTATCATTAGTCCTTGATAAGTATAAGGATTGAAGTTAAGTCGATGCTGATAATTAAGAAGGTAAAAATCGTATTCAAAGATTCCGTTACATAAATACATACAATTGAAGATAGTATAATACGTGTTATATAAATGTAGGACGGCGAAGCAGTACGTCCTAAGTAATTCTTTATTTTATTAAATTATAAAAATACAATACATATTTATTACATCTTTCATTTTGTCAACAATTTGTCTCATAGCAACCACCCATATGTCATACAAAGTTTGCAGAAGCAACTCTTGCTGTTTTGGCGATGATGATTCCTCTAATCGATCAAGCTGATGAATATTATCGTATTTTCATCATTCCTTGATATAGTCCTTGTATTGTATAAAGCGTGTAAAAAATGTTATATGCTTAAATTGAATAAACTACATAAGTATAAGTATATAAGTATACATTGAATAAATTTCAAAAGCACATCTCAAAATATACTCGGGTTAAATTAAAGATTTATCTCATAATGTACTCTTTGTTATCTCAAATTTTCCTGAATAAAATGAAATAGAGGGAAGGGCGGATCTCAAATGTATGGGTTGTATGTATGTATGCGTTGTTATTGTTCTGTACGAGATAATATTACCGGCATTAAGGATGGGATGCGAGGTCGTATTTGGTTTTATTACTTCTGACTTATTCCCACAGCATTAAAAAGGAACTCAACTTCTTACTTGATTCATGGAAATCTATTCTTGACTCATATGAGAAATTAATTTATAAATTTTGCATAAAAAATATTACACACATTATTGTACTTATATATGCAAGACATTTATTTATTCTTGCAGGTGGCAATGAACCCCAGAAATACAGTGTTCGATGCAAAACGTCTGATCGGTCGTAAATTCGATGATGCAAATGTTCAGCAGGATATTAAACACTGGCCATTTCAAGTGGTGTCTGATGGCGGAAAACCTAAAATCGTTGTCGAATACAAAGGAGAAACTAAAAGGTTCTCCCCTGAAGAAATTTCTTCTATGGTTCTAACTAAGATGAAAGAAATTGCTGAAACATTTCTTGGGGGAACAGTAAAAGATGCTGTCATAACAGTTCCGGCTTACTTTAATGATTCTCAACGTCAAGCCACAAAAGACGCAGGCGCTATTGCTGCTTTGAATGTACTTAGGATAATCAATGAGCCTACAGCAGCAGCTCTAGCATATGGTCTTGATAAAAACTTGAAAGGAGATAAAAATGTCTTAATATTTGATCTTGGCGGTGGTACTTTTGATGTTTCAATTCTTACTATCGCTGAAGGGTCGCTTTTTGAAGTTAATTCAACAGCAGGTGATACCCACTTAGGTGGAGAAGATTTCGACAATCGTTTGGTTGACCATTTCTGTCAAGAATTTGAGAGGAAATTTAAAAAGAATATTAAAGACAATCCCAAGGCTGTAAGAAGACTTCAGACAGCTTGCGAGCGTGCTAAAAGAACATTATCTTCAAATACAGAAGCTAGTATAGAAATTGACGCAATACACGAAGGTATAGATTTCTATTCAAAAATTTCTAGAGCCCGTTTTGAAGAATTATGTTCAGATCTGTTCCGACAGACTATAGCTCCAGTAGAAAGGGCCTTGAAAGACGCAAAATTAAACACAAGAGAAATACATGATGTAGTTATGGTTGGAGGCTCTACACGTATCCCTAAGATACAAAGGCTGTTACAGGTATGTATTTAATAATCATGGAATCGAATACGATCTAGATGGATCAATAATTGTAAATTATCTCTCTTCAGGAATTCTTTGGTGGGAAAAACCTCAACTTATCAATAAATCCAGACGAAGCAGTCGCTTATGGTGCTGCTGTTCAAGCGGCAATTCTTACTGGTTCCAAAGACACTCGTATTCAAGACGTACTATTAGTAGACGTAACACCACTGTCACTTGGCATAGAAACTGCGGGAGGAATAATGACTCGCTTAGTGGAGAGGAACACTAGAATACCAATAGCTCAAAAACAAACTTTCACTACGTATGCTGATAATCAACCTGCTGTTACAATTCAGGTGAATACCGTTTTTTAGGCACAATAATGAGCATAATTTTGAAAGTAAATAAGAGTAGAGTGAAATCAACTAGGCAAAAAGTCGAAATTTAAAATTTTATCGATAAATATTATAGTTGTAATTAAAGCAATAAGAAGCGTTAATATATCTGATATTAATAATACATTTTAGTAAGTATAATAAATTATCTTTATACGTGCATACTGCAAAATCCACTTTAAATACTTTCAGGTCTATGAAGGAGAAAGAGCAATGACAAGAGACAATAATATCCTAGGAACTTTTAATCTGTCCGGAATACCTCCTGCGCCTCGAGGAATTCCGCAAATAGAAGTAATATATTCGCACTATCTTAATCGTATATTGTAATATACAGGATTATTGGTAATTCGACGTATTCCCGTGATAGGGGTGACAATTTGCGATAATTTTAACCCCTATATGCATTATGCATAAGTAAATTATTATTAGTTATCATGTTTTTTAGCTTTTTCAAAATAAGTCAAGACGTTAAACAATACAGGAACTTAGCTTGCAGATTATTTTAAAAAACGTTTCCTTAGTTCAACAATGCATAACAACTAGAACTTATTTCAAAGAAACTGAAAAAAAAGATCACAAAGGAAGCAGGCGGAAATTCGCATTCGAACTAACCTTAAAATCGTTGTTTAAATATCTTGTAAATAGGTTTAATGCGTACCTAAGCCAATGTACCACGTAGAAAATCAGCTAATAAGCTTTAAATATTACAGTCATTAAATAAACGGTCCTAAAGTAATGATTTTTTAATCAAGCACTACATCACTTTAACCTGACAAACGAAGACATAGCTTGGTGTAGTATTTTTCCACCTTCCGAACAAAAAGAAATAAGCCGTCTTTCTACTGTGTACTGTATACGCAAAACATCACCACCATCGCCTTCTTCTATAAATAAATTTATTTATTTATGTTTAAGGTAACGTTTGACATAGATGCCAACGGTATCTTAAGCGTAAGTGCTGAAGATAGAAGCACTGGTCACTCTGAACGAATTACTATTTCTAAAGACAAAGGTCGTCTCAGTAAGAGAGAAATAGAGAAAATGTTAAATGACGCTGAAAAATTCAAAGCTGAAGATCACGCTGCAAGAAAGAGAGTGGAAACGAGAAATCAATTGGAAAGCTATTTGTACGGATGCAAATCTGTAAGTTCAGTAGTTCCTCTTTCAAAATGCAATTTGCAATTGCATTCCAAAACACAATGGTTATGATTTTTAATGACAGATGCGTTGTTTGCTACTACTACTACATACGGTTTCATTTCTGGCGTTTAGCAACAGTCCCAATGAAACGTAGCTTGCGCAAAATCAATAGAAGTTTATATTTTTCTTAGATTTTTTCCTGTTTTGATACTGAGGACAGGTTGGACTAACGCTAAAAGCAACAGCCTCGTTCCTCCAGAATTCCTGCTTCAGCTTCAGATGCGACCTTTGTAAAAACACATACAGAAAAGTGAAAATCATGAGATGTCATGATATACGTTAGTTTCGTACGTACAGCCGAAAGGATCGCTTGTTTTTCCTACCTCTAAACTTGATATGCTTTATTTTTGTACCACAGGCGGTTGAAAACTCAAGGAATAGACTAACAACAGCAGAGATAAGTGCTGTAATCACCGAATGTGAAAATCAATTAAAGTGGTTAGATTCAAATCCTGATGCTTCACAGTCAGAACTAGAGAGGCATTTAAAAGATGCGCAAAAGGTCTGCCAATCTGCCATGCTGAAGCTCCATGGTGTGGGGGGCGGACCCAGTGCTGCAAGGCCCGATAGTTTTGGTGGACCAAGAATTGAAGAAGTCGACTGAGAAGTTTCTATTTACCCCGTAGAGAGCAAAGCTTTTTAGCTTTTAAATTAAATCTTGTGTAATAATGAGGTTTTTCGCAGTAGAAATCGTATGTTCAAACTTTTATTTTTGTAGTTTGTACAATAAATAGTACTGGATAGAAAAGTATGGACGTTGAAGAACATAGTATGTTCTATAAGTGACATTACATTGTCATTTATTTTGATGTACTTCGCGTTTGCCATCGTCTTGAAGAATTAGAATTTGTAAAATCAACGTTTGCCAATTTTTAGGAATCTCAAAATTTGAATAAAGCTTAGAGTACACTGCGATATTTTTATTTTATTAGTTATTCTGTAACACTAATCTAAATAACAAGCACTTATAATTTTAATTCTGGTGGAAATAATATTTAAAAATTCGCTCTTATTGAAATCGGGCGGTAAAATTCGTAGATCTAGAAATTAGAATTGAGAAAAAGACATGAAGCATTATCAAAGCGACATTTGTTTATAACACGGGATTCTTATCTTGTAGTTTCTTTTGTGTGGACATAGATGGATATGTTTGGCTTAAAGGTAATACTGCTGTTTGTCCCACTATTCCCAAAAAGATAGTTTACCCGGATGCATCGGGAGCTTGCAATGTTATATATTACACAACAGTTTAAGACTATTGCAACAATCTTTAGATTTACAAATAATATGGTTTTATAGCGTAGAATTTTTAAATTAAAAAATGAATAATGAACGATTAGAATTAATATCGTAACAAAGGTAAAATAAAATAAAAAACACTCAGTGGTATAAAACATTTTATTATAAAAATATAACAATCATAAACCGAGCTTGTTATTTTTGGTGTTTTAAGCTAATTTGTGCATCTAACAATCATGTAACAATATTATAATTGTATATTAAAACTAATTTTGTTTCATTGTGCTTTCATATAAATTATATTAAGTACTTGCAACCCGTGGTGTAAATATCATCTATTTCTCACATGTTTGGGAACATATCCATTTCATGACCCGTTTATGGATTGTTCAAAATGTAACGCTTGGTCATAGGAATGGGGCGGGGCTTAGGATTTCTTCACGTACTCAATATCTACGGCACGTTTTGCGTTAATTTTTACTTGTAATTTTATGTATGTATGCACTTTTGGCGTCACGCGGAAAGCGCTGTATTATTGAAGACATGTATAATGAGCCTTTTATTTTCTTTCAACTTTCTGTTTGCAAAAATGAAAACCGTATTATTTACTATGTGAAAACTAGAAAGGGAGGTGGAGGGGATCTTTTCATATACTCTAGTTGGTCACAAAGAGGAAAATGATTTAAAAAAAATTAAAAATAGGTCACGAAGTATGTGTACGTTTTCTTTCATACATTCTATGGTATCTATAAAATTGTAGTACCAAAAGATTATGTTAGCCTAAGTGGGCGTTATAGCTACAAGTTTCAATACTATATATTTGCTTTGAAATAATACCAAATTTTAATTAACATTTTATTACTAGTTCGCAATTTTTGTTTGTCTATGTTTACGTTGCTCTTAAGGGAATCAATCTCACTGAAAAATGAATACAATTAATAAAATAATTTATACAAAATGCAATGTGCTGCCAAGAAACTACAAGTATACTCGTTACAATGTTATGAAAACTTTTCCCGGATCATTTTACTAATATTGTTTAAAAAATATGACGTGCCCACTTCTTAACATTTTTCTAACAAAGCAAATATAATAATATACTGGGACAATTCAAATAACGCCATCTATTCCCAAAATAGCATTGCCCTTGTATTACGGATCCTAGACAACTAATGTACTACTTATATAATTTCTTTTAAATAAATATTATACAAAAACAACCAGACGCGAGACGGGCATCGAATCCCTGAACTCCGCTACCGCCCAAAGAAACTAAACATTCTATAGTAAATAATTGTCATAACGACGTTGCAGTATAATAATAATTCTTTGATCGATCAGTTTTTTTTTATATTAAAAGCAAGTTTTAAAAAGCCAACATTACATTAGTTAACTTCATGTATAAATGTCGTGTAAATTAAATAATAAATCGTAAAAAAGTGTCAATGTAGGACCATAGCGACAATGGAAAGGCAAATTGAAGTTCAAATATTTCGAAAAATAAATAGAACTCACTAATTGTTGGATTGAAATAATTATATTCTGTTGAATCATTTCAATGCAGCAATTAGATGCGTCATAATTTTGTTTTCGAAATATTTAAACTTCAAATCACTTTCTGGAAGTTCACTCAATGTCGCTTAGTAAAAGTTGCCTTTCAAGCGTCGATATGGAGCCTAGTATAGCATCATCAACGCACGCTTTCTTTATTTTATCTCCGCTTCATAGAGCTTTTTGTGTGGCTTATAAACTTACTGCTTGTGCATTTCTCACTAAAAAATAATTTATAATAATACCTAATATGTCAACACTGTATTATTGTGGTAAGTTTTTTATTTGAACACTGCTAAATATCATTTAGTCGACTTTTTTCTACACAAAACCTTTGAAACACTGTGTTGAAATATTTATAAAATTTTGGTAAAAATATATCACAACGCTTGTAAATTACTTACAATATGCTTTACAGAACTAATTAATATTTGTGATGAATAATTGTTATAATATTAATACGACAAAGTGAAATTAAATAAATGTGAAAACTATAAAAATTCGCATAGTGCCGCCATCTCTTTTTAATACAATGGAACAGTAATCAGGCTGACGGCCCGCTTGTTGTTGACGTTTGTCACGCCAAGGGCACAGGTAACACGCTGCCGTGCGTATAGGGGAACTGGAACCTAAGTAGTTTATGCCGGCCGGAACACAAAGGGAGATATTATTATAGCATATTTGAAGATCAAAGGTGGTTGACATCCAGACGGGCTTGGAGCCGCCACCTAGTTATGGTTATTTATAGCCTTTTACGAAAGACCGCCCGAACCGCAAAAATCAGTATTCTTACTTCGGATTTACATGGAATAAATCAATTCTCAAAGTACCAGAGCGACGGGAAAAAGAATACGCGCCGGAAGACACAGGTTTCGACTTGCGAACCCCGTTACGTCACGGAAATACTTCATACATAATTACATACATTATATTAATTAAAACCAAAACCCAAGTATATACCGCATTTAAGTCCATGAAAACCATACATAAAATTATCCAGCCCTTACAAAGAAATAGTTAAATTTACCATTAAAATTAATAATAATAATAATATTTGTTCCGTATAAGTTACCTTATGAACTAATATACTGATATTTTTAAGTTTTACTTCTTTGTTCAGTTTAATATTAATAAAATAAATAATAAGAACAATTAGAAAATAAGAACAATCAATTTAAAAAAATTAAATATTTGGAAATTCACGTTATATAAAAGCAATTGTCCGCTTTAACTTTTTGCACCTATTGCTTACCAAAGTTTTTATAAAAAAAATAACCCTGTATCTTAGAAATAATAAATCACAGAGTCGAATTCATATAAATAAATTATAAATCTATGGTATGTATCTCGCTTTGCAATTGTGTCCCTCATAGTGATCGCAGCATTTTCTGTATGAACGCTGACTGGATTTCATCTGCCCTGTAATCATTTTTTATCATTAATTTTCGAAATTTGTTTGCAATCATAATAAATAACAACAGCGTCCCACTCCTGAGCTAGGGCCTCCCCCTTGACGGATCGGACAGTGCATCCACCACGCTCGACGAAATCAAATTGGCGAGTTACACGCACCATTCGGCGTGCAGTTTTCTTCACCTGTCAGCACATGGCAATTTTAATATGCAATTTTCGCAAGAGAAACTGCCTGAGCGGTACATACTAGTATGGGATTCCAACCCGTGACCTTTAAATTTGTCTTCGAATGAGACACCACTAGGTCACCATTAGTTACATCAATTCAAGATGTCATAGCTCAAGCTGCGAAGTGGCAGCTTTATATCCGGAATGAGGCTTTTGTAATAAATAAATAAATAATATACTGCGACACTTCAGACAACGCCATCTAGTCCCAAAGTAGCATAGAACTTGTGTTATGGGTACTAGACAACTAATACTTAAATATTTTCCTTATGTAAATAAATACATATGATACATAAACACCCAGACGTCTTGTCACGTCGAATTGAACCCATCACATCCGCAAGCGTAACCAAGTGTGCGTTAGCCGTTACGTCACGGAGGATGGACGTCTTGGTAGCCTTTGCCTGGACATTATATCTGCCGCACTTGTATTGGTTGGCTACTTGGTATACATATTATGTGTTATATTATCATAGTATTACAATACTTCTTGGTCACGATTTCTGATATTGGCTAATTTAAATTGTTTGAATATAGGAGGAAGAATCAAATCCATAAGCGTTTCAAAGTTAACAGTATCATCACCACGTCAAATACAGAAAAGTTCGATGAACTTTTAAAAAACAAAGCCAACTCACTTGGCACTGGTGACAGTGTGCATGAGGTTGATGATGTACCGCGGGCAGACGTCCTCGTGCATGACGCGCGCGTGGAACAGCAGCCCTTGGCACACGCAGTACAGCAGCTCGACCAGCGGCCAGTTGGCCGGGATCATGCCCTTTTGGTAGGCCCACGAACCGAATATCTGAAATAAGCAGTTTTTTTATTATATATTATAAGGAACAGCACACAGGCTGGCGGTTCACTTACTAGTAAGAATAGGGGGACCGCGAACACGCTGCTGTCCCATATGGGTTCAGAAACCTGAATATAAACACAAGGTTGTTATGACGGTAGACTAAGAGTGGTTACCATACAGACGATCTTGGGGCCCTACCAAGTAGTAGGGTTGTGTCGCCTTTTACGAGAGGCCGAGCCTGGCCGCAGGGGTTAGTTAGTAATCTTACTCCGCCCCTGCACGGAGTTGTATTATTAAGGTTGTATGGTGTACAGTAATATATTTTTATTACTGTAATCATCATCATCATCTTTGCGTTGTATCCCGGTTGCAGCCCAAACTTTCGCTTCGGCGCCCGGGGTCCGCTTTCCGACTTTTTCTTCTCCACTTCGCACGGTCTTCAGCATCCCTGGTAGTGAGCCCATTGGCACGCACATCACCCTTTACGACGTCAAGCCAGCACTTTTTGGGTCTACTACCCCTCCTGCCGGGGCCCGGCGGAGGCGGCATGGCCAGACATTTGTTACCCACGTAAGCATCCGGTTGCCGTAAAACGTGGCCGTACCAACGGAGCCGACACTCTTGTAATTTATCCGCAATGTCACGGACATGAAGGCTGCCGCGAATGCGGGAGTTCCTAACGCGGTCCTTCCGCGTCACTCCACACATCCACCGCAGCATATTCATCTCCGTGACACGCAGCTCTTGCTTGTGTCGCTCTAACACGGCCACGCTTCACAGCCGTATAAAAGGTTATTACTGTAATATTATTATAAAATAATAACACAATGATGCAAAAATAATGTTCATATAAATGTAGGTACATACATTTATTTGGGAAATTTAATTTGTATTGTATTAAACAGATATAAGATAGTATTTTTTTCTATTACAATATGAGCACTATTTTGTTACACTTTTTTGTTTGCTTGGGGGATACAAAAACAATAAAAACTACACAAGTGTGTCGATATTCTTTTAACCAAACGTTCATAGTAATGATTACGCAGACAGGAACTTTAAAAATCAATTGAAATTTCAGCGTCACAATCATCCATAAGCGACAGTAACTATGAGAGATGGTAAGGTTCTAAACCCATCTGAATGACAACCACCCGTGATCTTTAAATATGCAGTCATAATAAATCTTGTGTTTCAGCATAAGTGGGCCAGGTTCCAGTTCCCCTACGCGACACCAGCGTGTTAGCGGTGCCTATTGAATCGCAAACATCCATAGGCGACGGTAACTGCTAGCAATTAAACGGACCGTCATCCTCTCTGCTATACCAGAGCAATAAAAACGAATATTTTATTTTTTACGTTAAGCTTTGGGTAATTTACCTGTAATGATGAAGTTAATGGTGCCAAAGCAATAGGTGTCGATGGAGACGCCCTGAAAGCGGCACCCGCTAGGAAACCAGCCGGGATCGCGTACAGCGCGCTATCTTTACCATACTTACGGCAAAGCAGACACACTATTAACTGAAAGAAGAAGTTTTAAATCTAAAAAAAAAAATATTTTCAATGAAATACTCAGTGCTGGGGCGGAGTAACCCGGGGCGGCCGGGGTCGGCCTGTCGCGAGAGGCGACTAAGCAATCCTAGCTAGGTGGTAGGGCTACAGCCCATCTAGATGGCAACCACGCATGGTTTGCGAATATGTCGTCATAATAACCTTGTATTGTGTTCCGGCATTAGTGACCCAGGTTCCTGTACCCCTATGGGACAGCAACGTTTGCAGTGCTTAATATTTAGTGGGCCGTCAGCATGTCTGCTGCAGTCTATTGTGGATGGTAACCACGCTTGGTTTCCAAATATGCCGCCATAATATTCTTGTTTTGTGTTCTGGCATAATTTTTTTTTGTCAGGTTTCAGTACCGTCTACGTCTCGCGGACGATACTGAAGCGTGTTAGCGGTGCCCCACGCGATACAAACATCCATAAGCGACTGTAGCTGCTAAGTATTGTATAATGGGTATTCAGCCCGTCTGCTGTCCCACAGCAATACAAAATAAAATTATTGTAATAAAACTGATCACATGTTTCCATGTAACGTCTAAACCGTAAACCGTGTCAAACAAAACATTTTAAGTTTGCGCCATTTATCTCTTTTATTTGCGGGGCACAGTTTCACACGTTTTTCGATGCATGTTAACAGCGAGTGTTTAACATATTATGCAATTCAAGCATTTGCCAAATGTGGTTTCACGACGATTGATTAAATACCGCGAATTTTGAAATAAATCATGAATGTTGATAATCCTTTATTTTCAAAGAACTTTCTGCGGGATAACGCTTTCAGTAGACTGTTAATTTTTTCCACGTACGTAAAACATGATTTTCCAATCGCCATTTCGAAATTTGTAATTGAATACTGAAAAACACAGCCACGTACAGTTATTAACCTCAGTGTATTAATTAGAGGGGAATAGTGGTCCTATCACACAAGTTGACGGCTAAATTCAGTTTCCCTCAGCTACTTTCAGCTGCGCGAAACACATGGACATGGTCTTAGCAACCGTCGAGTACACAGTGCTAGAATGGGGGGGAGGCATTTTACCCACGACCGTGTTCCACTGCAGTGTACCCCAAACTTATATTATTTGTAATGGGTTTCATGCACGTAAAGGAATGTGTATATTTTCTAAGAACTTCAAATAACCTACCCTATAAATGCCGATATATCCTCCAAAGAACAAACCGAGCTTCAGATGTGAAAGATTCAGAGACCTGATCGCTTTGGCCGGAGTCAGTATTTTGGGAATTATTGTCCTCAACATGGTCATGGCACAACCAACGCCGAAGAGCTGAGCAGTACCCTGCGAAAACATTCAATTGAAAGTTTATCCGTGTTTTTTTTTATCCATGCAGGGGCGGAGAAAGAATACTAACCTCTGCGGCCGGGGTCGGCCTGTTGTAAAAGGTAACAAAAAAACCTTAGCTACGTGGCAGGGCCCCAAGCCCGTGTGTATGGCGACCACCTTTGGTCTTAAGTATACCGCTATAATAACCTTGTGTTGTGTTCCGTCATTAGTGACTCAGGTTCCAGTACTCCTATACGGACAGCAGCGTGTTCGCGGTGCCTCTAGCGTCGCAAACATCCATAGGCGAGGGTAGAGACATTAACTGCTTGGGTCGTCAGGCTGTCTGTTGTTGTTATTCCTCAACAATAAAAAAAAGATTGAAGTTTTTAGAAATGGCAATTTTCAAAAATGACAAATATAGTCCAATATTATTAAGTACATAATAGATTTCTATAATATATTAATTACAACTGCGTTTACCGTTAAAATATAATTCATACAGGTTCCTTTGTGTGGGCAAGCTGGACTTTTGCCTTCAATTCCGGCCATTGGTTTTCCTATTTCCTTTGACACTCTCGGGGGTGAGAAAAACCTAAAAGATTAAAAGGAAACGTAGAATTAACAGTTTAAATTTGCCTAACATTCAACTCGTCATAGTCAACCCCCGTCTATGTTAGATCAGTAGTCACTATTCTACAATAGTGACGGATCTGACACATATTAAACTTTACAAGGCAGCTATTTCAAACAACCACAAGCGTCATTTTACTATAAGTGCCTATCCGCCTATCAAATCTGTCATTCTACCGATTGATTGACATATATTATTTTCTTTAATGGAGCAATAATGTTTAGACTATGTAGTATTCAAAAGTATGGTAAAAGGTAAGATTTTTTTTTTCTAAACCGATATTATTCTGGGATCATGATGAACTATTTCATCGTTTCAAAATTGGTTCGAGAACGGTAAAATATGTTTAACATATATAATTAAATATAATAGGACAATTTACCCAGCACCATCTAGTTTCAGTAAGAAGCATAGCACTTGTGTTATGGCACTAGATAATTAATATACACATATAATTTTTTAGTAAATAAATACTTATTATACATAAACACTCGCAAAACGGGAATCGAAGTTGTGACCTCCGCGAATATACCGACGTGTGTTAGCCGTTATGAAACGTGGCAGTAGTAGTATTCTCTATAGGGGGAGGCCCGAACACAGCAGCGTTACGTTATTAACTGTTATTTTATACAATTTATGAATTGTAATTACTGGGTGTACATGAACTTACCAAAAGATCGGTGTTCTTGTCTGATTCTCTTTTTCTCTCCTCATGAGGTAGAAGAAGAGGGCACTTCCTAACATAAATATCAACGTTTCCCTTCCGGGCGAACGCCGAAGCCATCCTTTCATTTCTAATGTACGAAGCCAGTATTCGAACACCTGTAAGAATTTAAGGTTGCCTGAAACAAACCCTATTTAATATTGTTTTTATCTTCTGGATTATTATTGTGTCGAGTGTTCCAATTATATTAGTTAATTTTAATTACATAATTTTAAATAAATAAAAAAATCTAGACCTCGCATATACCTTCGCAATTTCATCAACTCTTGTACAATTGTGGAATTCCCCTAATTTTCAAGGCGAAAATTACTATAACATTTATCTGGTTTTTGAACTTGAAGTTTAATTTTTATCATTGTTACAAGATCAATCATATATGCTTATATACATATATCATCATATATACTCCCTTTCAGCAGCCGTTTCGTCACCTAATTAATTTGTGAAAATTTCATAGAAGAAATAGGCAAATACATCGCTATCTGTCTATTGAATTTTATAAAGAAACTACTACAGATAGAGCAAACGCCAAATGAGATTAGATAATTCGTTAATCAGTGTTACTAACGGTCAGGGGCAGAATAACATCATGACCACTCTACGTCCGCCCTAAAGCTCAACACGAACGAAAAAATGCGGGCTAGTTTTAGAATGTATACCAGCTAGGAGCGCCTACTGGCCAAAAGACAGGGACGCACGAACGCACTGAATGGGGAGTCCCACACTACCACGAGGTGTGTAAAAAGTATTTCCTCCTCGAAAAAAGTCAGACAATACACTGTTTTTTTTTTATTAATGAGGAACCGCAGACAGACTGACGGCCTACTTAACGGTAAGCAGTTACTAACGCTGTTTTGTCGCCTTTTACGGCAGGGTATAGTATTTTACGGCACCACATCTTGAGATGTGGTGCTGGAGAAGAATGCTCGGTATATCGTGGACGGAATTCCGAACCAACGAGTCTATTCTTCGAGAGCTGGGCATCAATCAGAGGCTATCAAACACAGTGCAGGCTCGCATTCTCATTTTCTTTGGACACGTATCACGGCGCGGAGGCGAATCCATCGAATGCCTGGTAGTGCAGGGCAAGGTTGAGGGCACCCGACCACGCGGGAGATCACCGATGAGGTGGACGGACCAAGTGAAGGGCGCCGTCGACGTTCCTCTGCACGAATGCACAAGGAGAGCGGCAATTCGCGAAGAGTGGCGTCGTATTGTAAAACAGGCTACAAAAACCTCAACGTGACGACCACGACCACTCTGGCAAGAGTGTAACGCCAGAGAAGAAGAATAGTATTTTTACTTAGCCCCCCTATAGGGGAGGGGCTGATAGTTTCCGCGAATCACAAATACACAACCCCAATTAATAAATAAACTATAATATTATCAGCATTAATACATAGAATATTATTTATTGAACAAAACAGATACAAAAATATTTCATTAAAACTGTTATGCAAACAATGAATAGTTAAAATTTTAACAATACATGTGAATTGTACTCAAAATGAATTATTTATAAAATCATTCCTATTAATAAATATTGTACTTATATACGAATATTGATTACGTAAAAATTTTAAAAAATATATGCAGAGAGCTATTCAAATAACCTACATAATCGGGTTATGAAATGATTTTATTTCATCAGTATATTATATTAAATTAAAAAAAAGCGAAGTTTTTCTCTGGTCAGGGGTGGAGTAAGCATACTAACTTCTGCGGCCGGGGTCGGCCTAAAAGACGACAAAATAATCCACCCCAGCTACGTGGCAGGGCCTCAAGCCCGTCTGGATGGCGACCACCTTTGGTCTTAAGTATGCCGCCATAATAACCTTGTATTGTGTTCGGGCATTAGTGACCCAAGTTCCTGTACCCCTATGGGACAGCAGCGTGTTCGCGATGCCACTGGCGTTGAAAACACAAGGAGTATTCTTTCTCCGACCCTGCACGGATAAAATATTACTATCTACATAAAGTTGAGATAAATAAACAAGTCTTCTTACCTTGTTAAAACGAATTGTAACCTAACCTCATTGTATAACGAATTGCTTGGTATATAACGAATATTTTACAATTCCTTTGGGTTTTGTTATATGAGGTTCCACTGTATACACATTAGTCCTATATTTTTTTTTTATAGCGAGTTCAACAGACAGGCATACGACCCACCCTGGCAGGTGGTCACCGTCGCCTATGGATGTCTGCAACACCAGAGGTATTACCGACGCGCTGGCGGCTTCGAAGAAATTTTATAACGTCTTTTTGAAGAACCCCATATCGTACCGCGCTGAGAAAACCTCAGCCGAAAGCTCATTCCAGATCCTCAGAGTACGCAACATGAACGTTCTTGAGAACCGTTTCGTACAAGAAAGAAGAGGCTCCAAGAAATGGGGTTGAACATCCAGCCGATGGCGGGCAGTGCGGTGGTAGAAAGACGACGAGGGCACCATTCTAAATAGCTCCTCAGAACACTCCCCGTTGTACAGACGGTAGAATTCATATTCACTTACCAAATTAACAAAGAGGTTTA
This sequence comes from Malacosoma neustria, assembly GCA_963693495.1. Classification (NCBI taxonomy): domain Eukaryota; kingdom Metazoa; phylum Arthropoda; class Insecta; order Lepidoptera; family Lasiocampidae; genus Malacosoma; species Malacosoma neustria. The sequence continues at coordinate 16,731,653 of OY856383.1, forward strand.
CGACCAACACTCTTCTATATGGTGGCTCGAAATAAACAGCTAAGCCGCTGACGGTGCACGGCAGTAATACCGCTCCATAATAATTAAACTGGGTGAATAGTAGGTTTCTATGAACAAAAGTTAATGTTTAAAAAAATACTAAACAATTTTGCTAGGTGATACGACCTAGCCTGTCTGGAATGCCACCACCCCTACTCTATATGTGTGGCCATAATAATCTTGTGTTGTGTTCCGACATTAGTCCCAGGTTCCAGTACTTCTATGTGAACAGTAGCAGTACCCCTGACAATGGTAACTGCTTACTATTTATTAAGTGAAGTGTAGAATCATAAGGAACATTAACAGTCTTGTCTTAATCGCAGAATACACAAGCATGAAAAGACGGAATTTCTACCAAAAATTTAAACCTGAACATCTTAAACAACGAAAATCCAGCTTTTTGCACTCAACTAAAGTTTAATAAAGTCTATTCAAAGAGGTCATCACTTGGACACTAGTAAATTGCATCTATACAGGGTTATTGGTAAATCGACGTATTGCCGCTTGAAGATGATCTATTTGCGATAATTATAACCCCCACATACATTATGCAAAAGTGAACCATTTTTGAGTTATGTTTTAAGCTTTTTTGAAAATAAGTCAAAAATGCAACATCAAAAATTTATTCAAAAAAGTATCAATATACCATTTTTTCTTCTGATTTATAAAAACGAATAACACTGGTTATTTATCAATATTAAAACAACAATTCATCATCATCATCTTAGCGTTGAATCCCAGTTGCAGCCCAAACTCTAGCTTTGGCGCTCGGGGGCATCTCTGGTGGTCAGTCCATTGGCACGCATATCAACCCTTATGACGTCAAGCTAGCGCTTTTTAGGTCTACCTTTCCTGCCGGAGCCCGGCGGAGGCGGCATAGCCAGACATTTTTTCCCCACGTAAATAGCCGATTGCCGTAATACGTGGCCATACCAGCGAAGGCGACACTCCTGTAATTTATTATCCGCAATGTCACGGACATGAAGGCTGTCGCGAATGCGAGAGTTCCTAACGCGGTCCTTTCGCGTTACTCCACATATCCACCGCAGCATATACATCTCCGTAACTCGCAGTGCCTGCTTGTGTCGCTCGAGCACTGGTCACTGTTTTGATGGTCTTATAGATTATATCCTGTCCCTTCAATTTAACCGGTATTTTAGGGTCACAGATGACACCAGTCACCTCACACTATTTGGCCCATACGGCAGCAATGCGTGTCTTAACGTCGCAATCAATGTCACCAGACGCGTGAAATACAGATCCCATGTATTTCACCTGTTCCGTGCGCTCGACCGTATCGCCGCCTATGCGCACGGGTGGAATTTGGACCCTGAAAAGCCTTTCAAATATAAACCTGGTTTGCATTTTATCGGATATCATATGTGTTATCCGATCCAGGTCCTCATTTCCATCGAATTTTGTATGGTTGGTTTTTGGCTTGGTGGAGTCCCCATAGGCCAGCTACAGCAAGGCGATATAGTGCCCTCCTTGCCTCAAGTTCAACCATAATATGCAGAGGAGGAATGTTAAGATATCTCTCCATAGCTGCCGTAGGTGTTGTTCTAAAAGCACCCGTGATTCCAAGACACACCGTTCTTTGTAACCTATTGAGTGTCTCTTTGCACGTAGTAAGTTTTATTCTGGGCCACCATACTACGCTGCCATACGTAATGATGGGTATTATCATTATCTGATAAAGCCATCGTATCACTTTGGGTTTTAGTCCCCAGGTTTTGCCATAAGTGGAACGACACATGCCAAATACTCTCAGAGCCTTCGCCATTGTCTTTTCCACATGAGTCTTCCACCTGAGTTCCTTATCGAGGGTTATGCCTAGATATTTGACCTCGGTGGACCACGGCAGTTAGGTTCCATTAAGGGAGGGATTCCCTAGACTTGCTAGTGTCCTTCTCCTTGTAAATGGTACTATAACTGCTTTATTTGGATTAATGGAGAGGTGATTCTCCATGCACCATTTCTCTGTTATCTTCAGAGCCTTTTGTAATAATCCAGAGACTATGTTCGGAAATTTACCATTGACCATTATGGCTATGTCGTCAGCATAACCTACCGTGTAAAAAGGTCCGGTGTTGAGTTTGGTTAGTAGTGAGTCTACTACCAGACACCATAATAATGGAGACAATACTCCGCCTTGAGGGCAGCCGCGTGTTGTTTTTGCGCTAAGTTTATCTCCCATTAGTTCCGATCTGACTAGTCTGCTCCGTAGCATATAGTCAATCCAATTGCATATAGTGTCACTGACACCATGTTCCTTTGCAGAATTGCGAATAGACTCGAAAGTTGTTTTGTCAAAGGCTCCCTCTATATCGAGGAAGGCCCCTACACATACTTCCTGTCCTTCTAGTGCAGCCTCAGCTCGGCTTACAACGTAATGTAAAGCCGTTTCCGTTGATTTGCCAGGGTTATACGCACATTGTAACCTATGTAGAGGGAATTTCTTCAATGGCCCCTCTCTAAGATGCCTATCTACCAGTTTCTCTAAAGTTTTCAGCAGAAAAGATGATAGACTAATCGGCCTGTAAGCCTTAGCTTCTTCATAAGTGGGTTTTCCAGCTTTTGGTATGAAGGTAACCCTGACCGCTCTCCAAGCTTTGGGTACATAACCAAAGACTATGCAGGCTCTGTACAGCCTACAAAGATGGGGAGTTAGTACCGAAGTACCTTCTTGCAGCAATATAGGGTAGATGATGTCTGGGCCAGGAGATTTGAAGGGTTGAAAGCCCGCTATTGCCCATTTTAGTCTGTTTTCATCTACCACTTTCTTTGCCGTGAGCCAGTCATTCTTGGTCGTATGCCTTGTGAGCTCGTCCCTTGTGACTGGTTCCTCTTCGTCGTCGTTGATTGAGATGGAAGAAGAAGATGGAAGATTGGAATGGACAAAGGGACCAGATCCACCAGAACATAATAGTCTGGTATGGTACACTGATGGATCCAAAATGGAATCAGGTACAGGGGCGGGAGTATACGCGAAAGACTACAAATGTAGTAAAAGCTTGGGAAAAATGGCAAGTGTATTCCAGGCTGAAACATATGCCATAATAACCTGTGCTCAGGAGAACATAGATAGAGGCACCAAAGGCAAATCTATATATATTCTCAGTGACAGTCAAGCTGCAATCAAGGCCATCGCCTCCTTCAAAGTTGACTCCAGACTTGTCCTGGATGCCATTCAGACCTTGAATGGGCTTGGAAGGCATAACAGGGTACGATTAATGTGGGTCCCGGGACACGAGGGAGTTCATGGCAATGAAATGGCAGATGAACTGGCAAGAGAGGGCTCAACTAATAATTTTATGGGTCCGGAACCATGTGTAGGCATTCCGACTAGCCTCGTGAAAGCCACATTCAGGGATTTTGCAGACCGCAATCAACAACAACACTGGCTGACTAGAATCGGTCTGGAACACTCCAAAAAATTTTTGGGATCCACGTACAAAGCACGAGGATCCATCTGGAACATGAGCAGGGGGCAAATACGCTACTTGCTTGGAGCCTTTACTGGGCACTTTGGAACCAACAACATGCTCATGAAGATGGGTCTAACCGCGACACCCATGTGCAGGTTGTGTGGGGAACATACAGAACGCATGGAACACCTACTGTGTACATGTGATGCATTGGCCAGGAGGCGAATGAATCTTTTGGGGGTAGGATATCCAACACCGGAAGACTACAGGCGCCTATCTCCATACCTCATTGTTAGGCTCATGAAGCAAATTTTCAATGAGATTGGAGAGGAGTGATTGCTATCTAGGGGAACACAAAAGATCCCATTGGGTCGAAGTGTCCGAGATATTTCTCGGCCCCAAAAATAAGATAAGATAAGATGCGCACGGGTGTGGAATCCGTTGAGTTGCAGGCGAAGTACTCGGTCTTCGCCACATTAAGTTTCAGACTGCCGTTCTCAAGCGATTTCTTCCACGCCTCCATACGTCCCACTAACCGGTCCGAATCTGCCAGCGCGATATTATCAGCATACGTGAGCAACCATGGGTACTGCTCATGTGAATTTCTGATGCGATGTCTAAGAGTACATCTAATACCAGGCTGAACAGAAACGGACTAAGGACGGATCCCTGGTGTACTCCGATAGTGATGAGGAAGGATTTTGAGTCACGAACAGCGATCCAAACCATGGAATCGAATACGAATTTCCGTCTGCTCCCTTTGTGATCGTTTTTTTCAGTTTCTTTAAAATAACTTCCTAGTTGTTATGCATTGTTGGAGCTAAGAAAACGTTTTTAAAATAATCTGGAAACCAAGTCATATTTTTTTAGGCATTTTAGAGGAAAACATCTCCAAAAAAATATTGAAATAATATCGTTTTTCGTCTCGCATTTTTAAATTTGGAACAATAATTGTGGTTTTAATATTCATAAATAACCAGTGTTTAATGGTATTTATAAATCAAAAGAAAGAAAAAGAGAACTAAATTCTAACTTTTTAAAATAAATTTTTGATGTTGCATTTTTGACTTATTTTGAAAAAAGCTAAAAATAATGATAAATCAAAAATGGCTCACTTTTGCATAATGCATATGGGGATTAAAATTATCACAAATAGTCACCCCTATTACCTCCTGACGGGAATACATCGAATTACCAATAACCCTGTATAAAACAATTACTTAATTTATTACCAATTATAAGTCATAATTATATTCATTTATAACAATTCTAGTGTTATAAATAAATAATTAATAGATATTTATAGATGGAAATGTGATTTACATAATTTAAAATGTGATGAATCAAAATAATGGATGAAATAAATGCTACATTCAAAGACATTTATCATTACCTGAATAAACAATTTAATGTAACAAAGGAACTTCCCACAGTGAGGCCAAAGACACCAGATCTTAAATACAGTTTGAATTGTTCCAGCATCTCTTTTTTACCTAGTTTTTTGCCTTTCATCAAGATTTGAATCTGAAACAACAATCTAAAGTCAAATAAGAATATCGCAGTACGCTCAGATTAATTTCAAGTAGCATCTGTTGATGCCCATCATCATGTAGTATAAACTAAATAGTTTGAGTTCCAAATATCTTAGCTTCCTTGGACTCTCTCCGTGCAGGGGCAGAGTAAGAACATAGACCCCTGCAACCAAGGTCGGAATATCGTAAAAGGCGACAAAACAACCCTAGCTTGGTGGTAGGGCTAAGCCCATATTGATAAAAACCCTCCCTGGTTTCCAATATAACCTTATGTTGTGTTCCAGCCTAATAAGTGACCAGGTTTCTAAGCCCCTACATGTGCGGCAGCATGATGGCAGTGCTCCTGGTGTCGTAAACATACTGCTTTCTATTAAGTGGACCATCAACCTGTCTGCTGTTTCAAAACAGTAAAAAAAAATGTAGGTAGGCTGGAGTCTAGGTTGGCATTTTGATTCTCCTAATTACTGTTAGGTTTACATAAACAACATGGTGTTATATAGTACACTAAGGTGTGCCAAAAAAAGACAATATTTTTTTTTCAACTTTACAAATGAGGAGCGTTAGAACAAAAACCGATAAATCACATTTTGACATTTTCTAGTTTTATGATGCCAATTGGTTGTTCTCGTACATAACTTACTCTATGGTTAATGTAACCTGGTCAAAAACTGATAAATCTGCTCTAAATCCGTCCACGAAATACCCAGATCTGAACATAAACCGATATTTACGTCAATCGTATTAAATAAAGATGGCGATCCGGAACAGATAGATAAATCCCTAACATTTTTCATTGTTGACTCTTTTGATTCTGTCAAAAACCGATATATCTTTAATTTCGAGTTTCTCAGGACAAAACCATAAACAATTGTAGGATAAACTAGTGTAAAAAAGCGGCCTTATTTTTAAATTTGATAAGTGATAGCTTGACACTGACATTTTCGCAGTTACTTGTCAGAAAAATGTCAACCGGATGCTTACGTATGAAACAAATGTTTGGCCATGCCGCCTCCGCCGGGCCCCGGCAGGAAGGGTAGACCCAAAAAGAGCTAGCTTGACGTCGTAATGGGTGATATGCGTGCCAATGGGCTGAATGCTGAAGTATCTCTGGTAGTGAGCCCATTGGCACAGTCTGAAGACCGTGCGAAGTGGAGTAGAAAAAGTCGGAAAGCGGACACCGGGCACCGAAACGGAAGTTTGGGTTGCAGCCGGGATACTACACTTAGATGATGATGATGACTCGTCAGAAAAATATAATTTATTATTTTGTGATTGTCGGCTTTCAAAGCGTAACACAATGTTTAAATGTTTTTAAATTATCATTGTTCTGCACAAGTAATGATGATGAAAAATATAGGAAGATAAGGCACAAGTAATGATGATGGAAGATATAGGTGTAGCAGACATTAATCAAGGAGCTCGAAAAAAAAGAAGGGCAAGCGCAGAACTGCTATGGAACCACTAATCTGGCTTAGAAACACTGATGCACATTCAGCCGCATTTTATCAAGCCCTCATATTCCTACTAGCATTTGATCAAATACTGATATATCCTATAGCATTTTATCAAAAACAGATATATCAAGTTGGTTTGGTCAATAACCGATAAATCCATTTCCTTTTTTTTTATAACTCAACAGGTACCATAGTCACGAATGCAGAATTTAGGTTTCCAAACAGTGATGCTAACACCAATAAATTGATAGATTTTGTTTAACTCTAAAATAGAAAACCATGAAATAGGCCATATTTTTACATTTTCCCACAAAAAACACAAATGTGATTTATCAGTTTTTGTTCCGACGCTCCTCAAATATATCACAGAAGATATTCGAACAACCATTCTGTCACAAGTAAGACTCATAATTTTCATTTTAAAAAGTCCTCCATTAAACCCAATTCTATCAAAATAGCATAATCTGGAATCTGAATCTGCCTTTCATTGCATAAAGATCTCAGGAACAGCTCTACCACGAAACCAACAATAACATTCTATTGGAAAACAGAAACCCCAGGAACCCCTGCACCTCATTCGGAAGATTTGATTGGTGTGGAAATATTTAAGATGAGTGCTGCATGAATTAAGTCAGAAGAATTTATATGATCGAGTCATCATATGCACATCTCTGCTTGTTCTGAACAAAATCAAGCCCTTTTTGAACCGAATGATAACTGGAGATGAAAAGTGGATTACTTCCGACAACATTGAAAGGAAAAGAGCATATTGTGAACTCAGAAAACCCACCCCTATCACCTCTAAACCAAATTTGACTCCGAATAAGAGAATGTTGTGTATATGGTGGGACATTTGGGTGCTTTTAAAACCAAATGAAAAGCTCAATTCGGAGAAGTATTGCCAACAACTGGATAACTTAAAGACAATCCACAAAGATAAAGTCCAAAAAAAAAGAGGTTGGCAATATTCAATAGAAAGGACATCATACTGCATCATGATAATGCCAGGCCACACGCTGCTTTGGGACTCGTCAAAAGCGCTGATTGAATTTTTCGAATCAAAAGCTGAAACATTTTTCAAAAATGGGATATATAAATTGCCCTCACACTAGCAAGAAGTCATTGATAATAATGGCAATTATATTATTAAATAAAGTTATTTGGTAGTGAGAAAAATTTGTATTTTCTTTTATTCCAAAAACTGACTGAACTTTCCGGTAGAATATAGTGTAGTATAATATAGTGAATATAGTATAGTTTTTGATCTTGTAAGAATTACCCAAATTATATATTACCAAAAATGTAATATTTCTCTAGCTATTATAAGGTACTTCTTGATTTTCCATTCAGGATAACTCAATTATGTGAAATTATGCATAATATTTTATTACTATTTATTATATTTCTTAATACATGAAGCTTTACCATGCTGCAATACCAATACATAGCCCAAAATGAAAGTATAAAACTCTAGGTAAAAGAAATATATGTCTATGCAGGAATTTTTTTAATCTGCACATTAATTCATGTATGAAACTAAACAAACTTTTCAATTCTGTAAAAAAAATACTTATTCGTGTAAAATATGGTGTACTTACAAGGTATACTGCAGCATAGAATTTGTAGCTTCCCTTGATACAGCTGATAAGCATTGTCTTCGTCGCATCATTACATGTGTAAGTCCAAGGATGAATGAGATCGTTACATTCACATCTAGTACACGTTTTATCAAACCACAATTTACTAGCTTCCACCATGATTGGATTTTTAACAAAAAAAAAGTTGATATTTTTTAGTAACGTTTATTTTTCCGTACGGGGCTCGCCTTTCTAATTAAATTAAACAGCACCATTAATAACCTTCTTTATTACTTTATCGAGTGTCCAAAAAATTATCATTAAATAATGCCAATAATTTATATGATTGTAAAATAATGAAAATAGTACATATTGTGTAGATAACATTTAAACATACCGTATTAAAATCAACACTGTAAAACAGAAATCAAATGAATATTTATGCTAAAATTATAAATAACAGCTTTTAGTGAGTGGAAAGGAACACATTGACGTGAGTAACGTTAGGAAACTTTTTCTTTTAATTTTAAATATTTGACCTCAAAGAACAAGGCATTAATTTTACCAGTGCGTAGAGGTGGTTGGTGGTATGGTACTTTATGGTACAGTGTGACCATCTTAATATTTATAATCCTGCCTTAGCTTGATTAAAATCCTGCCAAAGTTTATTTAATGAAAATGCCAAAATAATGCCAGTATAATAATAATATTTTTTTATTCATATTGTTAATATGAAATGTCGATCATACATCACAATTAAGATTATATTCATCGCTACATGTCTTTAGTCATCCGTTTGACCATTTTTTGGTTGGTTGAAACGAAACACAATTTTTGAAAAATTTAGTAACCTACAACAACATTACTATATGAAAAAATACGTATAAAGTCTCGCAATATTAAGAGTATTTTAGTCAAAAATTGCTGCTATTACTTTATTTTAGCGACTATTAAACCTACATTAGATACACATAACGCAAATAATATTTTTTAAATTTGATACGATAAAATTAATTAATTAAAAGATAATTCACTGGTGACTGCCTACCCCCTATAGTGATACTCTTCCATATTTTTCTTCTGTTTTGTTATACAGGCAAGTTTTTAGGGCAGTACGCGATGGCAATTTACAATTGCATGCGTTACAAAATGCCCTGTCAGGATTGTCTTTAGCTTTAGTAAGCCACGATGACAGTAATGGGTCTTGCTCCCACTCTGCCCTGTACGATCTTTCATACTTTCGATTCATTTTACCAAAACACACTTAAATTATATATTTATACTCCTTAAAGTCGTGTACTCAGAATAAAAGACAAAAGTTATATGAATAATAATATGGTTGATTTGATTGAAGAAAAAGAATTTACATTCTAATATCAGTTTTATAGTTATAAGACCGTATAGATGAATCATTAGAGTTCACAATTAAATGTCATACGAAAATTCTAAGAGAGGTTTAGGGGAATACCTGTAACTAAAGATGTAGTATTGCCATAACTAACATTTTTTCCCAATACTGCCAAATACTGCCGAATTTTCAAAAACTGCCACACATCCTGCCACAGCCTAAAATAAGGGCTCAATCCTGCCAAAATGGCAGGAAACTGCCACATATGGTCACACTGCTGCCTACCCCCTATAGTGATACTCTTCCATATTTTTCTTATGTTTTGTTATACAGGCATGTTTTTAGGGCAGTACGCGATGGCAATTTACAATTGCATGCGTTACAAAATGCCCTGTCAGGATTGTCTTTAGCTTTAGTAAGCCACGCTGACAGTAATGGGTCTTGCTCCCACTCTGCTCTGTACGCTCTTTCATACTTTCGCTTCATTTTACCAAAACACACACAAATTATATATTTATACTCCTTACAGTCGTGTACTCAGAATAAAAGATAAAAGTTATATGAATGAATAATAATATGGTTGATTTGATTGAAATGTACATTGTACATACAACATTGCAAAAAGAATTTACACTCTAATATCAGTTTTATAGTTATAAGACCGTATAGATGTATAATTAGAGTTCACAATTAAGTGTCACACAAAAATTCTAAGAGAGGTTTAGGGGAATACCTGTAACTAAAGATGTAGTATTGCCATAACTAACATTTTTTCCCAATACTGCCAAATACTGCCGAATTTTCAAAAACTGCCACACATCCTGCCACAGCCCAAAATAGGGCTTAATCCTGCCAAAATGGCAGGAAACTGTCACATATGGTCACACTGGTACTGTGTTTTAGACATGGGTTTTAGATAGTGACATTGACATAGTGTCAGTTTATAAACGAACGAATATTGATTAATCGTTGTTGTAATACATTGCCACTGTATTTTTACGAACAATTATTATTCTTCCTCTTTTACTCCAATACTGCACAACAGCTATAATATAATCATCTTCCACGATATTTCCCTCGACCTGCCAGTGTGAACTCTCTTATCTTTAAATGATAATAAGAACGTAACTATTTTATGTAATTTTTTACTAGCTAGTAATATATACTCGTCGAATCCAACTCGGATGGGCAGCGTTCGGGAAGCTCCGTAAAATCTTTTCGTCCCAAATACCGCAGTGTCTCAAGACGAAGGTTTTTAACCAATGTGTGTTGCCAGTGATGACATACGGAACGCAGACGTGGTCGCTAACTATGGGCCTTATGAGAAAGCTCATGGTCGCTCAGAGAGCAATGGAGAGGGCTATGCTCGGAGTTTCCCTGCGAGATCGAATCAGAAATGAGGAGATTCGCAGGAGAACCAAAGTAACCGACATAGCCCGGATGATTGCAAAACTGAAGTGGCAGTGGGCTGGGCACATAGCTCGAAGGACTGATGGCCGTTGGGGCAGAAAAGTCCTCGAATGGCGACCGCGTACCGGAAGACGCAGTGTTGGTAGGCCCCCCACAAGATGGACCGATGATCTGGTCAAGATCGCCGGGATAGGTTGGATGAGGGCAGCGCAGGACCGATCATCGTGGAGATCTTTGGGGGAGGCCTTTGTCCAGCAGTGGGCGTCTTCCGGCTGAAATGATGATGATGATAGTAATATATATTTGTTGCTTATATTTCGATTTGTTTATTTGGGTTAATAAATAATTTAATTCTAACTGAACACGAAACATACATTTATTTTGCTCCTGTCACTTATCTCATCTCAACTTTGACATTGGCAAATTGATGTGATGATATCTGGTATTGATGCCAGCCACTTTAAGAAACTGAACTTTTAAAGAAATAAAATTAAATAAATCGTTGCTAATTAATACTTCGGCAAAATTTTGTATTATAATTATGGGATTGTGTATTAGAATTCTTATTTACAAGCAATGAAACGAGTTTTTTAAAATTATGATTAAAAAATACAGTTAAGCACTACAAATAGTGTATATAGCTTGTTATGTGTTGATATTGAGGTATCATATATTAAGACATTTAATATACTAGCTGGCCCAGCAAACATTGTTCTGCCATGTAATTTTTTTAAAAATAGCCTATGTCCATGTCCAAGGTCCATTCTATTTCTATAACGAAATTCATCAGAATTGGTTCAGTGGTTTAAGCATGAAAACGTAATAGAGACAGAGTTACTTTTACATTTCAAATATTATTGGATTATTTTAGAAACATGATGTTTAAAATATGTACTTACAAATTGAAATATATATATCACACCAAAGAAATTCGCAGATCCAATCCCACATTTGTAAAATAAATCGATCGCAGATTCGATGCAGCTGTCTGTCCATGGATGTAAAAGTTCCTTACAAGTGCATTTAGCAACGCCACTTCTATCTACCATAAATTTACTTAATTCTACCATTTTTATGTTTTTTAAATGTAAAAATATAAAATCGTGAAAAGCAAAGCTCACTGGACTTTAAACTGAATTCCTGGATTTATTAATTCCAACAGGGGTTAATTTAATGTTTAAATTTATTAGTATGCACATATTTTATCAGTACAAGGCTATTCTATGATTTATGTATCATTGTTCAAATTATCTTTTATCAAAAATAATGAAACTGATGTATAATACCTTTTAAAAAACGTAATAAAGAAATATCATTACTTCTTCTTCGTGTCCATAATCAGCTGTAAAAGGGATTGACACAGCGTATTCTCTTCCAATTTCCTCATGGATATATCTCTCAGTCCATTGAATCTCATTCTAAAAAATTTTATAACTCTACACTCTCATCTCAACATTCACACAAAATTCACTGAGATGGGTCTATTGTTTCAATTAATTATTTCTGCAACTATTAGAGGAAATCACATTTCTTGAGCATAATATCTGATAGATATGTACTTATTTCAAACTATTTATTAATATTCAAAACTTTCAAAGATTCTCTTATGACAACATACACTCATACAGGATGCATAGGCAAAAAATTTATTATTTAAAATATTTAAACGACGATATATGACTTTTTCTTTTACTAACATTTAATTGCAGTAGGCTGCAGCACAAAAAGCTACAGCGGCAGACGTTTCTAATAAGTCCATCCTGTACGAATTCTGAATCTGAAAGGGCAATGCGTGAGTGGGAATGTGGAGGGCCGCTCTCGATCTCTTCATATCTCGACAAAACATTTGGCTGAGACGTCTAGGCAGGAGTGTAGAGCGCGCTTTCTTGTCAAAATCAAGTTATAGAATTTTGATTTGTCTATGGTTGCCACAGGTAAAATTCTGGAATTCATGAATTCGCCGCTACTGTGGATTGTCGCTGCAGTCTGTAAATGGATGTTTGATGTGGTTGTTTGTCAAGTTTGTGCTATTGTGTGTTTACAGTGATTTTATTTTTAGTTGCTATAATCCCATTCGAAGTAAGAGCTATTAAGGAGTAGATGAAGGTGTGTTTTAATTTATTACATCAATTATTTATTTATTGAAACTCGATGTGTGTTTGTGATTTGGCGCTTGCAATACTTTAAGCTTGCACTCTATTCATCCCTGTCAGCTGTACACAAAGATGCTACGCATTTTCGCCTTTATCGTTAAATTAATGAATTAAATCCACTTTTTAAATTCAAATTATATACTGTTTCCTTCTTATAATTATGTGATTGACGGAAATCGCCCTTATCCTCATAGGTTTATCATCAACACTGCTGAGGTTATGGAACTGAGATATCCTTATTTTTAAAATACGATAATTTACTGAATACCGCTATTTTATCAGAAGAAATGACCTTTTGCGTGTGCTATAGGTACATATGACCGTTGAATATATATTAAGTAAACATGCCCATATGTATGAAAACAAATCATATCAGTGTTTACGTAGATAAGTTTATGAATAGTTCTTATCCAACTTGCTTAAAAATAGAGTAAATTTAAGTACTGTTTGGTAAAACATGAGTAAAGGTATAACCCTGAAAGTTTGAAATATGTCTCATAAGACTTGCAAGTTCTTTCCTGTTCACAATTGCTCTTTGAATATTCATTTATGTTTAAACATCACCTGCATTAAAACCACTATTCTTTACTAATGTTCACTATCGCAAGGTGAACCTTTATTTTTCCCAATGCCCATTTCCTATATGTTAAGGTTATTTGAGATAAAACACATTTATTGTTACTAGACTGATTACTATGTAAAAACTGTGTAGAATATCAGTTTTATTTTTAATTCTACTTTTAGAGATAACTTAAACTGGGATTGTGATTAATGATTGATCACAATTTCTTGTTGAAACATTGCTTTTATACTATTTCATAGCTCATATTAGTTAATTCTCTTACACAATCCTCAGATAGATGGGACACTGCACTGCTAGGTAAATGGGTTCAGTGTCACATACTTAAAAAAAAACTTGACATCTTAACTAAACTTACTGAAACTAAACCCATTTAAATTTAATTTATATTTAATGATTTTACTAGTTTATAATATATTTGGTTTATTTTGTAATTTATTAATATTAATTTTGTTTTATTATTATTTTTAATCACATTAATAATTTTGTAACTTTTATTGATTTTGACTGAATTTATAATGTAATTGTAATGCATGGGACTTGATTCTGAAATATATTATTATTATAGTTATATTATTATAGTAGTATAGTTAAAATAAATTTACCAATAAATATTGCATCTTAGTAATTCAATTATACTGTAAGACCTCCCAAATATGTATTGTATCGTTAGCCATCACCTCATTATATTAATAGCTGATAACACATTTTATAAAAGACAAATAAATTAATTCATATTGAATAGTATAATGAAATTATAAAAAGTGACTTCTGAATTAGGTTCATTTAATATATTGTCATTGTCAAACCAATTATCTGCTATGTGCACTTTTTGGAGATTTCAACATTTTAACTATTATCACTAGTTTGCCACCCAAACTTTGATATGTAAAAACTGATAAGTGATTCTAATATAATTATTAGATTACATTACTTTAGTATAAATCAGTTTAAAACAAATTGTTTCTAATAAAATTTTACATAAGCATGCACAAGCAAGCACAAACTTTGAGATTCGGAGTAAAAAACTCCGAATCTCAAAGTTTAATCTTTTGCACATAGCAGATAATGGCTTGACAACAACAATATTTGGTTATAGCACATCTCAATGGTTGGTAATGTAGTCGGATATTTTTGACCACATGACCATCAGTTTTCATGGCTAATTTGATAAGAAAAACACTACCCTATCAGATGTCCAGGAAGTTTTAATAGAAAATAAATGAATTACCCTTTACACCACTCACAGTCAGTAATATTAATATATTCTATCCCTTATAGGGATTGAGCTTATGGACTATACTCCGGACGCCGAGCAGGAAGAATTTCGGCTATTGACCTGTTATTATCTGTCTCTGTCATTCCCGCGTAAGTATAATACCGCTTTGATCGCATAGAGCAATGACCACCGTCGGTCATTGCTCTGTGCGAGCAAAGCGGCATTATATTTACACGGGAGTGGCAGAGACAGATAATAACAGGTCAGTGGCCGAAATTCTTCCTGCTCGGCATCCGGAGTATAGCTCATACAAGATTATATTTTAACCATTTTGTTACTAGAATTGTATGTTTTTGTATATCTGGGTCCTTTGACAATTTAAGAAAGTATGCATAAGTTTCTTAATTTGATTGAATTATGAAGAACATACAGCTATGGAATTCATTTATGACAGCATATTTGTAGCACTATACTTATAATGAATTTGTATTGAAAGGGTTAAGTAGCCATAAAATGAGCCATCTTTTAAAGTTCTTAATAGTTCAGAATTCAATTTTAATCCATTGGACGCCATGTCGCTTGATAACTGATGAGGAACACTATGCCTAAATAGGAAAAAATTCATTAACAGTTGAGGGTTTTATAAAGGGAATGTAACAAATGAAATTAAGAAAAAAGACCATAATAATATCTTAATAACTATCAACCTAATAAAAACGTTTCTATTTTTATTAGTGATAATAGAAACACAACAATTAGTTTACAATAGTTACCATTAGGTTAAGGATAATAACTACAATCCAAGTAATTATTTTAAAAGTATAAAATTGTGACAATGGTTGAAAGCTATACTAGACTAAGTTATGTTGTTTACATGCAAGTGTTTTATCTCAGTTGCTCCCTACATTACTGAACACTGTAAGGTCAAAACTTCACATCTATTTTTGTTGATTCTCATCTATGTCACTTCTTTTCTTGACCTAAGACTAATAAGGAAGCAGAAATTACTAAAACCAGTTTTCTTCTATTTTATATCATAACTTATTAACTTTATTTTTTGAAATCTATAATTATGTATGTACTAATATAGGTACATGGAAGTACTCCAAAATGAATTTGGAGGCCATATATTGAAATCCCATGATGGTAAACCCCAAATATAAATAAATAAATATATATATTGCCACAATTCACACAGCATCACCTAGTCCCAAATTAGCATAGCACTTGTGTTATGGGTACTAAACCATTGATAAACTACATACTTATATGCCTTTTTTTGTAAATAAATACATATTGTACATAAACACCCAGACGCGAGACAGGAATCTAACCCATGACCTGTGCAAGCCTACCGAATTGTGTTATCTGCTATGCCATGCCATGGAGGTCGTCAAATATGTAGATTTCCTTGCCTTGTGTGCAATTATAACATAATAACCATAAAATTATGATAGATAAAGGGAAAGTATACTCTTGAAACTAAAATTTTGATGAATTTATCAACGGTATGTGTAACCGGCCAATCTTGGACCAGAGTGTCCAGTATTTTGTCTGTTCCCTCTAACGGGACTCGTACCCTGCAGTGGGACATTACAGATTGTTATTACTACTGTACTAATATGAGTATGAAAGTTTACATGGATGTTTGAAAGTCAGAAATGTTGTATAGTAATTACATTTATATGTAACTTATTGAATATAAAGAAATATATGTATATTTTATTGTTGAGGAATAGCAGATAGGCTGATGGCCTTCTTATTAGTAAGCCATTACCGCCTACAGATGCTTACAATGCTAGAGGCACCATGAACATGTTGCTTTCATAGGAGTGCTGGTTATACAACACAAAGTTATTATAGTGACATACTTATAGAACAGGGGTGGTACTGTCCAGAAGGGTTTTGGGGCCCTACAATCTAGCACATAAACATACCTCACACTAAATTAATTGTTATAATAACTGGACCATTGCTAAGTAGATGTAGGTATTAAATCTTAAAATAACTACAGTTAGTCATGTGTCAGCGTGTCAAGTGACATCTATACAATTAAATAAAATTGGAGGGTCTGTTTGTAATATTAAAATAACCGCTTTTTTTACTAAGTGGCATTTGACGTATACATACATATACCAAAACAACATTTTTTACAATTTTTGTCTGTCTGTCTGTCTGTTTGTTCTGGCTAATCTCTGAAATGGCTGCACCGATTTTGACGGGACTCACTGGCAGATAGCTGATGTATCAAGGAGTAACTTAGGTTATTTTTATTAAAAAAAATAGATTTTGTTAAAAATGATGTTTCGGAAATTTTATTTACCAATTTAAATTGACCTCAGATTTATATCATCAATCATGTGAAATAGGGTTCAGCTTAGGCTGGACATTGTAGGTTCCAATGTACATATTCCGAAGGCGCATGGCGTAACAGTTGCATTCGATAATACTGACTGCATAATTTCATTTATCTTTTAGGGTTTATAGGGTTTGTAATCTAAAATAAACTATAAAGATATATCCAAAAAATTCTGTCCAAAGTCACTATTCCACGCGGACAGAGTCGCGGGCACATCTAGTCAATATATAAGTTGATACACAATCTATTATTGCAATGTATGTAGCTGTGTATAGTTATGATATGAACATAATCTAGCTATCTTACTAAACTGGTGAAATAATTGTAACTGTTATTTTATTATGGCTTAGGAACAGCAGATGGGCTGACAGTTCACTTAATAGTAAGCATTTTCCATCGCCTATGGATATTTGCAATGCTAAGGGCACAGTGAACACAGTGCTATCTGCGTAGGGGTACTGGAACCTGGGTCACTGCCCAAACACCACAAGGTTATTATAGTGGCATACATATAGACCAAGGGTGGTAGCCATAAAAACTGGCTCAGAGCCCCACTACATAAAGAATATTATTATTTTATTGGCTGGTATAAAATTATAGTGTAAAATTTATTATGATGCCTTCATATTATGTTTCCCACATATACCAAAGTAATAACTAAAATCTTTATTTATCATAATTTTTATTGTCAATGTGATAAGACAGTGATAAAGACAATACTTTTTTTATTGCTGTAGACAGCAGACAGGATGACGGCCCGCTTAGAATTTAGCAGTTACCATCGCCTATAGGTGTTTGTAATGCCAGTGGCATCGCGAACACGCTGCTGTTTTTAAAATAAAGTTTCACTAGGCTATAATACATTTTTTTTACACCAGCTTAGCTCAAACACCATATAGAGCATCTTGAAATGTAAAAATTGCACTAGTTTTATTTTTTAATTTTCATGCTTATGATAATTACACCTAAATACGATTTTAATTAGAAAGACCTATGTATTATTAACCGCCTAGAATAAAAATAACAAAAAAAATAAGTGATAGATTTCGTAAAATTATAAAATGTTTGTACATAGACGATAATTTCACCTATTTATTAAAAAAAATCATAACTTCAAAGCTATAAGACCTAGAACAATAATTTTTAGTGGTTTTGGTAGATAATAGTTCACCCTATCACCCACACCTCGGTATATATACTTATATAATTGGAATCTCGGAATCGGCTCCAACAATTTTCATGAAATTTAGTATACAGGGGGTTAAATCGATCTAGCTAGGAATCATTTCTAGAAAATGTCATTTTATTAGCTTTTTTTTATTGGAAGAAAAATAACAAAAAGGTGACTCTTCCTGACATCTATCGGCGAATAATAATACTATTTTTTTTTAATTGCTTTAACGGCACAACAACACTAAAGCTATTCCAGCAGATGGCGTTGTTAAGTAACACAAAGTCAATGAGTGTTTGCTTTGAGGTTAGACTAAGAAAATCAATTGTTAATTTCCAAAAAATACTGAGCAAAGCTCGGTCATCCGGATATATTATAATAATAACAACTCATAGGGACTCACTGCTGGTGACGGTCCTCCCCCTAGAGGGAAAAGACAGCATACCCATTACGCTTGTCCAAGGCTTATTGTGAAGTTACAGATACCTGTAATCTCAGTAAGCAGGTTTCCTCACTATGTTTTACTTCACTGTTGGTACATGGCAATCATTCGATAATATGCACATTTAGTGAGAAGAACTGCTTAAGCGGTGCATGATACTTTGAGATATAAACTTGGAACCTCTAGAGTGGTCTCTAGAGTGTAATATCACTGAGCTATCAGGTACCAGGCTTTTCTATGTTATCCTGACATATAATATATCCTTGTCACAATGACTCTCACAAAAGTTATAATTTTAGGGTATAATAAATATTGTCTATTATCATCTTTTATGTAAATAAAATAAAACTACTGGTTTGATTTCAATTAAATTTTCTACATTTTATGTACACTTTGACTTTGGAAGCATAACCAAATGGGGTCATAAATTTTATCCTTGTTTAATAAATAAATATGTTTTTATCTTGCTTGATTTCCATTAGGTCCCTATACATTTTAAATTGATAGGTTTCTTGCATAATGTAAAGAACAAGTATGTAGTCATGAAGATTATTAGAAGGAATGGACTTTTCACTAAAACTGTTTTACAGATTAAATTAATGTTTATTTCTTTCCTCATCACTATACTACTTATATATTTATTTTTGATTTCCTGACTCTGATCACACCATTGATCCATATTTAGCTCTTTGACCTGGTAAATATTTCCTTTGAAGTCGACACAACAAATAAGAGAAACAAAGGCATCCTCATCCTTTCGATCAAGCTTCATCCATGTTGTAATAGTTATTATTTTTTAGCTAGCTAGGGTGCGTTGTCGCCTTTTACGACAGGCCGACCATCCCTGCACGGATAACTTCTGATACCTGTTCCAGATAGATACAAATCTAGAAATAGACAAAATAGTACCAAAAATAGTCTAATGCATAATCTAATCTCTTCATATTTTGGTTAGGCAGATTAAAGGCCTTTTTCACAAATAGCACGGTACAACCCTTTGCGGCTCTTCCCCACATAAGCATAAGGAAAAACTCTATGCTGATACCGTCGCCCTACCGGATTTTCGTAGCGGGCTTCTACCAATTAGTTGCTGAAGGGAACTGTAAGGGGAGACCCGGGATTGTAGGGGTACAGAACACTACGCGCAATTCCTCGCGTTTACCCCGTGGAAGTCGCTCCAACGGAATCCGGCGCCGTGGTTGAGTCTTGGTCGGAGGGGAGCTGACTAGCGAGATTTCGGTTGTGGCGCCTCATTAACAAACATAATCAGACTGCATCAAAGCCGAATATAATAATTTCGATTCATATTTCTTTGTTAAATTGTCAATAAATATGTATTATCAAGTTTTACTATTATTATTTTATTAAAAAGATAGGACTTATGACTGACATTACCAAGTTGATATGATTATGTTCCAATTATTGTTATTATAACTTTCTTTCATCATTTTGTATTATTGTTGACAATCCAATATTTACTTTTTGTATCACACGTTTTTTGCGTACCTAAAACAAGAATATACTTGTTAGACGATACACTTAATCTACAAGAAAAGTATATCTAAAGGAGATATACTTTTCAAATCATTTGTTATTAATAACTTCAAAGTTTGTTATTCTATATATCATACATGACAAATCACAAACTCTGTAGCTTAATAGGAAGCCAGGTCTTCCAAATCCAAATTCATGTTTCAGTCAAGTTGTTATGCTCTTGTAAAAATTGAAACTGTCGTGCCTGTAATCCTTTCAGAAGCTTGTATTGAATTACAGTAATATTAAGTAAAGGCAACTAAAAAAATATGTGATTCTTATTGAACCCGCCAATAAGGTCAGTAAGTTTGTATCAAGAATGGGTTATGTTTCGTTATTCAATGGTTCGATTACTATTAAGTAAATAGTGAATAAAGTAAAACTTAGCGACGGTGCCCTTCTTTTGCTACCTGAGAACAAATAGAAAATATGACCTAATTTAACAAGTGGGTCACAGAATACGTAACCCTCTACTGAGGTCTTGGTTCGAGATTGCGCTGCTGTACTCACTGGTCGAGATTTTCGACCATCGAAAACATTTCAGAGAACATCATTGAATCTGATTTATATTCATAAATTCCGATGAATGAATATGAAATAATATAATTATTCTGGTCGTCTATACATCGGCGGCGCCCAGCTGACAGCTCGCCTTCAATAGCGGGGTGAGGTCAGCTGGGTTGTTTCCATTCTATTACCCGAGGTGACTGAACTATGGCGGAAAATATTTACGTCTTATCAATATTCCTTTAGGATTAATACAATAATATCAAAAGAGCTATTGTTGTTAAAAATAACATTGTCTTATCTATAATGATCTCTATAATTCAATCAAGTCAATCAACTTATGATAATTATAAACAAAAACTTAAATTAAAAGAAAACGTCAATGCAACACAACGAATGATGTTTTTTTGTATAAAAGTTATGTACTAACGCTTTGATTTCGTTTAAAGCCTTTGTGCGCGCTTGTCCTTGATTTTATTACACAACCTAAATTGTGCTTTCAAGGTTCCCTTGTACTTCTAGTAGAACCTAGAGCATGTGGACTAATGATAAAAACCCAACGGTCTATTTGTGTAGTCTCCGCTAAGAACCTATTTAAAGCTCTGTTATGTATTTAAAATTGCTTTTCTTCGGCTGACGCGACGGAACGTTTTAAGAAGTTTTAAGCCGTACTATCTATAGTATTATAGATAGGCGGACCTTTAACACTTATCTGTTCACTGTCTATATATCTTATGTCTTCTTCTTCCTCCTACCCTTCTCCCACATTACATGGGGTGGGCACAACATGTTACATGTTGTAATATGTTAGTTGTGGCTTAGTTTTTACAACTGGCCGCCTGCCTGATGTAAACCCCTTTTTGGGCAAAAATATGCTTTTTATTTAAATTATTTTTCTCGTTTCTTATAATGTATCCCCTCATATTCCTAAATGATTCCTTTTCTCCATGCAGGGGCAATTTAAAAATACTGACCCTTGCGGCTGGTGGCCTTTCGTAAAAGGCGCGAAAACTACCCTAGCTAAGTTTTAAGGCAGCGTGTTAGCGATGGCTCAGGCATCGCAAACGGCGACAGTAACTGTTTACTATTAAATCGGCCGTCAATCTGTCTGTTGTTACGCAGCAATATTAAGAAATTTAAAGGACCTTGAGTACGCGTATTTTCATAGATAATATTTTATTGTCCACCACACGATTTTACAGAAAATAGAAACAAGGAATTCACTAAAATATAAAATGATAAAATAAACAACGTCATCATGTTTTGAGTTTTAATCGAAATTAAATATGCAATTGATTTTGGCAGAAAATATATTTTCTGGCTATTTGCCTGATAGTTGGTTGGCAGAATTAAATCATTAATGTAACAGACATGTCCTTAGCGCTGAAATTGTTTACATCGGCATTTTATACAATATATAGTTTATTGCATGTATTTTAAAACACTGCGTTGGTTTGACCTAATAATTTTGTATTATCATGTTGGTGACAGTCGATATGGAATCTTGTTACCATTGCTTTAATATAAATTGAATATGAGTAAATCTTTCTGAAAGTTAAATACAATTTAAGTTCTAGTATCACAAAATCTTATAATGAATCTCGAGAGAATTACTAACGAGAAAGTACAATCTAGATGTCGTGAATTTCGACATTCCCTACTAGGTAGTCAGTTCAAGTGCGTAAAGTCTGAGGTCTCTGAGGTTGATTAAACTATTTAGTGTAACATTGCATACCACAATCTAGAACACCGGATACGGTAATTTGGCGGAATCAAACTGGAGCATGTACCAGGATTATTTCGTTATTTCTTGGTAAAATAATCGCCTTTCAGGGATAAGTATGGATAAGTAACTAAGTGCATGTGCGTGTTAGTTTTGGAATGCTGAGCCGACTCCTCTCACAAATTAAGCCACCATGACGCGTATGTTTTATTTAGGTGACTATTAGTAACATATTCGTAGAATTTACTCAAGCCACATTGATGCTTTAAAAAAATAGGATATTACGATCCTTTATATATTCATTATATGCATATTCGAAATTATATCTACCGTGAAATTTGTATGAGACAATATTTCCTCACAAAAATCTCCCAAATATTTATTATAAATTTAAAATTGATAGTGAAAAACTGGATTCTGATTTGCAATATGAACGGATATATGCAAATTCATTTGAACTCAGTTACTTCATAAGTAATCTATTTTTAGGAAGAAACAGGAAAGTTTTTGTTCATATGGTCAACTCTGCTGGATTGACGAAACCGGCCAAATTAAAAATGATTTCAATTTAAAATTCAAATTCGTGTAAACACATTTGGATTACAATAAAAATCAAACAAAAAGCAAAAGTTATTTGGCACGTACAGTAAATATATTAAAGAGTAATTAATAGTTAATTAAAAAAATAATCAACAGTGAAAATTATGTAGTTACGTACTCAAATTAATTAAAATAATGGAAATATTTCATCATTCACAAAACTATCGCAAAGCCACCAAAAATCCTTTGTCACTAACAACGTATTTCAAAGACGAAATGGCAACAAGAATACAGCTAGTCGACAACTGTAATTTTGTGTTTGACTTGAATGGATTAGAAATTGACCCACTTACATCGAAAACAATCATTTATAAAGATTTCGTGGCTATTGTTACACGATCATGACGATGATCAGGTGCTGAATTTTGAATGGTTCGTGTTCCCTTTCTCTGAAAAAAAAAAAATGATTTATTGATAATAAATTATCTGTAAGCTTGTAAAGGTGTGCATGTGAAAAATCTATAACATAAAATATTTTTGTTGTTGTTCTTTACTAAGAAAAATGTACTGGATTGGTTTCAAATTTATAGCAAAAAAGAAAAAAAATGAAGCTGCTTTGCTTATTTTTTGTATATCGCCCATAGGTATTATTTATTTACCTCGTGTCTTCTCTTGTAAGAAACCATAAAATATAAAAGTTTTATACTATTTATAATATTTCAAAACTAAAAGAAAGCTTAAAGTTTATTATATTTCCAATCACAAAACATTTTATTTATACAATGATAAAAAATATGCACAAAATTTGTGATCTTACGATCTGTTATAACCGTTGAACATAAGACTGTTCATTATTTGCTTAGATTAACTGAAAGTTTGGCAGCTTTATTTAAATCTTTTATTTATTAAACTTAAACATACTTTTTTTTGTTGGCAAGGCAAATATGTGTTTTTTGCATAACTGTACAATAAGTTTATAATACGCGAACCGTTATACTGTGGTCGGCAACCTTGTCATCCAAAAGAGCCAAATATAGTTTTTTTTTAACATATGCTTTGATTTAATAGCAGATATCACGGAAATAATTATAGATATTATGTAATATTCTGTGCCTGAAATGTTTATTCGCGGAAGAGCCATAGGTGAGGAGTAAAAGAGCCGCAAGCGGCTCGCGAGCCGATGGTTGAGCTAGATTAGAATTCTATCATCAAAATTTATTCCTTCAATTAGACATTTGAAGCAAATCCATTATTTGTATCTTGTTTATATTCATATTATTTGTATTAGTAAAATTCTAAGTAAAAAATCATAGAAACATGTTGTTAGAAACGTAAGATAAAAACTATTGCATGTATCAACAAATAAAACAAGTATTGTGAAGTGATGGTTAAATGTAAATTAGCAAAATAGTCTTTTGCGTATATAATCGAGATTCATAAAAAAATAATTAAAACAAGTATAATTGCACGCGTTGTTGCGCACGCTTCATTATTTTCAAACACGATTCTTTTCCTTTTATTGTTGAAGTGCGTCGCATAAGTCTTCTTGACGGCATGGTTCTTTTTCTTCTTCATTTCTGGTTATTGAAATATTAGGGGTTTAAGTATGAAATTGCCGATTTGTACTGAAAAATTGTAACTTGTTTTTTTTTCTAAGATCTGACATAATTATTTAATCAAAATATTTACCCTCGTCATCTATACATTGCTGCCATCTAAACGAAAGTTCATTAGTGCCTTTACGATAGATCTCTGGGGATCTAGATTCGACAAACTGTGTTGTACTGCCTCCACTAATCACGAAAAAAATGGTAGTCCGTTGGAGCAAGGTCTGGCGAGTACGGTGTATGACGTATGGTTTCTAACTGCTGTAGAGTTACAACGGTTTCTCGTGCAGTGTGAGGTCTTGCGTTATCATGAAGCAATAATGGTGAAATTCGATTAACGAGTCGGGGCTGTTTCACTGACAGTTTCGCCATCATTGTTCCAAGTTCGGCACAGTAACATCTGCTATTATTGCTTGACCAGACCCGAGAAAGTAATAACACCATGAAGAGACCATCAAACAGTTACCATTACCTTTTCATTGGTAAGCTTTGCTTTAGGGCACTGTTGCAGCGTTTGACCTGAGGTCAGTCATTGCATTTTTTGCTTACGGTTATCGGAAAGAATTCACTTTTCTTCACATGTCACAGTTCGATCCAATATTCCTTCATTTCTGTACCTTCTTCAACAAGGCAACACAAGTTTCAACACGCATTTCTTTCTGCAGATCAATCAAATCATGAGGCACCCATTTTTTATCTTATTGATTTAATGCAAATGAGTCTATATTGTAGGTAGGGTAACGTTAAACCATGCCGCTAATTCCTAGGTAGTTTGACTCGGTTCGGCTTCCACCATCTCCTTTAATTTAGCTTTATTCACCTGTGTGGATGGTTTTCCACCTGGTTCGTTTTTCAAGTCAAAGTTTCTATTACGAAAGCGTTTAAACTAAAAATGCACGGTGCGTTCATTATCAGTCTCCTTTCCAAACGCAGCGTTGATATTGCGAGCCGTTTCTGCCGCGTTAGTTCTGCGTCTGAACTCTTATTCAAAAATGACACAGATTTTCGAAGTATCCATCTTTCAGCTCTAAGCTGAATAAAAAAAGTAATTGAAAGTCGAAAATCGAATGTTTTTTAAAAGAAGAACCTCATAGGTGTGAAAAAAGTTTTACTCGAAAATCTCATACCGTGAAGGTTTTATGTCAATTCAAAATATATGTATATTACTATACATCGGTAATTTCAAACTTTTTTATTACTATTAACATCACTTGTACATTAAGATGACGTATGTGAATCTAATATTCTTAAGCACTTTTCAAATTTCACGACACCGGGGGGGGGGGGGGGGGGGGTCGTTGCCTCATGAGTTTACGCCGAGTAAACAGTGCTAACTCGAGGCCCCAAAACCTGCCCAAATACACTGTGGGAAGAAGATCCGGAGAGACTTCTCAAATAGTGTGATGTGGTAATCAATAAATTATTAACTCGTTTTCTTGGGAAAGGTTTCCAAGATCGACAAGATGAAAAAATGCAGTTCCTAACATATAGAAATGTAGAAGAAATTTGGCTCCCAGGTCGATGTTCGAACAAAATGATACAGAAACACAGTCTGCGAATGGTTAGGTAATATTTTGATACGTAGTTAGAGTAGACTAGTATCACAAAGCGATTAAGACATACACGAGACCCCTATTTTAATTGTGTACCATTACATTAATTTGTTACTGTTGCGTAGTTTGGTTTCCTTACGCATCGAATCGACTCCATACGAAAGACTATAAAGTCTTCCACACTTTGTTTAGGTAGTTGAGAATTAGATGTATGAAGGGATATTTTATGTAAATTAAATTCTTCGTTTATTTCAATGAGTCGTTTTAACTTAAATTCATTATTAGAGATAGTTTTATAATAATTTTCACTATATTCTGCATAATTATTGCATTTTAAATAAGGGTTAGTTAGACCATATCTTCGCTTCATTTCAATTAAGTTTTAATTAGTCAAGTCGTAATAATTCGTACTAATATATCAGACTTAATTGTTTCCTATCGCAAAACGAATGACCATGTATGATTGGTGATAAAACATTTCAGGTGACAGTATGTCTCGCAACAAAGACAAGCACGAGGGCGCAAGCGGGCGCACTTACCACATTATGTCGGAGGCGGAGCGCGCGTCAGGCCGTCGGGGCGGGTGGACCACGCTTGAGGTAAACGTCTCAAACATTGCATATCATCAAATCATTATTTTAAAGAATATAATTAGTACTTGCAGTTTCAAAAGTACTTTGACTTATTTATACTTATTATTTATTGATTAAATTATGTAGGTAATTCTAATTTACATGTACATGTAATTGAATATTGAGTTATGTTGTTATTATTTTATATCGAAATTTCTATTAAACATATTTCACATAGTGTGATTTATTATTTCCCAATTTTCTAAATAAAGCATTAATTTGTAACCTCTGTTGTTTGATCATTGCTAAACAAATAAGTATTATCAGTTATAATTAGTAAGTTAGTTGTTTATTAACATTTTCATGTCAATTTTCTTGATTGGACACTTATTAGTAGGTTCACTCACGCATTATTCCTACGCTTCATTGGATGAATAAGAATGCGTGGGCTACCTACGAGGAATGTGACGTTAAGAAAGAAATGTATGTGTACAACATAGAGATGATATTCTTAATATGGAGGTTAAACTGTTTGACGTTTAGACAAGACCTGAATGGAGTGAGGGTAGAATGTAAATTGGTTTTTATTTAAACTGAATGAAGATCTAAATTAAATATTATATTTGATGACGAGACGAGTTGAGTATGATGGTGGCGGTCGTTGCAGGTAACAGGAGGCGTGCGCGCGCTGGCGCCGCAACTGTTCGAGCTGACGCACCTGACGGCGCTGTACCTGAACGACAATTCGCTGCAGCGCATCCCGCCAGACATCGCGCGCCTCGTCAACCTTCACACCCTTGACGTCTCCAACAACAAGCTGCGCTCGCTGCCCACCGAGCTCGGTGACCTCATACAACTCAGGTTTATATCATTTTTATTTATTTTTATCACTTCTCATCCACCTCAACATAATCAACGAAACATAATTAACAATAATATACTTCTCATAAAAAATATCGAAACACTACTGTAAGAATTTTCAGGCGGCATTTTAGGCAGGCGGGAAAAGAGGATTGATATAATTTAAAAAATAGCTGGCAGTTTAGTCTACGCAATGGTGTACTAGAATTCCAAATTCGGATTTAGACTACAATTTTCATCCAATAAATGAATGTAGAGATTGTTTTCAATTTGTCATTTTCAAGGCATCGGAATTTCTGCACTTAATCACATTTTTTTGCATAAATTATCGTTTTTTTAACTGAGCTCTGAACTGAGCTGAGCGTTATTGTTAACTAAGCTCTGTGACATCCTATCAAAGAGATCTTTTCCTAAAAAAAAATATGGATACCTCGCCCACAGAAGGCGCTCAAGTCATGGCGTTCCTGGATATAGGCTATAGTCAGCGTTCTGTGAAGTTCTGCACGATTGCATCTAAGCCACTCTGCTGTCAATAGAGTGTATCAGTGTTATCGGGAGACTGGTATGTTTACTCGTCGTCCGGGATCTGTTAGACATCGAGTCACGTCTGAGCAAGATGACCGGTATATTGTGTCAGTTTTTCTAAGAAATCGCCACTTTAACTCTATTCAACTGCAGCAGCGGCTCCGTGAGTTTCGAGGATAAGCGATTCTACTATGAAACTTCATAACCAGCTAATGGCCCAAATTGACGGTAGACCACCGAAGAGTGTGCCTCAACTTTGCACTTGAGTACTTAAATTGGTCATACCTTCAATGCTTGCTCCATTTTTTTTCTGACAAGAGTAAGATCATGCTGTATGGTAGTGATGGAAGAAAGAATATGTATCGAAGAGAGGTAGAGCGTTTTGCACAGTGCTGCATTGAAGAAATAGTCAATTATGGTGGTGGTTCATGGACGGTTTGGGGAGGCATAAGCGCCGATAGAAAAACCGAATTTGCGTTTGTATCTGGACTTCGGTTACCGTCAGTAAATGGGTCACGATGCATCGAAGAGTGTCTGGAGCCTCATGTGGTACCTTAGGCATGTTTTACTGGCGAAGACTTCATTTTTATGCAGGACAATGCCAGGACTCTACCGTAGGCATTGTAAATGAATACCTAAGCGAAGTCGGTTATGGGCTGGCCAGCAATAAGGCCGGATATGAATCCCATAGAACACCTATGGGATGAGTTGAAACATTAATATTCGTTAATAAACGATACCTTATAATATCCTCAATTAACTGACATTATTTATATTTTTGGTTAAATGTAAAAAAATTACCTCATTGAAAACCAAACTTCAGGGGTGTTTCGATTTTTTTGATGATAAATATATTACGAAAGTGTATTAATTACTAATATGCCTAAACATGTTGTTTTATTTATTGACATCGAAAAACCATGTTTCTTTTCCTTCTATTGCTGAGGTACAGTAGATAGTTTGGAGGCCCACTTAATAATATATTAATAATAACCAGTTACCGTCGCCTACGGATGTTTGGAGTGGCATCGCGAACACACTGCAGTCCTATAGGGGTACAGGAACCTAGGTCACTAATGCCGGAACACAACACAAGGTTATTTATCATCATCATCATCATCATCATTTCAGCCGGAAGACGCCCACTGCTGGACAAAGGCCTCCCCCAAAGATCTCCACGATGATCGGTCCTGCGCTGCCCTCATCCAACCTATCCCGGCGATCTTGACCAGATCATCGGTCCATCTTGTGGGGGGCCTACCAACACTGCGTCTTCCGGTACGCGGTCGCCATTCGAGGACTTTTCTGCCCCAACGGCCATCAGTCCTTCGAGCTATGTGCCCAGCCCACTGCCACTTCAGTTTTGCAATCATCCGGGCTATGTCGGTTACTTTGGTTCTCCTGCGAATCTCCTCATTTCTGATTCGATCTCGCAGGGAAACTCCGAGCATAGCCCTCTCCATTGCTCTCTGAGCGACCATGAGCTTTCTCATAAGGCCCATAGTTAGCGACCACGTCTGCGTTCCGTATGTCATCACTGGCAACACACATTGGTTAAAAACCTTCGTCTTGAGACACTGCGAATACACTGGTTATTTATAGCTGCGCATAATTATAAACCAAGGGTGGTTGCCATACTGACGGACTTGCGGCCCTACAACGTGACTAGGGTTGTTTTGTCGCCTTTTGCGACAGGCTGAGCCCGGCCGTAGAGATCAGTATTTTTACTCCGCCCATACACGGAGTATAAGAATATAGTTAGTTGCGTATAAAACTGTGACCAAACAGTCTTTCAAACTCCTATTCCATTTGAAAACTGAATTATGTATAACGACACATTATTATTGGTTTTGAATGAAAATGATGGTCCAATTTATAGTCGTCATTTCTCTTATTGTGTTGACAATAGATTAATACGCATATCGGCATGTCAACAAAAATAAAAATACTTGTAAATTTTAATATCTTGTTTATTTAGCTTTCAATACACGAGTGTCCCATTCATGTGCAGATGAAATCAAAGTCGAACACAAAATAAAATATATAATTTTACGAATTATGTTATATTTTGAAGACTTCAGTTCTTCGACATATCGATTTTCAAAAATTCCGCATCCCAGAAATATGGACAGGTAAAAGTCAACAAGAGTTTACCTTTGACAGTTTATTATATTTATTTACCATATTTTTATACAAGGCACAAATATACATGCATTGATCGAATTGCTAAATAAGTAAACAATAATTTCCGACTTCCCTAGCTTTATGTAGGGTCTGCATAAAAAAGCTTATTTCGCTCTAATTTTCAACAAGGGAAATCGTCTCCAAGTGTAACTTACTTTCTTTGCAAATTAAATCTTGTTCACATTTATCAACCCATCCGCGAGGTTTAACCCGATTGCATTAAAATTTTTACTCGCCAGTTCGGTATCCACGGTTGAGTTCATCCGTTAAGAAGAAAATAACGGGATAGATTTGGCTAAATTTAGTTTTGCCAAGGAAACTGTTGTCTGATCTTCCTACCTCAAGTCAAATCAATGAAGACTCCTCAGAGTCATGTCCGTTTTGTCCGGATGTTATGTGTCACGTCTAACATACCAGAAGTCTTATCTTTCCCCAAACTTAAGTTTCGCCTTTAATTCACATTTATTGTATTGCGGTCAGCACTTTGTTCCGAGGAAGATATAAACGGCCTAAGTTTACGGTATCGAGTGACGTCATCGAACATTCCATACTTTTGCACACATCAGCCGGTCTTTTGTTGGTACGTTTGAACACAATCATAACAACCATAATAAAAATTTAAACTCACAAGTGTATCACTAGTTACACTATTGAAATTTGCTTAACCTCCGTCTAGTGCATAAATGAACTTTATAATCTCATTGCCTTTTACCGTTATTATGTGGTACTTCTTCCGAGAGGTTTCTCTCGGTCACAAATAATGTTTTCATCAACTCCGGACCTTGTCTGTTTTGTCAGAGGAACTCAAGCGCTATTTAGTTTTATTTCACGCTGTTTTTTTCTTATCGTGAATTTTTCGTTTTTCTTGATATATAAAACTGTAAATACTGAGAAATATTAAGTTGAGAATAAGTTAATATATGTATCAGTATGTCGCACATTTACGTGACTGCTCATGTGGTGTGAATAATAAGCAAAGTAGATAGATAGGATAGGATATGTGGCTGCATTTGTTTTTACATGAGGGACTGACGTGTGACTCCTAACTATAAAGGGAAAACTGAACAAAGCCTTTTCCTACATTTGAGGTAGCAATATTAGTAATGTTTTTGTCCCCTTAGGTGAAATCCTACTAATGTAACGCGTCGTCTTTTTTTTTGTAGTTGTTGATGTAGAAATTTTTGATGCAACTACACCGCTTAAGGGATGCGTCCCAAAAAGTTGGCTAGGGGACTCATGTCACTGAAAATCCCACTAACACAATCTAGCCATTCTATTTGTTTTGACCTGTTTGGCAATACCAAAATATTCCTCACTATCCTTTAGACGTTAAAAAAATTACATTCAGACCTGATAGAGATCTGATAATTACATTCAAAGATGTTTACAGTTAACGTGGAATTCCCTACGCAAGTCTGTGGACCAATCACGTCTGAATGTCTTTATGTCTATTTTCGAGATCAACTAGTTTTTTAGTTCTATGTGAAAATAGCAAGAGTGATTTTATCGTTTTTTAATTCAGATACAGAATATATTGTCACTCATTCTGTTTTTGAATCAAAACACTTTATATATTTTACTCTGCGCAGGGGCGAAGTAAGAATACTGACTCCTGCGATCGAGATCGGCCTGTCGTAAAAGGCGACATAACAAGCCTAGTTAGGTGTAGGGCTCCAAACCCATATTTATGGCAACCACCTCTGGTTTTCGAAATATTCCGCCATAATAACTTTGTGCCTGCATACCTAAGTGACTTCAGTACCCCTCCGCGGATGGTAGCGTGTAAGCGGTGTAAACATCAACCGTCAGCCTGTCTGCTATCCCACAGCAATAAAAACAAATACATCAAAGGGAAGTAGCGATTTTCTAGGCATATTACGTTATATGATATGGTCAATTCGATAATAGAGACTGTGCTTCTCTAATTTTCTCGCCTAACTTTGACTCGCCAAATTGCGTCCTCGTACCTATTCAAATAACTATACTGTTCTGTATAAAAATATATTTATATCGCGGTTCTAATATATAACTAAAGTGAGAAAATTTAAGATATTTTCAGCTACCCTAAAGATCATGTATTATTAATTACATATATGTTTATTTATACTTTGCTGTATTTGGGTAATTAAATCTAATTTCATTGTATTAAAATACTTTACGTAAATTAAAGATTTTACAAGTGTTTTCAAACATTATTCATATCATATCATATCATTTATTCATGAACAAAAAAATTTGTGTCTGAAAATTTCTACATATTAATACCATACATTTAACAAATAACATTTAGTTAACAATAAATTAAAATAAATAATTAAAATCATTACATTTGTTATATTTCTACATTATACTTATTTATTTTATTACATTTATTAATTTATTAGGTTTTCAAAAATACAAATTATTTATATAAGCTTCACATTGTCAAAATATATACATATATCCATATACACAACGAGTCAATATAAATTATAAGGAAAAGTATTCTTCGATTGAGTATTAACAATTTTTAATAAGAAAAGATCTAATGCTTTTTTTAAATACATTAAAGTGATACACCTTATTTTTTTATTTCATATTCTAGAAAAATAATATTAATATTTCCTTACTTTTGATACAGACTTAAACTATTACCAAAGAGCCTAGATATTGTTTATGATGACCTCCTGGCTTAACACCTAACGTTATGTTAACGTTTATGAATAATATGTATTTATTTACTAATAAAAGTTTATGTGTAGTATATTAGTTGTCTAGTACCCATACACAAGTGCCACACTACTTAGGGACTAGCTGGCGCTGGGAGAAATGTCCTAATATGTACTAATATTTATCTTACTTATTCAATTCACATGTCAAAAATGTCCTAATGTACATTTTTCCAACTTTTCTCCAATAACTAATTTCTACTCAATCATTTTTCTAACAACACTTATTTATATGTTAACATTCGCATATCCGAATTTATCTTTATATACGTAATTGTTCGGTATGTGTATATGACTGGACTCCTCCTAAACGGCTGGACCGATTTGGATAAAAAAATGTGCATGTTTTAGTGTATTGGAGAATGGTTTAGAATCACAATTCAGTCGACTATTTTTTTTTTAATTTCTCACAACAACGTTTGCCGGGTCAGCTAGTTTTATATATTTTTTTATCTTTGACTATATTTTACCCTTCCAGGTTTACTCTGAAATATATTTTCATCGTTTTTTCGTAACGCGTAGCCGTGGTGTAAAATATGCTTCTCTGATTCGTTATTATTTCATTTAGTCTACCTTGTAAGATGACATATTTGTTGAAGAATTATACTTAAAAGGACGTTCGACTCGTATGTGAGTGTTTATTTCAGTTTCTTTGTTATCACATTCATCACACTATATTTACCTTCTTATCAGCGAGTCAATTGTTCTTAGTTCATTGTCTAGAACGAAGTTCTGGCAACACCTGTTTTTCGCCCTCGATATGTTTTATGCAAATTTAAAAGGAAGCAATTAAACTGGAAATAACATTTGGCAGCTGTTTAAACGGAAAACTAGTTTTATTATTTTGACGAAGCTAAGCATAGATATAGGGTTTTATGTAGGTATGTGTTATCATTCTATTCTTTTCGTCAAGTTTCGCTTGCGATTTGGATTATTGTATATTAATTTTAGTTGCACTTTTTTTTAATGCTGGGATATTTCACAGTTCAGACCATTTAATTCCAGTAGTAGAGTACTTATGTTATGGATACTATATAGACAATTAATTTATTACTTACATGATTTTCTTTTGTAAATAATTACATATGAGACATAAACACTTAGACTCCAGACAGCCATTCAGACGTATGAAAGCTGTTACGGTACAGAGGTGTTCTCTTTATCGTCATCATTAGTGTATTAAGGATTTTATTAGTACTTACTCGATAGATCGCTGGCTAACTTTAATGTCTTAAATCATGTCCCTGTTAGATTTTGGGGCTATTTAAGTACGTATTTAATTTTAAATTTCATTTACAATCCTTTCGAACTGCTATAGGTAAAGGCATTTGCGCATGTAAAATATATTTTATCGTTATATTATTATTTAATACGTTAATCCGTCGAAAATATAATCACGTAAATATAGAGATGACGTTTTCTTTATATATCTAGTTGGTTTGGTTAATAAAGCTCTGGCAATATAAAACCCAATACACCTAACAGTTGATGGTCATATTCTTTTCGACTATCCCCCAGTAATTGAGGACGAAAGCCTTCGAGCAATGCGTTATGTCAGTATTGACCTACGGTACTGAAACGTTGACACTGACGACGGCAGGACTGGTTCATAGTTTTCAAGTCACTCAGCAGGTTATGTTGAAATGCATAGGTGAATCCAAGTAACCAACATAACTCGCAAAATATGCAAGCTGAAGTTGGAGTGAGCCGGTCACGTCTGTCGGAGAACCGATGAGCGTCGGAACAAACTAGTCCTGGGGTGGAGACTGGGTCTTGACAAACGTAGTCGTAAGACGCGTAAGGTGTAAGACGACTCCCAGGCCGATAGGCCCTGTAAAAAGTTGCCTACTGGCACTGGCAGTAAGGGCCGATTTGGGGAGGTATATGTCCACCTATGGACAATAATTAGGTGACGACTGACACTTTAAAATTTTACCTAAGATATACACGAATTATAAGACTTGTTTGGTGCGTATGCTTCTTTAGTGCTTTATAATCACATAGCCCTTGATAACTACGAGATGACAAAACAAATAAACGAAACGAGCACAATCTTAGTCCTGCAATGTTTACACGAGTACGATTAAAATGTTCAGGAGTCACGTATTTACTCCGAACCTTTGTCAATTACGTCCTTGACACTGATATGTATAAAATTAATATGCATTGATTAATACCAGTTTTGTAACCGCTTATTTTGTTTACATCGAATCGGTCTCGAATATTGTATGCAAACTTTATTTTGATGTTCTTGTTTGCTTATACCTACAAGGCTATTTATGTAACAAATAATACTCCACAAATAAATGGCTCACGTATACCGAGTATTCCGAACGCGTCCGCACCGAGCGCTATCAGGCATGAGATTGGCATCGCATCGCCAAGTGGTTTTATACGGATACTCGGCATAAAACTTCGGTAGGGTTGGGGTTCGTCTAATACGGCCTCTCCTAACAGCTGGACGTCCTCGACTGTCTATCTTATTTTAGTAAGCTTACAAGCTACCCCATTTAATAAAATTTGCTAGATGGTAGGGCCCCAAACCCGTCTAGATGGCAACCACCGTCTACAAGTATGCCGCCATAATAACCTTGTGTTTGCCAGTACCTTTATGCGAAGTGCAGCGTGTTCGCGGTACCCGGTCATTACTTATTATTAAATGGGCCGTCAGTTTGTCTGATGTTCTTGAGCAATAAAGGAAAAATAATGTGCCAGTATTAGTTACTGCGACCTAAAAATAAACACTATCAAGGAAGAGATAACAAATTATAGCATTAAATATCAGCAGAGACTATTTGGACATAAGAATAAGTTAGCTATCGAACTAAGTGGACACGGATCGCTTCAGCACAAACGATTGAAAAGGCATAGTCTGCCTACGTTGTTCGGTAGATTTAAACAGACAAAGTGAAAGCCCCTACCATTTAGTTAAGGCTCACTGAGACTAAATCACCTCAGATATCTAAATCGGACAAACGCAAGGCTTATTGTTTATTAAAACAGATTGCCATGACGCAGAAAAGTGAAATTAAAAAAAAAGTATTAGTTACTAATTAATAGAAATGGTTTACACAAGAAGCATGATAGTGGCTTTCATTGACGTCATACTTTCCTGAATGCTCTTTGTCATTTGACCTGACGATATTAAGAGACTATTGCACATTGAATAAAATATTTATATAGCAAACAACTATACTATTTTAATGTAAATTAATTTAATGTATTGTTTCATATTATTCATGAAAAAATATTATGTGACTCATATTTATTATTCTGGTATTTTTTAAAAGAAATATTTACTTAATACCATGACCTTTTCGAAAGAAAGAATTAATATCTAATCTACTTTTATTAGTAGACATAACTTTGAGCAATGAGATCTCGCATTATCTTCATAATATCCGGATGACCGAGCTTTGCTCGGTATTTTTATTTATAAAAACACAATTTATTGTGTTTTTTGAAAATTAACAATTGATTTTCTTAGTCTAACCTCAAAGCAAACACTCATTGACTTCGTGTTAATTAACAACGCCATCTGCTGGAATAGCTTTAGTGTTGTTGTGTCGTTAAAGCAATTTAAAAAAAATAGTATTATTATTCGCCGATAGATGTCAGGAAGAGTCATTTTTCAGTTTAAATTGGGACTACTCAAACGCCACCTTTTGACATTATCTAGAAATGATTCCTAGCTAGATCGATTTATCGCCCCCGAAACCCCCCGTATACTAAATTTCATGAAAATTGTTGGAGCCGATTCCGAGATTCCAATACAGAAAAATAGGTATTTAACTATGGTTATTATGTGTGATAGATAGATAATATTTATCAAATTAAATCTAAACTCGTTGTATAAATAAGTGATTATATTACTTTGTAAGTTTACTTATCGCTTGAATTTAACCTTGCTTTTTATGTTTATATTTATGTAACACGAAATCCGTGTAAAAGCGACCGAACCATTTCTCCCGGATTCATTTAAAGTCATTTAGGAGTCCGAGACCGTGTCTTAGTGCTAACTATTTTATGTCTGTTACGGCATCGGGTCATCATTTCAGCTGGAAGACGCCCACTGCTGGACAAAGGCCTCCCCCAAAGATCTCCACGATGATCGGTCCTGCGCTGCCCTCATCCAACCTATCCCGGCGATCTTGACCAGATCATCGGTCCATCTTGTGGGGGGCCTACCAACACTGCGTCTTCCGGTACGCGGTCGCCATTCGAGGACTTTTCTGCCCCAACGGCCATCAGTCCTTCGAGCTATGTGCCCAGCCCACTGCCACTTCAGTTTTGCAATCATCCGGGCTATGTCGGTTACTTTGGTTACGGCATCGGGTCGTTATATTGAAAATCTGCCTCCAGCTTAATTTACATTTATTCCTAGTTTTTACAAGTTTATTATTTCTTATTAATGCAGTTATACTTGAAGGCGTACGAATGTATATGAATGAATGCCCGATTGCATGATCGAATGAGCGAAGCGGCACCACAGACCCAACACACTAGTGAGGTGCGCGAACAATGCCTATTTTAGTTTTGGTGACATTTTATGACCTTTCCATTTTTAACAGACACAAGGAAATGTATGGAATAGGTATAGACAAATTTGGTTCTTCCACCTTTGTCTCCAAACTGGGTTGGGACACCCTGAGAGGAAAATGGAGTGTTACCAATTATTTGCTGTCTGTAACCAAAGAGAAGGCACAATCAGTTCGTCATTCATGACTTCCTGTTACTGAGGTGGAAATGTTTGATACTCACCACCGCTTGAGGACTCGCGGTGGTGAGTATCCCACCCACTAATTACGCCCACTAAAATCCCCCAGTGTTACTACCAATTATGCCCATTAAAATCCCCCAGTGTTTCTCAACTGCCCACGGCACTTCGCGTTCGCCTCCGAGGCACTCCGGTGGATTGGGCCGGTCGTGGTTGTGTTGGCCGGCCTCTTCTGATTTCAAGAAGTCCTAGAAAGGAGATGAGATTACTGTTGTCTTGTCTTGACGTAATCAAATCCGTTTAGAAACATACTAAACGCAAATGTCACAGCGTTGGTTTCTTATAACCTACTATGAGCAGAGGATCTATTTTACACTAAATAAAAAAAAAATCGTACTAACTACAAATAATTTTTTTAATAGGTAGTAAATTGTTATATTATCAAATTAATCGCGTTGAAATAATACAATGGGCGATTAAATACCGGAAAGTATATTTTGCAAGAAATAAACAAATTGATATTACGAGTATCGTATTGCGTATGTACGTATTGCGAGTAATAAGATAAAGTATAATAACATCCTTAACTGTGCTATGTGTATTGTCATCAGAGTCTCTTTGAGTAGAAACCGTTTTCAACACGCTTTTATTAGCTTGGTATGTATGTATGTAACAGAATCTTCGAACGTGATTTTCACCCCTTTCAAAACGACGGATTGATTTGAAATTTTGCACATTTATCAAGAACCGAAGTCAATGCAATAATTTGTATTAGTTTGTTTCATTAAATTATAAATTCGCACTCGATTTTTACCCACTTTGAACGATCAAAAACAATTTTCTATTTAAGAATAAATGTGTTATGGATTATTTTTTACTTTTAGTTTGAATAATTATAAAAGTGTGTCTTTTAGTTTTTGAAGTGAAAACTTATTTAGCGGCGTTGTGCACTTTTTTGTGACGGGTAAAAAATGTTAAACTCGCGTCAGGTCACGTGTCCTGATCAAAAATTCGTAAGATTCGTAAGGCGGAGTTTTACTCCAGTAATACCAACCTTATTAATAATGACTTAAGGTTTATTTTATAATGTAACTTAAATGATTGCATTGCATTACTTATACATATCTATTCGAATTGCGACTTTGTTACAATGAAATACAGATGAGTTTTTGAAGTGAAAACTTCTTTAGGCGTGTTGAACAATTTTTGGTTTGTAAAGAAGTGTTTTTAAACTTCAATCCTTGATTATAAACACTTCTTTATAAACCGAAAATAATAATCTAATAGCTCGACGATACAATTCACAAGTTACTTAGTCACTTCTATCGGCAGTCCCCAAAGATTGCCCCGCATGTTTTTTTTATACTTTCATTTATTTACAAGAGTGACTTAGCAGTTTTTATTTTGTTGGGCTGTTCAGCAGTCAGACAAACGACCTACTCCATAGCAAGTGTTTACCGTCGCATGTGGACGTTTGAAACACTAATGTTACTGAGAACTACCGACTTTAATCGCGCTGAGCTTTTGCCCTTAAACTGTTCTCAACAGTGGTCCCGAGTTCCGAAGTGTAGGTTTAAAATGCAACATTATTGATCACTTCGATGGTGTTGTTACAAATTTCCAACATGAAACAGATAGTCACCTATTGTCACTAAGAGACAAAAAGTAAGAAAGTACATCGGGAATGTAATTTACCAAGCAGACATGGAAACTAGATCTATTAAGAATGGGTCAATGTCCGAAGTCTAAATTGAGTCTGACAATGTAGTAATAGAATATGAGTAGCATGTGGGTGGTACAAGATACTGTCATATCTGGCAGGGTCATAAATAATATTATTCAAATATTAGTTTATATATCATTAATTTTGACATTTGAAACTATTACCAGTAGTTTCACAAACTGTAGGTTTAATTTAAACTAATAATCGGAAATTTAATATAATAATGCTAGGTGGTAAGGTCCCAAGCCCATCTAGATGGCAACCAGCCCTGGTCTATAAGTATGCCGCCATAATAATCTTGTGTTGTGTTGTTTTTATCCGTGCAGGGGCGGAGAAAGAACCTCTGCGGCCGGGGTCGGCCTGTCGTAAAAGGCGACATAATAACCCACCCTAGCTACGTGGTAGGGCCTCAAGCCCGTCTGGATGGCGACCACCTTTGGTCTTAAGTATGCCGCCATAATAACCTTGTGTTGTGTTCCGGCATTAGTGACCCAAGTTCCTGTACCTTTATAGGACAGCAGCGTGTTCGCGATGCCACTGGCGTTACAAACACCTATAGGCGACGGTAACTGCTAAATTCTAAGCGGGCTGTCAGCCTGTCTGCTGTCCTACGCAATAAAAAAAAATGACATTGGGACCCAGGTTTCAGTCAATCCTATGCGGACCGCAGCATGTTCGCAGTGCACCTAGTGTTGCAAACATCCATAGGCGACGGCAACTGCTTTTAGACGATGTTTATTAATAAGATCGTTTCATGCTACCCTTTGTTTTAATACATCTTTAAAATTAATTATTCTATTTTTGGTTATATCGTCGTAGTCGTAGAATAGTGACGGATCTGACATATATTAAACTTTACAGGACAGCCATTTTAAAAATACACAAGCGTCATTTTACTATGAGAATCTATCACACCCGTCACTTTACCGACTGCTTAATTTAAAATCTAAAATACATGTAATTTTTTTGTTAATGTAGCAATAATATTTAGTCAATGTAGTATCCAAATATGGTAAAAAGTGAATTGTGGATTTTTTTCAAATCCGACGTTATTCTACGATCACAACGATGTATGTGTACATTTTTATGGCATGCACTTTTAAAAGACAAAATAAAACAAAATAAAATTTCATTTCATATTACATGTTAGAATCAAGTATTCGCGTTAAATATGGTAGCATACATTAAGCTTATATTTGATTCAAGTTTTCGTCTCTTATATTTCCATAAAATTCTTCCAATTTCATTCCGTTTCCACCAACTGTTCTGGTCAACAACCTTTTGTTTGCCGAATTTTAAAAACTTTACTCGTATATATTTAATTTTTAACGTTTATACAATCGATTCGTAATGTTTACTAACAGAATCTATTTCGCATACTTATCATAACTGGCTGGAGTTCATCGACCTTGGTGGATGTTTAATATGTTGGCTTTATTATACAAATTATAATATTTATGTCAAGATACCTGAGTTACATTATCATATGATAAACGTATTTTTGTCGAATAATATTAATAATTTGGCTGATAAGATTTGTGTGTGAATATAATATATACAACGCATTGTTTACTTTGTAGCAAATTAAGTGAAAGTATGAAATGTTTTCTTGTTAATATATCATTCTGGTTATGATTTATTACTATTAATATATATTATCTCTAAAATACCTTTTGAGAGAGAGAGAGAGAGAGAGAGAGAGAGAGAGAGATGTTGTTATATTTCTTGTATATTATTTATTATTAAGGATAATGAGGACTTTAGATCTCTAGTTATTTTTTAACTTTCGCAGTCGAAGTTAATCTATGCTACCGGCACGCTATGATGGCCATTTTGACGTTTGTCCCCTCCATGCAGTTTCGTGTTAATTATAACTGCACGTCGCTATTGACAATAAAGAACAGAAATTTGCTCCTTCAAATGTAATTACTAATTAATACGAAACTTCATGGAGTGGACAAACGTCAAAACGGCCATCATAGCGTGCCGGTATAGTATCTAAACTGGAGACTTTTCCATTTAACATAGATCTCTGTATAGAAAATTAATACTACCACTTTGCTACATAACACTAGCAAAAATGGTTGATTTGAATTTTTATTTATTTATTTAGGACGGTCTTTTTCGTTTATCGGACGAAAATGTGGAAGAGGTGTCGCCGTCTATTGATTATTTATGCGTACATCATTTAAATTTTTTTAATGACCCGAGGAGATCAATTACAAACTTTCACTTATTTTTTTGTTTCAAAAGGACTGCATTTGTCCCTACAGATTCCCTACCAGGAATAGGGATTTTTTTTATTGCTGAGAAACAGCAGACAGGCTGACGGCCCACTTAATGTGTATGCTATGCCTATGGGTGTTACGCTAAGGGCACCGCGAACAGGCTGCTCTCTCATAAAGGTACAGGAACCTGGGTCACTAATGCCAGAACACCAGGTTATTATGGCTGCATACACCAAGGGTGGTTTTGTCATCCAGACGGGCTTGGGGCTCTACCACGTAGCCTTGTTTTGTCGGCTTCTACGACAGGCCGACCCCGGCCGCAGGGGTTAGTATTCTCCTCCCCTGCACGGAGAAAGCTTTCGGCTGTTCTGTCGCAAAGCTCGTAATATAAACTGGAACAAGTGATTAAGGATTATGGTAAATGGATGAAATTATGTAAATATAGTTATCAGATAATTATATTTGTATGTTATTGTCTGGCGGAGTGATATTGAAAGAAGAGTGAATGCAGGAAACATGGTGAATGGAGCTTTGCACTCCTTTATGAACAGTCGGAAGGTGTCTAACAAGGCTCGTCTGGCTGTGCATGAAGGGGTGTTGGTTCCGACACTCATGTACGGAAGTGAAAGTTGGGTATGGCAGAAGAAACATGAAAGCAGAATAAATGCAGTTGAGATGAGAGCGTTAAGAAGTATGATAGGAGTCAAACTGAGTGACAGGATAAGAAATAGTGAGATAAGGAAACGTTGTGGTCTGAAAGAAGATGTAGTGACAAAAATTGAGAAAGGTATGCTGAGATGGTTTGGCCATGTCGAGAGAATGAATGAAGAACGATTGACGAAAAAAGTGTATAAGGCGAGTATGAATGGAAGTGTTGGAAGGGCTACCCCTTCCAACACTTCCATTCATACTCGCCTTATACACTTTTTTCGTCCGCCTAGGTCTACACCTAGGCGGACGTTTAGAGACCAGATCAGGGACGTCTTGAAAAAAGGCCAGGTTAAGAGTACCCTAAACCGAAGGGCATGTATGAAGGGAATAATGAAAGTGGACGAAGTGAAACAAGTATGTAAGGATCGTAGCAAGTGCAAAGAAATGGTCTCTGCCTACCCCTACGGGAAAGAGGCGTGATTATATGTATGTATGTATGTCTGGCCGCAAAACACGTTTTGTGTTGTTTTATGAACAAAAGTTTAAATTGGCATCAAATTCTTGGTATACTATCTATCTATCTTGGTATACTAATACTTTCAAAAAATAGTATTCTTACTCCGCCTCTGCACGGAGAAATAGAATTATTATTTAATTTGTTATTATTATATATGTTACTAGCTGTGCACGAGACCTCCATCCGCGTGGAACAGTGACTTTGGGCAGCATTTTTTGGATATATCTTATGGTTTATTTTGGATTACAAATCCTATAAGCCCTAAAATATAAATAAATGAAATTTGCAAACAAACGATGGTTATCGAACGCAACTGTTACGCCATGCGCCTCCGGAATACGTGCGTTCGAACCTACAAAGTCCAGCCTAAGCTAAACCCTATTTCATATGATTGATGATATAAATCTGAGGTCAACTAAAATTGGAGATTAAAAATTTCCGAAAATGACAAATTTTAACTAAAACTATTTTTTTTAATCAAAGTAGCCTAAGTTACTCCTTGTTACATCAGCTATCTGCCAGTGAAAGTCCCGTAAAAATCGGTCCAGCCATTTCAGATATTAGCCGGAACAAACAGACAGACAGACAGACAAAAATTGTAAAAAATGTTATTTTGGTATATGTACCGTGTATACATCCAAATGCACTTAGTAAAAAGCTATTATTTTAAAATTACAAACAGACATTCCAGTTTTATGACATCGACATGTGCCGCGATAAAGTAAAATCAGTTTCGCTAGGTTTTGTTGCGAACTTTCACCCAATTAGAAGAGTTGTCTGTGCACAAAAAGACCTTTAAGCTTACGATTTGTATTTGTGTACAGAGAACTGCACCTGCACAACAACTACCTGCGCTCGCTGCCGTACGAGCTGGGCAAGCTGTTCCACCTGCAGCTGATGGGACTGCAGGGCAACCCGCTCAACAAGGAGATACTCTCCATCTACAATGACACCAACGGCACCGCGAAGCTGCTCACCTACATGCTCGACAATTTACAAGGTAAGTTCTATCTAGTGAACGTAGACATTTGTTTATATGAAACACTATTATTA
This sequence comes from Malacosoma neustria, assembly GCA_963693495.1. Classification (NCBI taxonomy): domain Eukaryota; kingdom Metazoa; phylum Arthropoda; class Insecta; order Lepidoptera; family Lasiocampidae; genus Malacosoma; species Malacosoma neustria. The sequence goes on from OY856383.1 coordinate 16,775,567, forward strand.
TACAGTTGACATAAATCAATAAGAAAAACAAAAGCATGTACAATATTATTGACATATTTGATTTTTACTTTATGAAAATAGATGAAAATAATTTTATTTTCTATAAATTTACTGTTAATATAAGGAACTTATATAGTTTCTCTGTCCAGGGGCGGAGTAACCCCTACTAACCCCTGCGGCCGGGGTCGGCCTTTCGTAGAAGGCGACAAAACAGCCCTAGCTAAGTGGTAGGGCCCCAAGCCCGTCTGGCCGGAAACCACCCTTGTTCTTAATTATGCCGCCATAGTAACCTTGTGTTGTGTTCCGGCATTAGTGACCCAGATCCCTGTACCCCTATGGGACAGCAGCGTGTTCACGATGCCCCTAGTCGCAAACATCCATTAGGGACGGTAAATCGGCTGGATGTTCATCCCCATTTCTTGGAGCAGAGGCTCTTTTTTGTACGAAACGGTTCTCAAGAACGTTCATGTTGCGTACTCTCAGGATCTGGAATGAGCTTCCGGCTGAGGTTTTCTCAGCGCGGTACGATATGGGGTTCTTCAAAAAAGGCGTTATTCTTCGAGGCTGGCAGCGCGTTGGTAATGCCTCTGGTGTTGCAGACGTCCGTAGGCGACGGTGACCACCTGCCAGGGTGGGCTGTTTGCCTGGCTGCTGAACTCTCGCTATAAAAAAATGCTTACTGTTAAGTGGGCCGTCGGCCTGTCTGATGTTCCTGAGCAGTAAAAAAAAATAAGGTGTGCAAATAAGTTTCCTCCATTTTTTTTATCAAAATAAGTAATGTAGTGTAACAGAATTAGCCACTATTTCCCTACATCTTTATGGCAATATTCGGATACCATGTCGGAAGAACTCCTCATCTTTCGAAGCTATCATCTACAAATCCACCTAATAAGCAAAGCGCTGCTCACACAAAATTATTTATATTATTTACTAATAGAGGGCGCAGAATTTGCGGCTTTGAATATATGTTCGTGTTTTCATGGTTGTTAAGAGTTAAATAGTGGTTTTCATAAATTATATCTCCTAAAGCAAACTTTAAGCAATAAAAGTTAACATGTTAGATTAAAAGTTTATTTAAGGTTAGGAATTTTTTTCTAAATTAATACTCCTCAGGGTTAAAAGGTGAAGGCTAAAGAGAGACTTGTGGACAAAAAGTTGAATATGCAAAAAATTGAGAATAAATTAGATATTGTTCTATTCTCGAAAACTTATTGTTTTTAACTCGAAAAAATTTACATGACCCTACATCATCTTAGGAGGATAGTATCGTACGTAGCCCATATTTGATTTTGGAAATAGTAGCAATTAGTTCGAATTTATCACATTGATCAGTTCATTCTCATTCATTAGTTCTTCAACGTTTAATATCACTAATCGTGAACTACTCTATTTTTACAGTCCTTCACTTCATTCGTGTTGGCTGCTATTAATCAATAATTGATACATTAGATATGTATTGATAATAATGTCTTTATAGTATCTTCTGATTAGTAAGCATTTGTAGAATAGAAAAAGATTTCCTGTTGTTGTCATGGATTTTAAAAAAACGATCTTAAAACATATTGGAGTCGAGATACTAATTGTGAAGTTCAACTAGCGCCATCTGTTACTTGCTCAATGAAAACAATTTTCTTCTTTTTAACCAAGATGTCGTTACGTGTTACATTGTCATTTCAAAATTTACTAATTATTAATATAAGCGATTGCTTAATAATTAGAAATATTGATAAAATATGTCTTTAGCGATTTCTCTGAAAAGTTTACTTTTCCATATATGTACTTAAATTAGCTGTGAAAAATTAATATACAAAAGGCTACTGTAAAATTATATCTAAATGAATAAAATCTATAGGGCTAACCTACTATATGCCATAGCTACTAGGTTTCTCAAATTTAGATTTTATTAAATGTACAAAAATTTAATTATTTCTAGCTCGTTCTTCTCAAGAGATCTGCCTTTCGAAGGAGCTTTCTTCGATTTCGATTCGTAGTTGTAGGGTATGACTGTATGTAGTGAGTGTAACATGATTTATGTATGAAATAAAAAAAAAATTTGAAATCAAGATTCGGCTTGCTTATGCATTATTCTTTATTTTGTATCTGGCAGCATCACATAAGCATAAATAAATATTAACATTAGTAGTCAAATTAAATTCTGGAAAAAATTTAAAACACAGAAAGAAAGTTACATTTAATTGTAATTCGAAACTCAGGGACGCAACCTCATTTTATAATTATAATTTCCCATATTTTTTTATTGAAGCCGATCTTAGATTTGTTTTCCTTAGTTATAAACAGCATCAATTAAACTTAACGATTTTATAAATGATCAATTTCAATTGAGTTATTTTTTTATATAATAGTAACGCTTCTGATTGATAATTGAATCTTAAATAAAGTTACATACTTAGTATCACTAGTTCAACTACGTAGTTTTACTCGTGTTAGAGTTTCACCGCGGTTGCATTGAAAGCTTTCACATTTCAGAGCCCTACGAACCCTGTTAAATGTTATCACTGTGTAAGATTCCAGTGTGTCTATATCGGTGCTCTTTCGCGACTCTTATTTGTTTTATTGCTGTAGGACAACAGACAGACTGACGTCCAATTTATAATTTAGTAGTTACCGTCGCCTATGGATGTTTGCAACGCCAGTGGTATCGCGAACATGCTGCTGTCCTTGGATACAGGAACTTGGGTCACTAATTCCGGAACACAACACAAATTTACTATGGCGACATACTTAAGACCAAACGTGGTCGCCATCTAGACGGGCTTGGTATGCCCTACCACGTAGCTACTAGGGTTGTTTTGTCGCCTTTTACGACAGGCCGACCCCGGGCGTAGAGGTTAGTATTCCCTGCACGGATAATCCATTTCTTGCTCAAATAGTATATGAATAATTGATTTGACAGCTTATCACGACGCCCTGGGCCTTTCTATTTCATTAATTTTTTTTTTCATTTTTTTCTGTTCCACTCAATAAAAGACCACACACAACCATTGTGTGTCTCCGAAGGCACATGCCGGAATTATATGCGTCGATGACTTCAGCATAATCCACATTGAGAACTGTGAAAGAGAAGGCAATGAAATTTTATGCAATCTCGAATGCAAATTTTGCTCGCTCTTATTAACTATAGAATTAAACGTTATCCATCGTCTGGTAATTTCACGACTTTTAAGCAAATTACTGCAAGTAGGTCACTTGAATTTGAAAAGCAACGGTACAAAGTGGAATGATTTTTCAGTCTTCACGTTAGTGTAAATTTAATTCAGTATTTTTTTTTTATAATACGTATATTTTAATGAGACTGTATATATAGGTGCAAATCATCATCAGTAACCTACTACTTATATCTGAAAACGGAGCTGTGGACAGTTATTTATAGAAGACTAGCAAGGAAACTTGCAATACGTGAAAACCTGTATAATAAGGGTTTTTTTACAAACAAGCAATCATCAGAAATATACAACTAGACTAGAACACATTCCATTTCTTACAGTAACAAGCTATTTACTACTACTCGTATTTACTGCTCGACGACCTCCTGGCAAAACGGCTAACGCACGTCGGTACACTTGCGGAGATCGGAGGTTCGATTCAACAAAAGAAAAAAGATACAAAAGAAAATTATATCTGTAGTATATCATTTGTCTAATACCCACAACACAAGTGATATGCAACTTAGTTTGGGATTAGATGGCGTTATGTGAAATGTCCCAATATATTTATTTATACTTTACCATTGAGCTAGCCTTCTCGTCACGACATATACGTACTAGTATATAGGTTGTAGAAATACTTTTTATTTGCGATATTTAAACAGAACAAAGTTAAACTCACAAAAAATCTCGTGCCGTCGCATCGAACTGTGAACTGTGAGTTTCAAAGAGATTAAAGGTGCCAGCGAGAATTAGGTCTCAAGACAATTGACTCGAGCAAAGTAGATCTTCTAATGAGCGTTTTGAAAAATTAATACATGACTAAAATGAAATGAAATAAAAATTTATTGTATACAGAAATATTTTAACCAGGCCATAAAATTCGTTAAAATGATCTGAAAATAATTACACTGTTAATACAGTCCGTATTAAATCAACGAGTACTAATCCATTCGCGAAATATACTTTCACTTTTGTCTCACTTTTTGCAGATAAATTCATATTAGGGGGCCATTTAAGTGACATATCGCCTACATAGCAAAATGAATTCACGAAAATGCCATCAACAGTATTAGAAATTAACAGCTCATATCGATAGATGTCACTTATCTATTAGCCATGGGCGTTAGTTTCACTATTGTTCGAATCACGTCAAGTAGAAATCGTAATTATTTTATAATTTTATACGAATTTTTATCCGTGCAGGGGCGGACAAAGAATACTGACCTATGCGGCCGGGGTCGGCCTGTCGTAAAAGGCGACAAAACAATCAACCTTAGCTAAATGACGGACGGCGATCATTGCTCTGTGCGAGCGAGGCCTCATTATATTTACGCGGGAGTGACAGAGACAGATAATAACAGGTCAACGTACGAAATTCTTCCTGCTCGGCGTCCGGACTTTAGTCTGGATGGCAACCACCTTTGGTCTTAAGTATGCCGCATAATAACTTTGTGTTGTGTTCCGGCATTGGTGACATCAATCAGTCTGCTACAGCAATAAAAAAATTAATACTAGCCGTTCCCGCCCGCTTCGCTGGTCGAACAGAAAAATATGAGAAGTTTTCATACGCATGCGCGCTACAATACTTGCCCCACTTCTCTGGGGCAAGAAAACACACACATCACTGAACACTTAGTGCTTTTAAAAATTGTTGTTTCTTAAAACTTTAATAACTTTATATTAAATAAAGATATCGCAATAATTTTTTTAGACAAAAGCCAAGTGTCTAAGAAATGAAACTTAAAAAAATTAATTGAAATATATCCAGTAGTTTTGCCGTCATGCGTTCACAACTGCAGACATCTATCATTTTATTTATACAGATAACAAATCATCTAGACCATATTATTAGCTAGGCTTATGGTGTCCAGGGGGCTTAGACGGGCTGGGGTACCACGTAGCTAGGGTTGTTTTGTCGCCTTTTACGACAGGCCGGCCCCGGCCGCAGAGGTCAGTATTCTTTCTCCGCCCCTGCACGGATAAGATGGTGCTAATTCCGCATTAGCCGGAACGAGTATTGAATCTTTGCTTATGGTGCCTAATATCGTCTTTGGATTTGAGGTGCTATGTGTTTTACGTTCCCTTTGACATGGTAATCTACTACTAAAAGGGGTGTTCTAATTTAAATATTTCTTTTTAAAAGGCCAGTTTTTGTGTTATTGTATATTATTTATTTGCTGTGGAAACTTGTTTGTCTAACGCCATTCATTCTATTAACGTTACGATTAACGTGGCAGTCTATTTTATATACACTGACTACAAATTATTCAATAAATTCAAATACAGGCACAACTAGCCGACACGGGACAAAAAGTAGCCTATGTCCTTCTCCAAGGTACAATCTATCTCTATACCGAAATTCATGAAAATTAGTTCAGCGGTTTAGGCGGGAAAATGTAACAGAGTGACTCACATTTACAATATTAGTAAGGATTATAGTCCGGTCAATTTAGACATTCGAAGTTACATAAAGTCCCAACAAGCTGAAAATCAGTGAAATTGTTCAAAACATAATTATAAACAATGTTTAAAAGTTCCCCATCATTCCCGTGTATGGAATTTTTTTTATTCAAGGTCAAAGGTCAAAGAAATGAGTTTTTCGCGATTTTCAGCAAAACGGTAAGTTTTATCATAAAAGTACCTCAGACAAAAATTGTAGATCATAAAATTATCTATAAAAATGTATCAATACTTTTTTCCTACGAGCCACCGTTTCTGAGATATAACGATTCAAAAAGTTATAAAAGTTGTTATCGTCATAATATGCATGAGTACGCCACGTATATACATCTCTAGATACTCTACAACTTTTATAACTTTTTGAATCGTTATATCTCAGAAACGGTGGCTCGTAGGAAAAAAGTATTGATACATTTTTATAGATAATTTTATGATCTACAATTTTTGTCTGAGGTACTTTTATGATAAAACTTACCGTTTTGCTGAAAATCGCGAAAAACTCATTTCTTTGACTTTGACCTTGAATAAAAAAAATTCCATACACGGGAATGATGGGGAACTTTTAAACATTGTTTATAATTATGTTTTGAACAATTTCACTGATTTTCAGCTTGTTGGGACTTTATGTAACTTCACTCTCATTTTTTGGTCTAAATTGACCGGACTATTATTATTTCGAAAGGTTATTAAAGCCTAGTTTATTAAACATAGTATCACTTCGTCCAGTTTAATGAGCTGTTGTGATCGTCACACATATACTATATATAGCTCTTTGGCAAAGCCTGCTTCGTTTTTCGACAGAAGCTGCTCATATCCGGTTCCAGCATGTGCTTTCCCAGTATGAGGTTACGTTTATGTATCAGGGGGGGAGGACAGCAATAGCACAGCAGGTGCAGAGGCGTTTCATCTGCCCCATTACAGAATCTGCAACCTTTGCTGTCTCTGTTTTTTACGATGTTGAGGTGCTTGTTTAGGCAGCAATGTCCGGTAAGCATCCTCGTTAAGGTGCATAGCTGATTCCTGTTTAGTGCTAGTGCTTCGACCGCAAGCTTGCAGTCGTAGCTTTTACTAGCTTGGACCTTTTTAACTTTGGAGTGATTTAGACCTGGAATTTAGACTGGATATTAGTAGTGATAGTATGGATGATCTTAAAATACTAACGAATGTAATTATGTAATATAATGATCGTTATAAGTTTGAAACTTAATAAATTCTAGCGCCTCGTGACGTAACTTGTTGAATAATCCAAAAACTTTTGCTGTATGTCATTCATTACGCGTGATTTAATGCCTACTTGTTTATTTGCTCGAAGTTTGGTGAAATTATTTAGAAACTTCATTCGAAAGGTGACTGTCTAAGGTCAATCGTTTATCATAGAAGTTTTAAACATCTTTGGCAAAGTTTCGCGAAAAATATTTACTTTCGATTGTGTGTTTTAACTTGATTTTCTTGAAACAAGTTTCTGAATGCCTTAATTCTAAAATACTTAGTGTTTATGTATAAGTATCTTTTTTCTAATAGCAGACTAGAATAACTTTTTTGTATGATACATGTAGTTTGTTCTTGTCTGGATGTGTATGACCGTTAATTGTGTGTTTGTAAAAAGCCTTGCGATGTATATTTTCACCTAATGCAGGGAAATGTCTTTAAAAAAATAATGGTGTCTTTTCTAAATTGCATTACGCAACTATATTTGTATACACCTTGTGATTTTGTTCGGATGCATCTGACCACTTTTTCTTTACCACGCCCTATATAAGCTTTAAATCTATCTATATCGAGGAATCTTTGAGCATGATTTTCTTGAAACTTGGATCGACTTGAAACTTATACTTATCAACGACCGATGGCTATTCAATTATATCAATATTTGATACACCTGTACCCTAGGAAGTGTACCTATCCTTCTTAGGATATCAAATTAATAAAACTTGGTACGGTACTTGCTTACATATGTATCGTCTTTCTGAGGTTTCGTTCGTCTCGTTCATATTAACAATAAAATAGTCATTTCTTTGTCATACTATTTTGTATTGCTGCATATTTTATGTATGTTTATGGAATAATGTTTTACATTTATTAATTTAATTATACTTCCTAAAATACTCTGAAAGAAAATTTAATTATTCTGGTTAAAAAAAGTACTTAAAATACTAAAATGTTTATTTTTTCTGTCGTTAAATTGGTAAGCATTTAATCAGAGATTACAATTAATGTAATAAAAAGGCAAAATTCAAAATGAAACATTTATTCACCAAGGCAACAACGCAGTTTCACAGTGAGAATATGACAATAAATCAAATGAGAGATATTATTGTCTCTCTGGATCACAATAGCGTTGGAAAGTGTGAGAAGAATCGCCACGGTGGAATTAATTGTTTCACTGTCGTAACGATTCGAGGTCGGTCGAGGGAAATGTTAGAAAAGCGTTCGTTTCCGTAGATCGTGTTTATCTTAATTCGATTGTTTTGACACGATGTCACAACGAAAGCATCTCACTCGGATCGAGATACCGTCATTTATAACGAAGTTGTATTTGGAATACCTACAGCAGTGGTTGGCAACCTTGTCATCCAAAAAGAACCAAATATACCATGGATAATAAATATTTCACAATTCAAATTTATTCACTTTTTTTTTGTTGCTGTAGGACAGCAGACGGCCTGCTTAGAATTTAGCAGTTACCGTCGCCTATGGGTGCTTGCAACGCCAGGGGCATCGCGAACACGCTGCTGTAATAAGAGTACAGGAACTTGGGTCACTAATGCCGGAACACAACACAAGGTTATTATGGCGGCTTATTTTAAACCAAAGTTCTGATCTGTAGGCGACAGATCCAGACGGGCTTGGGGCCCTATCACGTAACTAGGGTGGGTTGTTGTGTCGCTTATATTGATTTCTGTTTTGTATTTGTTTTTTACGAGTTGAGTTGGGGTTTCTTTTATTTACATTGCAAGCATTTATGATTGTATATTAAATGTTTTGCTAATTATTGCAAAACTATTTAAACATTTTGAAAGTGTATTGAAGATTAATAATAACCGAGGCGGAAGATTGTGAAACTTAAAAAAAAAACTTATTGTTTTATTAGGTAAACAACTTCGTTTTCTTTAGTTAAAAATCTTCTTCTTTCCTTCCATAGATCACTTAAGGTGTCGTTAATATCGTTTCGAGAGTTGATATTTACTTTTCAAAATATTGCCACATCCATATACAGTCAGTCATACGGTCTCAGTTTATCTGAGATTTGAATACATGTAGATTATATAACTTTACGTCATATGAACTATTATATAACATGTATAATCTCAAAAGCGCAGTCGGTGAAAACGGTTGCACGAAATGAGCCTAAACGTAAGCCGTTATTAAATATAGGCTTAATATAATTAATATGTAAAACTAATTTTATTAATTATAAACAGTCTTAAAGACTGACTGACTATAATAATATTTAATATTTTTTTTTATTAACGTGGAACAGCAGACTGGCTGACGGCTCAATTATTGTAAGCAGGTACCGTCGCTTATAGATGTTTGTGACGCCAGGGTCTATGTTAACATGCTACCGTCCGCATAGGAGAACTGGATTCTGGGTCACAACACTATTTAGAGGTGGTTTCCATCGAAATGCTGCCCTCGGTCGCAGGTGTTTCAATTTTATACATATAATTGAAATATGGATTTACAATTGAGCTGCCAAATAATTATTTTGCGTGAGTATTAAAAGTTCTTGGTTACAATTTATGTGGCAACAGAAGCAGTCGTTCCGAAAATACAACTTTATAAATTAATAGAAAACCTTACTAAGGCCGACTTGCACAACCAATCACTAAACCGATTTAGCGCTAAACTTATTTAAATCGTCATTCTGTCCCTGTCACATTGACAATATTTGACAGGGACAGAATGACGATTTAAATAAGTTTAGCGCTAAATCAGTTTAGTGATTGTTTGTGCAAGCCGGCCTTAGATTAGTAGTCCAACAAAAGCAATATTGAACACATTACATACAGATATGAAGTTTAAGTGCTATACATATGTTTAATGTAAGATGTTATTGTAAACACTTAGATGTGCAAATAAATATTTGAATTTGAATTTGAATTTGAATAACTTTCTATCAAGGTCGCGATTATGTTTTTGCATTTTAGAAATTTTAATTAATACGCTTATGTGGAACGTTCTCGTGATGTCATTCATTTCGAGACATGAAATTTAACAGACGCACACCAAAAATGAAATGACATCAATGTATTTACTATATATTCTAAATGATATTTATTATTAAAAATTAGTATAGTTGTGTTGTGATAATGATTTGCCTGTCTCTAAATAATATGATTAAATAAATAGATATACTTCGACGATTAACACAGCGCCATCTAGTACCAAAGTAAACAGCAGACCGCTTGTGTTATGGATACTAAACATTTTATATACTTTTCTTTTATAATTAAATAGATGTATGTACATATACATAGAGACACCCAGACTCGAAACGGGAATCGGAACCTTGGACCCCGCAGACCTTATTTTTATTGCTGAGGAACAGTAAACAGGCTGACGGCCCACTTAATAATAAGTAGTTGCCATCGCCTATGGATGTTTGCGACGGTAGGTGTACCGCAAACACGCTGCTGTCCCATAAGGATACAGGATCCTGGATCACTAATGCCGGAACACAACACAAGGTTATTATGGTGGCATACTTTAAATCAAGGTTTGTTGCCATCCCAACCCTACCACATAGGTAGGGTTGTGACGTCGCCTTATTCTTACAATCAAATATTGCGGCAACAACTGGAATGAATGTACGTTATAAACTAATCATTTATTTGAGAAAGCTTATACTAAAGAGCTTATGTATAATAATCTTCGAATCTATCTTCATTCAATGTCAATCGAATAGCCAGTCATTCAAAGCACATCAGTTCGCCTGACAATACAACCGATACATCAATCCGTATCGCGCATTCAATATATTCGATTATCATTCGAACTGATCAAAGATCGATACTCGTGCCGAATGACAATGCTGTTACCGCGCGGTGTGTCGCGTCTGCGCCGGTTCGACGGCACACGGTGAAAGTGTTTTTGCGAAAGTGAAGCCGGAACCGACCGCGGTGACGTCACACCGATTTGCGCAAGAGCACCGTCAGACGCGGACATTGCGAAACGTTCTCTCACCGTATTGTTTGGGGATAACTTGGTCGTTTTTTTTAGCACGTACGCGTCTCGATTTGGCTCTCTTCGTGTTACGTGTATGTTACGAAATGCTGATTCAATCATACAATTGGGGAACTGTTTTCTAATGTTGACATAACTGGAAGAGCGAACCGGTACTTTTACAATAACTTTCAATTATGAAAGTTTTGTCTTTTGCAACTGCATTATGGTAATATTAATTTACTTTTATAAATCATCAATACAACGAGGAAGCCAAAGTAAATTTTGAATTCCTCGCATGTCTATCTTCTAGGACATCAAACGGATAATACCCAAAAACTGCCATTGTGTTTCAATGTAAAACAAATCCTTCACTACAAATTCGTATAGTGTGTAATCTAAACGGTCATCAAGGGGCCACGGTCGTTACTTTTACACTAAGCCTTAACGATTTTTGGCGAAACATTATTACATTTTGACGATCAAACGTTATAAGGATTCCACTTAAGCGTGCCCATCACGTAGCTAACGGCACGGTGTGTTGGGTACACTACGTAATCATAATTTTAATCACAGCTTTACGCACTCGTACGTCTTCTGTGGTGCGTAGTTTCGTCAAGAATCATATAATAGTGCCTCCATGGTCTTTATGTAGGGAAGGATGAAAGGTTATTGTATGCTTTTTTTTATTGCTGTAGGGTAGTAGACAGACTGACGGCCCGCTTAGAATTTAACAGTTACCGTCGCCTATAGGTGTTTGCAACGCCAGTTGCATCGCGAACACGCTGCTGTCCCATAAGGGTACTGGAACTTGGATCACTAAAGCCGGAACACAACACAAGGTTATTATGGCGGCATACTTAAGACCAAAGGTGCTCGCCATCCAGACGGGCCTAAGGCCCTACCACGCAGCTAGGGTGGGTTGTTTTGTCGGCTTCTATGACAGGCCGTCCCAAGCCGCAGAGGTTAGTATTCTTTCTTCGCCCCTGCACGGATAAAAACGGATGCTGTGGAGATGCGAATGTTGAGATGTATGAGTCTTCTTCTTCTTCATCTCAGCGTCAAATCCCGGTTGCAGCAAACTCGCTTCGGCGCCCGGGATCCGCTTTCTAACTATTTCTTCTCCACTTCGCACGATCTTCGGCATCTCTGGTGGTCAGTCCATTGGCACGCATTGGCACGCATGACATGCATAAAATGCGAAATGCGAAAAATTATAAAAATGAGAAAAGATGGATGGATGGTGTAAAAGATGATATGCTAAAAAAAGTGTGAATGTTGAGATGACTAATAGAGGAGAGTGGAAGGCGAGAACATGTCGTGCCGACCCCACGTGTGGGATAAGGGCAGAAGACGATCTTCGTGAGCGTTATAAATTAAAAAAACAAACTATTTTGTTTGGCTATTTTTAAATAAAGCCGTGGTTATTATGCTAGATAAATCAAATTTTAATGTTAAGGGCGTCTACAGTAGACACAATCGCCGCATTATAAAATGTGTCTGCACCGAGCGTACACTGTTACAAGTAGACGAAGGGCGGACGATGGGCGCGGTGCAAGGGCAACATGTCGCCCTTGTGCCGACGGGGCGCAGTCTGGAGGTCGCGGATATACCCTTATTTCGCCCCTTCCACGCAACTTTCCTAAAGCTTTACCTTATCTTTAGTAATTATTGCTATAAATCAAACTGATTATGCTCAACACAATCGTCGACAATAAGTTAACCAAGGGTCTGTTGCAAGGGCATGCTGCCCTTGTGCCGTAGAGGACAAAGTCTGAAGGTCGCAATGTACTTACCTACATCGTCCCTTCCACGCAACTTTTGTATCCCTTACTATTTGCTAATACCCGAGCCCTTCGGGCAGATAGTTCGGCCCCCTTGCATAACAACTTCTGTAACTAACTTATAATTTCTTGGAAAGTCAATATTGGCAAGATTAATTCACTTAGGGTCGCTTCTTTACATTTATTTGCATAATATGATCCTTTTGGGATCGTTACCTGGGTTACCACTTCATCTTATTTAGGGGATTCGCCTTTTACTATTCTTAATGTATTGTGTATTAAATTAAATTTACAAAACATTTGCTTTATTCTTTATTCAATTTATAATTTAATTCGTTTAGTCAATAATTATGAAAAGACGTTCTTTAAGCGCGGTAAATTATTTCCCCCGCTCTATTGTTGTGTCATGTCATACACGTGAAATTAAACTCACTGACATAAACAACTCGTCTATTGAAAGCGGCTAAGATAAATTCAAAGATATTCCCAACTAGACATAGTTACGTTTTTAATGGCATCTCAAAAGATCAGCAAATCTACTTATTTACGTCCTATTGGAATACAATTGGACCTGCTCAGATAGTTCGTACTTTACATTGGCGATTCATAGGAGTCTCAATTCACAATGCTTTATGGCGCCGTAAAGTTAACTCGTGGCAAGAAACCTATAATTTAGTATCAACTTATTCCTCTGTCTACCTTATTCATTACGTGACTCGTTTTCACTTTTGATTATTGAAATTATTCCATCGTATTTTTATTAATCCTCTTTAGATAGATAACTCTTTATTGTATACTCAATTTGCCTACAAACATAGAAGTTCTTATGATACACAATAGGCGGCCTTATCGCTTAAAGCGATCTCTTCCAGGCAACCTTTTATATAGATATTATTTTATTATTATAAGGAGTCTGGTGATGTAGGTGTAGCATTTTGAGTTGCGTGTCCATGCTTATTATTTACTTCTTCACATAATTTGTATTATATACTAAAAATACATAATAATCATTACAATCAATATATACAAAAAATTTCATCACGACACGTAGTTATTGAGCTTGAAATAGTGATTACGAAGTAACTTCCTAAAACTTGACAGTGATTTAGCTTGCCTAACATCGAGAGGCAAAGCATTCCAAAGTTGGACAGCTTGCACTGTAAAAGGATTTTTATAGAAATACGAAGTGTATGCAGGCGTCTTGAGATTACGATATTACGTACTAGGGGGCAAATTCAGGGAAGTAGAAAGGCGCAGGAAATCGAAACGTTCCTTAAGGTAATGTGGACTAGTAGGTGAGTATAAAATGTTATAAAGGAGAGTGAGGAGATGAGTATTCCTGCGAAAAGTTATAGGAAGCTACTTGAGTTTTTTACGATAATCGTATTTTTATTAATACTCTTTAGCAACATCAGTTAACAATGGAAATTTCTAATAGAATTCTATACTATATTTTACTGTCTCTATTTGAATTGCAAATAGTAAAGAATATAATACGGCTCTTTCGAATGTAAACTCTAAAGGATTTTTAATGGATAATCGATTTCGAAGTAAAAGTACTGCGATATCTTCCACTCGTGCCAGTTTTGTAATCACGCGTGAATTTTAATGTGATTCACAATCGAAACTTAGTAATAGAATTAGAATCACTAATGCGAGTCGAATGCTGATCATGTGGTTTTGTGAAAGATCCAAAATCGAGACGGCGATATAAACGGATAAAGACTTAGTGAAAGTGTAGCTTCGACTGGCGCCAATCAAAACCGCATTACGCCTCGATACAGCAACGGCGCGTCGTCTTAGCGATATTCGTTGAATATAAATACTTCTTATTTATGGACTTATTTTGGTAAAACTTTAGCATAAAAGGGTACATTTTTAATTCTATTGTCATCTCTTTCTAGTTATCTATATCCACTCGTAGTTCCAAAAGTATTTCATGATTTCTCGTCTAGTTTTTTTTTGTTCTTGAGTTATTTTTCGTTTCTGTGAATTGTTCACTGAGAACTCGTTTGTGCTTGCACATTCCAGAGGTCGGATTGAGAGATCTTTTAATAAACGAAATACAGAAAACCTTGTTAATTTTTGTTGCGCCAAAATATTTTTTGAGGCCAGGTATATTTTGTCAATTTCACGCAATAATCTTTGTCAATATTTGATATTCCGTACGTTTCAAAAGTTTACGAAGCGAAGTTCTAATCTTTTATGTCAATAATACCTAGTCCGGCCAAAGTTCTTTTAGTGACAAATATGTGGATTTAGGCATCGTTTATAATATCTGATCCAAGGTGTACACGGTCTAGGCTAGACTTGAAGGCCAGATCTTTAGAGTTTACCAGGCTTTTTTGTAGATCGCGTCTAGTGACTTGTAGTGTCGTCATATTAGAATTATTATTTAAACGCGATCTCTTCATCTTTGACAGAAGGAAAGAAAGCGTTAATCCTGATGATCCTGTAAGGACTATGGGACAAAATTATTAAATTTGTGTATTGTCAGCAGGTCTTGGACAAGTGTCCAAAATTTTTTTGATCGTTAAGCGGGTAAAAATCGAGTTCGAAAATTCCGTTACATAGATACATACATACAGGCCAAGTTAATAAAAGCGTGATGAAAAATATGGTACATTTTTAAAATATTAGCACTCACTTTATCAAATCTTAATAATTTTCTTATAACTTCTTGAATTTTGGCCTATCAACTCTCAATACAGCTAATTGTCTAAAATCTTTAGTCCTTCATTCGTAACCTTTTACTTAAACCATAACTGACGCAGATGATTGAGTTGTATCTTTCTAATCACGTGCGCAGCTTCTTGAATTTTCATTTTGCTTGTTGTCATGGTAGATCAGATTTTCTCACAGGAGTAAGCTCTGAAATGTTTTACGGTTTCATTTAATATAAATCAATAATTATAATCCTAATTTCTTTGGTATTGACATTTAAAAATCCTAGACAAATATTATAATATATATATATATATATATATATATATATATATATATATATATAAAGTTTACTTTGTTCTGTACATGTTAAAAAAGTAGGACGTTGTAAAATTGTAATTGAATTTATGTCAAAACTAGTGACTGTTATAGTTCCATATAAATAAAACAAATGATGCATGAAATGTGACTTGTATGGGAGCCGATTGAAAGGGCAATTAGCACTTGGTTGGTTATCGTAAACAATAGGCAGTTACTGAGCATGCAGATGATCGGCTACTTGCGCCGGCGCCTATTGCAAAGGACGGAAGTGTAATTCAAACACACACCAGAAAAGCGAGTAAACAGTTGAAAATTTGTGATTTCTGCGCTTATTAGTGCACAATTTATTTTAAGTTATTATTTATAGGAGTAATTCTCAAAAATATCTCAATTAAAAAAAAATATTATAACAATTTCAAATACATTTGTTATTTTTCTTTTCGGAAGGTTTCTGTCCATGTTGTAGCAACTGCAGTTCGGTTCCACCACCTTTATGATTTATTTACGTCAGTGTCATTATTTTTTATGGATCAAAAGAAATTTTATGAGATAAATAGGGCTAAATTTAGTTTTTATAGAAGGTACTGTCTGTCTGAATGATGCATTCCTTTGCTGCCTGTGAACTAGAAAAAGGAATCATTCATTGGTCGCCGGCGGAACCACACGCCTAGCTTCAAAGCTAGGCGTAAAAAATTGTTTTATTAACAATTATGGGATCGCTTGCGGATGTTCTGATTAAACTAATTTGGAGGTGTAATATTTTTTATCGAGCATGTCATTGACATGAAATATGGTACTAATTTGTATCTGATAATTATAATTTGTCCATATAATGTATGTTGATGAAAAATCTAAAGCGCAATTATGGAAACAAACTTGCATGGGATCTGTTCTTTATTTATAAAAAAAATGTGTGTGAAGAATATATTTATTTTAATGATAAACGTATTTGTGAATGTTCAATAGAAATCTATCATAATGGTCTTTCGGACGTTGAAGTGCCTGCGGGTGTATATCAGTTGTAGTATCAGTATATATGTATATCAGTTGTGTAGTACCCATAACATAAGCGCTCTTCTGCTACTTTGGGACTAGATGGCGCTGTGTCAATTATTATATTCTTTATTTGGTTTTGACAGGTGCAAGTATCAACTAGGTAGCCAATCCCAAAGGGAATGGTTGTTTAGCAAGGTACTATCCTAATGCCCGAATCAGCTTCAGATTTGGTCTTCAAGTCTTGAGGGGACCACATTTTAAGTTTTATATTTTTATTTTCGCTTATATAAGATGACATTTACACTATTTATTATGTCAATACATTCGACAGATAATATCGAAAGGTAAGAGAAACGGAAAGTGGAATCTGTTAATGGCGATAATTAACGGGCAAACACGCGTGCATACGTTTGTAACTTTCGAATGTAGTGTTCGATAATGTTTTCCTCGAAATAACACCCTTTTTCTGCATCTCCAAAATTTTTCATTCCTGTAGCATCTGAAGGTTCAGTGTACCTTCTATACTATTGAGTCATTGGATTTTTACATACTATTCACGCCGTTTTACGCCGGTAACTCTTCCTCATCGGTTATAGTGCTAAATATTTTATCCATTCGTTGAGTATAATTTTTTTTATTGCCGTGGAACAGCAGAAGGCTGACGGCTCACTTAATAATGAGCAGTTACCATCGCCTATGAGTGTTTGCGACGCTAGAGGAATCGAACACTCTTGTCCCATAGGGGTACAGGGACCTGGGTCACTAATGAACATGACACAAAGTTATTATGGCGTCATACTTTAGACCAAGGGTGGTTGCCATCCTGACTGGTTCGGTGTTACTTTGTATACAAGAAAATGGAAGGATGTGAGCATTTGTTTTTAAAAGAACGACTGCAGAACCCTTCAAGAAAATACTGAGTTGTACCGTTTTATGCTTCCTGTATATTTCGCGTTTAGCGACACCCTATGGAAGTATTTGCATTACCTACTTCCATTCTTTTTATTCTAACCGGGATCTAACGGCCTGAAATGTCAAACTTGCTTTTGGCCATTTATATTAGCATCGTTAACACATACGACAGTAGAACAAATATAATGCAAAGTTCACAAATCGTTTGGAAAGGTGAAAAAACGCGTAAAAAGGTTTACGATAAACAATTCGTTTAGCGTGTAAGCTATAAGTTCAATGTCACTAGTGTCACGTGAGTGAAAACTATACTTGATGGTTGACCATTTGTATGCTAGGATGGTATTTTTGTATTGTATTGTTTATTCAAGCAATTGATTGAGTCAGTAAGCTTTTCTATATATACCTTTTTGCAGTGTTCAAGAGGTACGGTCACTTATATTTGTATGTTTAGTTTTGCAAATGATTAATTTTTTTTTTGTTTTGTGCGGTGAAGAGAGCGTACTTAGGACAACCAAATGGGAGACGCCTGGTTGGGCGGGCGTCCTAGATATCGCTGGGAAGTAGTAGCCCAAGACCTGCTCAACCTCGATCATAGAGACTGGCGAGAGCTATTGCTAGACAGAGGCATGGCGTGATTTGTTAGAATTCTAAAAAAGTTATAAAAACACTACAAAGTTAAGAATAATCGCAATGTTATGGTTATCATTGTTACTTTGGGCTTTTGTGACCTTTTGTGTTTTTCATCATAAGTTTTACTTTGAATTTAATTTCTCCAGCGTAAGTGTATGATGAGTACATTATATGATTATGTAATATCTAATGGGCCTAATTAAATCTTCATTGATTTTGATTGATGACGTTGCGGCTGCACATCGGCACAAAAAGTAAAAAAAAAAACATTATATAGATATGACAGAGCTACAGGCCGTTACGTGAATAGTTTGTGGAATATATTATTAGTTTATTTTTATGGTCGTAACTTACAACAAAGTAATCCAATATTCAATTTGTTCTTTTATTGAACGAAGTTAGATTTGTACACAAATACATTGGAGGAATATACATTATATTTTATCTTAGTTAATATACGTTTTCTCCGTGTAGGGGCGGAATAAGAATACTAATCCTTGCGGCCGACCTGTCGTAAACAACCCTTACTACGTGGTAGGGCCCCAAGCCAGTCGGGATGGCAACCACCCTTGGTCTAAAGTATGCCGCCATAATAACTTTGTGTTATGTTCATTAGTGACTCAGGTTCCTGTGCCCCTATGGAACAGCAGTGTTCGCGGTGCCTCTAGCGTCGCAAACATCCATAGGCGATTGTAACTGCTCGTTATTAAGTGGGCCGTCAGTCTTTGCTGGTCCTCGGCAATAAAAAAATATATATACCCAACGAATGGATAAAATATTTGGCACTATATAACAAGGCAATACTGTAGTTAACGTTCATTATCAGTACATTACTACAATCCTATGTTAAGTACTAATAGTAGAACATTTTACTAGAATTAGAATGCAGGCAATAATACTTGAGTACAATTTATCACAGTTGTATCTGGTTGTGATCTGGTTACAATTTAACTTAACAATTTATGACGCAATAAAACTGGTGACGAGTTACGTTACACGTCCCTTCATTTCAAGTGCATTGAACGAACTTTGTATTCAATTTGTATCGATAAACTTCGAAATCAATGTAGCTGCGGATAGCATAATTATATATGTATCGCTTGGGCACTGGCCAACGTGTTAGAATAGTACAAGGTTGGTGAAGTTAATGTTGTGCTGTCGTTAATATAGGCGATAACTTGAGATCGTTTCGACGGGGATTAATTTTAATACATAGTCGGTTAAGAAAGTTTGTTGCAGTTTATTCCTAGAGTACTTTGTATATATTTATTTCTACATCAATTTTCTTTTAAAGGTTTTTCATTTAAATTATACTTCGATACTGTTATACCGTTTATCATCATTATTATTAATTGGGAAGGTGACTATGCTATTCGTCCTAGTACCATTGCGCCCAATAATAACATTGAAACAAAACATATTTTTCATAATAAGTTGTTGATGAATATGTTATGACAAATCACGCAGCTCCATCTAGTTCCAAAGTAAGTGGTGGAGTGCTTGTCGTGCTAGATAACTGATATACTACTTATATATACACTCAGACTTTCGACGGAAATCGAACCCGTGCGATATGCGAAATCCTTTCCGCCGCGGACTTGGTCGATTAGTCACACTCCTTGTATCATGTGATTACCTTTTAAAAAAATGGTTACTGTATTGTCTACTGCGACCCACTCGATATTTTAGTGCGATTTGAAGTAGGGTAAATTCGGAAACATTAGTTGCTGTGCCGCCAAGTCACAATTAGAGAAATTATGGAAGAGTAGAACCATCAGCATAAAAACCAAGACCAATCTTGTGCGATCACTGGTGTTTTCCATTTTCATTTATGGCGCTGAAACATGGACCTTAAAGAAAGCCGACCGAAAACGCATCGATGCCTTCGAAATGTGGTGCTGGAGAAGGATGTTGGGCATACCCTGGACGGCACACCGAACTAATGTGTCGATCCTGAAACGGCTGGGCATTGTGACTAGGCTCTCTACCATCTGCTTGCGTAGGGTCCTAGAATACTTCGGCCACATCGCCAGAAGGGATGAGGACAACCTGGAGAGACTGATGGTAACAGGGAAGGTGGAGGGAAGAAGACCAAGAGGAAGGAGCCCCATGCGATGGACCGATCAGATTCGCACTGCCCTGGAAACTACTGTCCACGACGCTTTACACTCTGCTTCCGATAGGGGCAGATGGCGGCAAATAATACGCACCAAAGTACTCCGTCGAGATGATCACGACCCTCAGCACTGAGGAAACCGACGCGAGGAGGAGTTGCTGTAACTTTTCTGGAATTCTATCGAATATTACCTAATTTCGAGCATGATTTCTCTAATTTCGGGAATATACGATGTTAAATGATTTTATTAGATAGTTATTATATACTCATTAAAATTGCTTCATTATAACTTTGTATTTAACCTGTGAAAGTATCCCTTATAATAGTCAAGAGTATAAATAACTCATTTTAGAAACATATATCATATACATGGATTAGATTGCAACCTAACCTTATTTAGTAATTATGATAAAATCATGGTCCGATCAACTTGGCACCAAATGTAGACATGGTTACACTCCAATACTTTCCCTTCAAAACTATAATCATGCTTTCGTAATAGAAGCAACACGTAATAACAGCCGACGCGGCACACTCTAACGCACCTATCGAGAGTGAGAGTGGATGGCAGAATTGATTTTGTCTTAGCACGCGACTGCAAGGGTCATTGAATTCAACTAAAGCTTTCACTGCATAACGTTACAGTATCGTATTAACTTACGCTCGTAATCCAGCTGTCGTTGTGGATATCATAGTTTTAAAATTGGCAATCACAAAAAGGTATTTCCGTCTATCAACACCTAGCTCGAAACTTTTGAGCTTAATTAAAGTATTTTGGGCTACTAGAACGTTGTTCTGTTTTTCCGTGCAGACGCGGAGAAAGAATACTGGCCCCTAAGGCCAGGATCGGCTGCAGGGGTCCATATTCGACAAAACATCTCTAGCTAGGTAGTCGGTCTATAAGTATGGTACCTCAATAAATGTGTTTGGTTCCGGTTTTAAAGGCCCAGGTTCCAATATTCCTATGCGGACGGCAGCGTGTTAGCGGTGCTCCTAGTTTCGCAAACGTTAAACAGGCGACAGTAACTCCTTACTATTAAGTCGGCCATTAGCCTCTCTGCTGCTCCTCGACAATAAAAAAAACTGTTCGTTTATATATATATGATCTTGCTTGATTAATTTGAAGGAAAATACTGACATAATTTTTTTGCAGATTTATATATATCGGCGACGATAAAACAACTAACATAAAATATAGATGGAAAATATTCCGTACTTCCAAACGGATATTCCTTTTAGTCTGTATACGTAGAGACTATTGACGAATAGCTTCCGATGCGGCGAATATGCTTTTGAGCGTTCACTGATCTGTCGTAAAGGAGACGTCGACGTGCGTCGGGACATCGCAATGGATCAGCGGCTATATTATGTTCGAGACCTGTAATGTCATGGTCCCTGTCTTTTGTTATAACTGTTTATTAACTTATAAATGGAAGTTTTATTACTTGTTGAAATAGGTACATTTTTATACACATAGTGTTGATTCAGATACTGTGAAGTGATGGTCAATCAGTCGTGTATGTACGATTCCCATGCAGGAAAAATTATTTAAATGGTCTTAATTTAGTTTGTTCAGTTCTGAATGTAAATGTGGCGGACATTTACATTCTCACAATTGTAAAAAAAAGTCTACATAACAAAATTTATAATTACTGCAGGGAATTATTGTCTTTAATAAAATACATATGTAGTACAAAAATAAAGAGAAATATGCTAGCTGACGTGTTTGTAATTCTTACGATGTTTTTGAAACCTAAATAAGTCTTATCCAACAAATTTTAAGAATGGAAATTTTATTATACGAGTACGTATAACAGATTGTGCGATTTAATAACACTGGATTTCAAAACTAGTAAGCAGGAATAAGAGGGTAACTTTCATTTGTCACGCAGCAGGGAGGCGTTTCGCTTCTTGTACCTACGGTACTATAAATTCTTTTAAAGTCGCAATTCTCGTGTAATATACACGTGTACGACACATTTGTATTCAAATTGCGATTTATATATCGGGCTGCGGTGCAAATTATTTATTTATCTGTGACACGACATTATCTGTCCCACCTTCTAGGGAAGCTTCGCTGTCTTTACGATGTGTTTTTATCTTTCTTCAGGTATTTAAAATGCAATGTTTCATTGCTCTATCTTGAAATATCTTTAGTAATAGGATTTTTAAATTTAAAATGTGTCTGACATGAAAATGATACAGTGAATAGCATCCCGCAAAAAAGAATCGTTGCATAAAACAATAACCACAATTGATAGACCCACTTTTCCTAAACTCTTGTTAACTGTCACACATACAGCACATAAGATTCTGATCCTATTGATATATCAACAGGATCAAAAGATTTCCCATATGAGAAACCTTTCCCACCCAGCATTGGAGTGTCAAACACAAGGGATGTAAAAACCAACTTTATTTCATAATATTGGTAAGGCTATCTTAATGGTACAAGAAGAGGAGAAGCATCGAACCAGGATTCATAACTTATCTGATTAAAAATTAAACATACTATATCTACAAAAATATGTTTTGTCCACAATATCACATTTAACCAAGATTATGGATCTCGCCTTTTTAGCTGTCAGCTTTTTTCGTATTATTCTTGATTATTATCAAGAAACCAAACAAAGTAATAAATATTCTAAATTACTCTGGTTTTTTTATCTATATAAAATTTAAAATGCACATCACAATTTTGAAGACTACGCAAGGAAGATTTTCGATATTAATCCCCAAGAATTAACAATTCCTAGGGTCAAGGTCTAGATTATTGTCCACACAAACAGCCCTGAGATGTTTGCCGGTGGGCTCATTCATGGCCGACAAGAACATGGATATCAAAAGCCACTAATTCACAGTTATATCTGATTTTATAACCAACCGCGCTATCTTTACACGGTGCTATCTATAAAATAATGGAATCTTCGGATTTATTCGGAATATTAGAAATTATATCATGATAACGATAACAAGTAGTAACGAGTATTGTATCAAAATATATATATATATATATATATATATATATATATATATATATATATATATATATATATATATATATATATATATATATTTGTTTATTTATTTGTTTCAGTCTGGATGGTCCGAATAAATCAAACAAATTTGTTTCTGTAAAAATAACAGAAACGACAATTAAAGTTGATTACTCGTCTCTCATAACTCTTGCTTTTCTATCTATTAATTAAATTATTTAAATCAAATCTGTAACGTAATAACGTAAATATTGTTTACTTTTTTGTAGGCAAATGTCATGTGTCACACTTCTATGACACATGACATTAAGCGCGTTAAATCAAAAGGGATTATGTCCTGGTTACACAACCTAACCATAATACAATAACATTAAAGAGATGATATTCTCTTTACATCTCCCCTCCACGATATGAAAATTGCATAATTTTTCAATCAGCTTCAACTTCAAACATTGGAATTAGTTTTGTCACGTGGAATAGACTCGTGTCTTGATTTCTTTTTCCAGTTTTTATTTTATAAATTGAGTTTGAAATTTTTTCTTCTATTATATATGGGCCGATTCTTAGTTCTTCTAGCTTTTTCCTATTGAGTTTGTTTCCATTCTCTATGAATACCATATCTCCTTCGTTGAATTCATGGTGTCTTCTGTTTCTATTAAATAAACTTTCGTTATACTTATGTGATCTCTGTGTTCTTTCTAATGCTAATTTCTTATCTCTTATCCAGTCTTCTCCGTTTTTCTTTCTTTTTAACTCTTCTGGTATGTTACTGGTGTCTGTGCCATATAATAGATACTCTGGTGTAAATCCCGTTATTGTATGTTCTAGTATATTATACTTATTCACACATTCTCTCGCTATCGATGTCCATGCTCTATTCTTTTTCTCTTCGTTTATTTTACATCTTATTTTATTTACTGTCTGATTCAGTCTTTCATTCAGACCATTAGAAAATGGTGCATTTATTGCAGTAAAAATTAATTGCACTCCTTTATTTTTTAAATAATCTTTAAATTCTTTCGAATTTATTCCAGGATATTGGTCCGTTAAGATTGTTCCGATGTTTTCTATGTCTAACACAGTTTGAATTAGTTTTATAAAATCAGCGGCGTTTTGAGTTCTTGATGTTGAAATGAACGCATATCTCGTGAAATGATCAACAAGTAAATGAATATATTTTTTTGTTGATCTAGTGCTTCCAAATCCTCCAATTGTATCTATGGACATAATTTCGAAAGCTTTGGTCGCTGGTCCTAATTGTGACATTGAGCCGAATTTATGTTGCCCTCTTGACTTATTCTTAATACATATATAACATTCTTTACAAATTTTTTTTATATTCTTCACTAAATTTTTAGCAGTATAATATGGACATATTTTCATTTGTGTTTGTGTTATTCCTGTGTGACACCATTCCTTGTGTATTTTATTAATTAAATCAATACTGAATTTTTCTGATAATATGATTTTCTCTCTTTTCTTCACTTTTTTATAATATATTCCGTTTTTCTCTATTAATTTTTCTTTTTTATTCTGTAATAGTATATTATTCATCTGATCTAATTTTATTTCATCTATTTCAATAAAATTTACCGTTTTTAATAAATCCTCTTCTTCTGTATTTGATTCTAGAACAGGGTTTCTACTCAAGCAGTCCGCTTCTTTATTATCTTTACCTGGGACGTATATAATTTTAAAATCGTATTGAGATAGATAGTGACTTAGATCGCCCAATTCTTCGTCTGTTCGTGCTTTTATATTCATATTTTCCAGTGGTTTGTGGTCAGAGTATATTTCGAAGTATCTCCCTATCAGCCAGTGTTGCCAGTACTTTATTGCCTCTTTTATAGCTAAGCATTCAAGATAAATAGCTTTTTTTCTTTTTTGCGTTTCATTAAGTTTCTTTGAGAAGTAGGCCACAGGTTTTTCTTTTCCATCCTCTTGTGTTTGTTTTAGTATTGCGCCTATACCTTCAAGTGATGCATCTGTATATATCTTGATTGGAAGGTCTTTGTCGAATATCTCCAACACTGGTTGGGAACATAGCATTTCTTTTATCTTTCTGAAAGATTTTTCACAATCCTCTGTCCATATAAATTTTACATTTTTTTTTAATAGTTGATGTAATGGATCTAGTAATATTGAGCTCTTTTCTATATATTCATGGTAAAAATTTATTTTCCCCAGAAATTGTCTAATTTGCTTTTGTGTAGTAGGAATTGGGAAATTTTTTATTGACGTTATGTTGTCTTTCAACGGTTTAACCGTATTTTCTCCTATTACATGTCCTAAATATCTAACCGAACTAGCAGCGAATGTACACTTTTTAAATTTTAACCTGAGTCCTTCTTTTTTTATTGCATTTAATAATTTTTCAATATGATTTAGATGTTCTTCAAACGTCGGTGAGTGTATTAAGATATCGTCTATATAGTTCACTGAAAATTCAGTTAGTCCATATTTTCTTAATATGCTACTCAGAATTCGTTGAAATATAGCTGGAGACGTTTTTAAGCCAAACGGTAGACATGTCCATTGATAGTGACCATCTTGTGTTACAAATCCCGTCTTCCTCCTATCCTCAATTCTTAGTGGTATTGACCAAAAAGCTGAGTTAATGTCCAGTGTCGTAAAGTATTTACAATTTCTGGCTCTTATTATTATATCATCTATTAAAGGGAATGGTTGTGCCTGAGGGACAATGTTTTTATTTAAATCTCTAAAGTCTATGCACAGACGTGTCTTTCCTTCATTTTTCTTATATGCTAGTGTGACGGGTGCAGCAAAAGGACTATAAGATTCTTCGATTAAATTCTTCTCTAGTAAGTTGGCTATTTGTTTCTCTATTTCTTTTTTGTCTTTTATATTACATCTATAGGGTCTTTTACTGCAGTATTTCTCCACTATTAAGTCAATTCTAGCTTCATATTCGTTAACAGTCCCAATATCATACTTGTCTTTCGCAAACACTGATTTGTTTTTATCTATCAATTTTTCTATCTTCATTTTTTTATCTTTATCTAAATGTTCTATATTTGTTTGAAATTCTTCTGTTTCCACGTGTTCATTAAAATTAATTGAACAATTTGTAACTTCACTTAATGTTATCTCTGGTTTTTCTAACTTTTTCTCTATTTTCTGTGAGATTTCTAAATTTTCATTCAACCTCAACTTAAACATAGGAATTAAGTCTAATCCTATTATAAAATCTTCAAAATCCTCTCTTTCAACTACATATATATCTACTATTTTTTCTATATCAAATATTTTTATTCTTATTCTTACCAATCCATTTGTCTGATTCACACCATTGACAGACCTCAAGAATATCTTGTTTAAATCTTCTCTATTCTCTTTTATTTTTATCCATTTCGAGTTTATCAAGGATACTTGAGAACCTGGATCATATGTTCCCATTATCTCTATCTGATTCTCAACTAGTAGCTTAAGTCTGATCAATGGTGTGACTATTAGTTTTTTTTCTCTGTATTTAAATTTACTTCTATTACTGAATTGCTTCCTATAGCTTTAGGTTTCTCTTTTTTCTCTAGTTTAAACCAGCATTTTTCTTCTGGATGATATCTTATACCTTTACCCATGTTTTCACATGTCATACATGGTTTCTTTTCTTCATTTCTGAATTTATGTTCTGGTTTACCTTCTTTTTTAAATGTTTTCTTTTTATTTATTATCCCTTCAAGCTTCTGTAATTCATTTATTAAATCTTTTGTATTTTCTATTTCATCTCTGGCGATCTTCTCTCTAATAAATTCTGGCAACCCAAATGCAATTCTATCTATCATTGTATCAGCGTCCATGTCCTTATTTATTTCTAATAATAATCGTTCTTTCTTTATTGCATATTGTACTATTGAACCTTCTTTGTATTTAAAATAATGAGCATATGTCCTGCTACTCCATCCCTTACCTGAAAAGGTTTCTATTAATATCTGTTTCCACGTATTCCAATTGTTTTCATGTTCTCCTTTTATTACAGTAGAAGTATACCAATCTTGGCAAGTTGCATCTAAAAATATTCTTAATAATTCTATTTTAGTTTTATCTTTTTCTATTTTAAATCTTCCACACTCTTTTTCGAATATATGTAACCATTGTCTAACATTAGATGTTTTATAATTAAATTTTTCTAATACAAATTTATCTACAATATGTTTTAAGTTTTTTTCTTCTTCGTGTTTTTCTGATTTTTCAATTAATTTTTCTAATATTTTTTCCAAGCTCGAGTTTTCTTTAATATTCTCTTGAAGTGTTTGTTTTAAATATTTCCCTCCAAACTGGATATTTCCTTCATCATCTAAATATATCTTTTCTAATTCTTTTGAAATTTTTATCCATATTTTTAACTCATCATGCCTTTTTCCTAATGAATTTTTTACCTTTTTGAAAGTCTCCGTCTTTGTCAACTCTTCATGATAATCTGCATACATGAGGTCATCTGGTATAACATATTTTTCCCCTTGTTCTGTGACAATTGAGGTTACAGCTACTACTGTAGTTTTACAGTCCTTTGGAGAAGCCACAGCTCTGAACTCGAATTGCAATTTCATTTTGTGACGAAAATTGTCGTTTTATAATATTATTTATTTGTTTCAGTCT
Organism: Malacosoma neustria; assembly: GCA_963693495.1. NCBI lineage: Eukaryota > Metazoa > Arthropoda > Insecta > Lepidoptera > Lasiocampidae > Malacosoma > Malacosoma neustria. Next base: position 16,803,396 of record OY856383.1, read on the forward strand.
GGATGGTCCGAATAAATCAAACAAATTTGTTTCTGTAAAAATAACAGAAACGACAATTAAAGTTGATTACTCGTCTCTCATAACTCTTGCTTTTCTATCTATTAATTAAATTATTTAAATCAAATCTGTAACGTAATAACGTAAATATTGTTTACTTTTTTGTAGGCAAATGTCATGTGTCACACTTCTATGACACATGACATTAAGCGCGTTAAATCAAAAGGGATTATGTCCTGGTTACACAACCTAACCATAATACAATAACATTAAAGAGATGATATTCTCTTTACATATATATATATATATATATATATATATATATATATATATATATATATATATAACATTTATCTTTCGTAGAATATAGTAGGTACGTATTTAAATACCAATTCTTAATGTCTTAAATGCTTTAACAAATTGTTCTTCCTTTTCAAGAGAGAACTTAGGGAATCCTAGATACACAGTTTTGGGTGTTGTGATAGGACTAGTCCTTTCGTGCCTATTTCATGGAACCCTTCCTTAGTAGCAAAGGGCAAGAAGAAAAAATATAAAATATATCTACCTAAATTTGATCTGCACGTGAATAACTTACCTAACTTAAACCGTGGCCTTCATTTGCTGTGTGTGAACGAGTTAACAGAGTAATCTTTGTCTTTTACGACTCCGTAGCCAGGAACTATACTGTCAATTCATTAGACATGTATGTATGTTCGTATACCTAAATGATAAGTGTAGTAAATTATTTAATTACAAGGGAAATTGTTACAACAAATACGAAGGCGGCTTCCTATTAATAGAATCTAATTTTGAAATTTAATACCGTACTGTGACGACGTGTCAAGGTAAAATTAAAAATTTAATGATGAGCTCTATCCTGCTGCGATGGTATTTGACAAAATAAAAATAACTTTACATGTTCGGCGGCTAAAAATATACAGCGAACTAAAAATTTAGACTGACATGTTAAAATAAATAAATAATTAATGATTGTGATTGTTATAGTTGAATAGTTGAGAATAAACTAAATATAAATCCAACTCCAAAAAATTAAAAATAATTTGCTCTTATATTGTTATCGTTACTTTGGGAGTTTGAATCAACGAGAGTACTTGAATTCAATTTCTCGAAGCAAAACCTATAAAGCTTTAAGTAATTGGTTCAACTTGTTAAAGCTGTAACTAATTCAAAAAGGACAATAACAATCGTATTAATTTTTAACCCAGCTTTTTAGTGCATTTTTAGACATGGCTTGGAAATATATATTTATTGATTCACTAACTGACCCGGCAAACATAGTTCTGACATATAAATTTAAAAAAGTAGCCTATTCTCTTCTCCATTCTCCATTCTATTCTCATCAATCGTTCTTCATTCATTCTCTCGACCTGGCCAAACCATCTCAGCATACTTTTTTAAATTTTTGTCACTACATCTTCTTTCAGGCCACAACGTTTCCTTATCTCGCTATTTCTTATCCTGTCACTCAGTTTAACTTAATAGACTTAACCTAATTTAAATCGTCTAACAGAGAAATCTCGAATTAATTTTAATATGTAATTGTCGATAGCAATAAAACGCACAGCAGGTACGTTAAATTATCTTTATTGGTGTATATGAAAAGCTGTGTAATGATTGATTACGCTATCTCCACCCAATGAGTCTGTCATTAAAATATTTTAAATGATAACCATGAAAAGAAAGTAATAAAACGTGTTAATTTGAAATTACACGACAATGCTTTTGGAAAGAATTACTACCTACAGTTAAAAGATGCCGATAAAGCACTGAAGTGGCATCATTGTATCTTGATATGAATTCATCATTTCTGTTGTTATTCTTTGACTATTTGTGTAATAGGTTCGGTTATTAAATTTAATAATTTATTAAAAATTTAATTGTAATTTCATTCATGTTTTATTTAATTGTATGACCAATCATACGTATATTATCATTACGTTATGCTAAAATAATTGCTGTAAAACATACATCTTCACAAAGTAAAATGACTTTGTTCAATGACAATATTATTGCACTTGGTTTTTTGTCATGATAGGTGAGGCGAAACTGACTCGCTACGAAAAATAATTAAATTGTTTTGTAATTTTTTTATCTTAAAACATTTGTTGAAATACGTAAATTATTATAAAATAATTATTTTACTATTACATTTTATTACCTTAACATTATTTAATAATAATGTCGAGTAGTGGAAATTTATGCTCAGTTTTTTATAATATTACCACTAAAACAAGTTTGTTAAATGTAAGTTGTGATGCGGATAAACAAAACGAATAAGGAGAAAAAAATATATAAAGATAGTTATCTAAACTCCTGTAATGAGCCAAGGTAGCAAATGTAGTATTGAATGTTCTGTGCAAAAAAATAAATGAGCATTCGTTCTGGATTCTTAATAGGTATAGGTACATTTGACAAAAGCCTTTAAGCCGTTTTATAAATAAAAATAGACCCAGAGAAAGCTAGATTGTAAACCGCAAAATTATATGAACATCGATGTTCAATATTAGAAACTTCATATCGGTCCGTGGGGGCCCTGCAATATCATCGTTTTATTATTCGGATATTGTTTACAATAACCGATCAAGATTCGTACCGCCCCCAACTTTCGTTTGGTGAGCCGATGAAAGTTCGGCGTTGTTACAATATGAATATGCTAATTGGATGTACGTACTCACCGTCATATCTATACCTGTTATGTGTATCTAATTTACTCGAGATATTGCTTGGTACGGAAAAAAATTATTTTAAAATTTCGGCTCTGCAAAATAATGCTTGTGCTCTAAGTATTATGTATATTTTTTATGATATCTAGATTATTACGGCAGTAAAATCAAAGCAAAGTAGTATTATGTTTATCAGCGAGTTTCGTTTCAGGTAATTTATAAGATTTTTAACTTATCACTGGAGTTCAGTAGACAGGCAAACGGTCCACTCTATAGTAGGTGGTCACCGTCGCCTATCGACGTTTGCAACACCAGAGGCATGACTAACGCGTTACCAGTCTTGAAGAAATTTTACAACGCCGTATAAGATCAAGAAAATTGACTATAAAGTGCAGAAAAGACAAAGTTAATTAAATCTATTTCAGATTTTATAGATCAAATAATCCAGAGCTCCTATTCACTCTACTAAAGAAGTTGTAATTGCGTTAAAGTAAATTTGAGCTGGTTACGTAACCAAAATATGATTATACTAATTAGTTTTGATGTAAAATAATGTAACCGTCGGCTATTAAGATGTTTTGCAATTTCCCAGTCGAACCGGATAAGTTGCCTCATAGAGTTGCCAATATTATTTCATTATTTTTAAATTAAGCATAATTAATGAATACCAAATTTCTAGTTCGAAAGGCCAAATTACCATCAATGCTAATAAGCATAAATGGTAAGAAGTAACCACATTAGAAAGTTGAAAATAATAACTCGCTTCGGGGGACAGGACTTGAACAAAACGCAATTAATATTTTTACTCCCACGATTTAAATTTTAAATGCATATGCTATTTAGTGAAGTGAAAAGTGAGCCATTTGGTTTACTTTCACCTCGTGGGTGTGTTGCAACAATATTTGAAAAAGGTCACATTAGTGATTATAAAAATATCTTAAAGGTATGTTGAGTACATTCCCACTCTCATATCATTATAATAATACTAGCTACAAATTTTAGTTACGACGACTCGGTCTTTATCGTAAACACAAATAGTTTAAATTAAAAAAAATATTTTGATTCTTAAATCAAAATTTAATCGAATACGTATAAAATGGTAGAAATCCTGAGATGGTTTCTTTTCAACAAAGCTTTTAAACTTAACTTTGAATAAGTAGAATTATTGTAATTACCAAAATCAATCATTACGGTTAAACTCTCTAGTGCAAATTCATACAATTTTAAAGTGCAATCTAATATATGTTTAAAGTGAATATATTAGGATAAGAAAAATAGATTTAAATGGGGAAATTAAGCCGTTGTGAAATCAGTATCGAACTGCCTTCAAATATGCAGCTGGTATGTTTACCACGCTCAACAATGCAAATAGCCTATTATACTGTTTATCTTTTATAATAAACAGTTTAATTTGTTAAAATAAAATGCTCACAAAGCACAGAATTTCAAATTTGTTTAGAGTAGATGTCCCAAATTTTCCTGCAATAACATTTTTTATTGTAGTTCTAATAAAATCACACCATTTATCAGACATCTGTAGGTTTTGAGAACATTTTATTGCTTCATAAAATTCTTTTATTATCGGCCTCTTGAGACACGTTAAAATTTATTAGACATTTAGATATTTTTTCATTCATTTCCGTATGTGTAAATTAATTTGAATTAATGTGTTATATTTTGTTATAGGTATGATCGCATGTCATCGTGAAACTAACTGGCAAGTATTCGTTCTATACCTAGTCAGGTCATAAATTCTGTCACATGTTTAATGTAAAATAATTGTAACAAGTTTATTAATTATGTAACCATTCATATACCAAAATGAACTTAACAAAACATAGATTCTTATGACATTAAAGTTTATTCAAAATGACCTCCGTGATTTTGAATACAAGCCTTCAATCTGCGCGGCCAGTTGTCTATCGCAGCACGAACGAGGTCCATGTCAATATCGGCGGCTGCCATAATCAAAGATGTCTTGAGTGACTCCAAATTGGGATGAGGCTTTGAGCACGCCTTTTCCTCCAAGTGTTGCCATATCTTGTAATCTAACGGATTCAAATCTGGACTGGAGGAGGGCCAGTCTTCGTGCCGGATGAAGTCGATTTCACGCGCCGCCAGCCAGTCTTGTGTGCTCTTCGCTCTATGAGCTGGCGCCGAATCTTGTTGGAATACCCAGTGCCTGTTATTGAACATGGTATGAGAAACAGGTTCCACAAGGTTCGTCAGGACTGTATTTTGATACACAACAGCATTCGTTTTTACACCTTTCTCACAAAAATGTACCTCTGTTAAGCCCCAATAAGAAACTCCCAACCATACCATGAGCGAGGATGGAAAATGACCTCGTTGGACACGCGGAATACGGTTGCTCGCTTCTTCACTACTGTGTGCGTACACCTTATCATTTTGTTTGTTGTAGCTCTCTTCTACGGTAAACATTTTTTCATCCGAAAAAAGAATTTCCCGATTTTTTTTTCCCGCGTACCGCTTCAACAAAGCGCGGCATCTCTTCAGTCTCAGGTCCATTAGACGAGCATTCAAACGATGTCCTGTTTTTCTTCGATATGCCCGAAGCCCTAAGTCTTCATTTAACACCCTTTTCACCGTGGTTCTGCTTAACCCCATCTGAAGGGCCAACAGTTTCTGCTTACGTTTGGGATTTCTTTGAATTCGTGCCTTCACAGCTTTTATCACTGCTGGAGTCCTAACAGACCGAGGGCGATCACTTCTTGACCTGTCATCTACACTAGAGTCTTCATTGTATCGTTTGATGGTACGATAAACGAATCTTTTGGTAATATTCAAATTTTTCAGTATGTTAAAAATTTGAATTGGCGCGTAACCGCAACGATGCAACGCAATAACTGCAACACGGTCTTCTTTAAGCGTCCACTCCATATTTAAAAATGAGTAAAATTCTAAAAGTTATACATTTTTATTTTCATGAACAATTCGAAATTCTAATTCAATAAACTTTTTTGTGGCCAGCATTCTAAAAGAAAAGTTTTTACTGTGTGACAATACTTATGACCTGACTAGGTATTAATCATAGCTTTGGATATTTTTTGTTAATCTCTATAAAGTAAAAAACAAAAACTACACTTAATCATCATACTAAAAAGTTTTTCTGCCTATGTTTGAAATACTGTCCTGAGTGCTTTTGCCATAACCCCGAAAAGCCTTTAAATCGCCTTACCACGTTAGAGTGGACCTATTTTTCTCGTCTTTTGTATTTATCTTTTTCATAACGGCATAAACATTTATGTTTCTTAAATAATTTATAACAAAAATTTTATGAATCTTAATACGTACCTAACTTTCATACAATATGTATATTGGGAAAATGTTTTTTATTTTATTGTCATAATACGTTACTTAAATCCAAACATACACCGGTAGTTTGATCTTTTAATGTCGTATCACAAGGAAAGTAAACAAAGGCGGCGGTGGCCGGCTTAATTGTAAAACGATTAGGATTGTAAAGTTTTCCGGTGCAACGACGTCGGAGCGATAGTCGCGTGGCGCGGCACTCCCACTCGGCAGTTGCGGCCGCCGCTAGCTCGCGTTGTACTCATTCACTTCAGTCCTCTGCCGACTGCCGCGGCTAAAGCACGCGCGCCTTTCACGATTTAAGCCTCCGATGTTAGTGTACGATTACGACATCGCGTCGCAACTCGTACTTTTACCGTGACAGTGAATCGAATTTGGTTGAATATGGGTTAAACGATCCCCTTTGCCGTGATGAGTCCGGGTGAGCGCGCCGCCTCCGGGCGCCGCGAACCCGCTCGCCCACACTATGCCAACACTGCGCCTGTTTTCCCGCCGCCCTACTATCCGCCCTACGGCATGCCACATCCAAACACATGGCTAGGAGCGCCACTCATATCCATGGCTGGAAGAGCACCGCCACAACCACGGAATACCCCCGTATCAAAGTTAGCCATGCATGCCCAGGGCGCACCTTTGATTATACAAAATAGACATGATCGAAGAAAGTTCACTACCACTCCCGAACAACGGAATCATCGTCCGTTCGTAAACACGGAAAATACCCCGAGGGATAAAGGAGAACCGTCTGAGGGCAACAGACCACGCAATCAACAACAGCAAGCGCGTATAACGCGCGGCGGCCGCAGTAACAACACGGATGCAGTTAGTGTTGCGAGTGACGAGAGTTCTGGCTCTACAAACTCTGAAACTATGTTACCGAGGATAATTAAACCACGGAAACGACGTAAAAAAGATAGGAAACCTAATAATCTGGTACCGCACGACATGTCAGCTACTAATTTAGATCTCGGGGACGTTGAACATTGTGCGGTTTCAGGTATTGGTGCAACTCATAGTATTTACGAGGACACTTACTGCCGCGAAATGTCTTTACCATATCGGTTAGATGTAAAAGTGTTAGAATATCCTGATCCGGTCACGGAAACATATAGAGTATCAGCTTTGGGAGAAGCATTAGAAGCTACGCGTTTTGGACTTGCAGAAGCTGTTTCGCCTGTGGAATCTGCAGTTAGTTCGTGTCAGTGTCGTTTGTGCGATCCTGTTGGACAAATTTGGGATGCCGATTCCATTTCGGATCTTCTTAATGAGAATTCAAGCGGTGATTTTGCGCCAACGAAATTGGAGGATTCTATGAAGGTCGTCGGACCTTTAGGCAGAAGGGGAGCAGATACCACATTACGGAGAAGCTGGAGCGATCCATCCTCTCGTGCGTCTGAACATCTTGGAACGAAAAGTAATGACATTTACTCTGCGCCTAATCTTTACTCTTTGTTCCCACCGACTAGAAGGGCTAGTTCTCCGACACCTCGTTCTCCTCTTGCTCTAGAGATAACTTCAGAAATTGTGACTTCCATGAACGGCCATCGCGATCTAGAAATCAAGTTGTTTTCAACCTCTCCCCCGGCTATAAACTCAGAACGACGCTCCTTCGTCGATAAAAGTGAAAGTGCTGTGAACAAATGCATAATCGCGAGCTATGATTTAAAAGTGAATAGTGCGGTGAACAATAAAGCGCAATCTAACGTTAAAGCTGATGTTAAAACAAAGGACGAAGTGTCAGAAGGGGTATGTTCTTCAGCATTTGAAACGGGGGAGCGTCCACGAAAAATTTGTGATTTAGCCTTAGTTTCTGCCTAAAGTACTCGCGACCGTGTTGATACGATTAAAGTGGAACGTTAGTATCATTGGTTTCTAGCCCAAGAAGCTCTGCGCTCGATATTTGAGCTGGACTCAAATTGTCACAGCGAGACATGAAAGAAGAACTTTACATTGCGTTCCACTTAAAAAAAAATTAGATCTCCGAATCGGTTTCCTGTAGTTTCTATGTAATTAATTTATTGTTAACAATAACGTAGGAAACTGATATCGAACTTTATCTGGGAACACGTTATTAATATTAATGATTCGCTGTTTATCATTTTTGATGCGTAATGCCCGATCCAAAACAAGGCATTTTGCTGATTTCTTACTTAGACGCCCGTTGTGTTTTCAATTGGGTTAGCATAGCATTAATGGCAATAATTTCCAGAGATGTGAGGATAGTTGCCTCCGAGTGTGCAATTAGCGTTTTATGCTACTGACACGGTTCTCGCGGCTGGCTGTGCATTCGCTATTGCGGTTTCCCGCTGTTTTCTCTGCGCACGATGTTCCGGGTGGCGCCTCATACTCGCGCGCACTCGTTTATAATGCTAATGATTTTAATTTCATCTCTCTAAAACTTTCCCCGATATTTCAAATATTTTGAATATTCAATTTATCAAACATATTTTTACATTATTGACTTCTTATACAAATAGTTAATTTTTGTTTAAATTTCTTAACCAAGAATCCTACTTTTCCTTCATAATTTTAAATAGTTATAGTTCCCACTGCTCAAAATTGATTTCCTGCATTTTGTGAGTGAAAAAATCACTAATAGTCCATTATTAACACCACTATCCGATTGTATTATTTAACTTTATAAATCTATAGTTTTACGTGATTTGACTTTGATTACATACATTATTTACTAATATTTATCTATTCCATGATATCTTACACAATTGGTGTATTGAGTAACACTTATCACATTGCTAAATAAGTTCAGCCGATTAGTCCGAAATGCACGTTGAAAATAATTACATTCCATACATTCTATCTACCCCAGATTATTACATTATTTATCCATACCTTTGTCGGGATTTACATTAATAAACATTCCTTATCATGAGTATACCAATGCGATAACACATGTTTAACGCGGAGTTTATTTTATTGAGAACAATCTCACAATCTCGTACCGGTTTTGTTCGTTTCAGTTTCAAATAAATGTAACCTTACCACAACAAGACCTTGACGGCGAAGTTGAAAATGTCATTTAGACTCGAATGCATTTATTAAAAGTCTGAGTATTATAAAGTAGCGTTCTTATTATTTTCTGTCAAGGCTTAAATGTGACTTTATTTGTTCAAGAACAATACGAATCACGATAATGTCGGGTGAAATCGGCACGTAATCTGATAAACGGCGAATTGTTTCATAATTGTCTTTTTTCCACTGCTTCTCTTTATATCGTTTGCTGCAAGCCAGGGTCCAAGGGCGAACGTAACACCAGATAAAGTTCCATGTAGATAATGTGAATATAGTTATTCATGAACTGTACAGCTGTACGGCTGTTTCTATCGTTGGGTTTTACACTCCGTACGGGTTGATTACATGGTTTTATTGTTTTTTTTCTTTTACTTCTATTTTTACGTTGTGTTTACTTATATTGTTCTGTGCATACGTGGGTCGACGTTATAAATTTAATGCTGCACTGTTTCGTGACGGGCTCTTCGTAGTTTATGAGTTGTTTCACTTTTTGAATTATCTTGATTTGACTCGGTAAATTGTTAGTAAAACAATAATTAATGATTGATGAAAAATACCTTTCACACACTACTCGTTAGTACTTATTGTAATAATTGAACTATTAAATCGTTCAGTTATAGGAAATGATCTCGAAAGATCGTTAAATGCCTTGAGAAGTTCATATTGAGAATTATCTCACCGATAACATGAAGTTGGGTCTCCTTCATGTAATATATACTTTTATTTAAAAGGAAGGAGACGATAGCTTCCATAAGACTCGGCGTTACTGTAGGTATTATGATTTATTGTTGTCAGATTTACGTATATTACTTATTTACCTTTAAATAATGTTAAATAATGTTTCTAATAACGTTCAATACTATTGCGGAGCCCGTCATTTGTATTGGGGTATGCAAGAATTGGTTAAAATGAATTGGCAAATAAATGGTTTGAAAACTCAACGATACGCATCGCTATTTAAAAATAAAATAAAATAGGCTATGTCTAACTTACTGTGTGAATGGATTTATACATAAAAACTTAGATTTAAATATTTGTTTGTGTATGTCGTGAGGCATGAATTACGCTCGCACACTATTTTTGTACAATAAATACCATGTCCTGATGAAATTTTTAGTTTTATTTGCCGCACAAAAACAACGATAAAGTCGCAAACATAAGGCCTATATCAAAACCAATATGCGTTATTTGTCAAATCATTGAAGTTGAAGTTAAACTTTCTGTTATTTGATGTCAAACTTATAATAACTTTTCCATTTATACATAAAAAAATAAAAGCGTTTCGTGAAAATTGAATATTCATTTAATTAACAAGCAAAATCATAAAATATTCATGCAATCAAAAGGATTCTCACGTCTATGACACAACTGAAGGTTCACAAAAGTTGTCCGAACTTAACTACATCTATCCCATATATTCTCTTGTCCTGTTTATTTTATAAAAATTAAATAGCACTGTAACATAGACTTTTGACAATGCTCAAAAACGTACCTCGGATTCTAAAGACAACGTTTTGAATTGAAGTGAATTATGCACTGCAATACGATAGGGATATTATAATATTCAGTTATATGTGTACTCGTACATAACGAAATCCAATGCAATTAAACATAATTTTGTTTTTACACTCTTGATTATTGCGTTTCTATGACAACAAGCACATGTACTTATTTTGTAGTATTACGCCTCGTGTGCTTTTTTGAGATTATTATTCAAATGGATAAAATTTGAAACAGGAGTGCAACTGGAAGTTTAAAATATATATTAAGAACGATTTTAAGATTAATGCAGAATTAGAAACTATTAAAACAAATTTAAAGAAAAGAGATTTGCTTGAACTCTTACATATAATTAAAATTATCATATACAATGTGTTTCGTATACTTTTGTAAAGCGTTTATGTGATCAATAGCTATGGATGTTTGAACTAAAAACGTATTTTGTAAACACGCTTGAAAGGCGTTTGCGTAATTCTCAAACGCTACTTTCTATTGTTGCCGCACAGCTGATGATTTGTTACCCGTATACACTGTTGTCGTGCTATTTGTTATGATGGCATTTAAATGCGAACATACATACACATTTATCATCGTTATATATTAGTTGATCCCGATATACAAAGTTTTAATTTTACCAGTCATTAGTCCAGTTGTTGAATACGGTCACAAGGCAATTTCGGGCGCGCGCCTTTTTGCTTTGATAGTTCTCGAAGACAGGTGGATTATATGTGTCCGAATTTAGATTCTACAGGAGTGACTGCCGTCTGTTCTCCAACTCTAGAAAGGTGAAATCGAACGTTTTCTTTGCTGTCTGTAAACTAAGAAAATGACTAATCCTTTGGTTGCTTTTTAAGACTTTCTATGTATGAGTTAGATAACCGTATTCTCATTTCTTGTCCGGGACTACAGTTACAAATAATATGGCTAAACTAAAGAACACATATGGGTAAATTAAAGAAATTCTAAAGAGATAGAGAAAGATGCGCATAAAAAATGCCATTTCAAATGCATATAATATTTGGAGCGTATAGTTGTAGTAACACTGTGTATGGAATCTCAAATGGTAACACATTTGAAAGGATGTACTTAACCTTAATTTCAGTGAAAGTAAAACCAGTGAAAACCTACCTGGAAACACTTCGATAGGAAGTTTTATTCCACCCGGCGGCGTATTAACTTGACATATCTCCTTCTAATTTTCACTTATTCCGTTCAATGGCACATGGCCTAACTGAGCAATGCTTCCATTCTTACGAAGGCTACGAATGGCCTTGATTCAGGGATAGGTTCAAAATACATTTGCTTTTCGTAAGTGGGCATTTGTTGACAAAATGATTGGAGAAGGTAGGTCTAGTGATGGACAATAATTTTAATGCAATGTTTTCGTAGCCCCCCAATTCACCTTAGACAAACATGGCGGGTATACTCTTGTGAGGAACTTTATAATTCAATAGAGTTACATAGTAATTAATAATCAATATTCATCAAGTTTTAAAAGAAGCCTTTCAAGCAAGCAAGTCAGTGAATTATATCGCTCGATTTAATTCACTTATATGAATTGTTGCCTCGTCATTTGTCCCAGACGACAGCTGAAACTGTCAAAAAGGCTGACAGTTCAAACTCATTATGTACGTATTCAAATTAATGATGATTTGTTTTTATTTTGTTTAAATCGTGAACCTTGCAAGATTAGATCGCACAAAGGATTTTTAATTTACGTTGGATTTTTAATTTCTTATTTTATGTCATACTGTCGAGATTTATAAAATATTGTATTAAAATTATAAAAGTGAATTACGTGCAGTTGTGTTTGCGTAAGTAACTTACACTCCACGCTGTTTGTACAGTATGAAAGCATTCTGTACAACGTTCTGTATGTTCGTATTTACATCGGTCTGTTTCCATCGTGAAGGTCACACGTTTGGTCAATGTCACGAAGAATGTTGTTTGCACTAGGATTTTATAATATTATACGGCCGTTTTATCGTTGTTGAAATTAGTTTTCTTAAATATATATTATTAATATTACTTTAGTGTGTATTCGTGTGTTCAGTATTGTAAATTAAATAATCTCATGTAATCAGTCGAAATCATTCGGTGCTGCTGAAGAAATCATCAGTCAAAATCATTCAGTGCTGAATCAGTCTGATGAAGTTCAGTGAATTAAGACATGTCTTGTATACTAATATTAACGGTTACCCTATACATATGGGAGAACAGTGACTTATTTACAAAGCGCTGTGACGTCCATAAGTATGCAACTCGTAATACTCGTATATATATAGTGTCCCTTTGCCGCGCCCGCGCCGTCTTGAGAAGTCAAACAGACTGACGCATGTTATGGGTCCTAAAATATTTAATAAGTTGCTGACAAAAATAAGAGCAGCCAGTAGTTTATATTCTTATAAATTTCGGCTTAAGAAATTGCTTATCGAACACACCTTTTATAGCCTGGAAGAGTTTTAGAAATGTTAATGACATATGTTTGTATTCTAATTACTAATCTTAAGACATACTACCTATGCTTAAACAATACGTTATCCATAAATGAGTTTATGACACATTTAATTACTGATAGTAAGTAATGTAACTGGTAAATTTCCCTTGAACTGTCACAATACTAGGGTGGTCCGATAAGTACTTAGCCTACAAATGAAAAACAAAAATTTTGGAAAAATAGCGATTTATTTCTCAACATAATCTCCTTTGAGTTCGATACACTTGTGTATCTTCTTGTCTTCTTCTTCTTATCTTGACCCAGCAATGCTCCAACTTTTATAACTCATCTGAACAATACTTTTTCTGAAGGACTGCAAAGTAGGCCTCCTTGGCGACGATAACCTCTTCATTCGACTTAAATTTTTGCCCGGTGAGTGACTTCTTCAAATTTGGAAACAAAAAAGTTGTACGGTTGGTCCGGAGAATGCGGCGGTGGATGGGACAGCAGTTCGTAGCCTAATTCTACCAATTTGGCCGTGGCGACGGCGGAGGTGTCTGGCGGTGCGTTCTCATGATGGAAGAGCACTTTTCTTCGCCAAACGGGGCCTTTTTTTCTGCAATTCTGCGTCGAATCCACTCAATAATTCGGCATAGTAGAGCGCTGTGACCGTTTTGCCCTTCTCCAGGAATTCGATGTTGATCACACCTATTGAATCCCAGAAAACGGTGGCCATCACCTTTCCGATCGATAGGACAATCTTCGGAACACGTTCTTCGGGTGAAGTCCACGGTTTCAACTGTTCCTAGGTCTTTGGTATCCATATTTCGTCGACGATCACGAAACGACGCAGCAACTCCTTCGGATTACGCTTAAACATCGTCAAACACTGCTCTGAAGTGGTCTCACGGTTGCGCTTGTTGTCCGGAGTGAGCAAACGCGGCACCCATCGCGCCGACAGCTTTCTCATGCCCAATACTTCATGCAGGATATGACCCACGCGCGTCTTTTGAGATGCCTACTGTCTGTCAGCTATCTCGCGCACTTCAATCGGCGGAATACGAGGTCGTGGATTTTTGTCACGTTATCCTCCGTGGTAACCGTTTTTGGGGCACCTGGGCGTGGCTCATCAAAAACCGGCATACGAACGTTGAAAATGGTTAATCCAATTTTCGACGGTCACCGTACTCGCTCTTTGATTTCGCTGCACGATTTCCCTTCCAAAAACAAGAATCCAATTATCACCGACCGATATTGTTCTTTTTCCATTTTACTCAAATCCGCGGACACGCTCACTACCACACATGGTAAAACAAAACTACGCGTTCGATTCAACTGAAATTTTCACAGTAACTGTCTACGAGAATGTACTACGCAGTAAAAAATTGCTGATGCAATAGTGGTGATATCGGGTGGTAAGACTAAGTACTTATCGGACCGCCCTCGTAGATGTACTTTTGGAACCGTGTCGTCTGTCATACATTATATAGTTAATACTCTAATACTCTGTTATTTTTACGATCGTTGGCGTCGTGCCACAAACGTAAAATACAAGAATCCGCACGAAACCCCGCCGTTGGGTTATATAGCTTCCAAGCAGTGACGATAGACGGTGGAAATGGCGTTTTAAAATTTTCACATTATGTTTGAAACTAACGATGTTACTTTGGCCTTGTATTACTTTTATCTACATCCATAATCACTTAGTGGTCTCACGTGGTCGAGTTGGATGTTTGAAACCCTGGCCCATCAGCATTGGAGTATACCAAAGTTACATTTTAGTCCGACTTTTTTCAGCATTAATTTAGCACCAGAAAATTGTGTATGCTAATGATCACTGAAAATGCGGATAAGGGTTCTAAATGGTGATTTAGCTTAAAAATCTCTCGAAGAATACTTGAACTATGTTTATAAGTTACATTTGCAGTTACATTACAGATTTGCATATGCCATTGGTCTATCGCACAGATTGGGCTAAAGGCAAAGTGGCGTTAGGTGCTCGGTATTGTTTGTGACCTTTAAATGTCGGTTATACTGAAAAGTCAGTCTTATAAGACCATTCTTAGTGTAGTTCTTTTTTACAACCCATTTATAAGATAGCTTTTGAAGCTTCTGCATTTTCTGCAGCATTCAAGTATATGATTGCAGACAAACTGCAGGAGAACTGCGTACGTTATAGCGTATAAATTACGGTAACCGGCTCTCTTTAAATTTAAAGCATAATAAATCTCTACAGAGTTCTTTGTTAAGAATCGAACACTCCAGAGATTCTAGATTTACGCGAAAGTTAACATATGAGTGCCGATGCATTTGAATTCATCTTGTTCAATCCAGTTTTCCGTGTAGGAGAACAAAAAGTAGTAAAACGGATCCCCGACACTGTAACTTGTTTGAGGTGCAACCGTAATTTAACATCATTTAAGATAATGATAGAAAAATTCTGTACGGTCGTTGATTATTTTAATTATTAATATTTCAAAAATGCAGGTTGGTGTAAATTCCGAGATGTCAACCGCGCCGTAACGAGATAGCATTTTATTTGGTTATAAGGTTGTAATTTATAACTCTCATTACATTACACGATAAAAATCTTCTTCAGTTAAAACTATAGTAATAAACATTTATTTATTATAAGTACCTATGCAATGTAGAAATTACGATAATTTGATGAGATTCTTATGGGGTTTTTTTATTGCTAAGGAACTTCAGACAGGCTGACGGTCCACTTAACGTAAGCAGTTACGTCTTCTATGGATGTTTGTGACGCTAGGGACACCGCAACCACGCTGCTGTCCCATAGGGGTACAGGAACCTGGGTCACTAATGCTGGAACACAACACAAGGTTATTATGGCGGCATACTTAAAACCAAGGGGGTTGCCATCCAGAGGGGCTTGGGGCCCTACCACGTGGATAGGGTGGGATGTTTTGTCGACTTTTACGACAGGCCGACCCCGGCCGCAGGATCTAGAATTCCTACTCCGCCCCTGCACGGAGTAAAAGAATGTACCCTCTTATCGTTAACTCACGTCCCTTTTATAAATATTTGTTTTTGTAGATATTACATGTGATATCCAAATAAAATAATAGATACTTTAAAATATATTTGCATGATCACTCGTGATTATATAGTTTAAAAATTGACCTTAGTAATTAAAGTAAGCAGCACAGTGCTTGTGTTATAGATACTAGACAACTGTTGTACTACATATACAGGATTATTGGTAATTCGATGTATGCCCATTAGGAGGTGATAGGGGTGACTTTGTGATCATTTGAACCCCCATATGCATTATGTAAAAGTGAACATTTTTGAGTTATCATATCGGTGGAAAAAAATATTTTTTTTATTGCTGTAGGACAGCAGACAGGCTGACGGCCCGCTAGAATTTAGTAGTTACCTTCGCCTATAGGTGTTTGCAACGCCAGTGGCATCGCAAACACGCTGCTGTCCCATAAGGGTACAAGAACTTGGGTCACTAATGCCGGAACACAACACAAGGTTATTATGGCGGCATACTTAAGAGCATCGTTTTCGTTTTGACATCGTTTTTTGTCTCGCATTTTTATTTGGACCGATAATTGTTGTTTTAATATTGATAAATAACCATTGTTTAATCTTTTTTTATAAATCAGAAGAAAAGATTAGATTTAAGTTGATACCTTTGTTAAAATAAAATTTTTGATGTTACATTTTTTACTTATTTTGAAAAAAGCTAAAAAAACACGATAACTTAAAAATGGTTCATTTTTGCATAATGCATATGGGGGTTAAAATTGTCGCAAATAGTCACACCCCTACCACCTCCTGACGGGAATACATCGAATTACCAATAAGCCTGTATACTTTTCTTAATAAATACTTTTTACACCCATACTAAAGGCAGGTATCGAACCCGTAACCCCTGCAGGTGTTTCGATGTACGAAAGCAATTACGTATATATTATTAAATATATTATAGATATTTAATTTAGTTTCCATGCTGCTTTTTGATATCAATAAATCAATTCTATTCAGGTTAAATTATGCATAAACGTATTCACGCCAACATCATTTAGCCCGGAAGTCTTTTGTTAACGTTCTGCACAATTAATCAGATGTCACCGAACCGTTGTTTTTAATGGTTATTTCAGGTTAACTCTCATTTACCTGATTATGAGTGGGTCAGCGAAATAACACAGTATAATAACAAGTATAGTGGTAAAGGGTTCACGTGGGGTGAAACCCTTTTGAAGTTAATATTATCACTGTTGCAAGACACTGTTATACAATATAAACCAAACAACACAATGTGTATTACAGTTTATTATAGTGAGACTTATAGTATATAATAACAATATACAACATTTGCAAATTACAAAACGTGATTAATGATAATGCTCGAACAATCTTGAAAATTATTGCCGCGAATCCGTAGTTCTAATGTCAGATTTTTATGACAGTTTTTATGATGCGTTCAGAAACGCCACAGTGGCAATAATATCTCAACGAAACCTGAAACGAACTCTGAATGTTGTAAGAATTCATCATCATCATCCTAGCTGTAAATCACGGTGGCAACCCAGTTTCTTCTCCATTTCGCATGCTCTTCGGCATCCCTGGTAATGAATCCATTGGCACGCATGTCACTACGCTATCAAAACAACACTTTGGATCTACCACCTACCGGGGCCCGGTGGAGGTGACATGGTCAGGCATTTGTTACCACGTAAGGAGTCGGTTGCCGTAGTAGTAGAAATGTAAAAATTCCTATAATTAATTGTCCTTCTTGACGTGACTACAACGATATAATATTCAAATTTAATAAATACCTTTAATTTTTTTACCTTTTGTGATCGATATTTAGTTTTATATTATAATACTACTATTAATATTTTTTTTTGTATTTCTATACGTATTACACATTTTATTTACCTATTCTATTTTCAAACGCTTAATATAAACTCGTACAAGAAATTTTATGAAGCGTCTCTTATTTCCACCAAGTAAATTGTCGTTTGGCATGACTTGGGTGATATCTTACAAAGTAATTAATATATTGATTTAATGACCAGTCATTGTAAGAGTCTGTTCACCTAGTCAGAGATATATAAAAGATTAAGAAGAAGACTATGCAATTGTAGATTGAAGCTTGTGTACTAATTTAAATAAAATGCTAACACATGTGCTTGGTGCAAAGGCATTATTTATTGTAAAGAATAGTTATATAAGTCTGACGTATGACTCGAAATGTCGAGAAATTGAAAAATAATCCTTCGTTATATTTGTCATACCATTTGAGTAAAAATACGCCCAATAGATAGGTACTTAAACTCTGATGGTATCGAAAAATTCGTGAAAGACCAGTTAATTTTATTCGCACTCGTCTCTCTGTGTTCATTTGTTTTATTTTGAACCTTTAATAATCGCTATTGAAATTGACTTTATCTCCTTACAACTGCTTCGTACCGAAAATAGCAGCGACATCTTAACGATTGTATTTGTCAAACTAAATTCGCCTTTTTTAACCTCATACGTCCATCTTTGGACGTCTTCGCTAATGATCCGTTCTTTTGTCTTTCAAGATCGTCTTTATTTATGACTAAACGGTGTCTGCAGTTAATTGATGCTCCTCATTACTGGTGTGCATTGGATGATATATGTCGTCTGCACTTCACGCTATTTTTTCAACAAATATTACTTGAGCATTATTTGAAACTCAACATAGAAACCATTTTGTGTCTTCTTTTAGCTATTTAGTTAACTTTAATTGTTTCTTTGTGACTTTGTATCTGGAGCACGGTTTTAGGTCCGGTCGTAAATCTAACCGTCCTACCAGACAGTCGCGTTGTTTGCGTAAACGTACGCGTATATCCATAGTATATGTTACGAGACATTATGTCTTGCTCTCGGACATAACGCTTTTTATTATTGCGACACCCGGCGGTACGCGTAACCCCGTAACTGACTAATATTGTGTGATATTTATTACTGCAGATATCATAATATAATAATAAAAGAATTGCTCCTGTCCCAACCGTCGTGCTGTGTTGGTATTTTATCAATGAATTCTCATATCTAGCTGGTCGGACTGTGACCGTTACCGTCTCTAAAGGAAAGGTTCGCCTCGCAGTATACTGATAAGGTCCTTTTTGTACGCCATTATTCTGTTCTGGTTTATTCGTTGGGGACGAAATTGGCTGTGGGTTCCGTATATATTCGAGACAATATATTCGTATGATCTGCAAGTCCTATTGTTATATTATTGTTTTTTTTTTATTATTATTTATTGCTGTAGGACAGCAAAAAGGCTGACGGCCTGCTTAGAATTTAGCAGTTACCGTCGCCTATGGGTGTTTGCAAGGGTACAGGAACTTGGGTGACTAATGCCCGAACATAACACAAGGTTATTATGGCGGCATACTTAAGACCAAAGGTGGTCGCCATCCAGACGGGCTTGAGGCCCTACCACGTAGCTAAGGTGGGTTGTTTTGTCGCCTTTTACGACAGGCCGACCCCGGCCGCAGAGGTTAGTATTCTTTCTCCGCCCCTGCACGGATAAAAGCTCTTTCTTATCTCCTAAGATATTAACGATAGCCCTATACGAATCCCAGAAGTAACTTTTATTTTTTTTAAATACAACTTACGTAGATACATTAAATCAAACTTAATGACTTCGGTTCCCACCGAAAGTCGTTACCCCCAACGGCTTTCGCACGTCGAAACGCTTGTGGGCGTCACGGGTTTGATTTTGGTCTTAAGTATGCCGCCATAATAACTTTGTGTTATGTTCCGGCACTAGTGGCCCAAGTTCCTGTACCCTTACGGGACAACAGCGTGTTCGCGATGCCACTGGCGTTGCAAACACCCATAGGCGACGGTAACTGCTAAATTCTAAGCGGGCCGTTAGCCTATCTGCTGTCCTACAGCAATAAACAAAAGCGAAAAATGCATTGCATGCGCTTGCGGTTAACTAGCCGGTGGCAAAGAAACGTCATTCTGTTTATTTTTTCAGGGCTGGTGGGTCATAAATCTGAAAAAACCTTCTCTCTAGCACTTAGTAAAACTTCGCACTCAAACTGTATGAAACGCTTAGATGAATAGTAAATAAGGAGTATTTATGTTATTGTTTGTAATCATAATTAGTGATCAAATCTGGCCTTTCATATCACGAAAATCATGTTTATTGTCAACATTCTTCACGCGTAATTAAACTCGGCAACATTGAAAAGTATTATAATAACAACAATGAATGACCTATCCCTTGACATTATACGTACAAAAGATTATGAGCGTGTGCTGTTTGAAATCAAACGGATCGCTTCGCACGGCGCGGCGGCACAATGGGATTGGCCGCGCGACGCACGTGGCTCTCTGTGACCTTGACGGTATTCCTATACGTGCAGGGTTGGTCTCTTTTGTCCCGGAATTTTCCAACTAAATATACCATACTATAAATATAATGACATGGTGGGATTACGTGTTTCGCGGTTTATTTGAGCGACCGCGGACTCGGCATTCAAGGCGTGTTATGGAACTCCAGAAGTTATTTGTGATGTGTTTTACACATTTCCACCTCCCAAAAAAGTTTTATTTGACTGTCGGGGGTATGGTGAAATCCCCGCTGTTATCCTAGGACACCTTTCAGTTTCTACTTTCGGCTTTCGAAGATGATCTAAAGAAAAAGTTCTAAGTCTATTTCAAGTTTTTGCTTGTGGTATTTGGTCAAGACCAAATCGAAACCGAGATTTAGTGAAGCAAAAAGGCGAGCTGAAGTTTAGCCAGTCCTGTTAGTAATGAACCCCGGATACCAAAGCGCAAGTGAGATTGTCGACTAATTATGGTGTTTCATTTGGTTACAAATTTTCTTCTTTATTTTTTCTTTATAAGAAAAGTATTACGAAAACGAAGTCAGAAAAATGGCTTAAATGCATACGGAGAAACTATAAGTTCTATAATAGATGGTAATGAGAAACAATAACGAAAGAGGAATAAGATCCATATGATTAAAATGAAAAAAGTTATGCGTGGTCATACATAAAAAAGAAAAAATATATATACGCGTCGAATTGAGAACCTCCTCCGTTTTTTTCGTCGGTTAAAAAGGCGTGTACTCAAACATCACAGAGATAAAAAATTACACAACTTTTACATTTGAAAAACTAAACCGAATTAACACTATCGACCCTCGAATCCGATTATAATCATGAAACACCCAGCCCTGGTTATATAATACAGAGTAAACAAAACGCGCACTTTGTTAACTAAATTGTAAGGTACGTGTAAATACTTAGCACGGCATGAAGACAATGTTACGCGTGACAACCGTGACATTCAAACACGCTGTAAACATGTTTTCTGATGATCCTTCGGCAAATTATGTATGGGGCTAAATTATTAATACGTTACCAGCTATATTTTTGGATACTTACTTGGTCGGGTTTATATTTTGAATGCACTTATTTAAATTTCGTTATTGTTTCATTGAATATATTAGTTTTATTTTTACGAATATCACGATCTGCAAGGCTACTAAAACTTCCAATCCGGTGCTCAGAATTCATTTACCGACTTCATTTCGCATGCTGTTCGGTGTCAGGAGGTGTTCACCATTTACGACTTGAACTTTTTGGGCCAACCTCCCTACCGACGTCATGGAGGGAAATTTTTTCCAACGCTCGAATTCTTACTTTAGTCGTGCCCTGCTTTATGGGGGCTTATGCAGTTCATTGAGACCAATACGAACGTACGTCCATATGAGAATAAAATATATAATTGTTAATGTTAATAATGTCATATTATAATTTTATCGTTACAAGTGTATTTTGATAATGTTCGATCCTTGCATAAAGGGTATTTGAAATCCCGCCTCCTGATTTTTGTTACCTACCCTCACTCTCGGTGAGGTAAATGGTAGAAGCGAGGGTGGGACGAAAATAATATGTATGTAGTAACGCGTGAGCTTCTAAACGCGCGGGACAGTCGACGTTCGACCTCCATTCAGTTACTCCAAACTCATTGCCCGTGACATAATTAATTGTGTGTTCTGTGTGCGTGAATTTAGCTGGTGCCATGCAACAGTTCCTACGCAAGTGGACCTGAATCGAACCGGAAAGGGGTGGAATCAAGATCAGTGCGAATTTCTTTGCCCACTGCAAGGTATCGCGTCTCTCTAACCACCGCTCCTCTCCCCCTCTTCTCTCATACAGTCCATAGCTCTCAAACTATCCTTCTCATTCCTGTAGGGAGCAAACTCCATCCATAATCGACATCGTACACATAATAATGTTTGTACCATTTATAAATGGTACAAATATTATAACTACGTGGTACGTAATTGCATTACTACTGTATAAACTGATTAAAATTATCAGTTATATCTATACTACTATTATAAAGAGGAAAGATTTGATTGTTTGTTTGTTTGTTTGTTTGTTTGCTTTGAATAGGCTCCAAAACTACTGACCCGATTTAAAAAATTCTTTCATTGTTGGGAAGCTACACTATCCCCGGGTAACATAGGCTATATTATATTTTCAAAAAAATTAGGGATCCTTACTAAAACTCCAATAATGTAACCCAAAGTATAAAAAAATTACCTATAATATTATTTAAATCGCGTGCGTTGCGAAAACTATTGATGATAGAATAAAATAATGTACTACAACTTTGCAGAACACATTATTATTTACAAAAAGTGTCGCGACAGCATATATCTAACTATTATAGTTATGCCACAATAAGTGTTTTTTTATTTTAAAAATTTAATTGAAATGCCGCCCCTAGAAAAGGCTCTTTATTTGGATCTTGGTATTAATCCTTATCAAAATAAATTACTTCATATTCAAAACGGCTTCACTACCTTCATATAACTTTTTGATTTATTCAATTCGGATATTCCATTCGAAAGATATCACGAGTTTAAAAATGTAAGTATTAGAAAAATGTTGCGTGGTAGCCGCTCACCCTGTTCGGCTAGCTAGACAGCACCTTATGCAATGTAGGCGTGCGTCACTGGGGTTTTTACAAAAATTAGAATACTTATTAAAAAATAACGAAAAATAAATAAAAAGTAATAACAAAAAAATCATTAAAATAAAAGCTCATAGAAATAATAATATTCAAATTTTCTTTATAATTTTATTTTTTTAGTAACCTGACGCAAATAGAAGGGTTTGCCTTCAGGGGCGCTCCTCTGTCTGAGGAGTGCACGGGTGTGCGTACCCGAGGTGCCCGAGCATCCGTCGCTTCACTCCCCTCTTTGTTCGTGGCGTGGTCCCCGATGGGATGGTTGCGAATACTGATTGGGGTCCCGGGTTCTACCCTGGGACCTGATTTGGTAGTCGAAACCATTCCTATTTCGACTGCGCCTGCACAGAGAGTGTTCCCGGGGCGGGAATTGCATCCTCGCTGTCGGTTGGTCTTGCTGGGCCGGCTACGACGTCAGGCGACTCTGCTTTTTCTGGAGTGTCGTCTGGTAGTCGTATCCACGCCTGACTAGCACGCGACGGGGATGTGAGTCCCGTCCGGAATTGGCCGCGGACCTGTCGCTCCCGGCCCTGGTTCTGTCCATGGTCGGGGGCGATCCTGGATGGACGGCCGTCGCCTCCTTTTGCGAGGCAGTAGTGTCTGCAAGAGAGGCGGCGGAACGGGAGCGAGAGTCCGCCAGCGCACTCCCCTCCCGCCAACGTAGGCCGAGTCGTCGGCGCCGGAGGGCGGGCAACGATCTGCGGCCGCCGTAGAAAGCGGCCGTGGGCGGCCCCTCGGGGGAGGATCCGCCGCCCGCACTATTGCCGCGAGGGAGAAGGCCGCGTGCTGTTCCGCAGCCCCCCTCAACTCCTAGAGTTGTTACAAGAGAGCGCCGGGGGGACGAAACCCTGACCCCTTGGCACCAGCACTTTAGAAGGGGCCCGCTTTAAGACAAAGCGTGGGCCGGCGCCGGCCCGGGCCACGAGATCGGCAGGCCATATATCCGTGGGCCCGGGCGTAGGCGATAGGAGAACAGCGGGGTTTTTTAGTGGGTAGTCGGATGGTCGAACATCTTTTCCGGAGTCCCTTATATCCCTCGATCCCCCCGGGCCGGGGGAACCCGTCAAGAGAGGTTTTTCCCCGAGACCGAAAAAAATAGAAGGGTTTAATTTTTAATTTTTTGTTAAATACCCGTGCGAAGCTGGGACGGGCTGCTAGTTATTTAATATATGAATACTATCCGTGCAGGGGCGGAGAAAGAATACTGACCTCTGCGGCCGGGGTCAGCCGGTTGTAAAAGGCGACATAACAACCCACCCTAGCTACGTAGTAAGGTCCCAATCCCGTCTGGATGGCGACCACCTTTGACCTAGTATTACTGATTATTTTACCAATAATCGAAGAATGCACGTAAATTCAATGGGAACTAAAGAAATATAATTTCTTTACATATATAATAGCAAATCTGAAATTTTTCCATCAGTTTAGATTTGTTAGCTTTATTATGCGCATGGACAGAGTATACTATGTAGTTTTATTATTTTATTAATATTGTATGTAGTTTTGTGTTAACATAATATGTATATGATTTTGAGTATAGAGATCGCTTTGCTTATAGTCCTTACCCTCGGGTTAGTTTTCTCGTCTGCGTCGACGGGAGGCAGGGTAGAAAGCGGACCCGCTTCCGCTCGGAAGTTTCACGGTGCTTTCGCTCAGCAGTCTCGCTTGCCTTTCGAGATTTGCTATTGCACGGCTCGTGATTAAATCGTTTCAGATTAGAGAATCGTGCATTATATACGACTAATACTACATCAGTAAAAGTGTACTACCAGTTCTTGGATTTCTAGTACTATTTATGAAGGACTAATATCTCCGCGTCTGTCTCGAAATGGTTGATAATAATTTTGGTTGTTATTAGAGAAATTTCTTCTTCTTAATGCTTGATTATTTTTATATTCTGAATTCATTGTTTGTACTACAAGTACAAATGTAGAGTATTACGTAACCGATGCTTTAATTGGGTTAAATATATCACGGTCCTAATCTACGTGTACTTTAATTACATTTGCAAAATTAATTACTAAGTGATTACAGACTATCACGATTTTATTAAAATATAAGTTTCATGCTTGATAGAAGGTTGCAGATTTGTTCTTTGAATTCTGATCGCATTCTACTTTCCCCTAAGTGAAGAGCATTGATATGTTCATGTCCGCCTTGCTATTCTCTTTAAAATGAGAATAGCTCGAGACGTACATGGAGTTGTTGTCTGTATCTATATAAGTTTTTTACATGTGACCCTATCGTCCTTTACGCCACCGATGCCATCTTACCTTCTGCTGGCATGTCAAATAGTTATTCTTCAAACAGTCTATGAAAAAAATCATTAATTAATTATTCTACGGTATTTTACGGTATTTTTATCCCTGCAGGGGCGGAGAAAGAATACTAACCTCTGCGGCCGGGGTCGGCCTGTCGTAAAAGGCGACAAAACAACCCACCCTAGCTACGTGGTAGGACCTCAAGTCCATCTGGATGGCGACCACCTTTGGTCTTAAGTATGCCGCCATAATAACCTTGTGTTGCGTTCCGGCATTAGTGACCCAAGTTCCTGTACCCTTATGGGACAGCAGCGTGTTCGCGATGCCACTGGCGTTGCAAACACATATAGGCGACGGTAACTGCTAAATTCTAAGCGGGCCTTTAGCCTACCTGCTGTCCTACAGCATTAAAAAACAAATTGTTATGTTCGCTTAATTTTCTTTTATGAATTTTAAAAGAGTTTACCATCATTAATTCACTCGGGTCAAATTACCGTAAGAGACTTTTTATCTTCTAAATTGATGACAAAGGGAATTAATTCAAGGCTCGTTGACCCTTTTTTGTTTGAAGAAAGGATGATGAAAATGCATTAATTTTAAATTGAGAAATCTTTGAGGTGGTGTCGCAAAAAAAAAACTTAACATGTTTTTAATGCTTTGGGTTTCAAATTATACTCTCTGTCTATTTAGAGTATAACTTCTCCTTCATAAGATTAGGACAAGTTTTTGGATTCCGGTTGTTTTCAAAACTTTCAGAACACTACAACATACGCGTCTGAGTATTGTGACAGCACAAAAAAGGTGTTGGTGCTTTTTCGCGTAACTCGAAAGGAGTCTTTGTTAGCAAAACTGTATATAAAGTTATAAACTTATGGATGCGTCTGAGTTTGATTTGGTTTAAAACTAATTTTCTTGACATACATAATATGTTGGCCAATTTTTAGTGGCTGAGATATAGCCAGCCGTACATAGGTTATGATGATAATCACATTCTATAATTTCATATTATGTTTCTTTCGAATGTTTTGTAGCCTATAAAATAATACATACATAATTGTTTGATAGTAATGTCGCTCGGGTCGTCGTACAGTCGTTTGTCACGCGAATAATAATGTGATTTTTTTATTATTATGTTCTCGCGATTTTCATTTGCAACGTTTAATCGCGTGTGTTTACTCGATTAATGTTCACCCGACGATGATTTATAATGCTCACGCTTAAAATACCCATTCGCCACTTATTTTGCCAAGTGGCTCGTAATTGCTATTTTTTGTTTTAGAATTGAAGACATTCTCTCAATAGTATATTTTTCCTGTTTATTTTATTTTTGTGCGATTTCATATAAGCCTTCAAATTTAATACCCGAAGTCCACTGTTATCTGTTGTCATACGAAAAAAATAATACGTATAAATAGTGTCAGTGTCCATCCCTGATACTTCCTTCTTTTATGTCTAAATGATCGACATGAGTAATTAGATTTGATTATACCTAGTCAGGTCATAAATTCTGTCACATGTTTAATGTAAAATAATTGTAACAAGTTTATTCATTATGTAACCATTTATATACCAAAATGAACTTAACAAAACATAGATTCTTATGACATTAAAGTTTATTCAAAATGACCTCCGTGATTTTGAATACAAGCCTTCAATCTGCGCGGCCAGTCCTCTATCGCAGCACGAACGAGGTCCATGTCAATATCGGCGGCTGCCTTAATCAAGGATGTCTTGAGTGACTCCAAATTGGGATGAGGCTTTGAACACGCCTTTTCCTCCAAGTGTTGCCATATCTTGTAATCTAACGGATTCAAATCTGGACTGGAGGAGGGCCAGTCTTCGTGCCGGATGAAGTCGATTTCACGCGCTGCCAGCCAGTCTTGTGTGCTCTTCGCTCTATGAGCTGGCGCCGAATCTTGTTGGAATACCCAGTGCCTGTTATTGAACATGGTATGAGAAACAGGTTCCACAAGGTTCGTCAGGACTGTATTTTGATACACAACAGCATTCGTTTTTACACCTTTCTCACAAAAATGTACCTCTGTTAAGCCCCAATAAGAAACTCCCAACCATACCATGAGCGAGGATGGAAAATGACCTCGTTGGACACGCGGAATACGGTTGCTCGCTTCTTCACTACTGTGTGCGTACACCTTATCATTTTGTTTGTTGTAGCTCTCTTCTACGGTAAACATTTTTTCATCCGAAAAAAGAATTTCCCGATATTTTTTTCCCGCGTACCGCTTCAACAAAGCGCGGCATCTCTTCAGTCTCAGCTCCATTAGACGAGCATTCAAACGATGTCCTGTTTTTCTTCGATATGCCCGAAGCCCTAAGTCTTCATTTAACACCCTTTTCACCGTGGTTCTGCTTAACCCCATCTGAAGGGCCAACAGTTTCTGCTTACGTTTGGGATTTCTTTGAATTCGTGCCTTCACAGCTTTTATCCCTGCTGGAGTCCTAACAGACCGAGGGCGACCACTTCTTGACCTGTCATCTACACTAGAGTCTTCATTGTATCGTTTGATGGTACGATAAATGAATCTTTTGGTTATATTCAAATTTTTCAGTATGTTAAAAATTTGAATTGGCGCGTAACCGCAACGATGCAATGCAATAACTGCAACACGGTCTTCTTTAAGCGTCCACTCCATATTTAAAAAATGAGTAAAATTCTAAAAGTATACATTTTTATTTTCATGAACAATTCGAGATTCGAATTCAATAAACTTTTTTGTGGCCAGCATTCTAAAAGAAAAGTTTTTACTGTGTGACAATACTTATGACCTGACTAAGTATATATGATGATTACAATAGATTTAGTTTTTACAGCGGAGAATTATATCTATCTCCTCAACTCCGGAAGACGGTGCGTTAGATTCTAGTCCAATTAGCAGTGTACACCAACTCGCAGTAGTAAGGTTAGCCTGAACCTAGATAATTTTACAGCTTACGTTCCTAATTTTTGATACGGTTTAAATTTCATTACATGTTTACGTTACTTATCGACTTTACGTTATATATAGACTGAAATTAATCATATGGCTGTATAGTCTCAACCAGATTTGAAAACATGACTAACTCATCGTTTTCCTTAAGATTCTTAAAAGATGACATGGAGCAATGGATATTCGTCCTATTGCTGAACGTACACAAAATTTATATTAAAACCAACATCTTTAATTTAAATAAGTCTTTTTTTTTTAAGATAAAGTTGTGCTATAGATAGGCATATGGAAAGAAATAGGCGCGCAGAAGATCAGATACACCATACGACAATCATTAGCAGTGTCTTGAAAATGTAAGATTTAAAAAAAGTTAAGTTTGTAGTAAAACGTATTCAAAAAACAACCCTTTTAAGGAGATGTAAAGTACATTTTGGTGAGATGATTATAATTATAAAAAATTTCTCTAAATTAATATTGTTTACTGAAATAAAAGATAAAAGCAAATAAAAATATAAAGGAAAAATATACTTCCAAGAAAGGATATATTAAGTTAAATATATTTATGAAATTGTATATGTGACCTTTATGTAAGAGTTTAACGAAGGTGGAGGTAAAGCGGGCGGAGCTGCGCGATGAGGTACTCATGGTGGAGTGGAAGGAGCGCCTCGCGCACCCTAGCGCGGGCCTCGCCACCATCGAAGCGGTGAGGCCCGTCCTGGCCGAATGGGTGGAAAGGCGCCACGGCGCCCTGACCTTCCGCCTGACGCAGGTCCTCTCGGGGCACGGTTGCTTCGGGAGGTACCTGTGTCGCATAGGGCGGGAGATGACGTCAGGGTGCCACCACTGTGGCGCGGGCGACGAGGAGGACACGGTGAACCACACTGTCGCCGTATGCCCTGCGTGGCGCGAGGAGCGCCGCGCCCTCGTCGCCCAAATCGGCGTGGACCTGTCGCTCCCGGCCCTGGTTCTGTCCATGGTCGGGGGCGATCCTGGATGGACGGCCGTCGCCTCCTTCTGCGAGGCAGTCATGTCCGCAAAGGAGGCGGCGGAGCGGGAGCGGGAGTCGACCACCACACTCCCCTCCCGCCAACGCAGGCCACGCCGGCGGCGCCGGAGGGCCAGTAACGACCTCCGGCCGCCGTAAAAAGCGGCCGCGGGCGGCCCCTCGGGGGAGGACCCGCCGCCCGCACTATTGCCGCGAGGGTGAGGGCTGCGTGCTGTTCCGCGGCCCCCCTCAACTCCTAGAGTTGTTAGGAGAGCGCCGGGGGGACGAAACCCTGACCCCCTGGCGCCAACACTTTAGAAGGGGCCCGCCTCGAGATAAAGGGCGGGCCGGCGCCGGCCCGGGCCACGAGATCGGCAGGCCATATATCCGTGGGCCCGGGCGTAGGCGATAGGAGAACAGCGGGGTTTTTTTAGTGGGTAGTCGGATGGCCGAACATCTTTCCCGGAGTCCCACATATCCCTCGGTCCCCCCGGGCCGGGGGAACCCGTCAAGAGAGGTTTTTCCCCGAGACCAAAAAAAAAAAAAAAAAAAAAAAAAAAAAAAAAAAAAAAAAAAAAAAAAGAGTTCAACGAAAAACTCTTGCTGAAAGCGCCCTGAATTATATATACATACATCGTCTAAGAGAACGCCCGGCATTTAAATCGTGCAACGTAAATACATCGCGGTTTATTTATTTCATACATCTCATTAACAGTGCGTTCAACTTCGTTTCTTGGCCAGTTGCGATTCGTATATGATTATTATTGTCAGTTATGATGATTAAATTATGCTTTTGTTCCGTTTATAATGGAGCTTATTTAAAATTTAATTATTTCTCTAACATTTCCAAGCCTTTGATGCCATTTTTGTTCTTGCAATTTCGTTACGGGTGCTCAAGATTTCTCAAATTCTTGCCTCTCGTTACTGTTAAAAATTTTATAGTCCTAATTTAATGTGAATCAGGCACTTTGGAGCTTTAGGTCCTGTTGAGTAGGTACTGTCCTAAATCGAAAATACGTCACATATTATGTCTTCTGATCTTTATGTTTTTTTATTGCTGTAAGACAGCAGACAGTCTGACGACCCGCTTGCGATATAGCAGTTACCATCACCTATAGGTGTTAGCAACGCCAGTGGAATCGCGAACACGCTGCTGTCCCATAAGGGTACAGGAACTTGGGTCACTAATGCCGGAAAACAACACAAGGTTATTATGGCGGCAGACTTAAGACCAAAGGTGTTCGCCATCCCGACGGGCTTGAGGCCCTACCACGTAGCTAGGGTGGGTTGTTTTGTCGCCTTTTACGACAAGCCGACCTCGGCCTCAGAAGTTAGTATTCTTTCTCTGCCCCTGCATGGATTATGTGACCATATATCATCTGCTTAAATTTAGGTATTTAGAAGCAAATCAATCTGGGACTGAAAACTATTATCAGAACTTCGTTCGTAGGCAAGGTTTGATTGAGCCTAGAAACCATTGAGGTCTTGGTGGAATCTCTTACACTCAATAACCATAATTTTTGTTATGTTTTGGCTCGAGTTTAATTCGATATTATAGTCATCAGCAAAAAATTGTGTATTGAGGTTTTATTGTTTTTAACTAAAAAGTTTATTAAATTACCAAAGTTATTGCTTATCGGAACATAAGAATAAATAATATAAATAGAAATAAATAACTATATTGTACATGAATTGTCACAGCACCATCTAGACCGAAAGTAAGCAGCAGAGCGCTTGTATTATGGGTACTGGACAACTGCTATCCTACTTATAATATACATACTTTACTTTTAGAACAACTTTGAATTCGTGTCTCCCTCAGCATACGTTCCAACATGCGAAAGCCTTCGCGCCACGGAGGTAGTCGAGAATGTTCCGTCCGACGTGTGATCGTATACAGTTTCAATGATTGTGTATCTGATAACTAACACTGCAGCTCAATGTCAAATGTACAAACCACTGTACGTAGAAAGCAACATTGCCGTGCGCATGCACATGCAACTCTGTTTTTAAGTACATAAAAGATAATCTGTTTGATATTAATACAGGTGTGTCAGAACAGATTGTAAGCCACATTTAATGCAAGTGTTATTATTTAACACGAGTAACAATACGCTCTTTATAACATGATTAAAGTTTTCTTATAATTTTTTTTGTTCAGAATCTATAAAATAATGAACACGTAAATGACGGGTTAGAATATTATCATTCAAGCTTTATCCGTGCAGGGACGGAGAACGAATACTAACCTCTGAGGCCGGGGTCGGTCTGTCGTAAAAGGCGACAAAACAGTCCACCCTAGCTACGTGGTAGGGCCCCAAGCCCGTCTAGATGGCGACCACATTTGATTCTCTCCTTCCACTCTCCTCTGTTAGCTGTCATTTTAACATTCACACACTTTTTTGCCATATAATCTTTTACGCAATCCATCCATCTTTTCATTGGTCTACCTCTCCTGCATCCATCCACAATCATTTTCCTATAGTTATATGGCATTCGTCCCTTCTTCGTTATATTGCCAAATCACGCTAGTCTGTTACTTTTAAGTTTTTTAACCACATACTTGTGTTTAAATAATAAATACATTGTAGTAATGCCCTCACTACTGTAACGTTTGCGTGTCTATCAAGAAAAGTAAGAGAAAACTTTCAAAACGAAATCCGCCATTGCAAGTCGATAGCACTCAGCGTATTAGGAAAACTTTTTCATCTCAGCGTTTTCCGAAGATTTCTGAATTGTGTGTCATTAGGGAATTAGTATATTTCTATAGATAATAAAAGTAGTTACGATAGATGTTATATCTTATAATAATACTATCCGACCCGTTCTGCCCGCAAACGTTCTGTCCTATAAATTAAGAGGTATGTGAGTGGACCGAATTGTAAATCTAAACCATTTTCGAATTCACTTGAACACGTAAAAAATTTCACTGAGTTCAGTCACATACACATTCACAGAAGGATTATATATCTAAAGATAATTTTTATTTTATCAGATTTTTTTTTATTAATTTACTAGCTGTGCCCGCGACTCCGTCCGCGTGGAATAGTGACTGGGTAGAATTTTTTGGATATCCTATGGTTTATTTTGGATTACAAACCCTATAAACCCTAAAACATAAATGAAATATGCAAACAGTCAGTATTATCGAATGCAACTGTTACGCCATGCGCCTCCGGAATACGTACGTTCGAACCTGCAAAGTCCAGCCTAAGCTCCTATTTCATATGATTGATGACATAAATCTGAGGTTAACTTAAATTGGAAATTCAACCTACAATGTCCAGCCTAAGCTGAACCCTATTTCATGTGATTGATGATTTAAATCTGAGTTCAACTTAAATTGGAATATAAAATTTCCGAAACTTATCATTTTTAACGAAAACTATTTTATTTTTCTAAAATAAAAATAGCCCAAGTTACTCCTTGACTTATACATCTCGATCTGCAGCTATCTGCCGGTGAAAGTCCCGTCAAAATCGGTGCAGCCATTTCAGAGATTAGCTGGAACAAACAGACAGACAGACAAAAATTGTAAAAAATGTTGTTTTGATATGAGGCGTGTAGTTGCAAAACCCGCTATAACAATATTTTTTGGAAATTCGTATATTGAACTAAACCCATACTGCTTTAGTGGGATTTGATTCAAAATACAAAACATAAGGTTGATTATAATATTGGAATATATAGATTTTTCCAATAAAAAGTTTATAGCTATGTTTAGAGTGTTTTCTAACGATATATCGTCATTTTGTCAAAAAACGTTATAGGGGGTTTTGCAACTAGACGAGTCATATATGTACCGTGTATACGTCCGAATGCACTTAGTAAAAAGCGGTTATTTTAATATTATAAACAGACCCTCCAATTTTATTTATTTGTATTGTATAGATAAAATTTTAATTTACTAGGTTTAAATTTAGACATAAATTTTAATTGGAAATCTCATGTAGAACATATTAAAAATAAGTTAGCGAAATTCACCTACTTATGCACTTTTTCAAATAAAATATTCTATAAATACAGAAACCGCTATAACAGCTTAATACTCTCATGCGTACGCATGTCACTGATATATCCAGAAAAAACTATTTAGAATAATTGCTCAAATAAAAAATACACATAGTTGTAAACTATTCTTTACAAAATTTAATCTGTTAACCTTTCCCTCTATCTATATACACGACATTTGTCTATTTGTGTTTAAAAACTATCCATTATTTACTAAGAAAAGTGATTTTAATGATTGTATCATTAAATTCAAGACACAAAGATAAACTTTACATACCGCCGCGCCGTCGCGGATTCATATGGTAAGAAATAGTTCCTATTATATAGCCGTAAATATTTAACAAAAAATTAAAAACCTACCTGATCAAAAATGGTTATTATTCTATTTCTGACTTTTTAAATACATAAAAATAATAGTAATATAAAAATAACAGAAAAAGGAATCTAGTCATAAATACAAACTTAATTGTTAAGAATAATTAATTTAATTAAAACAATTTAACGTTGATAAATTTACCATTGGCAAAATACAATAATACGAATAACATAATATTGACAATCTAGATTATAATTGTGACAAAACAGACAATTGTATTTTATTGATTTTTTTTATTATTATTATCATTTCTTGTAATTTTTTTAAATCTCATTCCTTCTCTTTTACTTTTGTTATAGTCTACTTTCTAATAGCATTGGTTAATTTTTAATATTAATATTGTGACCATAAGTTTGCAGTGTCAGAAGATGACCCTCTAAGTTTTAAGTGCTATATGTTAGTATAAGATCTTATTGTGTAAACACTTAAAAGTGCAAATAAATATTTTGAATTTGATAAATCCCTTCCTAATAATGTATTATTAATACTAAATAATGTGTTATTATTCATTTTATACACTCGTATATATTAATGTACAATTTTAGTCCGATGCAATTGTGTATGTGCCATAAAGTATGTATATTTCAATTTTATTGTCTTTAGTTTCAAATATAGTGATATATCTTAACCAACTAGCCTAGCCCAACGAGATTAATTTTTATATCCAATTTTTTAAATGATTTTGGTTTTCTGAATAGTTTTACGGAAAGTATTGCCTAGGTATATGAAATGCTATAAGAAAACATTCTTTTTTTACATTTAGACACAAATTTATGTTTTGAGGACAGCTCTCTGCAGTACTTGAAATACTGTATCCGAGGGCTGTTTCATAAAAATAAACCTACCTAATTTAACCAGAGGACAGGGACATTGCCTACTCGTCATCTCAAATTTATAGGACATGCGGGGCTGGGTTAGAAATGAAAGTACCCGAAGTGGGAAATCCAGATGGCCAAGCGTTTAGAAAAAATATGAGTAAAAGGCTAAATCTTATTACATTTCGGGTCCGGAAAAAAACTTAAGACAATGGTACTTTTTACACTTTCCCATACTTTTGGTTTGCAGTGTGTAGAAGAAATTCTAGTTCCATTGTACCATAGATGTCGTTTTATAGCTGATTATATCCAAATTATGCGCTTCGTTAAATATAATGAATATCATCGTGCGTTGAAATTACATTTGAATAAAAATAAATCCCTCGCTCGCACGGTAAAACTATCACAATGACATTCATAGTTTTTTCATGGAACAAACTGCTAGTAAAATAATTATGCATAAGAAATACGCGTATGTTCATTACCCGCGGCGTTCGTAAAAGACTCGTTTATCGTGGAGTCAGTGACTAAATCGAAATGTGTTTGTTATCGAATAGGCTTGGCAAGCCGAGCAAGAGATAGTGTCGACTGTACGTATTACATACGTGTGTGGTGTGTTGTAAATTAAGAGGATATTTGAATGATTAATTTCGTAGTTTTTGTTGATTTTTCGACACAATTTCGACACATCAAATCATAATCATATATTCACTAATCTTGATTAGAACCTCAAATCAAATCAAAATTATAATCGGGTTTTAGAGGAAATACATTCGTTTAATAGTCAAATTTTAAAGGTATTAATTTAAGCCTGTTAGTTAGGGTCCATAAGTCCATTGTTTTATTAGACTACACAGGTATATTAGACAGATATGGAGCCTCTAGATTAGGTCCAATCGAAGCAATTAAAATACTGACAAGGTCAGTGATATTTTTAATAAATTTATTTTACTCAGGAATAGTGCTCGAAATTTTGGGTTATAACCGCGATTTAACGCTAGGATGATTATAATGGATGTATGCAGCATTTCCAGTTGATTGGTGATGATTATTATGAAAGTATTTACTAGAAATAAAAAAATTATTACATAGAAAATGTTTTGTTCAATCGTCGCATTGTTTGAGAAAGGGCCTTGCTGAACTTAGTTGGCTCGCTCTGTAACAGTTTTGAGGATAAAATACTTGAGGTCACCGTTATCGCATTCGATTCGGGGTCGTCTCCGCTTTGGTGCCCGCCACCGGGAAGCGAAGCGATAACGCTGGTCTTATTAAAATATGTTTACGATACACCGCCTCTTGTTAATGTGGGGGGTTATGCGTAAGCTGATACAGTGATGTACAGTATAATATATACCTAGTCAGGTCATAAATTCTGTCACATGTTTAATGTAAAATAATTGTAACAAGTTTATTCATTATGTAACCATTCATATACCAAAATGAACTTAACAAAACATAGATTCTTATGACATTAAAGTTTATTCAAAATGACCTCCGTGATTTTGAATACAAGCCTTCAATCTGCGCGGCCAGTCCTCTATCGCAGCACGAACGAGGTCCATGTCAATATCGGCGGCTGCCTTAATCAAGGATGTCTTGAGTGACTCCAAATTGGGATGAGGCTTTGAACACGCCTTTTCCTCCAAGTGTTGCCATATCTTGTAATCTAACGGATTCAAATCTGGACTGGAGGAGGGCCAGTCTTCGTGCCGGATGAAGTCTATTTCACGCGCCGCCAGCCAGTCTTGTGTGCTCTTCGCTCTATGAGCTGGCGCCGAATCTTGTTGGAATACCCAGTGCCTGTTATTGAACATGGTATGAGAAACAGGTTCCACAAGGTTCGTCAGGACTGTATTTTGATACACAACAGCATTCGTTTTTACACCTTTCTCACAAAAATGTACCTCTGTTAAGCCCCAATAAGAAACTCCCAACCATACCATGAGCGAGGATGGAAAATGACCTCGTTGGACACGCGGAATACGGTTGCTCGCTTCTTCACTACTGTGTGCGTACACCTTATCATTTTGTTTGTTGTAGCTCTCTTCTACGGTAAACATTTTTTCATCCGAAAAAAGAATTTCCCGATATTTTTTTCCCGCGTACCGCTTCAACAAAGCGCGGCATCTCTTCAGTCTCAGGTCCATTAGACGAGCATTCAAACGATGTCCTGTTTTTCTTCGATATGCCCGAAGCCCTAAGTCTTCATTTAACACCCTTTTCACCGTGGTTCTGCTTAACCCCATCTGAAGGGCCAACAGTTTCTGCTTACGTTTGGGATTTCTTTGAATTCGTGCCTTCACAACTTTTATCACTGCTGGAGTCCTAACAGACCGAGGGCGACCACTTCTTGACCTGTCATCTACACTAGAGTCTTCATTGTATCGTTTGATGGTACGATAAATGAATCTTTTGGTTATATTCAAATTTTTCAGTATGTTAAAAATTTGAATTGGCGCGTAACCGCAACGATGCAACGCAATAACTGCAACACGGTCTTCTTTAAGCGTCCACTCCATATTTAAAAAATGAGTAAAATTCTAAAAGTATACATTTTTATTTTCATGAACAATTCGAGATTCGAATTCAATAAACTTTTTTGTGGCCAGCATTCTAAAAGAAAAGTTTTTACTGTGTGACAATACTTATGACCTGACTAGGTAATATATCGCTAGCAAACTGAAATAAGTACTACGAATAATGTGAATATCTTATATATATTTTTTTTTTACTTACGACCACTAATAATTTAGTACCTATACTTTGACGATTAAAATATCGTCGGCTTATTGCAAGAAGTCATTAAGTGACATTTCATTATTTTGGGAAAACAGCATTTTAGTTGGAATTAGTTAGTGGTTATGTTGATTAGCCAAAGACGTAACGGCTAAATTGGCCAGTTAGAAATTAGTGCAATAAGCCGACGATATAGACATGTTTGTGGTACTTCTGGATAACTTTAAAAGATAGATATTAGATAAAATTCTTTAATTTCTGAGTTTATACATCTCATAACATGTTGTAAATAAAGTTCGGATAAAGTTTTATGTTAGTTCCTTTTTTATACTTAAGATTGAAAGAGTTATGATGATTTTGGCTCAAATTAAAGTAACCTAACCATAAGAAACCATAAAGTAGTCGTATAACTCTTAGCTATTAAATAACTTTTGAAGTAAATTGAAAACTAAATTATTGCAATCTCACCATGTAATGGTATAGTAATAAAATATGTGATGACTATAATGGTATAATAATAAAACAATAATAATAATAAACGAATATGAACACACATTACTTACTGTACAAGAAGAAATTAACGTCGTCTTATCTTTCATCCGTTGTAAAATATTCTCATTACATCGAGAATTCTGTCACCAAAACGCATTTAAGGTTATATCATAAGATAATATATTGTAAATAACGACATTGAGTAATTTGAATTGATGCGTGAAACAGTTGACACCGTATGTGACACAAGAATGCTTTTAGCTCACTGAAAGGGTATACTTGATATGTGTGTCTTTATTAGGTCACCTATCATATGGAATCTATAGAATCGAAAATATATCTTTTTATTTATTGTGAATAACCACTTTTACAATCCCCCGCGTAGGCTGTGTAGTCCCGATCGATAATAATCTATAAAAAATGCTAAATTAACATTTTTTACTGCTGTCAAACAGCAGTTACCGTCGCCTATGTTTGCGACACCACGTTACTAACACGCTTGCCGTTCGCGTAAGGGAATAGGAACTTGTGTCACTTATACGGGAACACTATAAGTTTACTATGGCAGCATATTTAGAGAGACGGTCTAGTTACCATCCAGGCGGGCTTCATTACGGCAGACAGGACTTCCAAGTCCCACTACCAAGCTACGGTTACATTTTTGCTTTCTGCAACAAGTCGCCCCCTGCCATAGGGGTCGTCAGTATTGTTTGCAAATTCGCGGACAGCAAACGAAAGATTTTCTTCACGTGGTTTGGAAGTCAGTCACCGAGGTGCATCAACGGAAAAAGCGTGCCGGATTTTTGTCCTTTGACTTGATTGACTGACTTTGTTTGCAACCGGCATCAACACCATATCTATGATGATGACGACTTTTAATCTCCATTAATTTATGACTTACAAGGGAAATATCTATCTTATATCTTTAAACGAGCAATTCTTGTATATATATAATTGGAATCTCGGAATCGGCTCCAACAATTTTCATGAAATTTAGTATACGGGGGGTTTCGGGGGCGATAAATCGATCTAGCTAGGAATCATTTCTAGAAAATGTCAAAAGGTGGCGTTTGAGTAGTCCCAATTTAAACTAAAAAATGACTCTTCCTGACATCTATCGGCGAATAATAATACTATTTTTTTTTAAATTGCTTTAACGACACAACAACACTAAAGCTATTCCAGCAGATGGCGTTGTTAAGTAACACGAAGTCAATGAGTGTTTGCTTTGAGGTTAGACTAAGAAAATCAATTGTTAATTTCCAAAAAACACAATTTATAAAAAAAAATATCGAGCAAAGCTCGGTCATCCGGATATTGTTTTATTATTCTAGACGCGCAGGACTTGTGAAGTAACGTGTATGCAGATAACCAAGTCATTAAAGAGGATTTTAGTATCCATGTTTTCTATTAATATCACATATTTTTATTATATTATTTTATTAAACTTAACAAGCCTCAATTAAAACTGGTATTATTCATGTTCTAATTTGAACATTAATTAATTAATTTGAATCAGAACTGGCGTATTAATGTCAAATTGATGAAGTCTAGTAATTATAGGAATCTTCATAATTGAAAAGTAATATTCACAAATTCGAGTAAAATCGACGATCAATATACAAATTCGAGTAAAATCAACTTATCGTTATCGAAAAGCCTAACGCTTTTCTCTTTTGACAGAATCAAAGTCATCATCATCATCATCCTAGCGTTAGTCCCGGTTGCCACCCAAACTTTCGTTTCGGTGCCCGGGGTCCGCTTTCCGACTTTTTCTACTCCACTTCACGCGATCTTCAGCATCCCTGGTAGTGAGCCCATTGGCACGCATATCACCCTTTATGACGTCAAGCCAGCACTTTTTGGGTCTACCCCTCCTGCCGGGGCCCGGCGGAGGAGGCATGGCCAGACATTTGTTTCCCACGTAAGCATCCGGTTGCCGTAAAACATGGCCATACCAACGGAGCCGACACTCCTGCAATTTATCTGCAATGTCACGGACACGAAGACTACCGCGAATGCGGGAGTTCCTAACGCGGTCCTTCCGCGTCACTCCACACATCCACCGCAGCATATTCATCTCCGTGACACGCAGTTCCTGCTTGTGTCGCTCTAACACCGGCCACGCTTCACAGCCGTATAAAAGGACAGGCCTAATGATGGTCTTATAGACCTGTCCCTTCAACTTTACCGGCATCTTGGGGTCACAAATGACACCAGTTACCTCACGCCATTTGGCCCACGCGGCAGCAATGCGTGCCTTGACGTCGCAATCGATGTCACCAGACGCATGAAACACAGATCCCAGGTATTTCACATGGTCCGTGCGCTCGACCGTGTTGCCGTCTATGCGTACGGGTGTGAGATCTGTGGAGTTACAGGCCAAGTACTCGGTCTTCGCCACATTGAGCTTCAGACCACCGTTCTCAAGCGATTCCTTCCACACCTTCACACGTCGCACCAGCCTACCCCTGTCCGAATCTGCCAGCGCGATATCATCAGCATACATGAGCAGCCACGGTGGCTGCTCATGTGAGTTTCTGATGCTGTCTGACAATACGTCTAATACCACGCTAAACAGAAACGGACTTAGGACGGATCCTTGGTGCACACCGACGGTGATGGGGAAAGGTTTTGTGTCGCCAACAGCGGTCCGAACTACGGAATCGGAATCACGGTACATGTCTCGGATGATCCCAATATAGGCCTCTGGAATCCCTTTGGACCG
Source organism: Malacosoma neustria (assembly GCA_963693495.1). Lineage (NCBI taxonomy): Eukaryota > Metazoa > Arthropoda > Insecta > Lepidoptera > Lasiocampidae > Malacosoma > Malacosoma neustria. The sequence goes on from OY856383.1 coordinate 16,843,737, forward strand.
CAATGCCCACCAGATTATCGCGCGAGGAACACAGTCGAAGGCCTTCTGCAAGTCAAGAAACAGACAATGCAGAGGCGTATTCTTCGCCCTGTATTTCTCCGCGACAGTCCTTAGGGCGAAAATAGGGTCCATTGTCCCGTGACCAGGGCGAAACCCATATTGACATTCCGAGACAGTGCACTCCTGTCGAATCCGAGAGTCGATAACCCTCTCGAAGAGCTTCATGGTGTGGGACATGACCTTTATACCGCGGTAGCTACCGCACTCCTGCACCGATCCCTTGCCTTTGAAGACTGGAGTAATGATACTCAGCCTCCATTGGTTCGGGACCGTACCGGTGAGGAGTGTCCGGTTAAAAAGGTCGGTTAAAGTGCCCACACCACGAGAGCCCATCGCCTTCCAGGCTTCGATGGGGACTCCATCGGATCCAACAGCTTTCCGATTCTTCATGCGGCGAAGACAATTCTGGACCTCTGCAGGCGTTATCAGTGGCACTAGTCCTTGGTTCGGAGGAAGATCTGGCGGCTGCACCTCTTTATGCTGCTTGTTCAGCAGCTCGTGGAAATATGAGCGCCATCTCTCCTTCACCGCGAGGTCCTCGCATAACAAGTTGCCCCCGGGGTCTTTTACACAGCGGCACTTGGAGATATCCTGTGCCGCTTTGACCCTGGAGCGCGCCAACTTATATATGAGCTTCTGCCCCTCAGACGAGTCCAACTTATCGTAAAGTGGTTGTAAGTGGTCTCGTCTGGCTCTGGCTACAGCTTTCTTGGTGGCGCGTTTGGCATCTTTGTATGCGTCGCGATCTTCAGGAGATCTGGACGCTTGCCACTTCTTAAAGAGGGCTTTTTTCGCCCTGGTCTCCCTCTGGACTGAGTCGTTCCACCACCAAGTCTCCTTGTCACACTTGCGTCCGCCCTTAGACACGCCAAGCACCTCTCTCGCCGACCCAAGGATAGCCGCCTGAATCCTGTCCCAGTAAGCTTGAACCGGTTCGCCCTCACCACCAGCGCACTTGTCGCCGATGGCAGAGGCAAACTCCTGGGACTTGACTTCATCAAGCAGCCACCACCTGATTCGGCGTTGAAGGCGGTCGACACATTTGCCTTTGGGCTTTACGCAGAGGTCCATGACAAGAAGACGGTGTTGTGCAGTGAGACTCTCACCGGGTATGACCTTGCAGTTGGCCACTTTGTTGATGTGGTGTCTCCTAGTGAGTAGGAAGTCGATTTGGGTAGCATTCCTCCCGCTCTTGTAGGTGATGAGATGCTCAGGTCTCTTTTTGAAATATGTGTTCACGATGGCAAGGTCGGCAGCCGCACACGTATTGAGGATGTCCTCCCCTTCCGCGTTGCGGCTACCGTACCCAAATCCACCGTGAACACGCTCAAATTCCCCACATTCATTACCCACATGACCGTTCAGATCACCCCCCAAAACGATCCCCTGTGATAATGGGATTCCACGGAGCACTTCTCCGAGTTGATTCCAAAACGCTATTTTATCGGCGTCGTCACAACCGGCCTGTGGCGCATAGGCACTTATCAAGTGGGTAACTACCCCATCGATAAGCACCCTAACGACCATAAGCCGGTCGCTATGACGTTTCACTTCCAAAATGTCGTTCTGGAACTCCTCCGAGAGCACTATGGCAACCCCATTCTCCCCACCAGGTGCACCTGTGTAGATCAGCTTGTAGCCATTCCCAATGAACCGGGATCTGCTGGCCTTCCACCGAGTCTCCTGCAGGAACGCCACGGCCACCCTCCGCCTGGAGAGCACATCGGCCAACTCTCTCGCGCGTCCGGTTAGCGTGCCAATATTCCACGTTGCGAAGCGGAGTTTCCTTTTGGATGGGGCTAGTGTCTTTAGCCGTGCTCGCCCACGGCACGGCAGCCCTAGTCCACTTGTCACAGGAGTCGGGCGAAGTTCCTGCGCGTCGTTTTGCGGCGACGCCCTATCCGTGACAATACCTTTCCGTGTCCGTACCATTTTTGTTTGGCTTGTTTTGGTTTTTACGGGAGCGACTGCCGTCCGACCTCCCAACCTCTAAAGGGAAACCTAGAGGTGTCCTTCCCTCGCCGCATGCAAGCTGGCAGAGGGAGTGACCCATCAGTCGGCTTTTACGACTCCCTTGGGATGATTTGGGGTGGCCCTATTCTTTCTTCGGCCGGGACCACACGGCACTGACAGAATCAAAGTATAGGCTAATAATTTAGAAATACTACGACACGCAATATGCTCAGTAACAAGGAATGACCGGGAAGAACTCTTGCATCCGGGACAGCCTTCATGTCAGTGACATTGAGGTAAAAGTACAAGAGATTGGCTTTCAATGGTATGACCACGTTTTGCGGCAACCGGCTGTGAACAGTAAATGTGGGGAACAAACGTCTTAGTCATGCATCCTCCGTCGGATCCCGGCAGTACTGATATATCCAAAAAGTGCTGACTTGACGTTACAAAAGGTAATATGCGTGCCAATTGACTCACTACCAGGGATGCCGAAGACCGTGCTTGCAACCGGGATTTAACGCTAAAATGATGATGAATAATTAAGAAATACTGGAGCTAAATGGCTTTCAAACTAAATAAGTAACGCAAGCAATATTCTGATTCATCGAAGGTCGTAGTACCTCCGGTTCACAGTAAAGTGAGAGGACAAACTCATGCCGAAATAGATTCGGCATCAACAATTGTATAGGACGCACGTGATGTGGTACTTGACCTGTGGGGGTCTGACGTGTGTTTGAGAGGACAATTGGCTTTTGACAGGACTCAGTTTGATAAACGAGACATGTCCATTGTTGAGGTTCCGTGTGACAAATAATATTTGTTCGACATAAAAAAAATTATGATTTATTTTGTGTCGAACAAATATAATTATTATATATTATTTATATTATTTCGTGAAACCCAAATGTCCTGAAACAGGATCTTGTTAATAATAAGGCTACGAGACATCTCTAAGCCCTGATCAGCATTACTACATAGTCATGATGACTAATTATTAAAAAAAATACTAAACATAAAATAATAACGTCCCATGTCCCGTGCTTGGATCGGGACTTTAGAAGTAACGACATTATTACTGCCACGGCGAATTGGTGGGTTACTCATAACGGTGATCTCATAACGGTGATCTCTGTATGTTAGATTCCTCACTTTTACATATTTCCTTCACCCTACATATGTACATGGCAATAATCATATGGCTATAATACACAATACTGAACATATTACGATAATATAAAGTAGTTACAATTATTGTTATTTTTGTAGTCGTTGTCAGCCAAGGAAACACTACAATATACCTAGCAATAACACACAAGCACATCTCACTTATAACTATGTATGTAGTTCCAAACCTACCTTGGCTGACACCGACTCCAAAAATAACAATATGTAATTGTAACTACATTATATTATCGTAATATAGATCGTACCTACATATTGATGATTAGAAAAAGTAAGTTGATTATTAAGTTATAGAAGAATATGCAATTATTTTTTTACTTTTTAGTTGCATATTAATTTGTTTTGGAATAGTTTTTTTATTGAAGGCGGTTTTTTTTTTGTTAAATTATTTTATTGCTATAGGACAGCAGACAGGCTGACTGTCTACTTAGAATTTTGCAGTTATGGTCGCCTTTGAGTATTTGTAATGCCAGTGGCATCGCGAATATGCTGCTGTCCCATAAGGGTACAGGAACTTGGGTAACTAATGCCGGAACATAATATCACAAAGTTATTATGGCGGTATGCTTAAGACCAAAGATATTCGCCATCCAGTCGGACTTGGGGCTCTACCTCGTAAAATGTGATACCACTTATCTTCTACATAATCTATTTCGTATCTACTATAAAAAAAGAAAGATTCCTTTCTATTAAATTAGAATATTTTGTTTCTCAAATAAAGTTCATATACAACAAAATTTTATACCGAAATTTATTCATTCCGGTGTGAAGCAATAAAACAATAAGAATTCAAATATCCTACAGTTTCGACACTGCTAGACAGGTATAGTGAAGCTTTTTCATTTGTTGAGTTGTCTCAACAGAACTTATATATCCAATGTAATATTGCAAATGTGCAGGGTGACATGCCAACATTTACAATAAAAGGGGACAGGTGAAATATATAGCTTTTCTGTCGGAAACTTTCACGTTGCAACTGTTATATGGTGCTGTTTTATACAATTTTTATCTTTTCTTTTTGAATTAGGTTCCGGATCTTTTTGATTCTTTGTATTTTGTCTTTCTTTGTCTTTGTCTTTCCTTCTAGGGTCCGGTGTTTGCCATTGAATAGTGCAATACGAAATTAATTTCGCGTCTCTTAGTGTTACCGTGTCCTTTCTAGCACATACTTTCTACACGTCTATACATTGGATATTATTGCTTGCGGTTTATGGAGCTGTTGCATTATAAAATGTCTTCAAGGCCGCAGCACCTTGGATATTTCCATGGTGTTTCTAACGTCATTAAGCGACGGTGACCACCTATTGTCAAGTGAGCCGTTGGCTTGTCTGCTGAATTATTAGAAATAAACCAAAAACATTAATTAATCGGTGAAAGTGAGTCAAGCCTGTGATTCAACAAGGCTCGATGCGTACAAACCACGGGAGAATGAGTCAAATATTTCTTTACACTAAACTTTGTGTTGAATAATGCGTTTCGTAGTCCGATAAATGTACCACAGGTTAATAAGCATAACTCGTTGAAACATCGTCTCGATAAACATCTCTTGAATTCTCAAATATGAGATTATATAGTTTTGAATAATAAATTCCAATTTCTAGAAGTGACTATGAAAGTAAAATTGGAGATACAATTTATATGTAATGGTTTGTGTAATACTGATCATTCCACATTCTAAATTATGTTTGCATTTATAATAGTATTTACACGTAGTTCTTTAATGTGTATTCTACCGTCTGTACACTGGGGAATATTTTGAGGAGCTGTTTAGAATCGTGCCTTTGTCGTATTTCTATTACAGCACTGCCTGTTATCGGCTGGGTGATTTTCCTCATTTCCTGGAGTCTGCTGTACGAAACGGTTCTCAAGAACTTACATGCAGGAAAAGAAAGGCAGCATTCAGTTTTTCATTTCGGGGTTTATTTTTTTATTGCTGTAGGACAGCAGACAGGCTGACGGCCCACTTAGAATTTAGCAGTTACCGTCGCCTATGGGTGTTTGTAACACCAGTGGCATCGCGAACACACTGTTGTTCCATAAGGGTGCAGGAACTTGGGTTACTAATGCCGGAACACAATACAAGGTTATTATGGCAGCATAGTTAAGACCAAAGGTGGTGGCTATCCAGACGGGCCTGGAGCCCTACCACGTAGGGGGCTAGGGTTGATTGATTTGTCGCCTTTTACGACAGGCCGACTCCGGCCGCAGAGGTGAGTATTCTTTCTCCGCCCCTGCACGAATAACGAATAACGGTCGCCATCTAGACGGGCTTTAGACCCTACCACGTGGGAAAGGAGTTAAGGGTTTGACCGCAATTGCCACGGTAAAATCCAACACAAAAACAAGAAAAATTCACGTAAAAAGATAACAATCTCAGGATTAAAAAATAATGAATGTCTGGAGTGAAAACATTCTGTATTCAACGAGATGAATAGCCAGAAGATGAAAATAAAGTTATAAGTTGCAAAATAATACGAACGCTATAATTTAAAGTAATCGAAAGTATAACTAGTAGGTGAAAATTGAGGTATGCCATCACCGACGACAACCCATGGTTAGTAAATAGCAGCTTATTATTAAGTTATATAGTTATTTGCTTTTCTAGGTTGTATAAAACAACAAACCAATTTAACTGACTCATTGCAAACTGTACATAATTAAGTTAAAAAGTGCAAATAAAAAACATATTATCAACACGGTATGCGTTATTTGCTCTGTTTAATTCAGTTTATTGCTTGAAAACGTGAACGAGCCGCAATGAAAGTAATACGGTAGCCGTTCTAATGTGCCGTTAAATTGCTTCATCAGTGAATTACATTAGCCACTTTCTAAGATTATGACAGATGTAAATGAGGTGGTTTTTTAATTGAAATAGCCTCTGGCTCTCGATCTACTGTCGTGCCGTACGTAGCCATTAACCTTAAACCAATCGTCGGAGATAGCGCTCTACAAGTACAAGTGCGCGCCACATAATTTATCCGTCTTGCCTTCTACGAGTACATTCAAATGCATATTTTTAACGAAGTGATTGGTTTGCTGCTTCTCTTCCATATTTTCTCTTACGTTTAACTTTAAAAAAATTAAATTAAATATACTCACAATTACACAGCGCCATCTAGTCCCAAAGTAAGTAGCATAGCCCTTGTGTTGGAAAAGTCGACCACCACACTCCCCTCCCGCCAACGCAGGCCACGCCGGCGGCGCCGGAGGGCCAGTAACGACCTCCGGCCGCCGTAAAAAGCGGCCGCGGGCGGCCCCTCGGGGGAGGACCCGCCGCCCGCACTATTGCCGCGAGGGTGAGGGCTGCGTGCTGTTCCGCGGCCCCCTCAACTCCTAGAGTTGTTAGGAGAGCGCCGGGGGGACGAAACCCTGACCCCCTGGCGCCAACACTTTAGAAGGGGCCCGCCTCAAGACAAAGGGCGGGCCGGCGCCGGCCCGGGCCACGAGATCGGCAGGCCATATATCCGTGGGCCCGGGCGTAGGCGATAGGAGAACAGCGGGGTTTTTTAGTGGGTAGTCGGAAAAATCCCGGAGTCCCACATATCCCTCGGTCCCCCCGGGCCGGGGGAACCCGTCAGAGAGGTTTTTCCCCGAGACCAAAAAAAAAAAAAATGGGTACAAGACAACAGATATATAACATACTAGCAGCCCGTCCCAGCTTCGCACGGGTATTTAATAAAAAATTTAAAATTCAACCCTTCCATTTTTTTTCGGTCTCGGGGAAAACCTCTCTTGACGGGTTCCCCCGGCCCGGGGGGACCGAGGGATATAAGGGACTCCGGAAAAGATGTTCAACCATCCGACTACTCACTAAAAAAACCCGCTGTTCTCCTATCGCCTACGCCCGGGCCCACGGATATATGGCCTGCCGATCTCGTGGCCCGGGCCGGCGCCGGCCCACGCTTTGTCTTGAAGCGGGCCCTTTCTAAAGTGCTGGCGCCAGGGGGTCAGGGTTTCGTCCCCCCGGCGCTCTCTTGTAACAACTCTAGGAGTTGAGGGGGGCTGCGGAACAGCGGCCTTCTCCCTCACGGCAATAGTGCGGGCGGCGGATCCTCCCCCGAGGGGCCAACGCCAACGTAGGCCGCCCGCGGCCGCTTTCTACTGCGGCCGGAGATCGTTGCCCGCCCTCCGGCGCCGACGACGCGGCCTACGTTGGCGGGAGGGGAGTGCGGTGGCGGACTCCCACTCCCGTTCCGCCGCCCTTGCAGACACTACTGCCTCGCAAAAGGAGGCGACGGCCGTCCATCCAGGATCACCCTCAACCATGGACAGAACCAGGGCCGGGAGCGACAGGTCCGCGGCCAATTCCGGACGGGACTCGCATCTCCGTCGCGTGCTAGTCAGGCGTGGGTACGACTACCAGATGACACTCCAGAAAAAGCAGAGTCGCCTGACGTCGTAGCCGGCCCAGCAAGACCAACCGACAGCGAGGATGCAATTCCCGCCCCGGGAACACTCTCTGTGCAGGCGCAGTCGAAATAGGCATGGTTTTGACTACCAAATCAGGTCCCAGGGTAGAACCCGGGACCCCAATCAGTATTCGCAACCATCCCATCGGGGACCACGCCACGAACAGAGAGCTAAGTTGGAAAGGATGTAAGAGGTAGACGGAAAGAAAGTTAGGACTCTGTCGCCTCGAACGGAGAGGGGAGTGAAGCGACGGATGCTCGGGCACCTGGGGTACGCACACCCGTGCACTCCTCGGACAGAGGAGCGCCCCTGGGGGCAAACCCTTCTATTTGCGTCAGGTTACTAAAAAAATAAAATTATAAAGAAAGTTTGAATATTATTATTTCTATGAGCTTTTATTTTAATGATTTTTTTTGCTATTACTTTTTATTTATTTTTCGTTATTTTTTAATAAGTATTCTAATTTTTGTAAAAACCGCAGTGACGCACGCCTACATTGCATAAGGTGCTGCCTAGCTAGCCGAACAGGATGAGCGGCTACCACGCAACATTTTTCTAATACTTACATTTTTAAACTCGTGATATCTTTCGAATGGAATATCCGAATTGAATAATTCAAACAGTTATATAAAGGTATTGAAACAGTTTTGAATATGAAGTAATTTATTTTGATAAGGATTAATACTAAGATCCAAATAAAGAGCATTTTCTAGGGGCGGCATTTCAATTAATTTTTTAAAATAAAAGAACACTTATTGTGGCATAACTATAATAGTTAGACATATGCTGTCGCGACACTTTTTGTAAATAATCATGTGTTCTGCAAAGTTGTAGTACATTATTTTATTCTATCATCAATAGTTTTCGCAACGCACGCGATTTAAATAATATTTTAGGTAATTCTTTTACACTTTGGGTTACATTATTAGAGTTTTAGTAAGGATCCCTAATTTTTTTGAAAATATAATATAGCCTATGTCACCCGGGGATAGTGTAGCTTCCCAACAATGAAAGAATTTTTTAAATCCGGTCAGTAGTTTCGGAGCTTATTCAAAGCAAACAAACAAACAATCAAATCTTTCCTCTTTATAATAGTAGTATAGACTAGTTGACACGACAAACGTTATTCTGCCATATGAATTTAAAAAAATAGCCCATGTCCTTCTCCAAGGTCCAATCTATGACTATACCGAAATTCATCAAAATTAGTTCAGCGGTTTAGGCGTGAAAGCGTTACAAACAAATAACTTTCGTATTTATAATATTATTTAGGATAAACTTTTGTAAACAAATACATATTACACATAAACACCCAGATGCGAAACGGGAATCGGACCCGTGACATCAGTAGGCGTACCAAAGTGAGTTAGCCGCTACGCTACGAAGGTCGTCAAAAAAAATGCTTCGTTGACATTAGAAAAATACCCAAAGTGACTATCTGCTCTCTGTAATTTTCAGGCCAGACTACGTTATTATCAATTTCTTGCTTCCGCAAATCTTCAGTGTTAGAATGCTCTGCTAGACTTAACTGCAAGCAGTAAAGACTCAATAATTGAAGATTAATATTCTTGGAAAAGTGTTCCGTCTCTACTTGCTTTCGATGCTCTCTCGATGAACTCTTCTCGATGCGAAATATGATATGGTTCTGTAAACATATTTTTAAAAATATGATTGTTCAAAACAATATATGACCTTAAAGGATAAACTAATATCTGCCCTGTTTTTAATAATACATTAAAGTATACTTTAATTGTATAAATAAAGCAATTTTACATGAAAAAGAACACGAATTTATCATATTTATTCATAAATATGCGTATTACAGAGTGTAATTTGTGACGACAGGCCCACCGCGAACCATAGAAGTACAGGAATCTGGAACAGTAATGCCGAAACACAGTTATTATGGCGGCATACTTTAAGACCAAGAGTGGTTGCCATTCTGACGGGCTCGTGGCCCTACCACCTAGCTAGGGTTGTTTTGTCGCCTTTTACGACAGGCCGACCCCTCCGCGGCCGTTTGCTAAGTACGAGTAATTATAGTAATAAACTAGCTGTGCCCGCGACTCCATCCGCGTGCGACTCCTCCATCCATCCATCCTCCATGCGACTTTGGGCAGCATTTTTTGGATAAATCTTTTTTTTTTATTGCTGTAGTACAGCAGATAGGCTGACGGCCCGCTTAGGATTTAGCAGTTACCGTCGCCTATAGGTGTTTGCAACGCCAGTGGCATTGCGAACACGCTGCTGTCCCATAAGGGTACAGGAACATGGGTCACTAATGCCGGAACACAACACAAGGTCATTGCGGCATACTTAAGACAAAAGGTGGTAGCCATCCAGACGGGCTTGAGGCCCTACCACGTAGCTAGGGTGGGTTGTTTTGTCGCCTTTTACGACAGGCCGACCCCGGCCACAGAGGTTAGTATTCTTTCTCCGCCCCTGCACGGGTAAAAGGATCTTATGGTTTATTTTAGATTACAAACCCTATAAACCCTAAAATATAAATAAATGAAATATGAAATCGAATGTAACTGTTACGCCATGCGCCTCTGGAATACGTGCGTTCGAACCTACAAATTTCAGCCTAAGCTGAACCCTATTTCATATGATTGATGATATAAATCTGAGGTCAACTTAAATTAGAAATATTATTTCCGAAATTGATCATTTTTAACAAAAACTATTTTTTTTTTCTAAAATAAAAATAGCCTATGTTACTCCTTGGTACATTAGCTATCTGCCGGAACAAACAGACAGACAGACACAAAAATTGTAAAAAAATGTTGTTTTGTTATATGTACCGTGTATACGTCCGAATGCACTTAGTAAAAAGCGGTTATTTTAATATTACAAAAAGACACTCCAATTTTATTTGTTTGTATATCTATATATCAATCTAGAAATATATCTATATATCAATCTATCAATATATCTATATAGAAGGTGTTAGTTATATATCTATATAACTAGCACCTTCCTATGCCTGTGTGCATTTGAATCGCGAAAATATATCAAGTCGGAATAATTTTCATGGTCATCCAGTATAAAATAACAATTGCATTTTAAGTTGTGTCCCCTCGGGGGTATTAAGATAACATTCAGTGCCAACTTGACATGTTTCGAACGCTTTCTTTGTTTTTGTAATCACGTCGTGGGATCGCGGTTGTCTTTATTGAATACAATGTTTCGCTATTCATTATTATGTTAGATCTCTCTCTGTTATTTATAGTTTCGTATTTCTACCATTATTAATTTACTTTTTATATGAAACTAGCAGATTAATATTTTCTCCAACTAAGTATGTCAAGATGTGTTTGTATAATAACAAAAGTAGCTTAGAATTCTTATGTCTGCGTTTATGACTAGGGTGATCATAAACTGCAAAGTTTATTTATATAATTGTTAATAACTTGTAAAGAAGTTTAACAGATTCGATCGTTAACGCAGTCCTAGTAAACTTTTTTGGCTTCTTCCTGTCCTCATTCCAAACTATGTGGAGATATTTATTATGCATAATATAAAAGAAAGAAAGAGCTGTAAAAATATCACAAAAATCATCATCATCTTAGCGTTGAATCCCGGTTGCAACCCAAACTCGCTTCGGCGCCCGGGGTCCGCTTTCCGACTTTTTCTTCTCCACTTCGCACTATCTTCGGCACCTCTGGTGGTTAGTCCATTGGCATGCATATCAACCCCTACGACGTCAAGTCAGCACTTTTTGGGTCTACCCCTCCTGCCAGGGCTCGGTGGAGGCGGCATGGCCAGACATTTGTTCCCCACGTAAGTAGCTGGTTGCCGTAAAACGTGGTCATACCAGCGAAGGCGACACTCCTGCAATTATCCGCAATGTACTTCCGCGTTACTCCATACATCCACCGCAGCATATTCATCTCCGAGACTCGCAATGCCTGCTTGTGTCGCTTCAGCACCAGCCACGCTTCACATCCGTATAAAAGGACAGGCCCAGGGATAGTCTTATAGACCTATCCCTTAAATTTAACCGGTATTGCGGGGTCACAAATAACACCAGTCACCTCATGCCATTTGGCCTACGTGGCAGCAATGCGTGCCTTAACATCGCAATCAATGTCACCAGACGCGTGGAATACAGATCTCAGGTATTTCACCTGTTCCATGCGCTTAACCGTATCGCCGCCTATGCGCACGGATGTGGGATCTGTGCAGGTCAAGTACTCGGTCTTCGCCACATTGAGCTCCAGACCGTCGTTCTCAAACGATTTCTGCCACGCCTTCATACGTCCCACCAACCTACCCCTGTCCAAATCTGCCAGCGCGATATCATCAGCATACACGAGCAACCACGGGGGCTGCTCATGTGAGTTTCTGATGCTGTCTGACAGTACGTCTAATACTACGCTGAACAGAAACGGACTAAGGACGGATCCCTGGTGTACTCCGACAGTGATGGGGAAGGATTTTGTGTCGCCAACAGCGGTCCGAACCACGGAATCGGAATCGCGGTACATGTCTCAGATGATGTGTCAATATAGGCCTCTAGAACCACTTTGGACCGCAATGCCCACAAAATTATCGCGCGAGGAATACAGTCGAAGGCCTTCTGCAATTCGAGAAACAGGCAATGCAGAGGTGTATTCTTCGTCTTGTATTTCTTAGGCGACATTTCTTAGGGGAAAAACAGGGTTCGTTGTCCCGTGACCAGGGCGAAACCCATATTGACATTCTGACACAGTGCAATACTGTCGAATCCGAGAGTCGATAACCCTTTCGAAGAGCTTCATGGTGTGGGACATGACCTTAAACCTCGGTAATTACCGCACTCTTGCACCGACCCCTTGCCTTTGAAGACTGGAGTAATGATACTCAGTCTCCATTGGCTCGGCGTCGTACCGGTGAAGAGTGTCCGGTTAAAAAGGTCGGTTAAGATGCCTACATCAGGACAGTCCATCGCCTTTCAGGCTTCGATGGGGTCTCCATAGGATCCAACAGCTTTTCAATTTTTCATGTGGCAAAGACAATTCTGGACCTCTGCAGGCGTTAACAGTGGCACTAGTACTTGATTCGGAGTAAGATCTGGCGGCTGCACCTTTTTGTGCTGCGTATTCAGTAGCTCGTGGAAATACAAGCGCCATCTCTCCTTCACCGCAAGTTCCTCGCATAGCAGGTTGCCCATAGAGTCTTTTACACAGCGGCACTTGGAAATGTCCTGTGCCGTTTTTACCCTGGAGTGTGCCAACTTATAGATGAGCTTCTGCCCCTCAGACGATTCCAACTTATCGTAAAGTGGTTGTAAGTGGTCTCGTCTGGCTCTGGCAACAGATTTCTTATTGGCGCGCTTTGCCACACGGTTTGCGTCGCGATCTTCAGGAGATCTGGACCCTTGCCACTTCTTAAAGAGAGCTTTCTTCGCTCTAGTCTCCCTCTGGACTGTGTCGTTCCACCACCATGTCTCCTTGTTACACTTGCGACCATCCTTAGACACCCCAAGTACCTCCTTCGCCGACCCAAGGATCGCTCATACCACCGGCGCACTTGTCGCCGACGGCTAAGGCGTACTCCTGGGACGCGACTTCATTAAGCAGCCACTACCTGATTCGGCGCTGAAAGCGTTCGACGAAATACGTGTTCACGATGGCAAGGTCGGCAACTGCACACGTACTGAGAATGTCCTCCCCTTCCGCGTTACGCCTACCATACCCAAATCCACCGTGAACACGCTTAAATTCCCCACATCACTCGCCCACATGACCGTTCAGATCACCAGCTAAAACTATCCCCTGTGATAATGCGATTCCACGGAGCACTTCTCCGAGTAGATTCCAAAACGCTATTTTATCGGCGTCGTCACAAACTTTCTATGGCGCGTAGACACTTACCAAGTGGGTAACTACCCCATCAATAAGCACCCTAACGACCATAAGCCGCTATGACGTTCCACTTCCAATATGTCGTCCTGGAACTCCTCCGAGAGCACTCAACCCCATTCTCCCCACCAGGTGTACCTGTGTAGAACAGCTTGTAGCCATTCCATATCATTTCATGTTGATAAAATCTATGGGGGCTTTGAGCCTTGTCTAAAAAATACGGCTTCAGTTTGACTGAATCGTCATATTGTATTGGCGGTATACAAGTATTGGTGGGAATAAAGTTAAACGCTTTAATAAAGTCCAGCATGAAAGGACGCTAGACAGCTTAACCCGTAAGTTAATATCGAATAAACATCTTATGTAACAGTTACACATAAATAAAGTAGAAAGATGCTTTTAATCTCTACCGTTGTGAAAATTGGTATCATTTTGGCGTGTGGCCGTTTGAACCAATGGCAATGATTCACTTTGTATCGGATAATGCGCGTAATGAAAGCTTTTCGTAATGCCAATAAAGTCTTGCCCACACATTCTTATCTGTTTTGTAACTACGATTTGCCGCGTGAATATTTACGTGTGATAACAATTCGTTATCCTAAATTGGTGGCCATTGTTGCTATGAAGTTGAAATCCAATTAAACGTACTACCTACTTTTATACCTTTTGTTATTTAAATTTAGACCATTAAGACTACCCAAAAAACGGAGAGTTAACAAATTTAAACAGTGTTTTAGTGCCTTTACATTTTATACTTGACTAAGGATTCGCCCATAATTGTATGGCCTTGATTTGAGTTCTAATTTGAATACATCAGGCGAATAATTAATAGCAAATATAATAAAATTATAAATGTTTTATTACCGTTGTATACCGTTGACTATATATATTCAGCGTCTATACCTGATCGTCTCGTTTAGAACTTCAATATTTGTTCCACTGATACACTTAATTTAAAACAACCGGTTTTAATATCTGAAATGTCTCTTGATTATAAGTTTATAGTCAATAGACGCTATGCATATATTTATTCCAATCATACATACATACATATAATCACGCCTCTTTCCCGTAGGAGTAGGCAGATGCAACTTCTTTCCACTGTTACGATCCTTACATACTTGTTTCGCTTCGTCCACTTTCATTATTCCAATCATCGTCTTTATTAGTATAATTAATAATTCTATGTCATAATGTAAATATTATTACCTTGTGTGTATCTATTCTGACTATATTAATCAGAAACAGATTATAAATTTGTTTATGAGTATGTAAAAATGATTAATAAATAAAAGGAATCGTGTGCTGATTTAGCGTGTTGCATTGACTTTATAATATTTTTTACTTTGTAAAACATCGTAATATCTGCTATATTAAGGGTATAATAATGTACTTTAAATAATCCCTAACTATATCAACTTTACCGTCGTTTATATCGCCTCCAGCTAAACAACTACACGACGTCGAATTGACACCAATTGACCGTGTACTCGGGACGTTACACATTTGTCCGTCTAAATGTACTGGCATTTAGACTTTGTATGTTATCATGTTGTACCTAGTATTATGGTCCATTTGATCTTGTCAAATAACGGACTACTGAGAAGATTAACGCATACTTTAAATGTTCTAATTTAGTCTGCAAGGTTATAGAAACATGATGTACTTTGCGATTCATGTATAATGTTTACAATAAGTGTTATCTTATAACCAGGAGTTATAACTATATCTTAAATACCAGGATACTAAGATTATATTAATATATATATATATATATATATATATATATATATATATATATATATATATATATATATATATATATATATATATATATATATATATATATATGTAAAGAGAATATCATCTCTTTAATGTTATTGTATTATGGTTAGGTTGTGTAACCAGGACATAATCCCTTTTGATTTAACGCGCTTAATGTCATGTGTCATAGAAGTGTGACACATGACATTTGCCTACAAAAAAGTAAACAATATTTACGTTATTACGTTACAGATTTGATTTAAATAATTTAATTAATAGATAGAAAAGCAAGAGTTATGAGAGACGAGTAATCAACTTTAATTGTCGTTTCTGTTATTTTTACAGAAACAAATTTGTTTGATTTATTCGGACCATCCAGACTGAAACAAATAAATAATATTATAAAACGACAATTTTCGTCACAAAATGAAATTGCAATTCGAGTTCAGAGCTGTGGCTTCTCCAAAGGACTGTAAAACTACAGTAGTAGCTGTAACCTCAATTGTCACAGAACAAGGGGAAAAATATGTTATACCAGATGACCTCATGTATGCAGATTATCATGAAGAGTTGACAAAGACGGAGACTTTCAAAAAGGTAAAAAATTCATTAGGAAAAAGGCATGATGAGTTAAAAATATGGATAAAAATTTCAAAAGAATTAGAAAAGATATATTTAGATGATGAAGGAAATATCCAGTTTGGAGGGAAATATTTAAAACAAACACTTCAAGAGAATATTAAAGAAAACTCGAGCTTGGAAAAAATATTAGAAAAATTAATTGAAAAATCAGAAAAACACGAAGAAGAAAAAAACTTAAAACATATTGTAGATAAATTTGTATTAGAAAAATTTAATTATAAAACATCTAATGTTAGACAATGGTTACATATATTCGAAAAAGAGTGTGGAAGATTTAAAATAGAAAAAGATAAAACTAAAATAGAATTATTAAGAATATTTTTAGATGCAACTTGCCAAGATTGGTATACTTCTACTGTAATAAAAGGAGAACATGAAAACAATTGGAATACGTGGAAACAGATATTAATAGAAACCTTTTCAGGTAAGGGATGGAGTAGCAGGACATATGCTCATTATTTTAAATACAAAGAAGGTTCAATAGTACAATATGCAATAAAGAAAGAACGATTATTATTAGAAATAAATAAGGACATGGACGCTGATACAATGATAGATAGAATTGCATTTGGGTTGCCAGAATTTATTAGAGAGAAGATCGCCAGAGATGAAATAGAAAATACAAAAGATTTAATAAATGAATTACAGAAGCTTGAAGGGATAATAAATAAAAAGAAAACATTTAAAAAAGAAGGTAAACCAGAACATAAATTCAGAAATGAAGAAAAGAAACCATGTATGACATGTGAAAACATGGGTAAAGGTATAAGATATCATCCAGAAGAAAAATGCTGGTTTAAACTAGAGAAAAAAGAGAAACCTAAAGCTATAGGAAGCAATTCAGTAATAGAAGTAAATTTAAATACAGAGAAAAAAAACTAATAGTCACACCATTGATCAGACTTAAGCTACTAGTTGAGAATCAGATAGAGATAATGGGAACATATGATCCAGGTTCTCAAGTATCCTTGATAAACTCGAAATGGATAAAAATAAAAGAGAATAGAGAAGATTTAAACAAGATATTCTTGAGGTCTGTCAATGGTGTGAATCAGACAAATGGATTGGTAAGAATAAGAATAAAAATATTTGATATAGAAAAAATAGTAGATATATATGTAGTTGAAAGAGAGGATTTTGAAGATTTTATAATAGGATTAGACTTAATTCCTATGTTTAAGTTGAGGTTGAATGAAAATTTAGAAATCTCACAGAAAATAGAGAAAAAGTTAGAAAAACCAGAGATAACATTAAGTGAAGTTACAAATTGTTCAATTAATTTTAATGAACACGTGGAAACAGAAGGATTTCAAACAAATATAGAACATTTAGATAAAGATAAAAAAATGAAGATAGAAAAATTGATAGATAAAAACAAATCAGTGTTTGCGAAAGACAAGTATGATATTGGGACTGTTAACGAATATGAAGCTAGAATTGACTTAATAGTGGAGAAATACTGCAGTAAAAGACCCTATAGATGTAATATAAAAGACAAAAAAGAAATAGAGAAACAAATAGCCAACTTACTAGAGAAGAATTTAATCGAAGAATCTTATAGTCCTTTTGCTGCACCCGTCACACTAGCATATAAGAAAAATGAAGGAAAGACACGTCTGTGCATAGACTTTAGAGATTTAAATAAAAACATTGTCCCTCAGGCACAACCATTCCCTTTAATAGATGATATAATAATAAGAGCCAGAAATTGTAAATACTTTACGACACTGGACATTAACTCAGCTTTTTGGTCAATACCACTAAGAATTGAGGATAGGAGGAAGACGGGATTTGTAACACAAGATGGTCACTATCAATGGACATGTCTACCGTTTGGCTTAAAAACGTCTCCAGCTATATTTCAACGAATTCTGAGTAGCATATTAAGAAAATATGGACTAACTGAATTTTCAGTGAACTATATAGACGATATCTTAATACACTCACCGACGTTTGAAGAACATCTAAATCATATTGAAAAATTATTAAATGCAATAAAAAAAGAAGGACTCAGGTTAAAATTTAAAAAGTGTACATTCGCTGCTAGTTCGGTTAGATATTTAGGACATGTAATAGGAGAAAATACGGTTAAACCGTTGAAAGACAACATAACGTCAATAAAAAATTTCCCAATTCCTACTACACAAAAGCAAATTAGACAATTTCTGGGGAAAATAAATTTTTACCATGAATATATAGAAAAGAGCTCAATATTACTAGATCCATTACATCAACTATTAAAAAAAAATGTAAAATTTATATGGACAGAGGATTGTGAAAAATCTTTCAGAAAGATAAAAGAAATGCTATGTTCCCAACCAGTGTTGGAGATATTCGACAAAGACCTTCCAATCAAGATATATACAGATGCATCACTTGAAGGTATAGGCGCAATACTAAAACAAACACAAGAGGATGGAAAAGAAAAACCTGTGGCCTACTTCTCAAAGAAACTTAATGAAACGCAAAAAAGAAAAAAAGCTATTTATCTTGAATGCTTAGCTATAAAAGAGGCAATAAAGTACTGGCAACACTGGCTGATAGGGAGATACTTCGAAATATACTCTGACCACAAACCACTGGAAAATATGAATATAAAAGCACGAACAGACGAAGAATTGGGCGATCTAAGTCACTATCTATCTCAATACGATTTTAAAATTATATACGTCCCAGGTAAAGATAATAAAGAAGCGGACTGCTTGAGTAGAAACCCTGTTCTAGAATCAAATACAGAAGAAGAGGATTTATTAAAAACGGTAAATTTTATTGAAATAGATGAAATAAAATTAGATCAGATGAATAATATACTATTACAGAATAAAAAAGAAAAATTAATAGAGAAAAACGGAATATATTATAAAAAAGTGAAGAAAAGAGAGAAAATCATATTATCAGAAAAATTCAGTATTGATTTAATTAATAAAATACACAAGGAATGGTGTCACACAGGAATAACACAAACACAAATGAAAATATGTCCATATTATACTGCTAAAAATTTAGTGAAGAATATAAAAAAAATTTGTAAAGAATGTTATATATGTATTAAGAATAAGTCAAGAGGGCAACATAAATTCGGCTCAATGTCACAATTAGGACCAGCGACCAAAGCTTTCGAAATTATGTCCATAGATACAATTGGAGGATTTGGAAGCACTAGATCAACAAAAAAATATATTCATTTACTTGTTGATCATTTCACGAGATATGCGTTCATTTCAACATCAAGAACTCAAAACGCCGCTGATTTTATAAAACTAATTCAAACTGTGTTAGACATAGAAAACATCGGAACAATCTTAACGGACCAATATCCTGGAATAAATTCGAAAGAATTTAAAGATTATTTAAAAAATAAAGGAGTGCAATTAATTTTTACTGCAATAAATGCACCATTTTCTAATGGTCTGAATGAAAGACTGAATCAGACATTAGTAAATAAAATAAGATGTAAAATAAACGAAGAGAAAAAGAATAGAGCATGGACATCGATAGCGAGAGAATGTGTGAATAAGTATAATATACTAGAACATACAATAACGGGATTTACACCAGAGTATCTATTATATGGCACAGACACCAGTAACATACCAGAAGAGTTAAAAAGAAAGAAAAACGGAGAAGACTGGATAAGAGATAAGAAATTAGCATTAGAAAGAACACAGAGATCACATAAGTATAACGAAAGTTTATTTAATAGAAACAGAAGACACCATGAATTCAACGAAGGAGATATGGTATTCATAGAGAATGGAAACAAACTCAATAGGAAAAAGCTAGAAGAACTAAGAATCGGCCCATATATAATAGAAGAAAAAATTTCAAACTCAATTTATAAAATAAAAACTGGAAAAAGAAATCAAGACACGAGTCTATTCCACGTGACAAAACTAATTCCAATGTTTGAAGTTGAAGCTGATTGAAAAATTATGCAATTTTCATATCGTGGAGGGGAGATGTAAAGAGAATATCATCTCTTTAATGTTATTGTATTATGGTTAGGTTGTGTAACCAGGACATAATCCCTTTTGATTTAACGCGCTTAATGTCATGTGTCATAGAAGTGTGACACATGACATTTGCCTACAAAAAAGTAAACAATATTTACGTTATTACGTTACAGATTTGATTTAAATAATTTAATTAATAGATAGAAAAGCAAGAGTTATGAGAGACGAGTAATCAACTTTAATTGTCGTTTCTGTTATTTTTACAGAAACAAATTTGTTTGATTTATTCGGACCATCCAGACTGAAACAAATAAATAATATTATATATATATATATATATATATATATATATATATATATATATATATATATATATATATATATATATATATATATATATATTAATTCTTAAATGATGTGATATGATAATTTTTTTATGAGTGACTTAGTAACACGACTACGTAAACGAAACGTCAACAGGCTATTAAAAACGCACAGATTGAAAATAATTTTAATGTTATATTTGTTTTTTGTCATACATGTTAGCGAATCACAATAAGGAAATCGACTCAAATTACCTTATAATAACAGCAATTGTCCGTATATAAGCCTATATATAAATATGCAAATGGTCTCTCCGTCGGTCATTTGGTCGCCAGAGAATCGGACGGAATAATAATTAATTTAATGCTTCGGTTGATAGGTCGACACAAAAGACCACAGAGTACATACACAATTCATGTCACATAATTCATGTTACAACTTCGCTCAGCGGCCACACTCGGGCTGGCTTATTCGTAGTTTATGCAGAATGGTAAAATATGTAGACATGTATCAGTGGTGGCAATATCTCGGTTGTACGTTTGTAAAAAATAGTCCTGCAATGCAGATTTTTATCTAGTCTGTGGTATTTAAAAAAATTATAACAATAGTATTAAAACATATATTTTTTCTTTTATTGTATATTGCCTATTTGTAGTTGATATCAGCGTTGCACGTTCTTTCGGCTTAATCACTTTGTGCGTGTGTTCTTGACGGTGAGTTTCTGCTTTCTGTATAACTGAGAGTAAACGTACTGCTTTTGTACACTTTTGTCTTTGGTTGGGTTGGGAAGTAGATACAATAAAGTGTTTTTTCTGGGTAGTGGAAATTTATTTGTCTAGGTACAAAAAAAGGAAATATCATGGATAGGCACCTTTTTGGAGTATGACAAGTAAATGATAGTAGATTCCTGTACCCCCGAGGACCCAAATGAAAGCCGGATACAATCAGGATTTTAACATCTGGAACCGCACACAATTTCTACAATATACTTCTGCAATCTTTTGTGAAGTCTTAATGAATGAGAAACTTTTCCACAGAGGTCCGTATGTGTTGAAATTAATTGTTGCCAGCCAGTGTTTGCGAATGTTTTGGTATTGCTTTTCCACTTTTGTTGTTGTTTCTCATTAACAAACCTGAAGTTGATTCAGTACCTCTGCATTTTGAATATATTATAATACAAAACAAAACAATATTTACATTAGTAATATGATTTATTGTTTTTGCTACTGTGAATGGAAGATGCTATGCTTTCTAACTTTGTTATTTAATTCTATGTATGTACCATACGTCAGATTCTTTTAATTTTTGAGATTGGTTTAAAATGATTCGCATTAAATTATAAGTGATTAAATTATGAGACAAATCCGAATTTGTTTTCTCGTAAATTCTATGTTGCATAAAATTTATTGCACAAAATGCAATTCACTGGAATACAATATTATAATCGATTAAATTGAAGTGAATTTCATTGCAATACTTTTGAAATAGTTTTGTATCAGCTAGTTAAATTACAATAGAGTTGCATCATCAGATACCAAACACAATTTTATTGGACCGTCGTAATTTGTACTTCACTAGTGTTGAATTCTGAATTCAAATTTGCATAAATAATCGTAAAAGTAACAGGAAATAAGTAAATTAACTTAAAGTGTGACTGGTTTTGATTTCTATTTGTTTTAACTTACTTTCTATGTACGTCTTGGGACAAACTAAAGGTGCAATATTTTGGCAGTGATATAAAATCGACGATTTAGATAAATTATAAAACGAACACCTAGATAAAAATACAAATACTCCCGAAATTAAATCTAAAATAAAATCCCATGGTTCCATTCGATCTCTATCCTCGCGATCTATGCATAGTAAAGAAAACCATAGCTGTATTTGTGGGTATACCAGCAACGTGCGTTGGCTAAGGAGCCAGGGTCGGTTAGCCAAGAGTACGGTCGCATTGCACTCGAACTCGAAAAAAAAAACAATTTCTGCCTCGAAAATAAATGTTAAGCTATCAGAAGTTGATTTTTTTAAATTTTTTTATTGCTGTAGGACAGCAGACAGGCTGACGGCCCGCTTAGAATTTAGTAGTTATACCGTCGCCAATGGGTGTTTGCAACGCCAGTGGCATCGCGAACACGCTGCTGTCGCATAAGGGTACAGGAACTTGAGTCAATAATGTCGGAACACAAAACAAGGTTATTATGGCGGCATACTTAAGACCAAAGGTGGTCGCCATCCAGACGTGCTTAGGGCCCTACCACGTAGCTAGGATGGGTTGTTTTGTCGCCTTTTACGATAGGCCGACCCCGGCCGCTCTTTCTCCGCACCTGCACGGATAAAGTTGAATTTTAACAAGTAAAATAACGATTTTGGGGATTTTTACTACACTTTAACAAAAAGATCAGGTTATCCTATTCTTATCAGGTTCTATAATAGATTTATACCATGTATTTTAAGTTGTTATAATCATGACAAATTAAATATTATTGAAAAGTTTCCATACATAAAATTTTCTTTTATGTATGGAATGTGAGGAAACTAATTTATAATCCGAGTCCAAACATTCGACAATGTTATCCGACGAAATCTGACTTATCTTTTATCAAAACACGACGAGGTTATACAAATTGAAAACCGATTTATGAGATTTTTACTCGTAACTATGTTTATAGTCAATTCATTTAATCATATTAGCGTCACTTGGGATCATAAATAACAATTTTATTCTATAGTTAGTCTAATTCAGCGTCAAAATATTATTTTATACCAGCCAAGTGGCTTTTTTGTTTCTACAAAAATCTAAAGGTTCATATACACTTTTTTTGTTTCTACAGATCTAAAGGTTCATATCTGCCTTGATTTCTTTACATAAATCAATGCGATTTGTTGTTATTTTTTGTATCTTCTTTGCTATTGTTTTTAAAACTACGATTTTTTATTCCTGAGGATCAGCAGACAGGCTCACGCCTCACTTAATAGTAATAATCAGTTACCGTCGCCAATGGATGTTTGCGATGCTAGGGGCACCGAGAACACGCTACTGTCCCATAGGGGTATAGGAACCTGGGTCACTAATGCCGGAATACAACACAAGATCATTATGGCGGCATACTAATGACAAAATACAAAACGATTATGTTGAACGAAATGTTTAAAATAATGAAAAGGCCTTATGAAGTTTTATACAAAGTAAGCGTTAGCTCTCGTCTCTTAAGAATAATCTTACACTAGCGGCCCGTCCCAGCTTCGCATGGGTATTTAACAAAAAATTAAAAATTAAACCCTTCTATTTTTTTTCGGTCTCGGGGAAAAACCTCTCTTGACGGGTTCCCCCGGCCCGGGGGGACCGAGGGATATAAGGGACTCCGGAAAAGATGTTCGACCATCCGACTACCCACTAAAAAACCCCGATGTTCTCCTATCGCCTATGCCCGGGCCCACGGATATATGGGCTGCCGATCTCGTGGCCCGGGCCGGCGCTGGCCCACGCTTTGTATTAAAGCGGGCCCCTTCTAAAGTGCTGGCGCCAGGGGGTCAGGGTTTCGTCCCCCCGGCGCTCTCTTGTAACAACTCTAGGAGTTGAGAGGGGCTGCGGAACAACACGCGGCCTTCTACCTCGCGGTAATAGTGCGGGCGGCGGATCCTCCCCCGAGGGGCCGCCCGCGGCCACTTTCTACGGCAACCGGAGATCGTTGCCCGCCCTCCGGCGCCGACGACGCGGCCTACGTTGGCGGGAGGGGAGTGCGGTGGCGGACTCCCGCTCCCGTTCCGCCACCTCCCTTGCAGACACTACTGCCTCGCAAAAGGAGGCGACGGCCGTCCATCCAGGATCGCCCCCGACCATGGACAGAACCAGGGCTGGGAGCGACAGGTCCGCGGCCAATTCCGGACGGGACTCGCATCCCCGTCGCGTGCTAGTCAGGCGTGGGTACGACTACCAGACGACACTCCAGAAAAATCAGAGTCGCCTGACGTCGGAGCCGGCCCAGCAAGATCAACCGACAGCAAGGATGCAATTCCCGCCCCGGGAACACTATGTGCAGGCGCAGTCGAAATAGGCATGGTTTCGACTACCAAATCAGGTCCCAGGGTAGAACCCGAGACCCCAATCAGTATTCGCAACCATCCCACCGGGGACCACGCCACGAACAGAGAGCTAAGTTGGAAAGGATGTAAGATGTAGACGGAAAGAAAGGTAGGACTCTATCGCCTCGAAGGGAGAGGGGAGTGAAGCGACGGATGCTCGGGCACCTCAGGTACGCACACCCGTGCACTCCTCGGACAGAGGAGCGCCCCTGAGGGCAAACCCTTCTATTTGCGTCAGGTTACTAAAAAAGAATAAAATTATTAAGAAAGTTTGAATATTATTATTTCTATGAGCTTTTACTGTAATGATTTTTTTGTTATTACTTTTTATTTATTTTTCGTTATTTTTTAATAAGTATTCTAATTTTTGTAAAAACCCCAGTGACGCACGCCTACATTGCATAAGGTGCTGCCTAGCTAGCCGAACAGGGTGAGCGGCTACCACGCAACATTTTTCTAATACTTACATTTTTAAACTCGTGATATCTTTCGAATGGAATATCCGAATTGAATAATTCAAAAAGTTATATAAAGGTATTGAAACAGTTTTGAATATGAAGTAATTTATTTTGATAAGGATTAATACCAAGATCCAAATAAAGAGCCTTTTCTAGGGGCGGCATTTCAATTAAATTTTTAAAATAAAAGAACACTTATTGTGGCATAACTATAATAGTTAGACATATGCTGTCGCGACACTTTTTGTAGATAATGATGTGTTCTGCAAAGTTGTAGTACATTATTTTATTCTATCATCAATAGTTTTCGCAACGCACGCGATTTAAATAATATTTTAGGTAATTTTTTTACACTTTGGGTTACATTACTGGAGTTTTAGTAAGGATCCCTAATTTTTTTGAAAATATAATATAGCCTATGTCACCCGGGGATAGTGTAGCTTCCCAACAATGAAAGAATTTTTTAAATCGGGTCAGTAGTTTCGGAGCCTATTCAAAGCAAACAAACAAACAAACAATCAAATCTTTCCTCTTTATAATAGTAGTATAGATAAGTTCAGCCACACTAAAATATTGCCTTTAGTTTCGCATTATAGGTAATACAGCAGACCCAGGACTGAATCGAAAGCAACGGGAGAAACCTTGAAGAAATAAAAAATTTGAGAGAATGTTTACGGCCTCTCATGTGTTATCTCCTTAATGTAATATTTTTAACTAAGACGCATTCAAGTAACATGAACGAGACGCATATTTATGGTCTGTTTTTTCTGAGGCATGCGGTTTAAGGTAAATTTTTAATTTAAACGTAACCGTGGTTAGTGTTTTTGTCCGCCATGTTGTGGTTAATGAAGCCAATGTCTATTTTTTGTTTAACATTTTGAAATTGGTGTCCGGTTTTGACCCACTGGCTTAATTTATGTTGTTTTTTTTTACATAGTTTAAATTTTTTGTAGCTGCTAAAGGATAATTGTACAGAGATCATTAAAATATTGTAAATATAGAGTTTGTTTGTGAATATCGAATTATTAAATGTCTATGCTTATGTAATACATTACAACGTATCATCTATAAAAAATATAAAGAAGAAAGTGTTTAATTTAATCATTAAAAATATATAGATGTTATGTTAGAAAAACTTCTTGAGTCAAGCGTGTCATAGTGAGCAAGTGTTTTCTCATCCGTCCTAGATCTGTCAAACTAACATCTCTAAGATTGAATCCCTTGTTTAATGTTTACAAAGATCAATAATTAAAACATAGAGTTCACGTTCAGTTTTATCTCAATACTAACAATGACGTCTTAATAATAGTTCACATTGGTAAACATATAGACTATAAAAATATATTTGACAAGCAATAGAAATCAATCAATACCACATGTCAAATAAAACCAAGACCATAATAACATGGGTTCTCGTAAGTCATACGTTTCGAGCCACAAAAAAATGATGATTAGATATTAAGCTATCTTTAAATATTTGATTTCATTCAGTTGAACTTCTTGTTGCCAATTGTAGGATTAAAGTATTAAACGAACATGTTTTGCAGTGTACATGTATGGTAAATATTATATTAAATTTTCTTAGAAAACAGAGAAAAGATATTGGTTTCGTCTAATTTAAAATATCCTGGTGCTGGTGATATACAAGCGCGGCATATTTTTCAAGTTAATATGTTATCGAAGTAGGTTGGTTCCAACTCGCGTGATTCGACACAATCCTCCTTTCCGCTACTGGTGGTGATATCGCCATGGGCAGCCCATATTTAACTGCTAAGAGTTCTCATTCGAATTGACTATTTCCTTAGAGGTTTATAGGATTTTGTTTATTTAGGGGTTCGCCATTACAACGGTTTCGTAAACCGTATTTGTGGTTCAATTATCACATTTGTTAACTTATTAAGTGATATTTTGTTTATGGTGTACATATAAGGTTACGTTTTTTTTATCAAGATAAATTATGTCTTGTAAAAGAATGGTACTTTACGTTTTATTCAGAGTATTATTCTGGCAACTTCTTTGTGTTTGAATACTACATAATTTACTCTTCATCTTTGAAGGCTATCAAGGCTATTTTTTGATATTTTCATATGGTGCAAAGCATATGATAGCAAAGCAAAGCATGGTGCTAAGACCGACTATCGGACCCACTGTGTTATATTCCAGTACGCAAAACAATTTATCCTCATCCTTTTCATCAGACAGTAATAATGATTGACTAAAAAGGTTAATTCGAGTAAGTAAAGCCTTTTTGAAACGTATCGCCGTTAGAAGATTTTTCATTTAAAACGTTCTCATGAAAAAAACTTACAAAGTGACGAAAATATATCTATCTGTCAGAGAAATACGTGACGGGTCTGTCGGTGCTCTGTTTTGTTCGCACTTAAATCATGCGTGATCTGATGAAAGTACGATTGCAGGTTTATCTTGTATCTTCCCACGGGCGACATACTGCTTACGCCCATGCTATTGTTTTATTCTTCACTATTATCCGTGGATGTATCTATAGTTATATCTAAAACAATAGAACAAATCTATTACGCGATATCTGTGTCACGCGTTATACGTGACTCATTATTTTTAGTTTCTTTCGTGTCATTCCTTTTGGGAAGCCGAATACACTACATTTTTTACCTTTTATGTTTTAATTATTAATTGTAAGAATATATATTTATTTATCTATTGTAAATATTTAATAAATATTGAAGAACTGAAAAAAGTTATTAAAATTAAAAAAGGGAGCTTAGCTTTTGAATTATCTCAATTATTATGAAATGTCAGCTGTTTGATGTGACATTTTCGCCATTCATTACATTCGCCACGCAAGGAATTTGCTAATACAAGATTCTCGCGTAAAAGCTACATCTTTTATATTTTATGTTAAATACTATAAACATTTTAAAATTAATAATTATTTTGTGACAATTCACTTTTGTTATGGATACTTGACAACTGATCTTCTTCCTCCTCCTGCCCTTATCCCACATTATGTGGGGTCGGCACAACATGTTCTCTTCTTCCACTCTCCTCTGTTAGCAGTCATCCCAACATTCACTTTTTTGCCATATCATCTTTTACGAAATCCATCCATCTTTTTTTGGTCTACCTCTACTCCTGTATCCATCCACTCTCATTTCTATCATCTTCCTTGTTATATGGCATTCTTCCCTGCGCATTACATGGCCAAACCACGCTAGTCGAGGTATTACTTTTAAGTTTTTCAATAACTGGCGCCACTTTCACACTTCCTCTAATATACTCATTTCTAATATTATCCATTTTCGTAACTCCACATTCTTATCCATCTCAACATTCTCATCTAATAAACTCATATACTACTTATATACTTTTTTTTGTAAATAAATACATACATACGGGTGACATAAACACCTAGACGCGAGACGGAAATCGAACCCGTGACCTCCGCAAGCGTACCGAAGTGCGTTATCCGTTACGCCACAGAGATCGTCGAAAATTTAACTACATCATGGACCTACTTCTGATACGACGCCTATGATCCACCGTAGTACAACTTTACTTTGTCACTAAGTAATTGCTTATTTTATCTATTCATAGTTGGACACATTTCTAATTGTTTCTGTATTTAAATGAATATGACATTAATAACTATTTATAAGAATATTTGACATTTGACACATTATTTTTTTATAATCACAACTAATTTGTATGCCAATAATGGCGAAACATGTACAAAGATATAATTTGTGAATGTTTCATTCAAATGATTTAATTTTGACGTATATTAAACATAACTTTTTAACAGACATCGATTTATAAAAATTAATTTAAAGTCATCAATCTTAAAAACGCGACGGTGACCAACTGCCAGGGTGGGCCGTCTGCCTGTCTACTAAATTCTAGCTATAAAAAAACTTATGTGAAGCGGTCTTGCCAAACCGAAAAAATAAATCTTGCGATACATACTTCATTTAATAAATCAGTTTCATAATACGGCTATCAATATTCGACAGGTAATCCTTAGAATTCGTCGACGCGTTATTGTATCGTAGACCGATCTAAGAGCTTGTATTACCGACGTCTTTTAACTTCGTCCACGTGATGAATCCAACATGTTATCATTTTGAATATATATATTGTATTAATTCTTTTTCAATCTGCTATATTTTTGATACAATACATTTTTAGATATAGATACTAAAATTACAATTTAAATACGGACTATGGCAAACATGTTTTAGTCCCTACTAAACCCTTTTTATATCGTATAAACGAATATTTAGCATGAATATCATATCGAATTTAGAGTTGATTCGGATGCTTATCTGGATTGTCTTATATATATATCTATACAGAAATTGTTCGTTCACAAAAGTTTTGTGTCGCAATATCCCATATACCTCAATAAGCAACGCGTGACCACCGGACGTTCATAATGAACGCTTTGGGTTAATAACCGACGGATGTACCGGCACCCGCAAAGGGACATTTCTAATACAATAAAGTCGTCAATTATTTGGTATGTCCTTCACAGTTAAGCCTTTGACTATTCTCAATTACATCCGTTTCCATTTAACCCGTTCTTACTTTTCGTGATCAGTTTCAGCACTGGATAATGTTATTATATTTCTAAATAACATTAATCTCCGTAGCATTATAATATAACGCCTTGAGGGCTGTCTGGAGCGTGACGAGTAAAGCGACATTATAACAGGCTCGTAGTATTATCTCGGAACACATTGTGTGGCTTGCCCGGCAGCAGCAATTGCAGCTCAATTCTCTCCAGTTACCCGCCCTAACTCGCGCTCTTTTCAATCGCCGGTACGTGTTCTAAACGTTTACCGCGAGCCACACCGCAACCACTCTCAATTTAGTAGACGCCTACAATTTAGACAAACTGTGATCATAGCCTCTGGTTTACACTTAGGGATGAAAACGGCTGGTGGAATAATAGAACATCTCACTTCCATAAAATTTTATTGTAGTCTATAACATTTCCTCGTCGTGACCGCAAGAGTCGATTTCAGTGACGGAACGTTACGAGTTCGAGCCACCCACGGGAGTTCGCTTGATTGATTGTTAATGGCTATTGTTACGCAATGCCTGGGGTGGGCATTCCCAATTGACACCATACATAACGACTAACAATTTATTCCATATTTGTTCGTTTTATATATTGTAATAAAAGGAAAATTTGAGCCGTAGGCTAGTGCCAGTAGGAAGTAATAAGCTGGCATCGATGTGTACCTCCTCCGGCGCAGTAATTTGAAATGACATCAATCTTTGGTCGCTCCATATTTTCATTATTTACCATATAATAAGCATCCAGTGCAAACCGGGGCAATAGGTTCAATTTTGTAAAATTAATTTTTAATTGCATCTGTTATAATGACACTTTTGACATTAAACGTATCATGTCATACAATTTGGGACATTTATTAATTTACCATATAAGATCAACAGCAATCTGCTTGAGCTGGAACTAACCTTTTTCGATCTCCCATCCTTTTTTTTTATAAAATTTTATAATTTATTTTTTTATAAAATTATTAGTTAGGGCGTGTTGTTGAAATATGTATTTAGTGTGTATTTTAGGTAGCTAAACTCTCGAGGCCTATGCTTTTATAGAATAAATAATATTTAAAATCAAGCAAAGACTAAGTCAATATACAAATATAGGTAATAATGTAAATAAGGGTAGACTGAATATTTTTCAACGAAAAATAATATCGTCTTTGTTTCTGGTGAGGATTTTTGAAAAATCGCTAATATCGATAATGAAGCACACCCACAAATTCCGTTGAAATTTCTTTATTAATATGAAATTCATTAAAAAAACAATATTATAGTTTTTTATTATAGTTGTTTAGTCTTTTGAATGGTTAGATCGTGACTTCTCGCAAATTATATTTCCTAACACAATTGCGACTCTTAAGTTACTGCTAATGAAAGCTCGATAAGAGTTACCGTAGAGCTACAAGCGTTTCAAATACAATTTCATCTTATCCCAATTCGATTTCAAATTGGTACTAATTAAAGAAAATGAACATGAAATTAACAGGAATTATAGTGTGGGCGACAATAGCATTGCGTGCAGTGTTCAGCGTGCAATTTCTATTACAGATTAATCGATCCACGAACATCGTCCGTTCCCAGCGATAAGCTTGTATTTGAATCAACATGAAGCCGTATCACCAAACACCACCATCTAGAGTTGTCGAAAACACTTCGGACACAGGCTTGACCGTCCCAGATTACAACTATGTTCTGTAGTAATGCTTTTTTGGATTTTACGATTACGATATTGTTAATCAGGGAGTTTCAATGACGTTGAGTATTTTGATACACTATAAATTACACTCGTTCATATATAAAATATCATTAGGATTGGAAAAAGAAAATATTCACCAAAACATTCACCATTTGGATAAGTGGTAATTTTTTTTAAGTTGTTTTTCGAAAGTGATCGGTAGACTATAAAAGCGTTGATGGTCATACATAAGCTTTACATACAATTATGTTGTTTTTGATAAATCGTAAATGTAATAACTGCGCCAGGAATTCAAAAGTAATATAGTGTGCAAACAAAGGCAGCAGAGTCATTATAGGCGGGCCGGGAGCGATGTACTACCTGATTTATGTCTGCTCGATACTAGGGTTCTTCCGCAGTATCCAATGACGGCAACCGCATGTATGTCTCAAAAGATATTTTATAAAGCGCAGGTAAAGCCCTACGCTTCGCTTGTAATGACGTAGTAGGAAGGATTTGTGGTCGCTACGCAGGTTCAAAAGCTTTTACATTTTATACATCACGTAATCATACTGCTTCTTTTAGCCATTAGGACACAAAGCGCCTAAGGTACGCGTTTCCTTTTTGTGTTCGCTAATATTTCTACATAACAACCGCTTTATATTAAAGAATATTCATACATGATCAGTATGAGTAGTAAGCTCGGTTATTGTAGAAGAAACTTTTTACTATTACTTGATGACGGAAACGTAATGCATAGTAAAATAATAGAAATCCGAGCAAAACTAGATGACTGATTCGAGTACCGCTGAACATGTTTTGTGACTAGCACAGGGCGTTGCGGTTTTCAACACGGTCGGTAATATAAGTAAGTAAGTAGCTCAGAACTGAATTAATTATCCACTGCCGCGACGGAGTGGTGGCTTGCAATGGTTTCTTGTGTAAAACTAGACACGATATGAAAAAGGTTAACAAAGTGTATACGTACGTTGCCATAGAAGTTGAAAGTATGGCGCGACACTGAACTTTTAAGTGTTTAGCATTTCGTTGAGCGCATTTGGCAAACCGGCGCGACATCGATGCCAAGAAACTTTAATAACTTAGTGACTGTTTAATATATGCATTAATAGCATTTTAGTGTTCGACATATTTTAGACCGCATTTTATACCTCCGTATTACTGAACAAGATCAATATAATTGGTTAAATTTTTGTAAGCATTCAAAATTGCATAAAAGATTAAATATAATTTCCATTTATCAGATTATTATACTACTAAAACCCAGAGTAAAAGGTAGTTTCTTTAGTAATTGGATACACTTATCGTGGCGGCTCCGGGCTGACCTGTTGCAGTTCGTCCGATGAATTTATCGCGTCTACAAATCATTGTGTAGCGCATTAATATAGTTTCTCAAGCATATGGCTTCTTACATTGAATATAATGTATATTGCAAGATTGTGGTAACTTACGCACTGAATTTTAATGATTTTATCAATTTAAATTTATTACTGCATCATCAAAGTGTCAACCGGACGATGTTTTGCATATTAAAGTGATGAATAGTGTTACATTTTTATTTGCATCCTGTGAAAATCAAATTACGAAATATTACCTCGGATTCCCGAGGACAGCCGATGTGACTTTGTGTTGCTAGCCAAGATGCGATGGCCAGCGGCGGCCACAACGGCTTACCGACTAAATCACCAGTTACCACCTCATTCTTCATAGATCTAAGCCCTATGAGGAATGCGACTTATCGAGTTTTGGTAATTGCTCTGCGATCACTTCGACTCGTGCGTCATCCGAGAGGCGTGTCTCGGCTGTATTTTACTCTGATAGTCTCACCGTAACTTGAAAAAAAGCAAGAATGACTTTAATCCCTGGTACAGAGTGAATTATGAAAATAATGCGCATTTTCTCTTAAAAATAGATTAAGATTTTTATCCGTGCAGGGGCGGAGAAAGAATACTAACCTCTGTGGCCGGGGTCGGCCTGTCGTAAAAGGCGACATAACAACCCACCCTAGCTACGTGGTAGGGCCTCAAGGCCGTCTGGATGGCGACCACCTTTGGCCTTAACTATGCTGCCATAATAACCTTGTGTTGTGTTCCGGCATTAGTGACCCAAGTTCCTGTACCGTTATGAGACAGCAGCGTGTTCACGATGCCACTGGCGTTGCATACACCTATAGGCGACGGTAACTGCTAAATCCTAAGCGGGCCGTAAGCCTGTCTGCTGTCCTACAGCAATAAAAAAGAATAATAATCCGATTCGTACAAATTGTTAAAATTCTTCGAAATAGTCTCCTCCCGCAGCAATACACTTGCGGAGATGATTTTGCCACTCCTGGAAGACAATCTTAAACTCCTCCACTGGAATACCTTTCAGGAACCTCGTACCGTGAGCTTGGACGTGCTCTACTAACTCCCAGTGTTTTCCCTTTAGTTCTCTCTTCAGTCAAGGGAATAAAAAAAGCCCCACGGAGCCAAGTCTGGGCTGTAAGAAGACTGGGGAACCACGGGGGTCTTGCTCTGGATCAGATAGTTGGTCGTTACCAACTATCTGACGACGAAGGCCTTGGGGCATTGTCGTGGTAGAGGTTGAAGTCGTCTTTGAAGTCAGGCCTCACGCGCGCGACCCCGTATCAATCAATCTCCTGAGGGCCTCCAGGTAAAAGTCTGTGTTGAGTTTAAGCACCGAGCAGAATATGATGGTGGTCTAATTAAATTTGCTTTAGACAGTGTTAACAGAATTATTTATTTACAATTCAACACCTTTTCCGCAACTCTGATACATTCAGAATGTTTTTGGGCCCACCTTAAGTTATTATTTTGAGTTCTCAAAAAGTATTCTATTAATCAAAGTAAACGTTGTGAAGTAGTTAGTATACCTTAAATCATCATTAAGAGTATCTTTGAATTTATGGATGTTTAAATTATATCTGACTCAATACCAAGGTATACATACAACTTTACAACACAATACCACGGCATATATTTCGTTTTTGCGTAGTAAAATGTTAATGGTGTTTCTTTTATAACCAAAAGGAAGAAGGGATGTATAAAGTTTCCAAACGAAAGCAATAAAAAAACTTTCAACCAAAGATACTGTGCTATAAATTGTGATATCCCCTAAAATATTCTTACCAACAACGCAAAGGTTGTAAACAAGGGGAAACCTTTCCAAATTACTTGTTACCTAATATACAAGCTTTCAGTGCTATGGCGCTGTTTAGCTACATTTTAAATATCGTCATATTTTATGCTGATGCATATGTCGTATGT
Organism: Malacosoma neustria; assembly: GCA_963693495.1. Lineage (NCBI taxonomy): Eukaryota > Metazoa > Arthropoda > Insecta > Lepidoptera > Lasiocampidae > Malacosoma > Malacosoma neustria. Next base: position 16,877,925 of record OY856383.1, read on the forward strand.
CGTTTATCGACATGACATATCAATCGTACTAAATCAACAACAGGTAACGCCTTGTGTTTCTTAGCAGATAAAAACTATTCGTATATAATAAATCAGACTCGTCGTGCGAAAGCTATCTCCCGAGATGTTCATTTTTCACGCTGCTCTCGGATTTCGCCCCATTGATGTTAAAATTTCTTTCTCTACCAATCGTGTATTGGCCACAAGCATTGGTCTCGATACAATACGATGTGACAGCCGATGTCGTTTGATCCATTGTTACAAAGCTACAACCGATCAATCGTGTAAAGGTCAACGTGAAAAGGATCATTTGTAAAACGTTTTGACCTCTGATGGACACAATTACCCTTCGTTCAGTTGCATGATAAATGTTCAACGCGGTGTTTTATTATCAGTGATCTATTTTGCGATTTATTCTGTATTGTTTCGATTATTAGTTTTTATTCTAATGACATTCAAGAAGTAATTAATTGATTTGATTGTTTAATTGATTTTTGCGACCTGGACTTATGCCGGAACACAACACAACATTATTATGGTGGCATATTTAGAGCTGGTCTCTCTGGGTTATTGCAATCCAGACGGGTTTGAAGCCCTACCACGTAGCTAGGGTTATTTTTTGCCTTTTCCGATAGGCTGTCCCCAGCCAGTATTCTTACTCTGCCCCTGCATGGAGAAAATTTATTATAGTGGAATTCGTTTATAATGATATCGAAGGGAAATGACAAACACGTCATAATAAGCGGACGTCATAGAAATTGTTTTGTAAAAAATAAACAACCTCTTGTTTTTGTTAGGTATTTATTTTAATAGAGAGAAACACATCACATTAAATCGATATATGAGGTTGCAAATCCAGCTAAAACGTTTTTTGACTAAATGACTATATATTGTTGGAAAACACTCTAATTATCTACATAGCTATCAACTTTTTTTTACACAAATGCCTCTATATTCTATATATTTCAATATTATATTTAACATTTTATTTTGCGATTCCCATCATATCCCACTACATAAGCATGGGTTTAGTTCAATTTACGAGTTTCCAAAAAATATGGTTATAACGGGTTTTGCAAATACACGCCTCATATGTAAAAAATGTACGTCTTAAGAACATTATAAATATGATTCTATTTTTTTACGTAAGAAATCAATGTTTGTCTATTTTTATTTTTTCCTTGTTGTATTGTAATAACAGTCTTTAATACTATTGTGTAAAGAAGACATAGCCATGGTCAAATTATCATTTTCAATTTTGCTATTAATAAATCGTGATAATAATTCTGCAGCATTTAATGCCTCCTCTGCGGTAGGTAATGGTTCTTCCTCGAATTCCTCTTTTCCTTTCGCTATGCTCATTAGCTTAGTTAGGAAGGTGTTAAGAATCATTTCAGTCTCTATAATCGGGCATAATTTAATAAAAATGTTACTGATTTTTGTAAAAAAAATTATATGAAAACCAAACTTCGCTGTGTAATTAATTACTTCATACTAAGCGGTTAATGAATATAGGCAGAGTGATGATAAACGGAGTCTGCTGTATCCTCATCTAAAAGCTTTGCGTGTTTTAACTATCAATAGCGCCAATACATTACAACGAAAGTCTTTCTCTCTTTTAAGCGTACTCTTTCACAATTTACAATTGAGAACTTGTCAGTTTGAATCCTGAATACACAAAAAAGTTTGATGTGAGTTCACGTTATTGAACTCGCTTAGAATTTTTTGAATTTATTACCATGCGTTAATCAATCATCTCAATGACAAATTATTTTAAAGACAGAAAATATTTTTGTAATTTAGCAATAAGCATAGTAATTGCTATATTATTAACTTTATTCTGTTTTACCTTTAACCGGTTTTTTTGTAAATAAAATTCGTTATGTTATAAATTAGTCAAACACGTTTATGTCAGTGCAGGGGTAGAGAAAGAATACTGACTTCTGCGGCCGGGGTCGGCCTGTCGTAAAAGGCGACTAAACAACCTAAGCTAAGTGATAGGGTCTCAAGCCCGTCTGGATGTTAAATATGGTTTTTAAATATGTCGGCATAAGTGACCAGACTCCAGTTCCACTACTCAGACAGCAGCGTGTTAGCGATGTGCCCCTGGCATTGCAAACACCCATCGGGGACGGTAACTGCTAAATTCTAAGTGGGCCGTCAGCGCCTATCTGCTGCCCTATCCTGTCCCAGTAAAAAAAACACATCGCCAAACATCGGAATAAATCTCATGAATGTCGACAATATTTATTACTTCTTTTGCTAAAATTCTACGTTTACAATGTATTGTGCGCAAGAAGTATAATTGTTTAAACGAAGAACCATCTACATCCTTAAAACTATAATTATATTTACAAAAATATTATTAATAAACATATTTACTGTTGTAACCCAAGTAAGAATGTCGTCATATACAAGTACAAAAAAAGATCTGTAAAGTATTATATATGTATGATGTTAACAAATTAAATAAATTAAGAAAAATTATAGAATTGCATAAATCATGTGAAAATAGAAAACCGCATTAATACGTATGTTTTCATATAATTAGATGAATACAGAAGTTGTAGTAAGATTGATTTAATAATCACTTTCTCGGATGCGATTAAATACCTAAATTAACTTACTGTACCTGCTCAATATAGTCTTTTTGTTAAGGGCACATGTGTATGTATGTGTAAAGCAAAGTTAGAATGTGGGCTCAATAGTTACGTAATAAATAGCTGTAATTTAGAATAAAGCAGAAGAAATATGTTTATTTTAGAACAGTACATACACACACATTAATTTAAAAAAATCTACTTATAAAACAAACAAACCAGGAATGCAAAAAATAATTAAAAAAAAGTGTGTTTTTAAAAGGATCTAACTCAGCATAAATACGAGTATGTTAGTCAATATTGACTAACGCTGTTATTCCGCTAAACCAAAAAAAAAAAATGTATATAAAGAAATCTGAAACAAAAATCTTCGTGTTTGTGCACATATTTTAGCTGTAGAAATCCAATTTAAAAAAATGATACTCAAGGAAAACTTTTTTAACAAATAAATACAAACTAAAACGCTGTATAAACTCTAAACCGGTTTGCTACTAGCGGCGCGATGAATATGTACGGCAAGCGCACAACTACCTACTTAGTTCCAAGATTGTTAAAGGATTTAAGAATAAGAGATAATATAAAGATATATATATATATCTATCAAAACCTCACTTAAAAATACTTTTTAGAGAATTTGTAACCCAATTTTAATTATTCATTTGAACGAGCGTAGATTTACTTAAGTTTCAATGGCATTGTACAAACCTTAGTGGTTTTTTGTGCTGTTATTTTTATTGAGCGATCGTAATAACTGAATTTGATAAATAAATTAAAAAAAAAACATATAATAATTTAAATAATTATATCAATCAAATCAATGTGTAATTTGATTGATATTATACACGTTGATGTCAAAAGTGGTATTAAAAGAGAAAAGATTTAAACTTCAAAGGGTCCACCAACCTATTCAAACTAATTGGTATTCAATTTCCGGTCATGAACAACATTAAAACGGTTTGAATTTCAAACAATTTGTGGCCCATTGTATTCCAAACAATTCTAATATTCCTCCGAAAAGTTCTAATTAAATTTGTATTGTGTTCTTGACCCAAAAGGTTATCGGGCAAAATATTCCTATAAATTTATTGATAGATTATATTCATTGTAACCCAGAATTTTCCGCGCACCGAAGGCTAATCCCATTTAATAAGCTTATCGACAACCCCGAACATGCCGGTAATGCGTCACGGGATCACGTGTAGCCTACGACCGGTCGGAAACGTGAGTCCGCGAATTGAGGGTAAATCCACCACGTCGCTTGCCTCGTGATTTGCGGTCTGTTTGTATCTGAAACTTAGCCTTTATTAAACTAGTTAGTGTTCCATAAGTGAATTGTCTAGGAAACAACAACATCGCTCGGTTTGTTTATTAAAAATAATCAGGGGAACCCGTCGGATTGTTATGTATATGGAAAATTTATGCGCGTTAAGGAATATTGTTTTGTTTGTAATATGGCGGTTAGAAGGCGACACTGTTGCTTAATACTGATGTCAACTGAAATTTTATCTTAGTATCAGTTTATTACTATTCAAATGTTTGTGTTCATTATTTTCGGCTTAAAAATATTAAAAAGCTCATAGTTTATTTAACTCTAACCATGTTTTATTATTTGTTATTCTGTATTTGGAATTTCCTTTACTAATTTAATCACCAATACTTGAAAATAAAAATACTGTATGCATACTCTGATATGCAATTGCGTAAATTTTATTTGCCAGTGGATTTTAAATTATTATTTCATACAATGAAATACTTGTAATGATAGAACATTTAGGTTTACTGTTTACCTACTAGTGTATTATAATGAAATGTCACGTTAGAAACACAAGAAATAATGATAGTGATTTGTACGAGATTGAGACAAGTGACATTAATCATACAATGATTATATGATACTCCTGTAACTAGCCATCAATTTGATGCAATTTACGCTTTTTGCTTTTCAGGTTGATGACCAAAATTTTGTAAATATTATTTGTGGGCTATCGACCCCACTTGTCTGTTTTTTCGCACAGAATTTACAGAGATGAGATTACGAAAACGAAACGTGAGATTCATTATCATGGTATAAGTAACTTAGTCGCCCACAAATATATCTGTTCATATTTATTCAAAAAGAAATCGTACGTCGTTTTAGTTTTTATCCAAGTATACTTTAGGCATCTTAATAGTAATGGTATTTGGAGTTGAGATATGAACACTGTGGTGTGGTGCATTGAGCGAATTGAAATTCGTGGGTGTTTCTTTTGTGGATCCAAATCCAGGATATCTGTAAGGAAAGTGGCAGTGGCGTTGGTTAGTGACGTGTGTTACTGGACCAATGGAGCTAACGAGTTCTAAAATTAACATTGCGTCTTTGCAAAAATGTGTTGGATGCCACCTAGCCCCGTTGTACCGTACCGGTAGCCGGCTTACGGTTGCTGGTCGGGGTTGTGTGGAAAAGGGAAGAGATGGGGCACATGGACTCGGGCGTAAAGTACGGGAATCCCAAACTATACCGCTTCACGTTTCCACAAGGAGTTTTCGAGAAGCATATCCACCTCGACTAAAATTTCCTTTATTTTTAACCTAATTCTCAATTATTTTATCTAGGTTTGATGTAAATAATTAATTATTATTTACAGCGTGTATTAAAAGCAATTAAAAGTATTGCTAATATTTTCACTCACTAAATTGGTCTCGAATTATTTCGCCCAAGGCGAGTCTGTCGAGTTTTGAAATTTAAAAAAAAAAAAATTAACGGAGGCCACTGGTCGGACTGCGACTACTTTATTAAAATTTACTCCCGTAAAGTTGCCCCATAGCATTTATTATTTTAATTCTCCTATGTACCGGTTATATCAGTACTATTCAACCTTTTTTTCAAAGGGGCCACAAACGTGTTAAACATGGTGTCGCGGGCCGCAAAAAAAAATAGGTAATGATTTCCTAGGTTTTCGCGATTGTTACAAATTGTACTCGTATTAAACAACTTTTGTCATTTCCTGAGATTTCAAACATGTTGCAGTGTCTGTGGTGGTCATAAACAGTTGTTTAATTCAAATTATTTGCATGTTAATTAAATCTACTATTTACTATAATGAAAAAGTTTGGACCTGATCCATTTATTGAGCTGGTTTAGTATCAACTCCATTTATTATTTATTATTACGAACAGAAAGTAACTGTTGTGTGTGTTATCTCTGTTTTGCGTGTAAGGGACTGCATTCCCCCCGACTTGTCTCGTTTTCCCTTGGCTCCGTTCGGTTTTCCAAATGGTTTAATAAACACTTGATAGGCGAAACACATAAGCCCGCAGGTTAAGTATAGCTTGGTTATATAAAATTAACTAAAGGCAGCATTTATGTATTTTAATTTTTTAATAAGTGTAATAATCTCAATGTTAATCACATTAACATTGTGATTATAACACATTAACATGTTAATCATCATATCTTATTTTTGTTATTATATTAAAGTATTTCGGAGCTCTTTAATTACTTGATTTGAATTAGTCTTAGCTTATTGTGGTAAATCTGTGCCTCCTGGATTTCTTTGTAGAAACCTTATACGTGCTAGTTTTTCTAAATTGTAATGAAGATAAAGAAATACATACTTGGATTTCTTATACAGTTCGAATTGTCTTGAGAGTTAAGTAAATATAGTATTTATAAGGGCAAGAAGAAGCTTCCACGTTCATAAAGGCAGAGAACTAACTGACTTTTCCTTTTCATGAGCAAAACGCATATAAAACTGAAACAAATGTAGCTGAATGTATATGTAGTTTTTACTTGAGTGACTGCAGTCTGACATAAAACCAATTTAGTTAGTCGCCTTTGTGACTTCCTAATTTCTAAGTAAACAATGATATGTGATTTCTTTAAAAAATGATTTTTGATAGTTAAAATTTTATTTGTGGCGTCAATTATCTGCCATTAGTTTCCTAAAATTGGCTCAGCCGTTTCCAAGTCTATTCAGGTTAACCAGACTGACAGACTTAAAGTTTTCATATTTTATTACTAATATAAATTTAAACTTCAAATAAAGGTAGATCCTAACTAATATTATAAATACGAAAGTGAGTTTGTTTGTTACGCTTTCACGCCTAAACCGCTGAATCTATTTGGATGAATTTCAGTATAATCATAGATTGGAGTTTGGAAAAGAACATATGCTACTATTTTTAAATTTATATGGCAGAACAACGTTTGCCAGGTCAGACTCCGATGAGTCTGTATTCTGATAAGCATAATTAAACGAATTCGTTTACCCACGTCAAATGACTGGCGACGCGTATTGTATCGAAGACCTTTGGTTTCTCTGTTTGTACAAATATCAAGTCATAGTCGGTAACCTTCGGCAGTCGTTTTATAGTCTCGAAATACATGTTTAATATGTAGATTATAAATGTGGCAACCTGTACCTCTAAAGCCACATACAGAATAAGGTCATAGTATTTAAATGCGTCTGATTTTTTATTATAAAATATAATAATTAATAAAACACAATGGGTTCGACGACGAGAGCCCTTGAGCCATCGAATATCAGCGTTCATTGTAACTTGAAGTGAATGCTTGATATTTTCCTTGGCACAATATTCTTTGTTATACTTGGAATGTGACGAACGATTACTATTGATATTTTCTCTCATGCCCTTGTCATTCATGTCGATGTTAAAATACGTTCACTATTAATAACACGGACAAATGTCTATCCTGATGTGTGTTGACATAACGAAGATGAATAAACCTCCAACCAATGTCGCCGCACTAAATAATGATGTAAATGTATGAGCGTCGGCAAAGCAACATTCGTCTTTAAGTTCGAATGTATAGATTATATCGATCTGTTAGCCATAGAAATGTATATTTAGGTCAGGCGTAATAAAGAGTCAGGCGAAACCATGACTTCATCGCCGAGTTTGTTACAGCCTTGTCCATGATTGAACTAGTTTTTCCATCAGACGAGATGAGAGCGAGGTTGTCGTGAAACTTCGATTCGTCTAAGTAATAAGTGATTAGCGTCCGGTTCTTTTTTAGTTTAATTTTTTTATTATAATATTTCATTTATCAAAATATAAATTTTTGTTCCTACCTTGTTGACCTTTCAATTACTGTAAACAAATGCATTTTGAATTATATATTAAGGTTTCAGAAAAGACGCCTACGCGCCCTCATTGTTGATTTTCAGTATCCTACGAGTAACTAATATTATAAATGCGAAAGTGAGTTTGTTTGTTTGTTACGCTTTCACGCCAAAACCACTGAACCAATTTTGATGAATTTCGATATAGTCATAGATTAGCCCTTGGAGAAGAACTTCGGCTACTTTTTTTAAAATTTCATTTTCGGGTCAACTAGTATTTTATAAACCTTTATTATTTAGTTTCATGAAATTGTTTATAGTTTCTTGGAGGAGCGCGAAAATAGTTTTGATCATTTACAGTGTCATTGTCATTATTGATTTAATTGTTTATGGTGAATAGATCCATTGAAGTAATTCAATTTAAACATTAAGATTTTTTATTATTTTAGACTAACATCACAAAATCTCCACTTGAGATACCGGAAACTCCACGTATACGTTCTAATTTTGTACAAAGATTAATTTCTCAATCATCCTTTATTTCGATCAGTGCTAAAATAAATCTTTTCAAATATTCAACATGAAAGCTTCTATATATATTAAGTTTATTAATGTCATCAATTTTAACATTTTCTGTGTCATGTGTACCTTTTCCACTTCTGCACATATACGTGTATGCTTTTCCATCAACGTACCACTTGTTCATTCGGGTCACGATATTTATACGATTTCTCTCGATAACTCAAAATACCATCACTTTACGGCTTTGATTGTTGATTTTGGAAATCGTTTCTTGAATAAAATTTTAAGTATCTTATAAAATAGCATAGATCTTTAAAGCTAAATCTGTCGCATTGCATTATGTGAGGTGTGAGGCGATTTACGATGTTTTCGTATTTATGACCTGTGAATTTGAAGCAAATCTGCAAAATAAGCTTTGATCTACCGGCCATATTTTTTAAATATCTTAGGTATAATTTATCCAGTTAAATCAGGTGCACTAAAATACTTTCAACGTGGATAGTAAGTACCTACCTGATGATAAATGATTTGTTAAATGATTTATTATATCATTAAAAACGTTTTGATAAGTTGTGCTCGTTTATATTTTATTAACCTACGACAAAGGTGTAAAGTAAGATGTGCTGGTGAATGCAGGGCAACTAACTGATCTGCGCACCTGACCTGTTACGTTGTGATGTACAATTTGCACTAGCATTCCATTGCAGGCCCTTTCTATCTTTTGCAGGGACGCAATTAAAATTGTTTCCTATAATTCTGCCTTCTGTCTGAATGTTGCTTATAATACTGACTGTGCTAACTCAAATTTTATTCTACCCGTGTTATTGAATTCGATATGCGGTTTCAATTCACCTTGTACTTTTTGCAACATATGCACATTAAGTCCTTTGTCTCAAATCAAATTACACATATTTGTTTTTTGTGTTCATTAATCCATAATTTTTTTAACGATCAAATCGTGATATCGATACTTAACAAAAAAAAAATAGCCTTGCATTTGTGGTGTTCACGAAGGTATTTAGATGTAATGTAAATCTTAAAGGGTAAAGGCGCGGTGGTATTATGTTCTTTACTCGTAAATATGCCCGTAGGCGCTGCAACTGACCTCTTAGGTGTTTACCTCGCTGGTTTAGTTAAATATTTATTACGCAGTAGTCTACTGCGTCCATTGTGTTTTAGTACCAACGCATCCAACCTAAATCAATTGCAATACGTATTATACATGGGGGCAGCAATGTTTTCCGGTTGCCACAATAGTTTTACCGTGTCAGATATAATGGACAACCTGGTAACGTCGGATTGCGTTTATTTATGTAAATTTACGTTGTTTCAGTCAATGTTTTGTTTTTGCTAACCGTTCTTTTATTTAACACGCATTTATTCATTGTTTTCGTCTATGGTGTACTGGTTACATTTATAGGGTAGTAGGTTAAAAATCGTTTAGTTTGATACTGCTAAACCAATAATTCAATATATTATCTGTTTAAATTTATTTTAATATATTATTGGTTTAAATTAATCCGTGCAGGGGCGGAGAAAGGATAACTGACCTCTGCGGCCGGGATCGGCGTATCGTAAAAGGCAACAAAACAACCCACCCTAGCTACGTGGCAGGGCCCCAAGCCCGTCTGGATGGCGACCACCTGGTCGACGATGGTCTTAAGTATGCCGACATAATAACCTTGTGTTGTGTTCCGGCATTGGTGACCTAAGTTCCTGTACCCTTATGGGACAGCAGGATGTTCGCGATGCTACTGGCGTTGTAAACACCCATAGGCGACGGTAACTGCTAAGTTCCAAACGGGCCGTCGGCCTGTCTGCTGTCCCACAGCAATAAAAAAAAACGAAATAATTTAGCTGCTTCAATTTTGTTAAGTTTTGTTATGCTTTTTAAAATTACCTATAACAAATCTTTCTTCTCTTAATACCGCAGAAATATCAATAATAAAATTGAAGTAAAAATCACAACGTTATATACTCATATATCATGATACAAATGTATATAATTAAAAAGAAGTTTATTAGTTTTGTTTTTTAAGGTCTAATAGATGATTGACTAACTTTTGCTATATAATTTACAACAATTGCATTCACATATCACCTGTTTATATGAAATCTGCGTGGGAATCATTGTAGACCGGCGGCGAATACGTTGCGCAAACACAGGCCGCCTGCTGCTGCTGGTCGTTGTACATTGCGGAGCAAATTATGATTTTTTTTATAGCTGGAGTTAAGTAGACAGGCAAACCGCCAACCCTAGCAGGCTGATGCCAAATTTAATTACGAAAACAATTGATGACAATGAAGTTAATTATTACTGTTTCGATTCTGTTAGCTTTCTATGGCAAATCTATTTGATTTATATATATGTACCGGCTGCTGTTTTACAATGTACCAGTAAATTTAAAAACAATGTATAATTTCTATGAATCTCATGAGTCAAATGTTTCTGTATTAATTACTGAACATATTATATATTCGGATACAATCTTCTTCTTCTTCCTGCCCTTATCCCACATTATATGGGGTCGGCACAACATGTTCTCTTCTTTCACTCTCCTCTGTTAGCAATCATCACAGCATTCACACCCTTTTTTGGCATATCATCTTTTACACAATCCATCCATCTTTTTTTGGTCTACCTCTACTCCTGTATCCATCCACTCTAATTTCTATAATTTTCCTCGTTATATGGCATTCTTCCCTACCCATTACATGGCCAAACCACGCTAGTCTAGGTAATACTTTTAAGTTTTTCAATAACTGGCGCTACTTTCACATTTCGTCGTGATGGTAGAATAACGTCGGATTTGAAAAAAATCCAAAATTCACTTTTTACCATATTTGGATACTACATTGTCTATATATTATTGCTACATTTAAAAAAAAAATTACATGCATTTTAGATTTCAAATTATGCGGTCGGTAAAGTGACGGATATGATAGATTCTCATAGTAAAATGACGCTTGTGTATTTTTAAAATGGCTGTCCTGTAAAGTTTAATTTATGTCAGATCCGTCACTATTCTACAACTACGACGATTTGCTCTAATATACTCATTTCTAATTTTATCCATTTTCTTAACACACTTCCATCTCAACATTCTCATCACCGCAGCATGTAACACCCTTTTGTCCCTCCCCTTTGTGGCCCAGCATTCCGATCCATACATTATTCGGATCCAATCGTCGAATATATAATATATTTTAGATTTAACATGTATAGACAATTATCATCATCCTCGTGGTAAATTCTTATCCGTTCAGGGACGGAGAAAGAATACTGACTTCTTCGGCCGGAGTCGGCCTGTCGTAAAAGGCGACAAATCAACAGTAGGTAAGTATGTCGTCATAATAACCTTGTGTTGTGTTCCGGCATTAGTGACCCATGTTCCTGTACCCTTATGGGACAGCAGCGTGTTCGCGATGCCACCGGCGTTGCAAACATCCATAGGCGACGGCAACTGGTAATTTCAAAGCGGGCCGTCAGCCTGTTTGCTGTGCTACAGCAATAAAAAAATCTCAAATGTAATCAAAGCATTTACTTAAGCATTCTCCAATCCAGGCTGGATTGGAGAATGCTGCGTGCTGTTTTGACAGCCACATCACACGGCATTGCGTATACTACTGTGTAGTTGTGATTAATCTGTGGGGAAAAACATGTACGCATCGTAAGCAGAAAGCCAACCGAAATAATCAGAATAAGAAACAGATGGCTAAAATATGGTTATGCAAGGGTAATTGTTGTCAACCCCATAATCTCGAATAGACAGCGTGCTTCAGCTGAAGCCTTGTTTGTTCAAGGGAGTAAATCAGCTGGCAGATAAAGCATATTTAGACTGGGAAATCTTGGTGAGACTGACCCCTTACAGCCCAATACGTTTAAATTGTGACAAATGTTACCAGCGCTTTCTTTTTCGCTGACAAAAGTCCTGCGTGGGTTGACCCACTTTATATTTAAATACGTACCGATAATTGATCCCATTTACCATTATTCTATTATCACGTTTAAATTCATAGCGGACACTGCAAGCCTACGCAAGACGTAAACAACCACAATTGTCGCAATTGTCTTTGCAAATAGATGACAAACAACAAAACCCGGTGAATGGTTGACCACGTAAACGATTTTCACCGTCCCCCGCTTGTCCATAATTTTAAAACTGTTTCGCTTCTATTGTAAAAGTGAAATCTGAAACGGTTAAATGTTAAAGCGTAAGAGAGCACCACTAGTGCGACAAGAAAGTGATTTGTTTTGTGCTTTAGGTGACAATGGAGTGTTTTGATAAATTATTGTTTTTTCAATTCCGTGATGTCAAAAGTGAAATGTGATGACAGCGGACCTATTTATTCTATTGTTGTTCGAGTTCATCTTGTTGAAGCGATTTGTCACTAAGATAATTAGTCATTTGCACTTTTGAAAAGCTTTTAACATAATTTGATACGGGTAGTTGATTTCAACTTTCTAATCCTAGCAATGTTCGATTCAAGGAAGCGATACCGGTTTTTAATTAGTTGATTATCAAAATACTTCATCGTTCCGAGGCTTTTATTTTTTTCCTCTCAGAATATTGATGATCATAATTACAAGTAATGACGATATAGATTTGAAAACGTTTGTATATTCTATACTGTCTTACATAAATTGCATTGAAATAAAAAGTTAATAACGATTAATTAAAACCAAGGGAATATTTAACCTCATTTTTTCCTCGAAACTAAGAGCCATAAAAAGCTCGAAATGTCATAAATAGTTAACCGCTGGCAGCCATCTGCATTTGGTAAACGCGTAAGGTGCTGCCAATGAAACCAGTCGTTCGAGTAGCTTTCCATTTTTTTCTTTTTGCTAAAGAAGTATTCACTGCCTTTATTATAAACGACACGTGCTACATATGGCGCCCCATTTTACACTTTGCCGTGTATTTTTATTTGACGACTGACGACTCGTTTGATGGTCGCATTCATTATGTTCATCTTACTTTCTACATCATAGTTTCTAAATTACGGTGAAAATTATCAGGTCGTATCGAGTGTGGAGTTTGTTGTGTGCGAAACGAAAAACTTATAATTGGATTGCGTTTGTGTCCTAGGTGCGTTAATATTTTTATCCGTGCAGGGGTGGAGAAAAAAAACTGAATTCTGAAGCCGGGGTCGGCCTGTCGTAAAAGGCGACAAAACAACCCACCCTAGCTACGTAGCAGGGCCCTAAGCCCGTCTGGATGGCGACCACCTTTGGTCTTAAGTATGCCGCCATAATAACTTTGTGTTGTATTCCGGTATTAGTGACCCAAGTTCATGTATCTTTATGGGACAGCAGCGGGTTGGCGATGCCACTGGCGTGGCAAACACCCATAGATGACGGGCCGTCATCCTGTCTGCTGTCGTGTTTTATTGTATTTCTAATAATAACTCCGAAAATTTAGTCAAAATAGCGCTGGAGTTGCATGTATATCTATGTACACACAACAAGTTACCGTCGCCTATATGGATGTTTGCGACGCGACGCTACGGACACAGCGAACACGCTGCTGTCCGCATAGGGTACTGCAATACAACACAAGATTATTATGGCAGGCATACTTATAAACCAAGATTGATTGTCATCTAGAAAGCCTTGGGGCCCTACCACGTAGCTAGGGTTGTTTTGTCGGCTTTTATGACAGGCCGACCCGGCCACAGGGGTTAGTATTCTTACTCCACCCCTGCACGGAGAATAATTTATGTATTGGTAGGTTTGACATACAAGTTAGTATTTACTTATGATGATGGGTATTTTCCCCTCTAGGCTGGATTTGCGAGTCGGGAACATTTACAGTTTCTTTTTGTAATTTAATTGCGTACGTACGTCACGCACGATTCTTTCAGCTTGCATCTAAGGTCACCTTAGGGAGTTACATATGAGTAGTCTTTTATTTAATAATGCTCACTGTTTTACTGCTATGTAGCGTGATAAAGGTTAGTTAAAAACAAATAGAACAGAATCTCTGTTAAAGGGTATGTTGGTCATTCCTGTTGCTAATTCAGCTGTGCCATGCTTATATATGCTTTGCATGCACCTCGGATATCGTACTAATCTCTTGAAAGACAATATTTTTTATAATTAATTTCTAAATTTAAATAATTTATTACACACTTAAGTCATTTTAGAGTTCTACTGAACTTTATTCATAAAATATGTTTCAACTCTCAAGTATTCTTATTCACAACGAATTATATTTTGTCGGGGATTATTATAGCTCTACTGCTAACGTACGAGGTCAGATTACGGTCGTGGGTTACTAATTAATGTATCAGTGATTACGATCCTCACTGTGGTCCAGTTTTCGACCGGTCAAAATAGACAAATCAAATCTAGAATTTCAATTAATTACATAGTTACTGATGTGTGTAAATATTTGTATTTAAGAACTGTAATTTAATAATTGCATTGCAATTAAATATACCGCCGATCCAGTCTATAATCCACTGAGCCATCACGTCCCAATTATTACAATACTGGAAATAACTGCACTATTGAAAATATACCAATGAAGTTGAATTGTTTCATGCACTCGCTTTATTAGACCATATAAGTCGTATACCTGCATACTCGGACTTCTCGTTCCCCCGTGCTGCCGTTCTTACCGTGTGCGACTGAGAGCGAGCACTGTGTTAGTGGGTGCAGGTGAACGGCCGGCACACATTCTCTTATCAGCCGCGGACCGGTAGTGACGTCCTCACACACCTGTCGATTAACATATCCTCAACATACATTTTGTTTATGTTTTTGAATGTAATGTGAAAGTTCCGGTTAACACATAATTTATGTAAATAAACACGACACACTGGCTATATTGTGCCACGCTGCTTTGTCAGTAAATTTGACAAAGCGCTAAATTATACGATTTGTTAATTTTTATTAGGATATCTTTAATTCAACTGTTAAATTTCAGATTCAATCGTGTGTGTGTTATAATTTTTATTCATATGTTATGTACTATAATTTTTTATCTGCGGCCGGAGTCGGCCTGTCGTAAAAGGCGACGAAATAAACCTCCCTAAGCTACGCGGTAAGGCCCCAGACCCGTCTGGATGGCAACCACCCTTGGTCTTAAGTATGCCGCCAAGGCCGCCATAGTAAATTTGTGTTGTGTTGTGACATTAGCCGACCCAAGTTCTTGTACTCTTATGGAACAGCAGCGTGTTCGCGATGTCACTGACGTTGCAAAATTAAATATTCTACAGCAATTTAAAAAAAATATTCTTCTGTAAACTACACCATTCCGAGATGTTTTTATGTCTATATTATAAGGCTAATGATGAGCAAAAGATGATCACTTGTCTGCGTGAAATTGGATTACCTATAATCGAATTCGTATGACATTCAGACTAGTCGGATTCTATATTATAACATAATATATTCTTATAAATGATTGATATTTGCTTATAACTTCTAATTATATTAAAAAAGTAAGAAAATCAAATGTTATCGATATAACATTTGCCTCTAGGAAACACGTTTTGGTTATCGATAAATTGAACTTGGGAGTCGTGAATCGAACAACTTTGAACCAATCTAACTACACGTAATAATAGCTATTACGCCTCCTGCGTCGATGTGTCATTTTGCAGTGGATACCGACCCAATCAAAAGTGCTTCTACGTATTAAGGTGATTTTTGAAAACACTGTTGCAATTTAAAAAAATCTGATGAAGATACAATAGCCATGTTGTTTTTTTTTGGTGGGCATTTTAATTTTATTGGATTTTTGGTAATATGAAAGATAGCTATATAATCGGTGTCACGTTTCATTGGAATGTCAAATTATCCTCCCGGTAATTAATATAAATACATTATAATTTCTAACCATTTATGCATATATACATCATATGTACAATTTGACAAGAAAAACTATAAATAGTTTGTTCTGATCTGGGTGTATGTCTGTATGTATGGTATGGTATACTTTTGCTGAGGAACAGCAGACAAGCTGACGAACCACTTAATAATGAGCAGTAACCGTCACCTTTTTTTTTATTGCTGTAAGACAGCATACAGGCCGACCGACGGCTCGCTTAGAATTTAGCAGTTACCGTCGCCTATGGATGTTTGCAATACCAATGGCATCGCGAACACGCTGCTGTCCCATAAGGGTACAGGAACTTGAGTCACTAATGCCGGAACACAACATAAGGTTATTATGGCGGCAAGATCAAAACCACCTATGGATGTTTGTGATCCTAGGGCACCGCGAACATGCTGTTGTCCCATTAGGGTAATGAATGTATCAATATGATGTATTATATTCAAATACAATAATAACGTTGGTAGCTTATAGTGTGTAAATATACTACAATCCCTTTATACCCTAGTATGTATAACTTGATTAACTTGCGTGTTGGTTTTAATGTCACACGTTACTTTTATGGAACTGGAAAAAAATATAACTGAACAACCGCTTGATGTTACTTTTTAAATTATATATAATTAATATAACATGTATATGTATACAATGTAGTAATTATGTCGTATTCTTATCGTGATTAAATTGTAGATCGACCGATATTTTTTTTACTTTGTTTATAATATTTTAAAATATTTACACATACTGTAAGGTTTTTAATTTTTCTACTGTTTTCTCAAATGCACCAAATCGTAAAACTGATGATAAATTGACTTCGGAAATTAGTTTTTTAACGAATATAACTATGAATTATTGCGATAACTTAAAATTTTCAACTAAAATGTAACACATAAAAATATGCGTATATGTTTGATAGCTACGATTGGAGTTTTTGTTATTTTGTACAGAATGTAGTGTGTGTTATATTAGTTAATTAGACATTTTATTTTATGTAGTGTAGTACTACTTTCTTGAGTAAAGTGCTATAATAGTATCATTCGTTAAGTAAAGATAATTAATTTCATGAATATTCAATCAATTTCAAGAAGTATTCAGTTCATTGCATATTATATTGGCTGCAACATGTCTCCTAATTTGTTTTTCTTAACGCAGTATGCATTATCCAAGTATTTATGTCTAATTACTTTATGTGTATCATATATGGTAATATAGTTCCAATTCATAACATTTATATACCAATTTGGGTACAATAAGCTATTTTGTGTGTTATTTGTTCTGATTTTGTTGTTTAGGTTACCTTTTTCTTTAATGTATAATTATGGTGTGGATATTAGAAGTTATCAACAATATTATACGACAACAGATAATTGGATGTTATTTTACTATAGAAGATCCCCAATAAGTTTGACGTTGATAATTCGGCACGCTGTGCCATCCATGCATTAATCATTTCATTGTCCCTTGTGTTATTGACTAACTGTCCCGTAACCACCTCAGCCTAGTAGGCTATCCTTTGTAGATAATTAAATTATATAATAATGAGATACTATCGTACTTTTCTAGCTTGTTGTATTAATAAAGTCATTTTTGTTTCAGGTATGTACGAAATACTCGTTGTAATTGAATCGCTACGACGGTGAGTGTTTCTCGTATTGTTGTTCCTCGATAAGTTAATTCTTAGCGCTCCGGATATTTTTATTTTTCTTGTAAGTTGGCTCCGTAACGGAGCCAGCGGATGGCTAAGGGATTTATCCTTCCTTTTATTTAGAGAGAATACATACAATAATGTACGATCTCTTTTCCAATCCATGCTACTATGCATACTTGTTTGTTTCATTGACACTGCATCTATCTAAGTAATAATAATACTTCAATTTCTAAGTAATAAACACAGATTCGATAGCCTGGGTTAGGAAAATAAAACAGTTGATAAAATCATATCTAA
This sequence comes from Malacosoma neustria, assembly GCA_963693495.1. Classification (NCBI taxonomy): domain Eukaryota; kingdom Metazoa; phylum Arthropoda; class Insecta; order Lepidoptera; family Lasiocampidae; genus Malacosoma; species Malacosoma neustria. Next base: position 16,895,899 of record OY856383.1, read on the forward strand.
ATAGTTGGTGTTATTGTTTTCATTGTGTCTGTTTTGTTAATTGTTCGAACCATCATAATCATCGAAGCAAGCCAACGGGTGATCATCAATGTCAAAACAAAGTCACTTTGAACTGTTTTTATTTGACAGAGGACGAGCATGACGGGCATGACGAATGTTAACATTTGTAAACCATCAATTTATACACACGGAAACAAGGACTACCTTCATTAATAATTTGAAAAATGTTATTGACAATATGTTACAGTGTAAGACGAACTTTAAATATCATTACTAAATTCTAAGCACATTTTTTACCTATTTATCAAAATTCCGTATAATATTTGATTAAAAGCATTTTCTTATTCTGGAGTATATATAACTTACAACAGCAAAATGTGTGGAGCAACGCGTTAGGAACTCCCACATTCGCGGCAGTCTTCATATCCGTGACATTGCGGACAAATTGCTAGTATGCCTTCGCTTGTATGACGACGTTTAACGGCAACCGGCCACCTACGTGGGCAGCAAAGATCTAACAATGCCTTCTCCGCCTATGCCTATGGGCTCCGGCAGGAGGGTAGACCAAAAAGTGCTGTCTTGACGCCGTAAAGGCGATACATATACCAATGGACTCACTACCAGCTATGTCGGAGACCGTGCGAAGTGGAGGACAAAAAATCGGAAAGTGAACCCCCGACAGCAAAGCGGAAGTTTGGGTTACAACTGGGATTTAACATTAAGATTATGGTGATTTTTTATCATCTCATGTCGAGAGTTAATAAACTTTGTATAAAAAATCCTGAAAATCGCTTTAATGGGCCAGCCAAGAATAATTTTTTGCAAGTACCACAAAATTATATCAAATTATACCGCAATAATATGTTAGACTATAGAAGTTTCTACAATTTCCCCTTAAATTACCAATATACTTAATTAAAATGTGCCTATTATAGTTTATACTGTAAAAATCTATCCAACTACAGTTATAACTATTTAAAGTTATACAGTACGTATAAATTTACAAGTAATAATGTTCCAAAGTGAATGATCCGAAGGTTAACTTGTATTCGAATCAAATCACATTGGAAGATATATTCAATCCAGTCCATGATTCTGTTCAGAAATTGTTTATCGTCCAGAAATCGTAACATACGAACGTTAATCACTGAATAAAATGATAGAGGTCTGCAGTTGTGCGCGCATCGCGGCAAAAATATTGGATTTCAATTAAATTTTCTAACTTTTAATTCTTAGACACTTGGCCCTTATCTAAAAAAAATATTGCGATATCTTCATTTAATATAAAGTTATTAAAGTTTTAAGAAGCAACAATTTTTATATAAAGCACTACGTATTCAGGGATGTGTGTTTTTTTTGCCGCTGAGAAGTGGGGCAAGCGGCAAGCGGTGTAGCGCGCATGCATATGAAATCGCGGGTATCAGTATAAATGCCTATATTCAAAGGTTTTTAGAAGACTAAAGAAAGGTAAATTATATATTTAAAAAAAATCATTTATTTCGGCACTACAATTATTAATACAGTATTACAAGAATATCTTTGCTACGCAAAAGTAAAAACATACTGTGCTGCAGTAGCAACGTTCATTTCTATATTCATTCGTATACTAGCCAAATACAAGTCTACCAAGGTTGATAAATTGGTGGTGCTATATTAACATTTAATAAAAATTTAGAAAAATGTGAATACTTTTTTGTAAACCATGGAATGTATTAATTTACTATCTATTTAAAAATGCATATATTATAAGCAAACAATAACCTATTAGTAGTACCTTTGGATTTCACCATGACTTCTTCTTCCCCCTGCCCTTATCCCACATTATATGGGGTCGGCACAACATGTTCTCTTCTTCCACTCTCCTCTGTTAGCAGTCATCATAGAAACTGATCATATAAACAAAAACTGATAAATACCAAAGTAAGTGTTATGAAAAAATAAATATCTTAAACCGAAGCTTGGTTTTAGTATGATTGTGATCAAATCACAAACACATCGTGATTATCTATCTATCTAATCTATACGTATAAAATGTACATCATTTCTAGTAATTCTTGATTCTCGAAAACAAGAAGCCAATGTGCCCATAAACGTGTCATAATATCAAACAAAGCCAAAGCGACCAAGGACGAAGTGCCGAGTGCGGTTGATTTTGTTTACGCCGACTGTTGCGCAACACGGCGTGTGCTTACCTCGGCGAAAAGCCTGGGAACCCATGCCGTAAGTATTGACCGTGCAGTTTCTTAGAATAACGTTGCGACATTTAAAAGTCATCGTATACCTGGAAAATACAAATCATCTAAAAAAATTCAAAGTCTATCGTTTTTGTCAAGTTAATATTAACGCTGAATTTATAATATTTCGACTTCTGTCTAGTGGTTAGATACGTAACAACAACAAACGAATAGTATATTTACAAATCACTAATTTAGATTTTTTTTTTACTAGTGTTTAATTCCATTTGCATCTCTTGGTACCCATAGGAGCTGTTGTATTGTCACAATAACCTCTGATCGTTTATTAGTGTCGATTCCTTTCCGTAAATTTGGACATTTAAACCCTATACCCCGCTGTTCTCCTTTCGCTTAATGCCTGGGCCAACGGACACTAAGCCTGCCGATACGACTGATCTAGGCTGACACGCGCGCGTCCGCCTCTTATGTCTGGGCTGTCTTCTTCCATGGTGTGCGCCAGGGTGTAAAGATTTCGACTTCACGGCGCTCTCCTGTGTCAATTCAAGGCTGAGGGGAACACGGGTGGCAAAACCTCTTCCGAGGGTCACCCATGGCTACTATCTATAAGGCCTGAGGTCGTTGGACGTCCTCCGGCGCCGTAGTATTGTCCTATGTTGGCGAGAGGGGAGATGGCTTCTCTGCTCCCGCTCCCGCCCCGCCCTCTCCTTCTTGGATTGGAATTGTAACTCGCTCCTGACCATGGCTAGAACCAAGACCGGCAGAGAAGTCCATTCCGATGTGGGTGACGAAGGATTGGCGCTCTTTACACAACGCTGGTCACACGGCGACCGTTTAGGTCACCGTCTTTGTCGTATATCCAAAACCCAACCTTAACAACAACAATTTTATGATAATCTACTTGTTTTTGGCGTGACCTAGCATAAGGAGTAATCCATTTATTGCTTTTTACGAGGTGCCAGGTTTAAGTCTCTACCCTCTTCTTTGTCTAAAACTACAGGCTCAAACTTATCTTTATAAATTAAAACTAACGAAGCGTTAATTTTTATGAGTAGCGAGTATGTATAACACTCGTACTGTATATACATATACATTCGTGTTTTATTTCCTTCCCTCCTGACAACTAGCAAGACTGGAAATTAAAAAAAATGTATACTTTATTTCAGTGTAATCTGCTTTCTCTTTTATACGAAGTAAAATATTTTCATGGCTACTTAGTCCTTGGTAAAATAGCTTTGCCCTTAAGCAGTAAACTTATATAAAACTAATTTATTGTTTGGTGATTATTTTTTATTAATGTATATTATTAATGTTTACCAAAAAAAAATCACTACAAATTTGATCGCAGTATCATAATAAATATTAATTAATCACTTAATGTTTTATTGGTCAATAGATTTTATAGATCGCGAAATCTATAGAGTATTTAGTAAATAAATAAAGTGCGAGCATTATTTGTCTGTGCTAAATATAATCGTAGGCATAACGTTGTAACATAAATATTGAAAAAACAATTAGAACGCTGTTTTATATGTTGATAGAGAATACTGTGAGTATTATAAGATAGATCGATCCTTAAAATATTATAAACTTTCAATACTTAATTTAAAATTGTACCGTGTAGCGTTTTAGGGTAGTTAAGTGTACATAAAACAAATCATTATAAACAATCTGCCTTGGCAGAGTAATTACAATTACGAAATACATAATTATGATATCCAAGTATATCTATCCATTCACCTCCTTGAATTATCCAAACGAGATAATAGATAATTTGATGTCGGTGAGTTAACATAATTGATTTGACATTTAGCGTTTCAGACCTATACATTGTACTGATATTACTATTGATCACAGTATCTTACTGATATCAGTTAAAATATTTTTTGTTATATCTAATTTCATTATCTTCTTTATTTTACTATATTTCATCCCTTTCTATCCCGGGGGAAACTGGACCTCCGAAGACAAGCTAACGTGAGTACGTCAGGTTCTCTGTCTTGCTACTACGACCACTACTGCCTAATAAAATGCAGCTGGGGTAGCCGCCATAATATAACCCCCCCCCCCCCACTAAAGTCCGGTCGCCATCATGAACAACTGCAATATCGACAATATAGACATTACCCTGTGTGAGTTCGCGTATGGAGGTTTTGCCCCTATTACATCCTTGGATGTCATATCAAAACTCTTACGGCCTTTAAGTAATGTCAATGCCAAATTTATTGATCGCTTATTTACTTTGGTAACCCTTACTCGACACTTCATTATCATGTACAAGACAAGAAAACAAGATGAATATATATGGCCGAAATTTAACTTATAGAAAGATAAGTGCCGTCTTGGACCCCAACCCCGTAAGAAAAGACCGAATGGTGAAGAAACCAATGGTATTATTGGCTTAAATTAGCAAAATACTTTAATATTCCATTTGCATACCATTAAAATGTATATACATCTCATATACATATCTTGGCTTCTTCCAGTCCACTAATTTGACTTTCATCATTAAATTCACGACTTTCATTGCTTCTTCTATACTCACCGTCCAGCTTATCTTTACCTACCTTCTTTTATTGTCTAAATTATAAATAATTATTTATTGGATACAATAACATTATTTTTGTTATATTGCTTCAAGTGGTAATTTATTAAAATTAAGCCTAATATCTTGCCATACTACAGTTAAACATCTTATTACAGTGAAATACAAATAGCCACATAACGTCGCAAATTAAATGAATTGCTACCGACCGTGTTAATGTGAGTATTGCATGACTTTGACGATCGTATTGATATGCACAGTTCAAGCTTGCCATTGCTTGTGTTACTTACTGACAAATTGAACAGTACTACTGGTTGCTATATATGTTATTATTTACGACACGCACATAATAAAGGGTAGTTAACCATCTTTATCTATAGATGGGGAAACCTTGACCCGTATATACCTATAGGTACTTTCTTATTATTGCCCTTATCCTTTGTGGGGTTCTGTACAACATGTCCTGTCCTTCCACTCTTCTCTATTAGTAGTCATCTAAACATTCACACCTTTTTTGCCATGTCATCTTTTACACATCCATACACTATTCTTTGGTGGGGTAGACCCTTCCTTTCCTTGTTCTGTGTAATTATTCTTTTCACATTATATGTTAACGCCAGGCTAACCTATTACTTTTCAATTTCTCAATCACTGGCGTTTTACTTTCAAGCTTCCCCTGATATATTCATTTCTGTATTTTATACTTTAATTCTGTTATGAGCTGTTCAATATTTTCTAACAGATGATCAATTAGTGTAATTAATACTAGTTATCACATACATATAACAAGCTGATTGACACATAATAGGTAATGTGTCTATATAAATACTACATTGGATCATTATACCATTAGATGCCAAAATAAGTTATATTCCTTTTTCATTCAATCTCGGATTATCTTACGGAGACATTTGTTACATTTCGAGTGGCTGTTACATTTGAATTTATGTTGAAAGAAGGTAGTATATGTATTAACTTACTATCTTATCTAGTCCATTAGTTTGTGTGGTAATGTACCTGTTATCAAAGAATATTCCCTAACTTTAGATGCACTAATGGCGCTCTAATATAAAATTAACCTCTAAATGGGCTTGTTAAACTGTAATCACTCTTAGCATTTGTATACCGGTTGTATTTTTCATTAACTTCGTTCGGGCTTTGGAGCCCAGGGCTCTTAAATAATGTATTTTACTAATCGAATAAGACGAAATTTTTTAATTAAGAGTGTGTCACTGTGAATTCACTGCTTGACCTACTTGGAAGCTATAAGCTGGATCTGTACAAGTTATAGTTTTTTTGTTCTATTGTTTGTTTTAATTTTCAAAATATACAGTAATCCACATATAACAATTTTTACCCTGGCTTCTGAGCTAGACCAAAGTCTGTGTTACAGAAGCCAGTGCCCACAGTTGTTCAAATATTTTACAAAATTTACAAGTACAAAAACAATAATAATAATAAAATAAGAGTGCGTGTGTATATGTGTGTGTGTGTGTGCGTGCGTGCGTGCGTGTGCGTGCGTGCGTGTATGCGTGCGAGCGTGCGTGCGTGCGTGAGTGCAGGCGTGCGCGCGCGCGCGCACGTGTGTGTGTGTGAGTGAGTATGTCTATAAATGAGCTAATCTGATTGCATGTTAGTATGTTATCTGTGAGTTCTATAAAGCTATCGTACCACAGTTTCAGTTTTGTGGTAGTCTAAAGTAAGTAGCCATTCCTTTAATTTAAATTTTGCCTCTCTGATAGTGGATGAAAATTTAAAATTTTATTTATTTTGTTATAAAGTGATATACCCCTGTAATGCTGCTGACGCCTAGCTAGGGGTGTCCAATAAATAGGGAGATGACATACATTTGGAGTTGTCCGTTTATGATTGTAAGTAATCGCTACATAGGGAGTCCGTCTAAGTTGGATCATGGAGGATTTGCATGCTCCTCCCCATACACTAATACAATATCTTAGAACAGATCTCACCAGGGCAAAATACACATGTAGCAAGGTATCTAAATCAGCTGCGTGACGTAATTTCTTAAATACATATATTAGTTTTCGGGTACGAGTGACAAGGTACTCTATGTGCAAACGCCAATTCAATTTTTCATCCAAAATTACACCTAAGTATTTAATATGATTTACTTTATTTATTGTTATACAATTTAAGTCTGAACAAGACGTAGTATTTGAAACTAAGTTACATTTGTGGATTTTTAAATCGTAATCAAAGGGTTTAAATTTATTTGAAGTAAATTTATGTATTTTGTTTTCTCGAAATTAATTGTAAGATAATCAGTCATTAACCATGATTGCACTTTGTGTAGACCCACTTCTACATTTATTTTGAGTTCATCTAAAGTTGTACCATGAAAAATAATAGCAGTATCATCCGCATACGTAAAAATTTTACCATTAGTTAGAGATAGGTTACACAGCTCGTCAATGTAAATTAAAAATAGAGTTGGTCCAAGAATACTACCTTGAGGGACACCAAAAGTAACATTGGCTTGGTCACTAATTGTTTTATCTATTTTTATTTGTTGTGTTCGGTCCATAAGAAAATCATTATAAATATTAAGTGCATCACCTCTTACCCCGATTTGGTTTAGTTTATTTATAAGCTTAGATGTTTATGTTGGTACGCCTTAGCATCACATCTCCGACAACTTCCATTCCAACATGTTGTTATTCTATCAAACCGTCCGCTGTGACGTTGCTGGCTCGCTTATGTTCGGATTTTGCAAATAAAATATCGACAGCACAAATAAAAGAAAAAGCTCAATAAGAAGCAGTACAGGCGAACATCGCATACAATAACATCGCTGTCGACGCCCTGAGACAATTTGTCTAAGCACGATGACACGCCGCGCCGGTGTAGTTTTTGTATGTTTTGTAATGAGTAATTGTTGATTGATATTAACCCTGTTTTGCTTGAGTTAATATTGATTATATGATAGCGTTGACGTATACAACTTTTCTACTTTTCGATTATCTTTGAAACTTAAATGTATATATTTAGTGACAGGACTTGTTCTCTTAGCACTTTTTCCGCGTATTTACATCTATTTATTAAACAGATCGTACTATGATAACCAACGTGCTTTTCTAAGTGCCGTGTCCTTATTAACTTGGGCATTTTTTAAACAGAATCTGCGAGGATTCGCCAGATTTGGATATCTTTATATATTCTTTGAGGAAATTCCTGAGATATGCAAGACAATATAAGTTAATGGAGTAAATTATAAGTTCGTCCATTTAAGTTTGTGTCATTAAATTACAGTGTCGACTTGGTTAATGACTGTAATGACATTGTTAAAGAGTTAATTAAATAAATAAAAAATAATAAAATACTTCGTAATAGTATTGTATAATATTGATTGTTATTTCGATGACGCAAGAATAATGTTCACCGAGACACATTAGACAGTCGCGGCGAACATATCCAGTCCAGTGCGCATTTTTATAACATTCGTTACGACACTGTTTTTATTACCTACCGCAGACACTAAATATATTGGCTCGATTTCAATACTATAAAATATACCGTCGTTTCTCATATCGTTTACCATAGAATGTTTTGCAGTCTTGGCAATACACGCCACTCTGGGCAGAATTCAATTATCGGAAGCTGACTGTGACCATATTCTTTAATTTAAATAAAGTTTTAATTAAAATGCCTCATATAAATATGGTTCGTGAGTATTATGTTGTGAGCGTGTGGCGACGCTGTTCGAGAAGGGAGGTGAATTTCTTTTTTTACCTTGTCACTCGGCAATTATCCGCATGTATTCTCGTGACTGCATATGACGTAACTGTTTTCACCGTCTGGGACCCGCTCTCTTACATAATAATGAATTCACGTTCATTTTGCACGCTTCGTCACAAAAAATTGAACGCAAAGCAACGAAACTATATTTATAAGATTTACACAACCAGTAGTCTGATGGCACGTTGGTTCAATTGATTTTCTCGGAATCGCTTTTTGTGGCGTTGAATTTTTTAAAGCAGCACTAGAGTGATGCTACATAGTTGAACGAGGATGTTATTTAGGCAAGCCACGCCAACCAACCCCGGCGGCGGCGGGTATTAGGTACGATCGTAAATCCCGAGAGCCACCTCGGTTAACCTGTTTGTATATTCAGTAACGTTTGCTTTTCAGACTGCTTTGAAATTTCAAAGTTCTCGTGTTCTTTAGACAAGTCAGAAATTATTTAAACTACTTATTTATTTCACTAGCAAGTCTTGAGTTACCCCCAGCGAATTAGTTAACTGGCTCGTGTGTTCTCAGTCAGAAATATAAATGAGCTTTTCCACCAGTTACCAATCCGTGAAAGACCACAAAATGACTACTTCTATTGCTCTTGCACAATTGGTTGGTTTTCCTTTCGGGGTTGGCAGCTCACACGCAAGTGGCTTCTGTGTAAAGCTTAATCTTATGGACATCTATTTTTGTAGCGTTATTATGCTTTGAAAAATAGAAGCGGACTCAGAAGGGAAAGAACTCAAATATAATGTATAGGTTTAGCGATGTGACGACAGTACTTATAGCCTGAGTTCCGAAAAGTACGTTTCAGGTGTAACCAAACTGAAACTTAGGAATGGAATTCTGTTCTACCTTTTTTGATCTTTATTTACCACATCGTCTTCTGATATATTTGCCATTAACAACTTCATAAAGCACCGCAGTGCTACTTAAAATAATTTTAAACTTTTTTATACCCATCCGGGCAAACAGTAGGTTACCTTTCAACATAAACAAAGAGGAAAACATACGTTCGGATACCACCATAAGATGTTTTCTACGTATGACTTTATAATCAAGATATACGTGTTAGGCAACAAATGTTATTCATACGACCTCGTTATTCCGCGAAATTGAATCGTTACACGTGATATCACGGCGATGGTAGATCAAACGCGATCATATTGTTGTCTTAAATGTCTACAAACATTGGAAAATGAATAACGTTTCCAGCTATCTTCTGACACGTTGGTAAAGTAAGCGTTCATTAGAAATTATAGCAATTTCAATTGTGTATCACGAACAATAGGTTAAAAAAGAGAGAAGATAGCTTCTTTAGATTAAAATTATCATTTTATACATGAATCCTACTACATATTTCGAATCGTAATTTCAAATGAAACAGCAAGTATATGGAGGATTTTTTATTTGTTACTAAATTGACTTCAGTACAAGGTAGACACAAATATACTGATGGATTTCGTTACAAGGCGGCAAAGAAGAACGTGAGCACGCGTTGTTCTGGACGTCTCGCTACGCTACCTGGAATCTTATTTATTTTCCAAATTATAAGCAGCTCATGAAAAAAGATTATATTGCCTTTCAAATAAATGTTACAATTTTATTTATTAAATGTTTTAGTAAAATATTACTGGATTCTGTTATGAAACAGATAATTATATTTATTTATACATTACAAACCGTTAACACATTCATATTTATCGACTGCATGACATTGTTTATAGCATCTTTAGCATTTCAGCAACATTTGCATGATTGTGATACATTGCTTCAACGAATAAGTGAACCGAGGCGAGTATAAAACGAACATTGAGATTAAATAATAAATATAAAAGAACACGCTATTGCACTATATGAGTGTGTTAGAGATAAATGTATGTATATATTTTTATTAAATTTATAAATAAATTTGGAATATCTCGTGGTTTCCTTGAGATTCTGCAATATTTTTCCTAATACTATATAATTTGGACCAATCCGTTATCCAAAGTCACGCTAGCCTCTAATCGGACTGGTTTAGGTAGTTTTGTTTGGCTAATTTCATGATCATTATGTTGATTCGCTTAATTAAACAGCTTCTATTCGCTTCGTCTTATTTACGAGTATACTAATAATTTGTAACAATTTTACACAAACACAGTTTCCCATTTTATAAAATTAAATTTATTGATATATTTTCGAGACGTTGAACACGTAAACATTTTAAACGTTAAGTTTTAATGATTAAATTTACAGTTTCGAATTTAAATATGATATCTTTGAAATTCAAATATGAAACGGGACACGTGTTTTTATATTAACCAGCCAGGACGTCAAAAGTCACAGCCGTTGTATCTGATGAATAAATAACATTTAAATTAGTTTCACTGCGCTGAAGTAATAGTACATCAAATACGTCACACAATTAAATAGGGTAGATGACAATTTTTTTTTAAACATTTGTATTTCGCGTTAAGGTATACTCGTTTATGTATTTCGGTAAAAATAAACTATTTGTGCCTAATATATGAATACTAATAATTATAAGCACTGTATTATAGTGATTGATGTATGTGTACTACTATATAAAACGAGACAGAAACAGTTTTTTTCTTGTCTTAGGATAAATAAACGAAAATAAAGTGGTAAAAATAAAGATAAATAAATAATAATTTATTTTAGATAGTATCATGTAAAATAGAATAGAATTTTATAGCATAATTTTTAGATACAAATATAAAATATAAGCCATAATAACAATAATCGTTCTTATTAACAACAATCTCGCTCAGATAACCTTTGGATGGTTTAGAAATAATCTCTTGAAGTAGGTTAAAATATAAAATGGTACTAAAAATGGCATTTCCAAAATGGTAACAAACTCTTATATTATTAACATATTCATAATGCATCATAGAAAGTTTAATTTTTTATTACTAGTTCTTCGTTAAGACAATTTCAATTATTTCACATTTACCATAAAGTCAATCATCAATAATTTAATATATCGCCTTCAAACAAATATCTGCAAAGCAATATGTGCGAAAGAGTAAAAACAATCTCATGTAAAATTTTATAAGAAACAATTAATTTTAAAGTGATTTATATTAAAATAATGTAATAATAAATAAGTTCGGGTGGTAAACCAGTCATAATAGTCAAAATATTGAAATGTCAAAAATTGCACATAACATATGTTGTTAGACAACGGCGATATGAGGACTTGATGAGGCCACAGATCTTCTTTTTACCATACTTATTTTTCTTTTCGATATTGGGAGAAAAATGACGCTCGATATGTTTTGCTTTTTTTATCCCGAAGATGTCGGTGATGGCGAGTGGCGGCCACGACGACTATCCGACTAAAACTCCGATCGTCAGCTAAAGGCTTATAAGGTGACATCGCAGGTTCTTCTTTTGGCCACTTCTCTGCAAGCGATAACGTTTGCCCTATTGTTTTCGGCAACTTACTGTTGTACGTAACAAATTAAAGCTTCGAATGCAACCGAGGATTAACGCTTTATCGCCGCATAAGTGAACTTTATTTTACGTCATAGAATTCATGGTTGCTTTAAATTAATTGATTATTTTGGTATTACTTGCTCATTGGGACGGAAACAAAGATATCATTCGACTGCTAAAGGTCGCTCGCTTCGAGGAGGGACCGGTCAACCTTGGACTGTGTAATTCACTTTCGTACACGTCTGTTCGCGTAGCCCTTCCTATGGCCCCATTTCTTAACGCGTTTTGCTTTGCTAAAAGTACTTTATGAACTTTCTTGTACTTGTATAATTTTTTATGAACTTTCTTGTACTTTAATATTTATTAGTTTCTCATAACTGTTACTCTGCTCCGCTATTCCTGTTTAATTCAAGTCTAGACAGTATCTTTAAGCAATAACTAGCCGTGAACTGTTTCTAATATGCATTGTTCACTTTTTATCATTCCTCATTTCTTGAAACGGTTGTAATCCAAATACTAGATTAACTATCAGCCAGTATCATCGTAATCCTTATTAAAAAAAATCTTATTTAATCAAATACAGCTGAAAATATATTCTATGAACCTTTTACATTTATTCGTATTATGGTGAAAAAGCGTAATAGTTATTTTTATGACTATGCGTAGAATTTAAGCGAACGGCCCGAGTTTTAATGTTTCAAAGAACTATTTTCTCCCGTGGCTAATGCGATTTCTGTGTGAACATTAAAATTGAATATGTTTCAATCCAATTTCATTCATGGGCGGAAAGTCTGAATGAACTTCGTTTTATATCCTCGTCTGATTTTATTCTGGTGCACAGAGCGCGTTTCTGAGAATAGGATTTTAAATATTCATTTGCTTTTGGTTCTATACATACGGACCGCATACATACCCCCCACACTATACGGAGTACTTCTGTTAAAAGTTGGCAGTGGTTTTAAATAAAAAGTCTGGTATACAAGGTTCACTGTCGTCAATGCTCGTTTGCATTGTTGCTGGTAGGTAGCTAGTAAACTTGCTGGATTCCTCTTATAACTCCTGAACTAAGAGCTCATTTCAAGTCCTTGACGATCGTGAAGTTAAAAGAAGTTGTTAATATTTCTTCTTCTTCATAACGCTCTTGTCAGAGCGATCGTAATGATGGTCGTGACATGGTTGACATATCGACATGCATGATCATGGTTGTTAATATTTATATAAACAAAAATGTGTGCATTTTGTACCTTTACTAATCAGCTAGAAAGTCCATACTGTACTGTGATTTTTTTATTGCTGTAGGAGAGCAGACAGGCCCACTTAGAATTTAGCAGTTACCGTCGCCTATGAATATTTGCAACGCCAGTGGCATCGCGAACACGCTGCTGTCCCATAAGGGTACAGGAACTTGGGTCATTAATGCCGGAACAACACAAAATTATTATGGCGACATACTTAAGACCAAAGGTGGTCGCCATCCAGACGGGCTTGGGGCCCTACCACGTAGTTAGGTAGTTAGGGTTGTTTTGTCGCCTTTTACGACAGGCCGTCCCCGGCCGCAGAGGTCAGTATTCTTTCTCTGCCCCTGCATGGACAATAGCTATAAATAGCCTATATAATATGAATGTATAATAGTTTTCCATTTGTTTAAGACCTTACAATATAGTCTATCGCTCATTTTAAACTTAATTTTATTGTAAAATAACATTTCATGGCTGTAATTCGCGGATTGCGCGTGCACTTAGCCCACGTTTAGCAGTTCAGCGGTGAATGGTGTACCGTTACACTACAACAAAACGTTGCAAGTTAAACGAGTGCATTATCCTAAATGTCCATAATAGGGTACATGCAGAGAGTGCTGAGTGTTTGCTCAAGGACTCTTTTGAAATATATGAATCCATACTAATATTATAAATCTGAAAATAGCGTGTCTGTTATGTTTTCACGGCTAAACGGCTGAACCAATTTCGGTATAGAGATAGATTTGACCTTGTAGAAGGACATAGGTTACTTTTTTTAAAATTTATATGGCAGAATAACGTTTGCCGGGTCAGCTTGTTATTTTAGAAAACTGTTCTGAAATTATTCACTAACTTAGAATAATAATTCAAGTCAATTTATATGCTCTTAAAACCGAGCCAAATAAGGCGTGGCATGGCTTTTATAAAGAAAGAAGACCTTCGTTTGATTTTTTATTATTTTATGAGTATTCCGAATTTTGTGTATTTTTTTGTTTGATGTCATCCTTTGCCCTTATTATCCGAGAAAGGGGACTGATGACCTCGTGAAATATTAAACTAAAACGCACTGTCATTTTAGATACAGACCCTAAAGCAGATGTACTAATATATGTATATACTTTGAAAATTTTGTCATAAAATATTTATATAATAGTCCTATATATATATGATGAAAATAGGGTTCCTTTGACGCACCATCACTTCGAAACTACTGAACATATCGCGATTCCTCGCGACCCATTTTAATTTTTTTTTCGATATTTTTTTCTGTTATTTCCCCAGCAAAGCGGGCAGGAACGGCTATTAAATATTTTAAAATAGACTTATTAAATAATCAAGAATGAATCTTATCGACTGCTACTATTGTTATAGCCTTAGGTCGTATGAGAATACTTTCTCGAAAAAATTCTACTGCGGAGTGTTAGTAGTTTTTTTTGCTAAAGGACATTAGACAGGCTGATGGCCCGCTTAGAGTTTAGCAGTTACCATCGCGTATGGGTGTTTGTAACGCTAGTGGCATCGCGAATGCGCTGCTGACCTATAAGGATACAGGGAACTTGGGTCACTTATGCCGGAACACAAAACAAGTTTATTATGGCGACATACTTAAAACCGAAGGTGGTCCTATCCTATCACGTAGCTAGGGTTATTTTGTCGCCTTTTACGACAGGTCAGTATTCTTTATCCGCCCCTGCACGGATATAAAATAGTTTTTCGTTCCTCTTAGAACTCTACCAACCAATACGTTCCTTTTATCGATATTACTTATCGGATGATTTGCTCTATTCACACCTATCGATTACGTAATAAAGTATTCTGCAATCGTGTCGATTTTTGCAGTTCCATATGTGCCTGTTTCTTATCATGTTCCTTTTGATTTACTAATAATGTACATATATATTTTACTCGGGTTGTATGTTCACATATTTCTGTTTGAAACAGATGATTTGAATATGTATTGTACTTGTAAATGATAAATGAACCTGTCTTTACTGTAAAAATAGAAGACTACGATAAATGCCAAAGTACAATGGGCGGACATATGACCCGAATATCAAGGTTGTAGGAAAAATATTACGTCCCCATGTCAATTAAGATAATTGCTAACACGAACCGGGACGGTACCGAAACACGGATCTC
This sequence comes from Malacosoma neustria, assembly GCA_963693495.1. Classification (NCBI taxonomy): domain Eukaryota; kingdom Metazoa; phylum Arthropoda; class Insecta; order Lepidoptera; family Lasiocampidae; genus Malacosoma; species Malacosoma neustria. The sequence goes on from OY856383.1 coordinate 16,911,207, forward strand.
GCTATTCCCAATATTTCTTCTTAAGATAGGTCGCCACTTATGACCCCCCATTGGGTAATAAAGAGGATTTAATAATATGAAATGAATGAGCATTTCTGCTAACGAGTCCTTTTTAATTTTTCTCCGTGCACGGGCGGAGTAAGAATAATTACCTCTGCGGTCGAGGTCGGTCTGTCGTAAAAGGCGACAAAACAACCCTAGCTACATGGTAGGTATAGCAACCACCCTTGGTCTAAAAGTGTGCCGCCATAATAAATAACCTAGTGTTGTATTCCGGCGTTAGTGACCCAGTTTCCTGTAGGCTTACGGGACAGCAGCGTATTCGCGTACCCCTAGCGTCGCAAACATGCACAGGCGACGGTAACTGCTAACTATAAAATGGGCCTGTATGGTGATCCTTAGCAATAAACAATAAAAAAATTGAGATTCGTTTTATTCATTATAATTCTTGCTAGTCTCACTAACAGCTTTCGACGGCCCCCGAGGCGTAACAACTAACGCACTTCGGTACGCTTGCGGAGGTCACGGGTTCGAATGTAATCTCGCGTCTCTTATTTTGAGACTAGATGGCGCTGTGTGAATTGTCCCAGAATATTTTATTTATTTATTTCGGCTTAACACACAGTCACCTTAAGACCTGAAAGTGAATATTTTAAAAAATTTCATCCAAGTAATGTCCATCACTAGCAACTACTTTTTCCCATCTTTCAGCCAGCGTTCGGATTCTACGTCTGAAGAACTCCTTATCTTTTGAAGCTATCCACGAATCAACCTAATTTTGGTATATTAATATGATGTGAACCGCTGCTCTTACATGTGCCATTGAGCGGAACTGATGATAGTCGGACGGCGCTATGTCTGGTGAATACGGCGGGTGGGGTAGTACTTCCCAATCAAGTGTTTTTAAATAGTTTTTCACCGGAACCGCTATATGCGGACGAGCATTATCATGTAGGAGAATAATTTTGTCGTGGCTGGAGTAGTATTGAGGGCGTTTTTCCTTCAGAGCTCGGCTCAATCTCATCAATTGTGTTCGGTAGAATTCCAGTGATTGTTAGTTTCGCTTCGAATAAGCAACTCGTAATACATCACACCCAGCTGATGCCGCCAAATACACAGCATGAGTTTCAGCAAATGTTGACGCGTGGCCAGGTATTCCCCATCTTTTTTTTTCTTTTTGGATTATCATAATGTATCCACTTTTCATCACGAGTGACCTTACGATGTAAATAACCTTTTTTGTGCCTAGCTAGCGGCATTTCATTCATACATAATCGGCGTTTAACATCTCTCGGCTTTTATTCATATAGAACCCAATTACGTTGTTCCTAACAATTTTAAACGATGTGAGCCCTGCTTGCTTAGTGATTGCTAAAGTAAGTGCAAGTTCCTTTTGCGTTTGAGACGTATCTTCCTCCAATAATTGTTCCAATTCTGCATCCTCGTAAATTTTTGGCCTTCCACTGCGATCTTTGTCTTCTACGTCAAAATCACCGTTTTTTAACTTTTGAAACCACTCACGACACGTTCTCTCACTCAAGGCAGCCTCATTATATGCTCCTACGAGCAGTCGATGCGCCTCAGATGCAGATTTTTTTTAAATTAACGAAGTAAATTAAAAGTTCCTGCAAATGACGCTTATATGGCTCAAATTTAGACATTTTTGGATAAAAAAACAATAATTATGCTAATACGAAGTTAATAATATGATAGGGTTATGTTGTTCTTGAATGAGTAACCTAATTTTCAAGCCGGTTATCATCTGCGAATTCTAACGCAAGCCTCGTGCCATGACATCTCTGTCAAAACGGCGAATACTTATTTGTATTCTTATTATAATCAGTGATCGCATGTAAAGTTTTAAAAAGTTTCAGAATTTGCTTTAGAATCATAATGAAAGAAATATTCCTCACGAAGTCCATAGACATGGTCCTTTATAAAGTATAATGTTTGTAAATATTAAATTCTAAGGAATTACATAAATTATACATAATCTTGAGTGATAAATTATTCACTGTATTATGTACTGTTCGTATGCAAATATTTGTGTAGGGCACGAGTCGGGTCTACGTGGCCAAGGATATCGTGCTGTGGAGAAGGGACGTTGAGTAATTCTAATGAATTTCTTAGATGTGTTAACTGACCTATTTCTATTACTGTCATATATTGACGAAGAATTAAAATATGTTTATGAAAATTGTGATATAACTTTAATACAATTTTTTTTAATATAATGTAAAAACTTAGCTAGATCAATAAAAAACTATTATATGAAAATTGCAAATATGCCATTACGTCTGTTAACTGGAATATACAACTCGTGTTAAACATCTTCTGTGCGTGAGGTGAACAAGAGCACAGTTGTATTAAAATTTGGGTTGAGATTCATGACCTACAATAAACTATTTATCATCATCAATTTTGCTAATAACATAATCTTATTATGATTTAAATCTTGTAAGATTAAGTCTACTTCAAGTTGTCTGTATTCTAAACATACTAGGGATGTTCAATAAAAAGTGATAATGAGTATGACGCAATTATCTTTTATTAAATGTTACTTTATTTTCAACGTAGTCACCTTTCAGGTTTATATATACACTTTGTATGTCTATTTTCTAAACCTAAAATTCCCTTTTAAAAAAGTCTACCTGATCCCTTAAAAAATCGTGCACCGCGGCGACTACTGCTTCATCATCTTTAAATTTATGGCCCCTGAGATTATTCCTTTAACCGTGGAAATAGGTAGAAATCACTAGGAGCTAGGTCCGATGAATGTGGAGGATGTTCCATCAATTAGAAGCCAGCTTCTTGAATGGTAGCCATCGCAACTCTGGAATTATGCGTGGGAGGCGTTATCTTGGTAAAACAAAACGACTTTAGCGAGTTTGCCACGCCGTTGCTTGCGTATTTCCACACGCAACTTTGTTATTTGTCCTGCGGACAAAGTCCCCGTAATAGTGGCTCCATGATTAAGGTATTCGATCATTACCACCCATTGGCTGTCCCAGAAAAAATAGCCCATGATCTCAACGGCGGATGGAATCCGAAGGAAGGAAGCCTTAAATTTCTTCGGAGTTGGAGATGATGGTCTCGTCTTGGACTGTTTTTTCGTTTTCGGATCATAATAGAAAGCCATGTTTCGTCCATAGTTATGAATCGAGCCGAAAATCGGTCAAGATCTTGTTGTAACAAACCTAAAGAGCTTTGTGAAATTCTCAGTCTCGTTTTTTTCTGCGCGACAGAAATCATTCTGGGCACCCAACGCGCTGACACTTTTCATTACCCAATGGCTGTGTATTATATTATGGACACTTCCTACAGAAATCTTCATTTCTCCTGCTATAAAACAAACAGTAACACGACGATCCGCCAAGACAATGTTTTCAACTTTTTTAATCATTTGTTTAGTCACTACCGATGTAGGGTGTCCCGTGCGGGGATCGTCGTTAATGTAAACTTCCTCGCTTGAACTCAGCACACCAACGTGCAACCGTAGAATATGGAGGAGCATGAACTCCTAATGTTGCTCTCAAATCTTGATCTACCAGCTCTGTAGTAAAAATTCAATTCTATCTATTTTTAAGAACACGTTCCGACACGACGCAAACAAATGACTTCTACCTAGTCAGGTCATAAATTCTGTCACATGTTTAATGTAAAATAATTGTAACAAGTTTATTAATTATGTAACCATTCATATACCAAAATGAACTTAACAAAACATAGATTCTTATGACATTAAAGTTTATTCAAAATGACCTCCGTGATTTTGAATACAAGCCTTCAATCTGCGCGGCCAGTTGTCTATCGCAGCACGAACGAGGTCCATGTCAATATCGGCGGCTGCCTTAATCAAGGATGTCTTGAGTGACTCCAAATTGGGATGAGGCTTTGAGCACGCCTTTTCCTCCAAGTGTTGCCATATCTTGTAATCTAACGGATTCAAATCTGGACTGGAGGAGGGCCAGTCTTCGTGCCGGATGAAGTCGATTTCACGCGCCGCCAGCCAGTCTTGTGTGCTCTTCGCTCTATGAGCTGGCGCCGAATCTTGTTGGAATACCCAGTGCCTGTTATTGAACATGGTATGAGAAACAGGTTCCACAAGGTTCGTCAGGACTGTATTTTGATACACAACAGCATTCGTTTTTACACCTTTCTCACAAAAATGTACCTCTGTTAAGCCCCAATAAGAAACTCCCAACCATACCATGAGCGAGGATGGAAAATGACCTCGTTGGACACGCGGAATACGGTTGCTCGCTTCTTCACTACTGTGTGCGTACACCTTATCATTTCGTTTGTTGTAGCTCTCTTCTACGGTAAACATTTTTTCATCCGAAAAAAGAATTTCCCGATATTTTTTTCCCGCGTACCGCTTCAACAAAGCGCGGCATCTCTTCAGTCTCAGGTCCATTAGACGAGCATTCAAACGATGTCCTGTTTTTCTTCGATATGCCCGAAGCCCTAAGTCTTCATTTAACACCCTTTTCACCGTGGTTCTGCTTAACCCCATCTGAAGGGCCAACAGTTTCTGCTTACGTTTGGGATTTCTTTGAATTCGTGCCTTCACAGCTTTTATCACTGCTGGAGTCCTAACAGACCGAGGGCGACCACTTCTTGACCTGTCATCTACACTAGAGTCTTCATTGTATCGTTTGATGGTACGATAAACGAATCTTTTGGTTATATTCAAATTTTTCAGTATGTTAAAAATTTGAATTGGCGCGTAACTGTAACGATGCAACGCAATAACTGCAACACGGTCTTCTTTAAGCGTCCACTCCATATTTAAAAATGAGTAAAATTCTAAAAGTTATACATTTTTATTTTCATGAACAATTCGAAATTCGAATTCAATAAACTTTTTTGTGGCCAGCATTCTAAAAGAAAAGTTTTTACTGTGTGACAATACTTATGACCTGACTAGGTATTTTTAAAAAACAAAGAGAACTGATTGGTTTTTTATTATATCTAATATCTGGGCTATGCCTGCCAGTATTTTTTTTTTCTTTCCAAGGAGAATGTATCGCATTATCACAGTTTATTGAATACCCCTCGTATTTTATGTTTGTTTCATCTACTTAGTAATTGTCTCTTTAAAAGTCTACATTTGGTAAATTTAGTATCGATTATTTATTGAGTCCATCAGTCTACGTTACTTACAACTATATAGGCTTAACGCAAGTAGGTCAGATCGCTCAGAGAAACAATGTTTGTTTGATTTTGCTTCATATTTATTGTTTATATATCTCGGCGTTTATCATGACCTACAAGCACGGACGAAGTTTATTTGATCTGATCTATCACAAATACCGATTAAAAAAGTATTGATAAAATTCATTTACGTGGATTTATTTTCTGCATTTACTTTGCTGTATTTTATTATCATTTGATAACGTCAGTCACGCAACGGTTTTCGTAAGTTGGAACGCCTGCTAAGGTGGCTGGTACGTATGATATGTATTTTACAAAAATAAAATGTATAAGTAATAAATCAATTGTCTAATACCTATAATACAAGGGCTCCGTAGCTTAATTTGGAACTAGATGGCACTTTGTCACGGTTTATTTATTTATTTATTATTAAGCCTTCAAGTTTAAGTTGCGCATCCTAAGCTTGCTCTTCGGAGCCCAAGATTCGCTGTAGAGTAAGTACGGCCACGACACACACAGACGACGTGCGACGCACACAGATTTTTTCCTTTTCTTGACTTAGATTACACAAGTAAAAGGCTAGAGTAGATTAGTGCATTGTAATATTCTTCACTCACAAATTGTTTCATGAAAACAAAATGACTTAATTTAAAATGATTTCTTGTAGCACAGATTTAGCTGAACCTTTAACATATCAAGAAAAGTTCGGTACATCCCTAAAAGGGAAGAGCAATACAACTACAATCTTTGTCCGTTATGGATTGGCGGTTTATACACCTGCCAGCTTATTGAGTATGCGGCCTCGTCTGCCACGGAGGTGCTAAAAGGGTAGCGATCATGATCATCTCAGCTACGCGACTGAAACGCGATAACACTATGATACCTTGTATTATTTAAAGTTATAATCGCAAAAAGATTACTTAATAAGTGACTAGAAATTAGTAGCTACTGTCTTATGATCTCGTATCGTATGCAATTAATTTTACATATGATTTAAATTGCGCTAATCGTATTTTTGTAAGATAACCTGGAGTGAGGTCAAAAGTGACGCTCAGGACCGTTCGGGATGGAAATGTACTGTGGACGCCCTCTGCCCCGTCTAGGGGTCATAGGAATATAAAAAGGCTTTTACTATTTTCAACTGAATTGCTGACCCTTAAAAATTAAAGTCACCCTAATGGACTGTGATCTCAGATTATAAATATACTGAGACAATTCAAACAGTGCCATCTAGTCCCAAAGTAAGTAGCTTATCACTTGTGTTATGGGTACTAGATAACTAATATAATACATATATACTTTTCTTTTGTAAATAAATATGTATTATATGTTAACCCCCAGACACGAGACGGGAACCCAACCCGTGACCTCCGCAAACGTACCGCACTGTTAGCTGATACGCTACGGAGGTCATCGAGATGTTAATATTGTACATCAATCCTTAATAAAGGTTATTGTATAATAATTAGGGGTAATTGGAAATAAAATGGCATATGATTATGCCAAATAAAAGGATATTGTTTTTTCTTTATTGCCAACACGGTATACATATTCTGAAATCGATGTAGCAATGTACATATATCGATATAAGAATTATAAAAAGTGAAAACATATTTTTTGCAAGCAAATTATTCCATGTGAAACCAATCTCGTATTATTTAAATTATGCATAAACAACTGGTATCACGACAACTTATTTCCTCCTTTGAATGGACACAGACTATCTCTATATTCGCATTTACAACTTAATTGGCTGGTTTCTTTGTCGCATTACGCGCGTTTTCCTAGTTTCATATGATATTGAACACAAAACTTAATTTATCCACAGTTAAATGTTACTTGTTTGCTGTCTGTTGCATCGCTCGTTTCTTAGCACCCAGAAGTCCTTCGACCTTACATCAATCTTTATTTAGATGCTAATTGTATCACATGTCTAAATTGTATCATAGTGGATATCGAAGATGGCACTAAGCTGAGAATACAAATGGATTTTACATTAATGAAAATAGAATTTAAAGCAAGAAAATGATGATCATATAATGTTTTTCATCAACGTCTGATCATACACTCATGTACACAGAATATGACTGTAACAACGAAACGTTACTTGTAAGTTTTATATGTCAATAGTTTTGAAATCTGACAGACCTCTCTCTTTCTTGGATTTTAGACTTGTACGAAGAGTACACGTATTTTAAAGTAATATTAATACTAAAAAGGTTACAAACATTAAAATAATAATAGAATAAACATAAAATAGAAAGAATAAAGCAAAAACAAGACCCTCTAAACAGTGTTTTAATTATTAAAATATACAAACAACAAAATGATTTTTTAACTCGTTATCGAATATTAAAAGACGTAAATGTATAATCCTAATGTGATTTTCTCCGTAATACTAAAAGTGCTATTTTATGTTTATATCACGTTTCGTTTGATTCATAGCAGTGTTTCATGAATTTTGAGTAGTTCTGGGAATGCTCTAAGTCACCGGAATCTGATTTAGTTCGACTGAACGTTATGCCTGACGTATTTTATTTGGAAACATGGTTGCCGCAATACGCACTGTACTTCTGCGTGCATTTGTATCCTAAATAAAACGTACATGGAATCAGACAGCATGTCAGGTAATGTATCACTATGCGGTCACGTTCCAAATAACCCAGATGTATTATATTTCACAGTGTTTATAGCACTATTCGTGACAAAGCTTCTGACTGTGTATCATCGTTCACATTGTGCAAGCCGATGTGCTGAGCCGGGCCGTGTGCCTGTTCACAGGGGCACGGTTACCTAACAATTTCAGTCTCAGCCGATTTCCTAAGCCATGCTCGATGCGATGCGGCGTGAGGTTTTTGCCTATCCATTCAACTCGTCGGATTTACGATGACGCACAGTGAAAGTGTTCATCGCTTACGAAACAACTTCACGATATCGTATGGGAAATCGTGTACTTTGGCGATCGTGAACTTTGTGACATATCATCCTTTAAAGGAGTATCTTCACCAGACGTACCGGTCTGCCCCGGTAAAATCGACATCTGTTCGCGGTCCGGCAATGGTTACGACGTATTCGTATGTGGCAGTAAGTTCAGTGGAGCGCATATCCTACGTTAGACCCCTCTGTTTTACTGAATATGCCATGTACCTATGTATACTTATATATATGCAATATTACTGTACCTTTATATTTCGTTGGATTTATTTTATTTATTGTTTTTTTTTTCATAAATTATATTTCCAGTAGCCGATAATCGATTCTTAGAAATAACAAAAGTGCTTGTGATAAAATGGAAACGATTAGCAATATCAATATTAATTATGAATACATTAATCGATTGTGTCATGATTTCGAGGCGAGTTAATATATCTATTTTTATACTTACACAAGTAATCATTATACATTTTTCCATGTTTGGTGTAAGTAATTTTCTTTATGCTTGTGAGCTTTGTTTGCTGTTCTAAAGAATAAAATGTTTTAAACATCCACTGATTATTTTTACATTAATATGTTTTTACATTTGTCAGCAGTTATCATAAATTTGCGACACATTATCGTGTGGAGAACGATAAATGGTAACGAGTCTTTGTGTGAAAAAATAAATAATGGCCTTCCTCTTTGTGGGCTCTTTGCCAAAAGAGATAATGGTCACAGCGCCCGATCATATTGTGATCATTTAATAAGATTAATTTTGTTTTTTAGTCCAACTACAAAATTCTAAAATAGCGTCATGGTATAGTTATTGTTATGTTTTAAATTGTTTATTAAAATTCATAATTTAGTATTTAAAATCACAGACAGCAATTACAAGTATATATAAAACAATATATCTTGGAATTTGCAGTAATCTACGCTAAGCTTAAACTAAATTTAATGCGACTGAGGGATCCGAAGATTAAGTACCACCCAATGATAAACGGACGTATGCAAACACCCGGTCACAAGTATCATTTGAAGGGCGTTTTCATTTCATTCCAGGTCATCAAGGCATTGGCTTGCAGTCCAAATTCATCAAAGTGTCATGAATATGCGATGGGCACTTTAATCCTTTGGAGCCAAAATATAAATGACCATAATATATCAACTCGTTTTGCAAAATGAATTATTCTGAAAGAATCATGAACCATGTACAAACCTTGTTGTATGTAAGGTTTGTTATATGATCAAAAGGTATATGAATTATCGTCAGTTTCAACCTTGCTTTTACTGGCCCACATTGTTGAGTTTAATTACCTTATTAAAATTCAGGCCACTTCCTAAGTATGTTCTTTTCGTAATTATTACTAACATTTGATGCCATATAATTCATATGATAATATTTTCATACATTAATGTATGTCTTCTGACTAACTAGTGTAAGCAAACTAATCGACCAACGCTCTTTCATGTTACTTTAAAAGCATTAAATGTTTTGGTTTTTTAAATCCCGAAATAGTCGTGCTAGTTTTATTTAATACTAGCAGCCCGTCCCAGCTTCGCATGGGTATTTAACAAAAAATTAAACCCTTCTATTTTTTTCGGTCTCGGGGAAAAACCTCTCTTGACGGGTTCCCCCGGCCCGGGGGGACCGAGGGATATAAGGGACTCCGGAAAAGATGTTCGACCATCCGACTACCCACTAAAAAACCCCGCTGTTCTCCTATCGCCTACGCCCGGGCCCACGGATATATGGCCTGCCGATCTCGTGGCCCGGGCCGACGCCGGCCCACGCTTTGTCTTAAAGCGGGCCCCTTCTAAAGTGCTGGCGCCAGGGGGTCAGGCTTTCGTCCCCCCGGCGCTCTCTTGTAACAACTCTATGAGTTGAGGGGGGCTGCGGAACAACACGCGGCCTTTTCCCTCACGGCAATAGTGCGGGCGGCGGATTCTCCCCCGAGGGGCCGCCCGCGGCCGCTTTCTACGGCGGCCGGAGATCGTTGCCCGCCCTCCGGCGCCGACGACGCGGCCTACGTTGGCGGGAGGGGAGTGCGGTGGCGGACTTCCGCTCCCGTTCCGCCGCCTCCCTTGCAGACACTACTGCCTCGCAAAAGGAGGCGACGGCCGTCCATCCAGGATCGCCCCCGACCATGGACAGAACCAGGGCCGGGAGCGACAGGTCCGCGGCCAATTCCGGACGGGACTCGCATCCCCGTCGCGTGCTAGTCAGGCGTGGGTACGACTACCAGACGACACTCCAGAAAAAGCAGAGTCGCCTGACGTCGTAGCCGGCCCAGCAAGACCAACCGACAGCGAGGATGCAATTCCCGCCCCGGGAACACTCTCTGTGCAGGCGCAGTCGAAATAGGCACGATTTCGACTACCAAATCAGGTCCCAGGGACCCCAATCAGTATTCGCAACCATCCCACCGGGGACCACGCCACGAACAGAGAGCTAAGTTGGAAAGGATGTAGGAGGTAGACGGGAAGAAAGATAGGACTCTGTCGCCTCGAACGGAGAGGGGAGTGAGGCGACGGATGCTCGGGCACCTCGGGTATGCACACCCGTGCACTCCTCGGACAGAGGAGCGCCCCTGAGGGCAAACCCTTCTATTTGCGTCAGGTTACTAAAAAAATAAAATTATAAAGAAAGTTTGAATATTATTATTTCTTTGAGCTTTTATTTTAATGATTTTTTTTTGTTATTACTTTTTATTTATTTTTCGTTAGTTTTTAATAAGTATTCTATTTTTTGTAAAAACCCCAGTGACGCACGCCTACATTGCTTAAGGTGCTGCCTAGCTAGCCGAACAGGGTGAGCGGCTACCACGCAACATTTTTCTAATACTTACATTTTTAAACTCGTGATATCTTTCGAATGGAATATCCGAATTGAATAATTCAAAAAGTTATATAAAGGTATTGAAACAGTTTTGAATATGAAGTAATTTATTTTGATAAGGATTAATACCAAGATCCAAATAAAGAGCCTTTTCTAGGGGCGGCATTTCAATTAAATTTTTAAAATAAAAGAACACTTATTGTGGCATAACTATAATAGTTAGACATATGCTGTCGCGACACTTTTTGTAAATAATGATGTGTTCTGCAAAGTTGTAGTACATTATTTTATTCTATCATCAATAGTTTTCGCAACGCACGCGATTTAAATAATATTTTAGGTAATTTTTTTACACTTTGGGTTACATTATTAGAGTTTTAGTAAGGATCCCTAATTTTTTTGAAAATATAATATAGCCTATGTCACCCGGGGATAATGTAGCTTCCCAACAATGAAAGAATTTTTTAAATCGGGTCAGTAGTTTCGGAGCCTATTCAAAGCAAACAAACAAACAAACAAACAAACAAACAAACAAACAATCAAATCTTTCCTCTTTATAATAGTAGTATAGATACAAGATAGAGAATACTAATTTTATACAATATTAAAGAATGAAATGAACAATCGCAGCATGTAATATTATTGAATATAAAATTTGCATAATAATAGCTTACTTTCAAATACATAGTTTCAAAATTATCTGGTCATTATTTAGTGTACGAGACAAACTGTAGCGCGCTATTTATTGAAATGAATGTAAACATCTAAACCGTATATTTATTTATACTTAAGACATTTACTGTTAGAGCAATAAAGATAATTTCTCCAACCTACGTATCTTTGTAGCTGAATCTGCGGTACTTATCTGACATGTTATAATGGCTATCATGGCTCGTGGCGGTATTTTAAGGATTACCAGTTCGCCTGGCCGTTGTAAATCATCGATAGCACGGAACGATTGTTCGCTTTCTAACACCTCGTTAAAACATTGTGGATCTTTGTGCTTAGCTGCTGTTTCACTCCATTCTATTTATCTTGTTAATTGGTTAGCAACATTGTCGTTGTCATTCTCCGGTTTATGCCATTGTTCGAGACAATTACACTTTCTTAAACTAATCTCTACATCAAATCTGTCTTTAATTACGTACGCTACTTAGCTTTTAGTTCGAACAATATTATATTTTTTTATCGGTGTAAATAGTTGTTATTCTAATGAAGGCCATTTTTAATTTACCTACAAATACTTTTTCTGTAACAACGTCGAAATTAGTTATATACTATCGCTGAAAACAAGCTATTCCTGAACTCAAATTTATTGTTTAAATGCAGCAATAATGGAACTAAATATTTTCTTTATTATTTAATTTTCTTTTAATTATTTAAAAACATATGTTCATTTCTAGTATTAAATGTTGTTATTGTCGTCAAGTTATTTGTGTGTAATAAAACAAATATTTGTGGCTTAACACTCTGCACATGTTTTTATTGTAAACAATTACGTTCTGCAAAGTCAGTGTTGTATACAATATTTAAATGTGTTCTAGCACGCGGACTTTGTCCTAGGTCACTGCATACAATGAGTCCAATGTAAATGATAAAAAAAATTAACTCAGTGCCTTCGAGTGTCACACTTTTATGTCGTGATTTCAATGCTATTAAGTGTTTGCATATCTAAAAGAAATTATCGTACTACGGAACACTATAAGCGAGTTTTGGATGGTGATTTTGATACTTCAGTGTCACTACAGTGCTACAGACAAAGATATCTTTGGCGTAGGTATACAATGTATTTTTAATTTAAATATTAATATTTGAATATTTTAAAAAGAGCGTTATCTTTTTTATAATATTTATTGTATGTTGCGCTCCCTTTGATATGCTCTAGAGCCCTAATGGCTTGACAGTTTTAAAGTGTGACGTATCATTTTATCTTAACCATGAGAGTGATATAGGATTATAAATTTGGAGATGATATCCCCGAAAATACAAGTACATAGTGTAAAATGGATCAATGTTTGAACTATACACCCAACTCACCACCAGAAACCACCTTGACAATGATCTGCCTGTCATGATCATCATCAATTTCGTAGTATACGGATATAAACTGTTTTTGGCTCCATTTTCAATCAATGCAATTAAGTTTAGTATTTTTAAAATTATGTTTTTTCTTATTTATTTATACATTAATTATATTGGGCTTGCATAATTTCTTTTACCCATACTTTTACAAATTGTAGAAGTATGATTTTTAATATAAATCTTAAAAACGTTACAAATAATTTAGTAGAATGTTAACTATCTGGTAAGCACATATATATTTGCGTTACAACGCAATCTGAATACTTAAATATGTTATACAAATAGTACATACTGCTGCGTCAGAAGTTCTCAAGACAATTCATAACTCGCTTGCCGTTAAATGTGGAAACAAGTCGCGACATCAAGAAATATATTGTTCTATATAAACTGTGAAACTAGTCATAGAAATTTTCGTTTAAATATTTGATTACTTGATTGTAATTTATAAACTTGACGACCTCAGTAGCGCAAGAGCTTTCGCACATCGGTACGCCTGTGGTGGTTATGAGTTCGATTCCCGTTCCCAGTCTAGTTGATTGTCTATAAGATGGTTTATTTACGAAAAAAGATGTATAATCAGTAATATACCAATTTATCTAGTATCCAAAACATAACCGCTGTACTGGTTACTTTGAAACTAGAAGGCAGTATGTGAATTCTTGTAGCAATTAATTATATATTTATATGACTAGGTACTTTTCTCCGTGCAGGGGCGAAGTAAGAATACCTACTATCCTCTGCGGAAGGGGTCAGTCCGTCGCGTCGCAAAAGGCGACAAAAAACCCAAAGCCACGTGTTAGGGTCCCGAAGGCCATCTAGATGGTAACCACCCTTGGTCTAAGAGTATGTCGCCATAATAACCTTGTGTTGTATTCTGGCATTAGTGACCCAGGCTCCTGTACCCCTATGGGACTGCAGTGTATTCGCGGTGCCCCTAGCATCGCAGACATCTATCGTCCAAAATTGATCTCTGACAAAAATATCTACGCGCTTTTAAAAAATGCGCTGTGTATGGCATTCTGTAAATTTTGTACTGATGTATGTTTGTGGGCTTTGCTCTTTGACACCTCGATTATTACAAGCTGACCTTACCATATGATCCTTGTAGTGTGTAAGTCGATTTAGTCAGTATAATTAAAGTCGTCGTACAGACAATACATGTTTCAATTAACGACCTATACCCCCCACGCCTCATGGCGACCCTGCCTTGCGCTATCGCCTAGGTATCGGGTTTCGCCCAGGTGCCGGGCGACGCGACGGCGCGACGGATAAATAAGCGAGATCAGCGAATTCCTGTGTGCCTCAGTGCACGAAGTTAAGACTTTTGAATTATAAAAATTAAAAAACATGATATAATGACGCCAACCACTGAACTGACAACGTCATTTGAAGACAGAAAAATTATATATTATAAAAATTACAATGGGCAACGGAAACAATAAACAAGAAATAAAGGAGGTGATTATTGGAGAGAATACTATTATAGAAACTCATATCCAAAGAAACAACATCCTACTGCTGTCGGCCTTGGGATTAATCATACTTTTCATTTTGGTTGTACTTATTAAAAAAGTACTGGACAGACAGAAGAAATGGATAGATAAGAGAATTAATGCTGAGTTTGTCAGAAGAATGCGTATGCGGCTGTCCAAAAGGATCTACGGCGAAGGAGAAGGAGTTGAGGATGTGTAGTGCTTTTATTATTTTTTTAATTCTTTTTCTGTGAGCTATAAAACTAAGAGTGCTATGTTTGTGTTTTTGTGCGCTACTTATTCCAGAACAAGGTGCCGTTACTGATTTTCTATTGAACTTTAAATTTAGTTAATAATTAGTGAGTATATTTTGACGTCATTAAAAAATCTATGGAAGAAAATGTAGAACAAATTTTATGTGAGTTAACTGACATACAAATATATTTAAGGAAATTGGGCTCTAAAAGAAAACAATATAAAATTATTGTAGACGAAAAAATATTAAAGGCTAAAAAGCTATATTCTTCTTATGAAAATATTATAAGTATTATTCCCGAGCATAAAATTTCTTTAGAATTAGATGAACTTATACTTGAAGTATTAGGAGAAAAAATTGAATTAGCTTACTCAAAAATTCTTACTTATAGTACTGAATCTAGCTTAAAATATAATAATTTTTGCAAAATGGAAAACTTTGAGATAAGAACGGCAACATCATTAATTCCTATAATGGATGGTTCTGAGGAAACAACAGAAAAAATTATTGACACTGTAGAATTGTATAGTGATTGTTTAAAAAATAAAGATCAGATAAAGTTACTAATATCTTTCGTATTAAAAACTAGGCTTACTAAATCTGCTAAGTTAAAATTAAAAGGTGAATATAATGATATAGAAAGTCTCGTAAAAGACATGAAATCTTATTTGCTTACAAAAAAATCTGCAAATTCTATTCTTTCTCAAATAAATAACTTGAGTCAAAATAATATGTCTATCAGTGAATATGGAAATAAATTATCAGAATTATTCGTAGGCCTGACTATCGCACAAGCTGACGGTAACGAAAAAGCATGTGAAATACTAAGACCTATAAATGAAAAACTTGCAATTAAAAGATTTTCTGATGGGTTAAGAAATAGGCGATTAAGTACCATTATTTCAGCACGTAACTATTTGGACCTCAAAGATGCGGTGCGAGCAGCTGAAGACGAAGAGTTGGCTCAACCTTCTTCATCCAGCAATATTTTCAACATGAGAGGTAGGTCAAATAACAGATATAATAACACAGGAGGTCGAAATAATTATTATAAGAATGGTTTTAATTCCCTAAAACCATTTGGATATGCTAATTATGACACAGTTAATAAATATAATAATTTTAAACAACAACATTTCAATAATAATTACCGTGGTGGATATTACCGTGGAACAAGTAATAACAGGGGAAATAATTATAATTATTCTTCGACAAGATCTTATCGTGGTAGAGGAAATCGTGGTAGAAGTTCACAACATAAGATGTTCCCTGTTCAATTATGTGACAATACGGAAAAACAAAAAGAAAAATTGGAAAATGAAAATCGGTTTTTTCGGGGTTAAATATTTTAATATTATGACTTGTAATGAAAATGTTAGATATGCTCATTTTAATGTAAATAATAACAAATGTTCATGGCTAGTAGATACCGGAGCATCAATTTCAGCAGTTACCAAGAAAGTATTAACGGAACAAATTCCACTATTTAGAGACAACATCGAAATAAATGGTATTGGGGGAAAAACTCAATCTGAAGGTTTTGTTTATCTATCTTTATATGATCAAAATGGAACTTGCTTTAATCATAAATTTTATTTGTTTGATAAATTACCCTGTAAATCAGATGGAATACTTGGGCTAGACTTTTTATCAAATTATGATTCACATATTGACTTAGAAAATAATATATTAAAATTACGTAATGTGCACGAGTGTACCATACCACTTTATACGACACCAACTATTTCTTATAGCTGTCTGACTGT
This sequence comes from Malacosoma neustria, assembly GCA_963693495.1. Taxonomy (NCBI): domain Eukaryota; kingdom Metazoa; phylum Arthropoda; class Insecta; order Lepidoptera; family Lasiocampidae; genus Malacosoma; species Malacosoma neustria. The sequence continues at coordinate 16,927,695 of OY856383.1, forward strand.
ACCTGCTAGAAGTGAATCAATCCATTATATACAATTACAGAATAATAAATTGAACCATGATATTGTTGTTTTACCAAAACAGTTAAATGAAAATTTGTATTTAGCAGCCTTAATAGTTAAACCTGTTAACAATGTTATACCGATTAAAATATTGAATACCGGTGAGGAGTTAGTTACTATACCAACTTTTCAGCCAGAAGTACATTCGTTAAATGAATACCAAATCTGTCAATTTACTGCATGTAAGTCGAATGCAGAACGAGCTAGTACTTTGTTATCAACCTTGAATATAGACCATTTACACCCTACGGAACGGACGACTATAGAAGCTATTTGTTCCAAGTATAGCGATATATTTTATCTCCCAGGAGATAAACTTACTACTACCAATATATACGAACATAACATTTATTTAAAACCAAATACGAATCCTATTTATACGAAACCGTATAGACTACCAAATAGTCAAAAACCAGAAATAGATAAACAAATTAAGCAAATGCTAAAAGACGATATTATAGAAGAAACTCAAAGTGAATGGTCAAGTCCTATTTTACTTGTACCAAAAAAGTCCGACGATGTTAATAAAAAGTGGAGATTAGTTATTGATTACCGTAAATTAAATGAAATTATTCAAGACGATAAATTCCCATTGCCTAATATAACGGATATTTTAGAATCTCTTTCCGGTGCAGTTTATTTTAGTCATTTAGACCTTAGCCAGTCATATTACCAAGTAACCTTGAATCCAGAGTCTAGGAAACTTACGGCATTTACAACTAATACGGGACAGTACCAGATGAAAAGAATGCCAATGGGTCTTAAAACCAGCCCTAGTTCTTTTTCAAGAGCTATGACTATAGCTATGTCAGGATTAAACTATGAGAAATGTTTTATCTACCTTGATGACCTTGTAATTTTTGGACGTAATTTAGAAAGTCACAATAAAAATTTAACTGATGTTTTTGAAAGACTTAGAAAAGTAAATTTAAAATTAAATCCCAATAAATGTAATTTTTTAAAACAAGAATTATTATATTTAGGTCATACAGTATCAGCAAAAGGAATCTTGCCTGATAAAAACAAAATTAAAATAGTTGAGAATTACCCTAAGCCTAAAAATACAGATGAAGTAAAACGCTTTGTTGCATTTTGTAACTACTATAGAAAGTTTATTCAAAATTTTGCTGAGATAACTATCCCATTAAATAACTTGTGTCGTAAAAATGTACCTTTTGTTTGGTCCAACGAGTGTGAAAATTCATTTCAAATTTTAAAAAAAAAGTTGATATCACCACCCGTTTTACAGTACCCAGATTTTTCGAACAAAAATGAGTTCATTTTGCAAACTGACGCTTCAGGTATTGCCGTTGGAGCAGTACTTTGCAATAAAGATATGCGACCGATTGCTTATGCAAGTCGACCTTTAAACAAAGCCGAACGAAATTATCAAACAATTGAAAAAGAATTAGTTGCAATCGTGTGGGGAGTAAAGTATTTTAGGCCATATCTTTTAGGTAAAAAATTTACAATTATGACTGACCATAAACCGTTAATATATTTGTTTGGAATGAAAGATCCGTCAAGTAGATTACTAAAACATAGATTAACATTAGAACAATACGATTTTAATATCACTTATATTAAAGGAAAAGATAATTGCGTAGCTGACGCATTATCTAGGTTACCAACAAACTCGGACGAATTAAAGTGTATGAACTCAATATTATTAACAGTAATGACTAGAGCACAAAAGAAAAAAATAAGCAACGTGGAAGATAATACAGAAACTCATATCAATAGCAATGACACGGACAATCGGACTGATCACCCGAAAGTTGTGGAATTGTTACGGATACCGAGTGACGCTGTAGAGATGGTTTTAATAGAAGGAAAGGAGATAAATAAACTTAAGAAACAAAATAATATAAATGTAGAAACCGAGTGTTTTGCATTTTCTCAAAGTAAGAAAACGTTATACATTAACCTTAATTTCAAAGCGCAATACACGCGAGCCGTTTTTGTGAAGAAATTAAGTCAGTTTTGTAAAAACATAAACGTTGATAAAGTATGTATAATAAAAGGAAATAATAACGCGTTATTTATTAAAGATTTAGTAGACGAAATTAAAAATGACGAAATGTGGACCGGTCCACGCATTTGTATTTTGCGAGGTGTTGAAAGAATTAATGACGACAATGATAAAAGATTTATTATTAATGACTATCATTTACTGCCCACAAGTGGTCATGCTGGTGTGCGCAGAATGATTAATAACATAAAAAGAAAGTATTACTGGCCAGAAATGGAGAAAGATGTTAGAGAATTTGTAAGTAAATGCGATAAATGTCAATTTTCAAAGTATTCAAGAAATACTAAGGAGCCTATGGTAATAACAACCACAGCTTCGTATGCTTTTGAAAAAGTTTTCTTAGATTTAGTTGGTCCACTGGACAAAGATATAGATAATAATAGTTATATACTTACATTACAATGCGAATTAACTAAATTCGTAGAGGCGTATCCACTTCAAAATAAGGAAGCTGTAACCGTAGCTAAAGCATTTGTTAACAATTTTATTTTAAGGTTCGGAATACCGAAACAGATAGCTACAGATAAAGGAACAGAGTTCATGTCATCTACAATGACAGAAGTCTGTACTCTTTTGGGAATTGAAAAATTAAATTCAACTTCATACCACCATGAATCAATAGGATCTCTTGAGAATGCACACAAACATTTAGGTGCATATCTGAGAATACAATGTGACCAATTTTCTGAAACTTGGAGCCACTGGCTTCCATTCTGGTGTTTTACTTTTAATAACACTGTACATTCTTCTACAAAATACGCTCCATATGAGTTAGTTTTTGGGAAACCTTGTGAAATCCCGAGTAGAATAAGTAAAAACATTGAACCTTTGTATAATCCAGATAATTATAGTTTAGAATTAAGGTATCGTTTGCAAGTTGCACACAAAGATGCTAGAAATAATTTGTTACAAAATAAACAAATAAGAAAATGTACTTATGATAAAAATAAAAAACAGGTATTATATAAGAAAAATGATTTAATATTGTTAAAAAATGAACCTGCAACAAAATTAGATAAATTATATATTGGCCCATATACTGTAATTGAAGATTTAGAACCTAATGTAAAAATTATGAAAAACAATAAGATAGAAATTGTGCATAAAAATAGAACTAAGTTGTTTAAAAATAATGTTTAATATGCTTAGCATTAATTGAATTCTAGTATTAAGTCACTATGTACATACTAATATAATACCAATTTTATTATAATAACTGTTAAAAAAAAAAAAAAAAAAAAATGTTTAGGTTACATTTTTTTTTTCTTGTACCCCGGTGGTGTAGTGTGTAAGTCGATTTAGTCAGTATAATTAAAGTCGTCGTACAGACAATACATGTTTCAATTAACGACCTATACCCCCCACGTACATTTACAGCAATTACATTAGCTAATTCAGCATTCGAATTATTTAGCTACATGTTTACATTTAAAGCTATTTGTGTCACGTGTATTTTCACCAACAACGGGAAGTATTGTTATATCATGCGCCTTTATTTGATTTTTCTACACAGTTTTATGTCTGTCAACAACGGAAAATTATCATGCCGTATTAAGAGGAAACTGCAGAGTTCCTCTCTCTCTGTCAATCATCTTCTTCTTCTTCCTGCCCTTATCCCAACTATGTGGGGTCGGTACAACATATTCTCTCCTCCCACTCTCCTCTATTAGCCGTCATCTGAACATTTACATCTTTTTTAACCATATCATCTTTTACACAATCCAACCATCTTTTCTTTGGCCTATCTCTCCTCTCGTATCCATCCACTCTCATCGCTAGCATTTTCCTTGTCAATGAATTTGTGAAATCTTATGAAACTTGGGCAGTCAATTATCTTTAATTTGTTGTTTTATTTTAAATTTTATTATCTTCATCATAGTTGCTACGCTAATTTAAATTAGTAATAAATCTATAAATTCAAAGATTTATGATTTGTTGCCTTAAGATAAACTGTTGTACTGATGAAAAGGCTTCTGGATTTATAAACATAATTACTGTTCAATTTGACCGTAATCAACATGCGTGAATATGAAATTGACCTTAATTCACATTTCGATCAAATTGTTGTGCTATATGATGCGTTTTGTTATCTCTATAGGCTGCTGCGTTTGAGTGACTGGGTGTGCACGAATTATTCCAGTATAATTACGATCTCGGCTGAGCTCTAATTCGTGAGTCACGGCCAATGGAAGTTGTACATCGACAGGGTTGTCATTGTGACTAAGTTGTTACAATGAAAATGTGGGTATCGGAAATTCCTTTCAATAAATATCAGAATTTATAAACAGAAGTAAATAATAAAAGTAGAAAGTGTACTACATACAAAATACAAGATTATGATCATTTGATTTAACTAATTAATGCGTTAATGAAATAAAAATAGTAAAATGTTTAGAAATCTAATATATAAAATTCTCGTGTCACAGTTTTCGTTGCCATACTCCTCCGAAACGGCTTGACCGATTTTGATGAAATTTTTTGTGCTTATCCGGTATCTATGAGAATCGGCCAACATCTATTTTTCATCCCCCTAAATGTTAGGGGTAGTCCACCCCTAAATTAATTTTTTTATTTTTTGACATTTTATTATTTTTATGGCAGAACAACGTTTGCCGGGTCAGCTAGTATAATATTAAAATTTTAAGACAAGTTACATTGTACTTACTAATGGATAGGCATTTAATTTTATAACGTTGGCAACCATAGTAATCCCATCCAAAGCGCGGCATGCTCATTCAATTATGGCGCCTGATGTGCATTGCAAATAATTGTGGTCACCAACCATTTGGTCATAACGAATCTTGAATCGCTTTCACCTTCTTTATACGCAATTCCATTAAAGTCTAGATAGTGATCGCACTGATGTGATTGGGATTCGACACGGATATTAAATATTGTGGACCTCATACTGATTGATATTTTTATTGTTATTTGAGTTTTATCTGTACAGGGGCGGAGAAAGAACACTAACCTCTGTGGCCGGGGTCGGCCTGTCGTAAAAGGCGACAAAAAAACCCACCCTAGCTACGTGGTAGGGCCCCAAGCCCGTCTGGATGGCGACCACCTTTGGTCTTAAGTATGCCGCCATAATAACCTTGTGTTGTGTTCCGGCATTAGTGACCCAAGTTCCTGTACCCTTATGGGACAGCAGCGTGTTTGCGATGCCACAAGTGTTGTAAACACCCATAGACGACGGTAACTGCTAAACTCTAAGCGGGCCATCAGCCTGCCTGCTGTCCTACAGCAATAAAAAAAAAAGACGCAGATAATACAGCTGTCTAATAAGTGGATACTTTTCAATGTGATTTATTTAACGACTGTTAAAAAATAAGTTAACCATTGTAAAATATATAATATACATCTTATACTATTACATCTGCTTTACACTACGGATAACATTTATCATATTAAAAATTTGAAAATATTTCTACTGTTGTTTTGGAAAAATATGTTTGGATATTTTAAAATCGCCACTTAAACTTCCAACACAGTCAGCATCTAAAAAATTCCTGTCTTATATTTTATACATGTTTTCTATAGATTAAAAAATTACACGCAGTTATCATCTTATAAATATACTAGCTGACCCGGCAAACGTTGTTCTGCCATAAAAATAATAAAATGTCAAAAAATAAAATTTAGGGGTGGACTACCCCTAACATTTAGGGGGATGAAAAATAGATGTTGGCCGATTCTCATAGATACCGGATAAGCACAAAAAATTTCATCAAAATCGGTCAAGCCGTTTCGGAGGAGTATGGCAACGAAAACTGTGACACGAGAATTTTATATATTAGATTTGTAACATGAAAAAAAATCACAAGAATTCTCTAATGTAAATTTCCGGGTCTTGTGATTCCAATGGTCACAAGAACAACAGGCCACCATAATTTATCCTAAATTTAGCAATATTTATTTGTTTTTCGCATACAATATCTTCTTCTCCCTGCCCAAGTATGTGAGGTCGGCACAACATGTTCTCTCCTTCCACTCTCCTCTATTAGCCGTCATCTGAACATTCACACCCTTTTTCATCATATCATCTTTTACGCAATTCATCCATCTTTTCTTTGGTCTACCTCTCCTCTTGTATCCATCCACTCTCATTTCTAGCATCCTCCATGTTAAATGACACTCCTCTCTTCGCATTATATGGCCATACCAGGCTAACCTGTTACTTTTCAGCTTCTCAATCATTGGCGCTACTTTCAAACTTCCCCTAATATACTCATTTCTAATTTTGTCCATTTTTTCGCATACAATATAACTGTTCGAATTTGAATAACATCAACACAGCATGTAATCTGGTGAGCTCACAAGCATAAGTCTTCAGTCAACGTCAGACCCATACCACACTGCGAGTACTATTTATAATAAATAACACGGCCCATATAATTTCCATTACAACAAAGATTGATGGATATCAATACAACGTTCTACCCGCGTCAATAGACATGCATTATTATGTTATTGCATGCCTAACAGACGAACACACTCGTGCAACCATTACACTGTCACAACAACGCCAACGGGTGTGGGTTGGTAACGGAGCTAGTTTCAACTGGGACAGGAAGAATAAATTAACGTAACGTCTGCTGAGCCAAATTATGTACAATTCTTTAGATTCTTCAGCTGTTCCAGAAGTGAATATTTTAACTTGTAAAGAGGTTTTAAGATTCCAAATCTGTGGCTCGTATATGTCTATTATTTTTTGGGACATTATTTATACGTATGTTACATATATATATATATATATATATATATATATATATATATATATATTATATACCCCAAACACTCGCATCGGCCTTCCCCCGGAGTTCCGGCGCGGCGCTATTTTCTTCGACACAAAAAAGTAACTACAGTTACTAAAACTGCAATAGAAAAGTTTTATTCTGATCTCGAATTACGTATTGTTATTAGTGTTCTTAGACTGTGTTCTAACTCATTTACATATGTAATTGATTAATTTTTGGATGGTTAGTAATACGCTGTTACTGTATTTTGAATATTATCATCCTCTATTTATAATTGGCAATCATATGATCGTTTGTACCTATGTATGATTTAAAATTTTCTTTACATGGAATGTGTCTTGACATTTCAACTTTCGGTACGTTTTAGTTAGTTGGTAGCCGAGTTGAACCAGACCAAACTGATATTGTCATTAGACAAGCGACGGGTGTGGGCTGGTAACGGTGCTGCGTCTAGAGTGGGACACGTACCAAGTAATCCTATTATGAGCTCGTTATCTATAATCCCTGCTGGACCTCAATTCAGCTTCAGTTAAACAATGACTAAATCAACGCTTCCCTATTTAAGTTATGTGAAATCAGCTCCATGTACTTGACATAGTTAGTTGTCCATTATGAACTTTTATATTATCGTACTAGTAATAAATAATCATTTTTATTTGTCAAGTGCTACTTAACATAAATCAGATATTAATATAATCTGAACTTCCAGAAAATTAATATAGCATCTAAACATCAGTACAATTATTTATCGTGCCGTCTATTTATTTTAATGTACTGTCATGAATAATTATAATAAATTGACTAAATCCGATTATTAAATTAAGTGTATTATTTTACAAGCGGTTCATCTCGTCCTAAACGTACACGCGGAACCCAATCTACGCTGCTCACATCGTCACATCACAATCACAGAAAGAAATTGCGCGGCCTATTTCAAAAAAAATGTGTTAAATAGGCGTAGCTAAATATTTACCGTACACATAGGTACAATTGCCATAAGATCTCTTGAAAGGAAACTAGAATGATACTCATCCTTTGCTGTGATGCAGCAAAACGATAAATCTATTCGTAGCTCTTTACTATTTATTACTTAAATACGTAAGTGATGGAGGTTGGCATTTCCTTATATCCGGCCGGGATCACACGAATACTGTGATATTCAGTGTATCCTTGACTTGACCTGAAAAAATCCTGCTACCTTCCTACCATTAATCACATTATTTTTATACGTCGTAGAGATCAAAATATAAATTATTTTACATTTTACTAAACATGGCCTTACACTAAAAACGTGTTCCGGATAATTCATTATCCAAATATTTTTTGCGATCCTATCTCGTGCCCCTAAATAACTTACACAAATTACTTCCAAGTAAGATGCGTGGTTCGAAAGGTCCAATTCCTCGAGGCCATTGTTGTCGTTGCGATGTTATCACGCGTGGGCGTCGTCACGATAAACAACATTTCTCAGATCATAAGCCTCTGCCTTCATTAGTCCGTATACACTTCTCGTTTGCATCGTGACATTCAACTGGTAATGGTTATTTGTGCGTGTAATGAAGATCGTGCACGTGGACAATTTGTATTCGAGACCGAGTTGGATCCATCTTGCTGGCAACTGGATATATGTGTTTATGTTCGGCGAGATATGACTCCCGGCAGATACTCGTACGTACGTTAAGTGAACGATCTGACGTTATAAGTAAGGAATGTTTTCATGTTAAGGCATATATCATTTTTTCACTTGTAATCAGTCTTGTTTCGCAAAAACTTACTGTGGAACAATACTGCCCAATTCTCGATAATGTTTGGAATCGATTCTGAGATGAAGTCTAAGAAGCAGTTGGGGGCATGTTTTCTACTTAAACTCAATTTTTTTTATTCTAAATAAGTTCCTACTTAAAACATTTTTAAAAAGTTAAATATTTACATATTGTCAGTGAAGCTTTTATAGAACGCAATATCTTTCTATCGCCACCTAGCATGACCTGGTTAGACTTCTAGAGTGCTAGGTACAAATTACTTAAGCCATATATTGGAAAAATAATGGATTTATTTTTACTACACCATACCTACATATATTTTTTAATTTCATATGTATACTTTATTTCAATCTCATAACAATGTAGGAGCTTAAGCTCAGAATATATATTAAAAAATTGTTATGTAAACAAATCAAGATGATCTACAATACCTTAGTTTTTAGTAAATTCAAACATGCCAAAAAGAATATCCTGACGTAGTTTCATACCTATAAGAGCTGTAGTTTTAAAATGTGAATTTTTTTTAATTAACGCCCCCGCAATCCCTCTTGGGGCTGAAATTTCGTAAAATCCGTTCTTAGCTGACATCTACTCCGTGAAAAGAATATTCCTACCAAATTTCAAGTCTTCAACTCTAATGGTTCCAGAGATATCGTGATGAGTGACTATATACGTGGAAATCTCATATATATATATATATATATATATATATATATATATATATATATATATATATATATATATATATGTATGTATGTATGTATTTGAAAGAGCTCTGCAGATACCGGAATTTGACAGGTCATGAAATAAGTGTGTGTCACGCGTTGTCTTTATGGAAGACAACACTATTACTATTTATTAACTAATTCGCGCAATTTTCTTTCAATCGCCTGGCGTTATCTTTCGTTGACAACGTTGCAACCACTGAACCAATTACAATGTTTAGATATCTGCAAACAATGCCATTCGGACTCAGACTCAATATTTCTTTACTAAAAACCTCTAAATGCATAAAACACAGTATCGGATCAACAAGTTTGTACGCAGTTAAACTATTTTCTTTGAAGGATTAGGATATTATTATGAAGTCACTAGAATTGTGTCGGAGTAATTACGCCAACTGAACAATGTTCGAGTAATTAAGTATTGTCTCTAAGTCGGCAACAAGAGACGTAATTTAGTCTGTTCGCCTGTTTTCAAAGCCCTTGATGTACCTATTAAAATATGTATGTAACACCATCGTCAGCCGGCTTGTTTCTAATTGATTTATACGTTATACGCGATCAGAGGCATCTCCGATTATAGTCAAGGAATCGTGTGGCGAAAATAAACGTAGCCTTGTTTCTTTGCAAGCGCTCTACGCCGCGCCATATATTGTATGTTGAAGGATATGAACTCGAATTATTTTAAATCAATATTGTAAGTGATTTTGTGTTAATGATAATTTTATTTTTAACATCAGTGTAGAGACAGTAATTACCATTATTTTATACCTCTATCTTCTCCCTTCGACGAATAGTCGGGCCTTTTTTTAACTTAGTCTTTACTTATTTATAAAAATAAAATTAAGTTACGTTACCATGTATATGATATTTGTATCGTTTTTCTCAATCAAAAACTGAACGATAGTTTTTTTTTATAATTTTCTCACGCAATACTATGCTAAATTTTTTTTATTTTACGAAAAGTCACATTTTCTTTAGATATTCTATTTATAAATTTTAACAAGCTCACTCTAGAAATTTAAATTGAATTCCGATGGAATATTATATAGACGTATTGTTTAAGAGAATTTGTGTCACGGATACCTACTGTTCTCAGCGAGGATCCTATTCATTCTGAAATTGTTTAATGAACCCACTAAGTTAAACGTGGGACTATGAAGGGTCCAAAACGATCCGGATTTAAACTCGCTGGATATATATTCCCATTTATTTCGACTTGGAAAGCCCCAAACGGGTTATTACGTTATTCTTCTCCCTTTTGTGAATAATTTAAATTGGCACTCCATTTACAATTTTAATGGAAATTTCAATTAAATGCGTTGATTATTATCTTGGTTTGAAGCTTTGAATATTCAGCTTTTATTTAATTTTTGTAATTTAATTTGACTTTTATGTTCCGTTCACTATTATATGAGGTTTTTTCAATTTGGAAACGTAATTAAATCTGTATCTCTATTTATTCGCGTTTATTTCACTCATTTACATTTTCTATTTGTGGCTGTGAAATAATGTTAATCTATAATTACACCGGACAGCAAAAAAATTTTAAATTTCTTTCGCATGGGATTTACTTAATATATTGTGATTTTATAAGTAAAAATAAATAAAAAAGACCGAATTGACATCGAAGAAGGCTTTTAAAAATTTATAGCTATTTGAATTCGTCTCTGAAAAGGCAAATTTTAAAGTTGTATTTTTATTTTTATGGTACTGCATATTTAGTAATAAAGATATTTGTATTCAAAATTGAGTAATAAAAATAATATTTCACAAATTAACACGAAAACAAACGTGAAGTTGGATAATCAATAATATACGACTATGTTTTATACGTTGTCGTATAGGTAAACATGATTGTAAATATTCGTAACAGATAATAAATAATATTTCGTAATAGAAAACCAGCCAAGTATTTAAATAATTTATGACAGCAATTTCTTTAATGCTATGCGTGTTATAAAGAGTTTATATCTAATACATTTTCTTTCTTTTGAACCGTTACAAATGATATTAGTAATGTATTTTCTATAATAGATAGGGCCCTCATTGTGTAATGATGAAGAAATTGTGTTATGTAATTTTTCTATGAGCACTTTGAAATTTTTTCATAAGGGAAGTAAATACATAAGAGATAATTTAAAAATATTATATAATTTGAATACGACTATTCAATAGTGTCATTGTTTATTTTTTTAAATCTTTGGTAATATTTGTTATTGGTCTTCACTATTATATCAGAGAGCGTTCAAGTATACGTATTACGTAACGCAATTTTTGGAAATTTTTGATCCCCTCCCCCCACCCCATGTAACGCATCGTACCGTTTTTTGTACCCCCCCCCCTCTCCCATAGTACAACGTTACATAAAATATCTTGTCTTTAAGCAAGAGATTTCTAATGTTTCTTTTTCTTATTTTGTCTTAATAAATTTTTACTACTCAATCATAGATTGTTTTAAAAAATGCGTGAGAGAATCTCTACGTGACCGTTCTGAAGGGTTAAAAAAATAATGTTACGTAACGCGTAGTTTAAACCCCTCCCCCTCCCTTCAAATTCGTTACGTGATATTTGAACGGTCCCTTAATTGGATTATTGCTATGTTGAATTAAATTTTATAGACAAGCAAAACAAAAGGAAGTTCATTACCAGTAACAAGTTACTATAGTACCCGTTTTTAAACTATCAAGTTTAGATCAACTATCGATCATTGCGTAACCTTGTCTTGAAAAAATGTGCCTTGATATCTACCAAATGGGAGACTGTCGCAATGATCGATTGGAGAAAGGTGACATTCTTTCGCAAGAGTAGCTAAGGCAAGTACACATTGTGTACTTTCCATATACTATGATTACAAATTGTAGGTAATAACATGTTTTGTAGATTATAACTTTTTACGATTCAATGTCTGTCTCATAGATACAACCTGTAAGAGAACCAAAGTAACCGACATAGCTCGTAAAATATTCATGCTGAAGTGGCAGTGGGCTGGTCACCTCTGTCGCAGGACCGAATGGCGTCGGAGCAAACTAATCCTGGAGTGGAAACCGCGTCTCAGCAAATGTAGCGTAGGACGCCTGCCAACCCGATGGAGCTATTCCTACCTATACTGATGGAGCTATACCTTCGCAAAGTTGCCAGTCGGGACTGGATAGGAATAACACGGGACTGGGATTTGTGACGCAAACTTAGGGAGGCCCACGTCCAGCAATGGACAATGAACGGCCGAAGACGATTGTGCCTGTGCACTACTTTTTGATTTCATTACAACTCTAGCTAACACGTTGCACTCCTAAAAATGTGAAATATTTCTATGTTTTCTTACATAACTGTATTGTTGAAAAAACCAACAAAACGTCGTTTAAATTACACCGCTCAATGAACAACCTAGATTACTGCTAAAAATTAAGCTAAACTAATCAAAGAACACGAATAATACAGGAATTACGTGAATAACGTACCGTTTGTTCCGCTTTTATTTGGGATTCTAATTGGGGCCGTTACTTGCAACCGTGTACACTAGATTTTTTGAAATATAAACCTCTGAATATTAAAGTTACGAATGAAAACAGTCAACAATATAATAATTTCTCAATCCATAAACAAATCATATCTGCAATTTAATACAAAGGCGCCTATTGAATATTTAATAATCGTAATAAATCTAATTGTATGATGTGTTGTCCATTTGCATATTGTTGATGATCGTGAGATAATTTGTCATTAAAATATACTGATCACGACATCGAGAATAGGATTTTACCTTTTCCAGATCCGTCATTTAAAGAAGTAGCTTACTTTCTTTGTGCACAGCTACAAATTTACAACATTGGTAATTTAAACGTAGTCATATATTTTTATTTATAACCACCAGCTAAAGAAATGTATTTTTAGATTTAAAGGTTTAAAATGCGAAAAGTTTATCGAACTGGAATTATATGACATTCAATAAAATATATTTATAACCTACCATGAAGCAAAAGTTCGAGAGGTGTCCTCAGCACGAAACAGCCTTGGCCTGATCGACCCGTCTCTTGCCCTGTTTAATGATTACTCTATGCTCTATGGTATTGGAATTTGTTGAGATCTGCGTAATATGCATTTTTACCGCTAACAAATTGTAGTTGGCTGGAAATAATTAAATATAAATATATTTATTTAATAAGTGTGGATACGGTATTTGTTAAATGAATACCATTAGGAGTACTAGACAACTGATATACTACGTATATACTTTTCTATTTTAAATAAATACATATTATACATAAACAACCACACTCGGCACAGGAATCGAATCTGTAACCTCTGCAGGCGTTCGACGTGCCTTAGCCATTGAGCCATGGAGGTAATACATAACGATATGGGGTTTAAAAAAACACATTTTAATTTTTTTTGAGGCTGGCAGAGCGTTGGCTATGCCTCTGGTGTTGAAAACGTACATAGCCGTCGATGACCACCTGCTACCGGCTGGGCCGTTTGCCTGTCTGCTGGACTCCAACATCCTCTCGCCAGATATATCAGATTCTTTTTGAGAATCTTTTGACTGCCTAGAAGAGATGGCGGTGAGCGATAAGGCCGCCAGTTTTCCACCATCAATTTAGAATACTGATCATTATTAGTGCTGTAGTTTCTAATTTTTGTGATAAATAAAGCGTTATCTATCTTATCTATCTATCCATCTATTAAAAAACTATAAAAACCTAAAAAAAATTATCATAAACACAAATTATGTATTAAATAATTTTAGCATTTTCGGAACTTCTTTTTATTACGTATTCCTAATAGATAACTTCATTTCATACATTATCATCGTTATCATGTTTTAGTGTAAACTTTGAAACTGAGTATTGTATGATTCCAACAATAATGCCATTTTTAAAACAGTTCTTTAACTAATACTATATGCATTTAAGTATTTAAAATCTATTCACTTTCTGAACCAAGTACGTTTTGAATATTGTTTTTCATGAAAAATTTTATGTTTAGATTCGTCATCATATACGTTGTTTGTGTCAGTATATTTGGTATTTGAACATGTTTTCTGTTCGCGTAATTAAGAATTACGCGAACTACTACGATCAGGAACTACGAACTAGTAATTAAGGCGTAGCAACTGATTGGGCACCGTATAATGTAAAATATCACATGTTTAGTTCCTAATTACCTTTTCTAATATTATTTTATCCTCTGTGGCCGGGATAGGCCTTGCGTAAAAGGCGACAAAACAACGCACCCTAGCTACGTAGTCGGGCCCCAAGCCCGTCTGAATGGCGACCACCTTTGATCTTAAGCGTGCCGCTATAATAACACTGGCGTTGCAAACATCCATAGGCGACGGTAACTGTTAAATGCTAAGTCGGCCGTCAGCCTGTCTGCTGTCCTACAACAATAAAAAAAAACTATTTTCAATATGTTAACATAGTTTAAGATCTTTCATTATTGACGACCACTAACTAGATCAATTTTCAATAGTTGTTTTCATAACAATATTCGGTTTAGTATTGGTTTTAAAATATACTAGTTGAAAATGTAAGGATCGGCAACATGCCGCTGACACTTCGACAACTGTGTTTGAACTCCTCGGTGTACTTGCATAAAATACACGCAATGTATTTGACAGATCACGTTGAGACCAGCTGGAAACAACTACAATTCTTCGATAATATTTAACCACCCCTTCTTCTTTAGAAATTCTTAGATGTAATATATCCGATATTATTTTAACATATCGACATAAGTTTCAACCTAACTAATGCGTATTCGAAAACATTCGAAAAAGTATTGGGTTTATATTCGGCCTGCTTCAGTAATATTAGTTATCATCAACTGAGACTTTTTTATTAATAATAGACTATATATAGGTTACTCTAAATATTATTCTTCTCGCATTTATTGGCAATCTGTTTTAGAGCCTTACACACACAAAAGTGACATATACAGTTTCTTAGTGCCTAACAAACAGACCTTTCTGACATTACTATGTCTCGCCGAGATGTAGTAATTCTCATCATTTATGATGAGAATGAACCATGTATATGTTCGAAGTACGTCAATTATATTGATTAAATGCGTCGCATCGCTATCAAAGTTGATGCGATGAATGGCGTATACGCCAGGTCTGGTCAATATTTTACAAAATCACGAATATTCTATATACCGGGCATATATTCATCCATACGGTTGATTCTTTACAGCTTTTATATATTTCGTATAGTTAAACATATTAGTATATCAATTAATGTCTCTTCTTCTATGTGCCGTGAACTAGAGAAAAGGAAATACAATTCTAGGGACGTAATAGCTACCTCACTGCTTCCGTTTCCTACTTTTTTTATCGGCCACGAAGCCATTGTACCTGCACAACACGGGAAAAAACCAATATTTTCCTGCACAACGGCCCTCAGAACATTCGGCGTTTGACCTGACATGAGCTAGATGCAAGTAATGTTAACCGCCCGTAATATGTATTATAATGCGTTGTGGACGCTGAAAGTAGATCGGCCCGCCCACGAGATGTCACTTAGCTATTATAAACCAATCCAACTATTGTTCCTTTTCGCCTTCAATTGCATTAGAGGGCTGTTTTAATATCTGTATAATTTTTAAAATCACCGAATACTAGCTTTTCACTTATTTCCACTAAACCCCACAGCATATTAATACATAAATAATATCCCACCAAATAATAGTTAAATAAAAATGTACCGTTTCAATTATATTGAACTTGAAATTTAATGTTATTTTTGTGTTTGGGTTTGTTGAAATATTTTTCGGTGACTAGTTTGGAGTGGTAGTGGCCACTCCTAGCATTCCATGTCGACAAATGTGGGAAATTCCTATTTAATTTCCGTTACGCATAATTATTATTAAAACCGGGTTACCCCTCGTTTTAAAGATTAAATAATAGAACACACACCCTATGCGTGTCGTTATCCTTTGGACAACAGCCGTGGTGCACGCTAATAAAAATATTTAAATGTGTTCAGTTTTATATTTTAAATGCTGTCTCTAATATTTTAGAACCTCAATTATATCTATATAAAGAGACTGACACATTTTTTAGTTTCTTTCTCAATATATTTATTAGATTAAAAAATAACTTCTTTGAAGCATTCAGGTTTTCTCTTAGTTACATTCGACACTTTCGCTTAGAAATTTTAAGTATGCTTGCGTTGCTAGTACGGTCACAAGCTAATCGCCAAAGAGGTGTGTGAAATTTCATCGGCATCAAAAACGCAAATGAATGTGGTTTAATTTCATCACATGGATGGCTGTCGTCTGATTCCTTAAAATTTCCAAGAGAAAACTTCTAAATCATATTCTCTAGCATTCAGAAGTTACCGGTTAGCTGCTCATGAAATTGCAAGGACCGCAAATTGTCACCT
This sequence comes from Malacosoma neustria, assembly GCA_963693495.1. Classification (NCBI taxonomy): domain Eukaryota; kingdom Metazoa; phylum Arthropoda; class Insecta; order Lepidoptera; family Lasiocampidae; genus Malacosoma; species Malacosoma neustria. The sequence goes on from OY856383.1 coordinate 16,944,414, forward strand.
TTCTCTAGGAACGAGTTAGAATGCTTCTATACTTCACGTTGACTCTGAATCTATAAACCAATCGTTCTATAAAAACCATTGTGTTTTATAAAGCAAAATATGAGATAACAAGATATGAAATAAGTCATTAGTTTATTTTGTGTTGATTTTTTAGCTAGTGAGCAAAGGTATCCTTTGGGCTACCTTAGCTATAGGTAAATGTCGCACATTAACTATACCTTTTCCGGCATGTTCGATGTTATTGAACTCGAAATAGTTGGAACGTTCCGGATGACGCTTGTCATTTGTACAAGCCGCGATGCAAGTGATTCATGCTATCGGTAAAGTTCAATTTCTGCAGCATGAATGCTAAGAGGCCATATTACTCATGCAATGCACCATTAAGTGTTGGCGTTCACACGTGAAAACTGATGCCGAATGCGATAGCTAAATAAATACCGGCAATGCTACCCGTGTATTAATACTAGTATATAATGTGCTGATTCTTTTATTCCAATTTGTTATTTTTTCCCATTAAAAATGCAAACGTTTTGGACCTTCATCACCATTTGTATCATATCAAAGCTGTCTTCCGGACATGAAAATTAAAACAACTAGTGGAATGACATTGCAGAAGTTCTCCTCGTGGCTCGTGCCGAGTACGTTTTCAATTTGTTACAATGTTAACAAGTGTGTCAATCATTGATTCGTTTTCTTTTAGACTGCTCTGACATTGAAATAAAAGCCGTGTAATTAGTATTGTTATAGTTATTAATAGCTATCTCAGCATCTTGTTTCGGGTAGTGGCTCAAATAATTTCTTAGTCTCAATCTGCAATTCGACAACAACAATTTACCTAGTCAGGTCATAAATTCTGTCACATGTTTAATGTAAAATAATTGTAACAAGTTCATTAATTATGTAACCATTCATATACCAAAATGAACTTAACAAAACATAGATTCTTATGACATTAAAGTTTATTCAAAATGACCTCCGTGATTTTGAATACAAGCCTTCAATCTGCGCGGCCAGTTGTCTATCGCAGCACGAACGAGGTCCATGTCAATATCGGCGGCTGCCTTAATCAAGGATGTCTTGAGTGACTCCAAATTGGGATGAGGCTTTGAGCACGCCTTTTCCTCCAAGTGTTGCCATATCTTGTAATCTAACGGATTCAAATCTGGACTGGAGGAGGGCCAGTCTTCGTGCCGGATGAAGTCGATTTCACGAGCCGCCAGCCAGTCTTGTGTGCTCTTCGCTCTATGAGCTGGCGCCGAATCTTGTTGGAATACCCAGTGCCTGTTATTGAACATGGTATGAGAAACAGGTTCCACAAGGTTCGTCAGGACTGTATTTTGATACACAACAGCATTCGTTTTTACACCTTTCTCACAAAAATGTACCTCTGTTAAGCCCCAATAAGAAACTCCCAACCATACCATGAGCGAGGATGGAAAATGACCTCGTTGGACACGCGGAATACGGTTGCTCGCTTCTTCACTACTGTGTGCGTACACCTTATTTTGTTTGTTGTAGCTCTCTTCTACGGTAAACATTTTTTCATCCGAAAAAAGAATTTCCCGATATTTTTTTCCCGCGTACCGCTTCAACAAAGCGCGGCATCTCTTCAGTCTCAGGTCCATTAGACGAGCATTCAAACGATGTCCTGTTTTTCTTCGATATGCCCGAAGCCCTAAGTCTTCATTTAACACCCTTTTCACCGTGGTTCTGCTTAACCCCATCTGAAGGGCCAACAGTTTCTGCCTACGTTTGGGATTTCTTTGAATTCGTGCCTTCACAGCTTTTATCACTGCTGGAGTCCTAACAGACCGAGGGCGACCACTTCTTGACCTGTCATCTACACTAGAGTCTTCATTGTATCGTTTGATGGTACGATAAACGAATCTTTTGGTTATATTCAAATTTTTCAGTATGTTAAAAATTTGAATTGGCGCGTAACTGTAACGATGCAACGCAATAACTGCAACACGGTCTTCTTTAAGCGTCCACTCCACATTTAAAAATGAGTAAAATTCTAAAAGTTATACATTTTTATTTTCATGAACAATTCGAAATTCTAATTCAATAAACTTTTTTGTGGCCAGTATTCTAAAAGAAAAGTTTTTACTGTGTGACAATACTTATGACCTGACTAGGTATACTACGCTAACTCGAATTTTACGTAAATTCCTTTTATTATGCCAAGTTGCTTAAAATGTGGGTTTTTATATGTAATAAAAAATTTATGAAGAAATATACAAAAATAACAAAGTTACAATGAATAAATTAACTACTAAGGGTACCAAATTTCAAATAAGTATCATAATTAATATAAAAATTATCACGTTTTTTCTATACTACTATTATAAAGAGGAAAGATTTGATTGTTTGTTTGTTTGTTTGTTTGTTTGTTTGCTTTGAATAGGCTCCGAAACTACTGACCCGATTTAAAAAATTCTTTCATTGTTGGGAAGCTACACTATCCCCGGGTGACATAGGCTATATTATATTTTCAAAAAAATTAGGGATCCTTACTAAAACTCTAATAATGTAACCCAAAGTGTAAAAGAATTACCTAAAATATTATTTAAATCGCGTGCGTTGCGAAAACTATTGATGATAGAATAAAATAATGTACTACAACTTTGCAGAACACATCATTATTTACAAAAAGTGTCGCGACAGCATATGTCTAACTATTATAGTTATGCCACAATAAATGTTCTTTTAATTTAAAAAATTAATTGAAATGCCGCCCCTAGAAAAGGCTCTTTATTTGGATCTTGGTATTAATCCTTATCAAAATAAATTACTTCATATTCAAAACTGTTTCAATACCTTTATATAACTTTTTGAATTATTCAATTCGGATATTCCATTCGAAAGATATCACGAGTTTAAAAATGTAAGTATTAGAAAAATGTTGCGTGGTAGCCGCTCACCCTGTTCGGCTAGCTAGGCAGCACCTTATGCAATGCAATGTAGGCGTGCGTCACTGGGGTTTTTACAAAAATTAGAATACTTATTAAAAAATAACGAAAAATAAATAAAAAGTAATAGCAAAAAAAATCATTAAAATAAAAGCTCATAGAAATAATAATATTCAAACTTTCTTTATAATTTTATTTTTTTAGTAACCTGACGCAAATAGAAGGGTTTGCCCCCAGGGGCGCTCGCTCCTCTGTCCGAGGAGTGCACGGGTGTGCGTACCCGAGGTGCCCGAGCATCCGTCGCTTCACTCCCCTCTCCGTTCGAGGCGACAGAGTCCTACCTTTCTTTTCGTCTACCTCTTACATCCTTTCCAACTTAGCTCTCTGTTAGTGGCATGGTCCCCGATGGGATGGTTGCGAATACTGATTGGGGTCCCGGGTTCTACCATGGGACCTGATTTGGTAGTCAAAACCATGCCTATTTCGACTGCGCCTGCACAGAGAGTGTTCCCGGGGCGGGAATTGCATCCTCGCTGTCGGTTGGTCTTGCTGGGCCGGCTACGACGTCAAGCGACTCTGCTTTTTCTGGAGTGTCGTCTGGTAGTCGTACACACGCCTGACTAGCACGCAACGGGGATGCGAGTCCCGTCCGGAATTGGCCGCGGACCTGTCGCTTCCGGCCCTGGTTCTGTCCATGGTCGGGGGCGATCCTGGATGGACGGCCGTCGCCTCCTTTTGCGAGGCAGTAGTGTCTGCAAGGGAGGCGGCGAAACGGGAGCGGGAGTCCGCCACCGCACTCCCCTCCCGCCAACGTAGGCCGCGTCGTCGGCGCCGGAGGGCGGGCAACGATCTCCGGCCGCCGTAGAAAGCGGCCGCGGGCGGACCCTCGGGGGAGGATCCGCCGCCCGCACTATTGCCGTGAGGGAAAAGGCCGCGTGCTGTTCCGCAGCCCCCCTCAACTCATAGAGTTGTTACAAGAGAGCGCCGGGGGGACGAAAGCCTGACCCCCTGGCACCAGCACTTTAGAAGGGGCCCGCTTTAAGACAAAGCGTGGGACGGCACTGGCCCGGGCCACGAGATCGGCAGGCCATATATCCGTGGGCCCGGGCGTAGGCGATAGGAGAACAGCGGGGTTTTTTAGTGGGTAGTCGGATGGTTGAACATCTTTTCCGGAGTCCCTTATATCCCTCGGTCCCCCCGGGCCGGGGGAACCCGTCAAGAGAGGTTTTTCCCCGAGACCGAAAAAAAATAGAAGGGTTTAATTTTTTGTTAAATACCCATGCGAAGCTGGGACGGGCTGCTAGTCCTTTATAAGCTCTACTGTAAAGTACACTTTTATGAGTTAGCTTAGTATAAATTGTTGGTGTCGATTGTTTGTTAAGAATAGTTACACCCTATCTAATATTATTTATAAAATTAATTTTAATATAAAAGTTTACAGCTCATTAAAAGTTTAGCATAATTAAATTTGAAAACACGAACTCTCCCTATCACTTTAAAAGTCGTAAAAGGCGAAGTGAAGTGTGAGTTCGCGAGCAGCAAAGAAAGGGCGCAATCGAATATTTATTTGACGTTTGGGAGTGAACCGGCAATCGTTTCTGTAAAACTGTATCCATTTTACTTTACACGAAAGGACCGCTGTCTTTCATTCATCATCGTTGCTCAGCAGAAAGATTTAGAGCAGTTTTTGTCTTTGCAATGTCTTAGCAGCGTGTCCCGGGCTGCGAAGTTGAACTTCTGAATGTAACCAAGTTGAAACGTTTTCAATAATATCAAGAAGTCTTTGAAAGAAAAGAAAGACACGCTATTTAAGGATAGAATATTTTGTCAGACATATGTGTAATGGACGTTTGGTGTGGTGGTTCAGTTCTGTACCAAGTCTGAAAACATATCAGAATATGAATTATTTTGAAGTGATCACAGTCACTAGCACCATTTGTAATATGCCTAAAAATAAGATGGTATGTAACCCTTTGGGACTACGTCAAATTCCTGGTGTATAAGTTTGCCACATCAACGTCATAATGCTACCGACCGACCAACAAGTCTAAAGAGTACAAAGAGATAATTATGGGGGGGGGGGGAACAGGTAATGTGACATTAAAATTTTCAAAAATATATATAGCCAGCATATTAATCGACTATAATAGTGAAACAAAATAATCAAATTAAAGAATATCGCAACCGATAAACAGTTGAAACCTGCCACACCCGCATCAAAACAATATAAAGGGTTAAATGTCAATACCCTCGAAATAGCTTGGCGCTCGCCCTGTGATGGTTTATTAATGGACTGATGTTGTTTCATTTAGTACTGTAGCTCCTTGACCTGCGTTACCTAGAATACCAATGGTATGAAACATTATTTTCTTTAGGACCCAACTTAGGCCTGTTAAGTTTGACATTATTATTATTTTTTTTCGGAATAAGAGATACATCCCCACTCCCATTTTATCATAAATAAATTCCTTGTTAGGAATCCAGGTCTTGCGATTCTGATATAATAAATTTGATTTATTTTTCTGATCTGAATTGCATAAAGTGAAATATCTAACTACTATTCATATAGTAGTTAGCTGATGATGATTTCTTCACCATCTTTTCCTATTTTCTGTTTGAGGGTTATAAATTCTACTATACTACATGAGGCGTTTGTTTACCATGCCATTTCTTTCATATCCTGCTTTGTATTACTAATATTAAATTAATTGTTACGAAAAATAATTGCGCCTGCATTTATTTATCCGTGCTGGGGCGGAGAAACAAGACTGACTGCTGCGACCGAGCTTGGTCTTACGTAAAAGGCATAGCAATTTGGTAGGGCCCCAAGCCAGTCTGGATGGCGAACACCCCTGGTTTTTAAATATGCGGCCATAATAATCTTATGTTGTGTACAATAGTATCGGCATAAGTGACCATATTCCAGGACCAGTACCACTACGTAGATAGCAGCGTGTTAGCGATGCCCGGGCGTTGCAAACACCCATAGGCGACGGTAACTACTAAATTCTAAGTGGACCATCAGCCTATCTGCTGTCCAACAGCAATAGAAAATATATTTAGGATACAGCAAGCTGCGTGCTGCATCGAGTCCATATTTATATAAACCATTACAATTCGATTCAGCACCCAGAAGGCAACTAACATTATCCAGATCAGTCCAGATGTAGGATACTGTCATTCAATTAACAAGATTAACATGTCACAGGAACGTTTTAGCTCCGTCGATTATTTATGTAAATGCAACTATTAGATGCATATTTATCAAACCAGATCACGATGTGGGTATTTTTAAAACCGCTTCTTTTTATATTATCTCTTAGAACATTTCTGGGGATAAATTGTTGCACTTCTGATGATGTTTCAATTTGACGTTCGCCTTCAATGGTAAGGACGAAAAACATGCCAGCTGTAGTTATTAAAATAAATAAATAAAAATATGTTTATTGACATTACATATGAGTATAAGTATTACAGCTAACTATATAAGTCTTTAGTTTAAGGCTAACTAATGTAACTACATTACTTAGCCTTAAACTAAAGACTTTCCGGTATAACACCTAGACTAGGCTGAGCCTGTAACAATTTGTAACATTGTAACGTTGAAAATATTGTAACATTGAATTTAATTGTTTAGGTAGCTCGTATACAATTTTATTACAAACTACCTTCATACAGACAAAATGACAAGGAATAAAAAGTTTGCACTTAAATGTGAAGACCTAAGTCTGCACATTACTTGTGCATTATTTAATTTAGAATTTCTTTAATTTATAAATCTTCAGTTATATTAAAATATGAAGTATTTGACACTGTAATGGTGAATGTTCCTCATTTTAGAAACTGGTATTAGTTTTTCAATGCGGCAAAAACTGAAATAGAAGTAGAAATCTTTTGCATTATTATGTTCTAAATATCTATTTAGGGGGATAGAAGAACATTGGCCAATCCATCTGGTTCCTGAGAAGCAGCCTTCACAACAAAACTCTTCTTCCCTGATGTGGTTAATGCGATACTGAAGCGACTGTTCGCAAATGCCTTACACACTCAAATATTTACGGGGCACGGCGGGTTCTCCGCATACTCATACCGTTTTAAGTATAAAAAAGACCCGTCGTGCTATTGTGAACCTGGAATATCTCAGGATATCTGGCACACCCTCATTCATTGTCAGTTTTTGACCCAAGCCGTTATGATGTTGAGATAAGACTGGGAATGGCATTAAAACCAGAAAACATCTACAAGCTGATGGATAAGAATAACTGAGATTTCCTCTAAACTACTGTCGTGAATTAGCTAGGACTGTTATATAAAAAAAAATGGTGTTATATGTACATTATACACACATTAACATATAATACAAATATATTTAAAATTCTAAAATTTTATAACTAACCTTGATATTAGAGCCTGCGAACTTCGAAGTGAAACTTAATAGTATGTAATGGTTTTGAATTCACGTTATTGCGAATCCAATCATGCATCTATCGTAACAGTGTTAACATCCAGACTAATGGTGTTAACATGAGCGCGTTGCAACATTCGAATCCGTTTATTGCGTATGTCTTGTGATTCATCTGCGGGAACTCTTTGTGTGCTAATGCACGACATGTTGTTGACTATTGTCTAGTTGATATTTGGGTTTATTTGTATCTAAGGCAGGTCATTGCCGCGGGCTGCGGGCTCGTTTTTGTGATTCTCAAATGCTTTCCATTGCTGCCTTCATCGTGACGGTAAAATATTTTATTTAATGGAACAGTAATTTCACTAATTTCTTATATAATTATTGGAAAGTAATAAAAACAATCTAACACAAAATTGTTTTGTAACAATTAAATTGTTATTATTTTATTATATTTGAATGATCCATGTCGCGGTTCTTGATAAGGCCTATCCTTTAGCCATTAATCTCGCTTCTCTAGGACGTAGCAAAAAGAGACAAATGGAATACACCTGCTAGCTGTTAGTAAGTAATTACAACAAATAAAAACAACCCTTTTTTTTGGAGTTTGTGCGTCAGCTAGTCAGAATAGATTAAATTGTTTAAAAACAAAAATGAATTTATTATATTTATTTAATATAGAAAATGATGAAGGTCAATGTAGAAGAGATTCATAGCAATAGATATGCGTACAAATCTCCAGTTAAGATGAAAGTAAATGTTGGGAGACATAATTCAACTTTGCGAGCACTGAGTAACTGAGTACAGTGACATTGATTTAAGTAAATATCTTCCGGGTGCTGGGCCTTCGCAGTCCGCAATACGTATATTGCTACGCAAGCTCTGTTCAAAGTGAAGTTCAGTAAGTTTACTCGTAGTAAGCTCGTTTTATTACTCTACTATAATTGACTAAGAGTTGAAATCATTAACATGATTGGGCTTTATTAATACAACCTTGTATATAATTTCAATAACCAACGGTTTTTACTAATTTCGTATAAATTGGATACTGATGTTTGGGTCATTTAATTTTTACGTACATATTGAAAATACGTAAAGATAAATAGTTAGCCTGAAATCTCTTCACATCTGTAAGCAGTGGATTTTAAAACGTTTATTTTAATGATCCTATTTAGATTATTTCAAAAGGGTCATTAAGTTTTAAGACAAAGTGGGAGTGGAGGACAGGGTAAGACTGGACATTGCCCCTATTACGAGCGTGTATACATGCATATGACAGTAGTCACTAGCTGAATTAAAACTTTTATACGGATGTTTAACTTATAATAAAATAACATATGAAATAAATCATTTTTAATGCGGCAAAACGATCTGTTCTACCGCAACAAAAAAACTGCAATTCATATAATACTGTTATATACATTCAAATAACTTAATTTCATCCATACGCTTAACATGTTGTATGTATGATTTTAAAATTGTTAATTGTGAAATACAGTATTATAAAATTACGGACCGTTTCTATTCGTTCTGTCAGTTAATACGTGATCAAACGGCAATTTTGTGACTACAGCGAAATATACCCGTATTACTTTAGATGGCAAATTATGCGAAAGTATCGCTCCCACGGCCTGAAATGTATCGATATGACATACTGACCAATAACTGTCTACATATTTATGAAACCATCTTGTCGTTCGATACGGGGTACGATTGATCGAGACTTATTATTTATCAATTTCAAAGAGGCATTACGACACGTACCATACCATGTATCATTCAATCGGATTAGTGTCATTGTGAGACGTTTGTGGAATATGCTTTGCTTTTTTATAGTCTGATTGAAAGCCATATTTGTAATGATGCTACGATTGTTTGGATTCATATTGGTAAATTGTATTTTTAATATTTAATACTTATTATTCTATAGAGTTAACGATGTTGAATAATAAACTGGCAAGCAAACAAACACCGAAATTTTTTTTGTGTATAAGATTTAGATTTACGTTTCATAATGTAGGCACGAAGCCATTCGAAAAGCTTCGCTCAATGCATTTGAATAGTCGGGAATTGTTAATTTTTTAAAATAATTACATTTTGTACAAATTTTGTGTTTACTTTAATGTAACTATAATAATATTTCAAATGAATCGTATGAATATAAAATACTTAAATAAGTTGATATAAAACATTCATTTTTCAGTAGACTTAAAGACTTATGGTAAATGGAAAATTTTATTTTAGATTTATTAACGAATTTCTTTTCAATTACTATTACGAAATTTAAATATGCATTTCTACTTGTTTTTAAGGGTAAAAATATAGTATGGTGGCGAAATATGTTGCCTTTTGTAAATTATCAATTTGAACACATTTCATATAATATATTTCTCTCAAGAAATCAAATATTTTTATTATCATTTAGCCTAAAATAAAACTCACACAATAAACGGCCATTGTAAGTAATCAAAAATGAAACACTTTCTTAACACTTTATTATAATGTTAACGGAACGATTTGGATCTTACAGTATATACAATATGTAAATTGATTGTAATAGTGCTCGCACCTTTCTGCATTGCAGACGGGTTTGTAGATCTTTAATTAATTGATTTTATTATTCTTGTTGCAGGTAAGCGGTGTGCGTATATCGAACTGTAAGTCGATCCCTTTTACAAAAGCCGCGAAGTGATAAATAAATAATATTATGCATTTAATACTTATATAAGATATTTTATATTTTATGGCTGCTTATGTATGCTGATGATATCGCGATGGCAGACTCGGACAGGGGTAGGCTGGTGCGACGTGTGAAGGCGTGGAAGGAGTCGCTTGAGAACGGTGGTCTGAAGCTCAATGTGGCGAAGACCGAGTACTTGGCCTGTAACTCCACAGATCCCACACCCGTACGCATAGGCGGCGACACGGTCGAGCGCACGGACCAAGTGAAATACCTGGGATCTGTGTTTCATGCGTCTGGTGACATCGATTGTGACGTCAAGGCACGCATTGCTGCCGCGTGGGCCAAATGGCGTGAGGTAACTGGTGTCATTTGTGACCCCAAGATGCCGGTAAAGTTGAAGGGACAGGTCTATAAGACCATCATTAGGCCTGTCCTTTTATACGGATGTGAAGCGTGGCCGGTGCTAGAGCGACACAGGCAAGAACTGCGTGTCACGGAGATGAATATGCTGCGGTGGATGTGTGGAGTGACGCGGAAGGACCGCGTTAGGAACTCCCGCATTCGCGGCAGTCTTCATGTCCGTGACATTGCGGATAAACTGCAGGAGTGTCGGCTCCGTTGGTACGGCCACGTTTTACGGCAACCGGATGATTACGTGGGAAACAAATGTCTGGCCATGCCGCCTCCGCCGGGCCCCGGCAGGAGGGGTAGACCCAAAAAGTGCTTGCTTGACGTCGTAAGGGGTGATATGCGTGCCAATGGGCTCAATACCAGGGATGCTGAAGACCGTGCGAAGTGGAGTAGAAAAAGTCGGAAAGCGGACCCCGGGCACCGAAACGAAAGTTTAGGATGCAACCGGGATAACGCTTAGATGATGATGATGACTTATATAAGATATTTTAATACTTTCTTTGATTGAAACACCAACATAATAAATACGTCGGATACTTTTCTAATATAATATTCTATCTAACATTACGTCAATTTTTAAGACCGTTTTCAGTGACTGTTTACATAAACAAGAATCGTAGTTACGGCGATATCCTTCGTAATTATGGACTGAACATTAAGCTCCCCTTTTATATATAAAGTTCGTTGGATGGAAAGTTTTTTATGGAGTACAATAGTGACATATGTAAAGTGTAATTGAAAATTTAAATGTATACGCCGTAACTTTATTCGTATTTCATCCATCTGCTTCGTTGTTTTTATGAATTATTTTTTATTCCGTGAAGTATGTTTGGAATTCATAATGTATCTTCCATTATTTTTTTTTAGGTTTCAGTCGACAGAACATATTTTTAATTAGTGCAGAGGTCTGTCTCCTTAATCTATTTTAAACATTTATATCACTGCTTTTGTTTCGGCTAAGCTTCGAAACAACGAATTTTAAAGGAACTTTACGGACTGGTAGTTGATGTTACAAATTCTTACTTAAACTGCTTTTATTAAATAAAAGTATACCTTTTTAGAAAGGCAACTTATAAATGCCATTCCATTTTTGTCCCCACAAAGAATCACAATATTTAAAAACAAAATCGTCCTTTGAAATTTATTTTGCTCGTTTCAACTTCCTGTAATGTTCTTAACTCACTAAAGAACCTTCAACTCTGTAAATTTTCTCATGTTTTTCTTTTTATTCGAGCGAATATTTCTCTCCGACTTGTGAATGTCTACAAATTGCCATGTCTTTTTCGCCTCTTGGCACTTTTTCATCAGTGTTTTTGTTCGGCAACAATTTATCTTGCAGCTTTCGCGCTGATCACACAAAAGGTTACTTTTTGTGTCGTTGTCACATGATCTTTGTGTTATTACTTGGCTAAATTTAGCTGAAATGCTAAATTACGTGGAAAATATGTCTTCGTGACCAAAGGATGCTATGAACCACTCTGTAGTAAATTCACGCTTGAACATTGCATACATTAGTTCATGATAACGAAAATATTTTTTTTATTTATATAAAGATACTTACGCCATCTTTGTAAAAATCAACAAATTTAATTAAATACTTCTGATAGAACAATTTATTAAAGACGAAGAAAGCATGGATACAAGAAAAAACGAAGGAAGTCATTTCCGGTTGTGTGTGTACAAAAATGGTTGTTTTATTTTGTGATTATAGTGTGGTTGATAAGGTGGATAAGGTTCACTAATAGGTTCAACTAAACTGGAAGTAAATATTGTATATGAATCTCAGTGGATTCTCTAATTTTTTTTATAGCCGAATAATTGTACTAATGTATCACTTTGTATACAGAGTAATGATTACAACAACTTTATTTTTAATTTGTTTTTCAGTTTGTTCGCTGTTCGTTTTAAAAGGACGATTTGCATTAATTGTTACATTTGAGTAATAATTAATGACTAAAAGGTTAGAAACTATTAATATACTATATATAATATCTTATTCGTGCAGGGGCGGAGAAAGAATACTAACATCTGTGGCCGGGGTCGGCCTGTCGTAAAAGGCGACAAAACAGCCTACCTTAGCTACGTGGTAGGGCCTCAAGCCCGTCTGGATGGCGACCACCTTTGGTCTTAAGTATGCCGCCATAATAGCCTTGTGTTGTGTTCCGGCATTAGTGATCCAAGTTCCTATACCCTTATGGGACAGCAGCGTGTTTGCGATGCCACTGGCATTACAAACACCTATAGGCGACGGTAACTGCTAAATTCTAAGCGGGCCGTCAGCCTGTCTGCTGTCCTACAGGAATAAAAAAATACACATATAATATACTCAATATGTAAAATGATAAATATAGATTTTATGTTCATGCATTTTTCACTATTATTTCCTGTTTATAAAATGCGTTCTCAGACTTCAAGGAACATTTAAACAAAAACAACGATTGACAACATTATTAAATTATTTAATTTTTTATTTGTTTTGGAGCATGCTATTTTTTATTATTTATAACGTTCCATGTAACTCGATGTTCTTGTAACATTTAAGTATAGGAACAATGTTTTGTAAACATTTTATACATACATTATGCACAAAAAATTACTAAGTGCATATTAAGAGTAATAAGGAACTCCTTGTAAACCAACAATAAAAGCGTTATCCTCTTTAAAGAAGCAATCTGCGTTCGGTTTAATGGGTCAAATGAAGCGTTCGTTGGGAACGGTTCCGCGTGTTTGTGACCTCGTTTCGTTAAACTCGTTGCCATACTGTATGTTCGTAACTTTATTACAGCCTTTACGACAAAGTAATCATGTTACGATGTCATATATAGAACATTCAAACCGAAAACTGTAGTAGATTACAGAAGTATGTATATCGTTTGTCAAAGCCACGCTTAATAATCGCATTATGGCAGTCAACTGCGACTATATAAATATGGCAAACGAAGGCCATGAGATCGGCAGAAAATAGGAGTACCTGGCAAAGTCTAATACGGTGACGACAGCCCCTACGGACTAGTCCTTCATTAAGTGAAGTAAACAGCTAGAAAGGAAAGAAATATGTCAAAAAAGACACTGAACATTAAATATTTTCATTGCATCGTTCTGCATGAGTCTCTTCTTACTGCACTTATCATTCTATACGTGGAGTCGGCACAACATCTTCCACTCACCTTTCACTCTGTTAGCCGTCACCTAAAGAAACACACCTTATTGCGCCAATTATTTGTTCTGTAAGAGTAATGTTATGCAATACATATGTTTTCAGGGGCCAACAACAATATGGCACGCGCGTTCGAATTGTTCCTTCGTGTTCTAAGATCTCGTGCGCACATAGATATCGCTCTCAGAGAATGATTTCTATTGGCGTTACTCAAAGATGCAAAGTTCAATATCTGTAAATGTATATTTTGTGCTTGTAACCACTTCCACTTGCTTAATAACATCGATAGAACCTTAGAAGCGTGGGTTATTAATACTCTTCTGATTCTGTAACAGACTGTCAAATACACATATCAAAAAAGTCTAAGCAACATGTACTAATTTAATTTTAGGATGGTGGATGAGCCGCTGTATGGATGAACTTCCTGAATGCACCTGAGCCTTTCAGTATTTCCGGGCCGACGGCACACTCGCACCCTTCTTGTATCAGGCCTAAACCCGAATAGCGACTCATCGGAAAACATAATTTTATCCCATTGTTCCTGGGTCCATGTTCTGCGTTCTCTACACCATTCATTTCGACGAGCGCGATTCCCGTGACATATCGGTAGGCACCTAATTAGGCGTCGAGCTCGTAGGCCGTACTCATGCAGTCGATTTCGCACAGTTTGGGGACTTACATCAACACCACTTGAATTTTGTAGCCTCAAACTTATCTCTCGAGCGGTTAACATCGGCTGGCGCCTTGCAGTCAGTTGTATGTACCGGGTCTTGCCGAGTGGTTGTACTCCTTTTGCGGCCTGGATGCTGTTCAGCGGGTTCCCTTGTATTATTGTAGTGCTGCCAAAGACGACAAATAACACTTCTATGAATGCCAAAATGCCGAGATACCTGAGATTGATTACTTCCCGCTTGCAACATCCCTACAGCTCTTTGCATTTGCCGTCAAATGACGTCGCTCCATGACGTAAAGCATATCTAACAATTCAATTTTGTCGCTAACTTTATTTAAATGGTTGGTAAAATTATAAAATCAAGACTAAACGTAGCAATAAAAACGCACTTAAATTCAAATAAATTCCCTTTCATTTAATTTTATGAAAAAAAAACAAAATATAATCGAATTTTTTTTTACAACCAGCCAGTATGTCATCAATAACAAAAAAGTTTACATACCTACGCACTTTGAGTGAGTAAAGAAATTAATTAGCATAAATGGTAAATTTGTAATATCATGCATGTTGCTTATACTTTTTTGATGTGTATATTTCAAAAGAAATAATTTTTAAATCGAAGTTTACTTTGATCTTCAGGGTTTTTTAATTTGTTTTAATTCCGAAGAAAACAAGCAGTGTAACTGTTTAAAAAACGAAACTCCGTAGTTTCGTTTTGATTACTGTTGGAAAGATATTTCATATTATCTATACTTAAGTTGAAGGATGATAGTAGACGGTTGACCCTAGCTACGTGGTAGGGCCTCAAGCCCGTCTGGATGGCGACCACCTTTGGTTTTATGTATGCCGCCATTGTATTGTGTTCTGCCATTAGTAACCCAAGGTCCTGTACCCTTATGGGACAGCAGCGTGTTCACGATGCCACTAGCGTTGCAAACACCTATAGGCGACGGTAACTGCTAAATCCTAAGCATGCCGTCAGCCTGTCTGCTGTCCTACAGCAATAAATAAAAAAAAATCAGTGTCGTTTGAACCAGCACGGCATTTTGCTCATTGATTTTTTGTACGAGCGATGCATAATCAATGCTGCGTACTACTGCGAGCTATTATCTAAGGTGAGAGATGCATATCGTTGCAAAAGACGAAAACAACGGATTTGAGAAGTCATCCTTCTCCATGACAATGCCAGACCCCATACTGCAGCTCGAACAAAGTCAAAACTGGAAGAAATGCACTGGACTCAACTTGAACGCCCTCCCTACAGCCCGGACTTATCGCCCTGCGATTCTCATTTGTTTGGGCTGCTTAAAGAAGCTTTAGGAGGGCAGCGATTTGAAGATGACGAAGGTGTGGAGGAATTTGTGCGCAATTATCTTCTGATCCAACCAGTTTCATTTTACGATGCTGGGATAAAAAAAAAATCCAGCGCGCTGGGAAAAATGTATTTTTAAAATAGGAAGCTACGTAGAAAAATAAATTATAATATTTGTCTTTATATATAATAATAATAACTGTTTATTTAAAAAAATCGTTTATATTTGATTCACCCTCGTATGTCGCAGGTTTTGAGTTGCCAGATTTTAATAAATTTAATTTACACCACCTGAGCGATTTATATAGTAGTACTAGCTGAAATCCGTGACTTCATCCGCGTTGCTTGATATATTAACAAAGTTTACGTCATGAGGCAGAGGTAGAAGAGACTTCCCCTCTCCTATGCATGCGCGCTACAGCGCTTACCCCACTTCTCCGCGGCAAAAAAACACACCACTGAACACGTAGTGCTTATAAAAAATCGTTGTTTCTTAAAACTTTAATAACTTTATATTAAACCCCGCAATATTTTTTTTAGAAATGGGCCAAGTGTCGAAGAAATAAATCTTAGAAAATTTAATTAAATATATCCAGTAGTTTTGCAGTGATGCGCGCACAACTCCAGACCTCTATCATTTTATTTATATAGGTTACATATTAAGAAATATAAATGTAAATTTCATAATTTTTACGACAAAAATATTCATATAGCTGGTGGTGATTTTAGCTGGATTGGATTGATGAAAAATATTCAGTATTAGTAGACAAACTACCTTAATTATTGTAGTGCAGGGAATTTGTTTTTACTGTTTAATACCGACGTCTCATCCAAAATATAATCTCCATTGTGAATCTAATAGCATGTTATGAAAAGAAAAAAAAGCCATGTTGAAAAAAGGTAGGACAATCAAAGATCCCTGTTTTAACCATTTTAAATGAAACATTCAATGTTTACCATAAGCTTAAAATGCCGCCGTTTCTTTGCGTTAATATACATATATATTGAAAATGATATTCCTTTCGATTTGATAGTTTGTTTGAGTACATTACCACGGCATTCTAAATGAGACCAAGGCAAAACTATCAAACTTCACATCAACGAGCTATTTAGAGATCAAGGCAATACAAAGTGGTCTCAGGCCTATTGCGTTAGTCTGTTTCCCCAGTCACTGTCCTTGAAGTGTCTTTCCCTTCGTGTTTGTGAAAGGGGCCGGAGGATGAAAAAACCCGATTGAAAACGCTTGCTTTCTCTCGTAGGACCGTGAGAGGTGAAAGTCGAGTGTCCTTGAAGCCCCCTCGTGCGTGTGAAGAATAGAGAGCGATTATGCAATCGTGTCTTGAAATCGGGAAAGTTAAATTAATGTTTTCGAGTTGAATGAATTGAATCATATAATTAAGTGAATATCTAGTTAATGAGCACAAATACGAGTCCATTTGCGTTTGTTGAACGAATTTATAACTAATGTAAAGGGTTTTAAGCTATTTTAATATATTAGTTTGCTTAGCTTTTACGCTTGGTATTCCAAGTGTCTCTCTTCAATCGGTCCCTCATAGCTGAGGATCGTGACTCCGCTTGATTCCGTCAACTAGCTGTCTCCATCGATCCCGTTCTGCAGCTTGGTGCAGTGCGTCGCTGACAGGTATTTTCAGTTCCTCCGCTATTCCAAGAGTATGTAAGAGAAAAGTTAGAATTCTGACCTTTAGCAATGAAATATAAGTTTTGGCTGCAGTCGGCATTAAGCACTAAGATGATTAAATGACGTCATTTTCAGACAATCGTTGACAACTGCTGGACCACAATGTGATCGTAAATAGACATATAGATCACTTCATTGTATCGTGTTATATTTAATTTAATTACTATTCATAGAAACTGTAAACTATGAAAATGTGTTGAAAGATTATAAATTCATCCACTAAAACCGATTGTTATTTAGGTGAAAGTTTAATTTAAAACTGTCAACTGTTGAATTCAATATAACGCATGGTCTTTTCAAGCCCGACTGCCGAGGCATGACCATATCTTGTTCACGGTCGAAGGAACCAAAAATGGACAGGGAGAGCATAATTACCATGTTATATTATGTTAATCGATTCTTTAAATGACGCCGTGCGAGGGCCGTTTCGTCATATTTGAAATATTAGATAAAAATTGTTACCGTAAGGTATCAGGTAGCTCAGGTAGTGGTATTGAGAATATTCTTAGAGGTCCCGCCCGGGCTTGAATCCCACGGTGACGTTCACCGCTTAGGCAAGTTTTTATGCGTAATATGCATATTATAGCCGAATTGTCATGTATCGACTTTGAAGGAAAAACATCGTGAGGAAACCAACATATGCCTGGCGGGTATACTCTCCGTTCTTTCTAGGCTGAGCACATCTGTGGGACGCTGTGGGCTATGCTGCGTCTCTGAGCCTCGACTCTAGGGAGAGTAGGTAGGTATAAGTCTTTACGTGACATTATGAAAATTGAAATAAGCGTTAATTGCTTCACAATCAGTGCTTTTGAGGACCATGCGAAGTGGATATGGAGTAGTAAAAAAAAAACCAGACCCCTAGTCTCTAGGAAATTTTTATATTACAACCCGGACTTTATACTAGGGCGATTTGTTTATGTTTACGCAAGTCAATTTAGGCGCAAGTATTACACACACGTCAACCTATGTCCCAACAGATGAAGTATTTTTGTTGATTTTGAAAAGTCAACTTTCCGCTCTAACGCTCCGTAAAATTAGCTCGTTCTAAATCGTAAAATTTAACTTTTTTTTTATGTAACAGGTACATAACATTTTTCCGATTCTCAGTGATAATCACACTATACATGCGAATCAAAACAAGAATATATTTAGAACAGAGAAAAATATTAGACACAATTAATTTGTTTTAGCAGAAAGTAGTTCCTCGCCAAAATTATTTCGTGAAGAGTTAGCTTTTTTATTTTATTTTTTGGCTAGGGGAAAACCCCTATTCTTAACGGGTTTCCCAAGAACTTATGCATCAGGTATTAATTAGACTCAATCATAAGTTGTGATAATTTTATTTTAAAAGTATGACTATATTGCATATTTTGACGCGCAAAAACCGAAAGTTAATTGATAAGTATGTATCAAAAATTTTACTCTTGTAAAACATCCTAAAAATACTGTCTGTAAAATAAATGAGGTTTTAGTATACAGGGTGGTTTTAACTCATGTAATCGCGTCTATGATACTACTTAATTTGTTTAATAAGTCCCTGAAAACCGAATTAATTGTAAGTTAACGGCGCTTTTGTCGTTAACCGTTTCATAAACCTTTACCCCCAATGAACTCCCGATACGGATTCAACAGTCTCAAAGCGTCGACTAAACGTGACTTACGTAAAACCCCTCTTAATAAACCTACATCGGCCTCGTTTCCAGAGAATATATATCACAGCGCATTCAGTTATTGAAATACTGTAAATTGATTTATTAAATGTAAAGTAATTCGTAGATTCAAGTTTTAATTTAAGTGTTTTAAGCTATAATGCGATTAGCTAGCTTATCCTCCGTGCAGTAGTGGAGTAAGAATATTAACGTGCGGCCGGGGCGGGTTTATCGTAAAAGTCGATAGAACATCTAAGATTAGCTTGTTTGTAGGCCTCGAAGCGCGTCTAGATGGCAGCAATGTTTAAAAAAGTTACGCTGACTGAGGACGAAAACATAATTTGTCAACAGGACAATGCACCTATCAATGTAGCTGCAACTACAAAACAATGGTTTCAAGACTTTGGTATTAGTTATTACAATGGCCAGCAGTTAGTCCAGACCTTAACCCGATAGAGAATGTCTGGGGGATATTAACAAAGAAATTGTATAATATGATCAGGAAAAACCAATAATAAATAATGTTAATGAACTCAAACAAAGATTGCGATCAACATGGGCAGAAATTTTAACTGATACACTCAAGGAGTTGATAGATAGTATGCCTAAAAGACTAATAGAAGTTATGAAAAATAAAGGTCATTGGACAGAATATCGAGTTAATAAGAAATAAATATAGGCGCTGAGTTTATAATTTTTTTTTTAATTTTTCACAGGATAATAGTATAGATGGTAGGTAATTTGATATTTTCACCATGATTAAATGAAAAAAAAAATATAACTAATGTATTGACATTTTAATTTGCGTGCACTATTTATCTACCTTAACCATTTTGAGAAATATTCAATTGGTTTTAAACGAAATCATTAAATATGTATAGGTCTATACTTTTTCACAGGTCTGTATGTATTAAAAGTAATTGTAGCAATGTATTAGCATAAAACATTAATACTGTGATTTTACCGGTCCTTATTACTCTGTATTTTAAATAAACTTAATAAACACACACACAATTTATAAACATCATTACATTTTTTTTAACTCATTACAATCCAATTTGGAACTTTAACGATCTCTTTCAAACAAGATTAAAAATTATATTAGGAATGTTTTACGCATTCGAGAATAGAACACCAAATATGTATACTATATAATACGTATACTAAATCCCATATAAAAGTAACCTGTAGCACTGAGGGCCTAACAAGTGTATCCGTTGTATCCGTGCAGGGGCGGACAAAGAATACTAACCTCTGCGGCCGGGGTCGGCCTGTCGTAAAAGGCGACAAAACAACCCACCCTAGCTACGTGGTAGGGCCTCAAGCCCGTCTGGATGGCGATCACCTTTGGTCTTAAATATGCCGCCATGATAACCTGTGTTGTGTTTCGGCATTAAGGACCCAAATTCCTGTACCCTTATGGGACAGCAGCATGTTCGCGATGCCACTGGCGTTGTAAACACCCATAGGCGACGGTAACTTCTAAATTCTAAGCGGATCATCAGCCTGTCTGCTGTCCTATAGCATAAAAAAGTGTCACGTACTCGAAGTACGGTTTAATATTTCCAAATTGCCCATTTGCCACATATACCTACAACACTTACACTCATTTGACCTCCATGACAATGCTGGACTCGGTAGAACATTACTCGAATGACCTAATACGTTTGTTATTATTTGTACTTCCCTTTTTGATTGTCATCAAAGAGTATGACTAACAATTTTTGTAAATTACAGTTTCGTAATATACTTCAAAATTCAAAACCTATTTCACTACTTAATAATACGGGGCTGAATCTGTAGCTATAAGAGCTTGCGTAATAGTAGCGTATATACGTAGCGTACGCTTTAACCTACTTTTAAGTCTCATTCAACCATTTGCACATGAAAATACATATAACATAAAGCCATATTCGCTTTTTCTTTTATGAGAGAAACTGAAAAATGAAATATTAACAAAGGAAACATGGAATAAAAAGTATGAAAATTAAATCAAAATCAAACATTTAAACGCAAGAGTTGAATTAATTTCAATCTCAATAATATTCCGAAACCCACGTATTTGTGTTTCAGTTTTTATTCTCTTCTAGAAACTACATTTTGAAAAATAGATAGTAGATAGACAAAAACACGCTTGACACACATTCCCGCTGCCAATGGCGTATTATTTTTTGAAGTAACCCGGCTTTAGTCACCTGGGTGGGTAAATGACCACGTGACCCATATCGGGGGGTCAACTTTCACCGGGCGGCCATTCACCCGGGAACCGACAGACGTGTAAACACTCGTTCCATTTTCCGAAATGGACCAGCTCGTAAGCTTAGAGCATCCGAGTAATCGGAGATCTCCCTGAAATTTGTTTTCTTACAAAAAAGGGTATCAATTCATACAGGGGATTGCGACTATTACACAATGAATTATATACTGTACTACAACAAAAATGAAGAAATGATTTGAATTCTAAAGACATTTCAAAAGGCCTGAACCTTTTGAAATGTGTTGTGCAAGTTTGGGTCAGTAGTCAGAAATGCCCTTTCGATTTTAGCACGAGTTAGGAGTTATGTTTTGGTATCGCTACAAGTACAAAACCCTTAGTTCAGGAATATAAACTGTTATACGAGTAATGTGGTTTTTGGTGTTGCTTGAACTGTGTAATCAAAATAATTGAAAAGGAACGCCTTATGGTAGCTTGAGGGATATTTAGTGACTCCATATGATTAATTGCTCTAAGTTCAGAGCGAACGCAGCTCGTCATTAATTGGGGCGCATTCCAATTAAGACCTCGTTACGTACGCCTCTTACGCAATTAGCATCGTCCGGCCATCCACCCTGCAGTTGAAAGAAACGACTCATCTAATTTACCAAATCAACTGACCTTTTTAACGTTAAACGAATTAATCGTTTTCAAAGTATGCTTATAGCTAATTGATTTAATTTATTATCTTCACTAAAACATGTTCTAGTTTATGTGGTAATGGTTTATTTTGTTAAAAACGTTAATATTCCGTATCATCCATAGTGTGATATGTTTATTTGAAATCAATTACACAGTATTTAATCTGAGTATGTAACTTACATATGTACATTTCTTGTGGATTTTGAAGAGAGATATGTAACAAACATAGTATTTGAATATGAAGTTATATATATTATGAACTATACTAACTGCACGTCGCTATTGACAATAAAGAACAGCAATTTGCTCTTTCAAATGTAATTACTAGTTAATACGAAACTTCATGAGTGGACAAATGTCAAAACGGCCATCATAGCGTGCCGGTAGTATAAATATTAGTATAATATCAACTATGTTCGTCTCAATAAATTATCAAAAACATTATTTACAGATGCAATTGAAATTAAAATGGACACATCCACCATTCATATTGTATCAAACAGATACGTTGTTTCTTATATGCAAAGATCCTTTGATGCCGGTTCCAGCACAATGATCTGTATTTAACCAATTCGTACTACTATTGTCCTTGTGCCAAGCCCACACAAAAGAGTTATTTGCATAATATTCCCATCTTACACAATCTAATTAAGCCCCCGCAACACAAAAGCTATCTTATGTTGATGTGTTTCGAATTCACTATTCAACACGTCATGATAATCGTAAAGTGAAATCGAAAAAAAGTATGATATTTTTGGTTGTCTGTTGCACAGTGAAATTGTTTTGTATAATAAAAAGTTTTAACTTTCCGTGGTAATTGTAATTTGCTTTCAATTCAGGTGTATCGAAAGCGTTTACGGTGCGTAACACAAGTTAAAGATGATAAAATACAATGGCCACAGTGGTTTCTAACATTTCAATTGAATTTAAGTTGCCCATTTAAAACGTTGCAAAATTTGCTTCTCTCTATTATACATAAATCTTACACTGGATATTTGAATTGCAAATTATTAAATGTAGGAATTGAACATTAGCAAGGCCTGTTATACATCCAGTCAGTAACAATTACCATTTATAAATATACATACGCAGCGCAAAGGAGCAATTTGAGCGCTCCGTCTAAAACGAAGCCCAATAATATAATTATAGACCTCCTGAGAAGCCATTCTCGAAATGGTCTTGGTAACAATTTTACCTTGGTGCACCGTTCGTTGAACGCTCTTCCTCATAACATGGACCTTTTTTTACGTTTTTCAACAGTCATTTCAATGGTTGCATTGCGAACAAGTGGACCTTGACACGACTGTCTGTACAATAAAAATACTCATACTCTGTAAAAGAAGGAACGAATATCGAGCATATTCGATATCAATACAATTTGTAAGACTACACAACGTGATAAAATTTCACAACAAATCGACAGATGTCATTTCCAACTGCTATGCTAATCGTATCATACAATATTATGATGGGCATTGAGTACATAAAATGTTTGAAATTATTGCGATTGCAGCGTGTTACCGTTGTTCCCCGCGTTACTCGCTTTATTTTTACCGTTGATTGCACATCGGTTCCATTCACTACATAACTTGTTGTCTAGTCCCCGGCTTGTACCTTTTATCGTCATCGTTGTTTTTCTGTTATCCCAAATGATACCTATCTGGGCCATCACGACATGTACTGTTATACCCACCAGAAACAATCCGACCGCAATATTTGTTTTCTCCGGTAGTATTAAAAGCATCACCAAAAATTGAATCTTCACTTATCTAAATTGGATTATACTATTATATTTATTCTCGCTACGGGTCGTGACTCAACTCATCGATCTTACTCGTTTCACGCTGAGTTTTTGAAAATTTTGCGTTTAAACCAATGCACGACTGCCCCGTTGACATTCTCTACTTTATTGATTATTTCGGAGAAAATAGTTTTTAGCTTAATTGAATTACGCTAAATTCCAAAATTGAACAATAAATACAATTTTGGTAATTAATTTCGGAATCCAATTGAAATCTAAATTTCTTTAGTATGCAATGTGTTTTAACTGTTGTCTAATTTAGCTAACAGTAAAATGTTTCTTGTATAACAGGATTTACATCATTCGTGTTGTGGTGTTGTTGCACAGAGATGTCCGTCCGGTCGGGCGGCGGGGGCGTCGGCGTCGCACCAGTGAAAGTGTGAAAGTGAGGCGAATGCGCTCGAGAAGCATGCGCGCGCGCACTATGGTACTGACAGTGTTATCCACTGCGCGTATATGAACCCTTGTTGGTCCACACATATTACAATATACAAAATTTTTGAATTTAATTTCAGCATAATTATGATGCTTTGGTACAAAAAAATTTGCTAACCAAATTAACCTTATGGAATTTTAATAAATGATCATAATGTATGCTAGGTATGCATATGATCTCATTATTTTAAAAATTCCAAATTTAGCTAATATGTTTTATATGGATAAATTTAGGTAGAAAAGCTAAAAATAAATTAAAAGTTTAGGGTTAAACTGATATGAACGTGATTAAAAAATTAACAATATATTTTTAATGTTCAACATAAACTTTTATAAATCATAAATCACCACTGATCGTAGCTTAGTAAGAGAGTGCTACTTTAAGCAAATATGAGATATCTAGAGCGTGTTAGTCGAGAAATCGTTCGTAATTTTCGTGCCATTTTTGTTTCGAAATCTAAAGAAGTATTTTTGAATATTCAAATAAGTACATACTTAACTAGCCGATCCGGCAAACGTGATTTGATCATATAAATTTAAAAATTAATTAATAAAATTTACATGATAAAACTACCCTATCTTAGGCACGTCAGCAAAACACACATTTAAAAAAAACGTTAATAGTTTCGGAGTTTATTGTGAGCAACAACGTGAAACGAGAATTATATATAATAGATATGCTTTACATCTCTCCGTTATTCTTTCTCCACGAAGGGGCGCTATAAGAATACTGACCCCAACAACCTGTCGTAAAAGCTGATAAAACAACCCTAGCAAGGTAGTACGGCTCCAAGTCCGTCTGGATGGCAATAGTCTTGTGTTATGTTACGGAATAAGTGACCCAGATTCCAGTTCTCCTACGCAGAAGGTAGCGTGTTTACGGAGCCCCTGGCATCGCAAACATCTATAGGCGACGGTAACCATTTACTATTAAGTGGGCCGTCAGCCTGTCTGCTGTTAGTTAGTAGTAAAAATGATGTTCAAGTGGAATTTCTGTTTTGATTTAGAGAGAGAGGTGCGAGTAAAATGAAAAAATAAGGAATTTATAACAATATAACATGAGGCAAATAAAATAAACAAACTAATATACTGGGACAATTCCCACAGCGTCATTTAGTACCAAAGTAAGTAGCATAGCACTTGTGTTATGGGTACTAGACAACTGATGATATACTACTATATAAGCCATCATTATATGTTCGATATCCTTTGAGTACGAAATATTCGTTATACATCAAAACTCACGAATTTACGTTTATTAGTAAAGTTGAAATAATTTACACACACATTACGCAACACATAATTCTAAATATTAAGAAATTAATCGGACCATTAAGAACTTTGTAATAAATGGCAGTTCATCTCCATTTGAGGTTTACTCTTCGTTGATTTATATAATTGCGGAATAATAAATCATCTGTCGTGCTAGTCTTTCGAAATGCTTGTACCTATGGCGTTTGCGAACAATAGTCTGAACATTAGTAATTATCGTGAATTATAAGTCTATACATAGTCATATAGGTTATTGTGAAAAGTATGCAACATAATGAATCGCGACATCCCACTCGGGTGGCTACACTGTCAATTGGAAATGTGGAATTGGTTTATTTATAATATCCGTACAGGAGTGGAGTAAGAATACTAACTTCTGCGGCCGGGGTCGGCCTGTCGTAAAAGACTACAAACAACCCTAGCTACGTGGTAAGGTCCCAAGTCCGTTTAGATGGCTACCACCCTTGGTCTGAAGGTCTGGTTCCTGTACCCTTATGCAACCGGGATTCAACGCTAAGATGATGATGATGGTGATGTAAAATTATTACAATATATATTTGGCTAGAGTTATTTTTTACTATTATATTAGACTTCACCAGCTTTTGTGTTAGTTATTGTTAAACATCAATTCAGATTGCTTAATTTTCCTTATAAATGCTCTTTGCTAGTTATTCTTCTCTAACGTTTAAGTAGAAGTCGACTATTAACGCAAATTTAAAAAAAATGCCAAATAGTGTATTTTACAACACTAAGCAAATTTGGAACATATATGTATGTCAAATTTTCAAAACAGTATTTTTATAGATACACTAGCTGACCCGGCAAACGTTGTTCTGCCATCATCATCATCATCATCTAAGCGTTATCCCGGTTGCATCCTAAACTTTCGTTTCGGTGCCCGGGGTCCGCTTTCCGACTTTTTCTACTCCACTTCGCACGGTCTTCAGCATCCCTGGTATTGAGCCCATTGGCACGCATATCACCCCTTACGACGTCAAGCCAGCACTTTTTGGGTCTACCCCTCCTGCCGGGGCCCGGCGGAGGCGGCATGGCCAGACATTTGTTTCCCACGTAATCATCCGGTAGCCGTAAAACGTGGCCGTACCAACGGAGCCGACACTCCTGCAGTTTATCCGCAATGTCACGGACATGAAGACTGCCGCGAATGCGGGAGTTCCTAACGCGGTCCTTCCGCGTCACTCCACACATCCACCGCAGCATATTCATCTCCGTGACACGCAGTTCTTGCCTGTGTCGCTCTAGCAGCGGCCACGCTTCACATCCGTATAAAAGGACAGGCCTAATGATGGTCTTATAGACCTGTCCCTTCAACTTTACCGGCATCTTGGGGTCACAAATGACACCAGTTACCTCACGCCATTTGGCCCACGCGGCAGCAATGCGTGCCTTGACGTCACAATCGATGTCACCAGACGCATGAAACACAGATCCCAGGTATTTCACTTGGTCCGTGCGCTCGACCGTGTCGCCGCCTATGCGTACGGGTGTGGGATCTGTGGAGTTACAGGCCAAGTACTCGGTCTTCGCCACATTGAGCTTCAGACCACCGTTCTCAAGCGACTCCTTCCACGCCTTCACACGTCGCACCAGCCTACCCCTGTCCGAGTCTGCCAGCGCGATATCATCAGCATACATAAGCAGCCACGGGGGCTGCTCATGTGAGTTTCTGATGCTGTCTGACAATACGTCTAATACCACGCTAAACAGAAACGGACTAAGGACGGATCCTTGGTGCACCCCGACGGTGATAGCGAAAGGTTTTGTGTCGCCAACAGCGGTCCGAACTACAGAATCGGAGTCACGGTACATGTCTTGGATGATGTCAATATAGGCCTCTGGAACCCTTTTAGATCGCAATGCCCACCAGATTATCGCGCGAGGAATACAGTCGAAGGCCTTCTGCAAGTCAAGAAACAGGCAATGCAGAGGCGTATTCTTCATCCTGTATTTCTCCGCGACAATCCTTAGGGCAAAAACCGGATCCATAGTCCTATGACCAGGGCGAAACCCATACTGACATCCCGAGACAGTGCACTCCTGCCGAATCCGAGAGTCGATAACCCTCTCGAGGAGCTTCATGGTGTGGGACATGACCTTAATCCCCCTGTAATTACCGCACTCCTGCACCGACCCCTTGCCTTTGAAGACTGGAGTAATGATACTCAGTCTCCATTGGCTCGGGATCGTACCGGTGAGGAGTGTCCGATTAAAGAGGTCGGTTAAGATGCCCACACCACGAGAGCCCATCGCCTTCCAGGCTTCGATGGGGACTCCATCGGATCCAACAGCTTTCCGATTCTTCATGCGGCGAAGACAATTCTGGACCTCTGCAGGCGTTACCAGTGGCACTAGTCCTTGATTCGGAAGAAGATCTGGCGGCTGCACCTCTTTGTGCTGCGTGTTCAGCAGCTCGTGGAAATATGAGCGCCATCTCTCCTTCACCGCGAGGTCCTCGCATAGCAGGTTGCCCACAGGGTCTTTTACACAGCGGCACTTGGAAATATCCTGTGCCGCTTTGACCCTGGAGCGCGCCAACTTATAAATGAGCTTCTGCCCCTCAGACGATTCCAACTTGTCGTATAGTGGTTGTAAGTGGTCTCGTCTGGCTCTGGCTACAGCTCTCTTAGTGGCGCGCTTGGCAGACCTATATGCGTCGCGATCTTCAGGAGATCTGGACGCTTGCCACTTCTTAAAGAGGGCTTTCTTCGCTCTAGTCTCCCTCTGGACTGTGTCGTTCCACCACCAAGTCTCCTTGTCACATTTGCGACCACCCTTAGACACACCAAGCACCTCCCTCGCCGACCCAAGGATAGCCGCCTGAATCCTGTCCCAGTAAGCTTGAACCGGTTCGCCCTCACCACCGGCGCACTTGTCGCCGATGGAAGAGGCGAGCTCCTGGGACTTGACTTCATCGAGCAGCCACCACCTGATTCGACGCTGAAGGCGATCGACACGTTTGCCTTTGGGCTTCACGCAGAGGTCCATGACAAGAAGACGGTGTTGTGCGGTGAGACTCTCACCGGTTATGACCTTGCAGTTGGCTACTTTGCTGATGTGGTGTCTCCTAGTGAGTAGGAAGTCGATTTGGGTAGCATTCCTCCCGCTCTTGTAGGTGATGAGATGCTCGGGTCTCTTTTTGAAATACGTGTTCACGATGGCAAGGTCGGCAGCCGCACACGTATTGAGGATATCCTCCCCTTCCGCGTTGCGGTTACCATACCCAAATCCACCGTGAACACGCTCAAATTCCCCACATTCATCACCCACATGACCGTTTAGATCACCGCCCAAAACGATCCCATGTGACAATGGAATCCCACGAAGCACTTCTCCGAGTAGGTTCCAAAACGCTATCTTGTCGGCGTCGCTACAACCGGCCTGTGGCGCGTAGGCGCTTATCAAGTGGGTGACTACCCCACCAACAAGCACCCTCACAACCATAAGCCGATCGCTACAGCGCTTCACCTCTAAAATGTCGTCCTGGAGCTCCTCCGAGAGCACTATGGCGACCCCATTTTCCCCACCAGGTGCACCCGTGTAGATCAGTTTGTAGCCATTCCCAATGAACCGGGATCTGCTGGCCTTCCACCGAGTCTCCTGCAGGAACGCCACGGCCACCCTCCGCCTGGAGAGTACATCGGCCAACTCTCTCGCGCGTCCAGTCAGCGTGCCAATATTCCAAGTTGCGAAGCGGAGTTTCCTTTTGGATGGGGCTAGTGTCTTTAGCCGTGCTCGCCCACGGCACGGCAGCCCTAGTCCACTTGTCACAGGAGTCGGGCGAAGTTCCTGCGCGTCGTTATGCGGCGACGCCCTATCCGTGACAATTCCCTTTCTTGTTACGACCATGTTGTTTGGCTAGGTTTTGGTTTTTACGGGAGCGACTGCCGTCTGACCTCCCAACCCCTAGAGGAAAACCGAGAGGTGCACTTCCTTTGCCGCATGCAAGCTGGCAAAGGAGTAGTCCATCAGTCGCCTTTTACGACTCCCTTGGAATGACCTGGGGTGACCCTATTCTTTTCACTGGCCGGGGTCACACGGCAATTGTTGTTCTGCCATATAAATAATAAAGTGTCAAAAAATTAAAAAAAAAAATTTGGGGGTGGGTCACCCCTGACATTTAGGGGGATGAAAAATAGATGTTGGCCGATTCTCAGACCTACTCAATATGCTCACAAAATTTCATGAGAATCGGTCAAGCCGTTTCGGAGGAGTATGGCAACGAAAACTGTGACACGAGAATTTTATATATTAGAGAAGATTAGATATGTACATTAAAGCGCATTCTGAAAATAATTTATTTTATTCAATTGTCATATTTGGATAAATACAACAAACATGGTATATTTATTTATAAAGCCTGTTTTAATAAGTATGTTATCTATGCATATTTTATTTTAAACGTTATTAACGTTTCCGCTTTTTTAATCAACCGACTGCTGAAAAGTAAATTATGGTGAATCACCGCCGTGAAATCATAACACGTTATTTAAACATATTTTTATGATTATGCTTTGTGTTAACACGAAAAGAAACAGGAGCCACTATGCTAAGATTAAGTTAAGCCTTAAAGCCTTTTTTGTGAAAACATTTCCTTTGAAAGCTCTTTTGAAGAGATCCATTTAATACTTTTCTTATCAAGATTTGCATCCTTGAAGTTTATTCTTGCATAGGTTCTTTAATATAGCATCTGCAAGGCATTTTGCAGTCGCTCAGATTTACATTAGCGCTGCTTTATCTTAAAAGCATCCGTGAAGAGTGCCAGGAAGCGTGCTGTTTAAAATGGAATTTTAAAATCACTCTACACCACTTAACCGTGTGTATGTTTCTCATAGAAAATTATTTTCTTGTATGAAATGGAATGTAAACATGATTTCTTTGTGTTCTTTATCCATTTTAAATAAAAAATGAATAACTGGTAAATATTTGTATTATATTTAGTTGTGCTTGCGGTTACAAGAAAATTGCTATTTAACAAACTCGATTTGTATCTTAAATAATAATTAAAGACGTTCCCCAAATCTATATGCTAATAGAACAACTTTTTGAATGTTTATCTGAAAGCAATCTCACTTCTTGTTGCTATGCAGTCTTAAATTGACAGCCAAGTTTGATAAATTGAACAATTTTCAAATATGTGTTTAATGCGCTCATTAAATATGCATTAAATGGAATTACGTAAGTGAAATATGTTTAAGGAGATATTTTTCGTATGCACGATGCATTAAGTGCCGAGGTTGTCGGAGATTATTATGAGCCGCATGCTGCCATGATTAGTAATGCATGATGCTCACGCTTCGCGTCGCTCTCTCCATTGTGCACCGCATGACGTTTCACAATCTTTTGTACCAACCACCCGTAGAACTCATCGTTCTCTCGTTGTACCACCACCACACCACCGCTGCTCTTTTTTATATTATAGTTTTTCTTATCTAATATATTAGTTTGCTTCGTGTACTCAGGTACTCAGGCATTAACTAATGTCTGTCAGATAATATCGCGTCCTCGTTAGTGGCATTGTTGCGCCCACGCCGGGTCTCCTGTGCAACCGTGGAGGAACACTGACAGGATTACCTATGTGCACTATCAAACGTTTACCTTCAAGTTAATCAAGCTGCTATTAAATGGATAATTTATGAGCACGCAACGGATATTGCAAGAATTTCCAGGGAGCTTCCCTGAATTTTTGAACAACACTTCGTTTTGCCCACAGTATGCGAATTCAACAAAATTTAATTAGATTTAGTTTAGAAATATCTAAAGAAAATCTTTAAGGTCTTATCTACATTATGTTTAATATTTGATTGAGTTTGATCTTATCTATATTTATTTTGTTCTAGAAAATTTCTTAATGATAGAAATATCTATCAAACCAAGTTTCAAGATTGGGTTGCTTTCACTTTTGAGAACCAAATGCAAAATTAAAGTCATAGTCATTATGTATGTCATTATCCAATACACATTTGACAATGGGTCAACAAGCAGAACAGTAAAACACAATGCTTCCGCTGAGATCGGTTCCGCTCTTTTGAATTGGGTAACTGGTGCGTTTGATGAAACTTCACTTTTCCACCGTGCGCCACTTTGTTACTCCCGCACTTGAATTAACCAATCGTCAGTTGTTTGTTTGCCGTTTCGATTATCATCGCATTCAGTCATTGACGTTGATTTGCACGCCCTGTCGATGGTAGATTAGAGAGAGCTATGGTCACGGGGATCCGAGCGGTCTTTTCGCACGACAATCGGGAGCGCGACGCGGCAAATAGAGCGACTAATATTCTTGAACCGGTTTTAAGATCAGAGTATACCTGTCGGGTGATAAATTTCATTCGAACGTTCTGCATGTACTACCAGTTTTCTACTTCATTAAAATTTAACCTTAGGTTTCACGTTTGGCCTCATATCTTTGATATTATCTTATTTGAATTTCGTGATAAAATGTGATAATATTATAATGTAGTTTTCGCAACTTACAGTAATTAATGTGTAATTGCTACAGTGCATGATGGCATGTTGCCTGTCCTGAATCCCCGCTACACTTTCGTTGGTAATATGCAAATCAGAGCGTGAGCGTCCGCAGCGTGCGCCTGCATTCAATGTAAAATTGTTTTTGGAAACTATCTAATCGTGGCTGCGCGTTTCGCAGACGAGTGCACTCTCCGGCTGCATCATTATCGTTGTTATTACGATCATTACCATCTGGTAATTGTCTCCTCCACCGCAGGCGCTTTCACCGCCATTTGTACAATTTCCCCCTGTTCTGTGTTTATTCGTTCTCAGATCCTAACATTTGGTGACATTAATAGTAATTTCATATCAATCACCTGTATTCGTATTCATTTAACAACTTGTGTGGGAATGAGGAGTGCCAACTTTTTTCTTAATTGCCTGAAGTCGATACGTCGGCTCTGGTCTCAGAAGTATGATGTCTTACTGTCTCTGAACAATTTTCCCGATATTTCGCTTACAAATCTTGTCTCTATTGATAAGAAATTAGTTGTAAAATCATTTAGTACTTTCACCCAGAATTTAATGTTAAAGCATTTAAAAATTTGTAATTTTATAGCTTTCAATGTGCTCTTGGCGGATTTCATTCATTACTATCTCGTATCTTTAATGTTCGCACGAGCATGTTAAAAGACTAGCTGTTCTTTCAAACTTGAAATTTCGAATGGTTCGGATTGTCACAGATTGCAAATACAACATATTTTCCATAATATATGCAATGAGATTATGTGACGTTTGATTACAATCGAAAACATTCGTGTTCTTAATTTCATAATACGTTTTACTAGTTAAGACACTCATTTATGTATTCCGTATTGCAATATTGTTATAGAACCGCGAGTTATCTCAGGTATAGAGGAGAGGTAAACGGATCACTTAGCCCCCAGCCTATCTATATCCACAGGCTCGCTGACATCCTCTTTTACCTCTTGATTATACAAAAAGGAGATTATATTATCTACCAGATAATTTGTCTGCATTAATTTTTACTCTTACTGTTTTTTCATAAAATAAGTTGAAGGCATAAGTTGCATGAATAAATTATTTAATTCCATAGATGTTGCCGTAAATCTATATATTTAAAGCAATACTTTAGTAATTTTACAATATTAATTAATTAATTAATAATTTTGAAATATTTTCGATGCAAATCTGTTTTCAGTCGAAAGTTCATATTTTAAGATTCAAAATCAAATTGTATCTTAACTTAAAAAGAGAGGTCGCTTGATGTTTCCCAGTGTAAAATTTACGTCGTCTATGGATGTTTGCGACACTAGAGGCACCGCAAACACGCTGCTATCCCATAGGAGTACAAAAACCTGGATCACTAATGCCGGAACACAACACAAGGTTATTATGGTGGCTCACTTATAGACCGGTTTCCATCCAGACGGGCTACCACGTAGCTAGAATTATTTTGTCGCCTTATACTACAGGCCGACCCCCCCATCCACAGGAGCTATTATTCTTTCTCCGCCCCCACACGGAGAAAAATGCAATTTGAAACCCAATCTCTTTCTGAAGACTGAATCTCTTTCATTAGTTTACAAAATTGTAGCCTATTTCAATTACACACAGAATATTTAAAGCGAAACGCTCTTTGCATTAAAAACGTGCCCCAGTGGCATCCTAATTCGAATTTCGTGAATGTAAATGGTTCAGCTGAATCGCTTCGCAGGGCCGTGACCGAATCCAATCCGCGCCCATCGCACGTTTGACGCAGACGATAATTAACGCCATCATTGCGAAATATTTATATCTATATTCCATCTTCCAGTGGAAGTAGGACACGTTCGAGTTGTGGCAAGATGCAGTGCGCGGCTATTAAATAAATATCTATTAGTGCCACACCACAGTGTTGCGTGTGTGTGATGTAAGAGATGCCTATTTGTTAATGGATCGTAGAATCATGTAAATTTTCACTTTATTTTTGGACGCAATCTCCAATCTTGCTTGGAGCCGAAGTTACATTTAAATTTAATTCCGAGTTTAATAATTTCCAGATTAGAAGTTTTAATGAATTAAAGTCGGCGACAGCAAAGTAACTAATTATGATCACTCACTGCGAAGAGATTCATAATTATACAGTTTCATAAGCTTGTTTCATTGGAATAGAAGATTATTATAGCATCAAAAAACCAATGACCCCCACCGCCGTGGAAAATTTACAATATTTTTAATCGCAATCAATATTGTAATATTAATTCAACAAAAAAAAAAAACACTATAAAAGATTCGTTTTAGTTCACATTACCTGAAGCAATGAGCCGTAATTTTTATGGCAGTTATAATTATATCAATACCGTATTAAATACAGGTTTTGGGTTGGATTTAAATAGACTAATCGTTTATTAATTGCAACTAATCAATCGTTGGATTGATTTGATCCACACTAGTTTTTGACATACACAACTTAATACAATTGATTGAATTTTTTAGGACTATGGATGATTGTATCTTTTTTTATTGCTCTAAAACAGCAGACAGGCTGACGACCCTCTTACAATTTAGCAGTTACCGTCGCCTATGGGTGTTTGCAACGTCAGTGGCATCGTGAATACGCTGCTGTCCCATAAGGGTACAGAAACTTGGGTCACCAATGCCGGAACACAACACAAAGTTATGGCGGCATACAAAAAAGGGCTTGGGGCCCTACCACGTAGCTAAGGTGGTTTGTTTTGCAGCCTTTTACGACAGGCCGACCCCGGCCGCAGAGGTTAGTATTCTTTCTCCGCCCCTGCACGAATAATCATAACGGAAATAAGTATGTCATCATATCATATCATAATGTGTGGACGTTAATTATGATATACTTATTTATGTTATATCATAAATCATAATTTACGTTCATAGGCGAAGATGGGGATTATCTCCTGTATTCTAATAATAAAAAACTACATGTGGGATTAAAGTCTTTTTTCTTCTAGTAAATGAGAATGGCTTTAAAATTAAATCTTGCCCCCACTCGGATTTGTTTCATATCTTCGGAAACCACTATTTATCGAAAGCCTAGTATTTTGTATCTACTCTACAGAGAGTATGCTACGTATAATGTGTAATTATTTAGAAAAAAAAAAAGAAAAGATGCTTGCATTTAGATGCTTTTCTTTTCTAAATAATTACATAATTATACGTAAAACATCCAGACTCGAGACGAGAATCGAACCAGTAACCTGCGCAAAGGTACCGATATCGTTGTGCCACAGAGGTCGTCAAAACACACACACAGTACACAAGATGTGTACTGTTCGTTCATTCTGCACATTAGCGAATTGAAGTGTTTGCCCGTTAGGCCTACATGGCAACACGGCTGTACCGTACATAATATATTTCTCTATCGTTCGGCACGATACCGCTCGCCGCTGCAACGTTACGTTCTCGTCTGATGAGTCTGTTATTATTTACACGGAATGATACGTCTGATGCATTATTCGGAGGAGGCCTTGCGTGCTCTAATATGTACAGAGCAGATACAAGAGGATCGTGTGGCCTAACTGATAGTTCATATTTACAACGATATTCGTTAACATTTTATTTTAGATTTTTTTTTGTAGTCCTCATCATTAGTTTCTCGCTAAACGTTACGTCCGAAGGGAAGGCTGCACGTGCTCTTTCCGTTAACTAAGAAGCGACATAAATAGGTTTAGGCTTTAGGATTACGAGTTTTGTCAGTTCTTCTCTTGAGTAGAGAGACTCTGTTAGAGTAATACAGTCGAACCTACGAATAAGCAAGAGTTTTTCATTTACCCAAGTTATTCGCTTATACAGTTACAGAAGTGTCTTCTCACTCTTATAGATGTTAATAAATAATACAGCAAATATATCGTCGTGATCGTAGAATAACGTCGGATTTGAAAAAAATCCAAAATTCACTTTTTACCTTATTTGGATACTACATTGTCTAAATATTATTGCTACATTAAAAAAAAATTACATGTATTTTAGATTTCAAATTAAGCAGTCGGTAAAGTGACGGATATGATAGAATCTCATAGTAAAATGACGCTTGTGTATTTTTAAAATGGCTGTCCTGTAAAGTTTAATATATGTCAGATCCGTCACTATTCTACGACTACGACGATATATGTACATACGTAATGAATGATAAATATGTTTATAAATATGTAATTGTATGGATTGTGTTCATTAGAATTTGACATATATGCTTACAAAAGAAAACATAAAATCTTACACTAATATATCTATACTACTATTATAAAGAGGAAAGATTTGATTGTTTGTTTGTTTGTTTGTTTGTTTGTTTGTTTGCTTTGAATAGGCTCCGAAACTACTGACCCGATTTAAAAAATTCTTTCATTGTTGGGAAGCTACACTATCCCCGGGTGACATAGGCTATATTATATTTTCAAAAAAATTAGGGATCCTTACTAAAACTCCAATAATGTAACCCAAAGTGTAAAAAAATTACCTAAAATATTATTTAAATCGCGTGCGTTGCGAAAACTATTGATGATAGAATAAAATAATGTACTACAACTTTGCAGAACACATCATTATTTACAAAAAGTGTCGCGACAGCATATGTCTAACTATTATAGTTATGCCACAATAAGTGTTCTTTTATTTTAAAAATTTAATTGAAATGCCGCCCCTAGAAAAGGCTCTTTATTTGGATCTTGGTATTAATCCTTATCAAAATAAATTACTTCATATTCAAAACTGTTTCAATACCTTTATATAACTTTTTGAATTATTCAATTCGGATATTCCATTCGAAAGATATCACGAGTTTAAAAATGTAAGTATTAGAAAAATGTTGCGTGGTAGCCGCTCACCCTGTTCGGCTAGCTAGGCAGCACCTTATGCAATGTAGGCGTGCGTCACTGGGGTTTTTACAAAAATTAGAATACTTATTAAAAAATAACGAAAATAAATAAAAAGTAATAGCAAAAAAAATCATTAAAATAAAAGCTCATAGAAATAATAATATTCAAACTTTCTTTATAATTTTATTATTTTAGTAACCTGACGCAAATAGAAGGGTTTGCCCCCAGGGGCGCTCCTCTGTCCGAGGAGTGCACGGGTGTGCGTACCCGAGGTGCCCGAGCATCCGTCGCTTCACTCCCCTCTCCGTTCGAGGCGACAGAGTCCTACCTTTCTTTCCGTCTACCTCTTACATCCTTTCCAACTTAGCTCTCTGTTCGTGGCATGGTCCCCGATGGGATGGTTGCGAATACTGATTGGTGTCCCGGGTTCTACCATGGGACCTGATTTGGTAGTCAAAACCATGCCCATTTCGACTGCGCTTGCACAGAGAGTGTTCCCGGGGCGGGAATTGCATCCTCGCTGTTGGTTTGTCTTGCTGGGCCGGCTACGACGTCAAGCGACTCTGCTTTTTCTGGAGTGTCGTCTGGTGGTCGTACACACGCCTGACTAGCACGCAACGGGGATGCGAGTCCCGTCCGGAATTGGCCGCGGGCCTGTCGCTCCCGGCCCTGGTTCTGTCCATGGTCGGGGGCGATCCTGGATGGACGGCCGTCGCCTCCTTTTGCGAGGCAGTAGTGTCTGCAAGGGAGGCGGCGGAACGGGAGCGGGAGTCCGCCACCGCACTCCCCTCCCGCCAACGTAGGCCGCGTCGTCGGCGCCGGAGGGCGGGCAACGATCTCCGGCCGCCGTAGAAAGCGGCCGCGGGTGGCCCCTCGGGGGAGGATCCGCCGCCCGCACTATTGCCGTGAGGGAAAAGGCCGCGTGCTGTTCCGCAGCCCCCCTCAACTCATAGAGTTGTTACAAGAGAGCGCCGGGGGGACGAAAGCCTGACCCCTGGCGCCAGCACTTTAGAAGGGGCCCGCTTTAAGACAAAGCGTGGGCCGGCGCCGGCCCGGGCCACGAGATCGGCAGGCCATATATCCGTGGGCCCGGGCGTAGGCGATAGGAGAACAGCGGGGTTTTTTAGTGGGTAGTCGGATGGTCGAACATCTTTTCCGGAGTCCCTTATATCCCTCGGTCCCCCGGGCCGGGGGAACCCGTCAAGAGAGGTTTTTCCCCGAGACCGAAAAAAAATAGAAGGATTTAATTTTTTGTTAAATACCCATGCGAAGCTGGGACGGGCTGCTAGTTATATATATTTATTTACTTGATAATATCTGTTATTTTTTGATGTGTTTTTACATTTCGTATCTTTTTTCTAAAACAAATTTTATCACGACTCAAAACTGTTGTAGTTAGTTCCACGAAATTTAAGGATGGGTCATAAATTGCAGATGTTAAATTACTCTCGACTGTCACTTATAGAATGTACAGACAAGTAGCAGTCTCAGTTATAGTGATCCATGAGAGTGAGAAAAACGACTTTCTCTTATAGAGCTTTCTGTTTCTAACTTATAGAGGTACTGGAGGGTTAAAATGATGGGACCTGGCAATTACTCTCACTTGTAGAGTTTTCTCACTTATCCAGTTCTCACTTAACCAAGTTTGACTGTATGTCAAATTATATTTTTTTTTTCAGAACTGATAGAATTATATGTATTTATGTGTAATTATATGTAATATGTACGTCCAGGTTAACTTAGTGGTATTACTTTCGGAGAACAATCTAGATATCCCGAGGTCGAATCGGACGATAGCATGTGTGGTGAACATAATATTTATTCAGTATTTAATATTTAGTAATCAAATCCACCACCACTAGATGGCGGCTGTGGTAATATTAGCTCACGCTAACTTTTCCCAGTGACGATTACAAACCCATATGGGAATTTAATGCAAGGTGTCGTTGAGCTCGTGGGTCGTTGTGATCGTATGACATGTGCTCGCTTTGAAGTAATATTTAAAGAGGTCGTTGTTGTCGTTGTAACAATAGTAATCGTTGTAATCATTATCTGGTGGTCATTTTGATAATATTCAGCACATGCTTGTGGAGCCCCGCGTTCAAGTTATCGAGTTCGTTTACGAGTCCTTGTAATGCGCTCACTTCTGTTTGTTATCTACGTGATATTATACATATTTAATCCTTCTGATAGCTTTATTAAAAATTGTACGGACAGTTAGTAATTTGTATCATTGTGAACACCTAACCAATTCATTGGTACAACCACTACACATGAACCACTTAGGCAGCGCGTATTGTTCCATGTACTGACACCTGCGTACCGTCCCCATCGGACAACCGTGGCGGGTGTACTGTGCTTTCCCTCTAGGGGGAGGCCCGAGCCCAGCTGTGGGACGTTACGGGCTGTCATTATGTAATAGTGCATAATTATATTAAAAGCGTAGTACATTAAATTTCTGAAATGTAAAAATCTATGTTTACAACGCTTCAATAGCAAGAAATGTCAGTTTTAATATTAACACGCCGCGCCGTTCCAGAGTATCCCTACAAGTTTACGTGCAGAATATTTATTAGATCGCGTGAAGACCTCCCCGATGCCATTTGAAATACCTGGCACGCAATTTGTCAGTGTGGTAGCAACTTGTACGTGTAATTAAAGCGCTTGCATGTCATTTTATATCGCTAAGTACGCGACTCATTTAAATTATAACTGCATCAGTCGGCTGCTAGTAGTTTATAAATTAACTTAATTAAAAGTCTTGATCAAATTTAGAATTTTAAACATTTAGTGTAAATAAGTTCTTGGATAATTAAGTAATGGTATTGTAATAATAGAGCATCATAATATAGAATGTTAATAATTACATATAATACATTAACACTCAATGACGAGAATCGATTCCGTGATATCCCCAGCGTTAGCTGTTGAGCCACAGAGGTAGTCAATAGAAATAAATGACCCTTATAGCATTTATTTATAAATGAGCCCTAAATAATAATCGTTTCAAAGCGATTCCACCAGAGTACCAAATACGTTACTTAATGTTATTGTTGTCAATTTACGTTGATGTCTTTTCCTGTACAAGAAACCATATAAAAATAAACGGGATATATTTGATTTTTACTCGGACAGTCCTGATCTCTCAATTACGATGGGAAATTAAATGAAATAGGTGAAGAATAACAAACACATTTATGGCCGTTTAATACAATTGTTAGCTAAGTAGCACCATTCTCATTTTTAGATAGGTCAGAGCTCGTTCAAAGCTATATATTGTACTAGCTGACCCGACAAACGTTGTGCTGCCATATTATGTATAGGGTTTACCGTTTACGTAAAATCTGTTGGCAGTGAGCGTCTACATGTGAAATGAGTAACTATGCTAAATTTCAAGTCAGTCGGGCGTATTGTTTTAGAACTCTCGTGATGATTGTTATTTCGTTTATAGATGTATGTATGGATTATAATCAAAAGATAACAATTATTTTAATATACCTACTTATTTTTTATAATAATTCACAACTCACGCCTAATTCATTAGAATTATTTATTAAAACCTGTGCATACGTATGAGAGATGAGTCATTGATAAGAAAGAGCAAGGCGGTCGTGACGCGCTATGCAACCTGTAATTTGGTCGAAGATTTACGAGATGATTTCTGGCGATAAATGATTATAGTAATTACGTGTTTGACTGTATGTGCGGTTACCTAAATGAAGAGCTTACACCGTGTATTGCGGGAGATGTGATTTAAGACGTGCTTGTGGTGAAGATGATGGCTTTGTTTCCAACTAAAGATATTTGCTTAATTTTTTATCGGTGGCGCCACTTACGCCACTAACTTATAACATTATTGAAAAACTTTTTTTATCTTCGATTAACATGATATGACCGTGTAGTCTCGTCTAACAATAATCTACCACATCTTTTGCTTTACCTTTCGGAGTTAATAGTACCTGAAAAAGCTAGGTCTATATAATCTATTTAATTGTGACTTAGTGTGACGGTGTCACGGATGACTAATAACGTGTTTTAGACCAATAACGCAAGGGTTTTTTTACCCGAGACTAATTAGCAGCATTTCCCTTTTTGAGATGGAAGCGCTTGATGCACTCCCCACCACTTAAGGATTTGTGGTGGAGTAGTATGAGACGCACGTCGCAGGGTGTACCCATTAAACCACTGTACGGTTTTTATTTTGCCCGACGCCCGGGCGGAGGGTTATTGCGCCTCTAACGGAAGATTATTTTTTATCTACGCTTTGACACTAATTTGCAGCATACCCTTGGTTCTGAAGTACATGCATAGGATGCAAACGAAGCAAATCGTTTGCAAAAGGAGAAATTGATTTACTTCAGATTTAAATTTATGACCCCAAAAAATGAGACTTGAATGAACATTATAAGTGTTAAAGATGAAAAACACCAGCGGGAGTAAAATATCTAGACATAATTGTATTCTTGGATATTCGATTAAAATCGTGGAGAGGTCCAATGGGCAAGAGAAATGTGAAAAGACCATTCACTTGGTGGACTGATGATATAAGCAAAACAGCAGTAAGACATTGGATGAATTTAGGGAGATACAGAAAAACATGAAAGAGGCCTTTACCCGAAAGGGGTCCATATAAAAATATGTAAATATATGTAATTAAACTAAAACTTAGATTAAACTACTACTAACTAAGACTACTAACAATAATGTAAAAAAAGGAAATAAAAAGGCTTATTATATTTTACATTATATATTCGATTAACTATAGGATATAAAATAATCACAACTCAATAACTTTACGGTGGGAGGTTTTCTCATATATCAATTAATATGTTATTAACTCTGTAGGAGGCATGATATATATCCGATACATAATCGCGGCTCCGCGTCCGAACAGTGTGAACGTCTTTAAATACCATCTAATCAATTTATAATTTCTAACCACGGCTATTAAAGCTTCGTAAAAAATGTCGCTATCAAAAACCGTTTTTGCCAATGGAACACCGCAACCATAAGATTATTCATAAATATATGATTTACGACGTACTAAGTGTCGGTAATTTCCGAAGAGTTTATGGAATTCAATCTTGTTTTATCTCCCTCTCTCCATTTCTATAACGTAATTTAATAATACGTACCTACACCAATAACGTTATATATATGATTCATAAATTATTTTGAATGCTTACTGGAATCTAATTAAATGTTTTCACTGTCATAAATTTTTCATGCAGTATAAAGCTTGGGAAGCTCTTTAAAATGTTGTTTTTACGATGAAATAAAACGTTGTGTCGCGTCGTCCAATTTTAGTCTAATTGGATGCAGATGTAACTGCAAATTACGAGTTGCTTTAGTTTGATAATTAAAATGTTACTTATGTCTTCTTTGTTCCATCGTTTATTAATACTCATTGAATACACTAAGTATTTTAAATATTCGATCGAGGCCTGAAAGCATATCTTTCCGCCCTAGTGTCGAGTAGAAGAGGAACAATGGGATTGGTTTTCAGTGGTATACCAGCGACGTATGTCCCTTTGTCAAGTGTGGGTAGGAACCCTTACACTATCCCGCTGCGATACAAATGAATAAATCTATTAGTAATTAAGAGTTGGAGGTTTAATATGCAAAAGGGGGAAAAAAGGAAATGTTGTTACCAAAGAGTATAGAAATTAAACAGTACATAGTCTGAAGTGAAAGCTTTACTAAGCTATTACATACTTGCAATCA
The DNA here is from genome assembly GCA_963693495.1 of Malacosoma neustria. Taxonomy (NCBI): domain Eukaryota; kingdom Metazoa; phylum Arthropoda; class Insecta; order Lepidoptera; family Lasiocampidae; genus Malacosoma; species Malacosoma neustria. Next base: position 16,986,752 of record OY856383.1, read on the forward strand.
GAATGAAAATCTTAAACGATAGACATATCTAAAATATACACGTTTAATCCATACTAATATTATAAATGCGAAAGTAACTCTGTCTGTCTGTCTGTCTGTTTCTCTTTCACGCCTAAACGGCTGAACGGATTTTGATGAAATTTGGTATGGTGATAGATGATAACCTAGAAATGGTCATAGGCTATAAATAATCACGCCATCGTTCTTAGGGGGTAGGCAGTAGGCAGATAACTAAATTGAGTTAGTGATTTTTTGTGCTTATCCAGTATCTATGAGAATCGGCCAACATCTATTTTTCATCCCCCTAAATGTTAGGGGTGACCCACCCCCAAAAAATTTTTTTAAATTTTTTGACATTTTATTATTTATATGGCAGAACAACGTTTGCCGGGTCAGCTAGTATATACATATATGAGAGAGTCTTAATAATAATGACGATTATGTCAGTTCAAACCTTGACGCGCAAATGCTTTTAAAAGGATTCCATATGTAATCGACCGATCCCCAAAGATGCGGTTGTCTCTTTTTTTGTTAATAATAAAAACATATAACCGTTCACGGTGTCCAATATAAAAATTAATTTAATCATAAGCTTTCAACTTGCCTTTGCCCAAACTGAATTACTGACAGTTTTGCATGTTTAGTGCTCGTATTCTTTTTTTATTCATCTTACTGACATTACTTTTTTCACGAATCACGAGCTGTTGCGTCAAGATTAAATGTTTGACCACTTCTTAAGACACGTAATCACGTAAAAAAATCTCTATACAATAATAACAAGTTAGCGGATTCTATGAGAATTTACAATATAAAAGTATATTTTGCATACATTTATTAACATTTTAATTGTATAGTGCAAACACTCTTAACCTTGTAAAACGACCCATAAATGTTACTACTAGGCTCGACCTGTCCCTAGGGGGAGTAGAGAGTACGCCACATTTCTCTAAGGCGGATTGTATTTTTCTTTTTTATTGCTTTAGGACAGCAGACGAGGCTGACGGCTCACTTAGAATTGGTGTTTTCAACGCCAGTGGCATCTCCAACACGCTACTGTTCCATAAGGGTACAGGAACTTGGGTTACTAGTGCCGGAACACAACACAAAGTTATTATGGTGGCATACTTAAGACCAAAGGTGGTTGCAGTCCAGACGGGCTGGGGGCCCTGCCACGTAACTAGGTTGGGTTGCTTAGTCGCCTCTTACGACAGTCCGATCCCGGTCACAGAGGTCAGTATTCTTTCTCCGCCCTGCAGGTTTCATCGCGATGCCTTCCTTCGCCGTCGGTATATAACATATATGTTATAATATGCACATTAGGCGGGAAAAATTGCCTAAACTATGCTGCCCTCGTGGGATGTACAACTACAACACTCGTATATTCATTTGGTGTCAATATTTTTTCAAATTTATATTTAACTAGTTGACGTTTGCTGGGAATGTTGTTCTGACATATGAATTTAAAAAGTAGTCTATGTCCTTCTCCAAGGTCCAATCTATGACTATAATATCGACATTCATCAAAATTGATTCCGTGGTTTAGGCGTGAAAACGTAACACACAAACTCACTTTCGCATTTATAATATTAGTTAGGACGTGATGTCCTTTTTGTCATAACGTCTGAACTGATTCGTATAGGCTGGTCCAATAATTACGTCTGTATAATCAATCGGATTATATTTAAACATTTAAAATTACAAATACAAAGTAATTAGAAAAATCTTATATGTAATATAAATGAATATATAAGATTTAAAAACTATTTGAGAGTGATTGAGTTCGTTTATGTGTAAATGTAGACCTAGTTAAACGGTAAGCTGCCTTTAGTAATGTTAAATGGCCATTAACGTTGGAACACCTGCGCCGGCGCATCCTTCACTCAGTGAACGTATATCGGTAATCAATGCTCCTTGATTAATGGCATAAGGCAAAAAACATTCCACCTTTTCCTCTTTTAATACGATTATTTTTTGTGGTGAAGCTTTCATCGTTGATACTCGTTGACCGATCTGTTTATCTCCGTTGTTTAGTTCCGTTTATAAATCTAACCCAAAATGTTACTAAAGCAGTTTGTAAGTCGACCGTTGGAATTTTCTTGATCATCTTGAAATGTTACCCTAGTGGTAATAGTCCTTTGTATTTCTGCGCCTTACCTATTTTATCTGAATGATCTACCTGTGGCTTTTGGAGGTTCAGATCTTTACCTGCGGCTGATTATTATCTTATTTATACTTTTATCTAAGGTTTAAATTTGTGAACGGTGTTTCTAATCCGATATTTGATTTTATACTGGTATAATACAAGAAGAAGGGTTATCATGATAACTTATCACCAATAATGAGTCGATAAGTATATCGATTATGAAATTGTCTCGTGATATCTTGGTTGTCGTTTAAAGTAATTTCATTATGAAAATTTTAATTTTTCCTACGTGCAGGGGCGGGGTAAAAATACTAACTTGCGGCCGGGGGCAGAGGTGGTTGGACTCCAAGCCCTTCAGAATAACAACTTAATCTGGTTTTAAGACGCTGGCATAATTACCTTCTAGTTCCTTAACACTGACAAATGTTCTAATTCCTTTTCGAGGCCAGCTGCGCGTTGGCAATGCCGACGTTTATAAGCGACGTTAACCTCGTAATATCGAGTCGGGCGTTTGCCTGGCTGTGATCATCATCCCAGCGTTATGTCCCGGTTGCAACCCAAACTTTAGTTTCGGTGCCCGGGGTTCCATTTCCGACTTTTTCTACTCCACTTCGCGCTATCTTCAGCATCCCTGGTAGTGGTAAGCCCATTGGCACGCACATCACCCCTTACGACGTCAAGCCAGCACTTTTTGGGTCTACCCCTCTTGCCAGGGCCCGGCGCAGGCGGCATGGCCAGACATTTGTTTCCCACGTAAGCATCCGGTTGCCGTAAAACATGGCCGTACCAACGGAGCCGACAATTATCCTGCAATTTATCTGCAATGTCACGGACATGAAGACTGCCGCGAATGCGGGAGTTCCTAACGCAGTTCTTCCGCGTTACTCCCCACACATCCACCGCAGCATATTCATCTCCGTGACACGCAGTTCTTTCCTGGCTGTCAATCTGACCTAAAAAACAATGGAATACTTTTTTATTACTGTAGTACAGCAGACAGACTGACAGTCCACTTATAATGTAGCAGTTACCGTCGCCTATGGGTGTTTGCAACGCCAGTGGCAACACGCTATTGCCCCAGAAGGGTACAGAAACTTGGGTCACTAATGCCGGAATATAACAAAGTTATTATAGCGGCATATTTAAGACCAAAGGTGGTCGCAATCTAGAGAGGCTTAGGCCCTACTACGTAGCTAGGGTGGTTTGTTTTATCCCCTTTCTTTCTCCGTCCCTGTACAGATAATATATAAGTAATACATGAGTGTTTCTCATCAGTGTTTTCGCAATCTTTAACGAAAGCGAATTAATTAATAATTTAACTTGTACTAGTTAGTAATCACTATATTTAATCATGTATATCGTTCATAATTGTATATCGAATAAGACACACTACTACACTTATACTAATAAAATAATAAATAAATATTTTTTACTTTTTTTATAGCTAGAGTTCAGCAGACAGGCAAATGGCCCACCCCAACAGGTGGTCACCGTTGCCTATGGGCGTTTGCAACGCCAGAGGCATTACACACACGCTGCCGGCCTCGAAGAAATTTTTTAACGCCTTATACTTCTCCACTTATTACTACTGTTTTCGGCATCCCTCGTAGGGAGTCTGTTAGCACACATATCGCCCTTTACGACGTCAATCAAGCACTTTTTGGATCTACACCTCCTGCCGAGCGGGCCCCGGAGGCGCCATGGCTACATTAGTACCATTTTTTTATAATTATATTTATTTTTATATCTTATACACTCAATCAGTGACTAAACGTTGAGTCACAAACTAAAATATGTGCTGTGTGCGTGATACTATTTTAAAGCATTAAGTTAACGAAAACAGCTGCCCCCAAAAATACGTTTAAAGAGACGTAAAACGTGGAATGTGGCTGGCGATAAAATTATTTTTGGTCTCGAAGTTGGATTTCGAAACTTCAATCTCTCCTGGTATTTAATTAATTGTTATGGGGTGCGTTAAAAATGTCTTCATTACCGAAAGTAGGAATAATAAAGAGACGCCCACATATCTCGGTATAATGAAACCGTCTCGCCGACTAAAAGCACGGTACTTTAACAAACTGAGGGAATAATTTCGTAAACGTTGTAGCTAAAATGTTATTTTAGTTCTTTTAAAGAAACATTATTTGTTAATATTGTCTAGAGAGAGAGAGATATATATATATATATATATATATATATATATATATATATATATATATATATATATATATATATATATATATATATATATATATATATATATATATATATATATATATATATATATATATGTAGGTACAAGAGCAGAGATAAACCTAAAAAGTGATGGAAAGAATGTGTGATCCATGATATGAGGGTTTATGAATTCCAGATGAAAAATGCCAGAATAAAAGAAAAAGACATATTGTGCCATCCCAAAATGATTGGGACAAGGCCAAGCCTATGATGAATTTTGGTTATAAGATATGACGATTAATAAAGACGACCATGTAAAGTGGAAAAGTTGAGTTTAGATATACGTAAACATAACTTATCAATAACAATAGATAAATATATTGCTCCTATAGGTGCTTGAGTGGCTGGTAATGTCCACGTTTCTCCCTCGCTATATGTCTTCCATACTTGCCCGTGCTCTCGTGTCTTGACAGTGACAGTAATATCTTCACAACTGTACTACACAAGACAGCTCTTGTAAATACATACCATAAACTAAATTGCATATACTGCAGTAGAAAACTGATGACGATGACAGCTAATAAATTCCAATCCTTACTAAATTATCTATCAAAATTTTAAGTATTTATACATTGTTTTAGTGTCATTGCACTTTAATACTTTAAAGTTTAAACCGACATTTGGCATTGAACCCCGCATCGTCTGTTTAGAAGTAATACCGACGTCTTTACTACTATGATTGTAGTGACAAAACTTGTACAATGTCGATTAGTGTATTAAAACATGCTTATTGACTAGATACGAGCAATCGGTAACAATTACGTTACAATTAGAATAATACAATGGATTTATTTATTTTATTAGACTTTTGACTTAAATTTTGTGCTATCTCACCTACAAATAGGGTGGCTTCCCTTTTTTTAGGTTTGCTTGATCTTTGGCGTGAACTATAATAATATATTTATCGAATATAATACTATAGAAAATAAACCAGTTTTTGAGATGACAGTTATAGAGACTTTATAAAACTTAGTAAACAAGTTCCACACTATCTTTCTTTTAGCCCGTAAGCGTTCGTTTGAAACTTTACTTGTATCCGGAATTAAAAAAAAATCATTCTGTTAAATTTTTCAAATTTTTTTAAAGACTCACGTTTTCTATATGCCACTAAAATTTCTTTTGCATAATCATTGCTTTCTCTGATCCTATACTAATTAAATTACTCCATGTTATTTATAATATTTGTGTACGTGTAAATTATATGTAGTGAAAAGAACGCACCATTTTATTCTTAAACTCAAATCAATCCAAGGATTGTACGGAAGAAACGTTTTGAGTGTTAAATCCGCCGATTATACGTTCTTTTGTTATTGTGTCTGGTGTTGGTGATTGTATTATTTGTTTCGCAAAAAAAACATCAACAAAGAAACATCATAAACTAGCCGCAGTCCCAATTCCATTGTATAGTCATTCCATGAAACATTCTTGGGCTTGTGATATCGATTTGTAGCACAACGATCGTGGTGTAAGCTGCGCCACACAAGTCAGTCGCACTCAAAAGTCAACGAGGATTCGAAATTGATTTGAAGCCGCTCGTAAAGATCGCGATAAATGTTACCGCCCAAGATATGCTCGTCCGCTAAGGCAGCGTTTCTTTGTAAGATCTGATAACAAGTTGTTGATATTATTAACTTTTTCTAATATTAATTTAGGGGGCATTAATTGCGTCGCTCGGTCTTGGACTAAGCATATCATGTTTAACAGAATCTTTAAACAATATGGTTGGGTTCATCAGTTACGTCATAAGTAAAGACGTTGAATAGTACAAGTTCATTATTTATATCCGTATATAATTATTAAAGCACATTAGGGCTTTCAACTTTAGAACCATTTATTCAACGTATAAATAGTCCGCCGAATCAAAACTTAGATTTCTTGAATATTTTTTAATTTGTAACTTTAAAGATTAATTTGCAGTATAGTCACTAAAGAAAGAGAAACAAAGAATTTAACTTTAGATAGCTAAGTAATTCTAACTTAGATAATTAATTAAATCAGTTCGGCCTAATAAAATTGTTCTAATACTTCGTTGTATTAATTGTACATGGAAGCTGTAGTATTTTATACCTGATCATAGAAGGTTTGATCATCATTGAATTATTCTATTATCTTATATTTGGAATTAATTGTTTATTTATGTGTTAAATTTATACTAATACTAGCCGCTCCCTCCGCTGGTCGAATAACGGAAAAAAGTAAATCGAAAAAATATGAGAAGTTTTCGTACGAATGTGCGCTACACCGCTTGCCTCACTTCTCCGCGACAAGAAAACACACATTCTTAAAACTTTAAATGAAGATATCCCGATATTTTTTTTTAGATAAGGGCCAAGTGTTTATGAAATGAAACTTAGAAAATTTAACTGAAATATATCCAGTAGTGTTGCCGTGATGCGCGCTCTATTGTTTTATTTATATGTGAAATAAGGAATGGATAAGATGGCTGAACGTAGACATAAGCTACAATAATATATATAATAAGTATATATGATAGCAAAATGACAATTAATTTCCAAAAAAATTCTACCTACATTCCAAATATTTAAAAAATAACAAATACATTAACGTGATATTAATACATTATATACATCTGGAAGATATTTCTTATCGAACGGTATTTAAGTGTGTGTGTCAATTACTTATGTCTATTAAAAATAATTTACAACTCAGTCGTCAACATTTCATGTCGTTCTTCGATCTTAGAAAGTTAGCACACTATTCGATGCTGATAAACTAAATAAACAGGACATAATGTTCACAATGTCGGCGAACTAATGATGTCACACGTGTAATATAGTAGAATATACTTGAAAAGATAACGACAGGTTATTCACCTTCTGTAAGGCTCATTGTACTAGATGAAGCATCGCATAACTATAGTCATCAATACATGCATTGTATATATAGACCGCATACAATGAATGTATTCATCGGTACGCCTAATTTGTAAGTTAGAAGTATATATGTACAAAGAGTGTTCGCCGACGGTTTGTTCATTCAAACCTATATACATGTTGATTTACGATTAGAAAATACCGATCCTCATTGAACATTTATGGCCGACAGGGCGAGTTTTCTGGCAATAACTCCCTCCTGTGTATAAATATTCACAGATTTATCGTTGCGACATGATATGGTTCAGATCCCGCCAAGATATCACTCGAGATAGTAGGTAAAACAAAAATACTTCTTGGGCGTAACAGGATATAAATAGCTAAAGATTTCATCCCGTATATCCCAACTCTTTGTAAAAGGAATGATAAATTAATAAACAATAATGTTTAATGTACACAAATAAAAAAATATCACTTACTGACAATTAACCTCAAACCTATAAATACAACTAAAATATTTTCGTACCGTTTGATACTAGATGACAGCACTCTTTTCATCGCAAAATAGTTTCCAAATTATGTTTCATACTATATAATAGTACTCTCATGTACATATATGAATATTTGAGAAACTATAGTAAATACTTAGTCAGGTCATAAGTATTGTCACACAGTAAAAACTTTTCTTTTAGAATGCTGGCCACAAAAAAGTTTATTGAATTCGAATTTCGAATTGTTCATGAAAATAAAAATGTATAACTTTTAGAATTTTACTCATTTTTAAATATGGAGTGGACGCTTAAAGAAGACCGTGTTGCAGTTATTGCGTTGCATCGTTGCGGTTACGCGCCAATTCAAATTTTTAACATACTGAAAAATTTGAATATTACCAAAAGATTCATTTATCGTACCATCAAACGATACAATGAAGACTCTAGTGTAGATGACAGGTCAAGAAGTGGTCGCCCTCGGTCTGTTAGGACTCTAACAGTGATAAAAGCTGTGAAGGCACGAATTCAAAGAAATCCCAAACGTAAGCAGAAACTGTTGGCCCTTCAGATGGGGTTAAGCAGAACCACGGTGAAAAGGGTGTTAAATGAAGACTTAGGGCTTCGGGCATATCGAAGAAAAACAGGACATCGTTTGAATGCTCGTCTAATGGACCTGAGACTGAAGAGATGCCGCGCTTTGTTGAAGCGGTACGCGGGAAAAAAATATCGGGAAATTCTTTTTTCGAATGAAAAACTGTTTACCGTAGAAGAGAGCTACAACAAACAAAATGATAAGGTGTACGCACACAGTAGTGAAGAAGCGAGCAACCGTATTCCGCGTGTCCAACGAGGTCATTTTCCATCCTCGCTCATGGTATGGTTGGGAGTTTCTTATTGGGGCTTAACAGAGGTACATTTTTGTGAGAAAGGTGTAAAAACGAATGCTGTTGTGTATCAAAATACAGTCCTGACGAACCTTGTGGAACCTGTTTCTCATACCATGTTCAATAACAGGCACTGGGTATTCCAACAAGATTCGGCGCCAGCTCATAGAGCGAAGAGCACACAAGACTGGCTGGCGGCGCGTGAAATCGACTTCATCTGGCACGAAGACTGGCCCTCCTCCAGTCCAGATTTGAATCCGTTAGATTACAAGATATGGCAACACTTGGAGGAAAAGGCGTGCTCAAAGCCTCATCCCAATTTGGAGTCACTCAAGACATCCTTGATTAAGGCAGCCGCCGATATTGACATGGACCTCGTTCGTGCTGCGATAGACAACTGGCCGCGCAGATTGAAGGCTTGTATTCAAAATCACGGAGGTCATTTTGAATAAACTTTAATGTCATAAGAATCTATGTTTTGTTAAGTTCATTTTGGTATATGAATGGTTACATAATTAATAAACTTGTTACAATTATTTTACATTAAACATGTGACAGAATTTATGACCTGACTAGGTATAGTTACGAGATTCCATTTGAAAGACAGTTATTAACTTCATCACGTCGAATCGTAAAAATTTTACTCTCATAATTGAGAAACAAACGTACCAAGAGAATTATAATTTCAATAAAGTTGAAAAAATCCAAATGACAAATGTGTAAAACCAAATCACAAAAAAGAGTGTCTCGATTTACAATTCGGTGGGTCCTCGGCGTAATTTCCTTCGCAAATTGGTTGCGGAACGCCATTCTCTATACGTAATATAAATTATATCAACACCGTACTTGCTCCTTGAATTGGAATTATTAATGATGAAAAATTTGTTATTAAAAATTATTTGTTTATCTACTAATTGAGTAATTTTCAAAAAAATAAATAAATCTTATTCCCGTAGTGAAGTTAAACCAGTTATAATAATTTTATTATTTTTCACGTGGTTCTTGACTTTGTATAAATGTTGGTGTCCGTCCATGAACTTAGTTCACATGTTTTTTTCTAAAAGTAGTTTTTCGTCTATTGTTTAGCATACAAATATTATCTTATTTAGCAATGCTCATGAGCATTTGTTTGTCTAATTAATTAAAATGTCGGTCTTTAAAATAAATAGTAGAATCTTTTGAACAATATTATAAGTACCTAAACCCACGGAGCGATGAGAAATCGTTTCAGTGTTATTAAGTCGGGGATTTAAGGTTGATCCGGAATTTGCAGTCGCCACACGCACTTCACTTTCACTGTCGGACTATCGCTTAAAAATACATTACGTCGTTCGCGTTATCTTCTGCTTTTAAGACATTATACTTATATAAAGCTTGAATATCGAAATATATCATCACGTGCATCAGTATCACGTGCATTAATATTTATAATTATTTACTTTCATCTCAGTATCATCCTTAGTTAAATTTGTACTTTGCAGCCAGGGATTGTTTAGTCTATCGCAGGCTGAAAATGCACATTGCATCATTTTCTCCATGCAGGGGCGGCGGAAGAATACTGACCCCTGCGACCCGGATCGGCCTGTCATAAAAGGCGACAAAACAACCCTAGCTATGTGTTAGGGCCCCAAACCCGTCTGGATGGAAACCATCCCTGGTCTATAAGTATACCGCCATAACAACCTTGTGCTGTGTCATTAGTGACCTAGGTTCCATTACCCCTATGCGAACAGAAGCATATTAGCGGTGCCCCTAGAGTCGCAAACATTCATAGGCGACGGTAACTGCTTTCTATCAGTGGGCTGTCAGCTAGTCAGCTGTTTCTCAGCAATAAAAAATTGTCATGTACGTCGTTTATCATATAATATCAGCACAAAAAATAAATAACTAAATTTGATTTTTATAGGAATGTCTGTCCACTCTCAAACGTAAGAGCTTTATCCGTAGTTCAATAGATTGCACCAGCATACAGTAGAGGTGGACTTAGGCCTCGGAGGTCTTTATGAGACTCATTATACCCCATACTTTTACTTACCTCGGTTAATATCTTTGAATAAATCCCTCGATAAATTATAACATGTTAGAAAATCAACTTGAATAATTGTGTAAAATGTGCGTGTGCTCTCCCCTTTAATCGGTTTTGTAATTAATGCGTGAGTGAAGAAATATTTTGTCGCTAATTTGTCTATTTGATATATTTATATGTGATGAAATTTAATTCCGTATTTTGTTATCGAAATTCTAACATAATATGTCTAGTTTCATACCTTGTATTTTATAATGTTTTCGATTATCGGCTAACTATAGGTTAGATATAAATTATAGTAAGAATACATCTAAATGTATCAATCAATTATGTGCTTGACTTTAAACTCAAACACTGAATTGACGTCATAAAAAAGTATGTGCGTCTATGGAAGGAAGCACGAGACGCAAACCGAATATACGTCTTGGATAAAAATAAGACTAGGTGACTTTCATTTCACATGTTTTATATTTAATACAGAAACACGTCATATAGCTAATTAAAATATATTATGATATAGAAATTTCCAGAAATATGAAACCGCCCTCGAGGTAACAACTTGAACAAAGTCTCAAGTAATGTTGAAAACTTAACGAAGTCTTACAACTTAAATTTAAAAGTTGTTATGAAACTTTATTTTTAGGGGCTTGCGACATTGAATTAAAGATTTTGAGTATTTTATTAACTTACGACAACTTTTTTTCTATTCCAAACCAAAAGTTAGACAAGACTGTATTATTATGAATTGGCCAACCTCCTGGGAAAGTTTCTGGACCTGTTCTACTACATTTTATATTTATTACATAGTTCGTAGTTTCTGTATTGTATATATTAAGTTTAGAACTAAATTATTTTTCTATTTGTTTATTTGTCATCTAAATAAACTCTTACTAATCAGTAATAAAACTACTAAATATAATACTTTTTAAATTATTTATTGTGTGTGGCAGCTATTGTATAAATATATAGCATAATGTTGTATGAATGTATTAATATAATATTTTATAACATCGTGCTCGATATATTATTATTGATATAGGGTAATAATTTTCATTTCAAATAAACATGTACGCCATCACCTTCCGCTCTCTATACATCAAACCAGATATGATGCAGTTATTGTTATATAATTGGATCTTATTAAAGTGATTAATATTAGAAAAACATTATATTTAGTAGTGTTAAATTTAATCATGTTTTATGTAAAAAAGAATAAAGAATAATATAGTCAAATTTATGACTAGCCTTAGTATTTGAACAATATGAAAGAATATGTATAGATAATATCTGAAATTTGAATTTGCTAATTAATGTTATTAATTCAGAAATATGAATATAATTTAATCATTATGGTAATATTAATTTTATGTAATTATCTAAAATATATATAACAGTGCTTAGACAAACAATTACGGTATAACATGGAAATTTGGTCGTAAATTTGGAAATATTGTATACAATGTTTTCTCGCTATTGTTAATACGAAAAATACACAGAGGCTAGTAGAGCCCTGCCACGGGATTATTCAGTATTATGCTTCTGATCCTGCAAATATTTAAAGTTCTTGCCGATGGGCTACGTGAATAAAAGTGTTGACGTGTAAAATCTATGTCTCATTTAAATTAAAAGTACGAGTATTAAGTAAAAGGAAGAGGTTACTAATACTTGGATTTTATCCAGGGGTCCTGGCCAATGAAAGTTAAGTTTATTTTATTAAAGTCCTATAAATATGGTAAAAAACCTGTCTGAATTAATAAAAGTGGTTTCGCGGTGTAAAATTGTTTTATTTAAAATACCCTAAAATTTAATAATGGCATCCTGAATTCAGATAGAAGTATTTAAACTTAAATATCTGTCATTGATTTGATACATACTAATATTATAGTAGTATATACATATAATTATGACGAATGACGAAGCTAAACACTATGTGCGTGTTTATTTTATTAATTGTCGCTTCAATTGGTGAAAATGGCTCAAAATTGGCAGAACGGTTTTAAATATTATATATATATATATATATATATATATATATATATATATATATATATATATATATATATATATATATATATATATATATATATATATATATATGACGGGTGCTCGGTGATAATAATGTTTTAAAAATGCGTGGCACCAGCAGAGCTGGCGCCACTATCTTCGACAACATCGTTGGTATTCATGGTGAGTGAAGCAAAACACAAACTTGGTTACTAGTATGAAGTTTATTCACAATATTTACCAGAGCCGATTCTTTGAGGCGCGTATAGGTGACGATTCGTATCGGCGGTTAGTACTTGACTGACTTGTGTACTGCCAGAGACCTCGTATTTATACGAAATTCTGAGGTAAACAATATGTGCTCGGGATTTTCCAGTCGGTATTCTCAAAGATGGGCTTATTCCCCTAAATAATATTTATGTAAACATGTTTTTGTGTTTGTTAAATAATTATACTATTTGATCTTGGTGCCGCCGTATTTCGCTATTACGCCGACAAAGAGTTGTTTACGTTTCGTGAGACTTTATTTTGATACCGCTGTCCTTTGATAACGCGCCGACATGTCAGCCGACAAAGATATTTTTAACGTAAACATATTTTTTGCTAACAGCTGCTTTTTCGTGTTTGGTTTGTTTACATTTCGCGCGTCTCTATTTTGATACCAGCCTCCTTTGGTTTGGCGCCGACACGGCCATACTGACAGGCGGTGCGTGCTCTGCACCAGCCTCGTTGTGTTTGTCTGTAATGAAAGTTATTTGCCCTGAGTTTGGTATATGTAAGCAATAGATATTGCTTGATAATAATTAGAAAATAGACACATCTAACATGTGTGGTTTATTGAGATGTTAACATCTCGCTTGTTAATAAAATTGAGGCTTAACAAAAGCTCAATAATTTTGTAGTAAGAAGTTTTTGATTTTCTCGAAGGATCTCGGAGTATCTCGGAGGTTCTCGAAGGATCTCGGGGATTCTCGAAGGATCTCGGAGTATCTCGGGGATTCTCGAAGGATCTCGGAGTATCTCGGGGATTCTCGAAGGATCTCGGAGTTTCTCGAAGGATTCTCGGAGGTTCTCGAAGGATCTCGGAGATTCTCGGCGAATGATTATTTTGTGTGTTATGTGTTTTTGTTGCGTGATATTTGTTATAAATATGTTTATTAATTAAGATACTCACATGTTAATTATATGAAGTAATAATTGCATTATCATTCGATGGTGGTGGCTCTGCAGATGGTGTAGAAGGCTTGAAACAGGATGGTACTGTAGTGATTTCTTGTGGAGTTGGTGAGCAATCTCGCGCCGACTCGGTTTCCTGATCACCGGGTTGTGGGGCACGATGGAGTTGATCGTGAGCAACTTTCCTAGGACGTCCTCTGCCGACGACTATCTTTACCAAATAGCAGTCATTTTCCAATATCTTGGAAACTTCATAAGGTTCGCTGAAATTCAGATCTAAAGTATTTTGATTACGTGGATTATTTTTAATTAAAACATAGTCTCCTATCTCAAAGGGACGTATCTTAGCTTTTCGTAAGTTAAAGCGTAGTCTGTTCTGTTCATTAGCTTGAGACATCTTCTGTTGTACATGCTGAGTGAGTGCTTCCATCTTGATACTTTGGCTGTCAACATTTACTAGATTCAGAAGTTCAGGGGGTGCGCAATGTTTTCTCTGAGTGATGAGTGTGAGCGGCGCTACTTTGGTAATGCGATGAGGTGTACAATTCATAGCTAACTGGAGTTCTTCGAGAGTAGTGTACCACGATTCTGTCTCGTAATTCTTGATCATATTCAATGCATTCTTCGTAGTTACTACCACTTTTTCCACTTGTCCGTTCGCTCGGCTAATTCCTGGTGCTATTGCGTGAATATTTATTCCAGTATATTCACAATAATCCTTAAACTCACCAAGAAATTCTCTTCCTCCGTCAATAATGATTTGTGTTGGAGTTCCAAACAGGTACACTGTGCGTTTCAAAGCGGCAAGTGTGCTATGTGGGTTTTTTGTTGATGGTGAAATAAAATAAAACATATTTTGTGAAGGCGTTAATAGTAACGATGACATATCGTTATGTGTTCCTAGTTTTCCTGTTATATCCATATGAATCACTTGGAAAGCGGCAGGTTTCTGTATTGGATGTAGTTGTGCTTGAACTGTTCCTGGCGTTCCTTTTGATGTCCTGCATATCACACAGTTGTCGACAAATCTTCGGACTGTAGAACTCATTTTATTGAACTAGTAGGTATCTTTGATTTTCTGCAGTGTTTTCTCCCAACCAGGGTGTTTCAATGCAGTGTGAAAAGAATTAATGATGCTCCATTGAAAGCTTTTTGGTACCACTGTGCAAAGCTGAAGTCCAGTGATAGGGTCATTAACTTTTTTTTTTTTTTTTTTTTTTTTTTTTTAGGACGTCTTTTTCTAAGGTGTAGCCTTCAACTAGGTTGTCTTCTCTTAAAGTGTCCATTATTGGTCGTAGTTCTTCGTCCCTTCGTTGTTCAACTTTTAGCCAGTTAAAATCCTTTGCCATGACGTTAAAGGCTAGTTCACTTAGGTTTTCGACTGAAGAAATCAGCATGTTGTAGCCGCTCGCCCTTACGGTATTCTACTTCGAAATCATAGTTTTGTAAGAATGCCCACCAGCGGTGAATTCCTGGTAGTAGATCCTTTTTATGTATCGATGCCTTAAGTGCGTTATAGTTAGTTATCACGGTGAATTTACGACCATAAAGATATTGATGTAAGTGCTTTATAGCGCGTACTACCGCTAAGGTCTCTAGTTCATATGAATGATAACGGCTTTGCGCTTCAGTGGTCCTCATGCTCATAAATGCCACTGCGTGTTGATGTCCATTAATTAATTGAACTAGCACTGCGCCAAATCCAAGGCTACTTGCGTCAGTATATAGTTGTATAGGTGCAGTTTCTTCGGACATAGTACTGGAGTAGGTGTCAGACATTCTATGATCATGTTTCGTGCTTTATCGTGCTTGTGTTCCCATTTCCATTTGACACCTTGCTTTGTCAACTCATATAAAGGCGCCACAATTCTGGAGAAGTCTGGAATATATTTTCTGAAATATCCCGCCAAACCATTGAACTGTCGTACTTATTTGACGGTTTTAGGTAATGGTTCCTTGACGAGAGCTTCACCATTTCGTGAACTTGGTCTTACTTGTCCGTCAGATATTATGTGTCTTGTAGAGTTATGAGAATTTCCTCGAGATTTGACAATCCTTGGTAAAAATCTGCATATTTGCTTAATACGTCATCAACATATACCTGCGCCATGGTTCCAAGGATTGGTGATGTGCCCGGTTGATACATCGTTGATAAACAGAGCATGCATTGCAGTATCTAAATCGTTGAACACTGGATTGTTGTTGCTCACATGATTGACTGGTTTCTGATGGATAAGTTTTGTTCTACTTGATGTGATAATAATGCTGAGGTTTGTTTCATACATTAAATCCATGTTGACCAAAACGTTAGTGGACATTTGATTATCTGGCAGTTTGTAAAAGTGTAGTTCTTCTACTCGGATGTCATCGATGGTGGTAATAGCCACCAGTTTGGTCAAAGATAATGCAGGAAATTGACCGATTCCCTTCAAGTAGTTAATGGAAGAAGTTAAGAACCCAAAGGTTCTTTTTCCAGGTAAAGCAGATGTAATGGATTCTTGTAATTTGTTGAGGATCCTCGCAGATTCATGTAGGTTCTCGTAGATTATCATTGACCTGCGAAAATAGAAAGAAGTTCCTCTGAGTAGAGCATCTGTAAGCAACTTGCGTTGCTTTGTCTTAGTTATTACACGAACAGAACTGTCATGTAAGTTTGAGATAGCCATGCTAGTAAGGTAACTAAAGGTTGAAAAGGTTCTCGTAGAGTTTTTGGAGATTCTCGTAGAATACTCGAAAGTTCTCGTAGAATACTCGAAAGTTCTCGTAGAATACTCGAAGATTCTCGTAGATTTATTTGTATAAGAGGCTCTCGTGGTGTTATTTACAATTATCAAATTTACTTACACTTTATTGTGATGAATTGTCTTCATCCAGTAGATCGTGGTTTGGCTGTATTTGCAATCCTTATCGCGAGTTTGGTGTAATATCATCGGTTGATTGTGCGGTAGGATCCTGATGCATAGGTGATTCTTTTTCCGTCAGTACAGTCAACTGATCACCTTGATTACGGTGGTGATTGCTTTTTTTTTTGCATCTCTTCACGTTGTAGTAGTGACCATCATTTCACATTTGTATCATCAAAATTATTCAGTTTGTATACTTCAATTACTTGATCTATATGCTAGCAGTATTTTCGTATACCGATGTGGGTGTCCGGATCAAATTATGGTAAATACTCCTTGATCCTTATTTTTGTTTTGGTAGACGAAGCACATAAGTGCTCTGCCATTTTCTGCATAGTCTCCATTAATTACATCAAAAATTGTGTAGTATTTCACTCACAGTTGAATTACGTACGGCATGCTCAATTGCAATCGGGAACTTGTAATTTGTTCTGCTGCTGGTCCCGCCGTCGAGGAGTTTGATGACACGTCTAGCGGTATTCGTCCAGCCAGTTGTATCTGCTGATCTCCAGAAGATGGATGAACCGATGAGGCAATGGTTGGGATTGAGAGTGGTCTCAATCCCACTTCTGATGACGGGTGCTCGGTGATAATAATGTTTTAAAAATGCGTGGCACCAGCAGAGCTGGCGCCACTATCTTCGACAACATCGTTGGTATTCATGGTGAGTGAAGCAAAACACAAACTTGGTTACTAGTATGAAGTTTATTCACAATATTTACCAGAGCCGATTCTTTGAGGCGCGTATAGGTGACGATTCGTATCGGCGGTTAGTACTTGACTGACTTGTGTACTGCCAGAGACCTCGTATTTATACGAAATTCTGAGGTAAACAATATGTGCTCGGGATTTTCCAGTCGGTATTCTCAAAGATGGGCTTATTCCCCTAAATAATATTTATGTAAACATGTTTTTGTGTTTGTTAAATAATTATACTATTTGATCTTGGTGCCGCCGTATTTCGCTATTACGCCGACAAAGAGTTGTTTACGTTTCGTGAGACTTTATTTTGATACCGCTGTCCTTTGATAACGCGCCGACATGTCAGCCGACAAAGATATTTTTAACGTAAACATATTTTTTGCTAACAGCTGCTTTTTCGTGTTTGGTTTGTTTACATTTCGCGCGTCTCTATTTTGATACCAGCCTCCTTTGGTTTGGCGCCGACATATATATATTATATATATCCATCCGTAAAATTAAATATGATGTTGGAAAATAACTGGGAAATTACATTTTATTATTAATTTAAATTCACGTCTACTTTTATTCGCTACACAGTGTGAATAAAGCAATAAAATATAATCCCGATAAAGGTTATGATAAAAAAGTTTGTATAAACAAATTTCTTTCGTGATAAATTTAATATAGTACGGGTCATGGAAAAATAAGATTGCTTTCAGTGCTCGTTACGTATCACTGTAACTTATTCTAGTTTTCATTATACAATTTTTTTTATTGCTGTCAGCAGAGTCTGACGGCCCGCTAAGAGTTTAGCTGTTACCGTCGCCTATGGGTGTTTTCAACGCCAGTGAGGTCGCGAACACGCTGCTGTCCCATAAGGGTACAGGAACTTGGGTCACTAATGCCGGAACAGAATACAAGGTTATTATGGCGGCATACTTAAGACCAAAGGTGGTTGTCATCCAGACGGGCTTGGGGCCTACCACGTGGGTGGGTTGTTTTGTCGCCTTTTACGACAGGCCGACCCCGGCTGCAGAGGTTAGTATTCTTTCTCCGCCCCTGCACGTATAATATATATATTTAGCTGATGAACAATAGTTTTCATTTAATTAATTATAAGGGATTAAATTCTGTTTAATCCCTAGTAGTTTAATACACAGTAGGATTAGAATAACGATTAATCCTGAATAACGTCATTGTTTTCCAAGATATTCTAATTTAGAGAACAGTTTGAATTGGTGAAACATTTGATACTGTGCTGGACCCGTGAGTAGCATGTTATGAAATTCTATATCCATCAATGTACATACAGTGAAAATCAAAGTAGTTCATAGACGTGTTCCGACCAGGAATAACGCAGCCTTAACTGTTTCTAATGTAATTCCATTGAAGAGGATAAGGCTAACAAATGGACCGTTGAGTTGTTAGTGTTAAACGGATTTCGTAATAAAAACTTAGACTTCAAGAATGAATTACGATAAATATCTACTCTGGATCTTATTCTTTCTAAAGTATAATGCTATAAGATCTGTAGAAAACACTAAAATAAAATAAAAATGAGACATAAAATCCATAGCATTAAATACAGTCAGTATTATATTCATCCTTGCTTGCCGAGTCTTAAATCCGCCTAACAGGACGTTTTCTGCGAATAGGACAAATATTTTTATTACAAATAAAACAAACAAACCAGAAAATAGGCCAAAATACTTTCACACCGTTCATAGCCTCAATTGATTGGTTACTATTTGGGGTGACTTTATTATATAAAACATCAAGGTTAGTAAGTTTGTCAGCAAATAATTGTCTCCCTATTTTCAATTGACTGGGTATTCAATAATAGTCAGTCATACCTAAATAAAGCCCAAGGTCAAACTCGCTTAGGTTACTGGTCCTCTCTACTGAGCAAGTTTTTCGGGACTGTGGGTTCGAATGGCTAACGGTACCGTTAAAACCAATAACGTCAGAGCAACAATTATTGACGGTCTCAGGCTTCGTTCATATTGAGAATATACCCTGGATTCCACGCAATATGTTTTATCATCATCAATTTCGGTTGCAACTCAAACAACCGCTTCGGTCTCCGGGGTCCGCTTTCCGACTTCTTTTTCTCCATTTCGCACGGTCTTCAGCGTACCTAGTAATGAATCCATTGGCATGCATATCACCTCCTACGACGTCAAGTCAATACTTTTTTTGTTTTCCTCTCGTGCTGGGGGGTGACGGAGGCGACATAGATAAACATTTGTTACCTGAATGATGAACATATTGTATTTAAATGTTATACTTGAAGTCATTTAAATTTAATGTATCGTTTTAGAGAAAAGAACGCTAATTTGTGTTATTTTTATTGAGGTTGGCTTTGTTGACCAGCGCAAACCACATGCAAGCTACATACATAAATTATGTATCGCTGAGTTTCAACGATAATTTACTCGAAAACAGAAACTGTTATACGTCGGACATGCTTCATCCAAAGTTGTCCCTAATCCCATAGAAGGGCTGAAGCCCGAGATCGATGGCAAGCGAGAGTGGTGAACTATGCCCAGGCGTGACCACCGAAAGGGAAAGTGAACTGCCGGTTCCCGATCGGTTGATTAATGTGATCACACGACGAGAAAGTGCATAGCGATTGATTCATACGCCAGTATAATTGCTATTAACAAATTTGAGTTTTAATAGTTGGGATTATTAAGACATTTGTCAATTTAAACTTTCTGCACATTTATCGCCGTCTGCATCTAAAATGTGTAACGTAACAAACGTGTGTGTGTGTGTAAAATAACAAAATAGGTTGTAGACAAATAAATGTACTAAAATAAATGATTCTTTAAAGTAACATAATCAATCGATATATATTTTAATCTATACTAATGGTCGCCCAGGGGTCGATATTCGGCCATAATTCATTTAATTTTTAAATTTGGTCTTTCTTAGGGTTTTTATGTCATAGGCTTAACCTCTATAATCCAAGGTTTCATCATAGCTACTCAGTTAATTTGCCACTTTTCTACATCAGTTTGAACAGCATCACTGTTAACTTCAAATTATTTTGCATTGCAAAACCTGCATTGTAAATCCGTTTCGTAACCATATTATATTTGCATTTTGTAAACAATATTCTCACAAATAGGCAAGAATAAATCATTTAAGTTTACCTCATTTTTGACATTCAATAAGATCAAAGAGAATATAATCACTTAAGCCTATAGACAATTAATGTTAATTTATTAAGTACTAGTTGACCCGGCAAACGTCTATCTGCGATATGAATTAAAAAAAAATGTAGCCTATGTCCTTTTTCAAAGTCCAATCTATGACTATACCGAAATTCGTCAAACTTGGTTCAGCGGTTTAGGTCTGAAAGCGTAACAAACATCCATACATACAAACTTTCGCGTTTATAATATTAGTAAGGATATATTATTAGTAATTGTATAATATTATTATTTATATATTATTACTATTTATTAATCTTATATCATTATATAATTATACTTATTATATACTTATATAATTCTTGTATGTGTGTATATATATATATATATATATATATATATATATATATATATATATATATATATATATATATATATATATATATATATAATAATAATTGGAATCTCGGAATCGGCTCCAACAATTTTCATGTAATTTAGTATACGGGGGGTTTCGGGGGCGATAAATCGATCTAGCTAGGAATCATTTCTAGAAAATGTCATTTTATTCGCTTTTTTTATTGGAAGAAAAATAACAAAAATGTGACTCTTCCTGACATCTATCTGCGAATAATTATACTATTTTGTTTAAATTACTTTAACGACACAACACTAAAGCTATTCCAGCAGATGGCTTTCAGGTTAGACATAGAAAATCAATTGTTAATTTCCAAAAAACACAATTTATATAAAAAAAATACCGAGCAAAGCTCGGTCATCCGGATATTTAATTAATTAAGTATTAACTAATGTATATCATAAATTTAAATATTATATTATTTTAAAATTACTTTTAATGGTCTTTATCAGGCCATAAACTTTTATGGAAAAAAAAACAAAAGCGTAAGTAAGGTATGTGTGTGTATGTTGTGTATAATTCGAGCAGTAGTGTGCGTAATGTTTATTTTAATTTTAATGTATCTCTAATGGATTTTAGACAAAAAAATCACTTTCTGCACTATTGCTCTATAGAAACTTTAACTGTGTTAAATTTCATATCGGAGGAGTATGTCTGTGCAATTTTCGTAAAAAGGGGTACAAAGTTTTCGCTTCACGAATTAATGTATAGATTACATTTTTAATGTGTCTAAAATTTTCTGAATAATTCGGCACACAATCATGACCCCAAATTAAGCGAGTCATGCATGCAGTATTATTACTGCATGCATGACTATAAATTTACCCAATAAACTGGTATCAAACCCAGGATCTTTCTTTTAAAAATGGTGTAACCGATCATATAGAGAGTTCTATACAGATAATTTAAGGCATAACTTTATTTAGTCCAATACTCGTAGGTAAAGTAGGTAAGTTAAGGAATTTAATTGAAACGCTAACAAGTTGCAAATACCAATTGTGTTAAAACCGTTATTACTACGAACCACATACTTGTATATTATCCTTTTGCCTTGTTGAATTTTTTTTTTGTTTCGAATATAAAACTGAAAACCCCTTAGATGCTGCCATATATTATAGTCCAATAGATTTAATAGCATTCCCATCATTCCGGATAATTTTATATTTTTAAAATGGTAGTGGTCGAAAGCTGTTCGATAAAGCGATATCACATATCTTGTCACAACCAGATTCTGATCTGCGTCCATTTCTATGACAAACTCTCCAATGGGACAGCTTTCTATTCCGCCTTCGAGCTCTTAGATACTTGCTCAGACTAGTTCTAAATGTTAAGAATAAGGCGAGTGGTTTTTGTACATTCGGAATACTCTAACGCAAAAATGGCACTGGGCAGGGCATATAACAAGATTGAGGGATAAGAGATGGACAATAGGGGCTACAACATGGCAAGGACCAATAGGCAAAAGAGGAAGAGGCCGCCCAAGGAGTAGGTGGACCAGTGATATTGTGGATATTGCTGGGATAGATTGGAACAACAAAGCCATGAGTAGGGAAACTTGGAGAAAGCTGGAGCCTTTTGCCTATAAATTTGTTACTCGAACTAAGTTCTTAAAAGAAAATAATTGTATATGCATAAATACTTCACATTCACACATCATCACAGTAACGCATTCGACCAGCAATCTAGAATGTTCGAAGAAAGTTCTTTAACTCGAGCTGGAGCGCAAATTAATGACATTATTTAATATAGTTTTTATTATTTACGTACCCTAAATGTTTTTTTTTTGTTAAAAGAATTAATTTAATTATAAGAAAGAAAAAAGAACTTCGTCCCGTACCAGTCGCTCGTCGCATAACACCTCGTTTTCTTTTAAAATAACCTGCTTATATCATAGATCTAGATTGATTTGTGTTGTCCTTGTTATTCGTGTGAAAATGAAAACGCAATTCAAATTATTTAGTATCTCAAAAATTGTCTTTCTTGAATACAATAAACTTATTTAATAACTGATTTTAGGGAGGTACTTTAAAATATTTTAAAACTGTTTGTTTCGCTACTCTTGAAGACACTGTTTAATATTTTCATTAAACTTTATAATTTACCAGATGATAGCGATGGCAAAACCAACTTAATCTTGAAATGGTTGAAATTGACTACTTGTTGAAGATTAAAAATCCCCAATAAATTAATGATGAGTAATCCAAAATTCTAAAAGGTGTTTTACCTTATTAACTGGAAAATATTAAGAAGTTTTATAATAAAAAAAAAAACACGATTTCCCTGTAAAATACTGTTCTGGTATTTTGCAAACACCTCATAGACCTTTGATCTTCTAGATTCAATAGTTTGGCTAAATATGTTTATATCGCTTTCTTGTTGGATTCACAATCTGCTCAAAATATTAATTTCGATTTTGTATAAAAACTCATAAATCAATTTGCAAGTTCCCGATTGACTTTCTATCCATTATCGTTATTTACTATCATACTACTTGTTTTGTACAATCTTTAAAATCGCAGCATACAAGTTGTGTCGATCTAAAAGTTAAGAATGAATACTAATGTACTATTGTTACTTTCGACAAAATTATTATTATTATAGTAATGTGTGTCGACACAAATTCGTAATTGGACTCTGTACAAGTGTAAAAACTCACAATTGGCAATTATGTATATTGTACTATAGCAAGGGTTCCATCCATATACATTGCGAAATATATTTTTAAGATTAAATATTTAAGTAAACACTTAAAAGTTTTTGAGTGAAACTTCTTTACCACCGGTGGTGATTAGAAAATTCGATGAAAAAGCGACACTAAAAAGAAACAATCAAATTCATAAATAGGATATAGCCTGCGAGAGAATCAGATACAAAACAGGTATAGTGTTTCCTATATTCTTCGTCTCCTCTTTGTTGGGGATGTCGTAGTTTTTATACATTTAATGAAATGTAATCTATTTTTTGTAGTTTTACTTCTGTCGCTTGTGAATTGCAAACACCCAGGAAATTATCATGATTAATAAGTTCATAATGATTATGCTATTTAATGATGTTATGACAGTAGCGCAAGAAACAAACATTTTTAAAATATTTTTTAAATATTTTCTTAAAATCAGTTATGATAAGTTTAATTTATGATTATATTAATGTCCATAAAGTAAGGAAGGATATCTGTCAGTTTTTTTTTTAAGCTTGAGGGTAACCAATTTTAGCAATATCTGTATTTCTGTTGTCTCTCCTCACAGGAGAAAAAAACACATCAGGGAAGAGCATTGATAGTTGCATAAAGTGTGCAGTTAGCATCGCCTTATAACATTATACTTAAGAGCAGGCCTTCAAAGTTACAAGAAATGTATTTCTGCTAGACATTATGTGAATTTCGATTCGAAAATCTCCGCCAAGGAACCCTGAAACATAAGAATAATTTAAACCTTATGCAGTTGTCGTATAATTTCGCACAATGTGTACTTAACATAGACTAAGTGCTAGTGAAAATGATTTTTGGGATAGACATTAGCACGCTTACTACTCTTATGAAGAATGTTGATGCTTTTTTAAATATGGAATGGTGTCACACTTACGGTTTTATATCTATTAATCCAGTAATAAGTTTTATTTGTTTTGATATTAAGGAAGTAATGAAAGTGGTATTTTACTTATTGAGATTAGTCTGACATTGTTTAATTATAAACTGAAGGTCTTGGACAAGCGCTTCTTCCCGGTTGCCTCATATTTCAGATTATCAAGTACGCTGTATGTATTGTTACAGGACTAAACTTAAGCTAGCTTATTAGCATTTTTTCTATCATAAAATTTTGTTTAATTGCAGCGATTTCAAACTTAATGGTAAATATTATAATTGCATAGTAATTTACCTTAGAAGTGTAAAATTATAACCTGAATATATTAAAACAAAGAATTAGTAATATTTTTGTTGAAGTGAAAAATTGCGGCTTCGCGGGTACCAACCGCGACACGTTTGAATGGGACTATACGCCGAGACATTTTGAAATAATGAAAACCACCCCAAGCCTCTTCTTTCGCTGTGTCAAAAAGTAACGAGAGCCAAAATCACTGCTATTTCTACATATGACCGCAATTGATGATGTTTGCCGCTAAAGCGGTCGCTATCGCTTCACCAGTGTGGCCGCAGCCTAATCTTGCAATCTTTACTTCAATGCAAATTTTACTATCCTTGCACACAGTAAATATACATATTAACTTGGACATATTGGTCGTCGGGTTATAAACATTTGTCAACAGGGTTGTCAGTTGACATAGAGCTGTGTTATTTTCAATGCAGGAAAAACTACTTTAATGTACTTACTGTAGTGGTAGTACTGATTACAGATTATATTAATTGATAAGTTGAATTATATATTCTATACAAGTCTAGGGATACTGGTATTATTACCTCGAAGATATTATTACCACAAAGGCTTTAGATAAAGACCGGGGTTTTGAGTGGGTATGCTGCTGCGACCACCCTGGCTATCCTTTGCTAGCCAGTTGAGTGGTCGTAGTAGCTGGGTGGAGAACGCCACATACCCGTTTCAGCTTCCCCCCGGAGTTCTGACGCGGCACTGTTAAGGTGCAGTTTTCCCCGGGTAAAGGGATACTGGTACTAAAATTCTACATAAATGAATTTAAGAAATGGGAAAGTCTATAATCGGTATCATAAAATACTCGTTAAATTATAGTATTAATCAATTTCTCATAATAAACGTCAAAACCCATACAAACCCTTTCATAAAATAAAATACCTAATAGAAGAACTCGTAAACAAGTTTTATGATACTTTAACTGCTAACGTTAGAAACGAGGAATGGAATTACTACACGTTTAGCTGAAGTCACCAGTCATTTACTTAGCCTCATAAAGACCTTTAAAGAGATAAGTGGTAAACAGTTTATAAACGTAAACGCTTTCTAAATTAAATTATTGTATTTGGGTCAAAAAAATTTTAACACTTTCTTTAACTCCTTGAATAACTTTTAAACAAAATACAAGAGTTTGGTAAAATAATTCTCAGTAATGAAATTAATTATAAACTATATTAACATTACAAACAATAATATTGTTCTCTGAGCAGGAGGGGAGTAAAAATACCGACCCATGCGGCCGGGATCGGCCTGTCGTAAAAGGCGAGCAAGCCTGTCTGGATGGCAACCACATAAATATTTGGTCTATAAGTATGCCGTCATAATTACCCTGTATTGTGTTCCGGCATTAGTGACTCAGGTTCCAGTAACCCTACAGTAGAAAGCAGCGTGTTCGTGGTACCCTAGAGTCGCAAACATCCATAGGCGACGGTAACCAAACCGGAATAAACTATTTTAGCATATAATTACATATAATTACAACTGTACCAAACTAAACAGTACAGTCGTAGCCGTTGAGCCAGCCTTGTCGTTTAGCTGACATTGACGACTAATCCCGATGACAAATGTGTGTGTTCAGTTACGTATTTTTAAGTAAATAGTATCTAATTGGCATATTCCAGGCGAAACAACCCTCTTTATTAAACAGTATGCTCGACTCGACTTGCATTACGATGCCTATCTCGCATTGCGAGCGGCCAATTGCGTTGTTAGTTTTGCCGGACAAAGCGTTCTTATTGACACTTGTGCGATGACGCCAACCGATCGAAACAGCCACAGCTATCTTGGCATTACTTGCGTTTATAAATAAAATGTGTTTATTTTTATTAATTTATACTGTCTTTCAAGCATTGAACATTATTTGCGTGGGTTGGAGTTAGTATATTTTGATAGTCCGATGCTATGTTTTCTATGATCACATCCTAGCCATTGGCCAGTGGAATGGTCTTTTACTACTTTATCAGCAACAGTTTACTCATTACTGGAATTTCTTGTTTATGTAGATACGCTTCGTATGATTGAAATAATAATAGTAACAGATATTTCTACATAGATATATACTGTCCATACGTTGTTTGTATGTTGCCTTGGTCAGATAACGCACGCGCAGCTGGTTAGGACATTTGAAATGACATGACAGCTATTCTCGAGGTAACTTCTAGCCCTACCTGCACGCATACATCAACTTCGTCATCTGTGAGTCTGTGACATTTGATGATTGTAGATTGTTCTGTTTATATGTATGCAGGCCTCGCTTTAACCCTACCGGAGACCCGCGTATTTATGCCACTTATCCTATGCGTACATCTTAAGTGCGCACCGTTTAGGATATAACTTTGTGTTATGCCTCCACTGCGAAAGGATAAACAACATGGCTGTAAATGGCTGTACAGTCGTTCGCCACGTAGCCGCCTTGACTCATTTCATTAGGCAATCAATCAGAATGATTTAATCTTGTAATAATCAGTTGCGAGGGTTCGTTCACCTCGCCATTCAAGGTCCTCCATCGCGTATTAGTTCAGCATCGATGTCGACCCACACGCACTAAAATGCACATTTTCAAGTACGATGCACTACGTCGTAGGAGCGAGAGCACGTGATCCGAATGCCCGAGCTGAGTGTTTGTTAAGTGTAGATGTTATCTCAGAGCCTCAAACCAGGATTGAATTATGACACACCCTCTCGAAACGGTGCGAGCAAATTGAATTCTCACGTAACAGGGTACTTTATATTTTCAGTAACAGGTATCCAACTAGCAAGATGACTATTATGAAGATAGGAGCTTTAGCCTAGATCGATTCGATCGTACCGTTCGACGGTTGGCGGTCTATTCGTCCATTTTATGTGGGAGATAACAAATTGAGATCGACCGGTGTAATTAGATACTACGTCCTTACAAGCGAAGTGCTTTTAGGAAATCGAAGACCACGGATTCAATTTACTAAACAAACATTTTTGTTATATTATCATTGTGTATGTATTGAACTGGGATTGTTCCATTAATGGCAATGCGGTGTAATGTGAGATTTGTGAATGGCTGTACGTATATTCCAAAGAAACAACCGCAAGCCGGACAGAAGCAGCTTTGCGCTTGAACTTAATCTGATTGCAGTTTGAATATGACGACAGATGTCATGCATGACACGGGAATATATTATACGATCTGCAACTTTTTTGTGTTGCGTCCGGCTAACAAAATCACGAATAAAAATTTTCAATTTTGCGCCTGTTTTGGTGGTGTTTCGACTCATTAAATATTGTCTGATATTTACAAAGAGCCCCACGTGGGCATTGCGCTTACATGTTTTTTTGTGCCACAGCACATCGTCATTACGCGTTTATTATCTCTTTGGCCTTGGCCGTGAACACTCGTATAATTATACTGGGGACACAAGAGTGTCGGCAAATAATGACCGCGATGAGAATTTCGGATGAAAATACTAGCAAAAAACGCATTGTATTCATATCCAAATTTTTAAATAAAAAACATACAATACATTAACATAAATTTGTAAATATCCATTTTAATGATTTCCTTTTATTTTGCAACGAATCCAATAGAATTTGCATAGGCAAATTGTCAGTTTGCGCGTTGTGACATAATCCTTAAAAGTTCCACGATGTGAACGAGACAATAAGAGCGTGGGTTAAGTACAACGGCTCAACAAAAATAGAAGCCCCGCTGGGTCTGCCGAAGCAAAGCGATCATAGTTTAACACAAAAACCGGAGCCAAATCACGTACTTAATGACATCATGGTTCAAATACAAAATAAATAGATTCAAAAGTGAACTTAATAAAAACACCTTGTAAATAAAACTACTTTGAACTGTTTGATTAAATGTTGAAAGCAATCGATTGTTATCATCCAAACACACAATAGTTACATATATGAAATAGTATATATCATAATGTGTAATCTACGTAGAAGGGCCCCAAGCCCGTCTGGATGACGACCACCATTGGTCTTAAGTATGCCGCAATAATAACTTTGTTGTGTTCCGGCATTAGTGACCCAAGTTCCTGTACCCTTATGGGATAGCAGCGGGTTCGCGATGCGTTGGCGTTGTAAATACCCATAGGTGACGGTAACTGCTAAATTCTAAGTAGGGCGTCATCCTGTCTGCTGTCCTACAGCAATTAAAAAAAGTGTTTTATTTATGATGTGAGATCTAGTAATGTAATGCAAATTATTATCTAACAGTAATTTCTTCATAGATTTGACATTTTATTGTTTAGTCAATTTTTCCGTGCAGGGCCTCAGTAAGAATACTAACCTCTGCGGCCAGGGTGGGCCTGTCGTAAAAGGCGACAAAACAACCCTAGTTACGTTGCAGGGCCCCAAGCCGGTCTGGAAGGCAACCACTCTTCGTCTATAAACATGCTGTCATAATAACATTATGTTGTGTTCCGGCTTTAGTGATCCAGGTTCCTGTGCCCCTATGGAACAGCAAACATCCATAGGCAACGGTAGCTACTTACTATTAAGTGGGCCGTGCGCCTGTCTACTGTTTTTCAGCAATAAAAATAATTATTATTGTTATATCAATTTTATCGTTTAGTCGATGTCCTTTCGCAAAAGTACAAATTCATTAAACTGCTTCTAACTCAGTGTTATTGTGTAATGTATTTTGTTTTGGTATGCATTCGGTAGTCGATTGTATACTGTCTTAAAGCTACGCATAATGATGAAGAGTCAGTGTATATTAATTGAATAAGGGCCCTTGTCTAACTAAGCGGTTGAAACGCCATTTACCATCGGTTGTAAAATCGTTTACTGGTCTGTAATAATAAATATATTAGGGAAATTCATATAGCGCAATCTAGTCCGAAAGCAAGTAGTTTAGCACTTGTGTTATGGGTACTAGACAACTAATATGCTACATACGAGTATATACTTTTTTTTTTAAATAAAAACACGTTATACATAAACACTCAGATGCGAGACGGGACTCGAAAACGAATTACTAGTTTTGTACAAATGCATTATAAATATCGATGAGTTGAGTAGGCTGAAATGGCGACAGGTCTCGAGAACAATTTGCGACCCACGAGTACCGTTTAGGCTTAAAAGTAAAATATGTAAGACTACGGTCGTATTACGATAAGACTTGTTTTGTATGGATCGGAATGCTAGACCACAAATAGGAAGGATGAAAGGTGCATTGCATGCAGCAGAGATGCGAATATTAAGATGGATGAAATTAGAAATGAATATTTCATGTGGAAGTTTGATAGCGCCAGTGATTAAGAAGTTGAAAAGTAATAGGCTAGCCTGGTATGGCCATATAATGCGAACAGAGGATTGTCATATAACAAGGAAAAAGCTAGAAATGAGAGTGGATAGTGGCGTGGCAAAAGGAGATATAGACCAAAGAAAAGATGGGTGGATTGTGTAAAAGATGTAAAAGGTGTGAATGATCAGATGACGACTAATAGAGGAGAATGGAGGAAGAGGACATGTTATGCCGACCCCAAATACCTGTGATAAAAGCTGGAAGAAGAAGATATAATTTCTGAAACTAAAGATATAATTGTTAAAGTGTTTTATAATAATTTATATTTCAAGCATTTATCTTATACCATTTATATTAAATAAATTAAAACCTATTTGAACTCTAAGATTGTAAAAAACGAAACAATCAACAACATTTATTTAAATTAAACAATTCCTGAACATAATAAAATATCATAAACGTAAAATCTTTCCCTGCATAGGAATGCAACTGCGGGCAAAAGCTCAATTTGGAAGTGACCTTCCATGCAAACTGTCGTTGGCTAGACTGAATGCACAAAACATATCATTCATTTACGTCACATTACTAAAATGTATGTACACACGGGCATCATATAAATGTCGCCGTTGACAGTTTGATGCTATTGTTCAGTTTTGTCATGCAGTGCAAAATGCGCCACGGTGCATGCGCGCGTCATAAACCTTCGCATACCTATTTTCTACATGAAATTGTTTGATATTTAATATCTTAAGATTAATAAACTCCTTTGTGATATTTTTGTAAATAAATACACAAATATACTGTGACACTTCACACTGTGCCATCTTAAGTCGTCTTTAGTAAGCACATCTGCCCCTGCATCTCTCCGTGCAGGGGCGGAGTAAGAATACTAGCCTCTGCAGTCGGAGTCGGCCTGTCGTAAAAGACGTCAAAACAATCCCAGCTACGTGGTAGGGCCACAAGCCCGTGTGGATGGTAACCACCCCTGGTGTATAAGTATGCCGCCATAATAATCTTGTGTAGCTGTAAAACGCTTGTGTCATGAGCATTAGATAACTGATATACTACATTATAATATATTTGTAAATAAATACATATTATCCATTAATACCCAGGCTCAGGTCGGGAATGGAACCCGTGACCTCCAGAGCCGTTCGATAGTATTTAGAATCTGTTTTTGGGCAATACTACTATGGGAAGCATCTTGGGGAATCCTCCAATCCAATCCAAAACTGCGACTTAATAGAATTTCATAGGTTTAATAGACATTTTAAATTAATACCCAGTTAACATTGCCTATAAACCTAGTATGGAGAAATAAACCATAAAGATGCTAATGGCACCGTACATCGATAGCGAATCAAATGTTCCATACCGCCTTAGTTTAAGATTTTAATTTAAGTGCTTTATACTGCAAGCTCCTGCCTGCTATTTACTTAAATAGTATATGAAATGAAGAGGCAATTTAAATCATGATTGATATCCCTGTCGATCTTACCCCGACAAGATAAATTGCGATATATTTGCTATATTAGCTGATGCAACCGGTGTTCGGTCCGATGTACCGGTTTTGCACGATCGGGGCTCCCTCGAGTCTAGCGAAGATGCGATAGTCAACGGACTGAATTGTATTTCGTCAGTTTCATTAGCAGTGCAGTTTTGATCTTGCTGTTGGCGTGTGCTATAATATCACATTAACGTGTTGGTGATAAAGCTCGGCTCGCAGAGCAATTACCAAAAGTCAATCCTGCGCTTCCCATCGGAGTTCCAGTGTGGTAATTAATCGTCATTCGCTTTCTCCAGGAGACAAATAAATGGTAAATCTCGGCTCCAAACCGAGTTTAATCAGAGTGTGCGACACATTTTGGTTTTTTAAAGGGGCTGCTCTCTGACAGTCCGATGAGTAAAGGCTACGTCAGCAACCAGTTCCTATTACTGTACGCAGAGCCCAACATGAAATAGATTTGAACCACGTTGGTTAATTTATACTAGCTGCCGCTCAGTGATCAGAACTAAACCATAATTCATAACATCTACGAGTATAAACCAAATAACGTTAATCTCTTCTCAGTATGACCACAGAATATATGCTTGCAAAATATTTGTTTTCTACTTTTCATCTCCAATTAATTTTTAATTTTATGCTCTTCTTCTTCTTAGTCGTTTCACTCTTTACAGAGCGGTCGTGATCAACTAGTAGTACTATTAGAGGCAGATATTGTTCGCTGTATGATTTTACGCCATTTCTCGCGATTCAGAGACATTCTGGTGAACTCATGCAAAGGCCCGCCCACAGGCGATTTGATCTGGTCGGTCCATCGCATGGGTGATCTTCCACGTGACTGGTCCCCTCCACTTTGCCCTGGACAACGAGACGCTCTATGGAGTCATTGTTTCGCCTTGAAACGTGGCCGAAAAATTTGAGAATACGTGACTGGACCAAAGCAGAGATGCTGCTTGATGCGGAGTTCTTCACGGATGGAGGCATTGGTCCGAAATTCTGTCCATGATATTCCCAGCATTCGTCTCCAACACCTTTATGCTCTTACGTCCGCGCAATTATCGTAAAAAGGGAGACAATGTGTTTGCTACAGGTATGAATAATACAGGCATATTTAAATAAAAATGGATGGTCCGGGATTGACAGTGACATATACAATTGCTATCAATATCTATATATATATATATATATATATATATATATATATATATATATATATATATATATATATATATATATATATATATATATATATATATATATATATATATATATATATATATATATATATATATATACATAGTTGCTAATCACAAAAAAAAATTGGTTCGTGTCAAAAAAAATCCTGATGGTAACTGATATTTATTTAAGTGGGCCGTCAACCTGTCAATTGTCAATAATAAAAAAATAAATATATAAATAGATATGCTATAAATGTCATGTCATTAATTTTGAATTCAGAATTTCAAACATGTTCTTATTTGGTGTAAATATTGAAGCAAATTGATATTTCTAAATTCTTAGGAAAGCTTTTACTCCTTATCCTACCCTAGCTACTTGGTAGGGCCTCAAGCCACCTTTGGTCTTAAGTATGCCGCCATTATAACCTTGTGTTGTGTTCCGACATTAGTGACCGTTGTTAGTACCCAAGCCTGGCGTTGCAAGCACTCATAGGCGATGATAACTACTAAATTCTAAACGGGCCGTCAGCCTGTCTGTTGACTTACAACAATAAAAAATGTATATGACTCATGTTTGTAGTACGACTTGGCTATTCTAAAAATTCCTATCTCAAAGTGCAATTTGACCGCACACAATGCCGACGAAATTTCATATTCCCAACCATACGATGACAAGAGTTCTTATGCAGATAGTCGCCGAGATAAGGTCAGGCTCCTGTTTTGTAAATGTCACGCCGTATCATATAAGAAGAGTTCTCACGGTAGCTCTCGAGAGACGAACGGAGAAAGCCTTATCTCGTGTATCGGAGCGCGAACAATGCTAAGAGCATGCCGATGTTTATCACGGTATGCCTATCTAGGCAGTTGGTACTACAGCTCTTCGACTTTCACTCACTTACACCTCATCACGCCGACTTATACCAACACCCGCCTTGTTTGAGTTTGTCTTGTTAACGCTGCACTGATGGAAAAGGTTTAAGAAATTCAAATATAGCTTTGCTAAAAGCTATTTTACTACCTCATTGATGTTACACCAATAAGTGAATGACCTGATTCAAACAGTGTTTTGTTCACCGAAAAATAAATATGTTAATCTTGTTACTCCCACGTGGATTCGAATGTTTTGAACCATTTAATATTCAATAACACATCCACGAAGGGCTATTGTCTCGTTGTAAGCTATGGCTTTTGGGGGAGGCCGGCGTCGGCTCCGGTTGCGCATGTTAAAGCGAGCATGTCGTGATTTAGTGCAGGGCGGACCTGGTACGCGCAGCCCAGCCCACAGCCCCAATTACAAAGTGTAATGAGGTGCCGATGACGTCTGTGCGCCAGACGTTGTGCTCACTCGCCGCACACGCAGCCGGCTAGTCGTTTTACATTTGTCATTATCACTTAAAGGTACCAATATTTTTTTTATTGCTGAGGAACAGCAGAGGCTAACAGCTCACTTACTAGTAAGCAGTTACCGTCGCATGGGGTCACTAATACCGGAACACAATACAAGGTTATGGCGGCGTATTTATAGACCAAGGCTGGTTGCCATCCAGTTACTGTACGTAGAAAATAATTGTTATAAAAATCAATAAAAAGCTATTTACATTTGGACGTATGGAAACAGAACCAAAAGGGGAAAAGGTAACTAACTAGTTTCTTATGCTTCCGATTCTAGTACTTAAAAACTATATTTCATAATAAACTTACTAAACGCTTGTACTGCGTAAACGAAGTATAGGCAAAGAAACACAATCTTATCTTAAATCTAATCTCAACTTATTATTAAACGAAGACTAAGTTTAAATTGATATTTTCATTACGACTGGATGGTATAATAGATAAGGATCCGACTATAAAAAGTACACGCCGTGTAAGTCGTAACGTGTTACATCATTACAATGCGTCCGGCGGGCGAATGTTTTCATATTTTGATTCACGCACGAGCGACTGCGGTTCGGTTGCTATAACAAAAACCGTGCAAAAACCAACACGAGCTTTGGAATTCATTTTGCATTCGACTGTTGAATTGCTCTTTGCAGATTAAAATCCTGACCGTTTCTAACTAAACATTTCGTATGGCGTTATTAACTGTCGGCGGTATTCACTGTTTCGGTGGTATAAGGAAAATTCCTGTTGTAATAAATTTCAACATTGTTATTAATAATTTGTATGCCGATAGCATTTCTGTTTTTTGCATAGGCTTATTTATTAATGAGTGTTTGATATAGAAGTTTTAAAAATAACCGCGAACTGAAATGAAAGATTTTAAATGATTTGAGCAGGATCAATTTACCTGTTTGGTCTCAAAATAGTTTAGTATTATTTTACACAAAAATAATAATGGAAGCATATTCATAACATTTTACAAATCTTTTCCGATGGCCCGTTGGTATATTATTATTTTGGTATACTATATAAAGCTATATATTATAAAGCTTCTTTTTTATTGCTGTAGGACAGCAGACAGGCTGGCGGCCCACCTAAAAATTAGCAGTTACCGTTGCCTATAGGTGTTTGCAACGCCAGGAGCATCGCTAACATACTGCTAAACGCTGGAACACAACACCAGGTTATTAGGGCGGTATATTTAAAAACCAGGTATGGTTGCCCGATGCCCGTCTCGATAGACGGGCTTGGAACCACATCACTTGGCTTGTTTAGTCGTCTTTTACGACAGGCCGACCCCGGTCGCAAGAGATTAGTATTCTTTCTCTGCCCCTGCACGGATAAAAGTTAAATCCATTATTATTGGTAAGAGAGCTTTGAGATTACTTGATACATCTTATCAAGGTAATCCATAAAAACTACACTTCATTGGATTATATTGCCTGTGCTAGTCGTGAAAATCTACAGTCAACAGAGGCAAAAGTAATTTCATCATCAGCGGTGCATAAATTAAGTCCTGTAATACGGGAACAGTTTACTTTTTTATTGGCGTGGCGACGTGAGTGATGGACATATCATTCTACCGTAAATTGATATGTTGTGAACGCTATGCAAAATAGTTTGATCATCCGCAAACTCTACACGCAACGTCGGCTGATAAATTCACCTCAACAATATCAATATGTTAATGAAATTGCTCCCAACAAAACCAGCTTTTGATACTGTGTCTCTGTCAGCTTCGTTAAACACTTTGATAGTTGTTGAAACAAGTTGTTGAGATTAATTTCCTTTCGGATTTTTTTGCACCGTGTATCATAATTATTATATTCATTCATTTCATTTAGTTGTCCAATTATTTTGCGTATTTGCACCATCAATTATGTGTTTGCGGTTTCTTTGTTTAGTTTTGTGAATAATATATTATATTACTAAACGAGTCAATGTTGTAATTAA
The DNA here is from genome assembly GCA_963693495.1 of Malacosoma neustria. Lineage (NCBI taxonomy): Eukaryota > Metazoa > Arthropoda > Insecta > Lepidoptera > Lasiocampidae > Malacosoma > Malacosoma neustria. Next base: position 17,022,840 of record OY856383.1, read on the forward strand.
TATATTATTAGTTTTCTATTCCTTTGTTAGTCTGTTATGGTATTATTGCATACCGTTATATCTGAACTATAGATGCTAATGACATTCAGTTCATTTTGAAGATTGAATAATTTCATCTTAATCTCTTTTTCTTTGAAGATAATAAATCATACTATGAATAGTATCAATTTGAAACCAATCTCGTCGAATAATGTTTATTTTATTTCATGCAAATCAATGTATGTAATGGTTTCAACACTTACAGTGATATTGTTTGAGTTTTTGTTTCGATCGATTTACCATTTCAAACGATAAACTTTTTGTCGTTCGATTCGCAGTAGATCCCGTTGTTATAAAGACCACAGGATTGATGATTTTACGCTCGATTAGTTCGCTGCTAAGTAAACATTAAGGCTACGTTTGGATCTGATTATGTTTAGAAAATTTTGATCTAATTTCTATTAATGAAGCGTAACTATAATTCCACAGAATCTCGAGGCCTTCTCGTCGGAGATAATCTCACGTAAGGTTAATTGTTCTGGGGTTGAGAGATTGTACCACAATTGCCGATGTATTTATTTATGTTTTCATAATTTCGCCAAATGTTTTCCATCTTTCTTTGTGTAGTTATTATATCGGTGCGATAAAGAGTGAACCTCTAGCCCCAAAATAATGACCTCTTTTCGAGCCACTCTAAACTCTGCCTCAGAGGTTTTCGTTACCTATTTATATTTTTCTTCGTGCAGGGGTGGAGTAAGAATACTAACCTTTGCGGTCAGGGTCGGTCTGTCATAAAAAGTTAGGTAGTTACTACCAGTTGTTGCTAGGCGACGTGGTAGGGCCCCAAGGCCGTCTGGATGGCAACCACCCCTGGTGTATAATTATGCTGCCATGATAACCTTGTGTTGTGTCCCGCATTATTGATCCAGGTTCCTATACTCCAATGGGACAGCAGCATGTTTGCGGTGTCCCTAGCAAGATTTCGCAAAACACAACAAAAAATCCTATAATTCGGATATAATTTGTTTGGGTTGAAAGTTTATCCGATGCGGTGTGATTGTGCTCGAATTATTATTATATTACTATAACACATATTTTTATATATCTCCCGCCAAATTTAAATTTATCGATCCATTAAATTTATACTAAGGCTAACTTAGGGCAAATTGACTATATGTAGTTACGTAGAAGTATTATCGACACAACGATAAAGAGGGTGCTATGGTGTGGTCTCGACTAGAGATAAGAATATACCCATTACTTACCTATAGAGTCGTAAAAGGCAACTAATAAATTACTACTTTTGCTAACAATTCACAGATAGCAAACGTAGGGCACTATTCGGGTTAGGTTTCGAAATTCGGGGGACAAGTGAGAGAACGGCGTCACGTCATTTTCTTTTTAAACCTTTTTATTTTTATAAATTCTTATGTAATATTTATTTTTGTAAATCCATATAAATACCTCTAAAACAAATCATTTTACTTAATTTGGACATAAACGATGAATATTGTGTGCCGATTATTACTGTCGTTTCTTTGGACCTTTCTATAGGGGGAACGAGTAGTCAATATACAAGTCACTCCTAAGGGAATGTCTTTCAAGTCATTGTTGATTTCGATGTATAAGTATCCTCATGATGCTTTCCATCGTCACCGTTTCGTGAGAATTATGTTATAATATACTCAAAAGGATAGTGAAACCAGCCTTGTTGTCTTCACTTCAAGTGTGATTTAGCTACCGCATATTTAAATAATATAGATAGTCTCTTCGAATCAACATAAAATATTTGAGAAGTTCATTGACTTTGTGTAGTTGAAAATAGGTGTGGTTCAAACGTAATTATAGATTGGGCGGGTACAACATTTAATTTATTGTGCAATCTAAGCCTTGCAAACAAAAAGGATTATGTATTCAATTAGAAAACGGTGGGAGGTAAACAATAAAGTTTTTATAATGAAATGAAACGTGTATTGATTGCGTTTTTCTATTATTAAAAAAAATGCATACTTTGTTGAATTTAAAAATGTTTTTGGATTTAAAGACGATTCTTTGGATTTATAGACGGTTCAAGATAATCGTCGCGAACAATACAGTTAGCTAGACCATTGTTATAGATATTAAATTTCACAACCACCACATAATAGATCTTTGTTTTGTTTCAGTTTCAACAACGTTACCACCACAGAGGCCTTGGATACCTTTGACAAGACCTAACAGGAGTCGTCCGACTTGTGAGTACCGCATTGTGTTTTACGTATTGTTCTGGAGAACTTATCATGATTACAAAAAACATTTTAAGTAGCCGAGTAATAAAAACGTAGTTTAACGCCCTTTAGCGGGTATCCTAACTAATATAAATGTGAAAGTGAGTTTGTTTGTTACGCTTTCACGCCTAAACCGCTGAACCAATTTTAATGAACTTCGGTATAGATATAGATTGGACCTTGGAGAAGGACATAGGCTGCTTTTTTTATGGCAAAACAACGTTTGCCGGGTCAACTAGTTTAAAATAAATAAGAGTAGAAACTGTATAGGTTGAACTTGAGGGGAGACGCCAAAAATTTGAGTTAGGATTTCGACTTAAGCGAATTTTGTAAGGAAACATTCCACTTGTAAAGGTGATTTATTCTAACTAATTTTGAGGAAGAGAGGTTTTTTTATTGCTGTAGGACAGCAAACAGGCTAACGGCCCATTTCGAATTTAGCAGCTTCCGTCACCTATAGGTGTTTGCAACGCCAGTGGCAGCGCGAACACGCTGCTGTCACATAAGGGTACAGGAACTTGGGTCACTAATGCCGGAACACAACCCAAAGTTATTATGGCGGCATACTTAAGACCAAAGGTGGTCGCCATCCAGACGGGGTTGGGGCTCTACCACGTAGCTAGGGTGGGTTGTTTCGTCGCCTTCTACGACAGGCCGACCCCGGCCGCAGAGGTCAGTATTCTCTGCCTGCATTGGGGTGCTCTAGGCGCCTTTACCATACCGCTACGAGATCCCTGTGAAGCCCGGCTCTCCGCACCTCCAGTGTACGAGGTGCTGGTCTTTCACCCCGCAGGAGGGCGTTCACCAGAAATATAAGGCGGCCAGAGCTCTCGCCTCTAGATCCCATGGCGGGGATCCAGCTATAGATATTACAAATTTAGCCTCATTCACTTTATCTGTTTTCTCGTACCTCTATAGACGCCAAAAGAAGGTACTTATTACAGAAGGATACCACCGATGTAGATAGGGGCGCAAAATTTAGTTTACTTAACATGGCATATCGGGCTCCAAAATGTAAGCTTCAGATTCAATCGAGTGAAACGCCAAGGAAAGAAGATAAGGGCATGCTCTCAACAGTCGTGGTTTCATCAAAACGCCTTAATCCAATATGCAATAAGTAATATCGTGTTATAGTTTATTTTTCACTGTTGGAAGAACCTGACAAATTCTACACTCAAATTAGCAGATTTACAACTATAAAAAAGCTGCGAGTAAGGATCAAAGCGATATTCTGCGTCATTCACGGCCTGATTTGTAAGTTTAAACCATAGCGATTAGATAGATAATATTATCGGATGATGCCGCTTTGACCCAAAACGGAACTTGTTGTCAGTCTTTTTTAAGGGGCCATCTATAAATTACGTCACTCGAATTTTAGAACTTTTTAAACCCTCAAAATTATTTTCATTTTTTTCTTTTTTTTTATTAAATAATCTTTAATAAAATCACGTTATTTCACTAAACGACGCAATTTCTTTCGTGTTCCGAAGCAAACGCCATTCTGTGTCAATAATTTGATAACTATTGCTGTCTAATAAATTTTGAAAAATTTCGAAATTGTCTACATGTTGACTTTTGACGACATTTTGATCTTTTTTGACATTTCCCGGAGAGAAAGCTTCCAAATCCTTTGCTAAATTATAGTATAAATATAGATCGAGTTCGTAAATATACAAATACACGTAGAATAGATGTGTTGCGGGGGAGTTTCTTTCGCCGTTTCTTCTCCCCCAGCTACAAGCACTCCGAAACGGTAGTAGATTAGTATAGGATCGGCTTCACCGGTGGAGCCGATAGTCCCCAAATAAAGTATCCTTGCCATTCGTGGCTGCTCTTCGTTTGTTCCCCATGCAGTGTTCGAGCCGGGAGTGCGCCTCACAGGGGACGCGCCCCGAGCACGCTGCCACGGCTGATCGACCCCGCTCCCACGGGGTCGGAATGCCTTTTCCGCCCGTTGTCGCTATCGTTTGTCGTCGGAGACGATGACAGCCTTACACATAAAAAAAAATACCCTCCCCTCCTTTAACGTGTTACGTAATTTATGGATGACCCCTTATAGAAAATAATTAAAGAATGAAACGAATTAAACTCTGAACGCTTTAGTGATTAATAAAGCGTCCATAAACTATAAATACTTGAACGTAGCACTTGACACTTGCTATAAATAATAGAGGAAGACCGCTCCACTACGATTGAATGGTAATGTTTACACCCATGGGAGATCACGGGATACGGCTTGCGTCGGTTAGTTTCCTCTTTTCATTTCTACAGAAATAGTAGTAGCATTATTATTCTCTACTAGTTTTTTGAATTGGTTAAGTACTTTACGATGTGTATGCGTAATAAGTGTAAAATATAGATACTAACTAATGCGGCAAACGTTGTTCTTTTGGCACATAAATTTCTATTTCACCACAAGTTTCATTTTCGCAACAAAAGCAAAAGGAGTGCTTCTCGAAGGTCCAATATATCCTTATAAGAGAATTCATCACATTGGTTTAAGCGTGAAAACGTAACAGACAGAGTTACTTTTACATTTATAATATTAGTGTGAATACCATTTAAACTAAAGATTTCATTAGTTGAATTTGATTTTAGGACAATATATTAAAAACTGGTTGTTATGATTCGCTTTAAACGCAAGTTTCTTGTTTTGACGAGGAACAGCAGACACGCTGGTGACCCACGTAACAGTACTTATTAGTACTACATCTACTATTGTAAATGTTTGCGACGCTATGGCACCGCGAACACTGCTGTCCAATAGGGGTACAAGAAGGACTCACTAATGCCGGAACATAACACCCATTGTTTTGTCGCCCTTTACGATAGGCTGACCCCGGCTGCAGTAGTTAATATTAGTACTCCGCTCATGCTCGAAAAAAAGTGACACAAAATATAAATTTTATATAAAAAATGAAAATAATATGCCAGTGTGGATGAGAGGTTGCCAAGAAGCCCTTTCAACGTAGGAAATCCTTGCGGCTTATCAGTACGCTGTGTCGCCATCGCTCGATCCACTCGATTGAGTTTAATCGCCGCCAGTGTCGTACGGAAATATAGGAAGTGCCCTTCGTCTCGCTTACCGCCGTCGAACAATGCACAATGAGAGCTGTTGGCTTCAACCTAAGCGTATCCGTGAACCCACGGGAGATCACTATCATTGGCATTTTTCTTTTTATACAGTAACATACTACATTGTATTAAATATTTATCTAAAACTATAAATAAGGTTGTTCATTATATTATTCAATATTCTAGTTAGTTTGCTTGTTATTAGTATATAAATTAATTACTAGCACATAACGTCCTACTGTTCGGCTCGAGCCTCCTGGTATATACGTTTCCTCACGATGTTTCCTTCTCCGTCGGTACGTGTTAATTATGATTTAATATGCACATTGTTCGATCCTTGCAGGGTAGTTGATATCTCGCCTCCTGATTTTGTAATCTACCCTAACTCTCGGTGAAGTGAATAGCAAAAGCGAGTTTAGGACGAGAGTAGTATCACGAGAATCTCTGAAACGCACGCGACGTGTCGACATTCGACTTCCCTGAAGACCACACTGCGCCGTACGGCTTCAGTTACTCCAAACTTTCTCTCATCGGCCATGCCAACACATAGTGTGTTCAGTGCCTAGTTTTGTGAAATTTAGCTGGTGCCGTGCAAAAGTTCCTCTAACTGAACAACCAGACAACCTCTCTTCTTCTCCCTCTTCTTTCTCATGCTGTCCACTGTGCTCTCAATCTCACTAGTTGTTTGGTAAAACTCTAGGACCGTGACCGGCACCGTATACATTTTAACCGAGAAGAACTGCCTAAACAGTGCATACCATCGTGGGATTCTAACCAATTAGGGTTAATTCCATAATATGTTCACTCGTCTAGCACGTACGTTTGTATAAATTAGCAGTGTAAATAACTGAAATTTCGTCTTCTGAGGTGGAACATAGCACTAAATCTCATCATAAATTATGTAGAAGAAATTTAACAGACCGAAAAGCGTAATGTGGAATCAACCACTGAACTTTAGGGTGTAACTAAGCAGAACGATGATATAATAGTATGGGAGTAAGCAACGTCAGGAAAACAAGAATTTCAGTAAAGCTAGATTTTTACTATACTGTCTCTCTCACTCCCCCAGACATTAAACAGGCTAGCTGGCGCCAGAGGTTGCGTTCATTAGTGCGCATCGTACCTGTACAGGTAAAGTAATGATTTTTTAAACAATTTTAAGAAGGTTTTTTTATTTTATTGTATCAATTTAACTTTCTGAAACTTAAATATATTATTGCCAGACATTATTATTGTTGTTTACAATGTACAAGACGCTAATTTTAATTTAAAAAATTGTTTTCCAAATAATTTAGTATGGCTAAAATTTATATATGGTGTTATTTAAATACTATTAACAAATCTATAATTAATTGTATCAGGTTCATATTTGGTTTGCGTAAATATGACCATGTTTCAGAATTTCGTACAAAACTCAAGTGATTACCTATCCATCTTCGCCGGAAAACTCATATCCTTTCACTCGTTTACAAATTTATCTTTTATCCAAATATTTACCTAAGGAATCAATTCGAGTTTCTTAACTCGTCTGGCCTCCGAAATTTGCGTACATCTACTGAACTATCGCTTAAAACTCCTGTTCATACTTCTTCTTTTTATAATAACTCCTTCATTGTTCATGCTATCAAACTCTGGAATGCACTGCCTATTGCTATAAGACAAGCTAAGTCACTACCAACTTTTAAAAAATTGGTTAAAAATCACTACTTATCTTTAGTGTAACAACAAAACATATTATATTTATTTATGTATTCTACAAATATAGATATTTAAGTATGTTTATCTATTTATTTATTATATTTTATATGTATTATTGAATTTTATGTATATTATCTATTTATTATGTAAATAAAATATAATTATTATTTATTATTTATTACCATACCTCCCTTCCACATCAATATAACACCAATAATGTTCTATAGCCCGGGTTGCCTGGAAGAGATCGCTCTGTAGCGATAAGGCCGCCCATTGTAAGTCAAGTACATATTGATTGTGTAAATAAGTTTCATTGTGTTTATATAATTGGTTTACAATAAAGTGTTATCTATCTATCTATCTATCTCTAATTTTCCAAATAATAATTCAATCGTTATACCACCAGACTGATTTAGAATTGAAAGGAGAGTGGGCCTATTGAAAGAGAAGACTGTCGCGCGTTAAGTGGGCCAGCCAGATAGACGACAGCAGCTGTTCGTTATCAAGATGGCGTCAGTATAGTCGTATTGTGGCATTTGTTGCTATTGTTTAATTTTTTTAATAAAATTGAATTGAAATGGTTAGAATGTGTTTTCTGCAAAGACAAAATTAGAAAAAAAAATTTTTTTCATGAGTATAAATTAAAAAAGTGTAGAGATGTGTAATTATATGTAGATTTGTTAATACTTAAATAACACCATATATAAATTTTAGAATACTAAATTATATTTAAAAAAAAATTAGTGTCTTGTACATTGTACACAACAATAATAATGTACCTTCTTGAAATTTTTTGTAAAATTATTATTTTACCTGTACACTGTACAGGTACGTTGCGCACTAATGAACGCAATTTTAGCGCTAGCCAGTTAGCCTGTTTAATGTCTGGGGGAGTGAGAGAGACAGTATAGTAAAAATCTAGCCTTACTGAAGTACTCTCTCAAAAACGTTGCTAGCTCTTAGACCATAAAGCGTTCGACGATGAAGAAAATGACCTTGTAAATTGAGCATAAAATCAACGGAGGTCGAAATGATTCAGTCCGTTCGACTATCGGTAGATAGACATTGCCGCCATTGATTACTTCCTACTCCTTAAAAGGTACAATGAATAGGTAATTTTTGCCGTCACGTAACGAAGGAGGTCGTCATCAGACGTGCGTGACTGTGTTATATAATTTCAAAGAGATATATATTATTTGCATTCTGTTTACATTATTGAGTGTTTATAACACCCCACATGTCAAATGAAAAGTTAGGTATTGAAACATTTTGACATATCCATACTAATATTAAAAATGTAAAAGTAACTCTGTCTGTCTGTTAAGTTTTCACGCCTAAACCGCTGAACCAATTTTGATTAATTTCGGTATAGATATAGATTGAACCTTGCAAAAGGACCATAGGCTACTTTTTTAAATTTATATGCCAGAACGTTTGGCGAGTCAGCTAGTATTTAATTTTTTGTATTGCTGTAAAACAGCAGGCAGGCTGACTGCCCGCTTAGAATTTGACAGTTACCGTCGCCTATGGGTATTTGCAACGTCAGTGGTATCGTCAACACGCTGCTACCTCATAAGGGTACAGGAACTTGGGTCAATAATGCCGGAACACAATACAAAGTTATTATGGCGGCATACTTAAGATCAAAGGTGGTCGCCATCCAGACGGGATTGGGGACCTACCACGTAACTAAGGTGGGTTTTTTTTGACGCCTTTTATGACAAGCCGACCCCGGCCGCAGAGGTCAGTATTCTTTCTCCGCCCCTGCCCGGATAAAATATATGACAAAATTAACTTATTGATAGAATATATTAATTAGGTCTTTACCAATGAAATTGCCGTTTTGTACGAAAAAAATTAAACGAATTTTTTTCATGTATTTTTTATTTGTATTAATCGAAGTAATCACCCATGTAATCAATGCATCTTAAAGAAATCAGCTGGACGGGAGGCAACAAATTCTTCAAAGGCATTTTGTACTGCCTCTCGGGAATTGAATTTTTTTCCCGCCAAGAAGTTATCCAAATTCTGGAAAAGTCTGTAGACGCAAGGTCTGGTGAGTAGGGCGGATGACGGAGAACTTCCAACCCCAGTTCTTGCAACTTGGAGACCGTCTGCTGTGCAGTATGAGGTCGTGCGTTGTCGTGCAGGAGCAGCGGAGACGAGCGATTGACCAATGCTGGTTGGAGATGTGCCAGCTTCTCCATCATTGTGTTCAGTTCTTCACAGTACACATCTGCAGTAATGCTCACCCTGTTTAGTAAGAAGCTGTGATGAATCACACCGGCGCTAGACCACCAAACAGAGACCATCACTTTTCTAGGGTTAAGTTTTCGTTTAGGGCATTGTTTAGGTGCTGAACCAGGATCCAACCAACTTGCTGAGCGCTTGCGATTGTCAAACAGAATCCATTTTTCATCGCAGTAACAATGCGGTTCAAAATTCCTTCATTTGTGTGTCTGTTGAGCAGTGCAAGGCACGTCTCGACGCGTACTTCGCGCTGGCGATCATTGAGTTCGTGGGGCACCCGTTTGTCAAGCTTTTTTACCTTGCCAATTTGACGCAAATGGACCAATATTGTTTTAACGCTAACGTCGAAAGCTGCTGCTAATTCAGCCGTAGATTGTGTATCATCAGCTTCCACAATCGCCTTAATTCGTCATTATCGACCAAAGTCTTCGGACGACCGCGAGGTTCATTTTTCAGGTCGAAATTCCCAGAACGGAAGCGAGCAAACCAATAACAGGTGGTGCGTTGGTTTGTAGTGTTAGCTCCGTAAACGTCGTTGATGTTGCGTGCCGCTTGTGCCGCGTTGCTGCCACGACGGTACTTATATTCCATAATTACTAGAATTTTTAACGTATCCATGACGACGAAAAAGATTGAAATGCGATGAAAATGTAACACTAATCAATAAACAATTGACTATACTTTTGGAAAAAGAATTCCATATTTTTAAAATAAAATTAATTTAATTTGAGAATTCTAAGCCAATCAAAAATTATTTTGATTTGAAATGGCCAGTACTGCAGAACGGTAATTTCTTTCGGTCTTGGGTTCGAATCTCACGATGGCGTCCATATTGTAACATAGGTAAATAACACGAAACGACAATGAGGGAAAACATCGCAAGTATGTGTTACCCTGCCTCGCATATAGAACTGGAATTCAAATGCTTGGTAGACCAAAACGAGGTGAACGAAAATCGAATACAAGAATGGCGGATTTTCACAGACGGAAGCAAATTTGAAGATAGCGTAGGAGCATCATTGTCCATATGGGATAATGATGCAGAAACCAAATATCAAAAATTTAAGTTGCAGTCTTGTTGCACCCTCTACCAGGCTGAATTACTGGCTATATGTAGAGCTACAGAGGAAATCCTAGAGAGTTCAGCCAATAGTTTTGGTATATATAGTGATTCGCGCTCAGCCCTTCAAACACTAATTAACTGGGAAACTGTTCACCCCCTGGCAGTTGAGGCGAGACGCAATATTCAAGAATGCCTGGCAGAGGGAAAAGATGTGGCTTTATATTGGGTTAAAGCCCACGCAAGCATTGGAGAGAATGAGAGAGCTGATCAACTAGCAAAAGAAGCAGCAGTTTGTCATAACATAAAGCCAAATTACTATAAGTGTCCGGTTTCATTTGTAAAGCGGTCTATTCGTATGAGAACAATCGATCAATGGAACCAGAGATACGTGGAAGGAAAGACTGCAGCCACTACCAGAATCTTCTTCCCGGATGCAGCGTGGGCGTATAAAGTTATAAGGCAAATGGAGATCTCAAGCTACAGACCCAAATTTTTACGGGTCACGGAGGGTTCTCAGCGTACTTGTACCGCTTCAAGTGTAAGGGGGACCCTTCGTGCACTTGTGAGCTGGGAGTGCCTGAGACTGTGCCTCATCTGGTCTTTGGTTGTCCCATCTATGGCCGAGAACGCCTTTGTATGGAGTTTAAAATGGATATTAAAATAGATAAAGAAAATATTAAAGAGCTCATGAGTAATAAGCACCGCTCTGATTTCATGGATTTCTGTAATTATATAGCACGAAGAGTAGTAAATAGAAACAAATAGCCAGGAAATGTATGTTGTATATATATAATCAAATATATATGAACACAGCATTAAATAATATAAGTAAAAATAATAATAATAATCCATGAACAACAAATAACTCACTCGCAATATGTATAAATTTGCATTTTATGGATATAGGAATGTATTTGATAAATGGGTATGGATATGTTTTGTTATGTAGGGTAGTGATTATTGAAAACTAGTATAAAAGTCTCTGACAAAAAGTATGTGTTACCCACCAATCCGACCTTGGATGAGCGTGGCGGGTATACTGCCCGTTCCTCCCATGGAGAGAAGGACTCCAGCCGTGGGAGGTTATGAGCTGTTTTTGATGTGAAAACTTCTTTATCATCGTTGTGATCTGGACCTTTATATAAGTGTTTCCTATATTTATAGTCTCTTCTTTGTGCGGTGCTAAATTTAAGTTTACATTTTTCAAGATTTCACTTTTATCACGCGTGAACTGCACTCATGTTTTTTTAAAATTATATATTGGTTAAAACTACACTTAAATCCTTTCTCGTCCATCTTCTTTTCATTTCCTTATTGGTGATGTTTTCCCTGTAAACAGATGAACGTATGAACTGTATAAATCTCCATGATTAATGATTTCTCTAATTAAAGCTATAGCACACATTTCCGCCGAGTTGGATACGAGTATTTAAAGAACGCAAACAATTTGTTCAAAATTAATCTTATAGCGTCGCGTATTAATTATATACGAATGGGTGTAAGGTCTCCGCGGCATCTTGACACTAGCTTTGATTTATGCAAATTCTGTGCGGGCGTCGTGAGCGGAGGAGCGCGCGACAAAATGTAGCGCGCACCGCCTGTTTGTCAATAAGGAATTCGCAACGTGTTTCCTGTTTCTAAGAACACAGAAAACATTGCATACTTTGTATTTAGTCATTAACAACATTATAAATTGTGCTTTTATTTAGTTAACTACGTGGTAGGGCCACAAGACCACCTTTAGTCTTAAGTATGCCTCCATAATAACCTTGTGTTGTGTTCCGGCATTAGTGACCCAAGTTCTTATACCCTTATGGAACAGCAGCGTGTTCGCGATGCCGCTGGCGTTGCAAACACCCTTAGGCGACGGTAACTGCTAAATTCTAAGCGGGCCGTCAGCCTGTCTGCTCTCCTACAACAATAAAAAAAATAGTTAATGAGTCAAAAGTTTTGATTACGTGCGAGCTATTTTTTGCATTTTACTGACAATTTGTTCAAAGGTCTTATAGTCTAATCTAATCTATACGAATATTATAAATGCGAAAGTAACTGTGACTAAACCGCTGAGCTAATTTTGATGAATTTCGGTGTAGAAATAGGCACCTTGACATGACAAAGGATACTTTTTTTTTTAATTTATGTTGTAGAACAACGTTTGCCGGATTAGCTAGTTACGAATAAAAATGAAAATTCTTAAACATATTTTAGTACACTTTTAAGTTTAATAAAATCAGTTTTATGAGGCTCCTTAAAAAGCCCGGCCAAGAAATCTTGTAAGTTTCACGTCGTAATTTGTCTTTATCTTTATCGTCCTTGCGACACCCACTTTAATTATATTCAAAAGGCTTTTTATAAATATTGTAGTGTAGACAAATAAATTGTATGTAATAAAGACGGACGACGGCTGATAGCCAATAAAGCGGACTGCGTAAGACTCGCTGGCACATATGAAATGGGTTTAGTGCAAAAATTTTATAGAAATTGATGAATGATTTCTGGGCATTTAATACTGTTTCTTGCAATTTATCTTCAACATAACAGCCGAGTATTATGTCAAAGATTATTTAATTATTTTTTCATGAAATATTCAATCGCCTTATGTTTTAGCTGTCGCCTTTTTCAAATACCGAAATGTTTGATAATTTTTAAATGAAACGACATAAATGATGAAAAATCAGCGTTATCGTGTCTTTTTGAAAAGTTACCCGAAACTAATTCATTCTTGACGATATGTTTTTCACTGATATCTCATTTTGCTTACTGATACTATGAATATGAAATTCATATCTTAATATTGTTATGTAACAAATTTAAATATCAATTAACAAATTTAATGGAACGAACGTTGTAAATTTAGTTTACAATGAGATAAATCTTTCCAGGTTTGTCGTTTATTATTAGAATGCATCGTATGAACAAATACGATACTACTTACATAGATACTGTTAAAGCTTGACAGTTACTTAACCATACCTTCATATCTGGCTCTAAGAACGTATTTAAGAATTAATAAATTTTAGTACATTAACGATATTTAACATATTTTTAACAGTAACACACATAAAAATTTAAATATTTTACTAGTTTGTAGATAGTTCTTTAAGTAGAAAGGGTTTGAAACTAATTATCACAAGTACTAATATAATTTCTGTAGTGATTTTCTGATTTTTATAATAATTTAAAAAATTGTGTAAATACTATGGTTTTCTGTATATATATTTTTTATTTATGATCATACGTTTTGTTATTATTTATTCTTTCGCTTTAATAAAGCTACATTTTATTTATTACGCACGCACGCTTTTTAACACGCTTTTATTAGCTTCATACGTATATTAGTATGTAACAGAAATTCAAAACGTCGGATTAACTCGAAATTTGGCATACTTAACAAGGATCGATGACAATGCAATAATCTGTATAGTTTGTATCATTATCCTTACCAGGATCCTCAGGATTAATGAAATTTCGGACCGGTTCTCGTCTGTTAAACCACCGAAGTTAAGCAGCGTTGGGCGCGGTCAGTACTTGGATGGGTGACCGTCTGGGAACACCGCGTGACGTTGGCTTTTGCTCTTTTTTTATACGCTTTATCTTGACCTGTATGTAATGGAATTTACGGACTAGATTTTTACCCACTTTGAACAATCAAAAAAATTAATAACACTGCCAGTAGATGGCGTTAAATTAATAATAACACTGCCGGAAGATGGCGTTAAATTAATAATTACCGATTGGGAATATAAAAAGTTAAAAATAAATCATATTTAAAAAACTAAAATACACGCTTTTTATAATTAATCAAACTAAAAAGAAAATAATAATTCTTAACATAAGAATAAAATTACTGACGAGAAAATTAATGTCACTGTTCTAAAAAGCGTGGGATGCTTTGTACGATATTTTTAAACATCATTTCAGAATGAAACTAGTTAAAAAAATTGTAACCATCGATATCGTGCACCCTGCGTTTTTTTAGAATTTAATTTTCTCGTCAGTAATTATATTCTTATGTTTAGAATTTTTTTCTTTTTAGTTTGTTTAGTTCTAAAGAGCGTGTGTAGTAACGGTAAGTTACTAGTCGATGTCAATCGATATGACCATAGTTGGTCTATGGTCATAATCCCAAATATCTATGGTTGTTTCGGTACCACACTAATCACTAATTACTAAGAGATCGGCATGACGAGAAGAACAGAACAACGCTACAGCGTGTCTTTTAATTTTTAAACTATAATTTATATAATATGCGAGATTCAAAGAGATAGTGTAAAACATAATTTATTTTCTTCCATTCCATTCTATTGCCTATGAAAATTGAAAATGAATTCGCGGGACGAATACGAATATATTTATCGCTTAATAAAATATCTAGTGCCTTTGGGATGTCATCAATTCCCGCCGAAAATTGCCCAGAAGACAACTATCATTATTATTTCATTGGTCGTTTCATTTTATTTCGCTTTTGTCATCATTTGAAATGTCTTCAGATAATGGCTTTTACATTTAGAATTTGAACCACACGGTGCATGTGGTTATGTTACGGACATATTTTCAAACAAATGTATTAATTAATGATTAGTTCCGGTTGTATCCAGAGCATGCAATTTGAAATCCAAAGACCACTGTTGAGTATGCACCATAGGACAAAACTATCATTGACTATTCGTATTAAGGACCAAGAAGGTACTGAAGTTCAGCAGACAGGCAAAAGGCCTTCTATTAGCAAGTGGTCTCGTCACTTATGGATGTTGGCAACACCGAGCTCGAATAAATTTTACAATGATTTTTAAATAAAACACATATATTACGATGGAAAAACCTCAATCCGAAGCTCATTCCAAACCTGGAAAGTACGCAACATGGACGTTCCCGTACTCAAGAACGTTTCGTACAGGGAAAAAGAGAATCCAGAAAATGTAATGGTAGAGAAACTAAGAAGGACTCTTAAGGCTCCTCAAAACAGATAGAACTAAGAACCTTCTACAGAATTACATCTTAGCTAGATACGCAAAAAGACGCAGTCTCTTTGATGGCCAATCGCATCTAGACGTGGAATCGGATCATCGACAACGTGAACTGTGTGCCGTTGGATGGAGTCTAAGGGATTTAGTTTACAGGCATGTGCTCCAGTCCATACATAAGAGCTGTATTTCATATGCGGTCTGGACTGTACTTTATACAAGCTGTTGCCGTGGTAATAGTTGCCGGTAGTTGTGCCGGTTTCGCATATCCAGATTTAACTTCGCCCTACAGTTTTCCAATAATGAATTCGGCTTATCATTCTATTTTCCATCTGATGCATCAAAAAGGAAACCGTAGGGTATATTTAATGCTTATGAACTGTCAAAGAAGATTAATCTATTTACCTGTCGCTGTTTACAATCGCCATATTCCGTCTATAACCACAGAGCTGCATTTAGTTAATACACATCTTTAGGGAAACGTTCACTAAATTTATAATCCAATATAAAACGGTGATAAGATTTACAAGGCGTTTCTGAATAGCGTACATACATCAAAACTAGTACTAAATAACCCACAGACACACAACACATTGAAAAGCGTAAATAATTATTTTGAGTTATTAATGTTTGAAATTTATTGCATTATTCTTCACCTCGCCGATGGCGGAGAGGTTATTTAATTTCGATTCGAACATTTCGTAATTGAATTCAGCTACATGGGATATTATGTATAATTAGGAGAACAGTGATTTATATTAGAGTTGTAGTTGATAGTGTGTTTGAAAGTATAGAATCTCTGCCCGAGCGTCGGGCAGTAAAGGAACACGGGTGATTTTAGTGGGTATGCCAGCGACGTGTATTCCTTTGTGAACTGTGAGGGCGCACGGACGCATTGCACGTGGATCCTATACTACCCCGCCAACCCATACATCAAACATTCCACCTCGTCATAAAAGATAGTCTTTTCTCCGTACAGGGGCGGAATAAGAATACTAAATTCCGCGGTCGGGGTCGGCCTGTCATAAAGGGCGACAAAACAGCCTACGTGGTAGGGCCCCAAACCCGTCTGGATGGCGACCACTCTTTTTCTCTAAGTATACCCCCATAAAAACCTTGTGTTTCGGCATTAGTGCCTCAGGTTTCTGTAACCCTATTGGACACTCCTTACTATTTAAATGGGCCGCCAGCCTGTCTGCTGCTCCCCAGCAATAAAAAAGTGTCATTCATCAGTAGTAAGAGCTTTATTGAATTACAAATAACATTAGAAAATAATTAAATTAAAAATAAATTACGAACAGAAATTATTACTTCAATATTAAGTAGTGTTTTAACTGACGGTTTAGGAAAACAACGCGAGGAAACAAATAGCCATAGATAACCAATAGCTACCGTATATCAGGGAGAGCCTTTGATAAGCGTGGCGGATTTACTCTTTGGTCCTTCTAGGGTAAGTCCTGAGCCCAGCTGTGGGACGCTATATGCTGTTATTATTGTTAAGGCACGCTGATAGCAAATGTAAGCGGACTTTGATGGATCCAGTAAAATCAATCTAAACAAACATTAGTGTAATGAATGAAAAATTTGAACAAAATTGGAATTCGGCACAAGTAATTATCTTTAAAGTTACTCACTCCTCTTTGTTTTCCTATAATGTTCCTGTTTGCGTAGTCTGTAAATTGTTTGTTCTGTTTTGGTCATGAAAGCGCCTCATAGCGCAAGATATAACAAATTGCATAATAATTTTAACTAATAAGGCCACCACATGCACGGCACATTTGGGGTAAAACTTCTAATTTCAGTTGATGATGAGGATTGTGGATGAATACGAATACACGGATGATAATAATAGAAAACAAAGATTTATATTGTAATCCTCGTCGTTAAATCGTGGTCATGCACAATCCACAATTCGTCTTCGAAGCCCAAGGACCGCAATTGTCAATCCATACTAATATTGTAAATGTGAAAGTTACTCTGTCTGTCTGTTTGTTATGTTTTCACGCCTAAACCTCCAGTGGTTTAGGCGTGAAAACAATTTTGATGAATTTCGGTGTAGAGATAGATTGGATCTTGGAGAAGGACATAGGCTACTTTTTTTTTATTGCTGTAGGACAGCAGACAAGCTGACGGCCCGCTTAGAATTTAGCAGTTACCGTCGCCTACGGGTGTTTGCAACGCCAGTGGAATCGCGAACACGCTGCTGTCCATCGCGAACACGCTGCTGTCCCATAAGGGTCACTAATGCCGGAACACAACACAAGGTTATTTTGGTGGCATACTTAAGACCAAAGGTGGTCGCCATCCAGACGGGCTTGAGGCCCTACCACGTAGAAAATGGTAACATAGAAAACGTAATTTACATGGCAGAGTAACGTTTACTGGTCAGCTAGTTGAACATATGTTTATTACTGAAAAAAGAACATAATTGACAACATAAGGCATTAATATGTCTAGTACTTACTCGTATCTATATAATATTTAAATACTTGATTACCTCCGTTGCTCAACGGCTCAATCATGGGTTCAGTTCACATCCCGAGTAAAATTACCCTATATTAAATGGTTAATTTGGTATATTTAAATTAAAAATAAATCTACTTAAATACAAGACACATTTCTATATCATTTACCTTTTTTTTTGGTATGTGGAAATGCACGACGCACACCCGCCGCCTTGAACGGGCGGAGGGGTTGACGAGCCCTGGGATCTTCTTTTTCACGCAGGTGTGAGCTGGGTGCGTGGAACACCCACGCGCAGCTCTCTCTCGGCTATGTGTGTGCAGGCTACGACCCTTTCCCAGGGCGCCCCGCCCGCAACCTATCACTACGGCGGCCGAAGGTCTGTCGCCAACCTCCAGTGACGAGTGGCCCTGCGTGAGCGGGAAGGAGTCCTACCACGCTCTCTCTCCCCCTCCTCCGTCACCTTCGCAGACATGGCCTTCTCGCAGAAGGAGACGACGATGTCCCATCCAGCTTGGCTCCCGACCATCAGTAGGATGATGGCCGGGAGCGAGAGGTTAAGACCAATGGTGGCCACGACGTTTCGGCGCTCCAGTGCCCATGCGCGGCACACTTGGAGGTTGTGGAGCGCCATGTCCTCATCGCCGACGTCACAGTGGTGGTACTCTGTCGTTTTGCTCCTTTTGAGCGATGCGAGACAGATACCGCCCGAAGCAGCCGTGCCCCGAGAGCACCTGTGTCACGTGAAACGACAGAGTGCCGTAACGCCTGTCAATCCAATCTTGCAGGGCGGGCCACACCGCTGCGTTGGTGTTTTGACTAGAGGAATTATTTATGGTTGTTTTGCACAAACCACTAATTAATAGATCAAACTTTATGAATAATTTGTTTGTATTATTTCCATGACATTATTATATTTGTCATTACTTCAGTCATCGATTGGTTAAAGTAACTATCATATTGATTCAAGTTTCCTTTATTGGAAACAGTCAGAGCAGATGTCCGTTCCCATCCAACCGACGCCATATGCACACTGTTCCACTACACGATATTTGCGTAATTACAGACTTTCTTATGCAAATTATTGGTACAAGCAATCACATTTGTATAAGTGAAACGTAATGAAAAAAGCCAATCATAAAGTTGTATAAGTAAATTACAGGTAGAAAGAACATGTCTACTGAGTATGGCAGCAAAATCACAACCTCGCGATAGCCATGATTAACTTTAACATCTCAATTAGCATCAGAGTAGAGAATCGCATGATTCGCTCCCATTAGCGGAAGGTTACAGCCGTATAGTTAAACTGTCGACAACAACTACTGACGTTACATGTCGGCACACACTAACCGTGCCTTGTTAGCACCTATTGAGGAGCCTTAAATCATATTGTCGATCACACAGCACTGGCCGAACGTGATCTAATCAGTTCTTTACAACACCGATCCAAATGGAAATGTTTGCACTCACGCAAATCGCTCTTAATGAGCCGTGTTCACAGAAGCAAAAAAGATACGATTCGATCTCTCACGAATCATGTTATTTTTTATTACACCAGGAAGAGATACAGGCTGACTGACGGCTCGCTGGAACTTGACGCGTGACCAGGCGACACTGACTTGTTAGCATAAACGCGATACTTATTTATTGTACGCTATTATGAAAAAAAAATCTCATCAGTTACTCTCAGCTTTCTAAATAATGAGGTATTTTAGCTTATTACGCCTCGCTGAGCCTTTTACAGTATAAAAGACAATAGGTAAAACTATCCCGGGAATATGGTAACCGCGTACGTTTAGTGTCATCTTCCACCATTGTTCGTATCCCATGCACGTACTATTTCATCATCATTGTCGATTTATTCGAAATGAAGACACGCGTCCACATGTTCGACAACATTACCATTTATTATTATGTCTGTACGGGGCTTTCGTTTCGCGCGTAGTTCCTTAAACAACTAGAGATTATCGATGCGTATTGTTTCGCTTGTATTTGGCATGTGCGCCGCGTCCCAGCGCATCGCGTTGGGCATACAATGGGCGTATTTGAAGCACGTGCTGCGGTCGTATTGATCGTTGGTGAACGTCGCCAGGTGACTTTGACTCGGCGTCGATTAGCATGAGTTCGGGCGCACTGCAATAGCGATCCTTATCAATTTGTCCGGACTACAGCTCTGTGCCTGAACTCTTGGCATTGTCTTGTCCTTCTAGACGTCACTCCGCGACAGTATAAAGTGCCGGGCCTTTGTGCGTGGATTGACTGGAACCTAAAGCCGATTAAGCTCAGATAATTGTATCGCCAAGGTTTTCCACGAAGTTGACATTTAGACAAGCAGCTATCATTTACCCGTTGTATTTGCTTTGGATTTGATTCGCGTAATAAGACAGGCGTGGCGCAGGCGCACCCTGTCTGCATACGTCTAAGATAATTGTGTGGATCGTGAGAGAGCATGGCTGTGGACACGGCATGTTATGTGAAAAAAAAATAGTATTTAAAAATATTTATAGGTTACATAAAGTTCAAATTGATAGAGAAATCATATGCCATATTAATTCTTATACATGTATGCTGTGAGCGAATTGAGTCGTGAAGGATGCCACTCGTGTACATTTCCCTGTCATCAACAATATCCATAATGTATTGCGCACGAATCCCCTATAGGGATAAAACCCGACGGTTAGGATGACTGTTAAACAGTTGATTTTCCATTCCTGGCACAAAAAGAACACAGGTGAAAGACCGACTTCATTGTAAGCGCGGATGAGAGTCTTCGACTGACGACACCTCTCGCTGGCTCTCACATGTGATTAGAAGAACAAAATGTTATTGTGTCGCGTGTTTAATGCACTTGCAGCTTAATGGAATCTCTCATTTTAACCGGAACATTTTTTATTGTCAAGCTGGAGTTAATAATTAGCATGTCATATTTCCATATTTTTGTTGTAACGGCTAGACAAACGCAGATATTTGTTTTATACCTCTACTCCGCCTGTGTTTGTGGTTGGTGCTAAGTTCTGCGTCTGCCTCCCTACCTCCGCCGTATGGTAGGGGCTTATCTGGAGGGTAGATGCGTCACCTATCGGGGACGTGACGGTGCCGGTCGGCACCTCATGTCGTGCGGTGTTCCGCAGGGATCGGTTTTGGGACCGCTCCTGTGGAACATCGGCTACGACTGGGTGCTGAGAGGCGAGCTCCCGTCGGGCGCCGACTTGACGTGTTACGCGGACGACACGCTTGTCACTGCCCGGGGGAGCTCGCACAGGGAAGCGACGTTGATAGCCACGGCTGCGGTGTCACAGGTGGTGAACCGCATCCGGCGCCTGGGCCTGAAGGTGGCCCTTAACAAGTCGGAGGCCATGGTGTTTCATGGCCCCCGACGTGCGCCGGCGCCGGGATCACACATTGTGGTCAGTGGGGCCCGGATAGCTGTCGAGTCCACCATGAAGTATCTGGGATTGGTGCTCGACAGCCGATGGGAATTTGGGCCCCACTTCCGGCGGCTGGTGCCCAAGCTGATGGGTGCAGCGGGCGCGCTTTCGACGTTGCTTCCCAACTTGGGGGGCCCGAGCGCCGCCTGTAGGCGGTTGTACGTGGGAATCGTGCGGTCCATGGCCCTGTACGGGGCCCCTGTTTGGGCGTTGGACATGACGGCCAGCACTCTCGCCATTCTGCGCAAGCCGCAGAGGGTGATGGCCGTCAGAGTCGTCCGCGGGTATCGCACGATTTCCTACGAGGCGGCTTGCGTCCTGGCCGGATCCCCGCCCTGGGACCTAGAGGCGAAAGTACTCGCGTCATTATATCGATGGCGCGAGGAAGAGCGGGCACGGGGCTCGAGGCCAGCGCAGCGCCAGATCGCGCTGCGCCGAGAGGAGCTCCGTCAGGTCTTGGTGGCGGAATGGCGGCAAAGGCTTCTGCGCCCTACCGCCGGCCTCGCTACCGTCGAGGCGATCCGGCCAGTACTCGACGACTGGCTCGGGAGAAAGCACGGCTCCCTGTCGTTTAGGGTGACGCAGGTACTGTCGGGGCACGGCTGCTTCGGCAAGTACCTGTGCCGCATAGACAGGGAGCCGGACGCTCGGTGCCATCACTGCGTCCACGGCGGGGAGGACACGGCGCAACACACACTCGCCGAGTGTGTAGCTTGGGAGGAGCAGCGCCGTGTCCTCACAAATGAAGTAGGAGGAAATCTGTCGCTGCCGGCCGTAGTGCAGAGGATGGTCGGTAGCGCAGAGTCGTGGGACGCAGTGGTGTCCTTCTGCGAGGACGTGATGTCGCAGAAGGAAACTGCGGAACGGGAGAGGGAGATCTCGACTCCCTTCCCCGGCCGCAGAAGGCGCACCGGGCGCAGGGGAAGGGCGGATAATGCCCTTTTCCGGCCCCCATGAATGGGTCCAGGGGCGAGGGACTTGGGGAAGTCCCCGCCCCCTATTCGATGGACCCGAGGCGGAGGCGCGTGCGGGTGTCGGCGCGCGCCTCTGAGGAGATGCACGGGGTAGTTAAACACCTCACTACCCCGTGCAGGAGACGAGGCCCGGACAGACCGGGCCAGCACTAGTGTGGGGCTGCGGAAGAATCTGGATTCCCGCGGCCCCGCGCGCACGTGTGAGGAGACACCGGGGTGGTGGTTTTAGCCGGTAGGAGTCCGGCATGCCCCTCCGCCTTTCCCCAGGCGGAGGTAGTCCATGAGGATTTCCCCACCCCGTAAAAAAAAAAAAAAAAAAAAAAAAAAAAAATAAGTTCTGCGTCACGTCATGCTAAAAAGTTAAACGCGAAGCTACATTACAAATTTTCTACTAACATCATGTCTAATGTCATAACCAATATGCATACGTGTTTATATTTACTTTTGTTTACACGCTGTTGTAATAGCCATCCATAATAACATGCTGAAGTTAGGCGTTCATTTAGAGAGAACGAGTAGTATAGCTTCGCAAGCTACAATATCTAATACAGTTTTACAAAAAAACTGCCTAAGCTGGCTTAGGCAGTTTTTTTGGTACTTTACATTTCGCGAGGAAAACTTGAACCTCGGTTACACAACCGAGGCATGTGGAGTTGGTTTTGGGTTCTTTTGGTTGAGACTTGTGTGCGCTTTTAACGTTTGAACATGACATCATACTTTAGAGACGTTGTTCTGTAATTTATGTCTATCGAGTTATTGTTATTTGCTTTATTATACATATTTATGTTACAGTCATGTAACCACAAAAACCATTATAACCACTTAACAGTGGTTTTTTTATACGTAAATTTATTAACACTCAATAAATTTAAGTAAAAATTTGAATATATGAAAAGTATAACGTAGCATACCTAAAAGAGGACGTGCAAATAGTATCATCATCTTCGAAGCCTCGATCCAGCATGCTCTTCTTAGGCCATTTTTCTTGCCTAATGAATATATTATTGCATATTTGTAAGATACTGCTGGAAAAGGAAACCCGTATACCCGCTGTGGAACGTTATAGACAGTGTCGTCATACGACGACCTCGGTGGCGTAACGGATAACGCACTTCGGTACGCTTGCGGAGGTCACGGGTTCGATTCCCGTCTCGCGTCTGGGTGTTTATGTATAATATGTATTTATTTACAAAAAAAAAGTATATAAGTAGTATATCAGTTGTCTAGTACCCATAACACAAGTGATACTTAGTTTGGGACTAGATGGCGCTGTGTGAATTGTCACAAAATATTATTATTATTATTAATTATATGTAGAGCTAATATAAACATGAGTTTCATTCGCTTGATTGGACGCTCTGTTTTATTCCAGGTATCTTCACGGTGATGTGTTACAACGTATTATGTGACAAGTATGCGACTAGACAGATGTACGGCTACTGCCCCAGTTGGGCGTTGGAGTGGGACTACAGGAAGAAGGGCATATTGGACGAAATCAGACATTATTCCGCGGACATCATTGGATTACAGGTAAAAAATAAATATCATACTCTAGAAGCTCTAACCGATTTTATCGTGTTCTAATTAATATACTTGTTATGCTTTATTTGTTAGTTGATTTTCAATGTAGTTAGGCCATCTCGTCCTATTTAGAGAATTGTAAAGTCACAAATGGGCTTGTCCAATACAGCAGTTTCAGGATTTGGGTATCAGCTGACACTTTGTTTTTAAGACCATGATGAACTAATTCATTATTAATTTTATTTATAAATAAATTTATCACACTTCAGGGACGATGACTCAACATGATACACTTCAAAATGAGTATCTTATGCTTATACTACCCTATACAATACTAACGACAAATATCAGCTAAATTGCAAATTCTTATTGAGATACTGAAAACTAAAAAATATCATCTAATTTTCGTTTTGATGTTGACACATTCACCAAAATTAATACTAAACTAAATAAAATGGCTATCGAATAGCCATACAATGCGATTCAAATGAGAATAGGAACGTCAATGACCTCTATCTGTCAAATGTCACTAGAAAAGTACGGTTTGGAACGAAACCTTTTTTGCGTATCAATAATGGTGAGTGGAATTGAAGTCATAAATACAGGTAACATACCTAATTTTATTTTAAACAACAGTTAGTGGAATAAATATTAAAAACCTATGATATGACGTCACAACATGGCGCAAAGTCGATCCTATTCTTATTTGGAACGCATTATATGTCGATATCGAAAATGGAAATATTTGTATGTAATCTTCAGTTAATATGGAATTCATTGTTTAACAGTAACATAATATCAAAATAGAACATTTCATTTTACATATGCTATATATTTTTCTATTAACAGGAAGTAGAAACAGATCAATTCTACAACTTTTTCCTTCCCGAATTAAAACAAGATGGCTACGATGGTATATTTTCGCCGAAATCTCGCGCGAAAACTATGTCGGAATCGGAGAGGAAATACGTCGACGGATGCGCCATCTTTTTTAGATCTGCTAAGTAAGTTTGTTTTTATATATGTTTTATTATAGTGTGACTTTGTTTACTTCTTCTTCCTCTTGCCCTTATCCCATACTATATGGGATCGGCACAAGATGTTGTAGTAATTGTGGCTTAGTTTTTACAAACAGCTGCCTGCCTGACTTAAACCCCTTTTTGGGGAAGTTCGTTTACTTATTAAATTAAATTTATTAAACTCGTTTACACGGAGAAAATCTATCTGTTCTTTGAACAGAAAATGTAAAAGCTTACGAGAGGGAATCAAATATAAACGGGTTTTTTTTTAATAAACTGTAATTATTATATTTATAATGAAAGACAAAAATACATAATTTATTTTTTTACGTAGCTTCCTGTTTTAAAAATACATTTTTCAAAAAATTGCACAAACAAAAACCAGAAATTTAAATATTACCGACAATCTATACATATGTATATAAGAATAAATGGCCTTTGATTCCTTTGACGCACCATCACAACAAAACTTCAGAACATATCGGGATGGGACTACTATATTCGAATTTTTCTTAGATGGTTATAGGCTATTTATTTTTTGGATTCCCTCGACATTCTAGATTTTTCGATTTACTTTTGCCTGTTATTCGCCTAGCGGAGCGGGCGTGATCGGCTAGTAACTATATACATAGGGTTTTCATCCGCTTGATCCCATGTTTACAAGTTCTCTTTACCACACCGCTAGACTATAATAACGAGTTTTTCGCTTACTTTAGTACTAAAGCTTGTAAAATAGACTTACTTGTTTCTCTCATAACATGTGTTAATATTAAGTAGTACTATATATTAAAAAAATTATTATTAGGTTTACTTTGGTGAAAGAGCACCTGATCGAGTTCAACCAGTTGGCGATGGCGAACAGCGAGGGATCGGATAACATGCTGAACCGTGTGATGCCCAAGGACAACATTGGTCTGGCCGCACTCCTCAAGACCAAGGAAGCCGCCTGGGAAAACGGTACGTCTAGGAACATTATTTATTAATTATATATTTATGTACCATTTGAAATTCGAAAAGCGAGGTTGCCATCGGACTACCCCCATACCCCGAAAGTAAAAATCGAATGGTGCACCTTGCTAACTATCATGTATCATCTTTAAATAATAATTTATTTATTTGTCAAATAATTATAAATTAATTTAATAGTACAAGAGAAAAATAATAATAATAATCACAACAAAGAAAGAAGACATAGACAACACTCAATCAAGATAATTAACATATTTATGTTCATCCTAAACAACAACATCAACGGAAAACAAAATTAAACGAATCGCTACCACTTAAAACTATTGACGTAGAACTAAACACCGTGCCGAGTGAAAAAATTAAATGGTTTCTTTTTTTCGACTATCGTCAATCTGTTCTTTTAATTATTGGTTACTTTAAACCTAGAAATTAATTAGTCGATTTCTATTTTACTTTTTCTTCTAATGTCTTTTAAAATATAACTGATTGTGAAATGATGGCTTTATTTATTTAATAAACATAATATACCATAAACGTAAGTTATGAACACTACAAAACTAAAACAAAGATAAATAATTATCATACAATAAAAATTATAACAAGCAATAAAGGTATTCGATATGATACATTATGGTCTACATATAAAAATGGTTTAACATTGAATTATTTCAGTTGTTAATCCTTTGGGATATATAATAATAATTTTATTTTTTCACTTTAATTTATAGTTGTTTGTTAGGTCCAATTATACATGAATGTCACTATAAGCTTAACAAAATATTTTTTATAAATATTAATAAGTTATAGTTTAGTGTCCCTTTTTAAATCGATACCACAAACAAATTTACCCAAAAGTCCTGGCTGTGATTCCCATTGTGTAAGTTTTTCTCGTAATGTTTACAGATTGCTTCATTCTGCATTAGACATACACATGTATTATAAGGTAGAATTTTCTTCCGTAAAACTTTCTTTTCCTACACAAGCGATAAAAGATGGAATAATTGTTATACTTTCTTAAAATTTCATGTCAATTTTATTATTCATCGTTAACGGCTTTTTACAGATTTTAAAACTTTTACTGAAACGTAACGATAAAGCCAATTATTATTTACGAAATAAACACGCACTTTAAATCATTTAAAAGTAGTTTCAAACATGGAATAGATAAGGCTAGATTTAGTTGTCATAGAGGTGGCAGCTAGTTGATTCCTTCAGCATCTTTCAGCATAAGATGTAGTAATTCATTTGTCTGTAAAGAAACTCTGCTTTTAACTCAGCACATTTGTGTTAGTAATAGTATTTATTACTTAGGATACACCAAAATATAAAATCAGTATTATACATTTTTCGTAATAACTTCAAAAGTATACGTTATATTTTATTTTTTTCTATAGCCACTTATTAAAAATAAATATTGAATAAAATGGTATCATCATCATCCTAGCGTTAGTCCCGGTTGCCACCCAAACCTTCGCTTCGGTGCCCGGGGTCCGAATAAAATGGTATATCATATGATAAATATAGGCCGGTTACTTAAGAGCTAAAACAGAATAACAGTTTTTTGCTCGTCCTGTAAAATTTACTTTTGTCTATTCCGATTTTAATCACCGGGGGCGTCGATACGTCTACGTACTTAAAATAAAGTCCAAGGCCGATTGGCCAAAGCGATGATCTTGGTATGCAGGTTTCCTCGTGACCCTTTTACTTTACCGTCGGTACATGGCAATTATTTTACAATGTGCATATTAATTCCTTATTTTCCGTACATGAGCGGGGTAGGAATACTGATCCTTGCGGTTGGGGTCGGTTTGTCGTAAAAGGCGACAAAACAACCCCAGCTAAGTGTTAGGACCCAAGCCCGTCTGGATGGCAAGCTGTCTATAAGTAAGCCGCAATAGTAACATTGTGTTGTGTTCCGGCATTAGTGACCCTGGTTCCGGTACCTGTATGTGGAACGCAGTGTGTTCGCAATGCCCCTAGATCGCAAATATCCATAGAACTGGGGGGGTAACTGCTTACGATTAAGTGGGCTAGCATTTTGTCTGCTGTTCCTGAGCAATGAAAACAACTTACTTCATATATACAGATTCAAATTTTCACCGGTGACCTACTAGATAAGACCGGTTTAATTTTGCCCAGTTTTTGACTCCATTGTTACGCTTCACAGTCGCCTTAATTCATTACAATAAGTATTTCATGAATATAAATAACTTGCTAATATCTCGCATGGCGTATTTCACGTATATATATAAACACGCTTTAACATGAATACAGGGTGTAATGTGATATTTTTACATTAGAATAAACTGTTATTATATTATTATGTTAACAGGATTTATGTCACTTGGTTCGTAGTTTTATAAGAACTATTTGACGACAGGTTCAACTCCCGTCCGACTTCTGGTGTGTGTTTATGTATAATATGTATTTATTTATGTAGTATATCAGTTGTCTAGTACCCATAACACAAGCTACTTAGTTTGGGACTAGATGGCGGTGTGTGAAATTTTCAATATATTTATTTAACTACGATGCACTTGAGTCGTATCTTTCAGTTACAGCAATTAACATACAACTACCCTTTGACTTAATCCACCACCGCCCGCGCAACCAAACTTAGTTTGCATATGGCACTTATCACTGAAATAAAGAAGATATAAATATGTTTATTTTAGAACAATACACATACACACATTAATTTGTATAAATTTTACATAAAATAAACAAAACTAAAAAAGAATCTAGCTCAACGTATATGTTAGTCAATGCTGACCAACGCTGATTTTCCGCTAAACCTAAAAGTGAAGTCGAGGCAGAAGAATACTAATAATTTCAAGTATAGCAATAATAATAATAATGCACTAATATATACATTGAAAAAGAAATAAATATCAGTAGATAATTAAAAAAAGTATGTGCGTTCAATTCACATACGGCAAAACTGAAACTTCAGAAAAATAGATTACATTTTATATACCTATTCGTGTATAAGAGCTACGAAAGCCGAAAAAGAGGATACGAAGATTATAGCAAACACTGCATACTTGTATTCTATCACATTCTCTCGCAGGCTGAATCCTATTTATATTAGTTGAATTGAATATATTTGTCTTTTTTTGGTGTCGCTTTTTCATTACATCCAATTTTCAAATTGCAACGGTGCTAAATAAGTTTTACTTCAATAACAGTAATATTAATTATAACTCTATCAAATACCGTCAGATTAATAATAATTTAGGGGAAGATAGTATAATAGAAATAGTAGAAGAAGGCATTAAAAAAATAATAAGTAAGACAAGGCAGTAAACATATTCATAGTGGTAGAAAGTTGCATATATAATACTAATATCTTGTTTTTGCTTAGATTGTCATAAAAAGCTGATGAGTAAACGAAATTTGGTTTCAGCTATGTCGGGAGCAAAGCAATCATATAATGATGATACCACAGGTCTGCCGACAGAGTCGTCAGTGGTGGGCCAGCCAATCCTGGTGTGCACGGCGCACATTCACTGGGACCCGGAGTTCTGCGACGTGAAGCTCATTCAGACGATGATGCTGAGCAACGAGTTGCGCGCGATCCTCGACGACTCGTCGCGCACCCTCCGCCTAGCCGGACATCGTGACAATGTGCAGCTGCTGCTCTGCGGCGATTTCAATTCTCTGCCCGACAGTGGTGAGTTATTCTAAATATACCATACCATGTACTTGAAACTAAAGCTTGTTCGTTGTTTGTGATCGAAATAAAAATACATGAAATTATGAATTTATATTAAAATTAGCCGTGTATGTGGGGAGTTTCTTACCGCTTTTCTTTGTGATAGACACACGCATCGTAAGGCGGTGGTAATTTTAGTTCAAAGTATAAATAATAATTATAAAATACATATTTGTTCTAGCTTGGAACTTATTTTGATAAAAAAAATTAAATTGAGTTTGAATTAGGTTTTTTGTGCTGTCTCATGATTTTTTACATATATTATTTGGTAGTAGTAGCAGCTATGCTTGTTTGCGCTATCACTCGTTGTAAACATAAAATTTGCTCACGTCGTACAACTTAAAATAGTGTTTTAAACATCAATTTTTGAATGAAATTTTAATGAATTATCAAAAATCATAGAACAAAAGTTGTTGATGGTATTATAATATGCATATGCATTTCCTGATAGTTGTTTGATGTATAAAAAATACTTAAATAAACTAACCTATATAAGTAAGGCCGAGAACGATAGGTTTTTATTTCTATGAGAAAACTTGCGGTAGAGGAGTATATACAAACAACTCGTTGAGACCCTTTACACCTATCTGCAATATTCTGTATATAGTAAATGCTTGTTTCCAGGGGTGGTGGAATTCTTGTCGTCCGGGCGCGTGTCGGCTGATCACCGCGACTTCAAGGAGTTGGGATACGCGGCCTCGCTGCGCCGCATGCCAGGCTCCGAGCACGAATTCACGCACAACTTTAAATTGGCATCTGCCTACAGCGAGGACATCATGCCCTATACTAATTACACGTGAGTTTCACAATGTGTATTATATGTCTAGAGCATATACAGGATGTCCTAGAAATAATTCAAGTAGTACCCAAAATATGAAGTTGAAAAAATACGTTTACATTTAGATTACTAAAGTATACGTACTGTGTATTTTAACAAGTTATTTTTTAATCTCCTTAAAATTCTTATAAACCTCACTTTAAAACAGTTACGTGTTACGTTCTAAAAACAGTTACGTACGACATCCTCTTAGTTTGGACTTAGGAGAACTTAATCTGAATTGCTGAAGGAGATGTAAAGAATATATTTAACAGTTTAAATTTTTTTTTTCAAAATTCAGCTTTGGTAGATTTTTTATAAAAATATTTTGAGCATTAGTTTAGTGGTCTAGCTAATAGCTACCTAGCTAGGTAGTTCTAGGCTATGCACGAATTTGGAATACATAAGTAACAATAAATAGTATTTTTACAGAGAGTATTTATTGATTCATTGCAGATTCGACTTCAAGGGAATAATCGACTACATATTCTACAGCAAGCAGACGATGACGCCCTTGGGGCTGTTGGGGCCGCTCTCGCAAGACTGGTTTCGCGAGCACAAGGTCGTCGGGTGTCCCCACCCCCACATACCTTCAGGTGAATACTATTTTATTACTTAAGCGGTTCATAATTTGCGTTTATCATAATAAGTTATTTTTTAATCTCCTTAAAATTCTTAGAAACCTCACTTTAAAACAGTTACGTTACGTTCTAAAAAATAGTTACGTACGACATCCTCTTAGTTTGGACTTAGGAGAACTTATTTCATTAAATTATTGTTTATCGTTTCGAGACCAGGTCAGGGACGTCTTGAAAAAAGGCCAGGTCAAGAGTACCCTAAACTGAAGGGCATGTATGAAGGGAATAATGAAAGTGGACGAAGCGAAACCAGTATGTAAGGATCGTAGCAAGTGGAAAGAAGTGGTCTCTGCCTACCCCTACGGGAAAAAGGCGTGATTATATGTATGTATAATTTGCGTCCAACGGGACCCCAAGCTGATCTCACTCTGGCATCAAGTGAAACCGTTTACTTACTATAAGTTGGATTTGGTTATAGCAACTTTTTTATCAGGAACCGTGACAAAAACATTCAAGAACAATATAATTTGCGATCATCATCAGCCAATCGTGGTTCATTGCTGGACGTAGGTCTTCCCAAGGTTACGCTCCATATCCCAGTCCCTTCTTTTCCCATCCAGCCGCGACCGGTAACCTTATGCAGGTCACAGGTCCATCGGCCTGGGCGGCATCTTTCAGAACTAGTTTGCTTCAACGCCCATCGATCTTGCGACAGGCGTGACTGGCCCACTACCACTTCGGTATACATATTTTATGTATGTCAACGATTCTCATGAAATAGCCATATAAAATTTACCTATTTAATATACGTTTAAGTATAAAAAAAAATAGGTTTACGCTAGACTGCCATGCGTCATCCTAGACCTCTTTAATTTCTAAACTGCGATTGTGATAAAACTCACAAATCATGATGGTCAGTGTGTGCCTTGCCTAGAACTGGCTTCTTAAATTGACGCTGTTAAAACATTAAGGAATGTCAAACATGAAAATGTTTTATCTATAATGTCGCTTGTAAATTATTAATTAAATAAATTATTAATTAATTATTATTAATTAAATAAATAAATAAATAAATAAGTAAACGGACTATAAAAATTGCATTTTGTTGGCTATTTTTCTTGACCAATATAGCTCAGTATATTTGCAACTTTACCCTTGCTGCAATTTTATTTTGCAATACATTGCCGAGTGTAGCCCTTCAAGATTCGGCAACTGGATTGCTCAGGAGTTTTGCTCGTACACGCGGGGCATATTGCGGCTAGATCTCGCAGGATAAAATGGTGGATACCGAAGATGTTGCCGTTGCTGCAGCTTTTATTATTTTGTGTCATAGTTTAAAGAAACCGAAACCTAGAAGAAAAGTATGGATCTGGCCATATTTAAACAGACGAGAAACCATAACTAACCTTGACAAGGAGCTGATTCTCGATAAATATCTGTTTCAAAACTTAACTAGGATGTCCAAAAGTGACTTCGAGTATTTGTTGAATACAATTGGACCAAGGATCAAAAAAGCAGATAGTACATGAGAAAGGCAATACCAATCAATACAAGACTAGCAATCACACTTCGATGCTTCTGGGGGAGGCGAGTGACGGAAAAGAGATAGACCTATACATCAGAGCAAAGACGATATACGGCAATATTGCAGTAAAATCAAAGCGGGATAATTCATTTGAAATATAGCCGGCTAGACATTAAATACTTGCAACTATAATAAAATATATTGACAATATCGCCGGGCTATACAGCAATATTGCAGCAATTATTGCACTGTGAGAATATAATCAGCAACTTCGCGGCTATAATATTGCAGCAAGAAATTGTCAAAAACTAGTCCGTTTACGAGCACCTTTACAAACGGACAAGTGATTCAGAAGATTGTAATCCTTGAATGCACCGTTCCCGGATCTCCAGGGCATAAACCTATTAATTTCATTATGTACAAAAGCGAATCAAAACAATGGGATTTTGTGGTTTATTTCTTGGTAATGCTTTAAATTCCATGCACTTGTGGTCTATTCATTGCAAATTTTGTAACGTAACAATATACATATAAAGTTTATATTGTCATAATGTTTGGCCGATGGACGAGAGTCGTGAACCTATTCCGTGTATGTATCGTCTGTTTCTTTGTTTTTACATAATTATGAGATTTTAAGTTATACTTAAAGTTTTTGGGAATAAAAGCCTCTTGAATGCTTCTTAATTTACGAGGTAAACGAGTTGAGTGTGAAAATTCCAATCTAGGAAAAGGAAATTAAGATGCTATTGATAGACATACGAACAATGATATAATATATTTATATTATATATTTTTGAATCCTTTTTTTTCTGGGGAATAACTAAACTTTTTCGATGCCTCTTCAGACTAGGGTTACAATTTTGACATTGGCACCGATGCGATGAACCCGACACGTACGTCTTGCTACGGGGATAGTACACGAGTAATATTTTCCTGATGCGTTCAGTTGGGGTGCGGTAATCCCCATGCTCCGCTATCTTCGTCAGGGGTATCCTCTTCGGAATAAGATAGCCGTAAAGTACATAGCCATAAAATTACCATCCCACATTTAACATATTTTAAAATTACTGTTGTTTTTTTAACAATCAGATCACTTCCCCTTGCTGGTGGAGTTGGAGATGTCGCCGGCAAGCAGTGGAAACTCGAACGGGCTGATTGGGCGTAGGTAGCACCCGCACACCAGTCCCGCAGCGCCTGCCGCGGGAAACGCGCATCCGCGCCGCACGCACCGCCGTCGCCATTGTAAGTGAACGATCAACAACACGTGGATTAAACACGCCGACCTGCGCTACAAGGACCAAGAGATGCGCCCATGATATTTTATTGCTAACATCTGCTTAAAGGACCAAGTAACAAATACCTCGAACACGACTTAAATTGACTTTGCGAAGGCAGTGACACTTAAATTTACTAATTAAGTACATATTATTATATATTATTAGTTAAGAAAAACGGATTACGACTATTGTAACATTGGAAACTAAGGCCTTATAATCTAGATTGCGAACGAATATCTAAAGAATTATAAATTATATACGTTAACTAATTAAAATATATTTTATATTACAATGCATTATGACTAAATGTTTAAAAAATACTTACATGTATACAATAGCCACTGAAGATGGACAGGAGAACTTTAGTTCAACGTTTTGGGGGGGACAGTTGTATACCTACTTGAAGGACCAACTTGGACGACTTTGACTTGAATAGTAAAAATTTTGATAATACGGTATCGTATGGGACAGCAGCGTGTTCGCGGTGTCCATAGCGTCACAAACATCCATGGGTGACGGTAACTGCTTACTATTAAACCGCCAGCCTGTTTCTCAGCAATAAAAAAATCGTCTCGATCTCGGATGAACTTAAAATATTTCAATCTCAAATCGGGCTTAAATCTTGTCAGAAATGCTTTACTGTGTATGTAAATAATGCATATCGCTGATTAAAACTTTATTAGGTGTTAAATAAATCAGTAATACATACGAATAAAAAAAAATATCGAATTGTAGTTGTAACCGACTAGAAATAATGAATATAGAAAAATATAAAGAGTTAAATATCGACAAGTTACTGTGGGCTTATCATATGTCGTAAAAAGCACAAAAACGATGTACAATGGATATATGGTACATAGGTAGGAAAAAGCTCTAAAAAGTCGATTGTCTTCCTATTTGGCCCGATGAGCTATATTTAAAGCCGCTTACTGTGCTTTGTTTTGAAATAACTCCGCCCCATATTTCGTTATTGGACAGTGTTTGTCAGTTTTTAGTCGTGATATTTTTTTTTTAGTTTTAATTAATTATTTACTATTTTTTAAATAATTAACATGCAATCAATCGTTTTCTTTTCACTGGATTAAAAATTATATTGACAAGTACTATTTTTTTCTTAATTTATACTAAGAATATGACTATGTTTATTACTACTTTAAATGCGTGTCGAAAAATTTTCTGTGAACACGTTCTTAAAATATTTAAAACCTAGCTTCAATTCCGCAAAAACTTAATAATATAATATAAAATAAAACTTCAAATAAAATTTAACTAAATATGTTTATAATATATTATATATATATATATATACTATATTATAAACTTATTTAATTTTTAATTTGTTTGCTCAATGATGTATGATCGATATTTAGTGTAGATTTTGTTTAAAAATTTCAAATACAGTAGAATCCGTTTACAACTGCCGTTTAACTTCTAAGGACGTTATATATTTTGAAGAAAATAAACAACCTTTTGTTTTTGTTAGGTATATATGTATGTATTTATTTTAATAAAGAGAAACAGTATATTAAATCAATATATTGTACGCAATAAGTTCATTATATATTTTCTAATTTTTTACGTAAGAAATCGATAATGTTTATCTGCTTTTGTTTCTTCCTTATTGTATTGTAATATCAGTCTTTAAAACTATTACCTTACCACGCGCCAAGTCGTCGGTTGTCACGTGACCCTCTCTAACACTGCCGAAGGTGTTAGAAATCATGTTGGTCAATATAACCGGATATAATTTATATTAAGCGACATGTGACTTTATACGAAGTCATTGTTCTCATTATTATCCGACTTTGTTGTAAAAAAAATTATATGAAAACCAAACTTCGCTGTGTTACTTTATATTAATTACTTCATATTAAGCGGTTGGTCAATATAGGCGGAGTCATATAAACGGATTCTACTGTATATTCTGACTTTGACAACACCGTCCAAATTTTATTACGCACTAAAAATCATTTAAGGAACCCATATTTGCAAAAAAAAAAATTGTATGTAAAATTTTCACCATATTTCATCCCAAGGAAAATATTTAGCAGCGTGGTCACTAATTCAATCGTACAAAATAGTCATATTCTGCAAATTTCGTACGTTAACCTGTTATTACCTGTCTCTGTCACTCACGTGTAAATATAATGAGTACTCGCTCGCACAGATGCAATGACCGCCGTCCTTAGGGATCGTAAACATTTTACCTGAGACTGTAAGTTATTATAATGTGAGTTGTTATGTAAGTTATTGTAATTCTTTTGTAATAAATGTGACAGACGAGACGTCGTCGCAAAGCAGTAACTCCGATACAGAGGAATCGGATTCTGATTTTTGAATTTTCATTTTTTTATTTCTGCCGAGCTATTCATTGTAACGCGATGAGGTCATTCTACGAAATTCTTCAGTTTTTTGCGGTACCGATGGAGGGGTCATTGACACTTGCGCGCCGTAGTATGTATAAATTGTGAGTTCTTGGGATAACTTTGTGGTGCTGATTACTGAACATTTTTGTACTATGTGATACTAAACTAAAATACATGTTTCTCATAACTTTTACTAAAGATTCTTCTGTGTGAATTTGGACGATATCTTCAAAGTCACCCTGTACATACGCATTATGTATGACAAAAATGTTTATACTATAGAAAGTAAATAATATTTTTTTACACACATTATTAATTTTTATGCATTTTCTCATAATTTATATACTAGATTATGAGATTCTAGTTTAATTTTTATATATAATTGCTCATATTCATCTTGATTTTAATATCGTGGTTATATTTAATAGAGATTATGTTTTGTAGATTTTTTTTGCACATTTGCAATGTAATTTGTTATAAAAGAAATAATTTAGTGTCATTTCGTATTTAAGTATGCTATTATGTACAATTATTTGTGTAATAATGTTTTTCAAAATTATTTCCAGTGGATAGATAACGCTACCTATATTTTTAGTTATATATGTATTAGGAATTTGCATGTTTTCCACATGTGTCAATTTTATTCCCGAGCAGATGTTTCCATGTAATTTTTTCGTAAAAATAAAATAACGAATGTTGTAAATAATGTACTGCCTTAAATGAGCTTCAATATAGACGAAATTGCGGTTACGTGACTGATATATTATTTATTTTGTAGTTTTCGGCTTTTGCTGGCCCTACTTGTGACGATAACTGAGATCGTTTAAAAGTTATGTCCAATAGGAGGAAAAAATAAACATGACAAGCATTATAAAAATCTGATCAAATTCAAAGCTATTATATTTAAATGTATGATATCGTCGCTTGAAAGGCAACCTTCACTGAGCGACATTGAGTGAACGTTCCAAGAAAGCGATTTGAAGTTCAAATATTTTGAAAAAAAATCACCTTAATGTTGAATTGAAATAATCTGTTGAATCATATGGAAATAAATTATCATTCAATCCAACAAGTAGGTGAGTTTAATTTTTTTTCTAAATATTTGAACTTTACTTTCAAGACCTTTCAAGCGTCGATATTATTGGTACTCCAACCTCGTGTACCGAAAGCCTTTTCTAATGGAATATCGTAAAGACGTAACGAATGTGACATACTTGTACAATGTTAATTAGTGATAGTGTCAGAATATATACATACGCTTATTGTGGTCAATAAAATCTATATTATTCGTTAAAGAAAAATCGTAGTTTAATAAAATATTTTTTCAAACTATTTGAACGGTTATAGACAATTTTTAGAGTGATTGGTGACACAGTCGAGGGATTATTTAAATTCATTTCACATATACATAAATCCATTCAATAAACTTAATCAGACAATTTAAAGTTATGTTAATTTAAAATATTTCATCCTTGCCAAACCATTATCTGCTATATGCAAAAAGTTATAATTTGAGATATGGAGTAAAAACGTTCTCATGTAGAATTTTATATGAAACAATTTATTTTGAAGTTATTTATATTAAAGTTAAAGAAATAGTTTCTCATAAAGATTTACATGAGAATGTTTTTAGTTCATATCTCAAAAGAGTTTAACCTTTTGCACACAAA
This sequence comes from Malacosoma neustria, assembly GCA_963693495.1. Lineage (NCBI taxonomy): Eukaryota > Metazoa > Arthropoda > Insecta > Lepidoptera > Lasiocampidae > Malacosoma > Malacosoma neustria. The sequence goes on from OY856383.1 coordinate 17,060,458, forward strand.
ATAATTTTTTATCCATGCAGGGGTGGAGAAAGAATACTAACCTCTGCGGCCGGGGTCGGCCTGTTGTAAAAGGCGACAAAATAACCCACCATATCTACGTGGTAGGGCCTCAAGCCCGTCTGGATGGCGACCACCTTTGGTCTTAAGTATACCGCCATAATAACTTTGTGTTGTGTTCCGGCATTAGTGACCCAAGTTCCTGTACCCATATGGGACAGCAGCGTATTTGCGATGCCACTGGCGTTGCAAACACCTATAGGCGACGGTAACTGCTAAATTCTAAGCGGGCCGTCAGCCTGTCTGCTGTCCTACAGCAATAAAAAAAACAGATATTGGTTTGACAACGACGATTTATTGTCGTATGTACATACATAGTTAACCGCTCATATTAATAATTTCTCGTCTGTGTACGATCTAGTTAGTATATAATATGCCTTTTGAAATTACAATCTTAGTTTAAACTGTACGAAAAATATATTTAATATAACGTTGATTGCAAAATTGATTCACGAGAAACTTAAGGTTTCCTTTTCCTTGCCTTTTATAATATACGAAAAAACACTCCCTCACAGATATTCTGAAATTTCGTAATTAGGACAGATTTAATAGCACTAGTATCGATATCAGTGAGACAATGTGTTCTGTATATATATGGCGCTTTATAATTAATACTAAAATCAGCTTAGTAAAAATGTAGAGAACATATTTTTCAGCAATATCGTGTGCCAATTTTGTACCTATTTTGAATAATATTTTAGCTACCCTAATCGAATGACCAATCAGAAGAAGCGTTCGCCGTGCGTTCTGATTGGCCCGTTTGATTACATAGGTAAGCTAAAATGGAGATTTGCCCTCCCCATTCAAATAAGCTATCCATTTGGTACTGATGCGGCCGGGTTTGTAATATAGCTATCAAATAATAATAATTGAAATACTTGAATTATTTTTGATACTTAATTATCTATTGTATAGTTTATAATCGTCGTTGATAATCGAACACTGCCTGAACGACGTGACGTCACGTGTGTGCAATAATAGACTATTGTGTTAATACATTTTAAAGTGTATGTAATGGTGATATTACTATTATTCATGCACTTGTGCTAGTTTGTAGGCGTCCTCAGTGTTTTTTCAATGTATTTCGCATGTATCAAAGTTAATGCGTGATAACCATGTATTCTTGTTTGTCCCGCCGCTGTCTTGGGCTGTAATGTGTAAAAAGCATGGCGCCTCTCGTACGGCAGGCAAATGTTCAAATAGTGTAAATTTTAGTTAGGACGTATTTTGTTTAGGTTAATAATTATAAATACGTGTCCGATTAATCGATTGGCTTTCGAATAATCTTATCAGACAAGGTGCTTTGATTATGAATGCGTATTACAATAAGGAAGTATGAGAGGGATGTATTCATGTATCGTTCTGACACCTTTACTCATTGTTTTCACCTATCCACTCGCCTTCCATCGTTAGTGGTTTCGATTGTGGAAATGTTCTCTTCAGAGTTGGAAATATCGCTTTAGGTATTCGTGTTGGCGTATGAAGGTATTGAATGTTAGATGTACGTTCGGTTACTTGGTCGTTGGACATCTGTGTCGGCGCAGCGAACAAATGTGCGCGCGGGCGTACTCTCGGCGGCGGTCGGTATTAGGATAATCTCACATCTTGTGTGCAACAAACTTCTCAGCGAGAAAAAATAGGACCCCTTAGCTCCCGTGTTCCATCCGTCCCGTCCTTTTGGCTCCAAATATGTCCCCCCCCCCCCAGGTGTTAATAATACACGTCTGTGTACGTAAGCGAATTTGTGTAGTATAGCGTAAGAATTTGATTTTTAATAAGTATGACGTCCTCCCGATGCGCCTCGTCCTCGGACGCCTCTCCCTTTAGATATAAGTAGGAGTATTATGTGACGATCGGGACCCGCTTCCATTGTACACGAAAGCATACAAATTTTTTTATCACTAGTTCTAAGACGTTACATTTGTTATCTGAAAATACAATTCAGTATTCGCGTCATCCTCACTATTAGCGGTCCGATCAGAATTGAGTGAACGACGTTAGATGCATTTTTTTAGTTTTAGTAAAATTTTTATTTTGAATTTAATGTTCCGGAGGCGTCCGACGACGAGACGTTTCAACATCTTAGAAATAGCGGGTAGCATACTGGCGTAGTACAAATGTGTGTTTGAGTAGCGATGTGTTGCGCGTTTGGCTCTGGCCGTACTTCTATGTCTACCGTCATCTCTGATCACAAACAACTTGGCTTGTCGTTGGTGTCTTTAACATGGTGGCCTGACTGCCCGATTGGAGTTTGTATGTAAACTAGTCATGAGCTGTGGTCGGTCGACCCGATGAGTCGCTATCGATAAATTTGAATCGATGATCGCGTGCGTCCCTCCACCAGCTTATATTCCTCGTTGTGAAGCGTTAGTTGTCTCATCAGATGTAGTGATATTTACAATATGAAACTGTAAATCATGTATGACTGTGACGAAATTCACTAAACAATTTGGACCACTGCATAATTGTATCTACGCTTACTATTGTCCTCCTCCATTGGGATTATTTATATCGAATAATTGTATTGATTTTGAATATTTTTTTTATTCAGCATATTATTTTAATTATGTATATCAAACGATAGGTGCTCTTGTATTTAATTTTTAATGTTACTAATGCGATTGTGATAGTCTCTCTTATAATCTATCTATCTAACGAGAGTATTATGGAATGGGAAAAATTAAGCCAAATCACGTTAAAAGGGTATATTGAATTATTACTTTTAGGATAAATAATGTTAAAATGAAGTTTTATACAAATCAAATTTTACTACTGACGCTGTGTAATTTTTTTTTTTCTATTTACGTTTTAGACGTTAATGTCATATCAATAAAGATCATGTTCTCTATCTCATGTTAATTAATGTAGATTGTTAAGTCTATGATCTCTGCCGTTGGAGTAATTCTTGTCCACACACACATATATATATATATATATATATATATATATATATATATATATATATATATATATATATATATATATATATATATATATATATATATCTTTGCGCAAATACCTTGAATTGTCTACCTCTGCAGTTAGATTTTGAAAACCGACCAGTTTCATACATAGTATTTAAAGAACCTTATATAACGTTTATTTTTATGTAATTCTATATAGTTCGTTTCTATTTCAAAGCTCAAATATTCTTTTTCAAAATTAACGTCCAAAAGTTAAAAGAGTAGTTATTTGGAATTATTCCAACGACAGCCAACCAGTATGCCTTCATTGCACTCCAATTCGATTATCTAAGTCTCAATATAAATGAAATAGATTTACTAAATTTGTCACTCGCTCTTTGGTACACAAAGTTTGTCAATGGTCATTTTTATTATTAGACAACAGTTTATTTTAGGATTAATTTAACGCATGTTCTGTTTGTTTGGGATTTTAACCCCATCAATCTTTATTAATCCCCAATCTAAAATGTGTATATTATGCTAATTTTAATTAGCATGGTATTTATTACATATGTATGTCAGAAATCAGCAATACATACATACTATAATCACGCCTCTTTCCCGTAGGGGTAGGCAGAGACCACTTCTTTCCACTTGCTACGATCCTTACATACTTGTTTCGCTTCGTCCACTTTCATTATTCCCTTCATACATGCCCTTCGGTTTAGGGTACTCTTGACCAGGCTTTTTTTCAAGACGTCCAACGAAATCAGCAATGTCAATCCCTATATGGGAAAGTGGCCAAGCAATTATTTTTTCATTACAGCGACTTGCACGTAAATGAAGTAAGGCCGTCTAGCCCTTATATCAATGAATCTGTAATTTTACTAAAATTTACTGTCGTGCGAGCAATCGGAGTCTTTTTTTTAATTACGTAAAATTACCACTTTTAAAAATAATAAAAATCATCGCCAAACTACAGTGTACCTACAAAGATCCCGTTTTTGCATTTACATAATCAATAAGAAAATTGTATTTTTTTTTTTGGAAATTTTGCATAATAATTACCACAAATATAGAACAATAGGCGATAGCGTTATTTATAGAAAATTAATTGTAAGATTTGGCTATACTCGACCATACACTTTTTAGCCATTCCGAGTCGTACTTACGTGATTTTTGTGTATTGAGAATTATATAATGTAGACCGACAACGTATATATTCGAAACGATTTGTCGCTATAAAGTGGCATTTTTCTATATTTCAACATACAACTGCATAACAAATACTTTTATTGTAACAAAACGTCTAAGTTGATGAACGCATGAAATATAAAAAAAATTTGAATGTAATTGACATATTGCATGATTGTCAAATCCGTGTTTAACTGTCAGAAAAAAGTTGTTACAAATCCGTAAATTAATTCAGTAAAATAAAACGCTGCACCTTATCTACCTTAAACATTATTTAATTTTGGTCAAATTAGGTACATAATCTCAAACTTGGATATAGTAATTTTACACTAAATAGTAACTTTTAAAAACTTCTGTCCAAAATACGTACAAATGTCAGGAATTTATCGATTTCGAACGAATTTATCGATGATTAAATCAGAGTTTAACATTGTCAACCTTCCATCAATAATAGTTGTGATCGAAGTTGTCAACCTCCGATATACTGATTTAAATTCTCTGTATTGGAGTTTATACGAGTTTGAATTAATCGCGAGAATACTCGCAACGAACACCGTTTACGAAAATTGTGTATATTACTTTTTGTATTTCTCATATCGATATCAAAGTGCAATATTAAATAAGTAGGTAAAACAATTGTCATTTCTCAATATTTAAAGAAACGATGCAACAACAATGCATAACAATCGCGTCAGTATCGCTCGTGAATAATCGAGAGCTTTATTGTAACAAGTTTATCTTATTCGTAGTAGAACATATATGATCTCTTTATTTTTAATAGAATTTTGATGGACGTTTTTACTTAAATAGTTTTAGCAGTGAGTAGTGTTGTAATAGGAATTATTGTCGCACATCACCTAATGCCGCTGTGTGTTAATTAATCGACAAATTGTATTTTAAACTGATGCCATCCGAATGTGTGAAAAAGTCATTTTGTTTGGAGTTCCAACTTCCGCGACAGACGTGATGAGGATTCTCACACACCATCGATTCCATGGGGAATTTATTGTTTTTTTTTATTTGTACATATTTGTATCATAATCTTAAGTGATATGTAAATGTATGTGTCACATTGTGCAATTTATTATTAAATAAATATTTTCGTCTGCCAAAGGAGTTGGAACAGACCGTTTTGGATAATGTTTCGAATTTACCAAGGGAAGCCTTCGTGTTGTATTAAGGGAAGCCTTCGTGTTGTATTTAGTTTTGTAAATATGTAATTTCGATAACAGTTAATGCTTAAACAACGAGCGAGCCGTCGCACGCAACATGTCGGCCGAATCTACTTCTGCGCACACACATTTACGTAATCAACGCCTTTGGAAAATAATCTTGAGAACATAATTATGATTCACAATATTTTCATATTTTTGCTACGAGACAGAATCTCAGAATCAAGATTGTAAGCGTTACTTGAAAATTTAAAAAAATTACTTTTGAAAATATAATAAAATTGATAAATTTGTAAATATAATCCTGAAAATAATAACTATTTCAAGTGCAAAATGACAAAAGTTACTACCATTCTATAAACAAGAACGCAATAATGAAGCTTGAATTTTTACAACACCGGACTGGACTCCTATCTTAACGTCCAATAAGGTCTAATAATACTAAATCTGTAAGTATGCCGCCATAATAACCTTGTGTTGTGTTATGGCATTAGTGACCCCACGGTTCCTGTACCCCTATGCAGCGTGTCCAAGCGCCGCGAAAATCCATATGCAACGGTAACTGCTTACTGTTAAGTGGGTCGTCAGCCTGTCTGCTGTCCTACAGCATTGGATGGAGCAGCATTTTTCTGTTCATCAGCAATAAATAAAAATTGTACTAGTGACCAACAGATTATTTCACTAGGGGTTGCGTCTATCTATCGTGTTCATAAAAAAATGCAAGGTGTCCTCTGGACACATTCCACAGGCACTATCGAATTAGCTCAATTAGAAAGACTGTTCGAGTTAAAGTAATAAAAATAACTATTTTCTGAATCAACTTAACGAGACTAAGAAATGTGTTTTATGGTGATTTAATGATAAGATCGCAAAGTTTAATTCACTAGTATGTAAGAACAAATGCTTTACGTCACTGTGATAGACGATACAAATTAGCTGAGGGAGGCGCCTTCGCACTATTTTTACAATAGACAAACCGTGACTTGGTTTTTGAATAAAAAACTTGTCTTTACGAAATAAGGATTGATTATTGACGATCTCAAAACTATACTCAGTTTTATTAAAACAGGTTCAATAAGTCTTAGGTTTTCTATGGGCATTCTATGGGTTATTATATTGACTAGAACAAATAATTTAAAAAAGAAAAAATATCTATCATATATGCACTAGAAAGTTTTATTCAAACAAACATTACCCTGAAAACGTTCAGCTTGTTCATTTTAATTATTACCTGTATTTACATTAATGTTTTTTTATTTAAAGAGCAAGTGACGGTATTTGTTGTAAGTATTCATGTGTAAAGTACAAGCGTGTACGCAGAAGTGGTTCGCAGCCGACGTTGTGTGAGTCAAGTGAGAAGAAGGCAGTGCGTGAGCCGCGCGGCCCGCGTCTCGCTGTTCTGTTTGTTGACACATTATGTATAATTATTTGAATGAATCAAATTATAAAAGAATATGAATTTTATTCTTTGTTTTATTTTCTTCTTACTGTCTACTACTATCATATCGTAATATATACGCCTATAAACTAGGACAATTCACATAGCGCCATCTAGTCCCCAAAGTAAGCATAGCACTTGTGTCATGGTTACTAGAAAAGTAATAAACATGTTTAGAATTTTTATCTGATAATCTATTTTCGTATTGACTTCCGTAACCTTATATGGACATCAAATTTAGTTGTTATAGAGGTCATTATCGTCTGACAACCCACCTCATAAAGAACCGAACGAATTATGCATTTTACCTATAAACTAGCAAATCATTCGTCGTTAAAACTACATACAATTTTTACATAATGTGGAAATATTGTAAACATTTTCGGAATAGATTGGTAACCAGTACCAATTAAAACCGCGTTTTAATTATCTAAAAAATATGTAACTGCCTCGAAAATCACTGGACTATTCTGTCACCCGCACATCATTTCATAATTCTTGTACATTATGTACACATCCATATAAACAAATAAATTTTGAGGTTGATAATTATTTGCCAATTGTTTTCACTACATAAACTGATCTCTATAACGTATTTTCGAAGGTATATAATGTGTAACTATTGCAATACAAATAAGAGCTCAATATTTACAAGCAGAATTGATTACATTTCACGGAATTATTAGTTTGTTCTTACCATAGATATGTATTTTATATCTATGGTTCTTACGGAATGTTTATTATTATTAATAATAAATATACTTTCCCTTTCACACAATGCCATCTAGTCCCAAAGTAACATAGTACTACCGTGCAGGGGCGGAGAAGAATACCGACTCCTGCGGCCGGGGTCGGCCTGTCGTAAATAGCGACAAAACGACTCACCCTACGTGGTAGGGCCTGAAGCCCGTCTGGATGGCTACGACCCTGTCTTAAGTATGCCGCTATAATAACCTTGTGTTGTGTTCCGTCATTAGTGACCCTGGTTCCTGTTCCTAGCGTCGCAAACATATATAGGCGACTGTAACTGCTTAATGTTAAGTGGGCGGGGCTATAAACACACGTACGCGGGACGAGAAACTAATCTGTGATGTCCGCATGTGTACTCACCTGACGTTGACGTCGCCATTTTACAAATGGGAATATCACTTTGGTGGTCTATGTAAAAAAAGAAAATGATAAAACCATTATGTAACTTTAATTTTAACACCTATATCTACACAGATTTTTTATCTAAATTAAATATACTTGAAAACAACATCTTTGAAACTGTCGACAGTCTGCAGTTCTAAGGTTACAGGGCACTGGAGCCAGTTGGCCAAGAGTTCTTCTGAGTAGCCGAGTAGGAAGTACATCTTGGTCGGGGAGACAGCTCGCCGAATGATTGCTGCCACTCGTATGTGATTAAACTGCCTTTTGATTATTACCTAGAAAATAATTACATAATATTATACTGTAGTCTATCTGTATTATACATATTATACTGTAGTTCTGGCATAAGAATAATGCAACCTGAACTAATGTATTTTATTTTTTTGAAGATTTTATGGTCTGGTAACGAGACTTAAGCCTTATTAATACTTACTATTAATGAAAGATGTGGAAATAACAAAGTAATTGGATTGAATGGATTGTTTTTGTTTTAAAGGTTGGCTTAGGTTCCAATATTGTGCGTGGACCTGTCGCTGCCGGCCCTGGTTCTGTCCATGGTCTGGGGCAATCCTGGATGGACGGCCGTCTCCTCCTTTTGCGAGGCAGTCATGTCCGCTAAGGAGTCGGCGGAGCGGGAGCGTATCCAGCGACCTCCGGCCGCCGTAGAATACAACCGCGGGCGGCCCCTCGAGAGAAGATCCGCCGCCCGCACTATTGCCACGAGGATGACGGCCGCGTGTTGTTCTGTGGCCCCTTCATCTCTTTAGACACATGTCCGCTCTGAGAGATCAGCAAGCCACATATCCGTGGGTCCGGCCATAGACGATAGGAGAACAATGGGGTTTTTAGTGGGTAGAGGGATGGTGAACATCTTTCCCGGAATCCCACATATCGAGACGAAAAAGAAAGTTTCATTGTGTGTGTGTGTGTCCTCAACATAATGTGGGATTCCCAGGCAATCCCCATGGGCTCCCACAGTTGATGAGCACTAGTTGTTGATATACATGTTTGTTTGTAAAAACTATGTTTACTTTTGTTTTTGCACTATTATGTTTACTTACTTCACTGCACACCAAGCCATGCCATGTCCCTGTCATGAACCTTCTAATGAACTCATCTTCCACTGCTGTCTCGGACCTACGAAGACCATCTTTCAAACTTGCTGGAAGAAACAAAACGGACTCTAAGCAATTATTTCACACATCTTTTATTTTCATCATCCCAGTGACACCCAGTTTCCATTATGGAGTCCAATGTCGACTACTGAGTATGGTCAAAGGACATAAAAAGATGGTCCAATAAAGCAATGAGATTTATAGGTAAATTGTAAAAACAAAGCCAACAGATACTGATGAGGACAAAGCAAATTCATTTTTAGATTTAGGGTAAGTTTTCAACACTTTTTTTTTTCAATCAATAACCAAGAAAACTGTATGAGTAGTTCTAAATTTATTTCGGGAGCAACTACAATCTGACTGGAATCAAATTTCCCTTTGCAGTCTATATAAATACTGACAAGAGACATTACACTTCAATCACCTTTTAGGAGTCCCTGAGTGAATGAAGGCTTAGGAAGGTGGTTATGCTAATCCCATTCATAATATTTTCTATTTCAACTCACAAATGAATTTGATTCTCTTGTACTCATTTACAGATGAGTCAAATAAATAAACAGGTACAAATGTACAGGTACAAGGTTATACTCACAAGTATTCCAAGAGTTCCATGATTTGCGGTGAGCTATGAAATGAGGGGGATTCGCCATTTCGTAAGTAAGAGGTCTATCTCGTTTCTTGGTGATCCTATATTTGCCAGATACAACTCGTTCAAGTGGGGCTGATGTGTGAAACCGAGAAACCAAAGCGGCGGACCATTGTGGCAGTAGAGAGGTAATTGCACTGCTCTGGAAGACGAGTTATAAAAACTTAATACATAATTCTATGTCACGTTATAGAGGAAATCTTATAAAAATTATTGTATGCAAGTTTAGTTAGTCTATTCACCTGTGCCACTTTAATAATAGCTGAATTCATTTTAGAATATTTAAGTACGTTTTGTTTAATGTGCTTTACTCATATTAATAATACTTATTAAACGAGTGTATTTTTCGTTTTAATTAAACTCCTATTTATTGAGGTTAGTAATAAGTTGTTGACATTATTGACAGTGATAAACTGATAATTATGACAGTTAAGCTATGGACAGTATCCCATGGACCTATGACATTGGCAAATCCAAGCCTAAAGCAATGAAGCCACATTACAAAGAAAAATAATGTGTCCATAAACCTCGATTAGAAACTTTTATTTTTATACTTATGATATATTGGGTGTGCAGTCGTTTCATCGAATTATTTTCGAACAACCGAAAGCTCAAAGTCACGCTCGGCTTACATGTATGGTATGTAAACTGTAGCTATCAGCCGCAACAGCTATTGTAGTATTACTATTTTAAAATCTTTTTGACCTCTCTTTCTTTAAAATCTCTAATCACTTTTTTAGCTTATTTGGATATTGACAAAATCAATGTCAAAGGCATTAGAGCCACATCTTAAAAACTGAACTGAACTGAATACTCATAAAATAAACATTTAAAATTAATATCAACCATTTAAACTCTATATAATTTAATTCTAATAACCGTTTTAAGTTCTTGTTACCAGGCCTTCGATCAACAATAGCAACTCTAAGTGGTACCATTGTTGATCGAAGTACCAGGCCTTGAAATATTATTAAAAAAATAATAACTTTTTAGACGGTTTTTAATCGACTATGTGATAAAGAGGGTGACAACTGACAAATGTCATAAATAAATTAGGTATTTTTATTAATAATTCATTTTTCTTTACATTAAATATTCAATATTTAGCTGTTCTAAAGGTTGATTAATATATGGTTACCAATAAATGTACCTACGTTTTAATCATAATTCACGTTCGTGAGTAGTTCTCTCAAAAGTACAGCAGTTTGTCAATTTTGTTTCCGGCAACCGGCCACTTACGTAGGGAAAAAATGTCTAGCTTTGCCGCCTCCGCCGGGCTTTAAAAGGAGAGTCAGGTCGAAAGGGTGAACACATTAGCGACACTTAATCTTATTTTTAAAACTTAAATTTAGTCTGTCATTTATTATTAAAAATGTACCATGGTTTTCAACCATTGAGGGGTGGTGTTCAATAAGTGATCATTCTGATTGGAAAGAAAAAAATTAAATACTGGCAAGCATAGATCAAACATTAGAAATGATAATAATAAAAAAGCAATCAATTCTCTTGTTTTTTTTTAATAAAAGTCATTTCTTTGCGTCGTGTCGGAACGTGTTCATAAAAATGGATAAAATTAAAGTTTGCGCGGTAGTAAAATATCTCTGCTTGAAAAATTTTACTACGTACCTGGTAAATCAAGACTTGAGAGCAACATTAGGCGTTCATGCTCCTTCATATTCTACGGTTACGCGTTGGTGTGCTGAGTTCAAGCGAAGAAGAACTTCCATTAACGACGACCCCCGCTCGGGACGCCCACGACACTACATCGGTAGTGACTGAACAAATTATTAAAAAAGTTGAAAACATTATCTTGGCGGATCGTCGTGTTACTATTTGTTTTATAGCAGAAGAAATGAAGATTTCTCTATGAAGTATTCCTAATATTATACACAACCATTTGGGTATGGAAAAGTGACAGCGCGCTGGATGCCCAGAATGCCTTCTGACGCGCAGAATCAAATGGGACTGGGAATTTCATAAAGTTGTTTTAGAGAATTTTAGCTTTAGAAAAAATATATACAAAGTGTATTATAAACCTGAAAGGTGACTACGTCGAAAACAACGTTTATTGGAATTGAATCATACTCATTATTACTTTTTATTGAACACCCTAGTAAACCAAAATTTAAGATTGTTTTTAACCGTCACGTTTATTTTATTTTAAGCCGGCTTTACATCTACGAGTATAGTTAGATCGTAAAAGGACACGGGAATAGGAATCGGGATCTGAATAGGTACAAAATCAGAAAGAGGACTGATGAAGCTCTTTCTAGAGGCGTCATCTGGTAGCAGAGGTGAAGCAGGCAGAGCTGCTGTGACGAGGTACTCAGGACCTCATCACCCTTATCGGAGTCAAGCTAACAATATGGTCCACGTGGCCTTAATACTGGCCGTGCCCGGGTGCGAGTCCGAATGGACCACCATCGCCTCCTTCTGCAATTCCATTATGTCCGCAAACAAGTCAGCATAGCGGAAGCGGAAACGCACATGCTAACTGGGGAGTCAGCATGTCCGAGAGAGAGGTCCCGCTAATGGGCCTTAAATCTTCTCACTCGTCTTTGGGCGAGGTCGTCTAACGACCTCCAACCACCGAAGATAGCGGCCGCGGGCGGCCCCCAGGGGGTTCCACCACTCGCACCTACGCTCTTCCATCCCGGATTGATACAGAATAGCACCAGAGGGTAGAAATAATGAACCCCATTCATAAACCGTGGAGGAGACCCGCCTTAACAGAAGCAGGGGAACAGCACTGGCCTGAACCACCAGATCTGCCGGCCAGTTCTACGTCGGCCTAGGCACTAGACGATAAGAAAATAGGGAGGTTTGAGTGGATAATCTCATGAAGTCTCACATTCCCACCGACTCCCCCGCGGTCGGAAAGACTCGCAGATGAGTTTCTTCTTGAGAACAAAATTATTAATACACATAGTCTTGCACACAGTAGAGTTACGTAGGACCTATTTACTAAGCGTGTTCTCAATTTTTGTAATGGGCGCAAAATTCAAAATTTTGTGGACGCTTTAGGAGTCCTAACCCAACATTATAAAACATTAAAACTAAAAAACACAGAAAATAAAGAAAGGAATTATTAAAAAATGCACTGTATTCCAGTCCAGAATTGAAACTTACAAAAGAATAGCTACACGGATAGAATGTACGTCACAATAACACAATACGATCTATGATAAAACTAATGACGTTTGCGGTTGTCGATTATATGGCGGGCGCGCAGAAGCTGCGGAAATCCAAGCTCCACTGCACGAACTTTTGTCAGGCCCAAACGTGAAACCTCGGACACCTGGTCAATGGAACTGCTGAAAGCGTTGGAAGCTTCTAAAACAAGTTTAGCCGACGCGACATTACTAGCTCATCCCGACTTATCATCAGCTTTAATACTCTGTACGGACGCTTTTGATAACGCGATCGGCGCCATACTGCAACAGAAAATGAATGATGGTATGCAGCCTTTGGGATTCTTTTCAAAAAAGCTGAGTATTTCTCAAAGAAAATACAGCCCTTTCGACCGCGAGTTATTGGTAGTTGTTATTCATAGGTATTTCAAGCACATGGTCGAAGGTAGAATGTTCACTGTCTTCGCCGATCATAAGCCAATAGTCTCAGCATTCAAGAAGACATTCAAAAATTGTTCTCTTCGACAGTTCCGCTACTTTGATTTTGTGTCTCAGTTCACACAGATGTGCGACACATTTCAGGAGAGGACAACTTTGTGGCCGATGCTCTCTCTCGCACAGATGCTATCACAAGCGGGCTAGATACGCATGCTTGCATCGTCACAAAATAAAGACCAAGAACTTCGACAGATTCTTCAGAACGGCTCCTCCCTAGACTTCCAGAAAGTAAACATTTCTTAGTCAGGCGAGAGCTTTTATTGCGACGTGTCTAGCCCGTCACCGCGATTGTACTTAACACCGCAGTTTCTTCAACAAGCCTGCAACATTATCCACGGGTTGAGTCATTCTAGTATAGAAGCTACTATAAAACTTATGACGCAGAAATATGTATGGCCGAACATCAAGAAGGACTGCAGCAACTGGGTAGGTACGCACCTGTCTCTCGTGCCAGCGCTCTAAAGTAACACGACATACTCGATTTCCCGTGCATGCATTTGTTCCTCCATCGAACAAATTTAGTCATGTACCTGTAGACCTTATCGGACCACTGCCAACGTCACATGATTATAAATACTGTCTCACACGTTGGCCAGAGGTTATGCCGCTTCACGACATCAAATCCGACACAGTGGCGACAGCTTTCGTCACTGGCTGGATATCACGCTTTGGTTGTCCAGAGAAAATAACCACGGATAACAGTTAACACGGTAAACAGTTCGAGGTACATTTGTCACCTACAGAGTGTCAAGTGCTCAGTGTGCGTCAATTATATATTTTGTGCACTGTTCTTAGAAAACATTCAGAATTTCCCAACCACTTACCTAAACGGGATTCATAGAGAAGGAGAAGACCTTACACAGAAATCGCCTCCAGAACTTCCTTTGCTAGCAAAAATTATGCTGTCACAAGTTCGTATTTGTGTAAAAAAATTGATAACATCCTCCATATCGTAAATCAAAACAAATTTGAAATAGAACACCAATTAAAAAATTGGTTATTTAACATTGGTTATAAAGGTTACCATGAAACAGAAAATTTAATACACATAGTAGAGTACACTCACATACATACACGCACCCCACATACACACGTGCGCGTACACATTTATTCTACTACGCTACGTTCTGACTGGAATCATCCCCATTACATATCTAAGGAAATATCTAAGAAATAATGTAATTGATCTTAGTATAAATATGTTTGAAAATGTATATCATTGTTTTAAATGTAGGTATGTTGTAATAATTAGTTCCTATATTAAACATTTTTGAAAATAAAATTAAGATAAACCCCATTATAATACCATTATTCATTTTTTCTTAAACTATGCAATTATCAAAATTAAATTCTTATCTAAAAATTTCGAATTAACGACCGTTGAAAATGGTTAACAAACATAAGTATGCCAATAAAATTAAATATAGTATAGTGTGTTTTTAGTTTCTTGCTTTTCATTGTAATATGAAGATAATATTAACAGTTTCATTTATTATACTACCACTCATATTAGTTTGCAGTAGTATGTGTCTAATATTTTCCAATGTTTATATATGTTATAATTAGAAAATATTTATTTATAATTATTAATTTCTACTAATAATTAATTACTAATCTATGTTATTTTAATTACAGACGATGCAACTAATGAAAAATATAAATACGCAACTATTGAGAAGATTGTCAAGAAAGTTTGTAATATTACAATAGACCAAGTAGTCAAAGCACCGTTCGAAGAGAAACCTAAAATGTTAGGAATTATTGAAGAAAAATTAAATAAGTCTGCAGTATCTTTAGGGTTTGAAGGAGATAAGTATGTCAAGTTTATTATGCACGGAGTTAAGCTTATTGTTTACAATAATACAAAATTAGCTGTCCCAGGTACTTTGTCAGATCATGAGAAAGATAAAATTATGCTAAAATCAATCAAACAAGATAAATATGAAATTATAATTGATATTGCCAACAAAATAGTATTGCTTGCGAGAGGAATTTTGAAATCGGCTAAAACATCTAGAGAGAAATGGCTAGCGGTGAAAATTATCCAAAAAAAGTTTGTGGATCAAGCGAGAAAAAAAAATATACAAAATAAATTTAAAAAAATCAAGCGATATAGTGATTTAATTGGTCAGGGATTACATTTATTGATAAAGAGAAATATAGAAGATGATACAAAGGGAATAAAAATTGAATTAAATGGTAAAAAAGATTTTAATTTACGTAGCATAGTTAATACAGGTAACATTATTTCTAACAAAGTAGATGATGAAAGCGACTGCATTACCATTACCGAAAAAACGTGTGCACAAATTAGAACTTTGAACTCAATGTCATGTGATTTTGATGATAAAGTTATACCTTTAGAAAAGCTTTGCAACGACATTTTTGACTGTCAGGATCATTCTGATGAACGAAATTGCATCGAGCAAGGTACTTAGTTCACATTTTGCAATAATGTGTAACTTTAAATTAATCTTTTTACATGATTTAGCTACAATATTTTTTCAGGAATAAATGGGATACGCAAAACGATACACTTTATGTCAGAAATAGAATCGCCGCCAATACATAATTGTTTTGCACGACAATTAGCGAGCTCAGTCATGTCTCGTCAAGTTGTAGACCTTCGTAATGTTTTAGATAATCAACTAAAATTTATCGAAAAGTTTAAAAATTCTTCAAATTTCTTTTATGTTACGCCAACATATAAAGCAAATAATTCTCCATTTAAAAAGTCTGTAAATGAAATATCTATCGTAATAACTACATTAACTACATCCCTTGAAGGAGCTTTATGTAGTCGCAGAAGATCTCTAAATGTAATAGATCAGTTGATAGAACTAACAACAGAACCTGAAGATGATATTTTGGACCCATATAGTAAATATGATGAGTTATGGCCACCAAATTGCGAATGTAATGGTATGGTTTGTGCGAATATTAGCTGTCAGATTCCATGTCAAAAGATTTGTATGCAGAAGAACAGTTTTAACACGTGGACATGTGGAGCTACGGGTGGTGGACCAGGTGTACTCGTCAGCGTGTTGTGTGATGGAAAAGTAGATTGCTACGACAAAACTGATGAAGCAAATTGTTCTTATGGTACGTTTTTCATGTCTTACTCAAGGCAGACCTATTTATTGTTTCAGTATACATCTTACTTATTATACTGTAAAAGCAAAAATTACTTCTTTGCTAGTGCTGCCAAATAACAAAATTTTTGTATGTGTTTTTAAGCCATAATTCAATTACACTTTTTTCTATATAAAGAGCACAACAAATAGATTATGTCATCATAATTTGGCTTTGCTGTTTGGACTAAATTTAGCCTCCCAAACCCCGATAGATAAATCCGTATGTTACTCTTCCTGAGACCTAGTAAAACGACAGATCAATTTGTACTTTTTAATGAAATTAGGAATGCTCCGAAAAACCACTTCTTCATATAAGTTGGGACTTATCAACCAAATTTGTGTGCAAAAAAGCAATGGAGACCATAAAAAGCTCTTTGACATGTAAAGAATTGCATAAATTTAGAAAATATTAATGGATACATGAACTGAATATACAAGTATATAATCTTTCCGTGTTGTTGTGCAGTCGAAGTTTATGAAGCAGTAAGGCAGACCCTTGTCATTAAGATGGAAATTTTGATAAAAAAATTTATTTACACTGTTAGCTATGGGCATTTGCACCACCAGAGCCATTACCGGTCTCAATGTGGGAAACTGGAATCTGGGTCACTCATGACGGAACACAACACAAGGTTATTATGGCGGCATATTTAGAGACACGGGGGTGGTCATCACCCAGGTGAGTTTGAAGCTCTATCTAGCTAGAGTTATTTTGTTATACAGCGTTATAGGGCGGGCAGCCCCCGACCATAGGGCCCGAACAGTAATAGAAGTATAAAGATAAATTTATAAAGTTTATGATAGGAAAAACCACAGTTAACTCAGAGAAGACAATAGTAAGTGTAATAAATATTCTAATTACAGGTGCAATGAATACAAGATTTCTAGCCAGTAGCTATTTTTACGATATTTTAAATATAGTAAAACAGAAATCACTATCTTTTGAATATTTGCCAATGCAATATAAACTGCTGACACTAAACAGCTTAGTGATAAATTTGCAGAAGTTGAGTATATCCAAAAATATTGATAATGAAGTAATAAGAAACACAAGAGATCGTTGTCTTTCAACACTTGCATCCATCTACGAATATCTTCTATTTAAATCTGATAGCGAAGGACATCTTGATAATTATTTCAAATTCCTTAATTCTGTTAAAGATAAATTATTGCGAGGTTTAAAATTAGGAAACACGGGTAATGAAAAATTAGGTACTACTGATGACTGTGTTTGTGTTGCTGATCGATGTGGAATGGCGACTTGCTCTAAAACCTGCATGAAAGCTTGTCCAGTAGAGTCTAAAATGACCAGGTACTATTGTGGCAATACCAAATCAAGTACTACCGTACCAATAGAATTAGTTTGTGATGGAAAATCTGATTGCCCTAAGGCAGAGGATGAAGATGATTGTAAGCAAGGTAAGATAAAATGTTAATTTATAATACGCGTTTGTCCTCTTTAGCACTCTAGTGAAAAGACATTTATATGCAGACTACATCCACGCAGGTCATGATAGAGTGGAGGAGCAAGTTTTGTAAATCATTATCTAATTTTGACTGTTACTGCAAATTAGGTATAGATCACTCTATACCCATCCTAATATGTTTACATTTTAAAACAGAAGAAGCGCGAGTCTCTGCCTAGAATCAAACCTAGATAGTTTAATCAATCAACTCATGGCATGATGCGGTAGAAACGTTTGACAGGACTGGAGATGAACCAAACATGTTAGTAGTTGTTGTAAGGAAAGTTATGGAACATAATCATTACGATTTTATCGGGATTTCAGTTGTGATCATACGAATTATTTCTAATCAATCAGAAAATAGAAAAAAATCCCATACTTCGAAGTGCAATCAAAATGTATAAAAATAAATTAAATTAAAATTTGTATCAGCCACCACTCTCTCTGCAGTCGTTCCCTCATGACTCAGGATCGTGGTCATCGCTGGATGTGAACATCAGTGCTGTGGTAAACTTGGTTTCGATAATCTGTCTCCATCGGTGCCTATCCGTTGCGTTTGTGATGACCGAGCATAATTTGGATGAGGTTAGGGCCTTTATTTGCTCGCACCATCTAGTTGGAGACCGTCCGCGGGCTCGTATACCCTCCGTATTTCCAACTACAATCAGTATTTCTAGGCAATTGTCTCCCTTCCTCACTATTTGGCCGAAATAAGGCAGCACTCTCTGCTGACAGATAGTTGAGAGGCGTGTCTTGACACGAAGCTGCGAAAGAATCGATGCATTGGTGCTCCTGGCTGTCCACCGTATCCTTAACATACGCCTCCAATACCACATCTCGCTTCGATTCTTTGCCTTTCACGGACTCGTATGGTCCACGTTTGGTCTCCATATAAGAATATTGGAAATACAAGAGCGTGTACTAACCGGATCTTGGTGGCATTGGTGATTCCCCTCCTCTTCCAGGTGTTACTGAGTCGGGCCATGGCTTCCTTAGCCATACCAACACGCCTCCTTATTTACCGGTGCACAGCTTCCATCTGTGTATATTAGTGCGCCCAGATACATGTAGTTGTCCACTCTAGGATGATGTTGGTAGTGCTAGGAAATATTTCGGCACAAATTGCTATCATGATTTTCTACTTGCTCTTGCTTACTGCGAGACCCATGCAGTTGCTCTCGGTCTCAAGTCCCTGAAACAGCTTCTGCATGTCCTCTACAGACGTCGTAAGGAGGATCGTGTCATCGGCATATCTGAGATTTTATATCCGTTTTCCACCAATCGGAAATACCTTATCCCAGTTTTCGAGTATCTTCTGGACAATAAATTCCTCATAGATGTTGAACGAACCGGGGGACAGTATGCAGCCTTGTCGCACTCCCATTTTTGTTTCGAAGACGTTAGAACAATCGGTGCCGATTCTGACAAAATAACAAAGAGATTTTCAACATAGATATGTTCGATTAAGCCGATGAGATTCGCATGAGTTCCCATCTCGCATAATACAGTCCATAACTTATCCCATTGTACACAGTCAAAGGATTTAGTATAGTCTATCAAACACAAGATAACTGGACAGTTATATACCCTGCTTTTTTCTGTGACTTGCCGGATGTTGAGCAATTGTTCCCTAGTGCCTCTGCCTTTTACGAAGTCTGTCTGTTCTTCTGGTATTTGATTTTTAAGGAAGTGATGGAGCCGCTGGTTAATGATGTGCAAAATAATTGTATTGGCATGCGAAATTAAAGCAATGGTTCTGTAATTACCACATGTTTTGGTGGAGTCTTTTTTATGCACGGGAATGAACACAGATTCCGTCCAATCCACAAGCCACCACAAAATGCAGCATTTATAGATTCATTTTATAGACCGATAATATTAATCTCGTCTCGTTTTAATCACAAACATAAACAGAAGCGTATATTCAAATTTGTGTTAATGCCAAATATGTGACAGTGCATGTGATGTGTTGTGAGATGAAGAAATTAAAGAATATTAAGTTTCTGCACTTCTCTGCCAAATAAACTTTCACTGCATAACATATTTCATATTCCTTCGCTCGCGCAATTTTCGTATAGAAGGAGACAAAAATTTTACTACACTCACTTGTATATTTTGACAATTTATCTCGATTTTCGTCGGTTTTTCACGGATATCCTGTCCTCTAACCCACGGGAAGAGAGAGATACTCATGTCCTTTCTTGCTATTGAGTACAATGTGTCAGTGTTGGGTGTTTTGTCCGCCTTCGTTATTTACAATAGTGAGAATATATAATACAATTGTAAAAAAAAAACTATTTAAAATATATTGCGCAGTTTATTTTTTACAGCTAAAATCTGAAATGAATATACTGATTTCACTGAACGAGAGCAAATTTTATAAACAATATGTCAAAGACTGTTTAAATTTTAGAAAATAATTACGTTACACGTTCACTTCTTTTTAAGATGCCGTGAATGCAAATCCATGCAGTCCAAGCCGCAGGAAGCTCCAGTTTCTTCTAGAATCTAGCTCATTTAACTCACAAATATCGGAGTTAGCCACAAGATTTGTTATTTACTGCTCTGTTTTCAGAAATATGTCGAAAGCACCATTTGCTCTTACTTCTTCAATCGTTCGAAAATAGTGGTAGAGATATGAAAGGGACTGCAGCCGGAGAAGCTCTTTTAGTTTGGGAATCTAAGGTTCATAATATTTATATATATACATTTATTATTTATTTATTAAATCAAATTCATTTTGAAGACGAACTATGACCTGTATTGGAATAAAAAGAATCATGGTAATGATGCGTCATCAGATATTTATTACTAAACGCTTCGGTCAAAATCAAAATCATCAATCAATAAAACTAAAAAAAAAAAAAAAAAAAAAAAAAAAAAATATATAGTACCGAAAAAAGTAATGAAAGGACAAGCCTGAATTCTAGTTCATAGCGCCTTTTTTTCAAGTGATGAACTAGGCTCACTTTTTTCGGCGTGACCACACCATTGAAGCACTTAAAATTTAAAGTAAGATGTTTATTTTTATCGCTTACGTTGTGTTCACAGGCAAAAGTACTGGTTGCGGAGGCAGAAAAGCAAAAACCGACTCAACGACTGATTAAAAATGTAATTGACGAGATCTTGCAACTGCTTGTCACCACATATGGCAGCATTGACGACTTTAGACGTAGTGCATCCAAAAGTCGGCAAATCTTAAAATATTTTATTGACATCTCTCGTAAAATTATTATTACTGTTAAGAATTGTAAATAAAATTGAATTCTATCAAATATATTGTTTACTAGTATTGCAGCATGACGTGACGCAACGGCGGTCATTAGTTCGATGCCCATCCCGAGTTTGAGTGTATATGTATTTATTTATTTATTTACCAAGAAAACGAATATAAATAGTATGATTTATAATTTGAATTTTTGTTCACGTAAAAACGTTAATGCGCGCAGAATTCTCGTCACACCCGTTTTCTTTCTTTTCTTTATGGCCTTGTTCTCTCGCACTTTTCGATGCATCAGTGTTTGACGGTCAAAAAGTTAACATTTCCTGATACTGTCCGAGAGCCTATCATGCTAACATGCACTCACGCATTGACCGCATAATTATGGTGACGAAACAATTGTAAAGTATTTTGTTAGAATACCTGCATACTGGGATAATCGGTATTTATGACCCGCAAATCTTCCTCCAAACGTAGCGGATATTTCATCCGGTTTCTCTTGGTGAAGACTCAAGTCTGGCAGTGTGATGGGCTGGTATTATTATTTTATTTTATTGCTGAGGAACAGCGGACAGGCTGACGGCCCACTTAATGGTAAACAGTTACCGTTGCCTATGAATGTTTACGACGCTAGGAGTGCCGCGATCACGCTGCTGTCCCATAGGACCACAGGAACCAGGAAATTATTACGGAAGGAAAGGAAGTTATTACGGCGGCATACTTGTAGACCAAGGGTGGTCGCCATGTAGCTACTGTTGTTTTGTTGCCTTTTACTACAGGCTGACCCCGGCCGCAGAGGTTAGTTTTCTTACTATACTCCTGCACGGAGAAGATGTTAAATATTGTATGAAGAAGGAACTAAAAAGATCTTTTGGACTGAAATATGTATTGGTGGAGAAATGCTCTCATTCATTCGTGAAAGAAATATTTTTTCTTTATTGTTATAAGTAGATAAGCTGTTAACTTGAAAGTAGGAATTAAAGCATAAAGCCAATTTAGACTGTTAAATTTAGTAAATTCTTATAGAAAAGTGGTTTTTTCCAGAATTTTATTTATCTCATATAATTTTGATGTTCGTAAAAACTAAAAAAATATATATTAATAAATATGAAAAAGAATATACTAATTCAATTTATTTGAATTAGTACTGAAGATAGATTGATATTTATTATGAACCAGTAATGGCAGAATGGTACACAGATGTCATCAACAAGATATTTCTCAGGGGTGCAAAATACGGCGAGATAAAAAAAGCTAAAGTGATTAACTAGTTTTTTTTTATTTATTTATCAAATTCACAGTTATTACATTGGCTTAATAAAATAACAGCACAAAAAACCACTAAGGTTTGTACAATGCCATCGAAACTTAAGTCTACACACGTTCAAATGACTGGATAAATTTAGATTACAATTTCTCTAAAAAGTATTTTTAAGTGAGGCTTTAATATTTTTTTGGGTTATATTATCTCTTATATTTGTTGGTAAATCGTTTAATAATCTTGGAACTAAGTAGGTAGTTGTGCGCTTGCCGTACATATTCTTCGCGCCGCTAGTAGCAAACCGGTTTTGAGCAGCGGCCCGAGTATATACAGCGTGCTTCATTTTAGTTTGTATTTTTTTATTAAAAAAGTTAACTCCCTTTTGTAAGAGACTGCGAGGTTTTAAAAGGAAATTGTGTAGAAGTAACTGTAAATGAACATTTCAGCGAAGGTGGATATGAATCCGTTTATGGTCATTATTCCATTCAGGATCGTAATATTGACACAAACCACCAAATCATGAAAGTATTTCTAAGAGGGCACAATTTCTACGCACCTATTTTATGTCGATAATCTATTAACACTTATTTTCTAGCACAACGGGGCACAAGAAATCATATGAAAGAACTTACAACACAAATGATAAAGGAGGAAGATGTAGGTAACTAAAAATCGAAAGATTATTTTTTCTTAATGAAACTCTGTCTATGCTTGTAGCAAAGTAGCAGGAAAGCAATTATTTTATCGTCTTTTATAATATAAATGGCGTTATTTATCTCATTGGTAGTAAGTACACACTCAGATAATCGTTCATCAGGAGAATTAAGCAATTATAAGCCTAATGTGGTCCACGACTGGATAAGACATGCCACAAAGTCCGATCTTTAGTTTGTCACATCTGTTTCCTGCCGTCTCTTATTCAGATCGCCGCATCTTATTAGGGTGTGGCACACAGAGCTACATACGTTTAAGACGTGCTCTCCACCGTAGAACACTTACTTCAATGATTGTCAGTCCTCACTAGTCCTCTGCCATGTGTATCCAATAAACACATGATTGGCGCATACATTTTTCTTCATGCAGGGGCGGAGTAAGACTGCTATGCCTGCAACCTGCCGTAAATGGCGGCAAAACAATCCAAGCTAGATGGTAAGACCCCGAGCTCGTCTGTATAATAAATAGCCCTGGTTTCTAAATATATCGCCATAATAACCTTGTGTTGCGCTCCGGTATTAGTGAACTAGGTTCCAGTTTCTCTTCTTGGACGGCAGCGTGTTAAAACTGTCCCTGGTGTCGCAAACACCCTTATGTGACGGTAAATGCTTAATATTAGACGGACCGTCAGCCTGTCTGATGTTCGTTAGCAATTAAAAAACAATCCCTCAAAGATACTTTGCTTCCAGCTTATTAAGGAGAGCAATAGCTCGGTGAGCGATTCCCATTAGTATCCACACCTCAACTCCGTATGGCATTACAGGCAGGACTATTAAACTCGTGTTTATTTATTACACAACAAACACCGTCGTGAATGACTGTAGTTTAAACATAAAGGCACGAAGCACATGACGAATGGAACATAATTGAAATATCTTGACGCTATCATTTATCAACGAAGAAAACGACATTGATAAGTTAGTTGCACAATAAAATACTATCTTGGGCCTAAATGTAGTCAGTTGAAGTCAGTGCGTCGACCTAAGAAGCCATGGCAGGTGTGTAATCTTGTGATAATAGATAACATTGATAAATAACTGGAGCATACGTGAATCTCGAACAATACACGCCTTTGTATACTAAATATTAAAACATAAGAGTTCTTAGTATAATTATAACAATGAGCCATGCAAGTGTGTATAATCTAGAAAATTTACATTAATCAGTATGTATAAGTTGACAAAACGTTTTCTTGGTGCATTTTCTTACATAGGTACAAAAAACGAACTAAAATACGCGACTCAAATGTACTTAAAATGATATATGCGGCATATACAATAGTTTAAATATCAAAAATAAGATGAAAACAAAGGTTTTTGAGAACAGATTTCAGTCACATAATACATCTATACCTAAAGATACTTCTTAAACGTTTTAAATTAATTTATAACCTATCAATTGCCATATATGAAATGTTTAATTATCTAATCTTTTATTGGTATTAATGAATTGTTTATCGTGAAGTAGAATGTTCTAGAATCATTACGAACATCGCGTATTGTTGAGAGAAAAGCTTTGCTTTTGTAGTGTTGTTGTTACATTAACTAAAATCAAATTTGCTGTAAAAACTGTTCGCAAGTAAAATATGTAAAATACTGTATAAGATTTCATGAGAAAATGCTGTTTACATAATCATTACTTTCTAAACTATATGCAATTATATATATTATACTACTAACCTATAGGAGTACGGGAACCTGGGTCACTAATGCCAGAACACAATACAAGGTTATTATGGCTGCATACTTATAGACCAAGGGTGGTCGCCATCCAGACGGACTCGGGACCCTACCACGTAGAATAGTTGAATCCGTGAAATATATGATATATGATGATATGAAATACGTGTTGATAAGAAAACGAATTAATACGTTATAATTGATTGATAAGAATGAAATAGCTATGATATACGACGTAGCTTGCTTTATAAATGATCTATAAGAAGAAAGATTTTTTTATTGAGGACACATAAAAACTTTGGAAATACTATCAGCACAGATAGTTGGTTAGGTCTTTTATAAGTCCTTTTTTGTCCTGGGGAAAACTGCACCTTAACAGTGCCGAGTCGGATTTATTTATTTTTATTTATTTGGGAAACATACAATTACAATAAATCACAATATAAAGATTATATAAACATTAACAAATCAGTAAAGTTTCCACTTAAAACTAATACACATAATTGCATCATCCAATAGAATAATAGTAATATATATCATATATTAAAATTATAAAATACATAAAAAAAGTATTGAGAGAATTGAAGATCTTAATACGTAATACTTAACGTTAGATCTCTGGAGCAAAGCCGACGCGGGTATGTGGGCTATTCCACCCTGCTAGTGCCCCCACACAAATGACTAGCAAAGGATAGCCAAGGTGGTCTCAATGGCATAATCATTAAAAAGTCCGGTCGCCATCGAGAGCCTTTTTGGAGAGTCGTAGGATCGACTTTTAGACAGGTCTTAAATGGGTCGCATATACAACGCTGGTCTTTCGCTAAGCTCACATATTAATAATAATAAAGACATCACACGTAAAATAAAAATAAAATAAAAAACTTGATCAGGATTGGCGTATTTTCTCAGACAGGTCTTATGTTTTAGTGTGTATTCTCGAATTTTCTGAATCGAAAACTTAAGAATATTTATATTGAATTTAGTAATCAATTTAATTTTGTTTGGAAACATAAATATATTTAGATAATAGCAACATATGACAAATTACACATGATAAGTATTAAATTAAATCAACCAGTCTGGAATGTTAATACCAGGCGGTATCAACTCTCAAGTGAATACTAGGTAGTATTCATTACGATATTTTGTTTAAGCACTGATGTGCAACAAAATGTTGAACGGCTAACAAGATCGTCAAATGTTCGTAGTGGTAACATTACTTATAAAAGTGGCATCTTTTTCATCATCAACTTTTCCGCAAACTAACGATAATTTTGGCCTATTTTTTATTTATAACTAACTTCTTATCTTCTCGTTTTTATTTTATCTTATTTTTCATTAATATTTACGTTACGGGTAAATATTTATTGAAATGAACAAAAACAATTGACGCGCTCGCCCGGACTTACACAATTATTTTGTTTTTTACTGGCTCTCCTTATGAAAACGGAAAGAGAGAAGAGGCCAGAAGATCGATAGGACGGGCTTCTGCTCAGTTTGGACTCCTGTCTTCCTCTACTTCATTGAGCTACTGATAGTACTTTTATAATATACTTTCTATCTGTTGCACTCTCTTGTAATATTTTGGGAGAAAATAAAGGATTTTTTCATTTTCATTATTCATCATTTTTCATTTCAATCTAAATTTAATTTGTAAATTTCGACCCATACTAAAAATAACAGGCACCTCTTAAATAATCAAACTTCAAGTTCTGAGATGGAAAGGAAAAATGTATCCATGCTCATTTATATTATCTGAAATCAATAATAATTTTTTTCTACCCTCGCTTTATAACATTTAATTTTGTAAATCTTACAAATGCAAGTATACATTAAAAAAAATTATATGGGATATTTCCATACATGTATCCCTTATCCCTACATAGCTGGGATAAGGACAGGAAGAAGAAGAAGAGTATCCATCGTTAGTTTTTTGAATATTTAATACATCTTCATTTTAAGTATATACAATATTGGCAATCCACCAAGATACAGAAATTTGTTGAAAATTATTGAAGTAGCTTTTAATTATTCAGGATATCCCGGTTATGGAAGGCCAGGAGGACCCCATCCCCATGGACCCCCAGGCCATCCCCCACCACACATGTACCCTCACGGCCCAAGCGTAGTCTTTTATCCAGTTCATCCAGCATACTTCTACCCCTACCCCCAGCCGGAGCCTGTGAATGTCGTCGAGAACTCAGAACCCGAGGAGATTGTCCCGGAATTACCCGGAGAAACTGTCGAGTTGCCATGGAGTGAGTCTTGGAGATGGGCATTCGAGAGATGACACCTTTATATCATAAATCATATAAATCACAAAAATTTTTAAAAGTTCTAAAAAAGGATCTTTGTATCTAATTTTTCTTTATGTTTTTATTTTATTATCTAAAGTATTTATGGACTTTGAATCAAACTAACAAACACACAGATTTTCTTTAGCTTGTTTTTAGCTTAATATTACTACTACAAATCAAATTAAATTTATTTACATTAAAATATAATATACAGTTTGCAGAATTAGTGATAAGTTCATATCTTTTCGCCAAACAATTAGTAATAATGACAACATTTCTCAATTAGTAATGGTTTTATATAGAAATATGACAAACTTCCTTTCAATTCCAACTTATCGATATTAAATTAATCCACTTAACGTGTAAACCAGATAAAGGGTATAGATTAAAGTTATTTAGAAACAGCACAAATATTTCATATCTGATAAAATGTACGGTACATTTATCATACGATAAGTAATTCCTTGTTTTTTATTCTATTATCTTAGCTGAATTTCTAGTTCTAAAAGGTGTTATCTCTCGTTTTTAGCTTGATTGTTTCGTTTGCCAATGTTGGGCCAATCCTCTGTGTGGGTCCTCTCCACGACTTTCTCCTTTTTATTTTTAAATTTAGCAACTTGACAATTCAAATTTGACAAACTCATACCATATAGAGTTTTGGCCGTCGCTTTTGTATAGAGTCCCATCAAAGAAATCAATTTCATCATCGTATATTGATATGTTATTAGCATGTGAATATTTTGATAATGATAATAAGTGTATCACATAACATATTCTCACATCTTCTGATTGATATAAAAATAAAATAATGATTAATTTAGATATGCTCAATTCGCTGCATTTATCAAATATTGCAAAAGTATTTTCCTAATTCAACCAAACAAAAATAGCTTACACATTCTTATAACCTTGATCAATATTAAATATACTTGCTACAAATCAATAAATAAGGCTTGTTTCATAAAATCTTATGGTACAGCAGCGTGTCCGCGATGCCACCGGCGTTGCACACTCTAGGCGATGGTAACTACTAAATTCTAAGTAGGCCGTCAGCCTGTCTGCTGTCCGACAGCAATAAAAAAAAATTATTCAGGGACAAACTTACCCATAACTGATAATTGTACAAATATGAAAAATCGTGCCTAATTTTCATAATTTTTTGTCATCATTCGCGTAATTGAATTTATTTATGAAAATTGTACTCAATTGGAAAGTTGATATTAATCTCTCACAATGTTCTATTACAGGTACATACCGTTGGGTTCCAGCATGCTTGAGCCAGCATAGCATTCCACCAGGTGCACTGCGTGTTGGCACAGACGCTGATGGCGAAGAGATATATGCTGGAAGAGCGCATCACGAGGGTGACATCATCCCCGCCAAAGTCATCCCTGCGAAGAATGCTTGTTATATTTCTTACGGCGGAGAAGAGGTCTTGAAAGATCAGTTTGAGGTAATAATACATTTTTCCAATGTCCTAATTAACTTATAAAATTTACAAATAATATTATAATATTAATACGTTGTCAAATATTACAATGTCGAAGACGATTGAAATGAAGCAAACAAAGAAACGAGAGATAAAACAAAAAGATTTCTGAAACAAACGTAATCTATTTGAAAATTCGATGATGACCGTAAATCGTAAAAATATCGTTTTTGATTGCCCTAACTTTGGTGGTTTTATAAAATAAATGGTAAAAGACAGTCATGTGAACATATTTTGTGAATAATATTTTAGGTACTAGTCCCCGCGATGTTCTCGTGGCAGTTCTCAACCAACGGAGCGGTGCCACCCGGCGCGGTCGAAGCGGGGGTCACTGCTGATGGAGAGAAGTTGTATTTCGGCAGAGTTACTCATGACGGATGTACCACTCCAGGAAAGGTATTAAATAATCTAGTACCTTTATTTTCGTTTATAAACATGAAAAAAGTTCTAATAGTTTATTTATCACACAATTTCACTATGTGTAGATTTGATGCCTGTATTTGTATGGGTTTACATCAAAAAGAAAGCTATTTATGAAAAAGTATATAACATCTATTTAACCATTACAAAACCTTAGTGGCATAACTTGTCATAAATATATAGAGGATATTTTCTTTAAAGTTTTCTTTACCGTCATAACTCAGTATTCTTAGGTTCTGGGACATAGCTTGAAAGCTTGCAAATTTAGAAACCTTTGACTTTCTTTGTACTTTTTCCGAGGAAAACGGTTTTTGCAAGTTATGAGACTATGCAGAAATTGTGGGTATGTAAGAATATGTGCCTACCCGATAAAAACCGCTGTACCACGTCATGACTAGTCTGACAGAAAAATTGCATGGGCAATACAGTAGATCAGCCCGAAGATTAGTTGTACTAACGTAATCTCTGGCTACAAGCTGACATGAACGCATCTTGTGGGAGATCCTTAGAACCTCTGAGAATTTTTGACACAGCAGTGCCAATTAAGGTGATTATTTTTACTAATTCCAATTTCAGATTCACCCCAGTCACGAAACCTGCTACTACCCCTTCGACGGTGAAGAAAGGAGCTCCTCTGAGTACGAGTGCCTTGTATTGTTTTAATTTAGATATTATTAACAATATCATTAAAAAAGAACTAACAGATAATATTATCAGTTTTAATTATTTTAAAAATAGATTTCAATTTAATATTGCCTGCGAACTTTTCCAAACAAGTTCAAGTTGTTTCAGATTTTAATTAATAACTCTTCTATAATACAGAAGAGTATAGGTGTTATAGTTAGAAATATAATTCCATTTAACACTTGTAGAAGAGATGTGATTTAGAATTTATGTTATTTTTCTAGATAAGTTTCATTTAAGTAATTGTTATTGTATGAACTGTTTTTGAAAAGAACCAAATATATATTTTTTTGTAATTAAATTTCTTCTTTCTTTACACAAATTTCATGAAAAGACTGTGCAGCTATATTGAAGTGGGCTTAGATTTACTAGAGGTTAAGGCTCAAGGAACCTGAAGATATGATGGGTCCATTGCCTATTTACTTAAAAGGCTCTCTAGGTGTTTGACGGGACTTCGCTACTGGCTCATTCGCTAACACCACTATATGTATGATGCGCGTTAATTCGATATGCCGCATGGCAGTCATTTCAAACGATAGATAGTGCCTAGAAAGTACTTAGTAATTTTATCAATAAGCATCGCATGTATCACAGATTGCCCTATTACTAGAATGTCAGGCTAAACGCAGCATTAGTCCTGTGTTTAATAATTTAATCCCAGTGCAATGTGAAAGATGTAGATATATTTATTTTGAAGCTTGTAAGCAATTATCTCTAATTTTCACGTATTAAATCATGAATACGGTTTTTAATCATTTTTTGCGAACAGGAATAAAATAAGTTAATTTGGGTCATATTTATCATTGTTAATGCAGCGCTTGCCGCGTGACGTCAAAAGTGCATGCATACCTATAGTTACAAGTAAAAACTAAACGCTTACGCATAATATGAATATAACTCGAAAAAACGCTAATTTTACTTTGAAAACTTAAGCCGAAGATTTACAGAAGAAACAAAAGATTTCTGTAAAATAAAACACTGATGTTAGCAGGTTATCTATCCTATTGTTAATATGACTAAGAGCACTTAGCACTCTCAAGTACTGTCATTGGACCACGAATTTGCATTACATTGTTTATTTTTACATCGTGTTAAGCTGGAATACAAGAACTATTATGAGGACTTGTATACCCGTTTACACTCTAAAATAAAATACATGCTTTATAATAAAATTATCAAAGCGAAAATACAGGAATTTTATCCATCTTGGGTCGGAGTAAGAATACTACTAATAAACGACAAAACAATCCTAACTACGTGCTAGGGCCCCAAGCCCGTCTAGATGGTAACCACTATTGGTCTTAAGTGTGCCGTCATAATAACCTTGTGTTGTGTTTTGTCATTAGTGACCCTGGTTTCCAGTTTCTACCAGGTACCCCTATGGTACAGCAGCGTGTTCGCGGTGTCCCTAGCGTCGCAAACATCCATAGGCTTCGGTAACTGCTTGCCGTTAAGTTGACCGTCAGCCTGTCTGCTGTTCTTCACCAATAAAAAAAGGAATAAATTCCTGTATTTTATTATTACTCGTATACTCATGTGACTGCGCTTTTAACTTTTAGATACATAGCGAAGAACCTCTGGATGAGAACGTATCGCTCAATCCAAATATAAGAACATATATAAGAATGTTTTATAATTGCAACACGGTGATGCATGATAGAAAACCCATAACATCTTATAAGGTCATAATATACCTGCTAGAAGAATGATGTAGAAACATGGTAATGATTAAAATGCAGCTATACACGTACGTATATACGTACGGTAATTTAAATTGGATACTGTAAAATGTCAAAAATTATAAAAAATCCAAATGTAATGTGTTTTCATCCACATCTGATGGATTATAATAGTCGTTTGCAAAGAAAAGCTCGTTCCATAGATTTAGGTGTGGGAAGCATTACAAACTGCGCCGGCGCAGGTTATATCATTCTGGCTCAGCTGTGGCAACAGTAAGGACGCATTGTTACGTGTAGCATTTCATTAGAAACTAATTATAGTTTTTTGTCAATCGATTAAATATCATTGTCAAACGATCGATTGTTTGAGATGATGCAGACCATGAAGGTTGTTCTCGGTGTTGTGATGATCGGTAAGTAAATGTTATTTTTATATTATAATGCAAAGAATTTCGTGGGTCATAGCCACGTGTTAAACCTACAGGATCTTTGCTGGGATATAAGTATAATTTTTGAGAAGATTTAAGTTATTATTAAACACTTTTACACATAAAAAGCCATCAAGTCAGGAATCATGGTAAATTAAAAAAATCGAACTGTAACCTTCGTGCCCTATACGCTGTCGAGTATTCTCATACGACAAAATATTTTGTCGATTTTTCGTCAATGTCATGCCTGTCTTTTTTCAATCACCAATAAGGCAAAAAAATTAAATATATGCGACTAAATTTGGTTCATTACAGATGACGACCGTATGACTGCAAACGTGAAGGAAAGACCAAACGATTTTCTGTTAACTAGTAAAATTAATATTTCATTAATCGTCTTTTACGAAATCCTAGATAAATGATCAGTAAGTGGCAATTATTTCTAAACACATTAGGCGATAACAACTGCCTAATCGGTGAATCGAATCCGAGATCGGTCAATCTCCGAGGGTAATAATGCAATACCACTTGGCTACCACGTACATATATATATGTATGTATGTCTATCTATGTAAATACTATGATTTAATTTTTATTATTTATGAACTAATAATTCTGATTTAGTGTTCGAGATAAAAAATTAAAATAAAGGCTCGAGGTCACCAGTTTAGGGGATGCGGCTATTCTATCCACTAATCAATTGTTGTATGATATAAATGGAAAATTCGAGGCATATGTTCATCATGCAGAATCTTAAGCCTTAAATGTGTCGTCTTTTTGTTTGAAACTTTCGAATATCGAATAATAATTTTGAATACTCAACCGCCATTTCAAATTTAATCTAAAATTAAATAAAAATGTAGTGAAAACCTGAGGGGTCCCTACAATTACAATATTCTTTTCAACTTAATTTGTAATGGAAATTAGTATTATTACTTACATTATCATTCTTTGAAAATATAAAAAAGCAATTAAATAATATTATATTGCAATATGCATGTAAACAAATTATTAACCCAAATATTTCTAATACACGCTTAAATTACACCGCAATCTAGAAATACGAAACTGGTTGCGAAATTCTCAATAATCCACTTTGTAAACAAAATCAATTTTCATGATTTGTAAAATCTGATTGATCCACTTTTATGAAAATATATGTATGGTATGTTGGAAATTTTTCTTCTTCATCTTTAATTATTATATATTTTCACCATTATTTAATACCGGCTGCATCCAAAGCAGGATCGGACTCCGAGGTCCGCTGTTTAGCATTATAGAGCTATTCACGTGCCTTTCACGATGATATCCGTACAAGATTTGTTCTTTTCCTGTTCAAAGAGGTACAAGAATTTCGATACCTTTGCGAATGTCACTGATTCGATTCCCGTCTCGCGTCTGGGTGTTTATCTATAAAATGTATTCATTTATACAAGAAAAGTATATATGTAGTATATTAGTTATCTAGTACCCATAACACAAGTGCTATGCTGGTTACTTTGGCACTAGATGGCGGTGTGTGAATTGTGCCAGGTATATTTATTTACTTAGTAATTTTCTTAGTTATTAAATGCGTAACCATCATTTAAGACCTTTTAAAGAGAGATGGAATTACCATATTCCCAATTTGGATCAATGAGGTCGCGGCCATATCAAGCGTATTGTGATTTTTCAAGTTAAAAATATTTCTTAAATTAATTTAGTAATAAAACCTTTTCAGTAATAGCCAAAGTCAGCACAGACATGGCGGGAGAATGTGATATGGTGGCCTTTTACTCGGAATTAGGTTGCACACCCATGCCTAAGACAGACAACTCATCAATGTGCCCTGAAGCCTTCACCTGTCCCGATCTACACCCAGATCCCACTATGTGCTATTATAGGTAAGTTGGAAAAGAAGAAACGGCAGTCACACATTTAAATAAATAAATATAATTAATCTGTTAGAATTCACACTGTGCTACCAAAAGCGCTACTGTTATGATACTAAACAACTGATTTGTAAATAAATACTATACATACAAGAGTAGGGTAAGAGAGTTCTTGCTTGGAGACCGCGTCTGGGCAAACGTAGTTGTAGGACGCCCGGCGGCGAGCAGGGGCTACGATTTGCGTAAAATAGCTGACAAGCACTGAATGCTACGAGCCAGAGATAGGGCTCTGTGTATGCCTATGGAGAGGCCTACCTCCAGTAGTGGACTTCAATAGGCTGACGATGATGATGACACACACCCAGACTCTTAAAACAGCTATTTGGACTGACGATAGGGTCTCTGGCTATGCACGTGGTTGGTACAATCGGGTCTGAGTCCGATCCCCAGAGAGGACAGAATATATGCATGATGCAAATAGTTTGATCTGGTCTACATGTTCGTCTATTGTTATTTATGAAAAAGCACACAATACAAATTTGCACAAATAAACGGCAATGTCCCGGAAGGGCACATCCCTAAATAGTTTTGACCGTGACAATACATCCATTTTCTTTATAAATTAATCAGTAACAGTTTTTATTTGTAATAAAACATTTAACAAAAAGTACTATAAAATGTCGATGCGGTTGGAAAATACACCGACCTTCGTTTGATTACCTGAGTCACGGCTCGCAAGCCGTATGCGGCTCTGTGACTCCTCGGCTACGGCTCTTTCGCGAAATGTTTAGTCCAGCCACGGAATATACTTATTATCTGTAATAATTTCTGTAATAATGTCTCCCACTAAAGTTAAGCATATATTAAAAAAAATGCGGAGCAGTATTTGGGGACTGTCGATAGAAGTGAAAACTAAGTAACTTATTATTTTATTTTTTATTTTTATTTATTTGGGAAACAAACAATTACAATACATCACAATATAAAGAAAACATAAAAAAAAATTAAAAAAAAACATAAAAACATACATAAACATACAAAAAAATATACATATATAGATTATTATTTTTGATTTACAAAGAAGTGTTTATGATCAAGTAATATAATTTAAATTGATCATTCTTCTTTACAATCCAAAATTTGTTCACCCAAAAAGTGCTCAACGCGCCTAAAGAAGTTTTCACTTCTAAAACTCAACTTTCATTTCATTGTAAAAAAGTCGCAATTCGAATAGATAGATATGTGTTCGAATGATAAGTAATGCAATGCAATCATTTAAAAATTACAATAAACCTTACGGCATTAATAAATATTAATTCCATATATGTTTTTTACATTTTACAAAATATGGGTTGCAGCGTATCACTTTTAAGGTTTAAACATTAGATAGGCTCACTTAATAATAAACAGTTACTGACGCCTATGGATGTTTGCGACGCTAGGGGTATCGTTAACATGCTGCCGTCCGTGTAGGGAACTGGAATCTGGGTCACTTATGCTGGAATACAACATAAGGTTATTATGGTGGCATGTTTAGAGACCAAGAGTAGTTCCAGAGAGGGTTGAAGATCTACCATCTAGCTAGGATTGTTTTGTCGCCTTTTGCGAGAGGCTAACAGTATTCTTACTCCGCCCCTGCACGGAGGAAGAAAAATTTAAGGATTAGACGGAAATTGGTTTTTTAAAAACCTAATTCAGTCAAATTCAGTTTTTATGGGAAAATACCCTAAGAACAAACAATTTAACTTATCACGAATCCAAAACATTTGAATAGAATGTGATAATTAATATAATTTCAAGTATGATTCTTTTAAATATTTTTTCATACTCATATTTTTTTAATTATACTCATATAAACTCAAAACATTTTAATCGCGTTCGTTAAATTTGTAAGATTAAAATCTCATAGTACAACGAAAAGGATTCTGATGAAATAATGAATAAATTAATAAATTTGCAAAGCGTTTTGAAACCATACAGCATACCATAAATATACATAAAATGCCCTTATATGCATTGTGGAGGCCGGTAACCCAGCAAAGTTTGATGTCGCTGCGATCGGCCTCGGCTCGGTGAGTTTCTCTCCAAAATAACGATAGTTACATTTGGTTTTTAAATTACTCTATAGCGCTCTAACCCTCCAAATCGGAAAGTAAATTCAAATGATACTTTTGATTTGCTGACTGTACCTACGTAACAGAAAGATGATCTGTGCTTCAACTTTCACGGTGACCTAGGAGCAAAATGAGGCCAATTTTTTGGTAGACTGAAATGACACTGAAACCAGTTGTTGCATTCACCAGCTAGTAGTTGGCTGCTAAAAAGTGAACTGAAACGTCAATTATGACCGAAGTAAACACGCGTTTCAAATCCGTAAAAGTAGCAGCCGTGAAATTTAAATACAATATTGTAATCAGGAGTACATCGAATGCAAACCGACAACTGGTAATCATAAAATATTGTGTTACGGACTGACAGGTATGCCACTTACCGATTTTCACAGTCTTTAATTCTCGTACGTGTGCCAAGTGGTGCCACTCGATGTCTAACGCAACAGTCACGGGCTTGATTCATATGAAATCATCATCTCAGCGATGAATCCCGGTAGCAGCCCAAACTCTCGCTTCGGCGCCCGGGGTCCGCTTTCCGACTTTTTCTTCTCCACTTCGCACGATCTTCGGCATCTCTGGTGGTCAGTCCATTGGCACGCATATCAACCCCTACGGCGCCAAAATATCGGAGGGATTTTTATATTGCTGTGGAACAGCAGACAGGCTGACGGCCCACTTAATAGGAAGTAATCACCGTCGCCTATGGATGTTTACGATGCCAGGAGCACCGCTAACACGCTACTGTTCCCGTAGTGGAACTGGAAAATGGGTAATTTATGCCTGAAACAGCCATATTTAGAGACCAGGGTGTTTGGTATTCACATAAGCTCGGAGCCCTATCACCTAGCTAAGATTTTTTGTTGCCTTTTACGACTGGCCGTCTCCCCCTGCAGGGGTATGTTCGTACTCCGCGCTTGGACATAATTTCCGGGGTGTATGTAACCCAGCGGGATGGGGATATAAATTGTTACTATTGTATATTTAACACGCTCAGAGCATTTATTTTTTATATAAACAACAATGTCAGACACTTCGGGATTCGGGACCGATAAACAATAGACATTTGGAAAAAAACACGCGGGGCAGTCTTTGGCGACCGCCGATAGAAGTGAAAACTAAAAACTTAATAACTTGTGAATTGTATCGTCGAGCTATTAGATTATTATTTTCGGTTTTTATAAAATTGTTTATGATCAAGCATTAAAGTTTAAATTGGTCTGGACACTTCTTTACAAACCACAAAATGTTCACCCAAAAAGTGCTCAACGCGCCTAAAGAAGTTTTCACTTCAAAAACTTAACTGTATTCCCTTGTAATAAAGTCGCAGTCCGATAGATATGTATAAGTAATGCAATACAATCATTTAAAATTACATTATAAAATAAACCTCAAGTCATTATTAATAAGCTTGGTATTACTCGAGCAAAACTCCGTCTTATGAATCTTACAAATTTTCGAACAGGACACGTGACCTGACGCGAGTTTAACATTTTTTACCCATCACAAAAAAGTGCACAACGCCGCTAAAGAAGTGTTCACTTCAAAAATCTCCTGTTATTATAATAGTTTTTTATTGCTGTAGGACGGCAGACAGGCTGACAGCCCGCTTAGAATTTAGCAGTTACCGTCGCCTATGAGTGTTTGCAACGCCAGTGGTATCGCAAACACGCTGCTCTCCCATAAGGGTAGTATGCAGTCTAGTCCCAAAATACAATAAAAAAATAGAACATATGGCGGGTTATTTACGTTACAAATACAAAGTAAATAATTATGTACCTTAGAACAAAAGAGTGGTTGCATATCCTTCGAACAAGGTTTTCGCTTTAGACATTTCGTGTAACTATGTAGACAATTAAACGAAAAAGTTTGCTCACCATGTAACTAAAAGCATTTTCAACTTACTCTTACTACTTACTTACGTATTTAAAGATATTTTAAAAAAAGAAATTCTTTTTGACGTAATTGATGAATAACAACGATTTTTTTTTTCATAATTACATTAGACAGGTAATACTTTATTCTCGTCAACATAATAATACAAGTACAATACCCCTATTATAATACAAGTAGTAAAATAAAATATTCTAAACATTATAGATAATAGTCGGCCTTATTGCTTTAAGCAATTAGCATATAAATTTCCTAAGAAGAAAAACAAAAATCTTCATAAAAAAAGCAATACATAAGTAAATAATTTATGACAGTACGAGGCGTTCCTCCTCTAAAAGTCCCTAACAACGTTGTTAACGATTTGTTATAGTTTAACATTATACTGAATGCCATAAATTCTTACGGATATATTCCGTAAGAAAAGAATTTATCCGTGAAGTATATGAAGACAGGACATAAGTGTAAGGTAGCTGTAAAATCTCCCGGATATGACGGTTTTAGCGTTGAACACATCGAGCTTACAGGTGGACATCTACCTTTTTATTAATGTTCGAGCCGTAAATACAATGTTTTAATGGCCCAATCAGTAGTTAATATAGAACAGTCAAGTTTTTCATGGATAAATTTTCAGTCTAAAACCTTATTTAAATTTTCAGGGGCACACCATACAGCAATCGTTCCCCTCTTCCGCAGAATGTCATCCAGGAACCATGTGCCGTAGCCTGCAGCTGTCAAGTGACTAACGGCCAGCCTAAATTCGAATGCGCTGTTGTCGATTGCGTGGAATCAATTACTGACATACAGACGGATTGCATCATGAGCTATGAAGTTGATTCCTGCTGTAGTACTGGATCTGTTTGCGGTAGGAATTTTTGTAGTCATTTAACATCATTATCATCAGGATCAGGATTATGTTACACCAGATGCCTTCTATTACAATCCTATCGGTTGCAATCTTGATTTAACCTCATTACAGTGGGAAACATCGAACTAAGCACATTAAGGTGCACCGAAAAATAACGATTTTAGGCTCAAACACTTTAGGCTCAAAATATCACAGAAGATCTCCTAACAAAAATCCTGTCGTAAGCGGTGCTTATAATTTTAATTTTAAAAATCCTCCTCGTCCTCCATCGAACCCAAGATTTTTCTATACATAGAAAACTGATTTTTCTTAAATTATTTTAGAATTGTAGTCTGTAATTTTGTGTATAAT
This sequence comes from Malacosoma neustria, assembly GCA_963693495.1. Taxonomy (NCBI): domain Eukaryota; kingdom Metazoa; phylum Arthropoda; class Insecta; order Lepidoptera; family Lasiocampidae; genus Malacosoma; species Malacosoma neustria. The sequence continues at coordinate 17,099,323 of OY856383.1, forward strand.
GACAGTACAATTTTGCTGAATATTTTATTGTACGGCGACCGATAAACTACAAAATTGCCATTTGTATTTTTGCTATATTTTCATTAGTTTAGATAACAAATGTAAAAAAGGCAAAATTTGCTTTATTTTTTTATTGCTTTATTATTCTATATAAAGTGCAATTTTGATGATAAAAATTTTGCGTAATAACATTTTTTGCGCAAAATTTAGTCCTCAATAGGGCCCGTACCACATATTATATACATATTAGTAAAAAAATAAGAGATAAATTCTATGTTTGTGTTGAATGAGGTACAAAAAATCTGGCCCACCGATGAAAATGACATTGTATTTCGTCCTATGATAATTCCAATGAAACCTTGAAGCTTCGAAGTGAAAGCATTAGTAGCAACTCGAATAATCCATTTGCAAAATTATGACGAATATATAGAAGACCAAGTTGTCACTTCGTTCTTTTAATTGTGACTCCATATCACTTAGAACCATAACGGTTATACAATTAAATAATATTATCCAAATTAGTGGCCGGATGGACCATTGTCTGGGAATCACGTGCCGTCCATTTCCTTACGAGCAATAATTAATGTTCAATAAATAGGTATAGGTTACAAAACAGGTGATTAATATGGTAACTAAGGCAGGATTGCATTTACATTAGCATGGCAGTAACACTGCAAATATGTGAGTAATTGACGTGTGTGGGATTGCTTAGCAAAGTGACTCTGTATGCGACTTGTGTTAGGTTACCCCTACTACGTGACCCTTTCAGGAGGGAAAAGAGGTTGGAGATTGACAAAAATAGGTCATGTAGTATAGGTACCTACTCTTATTGGATTGGACGTGTTTTTGCTTCATTTACCAAAAGAAACCAGTTCTCGTATTGTGTACAAGTGAAATAAATTCTTCTCTCAAACTAAATTTATTTGTATACATGCAGACTAACCAGAGAACAGCATTTAAATTAGAGTACTTAAATACTGACTCCAGTAGGAGTTGCTAGGGTTGCTTATACTCCTAAACGCTGACCCTGTAGAGGAAGATATTAATATTGAGTCACCGAAGACTTTTACAAAGTTTTTTGATTTATCATTATTATCGATAATGATTCACCATTTTTTGGGGTAAATTCATGATCCACCGGTTAAGAACTTTCTAGTTAAAAAACTGAATGAAGTAGTGTTCATTGGCTTCTTTTGAGCATGCAAGCAAGTTAATATCCTTGAGAGAATTTTACAAGATCGAAACATATGATAGTCAGGGAACACTATATTCAAACTGAAATAATGCTTTAAAACTCTCTCAATTTTTAACGGGCTATCAAAGAAGTCTGTCAGGCGTTGTCATGATGGAAGACAACATCTTTCCGTCTAATCAATTGGGGTCGTTTTTTCTCAATTACCTGCCGTGAACTCTCTAACAGCACAATTATGAAAAGAATAAAAATATTTCAGGTAAAGATGCAATAGCGAATCTAAAAACTTGCGAATTAGATGGCAAGACATATAGAGAAGGTGAAATAATCGAACCTGAAAACACAATCAAGACCTGCATCTGCACTGGTGACTGGGACGGTACCGTGGAGGACGTGAATTATTGTCGAGATATCAATTGTGGACTAGAAATACATTATCAAGACAGCATCATGAATAACTGTGCGCCTATTTATATTCCCAACCGTAGAGCTTGTCCTATTGGATTCGAATGCCGTAAGAAACATGTTTTATTATCCACATATATTTAAGCTTAAAATTACATCTTCCTTTTTTTTAATGCTGTAGAACAGCTGACAGGCTGACGGCCCGCTTATACTTTAGCAGTTACCGTCGCCTATAAGTGTTTGCAACGCCAGGGCATCGCGAACACGCTGCTGTCCCATAAGGGTACAGGAACTTGGGTCACTAATGCCGGAACACAACACAAGGTTATTATGGCGGCATATTTAAGACCAAAGGTGGTCGCTATCCAGACGGGCTTGAGGCCCTACCACGTAGCTAGGGTGGGTTATTTTGTCGCCTTTTACGACAGGCCGACCCCGGCCACAGAGGTTAGTATTCTTTCTCCGCCCCTGCACGGATAAAAAGTGTTTCCTGTCCTTCCTGCCCTTATCCCTTATATATGGAGTCGGTGCAACATATTCTCTCCTTCCACTTTCCTCTGGTAGCCGTCATCTCAACAGTCACACCCTTTTCCACCATATCATCTTATACGCAATCCATCTATCTTTTTTTTGGTCTATCTCTCCTCTTGTATCCATTCATTCTCATTTCTATCATTTAAAATTATATATATAGAGCTGAAATTTATCAGTGTCAGCTATAACGCTAAGTTTTTCTTCCAAGTCCCAAACTAGGAACGGGTTCCAGACAGCAGTCGCCTCTACAAAAGTCAAATTAAGCTAACCCTTCCATCTATTTCATTTTGCTGTTTATATCAGTACAAAAATGGACTCCAGCTCCAAAACGATCAATTTATATGCAATTGGTATTAAGTACTTATACGATGAAAATAATAGCTTTTAAGCATTAAATAAGTATTAAAAGTAGAGAAACCGATAGTTACTGTTGTATCCTACACAATGAAGAAATATAGTCAAAAATTATAGCAGCAATTAGGTTTTATTATCTTGCGTGGCGCTACAATCGTACATTCGAAATCTGCTTTTATCTGCTTTTTTTAATTTGATTGTGTTTAGATTTTTTTTACCTAGACCGAATACGATGAAAAGTTGTTCGTCCTTTTCTAATTTCAGAAGCACCGACTTCAAAAATTATACGCAGTTTGAACATACGCAACGTGGGATCCCAGTGCGTCTTTGGAAACCTAACCTTGAACGTTGGAGATGAGGTTTCCAGCACTGAGCAGTGTAATACATGTAGATGTGATGTACCTCCATTCGTTACATGTACTAGACAAAACCCCTGTAACGAATAGTGTTTTGTTTATTTAAATTTCCAGGAGCCTGTATTATTATAAACTATAGATTAATTAAAATAATAATAGATTGATAATAATGGAGGAGGCTCATCTTCAATAAAATCTTTTATTTCGACAGCACATTTTATTTAGACGTATCATTCAATAATTACTTTAAAATACAACAGCTAACACTTCTTCTTTAATAAATTATCACATTCCTCCCATGTTCACAAATACTGATATATTTTGGCACAAAAAGTCTGAATGATTTCAAATTTACTCTCCCTTTGGGCAGATAATGGTCAAAGGCTAGGCGTTAGGCCAGGAGGTAACAAACATTTAAAAATAATAATTGGGTCACGGTCACAGAGTACACCGTACAAATCGAGTATGCGAATGAGAACAAAGTTGTTTCATCCACATTAAATCACAAAATTGTTAACTCGATGTTCAAGTGTCACACTTTAGCAGTATTGCGACACCACACACTTCCCTATTACTATAGGGAAGTGCTTGGGAAGCCGAGAGTTGCAATACTAGTTCGTTCAAAACTTAAGAATAATTAACACGCTTGTTCGAACTTGCCTTACAACAAAAAACTAAATCGCTAGAGGTGTTAGCAGTAGTCTTGAGTAACTACGTTTTTTTTTATTGCTGAAGGACAGCAGACAGGCTGACGGGCCGTTTAGAATTTAGCAGTTACCATCGCCTATGGGTGTTTGCAACGCCAGTGGCATCGCAAACACGCTGCTGTCCCATAAGGATACAGGAACTTGGGTCACTACTGCCGGAACACAACACAAGGTTATTATGGCAGCATACATAAGACCAAAGGTGGTCGTCATCCAGACGGGCTTGAAGCCCTACCACGTAGCTAGGGTGGGTTGTTTTGTCGCCTTTTACAACAGGCCGACCCCGGCCGCATAGGTTAGTATTCTTTCTCCGCCCCTGCACCGATAAAATGTTTATGTTTTTACTGCTTATCACCTGAAACATTAGCGATCTAAGAGATCTTAATTTCACCTTTTTCCGGTTTGGTTCAGATTTCTGCTCACAAAATGACTAATGCACGGTACAAGCTACACGTTATATATTTTTGAACACTAATGTCTTCGCACTACCAATAAAAGAGAACATAATTATCTGTCAATTGCACAATCGGTGAAAAATATATAAATAATGTAACCCAAGGTGTAAAAAAATTACCTATAATATTTTTAAATCGCGTGCGCTGCGAAAACCATTAATGATGGAATAAAATAATGTACTACGACTTTGCAGAACACATCATTATTTACAAAAAATATTCAAGACTGCTTCAATATCTTTATATAACTTTTTGAATTGTTCAATTCGGACATTCCATTCGAAAGATATCACGAGTTTAAAAATGTAAGTATTAGAAAAAACTTTTCACATCTTCGTGAAGCTAATTTCCGTTTCATCCGTAAAAATACCCTCATGCGCCCAAAGAAGTTTCACTTGAAAGAAAGGAGGAAGAACGTAGACATGCGTGTTACATCTATTTACGCGATACATCACTCGCGAGTGAGGGTAGATTTCAAAATCACATGCAAGTATCGAACATAAGTTGAAAATAAATATATTTATTGCTTTAACATGGTGAATAAAATTTTCAGAGATATTAATAATAAATATATAAATATATGTCATTACTCACAGGGCGTCGAAATATTTAAATTGTCAGAATATAAAGATAATTATCTTAATATTAAAGATTGCATTCAGTATTGAATAATTGTAATTTTTTTTTGTGACAATTCACACATCGTCATCTAGTCCCAAACTAAGTTATTAATTCAATTAAGTTTATTTTATTGAAATAGTTGCCATGGACATACGTACGATTATGACATCCAGCAAAAACCCTGATTAAGTTATAATTGAATAATCAATTGATAATTATAATGAAGGTAAAAATATTTCTTTTGAGCGCGAAAGAGTTAATTTATTTATATTTTCATTAATTTATATATTAATTTTGGATAAGGATTATGAGTGCAATAAATTATAATTTAATTTAATGAATTAATTACCCTGTGTGACAAACGTATACGCCTACAATAAACACTTGTCATGTCAATATGCTGCCGACTTTGAATCAGTGAGGAGGGGGGGGGGGGGAGAATGTGTATAACATCAATAGGTGTCATTATTTATAAATTAAATTAAAATATTGTGGTAATATACATTTATTTCGAAATAGGTAACAAATACTACTTAATTTAATAAATAAGGACTATACATTATGTACATTAATTGACTATGAACTATATACACAGCCTTAACAGGACCTTTGTTTCTACTTATATATCTATGTTGTGTCGACTTTTAACTTAAAGTTAAGTACTTAATTTTAAATTAAAAAGTACATGATAAAAATGCATATTCGGCAAGAATTATTATTCGCTTATAATAATAATATTTATTTATTATTAAATTCTTACTAGTACTACGTTTATTTTGAAGAATATATTGTTAATTATTACTAAAATTGCTGAAATCTTATACTTGATGACACTATATTCATTACATACTCACTAATTATTTAATCAAGAACAGAATTATAATTTTAAATCTAGTTTTTTGATTAATTACTCTAATGAACATTTAATTTCTAGAAAAATACAAGCAATTAATTGTAGATTTTTGAATAGTATTAATCTAAGATTGTTTTATAACTTATTATTTATTTTGTAAATAATGTACCACAACTATTTTTATTAGTTGAATTTAAAACAAATCATAATTACAAAACATATACGTAACGTGGTCATTTACATAAAATCATTGCTCGTAAAAATTAATCATAAAATACTTTCAAAGTTGATTTGAAAAAAATATACTTATTGAAATACAATAGGTTATGCTTGAACTGTCTTGAGCACGTGTAAAAATATTTTGGAATATATTCTTTAGTTTACGTTAACTAAAACAGGCTAACCCAAGTTCGATCCTGAACATCTGGTTGGGTCTACCCACATCTCTGATGGCAACGTCGAGGAGTGGCAGTCGACCTGGCTTGTCGGTTTCGTATTCGATTATCGTTTTAGCCCATTCTTGTTTCTTGTACTGAAATAAATTAATAATCTTCTGCAACGCAAGTATTATCAAAGCGTTGACTGCCGCACAAGAAAATGGTCAGAAGAAATTGGCGTCGAGAACTAAAATATTACTGATATAATTAAACAATAAAATTTTGACGGTACGCTTGTGGAGGTCACGGGTTCAATTCAGTCTCTGTGTTTACCTATAATATGTATCTATTTACAAAAGAAAAGTATATATTAGTTATCTAGTACCCATAACACAAGTGCAATGTTACTTATTTTAGGACTGACTAGATAGCGTTGGGTGAATTGTCCCAGTACAATTATGTATATAGTATTTTGTTAAATATGGTTAATTACATCCGGGAACCAATGGTTTTGCGTTTGATATGAAATCTAAGCTTACTGGAAGATTACTATTAAAGGTTCAGGACAAATATATACCACGTAACAACGAGCAGTATTTTAGCAGTTATATATAATAGCCTTTCAGTAAAATTTATATTTTTACTCCAATAATAATACTCGTAGATGGAAAAAATTTCAATATTGCGGACCTATCTTCCAACCTCGGCAGTACTTGCCTCTGGAAAATAATATTTAGCCACACCTATTTTCTCTTTGTACATAATGCAGTGTCACGGTCACATACCCTGGACTCCGACATGAAAAATTCTGATTGCAATGAACCATGAAATGAATGAACCTTCGAAGATGAGGAAACGTACATACTAATACATACCTGACATTCATCAAACAGTGCTTTATAGCGTAACCTGTTATTCGCCTTTGGTAATATTTCCGCGTCGTTGTAGGCCAGCAGCTTGACTCCTCGCCTGTAGTTGTTGGCCCCTGGGTCGTAGTAGCCGACAGTGTTTATGCAGTGGAAGGTTATATTTTGCACTGCTTTTATTGACATGAGTTGGAGGTAGGTTAGTTGGGCATGATCTGCTTTGTAGGTTATCTAGAAATCAAATATTAAAGTGGTTATTTTCTCTTCTTTACAGGGCAGCAAAAATAAAGAACCATTTTGTTTTTAATTTCGTGGCAGGAGAAAAGATGTAGACTACAAAACTACATCATGCCACAAACTTTAACGAGATCCATGAAAACGTTTGATAGAGATATCACGGGGACCAAAATGATATCTATGATTGACATGATTTAAATAAATATAATTATAAAACAAAAAATAAATAAAACATATAATAATCTTAATATTAAATGTAGGGCAGCCATAATTATTATATTTTTGCATATCTATCCACAAATTTATTTCAGGCACCAGACGGTGATCTGTGAAATTATACAATCACAGCCACGTTCCTCAGTGCTTAGCTTGCTACCACTATGCGAAGACATGCTTGACTCCGATTATTATTATGTGTATGTATTCAGAGTTTATGTGAACCTTTTATATATTAAAGTCAAGTCTCAAGACCACAGAATCAACTGCAGAAGGTTACAGTTCAGATAACTACAGGATCGTAGTCGCTCTTTTGATTTGTTAAGACTTTTCCGTCCCCTTCTTATTCTACGTTTCCGTTTTTTGTATTAAGACTCACCGTAAATCCTTCTTCCATTTCGCTCAGCCAAATTTCGCTCTCACTACCCTTATAAGAGATGTCTTGCGATTCGATCGGTTTGGGATAAATGCAAGTACCCCCAGTCGCCATGTCACAGTGGACTAAAATCGCGTCGTTCATATCACCACCGTTGGGATCGATCCAATATTGGCCTAAGAAAATATTTAAGAAAGCATTTGAAACCATCATTTATCAGTCATCAATATTGCTAGCATAAGTGCCATTGTCATCATTTCATCTAGGTTTACATGGTTGCATGCCAAAGTCGCACTTCGGTGCCAAAAATCCAATTTGGTACCATTTTTCCACTGAACTTGGTCTTTTACCTTACTTCAATACGCCCTTTAGGTCGTGTTCAAGTACTTTCCAATTTTAAAATTACTCGACTTCTCTATGGTTTAATTGTTAAAGTATTATTGGCTCCACACCTAGCCGATATCGATATCCGATGGTTAAATTTAGAAGATGTTTTTCCGATATTATCTGATCTGAATTTTATTGATATTTCGTTTTTATTAATTACAATGCAAGTATCATTTGCGTGGTTCGGGTTTATAAATAATGTAATGGAATGTGTGCCAATAACTTAATTATACACTCACCACTTTCAAAATCTGGATAATGGTATTTAATATCTCCACAAGTCTTCGCAGGAGAATCCTTTGAGCCGTCAGGCTTCAGGAACTTGTTTAGAGAGATCTTCAGTTGTTCGTATGCCTTCATAACAACTTCCTTTCGTTCCTTAGATGTCATATCGTCTTTAAAGAATCTTGCAGGGAATGAATTCGGGTCATCGCCTTGTGGATCAGGACCCTTCACGGAACCTTATAAAAGTAATTCTTGTTTAGCTTGTTTAGTTTATGAAATTAAATCTAAAAATAAAAGAGATAAAAGGTAAGAGAAGATAAAGGCAAATAGGTCATTAAAAGAAGAAACGAATATACAAAATTCAGTACAGGCAAATGTGTTATTCTAATCAATAGACATAATATCTACCTTGTTGAAGCATTGCAGCAATAGCAGCAGCATCATAAGCTAACCCTTCACCAGGTGGTCCAGGCGGCCCAGGAGGGCCAGGGGGCCCTTGAGGGCCATGATGACCTGATTCACCGGGAGATCCTCGTCCTCCCGGTGGACCAATGGGTCCTTGAGGTCCTGGGCTTCCGTCGCGGCCTGGTGTACCTGAATAATTAAAAAATATTACGTTAAAATAAGCTGCCCCTTAAACATCTGTTGTTTTTCCATTTGAATACGGTTTTCTAGAAAAGATCGCTCTAAATAATAAGACCGCTGATTTCACACTATTAATGTATTGTATAATTGTGTTATAGTTTCTAATTTTAATGATAAATAATTACAATATTTAAACATAAATAGCGGAGGACAGTTGAACCAAGCAATGGAACGTTATGTATGGTTATTTAAAAGGATCTCCCAAATGAGTAAACTATATTATTCTAGGCTTGAAGTAAATTTAAAATAGTGATTACTAATATAAAATATGTGAAATGGATTTGCAATCATCAAACCAACCTCTTGGACCTGTATCTCCATCCTTTCCAGGTGGTCCCATAGGTCCAGGGAGACCTCTGTCACCTTGTCTACCGGGAGCGCCAACCAGACCAGGTAGACCTGGTAATCCAGCATGGCCCTTTGGACCATCAGCGCCAGCTTCACCCCTTTCTCCTTTCACACCATCTAGGCCAGGTGCTCCTTGTTTACCAGGAGGTCCTTGTGGACCATCTACACCAGGTTGTCCCGTTTCACCACGAGGTCCGCGTTCACCTGCTGGTCCTGTCGGACCTGAAGAACCTTGTGGTCCCTAAAACATTATAATGGTAGGAAAAATATAATAAACTAACATTTATTATTAAAATCTGGACTACTTGTTTTGTATTGTATTATTTAGTACTTATTACAAGCGTTTCATCCCGGTTGCATCCAAAGTAGTTATTTTTAAGCTGGAGAATGCTGTTTAGATGGATCAAGAATAAGAAAGACATACATTTTTTTAGAACAATCCAAGTGCTAGCCTATATATGGCTAGTTTTCAAGATATTACGGTTATTTTTCTCGTGGCCACTGAAAGGATTTAATTTCGTTTCATACATTTTCTTAATAAATTCTCAAAGACTAAGGAAAAACACAAGTAAGTAAGTGTAAATTCCTAATTAATTTCTTATGAATCACTAAAAGACAAAATTAAATTTCACTTAGTCTTCTTTTGCAAGTCAAAATCATTTATGAGAGAATACAGATTTGTTTATTTTAATCTATTTATATAAACTTACTTGCATTCCTGGGGGTCCAGCTGGGCCAGCAGCACCAGGTTGTCCTATGGGACCTTTGTCTCCTGGCCGTCCGGGAATGCCAGGCTGTCCTTGCTTTCCAGGTCTACCCTCTGGTCCTGGTTCACCTATAGGACCCGGAGGTCCTTGTAATCCTGGAGTTCCCGATGGACCGGGTGCGCCATCAGCGCCTGGTTTACCAGGTGCACCGCTTTCACCCTACGTAAAATATTACATGTACATGTATGATATGGATTTCATTCACCGTGAAAATAACATATGTAGTTGAACTCTAAAAATGAAGAAGTATCATAAAGTATTTAAACCTTGAAATAAATACAAAAGGAAAACGTTTTTAATCGTCATTATGTCATTCATGACGGACCTAGAGAGAATAGTAGCTAGAAAGAGCATAAAGGCGCGGGCTGAGATGAACTACTTCCCTCCCATGATGCCAATATTATTTTTTATCATGCCAAGACCTAAAGTTCAATACGATTACGACTGGTTACGAAAAGTTACCCTTATGCGACAGCAGCGTGTTCGCAATGCCACTGATGTTGCATACGCCCATAAATAGGCGACGGTAACTGCTAAATTCTAAGAGGGCCGTCAGCCTGTCTGCTGTCCAACAGCAATAAAAAAAAGTATAATAATCTTTTTTTTTATTGCGTAGGACAGCAGACAGGCTGACAGCCCGCTTAGAATTTAGCAGTTACCGTCGCCTATAGGTGTTTGCAACGCCAGTGGCATCGCAAATACGCTGCAGTCCCATAAGGGTACAGGAACTTGGGTCACTAATGCCGGAACACAACACACGGTTATTATGGCGGCATACTTAAGACCAAGGGTGGTCGCCATCCAGACGGGCTTGAGGCCCTACCACGTAGCTAGGTTGGGTTGTTTTGTCGCCTTTTACGACAGGCCGACCCCGGCCACAGAGGATATTATTCTTTCTCCGCCCCTGTACGGATAAAAATCTGAAGTATGTTATAAATTTAATCGTTTAAACTATATCAAATAATAGGCAATGAAAGCGGAGTAGAGAAGATAATTAAATAATATTTTACCCTAATGAAATAATAATATTTTATCATTCCAGGACCGAAAGTTCAATATTAATACAACCAACTGGAAAGAATGATTTGCGATAGGTTATGAAAAGTTAAATAGGTAATCTAAAATATGTTGTAAATTGAATCGTCTAAATTATATTGTTGGTTGACAGTTAATTTTGATTGGTCTGAAATGTGTCGCTTTCTTCCGCAAAATAAGAAAGAAAATTGGACTTTCGGCCTCAGAGTGATAAAAAAGCACATTACAGCGATACTGGTCTCCATTCCAGCCTCAATGTTATGAGAGTAATGAAATATAATAGACATAATAAAATAATTTCTTCTTTCAACATTACTTTAACATTTTATGGATTAATTTATTTATATCTTTTCATTTTGAACTTAGGTATTTCAATTTTATTAAAATTACTTAAGGAATAATTCACACAGTAAATGATAATGGTATGTGAATGATAATGATGGACAAAAGAATACCCTACACATTTTATAAATATTGGATTATTGTATCTTTATAAGTAAATAATTTTCTGCATGTCTCTTGAAACAAATTATAAACTATATCAAAATAATATTAAAATATCACAAGAAAATTGTTTTCTTCCTAATTTATAAAATATTACGTCTTTCAGATAAAGGAGAATAGAATAGAAGATAAAGGAGATATTGGCTACTATGTAAAATTTTACTTTATAAATATGTGTCACTTATTAGCTAAACACAATAATTTCATACCTGAGGTCCTCTTAATCCTTGTGGACCAGGTGGCCCAACAATTCCAGGTAAACCAACAGGTCCTCGTTCTCCCTGAGATCCTGGAGGTCCCATTAGGCCTGGACTTCCAGGTTCACCTTCATTGCCCCTTTCACCCTTCACACCCTCGGGTCCCGGTGGTCCTGTTAATCCCATAGGTCCTGTTGGTCCAGGTCTTCCTGAATCACCCGTTGCACCTTTTGCACCCGGAATGCCGGGAGTTCCTGCGGGGCCAGGGCTTCCTTGAGGTCCCTGGAATAAAATTTACTTTACCTACTTTTAAACATATAAAATAAAAATAACATTAGTTTACCTATCCGACTTCGCCGGAATGTTCATTTGCTGTCTCTCCTGTATAACATTATTTTCAATCCTCTTTTACCAACTTACTTAAAAGAATGTTTTTACTTTCACCGCTCCTCTTGTTCACGTAATTTGCGCTCTAACTACAACAGATTTCTAAAAGTCCCTGGACACCGTTCCTCATACTGTCGTAAATCCTTTACTTATCAAGCCACTCTTTTCTGGAAATCACTTCCCATCGCTATCAGAGAGGCAAAATCCAAGGATTTTGTCAAGGCAAAAGCGAATGGTTGTCGAACATTATTTAAAGATGTAGGCCATGTTTAATAGATAACTATTTCCTTGATTTGAATCATGTATTTTTTTTTCATTCATGTAGATTTTTTTTCTCTCTTTATACACCGCACGATATGTTAGTGCTACTATTCTCCATATGAAATTTATATATGGGTTGCCTTCAAGAAATCGCTTAAAGCGATAAGGCCGCCCGTTGTCTCCAATATTTACAATATTCTCTTTAACTAGTAATATATCATTAGGTTAAGTTGGTGACAATAAAGTATTATCTATCTATCTATCTATTAGTTTACCACTTAATAAACTTGAACTTCACATTACATTTGCTTATCATACAAGTATTTGGTTCTTCATAACGTGAATTATTTCGCTCTTCTTTTATATCAGAAATTAATATTGGCTCAAGGAACCACTTCTGCGCACCACCTCTATGCGAAGACGCAATTCTATGTCAGCAAGTCGTCATTGCCAATAGAAAAAAGGGGGCTTGTATGCCTCATTCGGTTTTATCGGAAAATCTCTTTTGTTGTACGAATATGAATTGTCTCAGGGCACCTCTATGAACGTAATGCTGTGTCAGCGCATGGTCATTGCCGACAATAAGTACGATTTTTTACTTTATTTTTATTCTTATAAAGCTTTTTCTCCTACTATTTCCATTTTATTCTATTACAACTAACCGGTGGTCCCAAGTCTCCAGGCCTTCCAGGTAATCCGGCATGCCCTGGATCACCTTTATGCCCTTGTTCGCCCCTAGCACCCTTAGCTCCCATTGCTCCCGGTAGTCCACGTAATCCGGTTTCTCCCGGTGTACCTACAATATAAAATCAAATATGTAAACGTATAATGCCGTATGTTTCCGTGAATATTTTCTACTTTCAATTTAATCGTATTTGAGCGAATGCACTGCCACCCATATACCGTTGCACATCGACAATGCTGCCCTCTTAGAACTCATTCATTCAAAACATACATTGCGCACGGGTCCCGCCAATTCCCTTGATGTTTGCTGTTTCTTTGTGTCCGATTTTTTTTTAAAATAACTAACGCAATAGAAAGAAGTTCTTGCCAGTGGGTCTTACACTTGATAAAGAATTCCAGCAGCACGAAGATCTCATCGCCATTCCTTACATGAAATAGTATATCTTATAAAACACTACTTTAAAAATGTCATAATTAATTCATTCAATATTAACCCGTTAACATCAAAGCTTCAAAATTTTATACAGAATCCTTACCTGTATGTAGTCTGTGAGCTTTATTAAATAATGATACTTGATGATTATCTCACCTGGGCTTCCAGGAGTGCCTTGCTGACCTTTCGCTCCAGCATACCCCCTATCGCCCTTCAATCCAGGCATGCCAGTAAGTCCAGGCGACCCAGGTAGACCAGGTGATCCTTGTAATCCAGGTTGTCCTCTTTCTCCTGCTGAACCAGGTGCACCAGGTTCACCAGGGACACCAGCTATTCCTGGTTCACCGCGCTCGGCTGGTTCACCTGGCGGACCTGCAGGTCCTACTGGACCTTGAAGACCTTGTTCTCCTTGACGACCTAAGGACGAGGAAAGAATATTTCGAGTTTTATTTATATTCAAATAACTAATTTTGAACAATTATACGACAACTGTAATTACTTATGTAAAGTCTGAATAAAAGAGAGTTACCTGGAGGTCCATCGTTGCCTTGTGGTCCCATAGCGCCACGTTCTCCTTTTTCTCCTGGTGAACCAGTTGCACCTCTTGGACCAGGCATGCCCATAGATCCCATCGGACCAGGATGTCCCTTGCTACCTCTTGGTCCTTCTGGGCCCTGATCATCAAATTTTAAAACTTGGATTAGAAGTTTGAATTAATAGACTGGTAAACTGTGTCGTTTTCTATTCAATATTTTAGAAACTATTCGAAAACTTTAACAATAAAAGGTGTATAACATACAGGTGGTCCGTCAGCTCCCTGTTCTCCAGCTTCTCCCTTTTCACCGGGAGATCCTGATGCACCCTGTAAGCCTCTTTCTCCCGGGAATCCTCTCTCTCCCCTAGGGCCGGAAGGTCCGGGTTGTCCAGGAGGTCCAGCTACTCCAGGCTCTCCATCTTTACCCGGTGATCCTGGTTGACCAACTGCTCCTGGCATACCCTGTAAGAAGACATAACTGTGCTTTATAGCTGTACATAAAGTTGGATACAAATCATGATTATGATATTTTTAGGTTTAAGACATAGTTTGGTTTTCAGTAACCACTTCTGGGACCAGCAATGCTATCTTAAAGAGCAACAAACCCTAGCGGTGTAAGATCATTGGAAACATTGCTGTTTGTGATTGAAATATTGAACCCACGGGGACCGTTGGCAAGAACTTATCGTAAAAGATTTCTGAACAACTTCTTGAAACCACCCGTAACCAACTTTGCACTAAGTTCTTATCGATATGTTTCTTTAAAACTTTTAAAAGGGTCTACGTTTATTTATATATAAACTTAACAATTTAAATATGAATTTTACCGGAAATCCAGTAGGCCCTGCTGGTCCTGATGGCCCTCTTTCACCAGAGGAACCAGGGGCACCTTGTGGCCCTTGAATTCCTTGGCTTCCATCTCGTCCTGCATCACCTTTTGGTCCTGTTGGGCCTTGTGCACCGGGTTCTCCATCTTTTCCAGGTTCTCCCTAAAATAAATTTTCGAGTATATTATTAAAAGGATATACATATAAATGAATATGTAAAAAGTGCGCTTTGATGATGAAATAATTACCCGGTAGCATCAACAGCCTCCTTCAAGCAATTGCGGACAGGTTTGACTGCCCTATTCAGCACCACCGGATACGGGTAGCAACAGGAAAATGATAAATGTAAAGTGACTAACAATACTAACTTAATGTTTAAGTTAATTGTAACTAACCTACTAACACTTTATGGATGTATTTGTACGAAAAAAAATATTATTATTATTCTGACTTCAAAATATGTACCAAGAAACAAATCTATAGATTCTTGTATGAAATGATTATATTATAATAAAACTTACTTGTTGCCCTCTCTCCCCTGGACTTCCCATCAACCCAGGTGGTCCTTGTAATCCTTGAGCACCTTGTTCTCCAGGTCGTCCATCAGCACCAGGTATACCTCTTTCACCCATTAATCCCGTCTTTCCAGAAACTCCAGGTCTACCAATAGGTCCTCTTGCACCTTGGAGGCCTTGAGGACCTGGTCTACCTGGGTCTCCAGTGCTACCCTTCAATCCAGTTAAACCGACGCTTCCTCTTTCTCCAGGTTGGCCTTTTAATCCCATAGGTCCATCCGATCCAGGTAGCCCTCGCATTCCTTGGGAACCTCTTTCGCCGGGTGGTCCTACATTGCCAGCGGGTCCTCTCAGACCCCTTTTTCCGCGTTTTCCTTCAGGACCTAAACTGCCTGGCAAACCTCGAGGACCTGGAGTACCAGGTTCTCCTCTTGCTCCAGAATCACCTTTTAAACCTCTTTCACCAGGTTGACCCTAAAAAAAATTAAACTCTAGTATATTGATTATTTTCGTTGAATACTAGTCCTTATTATTGCCACGTCGGACCTCCCGAGGAAAAATAGTGCAGGCTTGTAGGATTTCTGCAACTACTTGAGTGACTAGTAAAAGATAGCCAGGGTGATTGCAGCGGCATAATTAATTAAACCCTTTGGTTAAAGGCTTTGAGCCTTTAAATGTAAATAAATAAATAATAAATATATTGGGACAATTCACACAACGCCATCTAGTCCCAAACTATGTTGCATAGCACTTGTGTTATGGGTACTAGATAACAGATATATTACATAATATATACATATATACAAGCATACGGGTACGCAATTGAAATAAATACCTAGTCAGGTCATAAGTATTGTCACACAGTAAAAACTTTTCTTTTAGAATGCTGGCCACAAAAAAGTTTATTGAATTCGAATTTCGATTTGTTCATGAAAATAAAAATGTATAACTTTTAGAATTTTACTCATTTTTAAATATGGAGTGGACGCTTAAAGAAGACCGTGTTCCAGTTATTGCGTTGCATCGTTGCGGTTACGCGCCAATTCAAATTTTTAACATACTGAAAAATTTGAATATTACCAAAAGATTCGTTTATCGTACCATCAAACGATACAATGAAGACTCTAGTGTAGATGACAGGTCAAGAAGTGGTCGCCCTCGGTCTGTTAGGACTCCAGCAGTGATAAAAGCTGTGAAGGCACGAATTCAAAGAAATCCCAAACGTAAGCAGAAACTGTTGGCCCTTCAGATGGGGTTAAGCAGAACCACGGTGAAAAGGGTGTTAAATGAAGACTTAGGGCTTCGGGCATATTGAAGAAAAACAGGACATCGTTTGAATGCTCGTCTAATGGACCTGAGACTGAAGAGATGCCGCGCTTTGTTGAAGCGGTACGCGGGAAAAAAATATCGGGAAATTCTTTTTTCGGATGAAAAAATGTTTACCGTAGAAGAGAGCTACAACAAACAAAATGATAAGGTGTACGCACACAGTAGTGAAGAAGCGAGCAACCGTATTCCGCGTGTCCAACGAGGTCATTTTCCATCCTCGCTCATGGTATGGTTGGGAGTTTCTTATTGGGGCTTAACAGAGGTACATTTTTGTGAGAAAGGTGTAAAAATGAATGCTGTTGTGTATCAAAATACAGTCCTGACGAACCTTGTGGAACCTGTTTCTCATACCATGTTCAATAACAGGCACTGGGTATTCCAACAAGATTCGGCGCCAGCTCATAGAGCGAAGAGCACACAAGACTGGCTGGCGGCGCGTGAAATCGACTTCATCCGGCACGAAGACTGGCCCTCCTCCAGTCCAGATTTGAATCCGTTAGATTACAAGATATGGCAACACTTGGAGGAAAAGGCGTGCTCAAAGCCTCATCCCAATTCGGAGTCACTCAAGACATCCTTGATTAAGGCAGCCGCCGATATTGACATGGACCTCGTTCGTGCTGCGATAGACAACTGGCCGCGCAGATTGAAGGCTTGTATTCAAAATCACGGAGGTCATTTTGAATAAACTTTAATGTCATAAGAATCTATGTTTTGTTAAGTTCATTTTGGTATATGAATGGTTACATAATTAATAAACTTGTTACAATTATTTTACATTAAACATGTGACAGAATTTATGACCTGACTAGGTATGTATAATGTGACAATTCACACAGCGCCATCTAGTTCCAAAATAAGGAGCAGAGTGGGTTTTGGGTACTAAACCACTAAGATACTACTTACACATTTTTGTAAATAAATACATAAAATCCAGGCTCGGGACGGGAAGCTGTGGTAAGCATTCCAAAAAAAAGAAAATTTGGAAATAATTGTAATAGTTATTTATATTCCATATAGTAATATTAAAATGAAATTAAAACTTCTTACAAGTATTATTGGTGACTATTGTCACCGAGCAATACTTCTATCTTATTGGGTCAATGACCTTTCGTACAAGATCCTTTTTTTGTACAAGCAGGCAAAATAAAGACAGAATATATACAGTAGTTGACAAAAAGTTTATACAGACTGGCGCAATGGCAAGAGGTATGGTACGATCGATACCCAGGGAGGACAAAATATTTACACGATGCAAATAGTTTGATCTGGTCTACGGGTCCGTCCGGGTCAAAATGCCCTACGAAACAGGTTATCATCTAGTTCAGGGAACTAACTGTCTTTAAAAATAATGTATCGAGTTCAAATCATTATTAATTGCAATTATAATACAATATTTATGTTTAATAAATTCTGACATACCGGCATTCCTTTAGATCCTGGCATACCCGGATCACCAGCTACACCCGGCGTACCCCTCGGCCCTGGAAACCCTTGAGGTCCAGCTGGACCAGCCTGTCCTTGCACACCCTTCTCTCCAGGCACTCCATCTCTTCCAGCCAACCCTGGGGCACCTGCTTCACCAGGAATACCAGGACGGCCAGCTTCACCTCGAGGACCTTGGATGCCTTGACTACCTTTGGGCCCTGAAACTCCTTGTTCTCCTTTCAGACCAGGTGCTCCTGGGAATCCTGGAGAGCCTGGCTTACCAACATCACCCTGTAAACGTCGTATAAAAACTTATAATTTGACATTTTAGGTTAATATTATTTGCTGTAACAAACACAAAGAATATTCTATTCTTTTTACGAGTGTGTAAGTAATTGAGTTCTTAAATTACAGGAAATATGTATTTTTGGCAACGTGACCAAAAATAATAGTAGGGCTGCCACGAGCGGAATTCTCGTACTTGAGGCGTAGGAATTTCTTTCCGCCCGGGCGTCAGGCAGTTTACTGTGTATAATAGCGACATACGTTCCCTTGTCAACTCTGCGGGTGCACTTTTACTTTATACGTGAGTCGCACACTACCCTTTTTTTTTTTTTTTTTTTTTTTTACGGGGTGGGGAAATCCTCATGGACTACCTCCGCCTGGGGAAAGGCGGAGGGGCGTGCCGGATTCTTACCGGCTAAAACCACCACCCCGGTGTCTCCTCACACGTGCGCGCGGGGCCACGGGAATCCAAATTCTTCCGCAGCCCCACACTAGTGCTGGCCCGGTCTGTCCGGGCCTCATCTCCTGCACGGGGTAGTGAGGTGTTTAACTACCCCGTGCATCGCCTCAGAGGCGCGCGCCGACACCCGCGCGCGCCTCCACCTCGGGTCCATCGAATAGGGGGCGGGAACTTCCCCAAGTCCCTCGCCCCTGGACCTATTCATGGGGGCTGGAAAAGGGCGTTGTCCGCCCTTCTCCTGCGCCCGGTGCGCCTTCTGCGGCCGGGGAAGGGAGTCGAGATCTCCCTCTCCCGTTCCGCAGTTTCCTTCTGCGACATCACGTCCTCACAGAAGGACACCACTGCGTCCCACGACTCTGCGCTACCGACCATCCTCCGCACTACGGCCGGCAGCGACAGATCGCCTCCTACTTCATTTATGAGGACACGGCGCTGCTCCTCCCAAGCTACACACTCGGCGAGCGTGTGTTGCGCCGTATCCTCCCCGCAATGGACGCAGTGGTGGCACCGAGCGTCCGGCTCCCTGTCTATGCGGCACAGGTACTTGCCGAAGCAGCCGTGCCCCGACAGCACCTGCGTCACCCTAAACGACAGGGAGCCGTGCCTTCTCCCGAGCCAGTCGTCGAGTACTGGCCGGATCGCCTCGACGGTAGCGAGGCCGGCGGTAGGGCGCAGAAGCCTTTGCCGCCATTCCGCCACCAAGACCTGAAGGAGCTCCTCTCGGCGCAGCGCGATCTGACGCTGCGCCGGCCTCGAGCCCCGTGCCTGCTCTTCCTCGCGCCATCGATATAATGACGCGAGTACTTTCGCCTCTAGGTCCCAGGGCGGGGATCCGGCCAGGACGCAAGCCGCCTCGTAGGAAATCGTGCGATACCCGCGGACGACTCTGACGGCCATCGCCCTCTGCGGTTTACGCAGAATGGCGAGAGTGCTGGCCGTCATGTCCAACGCCCAAACAGGGGCCCCGTACAGGGCCATGGACCGCACGATTCCCACGTACAACCGCCTACAGGCGGCGCTCGGGCCCCCCATGTTGGGAAGCAACGTCGAAAGCGCGCCCGCTGCACCCATCAGCTTGGGCGCCAGCCGCCGGAAGTGGGGCCCGAATTCCCATCGGCTGTCGAGCACCAATCCCAGATACTTCATGGTAGACTCGACAGCTATCCGGGCCCCGCTGACCACGATGTGTGATCCCGGCGCCGGCGCACGTCGGGGGCCATGAAACACCATGGCCTCCGACTTGTTTAGGGTCACCTCCAGGCCCAGGCGCCGGATGCGGTTCACCACCTGTGACACCGCAGCCGTGGCTATCAACGTCGCCTCCCTGTGCGAGCTCCCCCGGGCAGTGACAAGCGTGTCGTCCGCGTAACACGTCAAGTCGGCGCCCGACGGGAGTTCGCCTCTCAGCACCCAGTCGTAACCGATGTTCCACAGGAGCGGTCCCAAGACCGATCCCTGTGGAACACCGCACGACATGAGGTGCCGACCGGCACCGTCACGTCCCCGATAGGTGACGCATCTACCCTCCAGATAAGCCCCTACCGTACGGCGGAGGTAGGGAGGCACGCGATGGTATTTCAGAGCCTCCCGAATACAACTCCAGGGTAGGGTGTTGAATGCGTTGGAGATGTCTAAAGACACCGCCAGCACCACCCCACCCCGGGATATCGTCTCCTCCGCCAGGGCCCTCACGCGCATGATGGCGTCTATGGTGGAGCGCCCCCGACGAAAACCAAATTGGTTGTCGTCCAGGTCCGGCCCCTCTCTGCACAAGTGGCTGACGAGGCGATCTGCGATAATGCGCTCAAAAAGTTTGCCCGCCTCGTCTAGCAGCACTATGGGCCGATACGCGGACGGCGAGTCCGCGGGGCGCCCCTCCTTCCTGAGCAGGACCAGCCTCCCCTCCTTCCACACACTGGGAAACTGACCCTGCTCGAGACATGCCGTGAAGAGCCCCCTCAGCTGGGGCTCTAGCTTCTTCAGAGCCAGGACGAGAGCTCGACCAGGAACTCCGTCGGGTCCGGGCGCTGTGTTCTTAGCCCGGAGTCGCGACACGGCCGCTCTCATCTCTGCTTGCGTCACCTCGGGGACATCGGTGCTCTCCTCTTCTGGAGATTCTGTGGCTGAGGGCGAAGCCATCGCCGGGGGAACGTGTCCCACTCGCTCAGGGAAGAGGGCCGATACCACCGCCTCTAGCAACTGGGGTTGCATACTCTGTACCAGTGGAGGCGCCCAGGGACGCAACTTGCCCCGTACCCAACGGTAGGGGCGCCCCCACGGATCCCGATCTAGGGACCCCAGCAGCTCCTCCCTGGCACGCGACTTAGAGTCGCCGATGGCCAGCCACAGAGTCTCCTTGGACGCGCGGTACACCTCATACAGCGCGTCTTCCTCGACGGAATCCCGTCGACGTCGTCTCCGGTATCGCGTGTACTGGCGGCGAGCCGCAACGCACTCAACGCGCAGCCGGGCGATCTCGTCGGTCCACCAGTACACCTGGCGCCTGGCGGACTGTTGGCGGACACGGGGCATGGACGCGCCGCAGATCTGCGTCACCGCCCCGCGAAACCACAGCGCCACCGCTTCGACGTCGACGGGGCCGTCCGTCGTCGACTCCCAAATCCAGGACTGAACTAAGGCAGCTTCCTCGAGTAGTTCCTTGTCGATGCGCTTAAGCGCCCAACGCGGGCCGTCGTTAATCGGGGCTGTTGGATGGCGGCCGCTCGCGGTCTGGGCAGAGACGTCGAACCGGATATACCGATGGTCCGATAGCGTCTCCACCTCCACGGCGACACGCCAGTCGCGGACTCGGCTAGCGACAGAAGGGCTAGCGAACGAGACGTCCACTATCGACCCGCCCCGCTGCCGCACGCACGTGTATTCCGAACCCCGATTCAGGACGACCAGTCCAGTCGTCACCGCCCACTCTTCCAGCACCTCGCCCCGAGGGTCAGTGACCGGAGATCCCCACGCCGATGACTTAGCGTTGAGATCCCCGAGCACCAGAACGGGACGAGGGTGATAGCGGCCTACTACGGCGCCCAACTCGACAAGGAAACCCTCAAAGTCGGCGAGACTCTTGTTGGGGGAGAAATACGCCCCCACAATGACGATGCCGCCCGAGACCGCAGCAACCCAGCCGCGGCCACGAGACGGGTCGATCAGAGCCTCGCCAATAATGGCCACCAAACCGTCAGCGCACCCGTCGCACACTACCCTACCGCAAGCCCCCAAGCAGCGCACGCCGCAGAGGTTAGTATTCTTTCTCCGCCTCTGCACGAATAAAACCATATATCGACGAATTTTATATTCTGTAAAACATACCATCTACTACATACTCGTACTTAACATAATAAATCTAAAAGTGTGGATGAATACTTGTTACTCAATCATGCTAGAAAAGCTGAATGGCTTTGGTCGACATTTGACACGGATATTATAGTGGTAGACATAGTATACTAATTTTCCTATATAAGTGATTGAATTATGTAAGAATGGAATCAACTTACCATTAAACCAGGTGCACCGGGTGATCCGTCAACGCCTCTTATTCCAGGTGGACCGGCAGGACCTTCACGTCCACGTTCCCCTCGTGGACCCACAGGACCCTGAAAAACTTGTTTGTGAATATTTATGTAAGGGAATATTTTTTTGTGAGATTGATCTCATATTGAAAAATTAAAATCATCAAAGTTATTCAATAAAGACTTTAAGAAAACTTAAGATCGAAAATGGCTAGGCATTTTCAGTCCGTATTGTTGTCCGGTTTCGAATTGAATAATACACAAGCTAATATTTGAACTTAATTAATTGCAACTATAAAATAACATACCACAGGCCCCGGTGGTCCCAATTGTCCAGGTAATCCAGTTGGTCCTTTATCACCGGGAAGTCCTTGTTCGCCCTTAGCACCGTCCTTGCCGTCAAACCCACGATGGCCTTTCAATCCTTGTATGCCAGGCACGCCCGGAGGACCTCTTGGACCTGGCTGACCAGTGGCACCAGCGGGACCAGGTTCACCGTCTTCGCCAGAGGACCCCTGCATACAAATATTATCCATTCTATATTAAGCGAAATAGTAATAAAGAGTGGATATTTTTTTACTTTCTAACTACTTACATCTTTTCCTGGTAGCCCTTGTGGACCTCTTTCTCCGGGTGGACCTATCGGGCCTGGAAGTCCAGGTTCACCGGGCTCCCCACGCGGGCCTTGGAATCCTTGCGGACCGGGCGGGCCTTGTGGTCCTAAAGACGTCATTTAAAGCAGGAAATTAATAGTATTTGCTATATCTTCATGTAATAGTGATTTATGCAAGAAAATAACTATCATTTGGTCAAAGAGGCTTGCGACAGTCAACGCTAACATCCAAAACCTCAGTTAGTGGTACTAAACTATAAATATATTTATCAGTATGGCTATATTGTAGTTTTTTTTAGATTTTAGCTCTTCTGAAACTATTACTTCTAGACTATTTAACATCAAATTTATGCTAAATTTGACTTCTTTGATGATCGCCGTGGCGTGACGGCTTTGGCACATTCGAATACCTGCGAGGTTCACTGGTTTCATTCCCGTCCCGGGTCTAAGTGTTTATATATTATATTATTAATTTGTAAAACTTACAAAAAAGGTATATAAGTAGTATTCCTACTGTCTAGTACGCGCACTACAACCATTCTACTGCTTACTTTGGGACATGCTGGTGTTGTGTGAATGGTCACAGGATATTTATTTTATTTATCATTTACGATATCTCCCTCGAATACTGAAATGAAGGCAAAAGATACCCGGTATTCCCCTGATGCCCGGCGAGCCAACGGAAGCTTGCATGTACTGATATGGATCGAAGGCCGGGCCCTTGTCACCGCCTGACGTGGCTGCTAACTGGGCTAGGTACGCGTTCACCTATAAATCAATATTTATTACGTGTATTTATTTAGTATTATAAATATGCATGTTGAAGAGGCAGTGGGCTGGACACGTTTGTCGCAAGACCGATGGGCGTTGGAGGAAACGAGTCCTGGAATGGAGACCGCGTCGCAAACGTAGAACAGGACGCCACCCAGCCCGTTGGAGCGATGACTTGCGCAAACTTACCGGACGGGGCTGGATGGGAAAAGCAAGGAACCGTGATTTGTGGCGAAAACTTGGGGAGGCCTACGTCCAGCAGTGGACAATAGACAGCTGATGACGAATATATATTTACATACACTATTACTGACATATTGTCTAAAGTCTAAAAAATAAACATACCTATATAATGTTTTTGAAATATTTAAAAAAAAATGTATTGCCTCACATCAGGCATAGGCCCAATAGGTCCTGGGATTCCTGGAGCTCCGGGTACACCGCTAATCCCTGGCATTCCTGGGGGTCCTGAGGGTCCGTCATCACCGGGCGGACCAGGGATCCCACGTACTGGAGACGTGGACTGAGCAGCCGTATTATAACCATGACGGGTGGGGACTGGAGCTGTATAATAAAAGTAAATATTTCTCACCTTAAACCCAGTACAAAATTATAATCTAGTAAGGTTTTTGAAGAGGCTAGAAACGCAAAACTAAAATATTTTTGTAAGTATAACATAATTAAGGTGGTACATGCTATGGTAGTGTTTAAGTACATAGTACAGTGATGACAGCAATGCGGAGAGCGCAGGGTACGTGGAAACGTTACTCTCTCAAGTGGATTTTTTATTGTTTATTTAAGAAGTGATTATTTATGGAAAAAGAAAGAAACCAGTTGTGACGGATCGCAACGCCGCTAGAGCCACGCCACAGAGCTGGCGCTCATGTCGAAAAATGAACGGCGAACGTCACGTTGCCGTAGACCCCCCGTCCCCCCTCGTCACACTCAGCAAGGCCCTTATGCGAATGTATTTTATGAACGGCCCCTTCCCTGAACGGGCCACGTTGTATGGGTACGTTCCCTGTCTGCCTGGGACTGCTAAGATGATGGTGAAAATGATATTCTCTTTGTTCCTTCCAGAAGAAACCCGAGTGCAGGATGTTTTGGACTATTATTATACGTATTTTGGAGAATACTTACTAGTTAAACAAGCCGCAATGATTGAGCAGTTGACTCGTCCAGCAAAACATTGGCACAGAGTGCAGTTGTCCCGCTTCCAGCTTTCGCCCTCCGCCCACGTGCGCCCGATGTCCACACATCTCGGCATTCCTGGCGCTGTTAAAATATGGAAAGATTGCTAAGTACAAAGTGGAAAAAATCGCATTAGAGTTGTTTTCCATACTGTTGAATAGTTAATGTTGTTCTTTTTTATGTCTATGAGCTAGCATGGAATATCCGTGCAAGTTGGAATAAGAATACGGCCCCTGCGGTCGGGGTCGGCCTGTCGTAAAAGGTGACAAAACAACCCTGGCTGGATTGCAACCGCTCTCGGTCTATAAGTATTCCACTATAATAACTTTATGTTGTGTATCGTCATAATTGACCTAGATTCCTGTATCTCTATGGAAAGCGTGTTCGCGGTGCCCCTAGCGTAGCAAACATCTATAGGCAACGGTAACTGCTTACTATTAAGTGGGCCGTCAGCTTGTCTGTTGTGCCTCAGCAATAAAAAATAGCACCAAGAATATTTTATATACTCTAAACCTTATGAAGAAAGTGAGGTAGATCTATTTTTTCCTGTACGTAGACTAACGCCAACTATACACAACAGAATAACGCCGATGAAATAAAATCAAAGCTTAAATCGTGTAGAAAGGCGAATTTCATCACGAGTGAAAAATGGAATGCTCATTGACATGGATATTCCATGACAGGAAATCAATAAAGCAAGAATATTTACGAAGTCCGGTATTTTGCAGTGTTTTAAGAAAAATAATTACAGCTATGTAGTTCTAGGCAGAAGTACAAAAATGCAACCCCGTGCTACCCCTAAGGAACCGTAGAAAGCGACAAATAACTAAAATAAATAAATATATAGGACTTTTCACATAACATCATCTAGTCCCAAACTAAGTAGCTCTTGTGTTATGAATACTAGAAAACTAATATAATTTTCTTAATAAATAAATATTATACAGAACCCAGACTTGTGATGGCAATCCAACCCGTACCCCACGAGGGTACAGACGTCGCGCCACGAAGCCCATTAAATGGATTAAGAAATAAATTATCGACATTTATTACATAAACTTTCTTATACCGTTTAGGACAGCGATGGCCCACATAGAATTTAGCAGTTACCATCGCCTATGGGTGTTCGCAACGCCAGTGGCATCGCAAACACACTGCCGTCCCATAAGGGTACAGGAATTTGGGTCACTAATACCGGAATACAACACAAAGTTATTATGGCGGCATACTTAAAACAGGATATTTCCAAGTGCCGCTGTGTAAAAGACCCTGTGGGCAACCTGCTATGCGAGGACCTCGCGGTGAAGGAGAGATGGCGCTCATATTTCCACGAGCTGCTGAACACGCAGCACAAAGAGGTGCAGCCGCCAGATCTTCCTCCGAATCAAGGACTAGTGCCACTGGTAACGCCTGCAGAGGTCCAGAATTGTCTTCGCCGCATGAAGAATCGGAAAGCTGTTGGATCCGATGGAGTCCCCATCGAAGCCTGGAAGGCGATGGGCTCTCGTGGTGTGGGCATCTTAACCGACCTCTTTAACCGGACACTCCTCACCGGTACGATCCCGAGCCAATGGAGACTGAGTATCATTACTCCAGTCTTCAAAGGCAAGGGGTCGGTGCAGGAGTGCGGTAATTACAGGGGGATTAAGGTTATGTCCCACACCGTGAAGCTCCTCGAGAGGGTTATCGACTCTCGGATTCGGCAGGAGTGCACTGTCTCGGGATGTCAGTTATGGGTTTCGCCCTGGTCATGGGACTATGGATCCGGTTTTTGCCCTAAGGACTGTCGCGGAGAAATACAGGATGAAGAATACGCCTCTGCATTGCCTGTTTCTTGACTTGCAGAAGGCCTTCGACTGTATTCCTCGCGCGATAATCTGGTGGGCATTGCGATCTAAAAGGGTTCCAGAGGCCTATATTGACATCATCCAAGACATGTACCGTGACTCCGATTCTGTAGTTCGGACCGCTGTTGGCGACACAAAACCTTTCGCCATCACCGTCGGGGTGCACCAAGGATCCGTCCTTAGTCCGTTTCTGTTTAGCGTGGTATTAGACGTATTGTCAGACAGCATCAGAAACTCACATGAGCAGCCCCCGTGGCTGCTTATGTATGCTGATGATATCGCGCTGGCAGACTCGGACAGGGGTAGGCTGGTGCGACGTGTGAAGGCGTGGAAGGAGTCGCTTGAGAACGGTGGTCTGAAGCTCAATGTGGCGAAGACCGAGTACTTGGCCTGTAACTCCACAGATCCCACACCCGTACGCATAGGCGGCGACACGGTCGAGCGCACGGACCAAGTGAAATACCTGGGATCTGTGTTTCATGCGTCTGGTGACATCGATTGTGACGTCAAGGCACGCATTGCTGCCGCGTGGGCCAAATGGCGTGAGGTAACTGGTGTCATTTGTGACCCCAAGATGCCGGTAAAGTTGAAGGGACAGGTCTATAAGACCATCATTAGGCCTGTCCTTTTATACGGATGTGAAGCGTGGCCGGTGCTAGAGCGACACAGGCAAGAACTGCGTGTCACGGAAATGAATATGCTGCGGTGGATGTGTGGAGTGACGCGGAAGGACCGCGTTAGGAACTCCCGCATTCGCGGCAGTCTTCATGTCCGGGACATTGCGGATAAACTGCAGGAGTGTCGGCTCCGTTGGTACGGCCACGTTTTACGGCAACCGGATGATTACGTGGGAAACAAATGTCTGGCCATGCCGCCTCCGCCGGGCCCCGGCAGGAGGGGTAGACCCAAAAAGTGCTGGCTTGACGTCGTAAGGGGTGATATGCGTGCCAATGGGCTCAATACCAGGGATGCTGAAGACCGTGCGAAGTGAAGTAGAAAAAGTCGGAAAGCGGACCCCGGGCACCGAAACGAAAGTTTAGGATGCAACCGGGATAACGCTTAGATGATGATGATGATGACTTAAAACGAAAGATCCAAGCCATCCAGACGGGCTTGGGGCCCTACCACGCTGCTAGGGTGGGTTGTTTTGTCGCCTTTTACGACAGGCCGACCCCGGCCGCAGAGGTCAGTAGTCTTTCTCCGCCCTTGCACGGATACTATGCAGCAGTTACACCTGGGACCTGGCGCACAGGTTGAATCGGGCACTGTAAAACTTGGTGACAAGTTAGAGAAGAAACTAATCTTTGTACTTAATGTGGTTATTATTTGACTAATTTTATAAGCTACTAATTAATAATTAAATGACAAATCCTTTCTTACTTCGAGTCGAAGCCGCAGGTATACGTGGTGGTGGAGGTTGAACTGAAAAAACCAATTACAGTTATCTATTCTATCATATGATAGGACTATATTCGATCATAATTATGATATGATTCATGTTCAAAATGCAGAAATAAATCGACACAAGGATGTGACAATAGCTTTATTAGACAAGTATTAGTAGTTTCTATATATTTTAAGTATAAAGTTTATGAAATATTTATTATTTACTTATGTATATTATTATATTTTATTAATTATATAGTTATAATTTTAATTAATAAATTTATCGGGTCGTTTTTGATATAGAATGAGGGAAAGGTTTGCACTGAAAATCAGCGTTGTGCCGGATATAACTCCGACACAGCAACAAACTGAGTGCAAACTTTGTTTGCTGAAGATGCGGCGAATAAATTTACAAATTCCTAATACTATTTATAAAATATGTAAGCAATGTAAGTGCGTCGCTATTTCTTCAAATAAAGTATTTCTTTGTGTTTATCTTTGTTTTTGTCTATTACACTGAAATCCATACTAATATTATAAATGTAAAAGTAACTCAGTCTTGTCTGTCTGTTACGTTGCTAATCCGCTGAACCAATTTTGGTGAATTTCAGTATAGAGATATATTAGACCTTGGAGAAGGAGATAGGCTACTATTTGTGGTGAAAATGTTTTTATGGCAAAACAACGTTTATCGGATCACCTAGTTCTAGAATTTTAATCACTTAAAGTTTCAAGGACCGGCCGAGGTCACGGATAAGATGTCACGATGGCGTGCAGCGCTTGACAGTTTTTCTCGCTCGGTGTACAATATAACATTATAATCACGAAACGACGGCGACGATAGAAAAACTTCATGAAGATACATTCCAGGATCATTGGTATATGTACTGCATCCGCTTTAAAAAAAGCGTCGTGAGCATGCTGTCCGTTCTTTCTAGAACGTCTGGTTCCAGTAGTGGCACATTTTGCATTGTTATTAAACTAACTAAATACCAAATTTTCATACCTGTTGTTTGGCCTCTAAAGCTTTCTTCCGGTATAATAGCTGTTGAAATAAAAATATATAAATATTTATTTTAGAACCAATTGTTTACACAAAAGATCTTGGATAGTAGTTACATTAACCATATCCTGGTTTGGAAGATTGACCTTAAGGGTCTCCGACAGGAAATTAAAAATAATAATCCATTTCTGTCCATCTCCTAGGAAGTCGTAAAAAGCGAATGGTGTACTCATTCTGCTAGTTTCTCCTTACGGGGTTTAGGGCTTAAGAGAGAGTTTCGTCCAAAAATAGCAAGATCTATTAGAAGTAGTCCTTCTTAGTCTAGAAAGGGTCGCCGAAATGCATCAATACAGAAGAATCCCTATGACCTCTTAATAGAGAAACCTGAAGCTCCATACTGGAAACTATATGAACTGGTATTAACCACTGATGATGAAGTGGAAAATGATCTTTTTTTATTGCTGTAGGACAGCAAACAGACTAACGGCCCGCTTATAATTTGGCAGTTACCCTCGCCTATGGGTTTTTGCAACGCCAGTGGCATCGTGAACACGCTGCTGTCCCATAAGAGTAGAGGAACTTGGGTCACTAATGCCGGAACACAACACAAGGTTATTATAGCGGCATACTTAAGACCAAAGGTGGTCGCCATCCAGACGGGCTTGAGGCCCTACCACGTAGCTAGGGTGGATAGTTTAGTCGCCTTTTACGACAGGCCGACTCTAGCCGCAGAGGATAGTATTCTTTCTCCGCCCCTGCATGGATAAATCTGATTCGGATCGGATGATCTTTCAATATACCGCCATAATAAGCTTGTGTTGTGTTTCGGGATACGGAATCCAAGTTACAGTTCAACACGAAAAAGCATGTTAGGGGTAATTCCTTACAACTAAGGGCCGTCAGCCTGTCTACTAACCACACCAATAAATAAATAATATATATTTCTGCTATTTTTTTATTGCTTAGGGACAGCAAACAGGCTGACGACCCACTGTATAGTAAGCAGTTACCGTCGCCTATTGATGTTTGTGACGCCAGGGGTACCGCGAACACGCTGCTGTCCCATATCAAATCAAATCAAATATCTCAAATCAAATTTATTTGCTGTACACATGATATAACAAGATGTACAATGGTCATTATTAATGTTTAAACATATTAAAGTGTCCGCATGTAACATACCTATAAGTTGTGCAAATATTTTATAACATATTACATAAATTGAAAATAATAAATATTGTCAATTTTGGTTAATATATTTTATATTACATTATTTTGATTATTAAATTTATTACATAATTTACTTAATAATAATTAAATCTAAAATACATTAAAATTACAGTATTCAATATTATAAAAATCGTCAATTTTTCTTATAATCAAAAAAATCATTAATTGAATAAAAACAACTTAACAGCCAGTCATAGGGGTACAGAAACCTGGGTCACCAATGACGGAACACAACACAAGGTTATTATGACGGCATACTTATACATCAGGGGTGGTTGCCATCTAGACGGGCTTGGGGTACCACATAGCTAGGGTTGTTTTGTCGCCTTTTACGACAGGCCTACCTCGGCCGCAGGGGTTAGTACTCTTACTCCGCCCCTGCAGGAAGAAGATCTGGTAATGTTTGATTTGAATTTAAAATTTACTAAAATAATATAATACATGTAGACTGATTTACTACCCGTACACTATGGGATTATTAGAAATGGCGGATAATATAACGGGACTGTTACGAATACAAAAGACGGTCATCATAACGGTTGTTGTGTTGTGGTCTGTACCGGCGAGTGTGAGTATAGATAGCAACAGTGTGCGAGTGAGAGGTGAACAATAGCGACGCCATTTTCAATCCCATTCTTTAAGTGTACGGGTAGTATATATATTTATAAATGTACTTGTTTGGCAAATTATAATAATAATAGACCCAAACAACAAAAAAAGTCATGCAAAATTTATATTAGAAATATAGGCATATACATGCTTACCGTTTTCATCTTCTTTATAAGGATAAAATTCGTCGTAATTAATGAGATCAGGATCTTGAGCTTGAGGTAGTTCTTGGACAATTTCCTCCCGGATTGGTACGTCTGTGAGCTCCTTTGCGAAGACTGGTAGAATCACCAGCATAAGGCAGGCTATGTTCAGATGCCACCCCATGCCTGCCTGTAATTTTTATACTTGTAACCACTGTGGTTTCTGCAAGGAATATGTTTTCTCTAAAGCACTTTTGCACTTTGGGGTGCAAGACTACATTCACTCCAATAGAAGCAAATAATTTTCATTATCTTGTGCAAAAAGATTAAAGTATCATGGAAGGGCTTTAATAAGAAAAGACGTACATATATTGTAACTATATATACATGATGTCCCAAAATTCAACGTGAGCTGAGTACCAGGTCTAGGCTTGATTAGGAGAGATTATAAAAATATGAAAAAAATTTGGTCTCATAGTTTTTGCAACAAATTTTTTTGGAGATGCTTTACTCAAACAAACATATATTTTGTATCTTTAAACTAAGTTTTTTTTCTTTGATTACACCTGCGATTATAATACCAGGGCTATTCAGGATTACGTAACAAAAATGAAAACAGAAACATCTAAAAATTTGTATCAAAAACTATGAGACCAAATTTTTTTTAATGATTTTATGTTCTCTCATAATCGAGCCTATTCTCAGCTTATCACTGAGTTAAAAATTCTTCAGTCTCGTTATTAATAAGTCAACTATTAGTAGTAACTATATTCTATAGCTTCGAGATTCGAAATAAAAAGTTCGAATGGCTCAAGATAAAACTTGATTAGCTAGAAATAAAATTTGATTTAAATAATTTCTCAACTCTATTGAAGACAATGTTCAGTCGTAAAATTCGTATTCTATTAATGAATTATTTGAATCTGAACAAGACCCAATATTTAAAAAAATCGAGTCCATAAATTCCGTTACATTAGATACATGGGTACGAGTACATAGATATACAAGTCAAGATAATAATAGCATGGGAAAAAATAACTTTCAATTGAACGAAGCTCGATAACTTAGACTATCTTTAGATTATTTATATACGTGCAGGGGTAGAGAAAGAATACTAACCTCTGCGGCCGGGGTCGGCCTGTCGTAAAAGGCGACGAAACAAGCCACCCTAGCTACGTGGTAGGGCCTCAGGCCTGGATGGCAACCACCTTTGGTCTTAAGTATGCCGCCATAATAGCCTTGTGTTGTGTTCCGGCGTTAGTGACCCAAGTTTCTGTACCCTTATGGGACAGCAGCATATTCCCGATGCTATGCTGATTATGCTATGTAACTGCTAAATTCTAAGTAGGCCGTCAGCCTGTCTGCTGTCCGACAGCAATAAAAAAAGACTATCTTCTATTTCAGAATCAAAGAGGTTAAAAACAATAAGTTTCAGAATACGCAATCAATACCAATAAATTAATAACCAGTGACAGAATCAGATCGCATCTCAATTTAGTACGTCAGCGGTTGTCCCAGAGGCTCTATTAGCCCTAATAAGGTTAATAAACCGGGACATTAATATTGATATTGTTGTTTATATTCTCGGTTGAAAACCACGCCCTATATTCGTATACATGTATGTAATATGTGATTGCAAAATATATAATTGGTGTAGT
Source organism: Malacosoma neustria (assembly GCA_963693495.1). Taxonomy (NCBI): domain Eukaryota; kingdom Metazoa; phylum Arthropoda; class Insecta; order Lepidoptera; family Lasiocampidae; genus Malacosoma; species Malacosoma neustria. Next base: position 17,132,099 of record OY856383.1, read on the forward strand.
TTGTCGACCTCCGTGACGTAACGGCTAACGCACTCAGTACACTTGCAGAGATACCGGTTCAATTCTCGTCTCGCGTCTGGGTGTTTATGTATTATATGAATTTGTTTACAAAAGTAAATTATATATGTAGTATATTAGTTGTCTAGTACCTATAACACAAGTGCTATGTACTTTAGGACTAGATGGCGTTGTATGAATTCTCCTGGTATATTTATTTATTTTATGCATTTTAATTACAAGTTGAATAAACAAAAAATATATGAATCAAATGAATTTCACTGCATATATTACAACATTTTCTTGGGATTATATATTTTTTTCAAAACGAGGTTAATATGTTACCTATAAATAATGAATAAAATGTCTGTTAACTAAAATATACAATTAAAGTCTCATTCAATACCCACAAAACAAAGTAGCGCGCCTAAAACATTTTCTTTACTTTAATTTTAAAAAATCTATATAATAACCTAATTTTCATTTATACAAAGGAATATGTACTCTATTTGATACAAACAATACAAGACATTTGAACGACTTATGTTAATAGCTTCAATTTATTTTACATGCTTTATCCAATACTGAGCCACGTAATTTGGCAACTAAACAGATGTTCCTTATTAAAAGAGAAAGGTACTAGGTAAGTCAGTGGTATTAAGCTCGGAGATCAATCTTGAGGTCCCGGGTTCGAATCCCACGAGGACATGAACTGCTTAGGCAGTTTTTCTCGCCTCATGTGCGTATTATAGCATAATTGCCATGTACCGACGGTTCACTGTCGCAGGATAACATCGTAAGGAAACCTGCATACTGAAATCACCGGTATGTGTAACTCACCAATCCACCTCTAGGGGGAGGCCCGAGCGTAGTTATATTTATTTAAAAAAAAAGACAAATACAGTGTAAACTCTTTATAATGTCACTCAATTTAATGACAAGCTCCTTAAAACGTCGAAATTGCGTGACTTTGGTTAGTTTACCTTATTTTCTATACAATAATACACCCTATATTAATACACTGAGAAACAATTAGTGGATGAAGGAGATGAAACAGATGATCTAATCCCTCCACCAAGCATCAAAAAATCATTTAATATAGCGAAACTGTTAGAAAAATAGTTTTTGTATATCAAGTTGAACCAGCAATATCTCAAGTTAAGAGTAAAATACATTAGAAAATACAATTAAAATATTGAAGCAGCAAAGAACATGAGATGAAGATAACAGACTATACGCAATATGTGTTGTTATTAGTATGAATTTATTGTACATATTATTATAGAATAGAATAAATAATATCTTATATTTCTCTCCATTTAACGATCCCTCTCTATAACGCCAAAAATGCTAAGTCCATTACGTGTCGTTATATAGAGCTTACACTGTATGTACCAAATAAAATAATAATATCTACTTTTTCATTGTACCTAGACCAATGAGAAATGGAAAAGCAAGTATTTCAAATCGAGCAAAACTTTTGGTATTCTTACTAAAAAGCTATATAATGAAATTAGTTGACCTGACAAAGGTTGTTCTGCCATATGAATTTAGCCTATCTCCTTCTCCAAGATCCAATCTATGACTATACCGAAATTCATCAAAATTGGTTCAGCGATTTAGGCGTGAAAGCGTAACAAATAAACTCACTTTCGCATTTATAATATTACTTAGGATGTACATAAAGATGTACACATGTAATCAATTATAACAGTAAACAACATGGCCCACCTTACTTTTATATAAATAATGTTCCAATGTATGACGTCAGCTACACTTTCTTAATGATCATTCCATTTGCCCTAATTGCTTTAAAGATGTCATGAACAATATTGTTGGCATAGTAACCCGGCCAATATAGTTGTCCAAGCAATTGATCTAGACAACACACTTGAGTCTAATTTTTTTACTCTCCATAGAGAGTTGAATTTAAATGAAGAATCTTGATTTGTGAATATAGCAGAAGCAGTAAGAAGTAAGGCTAATAAGGTGAGGAAGAAATGTCTATCCGCCTCCACAGAGCCCCAGCAGGAGGAATAGCCAGTGCTGGCTTAAATGAACCAGAGATTCCCAAGATCGTGCAAAAAGGAAAAGAAAAGTTGGAAAGCGATCTCCCTGACACCGAAGTGGAACTTTGGGTTGCAACCACTATTTTATACTAAGATAATGATGAGCAGGAGCGGTAAGAAGAACGTTCAAGCATGAAAGGGTTTAAGAGCCTAAAAGCGACATTACTCACCAGCATAACTAGAGGATCGTAGAGAAAAGTAAAGATTATAAAATCGTTTTTAATGGGAATATAAACCGTATTGATTTCTTCGTATCAGAGGGAGTCATTCACAAATCCACTATTTCATTTTTTATTTAAACATTCATGACCAATCACTAGATATGATTACTAATTAACACAATAATAGAAATCTACAGATAATTAAGTGGTCTTTTCCATAATTTGATTTTTTGCATTTATTTTTCTCGTTGAAAATAATTTTAAGACATGACAACCCATGAGTAGAAACTTGATGTATTTAAGAAATAAGTTTAGTTCTTGTTCGTCGTATAGTGAGCCTTTGGTATTACAAGTAGTCAATTGGCTATTGTGATAATTAATTTTATCGATGCAACCGCCATCAGTTAGCGCGAATTACCAATTGTTAAGGCCGTTGACCACTTTCGCTCTGATTTTGGCAATTGGCATCTATTAAACACTCGTTACTAGTATATTTACATCCAATATAGATGAAAAAGCATAATGGTATGCAGTAATTGTAGAGGAACGTTTTATTCGACCTATAAGTGAAGTCGGAGAGAATAATTTAAAACCTTGGCATCACGGCGTAATTATTAGGGATATGTCGGTGCAAGATCCAGAGAAAACGGTGGTGAAGAACTTCCTATTCGAACGCGAGTGCGGCTTTAACGTCTAGTGCTGTTACGTGGTTGTGAAGGAATATGGTTTTGTCTTGTTGATGGAGTATTTTCAGGCGAATTGCCTCTTTCACGCGGTGTAGCTAAGGACTGTGTGGTGTAAGGACATTGCTTTCGAGCGTTTCTTAGAGCATAAATCCCTCACGACGAAGATGGTCTGCTTCTGATCTAGGTCAAACTTGACGATTGGTATCTCCTGGAGTCTCCTTTCTTTGCTTAATTTTTATGTATAAGCACCATTTCTTTCACCTGTGTCAAATCGGTACAAAAAAGCGCTGTTTATGACCGCGTGTTGCTTGATGGTGGGCGAAATATTGAAAAGCAATTCAAAGACGATTTTTTTGTTGTTTTCGTTAAGCTCATTAGGGACCAAAGCAGTAGAAAGAATATGTTTGAGAATCGTTTTATGATGGCAATTCATCCTTTTGGCTAATTTACAACTTGTTTGGTCCCTTAAAAGTGCATTGTGACGCTCTCCGTCGAAAGCAGAATGTCTTCCACTACGAGGCGTATCGTCGACATCAAAATCGCCATGTGTGCAATTTGCAAACCATTTTCTAGCTTTATACTTGCCTATGACACTTTCTCCGTATACGTTGCAAATGCCTCGGGCTTCTTCAACAGTTTTTTTTATTTCGATGAAAAGTGAAGAAGAGCAGTTGTAGAAAATGATAGTTTTTACCTTTTTGATATTACAATTCTATGCCTTAAAATTAATAAAAAAATAAAATACTCAAAAAAACGACAAAGAGCATTATCGAAAAAACACTTTGTCAATAGCAAAAAAACTTTATAAAACAAAAGAAAATATAAAGACAAATTGTACTAAATATACCCGTGGCTTCACAATGTTCTAAGTTAAACATCCTTTGGTTTGGAATTTTTGTACTTAGAAATGTACACAAAAGTATTAAAAATACAGAATATCGCTATTTGGTTCTATAGAGCCAAAAGTCCCCATAATATAACATCTTTCCATTTGAAGAGCGATATGTCATATTTACGGCTATTAATCATCCTTAAATCTACATTACACGGCTTTTTAGGACGTGAATTTAATTATTAATTTAACAAGAACATCCTTAACCTAAATTCTCGTCGAATGACAACGACCATTGATTTGAATTGAGTCCAATCAGATAAAAATGTGAAACGATCTTTAATGGTTTTGTAATTTAAATTTGTCTCGAAATATTCCTAACTAGGTTTATCGTTTTAATTCAAATGTTGTAATAGTCATGCTTTTATTTACTAATAACAGCTCATCATGTCATTTACGTAGCAATGATATTTTTGTTAGAATTACCAAGGGCTTAAAATGTGTAGATTTGTTTCGAATTATTATGTTCTCGTTCTTCGTACGAATTCTCCGTGATAACTAATATTGCAGTAATAATTATCGCAGGTTTGAATTAACGAGAATCAACTGTAGTTGGTAGTGAGCGGATAAATTATTTTGGGTGGGAGTGACGTCATATATCTCGTATTATCAAGATAAGTAAGATATCATAATTGGAATGCAAAAAAAGGAACGAATTAAAAGAGTTGTAACACCAAGTGCTTACGAAGATTACATTAATAAAAAATATATAGTGAATGTATTTTTACATTATATTATTAAGATTTATTTAACTTCATTGTAGGGTTTTAAAATAAAATTAAAATTATATTTTAAATTGCGATAATGGTGAGGCCTGATTACAATAACGAAGAATTGGCTTTAAAACTTCAAAAATATGTTGTCCTTCTCAAGTTGCGCATGACCTGAATTTTGGGGATCATTTGGCTAAACAGTGGCTTGAAAATAGAATATCAATGAAATTTAAATCACGCTACAATAAAAAATCATATTTATATCTAGGTATATAATCCCTTTGAACCAAACATATTATTATCATATGTTATGATACTTTACATAAAAGCCTGTTACAAAGAGGTAGCGGATAACAACCCTCAAATTCTCGAAACTTCCATCAAACGTTTACCCTTGACCTTTAATAAGGGCTCAAATACTCGGAAGCTTGTTTTTGCAGTTTACGTAAGTAACTCGTATGTAAATAAACAAAACAAATTTCAGGGAGGTTTGGAAAGGTTATGTTTTTATTTTGAAATGAGAAGTAAATTAAACATTATGAAAATAAATTAACGATACTAATTAGTCCAATACGACAACATTTACATTTTTTAAATAATTTATTGCCATTCGGGTTTTTTTAAGTTAACAAGCTAAACAACAATCGCTAGTGTAAAACTATTTATTTTTCACATATTATGCCTTTATGCATAAAAAAATAAAATATCAAAAAGGGTCCTAACGAAAAGGTCGCCCGAAAGTTAAAACTTTTGAATCATTCAATCAATACACAACTATGGACATAACCGAAATTCAACATTAAAAAAGACTCACCTGTGTCTTGTATGTCTGTTTGTTTGGGGGTATCGCGGCCCGCCCGCGCCGCAACAAATGCGCAGACTCCTTGCGGAATACCAATAAATATGCGTACACGCATGACCCCTAGCGCCGGGATCTAGGACCTCAGATGTTCTCAACATTGTCAACAAAAAAATTAATTTCATATTGCATTATACTACAAATACTCTTCAATAATTAAAATAAAAGATTAGATTGAAACTGAAACTTTAAATTAAGAAAAAAACTAGCAATGTGCCGAGTTGCCGTCACTTTATTCTGAATTCAAATATGAAACCCGTTTATTACTCACACTGTCTCTACATGCCCCATACCCGTTGGGCTGGAGACATGCACAAGATGTCCGAGCGGGACTGGGATGTATGGCACAAACTAAAGATAATAAATGGTATATCATCGTTATCGTTAAAGCCATTAAGCCCAGTTTCGTCCATAGCTTTGGAAGATGACGTCCGCTGTTAAAACTTATCGCCCATCTTTGCTGTTTGTCAACTAGCAAAAGAATCAAACCGTTATGTTAGCACTCTTCTTATTGCTGTGCGGAACTATACGGTACCAGAGAATTAACAAAATAATTATTGCGACAAAAATAATTATTTACTAAAGCAAATGTTGATTTATTTTAGTAGTGTATTAGTTGAATAGTACAAAACATAATCGTTCTGCTGCTTAGGAAACCTATATTATGTAAGATGTATTATGTGAACCCCCCCGTTCAGGGGGAGGTCTTCAAAATAACTCGCTTGGTCACAAGGAGGCTTTTTTATTACTGTAGTACAGCATATAGGCTGACGGCCTACTTAGAATTTAGCAGTTACCATCGCCTATGGGTATTTGTAACGCCAGTGGCATCGCGGACACGCTGCTGTCCCATAAGAGTACAGGAACTTGGGTCACTAATGCCGGAACACAAAATAAGGTTATTATGGCGGCATACTTAAGACCAAAGTCGCCATCCAGACGGACTTGAAGCCCTACCACGTAGCTAGGGTGGGTTGTTTTGTCGCCTTTTACAACAGGCCGACCCCGGCCGCAGAGGTTAGTATTCTTCCTCCCCCCCCCCCCCTGCACGGATAGAAATGAGGCTTAAGTTATCGTCACATAGTCAATATTCTCTAAAGGAAATCTGGCGCTTTTTCGACCTACAATAGTTCAGTTACAAATATGACAAGATATAACGAAAACCGTACTTATGATTTAATATGTGAATACTAGAAGGGAATGGGGGATGGCTTACCTAAGAAGGGGGAGGGGGTAAAAATAGGTCACGTAGTATAGATACGTTTCTTCACTTTGTAAAAAGAACTCTATTCTGATAAAATTTGATTTGACAGTGGCGAGTGCCAAAAGGACAACCGAATGATGCCCGTCTTGCGTTTTAAATTTGTCGTCTTTAGACTATCCTAAGGTAGGATTATAAGTTGTCATTCAAATAAAATGTTACCTATCCCTATTTCCAGACAATAACTAGGCCGCGATATAATATTAGGCAGCGTGGACCGATCGCGATCACCGCACCAATTCGTCCAAACGGGCACTTTTTAATTGCGTGGGTCAACACCCAGGCTGCGCACGCGCCGTTCTTATTGCTAAGCGCCATTACAGTGGCGACGGTATTTAGCATAAAGCTCCTAAGATCTTATTTAAATTTATGCCTCTATTATTGGCTTAAATAGTGCAGTTTTTTGTGCCCCAGATTTCGTAACGTATAGATTGACTGAATTTGACTAGCATACACATATTTAAACGTATGCATGAAATGCAGTATTTTGTAAACTTAATTTATTACAAATTTTACGAAAATAAGAATAAGTTTTGCATTTAACGTGACTCCATAATAACCCTGTTGTGTTCTGGTATAAATGACCCAGGTTTCAATTCCCATACGCGGACGGCAACTTTTAGTAGTGCCCTTGGCGTTGCAAACATCCACAGGCGACGGTAACTGTTTACCGAAAATAAACTAAAATTAATAAATATAACTTTTTCCGCTGTTCGCTGATCATCGTCTTCTAACTAAGGGCATCTAACGCTTCAGTCTTCACCTTAGAACGTGTTGAGTTTTAATATGCACAAAAGAGTTTGGGAACTAGGTAGGGTAGTATTCTTACACCAATATATGTAAGAATTCTTTAAAGTTCTTTGAATGAGACATTTTAAGTTCTTTGAAAAGCGGCAATCGAATGCTATCACAGTTAAACATTACCTATTATCCGTACAGGGCCGGAGAAAGAATATATACTGACCTCTGCGACCGGGGTTGGCCTGTCGTAATAGGCGACAAAACCCACCCTAGTTACGTGGTAGGGCCCCAAGCCCGTCTGGATGGCGACCACCTTTAGTGTTAAGTATGTCGCCATAATAACATTGTGTTGTGTTCTGGCATTAGTGATCCAAGTTCCTGTACCCTTATGGGACGCCAGCGTGTTCGCGATGCCACTGGCGTTGCAAACACCCATAGGCGACGGTAACTGCTAAATTCTAAGCGGCCGTCAGTCAGCCTGTCTGCGGTCCCACAACAATAAAAAAACCTATGTTGTTTCGCCGGTTTGTTATTCGTTGGGTGGTTAACACATTAAAAAAACATTATCGTAAATCAATGGAGAATAAATAAACCTTTATGTTATTACTTTCCATTATTCCTGTTATAACCCTATACGAGTATTTCCTACTAGTAACTCTTACAGTCTCACTGTCACGACAGTGGAGCAATTTTCGTGGTCTTAAACATTTTTTATTTCTTTATTATAAATATAAGTACAGTAAATACTGTTAATCACTTCATTCCGATTATAAGATTATGGTAAGCTGAAGCTGTCTTATAAGCTGTCAATAATTGCAAGTGTTCTTACGCTTAATGGATATCTACAATCTGTATTATAGATATCCATTAAGCGTAAGAACACTTGCAATTATTATTAATGTTTGTTATAGTAGTATTAATAATCAATTATTGTTGCCGGGTTGAAACAGGCATCAGTAATCAAGTAGTAACGGTGATCAAAAAATATTTGCACGTATAGATAGCATCTTAGGGCGCGTTCCCACTATGTCGTAACGACTAATTAATCGTTGGACAACTGTCGTCTCTAGCTGTTCCCATTATAACGATTGTTTGTCGTTTTGACGACATTTTTTATCGTTTAGCGACTATCGTATCTAGCTGTTCCCATTGGATCGCGACGACATTTTATCGTTTCACGGCAGTCGCTTTGTCGTTTACACATCATTAGCAAGTTACAAATCTACAGTCACCTCTACGTGTAAACGACGAGACGATATTTTTATCGTGGCTACGATAGATTTGCCGTCACGATTTAGTCGTAACGATTTTTTATCGTTTTACAACTGTCGTGTTAGCCGTTTCCACTGTCATGACAATTTGTCGTCACTGCAAAAAATGTCGTAGACGACACTAAATCGTGTCGTTCTATATGTGAACACTTCCATTTAAACTTATAAGCCACGACACTTAAAACTACACGATTATCTGTCGTCACGACAAAGTGGGAACGCGCCCTTAGATGTTTTTTTTATTGCTGAAGAACAGCAGACGTGCTGACGTCCCACTCAATTGTAAACATTAACCTTCGCCTATGGATGTTTGTGGCGCTAGGGGCACCACGAACACGCTGTTCTGTAGAGGTGTAGGAGCCGAGATCATTAATGCTGGAACACAACACAAGGTTATTATGGCAATATACTATAAACTAAGGGTGGTTGCCATCCAGACGGGCTTCTGGCCCTGCCACGTAGCCAGGGTTATTATGTCGCCTTTTACGACAGGTAGACCCCAGCCGGAGATGTTAGTATTCTTATTCCGCCCCTGCACGGAGAAATGGAATGAAATGAAATAAATATATATGAATGTTCAATTGTTACACTAACATCACACAGAAAAGACGTAATACATTCGATACAAAAATACCTTTTTTTAAGTATCGTCTCCTAAAAGCGAAAGAAAGGAAGATGTGGCCAAATATAATGTAAAAAGAAAAACCTAAATGGGGCCTTCCTTCCTGGACGAATTATTAGTAGAGGCAATCGTATTTTTTTTTTTAATTTCTGATCATGTGTGCCATTACCAATTCCACGTAACAATTTCCCGTAAAAGCAAAAAGAAGCTCACACTTCATAACGGAGAAATTCATTTTATCAATATTCTTTAAAATGCATGAATATACGATAAAATTATTCACAGGTTTTCAATATCTACCCAAAAAATCTCAATCCAATTTATATAAATCTAAGCTACAAAATTGGCTTAGGTATCTTTATATCACTTTTCAATTGCATTTAGCCCATAAAATCCAATTATCTCCAGAATTTAATTAAAGTAACGACCCTTACCACAAATTAACCAGAGGGTGAGGTTAGTTTAATTGCAGTTATTTTCCCGCCTTCGCCGTTACTCAGTGTCGTCGTTTCATTAATTTCATTAAGGGCAAAGGATTGTGGATCATTATATCTCGGTTATTTAAGAGTTAGTACTGCTAAATAAGCACGAACTATCTTTTTTTGTTTTATATACTGTTTTTAATGTACTCATCGCCGCTTCGAGAAATAAGAAACTGTGGACAGATTCGCGTACTACTTCTGTTTTATAGATGCCACTTCCGATTAACCCCTACATTCCGAAGGAGAAATTGTCATCAAAAAATTCACCACATTCGCGAAGTGGACCTGGACCAATTGGCCGTATATTTTAAAGTACTCATGAATTTTTGCAGTCATTTTGTTGCGTGTTTATACTATACATATTTCAATAATAATGTTAGAGGGAAAATGAATATTTAAATCATAATTAATATCTCATTTAATTCGTAATCTTCTTCTTCTTTCAGCATCCTTCAACCATTTTGGTGTAGGCCTCCTCCAACTTTTTCCACTCATCACGACATTGAGCTTTCTGGATCCAATTTGAACCAGTGACCCTCTTTATATCGTCCTTCCAGCGCATCTGTGGTCTTCTTTGAGGGCGCTTATTCCCCCACGGTCTCCACTCAAGGAGTGGCTTGCACCAAAAGTCTTCCTTTCGGGTAACATGGCCAGCCCACCTCCGAAGTTAATTCGAAATAAGGCGTGAAAATGTTTTCGAATGGTATACCTACAACAAATCGATATAATCGTAAAATTAATAAATATGTATAATAGTTTGTTTCCTAAAAATTATCATCACCATCACGGTTACTACCGTTTCGGTGCCCGTGGTTCACCATTGGGGCTAATGCTCGCCCACGGCATGGCAGTCCTTGTCACAGGAGCAGGGCGAAGCTCCTGCGCGTCTTTTTGCAGCGAACTCCTATCCGTGACCAAGTATTTTCTAGTCGTTTTCTAAATACGTACGTTCGTTAATTATTCGCTCGATATTAAAATAAAATAGGTCCCATTAAGCATCGTTGATATGTATCATTGATTTATGAAATAAGCAAATGTCCTTGGAAGGACAAATGAGACAATTGGGTCAGATATGTCTCAATGAACAATTTCAATTCACTAGTGTATGTTTCGTTTATAACATGCATTTCTTGAGGACACGGCTTGCTCGATAGTTACGCAAGTGGTCTGTATTTATATGTACGAGTATAATGTAAATACTTCTTTATTTTGGTTTAGGTTTATGTGTTCGTCAATTTTATGTTTGTAAAAATATGTTTATCCGTGCAAGGGCGGAGAAAGAATACTAACCTCTGCAGCCGGGGTCGGCCTATTGTAAAAGGCGACAAAACAACCCACCCTAGCTACGTGGTAGGACCTCAAGCCCGTCGGGATGGCGACTACCTTTGGTCTTAAGTATGCCGCCATAATAACCTTGTGTTGTGTTTCGGCATTAGTGACCCAAGTTCCTGTCCTTATGGGACAGCAGCGTGTTCGCGATGCCACTACCGTTGCAAACACCCATAGGCGACGGTAACTGCTAATTTTAAGTGGGCCGTCAGCCTCTCTGCTGTCCTACAGCAATAATAAAAAAAAATAGCTTAGCTATGTAGGTTTTCATCTGTCTTCACTATAATGTATACTACGCTGTCTCGTGTATCTAAATAATTGTGAAGGTGTGAATGTCAAGATACGAAAGCCGCGAGTGACTGTGAGCAACATGAAGATGTCATCACCTATAGGAACACTATATTGACAAATATATTTACACTATCTGACCCGGAAAGGTTGTTCTGGCATATAAATAAAAAAAAGAACTTAATTACGTTCACTCCTATTTCACCCCTTTCGAGTTTCATTTTCACGAAAAAGTAGCATATCCTTTTCTAGGGTCCAATCTATCTCTATACCGAAATTCATCAAAATTAGTTCAGCGGTTTAGACGTAAAAACGTAACAGACAGAGTTACTTTCACGTTTATAATATTAGTATAGATTGGCTGCATGGTCCCATGGCAGAAATGTCAATAGGGAGTTGTAAAAGGCAACAAATGGATCTGCCAAGTCGAGCATAAAAGCGGCACGGCCGTACTATCCTTTTCTCGAAGCAGTTCAGGCCATTTTCGACCCCCTATAACTTGGTTGTGGATAAAACTAGAAGCCTTAATTCAATCACTAAACAATCTTATTTAATATTATATGTATAATATTATGTATTACTTGTGAGGTACAATGTGTTTTCATGAGATTGCCAGGTCAATCTATTTTATTTAAAACATTAAATATTTTTTTAATATTGATATGGTCACTATAAGATGTTGTTGAGTTAGTTAATTACGTAATAACTTAAGACAGAAGGTCCCTTAAGTAGGGACATATAAAGTAACCGACTTGGTATTACATGGATACTGACTTGAATAAAAGCTTAAAACCCGATAAATACTGTTTTCTTTATAGATAAAGGTCATGAGATATACTATCTACTACTATTTTATATATATAACTACACTTTATATGGTATAGACGCAAATTTGTGACATAATTGAAATAATAAAAAAGTCTCAAGAAAAGTAAGTACGACTAAAATTAGACTAAACACTAAACTTGCTTAACTATTTTAAAACACGGACAACACGTAGTCTTCTATTAAAAGTTTGCCAAATATGAACACTTTCATAAGGATACGCAAGCGTGGAATAATAAACAGATGTCCTAAGTCCTTAGCCAGTGTAAACGCGGGAGCCTTGCCGGTCGAACGCTCTGGCGAAAGGTCATATTGGCGGGAAAGTGGGAAAAATTTAAACATTTCTCGGGCAATTGACTTGTATTTTTTTTAAATTTATAATTTTACTTGGTTCTAGGCTTAAAAGTTGACTACCAGAAATAACAACTTGTTATATCATAAAAAAGCTTATATTTAACATACTTTAAAAAAGAATCACCATTTTAATAAAATGTTGGTGGCTACATTGTTCAAGAATTATTTCCTTTCAATCAGATAAAATGTTGTAAAAAAGAAGAATATTTTTATATGTCATAGAACTTCTTTGATATTACAGTTCCAACGACGATATCAGATATTGTTATTTCAATCAGCCTGATAGTTTTATGAAATTAAATATTATAATATAAATATTTATGAATCATTAGGGTATTTTAACGGTCAAAAGAAAGAATTCATTACGAAGGCATCATGTAAGACCACCTAACAAACTAATACAAATCATATGGGGCACTCAGACCAATGAAAATACCGAATCGATTCAGATTTGTTCTCTGTGAACTAAAAGCGATTCACTGAATGGGATTTTTTTCGTCTGAAATTTAGTAAGAATTTTACATTATTATATAAACGATGTCCATCATAACATGTGTATAATTCTACCTTTTTATAATAATTTAACATATACACTTATTACTTATATAATAATAGTAATGTCAAGCGTAGAAAAGAGTATACACGTTTATTTGAGGATTAAATAAAATTCATAACATAAAGTTAAATAATTTTCAAAGCGAATAAAAAATCATCTCGACAAAGACCGCATAAATTAGATGACTTTTCACAGTTTATATCTTAGTGACTTTACTTAACCAGCGCAATCCATTTAATAAAATGTTTCGAAGAACTTAATATTATCGTGTGTGAATTTTATTATGCAATACTTTTACAAGCCTAGGCGGAATTATTACAGCTTTCTTATTTTCCAAACAATCCTATTATCCATTAACTAATTATATTATTAATAGTAAAATAGTTTGATATTTAATTAGAGACAAGTTATAGTGAGTGATTTACTTGAGAATAACTTAAATTGAAGAATTTGAACATGTATGGGTGGTTGCTTGAGAGTGTCCAGCATTTTATTGTGGTAAGTTCCATAAATTTTGTCACTAGTCATAATAATCATATTTTTGTAAGGTATATTTTAATATTAGTATCGCTACTATACTCTAAGCTTAAGAGCGTTTTATTTTCTCTGAAATTTTCCTCTCCTCTTCATACGGTGTTCAACATATCTGGTAGTAAGTCTACATGTGATCTGATGTGAATATAAATACGGAATATTAAATGCGGAGATTACGGGTTCGATTCCCGTCCATCTGGATATTTATGTATAACATGTATTTATTTACAAAAGAAAAGTACATAAATATGTAGTAGTATCAGTACAGTATCAGTTATCTAGAACCTATAACACAAGTGCCATGCTTACTATGGGACTGGATGGCGCAATGTGAATTGTGCCAGCACTTTTTTATTTATTGCAAAACATCTTGATGCCAATTATATTAATATTAGTTCTTTCTGTACATCGCTTTTAAATAATTTGAAGAGATGACTGGTTCGGTGATTTCAAAAGTGACCAACTGGTGCTCGTGAGTCGGCTTATACGACAATAAAATAAATAAAATACTATAAAATTACTCTATCTTACGTGATGACAAATTATTTCTAAAATTAGTTTGTACTGGTCCGTGTTGTAAGTTCCACCAATTGAATGTAGTGAACCTTACGATATGCAAAGACGACGGTGCCGGAGAGCATATTAAATGACCTCCGACCGCCGTAGACAGCCGTAGGGTAGGCCGTAGGTGAGGGCTGCACAGGATCCCTCCCGAGCTCCCGCTCCCGAACAGGATCGGCGGGCTGATATTATTCGTGAGCCGTCTTTCCGGTCGCCCGGGTCGGATGAACTCGCGAAATGCAGTTTTTCCTCGAAAATAAAATCTTAAGATATAGGTATTTATGTAATGCAGGAAGAAAAAGAAGCGTTTAATAGTAAATCTTCCAAAACAAACAAAACCTTTTTTTCTTGAGTACGTACCTAAACGAGTGACGTAAGAGACAATGATATAGCTTAAATAAGAAACACTTATATTAACATAATCTTCCATTCGCATCGAAACAATGAGCCATTTCTTAAACAAATGGATCCCAGCAGTGCACGTATTCTTCATAAAAGCCCCCAAATAAATAAACACCTCCATTAAAACTGTATGTTTGTCTATTACATGTTTGTATATACACATTATGTGTACTCGAGTGATTTTTGATACTTGAAAAAATGTCAAGCAAGTGTAATCTATATATATATATACATAGATAACGATTCTGTGCGTGTGTATGTGATAGAACTCCTCCTAAACTGCTAGACCAATTTTGATGAATTTTTTTGTGTATGTTCAATGGATACGATTCACAATTCGGTCTACTACAAAACCTTTTTTTAATAAAGTTTGAATATAAATACAAATTAGTACCCTTAACATCCGATTGCTGGAATCAGAAGAAGTAACGGATAGTTAAAAGTAAATAAATATACTCAATTTACACAGCGCGTCCAATATTTAGTTCCAAAGCCGCTTGTATCATGGGTACTAGACAGCCGATATACTATTTATATATTTCGTTAATAAATATGTATTTTATATGTTTATGACAGCTCTACTGGGTGTTTACCCAGACGTGGGACTGGAATCGAACACGTGACCTCAGCAGTCGTTCCGATATATTTATCAATCTATATTAATAATACAGGCCATTTGTATTCAGCTAGAAGTAAAAATAAGACTATCCAAGGTTGAGAGATCCTTAAAGGATCAAGTCTAAATTATATTTCCACCATTTTATTGTAATTCTCAGTTTCTGAAAAGGAAGAGAAGTGGAAGTGTCATTGAAGAGGCGTAGTCCTCGTGTACAATGAGTAAAAGTTACCATCGCCATCTCGTCCAAAAGTAGGCAGCAGAGCGCTTGCGTTATGGGTACTAAATAACAGATATACTTAAATTTACTTTTATAAAATAAAAATATGTAATCAAATCCATATCCCATATTAGGGTAAGTCCACGGAGATCATCTGTTGTCATGCAAACATAGCGTATAGATAGGTTACTGAAAACGGTGATATCGATTTCCTAGCGTTGTTCAGGGGCGGAGAAAGAATACTAACCTCTGTGGCCGGGGTCGGCCTGTCGTAAAAGGCGACAAAACAACCCACCCTAGCTACGCGGTAGGGCCTCAAGCCCGTCTGGATGGCGACCACCTTTGGTCTTAAGTATGCCGCCATAATAACCTTGTGTTGTGTTCTGGCATTAGTGACCCAAGTTCCTGTACCCATATGGGACGCGTGTTTGCGATGCCACTGGCATTGCAAACACCTATAGGCGACGGTAACTGCTAAATTCTAAGCGGGCTGTCAGCCTGTCTGCAGTTCTACGCAATAAAAAAAACTACAATCGTGTTCTGATTTTGAAAGTTCTTGCATAGCATCATAAAGCATTTTTTTATTGATGAGGAACAGAAGACAGGCTGAAAGTCCACTTAATAGTAAGAAATAACCGTCGCCTATAGATAGTTTCGGGCACCGCGAACATGTTGCTGTTCGGGGTACGGGTCATTAAAGCCGGAACACAACATAATGTTTTATCATGATAGCATGCTTATAGACAAGGAGTGGATGCCATCTAGACCGGTTTGGAGCCCTACCACGTAGTTTTGTCGCCTATTACGACAAGCCAACCCCGGCCGCAGAGGTTAGTATTCTCACCCCACCGCTGCACGGAGAAATCTAATTTCTCCTATCTGGATTGAGCCTTGGGTGGGTCAATTAACACAAAATTTTACTAACAGAAAATAATATTTTTACCGAAATTTACGTACGAAACATATTCAGTGCATAATTTCGTTTAGTCTTGGCAACAAAAGTACGTGCATTAGAAAGAAAACGCGTTCTCATTTGTTAAGTAGTACGATAAAAGGAGAAATATTTCTTAAAAATTACCATACTTTGCCAACTTTCTCTTGTAATATTACGACTATAAATAACTGTAGGTTAGCCCACCGCTTTCTTAGGATATAGGTAAGGGATTATTGATCTCTTTGATAGATAACACGAAGAATGACATATTCTTTCTTTTCGCAGCACAGTCGGCAAGTGCTCACGAAATTTATCTACAATTTTTATTATATGCACATAAAAAGGAAGGGTTACAAAAGGGCAATGATTCAAAAGGTGCTCTATTTTACGTAACGGTAGAACTAGGAGTCCAAAGCGATAACTTTGAATACAACCAACACAAAACGCTTGGAAGACCAAATGACTCTTATGCAAGGCCTATAATTGATACCATATATTTAAACTTTGTAGGAAAAATTATGGTGGTCACGTTCGTGGGTCACGAAGCATAAAATCACAATTGTACCAATTATATTGAACAATTAGATTGTATCGTTGACTGGATACGTTTTCATTTGGTAGTAAACTAAATTTTGTTATTTTACCAAACACTGTAATGTAGGGATTCATAAATTGGTTGATTCGATTCCCTTGGAGTCGGCCTCTTGGGATCACAATCAGTTTTCCCGGGGTCGTCGTTAACGAAAATTGATTTTGGGGATCGACGAAGTATAAAAATCGACCCCTACTAATGAACTTATTTGTTCTTATTTGAAACTTTCATGATACCTTTTCTGGAAGGTGGAAATGCTTGCCGCGCACCCCGACGCGTGGGAACGGGCGGCGGGGTAGTGTGGGACTCCCCGTACGTTCTCCTCTGTACGCTGGGGGACGCACGTCACTGGTATACTCACAAAATGCACCCCGGCTTTCCTTCGCGCGCCTTGAGTGCCGAGGTCGCGGGTCGTAACGATTCAGTCAAACCGTGGCCCCAACTGGTGTTGGCCACTTTCACAGGTCTCTTCAAAGCCGGGGTATAATGAACCTATCTTCATCTTCTTTCTCACACAGGGGTGAGCCGGTGTTTTGCGTGCCCCTCTTTCAGCCATGTATGCAGGCGGCAGCCCTTCCCAGGGGCCCGTGCCCGCGGCCTTTTACTACGGCGGCCGAAGGTCTGTCGCTAACCTTCGGTGACGAGTAGCCCTGCGTGAGCGAGAGGGGAGCCTGGCACGCTCCCTCTCCCTCTTTTCCGCCTCCTTCATGAACAAGAAAGGTGTCTGTTTCGTAAAAGGAGGAGACAGCGTCCGACTTTGCTCCCGACCATCGCTAGGATAATAGCCGGGAGAGAGAGGTTAGATCCAGTGGCGGCGACGAGGTCTCGGCGCTCCGATGCCCATGCGGGGCAAACTTGGAACCCTCCATGACATGGGGCTGCACACCCGTGCAGCCCCAAGTCATCGTTGCCGGCGTCACAATGGTAACACTCTGTTGTGCTCTTTCTGAGCGATGCCACACAACGCCCGAAACAGCCGTGCCCGGAGAGTACCTGTGTTACGTGGCACGACAGAGTGCCGTGACGCCTGTCAAGCCATTGTTGGAGGGTGAACCGCACCGCTGCGACGTTATTTTGGCCTACACTGGGTTGCGCAAGTCTTTCTTTCCAAACGGCCGTGAAATCGTCCCGGATGTCCACCCGCTTTACCTCGCCGGGCCGAGCCGAGCTTCGAAATTCCACAGCATTGATCCGGCTAGAAGGGACCTTGAAGGACGCTGTATGGTATCTCCTGATGGCCCTAACAGCCAGCGTGCGCTGCGGCTTTCGCAGCAATGCAGCGCTTTTAGCCGTCAGGTGCTCGGCTCAAACGAGAGCCCCATAAAGGGCCATCATTGACCGTACGGCCCCTTCATATAGTTTAGCACACTGAGTGTGCAAAATCGGGGGACCGATCCCCCGATGTTGGGGAGCAGTCGGGTGAGCGCCCCAGCTGCCCCCGTAAGTCGAGGGGCAAGTCGCTTAAAATGTGCCAAAAAGTCCCATCGGCAGTCAAGGACAAGACCAGGGCAACGCTCACTTGAAAACGAGTGTATTATTGACGACCCCGTTTAACTAGATCAGAACAAACTACTTCTATCATAAAAATTTAGTCCGCCCCGTGGATTTAACCATGCAGACGAACTAAGTCTAAGATTAGTCATCAAATCAGTCGTATAATTTTTTATAATAAATATTACTTTAGGTAAGAACAAGCGTAATAAGAAGACCGAGCCTAACTAGTTAAAATAATATGAGTTGTACATATCTGTGCCTCCTGTGAAAGGTGATTTAACTCGAGTTGTACCTTTTTTGTGATTTTTACATAGAAATTGTCAGAAAAAAATTACGATTTTTTTGGTACAACTCAAGTCCTTCTATCTGCTATAGTTTCGGAGATAATTTGGTGCCAAGTGATATAACTGACAGAATTTCGGAAAAAATATCGTGAATTTAGATATGAGTCAAGTCGTAACCCCTTTAGGTCATTGCTTCACACATTTTTTTTTTGTGCCTCGTGGTATAAGAGCGATTATATTAATTTACACACTTTATTTTTCAGTATATTTATCGTGAATATTGATATATTTAGAATTATATCACTTTGCATCAATTTTTCTCCATACTGATTAGGGTATAACTCAACATGTACCTACTAATCCGAATCTAAAGTTGTGCCTGATTTGTGATAAGTGATGCATCTCGACTTACATCATTCGACACAAAGAATTTTTTATGTGTAAAGTCGGTAAGTCGATTCCTGATTTTAAACTAAAGGAAATAAAAGCTCATATTGCCTGTTTCCCTTGCACAGAAAGCCACTACAGCCGTAACAAAACGACTAAGAAATTCTTGAATTCTGAACTCAACTTACAAGTTCTTTATAATTCGTACAAATTGAAGACAGAAACTCCAGTCAGCAAAACCATTTTCAAAAAGGTATTTGATACCATGAATTTGTCTTTCAAAAAACCATCAGATACTTGTTCTAAATGTGACTCCATAAATATGAAACTTAAGTACGCAACCGAGGCACAGGCTGCAGATTTGACGAAGGCACTCGAAGAGCACCAAGAAGCATTTAAGGCTGCTTACGAAGAAAAGAAAAAAGATAAACACCTGGCTCAGACATGCGATGATGTAATGGTAATAACATTTGATTTGCAACAATGTTTGCCCACCCCACACTTGCAAACGAATGTAGCATTTTACAAGAGACAGCTATGGACGTACAATCTAACCATACATGATCTAAAAACAAACAAAGCGTTTTGCTACATGTGGCCGGAGTGTGAAGGGAATAGAGGAGCGAACGACATAGCTTCATGTCTATACGATTTTATCATAAATCAACTGCCGCATTTAAACCCAAACGCCAAGAAGCTGATCATGTACTCAGATAGTTGCCCGGGTCAAAACAAGAATTCGATTGTTACAACAATGTTGATGCTAGTGGCTAAACTATCCCCTCAATTACAATCTATTGAACATAAATTTCTCGTACCCGGTCATACTCACATGGAGGCTGACACCGACCATGCGTTGATTGAGCGTAAGAAGAAGCACACGAGTATGGATATTCACTTGCCAAGAGATTGGTACCAGCTAGTGCGTACAGCTTCAAACAAAACAGCGAAGTTCACTGTTATCGAGATGACTCGTGATATGTTCTACGATTTCAACATTTTTTCAAAACAATGTTATACTCTCAGGAAAACCAATACAGACAATGAAAAATTTCTGTGGTGCGACGTTCGATCTGTTTTGTATACCAAAGAAAACATGTCCCGTTTTTCTTACAAAAAAGAATTCAAGAATGTTGAGTACATGAACATGGATTGTTCTAAGCGGGGTAAAGCTTACGATATGATTACAATAAATACAGTACCGAAAGCCTACCATTCCAAGATTACTATTTCAACCGAAAAGAAGAAGGATCTATTGGATTCGCTGTGCTTTATTCATGAGAGCTCTCATGAGTTTTACAAAAGTCTGAGCTGCAAGAATGATGTCAAAGACACTGCTCCGGATAATGATGATGAGTAATTTTATGATATGATAGTTATGTTCATCTAACTCCCAAGACCTATTAAAGGTTTTATTTTGATTTAAGTAGGTACCTACGTACTTCTTTGTTCTCTTCATTCTTTTACCTCACTCATAGAGTCGAATTACTGCCTATAGGATAAGTTAACAGCTGTTAACTGTACTGTGTAAGTTTTAAAGTGTTAGCAATTTTGATGTTTATTATTTTTCTAGATTTTTTTAAGGATTCACACAATGGCTGTGCTGTTATGTTTTGTACTGAGTAGGTTCACTTTGATTATTGTGATAGCTGCGTAAGATTGATCTGTGCCATTTCTAAGTATTTAAGTTTAAGACTAATTGCATTTAAAAAGATCTCTATTTACTTCTTATAATTTTGATAAAACTGTGCCTTATTTGTAAGTAATTTCATAATTTTGAAGACTTTAATAAACGTTAAGTATTTTTCTAAAACTTGTATTCATTTCCACCATACATAGGTATTTTAATGCAGGATATAACTGGACTTGTATCATTTAACACATTTTTATAAAGACTAGAATTTTAGCAAACTGATACAATTCAGGTAAAATATGAAAATAGAGGACTGATAAGTAAAAAAATCGAATCTTTGGAGTATTATTTTTATCATTTGTTTGAGCTACATTGTGTTTTGAACATATTCTTATTAGTTATTGGATTTTTTCACTTCTTGTATATCACTTTACACAAAGACAACATAAATGTGCAACATGATTTAACTGTACTTGTATCATTTATCACGTAATTTTATCGCATATTAGAAATTAAAAAGGGTACAACTGCGAGTTTTTCATGAATTATTTCAAAAGTATAATATTTACCACAAAAATATAAAAACACAATGAAAGTGGATGTTTTGATCTACAAAAGAAGGTACTTAAATGTAACCTAACCCACTTCGTTCATGAACTAGAATTTTTTAAATATTGTTTGGGCTCTCCTGTAAAGTAGTGATTTTTCAATTGTATCACCGGTCACAGGAGGCACAGATATATACATATATAAACATTAAGTTCCTGTTATAGGAAGAATGTGGAGAAGAAATATGGGAAACAATTTTGCGGGAAGCAGGGGCCCGGAACACTGTATTCAGCGCTACACAGGTACCAAATCTATGTACATGACTATTCCTATAAAATTCACTGACTCCTCATGAAATCTACAACAATTTAGCATTGTAGCAGTTATTTCTTCTATAAATAAACAAAATTAAGTTCCAAAGAGGTTTGATGTGAATTGAATGATGTGATTGTATAGTATCTTTATTGATTTATTGATAAAATGTAGCGCAATAACTGTATAATGATAACATTTATTCTTAAATAAAATTTTCAATTAAAGGTATAAAAATCCCTATAGTATCGATATAAATTGCTACTACATTATTATACTAATTCATACTGTCTATGATAAAAAATGTTCTTTTCACAGCAATATCCAGATGCCCTTATGCTCCGCTTGGCCTGTGCTTTAGCCCGTCTTCTAAGCAAAGACCCAAATAGCCCGACGGCATCTCGCCCTGAAAGTCCAACTCCAAGAAAACCCTCGCTCAAATCAAAGCCTAGCTGGAGGAGTGCTTCTGTTCACGCTGATAACAGAACACAAAATTTCAAATGCCCATTCACAGCTACAAATGCATTGACAGCTGTCACTAAGAAAGAAATTGACGCGTATAATTCAACTGAAGAGATACGTCCTATAACACTCTCTACTGATAGAATTAATCACGGTAAAGAGGTTGATGCTCATTACAAAAGAGATTTCAATCGACGCAGTCTTGGAATAAGACTTGAAGAACATAAAACTAAAGATACACTCGAAGAAGTCATATCAACTCTCGAAGAGGTTATACCAGAAGGGACAAATAATGAATGTCCTGATTCAGAATCAACATCTCCTAAAACCGAGGACATAAGAAAGTATTCGCTGAAGAAACCAGCTCGTAAAATGAGTTGCACTCTAGCTATTGATGTGTACAAACGTAGAGGATCGAGCAACCAGACACGTCCGCGTCTCAATAGTTTGAGCTTAGTTGGTAGTGATAAGCTTAATCACTTGAGAGAGAAATTCTCGACTCCCGAGAAAGTCATGCATTTCTTTGGCAGATGTTTTGTGAAATTCTTCAGTAATTACGGGTGAGTTTCTTTTCTTTCGTTTCATTATATAGTAATTTGTGTTAGGAACTCGTGTTGCGATTATCTCAGGGCACAACTTTTGTGTTCGTTTTGTTATTTTTTGTGCATTGATTTCCATAAAGGGGATTGTTGTCGGACCATACGTAACCTTAAAAGGAAAACCAGCGAATTGAAAATACTGATATTGCTGAAATTGGGGAGCATAATCGCCGAAATTGACAGAGTATATCTCAAACACATTAACTATAGAAAAAATAAAATCTTCTTCAAAATTATTCCTTTAATTTGCTAACATTTCAATGAAACAAACAATTACTTTAACGGCTTACATCAGGTGACCATTTTATATTAACCAGAGGTATTCTCTTAATTAATTAATGGCTACAAACCATACGCTACAGCTACATAATGAAGCCATTACTTTTCATTTTGACGTCGTTCATAATTCCGCATAAAATATTTAAGGATATTTATCCGTCCCCTTCCCTTAGGACATATGACAAGGGAAAGCAGAATGAAATGGACTAAAATTATAACAGAATGGCAACCACGTGATGGCAAAAGAAGAAGAGGCAGACAAGCTAAAAGATGGACAGATGATATCAAGATGATTGGAGGGACAATCTGGTCTAGAAAAGCTACCAATAGAGAAGAATGGAAGCAGCTGGAAGAGGCCTATGTGTCACTGGACACGCTGATCACTGAACCGGGAAACCCGATGTATTAGATAGATCTAAGTTAAAACAATTTGCTACTGTGTGTAAAATTAATGTTCAGTATCAGCAATAAAGGCTATTAAAAAAAAATTTACCCATAGAACTTTTCGATAAACAGTCGTTAACGTCTATGTTTGTTGTAATCATGTATGTAATATTAATTCATGACGGAAACAGTGTGATAAGGTGAAGGTCACGCACACTGAGGTGGGGAGGCAGCAGTACTAAATCTGACGATTTCGTATACCGGTAAAATCTGACGCTTAGCACGGATAGACTGGCCGCGCGACGAGCGCCTATATGCGAGCGGCCCGAAAGTCCGAAGAAGCTTCGCTTCAATATTTATCATAACAATCTTACTCTATTTAAATGATATAATTATTGGACAATTTAAAGCCTGGTTTTTATACTTATTTTTAATATCCATGTATATTAAATACTTCATATTAATATTAAAAAAGTAACTTATATTAGGGGTTAAGGAACTTCAAACGCATGAGTCTCTGGTTCAAGTAAATAGAGTTGGAAGAACAGAAGGCAGTTAGTCGTCTGTAAAAATCAAATTAATCTAAATCTATTATTCAGATAGACTGAAGATTACGGATTCCCGAAATTGAAAAACAATTAGAACTTTGAAACGTAATAGCTAACGCTCTTTAGTAATACCCATAACACAAGTGCTACGCTACTTACTTTATAAGCCTTCAGCTAAACGTTCACACCTTGACCACAATCACACCTCCACTATTGAGGAGAGTGGAAGGAAAGAACATGTTGTGCCGATCCCACATAGTTTGAGATAAGAGCAGTAAGAAGATTTATTTTATCATTATCATGCTTATATTTCGGAGTAAAATGAAAGCCGCCATTAATCAACGTCGTACACACGCACTTTCACGCCCCTTTTTCGGGGTCTTTAGGGGTACTCTCTTGGGAACAAAACTTTGCAGGTTTATACGTAGCTAAATGATATGGGTAACAAAATCTATTGCATTTGGTTCTTATATAAAATTTTAACTATAACATATCTATTAAACGCATATTGTAAATTTTTAAAATCTGCTAAATTAGAATTTAGGTTCTCTAGAGAGAGAAATTTATTGGTTCAGTTCAAAAGATAGCTAAAAGCTAAAAGAGCATCCGTTAAGCCTTGTTATGTGTTTCTGAATGAGTTTGTTCTCTTCAACATTCAATAAATGTGTCGTACACCTATCGCTCAATTTAAACAGTACCTGTTTACACATTTTCGCGTTTATACGGTTTGCAAATAAGCTAATCTTGTTTTACTTAAATAAGTGATTGAATTGAGCACATATTGGGATTTCGTTTTACATGGTTTTACATAGTTAAATCTGAGATTTTATCTTACAGGGTTTTGTTTGGTTATACTTGTCTTCGGTGTAAACCGATGGTTAGGTGTATTATCAAAATGTTAAAAAATCTCCTTTAAAAAACGACACTTGTTATTTTTATGAAAGTTATAGCTTGGTATTAGAATAATAAATAATGTTTTATTAAATAGGTATGACACAATGATTCGTGCGACAGGCCGCTATTTTTGCACATTCCTGCAATCTGTGGATAACATCCACCAGCGAATGCGGTACACGTTCCCACGAATGCGGTCTCCGAGCATGCAGCTGACTCGCGCGCATCGTCACGGCGCCGAACTAGTGTATAGCAGCACTAGGACCGGGTTTACGCATTATCTCATGGGTAAGGTTGATTTTATTTTATACCACGATTTAGAAAAAAAGAAAGAAAACAATTTATTTAGAACACCATAATATACACATATACATTAATAATCCACTTAGAAAACTGTCCTAAATTGGGACTAGCTCAGCATATGCTGATTTTAGATATAAAATTAGCGCTGGTCTTCTGTTAGCCCCGTGGAGTAATGTCACGGACAAACGTGAAACTTTTAAAAGTTCAATAACAAAATGGCATAGAAAAGTAAACATAACACATGATTATAGAGAAATAATATTAAAGATATTAATTGCAGTTTAAACTTCACTCCTAAAAATAACTTTAAACATAATATACCTTGAAAAACATTTCAAAAATAACTACATCTTTAAAAACACATCTTTATACTTGACAAGAGATTCATTTAAAATTAATATAAAAAAGAAACTATTTCTTAAAAAAATATATTTTAGATCAGATTTTAAAATAAGCAAGAAACTACAATAATTAATATGCAAACTTAAAAAGGAACAGTTTAGAAATAGTCTGGAACTTATATATTTATCTTATAATCAATCCTTATGAACAATTTATTGTTTTAAAATAGATTGACCTAAAAACAACATATTATACTAAGTAATGTGTACATAAAAATGATAAGTATTTAGGTGGAAAAATAACACGCGTATTACGTGTAAGTACATACTCATTTATACACACTTACATGCCTATTTATGTAATTTCCATGTATACAAATTTCATATGTACATACAAATTATGTACATAAACATATTTATATTATACTATTCTACGAGTATAGAAAGAAAGTAATTAATTCAATTATTATAATCTCCACGGTAGCTCCCGGGTTTGAATCCCATGGTCGCATGTACCGCTTAGTCATTGTTTCTGGCCTAATATGCATGTTATGCCATGTACCGACGATGAAGGAAAACATGAGGAAACCTGCTGAAAGAGATCACCGGTATGTGTAACCCGCCGATTCGCCTTGGACAAGCGTGGCGGGTATACTCTCCATTCTCTCCAGGGGGAGGCGCGAGCCCAGCAGGGGGCCGTTAGGGGGGCTGTTATTATTTAAGTTGATTTTATTTATTGAGAAGATCCCAAAGATGATGATGACCTTTAAAAAAAAGTTGACAGCTGCACCTACTACACTATGTTCTTTCTTCATCGGTAAGGACCTATACTGAGAGGATCGCAGCTCAATATAACAAGCACATCTGAACAAGTTTCCCGCCTAAAGTGCATATTATAGCACTATAGTTTTAAAGAAATTACTGTCATGTAATTTCTTTAAAACTAACTAACCAACATCAACGAAACCCCCAGAGAGTCTATTGGCACGCATATCACCCTTCACATCGTCTAGTAGTTTTGGGTCTAACCCTCCTGCCAGCGGAGACGGCATGACTAGACATTTGTTCCCCATGTAAGTTATCCCTGAAAAACGCGGCCATATCAGCGAAGGCGACACTGCTGCAATTTATCCGCAATGTCACGTCACTTAAGTATGTATGTGATACAAAAGACTGAATAAAGTTACAAAAAGTAACTAATGTTACAAATATTTATTATTTTTATTGGTTGGTCTAAGTATGTCGCCATAATAACCTTTAGTAACCCAAGTTCCTGTACTCTTTTGGGACAGCAGTATGTTCTAGGTGTTCCACTGGCGTTACAAACACCCATAGGCGACGGTAACTGCTAAATTCTAAGCGGGCCGTCAGCCTGTCTCTTGTCCTACATATAACATACATACATATAATCATGCCTCTTTCCCGTAGGGGTAGGCAGAGACCACTTCTTTCCACTTGCTACGATCCTTACATACTTGTTTCGCTTCGTCCACTTCATTATTCCCTTCATACATGCCCTTCGGTTTAGGGTACTCTTGACCTGGCCTTTTTTCAAGACGTCCCTGATCTGGTCTCGAAACGTCCGCCTAGGTCTACCCCTTCCAACACTTCCATTCACACTCGCCTTATACACTTTTTTCGTCAATCGTTCTTCATTCATTCTCTCAACATGGCCAAACCATCTCAGCATACCTTTCTCAATTTTTGTCACTACATCTTCTTTCAGACCACAACGTTTTCGTATCTCACTATTTCTTATCCTGTCACTCAGTTTAACTCCTATCATACTTCTTAACGCTCTCATCTCAACTGCATTTATTCTGCTTTCATGTTTCTTCTGCCATACCCAACTTTCACTTCCGTACATGAGTGTCGGAACCAACACCCCCTCATGCACAGCCAAACGAGCCTTGTTAGACACCTTCCGACTGTTCATAAAGGAGTGCAAACCTCCATTCACCATGTTTCCTGCATTCACTCTTCTTTCAATATCACTCTCACATTTTCCATCTCTTGTAAACTTTGAACCCAGATACACAAACTCATTCACCTGTTCAATTTGTTCATCTCCAATCACAATATTGCAGTCTGTCACTGTTTCATCTCTTTCAAACACTATCACTTTCGTCTTCTTTACATTCATGTTCATTCCCTTTCTAACAAAAGCTCCACTCATAACAGTTACCATCTCCTGCAACTCCTCGACCGAAGACGCAAGTAATACTTGATCATCAGCATAGAGAAAACATTTGACGAGTAACTCATTCATTTTCAACCCACTTTCATTCTCTTTTAAATCTGTCAAACAATTGTTCATGAACAGATTAAATAGCCACGGTGACGCTACACATCCCTGTCTAACACCTTTTTCGATATTAAACCATTCAGTGTGTGCCCCATTTATCCTTACACAAGCACTAGAATCCCTATAAAGAGATTGCAATGCTCGTATGAGGATACTGCTCACACCATTCACGGACAATGCTGACCACAATTCATTCCTCACCACTCTATCATAGGCCTTTTCTAGATCCACGAACGCGCAATAGACCTTCTTGTTTATAGCCAAACACTTTTCGGCTATGCACCGCAAGGAAAAGACCTGATCCGTACATCCCATTCCCTTCCTAAATCCCGCTTGTGCATCCCATACTTTTTCGTCTGTTTCATTCACAACCCTTTCAATCAACACTTTCGCATACAATTTACCGACGACGCTGAGAAGGCTTATACTGCGGTAATTTACGCAGTCCTGCCGTGACCCTTTTCCCTTATATAATGACACGATTACGGCTTTGCACCAGTCTCCCAGTACTTGCCCATTTCGCCAGCACAAATTGAAAAGACGGTACAGCTGGCTAGCCACTATGCCCTGTCCAGCCCTCAGCATTAAAAAATATATATGTATATAAGTATTCATTGTATAAGCAACTTTATATCATGTCCCATATTAGGTCAATTGTACGAGATAGCGGAAGACATATTTTCGCTGAAATTGAAAGTTTCCGTCGTCAAAGAAAATATGGAAGGAAACTACTACGTGGCTGTTCTAAGGCTTGAGTTCGATAACAGTGATTATGTAAGTACAATTTATAAAGACTTTTTTTAATTGATTGTAATGGTCTCGATTATTTAAAACGAGTATATAGTTAAAAAGTATTTATTTAATTCAGTTATTTATTACAATTAGACAACGATGCGCTGGGATTTCCCGTTTTCGTTTCCGTGCATCTCACTTGGTCAGGAAAATGTCACCCGCGACACCCCTATAGGGGAACATAAGACCCGGGATCTTCATAGAGGCAAAATATTTATTCTGTGACCACTCATAAAGGCTCAAAATGGCGACCTGAGTTTTTAGTGGGTCATTACTCACATTCACTGGATAGCAAACTACCCAATAGAATAGTCGCAGTAGAAGAGTGAAGAACCCCACATACCCGTATAGTGTTTGCCCCAAAAGGTCCTCCGACACATCAATGTGTAAAATTTTCTCTGGAATCGAAAAAAGTTGTAACTAAACTAAAGGTAAACTATATAAATGAAATTGTTTTGAATTATTGTTAACCGTACACACATAAAGAATAAAGTTATTACATAACTAAGTAAACAAGTGACACGTTCTGGAGGAATTTACAAAAGTTTCAGACGTCATCTGGTCAAAAGTTGGGCCAAGTCAAAATTTACTGTATTAAATTTAAATTTACTGTAATGGATACTAATGATATAATTGTGTAGTATCGATCACCAATAAAAATAAGCTACCCTATTTCTTACCAAAACGGTCGTAATCCTTTTATTCCCCACAAATGGCTAATGCTGTTGTTAGTTCAAACAGCACAGCTTAAATTCGTTAATCTTATTCTAGGTTAGGTAAAATCCGATTGTGTCTACTTTCTTTTACCGCTTTGCTTAAATGAAGGAAGGCGACGGAAAATAGCACGAAGATAACCTCTTTGACACCTCGATCTCCAAAGATCATGCTTTGAATGTAACCAGGATCCAATAAAAGTAGACAAGGCTGTTTTAATTATTTATTATAGTCTAGTAGGCGATCGAATAAAATTTAGTTCATGGATACGTTGAAGAGTTTTCTTATCTAAATTAGGCAGACTGCATGAGAACTCCTTCCTTTATATTACAAACATCGAATTTGATACGACAGTAAAATGTCAAAAAAACAGTTGAAGAACGTACGTCATAAAAATGTTAGCTCGTTTTGAAAATTAAATCAAAATGTGTTTACGTTTTTAGTAGGTTAGGAACCTATATATTTATA
The DNA here is from genome assembly GCA_963693495.1 of Malacosoma neustria. NCBI lineage: Eukaryota > Metazoa > Arthropoda > Insecta > Lepidoptera > Lasiocampidae > Malacosoma > Malacosoma neustria. Next base: position 17,161,812 of record OY856383.1, read on the forward strand.
TAAGGATATAAATGTTCCATTAAATTACTTTTTACTGTATTACCCCACAAATCGAATGTTTAACTCTGTCATGTTTTTTTTTTATTTTGACGTTACATAAAGCCAGAATATTTTTCATAATGTTACATCATAATTAATTATTTTTTATTCCGTAATAAAATGAATGTACAACAAAGGGGAAGCAAGTAAACAAGATAAATAAAACATGCTTCAAATAAAATAGTTCATATTATACACAATTCCACAAAAAGGCGGACGCTATCTTATATTCCGGTTCATATATTTAGCTATTGGACCGAGTTAATTTACTGCCTCTACACACGGATGCAACAACCCTCGGGATTTCCCGAGAGCTTTCACGCGGAAACATATACAGACTAAACTAAGCTGAGTATCCGCCGTTTTTTTAGAGCCAGTAAATTCAGAATAGATTAGGTTCGTGCTGACTAACTATTAAATATCTGACAAATTCTGTGGCTTATCGGCTAACACACGTCGGAACGCCGGATTCAACTTCAGTCCCGCATTTGGGTGTTTATGTTTAATATATATTCATTTAGTACGTAAACAACAACAGAAAAGTAGTTTTTTATTTTCTGTGTAACAGCAAACAGGCTAACGGACCTCTTTATAGTAAGCAGTTACGCTTATGGATTATAGTTTAAGAGTACAGGAACCAATGCCGGAACATAACACAAGGTTATTTTCGCGGTCTACTTACACCAGGGGGGTTTGCCATCCAGACGGGCTTGGAGTCCTACCACGTAGGACCCCGGTCGCTTATTCTTACTCCGCCCCTGCACGGAGAGAGGATATGTAGTATATCTGCGTGCCAACGTCCAGCTCTTCAATTCGATTCCTGCCGTCGTCTGGCCCCCTGCAGCGACTGCGACATCATGGGAGTACCTCATTGAGAAGGGAACGCAATCAGGGCTTTGATCCCGAACCCTTAAGTGCGCGTCTACCAATTAACCACACGACAAGTCCAAAAGTCGCCTTAGATGAGCATAATACCCTGGAAAAGATAAATAAGATCATGAATCAATTTTTTTCTTGAGCCAATTTTTCTCGGTTCCTTCCATACAATCCGTTTTGAAAGTGACCATCATACTTATAGGATCCCAGAATAAGCGTACATTACTTGTTATTGTATACATTAAAGGTACGTGTCCATTGGCCCGCGCCGGATGCACCGCATGCAACTGATATTTTTGCTTTGTATGATTTCACATGGTGCTGCGTCCACTATCCGCACCGCCCGCACCGAACGCCGTCACAAATCCGTTCAATCTGTTGCGTGCCGTGCGTGCGGTGCGTCCGGCGCGGGCCAATGGACGCGTACCTTTAGGGTATTAAATCTTGAACATAAAACATTTTTACGTCATAATCTAAAAAAAAAAACAATTTTTAAAATAAAGTCATTAATTTTCTTTTTAACCTAAATCCGTTGTTACTATCCAACTATCCATAATGTTCGATAAACCTATAAGAGAACGTGTAAATAAATATCTTCCAAGTTCCGCAGTGATCTCTTTACCTGTAAATACGATTACAGACCTAACAAGCGTTTCTACTAAATTGGATTCCAAACGAATCGGGTTCTTCACTATTGTCGAATAACTTGAATATAAATTATAGTTTTTAACATGCTTTTATTAGCTTCATACGTATGTTAGTATGTAACGGAAATTTTGAACATGATTTTGATCCCCTTCAAAACGTCGGGTTTGTATCATTTTCCTTACCGGGATCTTCAGGATTAATGAATTTTCGGACCGATTCTAGTCCCATCACCGAAGTTAATCACCGTTGGGCGCAGTCGGTACTTGGACGGGTGACCGCCTGGTAAAACCGCATGACGTTGGCTTTGTGATCTTTTTTTAAACGCTTTATGTTAACTTGACTTGTATGTAACGTAATTTTCGAACTCGATTTTTATCCACTTTGAACAACCAAAAAAATTCTAAATTCTGCCGAAACGTCATCTGACGTTTAATTAATAACACTGCCAGAAGATAGCGTTAAATTAATAATTACCGATTGGGAATTGACCACAAATAAATTATATTTTATAGTTAATCATACTAAAAAGTTAAATATAAATTATAGTTCAAAAAACTAAAATACACGCTTTTTATAATTAATCAAACTAAAACGAAAAAATAATTCTTAACATAGGAAGAAAATTACTGACGAGAAATTTAATGTCACTGTTCTAAACAGCCCATTTAATAGTAATCAGTTACCATCTCCTATGGATGTTCGCGACGCTAGGGGTACCACGAACACACTGCTGTCCCATAAGGCTACAGGAACCTGGGTCATGAAGGCTGTAACACAACACAAGGTTATTATGGCGGCATACACCAGGGGTGGTTGCCATCCAGACGTGTTTGGGGCCCTATCACGTAGCTAGGGTTGTTTTATCGCCTTTTACAACAGGCCGACTCCAGCCGCAGGGGTTAGTATTCTCACTCCACCCATGCACAGAGAGAATCCATATTCAATTAAATACAATTTTTTTTAATGCTGTAGGACAGCAGACAGGCTGACGGCCCGCTTATAATTTAGCAGCTACCGTCGCCTATAGGTGTTTGTAATGCCAGTGGCACCGCGGACACGTTGTTGTCCCAGAAGGGTACAGGAACTTGGGTCACTAATGCCGGAACACAACACAAGATTATTATGGTGGCATACGTAAGACCAAAGTGGTCCCCATCCAGACGGGCTTGAGACCCTACCACGTAGCTAGGGTGGGTTGTTTTGTCATCTTTTACGACAGGCCTACCCCAGCCGTAGAGGTTAGTATTCTTTCTCCGCCCCTGTACGGATAAAAAAGTAGTGTAGGGGCACAGTAAATATACTAACCCCTGCGGCCAAGGTCGGCCTGTCGTAAAAGGCGACAAAACAACCCACCCTAGCTACGTGGTAAAGCCCCGAGCCCGACCCGCCAGCAGAAAGGCCGACGCCTGTCTGCTGTCCTATAGCAATAAAAAAATCAATAAAATACATATATGTAATAAATTGTTTGTGAATGTATGTTATTATGTTACATACATATTTGGACGTGTAAACAATCGCTTAATTACGTAAATAAATGGTCGCATACAATATAGATGTGTAATGGTCAGGAGACGTTCGTGCCAAAGTCATGCTATTGTGTAGTCATGTTATTGTCCGACGACCTTGACTTTACCACAACAGGTGGTCGCTATATTAAGGTTTCAATACACACAGAACTGTGTGCTTCTAAGTAAATGGTTTATTTTACGATTTTACTCTCAAACCCTCTTTTTGAAAATGTCAGAATGTCAGCGTAATATCAGCACTTTTGGGAAGAGGGGACAGGTAACAGTACGCCTGGAACCTGACGTGACCTTTTTAAATTGGGGAGAAGCATGCCCCTTTTAAATAAATTATAAATAAAGTAAAACATGACATGCTAGTTAGAACAAAGTTAATGATATTCTTCTTTAAAGGTACAATCGCTTATGCTTCGAAAGAATATCCCCTGCCCTCTACCATCGGTTCCAGCATCGCTTCTCCTGCAACTGTTTCCCTTTGGCGTGATGCTGGACCGGCGAATGAAGATCTTAATGGCTGGAGAAAAGGTAAGTAACCAAGTCCAGTTAACTTAGAACATTTTCGCAAACTGGTGAAATCTTTTTTTTTTAACTTGTTCTTCGTCCTGTTTTTTTTTTTATTGAAACAAAAGCTCTGACAATTGTATCAATTTTTCAACTGAGACATAAGTTTTAATAAAACCACTTGTGTCTACTATTGATTTGTGTACTGATGAAATGGCAATAGTTCCTACAAAACGGTTCCTACGGCGTTAAAGAAGAATGTTTTTTTCAATTCTCAATCAATTATTCTCCGTGCAGGGGCGGAGGAAGAATACTAACCCCTGCGGCCCGAGTCGGTCTGTCGTAAAAGGCGACAAAACAACCCTAGCTGCGTGGTAGGGCCTCAAGCACATCTGGACGGCAACCAACCTTGGTTTTAAGTATGCCGTCATATAACCCTGTGTTGTGTTTCGGTATTAGTGACTAAAGTACTTTTAACCCTAACGGACAATAGCGTTTTCGCGGTGCGTTTAGCGTCGCAAACATCTATAGGCGACGGTGACTGCTTACTATTAAGTGGGCCGTCAGCCTGTCTGCTGTTCCTCGACAATAAAAAAAAAACAAATCGCTCCCTTAGGCGCGAATACGCGTTTAAAGATTCGGGAGTCTCGATATTTTTACTATCTATCATTCGTTCAATATCGTAATTTAAAGTGCTATAGTCCTGATTTTTTTAATGTAGACTATGATAAACCTATTACTGTATTAACAACTGAAACATTACAAAAAAAATTGATTCAAATACGTACTGGCGCCTTACTAGTTTAGCCTCTCTAGGAGGAAGAGGCGGGCGCGCGAGAGGATGGTGTGAAAGGGACAAAATTACAGTATTCATTAAAAAATTAGCTTTTTTCTGTTTTTGTGAAAGCCAAGTGGTAGAACAGTTGATATTGAGCCCATATAACGCAAAAAATCAAAACCTTAAAATTTCGAGTTGTGCCCATATATTACTAAGGGCGCGAAATGGAATCTTACAGCTAGATCATAGTCAGCTTATGATGAGATCCTCCGTGGCAGAAAGCCCTTCACAAGATGGAACGCCTGTGACGTTCACAGTTTCGATTCCCGTCCCAAATAGTATATCAGTTGTATAACCATAACGCCAAGCGCTCTGCCGCGTACTTTGGAACTAGATGGCGCTGTATGAATTATCACAGTATATATTTAATTTTGCTCTGTGACAATGAGCAGGCCCATCTCGGAATTCGAATAGTTGTAGCTGGGATTACAGTTTTGTAATAAGAAATTGGAATAGAAGTGGGCAGAACATGTCGGACGCCTTCCAGATAAAAGATGGGCAAAGGAAACTACAATATGAGCAGGACCAGTCGACAAGAGAGTTAGAGGCCGACCTGCTGAACAGTCGACGAAATTAGAGATAGAGCTGGCACCAACTGGATGACCAAAGCAAAAGATAGAAGGATCATAACGGGGCCTTACAAACAATGTAACAAAAAATGACATTTATTTATAGTATAGTGTTTGTAAATATTTGCATGGAAGAAGTAAAAGTTATTACATAACAACCTAACCTATTAATAAGAAGTGTATTCACTTTTATCCACTTATACACGTAAACCTTTTAACATATCTTCAATAGAAATAAAATGATAAATGTCTACAGTTGGGCGCGCATCACAGCAAAACTACTGGATAGATTTCAATTAATTTTTTTAAATTTTACTACTTATAGATACTTGGCCAATATCTAAAAAATTATTGCAATATCTTCATTTAATATAAAGTTATTAATTTTTTAAGAAACAACGATTTTATAAGCACTACGTGTTCAGTGAAGTGGGTTTTCTTGCCGCGGGGAAGTGGGGCAAACGGTGCAGCGCGCATGCGTACGAAAACTTCTCATATTTTTTTCGATTTACATTTTTGTTTTATTCGACCAGCGAAGCGGACGAGAAAAGCTACTCTAGAATATAGTGGTATTACAAATAAATTCCAAATACTTTTCATTCATATTGTAATAAATTTATTATTTCAGCTTACAACAGCTTGGGGAGGACCTATTAACCGTATAGAGAAGTCACCTATCTCTGAAGTTCTTCGTCTAAGGAAACCGAAAGTATCATTTACTTGGGATAAAGTAAGGAATTGTTTATATATTAGGACTCTTAAGATTTCAGTTACCGTTCCTAGGAATAGAAACTGAAATCTTAAGGAGTTTCCCCTTCAGCATTTTCATACTCAGTCAGCGCTTGATCAGATTTGACGGACATTGGAAAGAGCTAGAGTGAGATCAAAAAACGCTCAGGACCATTCGGGGTGGACATGTACTGTGGGCGCCCTTTTCTTCATCTAAGGAACACGGGAACAAAATGAAAGACTTGCTAAAAACACTGTCATGGCCAAAGAGAAGGAGGTGACTTCCTCATTTCTTTTTCAAGGGATCTTAAACATAACAAATGATTTACTCCTTCTGGATGATCATAAATAGCTAAATAAGGAAATCAACCGATTTTCCCTTACGGTGTATCATCTTAAATCAAATATAACCCGTCTACTCTATTTTATTGTGCCCATTTTGAACATCATCTGAATATATATATTTTTTGTCCCTGGATTACTGCACCTCATCTGTGCCGCGTCAGGACTCCGGGAGAAGCCGACGCGGGTATGTGGGGTTATCCGCCCTGCTCTTCCACTCGGTAGCTAAACATAGACAAGGTGGTCGCGCCGGCATATTCCCAAAGAACATCGGACGTCATCTACAACCTTTCTGGGGCTGATCGCAGGATCGACTTTAGGTCATTGCTCTACGACACCCCCGGGAGTATATTCTTATATATAATGTTTCAGGTGGTTTGCATGCAAACCATGATTTTCGAGTTGGAATTGATGCGTTGGCGTGCACGGACTACGAGGGAATCTCGTCGTGGTTCTCAGGGCGCAAGATCTATTCTGCTCCGGGGCCCAATTTATTTCCTTGAGGAATTGGATGCTTTAATATTCCTGTGCTGTCCTATGTAAGACATTTTATGTAACAATTAAATATGTTTAGACCTACAATAGGTTTTAAGTTTAAGACACGTTTATTTTCAATATTTTAGTAGTAATTTAATAACACAAATATTCAGAGCTAACAGAGCTAAGTATCAACAGTTCAATAGTTTTTGCCTTTTTGGTTTCCGGTCACTCAAATCGAAAGGACACTAAAGCACCAACTGGTTAAGAAACCGAACTTAAGCTTCAATGGTCTGGAATCCGTTGCTGGATGCAAGATTTTAAAGATCTGGAATCCCATTCTGAACTTAAAGCCAATACAAAATGTTCGCAAAATTCGTTTTCACTCATTGACATAATTTCCATCTAAGGCGATACAATCAGCCCAAGGCTTCTCTAACTTCTCAATACCGTGTTTATAGAACGCTTGATCTTTGTTCGCAAAATAGGCCTCGGTTTCGACAATGACTTCCTCGTTGGTGCTAAATCTTTTTCCCCGGAGCATCCTTTTCAGGTCTGCGGGCAGCCAGTAGTCGCTGGAGGCTAAATCTGGCGAATACAGGGGGGCATCAATTCGAAGTGCAATTCATGCAATTTGATCATCGTAGCCATTTATTTGTGACATGGTGCATTGTCTTGGTGGAACGGTGGTTTTTCTGTTTACTTCTTCATTCCGTTTGTTATTTATTTCTTCGTTCAATTGGTCCAATAACGCTGTTTAGCATTCAAAGTTGATCATTTTTCCTTTCTCAAGATAGTCGATAAACAAGATACCATTCGCATTCCAGAATACTGAGCCATAACCTTGCCAGCCGATTGTTGTGTCTTTGTCTTTGGTCGCTTTGGAATGCTTCCACCTGCCTCAACTGACTCAGCTGACGAGCGCTTTGACTCTGGAGTGTAATAGTGTATCCAGGTTTTATCCATGGTAACATACCGACTCAAAAAACCGCTTTATTATGGTTGAAATACTTCAGACAGGCTTCCGAATTGATCCGGTGTTAACAAACATGACACCCACTTTGAGTTGAGCTTTTTCATACCAATACCAACAATTGTCGTGTAAAATAGTAAGCACGTTGCCATATGATAACTTTGAAACGTCAGCCATCTCCCTGAATTTCATTTTGCAGTCGGTGAAGATTGAGATTCAATCTCTCAATCGATTTTTTGACGTTTTCTTCGTTAACAGGCGTATTTGGGCGACCACTGCATTGAGCGTCGTTGACGTCGCTTCAACCACGTTTAAATTGATTATACCATTCACAAACGGTTGATTTCCCTAGAGCAGAGCCCGAATAATGCTTATCAAGCCACTCTTTCGCGTCTTTCGCATTTTTTCCGATCAAAAAACAATGCTTGATCAACACACCAAATTCTTTCTTAGCCATCTTTTGATAGACACCAAAATTGCTTGACACAAACAACAATAACTTGAGAACACGTGGTTCAATTGTCATGAAATTTTAATACATACCTTATAAAGATTTTGCATATGTGGCGTATCTATATGTCAGTCCGGGAACTTTTTGATTAATTCTTTTGTAAATAAATACATATTATACAATAAACACCCAGACAAGCGTGCCGATATACGTTAATCATTACGCCACGGAGGTCGTCAATAACATTTCTCCAGTTGATGTTTTAATTACAGTTTTAATGATTTGGACGAACTCCGCCTAGCAGGCCTATACCTTGCCGATATGAACGGCCATGGCCTATCAAAGGAGATGCTTCTCAATGGCTGGCAACATTTATCTCGTCTGGAACTGCTCTTTGAAAAGGCCGAATGCCGGAGTTTATCTTTGGAGAAATCTTGTAGACTATTAGACCAATGGAAGAAGAGGGGTGATCAACTGTTGTACTCTATGATACCTAAAGCCATTGCTGACCATCTAAGAGCTGGTAAAGATCCCATGGCGGCTTGTCAGGTCAGTAGAGATATTGCATTATTTACTTTTACTCCTTTTCTTTAGTAATAGAATAACAGATAACCCTAATTCTGTACATCATGGGTAATACTAACACCTTTGCATATCCACAACCATTCTTCTTTCAAGCACTTCTTCGACTAGGCAAGTTGATGGACCGGTAATCTACGCAAGGATTGCCGGTCAGTTAATACTGACACATCACCATGCTGAGTGGTCGACCTAATTTTGTGGATATACAATTGATGCATTTCGTAAACTCGTTGCAAAATAGTTCCATCAAATAAACATATTTTCTTTCTTTCTTTCAAAAAGCAAGAGACCGCGATTTGGTGCGTAAAGTTGAAGTAACATACGTTTAGTGTGTAGCTTGGGAGGAGCAGCGCCGTGTCCTCACAAATGAAGTAGGAGGAGATCTGTCGCTGCCGGCCGTAGTGCGGAGGATGGTCGGTAGCGCAGAGTCGTGGGACGCAGTGGTGTCCTTCTGCGAGGACGTGATGTCGCAGAAGGAAACTGCGGAACGGGAGAGGGAGATCTCGACTCCCTTCCCCGGCCGCAGAAGGCGCACCGGGCGCTGGGGAAGGGCGGATAACGCCCTTTTCCGGCCCCCATGAATGGGTCCAGGGGCGAGGGACTTGGGGAAGTCCCCGCCCCCTATTCGATGGACCCGAGGCGGAGGCGCGTGCGGGTGTCGGCGCGCGCCTCTGAAGCGATGCACGGGGTAGTTAAACACCTCACTACCCCGTGCAGGAGACGAGGCCCGGACAGACCGGGCCAGCACTAGTGTGGGGCTGCGGAAGAATCTGGATTCCCGCGGCCCCGCGCGCACGTGTGAGGAGACACCGGGGTGGTGGTTTTAGCCGGTAGGAGTCCGGCATGCCCCTCCGCCTTTCCCCAGGCGGAGGTAGTCCATGAGGATTTCCCCACCCCGTAAAAAAAAAAACAAAAAGCATACGTTTAGTAAACATAGGCTACCTCAACGGTCGGCTGGCAACGACGACGATGTATGTATTTACGAAAGAGAAGTATTTAAGTGGGGTATCCATTAGAAAGAAAGAAAGAAAAAAAGTAATTTTTTAGGAACAAAATTGATACATTTTAAACGTTCACTTTAATAATTATTTTGTCCTAAATTGGACCTAATTCAGCATTAATGCTGGTTTAATAAAACCAACTCTGGTCTTCCATTAGGCCGTTGGAGTGACGTCACGAATATATCAAAACCTTAAAGAAAAATAAACAATAATAAGAACAACAAACATCCATAGAATTATATTAAGTAAATACCCTTATGGGACAGCAGCGTGTTCGCGATGCCACTGGCGTTGCAAACACCTATAGGCGACGGTAACTGCTAAATTCTAAGCGGGCTGTCAGCCTGTCTGCTGTCCTACGCAATAAAAAAAAAAATATATAAAATACGTATAAAAATATGTGTACATATAAAATAAAACAAATTTCCAAAATACTGCGTGAATAAAAATTTTAAATTTGATTAGCACCTTAGTTAATCGTAACCTCTTAGAATATGAAAACAACAATCTATTTCACACATAATATAACTAATATCTATAAAAATCTATGTCAGAAAAGTGCGATTTTATAATAACCATAACACAATATTTACGTTACATATTAAGGAACTACATTGCGCTTTGGGAATTATCTCAGTATGTTTTAGCATATTTACACATGAGGAGTGCACTTCAACACTTGGCTCGGTGCGCCTCGTCTATACGAGGTATTCCGATTGCCTATACTATATTAGAACTGATGCTGCAATTGGAAGCCCAAGGAAAAATAATAAATCTGCAATGGATCCCAGCGCATACTCAAATACCTGAGAATGAAATAGCGGATTTGTTAGCTAAACAAGCTTCATCTGAGGGTATTCCATTCCCAGTAATGCCTTCATATTCCAACTACATACCGTTGTTTAGAATACAGTGTGTAGATATTTGGAAGGTACATTTTGATAAAAGATCCCTGGAGAAAGGTATTTGGTTTCGAACAATCCAACCCCAAATTTCTTGTAAAACGTGGATAGACCAGAGCAACATGAAAAGAAAAGATATAGTAACTATTTTGAGACTACGCTCTGGACATATTCCATCAAATAAGTTTGGATTTCTCATGAAAATGATACAGTCGCCAAATTGTAGGACATGTAATAAACCAGAGGACATTATTCATATTTTAACAGAATGTACTCGCAATTTTCAATTGAGAGTTCAGCTATTTGGAGTTCATGGTCTATCCACGTTGGGAGATTGCAATGGCTTATTGTCATCCCCTTTGTCCGGGGAGGTCAATAAGCTTTGCAGACTGTATTATTCGTTTTTTGCACATTCTAATTAAGTAGTAGTAAGTTTACGTTTTAGTAGTTTAAGTTTTAATTTACGGGGTGACATTGCCGCTGTGCGGCAAAACCCTTTTCAATAAAGAGAAAAAAAAAAAAAAAAATATTTACACATAATATGAGAAATTTTAATTCGGAATTCGCCGCTGAGTATTCTGGCAGGATTAAATTGGGTATCTGTTTGCGTCAGTCTCCTTCTGTGATACTACCATGCAAAAAGGTATGAGGAAATGTCGAAGAAAATGTCATTTGGGTGTGTGACTACGATCTGATTCCCGAATCTCGAACAGAAAAATTTCTTACATCTATGAGCTGTTACAGTTGCCTTTTACACCTCCTTAAAATTGGATTAGCTATTGATCTAACTAGAATGGGAATAAAAACTAATGTAAGGGATATGATATTGTTGATTAAGTCATGAGCGTCAGTGGTATAGGAGCAGCGACACGTCGTGAAGTATTCAGTACACCACCCACTAATAATACCACACCTTACACTAATAATAACTCTGGATGATCAAAAATGTGCATACTTCCAGGCCTTCGATTGCGTGACGATAATATTCTGTGGAGTACAGCTGGCGGAAGCTGGGACCAGGGCAGACGTGATGCAGACCGTAGCGTACATGAACGACGTTTACTCCAGGATTGATAGACTACTTGACACTCATAGAGTATACAAGGTAAGCATGTATTACCCAGTTTCTTCTTACGCACTTCAAAAAAGTTAGTGCGATTTGGTACTATAACCTACCCTACTGTTTGGTATTTATTTTCTAAATAGAGTAGTTATGTAATATGTACCACCACCTAACTTTGGATCCTGCGAAATGAAGATAATGTTTATAGCCGGGATCAATCACTTGTATTGGATAAAAACCACGCTGAATCCATTTTAGCACATTACACAGGCACAGTAATAACATGCTTAGAGAATGCATGAAATGTATTACTTATTACAATAAATAATCTATTTTTATAAATGTAGGTGGAAACAGTTGGCACCGTTTACATGCTGGTGTCTGGAGCTCCGGAAAGGCGACGCGCGCACGCGGCTTCTGCTGCCAGCGCAGCGCTCGCTGTCTCGCGCGCATTACCCGTACTTACCATAGGTTAATATTTGTTTTTAACACGCTTTTATTATTATTGTAGCATTGCAATGTATATAATAAATAAATTATCAAAGAATGTTTAAGCGCCATCTATCGATAATTCTAAATAACATGTATACTGTAAAATTGTAAAGATGACGTCCCGTAAGTTTAATTCGTATTTAATTTTTTTAATGTAAATTGGGCTACTGTAAATCTTGTTTCTTAACAAAATACCTAGTCAGGTCATAAGTATTGTCACACAGTAAAAACTTTTCTTTTAGAATCCTGGCCACAAAAAAGTTTATTGAATTCGAATTTCGAATTGTTCATGAAAATAAAAATGTATAACTTTTAGAATTTTACTCATTTTTAAATATGGAGTGGACGCTTAAAGAAGACCGTGTTGCAGTTATTGCGTTGCATCGTTGCGGTTACGCGCCAATTCAAATTTTTAACATACTGAAAAATTTGAATATTACCAAAAGATTCGTTTATCGTACCATCAAACAATACAATGAAGACTCTAGTGTAGATGACAGGTCAAGAAGTGGTCGCCCTCGGTCTGTTAGGACTCCAGCAGTGATAAAAGCTGTGAAGGCACGAATTCAAAGAAATCCCAAACGTAAGCAGAAACTGTTGGCCCTTCAGATGGGGTTAAGCAGAACCACGGTGAAAAGGGTGTTAAATGAAGACTTAGGGCTTCGGGAATATCGAAGAAAAACAGGACATCGTTTGAATGCTCGTCTAATGGACCTGAGACTGAAGAGATGCCGCGCTTTGTTGAAGCGGTACGCGGGAAAAAAATATCGGGAAATTCTTTTTTCGGATGAAAAAATGTTTACCGTAGAAGAGAGCTACAACAAACAAAATGATAAGGTGTACGCACACAGTAGTGAAGAAGCGAGCAACCGTATTCCGCGTGTCCAACGAGGTCATTTTCCATCCTCGCTCATGGTATGGTTGGGAGTTTCTTATTGGGGCTTAACAGAGGTACATTTTTGTGAGAAAGGTGTAAAAACGAATGCTGTTGTGTATCAAAATACAGTCCTGACGAACCTTGTGGAACCTGTTTCTCATACCATGTTCAATAACAGGCACTGGGTATTCCAACAAGATTCGGCGCCAGCTCATAGAGCGAAGAGCACACACGACTGGCTGGCGGCGCGTGAAATCGACTTCATCCGGCACGAAGACTGGCCCTCCTCCAGTCCAGATTTGAATCCGTTAGATTACAAGATATGGCAACACTTGGAGGAAAAGGCCTGCTCAAAGCCTCATCCCAATTTGGAGTCACTCAAGACATCCTTGATTAAGGCAGCCGCCGATATTGACATGGACCTCGTTCGTGCTGCGATAGACAACTGGCCGCGCAGATTGAAGGCTTGTATTCAAAATCACGGAGGTCATTTTGAATAAACTTTAATGTCATAAGAATCTATGTTTTGTTAAGTTCATTTTGGTATATGAATGGTTACATAATTAATAAACTTGTTACAATTATTTTACATTAAACATGTGACAGAATTTATGACCTGACTAGGTATAATAGAGTAACTACATAGAGTTTAAAAAAAATCTAAATACCGTGTATTCACGAATCTGCTTTAAATTAAATCTAACTACATTGTTTGGTATCCTTGCTTATTTTTTGTTTATATTCGCTTATTTTGTGTAAAATTGTATTTATCTTTGTTGTTTTTTTCGTAATGTAACGTCAGTCTAGGCCCTAGCAGTAGGCCAGTGTTAGCTTGGGGTACCTTTTTAATGTTAATTAACATTTAAATTATAGATTTTATGAAACCTGTAATTATGTTCCTGATGCCCTAAATAAATATTTTTTTCTTTCTGATGAAAAGTTCTTGTATTTGCAGGAATCCACTCTGGCCCGTGCGTAGCAGGTGTGCTAGGGCTGCGGCTGCCACGCTATTGTCTTGTGGGTGATAGTGTTAACACAGCCAGCAGAATGCAAACCACATCCGAGGTAGATTTCTCTTAACAAATAAAATAACGACACCGATGGTCACATGACCACGGAAATACCATGGTCGTGATCGTACGATACGTGCTCATCAAAAGTATGTTTTGTGCGCGAAGTATAATCATTTTGATAGACTTTTGTGTCAAATATATTTGGCTTTGAAAGGAGTGACTACCATCCGACCCACCAAACTCCGTAAGACAAAAACGGTGTAACCCCGTTATCAAAATATTTAATTATGCAGATTTGGCGAAAAAAACCGCACTTCACACATCGTGGAATTCTAACCTTGAGCTCCCGTGTTTATGTTGGTCTTCATGTGTAATATTCAAACTCTATTATTTTATTGATTTAGTTCCTAGCTAGAATACATTTTTTGGAAGTCAAATATTTATTATATTGTTATTTATAACTAGCTGTGCCCGCGACTCCGTCCGCGTGGAATAGTGACTTTGAGCAGAATTTTTTGAATATATCTCTTATGGTTTATTTTGGATTACAAACCCTATAAACCCTAAAATATAAATGAAATATGCAGTCAGTATTATCGAATGCAACTGTTACGTCATGCGCCTCTAGAATACGTACGTTCGAACCTACAAAGTCCAGCCTTAGCTGAACCCTATTTCATATGATTGATGATATAAATCTGAGGTCAACTTAAATTGGAATAAATTTTCCGAAACATCATTTTTATCCAAAACTATTTTGTTTTTCTGAAATTAAAATAGTCTAAGTTACTCCTTGATATATCAGCTATCTACGAGTGAAAGTCCCGTCAAAATCGGCGCAGCCATTTCAGAGATTAGCCGGAACAAACAGACAGACAAACAAAATTGTAAAAATGTTGTTTTGGTATATGTACCGTATATACGTCCGAATGCACTTAGTAAAAAGCGGTTATTTTAATATTACAAACAGACCCTCCAATTTTATTTATTTGGATAGATATGAACTAGTCACCACAGCTTCACAGTGTACTTGGTTGTAAGAAGAAACGACAAGAAACTCCCGCATGTGAATTAGTCTACATTTGACTAACCGAACCTACCACGCGCTCCACATCTCTATCTGTAAAATCAATTACAATAATCCATCTGCGTTTTACGATTATTTTTTATTGCTGAGGATCAGCAGAAAGGCTTACGGCCCACGTAAGCGGTTACCGTCGCCTATGAATCTTTGCAACGCCAGTGACATCGCGAACACGCTGCTGTCCCATAGGAGTATAGGGACCTAGGTGACTTATGCGAACACAACACAAGGTTATCATGACGGCATACCTAAAACCAAGAGTAGTTACTGTTTTGTCGCCTTTTATGACAGGCCGACCCCGGCTACAGGGGTTAGTATACTTACTCCGCCCCTGCACGTAAAAATGGTAAGTATGTAAGTAATGGATTGTTTAATATTCTTTTTATTTCCAGCCAGGACGTATTCAGATATCAGCTAAAACGGCGGCCCTGCTGCCAGCTGGCAGATTCAGACTGCGTCAAAGAGGGACGATTAAAGTGAAGGTAATATTCTAATATTTATACCAAAAGAAAAATATCTTTCGATTAATGTATGATGTAGAGATATATTTGAACCAAGCTCTTTATCAAGATTCCTTCTGCAAATCGATTAATGCTTCCGACTGAATGCATCAAATGCCATCTTCAATTTTATAAATTGTGTGTATATCTGGTTTGAACTTTTCAGGGCAAGGGCATGATGGAAACCTTCTGGTTGGAAGGTGAAATTGAAGAGGAGGAACAGGACGAAGCTTTACAACTGTTTTCAGCGTTGTGTGGGGATAACTAATATTAGCTATACTATAACAAAAAATATTCAAAATATATCATTCATTAGGTTTATTACTTTCGAAACAAACCACATTAGTTTGTTTTATAAAAACATATTTTTCTGTATTTGTTTCTTCATATAGTTTTTATATTGCTATGTTCTAGTTACCAGCATTTGCAAGTTATAATCAAATTGAGAATGTCAACATATTTTCAAAAACAAAAAGCTACCTATAAATTCTACTTGTCTTTCAGCTAATGAGGACATCTATCTGGACAGTATATCCTCTAAACGTTTAAAACAAATTGGCAGCTTACATACTCGACGCAAGGCGGCACATAAAGTAACACCCATCTCCGTCCATATCATCTCACTATTGGGCTCAAAAAGTAAACCCGCTACGCTTGTCCAAGGGGGATCACATATCGGTGACTAGGTTTCCTCAATATATTTTTCATTACCACCGATACGTGGAAATTGTGAAACATGCATATTAAGTAATGTTTATTCACAAAGCAAACCCTTTTTTATATTTTATTTATTATATTTTCAAAATTCTTTTTCATTCAAAATTTTTTTATTGCTGAGGAACAGCGGACAGGCTGACAGCCCACTTAATAGTAAGCAGTTACCGTCGCCTATGGATGTTTGCGACGCTAGGGGCACCACGAACACGCTGCTGCCCCATAAGAGTACAGGAATCCGAGTCACTAATGCCAGAACACAAGACATAGTTACCAGGGGGGTTGCCATCCAGACGAGCATAGGGCCTTACCACGTAGCTACGGGTTGTTTTGTCGCCTTTTACGACAGGCCTACCCCGGCCGCAAGGTTTGTATTCTTACTCGGCCCCTGTACCTAAACATTCACTTTTTTCTATTTGCCACATTTTTTCCTATTATTCTATTTTTACCGTCGCCTATGGGTAACGCCAGTGGCATCGCGAAAACGCTGCTGTCCCATAAGGGTACAAGAACTTGGGTCACTAATGCCGGAACACAACACAAGGTTATTATGGCGGAACATGGTGGTCGCCATCCAGATGGGCTTGAGGCCCTACCACGCAGCTAGGGTGGGTTGTTTTGTTGGCTTTTACGACAGGCCGACCCCGGCCGCAGAGAGAGCATTCTTTCTCCGCCCCTGCACGGATAGAAATATATAAATAAATTATTCAGGCGAGGAAAACTACCATGCTATCGAGGGTATCGAACCTGTAACCACTAGGTTGGTTTCGTAGTAACGCCGCATGGCTAACACGTACCTTTAAAACGGCACATAAACATTTTCAGCTTTCTAAAAAATATACTTATGTGAATACTTTTGGCTGTATTTCATTAAATAAGTAAAGATTGGCAGCTTAATTTGTTATTTGTAGCTAGCTTACATACATCCAAACTTTTATTCAAAACCACATTAATCACACTGGTATTCAAATTTAGGTTTTCTGGTCACAAAAATGTTAGCAGTTTTTACATGTTGATTTTTGTTGGCGCAGCGAGGCTATCCCAAATAGGCCTAATGCTGCAGAATACGGCCCTGTATATAAATATATTATGTAGTTTGTAGTTTATTTTATTATTAAGAGAATAAAACATTAACGACAAATATTAAATAAAAAATAAGTCTAAATAAATGCTAAAATATTTTAATTAATATCAACAGACGAATTATATTCGTATTTTTTTGTATTTATCATTATATACAATAGTAATAGTATAGTGTACATAATAGCTTATATGACTTATGTTTCTAGGAATGTTCAATTCTATTAATATATTTATATTTTTACATAATATAAAAGTAACAATGTGCAAAAATAAGCTTTGACAAAGTTCTAAATTTGAATTGAAGCAAAAAAATTAATAAAAAGTATTGCCTATAAAAATTAAGTAAATGCAATTTCATAAAATTTTTGCTTCAGTTCCAAATATGAGTTAACATCATAGTCTTTTAAAATGTGCAACTGGTTCAATAATCTTAAAATTTACATATGATAACAATTAAAAACTTATAAAATATTGCAAATATTTTAAATAAGGCGTTTTATTTATAACTTCGCAACATAATCAACAATCAACACGCGAACTCCAACATTTAAACGAATTTGTTACGTGTTTAAACAAATGACCAAGACGCCATTTTGTTAAAAATGTCGCCATAACAATATTATCGATTTCATGAGGCGGATAATGAATCAAATAAAATATGGCGCTACTATTAAAATAAAAAAGATTGAAAGTTTTAGAAATTACTATAGCAGCCATTTTATAAATAGGGATTTATTGGCACTGTACAGAAGGACGGTGGATACCTGTAACTTGTTTAACAATGTTCCTAAAAATAACCTACACCATTAAAAAAACAACAAAAAAATAAAATTTTGGACATAACAAATGATAGTCAACTTTTATATAATAAATAGTATTGCTGTCAGGCAAGGCACTAGGTACTGGGATATAAGTTTTGCCTAAGAAATATTGAATCCTACACAATGTCGTACTGGAATAAAATTTTAAATGTATATAACAGATATAAAAAATAAAAGGAATAACAAATCAAATACTCAAACACTAATTAGAAGAATATAAACAACTGGCTCCTAATTTTTTTCACTGGTATAAAAGGAAAAAAAATTCGTAACAATAGAAAAACATTTCCAAAAATTACTTAACATTTTTTTTTATTATAAGTACTTTTCATAGTATTTTCTCGAATATGTATAATTTAAATAATAAAAGATTTCAGTCTTCCTAATTTAAATAAAGAAAGGATATAAAAACTGTCAAATGTTGCTGATTATTTTATAAGAGACATTTCATTCACACTAAGAAAAAAATGAAATTCTCATATCATCTCATACACTGAAACTAAATTATAATCAAGCTATCACATTCTGTGGTACTTTCTTATAGAAATAAAGTTTACACTTAATACTAAGGGATGTGGGTAAGTCTACTTCTTAAACAGAGTCGTCACTTCTTCAATCGTTCTGTTCTTAGTTTCTGGCATCATGAAGTATTGGAATGTGAAAAATAGTATCAATAATACTGTATAAGGCAAGAATACATAGTTCCCGAGAGCTTCAGACATCGGGATGAATGTCAGCCCGACGACAAAGTTCGCGAACCAGTTCACCAAAGCTCCCACACTGACAGCTGCACTACGAGCGCCCTGGCCGAACATCTCCGAGAGAATCATCCAGGGTATCGAACTGGGACCCACACCAAAGGCACCGACGTACAAGAATGTGAATATCACTGCGAATATACTCATAGTGGTGTTATTCTCGTACGTGAAGAAGGCTACCGTCATCAGAATCGAGAATACCGTCATACCAGCCAGACCTCCCAGCTGTAAGGTGCGTCTGCCAAGACGATCCATGAGGGGAATCGACACGAGGGCCATTATGAACAACATGCTGCCTACACCGATAGCTGCCAAACGCGCCACCTCCTCTTGGAGACCAGCACCTTCGAATATAGTCACGGAATAGTACAACACGGCGTTAATACCTCCCAACTGCTGCGACAAATGCATAACAATACCGATCAGGAGGGGCTTCCGAAGCGAGCTAATTGTGAATAAATCAGATATTGTGAACTTCTCTTCCATCCTCGCAGCTCTATCTTCGTCATGCATGTCGTTGATTTCAGTTTCAATATCATCCGTGCCTCGGAGCTTTTTGAGAGCTATTCTGGACCTTTCTTCATCACGCACTCCAAGTAACAAGAATCGTGGCGATTCGGGTGTGAACGGTAGCATTAAACACTGAAGAGCTGATGGGATGACTGCAATCCCGAGCAACCATGGCCAGCCCTCATCGCTACCAAGTAAAACGTCAATGCCCAGAATTTGGCTTCCGACTAGTCCAATTGCGACAGCTAGTTGGTTCACTGTGCCGAAAGCGCCGCGCAGATTTAAAGGTGCAATCTCAGACACGTAAGTCGGAGATGCAGTTGTCGCGAAGCCGCAATTGATTCCTATAAGGAACCTGCCGATGATGAGCATTTCCACGGATCCCGCTATCTTGCTGAATCCCATGAAAGCTGCACCGACTACTCCGAAGGCAGCGTTCAAGAGGAGAGCCATCTTACGACCTTGCTTATCTGCCAGCCAGCTGGCGAGTGGACAGCCGATCATTCCACCGATGGCGAAGATACTGACGACAACACTGAATATGAGGCTGGATGAGGCGTCATATTGTTCCCTGATGAAGTTCTCTATGAAGGGGCGCGGGGCGTTGATCACGCCCGTGTTGAAGCCGAACTGCAGCATGCCCAGGACGGCCGCACTCACCGAGTACAGCAATGCTCCTGTGGTGCCCGCCATTTTTAGGCGTTTCTGATTATTTCCTGGAATAAGAAAACAATAACATCAATATTTATATTTTACTACAATGCTATTTTCTGTATTCTAAATCAGTAATTAAAAATAGCATTCAAAACTCTTCTTCCTTAAGCTCTTCATCCCGGTTGCATTCCTAGCTTTGAAACCTAGGTTCCGCTTTTGAATCTTGTCATATACAAAATTTTCTAGATATTTCGGGCTACATTACTATTACAAGCGCACATTACTAAATTTTCAGTGAGTATACTCAAGTTTATACTATCGCGTTTCGTAAGCAAAATTATGTAACCTATATTTGTATAAAAGATCAGAACACTCTTAGGTGATAGATAAAAAAGAATCTAAAAAGATTGCAGACTACAAATACTCAAAATGATAAATGCGTCAATGGATAACTATTATCATAAAGATACCTCTTCATAATTTGGTGCAAAAATATAGAAGCTCGATGCACTAATACATGAAACAGTGCCAGACTTGGTTAGTACTAAATTGCGTATAATAGGAAAATGTGTTGACCATGTCGGTCGAAAATGCTAAATCTATTAGATTTGACTTAACGAAATCGCTGAACGTTATAACGTAAATAATTTATGGCCTGACAATAGACACTCAATATCAGCTCCTTTCACTTTCCAATATGGTAATCACAATTAATAGCAAGACCTTACTGAATTTTGGTTTTGAATGAGTTTAATTTTTTGTTTTACATTTAACTAAAAATATAAGTAATGCCCGTTAATTGTGGATATTTTAAAGTCATCATTTAACTAATATTAATGTTTCAAATTAAAATTCTATTTCTAATCAATAGCAAACTGAAATACTCCAAAGATTTCAATCAAAAGCTCTCAGTATGATGGTGGATGCTCCATGGTTTGTTACTAACATCAGGCTACACAAGGAACTCGGAATTCCACCAATCAAAGAGGAAATCCACAACCGAGCAATAAGATACAAGGAAAAAATTGCCACACATCCTAATATACTTATACAAAACATCCATAGGAGACTGTAACTGCTAAATTCTAAGCGGGGCGTCAGCTTGTCTGCTGTCCTACAGTAATAATTGAATTTTCATAATTAAAATTAGAACTATTAAAAATATTTATAAGAAAACTAACTGACCTGGCAAACGTTCTGCCAAAAAAACATTTTCGCGACTAAAAGTGTCCTAATGTCCTTCTCCAAGGTCCAATACGGAATTATATATATATATATATATATATATATATATATATATATATATATATATATATATATATATATATATATATATATATATATATATATATATATATATATATATATATATATAATAATATATATATTATCCATGCAGGGGCGGAGAAAGAATACTAACCTCTGCGGCTGGGGCAAATGCAGCATCAAAAATTTATTAAAAAAAGGTATCAGTTTAAATCTTATTTTTTTCTTCATATTTATAAAAACGATTAAACACTGGTTATTTATCAATATTAAAACAACAATTATCGGTCCAAATTTAAAAATGCTAGTTGAAATATTGTTGTATTTTTAACTTATTTTGAAAAAGCTAAAAAATATGATAACTCAAAAATGGTTCACTTTTGCATAATGCATATGGGGGTTAAAATTATCGCAAATTGTCACCCCTATCACCTCCTAATGGGAATACGTCGATTTACCAATAACCCTGTATAAAACAGGTTTGTAACTTGTCGACCTTACAGTCACAGTTGCGTCTAGATAGTATATGTATGTAAATATGTAAGTATGCGTGTTTAGATCCATACTAATATTATAAATATGAAAGTAACTGTCTGTCTGCTACATTTTGACGCCTAAACTGCTGAACCAATTTTGATAAATTTCAATATATATATATTTTTTTTATTGCTGTAGGACAGCAGACACGCTGACGGCCCGCTTAGAATTTAGCAGTTTCCGTCGCCTATGGGTGTTTGCAACGCCAGTGGCATCGCAAACACGCTACTGTCCTATAAGGGTACAGGAACTTGGGTCACTAATGCCGGAACACAACACAAGGTTATTATGGCAGCAGACTTAAAACCAAAGGTGGTCGCCATCCAGACGGGGTTGAGGCCCTACCACGTAGCTAGGGTGGGTTGTTTTGTCGCCTTTTACGACAGGCCGACCCCGGCCGCAGAGGTTAGTATTCTTCCTCCGCCCCTGCACGGATAAAACATTACAGGCATTATTCGTAACTTCCTTGCAGGAGCGGAGTAGGAATACTAACCTCTGCGGCCGGGAGAGCCTGTCGTAAAAGGCGACAAATTAGCTAGTTGGTAGTCACCAAGATCGTCTGGATGGCAGTCACCCTCAGCCTTTAAATATACCTCCATAATAATCTCGTGTTGTGTTCCGGCTCAGCTTCCAGTTTCCGTATTCGGACGGCAGCGTCTTTGCGGTGCCCTTAGCGTCGCAAACATCTATATGCAATGGTAACTGCTTACTAATGAGTGGTACAGCCTGTCCGCTATTTTACATCAATAAATAAACCTCCCGATTGAGTACGTAGCTTTCGTTTCGGAACCCGTGGTACGATACTAAGTGTCACTAATCACTGTAAGTTAACAAAACGAATTGTGTCAACTTTTCGGATCCCTACAAACAAAATATAGTGACCTTATTTTATTATTAGCCAGGACAACATGGTCTGTTCTAAGGAACAAATATAATTAGACTTAAAAACATGCTATTTTTTCCCAGCACTATGTCACTATGTCTTCTATGCCATCTCATATGTAAATATCTCTAGTATACATATACACGAAGCATTACTTTGGTTGCTAACTTACATCTAAATTAGAACTATAAAGGACCTCCATTCTTTAAGCACTAATAACTTAATGAATCCTACTACATTTTAATACAGTACATTTAAGAAATGCAATATAATCTCTTTAAAAAAATTCTAGACCAACAGTGGGACATTAAATGGCTAATTAAACTAACTACACTTATTAAATTCTAAATATAACGTCTAAAAAAACTTAGGCAAGGAATATATAAAACTTAATATAAGAAAATCAAATATGTATAATATAAAATTGAAAAAAAATCGAAATAAATCTATAAAAACTACTTACAGGCGCACAAGTCGATGTGTACGTGGATATTGATATATCAAATAATAACTAAGATTACAAAATAATCTCAAAACAATATTGATAAGGAATCTGATCTAAAATATGTTAAATAAATATATCGGCACATTTTGATTTTAATATGTACATAATGTGTTATTTCATTTTACGTAGCTGATTAAAGTACTATCGCATAGAACAACTAGATTACGATGAAGTACTTACCTACTTTTCGTGATAAATATATAATTAGTATTAAATATATTAATTATATACTACTTCTAATTACTTTGAAATATTAAAAGCAATCATCAAAAGTCGATTGAGTGACTCGGAGCAAGCCGCTCAGACTGGAAGTTTTTTTTGATGTAGGACAGCAGACCAGCTGATGGCCCGCTTAGAATTTAGCAGTTACCGTCGCCTATGGGTTTTTGCAACGCCAATGGCATCGTGAACACGCTGCTGTCCTATAAGGGTACAAGAACTTGGGTCACAAATGCCGAAACACAACACAAAGTTATTATGGAGGCATACTTAAGACCAAAGGTGGTCGCCATCCAGGCGGGCTTGAGGCCCATCACGGAGCTAGGGTGGGTTGTTTTGTCGCCTTTTACAACAGGCCGATCCCGGCCGCAGAGGTCAGTATTCTTTCTCCGTCCCTGCACGGATAAAAACGGATTACGGATTGAATTCCCTACTTAGCCACTCCTCACCACCCACTTGGGATTCATATTCTTAATTAAAATCATTGATTCATTACTCTTAAAGAAGTAAAAAGGACTTACGGTTAGATAATTGTCTATTTTCTTTACCTACATTATTATTACAATTACAAACACAGCACTTACATTTGTTGGAATACTTATTAGCCCAATTGAAAGTAACCTCTTCGAATGTATTCGCGTGAGGGCAATGTTCGAAATCTTACAACGAAACTACCTTGCGCTCTGCAAAATAATATTGCTATATACCCGGGGAGGCAAGTTTCGATTTCCCGAGCTATGTTTATCCGTTGGGTGAACTTGTGCAAAATATTACTTTATATAATAATAAATAAAATAATATAATAAATTACACCCGGTTCTCAAGAACGTTCATGTTGCGTACTCTCAGGATTTGGAATAAGCTTTCGGCTGAGATTTTCTCAGCTCGGTACGATATCCCCATAAATTATTCAAAATATGCATTCTTTCTTCAAAGTTTTATAGAAGCCAGCGCGCGATTGTTTTTGGTGTTCCAAACGGCCATAGGCGACTTAATAAATAATAAACTGTAAATTTATAAATACGCGGTGCCTACACTCTCATCCATCCATTTAATATGGAAATATGTTAATTATGTTCCGTTTAATATTATTTATTAACAATTTTCAATTTCTGCGAATCTCATTTCAAATCGTTATCATGTCGGTAATGGTGAGCTTTAATCTAAGAAGTTCTAGACGTAAAAAATATGATAATTTTGGAAATCTCAGGCTCCCTAGCTCTCAAAAGATTCAAAATGTAACTCCAATAAGATTAAGGGTTGAAATTATTCCCATAATAACCATTATCAATCAAGAACAATATTATTATTGAATAGCGATAAGCTTTAACTTGGCAATATTGTTTAATAATAAAATACAATAGCTTGAATAATAAACAAGAGTCAATCACCTCGGTTACCAGTAAGGTCGCTAGACGCTAGCACCAATTAAATTTTTTTTAAATTTGATTTGAAGTTGAAAAAAAGACAATTCTGTTTAAAAACAGGACACAGGGATAGAGTTGCTATAGTTAAATTTTTTTTGTGAGAATAGGTTAAATGAATTTCAAGTGATTATTATTATTATCATTAATCATATTATTAAATAATAAAAGTATTTGAATTAGTACAAGTATTTGAATACTAAAAAACAGGACGCTGCTTAAAAACTATCCAGGACTACAAAAACTAAGACATATCCTAGGAAAATAGTCCTATTTTCCTAGGATATGTCTTAGTTTTTACCGTCCGGTTAACAACCCTAGTCCGGTAGATTCTACGGACTATTGCCAAAACAATGTTGTCTTTTTATTTCATTTGTCCTTCCCTAAAAATATCAAGGTTTTATCCGAACAAATTTCTAAAGACAGAAAGTGAAGTTTGTCAACATCGTGCAATTAGTCACAGTTTGCAATGTCATTGACGGTAATGTTTCGAATTTGCGCTTATCACTCACTAGTAAAATAACCATTTTTATAATTTGTTTTTAATGACTACATAAACACAAGGGTCGAGAAGTATTGTTTTAAAATGCAGACTATAATCGGGACCTAGAATTCCATTTAGTTTTAAATATATTTCTTTGAATTTATACGTCGTGTGTAATAACCTAATTATACTGTAATAAATAAATAATTATATTTTTTCATTATTATGTTTATCCATCAACGTTTCATATCCTTACAAACTCAGCTAGTTAATACTAAATGCTTAAAATAACATTGCGTTTTATGGAAGTGACTCTTAAAATCTTTTGTTATTTAGTAGATGTTACTACATCTATTGAATAACAACAAGCAGGACTGTAGCCAGAGGTCATGGTGAGGTCTTTTAGAAATAAACAGAATACAAATAAACAGAAACATGATGTAAATGTAAAACCGGATCTACTAAAAATATCTGGCATTCAATGTATACACATTGCGAGTCTCTCAAGCGACCAATTATTATATTTCTGAATGTCATCATATACAATAATATTTCACAACTCTATTAGATACGGACTTTAGTAATATTTAAGTGACAATGACGAAAAAATTAGCAAGTCAATGACGATTATTCTTATACAGTCAGTTTTACCAAGTCATGTTGATTTATTTATATATTTACTGGAAATCACATCAAATAACAATCACAAATATTTAGTATACATATTGTTTTGATCAGAGTGCTAACACATACTATAGGTCTCAAAATTATATTGGCACAAAACACTATTATTAAAACTAAACTATTTACTAAAATATTTTAAAGATTCAAAAGATATATTCAAAAGTCAGTAATTAAACAATATATCATAAAAATAATGATACATTGTCAGTAAATATAAAAATCAGGGAAAAGGAAATAATTTATAGAGAATAATTTATAATTAATAATGAACTTTTGAAAGCGTCACAGCTGGAATTAAAGATGTCCAACTGTCAATGCTCTTGCAAAAGCTCATTATATACACGACGCATTCTTGATACAGATTTATAATAAGATGTATTATTTTTACACATTTGTAATGTGAAAGTATTGCTTGGTATACGTTTATTGCATTTAGTGTTAATTTTTGGACATACGTTCGTTATACCTTGTAAGCGTACTCGTACGTACGTCCAAGACCGTTTCTGTAGCTAAGAATCCGAAGAAACTTGCTTTGGACGTTTTCAATTGTTTTTGAATGTACCGAATAACATGGTGACCATATAACAGATACATATTCTAAAATGTCTCGTATTAAACTATAAAAAAGTGAGATAGCTCTGCGGGTTTTTAAATTATTTTGTGCACCCTGACATATAACCGAGTAATTGAAATCCTTTACTTGTGATGTAAGTGTAATAGTCCCGAAAAGTTAGTTTTTGATCAAATAATAGTCCTAGATCTTTTACAGTATTTTGTCTCTCAAGTACATAGTATTTTATGTTATAATTATAGATAATTGGATATCTTTTGTTTGTAAATGTAATCATGAAACATTTATATAAATTTTTATTTGTTTAAAAACATCTGATTGTTCTGGCATCAATCACTAACAGCGCTAATATATTTTTGAAGTTCCAAATTCACTCTTTGTTAATGGATCTATAATTTTTTTAAATCAACAACATATAAGAGACAAGGACTAGAAAGGTGACTAATGAGATCGTTAATAAAAAGATGAAAAAAAAGAGGTCCTATGTGTGATCCCTGAGGAACACTAAATTTCACAGAGAATGGTGAAGATTTTACCCTTTAACGTGACTGACCAGGAGTCAATTTGCTTAAGTACGACTGGATCCATCTCAATAGATTGCCATGAATACCGGAGTTATAAAGCTTTTTAAGTAGCATCACGTGATTAACTTTGTCAAGCGCTTTTTTTAAATCTGTATAAATAGCGTCAACTTGGCCACTTTTAGCAAAGATCTTGAAGATGTAATCTTTATATTCCAACAAGTTAGTAACAGTTGACCTCTGTTTCACAAAATCACGTTGATTGTTAGAGATAAATAGTTTCACCCGAGCATACATGTAATCTTAAACCACAGACTCGAAAATTTTGGACACGTAAGGAAGAATACTAATAGGCCAATAATTTTTACAATCCGATTTATAACCGATTTTGTGAATTGGAACTATGTTAGCGATTTTCCACATCGATGGAAATATTCCCTGTTCTAGTGAATTGTTAAATATTATCGTAAGAGGAGAGCAAATTTCAGCAGAAAAATATTGGAGGGATTTTATCATGACCTGATTGATCCTTTACGAGAATCTAACTTATTTAATTTACTTAAAATATTAATTTCATTTAAATGAATATTCGAAATACAAGACTTGATTTGGGTTGTGGGGTTATCATACTTGTTATTTGTGTTAGTTGGATCTTCAAATACTGAATTAAAATGATTGGCAAAAAGCTCGCAAATTTTCTAGGTGTCTAGATGTTTGAATATTTTTTCTTGTTATGCACTAAACTCCAAAAAACTCTCAAATTTGAAACCAGTAAATTTTCAGTTGAGGATATGTAAAAATTATAATCCTCTTTAGTTAGCCTCTTGCATCAAGCGCGCAACATAGAGAAGATATCGTAATCTAATAGATTACCATACTTTTTTAACCTATTATGATATTTTTTTTTTCCCGCAAGCATTTTAGTAATGATGACGTGTAAAGAACGGCAACCACTATACTTGTTACTTGTGAATGGTGTGTATTTTGCAATAAATTCCTTTAAAGTTGTATAAAATGAGGTTACGCAGTTATCAACATGAAACGATTAGTAGTAACGTAGTCCAGTTAATATTTTTTAATTCAGATTTTAAGCTGTAATAGTCACATTTGTGAAAATTATATCGTTTTATTTTTGGATACTTTGCAGTAATATTTTTTATTCGTTTCCTAATTTTATTTTTATTTGAGGAATATGAGCATCTACGCGTAATATCGGTTTAACTGTTACTACTTCAATTTATTTTAACGTAGAAAGAACCAGATCTAAAAGTCGATTTTTAGCATTGAGTAAAGAGTTAAATTGATATAGGTTACAGAGGCTGACACTGATTGATGAGCGCTGATTATTATAACGTCTATTATTTATATATAACAATGGTCAGATGTCGCCCACAAACATTTGACAGTTTATAGGGGATAAACAGTGCAGGTACATTCTGAAGATTCCGTCGTCAAAAAGTAAAATTTTTAGTTCATTTACAAAACATACCTACCTGACTTACGCTTTTATTTTTTTTAAATGGGTTTTTGGCCTGGTAAAGACCATTAAGGTTATTTTAATTCATAATATACATTAGTAAATACTTAAATAATTAATAAATAAATAATAATAATATACAATTATAAATAAAATAAATTTATTAATTTAACATTAATTGTTTATAGGCTTAAGTGATTATATTCTTTTTGGTCTTAATAAATGTAAAAATTGACAAGGAATGATGTTACTTTGCAATTGTTTTTATTTGTATTTTGTGAAATACATCTTGCTCAAGCAAAAAGAAAATGGTATAATAAGTAATCTGAATTGATTTACTCTCGCCTATTTGTGAAAATAGTGTTTACAAAATGCGAATATATGGGTACGAAATTAATTTACAATGCAGGTTTTGCAATGCAAAACATTTTGAAGTTTTCAGTGATGCTGTTCAAACTGATGTAGAAAAATGGCAAATTAACTGAGTAGCTATGATGAAACTTTGGATTATAGAGGCTTTTGACAAAAGAACTCTAAATAAAGTTCAAACTTAAAAATTAAATGAATTATGGTCGAATTTCGATCCCTGGAAACACGTTTCTGATCAAACTAATAATTATTAGAATATATAAATACGTTTCTAAGGTCGACATCCTCTATTGTCATAGGTTCTTCGTTTCTGCCAACACGATTCAAAATTTGTGTAAATTTTTGTTATGCGTAAGCGAGAGTTAAGAGTTCTACGGTGTTTACCAAGTACTGATTTAAATTTCTTAAGATAATAAATTGGATGTTTTATCCCTCTAACAGTCGGTCAAACCAATTCATTGCTCAAAATATTCAAAGATTAAATAACGTATTGTACCTTACACTGTTTGTAAATAAATATAATACGTAACAAATATAAAAACTAATTGTTATATCATTTTAAATTTTACCTTATGTTAATGAAATCACAAATCCAACATTAAATTCAATTTATTCTATACACAACAGTGCACAGGCGTAACGAGAACATTTTCTCAACAAAACAGGCGTGTGAGGTGACGAAGCGAAACGCACTGGCATGGCGGCTAAGTGCGGTGCGCTAAGTAGGGGTCATTACAATTCACAATATTTGCCGCGTTATTAGTCCGGTCAATTTAGACATTCGAAGGTGCATAAAATCCCAACAAGCTGAAAATCAGTAAAATTGTTCAAAACATAATTAAAAATAATATTGAAAAGTTCCCCATCATTCCCGTGTATGGATTTTTTTTTATTCAAGGTCAAAGGTCAAGAAAATGAGTCTTTCGCGATTTTCAGCAAAACAGTAAGTTTTATCATAAAAGTACCTTAGACAAAAATTGTAGATCATAAAACTATCTATAAAAAATGTATCAATACTTTTTTGCCTACGAGCCACCGTTTCTGAGATATAACGATTCAAAAAGTTATAAAAGTTGTTATCGTCATAATATGCATGAGTACGCCACGTATATATACATCTCTAGATACTGTATAACTTTTATAACTTTTTGAATCGTTATATCTCTGAAACGGTGGCTCGTAGGAAAAAAGTATTGATACATTTTTATAGATAATTTTATGATCTACAATTTTTGTCTAAAATACTTTTATGATAAAACTTACCGTTTTGCTGAAAATCGCGAAAAACTCATTTTCTTGACTTTTGACCTTGAATAAAAAAAATTCTTTACACGAGAATGATGGGGAACTTTTAAATATTATTTATAATTCTGTTTTGAACAATTTTACAGATTTTCAGCTTGTTGGGCTTTATGTACCTTCACTCTCATTTTTTGGTCTAAATTAACCGGACTATATAATGGGATGTATGTAAACAATCGCAATTTTACAAGCACAACACTACGTTGATATTTTATAAATAATTTAACTTCTCAGCGACCAAACAGTAAAAAATTGTTTTTGGTATTTAGATTTAATTAATTTAATTGTTTATTCTATAACAGAAAGTAATAAAACATCTTGGTCAATGCCCATAATAGTTCGTTTCACCGACTTCGTATACTGTGCCTAATTTCACTTATATTACGCAATTTACTAAACAAAAACAGCGATATCATTCCAACAACATATTATTTCGTAAGCAGTGGCAAAGCATAAACATTGACGCCTAAAGTGACTTTTTTTTTACTTAGCACTGAATTAAAACAGAAATATTTCAATAAGACGTACGAGTAACGTACTGGGTTGCTGACCTTGAATTAATCAGGTAGAGGCCATAAATGTTTTTTAATGAAATTATTTGATTAAAATGATTCGTTTTTATGTATTTTATCACCCGTTAGGTGACTGACAGTGGGAAGAGGGGTTAAAAAGTCCTAAAATTCGTGTGATGTAATTTATAGATGGCCCCTAAGCTCGGACTATGCTTTGATATCTAAACACAGTGAGGTACATATATTTTATCTTCTGTGATAATCGAAGCCATAGACAGATCACTTGCTCAGCCACTGAGACCAGCTGTATCGTTATTTACCTAGCTATACCATATAAATTATGGTGAATATCAACAAGAACCACTTCCAAGAACACCTTGAAACAGGCTTTACTGAAGATCTTGCAACTCTCATGAATATTTTCTTGCATGAACAATATAAAACATCGTGATGAAACCTTCACATTAGGTTTATCGTTTTTTTTATAGCTGAAGAACAGCGGACAGGCTGACAACCGATTTAATAGCAAGCAGTTACCGTCGCCTATGGATGTTTGCGATGCCAAGGACACCGCAGACACGCTGCGGTCCGTATACAGGTACTGGAACCTGGATCACCAATGCCAGAACACAAGGCAATTATGACGGCATAGTTATAAGCCAAGGATGGTTGCGATCCAGAAGGGCTTGAGGTCCTTCCATGTAACTAGGGTTGTTTTGCTTTTTACGGGAGGCCGACCCAGTCGCAAGGGTAGCGAGGGTAGTATTCTTACTCCGCCCATGCACGGAGAAAAATTTCCGTACGTTTAGTCCAGTTGCGCCAATACGCATTGGACATATTATACTGTCAATAGACATCTGATTAAAAAACAAAAACAAACAACACTTAATGTACTGATTTCATTAAATGAACCAAAATCAATAAAGCTCCCATTTTACAATGACGTCTCTTTATCACGCAATATATTCAGGGTTTTCCAATCGACTAAGAATTAAATACGCGCATGCTTGCAAACCACATTGTAGTGAGTCCACATGAGGACAGTGAGGAATAGGAAGTATGATATCACGCCTTTATATGCATATTTAAATGCAGTAAAAATAAAAATATGGTAATGACTAATTAGTTATTTAAAAAATACAATAAAACAGTATTGCGTATAATTTAATTAAGTCGTAATTAAAGTACAAAAAGTAAAATACAGTGTAAACTCGATATAACGAAGTTGAAGGGACCGGGTGTTTTATATCATCATAAAAAGGTTTCTTTAAACGGAGAGTGGAAAAAATTATAATTTTATAATACTATAATTTAACGTTTTATTTTGACAAAATGAAGTGAAAAAAACATTACATAATGTTATTAATATTATCAATTATTTTTATTTGTCGTTTTTTACTATACCAGTATTTTAATTGTATCTTTCGTTGTATTTATTTCATATCTTAGGTTATACAGGGATCATCTTCGTTTAATAAAAAAAGCAAATTAACACGTTTCTAAGAATACTAGGTATGGTACATGCGAAATATTTACGACTCTGATCAGTATTGTGTTTGAAGGTCAGTGAAATGAATGTTTCTTCTTTTTCCTGCCCTTATCCCAAACTATGTGGCGTCGGCACATGTTCTCTCTTTCCGCTCTCCTCTATTAGCCGTCATCTGAACATTCAAACCTTTTTAAACCATATCATCCTTTACACAATCCATCCCTTTTCTTTGGTCTACCGCTCCTCTTGTTGGATATATTCAAACAATGACGTTAACAGAGTATTCAAGAAATGTTTATCGGGCTTGGCTTCTTATACTCTTGTAGGCCCTTTTTTATTAAATATACTCATATAATATTGTCAGTAATTGAGTTTACATCCGGATGTAAATTTCACTACTTCCCGAACAACTACTAAAGTTCATGTCTTACAACCTTGTCTACGGAAGGGAGAGTCAATGCGTCGGAGGTGCAGTCTGTTGGGAAACCGAAAAAATAAACGCAAGGATAACACATATTACTGTCCTGACTGCGTTGAACCACCTAGACTTTGTATTATTATAAATTGTTTTAAGTTGTACCATAATTATTAATAAACCTTCTATAACGTAGTAGAACTTTCGTATTATTTTATTGCATAAAAAATATTTGCATAAGGAATTAGACATTTTTTTAAAGTGAAATTTTTATTCTATGCCCCAAAATTTTTCGTCCATCTATCGCATGTCGCATTACCCCGGCGCGGCGCATGGTAGCCAAGGCCAATATGGCGGCGCCCATAGCTCGCATCAACTGACCGTGTTTATATTCTCAATTATTCGTGCAAGTGTTCCGCGGTATTTCTGTGTTTTGATCTGTATATTCCATCCGTGCAGGGGCGGAGAAAGAATACTAACCTTTGTGGCCGGGGTCGGCCTGTCGTAAAAGGCGACAAAACAACCCACCTTAGTTACGTGGTAGGGCCTCAAGCCCGTCTGGATGGCGACCACCTTTGGTCTTAAGTATGCCGCCATAATAACCTTGTGTTGTGTTCCGGCATTAGTGACCCAAGTTCCTGTACCCTTATGGGACAGCAGCGTGTTCGCGATGCCACTGGTGTTGCTAACACCTATAGGCGACGGTAACTGCTAAATTCTAAGCGGGCTGTCAGCCTGTCTGCTGACCTACGCAATAAAAAAAAATATTAATCTAAATGTTTTTTTATTATTCACTTTATCTTGATGGATAACGATACAGCTAGTGAGTTAAATAAACCGGTCAACAAGGGAAAAATCAAGAATAGTGCGAAAATATCCGACGATTGCCTACAAACCGAAAAAATGTTTCACTTGCATCTTGGTTTCGTAGAACCACACAATATTAGTTTTTGTTTGCAGTGCTATGATTGCATAATTAGGCTACGTCCACACAGACAGGCGGCTTGCTTAGCGCCTAGAGCCTAGCGAGTCACCTAGCGAGTAGCTTAGTATAACGAACGTTCTAGCATGTTTGCGAACGGCCGCATTGCGCGCTTGACGCCTAGCTAGTCGCTTAGCGTGTATCGAGGTAAAGAAACGTGTTGGTTTTTTGTCACGAGGCGCGAGGCATTTTAGAAGAAACAAATGGATGAAATATTAATTACATCAGTTTTTAAAAGAGAACCTCTGGAATCCAGCTAATGAACTCTATAAAAATGCGGTTGTCCTAAAGAAACTATGGGAAGAGGTAGCAGTCGAAGTAGAAAAAGATGGTTAGTACTAAAAAAAGTTATTTATTTATTTTTGATGCGATAATATTTTTACAATGAATTATTAAAGCTGTGAATGTATGTTAATATGACGTATTATATTTTCAGGAAATGAGTTGTCCTGCCAGGTAATCGATCATTTTATTTCATCAAAATTACGCAATTGTTTATACAGAACATTAAACTCCCCATGACTTGACCGTGACTTATTTATGTCGTAAACCCAACATGACGGATAAGGCTGTGAAATAGTATATTTTAAAGATGAATTTTCTGTAAGTAGCAGTTGAGCTATTTTTGAAAGTGACATCTCGTCAACGTGCCGACAAGCAAACCATGACCAATGCACCTAGCAACCAACCACGCAAACCACCTCTCAGTGCGGCCACCGTGTATCCTAGCAAGTGGCCAGATTGTAAGCCCCAAAGCTCTAGGCGCTAAGCAAACCACCTAGCTGTGCGGACGTAGCCATACACAAACACAAGTTATGCCCTGTCGGATCTTTGTCAAAAACGTCATATCTGAGTGACACCAACTCAACATATGAGTTATAGCGTTTTGTGTATATTGGGTTTATTTTTCGTTTGACTAATTAGATAAATAATAACATTAATTTCAAATTAAATGCAGCAAAAAAACAAATTAACAAAATTTAAAAAAAAATGTAATGACATCGAATGGGTTACATATTCATCAGTAAAGCTCCTCTATCGGGATAATGAGCAAAAAATCAATAATCAATGTGAAACGTCACATCAATCTAATTACGTGATCATTTTGAAATTTTTTAAAGTTCCCACCTCTTTGCTATCAAATTCAACAGCGGTAATTATCTTTTCAAATAAAGATTAAATGATAAAGTAAAATCTCAGCTATATGAGGGATAATGAACGGAACGATAAACAAACCAATTATCGCGGTAAACTTTAGATCTTTGATTTTAATATTTATCTAGGAAAAATTGATAACATTACTTCTGGCAACGAAAATGACTTGAAAGGCATTATTATTACATTAATTCTCGCGAACGATAGTCAGGTAATATGCCGCTATTAAGCGAGTTCTGGAAAAAGTGTATATCTATAGCATACTTCAAAAAGCTGCTAGAAGAAAATACAGCGTAAATTGAGGTGCAGATCGTGATATCTTAATGCATTGGTATTGAAATTATAGTATTTATACTCTTATTTATTTATTTACATACCAGTAATCATTTTTCAGTAACCAACTTAGATTCCATGATTTATGTATACCATCACCATAGACGTAATAAACTAAATTACATGTATTATTCATAGCCTTGAAGTAATTGCATATTTTGAGGCATCTTTAGACGCCTTATTACATTTGATTTAGCCTCTATTTTATACCAAACCTATTCATCGCGGATTCTATTTATGAGCACTATATTCAAACGCCTTAGGGGAAGGAGGTATGACGTAATTACGCCCCTGGCCCCTTGAAATTAATAGGGCATAGCAAGATCGAGACGTGACGCTTTTCTAAGCTTCAAATGTTTATATAAATATGAAGACGGATTCACGTCACAGACTTAAATAGAAAATTTCATAACAAATTGAATGCACCGTTTTTTCGAGGTGGAGACGTTTTAAGCATACAAAGTTGCTTAATAAAGGGGGGGATTCCCAAGCTGGATCCATTGTACATCACTCTTGGTAAGTGGACTAAATGAAGAGGACTGATAGAACCACCCCGGTGCTCCTTCGTATCCCTGGAACACGGGCTTCGGGTGCCGCAGGATATGAATTTGAATTTACCTTTGGAAAATAAAACTAACCCTTCCGTTTGACTTTTAAGTACACACTCATACTATATTATATATACTTTACATGCCCTAAATCCAATTTTCACTGCGTTTACTACATCATTTCTTCTTCCCACTTACCTGTCCCATTTATTCTCACCCTTCTTCGAAAAGAGATAAAAGGAATGAGTTTGCCAGAGGGCAAAGTTTGCAAGGAATAGAGATTCCTCCCGTTCCAGAACTGTAAGACGTTAGCAATGCTCCTGTCGCTGTAAACAGCGATAAGCGACTACTTTCCATGAAACCAATAGATATGTAACTTTAACACATTTTAGGGCTCTACTATGTATATTTAAGAGCTATCGCGTTTTTTTTATAGCTAGAGTTCAGCAAACAGGCAAAAGGCCCACCCTGGCAGGTGGTAACCGTCGTCTATGGACAATTGCAAAATCAGTGGCATTACCAACGCGCTGCCGGCCTCGAAGAAGTTTTATTATGCCTTTTTTAAAGAACCCCATATCGTACCGCGCTGGGAAAACCTCAGCCGGAAGCTCATTCCAGATCCTGAGAGTATCGTTCGTGATGTCGTCACCAAGGATCCCAATAGGTACTGCTTGCGATGGAAAGAGAGGTCCCTTGGAACTGTGGCGCAGGTGCGAACGGGGTTTTCTTGGCAGGGAATACGCAGCCTTGCGTCTTCGAGGGGTTGAACTGGACAAGATTTTGTCGTCCCCATTCAGAGATTCTCTCTAGAGAGTTCTCTACTTCAGACACAAGTCTGACCCGACTTTCTTTCAAAACCACAAGAGAGAGGTTTACTCGACCAGTGTACCGTGTATCGCCGGTGCTATCATCTGTATAGCAATGAATGCCATCTATATATAACATGTCATTGATATGCAGAATAAATAGGGTCGGCGACAGCACACAACCCTGGGGCACACCAGCATTGATAGGCTTCACACTGGAGCCGCAACCGTCAACAACGACCTTAATACTGCGCCCAGCGAGAAAGCTGGATAACCAGATGCAAAGACTCCCAGGTATCCCGTAAGATGGAAGCTTCGCAAGAAGAGCCCTATGCCAGACCCGATCGAAGGCCTTAGCGATGTCTAGGCTAACAGCCAGGGCTTCTCCCTTGCTCTCAACGGCTTCAGCCCAACGGTGTGTTAGGTAAACCAGGAGATCCCCAGCAGACCAACCATGCCGAAAACCGTATTGACGATCATTTAGCAGCTGGGAATCCTCCAGGTAACCCAAGAGTTGTGTGTTGATGATCCGCTCCAATGCCCCCATGGGTAGGACGCATAGAATTCGCGCAATCCATCCCAACCTGCTGACCGGTAGCGCCACACGCTTCGCGGTGGGGCGAGCCTGTTTGGAATTTGAGGGCGCATCACGGAAAATATCAAGCAATGATCAGAGGTTCCTAATGGAGCCCCGATCGAGACCGGATAATCTTCCGGATGTGAAGGTCCAACAAAGGCGGCGCATGGTCCACTCTATCCAGTATGCGGGTAAACCCTTCAACCATCTGAGTGAAACCATGGGCAAGAGCAAAATTAAAGGCAGCAATCCCCGGCAGATCAGTTTTTGAAGAACCTAGCCACTCAATATGATGAGCATTGAAGTCTCCAAGAACGATCACCTCCGCGGCGGGATACTGCGTAAAAAGTTGGTCGATAGCGTCTTGAACACGCCCGAAAAAATGAGCCGTTTCAGTCCCTTCGCATTCTCTGCCATGGGGCCGATACAGGCAGTACATCCGGGTGGAACCGAAATCCACTCGTACCCATATGATGGAAAGGTCCCTGTCTTCGAGACCGTGAAGACGGCGGCAGCATATATCGTCGCGGACGTACAAGCATACCCCAGCTTTTGAAAGGAATAAATGTTTCAATTTGTAGCCGGGGTAGCAAAGGTACGATGAGTCGGCCGGGGCAGATATCTGCGTCCCCGTCAAAAACAGTAGAGCAGGCTTTGCCGTTTCAAGATGGTGGTGAACGGCATTAAGGTTTGAGTGTATACCTCTGATTGAGTGTGGATTTGAGGTCCACTGGTTTACGCTTACTGTTTTCCATTTTCCGATCCATTTTATAGACATAAAGGGCATTTTTGTGGAAGTTCTAGAGTATCCACGAAAAATGGAAAAAATTGAGTGTGCTCCTCCCACCCAAACCCACAGATTGTGTGATGAGTTGGTGCGGGGCACGGAAGGGCCCCCGATCCCTCCCGGAAAATATCGCCAAGTCCACGTCCGGTCTCTACTCTGGCACGACGATACTCCCCGAAGTCTTTGCATCAGTTGGCGGGACAGCCTCCCAGACCGGATAATCTGAGTTCGGGTCCCCTACTGACTGGCGGGCGGCCTTCGGACAACCGTTTCATCGGGTCTCCCTGACTCCCGCCCCAATCCGTCACACCTATAGGGATGTGATAGGATTTTGCACATCTCGGGTCCCAAATTTCGTGGGCAATCCAGAACTTCGGGTAAAGGAAGCTAGAAGCTAGCCTGGGTCACCTATTTCGGAACACAACATAAGGTTATTATGACGGCATACTTAAGACCAAGGGTAGTTGCCATCTCGACGGGCTTGAGGCCCTGCCACGTAGCTTCGATTGTTTTGTCACCTTTTATGACATGCCGACCCCGGCCATAGGGGTTAGTATTCTTTCTCCGCCCCTGCACGGATAAATAGTAATAGTGTACTTCATATTTCTTTCATTGTTTGATAAAAATGAAAGTATGTACCTCATAAACCCTTAGACTCCATTAATTCTAGGTCTAAAATAGATCCGACAAAAATTGACCTGACTATTATATATAGGATTGTAATAGCGACGTACAAATTCCGCCGCTCTGCTATGAATTAATAAAGAAAGGTCAATCGATATGAGAGCCGTGAGAAAAAGCCGTGTGAATTCCAATACGATCGCCACAGCAATAACATCAACAACAATAACATTTCGTCTTATTCGAAAACCTGGCCATTAATGGAAAACATTAGAGCGCGTAGTCCCAGAATACTGGGGTAGGTTTTAGTGAGTATACCAGCGACGTCCCGTTGTAAATAGGGGGGAGGGCATGGGTGTAATATGCACGGGAATACTATGCTACCCCACCGCGAACCCCATATCATACGACGTTTGAAAGGTGAATCAATATTTAATGTCCTGGGTGATTTTTTAAGGAATAATCGATTCCATTCACAAGCGTTATTTCAAGCCATCTTAAAGAATTATACCAGAGGTAACTGCAATTCACTGTGTCATCCATCTACAACACCTAGTAGCGAAAAATTTGAGTGATAGATTGCATCAATCGCTTCAATTTGTGATTAATGCAGTTAACAGATTAAGAAGCAATGCGTTGAATACGCGTTTATTTGCACAAATGTGCGATGAAAATGATGAAGACTTCCAACGATTGATCTTACATACTAAAGTACGCTGGTGGTCGAAAGATACTTAACAAGATTTTACTCGCTTTATGAGTCAGTTTTAGAATTTCTGGAAAGTAAAGATCCACATTTAAAAGAAAACCTGATCAATTTGAAAGCAGACATCGCTTACTTGATTTGTTCAAAAAACTTAATGATATTAACTTACAAAATTCGTCGGCTTATTGCAAGAAGTCATTAAGTTCATTATTTTGGGAAAACAGCATTTTAATTGTAATTAGTTAGTGGTTATGTTGATTAGCCAAAGACGTAACGGCTAAATTGGTCAGCTAGAAATTAGTTTTTGCATTTTGTAGACTATGTAAAAATGAGCCCATTATAGATAAAAACGTATGAAGTGATTTTTTGCAGTTGAAATTTATGAAGCTTTTGATAGCGTTTCCCTCGACATATTTTGTCGAATTTTAACAAAAAAAAAGCCTATTAATTAACCAATCAATTCTCACTTTTTTCGAAAACTATTAATTCGTGATTGGAATTCAGCTGCAACGCAAATTCCCATAGTGAGATCTAATGTCCACATTTTTTATCGAGTTTTGGGAATATGGTAGAAATGTAGCAGTAAATGTAGCAGTGGTCCACCGGAACCAGCTAAATTTTGAGTGGTCTATGATAAAGTCTAGGAATCTCTGCTCTAGAGGGAGGCCTGACCCTAGCAGTGAGACACTAAGGGCTGTTGAAGTTTAGTCAATCAATTTTTAAATATTTTCTTTCTTGGTCAATCAAAGTTCAAGTATTTCATGTGCATTAAAAATAAGGTGCACTTATATCCTCCTATTAGTTTTCCATAAAATGCCCTGTTCAGGTAATTCAAATATTTACTCACTCAACAATTGACAGGATGCACTCATAGATATAACCAGATTAGATTAATAGCATATTAAAAAAAGTTAAACATTAGCAGTGCAGGATTTTTTTATCGCTGTGGGACAGCAGACGGACCGAGCAGCTGATAGCCCGCTTAGAATTTAACACTTATCGTCGCGTTTGAGTGTTTGCAACGCCAGTGGCATAGAGTACAGGAACTTGGATCACTAATGCCGGAACTGAACACAAGGTTATTATGCCGGCATACTTAAGAGCAAAGGTGGTCGCTATCCAGACGGGCTTGGGACCCTACAACGTAACTAGGGTGGGTTGTTATGTCGCCTTTAATGACAGGTCGACCCCGGCCGCAGAAGTCAGTATTCTATCTCCGCCCCTGCACGGATAAAAGATATGATGAGTATACATGTAACCACGAATTATATTAGGGGTTAAAGTATAAATTGCCGACTTGTACTGAAAAATTTAAAATTGTTTTTTGTAAGATGTAATAACACATTTTTTTTTTTGCTGTAGGACAGCAGACAAGCTGACGGCCTACTCAGGATTTAGCAGTTACCGTCGCCTATGGGTGTTTGCAATACCAGTGGAATCGCGAACACGCTGCTGTCCCATAAGGGTAAATATTTATTTAATCAAAATATTTACCCACATTATCGATACATTGCTGCCATCTGGAAGTTTGTTTATGCCTTTACGATAGAACTCAGGGAATTTAGATTCGGCAAACTGTGTGAAAGCATTTTTGTCCGAATCACGAAAAAATGGTAGGTTAGAGCAAGATCTAGAAAGTACGGTGGATGACGTATGGTTTCTAACCGCAGCTCCTGTAGAGTTACAACGGTTTCTCGTGCATAGTGAGGTCTAGCGTTATCATGGAGCAAGAATGGTGAAGAGCGATTCACGAGTCGGGGCTGTTTCACTGCCAGTTTCGCCATGATTGTTTTAAGTTCGGCACAGTAAACATCTGCTGTTATTGCTTGACCGGACCTGAAAAAGCTATGGTGAATAACACCATGAAAAGACTACCAAACAGTTGCCATTACCTTTTTATTGATAAGCTTTACTTTAGAGCACTGTTGTGGCGTTTGACCTGGTGTCAACCATTGCATTTTTCGCTTACGGTTATGGGAAAGAATCCACTTTTCGTCACATGTCACAATCCGATCCAATATTCCTTAATTTCTGTACCGATTCAACAAGGCAACACAAGTTTCAATACACATTTCTTTTTGCAGATCAGTCAAATCATGAGATACTCATTTTTCATATTCTTTTTATCTTATTGATTTGTTGCAAATGACTCAATATTGTAGGTAGGGTAGTAACGTTAAACCATGCCGCTAATTCCTGGGTAGTTTGACTCGAATCAGCTTCCACCATCTCCTTCAATACATCGTTATTCACATGTGTGGGCTCAAACTAAAAACGCACGGTGCATTCATTACGAGTCTCCTCTGCAAACGCAGCGTTGATATTGCGAGCCGTTTCTGCCGCGTTAATACCGCGTCGGAACTCGTATTCAAAATTAACTCGAATTTTCGAAGTATCATTCTTTCTGGCCTATGCTGAATTTTAAAAAAAACAATTGAATGTCTAAAATCAAATGTTACACATTTTTTATATTGAGAATCTAATAGGTATCACGTGACAACAGTTTACCTCTAAAATCTCACACCACGAAGGTATGTCAATTCAAAGTATCTATTACTATACAAAGGACATTTCATACTTTAACCTCTATTATTTGTAATTTAACAAGATGAAATTATTTTGTGTGCTTGCTAAATGTTTAAAACGTATATTGAGATTATCAAATAAATATATTGGTGCAGTTTAACAACCTATGTGGCATAATGGCTATATTTATTTATTTAATAATTTGAAATTGTATACAGGGTTATTGATAGTTCAACGTATTCCCGTTATGAGGTGATAGGGGTTACTATTTGTGATAATTTTAATATGCATTATGCAAAATTGAACCATTTTTAAGTTATTTTTTCAAAATAAGTAAAAAATGCAACATCAAAACGTAACCATGTATATTGGTAAGTGTCATATCCCTAGTATCACAAACTATGTGTATTTGTATACATGTGGTTGAAACAACATGTCCTTTTATTAATTATTATACCCTATTAAAATATCATCATAGACAAAGATCGAACCTATGACTCCAGCAAGTGTTCTGGCATGTGAAAGCCATTACTTTAATTTTTTTATGTCATCATTTAACATTTGTGTATTTTATATGATGATATATGTCCTAAATAAAAATATTCTTATTACCACCAAGGACGTAATTTTATCTTTATACAATAAAGTATATGCAGCAAAGGCACAATTTAAACAAATTTAAATTAATATAACATACATAGAATTTGAGCATAATCAGATTATTTCCAATCATTTTAAATTTGTGTAATGATGTTCAAATTATATATTACTTAGAGATACTTAGCCCTTAGCTAAAAATATGTGATATCTTCATTCAATATAAAGTTATTAAGAAACATGTGTTTTCTTGCTGCGGAGAAGTGGGATAAGTGGTGTAGCGCACATGCATACGAACACTTCATTATTCGACCAACAAAGCGGGCGGGAACAGCTAATTCAAAATAAGTTCCTAGCTAGAACATTTTTTTAATGTCATATGCTTCATATAAATGTATTCTATAACAAATTATAATATAAACTAAAATTACCACCGCTTTAGAACTTGTGTAAGCTGTTAGAACAAAAGCGGTGAGAAACTCCCTCGCTACAACTCCACTGTTGAATAGATAAGGCTGAACTTCAGCATGCTTTTTGTATTACTGCCGTCAGTGACTCTTCATTTACAAACTCGAAACTCAAATATTTTTATCCAAAATAAGTAACTATCTGGGACATTATTTGAAAGTCAAAAACCACCAAACAAATCGCATGCTTAATCATAAACTGACCGATTACGATTTAGGTCTAAAGTGAGATAATATAACGGGCAGCATTGTATCGACACCCTCTATCGGCCAAACTAAGATTTATTTCGATATCTCTTTCCCACACTGAGTTACCACTATTTAGTTATAAGTCAATATATGGGATAAGTAGTAAATGACAAAATGTTTTTTGCGATTTCCCAAAAAACTGGTTTTTTGAGTTAGGTCAGTTTATGATTAAGCATGCAAAATGTTACCACCACTTCACGAGGTGTTTGGCTATTACAAGAAGAGGAAGCGGCAAGAAACTCACCAGCTACATGTCTAATTTTAATGTAGTATTTACAGACCAAGAGGACAATAAAATAAGCAGGTATAAGTAGATAAGCTTGGTTTTATAAGAGTGATTTCTGA
The DNA here is from genome assembly GCA_963693495.1 of Malacosoma neustria. Lineage (NCBI taxonomy): Eukaryota > Metazoa > Arthropoda > Insecta > Lepidoptera > Lasiocampidae > Malacosoma > Malacosoma neustria. Next base: position 17,205,189 of record OY856383.1, read on the forward strand.
TCCCTAACTGTGAAAGGAAACTATAGATATGTTATTTATATATAGTTATGTTAATATTGCCAGGAGATAGGGCTAATTTTGTGGATGGGATCCAATTGGCTTATTTTAGAACTGTTTATATACACATAGTATTTAAATATAGAGAGACAGATCACTATATCTCTGAACTTCAGTCACTGAACAAATTTGAATAAATTTTTGGTATGTCCTTAGAAGATTTTGGTTTACAGTTAAAACTAATCAGTAGTGCTGCAGTGCAACCTTTGTCAGGCCTGCATATAAAATAATACATCATAAAATATTATCTAGCATAAAATCTGTGTAAAAATTAGAATCACACTCAAGAATGGTGATAAAATGATGTGCATGAGTGTGCTCGCACTCACAAAATGTGCTTTTACATGCAATAACACTAAAACATCAAGAAAATATTTTTTAAGATTCACAAACCATTGTGGAGTAAAGATGTTGTGTTATCGGTTTGCATGTTTAAAGTTTTAAATTACATATGAAACATGTAAGGTATATTTAACATGCGGATGTTGAAAACCGGTTATTATAATCCACTCAACCGTAACTTGCACTCCTAGAATTGAGAAAAAATATAAACTGACATTTTTTTTATATAAAAATCGCATTCCATGTTCATTGAAATAAAAATCATATCTGCTATCACATATTTAAAAAAAACATTCAGCGCATCAGTTTCTAAATTCTTACTAATACTGCAGTAATATTACAATAAAAAGTTAACTAATAAAAGGAATAACGAGCATTAGGGAACTAAAAGTAAATTTAAAAAAAATAATTGCTCACCTATAAGTTTGCTTTCATTTTTACCGTCTGTGGGTGGGCTGCAATTTAGAAAAAAAACTTCATGCACAGTTTAACTTTTATAACCATTTATCGCAAACAAGCGACGATCATCCTAATTCTATGATTTTTTATAAGTATTTTGTTTAGGTAGTATAGCTAGGGACGCTCGATATACATCGATGCACCGATGCATCGAAAACATCGATGTTTACCATTCGATGTATCATATTTTCGATGCATCAGTTATAGTCGATGTTTTACGATATATCGATGTATTTCAATCGATATATCGAATAAATATCTCCATAATAATTGTCGATCTCACGGTTTATTTTTAAAATTTTCAGTAATAATAAGGTGACAATAATATTGCGCAGACTAGGATTCAGTATCACAATATTCTATGATATAGACAATAGAATATATAGTCGGTAGTCAGTACTTATATATTAAAGTTATAGTCGACCGCTCTTTTACTTCATAGTTCATTGCAAGTCAAAATTTTAAATTGTTTATGTTGATTGATGGTGGCTAACTAGTGAATATTGATACAATAATGAAAAGAGAAAAATTACTTTTTTCAATACACGAGTGAATTAAGTGGTTGTTAAATAAACATATTTGGAGGTAAGTTTATATCCGTTGATAATGTCAGTAATTAAAAAATATTGGAATTTAAATTTGTTTAATAGAATTTGATAGTTTTGAAAAAAACCAAATAAAATGATTGATTAATTCTACATTGTATCTCATTTAACTGATGTCATATATTCCTATCCTATTGCTTTTAGCATTCATTTTTCAACGTAAAAAAATTTAGAATGAAAGCTTTTGGCTTTTGCCAGTGTCAAAGAATTCAAAATATTTGATTTTAACATTAAATTATCACCACTATAAAGTATCGAAATATCGACAATCTAAAATTTGTTTGTTGCGCAATTAAAATTTATACAATTAAATTTAGCAAATAGGTACTACTAATAGTATCAAAATTATCTAAATTTAAGAGTGAAGATGTCTGAGGGTACATTTATGGATAAATTGCGGGCTTTTTTCGGCATTAAAAGAGAGTCACCGAGAAACGACTTTCGTAATCCAATCTGGGGTTCTGACGATGAAGATGATGGAGACGAGCTTTATTCAAGAAATCATATGGATGTCTTCTCCGAAACGCTGGACATACATCAAGAATTCAGTCGTCAAATGCAAGAAATGTTCAGATCTTTCGGTAATATGTTTGGTGATATGTCGTCGTTCTTTCAAGATGATCATTTCAATCATTTCTCGACGTTTTCACAAGCTGATCCGCCCTTAGAAGGTGACACGTATAGCGGCAGCAGCAAGAGCTTAAGAGATTATTACCTAAAACCAGGTTACCATGACAGAAGAGATGAACCACAGGAAGACATTGATTTGGATGGCAAAATTTCTTCTAATGATATATCTGGTTTATTAAAACAGAAGGATGATAGTTCTGCACAGATTGTACCTTTCAATGGCAATATGGTTCCTGGTAGATCATTTTGTCAAACAATTATTACTACTAGTGTGACTAAACCTGATGGTACGATAGAGACAAAGAGGATTGTTAAAAAAGGGAATGAAGTGATAGAGGAAACTACTACAACAAGCCCTAATACCAGAGGTCCTGTGCTCCCAGGTGACACTATAATGGGCAACGGTTTTGTCTACAATAATATTTTGTCAGATTTTTCATCATTATTTAGAAATTTTTATTAGCATGGGATGATGCATATTAACATTATTAAGTATCATTATAAATAATGGACATTTATGACTTATTTATAATTATTTTTCTTGCTGTGGAACAAGATAGGCTGGTGGCCTTTTTAATAGTAAGCAGTTAGTTGTCTATATATGTTTATGACACCAAGGGCACTATTAACACACTGCTGTTGGCAAATGGAAATTGGAACCTTAGTATATCATTCACAAAGGCTTATATCCCTACCCAGCTAGCCAGAGGGGTTGGTATCCTTACTCTACCCCTGTGCAAAGAATAGTTTACATTTGAACCACCTTTTAACAGCAATGTTCATCAATTGCTTTGAGATGACTAGAATTTCAACAGTAAATAAATGTCTTAATCTTTAAAATGTAGGTGTATCAATAAATAGTAGAAACTAACTCCAAATACATATATAATAATAAAAAATAGTTTATTGAGTATATAAGATTCATAATAATTAAATCATTGGTCCCTAAACTAGGTTGACCTATACCTTGGAGACTAATAAACAATACACAATCTGTATGTATGTATGTAGTATAATTTTGAAATGCAAAATAATGCTTGATACAGAAACTGATATTATGATCATCCTAGCATTAAATCCTAATTGTAACCCAAACTTCCAGATTACTGGTATCTGCTTAGTGTGTTAACTGTGTGGCATAAGCTTTTTTGATAAAATTATATAAATTTAATATCAAATATTAAGTGATTTGTACTCAAAAATAAATTTGAATATAAAATTAAGTATAGAATTCCATTAGTACCATAGTTTTCTCATGATAACAATATTAGTAGTAATTAATTATATTATTGATATTAGTATTTATTGTATTTATTCATCAGATTTATTATAAAACTTTCTTTTTGCAGAAAAGATAAAAGGAGTGTGATATTGAGAGATAAACTTGCCAAACAAGAATCGCAAGCTCGATTCAAAAAGCTTTTTCAATGTAAATTATTTTGACCTAATTTTTTTTTTATTGTTAGTAATATTTCATATTGTCAATCCTATTAAAAACTATTTCAATTTAATAAACACTTGGAAATATTGTCTTATCGTATCATCTTAGACATATTGTCACTCTTAATATGTAGCAAAGCCTTGCATTAGCAGTTAATATATGTGAGATTTGGAAAAGGAGGTCACATTAATGAAAAATGTAGACTTGGAGGTTGTGACTTCCTGTGACCAACCTGTTCGAATCTCCTAGTTTTTTTCTCACAGCAGTACATAATGTAGCCAATGTGTTTTTTCAAAAAGTTTTAGGATTTATCCTCTCAATGTTATTCTTTTCCACAGTTTTTGAAATTATAAAAGTTTTTATAGCCATATAGTTACAATTTGAAAATATGAATGTTCTTAGTGTCAAGTGACATTAGATTTTATGATTATAAGATTATTTATTGCAATAAATCATTAAAACTAGCAATTCTAGTTTTTCAATGTACCTCCTTTTTTATTTGTTTTAGATTAATATTAACACGAAAGGAAACTTGTTATCCATACAGGGGCGGAGAAAGAATACTAATCTCTGTGGCCGGGGTCGGCCTGTCATAAAAGGCGACAAAACAGCCCAACCTAGCTACGTGGTAGGGCCTCAAGCCCGTCTGGATGACGACCACCTTTGGTCTTAAGTATGCCGCCATAATAACCTTGTGTTGTGTTCCAGCATTAGTGACCCAAGTTCCTGCACCCTTATGGGACGCGTGTTTGCGATGCCACTGGCATTGCAAACACCTATAGGCGACAGTAACTGCTAAATTCTAAGCGGGCTGTCAGCCTGTCTGCAGTTCTACGCAATAAAAAAAAACTACAATCGTGTTCTGATTTTGAAAGTTCTTGCATAGCATCATAAAGCATTTTTTTATTGATGAGGAACAGAAGACAGGCTGAAAGTCCACTTAATAGTAAGAAATAACCGTCGCCTATGGATGGTTTCGGACACCGCGAACACGTTGCTGTTCGGGGTACGGGTCATTAAAGCCGGTACACAACATAATGTTATCATGACACCATGCTTATAGACAAGGAGTGGATGCCATGTAGACCGGTTTGGAGCCCTACCACGTAGTTTTGTCGCCTATTACGACAAGCCAACCCCGGCCGCAGAGGTTAGTATTCTCACCCCACCGCTGCACGGAGAAATCTAATTTCTCCTATCTGGATTGAGCCTTGGGTGGGTCACATAACACAAAATTTTACTAACAGAAAATAATATTTTTACCGAAATTTACGTACGAAACATATTCAGTGCATAATTTCGTTTAGTCTTGGCAACAAAAGTACGTGCATTAGAAAGAAAACGCGTTCTCATTTGTTAAGTAGTACGATAAAAGGAGAAATATTTCTTAAAAATTACCATACTTTGCCAACTTTCTCTTGTAACAGCACAAAGTAGATAATATAACAACAGCGTGTTTGCGATGCCACTGGCGTTGCAAACACCTATAGGCGACGGTAACTGCTAAATTTTAAGCGGTCTGTTATTCTACGCAATAAAAAGAAATAGTCTCATATCAGTTTAATTTCCAATACAGAAAACGTTTTGAGAGCCACATTTACAGTAATCATCTTAATTTCAGTATGAATCTGCAGAAACAGGTTGATTTTTCACCTAACTGGTCAAGATTATTTAAGATTCAATAGAAACAACATAATTGAGAAAAATATTTAATTAATACAATATTCAGTCATAGATTTACTTAAAACTACTCCATACCGCAATAGTATAGAAGAGGAAGCAATAAATAAATGCCTCTAAAAGCATGTGCATACTCCAAACATCTACAATTGGAATTCACAATTAAAATATGTGTTGTTTTAGAATTTAAGTTAATAACAAGACAACCATTATAGAAGTAATATTTGCTCTCTGTATTAAACCTAAAAATCTATTTTGTTTAATTAAACCTATCGATTAGTGGAGAAGACCTGTAACAGCGCCTCGCTTTTCTAAACAGCGCGCGTCGTACAATAGTACATCTTCTGTCTCGCTCACACAGCTGTGTCTCATTAAATATCTCGTTTAGTTATATGTAACATCTCTCACAATCACATTTTGCTCGCATAAAACATTGAAGACCGAAATCAGTAAAAAAAAAACAGGATCTGATTTAATTCGGAACATACCTAACAAAAAAAAAACTCCGAGGAAGACCTTCCTTTTACGGAAACTATGTCCATGAATCCTCTTCTAGTGGCATTGTATTATTATATATTATAGTTCAGATTATCAAACACTAAAAAGGACTAATTTAGGGTCACATCCAACTTACTGTTCATGATCTACTCAGGGTTTTCCAAGAGCATGGTGCAATTCCATATATAATTTTACATATAAATGATCTGTTTCATAAATAATATTTGAAGTACACATTTATATAGAATTTACGTAAAACTATGAAAAAAATGGATTTTTAAAGTGTGAAGAGTTTTTGTTAAAGTCAGTCGCAATAACAAGCGCCTTTAGTGTTGCTCTTAAGCCATGTCATGTATCGGTTGACTCTAGAATAGACTCCAGGACGGTCCGGTCTGGCGCAGCCCTCGCCCCACGATACAACACCTGTAATTAAGATTTTTTTACATAGTTGTAAATAGCAAGTGGTCACCGTCGCCTATGGACGTTTGCGTCGCCAGGGACGTGGCCAACGCGTCGGCTCATGCTCGGTCTCAAAGAAATTTAAATTTTGTGACATGTTTCCAGCATTGAATTAACCTGTTAACTGGGTATGACAAAATATTTCTTCATACAGGAAGACAATGGACGAAATAATGATTTGAATAAATCAATTTGTTTTTTCAGCATTGAAGTTGTTTTTGATTTTTATGTTATAAAATATTCTTTCGAAGTAAATAAAATCAATTAATTTAAAGACCATTTCATTCATTCCTTCATTGTGAAACGAGTTGAACAAAAGTTTATTCCCCGGTTAACAAGTTAAATTAATGGGACACGATTCATATACAGTGCAAACTCTTTATAACGTTACTCGGTTTAACGACAAACTCCATAAAATGTCGAAAAAGCTTGACTTTGGTTTACCTTGTTTTCTATACAATAATACACTATATATAGCGTTACGCTCACTCTATTTAACGACAAAAATAAGGCATTATAAATTACACTGAGGAACAAGAAGTGGGTGAAGAAGATAAAACAGACGATCTTGTCCCTCCACCAAGCATCATTCAAGCAATTAGGGAAACCATTAGAAAAATACATTTTATATAGGTAGGTATGTATAATCAAGTCGATCTGGCAGTATCTCAAGATATGAGTAAAATATTTTAAAATAAAATTTGTGTAAAATTTGTACTATATTTGTAAATACATACATATTATTATATATATAACTAGCTGACCCGGCAAACGTTGTTCTGCCATATAAATAATAAAATGTCAAAAAATTTAAAAAAATTTTGGGGGTGGGTCACCCCTAACATTTAGGGGGATGAAAAATAGATGTTGGCCGATTCTCATAGATACCGGATAAGCACAAAAAATTTCATCAAAATCGGTCAAGCCGTTTCGGAGGAGTATGGCAACGAAAACTGTGACACGAGAATTTTATATATTAGATATAATAGTAAAATAATATCTGTTTTAATATTTCTCTCCATATAACGACCCCTCTATAACGCTGAAAAATGCACAGACCGTTGAGTGTTGTTATATAGAGTTTACACTGTATTATTTACTAGTCGTTGACGAGAAGACGCTAATTATACCCGAGCAGTCCAATGCTCGGGCATAGTTAGCACCTTAATGTGCTGGGCATATGATAGAAATGTCCTTATTTATATTAAACATGTTTCAATGTACAATCACGCTAATAAAACACTACCTCTAGAAGCTTTTCAAAAGTATATTAATTTATTTGGCAAATACTATATAACACGTTTTGCATGACACATTTTAATTTAGCACAATTAAGAAACAAGCAGATGTTATGTAGTCTTGCACCTCCTCTATAAACGGTTTTTACTTACCAACTATATGATATTTCTTATTCGAATCTTCGATGTGCATGGGTCCACCAGAATCGCCTTGGCAGGCGTCCTTCCCTCCGTCCGGTTCGCCAGCGCATATCATGTTGTCAGTAATGCGATTCCCGTATTTTGTTTGTCGACATTGTGCATTCGATATTATAGGTACGGACACCTAAATATGTAATAAAGTATTTGTTAGTCTTCATAATATGGGCATGTTAGAATATCTCATCTTGATGTAAATTGTATGTAATTAACCAAGCATGCATCTGTTGTCGCCCTCGTCGCGACATAAAGAAAATAGAGTTTAAAATATTTAAGCTGAATAAATTTGTGTATAGATTCCTGTTTGAATTACTACAAACATTGTATATTGCTTTTATCAAAGAAATTTGTGAAAGTTTCGAATATCAGAGCGCGCAATGATTGAAATTCTCTTAAAAAGAAATACAGACGATGAAGAACTATTTTCCCTAAATATGAATAAGTATTATGATCTGATTTGAAGTATTTACTTTAATGTAAATTTATAATATATCAAAACTTTAATTGATACAAGAGTGACATAGACATACCTGTTGCAAAGTGCTTGAAACAGAACCGCCTTCTTCAGTAGTGCCCCACCCGGTAACTATTCCAGTATAATTGGTGTATGAAAGACCTTTTTCTGGCAAACACACCGGTCGAATACCGACGTCATCTTCTTCTTCTGTACTGTTACTGTCATCCCGGAGGCGTTTTAGAGCTGAGCTTAGGTCTAGCTAAAATAGAAGTACCATAATTAATTATAGGTGTACAAATATTTTTCCATCGTTTTCCTTACGACAGGTCTATTGTCTGAATTTAAACCAAATTAAAAGTAAATAATCTCGACAGGCAGAATCTGTACAATATACAATTTGTATAAAGATTTGATCTTTCCATCATCTTGATATAACTACACTGATCGCATTGTCAAAAATATACAACAATAAATATATGTAATTAAAAAAATACTATGGTCGTCATTAAATATAGAAGGAGATTTAGGACAGATATCGTAAAAAATGTAATATAGTGAAATATGATGTAAATGTTAAGAGCTAGCAGATAGTGGAAGAAGAAAACATGCTGAGCTGATGCCTCATAATAAGGGCAAGAAGACTTGGATATTAGAACATAATGCATTGTTAATTTTAGTATTTCTGATGAAAAATCCATATCACTTTTGAATACCCCTAAGATAGGATAATAGAATAGGAAGATATAATAACAGAATCTCACGTTGTTTTCTGATCACCATTTAATTTTAGCTTTTAGTTTTTTGGGAGGAAATAGGTTTATATCATTTAATGACTTCTCTTATAGAATGAAAAGATAAGCTGTCTATCTACTTTAGCAGAGTTAGTAAAGAAAACCAATTTACAGTATTGACACAGGTCTGATCGTACTCATGACGACTCCCGATATTTCCTTGGAATGTGCATACAGCTTTGGAGCAAATTAGTGTACTCTACAATACTACTCTATATAAATTAGTGTACTCTTCTATAAACATCGATATAAAATCGGCATTAAATATGTTTTGACGACCTCTGTGACTAAGGCACGTCGGCCGACGGCGAAGATCACAGGTTTTGAATACCGTCCCAAGTGTGGGTATTTCTTCTTTATTATTGTTATGAAACCGCAGACAAGATGACGGCTCACTATACGAGGGATGTTCAATAAATAGTGATAAAGCGATATATTATCCGTGCAGGGGAGGAGAAAGAATACTGACCTCTGTGGCCGGGGTCGGCCTGTCCTAAATAGCGACAAAACAACCCACCCTAGCTACATAGTAGGGCCGCAAGCCCGTCTGGATGGCGACCACCTTTGGTCTTAAGTAAGGAATAAATATTGAAATGTACATAATACGCATGAATTCAGTTTTTACAAGAAAATAGTATGTGTCATAAAAATATGCTTAGGTAATAAGTGGGGTTCTGCACTCCCCGAGGTAACCAGCCCCAAACGGAAAGAACAGCGCTGGTAGCTTCTACCAGCACATGCTGAGTTTGGGGCCTTTTTAGGGCAATTTTCGATATTTGTCTATTTTATGTTATTTTTTTAAGTGCTTGTGTTTTGTCTTAAATAAATGTATTTTCTTTCTTTCTTTCTTTAAGTATGCCGTCATAATAACTTTGTGTTGTGTTCCGGCAATAGTTACCCAAGTTCCTGTACCCTTATGGGACAGCAGCCTGTCTACTGTCCTACAGCAATAAAAAAACATTCTCTTTGAAAAGAAAAATATAAATACTGGCAGGCATAGCCCAGATATTAGATATAATAATATTATAATAAAATAAAAGCAATCAATTCTCCTTTGTTTTAAAAATAGAAGTCATTTGTATGCGTCGTGTCGGAGCGTGTTCTTAAAAATAAATAAAGTTGAAGTTCGCGCGGTAATAAAATATCTCTGCTTGAAAAATTTTACAATGGAGCTGGTAAATCAAGACTTGAGAACATCATTAGGGGTTCATGCTCCTCCATATTCTACGATTGCGCGTTATTGTGCTGATTTCAAGCGAGGAAGAACTTTTTATTAACGACGACAACTTCAACACTAGGTTATTATGGCGGCAAATTTAGAAATCAGCGGTGTTTGCCATCCAGACGGCCTTGGGGCCCTGCTAACTAGGATTGTTCTGTCGCCTTTACGACAGGCCAACCCCGGTCGCTGAGGACAGTGTTCTAACTCCGTTCCTAGACGAAGAACAAGTTTATATGTATGTATCCTATTTTGGAAAAATACATAAGAAGACTATCCGTCGACTCGTAGGCATCGTAGAATACTATCATTTTATTTGTTTATCATTTATCGTCATATTTATTATTGTAATTAACATTATGTCATTTATTATCAATTTAATTTTTCATTATAATGTAATTAATATTTTGCACGAGTGCTCCCGGCGGACAAACATGCTCGAGAAATCGAAACTTGTCTCGCCGGGTGGTGTACATTTAAATAGCAATATTTTATTTGAAAATACTAAGGCAGTTTTGCGTTTTTAGCATCACACAGTGCGCTCAGGCGGATTCATTGCCAACTACTGTGTTGACTTGTAAAAATCATTTCGAGGTTGCATATTTTACAATCGTAAAATAATAAATATGTTACCGTATGTAAGCAAGTGTGAGTGTAAAAATAAACACGCGGTTCAACTGTAAGTCGCTTTTCATTCTTCAATCTAAAATCCATAACCCAATCTCTCCGCTACTTACCCTAAGACTATCGCTACTATGTGTGAGTTTTATCACTATAGTCATTTATTTATTTATAAGCCTACGAAGAACTTACCCTCTGTGCAAGTCTCAACAAGGCAATATCATTGTCATAATTGCTCGGACTGTATTTTTCATGTCTGATGATTTCTGCCACTTTCCTGTCAATAGTCTTCGTTTCATTTGAGACAGATCGATCATGCTCCAGTAATCGGACCACGATTTTCTCTTTGCGAAACCTGGTAACCGATAGACAAGGATTTAAAAAAATATAACGTTACAGAGTCAATCTTACACAACAGAAAACTATAAAAATTCAAAGCAAACGATGTATAGCGAACACGCTGCTGTCCCGTAAGGGGGATATGCATATTAGACAGTAAAAATTCCCTAAAAGGTGCGTGCCATCGTAGAATACGAACTCGGAATCCCCGAAAAGGCCCCGAGTGTGATCACTGAGCTATCAGATACCCATAAATAGAATCGGATCTTCAATTTCATTTCTAGATTATCGTAAATAGAGTAATGAATTTACATTCTGCTAGCTTATATGCAGACCGTATGGAAACGCACCGTACGGTTTTTCCTTTTGCGGATTCTGACCCTTTCGTCCTGTAAGAAAAAGTACGGTACGTTGTTGTATCTATTTCCTTGTAACGACGAAAAAGGTGCGTTGAAATTACTTTGATGATATTGAACAGTGTACCCCAGACTACATTAGCAACTGGAATGTAAGATGAGGCAATTACTGAATTGATCAATCAAGAGTTTAGTTTTTTTTATATATTCATGAAGAATCAAAAATGAGTCATTCTTTAGCTGTTTGTAAGGTAAAAAAATAATATTTGAGGCCTCCTACGACATTTGAGAGTAGTGATTAAGTGACCTTATCGTGTTTACGACGATTACGTGTTTAATTTAATATAATAACTAAATTTAAAACTTGAAACATCCAATGAACAAGACAAGAATTTAAATCAAGTAACTGCAAGCTAGCCGCTTTTACTGGCATAAAGCCTATAAATAGGTACTAATTCAGAATAACTTGAAGCTAATGCGGTTTTTGATCCTAAAGTACCGTACCGTACTTAGATACACCTATGCTGTCGGTCTTCTCTATCAGTAAGATCTTCTTAGTACGATATAAAATATTTAAAGTAAAAGTCCTTTCTTTTACGAAATACTTAGGTTAGAGATCATATGTTTTGAAGAAATTTCATTATCATCGTGGAAGAGACTAATCCTGATTTCAATTAAATTAGGTGCACATTGTGGCCTGGGGTTCGTTGTCAACTTCTATCAAACGACGCATTTTTTCCTCCTGCCCCTCAGTTTCAATTTATTGTACATTTTCTTTAATACGAACGAACGAAATAATAGAAACATCGCTATTGTTTTAAAAAACAAAACATTTACATATTTCAGGTCCCTGAGTCTCTCAGAATATCAATTTGATTTAAAATATCAGTCGCATAAAAATATATCTATGATTTGTCTAGAAGGAAGGTGTCTGCCCATAGTTGCTTATGAGACAAAGAAATGAAAAGTGTGAGTTTGATATAAAAAGTGTTTCCCGGCGAAAAAAATTACAGAGTCCGCTGTTGAGTTTTGCGAAATTAACCTTGTGCCTTTTGCGTCTCCTCCGTCGACTCCTCATATGCAAATAAGCTCAAGCTGATAGTGGGAATATATATAATAGATTCAAATAGAGTGAATATAGTCTAAAATTTTATGGGAAGACACCATTACTATTTCAAATAATAACTAAGTGGGTTATGGTTTTTATATTTCGTATATTCTGAGAAACGAATGAATTAGCTACTGGGCCTTGAACAGCGACATTCTTGAACTTCTATAACCTTTGACACTACTGGTGCGCACAGCTTTTAGCAAAAGAAAGTTTCAGTTATCTTTAGTTACTTTCCTATTTGTATTATAATATATTGTTTTATTTTCCTAGAAAAATCTTAACTTCCACCACAAATTAAATGTTTTTTCACAGCTATTCTTCCGCGTATCTCATAACTTTCTGAAGATAAATAATAATATCAATATGTTTGTTTTAATTGATAGTACGTCTACAAATTCTTACAAGAATGTATAGTGATTTTCTATTATTAGCTTTCTGCCAAAATAGTGCCCTGTAGCTGCAAACAGCCAACCTTTGCCAAGAGACCAGGAACCCCTGCACCTCCAAACAGGCTTTCGTCTCCAGGTAATGTGTTATTAGAGATAGATTCGAGATACACTTGAAGATATTTTCTGAATACCTCCTAAAATTTCATTTCATTTTAATATGGATAACTTACCCAGCAGTGCAATGTGCTGCAGTCATAACATACAAGTCATTGATGACGCTTCCCCCACAATAGAACCGGACTCCATTGTACAAGAGTGCCACCACCCAGGGGTATTCTATCACCTTAGTTTCAGAACCACCAACTATACGACGACGAGTGCGACTGATTCCACATTCTTTAAAACATAGAACATCGTATTAAAAAATAGAAGATACATAGATGAAAAATGTAGTGGAAAGATTACTTCCGAGTTTACCCGACTGGAAATTCTAGACCTTGTCAATTAAATCTACCCATTGGGTGGATAAAGGTGGATTTATATTTGTCTGACGTGTCGTGTCGTGATGCGTCAGAAGTATATGGTTTCATACATTTAGGACAGACGACAGTACGCGTCACGTCATTCAAATGTGTCCCTAACCATATTACATGTATGAAACCGATATGCTTCTGACGCACACGACACGTCAGACAAATATAACTCCACCTTAAAACACAATGTTCTTACCACCCAACCAGGGGGATAGTTATATTTAAATGAAAGATTGGAAACACCAATACCGCCCTTTGAAAATAAAGCTGTGGCCATGAAGGTAAACAATACAGTGCTCTCTAGTGCATTTGAATACATTTTTATTTTCCTCTTTATGGTGAACGCACACTTGTCCGAGCCGAACGCGCCAAACGAGTCGAACGAAACGAATTTTAGAATTCTGTATATGAAATCTCATGAAACCTCGCACACTTGCCCCCGTCGAATCGTCCGAATCATTCATAAACAGAATTCTAAAATTCGTTTCGTTCGACTCGTTCGGCGCGTTCGGCTCGGACAAGTGTGCGTTCACCATTAATCTACAATCGGCTATTAAGAGCCATAATTAGATAAGGTCTGGGGTAGAAAGGTAAGTTGCTATTCCATTAAAAAGCACCATTTGAATACATAAAAATATATGATAGATTTCTACAAGAGACTTTTCTGTTGCTGTATTACTTATCTCTATTATTATTAGATTTACCTGAAAAATATGTTAAACGAAACTCCGGCTGAAATATTTTTTAGCCTACTCTATTATATTCCTCCGTGCAGGGGTGGAGTAAGAATACTAACCCCTGCGGCCGGGGTTGGCCAGTCGTAAAAGGCGACAAAATAATCCTAGTTACATGTAAGGGCCCTAAGCAAGTCTGGATGGCAACTACCCTTGATCTATAAGTATGGTGCTGCAATAACCTCGTTTTCTGGCATTTGTGACCCATATTTATGAGCAAAATAAAACTTACGACAAGCTGGACAATCATGTGGTTCGGTGATGGGTGGATCATGGCTAGGAGGCACAGTTGTCGAACCGCCCAGCAACCCAGTGATCCAATCAACGAAGCCCTTGTCTTGAGGGTTTGGAGCTGCCTGACTCGCCACCGAGCCTATAAGGCAAATGAGCGGGAGCCACTTCATATTATCTGTAAGAAACAGATAAAAAAACACTCTTGCCTTATTAATTTCTGCCTCAGAATTTAGAACAATTTTTCTTATTTTTTGTTACGACGGGTGTCGATTACTTTATTTTCAGAACTATATTACATTGAATATATAATTTTCATTTAGATATCAAGAAAATGGATATTCCATGTAATCTCTTCTTTCTCTTTGGACAAGAAAAGAAAATGTCACGGACACTCTTTGCCGAGACTAGGTGCACAGATTTTTTGCAATGACATTACCTAAGCTTTGAAGCTAATACCCCAGATGCAAACGTAATTCATGGGAAAAAAAGAAGAAGAAGATTCGAAGTTTAAAGTTAATTTACAAAAAGTAATCCTTCTTTTATTTATACTTGATGAAGTAGCCCTTGAAATTAAAATGTTGATGGATGGCGCGTGGTCTGTGACGATGCATTAAATAGTTCTGGAACATGATAAGAGCATCAACAATTTCAATTTGCTTTTAGTCTTTTTTTATTTTATATAAGTTAGTATGTAAGTTAATATTTTTATGGCAGAAGAAAATCGTGATTATCAAAGCGACTTATCCTGGTTGTATACAGTTTGTCTGACCATTTGATTTAAAATTTATTTTTTATATGTTGAGGCCAAATATAAGTACAATAAATTATCATTATTTAAATATACACAGATATATCGATCCAAGAAAATGGAACAATAATTATGATTTGAAAGTGCAACGTGTATCTCGGCTTTGAATCAAGGACACTATAACCGGGTCAAAAACCCGCTGGTCCCGATCAGTGTTTGCCAAAGTACCGCTACCCAAGATCTCATCTCATTAACATACACATTTATTTGTGCGAAATTAATCACGTGGACAAGGGACGCTTCGTACGTGTTAGCCGAACTTTAAACGAGGACACAAAATACTGACAAGTGCAGACGCTAAACGCTACGCTTAAAGAGTCGCACAGAGTGACATATACTTATAAATAAATTTGATTTTGTAAATAAATATAATACATATTTATCTATAAAATAAAAGTATAGTTAACTAGTAGCAGTTGTCTAGTACACGTAACACAAGCGCTATGAAGCTTAATTTGGAACTATTTATTTATTGTTAGAACTGTGTACATTATATGGTATATATTGGTTAGTACATTTTCTATCAACAGATTGCCTTTTTAAGGCGTACAATATTTATAAATTAGACGGTGTTATCAATTACCCCAAAATATTTATTTATACTTAATCATACTTAAACATCGATGAAATAAATTAATCTAGGACCCGGAATAATATCTTAATCAACCTTTGCTCGGTTTAAAGTTAAAAATTATGGCCGTACATCTTAACTAGGACACACCTAGTGTGAAATTTCGAAAAAAATCTATTTTTTTTTTTGTATATTTCGAAAGTCTATTGAATAATTCGAAAGTCTATTTATAATCCTTTGAAAATAAATACTAAAATTTAATCCAAAAATCACAGGCAAAAATCATCTCATTTTTCAGCAACACTGAACTATTCAATATTTTGTGACGCAGTGAATGAACGTATATCTACAGCATACGGTAATAAAATATTATTTTGTGATACCATTTAATGCAAGATAAAGATTTTTTACTTCTAACGGCATTGCACGTAAGGTTTAATATTTATTTTTATTGAGGTAGGTCTTTCGGAGTGTTTATTTTCCTTGTAAAAATCTGTTGTCGTTTTGCGTTCTCAGAAGTACTATAATTAAGTCAGCATAATTTAACATAATCATCCATGTGATTACTAAAATCAGCGGGCCTAGCCTAGATTGTACATAGGCTAGAATGTCTATTTTAAATAATAATAATATCGACAATATATTGGTACATTGGCCTCTGCTTACCATTGTGTAGACCAATTTATAGAACACGTTGTTAAATTAGCGATTTTGTTCAGCCAAACACCTGATTATAGAGTAGATACTGTAATATATATATATATATATATATATATATATATATATATATATATATATATAAAACAAATTAGCAACATAAACAATAATCAGTACATAATTAATTATAGACGATTTAACTCCATTCCAAACCAACCGTACTGTTGATGATGGAACTCCTTGGTGCATAAT
This sequence comes from Malacosoma neustria, assembly GCA_963693495.1. Taxonomy (NCBI): domain Eukaryota; kingdom Metazoa; phylum Arthropoda; class Insecta; order Lepidoptera; family Lasiocampidae; genus Malacosoma; species Malacosoma neustria. The sequence continues at coordinate 17,221,868 of OY856383.1, forward strand.
TTATAAATAGATTTTTCTACAATGTTGAATTGTGAATTTTACATATATCATTTGTTTAGAAATATAAAACAAAAAGCAAACGTTATCCAGTTCTGTTGTATGGTAGTTTGATTTTGTTCCTTACGTCGCCTATAATACATACTATTTTCTAGTTATATTTAGTTTTTTGCACTTCTTATGGTTCATAAAATACATAATCATACAACTTATATACATCGTTATCCCTTTAAGTCGGTATGTCCAGCGTTTTTATTCATGATTGAAATTCCTATAGCATTTACTAACTATAAAACTGATATACTGATTGTTATTCAACATGCAAAACGCGGGTCCCTGTGACAGCGCTCTTCTAGGTATTAGAGAGTTTTCCTGTTTACACCATAATTTATGTAATACAAAATAGAAAGTTGATGTCATTTCTATAAATATTACAAAATCAATTCCTTAAATCCTGTGGTGGTGGTTGTATAAATAATAGTTTTTTTTTAATTTATTTTACCGTATTTATTTCCATTACTATATATTATATATAACTAGCTGACCCGGCAAACGTTGTTCTGCCATATAAATAATAAAATGTCAAAAAATTAAAAAAAAATTTTGGGGGTGGGTCACCCCTAACATTTAGGGGGATGAAAAATAGATGTTGGCCGATTCTCATAGATACCGGATAAGCACAAAAAATCACTAACTCAATTTAGTTATCTACCTACTGCCTACCCTCTAAGAACGATGGCGTGATTATTTATAGCCTATGACCATTTCTAGGTTATCATCTATCACCATACCAAATTTCATCAAAATCCGTTCAGCCGTTTAGGCGTGAAAGAGGAACAGACAGACAGACAGACAGAGTTACTTTCGCATTTATAATATTAGTATGGATTATACTGACCATATGACCACCATCATATTACTAGGTAGTCGCAAAAGGCAATAGGTTGATTTATTTACTGCTAGCTCACAGTTATATGTATAGATAAAAAAACCGAGACGTATTATATTATACCGATCTCGGTATAATATAATACGTCTCGTTTTTTTTTTTACCCCAGCGATCATAATTATTTAGTTTTAACGCTTCTAAGCACGTTTAAATTAAGTGTCAAGTATCGTCACAAAATAGTGCGAAGCCCGTTTTTCGAAGGTGGAAATACTTTTCACACATCCCACTGCTTATGAACCTGTATCGGCGTAATGTGGTTTTAAGTCAGAACTGTCCTGCCAAAAATACTTCACACTGCAACCGTGAAGGCTCATAAAAAGACGCTATCCATAAAAAACTGACTAGAAAACAAATCAATTATAATACTAGTTTTAATTTCAAAAGAACTGATTAAGAACTATTTCTTGATGTTAGAAAACTCTTCTAAATTAATAAATGTTATTAAGGTACCGTTAGTACGTAAGTGATACTTAAGTTTTGTACTAAATACAGACAATAAACTTATAATTTTATGTAAAATAATAGCTGCAAAGGTATTCTATTGTTGAGTATTTTCCAGAACAGATATCTCAGAATACTTGTAAATTAAATTAGAACATGTTTTAAGTGAAACCAATCCAGTTTTAAGCATCTTACAGAAATTAGTAGGTATTTAATTTACCTGTTATAATTTAAATTGATTGTAGGCGAAGGATGTCAGTAATAAAGTGTTAATGATACAAACCGGTATTTTTATGCCACTACAATTTCCTTTTGATCACGACACAAAATTTCGTATCACATAAAATTAAAAAAGAACTCACAGGCTAGGTCGACCCGCAATGCCAAGGAACTGCCACGGCTAGCGGCTCGCGGTTCCGTGATCACACTGCAGATGTAGAAAGAGAAAGAACTATCTTTACTTTCACCGAACTGGTGGTCTACTTAGTCCTGGGAATGGCTCCAGAATGGCCGCTCATCAAGTCCGCGCGCGATTATATGCCCACATTGGCACCGCCATAAATTCCATGAGTGCATTTGCAGTAATTTTTTAATGCATTTATAAATATGTTATGCCTTATTTGCTTTTCATGTGGGGTGCTATTTGCCTACATGCGATGCCACTGTTGCCTATGAAAAACGCTCGAACATAATAATTTACTTAACTATACCAATTATTTAAATTAGAGAGAAAATGCAATATTAACTTACTGTACTGCAATTCTATTTGTATTTTAATTTTACATAAACAAAATTACAATATGAACAAATGAGAGAAGTGTTTTTCTTCAACATAATATATACATCAGAAGGTTGTAATCAACCTACACAAACAGCAATTTACTTCAAAGTTCACTTGAAGTAAATTGCTGTTTAAGCGATATTTTTGAATTACTTATTCAAAAAGATTCATTAGACTTATTTATATAATGGTGATCATTCTTATGTATTCAATCATTCATATTTATGAAAAACTAGAAATCACCATTATTATAAAAAAAAACAAAGATTACAATGAACATACTAAGAATTGTTATAAAATATGTTACAACTGTGAGACCTAATGATTTCTCAATAAAATACTTTGCTATTTTATATAAAGAGGAGTTTACTTAAAAATTGTATATTCGTTATTATCGATCATTTTATATCTTTTAGGTTTCTCTTTGTGTACAAACAAGTGTGAAAATAATTATTCAATAATGATTTTTCTAAATTTTTATTATGTTTTCCAATTCTTACATGTTTTTATACATTGGATTTTAGTATTCACTCGATATCTATTCTGTTCATAGCACCTTAAAGGGGGATGTGTGCGTAATGCATTACAAAATCATAAAAAGAAACCCTTTTTCTAGGACTCTAAAAGTTAGAAAACAAACAAAATGGCCTAACATAACTCAAAAACTTTTGCATAATGCATATGGGGATAAAAAAAATTATCGCAAATAGTCACCCCTCTCACCTCCTAACGGGAGTACGTCGAATTACCAATAACCCTGTATATTTCTGTAATTTCCGTTCTTTATGATGCGATTTACTCCTACTATAAATAAATGAGCAAATTTAGTAAATGCATATTTGCTCAGAGAGCGCTCTAAGTTGTATTTCATTATTTTTTTGTGTCACATATATTGAACAACCCTTTTTTTCTCGGGGTAAAACCCTATGCTTGACGGGTTCCCCGGCCCGGGGTACCGAAGGATATCTGAGACTCCGAGAATGATGTTTGGCCTCCGACTACTCACTAAAGAACCCCGCCGTTCTCCTATCGCCTACGTCCGCTAAACTACTCGGCGAAAGGAATATTCCTACCAAATTTCAAGTCTTTACACCTTATGATTCCAAAGATAGGTGGAAATCTCATATCTCCCCCGCCCCCGCAACACCCCTTGTAGATGGAATTTCGTAAAATCCGTTCTTAGCTGATCTCTTACTCGGCGAAAGGAATATTCCTACCAAATTTCAAGTCTCTATGCCTAATGGTTCCAGAGATATCGTGATGAGTCAATCAATAGGTGTAAATATATAGAATATAGATTATACTATTGTACGCGCGGGGATGATACCATAAACTAATGAGGACAAAAATAATTGAAAAGTATGTACTTTATTTAGCTGTTCATTTGGGTCGATCTCACGTAAAATATAAACATTTACAACGAAGCTTATAAACTTTTTACGGTCAATTCGCCAACTTCTTTGTAATAAGAAAGTTGTTATTTCATGCAATTAATGTTTTATTTTGGCTTATTAAAAAAAACTATGACACACACAGCTTCACCTAGTCCCAGAGTAAATAGCAGGATGTTTGTGTAATGGTTACTAGACAAATGATAAATATATTTTTTAGTAAATAAACACTACTCACTTTGGACGGGTATGAAACTTCCGCAAGCATTCCAACGTGTGGAAGCCCGCAATGGCTTCAGCGGAGACACAAAAGCCATTAAATGTAAGAAAAAAACAGACAGAGATATATTCTATCACATGAAAAATTGTCTAAAGTAGATCACGTAGTGTGGGTATATTACCTTTTGTTAACTTACCCCTTTTAATATTCTTAAAATACAAGATATCACGTTCAATTATGTTAAAAATATAATAACTAAGCCAAAAAGGCTTCTCGTCGATGACGTATCGAATTTCGCGTCATTTGTAAAATACCGTTACACCGATGATATACAGCGATGTCCTTTAATATTATTACGAAAATAATTTCGAAATCAATTTGGTGTTTCAATGTAATCAAACTTGGTATCTGGGTGAAATATTTTGTGCTGTTTCACGTCGACTACTATTTTGATTTTAAACTTCCTATAGATACGTTAATATGTGAAGAGCATACGTTGTTAAAAAACTCTTTATTAACTTCACGAGTAAAAAATTCTTACGTACTATGGTATAAAAGAACAGGAATTTTAGAACATTTATCCGTATTCGTAAATATAAATAAAAATAGAGAACGAGAAATACGTCCAGTTGTCCAATAATAATAACAATTGGCTGATGATCACTATGTCCACCTGTCGGGGGCTATCCTGGATGGACGATCGTCGCCTTCTTCTGCGAGATAGTTGTCCGCAAAGGAGGCTTGTAAATTAATACAATTTGAATTATATATCGTACAACTAGATGTGCCCGCACTCCGTCCGCATGGAATAGGGATATATCTTATAGTTTATTTTGGATTACAAACCCTATAAACCCTAAAATACCAATGAAATATGCAAACAGTCAGTATTATCGAATGCAACTGTTACTCCACGCACTTCCGGAATACGTACGTTCGAACCTACAAAGTCCAGCCTAAGCTAAACGCTATTTCATATGATTGATAACATAAATCTGAGCTGAACTTAAATTGGACTATAAAATTTCAACAAAAACTATTTTTTTAACAAAAACTTTTTTTAAACAAAAATAGCCTAAGTTACTCCTTGTTACATCAGCTATCTTCCAGTGAAAGTCCCATCAAAATCGGTGCAGCCATTTCAGAGATTAACCGGAACAAACAGACAGACAGACAAAAATTGTAAAAAATGTTGTTTTGGTATATGTACCGTGTATACATACTATTGCACTGCACTTAGTAAAAAGCACCGAATGCACTTAGTAAAAAGCGGTTATTTTAATATTACAAACAGACCCTCCAATTTTATTTATTTTTATAGATAAGTTTCCTCATAAGCGAAAGTGACGTGCATGACTCATCATAAATAGCAGAACAAAACAAACAGTGACTAAAGGCAACAAGGCGATTAATTAGAAGAAATTCAAAACAGGAAAGGCTCACCGCGACAAATATACCGATATAATCCGAAAGTTCAATATCGATGACTCAGTTTTGAAAGGTCTTTCTTAACGAAATACCTAATCGCTTTATTTCCAATTAAAATATAATCACAAGTAATTGTGAATTACACGGAAATTGGGAGAGTAAAAGCTTTCTTTACCATCGAATTGTTTTCTTTGTGTTGCAATATTGTACTGTCAAAATATTTCTTTTCATGTACACCAACGGTTTTCACACGGGACGCCTGCGAGGGTTACGGATTCGATTTTTGTTCCGACTCTGAGTTATTATGTATAATATGTATTTATTTCAAAAGAAATGTATGTGAGTAGTATACCAATTGCTTGGTACCCATGAAATAAATGCTCTATTGCTTACTTTGGGAATAGATGGCGCTGTGGAATTAACACTCGTATAGTAGTAGCCTACAGTCTATTTGGTCATGAAATATGAGAATAAAAGGGCTGTTCTGCTATTCTTGTAAGAAATACAATATTCACTTTTGTTAATCAAATCAAATTTATTTGCTGTAAGTATACATGATATAACAAAATGACGGCCTCCGTAGCGTAACGGTTAACGCACGTCGGTATGCATGCGTCACGAGTTTGATTCCCGTCCAGAGTCTGACAAAAATGGTCGTGTATTGACACAGATTTATTTCCTCTGACCATTTCCCGCTAATTATTGAATTTTGCTTTGATTATTTAGAATATAAATTATCATTAAATAATATTAATGTGAATGATAAGAAAATAATATGAAATGAGAGAAATTCCAAGGAAATTGAAATGTATGTAAATGATTGTAGTAATATGTTAAGTTGAAATGTATTGATTGTCCCCTAGAATTGGATGAATGCAGTGAACCTGTAGTCTGCTATCACACAAATATATGCTAGACAGAATGTACAACGACATGGTCCAAGCATTAATCGAGGCGGCTGTGATGGATCGAGGAGTGGTCAATAGGGTAGTACCCGACTGGAATAAATATGTAGCTAATGGTCACGAACAGGCCCGGCTGAAATTTATGTCGTGGATTTGGCATGGCAAACCTGATGTGGGCCATATTTATTACGAAATGGTAGAGGCCAGAAAAAAATTCTAATCTAAACTAAGATGGTGTCAAAAACATGAGGAACAAATAAAAATGGATATATGTACTAGCCAAGCACCATTCGAGACTCGAGAAATGATTTTAAATCGTTCTGGAAAGCTACGAATAGATTTAATGTTAGTCCTGACCTGCCCGTGTGTGTTGATGGAGCCACGGAGCCCAAAAACATAGCCGAAATGTTCAAATGCCAATTTATGGTGAAATCACCTTTGGGGTCCTCGTCGAGGGTGCTCAAAACGGTTACAGAAAAATAATTAGATTGTATAATAAGTAAAAGAGGTGTATCAAATATAATTAAATCCTCGAGGGAAATCTCCTGGCCATGATGGACTCAGCATTGAGCACCTTCGATACGCTGGGCCCCGGATGGCTAAAGTCTTAGTAATATCAACATTTTATACACTTTGTATAGGCCATGCTTACCTGCCAAATGACATGTTAAGAACTCTAGTAATGCCCGTTATCAAAAACAAAACTTATAGCGGCCGGGAGATACCCGAAGCGCGCCACACGTGGCAGGCCGCCTTTGCGATACTCGCCACCCGGGACTTTCCTCCAGTCGTAATACTCCGCCGTTGGCAGTGGCAGTCGCCATCTGACCGCGCGCGATGGTAACCAAAACCATAGTTTTATAAAATGTCTTAATTTCTTTTAAACGTTTCCTCGATGTTTTAAATAAACTATTTTAAAATGTAACCCGTCGTTTAACCTATACAAACCCGGAACCATACACCACAAACTGGAGATATGGCTGCTAAAAATGACTACAGGCCTACCTCACAAGCTACGGTGATGGCAAAGGTATATTTGATCATCTGATTAACAGGTTCCCTGTCCCCATACAATTGTGAATTTTCCATGTAACACGTTTTGTTTTTTTTTTCGAATTATAGTTATGTTTACTGTTTTTGTACATTATTTATTAATTTTGAAGGTAACCACATACATTTGGACTACGAAAAATAGTAAAAAAAAATACATCACATATGATACACGAACGTGACGTTTCATATTTAATTCCATACGTCCCGTGTATCATACATGGTTACATGGTACATCTAATTTATTGTCTATTATATATTTTGACAGTAGATTTATTTGCTTCTTAACTGTAAAAATAAAGTCTATAAAATCTGCGATTGTTTCTATTTGATTCAACTACGAACAACGTCCTGAAACATGGGTTCTCGGTCGAAATTTACAGCTGAAAATATTCAGCGGCTATTATAGGAAAGTGAAGGGTAGGAGGATTTTAGTGATGGAAGTGGTGAATTAAGTGGTGGTCAGTTCACAATAAGCACTGAATTGAAATGTTTTTTATATATCCTTTCAATCATTTTCATTTATCCAATAAAGAAACGATATAATGCTGAAAGTGTGTTGTATTTGAATATATTTTTGAAGAAAATTTAATATACCAAATAAAAAAACAAATAAATCACAACAGTTTTTTCCCTTATTTTAAACTAGACCCCACATGTACCCCACACGTCCATGTACTAACAATCTAATTTATTTTGCTACGTCCATCGAAAAAAAGCTTTTGAAATCACCTATGAATTTGCTCTTATTTGATACATGGACGTAGTAAAGATGGTAAAAATATTGCGTCGTGAATCACATGTGATTCATTGGACAGGGAACCTGTTAACGCACAACTTAACCAATACATTACTTTACATCCTAACCAGTTTGGGTTTAGAGCAGGTTTGTCTACTGAAAATGCAATACTGTACGTCAAGCAGACCATCAAGTATTACACCGATCGTAGAACACCTGTATATGCTGCATTCCTCGATCTGTCCAGGGCTTTTGACCTGGATGCATATGACCTCTTGTGGCAGAAGCTGGAGAGTACAAATCTTCCAGTAGAAATAATAAACACTATTAAATACTGGTATAGCAGCCAGGTTAAGAATGTCAGGTGGGCGGGAGTACACTCCAAACCGTATAGGTTGGCTTGCGGGGTGAAGCAAGGGGGGTTAATCTCACCCATGCTTTTCAACCTGTACGTGAACGGGTTGAGGGTCTCAGCGGCACCAGGCAAGGATGCTATGTGGACGGGATAGCTCTCAACAATATTAGCTATGCCGATGATATGGTCCTGCTGAGTGCCTCGGCCTAGTACTATACTACTGGACTACTATACTTCTGGACTAGTGTACAACGTAAACAAAAGCAAAGTCATGATCTTTAAGGCCTGCAACGGGTCACCTGTAAACATTTGTCCAATTACATTTGTCTTATACTAAAGGCCGACCTCAAAGACGATGACGACATAGAAAGAGAGCGAGGGGCGTTGTCGATACGGGCGAATAAGATGCTCGCAGATTTGCGGGGTGCTCGCGTGAAAAAAAGTTGACGTTATTTAGTTTATTAATTTACTGCACGGCATTCTATACGTGCAGCGTGTGGGCTCACTGTGCGCTTAAGTCGTACAGCGTCGTCCGCATACAATACAATAACGCGTTCAGGATGCTGTTAGGCGGTCCCGTTTCTGCAGCGCTTCGGGCATGTTTGCTGAGGCTCGAGTGGACTGCTTCTACGTCACAATACGCAAGCGTGGTGGGTCCCTGATGCACCGGGTGTGGGATAGCGCCAACGACATCCTGAACATGTTTGCGTGTATATAATCCGGTGACTTAATATTGTATTTGTAGATGCGCCCCCATTTGTCTACGTCTTCTTTCTTTGTTGTGATTATTATTATTATTTTATCATTATATTATTTATCATATTTTATTTTCTCTTGTACTATTAAATTAAGGTATAATGTATGTAATGTGAATGGACTTTAACTTAATTGATAGACAAATTAAAAATCAAATATTGATAAATAAATTATTATTATTATTGGACCTTGGAGAAGGACATAGGCTACTTTTTTTAAATTCATATGGCAGAACAACGTTTGCCGGGTCAACTAGTTTATTAGATATATTATTTCTAGAAACAAAGTACTCTCTGCAATCCTAGATATATAAGTACAACTCTAAGTAAATCTATGCGTGCATGTAGTCACTGATTCAGCCGTGTCAGCAACTGAATTCTTAAGCTGGCTTACGTTATCCAAAGAAGTGTATTGAATTATTCATGTTTTCTTTTCAGGGTTATGAGCTCACGCGTCATTGGAGTAGTCTAAATATAATACTAAGAACGAGATCGCTTCTAATATGTCTTCATACCGATGATTATTAACAAGTTGTATATAATAGAAACGACTTCATATATTTTTATAATGTAACATGCAAATTAAATAAGACAAATTTCTTAAGAGGCGTAATTGTTTTCTCTATGCGCAGGGGCGGAATAACTGCGGTCGGGGTCGGGCTGTCGTAAAAGACGACAAAACTACCCTAGCTACGGGGTTGGGGTCCCGCAAGCCTGTCTGGATGGCAACCATTTTGGTCTTAAGTATGCCGCCATAATAACCTTGTATTGTGCTCCGGTATTAGTGACCAGGTTCCTCTACTCCTGTGGGACAGTAGCGGGTTCGCGGTGCCCCTAGCGTCGCAAACATCCATAGGCGTCAGTAACTGCTTACTGTTAATATTTATTTAATTTAATTTATTTAAATTTAAAAATATCAAAGACTCAAGTTGAAGCTCGGAGTTTAATTTATTCGAAATTGATATCCCTTCGATATTAGTAATAAATATGTTATTATCGCAGTGGTAGATAAGCTGCAAATTGTGAAGATAATTATACCTCGATTCGCATTTATGCGAATTTATTACACCCTTTTCTTGAAAAGCTGTAAGCGATAGCTTCATCTCTCATCCCACATCTTTGTTAACACGCTTTTATTCATTTTTTATAGCTGAGATTGGCAGACAATCAGACGGCTCACCTGATAGTTAGTGGTCACCGTCGCCTATAAAAGGTTGCCACACTAAAAGCATTGCTAGAAAGCTGCCGGCCTCAAAGAAGAATTGGAACTGAATTAGTAGTGCTGACACATAACACAAGGTTATTATGGCGGCATGTTTTAAAACCAGGGATAATAGCCATCCAGTCGGTCTTGGACCATCTGAAGCTAGGATTGTTTTATCACCTTTTAAGACAGAGCAGCCGCGGCCGCAGGTGTCGGTATTCTTTCTCCGCTCCTGCAAGGAGAGAATGCACTGTGCTTACAGTAATTTGGTTTGTATGAGAGCGATTGCAGTTTAAGCCCTTAACCCCGAAAAAAAACGAATTACCCTTCCTCCTTGTAATCATAAAGAATTACTACCATTACTTTTATTTATGTTTCTCTAAACAAGTATGTAAGGATCGTAGCAAGTGGAAAGAAGTGGTCTCTGCCTACCCCTACGGTAAAGAGGCGTGATTATATGTATGTATGTAAATGGGATCGGCTAGCCCTATCTTATTTATGGTATAAAAATACATTTTTAACTATATTAAAAATATATATGAAGTTTTATATCAGCTTTAAACCATAACTTGGCATAATTTTTTTTTATATCAAAATAATATTCATACCGTTAACCCTTATGACCCAAGGATGACTAGGTAAAAAAACATGCGGGACAGTCTTTGAGGACTGCCGATAGAAGTGAAAACTAAGTAACTTGTGAATTGTATCGTCGAGCTATTAGATTATTATTTTCGGTTTATAAAGAAGTGTTTATGATCAAGGATTAAAGTTTAAATTGGTCATTAACACTTCTTTACAAACCAAAAATTGTTCACCCAAAAAGTGCTCAACGTGTCTAAAGAAGTATTCCCTTCAAAAAAACTCAACAGTATCATTGTATTAAAGTCGCAATTCGAATAGATATGTATAATTAATGCAATGCAATCATTTAAAAGTTACATTATAAAATGAACCTTAACTCATCCATATTAATATTATAAATGCGAAAGTAACTCTGTCTGTCTGTCTGTCTGTCTGTCTGTTCCTCTTTCACGCCTAAACGGCTGAACGGATTTTGATGAAATTTGGTATGGTGATAGATGATAACCTAGAAATGGTCATAGGCTATAAATAATCATGCCATCGTTCTTAGGGGGTAGGCAGTAGGCAGATAACTAAATTGAGTTAGTGATTTTTTGTGCTTATCCGGTATCTATGAGAATCGGCCAACATCTATTTTTCATCCCCCTAAATGTTAGGGGTGACCCACCCCCAAAAAATTTTTTTTAATTTTTTGACATTTTATTATTTATATGGCAGAACAACGTTTGCCGGGTCAGCTAGTTATTAATAAGCTTGGTATTACTGGAGCAAAACTCTGTCTTAAGTCTTACGAATTTTTACGATCAGGATATGTGACCTGACGCGAGTTGAACATTTTTTACCCATCACAGAAAAGTGCACAACGCCGCTAAAGAAGTTTTCACTTCAAAAACTAAAAAATATTTCATGAGGGTAGTTAAAAGAACACATGTATCTTGTGGGATACATTGCCAAGAGCATTAATAAATACATTACGCTAATGACAAATTAGCTATGATTTGATTATAAAATAATTTATATGAAAATAATTTTAATCAAACCGCGTTCATAACCTATAACTAGTAACCCGTTTCAGCTTTTTTTGTTTCCCGAATAAAAGTAGGTGAATTACTATTTAGTGAATAAAAGTAGGTGTTTACATACACATGAATGTTACATGTAGATATTACATTTACATGTAACATTATAATTCAGAGAAGGCTCCGCGTTATCGGCATACGGGCGAAGCCGCTCCCTTGACACGATTGTCACCATCTTCCACTGATTCATGGCGGCTCTCTCCATCACATCACCTTGAAATATAAAACACAAGGCAAGATTACAATTGTAAACATAAACACAGTAATACTTCTGAAATATATTTGTTTCTTTTTAATTTCAATTAAAACAGCGCATACGTCATAATATTTTTCCATGCAGAAAAAAAATATGCGGGAAGGATTACCCTGCCGTAATGGGCGACCAAACAATCCCAGCTAGGTGGTACGACCCAAGCCCATCTGGATGGCAACCACCCTTAGATTATAAGTGTACCGCCTAACCTTGTGTTCCGATACCAGTGACCTAGGTCTAGTACCCCAATGCGGACAGCAACGTGTTCGTGGTACCTCTGGCGTCGCAAATATTTATAGGCGACGGTAACTGCTTACTATTACCGTCGCGCCGTCGCTAAAAGCTACAATTAATATGAATGTCTAATTGTAAAATAAATTAAGATTACAATGATCGCCTTACTTTCGATCTAGTCTATGTCACAACAACCAGTCCCCATAATTACCGAAATATTCCAACACATCCTAACTAATATTATAAATACGAAAGTGAGTTTGTTTGTTACGCTTTCGCGCCTAAACCACTGAATCAATTTTACGACTTAGGCTACTGTTTTTAAATTCATATGGCAGAACAACGTTTGCCGGGTTAATTAGTATAAAGGAAAAATTTCTTAGGTTTCAAATATTTTTTTGATTTTAGTGCACGCGTTGGCGTTGCTTCTTTTACTAAAGCAAACAAAAAAGGGCAACATTTGGTCTTTTATTCAGCATCGGTGGAGCAAAAACCAGTTGTCCACTATTAAATCCAAATTTACACCTAGACCAGACCAGCGCTAGTTTTGCACAAAACTAGCATTCGCTGAGCTAGGTCGCGTTTAGATTTAGACTCCATTATTTGTATACGTTGTATTAACGTTTATATACCTGTATATTATTTTCCTCCGTGCTGGAGCGGTATTAACCTCTGCGGCTGGGATCGGCCTGTCGTATGTGGTAGGGCCCCAAGCCTTCGGGATGGCCTTGTGTTGTGTTTCGGATTAGTGAGCCAGATTCCTGAACCCCTATAGGATAGTAGCGTGTTCGCGGTGCCCCTAGCGTCGCAAACATTCATAGGCAACGGTAACTGCTTATTGTTAAGTGGGCCGTCAGCCTGTCTGCGATTCCTCAGCAATAAAAAATATATTTATATTAATGTGTCCTAAATAAGCATTTTCTGTTAAATTTGGCATTGCTTTTCAGATATTTTCATTCCAGTGTTTTCATGTGCTTGTACAAGAAACGCCACGAAAGGACAGCAAAACAAAACGAGGCAGAAGTTTTACTGTGTCAATACTTAAATGTAATCAATTATAAAATGTTTGTAAAAAGAAGTAGACCTTTTTCTTTGATAATGACAGCATTTTAGTAGCTATTTAGAAGGAATCATCTATAAGATCTGCTTGTAATGGACAAATATGTAGCTTGAAGATACGAGTATATATGAGTAGATAGAATAGATATATCGACGTCTGGTATGGTCGTGTGCATGTATTCCCACGAAAGACAAAATATTTATATGACATTAGCCCTTTCCACCCGTTACGAAAAGAAAAAAGAAATCGATAAAAAAATGAATATCGGTCAATGGAATCCAAAAAGTAAGCAGCCTAGAGCCATCTACGAAAAATTCCACGTCGAATAGTCGCAGTTTCATATCGATATGTTTAGTAGTGGTAGTATGTTTTTATCCTTTATCTTTTTTAACCACCTTTCACCCCCTTACCTTAAGGACCAGTTTAGCTTTCTTCATTCCTCTCATTCTCGTGAATTGCGCTCTGATGAAACTCTTATGTTAATGACACCTGTACATTCATCTTCCTTTGTTGCCAATTCATTTCGTGTTCAGGCTGTCCACTTATGGAACTTGCTGCCTTTGACCATCAGACAAGTTAAATCGTTGCCTACTTTCAAAAAGAGAATCACTGACCATTACTGGTCAGTTATAATGTGATTTGATTAATTCATCAATGTATGTATGTATATGTGTACATGTATGTACACATATACATATATCGCTATATGTCATCTATATTATCGATATATGTATTTATGTTATATTGTATAAAATATGTTTTTATGTATATATATTTTTTTTTTGTTTACCTTATGTTAGCCACCACCGCCATATTCATACCTATTATCAATCATTCCTGACATAGGGTTGCCTGGAAGAAATTGCTCTAAGCGATAAGGCCATTGTTCAGTAGCTTGTAAGTTTATTTCATTTTCTTGTATATATATAAGGTGAACAATAAAGAGTTTTCATTCATTCATTCATATGTTTGTTGTGGTGGTGCGTAAATGGAACCCCATTTTCCTTTTATATACATATATAGATAGTTTGTTCTAGTCTGGTTGTAACCGATTATACGAGTATGTTTGTATAAAAGTAAATACGTCAGGATTCCAACGAAAATGGACGGCGGCTTTAGATTCCAACATCCTCGCAGAGAGCGAGCTTTGTTATGCAACTTGCATTTAATGTCGCTGGTGCCGGATGGTCGGTGCTGTTCAATTTTGTGCTCTTATTGGACTGTGTTGGCCATTGGCCAACATTTTACGTAATGCAAGGATTAACGATGTTCTCGTGTTTGGCAATTTTAATATTTCGGAACTTCATGCGATGTTCATACTTTCTCGTTTTACATGTATTGTGGCAATTAATTTGCGATATAAAAGTGCAGTTTATTTTATAATAACTTGGATGTTACGGCCTAGTTTCATCAAAAGACTGTGATCACTGAATTATGAAGACTGACACATCAAATATTTTTTTACAATTGATGCCCTAAGTGGCTAGGATCGCTTTTGGGGATCAAAAATAACTAATACGAGTAAAATGGTAATAAGGAAAAAAGTTAAGATAGAGAAAAGAAGAAATGGATGTGGCTTGATTTGTTTTCAATAGGAGTAAGTAGTGGTTGTGAAAGGAGCAAAAGTTATGTACTTAAATATTTCATACACAGTTTTTTTGCTGTAGAACAGCAAACAGGCTGACTGCCCTGCGACGCGGCGTTGAAACTGTACAAAAGTAGCCATATTCTTCTCGTTGGCTGGAACATAAGATGAATGAAACCTTAAATTGGCTTTTTTATATGAAACAGAACAAAAACCGCCGAAAAAACTGAAAAGCAAAAAATAATAAACCTTTATTTTATTAACCTTAATAACTAAGTTCTTAAACTAATATTACAACTAAGCAATTTTGAGTCGGCGTCAGTGCCCTCACGTGTGTGCCCGTTTGGGTTGCTGTCTCGCTGACATTAACTTCGTAAAGCATTTTCCGGCGAAAGGAAGTGTCATGCTGCGCCGCCGCCCCGCATCACGCTTTACGTAATTAATTCATTTGCTTGGTTGGCGCTGACTCAAAATTACTTAAGTATACTTACATTAGTTTAAGAATTTAGTGATTAAGGTTACTAAAAAGAAGGTTTATTATTTTTTGCTTTTCAGTTTTATCGCCGGTTTAATTTTTTTGTTAAAAGATTTATATTTTATAATTTTTTGTAGCTATAATCTACTAGTTACGTTAAAGTTATGCGTGGTCATAGATATAATCAGTGAGTGAACAATCAATCATTCTCTGTTTTCGTACCCTTAGGGATGGAATTTTTTTCCCAAATTTATATGGGACCAACTTCGAGATATACCCATTCCAATAAATAAATAATTTTAAAATCGGACTACTCTGTAAAAAGTTATGCCTGGTCATACATAAAAAAAGAAAAAAATGTATACGCGTCGACTTGAGAACCTCCTTCGTTTTTTTCGTCGGTTACAAAGCTTATAATTCCAGTAGCATCCGCAATTCACTTGTAGACACGGTTACTTGTAGACTCAGTAGCTACAGAAGTAGTTTGTTACGTTCGATACAAATTCGATTATCACTTAGAACAAAATCGTCGTAGTCGTAGAATTGTGACGGATCTGACTTATATTAAACTTTACAGGACAGCCATTTTAAAAATACACAAGCGTCATTTTACTATGACAATCTATCATATGCGTCACTTTACCGACTGCTTAATTTGAAATCTAAAATACATGTAATTTTTTTTAATGTAGCAATAATATTTGAACAATGTAGTATCCAAATATGGTAAAAAGTGAATTTTGGATATTTTTCAAATCCGACGTTATTTTACGATCACGACGAAATATTTGTATGATGCAATCAATTTGTTTCAGGCGTTTATCAATTGTTTTTGTGGAATAAAGAAATGTTTATCTTTGTGGAAAAATCTTACAATAGAGATTAGAGATGCATGGTTATCTTTAAAAAATTAGGTACGTCGTCCAAAAGCTGTAACTTACACTTAACCTACAACAGCATATTACATCAGTAAAAATGAAAGTGCAAGTATGTGATGTGCAATATCCATATAAATAATTTTAATTATGTCAATCTCTGCCATTACCACAATACTGTTGTATTTATAGAACTTCATTAGAGGCCCGTGCTTTAGAACCATTTGGTTTGAAACTCTTTTGTGTACCCTCTTTTCGATCAAATATAGCTTCTTAATAATATTCTATATCATAACTAGCTGTGCCCACGAGTCCGTCCGCGTGGAATAGTGACCTTATCACTAAGGGGTATGAAAAATAGATGTTGGCCGATTCTCAGACCTACTCAATATGCTCACGAAATTTCATGAGAATCGGTCAAGCCGTTTCGGAGGAGTACGGGAACGAACATTGTGACACGAGAATTTTTTATATAAGATAAAGAGCTGTTGTTTTTTGTTTGTTTGCTTTCAGTTGTTTCAGCTCTGCTTTAAGAATTGTCACATAAAATTTCCTCCTCGTATGATTCTACACTTTGGGAATTAAACATACATGTTTTCTACTAGTATCCGTGCAGGGGCGGAGAAAGAATACTAACCTCTGCGGCCGGGGTCGGCCTGTCGTAAAACGCGACTAAACAACCCACCCTAGCTACGTGGTAGGGCCTCAAGCCCGTCTGGATGGCGACCACCTTTGGTCTTAAGTATGCCGCCATGATAACCTTGTGTTGTGTTCCGGCATTAGTGACCCAAGTTCCTGTACCCTTATGGGACAGCAGCGTGTTCGCGATGCCACTAAACATTCATGGCGATTCTAAGCGGGCCGTCAGCCTGTCTGCTGTCCTACAGCAATAAAAAAAGTAGTATAGTTTCCCGAATCAATCCTTTTTTTTGCTGTGGTCCACTTAACAGTAAGCAGTTACCGTCTTCTATGAATATTAGCGGTAACCACACTGCCATCCGTATTAGGAGAACTGAAGCCTGGTCACTTATCCCGGAACACAACACATAATGGCTGCATATTTAAAAACCAGGGGTGATTGCCATCCAGTTGGACTTGGAGTCCTAAAAGGCTGCCTCCGACCGCAGGGGTCAGTGTTCTTACTCCGCCCTTGCACTGAGAATTTGTGCCGATTCCTCTACCGTCGTGGAAGTCGAAGGGAATATGGGAGTCGTGAACAACTAAAAGAAAATATGCCATTATTCACATATTTGATGGTCCACGAATGCTACGAGCAGTCGAAAGGACGAACTCTCAGCACTTCTATCTGTAAACCAGACTAACGCTGGTAAATAAAGATTGAAACTGGTAGCAAATTTTGCTTATTATGTCCTTATATGAGGCCTTATATATTCTTTCCTCCATTTCTACACAGACCAAATGGAAACGCGCAAAATCCGTTGTTATAGATATATATTAAAATTACTTTTTTTGTTACCAAGTATTTCATGAACAATGTCAGAGCCATGTGTCGGTTTTAATTATAACCAAAACAGCTTTGAGTTATGCGATCGAACTTCTGACGCAACACGTTTAAGCATTAACGGTTTTTTCGACACAAGTTGTTCATGAATGGTGGTTCAACCGAATAAACCTGCATGGGTTTGAGTAGCTATGCTTTTGTAAATAGTTTGAACTCTTTAAAAGATTGTTTTTTTTTTCATAAGGACCAAGTGTCTAAGATATAAAACGTAGAAAATTTAATTGAAATCTATCTAGTAGTTTTGCCGTGATGCACACACAACTGCAAACCTCTGTCATTTATTTATATAGATTAGTTCGTTGTAGCACTTAACAAATGTCAAAACTAAGAAGCAAGGAATATTTTCAATAACTCGAAATGCGGACGCTATCCCCCCCAGTCCGGCATGGACCAGCCCGACGAAACAGGTTTAGGGATGCCTTCCGCCCCCCATAGCCTGTAGACGTACACAACCCACATAGTACATAAATACACGTAGAATAGATGTGTTGCGGGGGAGTTTCTTTCGCCGTTTCTTCTCTCCCAGCTATAAGCACTCCGAAACGGTAGTAGATTAGAATAGGATCGGCTTCACCGGTGAAGCCGATAGTCCCCAAATAAATAGTATTCTTGCCATTCGTGGCTGTGCTCAATTGTCCCCATGCAGCGGTCGAGCCGGAAACGCACCTCACAGGAGGCGCGTGACCGAGCACGCTGCCACGGCTGATCGACCCCGCTCCCACGGGGTTGGAATGCCTTAAAGTCCGTAGTCGCTGTCGAGTCGTCTGAGACAACAACAGCCTTAGCATTAAGAAAAAAAAATAACTCGAAGTAAAATTTATAAAATTACACTATATAAATATACATCGTGCTAAGTAAAATAAATTAAGGACTAGGTTAAATTTAATTGAAGTATACACAACACCACAATTTTTAGGAAATTAAAAGAAATACTAATTTAAAAAAAAAATTACAAGGTATCAGATTTTATTTATTCTTGAATATCTAATAATTCATATTTAACGGGTTGGCAAAATAACCCGTGGTGTTTCTTTCGATCTCCTGATTGGTTAGTTCAGTAAAAAAATATAGACATTGTGTTGTCATCTGAAACATTATTTATTCGCTCTTTGCATAAGTTTATATACTTCTATCAATAAAAGTCGATAAATGACTTGCGACACTGTGGACCTATCCTATCTTAAATATGGTTTCCTCGGTGTCATCAAACAAGTCTTGATGGCAATAGACATATTATGTATAAAAAAACTGTTGTATATGAAATATTATATTCAAACTTGTGCTAAATAAATGCCACAAAGAAAAATGATTAAACCGTTAGATACTATTGTTATAATGACTATTGCTTTTTTTTCAATGACGTAACGGCGATGCCGGGCATTTTATGGGGTCGTTCAGCCCATGGCCGCATTCTCAGAGAGCATCTCCTATGAGGTACGAAGATAATCCAAACGCTGCATGGGAGAATATAACGGAATCGTAAATGCTGAAGGCAGAAGTTAAATATTGTCTTAGGAAAAAACTACCCTAATGTATCATACTACTATTCCGAATATGTTGGGAAAGAAGATGTGAAACAAATTAAAACCTAATGCTGCTTCATATTTTAACGGACTTAAAAAACCGATTGTGGGCGATTAACATTGACGATTCTTTAAGCATGTTTAGCTGCAAATAGCTTGTTATTAAAATGAGTTAAGTGATTTTTAGATTGATTGCGCTCAATGTTACAAATTTCAATCAGAAGTAATCGGTATAAGAGTGTAGCGCCATCTATTATGATTAATACAAACTAAGCGTGATCAATAGATGCAAACATGCAACCATGGAGTTATGCATGCAACTTTATTAGAGAGGCCTTACAAATATGCAATACATTTACTTAATGATATCAAAACCATTAAACCAGCAATGTTATTATCTTTAAAATACTTTAACAGCTGTGCTAAAAAATATTTTTTATTTTTTATTCTAGGCTTCAACGCTTTAGGCATTGATTTAGCTAGTGTCGAAAATAACAGAAGAATTTACAATTATTTCGAATAAATCAAGTGATATTAGGAATAAATAAATTTAACACAAAGTAAACCAGGAAAACTTTAATCTTAAATGTAATGTTAAAATGTCAATTCTAAAATGATGAAGTGACAACATGTACACTGAAAAGTATCTCAGTATTGTGTTAAAACAGGATGATGAATGCTGCTCAGCAATGCGACCTCAATTAGCAGACATTGAGTTAAATGATCTGAACATAAATTTGGCTCAGGAAACCACAATTTAAAATATATTTATGAGTTCGTACATGCTTGATGTAACATTGCACGGGGCTAACATTGTTGCTCTTATATACATTTATATATTACAATTATAGGATACGTAGTACTAAACAATATAAATTCATTTTGTTATTGCATTTGCAAATGATTAAAATTTTATTAAAACAAAATTATCTCTACTATTATTTTAGTGATAATGCAATGTTGAGACCTTTAGCAGCATGTCTTGATGACAATCTAGTTGTTATATTGTTATTTATTTGAATAAGCTGCATTATACGGTCGTATCTGTTTCAATTATTATAACATTACAGAATCAAGAAAAAACTAAAAAAATAGGGATTATTTCAATCAGCACAATATATATTTTTCTTACATATTACTTTAAGAAAAAGAGGATATTACAAAAAGGTGTGTTCTGAGTTCATAAAACGTGGAATAAGGAAACCCCATCTTATATTATATATTATACAATATATAAACAATTATGGTAACAAACCTTGAAACATCTTGATATCAAAAAGAACATCATTTAAGACGATATAAACAACAAGACAAGACGATACGAGCTCATGTTCTTCTAATCGTATCAAACGTTGTACTTAAATATGATAATAATTGCTATGGAATATGTGATAATTACATGAAGCCATTCTACGCAAAATGTGTAACATATTTACATGAAAATCAATCATTGTGAAATGAACATGGTATTAGAGGAGCCATAAATCAGTTGACTAACCACTGATCTGCATTCTGCACTATCTAGTCCACAGACAAGGTCAATTCAGGCCGCGTTTGATGCAAATTAATGGCTCTTTTGTGTTATGTAGGTTTAGGTTGAAGGTTATAGAATATTTATTTCAATAAAATTATTTTAAAATATATAGTATACTTCAAAATTGTAACTGTATAGTTTCGAACGGATAATAGAGTATAAAACAGCATATTTACAGATTTGAGTCAAAAAAATGATATAGGCAATATAGGATATGATATAGACAACTGATATGCTTCGTATAAACTTGAAATCGAACCGGTTACCCACATAGACGTTCCGATGTGCGAAAGCCGATGCGCATCTTAGGTCCACAAAAAAATCTAATCACGGTTCTAGGGAAATAGGCAACAAATGGATGACTCCTCGTGCTAGGTCACGAGCAATAATAGAAGACACAATTAGTCAGGCGGCACTCAGTCATGGATTTTTAGAGGATAAGTCGTCCCAATTCGGCCATTTTCTTGTGGTTCTTTGTACAAGAAAATCAATTTGAGAAAATTCTTAGGTCAAGAATGAAAATTGGAACGTTTTGTTACCATACTATCTTTTGACTAAATACAGCTAGAGAACACAGGACTCTGAAACTCAGATGTAACTAGGATTAAACGCTCTAAAATGGTCGTAATTACAATTCGTAATCAATGACGACACGGCTGCTTTAAATAAGCAACTGGTCTGGTACCGTGGATACTGTAAAAGGACAGTACAAATAGTTTGATCTGAGGCTGGGTGTATATCGTATGTATGTCCACTACGTGTTTGAAAAATAGCCCTGCAATACAGGTGTTCACCTGATGGAGGGAGCTGTCTTTAATTTTTGTTATATTTCCATAAATACAATTACGTTAAAATTAAAGAAAACCATTACATTACCATACATTTGAATTTGTGCGTTGCATTACAAAAAACATTGCTCAACTTTTAAAATAGATAACTAACTAGAAGGTGAATCCAGAATTACATTCCTTTAAGTTTATAAAAGGCAGATATTTAAAAGTTATATGCAAATTATAAACATCCCTTACAAACGCGTCGCTGAACGCACGGCAGCGAGTGCACACCTTCGCTCCCCGACGCGCTGCGCCTAAGCAGTGGGGTGACGCGCGGTCGCTCCTACCACCGTCAACCGTCACCGAGGCAGCCGCAGTCGTAGCGTTGCCGTGAACTTGGCCTGGTCTACCGTCACCCTGGCCCCAAAGCGTTATCGGAGGCGCCGCCCGCGGCCTATAATAGCTGGGCCGGCGTCTCCCCCTGGCTCCAGACTCGGCTCCGACACCGCCAGACATGTTTCGCGTCTTCTGCCTTCTCGCCGTTGCGGCTGCCGCCCGCGCCTGCAAACCCTGTAGTGAGTGTCATCACAACACTGATAACTCAGTGTCACGTGATCAGTGTTACACATTATCAAATACCATTTGTTTATTTCTTATGTGTACCATGTGCATTAAGTAGAACGTTATGATTTGTGTTATTTATAGTCGAAAATATTACTTTGAAAGACGATGGTGAGTGAGTATCGATGACCTTTGATCACAATTTCAATCACAAAGGAGAAAGTTTAAATTGGTTCCGTTATCGTCTGTAATGTGCATATTCATTATAACTATAACGCCAAATTTTCCAAGCGAGTTTCTGGGCCTTTGACCTAGTTTAAAGTTGCTTACTATACTTCACGGAAAGAGATTCCATAAAGCCTTACAAGTTTTTTTAATAATTAAAGTTTTAACCAAACCTTTAATGTTTTGTCCTTTTTAAAATAATTGTAATAAAGCAGTTAAATATTTAGCAAAGAATCTACTTCCGTACGGGTTTTGTATGTTTTTAAATAAACCTATTATGAATGATAAAATTACTTTCTAAATATCGTCTTTAAAGATGGATTATCATATCTCATCATTTGTCAATGATAATATTTTTCTCATTAATTTCTAAAATGTTATTCAATAGTTATGTCACTGAGGTGCCAATAAGTGTTTTAGAGAGTGCGTTCGCTGTGCCAACACTTTTGGTATTTCAACAAGTGTGTTAAGTGTCTCCGGATATACATAATTAGAATGCGAGATTTTTTATTTTTTTATTATTTAACCTCTGTTACCTACATCGGTTTTATCAAAATTTCTTTGCTAGAAATATTTACGAATGTTTAATACGAACATAATGTAAATCTTATATATAAAATTCTCGTGTCACAATGTTCGTTCCCGTACTCCTCCGAAACGGCTTTACCGATTCTCATGAAATTTTGTGAGCATATTGAGTAGGTCTGAGAATCGGCCAACATCTATTTTTCATACCCCTTAGTGATAAGGTCACTATACCACGCGGACGGAGTCGCGGGCACAGCTAGTAATATATAACTCTTTAAGGTTTGCATATTCTGCCGGAAACGTTTATCGACTACTTATGCCATTTACTCGTTGTTTTATTTCTATCCGTAGTTAAAATACATCGATTTATTAGAGTAATTTATTCTTGTTCTTGAATAAACCTAATATTCGACCCCCTATTTTATAATCCGATTACATACTAATTCTTCACTTCCGGACCAGTGCTGTATTCCGCTTTTCTACTGCAGCGTCCGTATTTCCTTAGGTATACCAAAACAACATAATGTAATACATCACATTAGATCACAAGACCTTAAAGGTCTTTTAATAGTCTAAGGAACGCATTGAGACGTTAAATCTCGTTGACCATGGCTGCATTCATTTGTTCATTAATCTTATCGTATCCTTCAATAAACTAAACAAATGCAACAATGCGCTCAATATGACCGTCGCAGGGTCCCTTGCAACACTGCAGGCTATGCCTTGCATACACATGTCATAATATATTATCACTTATGTGGGTCAAGCGGCCATGGTGTGATAAAGGTAAGTGCAACGCACGATTTTCATTACAAATTTTTACCAGCTTAAAGTCTGTATATTTGTACTTTCGCTTCAGTCTTGCTTGTGTTGATTTTAATTCCTGTTTTGCAATATTTTGTTAAAAGCCATAAGCTAGCATCAGATCAAAGAAATCAGAGTATTGTTAGAAAAATATATCTTCTCTTTCTTCCTTTTCTAAGCATAATAATAATAATTTATTTCAGAATCAAGTCCCATACATTATACAATCATATTAAAAATTCAGTCAAAATCAATAATATAGCGATTGCTTTACTACGAATTTATTGCCCCAAAAATAATGTTTTTCATAGTCATCTATTGCAAGTTCCGGTTCATCATTTAATTAACATTATTGTCTATTGTATTATAATCGTTTATCAAGCAACAGTGATGGCAAACATTCGAGTTTATTATTTAATTTTCAATCGGAATAAAAATTTATTTCTCAGTCAAGTTAAAAGTTTTAAATTTGTATTTAAACGTTTTTTTGTTATTCGTTAAGAGAACTAAATATATGAAATATCTCCTTGGTCGGGGGCCAAGCTGGATGGAACGTTGTCGCCTCCTTCTGCGAGGCAGTCATGTCCGAGAAGGAGGCGGCGGAGAGGGAGAGGGAGTGCTTCTCTTCCGCATACGCAGGGCCATTTGTCGCCGGAGGTTGGCTATAGACCTCCGGCCGCCGTAGTGACCCGTCGAGGGTGCGGCCCCGTGGGAATGGGCCGCAGCCCGCACACATATGGCCGAGAGAGGGCCGCGCGGGTATTCCGCACGCCTAGCTCATACCTCCATGAGGAAAAAGATACCAACCAGGACTCGTCACCCCCTCGAATTTGAAGAGGCCCGCAAAAGCGGGCTGAAACCCGTCGTCTGACTAACCCGTCGCGTCCCGCGGCCTCGGCATTTAAAGCGTGTGAAGTAACACCAGGGTGGTTTTAGTGAGTATACCAGCGACATGCGTCCCCCAGCCCAGAGAAGGGGGGAGAAAATCTTCTAAATATTCTAAAACCTTGGACTTAATTCGTAAGCATTTGAAATGCATTGTTTGGTGTGTCTCACATGCCTTACTGCGCATTAGTTTATGCAAATTAATTTTCCACCTACTGTTATTTGGCAATCTGTCATATAGAAAGCACTTTTGTATACACAAGGATGGTTTTAATAAACTCAAGTGTCAATGTCAACTAGTCCGCGTGGGTGGCGGACTCAATGCACCAATCTAATGACCCCATTTTCCAAAAGATATTCATTTTCTTATTCAATCTATAATTGTTTTATGATTACTATTAAAAATTAGGCAACTTTATAATGAATATTTTCTAAAATCACGTTTTCTTGATATTTATGGACATCTTAATGTTCATTATTTTACTTAAAAGATATACTTCCCGGTTGTGTAGCTTCAATTTCTAATCCCTAGAATTATGAACCATATTTTCATAGACTAACACTTCTTATTTATCTATACTACACCGACAAGACTGAAGATAATAAAAAGGGCGCGAATCTCTTAAGATTCTTTCAGTTTAAACGCCACAGCCTAGTAAATTCCTTCGAATTTACTAGGCTGTGGCGTTTCACAGTCAAGTAATAAGATATTATTCCTTAGACATTAACATTTTTACAACGTAACAATATTATAATATTATATGTACTTTTCAGTATCTCCAAATAGAGTTCTTTTGTTTTCGAATAAAAATTAAGATTATTCTAGTGATATATTGTAATATACTAATATACAGAAAATGATAATAGGTTTCGGAAATAACTATTTCTGTCCATTATTTTAAGGTCTGCTATCTAAATTTTAATATTTGGAATATATCTCCCACGATATCTTTATCATTTTATGTTGTCTATATACTTTCTTGATAATTCCTACTAATTTTGCAACTTCTTTCATTACATTACACATTTCGGAAAATACTTTATTATATAATTTGTTATCAGCATGCGGGGTGACTCGCGGCAGTAGAGTCGTAGGAGGAGAGACGGTGTCTCCGGGCGAGTTTCCATGGCTTGCTGCGTTGAGGAAAGACGGCAGCGTCATCTGCGGTGCCACGGTTGTAGCTAGAGATCATCTTTTAACAGCCACTCATTGCGTTAATGGGTAAGTATATTTAATGCAATGCAAACATTACTTTTTATTAATCAAAATTATACGCCTAGGATTATTTGGGTCAAGCGCACACGTCTGATGAACTCACTGTGAAATGAAGACATGAAATTAGGAAAGAAGATTTACTTATATATTTTGGAATAATTAAAAAATTGCTGACAAATTCACATTGTGTGAAACCAAGTTCTTACCCATGCTTCTACACACACTTCCATTAAGGGTTCATATAAGCTGTAATTTTCGAAAATTTTGAAAAATAAATTACAATAATTGTATATACTCGAGCAAAGTGTATTCTGGGGTGTGCCCAGGAACCGCGACCAATTATAGTACTTACGAAGAAATGATAATTCTAGCTGTCTGTTATAAATATCTACTCCTTAGCGTCGTAATTTGCTCTTACGCTAAAAACTTAAACGAATAATTTATAGGTGAAATTTAATTAATATGTAATCAATCTCTACACAATTCAATTATTTATTTAATAAGTTAGTTAAGTTAATTGTTATCCTTATAAGCTTTATTATTTCATTAGTTGTAACATACATTTTAGGTAATTTTTCTAGTGATAAGCGTCACATCGCGAAAGCATCCGAAGCTTTCAATTCGGTAGGTGCGATGCTGGACAATTTCGCAAGGCTCGACTTCTTTACATCTATTTCTATAGCACTAAAAGCCAGATTAAGTTAAATACATTACGTAATAATCATCATCCCAGCGGTAAATCCAGGTTGCAACCCAAACTTTCACTTCGGTGCTCGGTGTCCGCTTTCCGACTTTTTCTTCTCAACTTTGCGCGGTCTTCGGGATCCTTGGTAGTCAATCCATTGGCACGCATATCGCCCTTTACGATATTAAGCACTTTTTAGGTCTACATCTGTTGAGACCTGGCTGAGTTAGCATAGCTAGACATTTGTTCCCACGTAAGTAAAATTAATACGTAATTAAAACTCCATAAGTTTGACCGCTTCTATAACAAGTAATCTGTCTCAACTACGTAATCATGTGACCCTCGCCTGGTTTCTATGACTTTGACCTCCACATAAGCCTGAAATATGTGACTTATCTGTTTAACATAATTCTCAACCGAGATATAAATGTTTATTGTTTTACTCATAATTTTATTTACATATATAAAATATTCAAAAACGTAAATACGGTATTTTCTCAGGACTACAGATAAAGTAGTAAGTGTTAGTCAGTTTTTCTCAGTTCGTTACACTGTTTTATAGTTTTTAATTTGTCGCATAGTCTAATTTCGCATGCATTCGCATTTAATGTCGCATAATAACAATTAATTTATCGCAGTTTGTTTAAAAGAAACATAAAATTTTAAGAATTGTCAGCCGTTTGACTGACATCACTGCTGGATACAGATCCAGCCTCCCAGGCGACGAATTGTGTTATTCATTCAATTCTTTCGAAACAATCGTTGAACTATTTGCGGTAATCATGTTGTATGGATTTTACAATCAGCTCCCAATTTAAAATGACCTTACAAGGTGAAAGTCGCACTATTACCGATGAATTAGCAACGAGATTAGTCAAAAGTTTTTTTTTTTTTTTTTTTTTTTTATTGCTATAGAACAGCAGACAGGCTGACGGCCCGCTTAGGATTTAGCAGTTACCGTCGCCTATAGGTGTATGCAACGCCAGTAGCATTGCGAACACGCTGCTGTCCCATAAGGGTACAGGAACTTGGGTCACTAATGCCGGAACACAACACAAGGTTATTATGGCGGCATACTTAAGACCAAAGGTGGTCGCCATCCAGACGGGCTTGAGGCCCTACCACGTAGCTAGGGTGGGTTGTTTTGTCGCCTTTTACGACAGGCCGACCCCGGCCACAGAGGTTAGTATTCTTTCTCCGCCCCTGCACGGATACGGATAGTTATCTTAACACATTCACTGCCAAGGTGTATGGACCGTAGTAAGTTATTTTATTAGGTTGATAGTTTTCAAGATACCATGGTCTTTCTTCTCACAACCACCGAAAAAACTTAATTTCATTTCCAACATTCGCCCTTCCTAAATTCTTTAAACTCGTAATTATTAAGGAAAAAATAGTTATCAGTATCGAACATGGCGTCGAATAGGTTAATGAAATTATCAAGTCTTTTTTGTGTTCTCCGTAGAGTAAAATTGCTGAAATTTTCACTTGTGAGAATGTATTGAAATTGTATACGGCTTTACGTGTACCGGTATGGACCACTGCTTTAATGAAAGATCCCGTTACCTTTAAAAGATACGACAGGTCATATAATCTGTTATTATAGCCGTCTGGGTAGCTGTCTTTTTTTACAAAGTATACGTAAAGGCAGTAATCAAGCCGTACATAATTACTTATGTTCTGTATTTCGCCAGGGGGAAATAAAGCAACCCAGGGAGCTTTATTTCGTAGGGGCTCTAAAAGGTGGCAATATTTTTGCCAACAGGTACTAAATGAGCACTATTGAGTTTTGGAGTTATCAATTTGTAGCTTAGGATGCAACTAGAATGAAACGCTTACAAGTAGAATAATAATGCAAAAATTCGGTCAACGGTACAGTGAATCACCACCATAAAAATATTTTGAGATAAATGAAGATACAGTTAACCATAAAAGCACGGGTTTGGACCCCAGTAGATTTTTGACTTTGCCATCGTTTTGTAAGTTTTAATGAATATCTTGCACTTATAATTATTAAAATCAGATATCTTAGCAAAGTTCTGCTGAAATATCTTTCCATAAAATCTTAGTGAACAAAATCAAGCTTTGTTCTCTGTCATCTACAGCAATGTTGTTAGACGCCTAAATATGGTATATTGCAGACGCATTTTGCTCAGTAATGAAGTTACCCGTATACCCATTACCCGTTACCAAAGTTACAGATATTGTTCTCACAATATACATGGTACAGTGGTCATGTCGCGCAAACGAGTGCTGGAGTGGAGACCGCATCATATCTAGTTCATCATATCACCCAGTTTACCAGTTTGCCAGCAGTAGACACCGATTGGCTGATGACGTATAAAAAATATAAACGTTATTAATACAAACGTTATTAATGCACATAGAACATAGAATCTAGGACCTGCAAAATAAAACAGGCGCGCATAATTTTTCGACTGTTTGTATTCAGACTCCCGTGATGTTTTGTATTCGCCTAATTTACATACCTAAATTACTCGTATAGTAAATGCCTGCACACAAAATGAAATGTTAGTATTAACGTCTGTACTCTTATATATTTTGTGTTTTATAATGTTCATATAAAACACTTAAATAATGTCTCTCGTGCACAGAAGCTACAATTTATTGTTTAAACACGACATAAATCGCATGTAAAAGTAACGTTTTTAAATTTATTTATTAGGTAGTCGCTGATTTAAGTACGCGTTGTGTATTTATTTTGTGCCAAACTAGCCTCCCGCTGACAAATTTTGGCCAAATTAATTTATTACGACTTTCACTGCAATACAACACGGAACCTTATACATATAAGGTTCCATGTTGTGTTGCATTCTGGTTATTAATTCTGGTTTACATATCATGTATATAACAATTATGTTTAACATGGTTTATATGCAAATAACATTATAAAACGAAACATATATTTTCGAAATAGATTTGTAATATTTACTCTAAAACAAAATGACATATAATTTAATATAATAGTTATACATGTGAAACTCTCGTCTAATGTACAATTGTACATATTATAGTCAGTGCCGGATTAAGCAAGCGCGGGGCCCGTAGCAAATCTTTTCAAAGGACCCCGCACCTGGACGCAAGTGTGCTTCCATACCTCAAACTACAGCACCAACGTAAAAATTACATCACCAATGCACTTGTCGCCGATGGCTCAAACGAGCTCCTGGGACGTGACTTCATCAAGTAGCCACCACCTGATTCGATGATAGAAGCGCTCAACACATTTGTCTTTGGGCTTCACGCAGAGGTCCATGACATGAAGACGGTGTTGTGCAGTGACAGTCTCGCCGGATATGATCTTGCAGTTGGCTACTTTGCTGATGTGGTGTCTCCAGTCTACAGGAAAATTTGAGTCAGCCCGCCGACCGACTCAAATTCTTCACATTTATACGAGCGACTTTTTGTAACATGTGCTTTTATCGTATGAAATTGTGTTTTATTTTCGCCAAGGAAATAATAGGGGTTACCAATTGTATGACGTAGGTTGTGTTAGTAGGAAAAGATGCAACGTTTCACCTTTTTGTGACATCAAATAAATTCAATATATTATGTTACCACGTGTTAATAAGTTTAATTTAAAAAATTACGCTCAGGCCGAGATGAGCGGGTTTAAATATGCGGGGCCTCCTTTTGCGCGGGGCCCGTAGCAATTGCTACTCTTGCTATGTGGTTAGTCCGGCACTGATTATAGTGTAATTGCCGTGATGGTGAAGGAAAATATCGTGAGGAAACTCCATAACGAGATTACCGGTATGTGCAACCCGCCAATTCACCTTGGCCAAGCTTGGCGGGTCAATTGTCCGTACCCTCTAGGGCGCCCGAGCCCTGGGTGCTGTGCTGTTACATACTTACATGGGAATATTCCCTTTAATAACAGTTCTTTTAGATTATGATCGATTAAATATGATATAGTACAGATCTTCGGTTACTCTCTCTTGTTATCTATGTGTCATAGCTCAAAACTAACCGCGTGTCTTTTTGCGTCGCATTTTCAATCCATCGTCCCATTTATGATCACTTCCTTTTATTATTAAAACTACATGTTCTATGTATATCTTCCTCTTTAATAAAAAAAGAAACAACGAAATCTTTTTCCTGCTAACTAGAAACAGATTCATTTTTCCTTAAAATTGTAGTAGCCCTGTTCTTCTAATTATAAGAGATCAAAGGTCCAAATATTTCATATAGATATTCATTGGCACACAATATCTTGAAATCAATATGTTCAGTAAATAATTAACAAAGATTTCACAAACCCGCGTGTCAGTTTACATATTTGCATAATAATTCCGTATATTTATGACCCTTTAAGGGCTCGCTTGAGTTGCAAATTGCGGCCCAAATAACGATTGTTTGACCCCCAAAGATGTACGCTTTCTGTACATTACATAAAGCGAAAGATCTGCAATATTTACATATGCATATCGCTACCAGGCTTCAAAGTTGGCTAAAGTATTTGAACAGCCCAGTTTTGTTATTGTTTATGTTGGAATCAATACGAGTATTGTATTTAAAATGGACTATGATTCGGTTTTTATTTTTTGAGACAATGCCGGCTCTGAATGATATCAAAGCCTAGCTGTACGGCACAAACAGTATCTACTGTCTGGCAAATGTAGAGAAGCCTATTCTTTTCTAGAAATCTATTCACATATATTATAAAACAAATAAATTATGCTAGTATTAAGAAAAATATACCACATAATTAAATCTTAAAACATCCAAACAACAGAAAATCTAGAAAAGCTCATTTCTGAATTCACCCTGTTATTAATCGAGTACAGAACTTCCCGGTTAAGTAGATTAAAGAAAAAAATTCTCTAACCACTCAGTCCGCTAATTGAGTCGTTTTATGTAAACTTTTATTTTGTTTTTGCCTTATAATTTACTAGTTCACCCGGCAATCGTTGTCCTGCCATATGAATTTAAAAAAAATAAACTATGTCCTTCTCCAAGATCCAATCTATGACTATACCGAAATTCATCAAAATTGGTTCAGCGGTTTAGGCGTGAAAGCGTAACAAACAAACTTACTTTCGCATTTATAATATTAGAATACATAATATATCTTAATTGTATTTAATATTCAGCATGCGTACTTTTACATGACACCACAACAAGTTCGCTTTGCAGATCACAAAAGGATGTGCGCCGGCGCATCTAACGCGCTCGCTCTTGACACCATTGGTGTCACGTAACCTTGAAAGTCATTACGGGGTCTTTAACTCGCATAGACAACCCACTTTTAAATAACGGTTCCATCAATACATTGTAAGGCCGACGTGTATTAATATTTGAAATCTATATCATATCATTCATTCTGGCTTAGTTTATAGTACTTTACGACCGACCTCGAAAAATAAAACCTCTTGTTCATACATTCTTTTAAAACTTTCATCATTATGTAACCTAAGCTGTCACATCGAAAATTAATATTTAATTATTAATGGTAGTCCTCAACTTCGTGCCTTTTTCTATCCCTATCCTTTCGTGACAATATTTTTATGCAAAAGCGTAGTAAAAACCGAAAGGATATCTGAATTTAATTATTAATTAGACAGATAACACTTTGTAAATTGTATAAAAGTAATTTACATTGAAATTCGGAGAACAGCGGGGATTGACAGACTCAACCTACCAATCTAAAAAAGAACAGAAAGGTACCTACCAACGCTGTATGTAGAAATCGTAATCTATTTATTTTTACAACAACTTAAATACTGTCATCTTTAGTGGTTGAAATTTGGAGAATTTTGTGAGTAGGCTTTTAGACCTATGTCAGCTGTTATTTGGTCCTCGTTAAACAGGTCCTAAGTTAATTTGAATACTGAATAAATAATTGATTTAATTGCTATTTCCAACGCAAATGTACCTGCAATTAACTGCACGTAGTTTCCAGAATTATGATGCAAATTGCAATCTGCGGTCTATACTTATCTCAAATTATATTTTGGAATTGTGTAGTACTTGAACCGGTGCCATAATCAAAAAAACAAATTATAGCGCTTTGGTTTTACGAAGTATAGATATAGAAATATATAGTATAGATATGGAAATAGTAAAATATTATTCAATTTTTTTTAAGTAAGCCACGTTTATTTCCGGCGGAGTAAGAATACTGACCCCTGTGGCCAGAGGCGGGCTTTCGTAAAAGGCGACAAAACAACAAGCTGGTACGGCTCCAAGCCCGTTGGATGGCAACCATCTCTGGCTTCTAAATAGATCGCCATAATAATAGCCTTGTGTTGTGTTCCGGCATAAGTGACCTAGGTTCCGGATCATCTATGTGGACGCTTGTTAGCAGTACCCCTGGGGAGGCAAACATCCATAGGTGACGGTAACTGCTTACTATTAAGTAGACCGTCAGCCTGTCTGCTGCTATTTCACAGCAAAAAAAAAAAGAAAAATAGTGGTAATTAAAATCGTTACATATTTACAATTATTATATTTTTTTCTCAGGATCGAAGCATCTCGCCTGACGGTTTTGGTTGGTGAATATGACGTGAACAACACAAGGTCGGAAGGCCTCGAGATTACTCATGTCGTGCAGCATCCAGATTTCAACAGGTTCACCTATGATAACGACATCGCTGTTCTGAGGCTTGCTGAACCTTTACCTGACAATCTTTATCGCCCTGCTTGTTTGCCAGGTAATATTTTTTGGAATCTTCCTGCTCTTAATTAATAATATATGTGTTCGGAATTAATAACCTCATAATCTAAGCTTGATCAGAGCTGTCAAAAGGACATTTAAACTAATTTGGCTCTATACATTGGGCTAAATTTTGGTATAGTCAAACATTGTCCACGTAACAGTACAATTTGAAATAAACATTTAAAGAAATTGTGGTCTCTATGTCACTTTTGCCCTTTTAAGTTGACCAAGGCAGTGCTTGGCTATTTGGCATATAAATGTAAATTCGCCGTAATATTTATTTGTAATATTTATTTTAATATGAACTATTATTATATTATTTATAATATGAACTATTATCACCAACGTGTGAACGCTGTTGATTGAACGCGCAAAGATCTTTTTCTTAAATTAGAATTATTGACCAGGCAATGTCAAGTCAAATTGCTACAAAGGAATGTTTTCTTTTCACTATAATTATGTAATTTGTATTATTATATACTTATATAGTACTATTATAAATGTAATATTTTTAATAGCTCCTGATAAACATCGATTATTTTTGCCGATATCGATGGTGATAAAATTTATTATTTTTTCTCAGATGTCGATAAAAGAGACATACTTGAAGGTGTTGATGCTATTGTTTCGGGATGGGGTAGTACAATTGAGAAAGGTCCGGCTTCAAATATACCTATGAAGGTAAGTTATAATTCACACGACCACGTATTAAGTTACTTAGAGTTCTTTTGACATCGCCTGACTATAAACAATTTAAACATAATTAATGAATAAATTATATTATTCATTTTATAGATTGGTGAAAGAATGCTAATATTTATTTTTTTACCTTCTAGGCTGATGTCCAGATTTGGGCTCAAGAAGAATGCTCAGGAGCCGGATACGGACGTAGGAAAGTAACTCCAAGAATGTTATGCGCCAACGCACCAGAAAGAGATGCTTGTTTAGGGGACTCGGGTGGTCCTCTGTTGTTGCCTCAACCGCACTTTACTCTCGTCGGTAAGTAAGCTTGTCAACGAATATCACGATTAATTTTATCGGTATTTGTGTTAGGTTTATATAGACATTCGGACTTAACCTCCCGCTCCCGTTACAATCCTAGCGATAGTTGGGAGCCAACCTGAAAGGGACGCCATCGCCTGCTTCTGCGAGACAGTAGTGTCCATGAAGGAGGTGGTGGAGCGAGAGCGGGAATGCGCCAGTCCCCCCCCCCAGCTCCTCCCGCTCACGCAGGGCCACTCGTCGCTGGAGATTGACGACAAATGAACGAAACAAAGGAGCGGCGCACTTCCAACTCATTCCTGTAAGAAAAAGAAGATGCCGGAGCTCACTATTCCCCCGCCTTGAAGACGACCACGAAAGCGGATCGACGCCAGTCGGGGCCGCGGCCTAACTATTTCGTCGCGTGCCGCGGCCTAAACGATCAAGACGTGTGAAGAAACACCGTTTAGGTATACGCACTACAAGATAGTTTTAGTGGGTATACCAGCACAGGGAGATCCAAGCGACTGGGTGTTTGCCTTATGTAGTAGCCAAATAAAATAAATTGTTTTTTTTTTTATTTATTTCAGGTATCGTATCTTGGGGTCGTGGTTGTGCAAGACAAGGCTACCCTGGAGTATATGCACGAGTCGACAAATTCTTGCCATGGCTTAAAGTAGCTTTACGCCATGCTTGTACATGTCAGCCACCATCCTATGGATAAATAAAAAATAATACTTTTGAACATTGTTATTTATAATTGTGGTGGACTGATAGAAGGAAAATCGATTCATCTCGTTTAACTTAAAACGTGCATGTTCTCTTGTAAATGGCAAAATATTTTAGCAATACTTACCAAATTGGCGCTAGTGTCAAATAGAATACGATGTGATTAGCAAAAGTTAAAGAGAGTTGAATGTATTGAGTTCATTTTCATATTTTTGCGATCAAAATCGCGAAATTTACCTTTTCAAAATTAAATAATAACTACCATGGTGCCTTCTATGTAATGCAATCTTAAGAGTCAATTACAAATGATCTTTCCTACTCCTTCCATTCTTAGTATTTAATGACTTTTTTATTATCTTGCCATGAGTGATGCTAAATTTTTTTATGATATTTAAATTTTATAATATATATAATTTGGTTTAAAGTTTATTGCGGCCAGTGTTTACCATTTTTTTAGTATGTATCCTGTTGTTAGAACATACTTTCGTTTAAGAATTAGTATAAGTTTTATATAATTTTAAATTATAAGGCCAATTTGGTATTACCATTTTGCCAAGAAAGAAGTAGAATAGTATATTAAACCATACGTAGAATATATTTACCATATATACCATATATACAATAAATCTTTATCTATGAAATTAAATTTTGATAGAAAATTTTTATAATCTGTTAGTAATTAACGAATTGTTTGTTTGAAAGTTATATCTGTATTTCAAAATTATTTAATCCGAGAATGGTCGTTTAGATATTTTGATAGATCTACGCCTTTTTAATAATTTTTACTTAACAGTAAAAGCAATAATTAATATTAAAAACCTTAAAGATGAAAAAATAAATCCCAGCAAATATTATTACTTTCCTGCAAACACTCGTTTTTAAAATTTTTGTCAGTATTAACATTCGTTATAAGTAATACGTTGAAATTATCTGTTATAAAATAATAATATTTCATCATAATTATCTTATATTATTATACCTACTCTCATTAAATTAAATGTAATTTTTAATTAAGGCTGTGATTAGTTTAAATTAGTTATAAAATATATCTAATTTTGTTAATAAGTTATATTTTTACTTATAAAATATTTTTGGTCATAAAAATTTATAATAAACTAACGTACCTAAAAAACAATTTTATTTTATTTTAATTGTGCAATAATCAAACTGAAGAACATATACCAAAGTAAGACCAGAAACATGCAAGTAATTTAATACTCGCGCTTTTATATATATATGTATTATTTTTTCCCGCTTTTCCCAACTCTATCACATTTTATGCAATGTGTTCTGTAGACCCCACCTAAAGTGAATAAAACTTATCCTATCCTTCCACTTTCCACGTTTAGCCACCATTTCAACATTCACAAGTTTCTTAATTATATAATCTTTTTGTAGTCGCAATCTATTATTACGAGGCATGCCTTTTAAGTTTTGTCGTTTGAAGAAAAAAACACAACTAGAACCATAAAGTACTTTTTATGGTTTTTCAAAGTATTCACCACGTAGCTTAATACACTTTTCCATTCGCTCAAACCAGTTATTATAACATTTATTCCACTCTAAAGTGGGGGTGTTCAAAATGGCTGACTTGAAAGCGTCGACTGCTTCTTCACCGGACTGGAACCTTTGACCACGAAGACTTTTCTTCTTTTCATTTTAGGAAATGTAAAGAAATCGTTAGGGCTTAACTCAGGACTGTATGGAGGATGGTCAAGAATTTTTACTTTTTCCTGCTTCAAATACTCAATCGTTTCACGAGCGCTGTGTGCGCTTGCGTTGTCGTGGTGCAGGATGGTGCGTCGCTTTGAGTTAGATTTTCGAAGTTCGGCGATAACTTGTGGTAAACAAACTATGGTAGGTATGCCACTCTGTGTTAACCGTTCTACGATCTTCAAGTGCAATAGCCGCAACATGACTGGTTTTTCCAACGAACTTGGCCACCATCTTCTTTAAAGTGCTTCGAGAACGAACAACTTTAGTCGGCTTTGGCTCGTCTTGAAAGACCCAGATTGTAGATTGTTGTTTGGAATCAGGATCGTAGGCATAGATCCAAGATTCGTCACCACTGATGATGTCGTAGACGTGATTTGACTCTCCTCGGTTGAACCTTTGCAGAGTTTTCTTACCCGCTTTATACAATTTGACGCGGGCCGCCTTGTGATCGTCGGAAAGCAGATGCAGTTGTGGAGGTCGCAGACACCTCCGGGTCGTATTGTCGGAGATAAATGAAATCCGGGGAGCGTGGATGCTTACAGTCGTTTATTCCAAAGGCAGAAGTTTAATGTACAAGGCTTATGATTATAAACTAGATAATTGTATTTACATTTTTGCCGGGAAGGGAAAACCAACGCTTAGTAGTTGTCAAAATCTGACCGGACCGCCTTATTTTTTATCGTGGTTAGTGATGTGACGTGCAACTAGTGCCGCCACACCACCCCCCCACGGAGAAAGATACAACAAAAATTTAAAGTTGAAAACAACAGTATCGAGCTACTAATAACATTATAAATTACTATAATCACTTATGCCTAAAATTAAAAAAAATATTACAGTATTAATATTACAAATGAAATTAACAATTATTAGTAAAATAATTACAAATAATAATACTAATAAAGTATGATCAGTCAAAATTCTTAAATCTAACACGTCTGCCAGAGCGTGTGGTATATGGCTGTTTAACTTTCTCATCTGGAACTTTTATGGGAATTGGTACTACCGTTGGCAACTCTTTCTGGTTGACAGGTAACTTATCTTGGTTAGGTGGGGTAGGCAGATGTTCAGCTTGAATGCGTTCATTATCAGTATGATCTATAAAAGCTGGTTTAAGTCTGTCTACACTTACTACAACTTTGTTGTTTTTAACGGCTAGAGTGAATGTTTTTCCATCGGGCGAGCGTTCTAATATTTTAAATGGACCTGTATATGGCGGTTGCAGTGCCCGGCGAACGGTGTCATCTCTCAAAAAGACATGTGAGGCAGTTGCCAACTCTTTAAATATAAAGGTTGAGTCTTTAGAGTGTCGAGAGGCGGGCACTGGGCGGATAGTTGACATCTTCTGGCGTAATTGTACTACAAAATCCGTGGCGTCTTCAATTTTGTCTGAAATTGAGGAAGGTATCAACATTTCTCCGGGAAGTCTTAAAGTCTCCCCGTAAACAGTCTCTGCAACTGTGGCTTGGAGATCTTCTTTGAAAGCCGACCGCATCCCGAGCAAGACCATAGGGAGAGATCTCATCCAAGAGTCTTTATGGCACATTAACGCTGCCTTAAGCTGTCTGTGGACACGCTCAATCATCCCATTTGCGCAGGGATGATATGAAGTAGTCCTAATGCGTTTTGTGGCAAATTGCAATAATAGTCGGTTAAACAGGTCAGATTCAAATTGGGAGCCTTGATCCGTTGTGATAACTGATGGTATTCCAAAGCGGGAAATCCATTCCCTGGTAAAAGTTTCTGCCACTTCCTCTGCTGTGATAGATCGCATAGGCCAAACTTCGGGCCACCTAGACACTCTATCAATTGCAGTTAAACAATACCGGTACTCATTGCAGACTGGTAATGGCCCGATAATGTCAATGTGAATGTGCATGAATCGCCCAGATGGTATGTTGAACGTACCCAAAGGAGTTGAGTTATGTCTCGAGACTTTGCTACGCTGGCACGCCTCACAAGCTCGGGACCAGGTACGGCAATCCTTTTTCATTGATGGCCAAACAAAACGTTCTGTCATAAGGCGTGTAGTGGTGCGAATACCGGGATGACTCAGATTATGTAGTTTGTTGAATGTTGCTCTTCGGAAGGAAGGTGTCAAATACGGTCGCGGCTTTCCCGTAGAAACATCACAATAAATTGGTATATTACTTCCTGGTGGACTAATTTTAGTGAGGTTTAGGCTAGAACCATTTTGTAACAAGTTTTCCAGTTCTGAATCCGAGGCCTGTGACTTTGCAAGCAAATCATGATCTTGATCTAAAGAGATGGCATTGATATCGATACGCGACATCGTGTCGGCGACGATATTTTCCTCACCCTTTATGTACTGTATATCCGTTGTAAATTGACTAATAAAGGATAACTGGTTTAGCTGAGGAGGTGGTAGCTTCTCTCGTCGCTGTAAGAAAGCGTATAGGAGTGGCTTGTGGTCAGTAAATATTGTGGCATGCTGGACTTCTAGGATATATCGAAAATGTTGGACACTTTCGTACACCGCTAGTAATTCTCTATAATAAGCCGGCCACTGTTGTTGCTTTGGTGTAAGTTTCTTGCTAAAAAAAGAAAGTGGAAACCATTGACCATTTATCTTTTGCTGGAGGCAAGATCCCATATGGACGCTGGATGCATCAGTGAACAGACCCAAACTTGCACTGTTTACTGGATGTTGCAATAGTGTTGCCGAGGATAAGCTTTTCTTACAGGCTTCAAATTGCTGAATTAATTCCGAAGACCAAGGAAATGGCTTAGCTCCTTTGCTGTTGGTTGCAACCAGGGCTTCAATTAGTGAGGCTTGATATTGGGCAGCATGAGGAACAAAACGCCGGTAGTAGTTTAGCATGCCGAGAAAGCGGCGCATGCCTTGTACAGTCTCAGGAGGTGGAAAATCCAATAAAACTTGAATGCGATCCTGAGGAGGGCGCGTACCTTCGCTATTTATGTGATAGCCCAAGAAATTTACTTCAGCTACTCCTAGAATACATTTGGAGGGGTTAATCACGACTCCGTAATCTTGTAGGCGTTTGAAGAGAGTTCGAAGGTGTTCCAGATGAAGAGTCTCATCAGGGGAATGGACGAGGATGTCATCCACGTAAGGGAAACAGAAATCGAGACCCCGAGTGACCTCATCAATAAATCGCTGAAATGTCTGCCCCGCATTTCGCAACCCGAAAGTCATGAAAGGAAATTCGAAGAGGCCAAACGGGGTAACGATTGCAGTTTTCGGCACGTCCTCTTCAGCGATTGGTATTTGGTGGTATGCTTTTACCAAATCGATAGTGCTAAATATTTTCGAACCAGAGAGATTATGGGCGAAATCATGTATATGGCGCACGGGGTATCTGTCCGGTACTGTTCTGGCGTTTAATGCGCGGTAGTCGCCACATGGCCGCCAAGTATCGTCTTTCTTAAGGGTCATGTGTAACGGTGATGACCAGGCACTTTTAGATGGTCGAGCTGTACCAGATCGCACCATGTCCTCAAATTCTTTTTTAGCCGAGACTAACTTTTGGGGCGCCAAACGTCGAGGGCGGCACGAGATTGGAGGCCCATCCGTCGTTTTGATGTAATGGACCGTATTGTGCTTAACAACTCGAGGCAAGCCAGGTGGACGTGCAATGTCTGGAAACTCCGCCAAAAGTTCGATGAAAACGGGCTTTCCAGATGCGACTGCTCGAACGCTTGGTTGATCAATATCAGTGGTGGGAGCCATGGATGATAGTCCCGTGGTTCCATCGACTATCCTTTCGTTGCGACAGTCTGGCAACAGGTGATAAAATGCTAAAAAATCAGAGCCAATAATGGCCGAATTGACATCAGCTATGACGAACTGCCAGATAAAGTCACGGCGTAGACCAAAATTGAGTTTAAGATTAATTGTGCCAAATGTTTTAATGCAGCTACCGTTGGCAGCGCTTAAGTCATAGTTGGTAGCTTTTCGGCGTGACGGTAGCCAACTATGTGGATAACAACATAAGTCAGATCCAGTATCAATTAAGAAACGGCGCTTGGTCACTTGGTCCGTGACAAACAAGCGGCGGCCAATATTATGGCAGTCAGTTGCCGCCATTACTGACTGCGGCTTAGGTTTTCCGATTCCCAGGTGCACGGTTTTACACACTTAGTGGCTTTACTACCCCACCTCCGATGGTACCAACATCTTTTAGGACCGCGAGATGATGACGAGGATCGGTCTCGTGAGGGTCGGTTCTGTCGTCTGGATAGAGCAGCAACTTGGTTGCTGACCTCTTCTAGCTGCTGGGCTAGTATAGTAAGATTCAGACTGTTGGCGGGTGTGGCAGTCGAACATACCATAACAGGAGTTGGGGCCAACTCAACTATTTTGTCAGCCAATTCTGATACTTTGTCTAGGTCCAGGTCAGCCTGTGCGGCCAGTATAGCTTGTGCTTGCTGTGGCAGGCGGCGCAACCAAAGCTGGCGTATAATATTGCAATCTGTGAGTGTGTTACCTGCGAGAGAACGTAGGTGCCGGAGAAACTGTGATGGTTTCCTATCACCAAGCTCCTCATCGCTCAACAGTTGGCGAACCCTCTTTTCCTGTGAGATAGAAAGGCGTTGTATAAGAGTGTTTTTCAATTTTTCATACTTCCCTTCAGGTGGTGGGTTTGTTATAATATCCTCCACTTCACTGGCTAGCCTTTGGTCGAGTTGACCTATTACATAATTGTATTTGGTAGAGTCTGTCACAATGTTGGCGATTTGGAACTGCGATTCTATTTGAGCAAACCAAAGTGCTGGTTTGTCAGCCCAAAATGCGGGCAATTTAACAGTCACTCTACACACTTTTGATTCTCTCTCACTTTGTTCAATTTGTTTTTGTAGTGCTGCATTTGCAGCTAAGAGTTGTTGCAATTGTTCATGCACTTCCTTATTTTCCATTATGAGAGAAGAGAAAAAAAAAACTGAATTTAGTACTTTGAAATTTCCATGAGATGTGTGAACAGCAAGCTGACTCCAGAGAATCCTATTGCCATCTATGTTAGAATCGTTGCTTCATTGGAATAACACGATCTATGGTTATTGTAGGCGTCGACAGGTGCTTCGTCGTCCTAAATAGGTATGTGAAGGAAGTAGACATAGGCGATTTATCTTCGAAGTGCTCAACTGCTCAGTGGAGATACGCTACCAGTACATACTGCGGCTGGCTTTTGTATTTCCATATGTCCGTAAAGTTATCGGAAAGTCTGTGTTTTCTTGCGTCGAATGTCACCAATGTGGAGGTCGCAGACACCTCCGGGTCGTATTGTCGGAGATAAATGAAATCCGGGGAGCGTGGATGCTTACAGTCGTTTATTCCAAAGGCAGAAGTTTAATGTACAAGGCTTATGATTATAAACTAGATAATTGTATTTACATTTTTGCCGGGAAGGGAAAACCAACGCTTAGTAGTTGTCAAAATCTGACCGCCTTATTTTTTATCGTGGTTAGTGATGTGACGTGCAACTAGTGCCGCCACACAGTATCCAACGGTAAACTAGCATTCTCACACCAAGCGCTTCATGCAAGATTTTCTGAATGGTTGTCCCTGAGATGCCTAATAAAGCCTCTATCTCTCGATACGTCACATGACGATCTTCGAGAATTAGTTGTCTCACAGCAATGATGTTATCTTCACTGAAGGCGGATTTTGGGCGTCCTTCGCGAGATTTGTCACTAACACTAGTATGTCCACGCTAGAATTCTAAATACCAGCGTTCGACAGTCCGCAGATATGGGGCTTCATCACTGAACACAGATGTAAGCTCTTCAAAACACTGAAGCCGTGTCAGGCCTCTTCTAAAGTTGTAAAAAATTATTGCACGAACATTTTCCAAAGATTCATTTTCGTACGTGACCTGACAGATTCCAATCGACACTGTGACTATTAGTCCTAATACTTTCAACTGTTTTGAGATTCAATATTTAAACACATTCGAATATAGAACACTTCCAAATTCAAAATTGCCGGGAAATATGGAAACGACAGAACATAAAAGGCGCATGCCTTTTATCAATAGTAAAGATCAACTTTACATCAAAATTAACATGGTTTTTTTAGTTTTTCAAAGTTATTACAAAAAACACCCCTGAGAACTACCTCTTTCTAAGCACGTGTCTCACAGATGGTAAGTTTACTTAAATAATGATACCAAAAACGAGTAAAAATAGTTTTCTAATCAGTCCTTAGTGTCTTTTTGGTTTGAAAGTGATCCCATTAGCCACATTCAAGACTTATATTATGTACTACAATGATATTTCTTAAATAAAAAGAGTATATAAAATCATTGGGTACTAACATAGTTTTTAAGCTTCTACTAATTACTGTTTATGGACTTAGTGTCTATTTTGAATAGATAAATAAAAAACAAAGATAATAAATTTTTGAGAATAGTTAAAATAGAATTTAAATAAAATAAAATTTTACTATTTTGAAAATAAGAATTAAGTTATATATACTCATAAATTCGATAATTCTTAAAGACCTTTATAGCCAACCAGACGTGATTTTTAAAATTAATAAAGATTGTTTCCCGCGAAAATTTGACAATTGACAGCAGCCAAACAGAAACAGGCGTTTCACATTGTTTTTAATGAAAATTGACGTAATTATACTTTAATTTAGTTAATGTAGTTAATCATTTTGTTTTCTTGTATTAAAAATATATACCTAGTATGAATTATTCGGATAACGAAGCTGTAAGTATGACTCACTCTTCAAATCCTGTATTGCATTTTCACTCGATACATAAATTATCTTTGATATTAAATATTCAATTAATTTTATATTAA
Organism: Malacosoma neustria; assembly: GCA_963693495.1. Classification (NCBI taxonomy): domain Eukaryota; kingdom Metazoa; phylum Arthropoda; class Insecta; order Lepidoptera; family Lasiocampidae; genus Malacosoma; species Malacosoma neustria. The sequence continues at coordinate 17,265,379 of OY856383.1, forward strand.
TTAGGACTTAAGGCATTGGATTACTCACTAAAGAGAGACAAAATCATATTTCATATAAAAAATAAGGTCATTGTTAGTACTCCTTTTACCTCTTGTAGGATGATACTTCTAGTGTAGAAAGTACTTCAAATACGGACAATACGTCCCGTAGTGAAACTCCTACGAATTCTCGTGTTAAGAAGCGTCGACGGGGAAAGAAAAAAGCTGCCACCAAACAAGTCAAACCTCCTTATAAATTCAAGTAAGTTATGATTACTATGTGAATTCAATTATTTTATTACTTACTTAGCATCTTCGATAGTTATTTACAGTATAATTTTGACTTATTGTCACTCTCCTTATCTAATTTCCTATTGATTCAGTTTGTTTATATATTTAAGGGAAAGCTAATTTCTTCACTAAATTACATGACTACTGTGTTCTGTAAAGCTGCTGTAAAGAGGTTTCTCCCTCCGTTTTCATTTAAAACATAAACTTAAAGTTGTATCTAAATTGTCATTGAGATGTGCATCTTCATGTACTAATTGTATTTTTTTCTAATAATTTATAGATACAGTAAGTTATTAAAACAGGTTTAAAGTTTGTTGACAAACTCAGCTGTTTCTATGACATTATAACTACAAAAACTTGGTATATATGCAGTTGTAGTGCAAAAGAAGACCATGGGCAGCCTCTGTTTGGGTGCCAGTTCAACCACCACCTTGGTGAAGGTGAACCGCAGGTGTTTGCAGTTGTTGGCAGCAACAGGGTGTCAATATATGAGTGCCCAGAATCTGGAGGATTTAAGTTCCTACAGTGCTATGCAGATCCAGATGTAAGTCATTTTGTCCTCTGAGCTAAAATATAGTAAAAGCTTATAATAAGGCACCATACCATACTATGCGACTCGTTCAGGGGAGGTCTTTGAAATACCACCCTTGCTCACAGGGTGGTTTTCATCTTGATAATCATTTTTTTATTTGTAACTATAGGTATGTACTTTTGGCAGCATGCGCCAAGCACTTTATAGACGGATATGAGCCAAAGAAACTCATTTAACATGTAAAAGAGTATTCAACAGTGGAGCGGAGTATGTTGGGTGTTGAGTTAAAAGACAGGATCCATTATGATGATATCAGATCCAAATCAAATGTTACCAGTATTAACTTGAGTCGACCAACTAAAATGGAGATGGACTGGGCACCTACTAAGAAGCAGCCTGGATAAGTGGAGCAAATGGGTAATAATCTGGTACCCCAGGGATGGCATTTGCAAAAGAAGATGCCAGATAAGGAGATGGGAGGATGAGATCCGATTAACTCTGGGGCCATTGTGGATATGAGTTGCTTTAGATAGAGCTCAGTGGAGACAGTTGGAGTTGGACTTTTGTCAAGAGGCACACAGATATCAGAGATATTATGTAAATTTTAAAATAACTATATGTCAACTCTGACTCCTGTAATAAAGGCTATTTTATTTATTTAAAAGAGTATTCAATATGTAGATGTCAAAACTAACGGGTGGGTGTTTTGATATAATAAGGATGGTCAGCAGGGGAGGATAAAAAATTGAGGGAGGGGGGTAAAAAAATTGACAAAATTAAGTTACATGACCGTTGTATGTTGTTGGTATGGGTACATTTTCTAAGGCACATAGGGCTAAAGCAAGTATTAGTTTGATGGCTAGGCTTAATAGAAAGCGAGTGTTACTTCTGTTTTATATTTATTGTTAATTTATCAAATGTGGTTTATTATCTGTGCAGGGGCAGAGAAAGAATACTAACCCCTGCGGCTGGGGTCGCCCTGTCGTATAAAGCAACAAAACAACCTACCCTAGCTACGTGGTAGGGTCTCAAGCCCGTCTGGATGGTAACCACCTTTGGTCTTAAGTATGCTCCCCTAATAACCTTGTGTTGTGTTCCGGCATTAGTGACCCAAGTTCCTGTACCCTTATAGGACAGCAGTGTATTCGCGATGCCACTGGTGTTGCAAACACCTATAGGCGACTGTAACTGCTAAATTCTAAGCGGGCCGTCAGCCTGTATGCTGTCCTACAGCAATTAAAAAAAAGTGTAACAAATTTATTCATATTCATGTATAATATGCTGTAATTGGAAGTGAGGCTTGTTGTAAAAATTATACTACACAGTATTATAAAAAAAAATCAGAATATGTTTAAAATAATTCAACCAAAAAAATTCCTGTTGTTCACAGGTTGATGAGACATTCTACACCTGTGCATGGTCATATGAAGAGGAGACAGGCTTGCCACTCTTAGCAGTCGCAGGCTCAAGGGGCATAGTCCGTATTTTCCATCCAGCTACACAGACATGTATTAAGCACTACATTGGTCATGGACATGCAATTAATGAAGTAAAATTTCATCCAAGAGATCCAAATTTACTCTTGTCTGCAAGCAAGGACCATGCACTACGTCTTTGGAATATCATGACCGATGTGTGTATAGCAATATTTGGAGGGGTTGAGGGTCACAGAGATGAGGTGCTGAGTGCTGATTTTGATTTAAAAGGAGAACGGATCATGTCCTGTGGTATGGACCATTCATTGAAGCTATGGCGATTAGACAAACCGTCCATGAATGAAGCTATAAAACAAAGTTACAATTTCAACCCACATCGAGCATTGAGGCCTTTCAATTCATTAAAGGAGCATTTCCCTGACTTTTCCACCAGGGATATTCACAGAAATTATGTGGACTGTGTCAGATGGATGGGTGACCTCATTTTGTCTAAGGTTTGTATATGTTTGTTGTCCTTGGCTATGGGTACAGTCTAGGACTATACATATATACTGTAGTATGTTAATGATGGTATTTTAGTATGACTGGCTTGTCACACACATTATAATGCCCTCTTTCTGACTAGATAATGATTAAAGAGTGTGGTATAGGAGATAGTGTCTGTATACAAAATGTTTGTTATATGACACAGGCCGTATGTGCGACTTTTTTAAATAGAGTATTTTGTCTTACAATCTGCTTGGCATTTAGCTAGAGTTTATGAAATTTAATTTGTCTTGAATGGAATTAGTCCAGTGACTAATCCATTTTCTTATTTTTTTTTTTCTCCAACTAAAAGTATTATGGCAAAAAAGCGTGGGGTACGCCCTCGTTGTAAACATATTTCATCAGGCTTAATTTACGTCACTATTTTTTAAATCCTGGCGGTTCTAGTCGGGATAGTGAGATAATCTGTTAAAATAAATTTACTGAAATAACACATTTTATTATTTTAGACATTCATTTTATCCATGCAGGGGTGGAAAAAGATTACTTACCTCTGCGGGCGGAGTCTGCCGTCGTAAAAGGCAACAAAACAACCCACTCTAGCTACATGGTAGGGCCCCAAGCCCGTCTGAATTTCGACCACCTTTGGTCTTAAGTATGCCGCCATAATACCTTCGTGTTGTGTGTCGTTTACAAACAAACAAACATACAGGTGAAACTAATAAAAGTGTGTTAATGACACAAACTAAAGAAATCCATACAAATTTGCTATGTTGTCCTGCATTTTTTCAGTCGTGTGAAAATGCAATAATCTGCTGGAAACCTGGACGCTTGGAAGACGCAGAGTTGCGCCCTGGTGACAACTCGGTCACTATAGTCCACCGTTTTGACTACAAGGAATGTGAGATTTGGTTCATTCGATTTGCGGTTGATTACAGTCAAAGGGTAAGGATATTCTTACATCTTCAAGTAATTCTACAAATATTATTTTAGGATTTTTACATCACTTTTATAGTTAAAGATTGTATATATCTCAAACACGGTGCTCTCCCATAAGGGACCCAATTTCTTGTAAAATTGGGTCACTAATACTGGAACACAACACAAAGTTATTTGGGCGATATACTTAAGAACCAAGGGTGGTCGCCATCCAGACGGGCTTGGGGCCCTACCACGTAGCTATGGTAGTTTTGTCCTGGCCATGTTTATAATCAATTGTTGATCAGTAGATACGAGGCAAAATGTTGTAATAACATGTAGTTTATCCCATTGCTGAACAAGCAGTATACCTACCACGCTTGGTGGACTAGCAGGTTGCACATACCAGTGAACATGGTTTTCAGGGTTCATCATGATGTTATTCCTTCACTCATCATTAGGTGGTAATTAAGTATATGCATATTAGGCTAACAAAAACTGGCCAAGTGATGCATACTGTGCACGCACATTCACTTCTAGTTCAGTCCCTGCCTGTGATACATGGAAATTATATCGGTAGGGTAAGTTGTAGTGGCTACGTAGATGGCATTATGTATATGGTTGTGTTGTTTGAGGTCATTCCCCTCTAAGGACTATTTTCATGGCCTGTCAATTGTTTGTGTTGCGACATGGCACTATATGGAAAGGGATGCTTTCCTGGTATCATTCCCCCCCCCCCCCCCGACCGTTCCCCGTGTACACACCAATCGGTGGTGAAAGCGCCAAGGCCGATTCCTAGCCAGTTCCTACCGCAGCTCCAATAGCAGTAAGTGCTGCATCTTGTCCTTACTGGGTTCGTGGGGATTTATGGGACGGCGTCGGGTGAGCCGGAGTAGTGGTTGCTACAACGTTGTGGCTATTCCTGACCCATCTGTTTGTATATTTGTAAAGGTGTAGAATAACGAAGAAAGGCCATATGTTATGAATTTATGAACAAAATAGCAAACAAAGGTACATATTTGTTTTAGTAAGGATCAATTTAATTTCAGGTGATTGCTCTTGGCAACCAATGCGGTAAAACCATGGTCTGGGAACTGGGAAACGTCGCCGGGGGCTCCAGGGTCTCCCAACTGGTGCATCCCAGGTGCCTCGCTGCTGTTAGACAAGTATGTTCCATTTAATGTAACTTTGTTTAATGCATTCATAAACCATGCATGGAAGAGGAATATTTGTCGTCCAGTATAACCGACAGACTGAATTTGAAACCGATTACTAACTTGACCTGTGTGGCGTAGCGGCTAACACATTCGGCACGCTTGTGGTCACGAGTTCGACTCCCGTCTCGCGTCTGGATGTTTATAATAGGTCTTTACCTATGAAATTGCCATTCTGCAGTACTGGCCATTTCAAATCAAAATAATTTTTGTTTGGCTAAGAATTCTAATTTCAAATTAATTTTATTTTAAAAATATGGATTTCTTTTTCCAAAAGTAGTCATTTGTTTATTGATTAGTGTTACATTTTCATCGCATTTCAATCTTTTTCGTCATCATGGATACGTTAAAAATTCGAGTAATTATGGAATATGAGTACTGTCGTGGCAGCAACGCGGCACGCAACATCGACGTTTACGGAGCTAACACTACAAACCAACACACCACCTGTTATTGGTTTGCTAGCTTCCGTTCTAGGAATTTCGACCTGAAAAATGAACCTCGCGGTCGTCCGAAGACTTTGGTCGACAATGACGCATTAAAGGCGATTGTGGAAGCTTATGATACACAATCTACGGCTGAATTAGCAGCAGCTTTCGACGTTAGCGTCAAAACAATATTGGTCCATTAGCGTCAAATTGGCAAGGTAAAAAAGCTTGACAAATGGGTGCCCCACGAACTCAATGATCGCCAGCGCGAAGTACGCGTCGAGACGTGCATTGTACTGCTCAACAGACACACAAATGAAGGAATTTTGAACCGCATTGTTGCCTGTGATGAAAAATGGATTCTGTTTGATAACCGCAAGCACTCAGCAAGTTGGTTGGATTCTGGTTCAGCACCTAAACAATGCCCTAAACGAAAACTTACCCCTACAAAAGTGATGGTCACTGTTTGGTGGTCTAGCGCCCATGTGATTCATCACAGCTTCTTACCAAACGGGGTGAGCATTACTGCAGATGTGTACTGTGAAGAACTGAACACAATGATGGAGAAGCTGGCATATCTCCAACCAGCATTGGTCAATCGCTCGTCTCCGCTGCTCCTGCACGACAACGCGCGACTTCATACTGCACAGCAGACGGTCTCCAAATTGCAAGAACTGGGGTTGGAAGTTTTCCGTCATCCGCCCTACTCACCAGACCTTGCGCCTACAGACTACTACTTTTTCCAGAATTTGGATAACTTCTTGGCGGGAAAAAAATTCAATACCCGAGAGGCAGTACAAAATGCCTTTGAAGAATTTGTTGCCTCCCGTCCAGCTGATTTCTTTAAGAAGGGCATCAATAAACTGCCATTGCGTTGGCAAAGATGCATTAATTGCATGGGTGATTATTTCGATTAATACAAATAAAAAAAATACATGAAAAAAATTCGTTTAAATGTGTTCATACAAAACCGCGATTTCATAGGTAAAGACCATAAGATATTTATTTACAAACTAGCTGTGCCCGCGACTCCGTCCGTGTGGAATAGTGACTTTAGGCAGAATTTTTTTGATATATCGTACGGTTTATTTTGGATTACAAACCCTATAAACCCTAAAATATAAAGGAAATATACAAACAGTCATTGTTATCGAATGCAACTGTTACGCCATGCGCCTCTGGAATACGTGCGTTCGAACTTACAAAGTCCAGCCTAATCTAAACACTATGTCATATGATTGATGATATAAATCTGAGGTCAACTTAAATTGGACTATAAAATTTCCGAAACTTATCATTTTTAACAAAAACTATTTTTTTTTTCTAAAATAAAAATAGCCTAAGTTACTCCTTGTTACATCAGCTATGCCAGTGAAAGTCCCGTCAAAATCGGTGCAGAGATTAGCCGGAACAAACAGACAAAAATTGTAAAACATGTTGTTTTGGTATATGTACCGTGTATACGTTCGAATACACTTAGTAAAAAGCTGTTATTTTAATATTACAAACAGACCCTCCAATTTTATTTATTTGTATAGAAGTATATATGTAGTATATCAGTTGTTTAGTACCCATAACACAAGTGCTATGCAACGTAGTTTGCGACTTGATGGCGTTACGTGAAATGTCCAACTTATTTATACATTATACTGAGTAATCATCGTCTTCTCGTATAGGTTAGAGTTAGACAAACGACGGACATTGAGATGTTAAGTTCGGATTATTAAAAAAAGTTAACATAATCGCCATCATGAATGGTTAATCCCGGTTCACTGCTTTGTAATGTCATTGTGCTATAAACTTCATCATGAACCATTTGGTGTTGGTTTACATTCATTTCCTGTTCAGAAACACAAGGAGGGATGAATCAAATTAAATTTTTAATGCTGTAGACCAGCAGACAGGCTGACGGCCCACCTAATAGTAACCAGTTACCGTCGCCTAAGGGTGTTGGCCACGACAGGGACATCGTAAAGTAGGGGAACTGGAACCTGGAACACAAGATAATTATGGCGGCATACTTATAGACCAGGGGTGGTAGCCATCCAGACGGCCTTGGAGCCTCATCACCTAGCTAGGGTTGTTTTGGTTAGGCCGACCCCAGCCGCAGGTGTCGGTATTTTTATTCCGCCCTTCACAGAAAATGAAAATACTTTGAAGAGAAGTTATGGATACATCTTTATTTCATTGTATTTTACTAATTATTGCAGGTAACACTGTCAAGAAACGGCAAGGTGTTGCTAGCATGCTGCGACGATGGCACGATCTGGCGATGGGATCGCGTCAGCAGTGTCAATATTTAAAATTTTAATTTTATTATGAAATGCATTTTTAGATAAGAAAAAAATAAGAACTGAAATCTTGAATAGTTATAATGAAATATAAATAAAAAATTTGGAATCGTCTGATGGGCAGAAGCTTATATATGTATAAGTTGGCGCCCTCCAGGTTCAAAGCGGCACAGGATATCTCCAATTGCCGCTGTGTAAAAGACCCTCGAGGCAACCGCTCATATTTCCACGAGCTGCTGAACAAGCAGCATAAAGAGGTGCAGTCGCCAGATCTTCCTCCGAATCGAGAACTAGTGCCACCGGTAACGCCTGAAGAAGTCCAGAATTGTCTTCGCCGCATGAAGAATCGGAAAGCTGTCGGAGCCGATGGAGTCCCCATCGAAGCCTGGAAGCCGATGGGCTCTCGTGGTTTGGGCATTTTAACCAAGCTTTGACCAATGGAGGCTGAGTATCGTTACTCCAGTTTTCAAAGGCAAGGGATCGGTGCAGGAGTGCGGTAACTACCGCGGCATAAAGGTCATGTCCCACACCATGAAGCTCTTCGAGAGGGTTATCGACTCTCGGATTCGGCAGGAGTGCACTGTCTCGGCATGTCAATATGGGTTTCGCCCGGACCATGGACCCCTATTTTTGCCCTAAGGACTGTCACGGAGAAATACAGGACGAAGAATACGCCTCTCCATTGCTTGTTTCTTGACTTGCAGAAGGCCTTAGACTGTATTACTCGCGCGATAATCTGGTGGGCAATGCTATCTAAAAGGGTTCCAGAGGCCTATATTGAGATCATCCGAGACATGTACCGTGATTCCGATTCCGTAGTTCAAACCGCTGTTGGCGACACAAAACCTTTCCCCATCACCGTCGGGGTGCAGAAAGGATCCGTCCTTAGTCCGTTTCTGTTTAGCGTGGTATTAGACGTATTGTCAGATAGCATCAGAAACTCACATGAGCAGCCTCCGTAACTGCTCATGTATGCAGATGATATCGCGCTGGCAGATTCGGACAGGGGTAGGCTGGTGCGACGCGTGAAGGCGTGGAAGGAGTCGCTTGAGAACGATGTTCTAAAGCTCAATATGGCGAAGACCGAGTACTTGGCCTGTAACTCCACAGATCCCACACCCGTACGCATAGACGGCGACACAGTCAAGCGCACGGAACAGGTGAAATACCTGGGCTCTGTATTTCACGCGTCTGGTGACATTGACTCCGACGTTATGGCACGCATTGCTGCCGCGTGGGCCAAATGGCGTGAGGTAACTGGTGTCATTTGTGACCCCAAGATGCCGGTAAAGTTGAAGGGACAGGTCTATAAGACCATCATTAGGCTTGTCTTTTTATACGGCTGTGAAGCATGGCCGGTGTTACAGCGACAAAAGCAAAAACTGCGTGTCACGGAGATACACATGCTGCGGTGGATGTGTGGAGGAACGTGTTAGGAACTCCCGCATTCGCGGCAGTCCTCATATCCGTGACATTGCGGATAAATTGCAGGAGTATCGCCTTCGCTGGTATGGCCATGCTGCCTCCGCCGGGCCCCGGCAGGAGTAGACCGAAAAAGTGCTGGCTTGACGTTCTAAAGCGTGATATGCGTGCCAATGGGCTCACTACCAGGGATGCTGAATACCGTACGAAATGGAGTAGAAAAAGTCGGAAAGTGGACCCCGGACATTGAAGCGGAAGTTTAGATTGCAACCGGGATACAACACTGGGATGATGATGATAAATAAAAAAGACTGATCTTAGTCAAATTTTATATTATTTGTTTTATTTGCCATGCTAAAGTAAGCAAAAGGAAACAAGAAGATGAGATTCAATTGCAAGTTCTGTTATGGATACAATGCTTTGCAGGCGTTGAATTCGATATCAGTTAAAAATTACAATCGAGAAAGCTAAAATGTATTTTAAAGAAAACAGTACAGTACGTCCCCAAATGCAGACTGTGGATCGGAAGATGATGCAAATATTTTAAAAAGCAAGGGGTTGACCGCCAACGTGAGGCCACTGCAAAAGCTATTCGACATTCTCAATTATAAACAAACTATACCAATCATCCATCCATGTCATGTTTGTTTTATATAAATAATAATAATAAATATTTTGTGACAATTCACACAGCGTCATCTAGTCCCAAACTAAGTAGCACTTGTGTTATGGGCCCTAGACAACTGATATACTACATATATACTTTTTTTTGTAAATAAATACATATACATAAACACCCAGACGCGAGACGGGAATCGAACCCGTGACCTCCGCGAGCGTACCGACGTGCGTTATCCGTTACGCCACCGAGGTTATCCAAAGTAACATTTTAGAATCGACTAATAATAGTCGATTCAAAGTCGGCAATAATGTTTAAAACACATACAATTTGGAATCGGAAAAAATCGTGTCATCTTGGTGATGGCGACTTTTTTATTGCTGAAGAGCAGCAGACAGGCTGATGGCCCACTTATAAGCAGTTACCGTCGCCTATGGATGAGTCAGTCAGCTTGATACCTTATCAGTCCTGTGCAAAAATGGTTTGAATAAAACAACAAAATATTTCTATGCCAAATTTATTAAATGACCAACAATACTCCTACGGTAATTAACAAAATGAATCACAGGGGTCATAGTGTTCTCGTATCCACTACAAAAACGGTTGGGTTCACAAATCTCGATAAAAATACAAGCGCGAGCTTTTATGTAATAAATATACCTAAGCTATTGTTTGTCCTAATCGATAAAGGCCTAAACCAAAGACCAATCAATTAAAAAGAAAACAGTAGATAATTTATCAAATTTAAATACATAATCTGGCTGTTTTTCTCGAGGGTTTTTAAAAAAGCCTTAATAAAATGTCTGAGGCCGGCAGCGCGTTGGTAGGTAATGCTCCCGTACATAGGTACATACATAGGCGATGGTGACCCCCTGCTATCGGGTAGTCCGTTTTCCTGTCTGCTAAACTCAAAAAACTCATGTTTTTTTTAGCTTTTTACCACCTACAGATGTAATTTCTTTCAAAATAAAAATTAAAACATACTTGAATTGTAATCCGATGATAGCAAATTCATGTTTAATACACAATAATCCATATATAAAAATTTGCTTCAAACTAGGCCATAAATTCTCGCGCTTTTTAATGTGACCCAAAACCGTCTAAGATCTAAACACCGAGTGAACGCCTAATGATTACTAAATACGCCACTATAAAGGACGCTACCCGCTAACAACATCAATGACTGCATAATTGAATAAAGTCAATGCCGTTCGTTTCAGTCTTTAAATTTTACGATTAAATGATTAAAGACCGGTAAATAAATTAATATATATATATATAGAGTTCCGATCTTTATCGACAAATATTTTGTTTTCAATGTCTCCTAGTACATACAATTATGTATTCAAACTAATTAACAAAACTACATTTTCAATAATATTATTTTCTTCACAGTTATACAATATTTAATAAAGACCGGGGTTAGTCCGCTGTTATAAAAAGAACCACGGTCCATAGACAAGTGGTTTTCGCTCTCTCGATTCACTTAGAGACAAACTTCAACACGCTGTCGCTAGACATTTATGGCGACAATTTCCTTTACACGCATCAAAGACGAGTAAACGCCATTTGTCTAGTGTCAGTCCTTTCATACAGTCTCACAATTAGAAATTAATTTTAATTATCTTTTATCAATATTTATATAAATCTTTTATTCATTTACAAAAACGAATTATTACGCTTACAAATAAAGGGACATTACAAAAACGACATCAACAATAAGCAAACAATCATATAAAACAACAGTCACAACAAATACATTGAGCTAAGACGATACAAAACCGATTCATCCTACATTTGTGAAGACGGCTCGGAAGATTATTTTCAACGCGTACTCGGTCTGTGTGTAACTAATTTGGTAACTATAGACTTCTTCGTGCAGGGGCGGAGAACCCCTGCGTCCGGGGTTGGCCTGTCATAAAAGGGGACAAAACAACCCTAGCTACGTGGTAAGGCCCCAAGCCCATCTGGTCTTAAGTATGCCGCCATAGGAACTGAACTAGCTCCCAGAATATCGCTCCTTAATTAGGGCGCTTCAAATGGTCTATCTTGTCTTTTTTTATTACTGAGGAATAGCAGACAGACGACAGCCCACTTAAGTAAGCAATTATCGTCGCTGATGGATGTTTGCGACGCCAGTGGCATCGCGAACACGCTGCTGTCCCATAAGGGTACAGGAACTTGGGTCACTAATGCCGGAACACAAGGTTATTATGGCGGCATACTTAAGACCAAAGGTGGTCGCCATCCAGACGGGCTTGAGGCCCTATCACGTAGCCAGGGTGGGTTGTTTTGTCTTACGACAGGCCGATCCCGGCCGCAGAGGTTAGTATTCTTTCTCCGCCCCGGCATGGATAATTTATTTATTCAGAATTGGGTCAGGATCGATTGCATTGGCGTGTATTAATTTATAAAATTTGTGGCATATCATTAAACCTGCCTCTTGATTAAAATGTTATAATGCAATATAGCAGCAATATGCGCGTTGAAAATCTTCAAACTATTCCGACCGTCTTCAAGCAATGTCATAAATATCACATACATATACGTTTACAAATTAATAAATATAACATAAGGGGTATACTACAGTAAATTTATACTTTTAAATTCGTAAAGGCACGCAACTATAAACAAACCATTCAAAACAATGGTCAACGACGTCAACTTCACTAAGACAATTATAATTTTTACATAATTGAAATTATTGAATATTGATTTAATTACACGATGAGTTTATGAAATACCAAATATTATTTCGTCATTTCATTGAGTATGTAATCATTTGCAACATTTTGTAATTTGTGGTTTCATTTACATTGATACCGTATACATGGATGAGCAGTTACAAAAATAGATAAAATTAGAAATGAGTATATTAGGGGAAGGTTGAAAGTAGCGCCAGTGACTGAGAAGCTGAAAAGCAATAGGTTAGCCTGGTATACCCATACAATGCGAAGAGAGGAGCATCATGTAACAAGGAGAATGCTAGAAATGAGTGGATGGATACAAGAGGAGAGGTAGACCAAAGAAAAGATGGATGGATTTCGTAAAAGATGATATGGTTAAAAAGGTGTGAATATGGGGCGGAGAAAGAATACTAACCTCTGCGGCCAGGGTCGGCCTGTCGTAAAAGCCGACAAAACAGCCCACCCTAGCTACGTGGTAGGGCTTCAAGCCCGTCTGGATGGCAACTACCTTTGGTCTTAAGTATGCCGCCATAATAACCTTGTATTGTGTTCCGGCATTAGTGATCCAAGTTGCTGTCCTGTACCCTTATGGGACAGCAGCGTGTTCGCGATGCCACTGGCGTTACAAACATCCATAGGCGACGGTAACTGTTAAATTCTAAGCGGGCCGTCAGCCTGTCTGCTGTCCTACAGCAATAAAAAAAGAATATTCAGATGACGGTTAATAGAGAAGAGTGGAGGGAAAGAACATGTTGTGCCGACTCTACATAGTTTAGGATAAGGGCCGGACGAAGAAGATACCAAACAGTTGAAAGGATTTTTTAAATAGTTTGAAAACATGGCCGTTCAAAAAACCTTTGTGCCCATGACCACAAGTGGCACCGCTGAAACACAGATATATTAGGGGGTGATATACAATTCACCATTTGGCTTGGGTTCGTTTTAAGAACAGCTTATATCTTCCCACTCCTTGCCTCCCCTTGGAGGGCAGTATACCCACAGTGCTTATGCGAGTTTTAGACACTGGCTATCTTAGTGTGTGTGGAAATCGCCACACGATATTTTCATTTATTAATAATCAAAATAGTAAATACTTTAGAATGAGCATGTGACGAGCCATTTTCGTCATCTTTATATAACCACGCCCTGTGCGCTAAGGCTTGTAAGTATTGTATCTTTGAAATATATTATTGTCACAGTATATTGTAGGCAAAATGTGTCATTGCGAGAGAATAGAGAACAATTGGAAACTCCTCTTACAGACGTACCCCCGTTCGAAGGCGTCAGGCCATAATACCGACCTCGAAATACAGCGAAATAAGAAACACCAGTCAATTCAGACTTAATTCTGTACTCTTAATTATATGAGGAGGGGTATTAAGAATGTATATAGTTATGTGTGTGCGCGGCTGCGCCCGCGCAATAAATCAGTGTGGCTGAGCCTCTAGTATGATTCACGCATCCATTATATCCGTCCACTCTAATATATAACAGTTTTGTAATGCTTTATCCAAAAGAAATCATCACATGCCTCTTGTTCAGGTATGAGTTCATGTGACAGTAACTATGTAAATGTGACCACAATTTACAATCTTCGTTATAAAATATCCGAATACGGATATATGATCTCAAAATCTAACAACTACTCTATTAGTTAACTCGTTAATATACGTAGGAAATCACTACAAATATCTAAACATTACTACATTGGGGCGGTTCATTATGAGAATCGTATGAGCAGAGATCAATAGTAAATGAAATCGTAAATGGAACTATCCTACGATACTAGTTAGTAGTACTAGTAAGTACTACTAACTTCGATAGTAACTATACTAAAAAAAATTAAATTCATCTTGATACAGGGTTATAAAGAAAACATTAACAATCCTATTGAATTGTATTACTGACATGCCTGAGAACCTCAGTTATAGGGTTATGGGGTACATAACACAAGTGTTCTGCTGCTTATTTTAAAACGCGATATTTTTGGACAAGCTGTAATAGAAGACATTACGGATGCCAAGTGAAGAAAACAAGGAAAAAAGGTTAATTTAAAGAGTAATTTTTAATTTGTAAAAAAAGTGCATATTTAATGTTTATAGCAACAAAGGCTATTTTATTAGCCGACGAAAAAAACGCAGGAGGTTCTCAAGTCGACGCGTATTTTTACAGGGTAGTCAGATTTTAAAAATTATTTTTTTATTGGAATGGGTATAAAATGTATAAATATAAAATGGGTTTATTATTTTTTGCATTTAAATTTTTTCGGCGGTTTAATTTTTTTTTTATTAATACAGTTTCGTATGAAATAAAGTATTTTCACATCTGATATTAATTAAATAACCCATATAATCGATTTTTTTTTATGAAACGTGCTCGACGGTCAGCATAAAAATATCAAACATTTTGCACTACCTTCAGAGTGTTATATTTTAACGTATCTTTAATAACGAAAACCATTCAAATGAGTCTTTAGTATTTAGACTATTAGTGTTCGGCAGTTTTGTACATATACAAAAATCCTGGTAGAATGCTGATGTTTTACCTATAAACCTGTATATACATTAAATTGTGAGTACATGAAAGATTAAAAACTAATAATTGAGGTGCTTTAATGTTGCTTCAGTACATTTACCCTGACTATATTCAACTAGATTACATTGTGAAGTAAAGGATCTACAATAATTTGGGAAGCCATTATTCGTGATTATTATATAATTCATATTATATGAATTTTGGCGAGACGACTAACAAGATTATTTTGACAGCTTGAAAAACGATACAATGTAAGTTTCTACTTCTTCAGTAAATTACTTATATCACAACGCTAAACTCCTGCGTAACTATTTAATGGCCATGAAAAATATTTTCCTCAAATATAAATCGTCTCAACAAGAGTGCACTATTTCCTTTGAAAATAAAAACGTGTTTTTGATTAAGTTATATTATTGCATTTTATAGATGTTACGATTATGTATGGAATAAAATATGCGGCAAATGGCTGATTACAGAGCAACACTCTTTTCATTAAATTTTCAATGACTTTTTGACACAAGATGTGGCTCTGTATCAGGGATGTTATGGATATGATATTTCGGATCTGGATACGGATATCGATATAGGAATAAAATTATATCGGTTTCGGATAAGGTTACGGATATGCAATTATTTCGGATTATCCGTTAGTTTCGGATAGTTTCGGTTACGGATATTAGATTGAAGTATAATATAAACACAAAATGACACAAATATATCGAAACATGTCGTATTATTTAGACTCCGCCCTTATACGAAATTATTTGAAACTTGTGAAATGGATACGGTTACGGATACGGATATAATTTTATTTCGGATATCCGATAGTTTCCGTTACGGTTACGGAGCTCCATAACATCTCTGCTCTGTATTTCACTGACGCGTATCGGCCTTGAACTCAAGAATTGTTTCTGGTTTATTCACATAAACCCGAGATTTCACAAAACCCCAAAGAAAGAAATGATGTCAAATTCAGAGTTGCCATATAAACGAAAAAGAAATACACAATATTTAAATATTGCACTCTTATTGAGACATCCTATATTATGAGTTAACTCTATTTTTAGAGACACCTGCCTGACTGGCCAGCTTTGAAAGGAAACTGAATGGTTTTTAGCATCCTAGGAACTTTGGAAAAGAATGCATTTGTCTTCTTTTATTCATCAGTCAATCCTTGTCTACTACTGAACGTAGGCCAACCCAAGTTTGTAAACCACCCCAGTCCCGTGGCTTTCTCCTTCAGCCCCGATCGGCTACCTTACGCTGGTCTTCAGCATAACGGACTGTGTGGTATTGTAGGACATACACTTTCCGAGACTAAGTCTCCACTCCAGGGTGTGTTTGCTTCATTTTGATCAGGGCTGGATAAGAAAAGATATCGGGAATTGTGGCGCAAAGTTGGTCTACGTCCAGCAGTGGTTTGATAATGGTGACGAGTTCTTACTAGCAATATATTTATATTAAAATTTAATTCAGAGTTCATAATTGATTATGACGTCCTAGTGAAAATCTCGATTAAATAAACAACAATTAAAATGTCTCGCCAAATTCAAATTAACTACTCACTATATATTATTATTACTTCTAATAATAATTATTCATATATTTGTCGAATATCTCAAATACCTATATACCTATACATCTAAAACGGTGGGGATCGCAATAACGATAAAGTATGTAATTACCGTAGTAAAGGTGCCGTGATATGATTGGAAACGGGTGAGTATATTGTCAATTAGCAAACATTTTGATGACAGTATTTTGATCTGATCACTGGCCGTTGACGTAGGCCGAATACCTCTTGGATCTGACCTCTCGCTCTCGGATATCATCCTAGCGATGTTCGGGAGCCAAGCCATCTGGCAAAAGGAGGCGTCTCACCTGAGACGCCTCCTTTTGTGAAACAGTTATGTTCGCGAAGGAATCTGCGTCGCCCGTTCCCACGCGTCGGTGTGTGCGGCAAGCATATTCACCTTCCGAAAAAAAGGCCGAATAAGTCATTTTTATTCGAGATCCAGAGGCCGCCGACGTAAGAAGTACGTCATCTTTTATTCAGAAGCCGTTGACGAATTGACGTTTTTAATTTTAAAAAGAATCAATGCTATTAATTTAAACGCCCTGTTTTTATTGCAGAAGAACAGCAAACAGGCTGAAGGACCACTTAATAGTAAGCAGTTACCGTCGCCTATAGATGTTTGCGACGCCGGAGGCACCACGAACACACTGCTGTCCCATAGGGGTACAGAAACCTGGGGTAGGGGTAGTAACACAGGGGTTAGTACTCTTACTCCGCCCCTACACGGATATGAACTATAGCTTCTCTTGGCCATATATCGCGGCGTATATTGGCGGTGTTCAAACGTTCAAATTGTAAACAAGGCCCGGCTTAACGCAAGGTGGAGTAACAATTTTTAGCGGCTAGTATTGAGTTAATCATAAACAATATGGCCAATGCAGACCTACACATTTGATTCTAATAATGATGGCTTAACTCTATTATCAAAAGTCTATGAATGTTTATTGTCTATGAATGCTAATTCACAAAACTATTGTATTAAATATTTATAGGTGCGATGGTGTTTACCACTATCCCACCTATAAATCAGTTTGGCTAAAGGCAGTGGCACATTAAGTGGAGTCTATTAAAAGTCGTGTATAACAATTGAAAATTTTCATAAACATTATAAATAAATAACAATTGTAATAAATATCAACTAGAAAGTGACGCATAAATTTCAACAACAGTAGATCTTCTTACAGAGAAGTTTCTATCAATAGATATGTATGGCTCAGCATATTCTGGTAACATCTCGATTGTCTTTGCTGAAGTCAAAACTGTATAGTAATGCAGTTAAAACCGGTTATATTGACCAACATTAAAGGTCCCGGATGAATTTGTACCTCGTAAACATCACTTGTTAGAAATCGGTTTTTATGACTAAATTTGAGTAATCTCTTCCTACTTCTAATAGGGTTTGACTGTATTATGAAAGTTAATATTTCATGAATAGACTATTCCAATGACTTTCTAAAAAAATAAATAGTAGATACATACTGATGACCTAAGTTAATAATCTAGTATGTAGAATATAATTATACGTATTTAAGCAAAAAGGAGTTGCGTAGAAGCCAATTGGTAACACACTCTGGAGACTTTGAGGCGTTCGTTCTCTTAGATCATCGGTATGTGGAACCCGCCAACCCGCTTTGAATAAGCGTGGTAGTTCCACTGTCTGATCGCTGTAACGGGAGGCCCGAGGCTAATAGAGGAACTTTATGAGCTGTTATTTGCTCTGCGGCCAGGGTCAGCCTGTCGTTCAAAGTTATTGTCGTTCAAAGTTATTATGGACATCTGGATGGCCATAATAACTTTGTGTTTTGTTCCGGCAATATTGACCCAAGTTTTTGTAATCTATATGAGACAGCAGTGTTCGCAATGCCACCAGCGTTGCAAATATTCATGGGCTGTCAGCCTTTCTGCTACCCTACAGCAATATAATTTCGAAAATATAATTTTTTTTTTGTAATAATATCTTCAATGTGTCCAAAGAACAATAATAATCATTCCTTTTTGCATAAACACGGACAATTCTAGAGTAATAGTCGATCTATGGTATAAATTTTCTATTTAAATTAGTTATGACTAGAATAAACAATTGACTAGACTGAGTGTATCTTACAGATAAAGGTATGTTGTTACCCTTAGCACGAATATATCTATACTATCGCATAGTTAACGTAACAATTACGTTTTCGTTAAATTTTGTAATAAAATTTGAACAACGCTCAATATTCAAAACTAAAAATCACCGCACGTACGCTCAACTTCTTATATTTATCGAATAATTTAGCTACACGGTATCTACACGAATGTTGTATTGAAATCAGCATCACGAATATATTTGACGTTCGCTATCGTGTAGTTTACTAGATACGATCACGTAACGAAAACGTTAGTGATTCATGCTAGGGGTATTGATTTTATTATCCTAACCAATACACTCGATAGCATCTAATTCACATATCCGAAAACCTGTGAAACTAAAAATACTAATACTAAATGCTTAACGAAATAAACTGTTTTACTAAACGTAAACATTATTAGTAGATCTGCAATTCTTTGTTTGTGAGATTATCTTTATTGTGAGATTCGTTGTTATTGAGTGTCTATTCGTTAAAAAATAAATAAACCGTATCTGTTGGTAGATAAGTAAAATGCAGGAGGAATAGTTTAGATGAATTGAGCAATTATAAAACAAATAAATAAATGCTTAAAGATAAGGTGTAAAAATGATTGAAATGGTATAGAATTATTAATCCAATAGGTGTTTTTTGTGTTATTTCCTACTTGTGAGAAACAATATAAATATTGATTTTGTCTTAGAAAACATATTCAATCTAATATTTTGAACTATAAACTATAATATATTGTAGGGCGGTTTGTTATATATTTGTTAAATAAAATTTCTTTAATAAAAATGTGGGACATAATATTAGAGTTAAATGAAACCGAATGCATATTGTTAAAATGGCGGTAGTTTTAAATATGTTTACCAAATAAAAAGCGCCCTGCACGTCTGTGCAGTTGTCTAACTTTTAGAGTATTTTTCAATCCGAACATATGTTTCTTATATAATATCATGCCATTATTTTTAATCTATAAGAGAGACAACTAAATAACTCCCTATTCATGCCTTAAAAGACCTACTTTACGTTGTTATTGCTCCTTGTCGAGAGAAGTGTGCGATATTCGAATCTTGATCATTGTCCTGGCCAGGCGGTCACCTGACGCGGCCGGACGGCGAGCGCAGATGCGACCGGATGTAACCGGTGCGGTAGTCCATCGCGTCGCGGTTTCGACCGGAACCGTTATTCCCGCGCTGCCGGCGACGACTCCAACTTTTAAAAAAAATTATCATTAAAATATTATATAAACACTATAATTATAGCTAGTAATATGAAAGATTTTAAAGGATACCGAATTAAGTGTTCAAGAAGACCAAATGCCGAATAAGTGTTCAAAAAGTGTCCAACAACCTCCGACCGGAGCCGGCCCCCCGAGGGAGAATCCATCGCCTACATCAACGCCGCGAGGGCTATATTCCAGATTGACACAGGAAAGCACCGGGAGTTGAAATCCTTACCCTTGACACACACCATGAAAGAAGCCCTCTCTGAAGCAAAGGGCAGGCAGGTGCCGGCCTGAACCACGATATTGGTAAGCCAGTTGTCTGTCGGCCCAAGCTCAGTTTGGTTTTTTATTTTGGTTGTATTAGCAAGTGATATTACGACATACAAATAAAATATACCCGGTTTTAGAGATTACTCAAGACTTTTGTTTCGTTTCAATTTTTCATATACTTTTCATAAGCATCAAGCAAAGGAAAAAGAATAAAATCTAAATAACGATATAGCTAAATTCAGATTTTTATAGCTACTTGACTCCCTAAAGGCCAAACTGTATACGATTAATTTTTTTAAGTGTAGGAGCTTTTTAGGCAAGCTCAGTAAAGAAAGTGTTAGCTCTGTTCTTATTTCCTGGATTATGCTTCCAAGGTGTTCTAGAATCTTAAATGATACAGAAACACGCAAGGTATTTTAATTTGCATGACCAAAACCACCAGTGGTTAATAATTACTTAACGTAAATTTTAGGGGTTGCTCTTCGCTTGAGTACTGCCAAACCTGGTCAAAGTATGACTTTTCAAAAGTTTAATAAAATTCCACTTTCTTCAAGTTATTACTAATCCTGATATTATTTTCTTATTACATCAGTCCAAAAAGGTACAGCGGACAGTCTATGGCTGTTGTACGCATGTACCGGCGCTGTCTTCGCATTCGGCATTCCCCGCGAAGTCCTCCAATTGAACCGAGTCTCCGACACCAAAACATCCACATCAACACTCCGCTCGAGTATTACAATACAAACTGATACAAATATTTTGCCATGCTTTTTTATAAACCTAGATTTGCCGTTTGGCGAACCAAACTCACCGCAGCAGCCTCATGATGTAGTCGGGCCAGTTGTCGGGGAACATCACGAGAAAGAAGCCCACTCCGATCAATATAACGCCCGCCAACTTCATGCCCTCGAAGCGAACGTCGTATAGGACAACATCAAGAGCTAAAAATAATAAGTATTTTTTAACTAACAATATCAAAAATATTCTTACACTAGCTGACCCGGAAAAAGTTGTTCTGGCATATAAATAAAAAAAAATAGAACTTAATTAAGTTCACTCCTATTCACTATTCACCCCCTTCAAGTTTCATTTTCACGACAAAAAGTAGCCTATGCTTTTCTAAGGTCCAATCTATCTCTATACCAAAATTCATCAATATTGGTTCAGCGGTTTAGTCGTGAAAACATAACACACAGAGTTACTTTCACATTTATAATATTAGTATGGATACTATTGTATTATGAGGTCTCAGAGATGAAAATATGCTATCCTATAATTTCGTAATAAGTTGTTAAAAGTGACTAATCTATAAAAATAAATAAAATGTGCGAGTGTCGGTTTGTAATATTAAAATAACCGCTTTTTACTAAGTGCATTCGAACGTATACACGGTACATATACCGAAACAACATTTTTTACAATTTTTGTCTGTCTCTCTGTCTGTTTGTTCCGGCTAATCTCTGAAATGGCTGCACCGATTTTGACGGGACTTTCACAGGCAGATAGCTGATGTAACAAGGAGTAACTTAGGCTAATTTTGTTTTAGAAAAAAAAAATTGTTTTTGTTAAAAACGATAAGTTTTGAAAATTGTATATTCCAATTTAAGTTGACCTTAGATTTATATCAACAATCATATGAAATAGGGTTCAGCTTAGGCTGGACTTTGTAGGTTCGAACGCAAGTATTCCGGAGGCGCATGATGTAACAGTTACATTCAATAATATTGTCTGTTTGCATATTTTATTTATTTATATTTTAGGGTTTATAGGATTTGTAATCCAAAATAAACCATAAGATTTATCCAAAAAAGTCACTATTCCACGAGGGCGGAGTTGCGAACACAGCTAGTATTAATAATATTACTAAGGTAGGATTTCTAAGTCCGTCTGACAACTACCCTTATAATTAAAATATGCCGCCATAATAACCTTGTGTCCCCGTCTAAGTGTTCCAGGTACCAGTTCCCCTGCACGAACGGCAGCGTGTTAGCAGTGCTCCCGGTATCACAAACATTCGTTGGCGACGACAACTGCTTACTATATTAACTAGATCATCAGCCTATCCGCTTTTCCACAGTAATAAAAAATTGTGAATGAATGAATGAAAAACTCTTTATTGCATACAGATACTTAAAACTAACATAAAATATGTATACAAAAATATAATGCTGTATGACAAAGGGCGGCCTAAAGTCAAGTCATAGTCCACTAGTGGGATCTTACGAGTTCTTCTTCTTGCCCTTATCTCAAGCTATGTGGAATGGGCACAACATGTTCTCTCCGTCTACTCTCTTCTGTTAGACGTTATCTCAAAATTTATACCTATTTTCGTCATATCATTTTTTGTCCGTGCAGGAGCGGAGAAACAATACTGACCTCTGCGGCCGGAGTCGGCCTGTCGTAAAAGGCGACAAAACCTCCCACGCTAGCTACGTGGTAGGGCCCTAAGCCCGTCTGAATGGCGACCACCTTTGGCCTTAAGTATGCCGCCATAATAACTTTTGTTCCGGCATTAGTGATCAAAGTTTCTGTACCCTTATGGGATAGCAGCGTGTTCACGATGCCACTGGCGTTGCAAACACCCATAGGCGACGGTAACTGCTAAACTCTGAGCGTGCCTTCAGCTTGTCTGCTGCCCTATAGCAATAAAAAAAATATCATCTTTTACGCAACCCATCTATTTTTCTTTGGTCTATCCCTTCAATATGAGTTACAGGTATCTCTATATAAGTATCTCTTACCAGCGGAAACAGGTACAGCAGTGATGAGGGAGAGTGACACGAATATATTGTATGTAAAAAGATTTCCAAATTGAAACACCAAGTGGAATACTGAAATTGAAAACACAAATACATAAAATATATATGAAACGAAGTAATAGATAGATCTCTTTATTCTTCAAATTGAAATTACTTGACATCTGAGGAAAATTAAAAGGAAATTAATGTGAAACAACAGGTCTCATCGCTGATAGCAATCTCATCTAGACAGCAAATTATTGTAAATGAGCTGTGCAGGATTAATAGAAACAATGCCATCAAATGAAATAAGAGACGGCTTCCTAGCGTTAAGACTTTTCATGTTTTCTTGTAACAGTATTAAAGGATCGACTAGAGCTAATATTGAAAACTTACTGAGTGATGCGATGCTGGTGACTATTAAGTATATCCAGGGCATCTTATGCGACGGGACCAGTTCGGAGCCAGTGAGATAGAGCGCCAGGCAGAAGGGCCACAGGAGGGCAGCATTCACGAGGCCCAGTATCGAAAAGAATAACGCTCGCTGACCACTATTCACTTCCCCCATTACTTTGCGGAACAAAACCTGTAGGTATAAAAATAATACTCTGTTTCATCACCAACCAACCAGTCAACATCCATGTGTTCACCTCTGTGTGGACCTTAAGCGCAGGTGGGGAGCTTTCAACAGTGCCTACCGCTTGCACTTACGAGGATCCTAAATCAAGTAATGACTCCAGGCAACATACACACACCTTTTAAAAATGCAAGACACTGATATCCGCTGTGCTAAAATAATTAGCTCAAAAAATAGAATGATTAAATTTAACTAATGCTCTGCCATCTGATACTTCCACAATAGTATACAAGAATTCATAGAATCGTGAATTTAAATCATGGAGCTGTATACATGAGATAAAAATACAAGCTAAAAGATAAAATCCAAAATTTACTGGCGTAGTAATTGATTTAACTAAATTTAACTGCACAACTCATCATCATCATCTCAGCGTTGTGTCCCGGTTGTAACCTAACTTCCGTTTCGATGCCCGGGGTGCACTTTCCGACTTTTTCTACTCCACTTCGCACGGTATTCAGCATCCCTGGTAGCGAGCCCATTGGCACGCATATATCCCTTTACGACGACAAATTTAACTAACAACTTCGTTCCAAGATTATTAAAGGATTTATCAAAAAATATAAGAGATAATATAACCCAAAAAAAATATTAAAACCTCACTTAAAAATACTTTAGAGAATTTGTAACCTAATTTTAATCATTCTTTTAAAGTGCGTAGACTTAAGTTTTGATGGCATTGTACAAACTTTAGTGGCTTTTTATGCTGTTATTTTTATTAAGGCAATGTAATAACTGTGAATTCGATAAATAAAAAATAAAAAAAAATAAGCAGTTGCAGCGAGAGTCAGTAAGTAGACTAGGTCTCACTGACAGTCATTGAAATACACACATCAAAAAAGTCTAAGCAACATGTACTAATTAAAATTTTAGGATGGTGGATGAGCCGCTGTATGGATGAACTTCCTGAATGCACCTGAGCCTTTCAGTATTTCCGAGCCGACGGTACTTGTATCAGGCCTAAACCCGAATTGCGACTCATCGGAAAACATAATTTTATCCCATTGTTCCTGGGTCCATGTTCTGCGTTCTCTACACCATTCATTTCGACGAGCGCGATTCCCGTGACGTATCGGTGGGCACCTAATTGGGCGTCGAGCTCGTAGGCCGTACTCATGCAGTCGATTTCGCACAGTTTGGGGACTTACATCAACACCACTTGAATTTTGTAGCCTCAAATTTATCTTTCGAGCGGTTAACATCGGCTGGCGTCTTGAAGTCAGTTGTATGTACCGGTCTTGCCGAGTGGTTGTACTCCTTTTACGGCCTGGATGCTGTTCAGCGGGTTCCCTTGTATTATTGTAGCGCTGCCAAAGACGACAAATAACACTTCTATGAATGCCAAAATGCCGAGATACCTGAGATTGATTACTTCCCGCTTGCAACATCCCTACAGGTCTTTGCATTTCATTTGCCGTCAAATGACGTCGCTCCATGACGTAAAGAATATCTAACAATTCAATTTTGTCGCTAACTTTATTTAAATGGTTGGTAAAATTATAAAATCAAGACTAAACGTAGCAATAAAAACGCACTTAAATTCAAACAAATTCCCTTTCATTTAATTTTATGAAAAATACAAAACATAATAGAATTTTTTTTTACAACCAGCCAGTATGTCATCAATAACAAAAAAGTTTACATACCTACGCACTTTGAGTGAGTAAAGACTTAGAAATTAATTAGTATAAATGGTAAATTTGTAATATCATGCATGTTGTTTAGACTTTTTTGATGTGTATACTATCGTAAGAGTAACCAAACATACTAAAACAATTCGCACAGCACCATCTAGATCCAGTGTAAGTAGCAGAACGCTTATGTTATGGGTACTAGACAAAGAATATACTACTTTTATACTTTTTTCTTTTGCAAATACATTTTATACATAAACAGCCAGGCTCTGGAAGGGAATTGTACCCGTGACACTCTTAATCAGTTTAAAATAAAGAGTATTTCTTTTCCTCCGTGCAGGGGCGGAGTAAGAATATAAACTCCTGCGACCGCGGTCGGACTGTCGTAAAACGTCACTAAGCAACCCAAGCCACGTGGTAGGGCTTCAAGCCCGTCTTGGATGGCAACCAACTCGTTTATTGAATGTCAAGGTCTACTACCATTTCCAATACAAACGCTGACTAGAGAAGAAACGTCGAAACAAACACCTCAGTGGATATTTTTCAATCTTATTTTAAATTTATATTTTTTCTTCTGTACAACTTTCACAGAGTTTGTCAAGTAAAAGAGATAATCACTTGTTTTCTATTCAATGAAGAATCTTGCCTAATAATTATGAATGTTACTCAGCGGGCACGAAACTTTTTACACCAATATAGTTACAATAACTAGAATAACAATTAATATAGTTACTTTGAATATAGCGAAGCCTGCTGCCGCACACGCCGACAGCACCACTCCTCCAAGAGTAGAGCTACCGGTGATTCCATCCATATACGCAAGCAGGGCTATCCCAGTATCACAGAGTATCGCTGCTACAATCTAAAAAGTATATATACTATACTATAAAACTACTATATATATACTATAAAATCTACAGTATCAAATTAATAAGAAAGAATGTATGTGTCATTCAATTTTTATTTTATTACTGTAGTACAGGAGACAGGTTGACGGCCCACTTAACAGTAAGCAGTTACCGTCGCCAATGGATGTTTGCGACGTTAGGGGCATCGTGAACACGCAGCTGCCCCATAGGGGTACAGGGATCTGGGTCACTAATGCCAGAACACAACACATGATCATTATGACGGCATACTTAGAGATCAAGGGCGGTTGCCATCCAGACGAGCTTGGAGATCTACTAGCCAGCTAGGGTTGTTTAATCGCCTTTTACGACAGGCGGCGGCCGCAAACGTCAGTATTCGTACTCCGCTCCTGCACGGAGAACTATTACTACTGTTTCGTTATCATAATCTCGTAAACTACAATCGAAAATCGGTCTAGCTCGAGTCATCTGGCACATCGTTGTTCGCACCTGTCAGATTGACAGTTATCAAGTAGACAGTGGAATTCAGACTGTCGAGCGAGACACACCGGCCTACCGCGCTGCCGCTTTCACGCCAAAAATCAAAATAAAAACCGTTAATATTCGTCGACGTCAACTCGTGAACCCAACGAGGTGGAATCAAATCGGCAAACGGACACCAGACTGCAAGGCAAGGTATGTGCTTAGCTTGTAACTTGATATATTGTCCAAACGGACAATATATCGTAATCAAACGATCTGTGGAACAACGATTGTATCGACAGAGCCTAGTTCTGTTATCCAAATGTAAGCAGAAAGCCAGACCAATCGCATGCGTATGCTACAACTACTTTACTTACTAATTCAGCCAGTTTGCATGCTCCAAAGCTGGAATTTCTAAAGAATAGTTTCCAGCAACACCTATTGAAACCCGAGTAAACCTGACTGTTGAATAACCGTCCACGCTTGTCTAAGGCAGATTGGAGAGTTACACATACCGGAGATAACGGCATGCAGGTTCCTTCAATGTCAGTATGTGGCAATTATGTTATCAGAGGCGGACCAGATCGGAGGCGCCGGAGGGCGTACAACGATCTCCGACGCCGTGGTCTGGTCCTGCGTTTCCCTCGCAGATGGAGGCAGCAACGGTCCACCAGAGAAGCGATAGCTTTAATGGAGTAAGGATTGCCTACCTTACATTAGTTGACAAATAAATCAAATCACATTATGCTAAGATATGACCAGGAGGGAATACTTACCCTGACTCCCACAAACTGCTCATGCAAGATAACCCATGATAGAAGGTATATGCATGAAACATTTGTGGCAAACAGTGCCACTACATCGGTCGACAGGAGTATCTTCAAGGAATATGTGTACATGTAGATCGTCACTACCCATAGTAGACAGAATAGGCCGCAACGACTTATGAAACGAGCTGCAAACAGACATTACATTATTAGGACGCTGGTTAACTGGAGTAGCGTACTCTTCTCTGATGATGCTCAAATTTATCTACATGGTGAAGACCGACGTCCGCGAGTGTTACGAAGACCAAGGGGAATGCTATGCCGACGTGTATTTTGAATAAATCACACCTTATGGTGGGGGGGGGTCCGTTATATCCGTTTTGGGCGGGCGTGATTTCCAGCTATCGTACCAAGATAGTATTCATTAAAAAGTGTTCACTAAATGCGCAAAGCTACATAACAGTTATCCTTTGTCAAAATGCACAACTCGCATTGTCTGTATTGGTGAAGATGCCATTATATGGACGATAATGCTCGGGCCCACCGTTATGGCGGCGTAGATGCTTATATGCAAGAGGTCTGCCGTCGTTTGGATTGGCCAGCGCGGAGCCCCGACCTTAACCCCACTGAGCACGTCTAGGACCTCCTAAAAGGCGAATACGATATGTCCAACCACCTCCACAAATCAGGAGGCTTAAACGTGTGATCTCGGCTTACTGGGAACACATTCCACAGGACACCATCGAAAGCCTATTGGAAAGCATACCAAAACGATTACATGCCGTAATTGCAGCAAGGAGAGGTCATACTCATTATTATTTTTTATTATTTAATGTTTTATTAATATTCTATTAATATTCTATTAAAATAGCATAAAAATACTCCTAGTCTTAATTTCATTGTACCCATAAAAATGTCCATTTTAACACGGCTCTCCGGGTTTTGCCTGGAAGAGATCGCTCTGTAGCGATAAGGCCGCCCATTGTAAGTCAAGTACATATTGATTGTGTAAATAAGTTTCATTGTGTTTATATAATTGGTTTACAATAAAGTGTTATCTATCTATCTATCTATATTAGTAGTGGTCTTGGACCAATAACACAAGTGCCATACTACTTACTTAGGGATTACATGGCATTGTGTGAAATGTGAAATTTATTTATAATCAGCATGCAAATACTACATATCGCACCTTCGGTGCAACAAAGTCACAATTCAGGACACATGTTTTTGTTATGCATTTGATTTTTTTTTTTTTAATAGCCGTTATTGCTGATACTGAACATTAATTTTACACACACACAGTAGCTAATTGTTTTAACTTAGATCTATCTAATACATCGGATTTCCCGGTTCAGTGATCAGCGTGTCCAGTGACACATAGGCCTCTTCCAGCTGCTTCCATTCTTCTCTATTGGTAGCTTTTCTAGACCAAATTGTCCCTCCAATCATCTTGATATCATCTGTCCATCTTTTAGCTTGTCTGCCTCTTTTTCTTTTGCCATCACGTGATTGCCATTCTGTTATAATTTTAGTCCATTTCATTCTGCTTTCCCTTGTCATATGTCCTGTCCATCGCCATTTTAACCGTCTTATTTTCTTTAGTACGTCTTCCATCTTTGTTGTAGATCTAATGTCTGCTGCTCTTTTGCGGTCTTTTAGCGTCACGCCCAACATACTCCTTTCAATTCCCCTTTGACACGATCTTAGTTTTAAGAGATGTTTTTGAGTCAGTGCCCATGTTTGGCACCCATATGTAAGACATGGCAAGATGCAAGAATTAAACACTTTTTTCTTGGCTGTCATAGGAAAGTGTTTGCTTTTAAATACCTCTTTTAGGGACATTTGATTAGTATTTCTTTAATAATATAAAATAAACATTTTACGTGAAACTGTACCAAAAACTATAAACAATTAATAGTTTAGATAATATTAACCTACTACACACTGCGTTGACGTGGACGAGTATAATAACAGGTTCGTGGAAGCTGTTCAAACGGCCGGGTCTAAATTCTTCAAGGCCAGCCGTTCAAAAAGAACCGGAAAAATCTCAGATTCTACTCTCAAATTGATGGATGTGAGACGTCAAATGACCCTTCAGTCCCCGGACGATGCTTCCCAGTATAGGCAGCTAAATAGACAGATCTCCAAGTCCTTGACTCGCGATATCCGCCGCCATAACACAGACTGTGTAAAGGCGGCTATAGAGCGTAACAAGGGCTCTAAAGTATTCGCACGAGACTTGTCTATTGGGCAGAGCCAACTGACGAAGCTGAAGACCGACGACGGCAGGGTCGTTTCGTCTAAACCCGAACTTTTGAGGGAAGTCGAGAAGTTCTACGGACAGCTATACACGACCACACGGGCACCTGTTAACAACAAGGCTAAAGACCCAAGAGCCAAATTAACCCGACACTACACCGTAGATATCCCAGACGTCAGTCTGTACGAGATTAGTGTGGCCCTTAAACAGCTTAAAAACAACAAGGCGCCGGGTGATGATGGAATTACAGCCGAGCTTCTGAGAGCTGGTGGTACTCCTGTGCTTAAAATCCTCCAGAAGCTATTTAATTCCGTCATCCTCGATGGCAAAACGCCGCAGGCCTGGCACGGAAGTATAGTGGTGCTGTTCTTCAAAAAGGGCGACAAAACCCTTTTGAAGAACTTTAGACCGATATCACTTCTGAGCCATGTTTACAAGCTGTTTTCAAGGGTCATCACGAATCGTCTCGCGCGCAGATTTGACGACTTCCAGCCTCCCGAACAAGCCGGATTCCGAAAAGGTTTTAGCACCATAGACCACATACATACGCTGCGGCAGGTTATACAGAAGACGGAGGAGTATAACCAGCCACTATGCTTGGCGTTCGTGGACTATGAGAAAGCCTTTGATTCGATCGAGACCTGGGCGGTGCTTCAGTCTCTCCAGAGGTGCCACATTGATTATCGATACATCAAAGCGTTGAAGTGTTTGTATGAAAACGCCACCATGTCAGTCCGTCTCCAGGATCAGAACTCGAAGCCTATCCGACTGCAGCGGGGAGTCAGACAAGGCGATGTCATATCGCCGATGCTGTTCACTGCTGCGTTGGAAGATGTCTTCAAGCTTCTGGACTGGAACGGACTGGGCATCAACATTAACGGTGAGTACATCACTCACCTTAGATTCGCAGATGATATCGTAATCATGGCTGAAACCATGGAAGACTTAAGCCATATGCTTGATGGCCTCAATACAGCTTCCCAAGGAGTAGGTCTCAAAATGAACATGGACAAGACGAAGATCATGTCTAATGTCCATGTCGCACCTACCCCCGTAACAGTTGGGAACTGTACTTTCGAAATTGTTGACGAATACGTCTACTTGGGTCAAACGATCCAGTTAGGCAGGTCCAATTTCGCGAAAGAGGTCACTCGTCGAATCCAACTCGGATGGGCAGCGTTCGGGAAGCTCCGTAAAATCTTTTCGTCCCAAATACCGCAGTGTCTCAAGACGAAGGTTTTTAACCAATGTGTGTTGCCAGTGATGACATACGGAACGCAGACGTGGTCGCTAACTATGGGCCTTATGAGAAAGCTCATGGTCGCTCAGAGAGCAATGGAGAGGGCTATGCTCGGAGTTTCCCTGCGAGATCGAATCAGAAATGAGGAGATTCGCAGGAGAACCAAAGTAACCGACATAGCCCGGATGATTGCAAAACTGAAGTGGCAGTGGGCTGGGCACATAGCTCGAAGGACTGATGGCCGTTGGGGCAGAAAAGTCCTCGAATGGCGACCGCGTACCGGAAGACGCAGTGTTGGTAGGCCCCCCACAAGATGGACCGATGATCTGGTCAAGATCGCCGGGATAGGTTGGATGAGGGCAGCGCAGGACCGATCATCGTGGAGATCTTTGGGGGAGGCCTTTGTCCAGCAGTGGGCGTCTTCCGGCTGAAATGATGACACATGGTAATTCAGTAATATGGAAAAATAAATGATAACAAAATCTTAAAAGTCCTGTAAAATTACAAAATGAGCTGTTGTGCCTTTGTTGCACCGAAGGTGCGATATATGTAACTAATAAATTATGTTTATTTTATATGTTTTTATATATACAATAAAAAGTTGATATTGACCCCAAAGGGTAAAACAATAACAGAAAGAAGCATTAGAAATTTACCATTCCTAAATTAGTAACCTGACTAAAGAACAATAAAGCTTACCAAAAGTAAATCCTTTTTCCCGAAAGTCACTGAATGCATCAAAAACTATATCATTGGCCGATTTACATTTGTTGTGAATTAACATGACAATCAAATATAGCGGGTAGAAGAGTATAAGCCAATTGGTGCAGAACCATGCTGTGAAGAACGGGGCATTGTACTGCTGCTGGAAAAAAGTCAACATTTAAGGATATTATTCAATACTAGCGGCCCCTCCCGACTTGGCAGGGTGAACATTTATTTTTTAAACATTGTAGCATTATATTGGTGAAAGAATTTTTGAAATAACGTCCAGTAGTATTTGATATTATTCTTTACAAAGATACAAAAATACAAATCCTTCCGGTTTATAATATTAACCTTATACACTCGGACTGCGCCGAATCGTCGCCAGGCTAATTTGAAGTCTCAACTCCACGGAGCTCGCTATGTTGATAGCACCATCCTAACTAATATTATAAATGCGAAAGTGAGTTTGTTTGTTTGTTACGCTTTCACGCCTAAACCTCTGAACTAATTTTGATGAATTTCGGTATAATCATAGATTGGACCTTGGAGCCTTCTCCAAGCATAGGCTAATTTTTTTTTAAAATCCATATGGCAGAACAGCGTTTGCTGGGTCAACTAGTATTAAATAACTAGACCCTTTAAATTTTATTGTTTGTACATGTTTTTTTGTTTATAAATAATTTTAAAGTACTTAGAAAATATTTTCCCATTCGCAAAAATCATCCTGAGTTGCTGATTCGAAAAAGTCAAAAAGGCAAATGCTCTGGTGCAAAGGATTAATATATATTTGGTAAATCTGTACAAATAAATAAAATTGGAGGGTCTGTTTGTAATATTAAAATAACAGCTTTTTACTAAGTGCATTCGGACTTATACACAGTACATATACCAAAACAACATTTTTTACAATTTTTGTCTGTCTGTTTGTTCCGGGTAATCTCTGAAATGGCTGCACCGATTTTGACGGGATTTTCACTGGCAGATAGCTAATGTAACAAGGAGTAACTTTTATTTTAGAAAAAAAAAATAGTTTTTGTTAAAAATAATAAGTTTTGGAAATTTTATATTCCAATTAAGTTGACCTCAGATTTATATCATTAATCATATGAAATAGGGTTCAGCTTAGGCTGGACTTTGCAGGTTCGAACGTACACGTATTCCGGAGGCGCATGGCGTAACAGTTGCATTCGATAATACTGACTGTTTGCATATTTCATTTATATTTTAGTGTTTATAGGGTTTGTAATCCAAAATAAACCATAAGATATATCAAAAAAATTCTGCACAAAGTCTATTCCACGCGGACGGAGTCGCGGGCACAGCTAGTTTTATAATATAACAAGATACAAGACTGAATTGTTATAGGATAGAGGATTACGAGTACATATGTATTTAGGAAACAATATAATTGATTCATATTACAAGAGCCTTGCGTCTTAGAAACCATTCTAAAATAAGGCCTTGTATTATTTTTCTATTCCTAGTATCTAACAAAGTCCTTTAAGTTGTCTTTTTAATGATAAGAGCTGTCTGTCTTGAACACCCCTAAGGGTCTATATAAAGTGAAAGGTTGCCATTTGGTGTCAAAGCATGCCCCGGTATCTTCCAGCGTCTAATGACTTCACTACTTGCAAGTAGTGAAGTCATTAGACTTAGGAATTGTAGGTATTTAATAATTGCATATTATGGGGTAATAAAGTTGAGAGATTAGAGGAATTGCATAGAAACCATGCTGGTATTGTAATAAACAATGCTTTGGCTAGAAGTTATTTTTGATGACCATCAATGGACAAACAGACACTTATTACTCAACAATGGATACAACCCTATATACTAACGATAAACTAACTTGGGTCTAGTCTCGGTTACATATTGACTATACAGTACCATTCCAGGGCAAATTTTTTTAATAGTCATAGATTCATATTCAAAAGGGCGGAAAGTTAAAATGGTTTGTCATAATATGAGCAGTAACACATTAATAAGAACACTAAGGGAAATATTGTCAGAACAAAGTACACCAGATGTATTAGTAAGTGATAATGGCAAAACTTTTGTCTCAGAAGAAAAAATATATTTAAAAAGCCACTGCTTTTTAAATATATTTTTTCTTCTGCCACAGCATTAGGCTCTTTTTTGTGCTTCCATATCATCCAGCTTCGAATGGACAGCCGAAGTGTACAATACAAACTGTAAAAAAAATAAACTTAAAAAGGTTACTGCAGAACTTTGGCATGTACCTAATATATTATATGGGCTAAGATCAACTCCAAGTAGTATAAATAAAACATCACCTGTTGAACTACTGAATAACAGAAGATTTAGAACGAAATTTGACTTTTTGAACCCCTTATGAAGTTAAAAAAGAATTGATAAAAATGAGAGCTTTAAGATTGGTCAACAAGTCTATGTTAGAAATTATTGTAAAGGCCCTCGGTGGTTACAAGGGCTTGTAGAGAAGAGGGTAGGAGTGTGTAGATATCTAGTGTAATGGAATGGCCATCTGTTGCTGCGCCATTCAATCAAATGCATAGCAGTGGATCAAAGAAGCAGAACGAGAATCACAGGCAGTATTAGAGCCTTAAATCACACGAGAAGCAAATAATAGCCAAGACAATGAGGGTATTGTTACACTTTCACCAAGGAAATGGGCCGGGATAATATGAGTGTCAGGGCCACAACATATTGTGCTACCGAAGCCCATAGAAGATGGGAGAAGAATTAAACAGCTACTGTCACAATCGCAAGAATCTTCTACCCCAAAAAATAAGACCTACATGAGAATGTATCCTCATGTAGTACTGAAGATAGTTAGGGGAGTGAAGTTTCGGAAGGCAGTTTTTCTGATTAAAATTAATGTTTACATAACACTTAAAACCCATTATAAATAAAATGTACTATATAATAATTAAAGCAAAATAAAAAGTATATAAAATTTGGTAAACTTAATATATGTATAAATAGTAGTAATAATAGTGGACTATTCAATTCAATATCTCAAGGGGAAGGCATGTCATATATTTAAGTGAGGGTATTTTGAAAATACTTGTCTGGGTTTTCCTAATAGACAATTTGCATTGTGCTCCCAAGTATAGTGAGTATATATTAATTTCTAGATTACAAGACTTGTAATTTGCTCATTTAATATCAATATAACTTGAACAAACTTATGATTAATTGTCTGAAAATTTCAAATTTAAAATTAAGAAAAACTTACATGACTCTGAAATTTATCAGATATATTACTATACATAACTGAGCTAGTATCGCTGCTGTATGGAAGTTCCAGGACATCGGATACTGGCTGGTATTCCTCCAGGAACATGTGTTTTGTGCAATGAGTCACCGTAACCCAGGATGATGTGAGGATTAATGTTACACAAATTCCATAGTAGATCTGAAAAATGTTAGATGATATATTCATTCTATTAAGAATTCAGTTATTATTGGAGCAAATGTTATCTACTCATTACAAATTATAATAATAATATCATAATAATGAAGGGTTGATTACAGAAGACATATCTCTTGGATATGACACATATTGAGAGAAGGATCCTTATTCTGTTGCCAAAAGCACCAGTAGTTTAGAACCGCAAGGACCCACTACTGATAAAAAAAACCATTTTTATGAAATAATATTTTGGTAGTTTTTATAAAAAAATGTATGTTAACTATTGTCAGAGGTAGTCAATTATAGCCAAAGATTTAATCCCATAGACAATGGTTTTTCTAAATTAACCTCATTATCACACTTTTGGGAGCAAATCAAGACCTTTAGATTTCCAGGCTGAATTATAACATTTTAATGTAGACCAGAGGAAGTGAATAATATTATCTTGGTGTTATTGACACAGGTCATTGTGGCTCAATGGTAATACTCTCTCAGACCAATCTAGAGGCCCTGGGTTCAAATTCCACAGTGGCATGCACGTAGTAATTGCAATGTACCAGTAGTGAAGTGTGTACCAACATAGTGCGAAAGCCTGCATATTGAGATCACCAATATGTGTAACCCACCAATTCGCCTTGGACAAGTAGTCGATATTATACGCATAATGTATGTTACCTCTAGAGAAGACCTGGCCAAACAATGGGACCTTATGCCACTGCAAAAATGGTTCATGGTTGGATTAGAAAAGGCTTTAAAATATCCAACAGAGGTCACTTGACCAACTAACTGTTGTTTTAAATAAGCTCCAAATTTCACTTGCCACAATAAAGTATAACAATAATAACAACCTTCTTAGCAAATTTTGAGCAGCAAGATCTAGGGCACTTTTTGTCGCGCAGCTGTCGCTCTTCGTCCTGACTACTGGCTGCAGACTCGCTGTAAGCCTGCTGTAGTGAAGGCTGAGTCGTGAGTGGAGGAGCGGAACAGACCGAAGCCTGCGGTGTAAGCGGAGCGCGCGGGCTCTGCGGAGTAGCGGGACCGTTGACCCGCTCCCGATCGCCATCTCCGCAGCCGCGCTCGCTCTCCACCTCTTCACTCGTAATTATCACTGAAGGAGCTCGGACCCTTTTTGGATTAAAAATCGTAGCCAAATCTCCATCCCGCGCCATTCTAACGACTTCGGTTAATCACATCTCTTCATTTGAATTGAACATCTTTTACTATCTTGAGCATGTATTCATACAAATTTTAGAATAGTACTATATGGGATGCATAAATCTCAGACTCGAACAAAGAACAAAGTTTTGAACTTTATTGAAATGTTTTAATCTAAGTGTTCCACGAATAACCTTGGTACTTTTCATTGCTTGTTGTTAAAAATAGTTCACATTCACACGTTTATAAATCCATAATTTTTATTTTTATTGGATTGGATTTATTTTCCAAGAAATATTTGAATATTGAATCGATTTGATTACAATAAATTATACTCGACTAAGAAGTATACGAGTCTTTACACATAGTCGGTATCTAATTTGGTTAATAGTAACTAACCAACCAAATTAGATAAATAAATACAGTGTGACTACACTACACTGTCACAGCATCATCTAGTCTCAAACTCTCAGTCACTGAGCACTTGTCTAATGGGTATTGGACCACCGTTAATTATTTTATTAAGCCTTTGGGCTTAATATAATCTTTATTCACGTTTCTTGGTAGTATTAGTAATAGTAAGAAATTCTTAGATACGTACAATTAATTGCTATATTTTAAAATATTTTAATCATGTATATAAAATATTTTATATGAAGATTTGAGCAGTAGGGAAATATGTTTGAAAAAGTACTAGAACTTGAATATAGAACAATAATTAATTTAAAATACTAATTATTAGAAATTAAATAAAACTTTATATCTATAATCGTCTGTTTTATGTAGTCGATAAGTCGATTGCATTACTAAGATTATGGCAGCCCTGATAAATTTTTAAACGTATTTATAGCTTCGTTTTATAAACCTTCAGACTAATTATGTGAATTTGTTAAAGAATTTTGAATTCGATTCACAGTAATGGGAGTTCCTAAACACCTTGTAGCCTTAATCCAGAACCTGTACACTGAAAACCGTTCTTTTATCAGGTTAAGCAATTCAGGTATTCTCCAATATTTTCGTAATTAAGAGAGGAATGATACAGGGTTGCGTCTTGTTCCCTGCTCTTTTTAATGTAAATGGAGAATACATTATCCGGAAGACCTTGGAAAACTGGATGAAGAGCTTCCCTATAAGTGGAAAGAGATTGTTCTTGACACCGTTCTTCTGGCAACATCCATGGACGATATGAGAGAGCTGTTCCAAAGACTGAAATTAGAAAGTAACAACATTGGTCTTGCGGTGAACAGACAAAAACCAAAGTCATGATAGTGGATTGAGACGGAAAATTAACAAATGCCCCTTGCGATATTCCTGGTATTAATATCGTCGATCGCTACATTTTCCTGGGCTACCAAATCTATGGCAGCTCTGTCTTCGAGACAAAAAGGAGAATTGGCATGGGAAAATTTGCTTTGACCCGAAAACATGTGGAAGAAAAGAGGAATCGGTATCAAAACTTTATGTAAGGAGTAGAAACATGGACAATCTTAGCCCGAGAAAAATAAAGTATTATTGATGCTTTCCAGGGAATACCTTGGAATGCACCAATGCATCTAGCCTGACCCAACTCCGGATAAAAATTCGCTTATCTACCATATGGCAGCAATGCATTATTTCATATTTCGACCTCACAATACGAGGCGACGAGAATTTGGAAAAACTTTTGGAGGATTAACCGGACCTTCTATTGGGTAGATTCTCTAAGCTAGAGATTTAATCAAACACATATATTTCACTGGCTAATGATGTTGTGTATCATGTTATTGTGTGATAACAAATTAAAAATTACAAAACGTATCTAATTTATAAAATACTTTTGTGACCAATCTCCGATATTATTACATTTTATTACATTTGCAACTTCTCGAAATGCCTAAATAGTACACATATACCTGGATTTGAATTCTTAGAGTTTATCAGTGTTACAAATGAGGTGGCGAGTGAGGCGCCACAAACTGATAATAGTTGGAACACCAAAGACAAAAGATTTCGCGTTCACCAACAAGATGTACCGATCAAGTGAAAGACTCATTGTTATCTAAATTCTACACGGTTGTAGGAGATGCTATAAACAGAAACCGGTGTAGCCAAATCGTCCGCTTTAGACACAACCTTGATGCCGACCACGAGTCTCAGAAATGAAGGACCGACTTCAGAAATACTTTTGGAGGTTTTCTCCAAATATATCCAATAGGTTTCCAATAGATCTCAAATACGTTTGTAGTTGAAGGTTTCCATGATTTATTCGGGTCTTCTTCCCCTTGTTCAGGGGCAGGCAGTGGCCTGAGGCATAGCCTCTTTACCCCGGCTTCGACTCAAGGGGTGACAACCCTCCAATGGTGTAGTATCGGTCGACGGATCACGCGCACCTATGCGAGTGGTGGGGTATTACGGCGGCCAATGATGGTCCTCTTCGGCCTGGATGTCCATCTTCTTCGCCCCAGCCTTGGCCGCCAGAGCGAGGCATCGACGGCGGCCCGACGAAGGCCTCATCGGGGCACACCCTGCTGGAACAAGTCAACGGTGGCCCAACGGGGCCTCACCAGGCGGGGCTGGCTGCCGGAGCTAGGCAACGTCGGCTACCAGACGACGGTCATCTTCAGCCAAGAGTCCATCGCGACGTCATTTTAGCGCGTTGCGGTGCCTCAGCGATGTGTGGTGTGTGGCGTCGTGGCCGGCAGCTGACCGATGGTCCGGAGTCAACCTCCGGCGACGTGCGATGGTGTGTACTGAGACGTCACGATTTATTCGACGGCGGTTTGGTCTTCTTCCCCTTGTTCAGGGGCAGGTAGGGGCCTCGAAGCATGGCTTCTTTATCCCGGCTTCAACTCGGGAGGCGACTGCCCCCCGGTGACGTGGTGTTGGCCACCAGAGCACACACACCTATATATATGAGCGGCGGGGCATAACGGCACCCTGACGATGGCTGTATCTTCGGCCTATCT
This sequence comes from Malacosoma neustria, assembly GCA_963693495.1. Lineage (NCBI taxonomy): Eukaryota > Metazoa > Arthropoda > Insecta > Lepidoptera > Lasiocampidae > Malacosoma > Malacosoma neustria. The sequence continues at coordinate 17,304,211 of OY856383.1, forward strand.
GGCTCTGGAATCAGCTAATAGTATTGGTTAGGGCGCCTGGGGGCCTCGGCGGCCCCTGCGGATGTGTATGGGAATGTATGTGTACGTGTGTATGTGGGCCTAGTTTTTCGTTTCCCTGGTCCAACGAGTGTGCGACTAAGTCTCTAGGAATTGGTTGTCAGGGCCCTTAGTGTTCTGGTAATCGGACGTGCAGTGGGGCGATGCCATGTAGGTGTTCGTGTGGGCCGTTGTCAGCGTGATCGAACATTCGAAGCGCCGAGTTTGCCACGAACTCTCTCACACGGGCAATGCCCACATAGCGGCGGATGACGTAATTTCTGACGTCAGTGCACATCTGCAGGGAAATGTTTTGCCGCGCCTCTATCCGCGCCAGCTGTAGCGTGGCCTAGCTATGCTGTGGCGGCGTAGGTCAGCCTTGAGCGAAGATAGATCTTGTAGACCTTAATCTTCGTCCTCAAAAGCATTTTGGAAGCGAGGGCAAGCCTTCATGCTCAACGACCTGTCGATATGGGCTCCGAGGTACTTCACCGAGTGTTTCCATTCGATGGGATCCCCTTAGAATTTCAGTGGCGGCGGTGGGCTCCTGTACATCCAGCGGACAACTGCTAGCGCGGCGCTTTTACTTGTCTAGGAGTCTCTGCATCCGTCGAGCTGCAAAATCTAAATTCATAGATTTAACAAAGAAGGCACTGTCGTCAGCGAACAGTGCCAATGTGATGTCTGGCTCTCCCGGTCGTAGATGCTCAGTAAGATTTGGGATGTCATCTGTGTACACCCTTTACAGGATGGGTGATAGGCAAGACTTCCTTAGGGAACACCGGCAGTTATTGTTATTATTACAGATTGGTTGCTCGAAAAGCTTGGCGATGGGCGGCAACAGTGTTGCCGGCCGGTAGCTCGCTGGTAATCGGCGATTTACCTGGCCTCGGGAGCATGAGATTTATTCTATTTTTTTTCTTAAAGCTAAAGCTGTTGTTGCCTCAGATGACTTGACAGCGACTACGGACGTTATGGCATTCCAACCCCGTGGGAGCGGGGTCAATCAGCCATGGCAGCGTGCTTGGAGACGCGCCTTCTGTGGGGTGTGTTTCCGGCTCGACCGCTGCATGGGGACAATTGAGAATTGCCACGAATGGCAAGAATATTATTATATTATATTAAATTGGGGACTTTCAGCTTCACCGGTGAAGCCGATCCTATTCTAATCTACTACCGTTTCGGAGTGCTTATAGCTAGGGGAGAAAAACAGCGAAAGAAACTCCCCCGATACACATCTATTCTACGTGTATTTTTATCATGTGTGATTGTGAGTCTATAGGCTATGGGGGGCGGTAGGCATCCCTAAACCTATTCCGTATTCTTATTCCCTAAACCTATTCCGGGCTTGTCCATGCCAGACTGGGGGATAACTTACGCGAGAGCATTCGCTTCAACGTCCTAGTGATTGGGTCGGGTCTGTCCGTGAGCACGATTCGCGGGCGGCGACGCACGTAGGTAGCTCGGCGATTGGGCGTATGGTTGACTGTCTCCACCATCAGCGGATTGGGGTGGTGGGAAGCGAGTCCGAAGAAGGATCGCGAGAGGGAGACCATGTACTCCTTCACGGGAAGGAGTTCCAGGTTGCGGTGAAGGTCCTCGTTGCGCATGTAAAGCGGCGCTTCGACTGCCATGCGCAAGAATTTATTCTGCAGTCTCTGCATCGAACGGATGTAGCATTTGCCGGCATGGGCGAAGACTACACTCGAATACGTCATGATTGGGCGAATGCAGGTTTTGTAAAGTGTCACCTTATTCCTAAAGGACATCTTACTCTTCCCGCATATCATAGGGTAGAGGCAACCGAGCATTAAGTGTGCTCTGTTCCTCATCGTTCTGATGTGCTTGCTAAAGTACAGGCCTTTGTCGACGATGACTCCTAGATATTTGACCTCATCAAGCCAAGGGATGACGCGATGAAATAGCTTTATAAGATAGAGAGTGCCGACTCGGGCAAGTCGACCGTCGCTCCTTTTATGAAGGTGTGTCGCGAGTGAACATAATCGCTGCGCTCTTGTCCGGATTCAACTCGATCCGCCACTTGCGGAACCAGTTGCCCAGCGTCTCAAACGCCGCGTTGAAACGACTGCAGATCCGATATTGGTTGATATCGGACGTGAAGAGGGCGGTATCATCCGTATATAAGGCGATACCTGTGGGGTGCGGGGCATGACGCTGGTGTACAGCTAGAAGAGTAGGGGGGACAGAGCCGAGCCCTGGAGAACTCCAGCCCTGATGGGGTCGGGGGACGAACGCGTACCCTCCACCCTGAAGCGGAAGCTCCGATTAAGGAGAAAGTCTTGCAAGATGAGCACAAGTCTATCTGGCACTCCTAGTTTGTACAGCTTGTAAATCAAACCGTTGTGCCAGACCTTGTCGAAGGCTTTCACCACATCGAAGAAGACAGCGCCCGTCTTCCAGGGTTTGCGGACGCGACTAAAGTTAGCGAACGCGTGCTCCGTGATGCATAGCACATGCTGGGGGCAGTGGCGGATTTGCAGTCTTGGCCGCCCTATGCCCCAGGCCATGTAGTAAGTACCAGCCACCCCTTTCTCAGCACCCATCATATTGAGTACAAATGAATTTACTTTTTTGCCAACTTTTATCGAAATCAATTCAGAAATTTAGTTAACTCTAATATCTGCTACTTTGTAATATTTTCCGAGGTTTCAGGGATAATTTCACACTTAAATAAAACATTTAAAATTGTTTTATTTATATAATTACAGGTTTATTCTCATATAAGATAAGATTTATTAAGTGATTTAGGAAGATTATTGTTATACGATGCGGTGCAGTGCGGTCCACAATAATGTTGTGCGCGAGCCTTTAGAATATTTACGTACTTTGAGTTATTTCTTGTTATCATCAGTGAATTTTTTGTCACGATTGGCCGCCCCTAATATCTGGCCGCCCTAGGCCCGGGCCTCCTGGGCGTTAGGGCAAATCCGCCACTGGCTAGGGGCACGAGTATTGTTGAGCTCTAAAACCAAACTGCTCATCGGGGATCAGCTTATTTTCATAAGCGAAGTCTCTGAGTTTGAAGAGGGGGCCTGGCATCTACTTGCGGCGCTTTATATGGAAGCGGTCGGCCTGTCCCTCACTCGTTCTCATTCCACACTTCGGAAGTGACACTCATTGGTCGCTTAAATTCCGGAAATGACTCTCTTTAGTTGTCCAAACATTAGATTCTCATCGGTCGCTTATACTCCGGAAGAGTTACGCTCCGGAAGTGTGATTCTCATTGGTTGTCCAAACATTAGGTTCTCATTGATCATTTATACTCCGGAAGTGTTGTACTCCGGAAGTGATTCTCTTTGGTTGTTCTAAATATTAGTCAGTATAACTGATCGGACGGTAGCTGCTGGGTTTCGCAGCGGGCTTGCCTGGGATTTGGATTCCAATGATGTCGGCTTCCTTCCAGGCGGAGGGAAAGAAACAGTTATCTATGGCGGCATTGAAGATGCTCACCAGAATCATCAATAGATGTATCGGGAGTAGCTTGAGTAGCCGGTTGGGGATGCCATCGGCTCCGGGAGCTTTTCGGAGCTTAACGCCTTTAATTAGGTCCTGTCTCTTTGACAATGACCGGCCCGAGTGAGTCTTCCGCGGGAAGGGAGGATCTTCGTTCAAACTCGGCGTCTACCTCGAGTAGGTGAGCCGGGTCGACGTTGCTGGAATTTGAGGAGCACTGTTGTTCTAGACTCTCAGCGAGACATTCCGCCTTTTTATCGTCGTCTAAAGCAACGGAATCGTTGGGTCACTCTCTGGAGGTGGCATGATTAAGAGAGATTCCGCCCTCAATGATCTCGCCAAGCTCCAGTATGCCTGGTGCGTTGGCGATATCTCCGAAAGCAGATTTCCTTAACTGGTTCCTGAATGCGGGATTTCACTTCTCGGTGAAGCGACCGAAGGGTGATTCAGTTGTCTTTAAAGAGAAACCTATCGTAGGCTCAGGCACCGGCTCTCTTCTTTCTCATCACTTTCTTCACGTCCCTCGGGAGTGCCAATCGGCCGTCCTCGTACAGGACTTGCCGATTGGACTCCCGAACGACAGTTTGGAGGTGGCTGGTGAGAGCTTTGATCGCCGCTTCCGTATCCTGAATGGTCTTAATAAAGTCTGGGGCTTGCTCAAAGTTAGCGGATTCTCCCTGTTGGAGTGTTTCCTCGACCTTCGTTGGACCAGTCTACGATTGACTTGGTCTGAGACGCTTGGTCAGCCGGAAGGCCTAATTTCAGGATGAGATTTATTCGGGAAAAATGTGCTTATTATATTTATAAAGATGGTATGTAAATAGCAGCTAACAAAAACAGATAAAGGAATGTGAATGAGATAGTAAATGTGTGAGCGAGACAGAAGATGCTATTGCAACTTGCGTAATCTGCACCGTTTTAGATAAGCGCGGTGCTGCTACAGATTCATAGCAATGCCTACATGTGCGTGTTCGTATGTAACTTAAAAATTAATGAAAATATTATTTGCATTACAATTAAGTAAAAATATCTAATAAAATAAAACCGGCTAATAACAACCTGTGCCAATTTTTAAATTAAAACTATGAATGACGTTTAAGATGAGCATTTTTTTTCGGTAAATGTCATCCATAAAGTTTCGTATTTTTAACACTAGAGGGAGATAATTGGTTAGCCTACTTGAAGCATCCGGGAACCTCGCCAAAGTACTAGACATGGCGGGTATCAACCTGGCTAAATGACGAAATATAATTTGTTTGCTTACATAGGAACGTGTTAAATACGTAGAAGAAGTGTTGATACTAAAAGACTAATTAAGTTATATTGGATTAGGACAAAGATGCAGAATGTTGGACAGTCTGAAAACCGAAATATCGATAAGGTGAATGTGCAACTTGATGTGGTAAAATCGTCCACTCCTCAAAGTTCGGCTTCAAGTCCGGCCAAATCTGAAACTGAAACATATTCAGGAGCACCTGCCAAATACATGACGGACTCATCGGAAAGCGAGGATGACTCCGTATCTGAGGTAAAACGTGTTTTGTTTTCGGTAGAGGCGGTGGCAGTGAGGGAATGTGATAATCTGTACCGCTCTGAATACTGCGAGGGACATCTTGTACAAGTCTGCTCTGACTGATCAGTTCCTTTGACCCGGAGCGCTTTAAACGAGTAATGTTTGTTTAATATCATGCAGCACGCTGCAACGAGCTAATCTCTTTCATTCCCTGTACAGTACGGCGCTTGCCAAATATTCCGTAAAACGTCAGAAAGTCGCAAGTACATACCTACTTCTGAGTAATGTATGAAATTACTTATACCAGCTGCTCCTAGATGCAATACAGTTTTTTTTACGCAATTCTTCGGTACAAGACGTTGCTGTGGAGAATTCTCATTGTTCATTTGTGTTTTGGATGTATTTTGGCGCACGGTGGCCATGTTTCAAAGATCACATTAATAAAGTGGACGTATTTATCTGAATAATGTATTTTTATGACGTTATTTCGTTGTAAATGTGTGAATTATATAATTTCTAATAGTGTTTGTGACAAACACTGTGGCGGACGACGCGTAGAGCGCCGCGACGCGCGTTTGCCACTCGAACTTTATGCCTAACGATATTCGCGCAAAAATCACTGCCCCACTGATTCTGGTGAATCGCAAGGACCATTGACTGTTGGCAGTAGCCTTAAACCCATCCCCAGGCACCACATTATCCACTGCTCACATGAATCTTGTTGGTGTTATAGATCTTGCTGGCTTGTTTGTGCCTTAGCAGGCCAGACCTGTTGGTAAGTGGAAGAAAGTTGAACCACCGAGTGCCCAGTGCTTCACCAACAATAATAGCTGTTTCAGTTTGAGTGAATCTTGTTGTTAACCTGCATAATGTGTGTGCAATGGACAAATAGTGTAGTGTTTTTGTTTTTCGTTAAATTTAATGGTCCTTGTGATTCTAACACACTATCTATCATTTTGTATTGCTTTATTTGTGTTTTGAAATCCTAATACTACTAATTCAATGTGGTTAGTGTCTGTTTCTGAAGCTTACAGTGTATGTCACATGTTTCATAGTTATTTAATTTTACTAAATGGTATCCCCAAGTCAGTCAAAATCATTTATTTACTCAATACATAGTTATAGATCAGACCCCAGTTATATGTCTGCTGTTTTGTTGAATTACTTGGTTGCTATAACCTATATTTCAATGCAAACCATAACTTTATATATATGATATTCAACTTATAATAAAACATACAATTGTGTATTGTATACAATATGTGTTTATCATGAGTTAGTTATAAATGAGATTTTCTATATTTTGGTTTCATTCTTTTTGTGTATAACCATTCAACTGTAACATAGTGTTTAAATATTAATATAGTTATATATATTGTGCATTACCTAGACTAAAATGTCTAATTTATTTACTATTTAGACATAATATGCATTAATACCACTTTTCATTACTTTTATAGTTACATTAATGAAACTACATTAAATTACCATATCTATCTTGAAACGTAATTAAATGAAATCAGTAATGGAAAGAAAACATGTAAATCATTCTTTTGGAATCTTCTATCTTATTTTAGTTACCTGTTGCAATATTTATAAAGATTAAATGCACCACATGTATAAGGCACAAAGTTTAATATTAGCTTGTTATTGTTTAAAATTGAAAGTTAGACCTTTTTGTTCTAGTCTTGTCATCTGTTCTAAGTCATTAGAGCCTCAAGCTTTCAGATTCTTTCCAAATTTGAGGATACACCGTTTACATATGATACAGCACTGTAGTTTCATATACTGTTAGTTAAAAAACAATTATTCTCTTAGAAAGAAGTTGTGATTACATTATCTAAGTATATTATAATAATATGATTACATTATATTCCATTGCATCTTAAAACTGAACTATAGTATTATACTGTTGCTAAGTAAAACCAAATAAAAGTGAAGTATTTTTACAATTAGTATGAATGTATACTGCCACATAGTGAACTTGAAACATGAGAAAAAATTATTAATCTCAATCCCAAAATGAGAAATAGAGCTTTAGTCCTCTTTTGCTGTCCCTGGCCTAGCGAAAACACATTTGGCAAGCCATTTGTCATCTTTTACAAGTCTCTAGAAAACTAATAGTGTAGTATCTGTAAAGAAATTAAAAATAACCTAAATAGTTTGATCTTGTCATACTTTTGTTGTTTATTACTATTATATATATATCAGCAATACTTAATGCTTTCTACTACAGAATCAAGGTTAGCTTTGTCTATAAGTTTGTGATGTATCAAATTTAATGGGTGATGTTAAGGGCAGTTTTGTCCATGCAGGGGCGGAGAAATAATACCGAGCTCTGCGGACAACCAAAACAACCCTAGCTATGTGCTAGGGCCCAATGTCCGTCTGGATGGCGATCACCTTTTGTCTTAAGTATGTCACCATAATAACCTTGTGTTGTGTTCCGGCATTAGTGACCCAAGTTCCTGTACCATTATGGGACAGCAGTATTGTTTGTGTGTATAATAGTAAAGTTTGTACAGATTTGTAGTTGTGAGTTTGTATATGAAACACTTGACATAAAGCTATTTTGATTAAACTGGATAACTTGTTCCTCAAAACTTACTATTGGAAGCTGGATATTTTTATTGGGGATACTATAGTTGTCATTATTTGTATACATTTCAGAGGTCTAAATATCAACACAATGGTCCTCTGTTAGATGCAGTGTCTGTCACTTGTAACTGCATGCAGCAGACATTGTGTAGATACTGTACTTATTGTTGATTCTTTTATTTTTTTTATTGTTCTATTAGGTAGTTATAATTAAAATTTACATTATATAAGCTATGTATTAGTGTTTTTTTTTGGCAAATTTTAGTGATGTTAAATTTTAATGTTATATCTTTTTTGTGTATTTACTATTTACAAACTGAAGCTAATTTTTGAACAAATATTGTTGTAATCTAGGCTGTTGCATCTTCCCATTTTTAAGCCATAAAATTTTATAAAAAAAAATCCCATTTTTAAGTGTGAATATTGAATATATTATTTCTAATTTTTAAGTAGTTTTGTTACCATAGATTTTACCATTAGAATAATTGAATGGTGATTGGAAAAGTTTATTAGGAAACCTTTACACCAATGTGTGTGAGTTTTCTTCAGTAATGAAGAATTTTAAAATTATGCGATGGCACATATGGTATGGGTTTAAGTAATCTCTTCTTTCTAGAAGAGATGAAGCAGATATGAGCCTAGCACTGGTAATTGCGAGTTACTGCGGTAGCTTGATGTAATTGAGTTATATGGTTCTCGAATATTCAGTATTTTTCCATTGTTTACTTTCCCATTTATGGTATGATTATACTAGTGCAATCTGAGATAGTACATCAGATATAGCTTTAGTAACTTTTTTGCTGACTGGCTAACTGAATAGTCTTGTGCAATGAGTCATTTTAATATTGACACTGAAATAACCTTTGACTTTTAAGAAAATTATAATAAATTAAGACTTCATAATTATTAAAGTAAATAATTACAGACCATAACATCCCAACTTTACATTGTGACAATGTACATTATATGAAAAAAAATAACCGCTTAAGCATGCATGCTATGCGTAGTAGCACACTAAGACCAACCTATCTTGTAGGAATGGAAGTCCAGAACTCCAGATGCAAAGTTTAATATATATTCAAAATTATATAAATATATTGATAATGAATTGAAAACACAATCAATGTTTCTTCATAAAAGAAAATAACCCATGAAAGTTACTTTCTTTTATGAAGATCATAAATAAATTAGGGGAGTGGAAGAACTCTAAGTACACTATACAATTGCCCTAAGCTATGATCATATATATATGATCTTTTGACACCACTTGCGTGATCTGGTATCACAATCAAGTGATCCATCTTAATATAGTCAAGAAACTGGATCGATCAGGACTCCACCAGAATATTCTTTATTAACATAAGGGAGGTTAATGCATGCATATCTGAAAGTTTGTATACTCAAATGAAACATTACAGGTTATTTAAGTAGATTAGTAGTTTTCTTTTTTGCAATTCATATATTTACGGTTTTTTATGACCAGGCGGAGATTGAAGAGGAAGGCGGAGGTCCTGAGCCATCCAAGTTCCTTCTGTCCCACGATGATCCGGAACGGACTGTCGACCCTGAAATGCAGGCACGGCTCGAGGCCCTGCTAGAGGCAGCTGGTGAGTGTATTTTCACACCAAATTTTACTACTTGGAAATATTTTTAAATTTTTACATGCATTTTTCTTGTCCATATTAAAGGCTAGATTTAATATTTTCATAAAAATATATTTGACTGACTAATTGAAATACATGATAAGGACTTTTTTTACAAACAACAGAATACTATGATAAGTATTGACATAATGGGCAATATTTTTTTTATAATCTTTCACTGAATATTATAAATTTCTAAATAATTAATTCAACCTTTTCAGCAATGTGAGTTGCAAGTAATAGTTTCAATAATATAATAAACACTATGTTACTAAGTCAATTTAAAATATCGCATTTTTCTGTTATCAGTGTTGTCCTTCCTTTATCTAGTTCTCAAACCTTTCCTACTACAAAGAACGTGTTTATTAGATTAAAATCTTATTGATAAGGGTAACACAATCGTATTATTAAATTGGCGCCAAAAATTCAAAATATGCTCCTAATTTAAGAAGTTTCTGCACTTAGCCCTATCAGTATGATCCTATCGAAGTATACATTTAGGGAATGCACACATACAAAATGTCCTACTTTTGACAATTTTTCCCTCCCTCCCCTCTGTGACCATCCGTAGTATATGACAACTCCTCTCTAGTTTCCACGTAGTAATGTATAAATACGGTTTTCGATAATTTTTTGCTAACGGGAAGATTAAAAAAAAATATTTGACTCGTATTTGTCTTTATTATTACAATACTGTGCTGTGCGTTATATTTGAATATAGCTAGAAAATGCTCGAGATTTCCTTTAAATAGAGGATATTGTAGTGCTTTGAAGACGACCCCCCCCCCCTCCCTTCTTTGAGCGCGTCACGTAGTCTGAGTATATTTCCTTACTGTCAGCCATCTTTCGCAGGTCACTATACCCCGCCGGTACCGTATGCCGTTTAAATTTGCAAACATTTCAAGTATTGTATTACAGAGATGATAATGTGTAAAGAAAAAGGTTTCCTCTATCACTACATGGAGGTTACAGTTCTCCCCACATTTTAGAACTTTTGCCCAATGTCTGCCACTGTCTTATGACACAAGAATGTATTGCGTTGTTGATTCATATTTAATATTTGAGCGTTTATTTATCACCTTAATAATTTTGACGACATTGATCTCAGAAGCTAGAAACATATATATGAAAACACTGATTCTTACGATGCTACCTGAAAGTGAACTCCAGATGCCGCGCTTGACTTCAAATCCATATTATATACATATATATTTTATCCATAAGAGAAATAACATTGCTACACCTCGATTAGTAATTGGATGTGGGAAATTTTATCCCTCCTAATCCTTTAGTAACTCCCATTCATATTCAACATGAATGATATTTTTTTAAATTAACAATATACCTAATTAAAAAAATATAATAATAATATTGTAGTACTTTGAAGACGACCCCCACCCCCTTCTTTGAGCGCGTCACGTAGTCTGAGTATATTTCCTTACTGTCAGCCATCTTTCGCAGGTCACTATACCCCGCCGGTACCGTATGCCGTTTAAATTTGCAAACATTTCAAGTATTGTATTACAGAGATGATAATGTGTAAAGAAAAAGGTTTCCTCTATCACTACATGGAGGTTACAGTTCTCCCCACATTTTAGAACTTTTGCCCAACGTCTGCCACTGTCTTATGACACAAGAATGTATTATTTATTTATTTTATGAATAATATTCATAAAACTAATCTAAATAAATAAATGTTAAAATTATTTATTTGTTAAAAATTATAAAAAATTGAATATTTTTCATTGGTAAACGAAAAACAGACACAGGCTATGATAAAAACTAAAACTATTTCTGAAATGGTTTCCAAGTTTTCGGTATTGCACTATTTTTGTGCAAGAAATACCAGATTTCACTTATTGCTTAACCGAAAAAAATTTAGGAGCACAGTAAACTTTGACACCGGCTAAACAGTGATTGTATTGTCTGCTGAATGCAAATGAAACTTGTATTTGTAAGCCATGCACAAAGAGCCACTGGTCGCTAACAGTCTATTGTATAATTATCATGTATTTTATATATACTTTTACTATTTAATTGTGGTTGTTGGGTATTATATAGCACTAGTATCTGTTTTACTAGTTGGATGTGTACATTTGTTTAAAGTAAGTCTTGTAATCGCAAATGTACATATGTAAAAAATTAAATGAAAACTATTGTTTGCCAGCTAAATCTATGTACAATGAAAACTAGAATGAGACCAGTTACAGCGGTCTTATCGCTAAAAGCAATCTTTTCCTGGCAATCCAAACCTAACTCCTATGGAATTTTATGACTGAGGACACATGAAGTCTCTCGTATACAACTTCATCCCAGTAACATCCGTTGATATCTTGAGACAGAGAATAATCGATGTGGCGAATGAAATGACAAGGCGTTTGACAATTGGTGTTGTAATAAGTGGGGTACATAAGAAAAAAAAAATTAAAATATGTGCTCAAAATAGAGGTGTTTGTAGATTAATGTTAAATGATAATAAATAATATACCTATTTGCATTGCTTTATTTTTTGTGTTCTAAGGCCAAGTGATAAACTTGTCGCATAAGCATAAGTCTTGCAGTCCAAGTTTTTTCTATGAATTCTCATAACACTAGACTGTTATACTTTTTGGAGGGCTGGAAGTACGTAGATATTTTTAAATACATCTGCAATATGGCTGCCATACATTTTTAAAATATTCTCCAAGAAAAAAAAACAGTACTATCTTTCTTTGCTCGGCAGTTAAAAAATTAGTCACATAAATCAGAGTAAAAAAATCTAATAGACGACAATCGGGAATTTTTATAAAAAAAACCTTTGAAGCTCAATATCTTGAGAACGGTTAGATTTAGGGTATGGGGTATCATGGTCAAATCAGTAATGATGGAAACTACAACTTCCTAAAGTACCCAGGTCGACTTAGCCTGTAACCCTGTATATTAATTATAATAAAAGTTTAATAATAGATTACTACTTAGGCCGACTTGCACAACCAATCACTAAACCGATTTAGCGCTAAACTTATTTAAATCGTCATTCTGTCCCTGTCACATTGACAACATTTGACAGGGACAGAATGACGATTTAAATAAGTTTAGCGCTAAATCAGTTTAGTGATTGGTTGTGCAAGTCGGCCTAAGTATGCTATCCAAAGTTACGTTAATTAACCCCCTTTCACGTTCAAGGGAAATAAATTTTGTAATTGACTTAAATTCAATAAATACGTTCAATTATTACCTAAGGTATATATATTTTTTCACTGGATGCCATAGTACGTTATTTCCAAGACAATAAATGTGTTCTTGAACGTTTTAAAAAAAGAACTGTCAAATTTTCTTCCCGCTAAAATCAAATTATTTACGGGCTAAACTCCATGTTATTTCATTGTTTTAGAGTTATGATAATAAAGTTTCTGTGTTTTTTTTAACGCGTTTTATGTTTTTGGTAAGTGCGATTTTACAAAATAATTAGGTGAACGGCAGATAATGAGTACAAATACCTAATAATGTCAAATTATCTTAAGGGTCTTCGTGCAGGGACAGTAAGGCAGCCGGAGTCGACCTACCGTAAAAGGCGACAAAACAACCCTAGCTACGTGGTAGGGCCTCAAACCCGTCTGGATGGCAACCACCCTGGATCTATAAGTATACCGCCATAATAACCTTGTGTTGTGTTCCGGCATTAGTGACCCAGGTTCCTGTAACCCCTATGCAAATATCCATAGACGGTAACTGCTTACTATTAAGCGGGCCGTTGCTGGGTACCGCGTTAACAATTGACGACCTCCGTGGCATTGCGATTAACGCACTTCGGTACGTTTGCAAAGGTCACGGGTTCGATTCCGTATCGCGACTTTGTGTTTATTTACAAAAGAAAAATATATATATATATATATATATCTGTGTGTGTATCAGTTGTCTAGTCACAAGTGCCATGCAACTTAGATTGGGGCTTGGGGAAATGTCCCAATATATTTATCGATTTATTATTTTAATTATTTAAACTTGTCACTATTTGACGTAATTACGATATGAAATACACAACCATAGCTTATTATTTAAATATAATGTCACGTTTATTATTAAAAGTAATTTCAATTTATATCAAGTTTATTAATTGTTTTTTTTTTCTTTTATTAATTAATGGAGGTAACAAAAATGAGTCGCGCCACTGTGAAAGGCAAGCAAGTCAAAGCAAGGGTTTCCTTTTCTGGAAACTAAAGCCGCAAAAGTTTTAAAAACAAAAACTTGAGGTTCAATAAAATGGGGGTGTAGTGTGAGTAATAAATACACACCGGTCGAGTTGAAAATAGATGGAGAGTTTATATAGTTTTTTTTTGACAAATGTTTGCGTGGTTTGGGTTTGGTTGTTGGATTCAATGTCTGATCTTGCCGGACCTAGAAGTAATTATAGATTCGATTACTTGATGCACTTTCCGATACTGTTGACCACAATCATTACATGCCGAATAATTACAAACTAGTGGTCGCCAGGGGTCGAAATTTTACCATTTAATTTTTAAGTATGAACTTTATTAGAGTTCTTTTGTCAAAGGCTATACTTCTATAATCCAAGATTTCATCATAGCTACTCAACTACTTAATGAGCATGGCTTAACCAGGTCATGAACTCTTAAAAAAACAAAAGCGTAAATAAGGTATGCATGTATGTGTGTGTGGTGTATATAATTCGAACAGTAGTGTGCGTAATGTTTATTTTAATTAATTTAATGTATTTCTAACATATTTTAGGCAAAAAATAGCTTTCTACATTTCTCCTCCATATAAACTTCAACTATACCTAATTTCATACTCCTCCGTCGTTGCAATTTTCTTAAAAAGGGTTACAAAATTTTCGCTTTACGTGTTATTATTACAAATTTTAATATAACATAGTGACAATTCACACAGCGTCATCTAGTTCCTAAAGCAACAAAGCGCTTGTGCTATGGGTACTAGACTGTTGATATCTAATAGGTCTTTACCTATGAAATTGCCGTTCTGCAGTACTGGCCATTTCAAATCAAAATAATTTTTGTTTGGCTAAGAATTCCAATTTCAAATTAATTTTATTTTAAAAACATGGAATTCTTTTTCCAAAAGTAGTCATTTGTTTATTGATTAGTGTTACATTTTCATCGCATTTCAATCTTTTTCGTCATCATGGATACGTTAAAAATTCGAGTAATTATGGAATATGAGTACCGTCGTGGCAGCAACACGGCACAAGCGGCACGTAACAATCAACGACGTTTACGGAGCTGCTCTGTTCTGGTTCGAATGGGAAGGATTATGGTTTGAATTAATCAAGTAATTTGGACCCGAAATTCTCGAAGGCGTCATGTTATCCGTTGCACCACGGAGGTTGTCAAATCAGTGATAACTATCGAGTCTGAAATATTATCAATATCAATTATTTACAAACATGTACATTTAAACGTAAAAATAAAAATTATCCAGAATATTAGGTGTATCAGCATATAATAATGTAGTTATATAAAAAATCCCCATAACTTATACTAGGTGAAGATTGGTGATCTCAGACGCCAGATAACCTAGTGGTCAGTAATCCTTTTAGATTATGTAAGTATGTAAAGTATCACAGAGATCATAAGACTACTTCATCATTTCTTTAGGGTATGTAAAAGGCGATAAGTGGATTGTGCTTCCTTTCCTTTTGCTAAGATAATAAAGGGATGGCACCGTTGGGTTTCTTTTAGGGATTGAGGACCTAAGGCTAACTCGAGTAAAGGTGCAATGCAATTAAGACAATGACTCAAAAGGTGCAATGAAGTCTTGTCCAGTGACACATAAGTATCTTACTATTTATCTTTCTGGATTCCGCGGAGAAGCGCACTTGGTTGAGTCAGCAGCACCGTTCTAACCCTACTTAAAGAGCTTACTTGGGTGACGAAGGGAAAGCTTTGGATACAATCTAAAGCCAATCTTTGAGTAAGAAGGGGTCTCCTCTACTTCTTCTAAAGCAAGGATTCCCAAAGTAGTCGATATCAGTGATCGACATAAATGAAAATTGATGTTGGGGGTCGACATCTAAAAATCTATCCTTGTTAATTAACAAAAGTTTTTATTTGAAACTTTCAAGATAACTACTATATAAGTTGTGTTATATGTACCAACTTATTATATGAATGACTTCTTTTGGTAGGTAAGGACTGCTATTTTGTATCAATAGGAAAAAAAAACTAGTGATAGGCTTTTAAATAATTTTACTGTGACATATAGATAGACTTAGGTATTAGTAAATTTTGGAAAAAGGGTGGGTCTTTTGCTCAAAATTGTTTGGGAATACCTATAAAGGAAGATAGTGATTTTTATTAACCATCATTACTTTTATTTATTAACCCATAGTGAGATGACGTTATCTTTTTCAGCTGTCCGCTTTATTAGTATGTTATACTTATTTTATGTATATTGTATATACAAAGTTCAACGACCTTATTGTATATTGGGAAGTACCTAATCGATCGTTATGTTCAAACTTTTATTATAAATATTCCTACGATATATAAGATTAGGTAATCTGTTGTTTAGAATACAATAAAAAAACAAGTATGCATAATAGTTATTCAACACATTGACTAGGATTTAAAAAATAATCAAGATCTTTTGGTTTTAAGAAACCTGACCCCTGCGCTCGGAGACGGCCTGTCGGAAAAGGCGACAATACAAGCCTAGCTAAGTGGCACGGCTCTAAGCCAGTCTGTATGGCCTCTATTTAGAGACCACGCCGTCATAATAACGTTGAGTAACTGATTTTTTTTATTGTTATAGGACAGCATACAGGCTGACGGCCCACTTGGAATTTAGCAGTTACCGTCGCCTATGGCTATTTGCTACTCCAGAGGCATCGCGAACATGCTTCTGTCCCATTAGGGTACAGGAACTTGAGTCACTAATGCCGGAGCACAACACAAACTTATTATGGCGGCGTAATTAAGACCAAAAATGGTCGCCGTTCAGACTGGCTTGGGACAGTAAAAAAAATTTTTTTGGATTTGAGTGGATAACATACAAGTCTGGGAATGAAAATGAATAACTGATACGTGGATCCGAGTGAGCGGCACGGCTGCACAGGTCCTGTGCCACTCGTATAAGAGTTTTCGGAAGTCAAATGTGTTAATTGTAGACATAGAGCCCAGTAACTATATTTATATCTTCAACTACCAGTAGTTGATACAGTGTGAACAGACCAAGTACCTGCTTTTTTAAGCTGTCAAATCAAACTTACTCTCTCCCCTAATAGCTAAAATGCATTTTTAATATAGAAAATTCGTAATGTCATAAAATATATATTATTTTGAAAGTGATATTATTTATGACGCCTATTTCGTTGTATTCCATATATATGTATATATACTTTGTAAAATTAATATATTCTTATCGTTTAATAATATGAAAAATATGCGCGCGTTTAATATTAATCAGTTACGGTTGATTTTTAAATTAGTAGAAAGCTTGATTACTATGTATTGTTATACTATGCATATTGTATGTGCTAAAGATACATGTAGCCCCAATATTTGTAGTTATTTGCTAACCGTGCGTTCCAAAAGGTGGGAAGAAAGTAAACATTTAATTTAAAAAAAAAAGTGCGTGCGTACAAAGTACACATGTCAGTAGTGAAACTTATTTGGCAAACTGATTTTTAAATCTCGTTTATATTTATACTAATCTAAAGCTTTAGATTTCCGAGACTTAGAGGGAGGGAAATAGGAAGATATGTTAAAAATTTAATGAATCTAATTGTCATTAAAATATTAAAAGTGTCGAAAATTAATACATAGGTACAAATTATAAATTTAATTTATTTCATTGATATCTATATTATTTGATGCGATTTCTATTGGTATTGTTGTGACTAAAGCATTATGATAAGTAAATTATGCAATATAAGTTCGTGCTCCCACCTCTCGCTAGATGGCACTGTGCGTGATGCGACGTTCGCTCTATCTCTCAATCGCTCTCTCCCTCTCCTTCGACAAAAACGTTTCACATCTTCGTGACGTTTCATCCGCAAAAATTTTACCTCATGCGCGCAATGAAGTTTCACTTCAAAAGTTTTATTTATTATAGCGGCATAATTAGAGACTTAGCGCTGCCGGCGAGCTTGGAACTCTAGCAAAATATTTATTTACAAACGAATAGTATATCAATTATCTAGTACTTATATAAAACGTGGGATCTGCTGCTTACTTTGGAACTTAATGGCGTTGTGTAAATGATATAATATATTAGCTCTACCATAGTTCGTCTGTAGATGACATTATACGCGTATCTCGATTTAAATGATACCCGTTTTACACGATTTCGCTTTTACACGGTTTATAAATTAATGAATATTGAAAAATTTATAAAAATGTATACACTTTTGGGTCTCATTCATTACGCAACACTGACGGCAATAATTGGAAACATCACCTATTGTGGAATACAATACATTTAGGGAAATATGTACCCTTAACATGTAATATTTTTAACTACGATTGCGAGATGTGTTACAACAGGTAGTTATAAATTTTTCAGCTTTTATGGAGCCTTTATGTGTAACTTGTGTCAATTTTTCAAGCTTATATGATACCAAAAACGTCGTTAAAAATTAAAAGAATTATTTTTAAATAAATATTAAAATAATGTTTTATTGCTGTAGGACAACAGACAGGCTTACAGCCCAATTAGAATTTAGCAGTTACCGTCGCCTACGAGTGTTTGCAACGCCAGTGGCGTCGCGAACACGTTGCTGTTCCATAAAGGTACAGGAACCTGGGTCACTAATGCCGGAATACAACACCAAGTTATTATGGCGGCATACATAAGACCAAAGGTGGTTGCCATCCAGATGGGCTTGAGGCCCTACCACGTAGCTAGGGTGGGTTGTTTTATCGCCTTTTACGACAGGCCGACCCCGGCCACAGAGGACAGTATTCTTTTTCCGCACCTGCACGCATAGAAAATATTGGGACGTTTACGTAATAGAGAAAGAGTAACGGATGTTGGTAATTTTTTTTTCATGAAGATTCTCGAAGATTTCATTGCTTTTGTTCTTAATCTATATTGAATGCACGTACGTAGGTCAGGTAGGTTTTTAAGATGTTTTACTTAAATAAGAGACTGAATCGAGCAGATATTGGGAGTTTATTTAGTTTTACAAAGCAGAATTAGAGATTTAGTTTTACACGGTTTTCTCGGGATCTTCTGTGTGAATCGGGGGAAAGGTGTATTATTTAATGTTAAAAAAAAATGTGCTCCCTTAATGCCTGGTATAATAGTAGATCGCACATAAGCCTTCAAAACAAAGATATTACCGAAGTATCGGAAGTTCTCCAATAGATTCTTTATAACTTGCTTAATCCAAGTTGGTAGTATTATTAATCAATACACTCCTCTTACGGTCCATTTTGACAAACTATACAAGAGAATAATTGAACTATTCATTCGTCGTTATCTATTTTGCGATTTTGGTGTCATATCCGATTTCACTCTGATTACGTAGGAGGCGTGGCGTGGCGCTGCCAACTTGCTCCAACTTCCGGTGCCTCGGATCATTAATCCAGAACAACGGTGAGATAGGCCGAGATGTAAAAAACAGAGTGAATGCAGGATGGATGAAATGGCGACAGGCGATATTATTAGAAACTAGCTGACCCGGCAAACGTTGTTCTGCCATATAAATAATAAAATGTCAAAAAATTAAAAAAAATTTTTTGGGGGTGGGTCACCCCTAACATTTAGGGGGATGAAAAATAGATGTTGACCGATTCTCATAGATACCGGATAAGCACAAAAAATCACTAACTCAATTTAGTTATCTGCCTACTGCCTACCCCCTAAGAACGATGGCGTGATTATTTATAGCCTATGACCATTTCTAGGTTATCATCTATCACCATACCAAATTTCATCAAAATCCGTTCAGCCGTTTAGGCGTGAAAGAGGAACAGACAGACAGAGTTACTTTCGCATTTATAATATTAGTATGGATGAGTGTATATTAGAGGAAGTGTTAAAGTAGCGCCAGTTATTGAAAAACTTAAAAGTAACACACTAGCGTGGTTTGGCCATTTAATTCGCAGGGAAGAATGCCATATAACAAGGAAAATGATTGAGAGTGGTTGGACAGAAGTAGTGGTAGACAAAAAAAGATGGATGGATTTCGTAACCGATGATAAGGCAAAAAAGGGTGTGAAAGTTGATATGACGGCTAACAGAGCAAAGTGGAAGAAGAGAACATGTTTTACCGACTCCATATAATGTGAGATAAGGGCAGGAAGGAGATTCGTGGCCATCAGTTATGAGAAATCGATGACGTCTAAATATAAAAGTATATTTTCGTACCGTTGTTCTTAGAAAGACAGATCTTTTAATATTCTTCCAGACACGTTGTTTGTTTGTTTTGTTATATTTAATCACAATTTTGCGATAAAGCGTCCTATTAAAAACCTTTAAAGGAGTACGTAGTATTTATATTGTGACCATACTCAAGTTGTGTTCTCAACCCTTAAGTGACAGGAGTCTCACAGGCGTTGTGCGTGTTGAGAGTTCTTAGAATTGACCACTCCCCCTCACTCGCCGCAACTTCACGCCTAACTGTCAATAGCTTATCCATTTTTACTTTTTTTCTTTAAATTTTAATAAAACGTGTCAACTTTTTCTTGCATAAAGGCAACTAAGACGTAAAATAAGGATCTAATTTGATCGAGGAACAGTTGTATATTTTATTGAATAAACTGATTTCATTTTTAGTTTTTTTCTGTTTATTACACGGTTAAATATTAACACAGTTTTACACACCCAAGTTTTCATTACAAAAATGAATTTAATAGCCTGTGAGGCGTCATGTTCTTTATATTAAATACAATAAAAATACTACATTTTAAATTTGTCATGGTACCAGTTAAGGGTTAAGGAAAAATTTAGATTACATTAATAATGAAATCGAATTATTCGATAATGCTTACAAATTAAGTTTGTCAAGGTATATTATATTCTTTGTTGCGTATAACACATGTTGATTCATTTGCGCAGACATTCAAGGATAATCAATTTGATTTGATTATCCTAATCACCAAAAATTGAAACCTTAAAATGTTGCCTTGTACGCAGCGAGCCTTTGTTCGATTCGCTGGTATTCGTACTGGCAGGAAGTGCCTTTAGGCTGCCGAGTGTTGACTACCGGTACATTCTGTTACGTGGCCACTCGGCAGTTTTTAATTATCTATTTGCAAGCAGCTACTGTACACTGTTGACATACCAGGTGACGTAGCCGTGCAGACATCTGGGGTGCTTAGGTCTCGTGTACAACGCAGTTCTCTTACGTATGACTTTAATTTTATAAGTTATACTATTCGCAGTCCTTTGTTTTAATCCATACTAATAATATAAATATGAAAGTAACCCTGTCTGTTACGTTTTTACGCCTAAACCGCTGAACTAATTTTGATGAATTTTGGTATAGAGATAGATTGGAAATTAGAGCTTCTTTTTTTTAATTTATATGGCAGAAAAACTTTTGACGGGTCAGTTAGTGTTACCTATTCCGATTTCTTAACACATATACCTATTAATGGTTAATTAAAATTATATCATGTCATTTTAATGTTTTATTTTCAAGTATGTTTCAAAAAAACTACACGTATTTCTATCCGTGCAGGGGCGGAGAAAGAATACGAACCTCTGTGGCCGGGGTAGGCCTGTCGTAAAAGGCGACAAAACAACCCACCCTAGCTACGTGATAGGGCCTCAAGCCCGTCTGGATGGCGATCACCTTTGGTCTTAAGTATGCCGCCACAATAACCTTGTGTTGTGTTCCGGCATTAGTGACCCAAGTTCCTGTACCCTTATGTGATACTAGCGTGTTCGCGATGCCACTGGCGTTGCAAACACCTATAGGCGACGGTAACTGCTAAATTCTAAGCGGACCGTCAGCCTATCTGCTGTCCTAATGCAATAAAAAACAAATGTATTAAAAAATTGCACGTTAACGTGGATACAGGCTTTTAATCTCAGACAAAGTAACATGTACTTATATGCATGTACGCATTGAATCCTTAGTTTGCCTCTACTTGTAATCACAGGTGTTTTAAGAGACCATGTGGTTAAGGGTCTGGGCTAGATGAGTCTGCTCATATAGACTGGAAAGTTGGTTTAAATTTCGAAGTTATGGCTTCATTATTTAATACCTAGAAAATTGTTTGAGTATTCATAAATATTACCTCCCCATTTAACCGTGACAGCCTAATAATAAATACTACGTCACGGAATGATTACGTCATCACAATATTTATCTGAAAATATTAGCGTATGTGTCTAAAGTATCGAGTGATAATATCCTCTGCAATACTTATAATCGATTTTATTAATAAGTGAATTTTATATCAAAACCCGTTACGGATGATTAGAAAATATTTCTAAAAAAAAAATCAGAATTGTGTTTTTAACCAAATATTGTTTGAGCACTTAAAAGTTTGTATGGTTCATCCTTTGATTAGTATTTGTGTTTAGCAATTATTAAGATATACACATAACAGAAACTTTACACTTGAAGCTTTTTTGAGATATCATATCCAAGTCGAGCAACATTTTTGACTGTACCCCTTAAGTTGTATTTGTCTGTTTTACTGTTATTTTAATTAATGTATCTCTAACTATCAAAAGGGTATTATTAAATATAAAACAAAATATCTTTATTACATATTTTCACTTTATAATTAACTAGCAGCCCGTCCCAGCTTCGCACGGGTATTTAACAAAAAATTAAAAATTAAACCCTTCTATTTTTTTCGGTCTCGGGGAAAAACCTCTCTTGACGGGTTTCCCCGGCCCGGGGGGATCGAGGGATATAAGGGACTCCGGAAAAGATGTTCGACCATCCGACTACCCACTAAAAAACCCCGCTGTTCTCCTATCGCCTACGCCCGGGCCCACGGATATATGGCCTGCCGATCTCGTGGCCCGGGCCGGCGCCGGCCCACGCTTTGTCTTAAACCGGGCCCCTTCTAAAGTGCTGGCGCCAAGGGGTCAGGGTTTCGTCCCTCCGGCGCTCTCTTGTAACAACTCTAGGAGTTGAGGGGGGCTGCGGAACAGCACGCGGCCTTCTCCCTCGCGGCAATAGTGCGGGCGGCGGATCCTCCCCCGAGGGGCCGCCCGCGGCCGCTTTCTACGGCGGCCGGAGATCGTTGCCCGCCCTCCGGCGCCGACGACTCGGCCTACGTTAGCGGGAGGGGAGTGCGCTGGCGGACTCTCGCTCCCGTTCCGCCGCCTCTCTTGCAGACACTACTGCCTCGCAAAAGGAGGCGACGGCCGTCCATCCAGGATCGCCCCCGACCATGGACAGAACCAGGGCCGGGAGCGACAGGTCCGCAGCCAATTCCGGTCGGGACTCACATCCCCGTCGCGTGCTAGTCAGGCGTGGGTACGACTACCAGACGACACTCCAGAAAAAGCAGAGTCGCCTGACGTCGTAGCCGGCCCAGCAAGACCAACCGACAGCGAGGATGCTATTCCCGCCCCGGGAACACTCTCTGTGCAGGCACAGTCGAAATAGGAATGGTTTCGACTACCAAATCAGGTCCCAGGGTAGAACCCGGGACCCCAATCAGTATTCGCAACCATCCCACCGGGGACCACGCCACGAACAGAGAGCTAAGTTGGAAAAGGTGTAAGAGGTAGACGGAAAGAAAGGTAGGAGGACTCTGTCGCCTCGAACGGAGAGGGGAGTGAAGCGACGGATGCTCGGGCACCTCGGGTACGCACACCCGTGCACTCCTCGGACAGAGGAGCGCCCCTGAGGGCAAACCCTTCTATTTGCGTCAGGTTACTAAAAAAATAAAATTATAAAGAAAATTTGAATATTATTATTTCTATGAGCTTTTATTTTAATGATTTTTTTGTTATTACTTACTTTTTATTTATTTTTCGTTATTTTTTAATAAGTATTTTTTAATAAGTATTCTAATTTTTGTAAAAACCCCAGTGACGCACGCCTACATTGCATAAGGTGCTGTCTAGCTAGCCGAACAGGGTGAGCGGCTACCACGCAACATTTTTCTAATACTTACATTTTTAAACTCGTGATATCTTTCGAATGGAATATCCGAATTGAATAAATCAAAAAGTTATATGAAGGTAGTGAAGCCGTTTTGAATATGAAGTAATTTATTTTGATAAGGATTAATACCAAGATCCAAATAAAGAGCCTTTTCTAGGGCCGGCATTTCAATTAAATTTTTAAAATAAAAAAACACTTATTGTGGCATAACTATAATAGTTAGATATATGCTGTCGCGACATTTTTTGTAAATAATGATGTGTTCTGCAAAGTTGTAGTACATTATTTTATTCTATCATCAATAGTTTTCGCAACGCACGCGATTTAAATAATATTTTAGGTAATTTTTTTACACTTTGGGTTACATTATTGGAGTTTTGGTAAGGATCCCTAATTTTTTTGAAAATATATTATAGCCTATGTCACCCGGGGATAGTGTAGCTTCCCAACAATGAAAGAATTTTTTAAATCGGGTCAGTAGTTTCGGAGCCTATTCAAAGCAAACAAACAAACAAACAATCAAATCTTTCCTCTTTATAATAGTAGTATAGATTACTATGCTAGAATTATTAAGAAACTCACTTATACATTCTCGTCGTTGCTAATTGCAATATCAAAGAAATTCTTCACTCGAAGAGCATATTATCTCTTAACAGAAAACTGTGTAAGGATATTGCGTACGCGATTTGATGGATAGTCTGAACGCTCATCAAACAAAAAGTTTTTGTCATATGAATATATTTTACTCCAATTTTTCCACACCGTCTAATGTATTGAACGATGACGTATCTAGAATATAATTGAAGTGAGGAGCCACTCGGCGTCTTTAATGGTATCCGAGTAATAAAGGGCTTCTGGTTTTGTCATTCATGTTTTAAACGACATTCAGTCCAAATTTAGATGACGTCATGAGTCCTCGCAATAGTTTCCAGTTCTACTTATACGAGCTTGAGAAGAAACAGTAAGATTTATATTTAATTTTTTTGTTAATATTGCGCTATTTTTTATTTCCTTTATTTGGGAAACAAACAATCAATATAATTCACAAAATACATACATACATCAACCAAGTTTCTAATAATAAAAAATAAATTCTTTTATCAATAAAAAATAATTCAGTTCAAGTTAATGTTAATTTAAGTTAATTAAGAAACATTTGGTAATACATAAAATCGAATATAATTTTTTAAATTGACAATTTATAATTGGTTAAAATGATATATTGAAACGAAGATAAATTGTCATTCACATTGTCTTATCAAATTTATAATTTAGTCAAATATTGTTATAATAATTAATAAAAAGTCGATAATGATTAAAGTTCGTCGAAACTGAAAACAGCGGTAGACGCCATTAATAACGATAACAATCTTCACAAGCTTAATTCGCTTGGGGAACTCTAAAAACCCCACAGTGTGTCTACTCCCACCACAGCGCATACCATCTGACCGACTGGTATTTGCACGATTCACGGTTCACACGACTCTGAACCTAAGGGTAATAATGATTGGCTTACACAAATTACGCTGCCACACGTTGCATACTGAACATTTGTATACATTAGATAGAACAGTCGAATACATTCAATATCTCTGTCTAGACAGAGATGCGTTGTTTTAAATTTTGACGTTGTTCCTCATAATGTTTGATTTCCTAATGATTCCTAACATTCATTCAATGTAAAATTGTGTTCGTAAAATTGTGTTTGATTTCCTAACATTCATTCAATGTAAAATTGTGTTCGTAAGTGCGTTGTAACGTATTGAAAGTTGAAACTTAAGTTTTATATTTCTCTAGTTTCCAGGCTAATAGCTGAATCCATTTAAAGTATTAAATTTCCATAATACATTTGATTAGCATGCAACAATATTAAACAGTCATTTTATTTAGTTATCAGCGTTCTCATTTGTGCGTTGGTCTGATTTATAAACGCTATATTATAAAACAGGGGCTTTTCATTAAGATCTTTGTTTAAAGTTGAACGCACGTCGTGATTTTCTAATATTTAAACAATCCAAGCTAATGGAGCAATGACAAAATGCGCTATGGTCTAATGTTGCATTACACGCCCCCAGCAAATACTTCGCTCGGTGAGATCGTTACAGGTCAGTCACCGTCACCACCTTGGTGTGATGGTGGCGGCGCTCTGGGGAACTTGACGTGTACGAAATGTGCTACGTCACCGCCAAGCAGACGCGGTCGCCGCGCCACTGGCCCAATACACGCTCGGCGGCGTTTTTCAACTCTCGACCAACGTACGCTATTATAAATTCATGAATTAACAATGCTGTGTTCGTGTCATCGGACTTTTATATTAACAAAAGTATATATGGTCATTGTCGCTTATGTTTGCAACACCAGAGGCACTGCCAACGCGCATTCTAAACAACTTTAATTATTATAATATTTTTTTGTTTACACAAGTTCGTCCATCTAATTGCAAGCTATTTTATTTAGTGGTTATAGTAAATTAAACTATTTTTTTTTTAAATTAATTATCGAGTGAAATCAGAGCATCCTATATGTTAATAAAGAAGCTACGCCTCCTCCTATGTATTACACCGCGCATTTAACGCCCCGCAGCAATTGATAAGCTCGCCGGAGCACCCATATAATAAATATCCTCTGGCCTTAAACAACACACGCCTCGCTCACGGTCCGTGTTGAGCCGCGCTCTGATCGGATGGCTCAGCTGTGCTCCTGTGTGCATCTACAGTTATCAGCTCATTTTTCATTTTTTTATATTTATATTGGAAATGTAATTTATTTCTAGTGACGTGTATTTTGTATTGTTTTGTTTGTCCAATCGTTACTCGTGCGTAATATTTTCTATAATGGATTTGTTCGATATAGGTGTAATGAGGTGAATAATAAATACAATAGTACGCTAGAAATCTATTAACACTAAGTCTAATAATTTAACGGGAAAATATCACATTTCTGTTCGGATCTAAAGAGCAGTTTGTGCAGTATTCATTCCCTGGACTTATTTGTATCCATCAGTGATAAATGAAAAATTCATGCATTAAAAAATAATTTGTATTGATGGAATGTATACAATAAAAATGCATTTCGGTATCAAAATGTTTGATAAAATTTCGTTCAGTTAATATTTTTAACGAACTCTGTGGTATAGCGGCTAACGCACTTCGGTACGCTTGCGAAAATCACGGGTTCGATTCTCATCTCGCGTCTAAGTGTTTATGTATAATATGTATTTATTTCCAAAAGAAATTATGTAGCTTATCAGTTGTCTAATACCCATAACACAAGTGGAATGCTTATTACTTTGGGACTAGATGTCGCTGTGTGAATTGTCCCAGTATATTTATTTATTTTATTTATATCCATAACTATATACTCCAATTCATTGAAATATGCGGTGACCGATTGATATCAATTTAGGATCACAACCAACGAGATGCCACCTGGTATGTATTGCTGATTGCACCGTAAAGACAATGTGAAGAAAATCCGCTCGCAAATCTGCACACTGACATCACTGATATTAGTAGCCCGCTTATCAGTGTCATTCAAGCGTGGCCAGTATATCTATTGTCTCTTCTCTCTACAGGGAAACCCAAACATATTAAGTAGAATACTATTGGCTATTGCTTCTTAGAATGTTTATCATCACTTCATGCTAAGGGTATGAAGGTCTCGTCTCTCGTCGTAAACAATTTGTCTATACAAATAAATAAAATTGGAGTGTCTGTAATATTTGAAATAACCGCATTTTACTAAGTGGCTTTGGATTTATACACGGTACATTTCCAAAACTATTTTTTTACAATTTTTGTCTGTCTGTTGGTTCCGGCTAATCTCTGAAATGACGGGGACCGATTTTGACGGGACTTTCACTGGCAGATAGCTTTTTTTTGTTTCGGGGAAAAACCATCTCTTGACGGGTTCCCCCGGCCCGGGGGGACCGAGGGATATGTGGGACTCCAGGAAAGATGTTCGGCCATCCGACTACCCACTAAAAAACCCCGCTGTTCTCCGATCGCCTACTCCCGGGCCTACGGATATGTGGCGTGCCGATCTCGTGGCCCGGGCCGGCGCCGGCCCGCCCTTTCTCAAAGCGGGTCCCTTCTAAAGTGTTGGCGCCAGGGGGGTCAGGGTTTCGTCCCCCCGGCGCTATCCTGTAACAACTCTAGAAGTTGAGGGGGGCCGCGGAACAGCACGCAGCCCTCACCCTCGTGGCAATAGTGCGGGCGGCGGATTCTCCCCCGAGGGACCGCCCACGGCCGCTTTCTACGGCGACCGGAGGTCGTTGCTTGCCCTCCGGCGCCGACGACGTGGTCTGCGTTGGCGGGAGTTGACTCCCGCTCCGTCGCCTCCTTTGCGGACATTACTGCCTCGCAAAAGGAGGCGACGGCCGTCCATCCAGGATCACCCCCGACCATGGACAGAACCAGGGCCGGGAGCGACAGGTCCACGCCGATTTGGGCGACGAGGGCGCGGCGCTCCTCGCGCCACGCAGGGCACACGGCGACAGTGTAGTGCCTCTGCACATAGCTGATGTAACTAAGAGTAACTTAGGCTATTCTTATTTTAGAAAAAAATAAATAGTTTTAGTTAAAAAATTATAAGTTACGAAAATTTCAAATTACAATTTAAGTTGACCTCAGATTTAATCAACAATCATATGAAATAGGATTCAGCTTAGGCTGGACATATAGGTTTTATTTCTAATTTAAGTTGACCTCAGATTTATAACATCAATCATATAAAATAGGGTTTAGCTTAGGCTGGACTTTGTAGGTTCGAACGTACGTATTCCAGAGGCCATGACTTAACAGTTGCATTCGATAATACTGACTGTTTGCATATTTCATTGATATTTTAGGGTTTGTAATCACAAAACGCTATGTAGTTCCAAAGTAGCAAAACACTTATGTTATAGGCACTAGACCAGAGTTCCCCAGACTTTTTTATGTCGTAGACCCCTTGCCATGTTTTTCCGTGTTCGGTAGACCCCCTACTTACCTGATATTGATTTCCTGTAAATTTCTAACTGTAGTGAAGTTTAGTGTTAAAAACTTAAAGTAAAAACACATGTTAATTTATACATTTATTAATTGAATTTAAATTAAAACTACTCAAAATAAAATTTTGTATCTGTTATGTAAAATATACGTAACATTAAATAAACATAAAATAAATTTTTTACTTCATAAGTACTTTTATAAATAATGTATATGTTTTGATATTATAAGATAGTATGATGTAAGTAAATAGGTACTATCAGTGTATGTGTTGAGATCCACTATCGTGGACCCCCATTTTCATTTCATGGACCCCCAAATTTTTTTTCGCTGACGTAGACCTCTTGCAGGTTGTCATAGACCCCTAGGGGTCGATATAGATCACTTTGGGAATCACTGCACTAGACAATCAATACACTATTTAGTCATATTTCTTTTTTAAATAAATGTATATGTTACGTAAACACCCAGACACGGGACGGGAATTGAATCCGTGACCTTCGCAAGCGTTCTGACGTGTGTTAACCGCTAGGTAACGGAGTTCGTCAATTTTACTTCTATTTTTTGTGCTGAAGAAGTTCTAAAGTTTTAAAATATCTTTATACTTATTAATCACAATCAAAAAGGTCATAATGTTTCCAACTCCTGATCTCCGTAGTGTTATTATGTCCCACTAATGGCCTTAGGGCTCCCCTTGAAATAACAGAAAGTATACCCCATCACGCAGGTTTGAGGTAGTTGCAGGTCCTCGCGATGTATTCCTTCGACATATGGCAATAAAACTTGCCAAGCGGTGCCATCCATTGAATCTGAAACATCTTAAATGGTCTGAGTGTGTTACCACACGTGAACGTAGTAAACGTTCTCGTTAGGGATTTAATATATATTTCTTTCGAACCTTAAAAGTGTCAAAAACAGTCTGCGGGCTGACGAAAGTTATTGATTTTATTTAAAACCTAAACATAGTACTAGTGAATGCAACTACATGTACAAAGGTCAAGGCGTCAAGTCTTATTTAACGCAGACTAACGGCCATTATTTGTAATATATTTTTTTTAATATCATTTCATCATAATTACTATCAAAGGCCGTCTTCTCGTTGTCTGCGATGGCGTGTTGATTGAATTCGATATAAATTTTATAAGTTCATTGCAAATCGCTAACGAAGGCGTAGGAAAAACACTAGTGTTTGAAAGAAAATGCTATGGAATAACCGTAGGTCGATAAAAAGAGTCTAATCTAATGTATTTTTAATTTCAAGATGAATAACGAAAAACGGGTTTACATGAGTTTCCATCAATATATTTCATTAAAATGCATTACATATATACTTGCAAATAAAATCATAGCATAATATTTGTCGTACATTTTTATCAGTTTGGATCATATTAACCTTGGAGTTTCAGAATGCCCTATAGCTTGTTTTAGAGTGCGAGCTTTAATTGTCTCGTATCGTTTACGTAGTATAATTTATAAATCCATTGAAATTCCTGAAGCAAGGATCTTCTTCAAGGGCATGTGTAACCGCGTCTACATTATGCTATTACCCTGGCCTTATAAATTTCATTATAACACTTAATTCTTACCTTGACTATATGTGTTAGGCTGTGTTCTAATTATTAAAAAAGAATCATTGCGATTCATTTGTGGAACTGCAGACGTGCTGACGGCCCTCGTAATAGCAAGGAGTTACCGTCGTCGCCTAGAATGTTTGCGGGGACATCGTTAAAACACTGCCAGCCGCGTGATAAAACTGGAACCTGAGTTCCTTATGGCGGAACACAACACAAGGTTATTATGGTGGCATATTTAGTGACCTAGGTTTTTTGTCGTCTTTTACAGTAGGCCGTTCCCGGCCGCAGAGATACTTCGCCCTGCACCGAGAAAAACTTAACATAAAATATATTTAATTAGTTCAAGCAATCTAAAGTTATCTTGATACATAAATATATACATATATCTATGCATAATCATTAACCTCCACCAAACAAAGTTATCTGTAACGCGAACAACGTAGCTTTGAAACGACCTCGACTTTTTCCTTCTTATAAATCTTATTAAGTAGTTTTTCGATATCCTTTATGAAGTAATTTTATATGATCCAGAATCTACATGTTCTTACATGATTTTATATTTTTTTATAATTGAAGTACAAGAGACTTTATTTAATACAAATATGATCGCAAACATAAGAAAATTGTGTACATATGATATAACTGTTTTGGCGGATTTTGCCAAAGTCTGGAAGTAAAAGAAAGCAATATAATGAATTTATTTAGGACCTTAAAAGATTGTTAGTAATAATAATTTTAAGTTACTTCATGAAATTTATATTAATGCCTTGAAGGGTAGAGGGTACTCGATTGCTCTGCAAAGAGATAGGACTAGAAAATGAATGCCGGGCATCTCAGTTTCGCATATCCGTATAGAAGAAGCGCCTAACTGCACTTGTAAAAGGAACAAAAAAGGTTGATTATATGTAAATGATTATTAGTTACAAATTTTTGAACGTCGTGAATATTTTTACGTTTATTATAATTTTATATCTATTAGGAAGTGTTATAAGTTAATTTGATGACTCTCTTACGTCGTTTAAGAAGTTATGGCATACGTCTACCCACATGAGAAATTATTCAAGTCTTGTAAATATGTTAATATTAATATAAACATATTATTTAATTCAATTCCGGTCTTACTCATTGAATTTTTAATAGATATCTATAATTGTATGCATATATGTATATCATAGATTAGTTTATTTCATAACGAGTTCATATTGGTTAGAATTTCATATGAATTTAATCTGTTTTAAGAGTTTGTTGACACATACGCCAACTGACGGGACATAAGTGTGCCTTCGGACATGTATTTGAAGCAAATATTTTGACGGGTATCTGCTGATTGGGCCGTTGCAAGTTTATTTATATAATAATTATAAGGTTGGCAGTTTTCAAGGTCTTTTTTCTCGCAGCCACCGAAAACACTTAATGGAAAAAATTGTCACAAAGTTAGTGTCTGTCATCAATGACCGACCTTTTTTGTCGGGGAAAAACCTTTCTTGATGGGTTCCCCGGCCCAGGGGGACCGAGGGATATGTGGGACTCCGGGAAAGATGTTCAGCCATCCGACTACCCACTAAAAAACCCCGCTGTTCTCCTATCGCCTACGCCCGGGCCTACGGATATGTGGCCTGGACATGACGTTTAATAGGTTAAGGGGTATTTCTACTCTGTTTCGCTCAGTTTGTTCTCTCGTTAGAGATATAGAATTTAATAATATTAATTTCCACTCAATGGTCATTATAACTTATACAAAGCTAGTATTTACGCAAGCAAAATTTTTTGTATTCACTAATTTCGTTTTACCAATAGAATATATTTGTTTTAATTATGTTTTATATTTATTTTTTACGCTATGTCCAGTCATAAAACCACGATCATCCGCTCCTTTCTTGTCACATTACACTTATTTACAATTCTATCAATACACACAGTATTACTTTAAAAAAATACAGTAGACAAAGGAAAGAGATCAACCTTAAAGAGTTATACCACTAGATAATAATAACCATAATCGATTTATAAGGACATTATGAATCCACGCTTTACATTAGGACACCATAATATAGGGTGTCCCAAAATTAACGCAAGATTTGAATTAAATAGAAAACACAGTTTTTAGTCTTGATTGTTATTTTTTTTATTTAATCATAAAGTACATAGGATAGAGTTATTTATGGAATAACACATCGGCCAAATAGCCTCCACAGCTTTGCATGCGCATACGCAATCGTGTGTCGAAATTTTCCATGACCATTTTCCATAAATGTATCTGAATTTCGTTGATGTAGCGTTAAATCTCCTTTAATGCACGTGTGGCTGTGGGCTTGTTGACATATAGACCTGTGATTTTAAATAACCCCATAAAAAGAAATCTAATGGTGTTAAATAAATCACACGATCTAGGGGCTAATTCTGAACATTGAAACGAGGGAGTACTCGACCTGGAAATGTCTCATATAGTAATTGAATTGTTTCACGGGCTATGTGGCATGTGGCACCGTCTTGTTGAAACCACATATTGGCCACATCAATATCATGCAATTTCGGCAGAAAGAACTGTTATCATGTCGCGATATCAAGCACCAGTGACAGTCACTGCTTGACCAGTCTCATTTTCAAAAAAGTATGGTCCAAATTTGCCTCCAGCCCAAAATCCACTCCAAACAGTGACACGTTATGGATGCATTTATTTTTCGACAATCACATATGGGTTCTCATCTCAGAACCCCAAAAGTGGCAATTTTGACAATTAACAAAGCCATCAAGGTAAATATGCTTCATCGCTTAGAATGATTTTGCTCGAAAAATCAGCATCCATTTGTTGATGTTCAATAATCCATTCAACGAACTCTCTTCGCTGTGCATGGTCATTAGGCTTCATTAGTTGTGTTAATTCAATTTTGTAAGCATGGAGACACAAATCTTTAGTGAGTATACGTTGTAGAGAGCTTCTTGAAATTTGCAATTCTAGTCCACGACGCCGAATTGAGGTTCCTGGATTCTTACCAACACTCACGCACTGGTTCGATATTGACATTTGGACGACCAGTGTGTTTGGCGTCTTCAACGGATCCAGTCTCCCTGAATTTTTCAATTAATCTTTTCACAGTTGACGAAGTTAAAACACTATTCCGTCCATATTTTGTATGAAATTGTCGAACTGCGGCCGCCAATCTTTCATTATTTTTGAAATATTGTTCAATAATGAAGATACGTTGTTCTATCGTGTAACGCTCCATTTTTTACTAACCCTAAGCTGTCGAATTGTTTTTTTAGCGTTGCCAACACTTTACTGCACAAATGGCGACAAATTCAAATCTTGCATTAATTTTGGACACCCTATACTAGTATTTATTTGCACTGAACAGATAAAAACGGCGATTTAACAGATACACCATTTAAGTAATATTTTTTTTTATATTATATCTTTTTGATTTCATCCCGCCTGTGAATTTTATAGTGATCCAGACTAATTAGTGGATTAAACACACTGGTGATCTCGTTATTTAAGTTTCCTTTTTTTTCACCGCTAGTATATGGCAGTAGTGGTAGAGGCGCATGTCACCATGAGATTTGAACTAGTTATGTTCAGGTCGGTCTCCGAATATGATACTGGTTGGCTACCACCGCATGCTATAGAGCAATCCTAACATTATTCCCATAACATCGTAGTATGGAATTTGTTACACACACATGTCCAAAGTTGTTGTTATGACGTTCCGCTCGGAGCGTGTCCCTGAATAGCTATGACGTAATGTCAGTAGTGTAAGCTGCCTTATTAATGTAACAACATGCGTGAAAGAAAGGTTTTTAATCTATGTCTACACCATTATGACGACTAATCTTGTGACGTCATTGTGAAACTAGTCCTTAAATATTTATATATTTTTTGATTTCCTTGTTTATTTATGCCAGAGCATTATGGGGTAAAAGAGATTTATACTATATAGAAGGGACTTGACTTCCCCCTAAAATACAATTTTTACTTTTATTATCATTTTAAAATATATGTAAAACTATATTAAAATTAGTATATCCAATTGAACAAATACGATCCAAATAAATGAAATGAATATGAAAACAGTGCTAATACTAGGGGTATTCAATAAAAGTGATAATGAGTATGACGCAGTTATCTTTTATGTTATTTTTATTGTTTATTATTGTATTGTGTTATTCATTTTTTGACGTTATTTTATTTTTCGACGTAGTCACCTTCAGGTTAATACACTTTGTATCTCTTTTTTAAAGCTAAAATTCCCTTTTAAAAAATCTTCTTCCTGATCCGTTAAAAAGTTGTGTACCGCGGCGACTACTGCGTCATCGTCTACAAATTTATGGCCCCTGAGATGTTCCTTTAACCGCGGAAATAGTTAGAAATCACTAGGAGCTCGGTCCGGTGAATATGGAGGATGTTCCATCAATTCGAAGCCAGTTTCTTGAATGTCAGCCATCGCATCTCTGGACTTGTGCGCGGGGGCGTTAATTTTGGTGAAACAAAACAACTTTAGCGAGTTTACCACGCCGTTGCTTGCGTATTTTCTCACGCAACTTTGTTATTTGTCCTGCGTACAAAGTCCCCGTAATAGTGGCTCCATAATTAAGGTATTCGATCATTATCACCCCCTGGCTGTCCCAGAAAAAATCGCCCATGACATCATGGGCGAATCTTATCGGCGGATGGAATCGCCTTAAATTTCTTCGGAATTGGAGATGACGGTCTCTTCCAAGTTATGAGACTTTTTTTTGGTTTCTGGGTCATGGTGAACTCATGTTTCGTCCATAGTTATGAATCGAGCCAAAAATCGATCAAGATCTTGTTGTAACAAAGCTTTGTGAAATCCTCAGTCTCGTTTGTTTCTGCGCGTCAGAAAGCATTCTGGGCACCCAGCGCGCTGACACTTTTTTCATACCCAAATGGTTGTGTATAATATTATGGATACTTCCTATAGAAATCTTAATTTCTTCTGCTATAAAACAAACAGTAATAATGCAACCCACCAAGACAATGTTTTTAACTTTTTTAATCATTTGTTCAGTCACTACCGATGTAGGGCGTCCCGTGCGAGGATCGCCGTTAATGGAAGTTCTTCCTAGCTTGAACTCAGCACACCAATGCGTAACCGTAGAATATGGAGGAGCATAAACCCCTAATGTTGCTCCTTAAGTATTGATTTACCAGCTACATAGTAAAATTTTTCAAGCAAATGTATTTTATTACCTCGCGAACTTCAATTTTATATCATTATTAAGAACACGCTCCGACACGACACAAGCAAATAACTTATATTAAAAAAAGAGAATTGATTGCTTTTTTATTATTATTATATCTAATGTCTGGGCTATGCCTGCCAGTATTTTTTTTAAGGAGAATCTATCGCATTATTACTATTTATTGAACATCCCTCCTATATAGAAATCTGTTGACCGTCTGATATTTTAATCAAACTTCTCTAAAAATCATCTAAAGCAGATCATCTTTGAAAAAACTTACCATTACAATGACATGTGTGTTCATACATCCTAAACGCTTAAAACCTGTCTTGTGGGTAAAATAGATTATAATGTAAATAAAAATAAGCTTCCAATTGCTCATATGCGCTTGCTGAGTAAGATGTTCAAAAATCATTTTGAATATAGCAACACATTAGTGCCTCTTTTATGTGTCTTGGGAGTTCGATTTAACAAGGTCCCTTGTGGCTAAGAGAAGAAATATGTGGATTTGACAATAGGCGTTCCTTATTGGCAGCCTAAATATACATGTCGTTTTTAAAAAATTATAATAATGAATTTTATTACCTGAAAGGTGGCGACAGCGTTCGTCAAAAATAGAGAGAGTATTATATCTAAGCCCGTTGGTGTTTCGAATCGAAGTAATCTGAATATTATTATTTTTTTTTATTTAAAAAAACCAACAGCGTTACAATATATATATATATATATATATATATATATATATATATATATATATATATATATATATATATATATATATATATATATATATATATATATATATAATATATATATACAATTAATTATGTTACTTATTCATAAGGCCAATAACAGGTTTTTCTTATTTTATATAACACTTATGGACGTGAAGCAAATAATAATTCTCATTTTTTTACCTATAGCGAAGCAGAAGCGAGGAATAAAAAATATTTATAATTAAACAGATCTAGAATTAAATATAATATAAAGATATCATTAGAGTACATATTATATACCTACATATAAACTAATGGAAAAATGAAAGATATATAAGGCAGAGAATAAAAACAAAAAAAAGTAAAATTTATCTAAGAACGTCCATCCTTTAAATACTTGTTTAGTGTGGAAGAAAATGTCAATAGTACTGAATGTTGTGTTATAGGTATTATGTATTTGCTAATCTTTGGGACGTTTTAAATTAGATCTAAGATCGAATGCCCCATTTGTTAACTGATTACAGTAATATAGGAATGAGTGCGGTTTATTAACTGTCTTAAACCAGGGCGAAACCTTGAGGGGTGCGCCACTTGAACACTATGCGGGTTTTGTATAAATCATGCAAATATTTGCAATCTGAAGAAATGGCTAACGTCTATAAGAAGCACGAGCGTTTCACTGTTCGTTTCCAATTTCGGATGGCATAAGTTGTGTGTCCTGCCACGCTTGTCTAAAGCCGATTGATTACACATCACTCTGTTGATGCTGATAAGCGGTTTTTCGCAAGATGTTTTCCTTCATCGGTTATAGGTGCTATAAAATTATTCTATTTATTTATCTCAATGTTTACAAACAAAAACGATTTTATTCGCACCACCCAACGCGCTTAGCAGTTTGCCAGCGAGCGAAGACCTTATTCGATGTATATAATATTATTTAGTAAGCGATACTACGGCCCGAAGCCCGTCTGAATAGCAACCACCCTTGGTCTCCTAAATTTATCGCCATAATAAACATGTGTTGTTTTTCGATATTAGTGACCTAGGTTCCAGTTCCACTACGCATGGCAGCGTGTTTGCGGTGCCCCTAGCGTCGCAAAACAAAAAGGTTACTAACAATTTTAAAAAAAATTAAATAAAAAAAATTTCAGCTTCATAAAATCTAATTAATTTAAACCAATATCTAGTTTGATAATATAATATGAAAATTAGGTCAAAAGTTACCTTAAGATATTTTATACTGTAACGTATATTGAATAGAGTTTGGTTACGTATTTATGTGATCTGAAAACGGTTAAAGAAATGTCCTATAGGTACCTATCTTTTGCACAAACAAGCAGTATCATAAGCTAACTATAGCTTATGATACAATATAACAAATAACTTCCAGTTGTTCGATGCCATAAAATAAATAGCCGTTTGATATCACCGCTGTCTCAAAACCACAAGGAAGCAATCTTCTAAACGGCGCAACGCCAATAGTCGGCTGAGCAATATTTAGTTTTTAAACAGCAACTTTAAAACTTGATACTAGGTTGGTTTGGTTTATACAACTCAGTTGTGTGTCTGTTCACTCGATATATTCGCGTCTGTACATGCGTCTGTACTTTGTTACATATTTTACTGTTATAATAATTTATAAAATGAAAAAGGTGACTGAATATAGTGTGCAGTCTGAAAGATGTGAAAAATATTATCGTGTTAGTTATTGATCGTTAATTAATCTTTAATTATCATCGTTCCTTTAGGGGTAAAATTTTTACTTATATTTTTTTATGCTGTAGGATAGCAGACAGGCTGATGGCCCGTTTAAAATTTAGCAATTACCGTCGCTTATGGGTGTTTGCAACGCCAGTGGCATCGCGAACACGCTGCTGTCCCATAAGGGTACAGTAACTTGGGTCACTAATGCCTGAACACAACACAAAATTATTATGCCGGCATACTTTATAGGCCACAGGTGGTTGCCATCCAGATAAGCTTGGGGCCCTACCACGTAACTAGAGTGGGTTGTTTTGTCGCCTTTTATGAGAGACCGTCCCCGGCCGCAGAGGTAAGTATTCTTTCTCCGCCCATGCATGGATAAAAATATTGTATTGTTAAAGGGAGAAAACTTCTACGCACATTTTTCCATAGGCGTCGTTGGTTTTGGTATTGGTGTTTTTGGTATATATATATTAAAAATAATCTATTTGACATTTGCTTTTCTTGTACATAATAGAGGCAAAAGTAAATAGAAAAATATTTAGTATTTCTGGGATGGCTGATTCTCCAATGGAAAGGATAAAGCCGTAAATTGCTCTGCTTTAGCTGCCCGTGAGCTAGTAAGGCAGAAATCAATTTTCTTTTCCAACGCTAGAAAAGGGATAATATACCTAGTCAGGTCATAAGCATTGTCACACAGTAAAAACTTTTCTTTTAGAATGCTGGCCACAAAAAAGTTTATTGAATTCTAATTTCGAATTGTTCATGAAAATAAAAATGTATAACTTTTAGAATTTTACTCATTTTTAAATATGGAGTGGACGCTTAAAGAAGACCGTGTTGTAGTTATTGCGTTGCATCGTTGCGGTTACGCGCCAATTCAAATTTTTAACATACTGAAAAATTTGAATATTACCAAAAGATTCGTTTATCGTACCATCAAACGATACAATGAAGACTCTAGTGTAGATGACAGGTCAAGAAGTGGTCGCCCTCGGTCTGTTAGGACTCCAGCAGTGATAAAAGCTGTGAAGGCACGAATTCAAAGAAATCTCAAACGTAAGCAGAAACTGTTGGCCCTTCAGATGGGGTTAAGCAGAACCACGGTGAAAAGGGTGTTAAATGAAGACTTAGGGCTTCGGGCATATCGAAGAAAAACAGGACATCGTTTGAATGCTCGTCTAATGGACCTGAGACTGAAGAGATGCCGCGCTTTGTTGAAGCGGTACGCGGGAAAAAAATATCGAGAAATTCTTTTTTCGGATGAAAAAATGTTTACCGTAGAAGAGAGCTACAACAAACAAAATGATAAGGTGTACGCACACAGTAGTGAAGAAGCGAGCAACCGTATTCCGCGTGTCCAACGAGGTCATTTTCCATTCTCGCTCATGGTATGGTTGGGAGTTTCTTATTGGGGCTTAACAGAGGTACATTTTTGTGAGAAAGGTGTAAAAACGAATGCTGTTGTGTATCAAAATACAGTCCTGACGAACCTTGTGGAACCTGTTTCTCATACCATGTTCAATAACAGGCACTGGGTATTCCAACAAGATTCGGCGCCAGCTCATAGAGCGAAGAGCACACACGACTGGCTGGCGGCGCGTGAAATCGACTTCATCCGGCACGAAGACTGGCCCTCCTCCAGTCCAGATTTGAATCCGTTAGATTACAAGATATGGCGACACTTGGAGGAAAAGGCCTGCTCAAAGCCTCATCCCAATTTGGAGTCACTCAAGACATCCTTGATTAAGGCAGCCGCCGATATTGACATGGACCTCGTTCGTGCTGCGATAGACAACTGGCCGCGCAGATTGAAGGCTTGTATTCAAAATCACGGAGGTCATTTTGAATAAACTTTAATGTCATAAGAATCTATGTTTTGTTAAGTTCATTTTGGTATATGAATGGTTACATAATTAATAAACTTGTTACAATTATTTTACATTAAACATGTGACAGAATTTATGACCTGACTAGGTATGTTATTTACATAAGCAACATTACAGTTTACGAACAAAATAGCGTTATAACTCCTCAAGCAACTTTTTTTTTCATACTAGAACAATAATTTTTAAATATTTTCTTTAATTTCTACTACGTAATTAAATAGCCTGAACTATTTTTATCATCAACATTGAAAACTTCGATTCTGGGTATAGCTTACTTTCCTTTCTAAACGGAAAGGATGTAGGTAATAAATAATAATGGCGAGTTACCGGGTTACACTGCCGGTGAGATATGTCATCCCAATGTTTTATTTCACCTTCTCTGTGTGACGAAACAGTGCATATCCATCATGAAGTTCAAACACGTGACCTTTAGATGTATTTAAACCTGTTTTTATATATAGAAGAAAGTCTTTTTAACCTCGGGTAATTCGCCAAGCTGTCGCATGGTTGTTTAAGGACGTGCACTTAAAAGTTCGTGTTCAAAGCCCTTATTGCGTTCCCTTCCCGGCGAAATACTACCGTGATGTCGCAGTCGCTCCAGCAGGCCAGACGACGGCACGAGTCGCGCCGAACAACGAAAATTCCCAATTAAATTATTCCAATGGGGACCCTGTATCCCAAACGTAGAACCTGGAAATATCCAGCGTCTTACGTACTGTAACTCCCGCCATAATGTCGGCCAACTTCACAACGGCGCAAGCCAGAGGGAAGACCCAAGTTGGTGAAGTGGCCGACAGGGTAGACGAAGTTACAGAATATAATAATAACATAAAGAAAAAGTCGTTAAAGGATAATTACAATATAAAGTTGAAATTGTGAAAACAAAGAGATTGCAACTGCCATCTGTAATGCCGTGCAATCTTATTCACATAAGACATGACAAACAAATAATTATATAATAAATATATCGGCTTCAACACTTACCCAAAATGTGAGTTCCAAAAGGTGTATTTAATAAGATTGCCTTAGCTTCGAAATCGCATGATCACGATTTAAAATATCGTTACTAACGAATTAATAAAAGAACGAGTCTGACGCGCTCCCGAGTGTTTCAATGGCGGCGGCTGCGAGTGTGGGGGCCGAAATATGGCCGACCGACGTCACGCGCAGCTCCACCAATCAGCGCAACGCTCGCACGTTGCGGCAAAAGAGCGCGGTAAATTTAAAAAAATATTGTAACATTAAGTTACAAGGCTTGGAGATAGCCAGTGAGATTATGCGGGATCACCATATAGACTAGCCAGTGGTAGCCGTTGACGTTTCCCAGGTGGTCTGTGTCTTTCATTTCATCGCAGGGCCAACCTTAGGTCAATTCTGGCCGCTCCCGGCAATAGTCTTATACTAAACACGTACATGGCAAATATAGTACTTATTATATAAGAGGACTAATGACTCACAAAAGGGGAACAGAATCGCTCCAGTGCATTACCCTGGTTGCTACCTTCCACGAATCGTATATTAGGTGTGCTTCACATTTAAAACTAGTTTACGTTATGTAGTCTTCTGAGCGAATATAATATATATATATATATATATATATATATATATATATATATATATATATATATATATATATATATATATATATATATATATATATATATATATATATATATATATATTTACTTGACATATTATAAATAGAATAGAAATTTAATGTTACATAATGTTGAAATGATATTTATCTATTTCCTTTACTTATTTATAAATAAGTTAATTAATATCTAATAATGGCAACCCCCTAACATTCGACTACTAGACTCGCCACGCTTGTCCGAGGCGTAGTATTTTCTTTCTTTCAAATATTATAAAAATTATTTTTATTTTGTCCAGGTATAGGCAAGTTATCCGGCGAAGGCAAGCACTTGGCTGACCAGGACGTGCTCCGCCGGCTGACATCGTCTGTGTCGTGTGCCCTCGACGAAGCCGCCGCGGCGCTCACACGGATGCGTAGCGATCAACCTGCGCCGCCGCAGCTTCGGCAACACCCTCAAGACAAAAAGTAAGTTTTTTCTGTTTTAAATTTGGAGTTTTTTTTAAGAAAATTATTCACTATGTTGTAAAGCAAGCAAGCAAATTTGTGAAGGTAAAAAAATTCAAGTGGTCATTCCATTTGAAATTTTGAGTTAAAAACGTTTTGAAAAATGCATGAAAGAATCTAGATAGATAGGTCATACGCGACCGATCTGAAGGGTTAAAAAAACAATGTTACGTAACACGTAGTTCAAAAGCCCCGTAACGCATCGTAACGATTTACGAGACCCCTCCCCCTTCCACCAAATTCGTTATGTAATACTTAAACGCTGAAATATGTTAGTATATGTATGTACATATAAATATGCTAGTCAGGTGAGTTAACAGCCGTAAAACCTGTGACCCTAATAAAAGCTGGCAAAACTTACCCATGGACCTGTAACAAGTTTTATTTATATACAAAAACGGTCACATCAAAAACAGGATTAAAACAGATCACTGATCTATCTCTGTAACTGTCTGAATATATGAAAACCGAGTAGTAGTTTAGACGAATGGAAAAACTAAGACTTTCGGGACTAAAGTCCGAATCGCCTGTCAGCGAAGGAAGTATTCACACAAGGTTCATATCAAATTTAGCTTTCTCTATGTCTTCTATTTTCTAGTGCATATTATAAGAAAAAAAAGGGTCACCGAACAGCCAATTGGGATGCTTTGAAGTGTATCCCCCCTATCTATCTTCCCCCTGATGTTTGGATTAAGTATTTAGTTGTCACCGTAAAATTAGCTCTAAGAATGATACTACTTTAGTCGTTAAAGTGTCAACCACCTAAACTTAAATACTAGACAGATAATATACCTACGTATATTTTCAAGAGAACGATTTCTCAAAAGAAACGCACTACATTACTAACGGTGGTACTCTATCTGTTGCGGTTGGACCCGCGCTACTGCGTTACGAGACCTCGTAAAATGTACGAGTCGCTTACTTAAGGCAAGATGGTCGTCCCTTGCGTGTGGCCGCAGTTTCTCAATTGACGGGACCGCGACCTTGTTAAATACTCTTAAATCAGCGTTTACGTCTTCTCATACACGATCTTTTGTTTAGTAAAATGCAAGTTAAACATTTAAGAAAATAGAAACGGATCGCCGCGTACCCAGTAGCGCTTCGCTAATTGATGTTCAGATGAATTCAAAATGAATTGTATGCTTTTATATTGGTTTAATTAACATTCTTTACAAAATGGATTTTTGAAATTACTGTACTATACAAATTATTAATAAACTTTCTATGATGACAATCCGAGAATTGAGTTACGTACCGAGTCGATAGTTTCTCGGGTGAACCGCGATCGAGTCGATAACGATTCTCCGTTTCAATCCGATCGAGACACGACTTGAGACGATGATTCGTGAAACTTTGATCTTATCTGATGATTTCATCAATAACTTGGGGCATCGACATTAAGTTATCACAGCTCAGACTGATTTTGTTCGTTTTATTAGTTTCACGCAGCAATGCGGTTCGACGGCAACGGGCACGACGCCGACGGTGACGTCGTCGGTGGCGGAGGGGGCGCCGTCGCTCGTGGAAGCCTGCTCAGACGGGGATGTAGGGACGGTGCGGAAGCTGCTCACGGAAGGGCGGTCAGTGCACGAGACCACCGAAGAAGGCGAATCGTTGTTGTCCTTGGCCTGCTCGGCGGGCTATTACGAACTCGCGCAGGTGCTGCTAGCTATGCATGCGAGCGTCGAGGACCGAGGCATCAAAGTGAGTATGACTTTTTATTACATAGCAAATATCTCTATCTCTTATCCATCCCAAGGTTTCCTATTCTTTTGTACTTTTATTCCATTGTTTGTTTTATTTTATTAATGCAATAAAGTTTATTCATTCATTAATTCATTCAAATTTTTTTTATCTATTGACTGTTTTCTGAACTACCCTAAAATTCTTATCATGCAATTTATAATATACCGTTCAAGTGAATTTTGATTACGCGCATTAATATGTTATAAACAGTGCTTAACGAGTTAAT
The DNA here is from genome assembly GCA_963693495.1 of Malacosoma neustria. Taxonomy (NCBI): domain Eukaryota; kingdom Metazoa; phylum Arthropoda; class Insecta; order Lepidoptera; family Lasiocampidae; genus Malacosoma; species Malacosoma neustria. Next base: position 17,347,665 of record OY856383.1, read on the forward strand.
AGTAAACAATGTATTTGACCAACAAATGTAGAGCATAGTAGTTTTAGTGTAGTGTTTAAGATATTTTATGCATTTAAAAGTAGGTTATTGCTGTGATTGAAGAATTAGATTAGAGACTAAAGAATTAGAGGTAAATAAGGAAATTATATGTACTTTCTGTGGATAGTTTCCCTTGAATACAAATTATTCGCATCGAAAATAGTGTTGATAACAAAAAGTGGAGCTAATTGTCACTGAGGCAGACTGCTGGCTAAAAATCACCAAGAGATTGAATACTCCATGTGGAAATGTGAAATAGACTTGAAGTATACTACTATATAGAGTGTAGGAGGTATGATCCCACAGTATTAATATCTTTATCATATAGGTTTTCAATTGTGCAGAGGCAGAGTCAGAATACGATATCTGTGACCGGCGGCGACCTTACATACTAGCTCAGGTGGCAGGGCCCCGAGCCTATCTGGATGCCAACCACCCTTGGTCCCTAAATATGCCGCCATAATAATCTCGAGTTGTGTTCCGGCATAAGTGACCCCTACGCCGACGTCAGCCTGTTAGCAGTGCATAGCAGCATATGTTTCCATTATTGCTAATTAGGACAACTGTATCTGCTTATATTAAACCAAGTGTACTTCTCTAAAGTCGATTAAATCAATGACAGTACTATCAAATCCAATCTGTTTAGTGTAGGTTGCAATTTTTCCTTCAAATTAACGTTATTATGTTGTTACACAGGGTGACTGCACCCCCCTAATGGAGTCTGCGAGTGCGGGCCACGTGGACATTGTGCGCTTATTAATCGCACATGGCGCGGACGTGAACGCGGTCTCCGGGTCGGGCAACACGCCGTTGATGTACGCGTGCGCAGGCGGTCACGAGGAGTGCGTGCGCGCACTGCTCGAGAACGGCGCCAACGTCGAAGACCACAACGAAAACGGACACACGCCGCTTATGGAGGTAATTTCATCATCATTTCAACGTTCAATCCAATCTAGAAATCAAATACTTCGGTGTCCAAGGTGTCCCCTGTTCGACTTTTTTCTCCACTTCACACAATCTGGCATCTCTGGTTATGACGTCAAGCATGCACTTTTTGGATCTACTGCTACGGGGGCCCAGCGTGGAAGCATGGCTAGCCATTTGTCACTCACGTAAATAGCTGGTTGCCATAAAACGTGCCTATTTCAGCGAAGGCGGAACTCCTTTAATTTATTCATAATGTTATGGAAGGCTGCCGTGAAAGAGGGAGTTATTAACACGGTCCTACCGTGTCAATCCAACATCCACGGTAGCATATTCATCTCCGTCATGAAGATGAATATGCTGCGAAATTCCTACTCCATAAGTATGTAAAGAAATACATACTTATGGAGATAATCTATTAACCGAAATTCCTGAATAATGGTATACAAATAGTAGTTAACATAGCTCTGGACTTTGATGGAAGTTAATTATTAAGACACAGACAGAATCTTGATAATCTATAGTTACAACATAAGTCCCGTCTTGTTTAACAAAGAATATCTTTGCAGGCCGCATCAGCTGGTCATGTAGGCGTCGCGAAGATTCTCCTCGAGCACGGTGCGGGAATAAACACTCACTCGAACGAGTTCAAGGAGTCTGCGCTGACGCTCGCCTGCTACAAGGGCCACCTGGACATGGTCCGGTTCCTACTGGCAGCGGGTGCGGACCGGGAGCACAAGACCGACGAAATGCACACCGCCCTTATGGAAGCCAGCATGGATGGACACGTGGAAGTCGCCCGGTTGCTGCTCGACTCAGGCGCACAGGTGGGCAAATATTTGTATATTCAGTTCAGTTATAAGTTTTAACTTCATTGTTTATTAATTCATTACTTATATTATTCTCACTCCATAGTGTGTTCATAAGAAAAACATACAGATATTTGTATTTTTAAACACCTATCTATAGTTTTGAAGAGCATATCATATTTTTCAATTGCAAATATTATAATATCGTTTTTTTGTGGTACTTGCATACACTCTGTGATCAATCGAGAGATCCACGGTGCCATGCACCATTTTAGCATTTTTTTCGCCTAATGTGCACATTATAGCATTAGTGCCATGTACCAACGGAGGGGGAAAGTATGGCGAAGAAATCTGCATATCGAAATCACTGGTATGTGTAATCCGCCTTGAAAAAGCGTAGCAGGCATAGCCCAGCACAATGGGACGCTATGGGCTGTCATTTTTTTTTATTGTGCTCCAGTCTTTGTCACTAGCTTTAATTAAAATTTCAGTAATATCTTGTTACTCATTTATGTAAACGGATATTTCAATTGCTATACTTTCAGACATTTCTAGAACTAATTATATATTTTACACAGCCAGCAAACGAAGGATACTGTAGGATTTCTTTAAGTTTTGGGGCTTATTTATTACTATAGGAGTGGGGTTTACTAAATCTGTTTGAATTAAAATATGCTTTCGTTGTTGAAAGGTGAACATGCCGACTGACAGCTTCGAGTCGCCACTAACGCTGGCGGCGTGCGGCGGCCACGTCGAGTTGGCGATGCTGCTGTTGGAGCGCGGCGCGAACATCGAGGAGGTCAACGACGAGGGCTACACGCCCCTCATGGAGGCCGCCAGGGAAGGTACGTACACTAATAGAACCTTTTTACAGCTTTAGTGAAATAAATAGAACAGAAGTATATTTTTTTAATGTGACGATAAGAGAGCTGTTTACATACCAGACAAATGAATGGTATTATGTATTTACTTAAAACCCTTATTGTTTGATAGACAAAATACCTCAAGCAACATTATGATGTTAGCGACTTTCCGGTACTTCACGCCACATAATTGTGACTTTTAGATAAAAATGGTCACTTGGTGGTTACGTAACGTTTTACTAAGGGGGGGGGGGGGGGTACAGAAAAAACGTTACGGCGCGTTACATGGGGGGGGGGGTCTATATTCAAAAATTGCGTTACGTAATACTTGAACGCTCCCTTTTGTAATTAGAAAAAACTCAATGAAATAATATAGTAAATAAAATTTGTAATTAATTGGAAGCCAGATTAATTTCTACTTGGTTTTCGTCCGTGCTAGGGTGGAGTAAGAATACCAGTCCGAGCTATCGTAAAAGGCGACTCAGCAAACCTAGTTAGGTGGTACGATTCTAAGTCTGTTTGGATGGCATATGGCAAACAACCCAGGTTTCTAAATATGCCGCCATAACATTGACGTGTTTCGGCATAAGTAACCAGGTTCCGGTACCCCTTTGCAGACGGCAGTAATGATGCCCTTGGCGTCCCAAACATCCATAGGCGACGATAACTGCTTACTATTGTATAGTGAGCCGCCAGTCTGTCCAGTGTCCCACAGCAATGTACTATGTTATAAATTATTACCTTCTCTTAGGTCACGAGGAAATGGTTGCGCTTTTGCTGGGTCAGGGGGCGATGATCAACGCGCAAACCGACGAAACGCAAGAGACGGCTCTCACGCTTGCTTGCTGCGGCGGCTTCCTTGAGGTGGCCGATTTCCTAATCAAAGCCGGCGCGGACCTCGAGCTCGGTGCCTCCACTCCCCTCATGGAAGCCTCGCAGGAGGGACACCTCGACCTCGTCAGGTCTGTTATCACTCTCTGTTAGACTAGTACCGACATAAATTTGTCTTCTTCTTCTACCTGCCCCGCATCCCACGTTTTATAAGAGCATAATGTGGGACACAACATATTTTCTCTTTCTATTTACATCTGTTAGCCCTCGTCTCAAAACACACCTTATTTTCATTGGTATTCTTTCTTACGCATCATTTGGCCATACCACGCTATTCTGTTACTAATTAGTGTGTTAATCACTGGCCCTTCTTTCAAACTCTATATATATCGACGTGAGTTAAGGTGGATTTATATTTGTCTGACGTGTCGTGTCGTGACGCGTCAGAAGCATATCGGTTTCATACATTTAGTATGGTTAGGGACACATTTGTATGTCGCGACGCGTTCTGTCGTCTGTCCTAAATGTATGAAACCGATATGCCTCTGACGCGTCACGACACGACACGTCAGACAAATACAAATCCACCTTTACACAATATTATCATCATCTTAGCGATAAATCTCGATGGCAACATAAACTCTCGTTTCGATACTGTTTTAAAAATAGCATAAGTGGCTACTTGTTGGCCAGTGCCTCTGGTACTACCAACGTAAACTATCTAGTTTGCAGGTAACACTTATCTATCACCATTATAACTCTGGATTTCAAATGTATAGTGACAAGAAAAAATTGTTTCAAAGGAATGAATTGTGTATTATAATTAAGCCTTACAATTATTATAATATTGAAATATTGATGTTATGATTGATGTTATGAGTAAACAATATAATTATGGTGCAGGTACCTGTTGAACGTGGGCGCGAATGTGCACGCGGCGACGCAGACGGGCGACACGGCGTTGACTTACGCATGCGAGAACGGGCACACGGACGTGGCTGAGCTGCTGCTGCGCGCCGGCGCCCACCTCGAGCACGAGAGCGAGGGCGGCCGCACGCCCCTCATGAAGGCCTGCCGCGCCGGACACCTATGCACCGTGCAGTTCCTCGTCGGGAAGGTCGGCATAACATGTCCACATTTCTATACTAAATATATTGTCTCTTTAAACGTAGCTTTAAAGTATGATGTCGATATTTTGGTTTTTAAGGGGATGTGGGGTATAATAATATAGATTTGGTGATCGTTTCATTATTAAAAGAATAAGGGCTAAATAGTTGCGTATTGATCGTAGTCGCCTGTCTTGAAGTATTCAATATTAAAAAATTACTTGGAGTTTGCAAATGCTCTTGGTTATTAAATAGCTCGGAAAGCTGGTTTAAATAGTTTACTTATGAAGAGAGATGGTGACAGGGCGCGGACGTGAACCGCATGACGGGTAATGGCGACCACACGCCGCTGTCGCTGGCATGCGCTGGTGGTCATACGGATGTGGTCAAGTTCCTGCTTGCGTGCGAAGCGGACCCGTTGCGCAAACTCAAGGACAACTCCACCACGCTAATCGAGGCAGCCAAGGGGGGCCACACCGCCGTCGTGCAGCTGCTACTCGATTTTCCCCATTCGGTCATCTTGCCAAGAGGTCAGTATTTTATCTAGCGTTTATTAAATCTTGCACATTTAATTTTCCCCACCTCATCTCATATGACTACTTATATTAATTTTGATTTTATTGACCAATTAAACTGTTAAACATTTAAAAGAATAAATGGTAATATTTATATACATGTTTTATTAATAGAAAACGAGCTGTTTTAAAGTATTTATGCTGCTTCAAAAATTTCCCTAATTTGTGGATTTGAATAAGAAACATTGAACGTTTGCGTAGGCAACACGACGACGGAAGAGGGTGCGGGTGGTGCAGGAGTGGGCACGGGCACTGGGCTGAGTGCTGCACAGGCGGCCGCGTTGGGACTGAGCCACGCGCCTGCGCCCGGCGCACCCGCTGCACGCGCTCTCCTCCCTGCTCACGGCCATCCCGCGCCGCCCCTCGCTCCCCTGCCGCCACATTTGCTTCAATCCCAGCCTCCCCAACCCCAACAACCTCCTCAACCGCAGCCCCCCACCGACATACTCGCCAGAGCGTACCTCGAAGGTAACACAAATTATGATACTATTATAAGACGTTTCTGTAATAATTCTTACTAAAGTTACAGATGTGTCAGTATGAAATGGGTTATTTGATTATTAAATGTTCGTTAGCAGAGCGGAGCGTGTCCGGCCGCAAGAAGCAGAACGTGGGAGTGAGTACAGGTACAAGCATGGTGGGCGCGGGAATTGCGCCGCCCCCCGGCATGGTAGCCCCCATGACACCCATTGCGCCTGCGGCGCCGCCGGGGGGTGCACCGGTGGTTGCGGGAGGCGTACCCCCCAAGCACAAGTGCGCGCGCAAGCAGCGCGTGGCGCCGCCTCACTCTGACCACCACCTGCCCCCGCCTCCGGACATACTCGAAGAACACGTAAGTCATAGTGTCTATTGGGTTCCACTTCAGGATATCTGAGAGACGATACTTAATTTTGAATCCACTATTTACCAGTAAATTGTCAACTGGCGTCCACTTGACTGTCATAAATTACACTGCATCCTAAGAAAAAGCTGTTTAATAGAAGTAAAAGCAAAACTAACTCCTATCAATTGTATTTTAACGTAGGAAAGAGTGAAAAACATTGATTTCAGATATAAATATATATAAATTCAAATCTAGTGTATGTAAAATGTAACGTGAAAATGTTAAACTAGCTAAGGAAAGCTTTAAGGAGTAAGGAGAAATATTCCTCACCTGCAAAAATATAAAGATATCGTATTCATATTAAGGAATAATATTTTTAATTTGTTATTTAATAAATTTGAGGTGTTTTTCAGTTTAATTAGACTGCATTTAGGAAAACAACTTCATTGTCGTAAGACTTAAATCGTACTGGTTTGGTTAAAATTTTTCATTCATTAATTTCCGTCCAGAGAACGGAGGCGTTGGGCGCGAGGGAAGCAATTCCAGACACCGACAGGAGTCTGCTCGATTTAGCTGATCCCTCAGGTTAGTAATGTTCCCTGCTTGCCGCCGGTTTTACTATATTATATTTAATATTGATATTTTAATTTCGATTCATATTTTGGATTCTTCTCAAGCTCTGTCTTTGGAGTTTGCGTGTTGGCTGTTGTACCACCTTTGTTCCAAGGAAATGGAATAGACGACCTTGTAAAATAGCCCAAAATTACAAGGTGCACAGTCGATTTGCCTATGATTACGGCAGATTTTATGTAATCTGCCAACTTATACTATTATACATATAAAAACATCTGACAGAAGTTATTATTATGTAAAATTACTGTGTAAAGGTCCGCCAACACTCGCCACTTCGGCGCTGCACGCCCTCGACCTGCAGTTCTGCGCTCAAGGCAAGTTGCACTGCGCCACTCACCCTCTGGAATTTACTGTGTTTGCTTCATAGCTTTTTTGTGTCATTAACTATCATTTTTAAATAAAACCCGGCTTAACACCATCCAATAGAAAGGATTAACTAAACTTAAAGTCATAATAATTCAAATTTATATCATCTTAGATGGATTGATAATAAACATAAATAAGAAAATACAAATTACATACAATAATAGAGTTTCCTACGTTTTTATATCACTACTATTGTACTATTGAATAATTTTGAATCACATTTCCCCATTTTAGTTTAACAGATTACATGTTAGAACATAATTATCATATACTTGTTATTAATACTATATAGTTTGTATATTGACGACCTCCTGGCGTAACAGCTAACGCATATATGTACGCTTGCGAAGGTCACGGGTTCGATTTGCATCCAGGTATAATATGTTTTTATTTACAAAAGAAAAGTACATATGTAGTATATCAGTTGTCTAGTACCCATAACAGAAGTGCTATGCAACTATTGAGACTAGATGGCGCTGTGTAATGTGTCCCAATTTATTTATTATTGATTTATTTAGTTTAGATTATTTTCATAAAAAAGTTTTGTCCATCATGTAGTGCGCCTTTACTCGTATATGTTTATTGCACTTTGTTATGTTTTCGCAGTGTTTTCTTATTTTGGTTTGCTCGTTTTAATAGCTAGAAATGTTTGTTTTTCTATAAACACCTTATAATTTTTATAATATTCCGTCATAGAAAACGGACCTACTACTGACATAATGGAAGTAATTAAATTACACTAATAAAATTTACATACTAATATGGCCCGTATTTAACAAAAACCATTCGATTTTAGCATTTTTTATATACAATGATTTCATAACATCACAACATTTTACTAAATTTATAATACTCCATTATATGTTGTTTACTTTTTTCATTTATTTATTTAAAACAAGTATTTTACAAAATATTCACTTACACCCGATAAGGTTTGTCTTGTCTTAATGTAATTATAATATTTAAAATATAATATACATTCGCATCCTAACTTTAGTAAAGTACCATTTATAGTTAATCAGGAAGCAGACGAATGTGTTTGCCCAAATAGTCATGGGAGAATGCGCTGAAATAACCAAATTTAAAGTTTATGATTGTTGTATAGGAGTGACAACGATCCACACCCCCACCACGCCGCCATACCCGCCCCCACAACTTGTATTCCCAGTGCAGCAGCTTACGACTAATCTTAATCAGGTATGTCGAAAAATGTAACTATATTTATCGAATATATATAACGCAGTAAAAATCCTATATCTCAACAAAAAAGGCTTTATTAGCCAGTTTAGAATATTAGTAATTAAAATATGCTGACTTTATTCTTCGTAAAAAATTAAACTATGAAGTTGAATTATGAATTAATTTATTAAATTTTCGAAGACTACATATTCTACCTACATAGTGTTCTGAGGTTTAGAATGGTGCCATCATCGTTTGTCGACCACTGCACTGCCTGCTATATATATCTTATCTATGCAGGGGTGGAAAAAGAAAACTGACCTCTGCGGCCGGGGTCGGATTGTAATAAAAAGGCGACAAAACCTTGCTAAATTCGAAGTGGGCCGTCAGTCTGTCTGCTGTCCTACAACAATTTAAAAAAGCCACTTCTTTTCTATGAAAGAGTTCGTCTGAACATTCATGTCACATACTCTCCGGATTTGGAATGAGCTTCCGGCTGAGGTTCGCAGAACGTTAGAAAATGTTATTGAAGTCGGCAGCATGTTAGCTATACCTCTGGTGTTGCAAAGATCCATATGCGGCGGTGACCACCTGTTATCGGGTGGGACGTTTGACTGTCTGCTGAAATGCAGATATCATAAAATAATCTCTTATTAAACTACCATGTAATATTTTTGACCTAACCTGAAGGATCTCGATAATTCTACAACTGGTTATAAGAAATACATCTTGCCCCACTTCAGTAATATTTATATATTGTTGAAAATAATGCTAAGCGTCGTTCAAGGATCAAACTCTACGACTTACTTGATTCTATTATAGAGTAATCTCGTTCAAGAGCGTCTCCGTGCGAAATTGTCGAGAAAACGAGTCAAAGTCGAGTGCAGATTCGTCCGATCGTTACAAGATCTCTGCTTTATCACGAATATGGACGCCGTTGTGGTAACATTCGTGATAGTTAAACACATTTACGTACGAGTTGAAATGTACAGAATATAGCCATCATGGTCTTCAGTTTAATATTGATATTTCATTATCTGTTCATATTTGAGAATCCATTTTAATTAGAAATTTCATATATACATTAGAAGCATATTATTTTATCTATATTGTTTATCCAAATCTGATATTATTATCCGTTGTCGATGACACTACCATTTCTTGTGCCTAGATTATCAGAATAATAAAACCGAATAGATTTGGTTAAATTGGGTTTTAATGAGAGCAGTCTTTTAATCTTCCAATTGTTAAAATATTGCGTCCCCCGTTACTGTAATAAGTTGACATATAGCTTGAGGCACTTGTTGAAATTAAGTACACCATAGACAATATCAGTAAATTTTGAATAAAAATTAGCATTAGTGATCATATAATTATTAATTAACTGCCTTCAAACTGAGCCCCCCAATTTAATTATTTTTTGGAAACAATAAAAAACGATACTTTTGAAAAGTTAAAACGAACCTGACTTATTAGGTAGTAATTCTTTTTCCATAGCATCAACTTCAAGATTTACAGCAGCATGAATTCCAACAACTCGCAGCGCATCATCAGCAACAGCAACAACAACAACAGCAACTACAGAAGAAAGCTCTTCAACACCAGCAATATATCCAGGAAATGCAGCAGAGGCCCGAAAACTATGTTTTTCACGTGAGTTGCGTCCTCGAAGACTATAAGCACGGTACAGAGTCTTAGAGACCTCTAAGAAATCGTGATTAGTTTTGTGCGTTAGTTGATAGCAATTTGCGTACACTTCCGGGACAATAAGTTACATCTCATACGATTGCATTTCTAGTGTAAAGCTATGAACAGTGAAAGAAAGACATTTTTTATTTTAGAACAGGCAATATTATACAACAATAAGTAAATAGTACACTTATTATACTTAATCACAAAAACTGATAAGACAAAATGTAGTATCCTAGAAATGGATCAAGCTCACCATTGTGCTGTTGGTTGAGACCAGCACTGTTCTTCCGCTTGGCTCTAAGCGAGTGGCCATCTTTTGTCCCTGGTTCGTGTATAGTTTGTTACTATTTTTGGAAAGTTTCTTTTGAGAACGCTAACCAATCAAGTTAATGTTTCGTGCATCATAGACAACACTACAAAGTCTTTTTATCCTGATATACTTTTTTATAGCTAGTGCAATTTAAAATTTTCATAACTTCTGGTGGTTATATTTGACATCCTCCATGGCGTAATGACTTGTGCATTTCGATACGCTTTCGGAGGTCACGGGTTCGATTCCCGTCTCGCGTCTGGGTGTTTATTTATCGCGTCGTAGGCCTCGTCAATTTTGCGCCACAAATCCTTATTGCTTAATTTGTAGCATGTTAGTTATCTCGTACCCATAACACAATTGCTATGCTACTTTAAGACTAGATGGCGACTAGATCGAATAGTAGTTTCCCATTTGAAAACTTCTACTGAAAAGAATCTATAATGAAAATCTGTGTTTAGGGTGATGAGAACGTGATGTGCGGGGTGGAGACCCGCGAGTTGGGCGCCGTCTTGGCCTACCTGCAAAGAGAAGTGCCCTCATTGGTCGCTTTACCACCCAACGAACTCAGATCACTGGTGCTGCAGGTATTTCTTTGTAACTCATATATTCATACTTCTTCTTCTTCCTGCCCTTATATCACACTATGTGGGGTCATCTGAACATACACATATTTTCTTTGGTCTACCTCTCCTTTTGTATCAGTCCACTCTCATTTCTAGAATTTTCCCTGTTATATGGCAACCTTCTCTTCGCATAATATGTGGCCATATACCAGGCTATCCTATTAATTTTCAGCTTCTCAATCACTGGCTTTACTTTCAAACTTCCCCTATATACTCATGTCTAATTTTATCCATTATTGTAACTCCATATTGTAACTTCCCAAACATAAGATTTTTTTAAGTAATTAAATTTAGTTATTAAGTTTAGTTAGAGAATCAATAATAAGACCCATTTTGCCTATCTATCAGTCAACGGTTTGTTTTAGTAGCTGTTGAATCTCATAGCTACACTATTTAGGTTAAACTGGCTAGTTTATTTTTATTGCTATAAAACAGCAGACACCCTAGTGTTTGCGACGCCCAAGGCACCGCTACCGTCCACGTAGGGGATTAAAAACTGGGAGATTATTATGACGGTATATTTAGGTACTTAGTGGCAACTATGCAAACGGTCTTGGGGCCCTACTACCTAGCTAGGTTTATTGTCGCCTTCTACGACAGGCCGCCCCCGGCCAAAGTAGTCAATATTTTTATTCTGCTCCTTCACAAAAAATAATTTATTTAGTTTATTAAATCGTTTACAATGCCATTACAGTCAACAACCAAATCGACAATTTAATTTATTGGTACAAACTTAAATAAACGAACTTATAGATTGTAATGCATATTTTGTGAATTTCCTCGAAGAACATGTAAAGATATCCAAATCTGGCGGATCCTCGCAGATTCTGGTTAATATGCGCAGAGACCTAGTTAAGGGCGCTTGGAAAAGCACGTTGGTTTTACTGGCTGGCAAAGCAAACAAGCGCCGCCATAACGATAAATAATGTCATTCTTAAAATTTTTAAGATTGACGATAGAACAAACTTTTATTTTGTAATTTTAATTAAAAACGAAGACATAAAACTAAGATTGTGTATGTCAGGGTTACATAACATACAAAACGTCGACCTCCCAGATAACGGCTAACGCATGTCTGTATGCTTGTGAAGATCACGCGTACGAATCCCGTCCAGCATCTGGGTGTTTATGTCTAATATGTATTTATTTACAAAAGATAATTATATATCATCATCATCATTTCAGCCGGAAGACGCCCACTGCCTGACAAAGGCCTCCCCCAAAGATCTCCACGATGATCGGTCCTGCGCTGCCCTCATCCAACCTATTCCGGCGATCTTGACCAGATCATCGGTCCATCTTGTGGGGGGGCCTACCAACATTGCGTCTTCCGGTACGCGGTCGCCATTCGAGGACTTTTCTGCCCCAACGGACATCTGTCCTTTGAGCTATGTGCCCAGCCCACTGCCACTTCAGTTTTGCAATATATATTATATTAATATTATATATAGTATATTAATTATCTAGTACCCATAACATAAATGCTATGTAACTTAATTTGGGACTAGATGGCGCCGTATAATTTGTCCTAGTATATTTATTTATAAAACGTTATTTTCTCATTACAACCAAATTTTGACTGATAAATTTTAATCATTTACCTTAATAACCAAGACAGTAAGGACTTCACTTAATCTCGACAATATGTCATTTGGAAAACAATGTATTTGCTAAACCTAAAGCTTATATATTATAAACTGAAAACACTATTTACATGTATTTAACGTTGAAACGAAGTTATCTTAAAGTTAAGATTTTCCTTCTGATACTGCTCTAAATATGAATAGACTGTCTGCGTTTCTTATGATACCCAATTGAATAAGCAGATAGGATTTGAAATTTCTTCGCTGACTGAAAACTCATTGATAAATGTCGGCAATATAAAGGTAGACTGTTTTATAGAACTATGTTAGTTAAAAAAAATTTGAAAATTATATCTAAGTGGTTGAAACTTTCTTTACAAAGGTAATGCAACAAAAGTCCCACGAGATCCTGGCAGGAAAGTGCGGTGATGGTGAGAGCGAGGTGGACGCCGAAGGGGAGGAGAGGCACGCGAGACGCCTCCTGGCCGCGGCCGAGGAGGCTCTCGCGACCGACTGGGTGCGCCACGAACACCACCACCACCATCATCACCATCATCAACACCGCATGGATATTGGGGTATGCCATTGTTTTTCTAATAGAACCTTAAGACCTTATTTTGGTATTTGTTTGTTTTTATTAAAAACAAACATCCAGCATTTTTTCCTTTCTTACTATTGAGTAAGAATTGTCTACTATCAAATTAGGATGCGGTGATAATTATGATGGATTTGCTTACAAATAATTTTTTCCGCGTAGGGGTGGAGTAAGAATACTGACTGTAAAAGAAGACAAAACACACCCTTGGTAGGGCTCCAAGGCCGTCTGGATAGTAACCACACCTGGTTTATAAGTATGCCGCCATATTAGATATGTGTTGTGTTCCGGTATTAGTGACTCAGTTTCCAATACCGAACATCCATAGGCAACGATAACTGCTTAATATTAAGTGGACCATCTGCAGTTTCACAGCAAAAAAAAAACACAAATGAAGCTAATCTCGTGGTGGACCTGTCTTTGTAGATGGAACTTCTGAACCAAATTTTTCTTTCATTTGACGAATTTTTTTTTGGCGAACAGATGGGTACCACCATTTGCCAGTTCAAGCTTCGGCCGGGCTCCCCACGGAACACGGTGGAGGCGGAGACGATGACCATGCCACGCCCGGACGAGCCCGCTCCCGCTCCCGCCCCCGACCAGCACCAGCTGCAACAGCAGCAGCAACAGCAACTCCAACCGGATCTACAACCCCACTTTGCGCTGCCGCCGCCCGCCTTGCCTTATGACGACTATAGGTAGGTATCATTTGTTTCTTATAGTTAGTAACGTGTTGGATGAATGTTACATATAAATCAGTGTTTCTTGTTTTCTTTTTCTATTTTCTAACGGTTCACTTTGTTCGGAACGTGTTTTATTTTGCATACACTAAGTGAAATCTTAATTAGTGCGATGATTCTATTATTAATATACATACAGATTCCATATCAGGCTAAGTTTATTCAAAATGTCACATTAAAATAATTTTGTCCCAGGACGGCGGCGTTTCCCCCTGGCATGGCGCAACCCCCGGTACAACCGCCGATTGCGCCGCCGCAGCAGCAGCAGCAGCCCCCTCCTCTACCCCAACCCCACCCCAAACGGGATCAACCTCATCATCATAACAACGCCGTTGTTGCCGCCAAGAAAAAAGTGAGTATAATGTTTGGATATGATTGCAGATAGCTAAAGATACGGGCGAATATTGTAATGTATTATTTATTTAAGTTAAATAATTGTATCAATACACGATTATTTGTTACATTTATTAGTAGGGGATTTCGTCCAATATATGTTTTCTTTTTTCGAAAAAAAAAAAACGGTATACTGATTTTCTGTTTGCATTTGTGTTTAGGGTCGTTACGGTAGCGGAGCGGGAGGGCGAGGGCTGGGCGGGCGTGGCGTGCGAGGAGCAGGCGGCGGTGCGGTGGGCGCAGGAACCCCGGCCGCTCCTGCGCCCGGCGCCTACTCCGCCATGGACGTGGACGGCGAGACTGACTCCAACCACGACACGGCGCTCACGCTGGCTTGCGCCGGTGGCCACGAGGATCTCGTGGAGCTGCTGCTCGCGCGGGGAGCCGACATCGAACATCGAGATAAAAAGGTACACTTGCGGCCATATTCTCTCCCATTTGTGTTCAAAACCAAATATGATGTGGTACTGACATATTTATAAGTTCTTGTAACATTTGACACTTGTAAGAACCTCACTTTTACTGTGCAACTGTTAGGCTTCGCTCCCTCATCATCATCATCTCAGCGTGGTATCCCGGTTGCAACCCAAACTTCCGTTTCGGTGCCCGGGGTCCACTTTCCGACTTTTTCTACTCCACTTCGCACGGTCTTCAGCATCCCAGGTAGTGAGCCCATTAGCACGCATATCACCCTTTACGACGTCAAGCCAGCACTTTTTGGGTCTACCTCTCCTGCCGGGGCCCGGCGGAGGCGGCATGGCCAAACATTTGTTTCCCACGTAAGCATCCGGTTGCCGTAACACGTGGCCGTACCAACGGCCGTACCGACACTCCTGCAATTTATCCGTAAAGGCTTTGCTCCCTAAACATCTAAAATTTTATGTATATGTATGTGTAACTCTTACATGAAAATGCATTGATGTTCGACAGGGCTTCACACCTCTCATCCTAGCGGCGACGGCGGGCCACGAGAAGATCGTGGAGATCCTCCTAAACCACGGTGCGGACATCGAGGCCCAGTCGGAGCGGACCAAGGACACGCCCCTCTCTCTGGCCTGCAGCGGAGGCAGATACGAGGTGGTGGAGCTGATCCTCAGCCGGGGAGCCAACAAGGAGCACCGGAACGTGTCAGATTATACGCCCCTATCGTTGGCCGCCAGTGGTGGATATGTCAACATCATTAGGCTGCTCCTAACGCATCAGGTACGGATAAAAAAACGATTGAAGTGTAAACTATTGAAATACTTGACGTTTTTTATGTTCAATAATTGTAGTGAATCATATTTGAGAAGAAGAATTACGTCAGCGCGTAGACTGTCTTTATGCTTCAATCTTGGAGAGACCCAGGTCCAGTCAATAACAATTTGTCCTTTAAAGTTGACACTCTTGAAAGATGCTTCGTGCATTTTTTTTTTTAAATTGGAATTGTTATATTTTGTGTAGGCCGAAATAAACTCCCGCACCGGTTCAAAACTGGGCATCTCGCCACTGATGCTGGCGGCGATGAACGGGCACACGGCGGCGGTGCGATTGCTCCTGGACTGCGGCTCCGACATCAACGCGCAGATCGAGACCAACAGGAACACCGCGCTCACCCTCGCCTGCTTCCAAGGTGCCGTGCGTTCTTAATTATACCGCTTAAGTATTCACAATTATAATAAATAAATCTTCCTCCTGCCCTTATCCCCATATTATATGGGGTCGGCACAACATGTTACATGTCGTAATAGTTGTGGCTTAGTTTTTACAACCGGCCGTCTGCCCGACGTTAACCCCTTTTTTTGGGAAAAATCTGTTATTATTTTTATATTTAATTTATTTTTCTCGTTTCACATTGAAAGTAGGACACGAAATTTCGTTGTTAATTGTCTAATTATATACTCAAATGACACTTTTATTGGTTTCTTCTTGAGTAAACAACATCTGAGTGTTATTTATACAATAATAATTATTATAATAAATAAATATACTAATATATTGGAACATTTCAAACAACTCCACCTACTCCCAAAGTAAGTTGCATGGCAATGTGTTGTGGGTACTAGACAACTGATATACTACATGTATACTTTAATTTTGTAAGTAAATATATATTATACATAAACCTAGACGCTGGAAGGGAATCGAACCCGTGACCACAGCAAGCGTACCGAAGTGCGTTAGCCGTTACGCCACCGAGATCGTCAAAATAAATATTGTATGTATTTGATAACCCAGAGGTATACACCAGAGTGTTCAAACAATTTAGAAGTCCTGGGTCCAAATCTCACTATTGCATGTAATGCTTAAGTGACTTTTCTCGTGTAATAGGCATGTATAATGGCTATATATCGACGATGAAAGAGAGCATCCTGAGAAACACTGTCTGTTCCCTGTAAGAGAAGATCTGAGCCCAACAGTAGGACATTCTTCTTCCTCCTGCCCTTGTTTCACATTATATGGGGTCGACACAACATGTTCCCTCCTTACAATCTCTTCTGTTAGCCGTGCTTACGTTATATGTTGTTATTATATAAGCGTATCAAATGAAGGTAATTTTGTACTCATATTATAAAAAAAATACCAGGTCGCCACGAGGTGGTAAGCCTACTCCTGGACCGCAAGGCGAACGTGGAGCACCGCGCCAAGACCGGACTGACGCCTCTGATGGAGGCAGCGAGCGGGGGTTACGTGGAGGTGGGCAGGGTGCTGCTAGATAAGGGAGCCGATGTCAACGCGCCCCCCGTGCCGTCCTCCAGGGATACCGCCCTAACCATCGCAGCTGATAAAGGACACACTAAATTCGTTGAACTATTGTTACAAAGGTCAGTTCCATGAAGATTATGAGTAAACTTCTGCTAAGTTTCTTAACATTAACCTCGAATCCACTCTGGATGTAGCGTATGCACTCTGCTGAACCCCCTCTGCAATTCCTGTATCAGGATCGTATAAAGTAGTTAATGATGTATGAGTGACAGTAAAGATTTTTTTTGCATTGTCTACCTCTCCGTAGCTTATGTTTTTTTTTCTTTATTTTCTTATAAATTATGACTGAAAACATTAAGATGTGCGTATGTTAAACCAAGTGGATATTTGAGTGGTATTGTGGTGTTTTTAGGCGTGCGGCGGTGGAAGTGAAAAACAAGAAGGGCAACTCGCCGCTGTGGCTGGCGGCCAACGGCGGGCACCTCGCCGTCGTCGAGATGCTCTACGCCGCCGGCGCCGACATCGACTCACAGGACAATAGAAAGGTACAACAAACCCACTTGTAATCTCTTTTTTTAACTTTTTTTTTTTTTAAATAAGCATCCATGCAATACATACTAAAAGATCTTAGCATATATATAAATATATGAACAACAACATTTCATACACATTATCTTATTGGGAGATAAAACTAGATTTAAGTGGTAGATATAGTGATAAAAATAAACACAAATTCTTAAAAAGAAAACCATACAATAAATACTAGATAAAATAATAACACATAATTATATAAAATAGAACAGATAAAAACACGAGAGAAAAAATCAATATACAGAGGTATCTTCCTCGGTAAATCTTCCAAAAACTGAGACATTTAAGACAGTACAGACATTTTGAATATGCTGTTTCCAAGAGAGACTCATCTATAGCTAGACTTAGGAGTTTTGTGCAGGCAATTTATTTAATACCTCGTATAATTTATGTTATAAGGCCATGATTATTTCTAAATTTCATTAAATGTGTTTTGGCCAAATGTATTCGCAGTTTGTATTTATTTAACCAGTCAATAATTATTGCAAGAGAATTATTAATTTTATACTCATTACATTATCTGTACATGGTTTAACATAGGATATTTTAGTAAAAGTCAAACATATTAATGACATGAAAATGTTTTTATTACATAAAATCTATTAACTGTTTATAGAGAATCCTCCTCCTCAAGTCGTAGTCCTCATGTCTGAGGGTCGTGACCAAATAGAGAATAGATCCTCCCTTAAATACACTGTTTTCATGTTAAAGTGTAAAGGGTCCCACTAACGCCTTTGCGGCTTAAGTGAACTTCATCTTCAATCTAGTATACCCTCTTGAATACCGGGACTGACATCTGGTTCAGGGAGGTCAGACAGGTGTCACTTTTGTAATAATTTTTTTTATTGCTGTAGGACAGACTGAGGGCCTGCTTAGAATTTAGCAGTTACCCTCGCCTATGGGTGTTTGCAACGTCCAATTTTCGCCAACGCCAAAAATTTACTAATTCACATCACTTTTAGTGAGATAATCTCGGAATAAATAACGGTAGTATCTTGTACGGTCACTGGTGTGAATAGCTTGGGCTATTTTCATTCTGCGATATAATAATGTTTAATGCCAAGCCCCAAAATGTAAGTTTTGAACAAAAGTGAGTGTTATTAGTTATACCTGCACATTCATTAACACGAAATATCAACCTCATGAAGGTTAGCTCAGTGATATTACACTCTGAGACCAATCTAGAGATCCCGGGTTCCTGACATGTATAATGTTATAGAAAATTTAACATTATGTATTTCATTATTTTTTTTATTTATTTTTTACCTTGATTCTTTTTACACTCTCTTTGTTTTATTTTATTAATCTTGATAATACCAAATTGATTCATGTTTGACTGTGTTAGTACTTGGCATTATAATTATTGTGACTATGTATAATATCGACATTAATTAATTAAATTATTACTCCATTGACCACATTTGAATTGTAAATGCTGTGCACTCCTATAATGGGTCCACACATCAGAGAACATTTATATTAAATGATTTGTAATGTGACAATAATGTGTGTACACAATGTAATGTGTGTTGGTGTGCCATAAATAAATAGAATAATTGCCATGTACTAAAGGTGAAGGACAAACATTGTGAGGAAACTTGCATACCATCAATCCACTTTGGAGATGCGTGGCGGGTATACTATCGCGTCCCACAGCCGACTGAGGCCATCAGGGCTGTTATTATTATATTCATAAAGACATCAAATTTTCATATCATGTAATGTTTAAAGACAATTATTATAAACTATTAAAGTGATTTCTTAACGGATATACAATAAGAATTCAATTGAATTTATTTCAGGTTTCATGCCTGATGGCCGCCTTCCGCAAGGGCCACACCAAAGTGGTCAAGTGGATGGTGGGCGTAGTCACGCAGTTTCCCTCTGACCAGGAAATGACGAGGTAAAACTCACTGATCACTTTAAAACATTTGTCAAAATACTGAGAGTTAAATTAATCCTTAGATAAGGATTTTAACCTACTTGTTAAAGAATAGATAGGTTATTTCAATTTTATAAAATATGTCTTGGCATAGACATGTGGCAAGTTTGGCTACTTACATGGAGAACAAATATCTAGGCATGCCGCCTCGCCGGATCCCAGCGGGAGGTTTAGATCCAAAAAGTGCTGGCTGATTTAAATCGGAAAGCGGTCTCCGGCCATTGACATCTACCACTATGTCGATGATGTTTCTTTTTCCAAGCCTCTTCATAATCATAATCCATGTCATTATCAATCTCATGAAATATTTTTATATTAATTAGTCGTAAAGGATTTAGAATATATTTAAGTTTCGTAAAAGAGTCGATTTTTATTTTGGATTAAGTATATTTTTGTATGTGCACGTGTTATTTATTCAGCATCTCATCGTTGACTGACTGTGGTCTAAGAAACAATGACTTAAGTCCCATTTTTTCCCATTTAATCTTAACGATTGTATAGTAATCGCAACAATTTATTGGATTATTAGTGTTTTTAGTCGTCATTAATATGCTACAATATTTAACATTCGTTTGTTAAAATGTTCAAACGGGCTGTCAAAAATTATATTTTAAACTGAGAAAAAAAGAGTTCCTCATATAATTGATATCTTCGGCGTCTTCTACGCGTAGTCAAACGCCAATGACGACTAAATTGATGACGATATGTTCGTGTTCAGGTATATATGTACGATATCGGACAAGGAGGTGCTGGAGAAGTGCCAGGAGTGCGTGCGAGTGATTCGCGAAGCAAAGGAAACGCAGGCGGCGCGCGCCAACAAGAACGCCACTATCCTGCTCGAAGAGCTGGATGCTGAGCGCAGCCGCGAGGAGAGCCGTCGCCAGGCAGCCGCTCGCCGCCGCGAACGGAAGAAGAAGAAGAAGATGGAAAAAAAGGCATGTGCTCCCAAATATTTCTGCTCTACTCTAATTCCCATATACATTATAATTCTGTTACAAATACACTTATGAAGAAATTGAGAGAGTTGACACAGACTGTAGTTGCTAAAATCCTATCTATTTAAATCGAAATCATTGCGATACATCTAAGTGTTGATTGTCTACCAATCATTATATTAATAGATTATTTTATATAATAGTTTAATTCACTGCGTAAATGATTAAATGATGTTAAACTAAGTGGCATAAAGCTTGTGATACTTAATATACATAAACACCCAGACGCGAGACGAGAATCGAATCCACGACATCCGTAAGCGTACCGAAGTGCGTTAGCCGCTACGTCACGGACGTCGCTAATAATATCCTTTTTTTATTGCTTTAGGACAGCAGATAGGGTGACGGTCCGCTTAGAATTTAGCAGTTACCGTCGTCTATGGATGTTTGCAACGCCAGTGGCATCGCGAACACGCTTCTGTCCCATTAGGGTTCAGGAACTGGGGTCACTAATTTTTTTTTTTTTTTTTATTGCGTAGGACAGCAGACAGGCTGACAGCCCGCTTAGAATTTAGCAGTTACTGTCGCCTATAGGTGTTAGCAACACTAGTGGCATCGCGAACACGCTGCTCTCCCATAAGGGTACAGGAACTTGGGTCACTAATGCCGGAACACAACACAAGGTTATTATGGCGGCATACTTAAGACCAAAGGTGGTCGCCATCCAGACGGGCTTGAGGCCCTACCACGTAGCTAAGATGGGTTGTTTTGTCGCCTTTTACGACAGGCCGACCCCGGCCACAGAGGTTAGTATTCTTTCTCCGCCCCTGCACGGATAATTAATCATTAAAAGGCCGACACTGACAATCAGCGCTGGGTCAGAGCATTTTGACAACACCATGCTGAGCGGTCGACCTAATTTGATGGATTTAGAATAGTTTATTATGTGAATTTCTTTGAAATTTTATTTTATCAAATAAATATATTTCTTTCTAATCCATCCACAATTTCACATTAGCATTTAAGCAATGTACAATTACTAAATTGTCCTTTGTTGTCTATAGTTCCTTTAAATACCGCTTATATTAAAAGTATTGAATATGACAGGAGGAGAGGCGTAAACTTCAAGAGGAAAATGACAGAAACTCGATATACTGCGAGAAGGCGTTGGAGGAGTGCTCGGAGGGCGGTGAGGGAGACGACGAGCCGCCTCGGGAGGAGGGTGATTCCGGAATCGATGCGAATTCACAGGTTACACACAGCATTTATACTTGATTTTATTTTTAATATTTTAAGTCACATATTAGCCCTGAGCTAATCTAGGTCATCTCGTTTTTAGGGTTTTGTAAACGGTCAAAATCAAAGGAAGGACAGTATTTGTATTTCCCTATATACTAAATTTAGTTATATCTAGATATATTTTCGTATGCCTCCTAGGTGAAGAAAATATGTGTCTTCGGAGAGTGTCTATGTCAAGAGTTGCACAGAAGCTTTGACCTGTGTAGTCATAATCAACAGCGTAACTTGGCTCTGATTTGAAGTTTTTGTCTTTATTTTTCTTAAAAATAGTCACTTGTTTGTTTGCTTAATGAAACCTAACTTTTCCTCATTGTAACTTACAAGTACCTTCATTATGTAACTATAAATTTGAAAAAAATTAATAAAATCTTACCTAAACTGGTTCACATATAAAAATATTTTACATTATTACACATTTCTTAGATGTTTTACGTAAGCTTAAAATATATTTTTGCTATAGGGCTCTTGCTCATCGTCGGAGGTAAAAGCCCCTCCCGCACCGAGCGCAAAGAGTAAGAAGAAAAAGAAAGAAGAGAAGAGCGCACCGCCTACACCTCCTCCTACAACCAAAAAACAACTGGACAAAGTGAGTTTAGATCATTACATTAAGAATGGCTTCCTAGCATTAGATTTAATTGCTTACTCATATACTCAAAAAATTTGAATCCTGTCCATCGACCAATATTTTGTACTCTCAAAACATTACAATATAAATCCCCATTGATCTAAATTGTTAATTGGGTACTGAAGGTCCGCTGCTATGTCACAAGGCGGTAATTTTATATGCTTTTTACGACTGTGTCCCTATGTGTGACGATTCCTTTTCTGGTTTTTAACTAGATACAATTTATAATAGATACAAAAATGACTTAGGTAAAATTAGGTCAATTACATTAGCGACTACTCTCTGATAAACCACGAAGAGAAAATCTATCTGTGAGATAGCATACGGTTGTCGCCTTTTACGACTTCCTAGGAAAGAGATATGTATGTACGTAGTGTAATTAAATGCATATCTGTTTTCTTTCATTAGAACAAATCAAAATTAGACTCAAAATCCGACCGAGAGAACACGCCAAAACCGGATAAGAAGCAGGAGAAAGAAAACGTGGCACCATTGGTGGAACCTCCCCCACCGGCGCCTGCGCCCGCGCAGCCTCAGAACAAACAACCTGAGAGGAGAAGCAACGAGAAGAAAGAGAAGTGAGTACAATTTACGAAAAGTACATTAGCGGGAACATATTTTATGCATGTTTTTATGCTTATACATAGCAAGTAGGCTTGTTTCTTGTAAATAAACATATACTTTGTCGAAACAGACAGACAGCGTTCGCCAAGCGCATGTTTACGAGTAAACAAAAGTATTTAAGTGCGCTTATTACACATATTTTGTGACATATTATGTAGTATTACAATAGTTCGCATGATTTTGGTTAATGGTTTTTATTAACATTTTAGTTAGATAGATAGACCAGCAATACAATAGACAGAATAATGCATATCTAGCTAATAAGGATAGCAAAAGGATAGAGTGTTTGTCACCCACGACTGACGTAATGTTTATATATATATATATATATATATATATATATATATATATATATATATATATATATATATATATATATATATTGCTTAGATTCTACTTCAAGTCATTTTATTCAAACTCTCTCGCCCTCTGTAGCCCAATATGAATTATCTACAGCTAGTATACTAATCTTTATAAATAATATTTTCTTAGTTTACTTTTTTCATGAATATATTTATTTGTGTGATAAACATGTGATAATGCTATCGAAACACTTATTTTCAAATAAATGAGAACTAATTTCAAATATTAATTGTTAATCACATGAAAATATATAAATGAACATTGGAGGAAAGTTCTCATTTAACAATATATTTGATGCAAATATTTATTTATAAATTATATTTAACACAGAAAATGTACATAATATTGTATCATAATTATTTTTTTAAAATTCTTTCTTAGATACTAAACATAAGACCTTTTTATCTTTTCGTTTAAGTATAAAAGGTTAATAAAGTTTGGGGATCATAGGATAATATTGAATTTTTGCAGAAAAACCGACGAAGACAATTCTAAGAGCATTCCTGTACAGAATGCAAACAAATACGGGAATAATTCTAGAAAGAGCCAAGTGTTCGAATCCACTAGACACAATGTGGAGAAAGATTATGCCGATAAAAATACAAATTTCAACTATAGCTTGGAGTAAGTTTATTCATTGTATCATTACGATCATACAAACATTCCATACGTTCATGAATTGAAATCGTCATTTAATGTGTATATTCATTATTAATTATTTAATTTATGACCTTGGCTATTATAATTCTATTATAAAAACATTTTTTATAATTATGTCCCATGTTCATATACAAATTCTGGAGTAAAATAATGTAATTAACTATGTTCAGGTAATAATAATATTAAAATTTGAAAAAAATTGGCTCCCAAATAACATACCCTCTTATACAGTTGACAGTCAAAGTGTTAAAGTTGTTTCGGTATATTATTTTAAAACATTTATCTGTGAATATAAAATTATTATTGGCATATAAGAAAAATATCTTCCTAAAGTATTTTTGTGCATGCTGTGTAAACTTTGTTTCGCTTCATTTTGCATGATTGATTTGCTTACTTATAATTTTTTTCTTCTTTAATAAGAAAGTGATAAAGCTACTTCAAATGACAGAGCAATTATTGTGATTTATATTTACCTGGTTTAAAAATCCTTAATTGTTTTATAGTAGTGGACTTGTTGCATGTTTAATAAATGATTGGATATATTCGTTAATAACAAGTTTTCTGTACATAATAGATATATAAAGAAAGTATACCATCTATTTGGATTTAGTATCATTATATAATAGTATTGTGTTCAAGTGATATGATTCCACCAAACCATTTCAGCTATATTACATAACATATTTCATACTAAAACATTTTCAAACCATAGTAGTATATAAGGTTTAACGAATAAAAAAATACCCTGCGCTTGCCCACGGCGGATTGGCCAATTACAAATGCCGGTGATCTCTATAGGCAAGTTTATTCACAATGTTTTACTTCATCGTCGTCGGTACTTGGCAATTATGTTATAATATGCGCATTAGCCGAAATAATTGCCTCATTAAGCATAGTGGGGCTTCGTATACGTGTCTTCTAGGTTAATCACCAAATATGATAACCAATCTTTATATTGTACCAACGCTTTGCGAATTTTTATAGAGATAACAAAAATTTTACATGCTAATTGCTTGCATGCTTTTCATTTTATTTTATTTTCAGTTAGAAAAATGTTCTTATAAGTAATCAAAGGCACTATTTATTTTGGATTATAAAGGTCACCTATTTCTGGATACAGTCTTTTTTTTATTGCTTGAGTTCAGCAGACAGGCAAACGGCCCACCCTGGCAGGTGGTCACCGTCGCCTATAGACGTTTGCAGCACCAGAGGCACCACCAACGCGCTGCCGGTCTCGAAGAAATTTTATAACGCCTTTTTTGAAGAACCCCATATCATACCGCGCTGAGAAAACCTCAGCCGGAAGCTCATTCCAGATCCTGAGAGTACGCAACATGAACGTTCTGGAGAACCGTTTCGTACAGGAAGGAAGAGGCTCCAAGAAATGGGGTTGAACACCCAGCCGATGGCGGGCAGTGCGGTGGTAGAAAGTGGTAGTCTAAGGCTTAAATAGTTAAAAATATGTATACACATATAGTTGGTGAACAATAATAATATCATTCATTTATATAATATATTTAATAAATATTTTGTGACAATTCACACAGCGCCATCTAGTCTCAAAGTAAGTAGCATAGCGCTATAGAATTTTACGTAAACACCCAGATGCGAACCAGGAATTGAAGCCAAGCGTACCGAAGTATGTTAGCTGTTGCGCCATAAATGTCGTCAAATCATATGATTGTTGGTTATAAATAAAATGTTGTCCAGGTGGGATCTGGAAGTGATAAACACATCGCCGAAGGGCGGCTGCGTCGGCGGCAGACGCGACGAGGGCTGGAAGGAAGTTGTGCGCAAGTCAAGCGTGCAGACCATCTCCACGGTCGAACCGGGGTAGCGTATTCATGTCTTAATAGTTTAATAAGATTTCAAACTCACCACAATTTTGTGTACTAACACTTTGAGTGCGGAATAGGCACATATCAGCCCCGGCCGCACGGCGAAAACTGTACCTCTCGACTTCCTAGTGCGGTTCAGGTCAGGCCACTTCCCTTGGTTTATTTGTCGTTTCTTGTTTGGCAGATTCAGGGGCAAAACGAACGTAGAGAAATTGGGTTTAAATTCATTTTAACAGTACACCATGTTTTCGCAAAGTTATAGCACTTTAATGTAACCTAGTATTGGTGGGTCGAAAACGACCTGGCACGCGTTGCCGCAGCTAAAGCGCTAACTGAAAACAAGTTAAAAGTCAAGTGAGCAATAGGTATATTTGTTTGCAGTTGTAAGAAGGTGGTGGTAGGATCGCACGCGATCTCGCGCGTGATCGGTCGCGCCGGCAGCAACATCAACGCCATCCGCGCCGCCACAGGGGCCCACATCGAGGTCGACAAGCAGACCAAGGGCCAGGGCGAGCGCGTCATCACCATCAAGTACGTAACATTACTTTTTTTGTTTGCTTATCGTCGCCTATAGATGTTGGGACGCTAGAGGCACCGCGAAAATTCTACTGTCCCAAAGGGTACAGGAACTTAGATCACTAATGCAGAAACACTAGGCTATTATGGCGGCATAGGTACTTATAGATCGAGAACAGTGCACCTGCGGCCGAATACGGCCTGTCGAAAAAGATAAAAACCTGTCGAAAAAAAAAAAAACAATAATTAGGCAGTAGGGCTCTAAGCCCGTCTGGATTACAACCAAAAGTTAAGTAGAACGTTTACCGTTCCACGACAGTAAAGATTTTTCTTTACCAATATTTATAACTGTTAATTTTTTTTAATCAACTGACGAAAATGTTATTTTGAGCGCAAAATTATTAGCTAGCAGCTTAGTTACTGATTATATTTTAAATAACTATAAGCAACTGTAACAATTAATACTCATGTGCAAAATTTTACTTTCAACTATATATGGAAATATTTCCTATCTAGGAATTTAATCAATCAAAAAAATGCCCAACATTTTACAATTATTTTCAGTATTGCTTTAAAGATATGAATGTGTCATAATCCATGTGGTATCGTACAGGGGCAGCGCGGAAGCGACGAAGCAGGCCGGCATGCTGATCGCGGCTATGATTCGGGACCCCGAGGCGGATATCGCGGCCCTACTGGCGCGTCCCCACGCCGCCCCCGTGCACCCCAAGCCCGTCGCGCAGCCCCCACCACCTACTCCCAAACTGCCCAAACAACTGCCGCCTAAGGTGAGACTAAATATATACTTACAAGCATATATGATGTGAGAATTTACACAACGCCATCTCGTTCCAAAGTAGCATAGCATTTGTGTTATGGGTACTAGGCAACTGATACACTACTAAAGTACTTTTCTTTGAACATATCTTGTTTCGGGGCCGAGAAATATCGGACACTTCGACCCAATGGGATCTTTTGTGTTCCCCTAGATAGCAATCACTCCTCTCCAATCTCATTTAAGATTTGCTTCATAAACCTAACAATGAGATATGGAGATAGGAGCCCGTAGTCTTCCGATGTCGGATATCCTACCCCCAAAAGATTCATTCGCCTCCTGGCCAATGCATCGCATGTACACAGTAGGTGTTCCATGCGTTCAGTATGTCCCCCACACAACCTGCACATGGATGTCGCGGTTAGACCCATCTTCATGAGCATGTTATTTATTTACTAGCTGACCCGGCAAACGTTGTTCTGCCATATAAATAATAAAATGTCAAAAAATTAAAAAAAAAATTTTGGCGGTGGGTCACCCCTAACATTTAGGGGGATGAAAAATAGATGTTGGCCGATTCTCAGACCTACTCAATATGCTCACAAAATTTCATGAGAATCGGTCAAGCCGTTTCGGAGGAGTATGGCAACGAAAACTGTAACACGAGAATTTTATATATTAGATTATTGTATTGTTATTTATTTTCTTTGAACATAAATACATATATGTACACCCAGACTCAGGAGACGGGAATCGTACTCGTGTCCTGCGCATTCGTTCCGACATGAGTTAGTTATTACGCCACGGATGTAATCAAATATGGATATAGCGGAATATGTACTTTACTCGGGATTACAATAAATGATGATTGTATTGCAGCAAGGACCCAGCCCTGCGACACCACTGGTAGTGCCGTCTACTCGCGTGACGCCAGCTGCGCGTATGCCGACCCCCAAACAGCAAGTGCCTACCCCCAGGCATCCTCTTTCAAAACATCAACCCCATCGTGAGTACTTTATTACACATTAATTAAATAACTGCTTACTTATATTACGGAACCGACACAAGACTGTGAACGAGGGACGGACTGCTCGCCACTATCAACGAACAGCTGGAAATGATGCGCCCGCGCAATGCAAGTTTGTCGCACGGTCGCCACACTTAGCATGCAATAATTAGAGATTAGTGCGTTAGATTTTTTTTTTATTAGTTTCAAATAAGCAGCTCGTGTTATCGTTCATGTAATGAGACCGTTGCGATTCTTTGAACTAGTGCTCGGAGTTGGCAGTCTTACTTTTTCTGTCTTGTAGTCTATTGCATACAATACTAGACGTCAAGATTTGAATGACTCGTAACTTGTCAAAACCTCTGATATTTATTGCAAACAATTAGGCGGTAGTAACTTTTAATTATGATAAATAACGCCCTTTGAGCGATAGGGAATCCGATTCCTATTCTGGAACACGGCAGTGGAACCGTTTTAATAATCATTCCCTCGTTTCAAAGCAAGTGTTCGACGGGGTACCCCAAGTAGCTTGATAAAGTTTCATTTACATATATTGTACATTTTAAGGGTATTAAGTATTTATTCGATTCGCAGCTACAACTGAGAAGCGTCCAACGCCGGCGTCATCTGCGCCGCCCGCCAGCTCTGTGACCAGTAGTTCCATTGCATGCGTTGCTCCCGCTAAGAGTGCGGGCTTGTCTTACACGGGTGCTATCGTCGGTGCACGAACCCCTACTTTCGCAGCTAAGCTCACGGCCACCATCTCCTCGGCGACCACGCCCACTACTTCGCAGCAAGTAGAGGCCAAGCAGAGGACCGCACAACCGGTAACTAGTCAATTAAAATTTTCGTGAAATAAACAACCCCCAACCCATTGCCTCTTCAGCTTGCATATTTTTACATAAATTCGTGCAGGGGCGGAGAAAAATACTAAACTCTGGCTGGGGTCGGCCTGTCGTAAAAGGCGACTAAACAAACCCACCCTAGCTACGTGGTAGGGCCCCAAACCCGTCTGGATGGCGACCACCTTTGGTCTTAAGTATGTCGCCATAATAACCTTGTGCTGTGTTCAGGCACTAGTGACCCAAGTTCCTGTATCCTTATGGTACAGTAGCGTGTTCGTGATGCCACTGGCGTTGCAAACACCCATAGGCGTCGGTCGGTAACTGCTAAATTCTAAGGGGGTCGTCAGCTTGTCTACTGTTTTAATGTCGGTCACTATAACCATAAATTTGCTCTAAACTGACACGTAGGTGAACCCACATACGTGTCAATTCAGATCTAGCCTATAAGAGAAGCACTCAGGCAAATCCATAGCTCGATGAGAGATTTAAAATTTGTGAATCAGTCTCGGCATTCTGTTTTCACCTTGTTTGTTATAAAATAAGAATTTTCATATAATTTTGTGTACGATGTAGGTAAGTTGCCCGGCACCGGCGATGGCGTCCCCCCAGAAGGGGCGTGAGCCTTCTCCTTTGGGGATGATAGTGCCGCCTACGGCTCCACCCGCTCCAGTGGCGCCCCCGCAGCCCATGTGCAAGCAGGAGGACTCGGAAACGAAGATCCGCTTACTCGATCGTTCTCTACAGGTATAGAAGATAAATATATTTTTTTTTTCATATTTATTTATACTTCAGCTGTTGTTTTTGTCGTTTATTATTTTTCGTGCAGAGACGGAGTAAGAATGATGACTTCTGCTGCCGGAGGCGGCTTGTCATAAAAGGCGACAAAACAACCTTTGCAAGGTGGTAATGCACCAAGCCCGTCTGGAAAGCAGCAACCACTACTGGTCTATAAGTATGCCGCCATAATAGCCTTGTGTTGTGTTCCGGCACGTAACCCAGGTTCCAGTTCCCCTACATGGATGGCAGCATGTTAGCGTTCCCCTGTCATCGCAAACATCTGTAGACAACCGTAACTGTTCACTATTAAGTGGTTCAACAGCCTGTTTGTTGTTCCTTAGCAATAAAAAAAAGCTGTTATCTCTACACGAACGTAAGTAGTGGTCACGTTTGAATTGTTTATAATTTATTTCGAAATTAAGGAATGTGTTCTGATTTTTAATGGTTTTAATTGTTATCACAGCTAAGCCCGGACAATTCGAGCTCTTGGAGCGCCAGTGAAGACAGTAGCAACTGTACATCAGCCCTACACATCAACACCACGCCGCAAGTGAGTTTTTGAGCGTTTCTCCATGAAAACAGTTACATTTCATTTATGTTATTGTAAAAGCTATTCGAGGATCATTTAGTTGGTAATAGAATTTTTTTATTGAGATTTTTTCTGTAGTTCACCCTAAAGCAGATTGTCACCGCCGTGTATTGACGTTTGCATCGCTAGAAGCATTACCAACGCGCTACCGGCCTCTAAGAAATTTTATAACGTCTTTTTTTAAAAACTCCATATTACACTATGATGGGAAAACATCACTAGGAAGCTCATTCCAAATCCGGAGAGTACGTAACATGAACGTTCTTGAGAATCATTTCGTGTAAGAAATAAGATGCTCCAGGAAATGGGGATGAACTCCCAGTGGCGGATAATGCGATTGTAGAAAGACGAAGAAGGCATCATTCTAAACAGTTCCCCAGAACACTCCGCCCCTCTGTATAGACGGTAAAATACGCAATAATACAATACTATAAGTATTTATTGCATTGATGTGTGTGTGTATGTGTCCAGAAAATTCTGCTTTAATTTTTTTTAAAGCTTTAGGACAGCAGACAGTCTGACGGCCCGCTTAGAATTTAGCAGTTACCGTCGCTACAGGAACTTGGTTTACTAATGCCGGAACACAAGACAAGGTTATTATTGTGGTCGCCACCCAGACGGGCTTGAGGCCCTACTTAGCTAGGGTAGGTTGTTTTGTCACCTTTTATGAAAGACCAACCCCGGTAGCAAAGGTTAGGTTAGTATTCTTTCTCCGCCCCTGCACGGATAACATTTTCTGATAGTAGTAATTAATTATAAAATATGTTATTTTTATTGGAGCATTGGAGGAGGGAAGTAATAATGGGCCACATCACTTTCCGATCAAAGAGTAGGAGGAGGCTGAAATGTAGAGAATATTGCTGATAATAGTTATTGTGTTGATTGGGTGTCTGTTCTCTCAATATATAAGTATTTCTAAGATTTCAGCAATACAGGTTCTCATTTAATAGTTTCCTTCAAAGGATTTCATGGTGTTGCAGACGAGCGGCAGTGGTGGCGGTGCTCAAGAGTACTCGCTCTTCAAGGACTTATCGGGAAATGTTGGTGGCATGTGGGGCGCCGGAGGGGACGCCCATCCCAACGTGGACCCCTTACCGCCACAGGCAAGTACTGTTATTTAATATATTTTATATAAAACCAGCTAGAAAACAAACTGCAAAAGAAAAAGTTAATGATACTTATTGTCGCCTGTGTGCTATTAAGTTTTATATTTGTTTATTATTCATTGCCAAGGTATGTTGCGGAAGACTAACCTAGAGGGACCCGGGTTTGAATCTTATGATGGCATGCACCGTTTAAACAATTTTGCTGTCTGTTCACTCTAAGCTTAGGCCCAATTGTAGAATGTCATAGACTCTTGTTATTTATATCAAGCCAAACAAGTTCAATTAAACCTAAAAATATTATGATCTGTATTACACAGGTCGTTGCTTGTTTCATACAGGTGGACGCGAACAAGGCGCCCGGATACCGCGGCGGTGGAGGCGGCGGCGGGGGCGGGTGCTCGCCGTGCTCGCGCACCTCGTCGCACGGCTCGACGCCGCCGCCGGCGTACCAGCCCGCCTACCCGCCGCTTTCGTCGGCGGCCACGCACTCCATCGATATGCCCCCGCTGCCCTCCATGCTCCCGCCGCGCACCACGTCCGTCTACCAGGACAACGCACATGCGCACGGGCACTCGCGTGCCAACCACATCATGGTCAGTATTAATACCTTAATCATTTTTACTTAAATTTAGTAAGTTTATTGATTAAAATTAATTTATTTACATGAAAATAATCTTGAAATGAAAAGTGGCGTGCAAATAATTCTTAATATAGGATTTACAATTTTTGTTCTTGCTACATTTACAAGATGAAAAATAAATATCGGAATGTAAATTTCGGCCAGTCTACACTATACTTTTCCAGAGGGATACATATATATTTCTAACTGGAACTATTAGATTTTTTTTTTTTGGAATCATACAATTACAATGAATCATAATATAAAGATAACATAAAAATTAATAAATACGTAAAGTTTTCACTTAAAGGTGATAATTGACACATTATTGTATCATCCAATAGAGTAATAGTAATGTCATAAATTAAAAATATAAAATACATTCAAAATAAAAATTCAGAGATTTGACTTAAAAATTTAGTTATTTGTATAATTCGATTATTTTTGGTTTATAATATTAGAGCAAAAAATGTTAACTGGTGTAAAATTTATTGTAATTAAGACTAAGATGTATGTAAAAGAGTGTTTCTTGTAAGATTTGATTTTAATGAAGGTATGAAACTCTTAACTTGACGGCCCAGGAATACTTGACTTATAAAGAAAGCTGAATCCGTGTATTATTGAGTAATTTGAATAAAAATACTTATAATGATGTGTCTGTTTCCCAGGGAATGAACCCGATGTCAAGCGGAGTTGGTGTGGGCGTGGGAAGTTTGGGGCTGGGCTACGTGGGCGTGGAGGCCGTTTCGAGGCTGAACCCTCGCGCCCCTGACTTCTCCCAGAGACACCCTCTCATGCAGCAACACAAACATAATACACAGGTATGCAACTTTTATAAATATTTATGTATTTTTTGTTTTTGAAGTTAATGAAATTATTAATATAGCTTTTAACTGAGCTATTAAATGAAAAAATTATGAAAAATAGTAGATACTCTACATGGAATTACGAGAAGTACCTGTCGGTTCAGTGTTAAGTATTGTTTTAGGACAATAGCCACAGATGTTAGGAGTGGCTAAATTTAGCTCGACCCGTAGCTACTGAACCCTATTTGAGGTTACTTACCACACGGGTCCAAATTTGCACTTTGAGTTTTCAAAACGTTCTGTCTCATCGACAATTATATGGAATAAAAACTCATAGGGTACTTTTTAGGTGTAGCAAATCCTGGGTAATT
This sequence comes from Malacosoma neustria, assembly GCA_963693495.1. NCBI lineage: Eukaryota > Metazoa > Arthropoda > Insecta > Lepidoptera > Lasiocampidae > Malacosoma > Malacosoma neustria. The sequence continues at coordinate 17,380,724 of OY856383.1, forward strand.
GATTACAATCATTTATCCATGCATGGGCGGAGAAAGAATACTAACCTCTGCGGCCTAGGTCGGCCTGTCGTAAAAACCGACAAAACAACCCACCCTAGTTGCATGTGCATGTTATAACATAATTTCCACGAGCCGACGAGGAAGAAAAATATCATGAGGAAACCTGCACACCGAGATCACTGATGATGATGAAGACTCGCCAATCCGATTTGGACAAGTGTGGCGGGTATTATTATAGGGCCTCAAGCCCGTCTGGATGGCGACCACCTTTGGTTTTAAGTATGCCGCTATAATAACCTTGTGTTGTGTTTCGGCATTAGTGACCCAAGTCCCTGTACCCTTATGCGACAGCAGCGTGTTCGCGATGCCACTGGCGTTGCAAACACCCACAGGCGGCGGTAACTGTTAAATTCTAAGCGGGCCGTCAGCCTGTTTGCTGTCCTACATCAATAAAAAAAAACCTCTATACGCGCTATTATAGTACGACCAATAATTGTTCTTGCTATTTTTTCTAGCTAGAATTAGTCGTCACTATCTCTGTGATTAGCTTGGTTTTTATTGGTGTGGCACAGCAGAGGCTGACGGGCCATTTAATAGCTAGCAGTCACCGTCGCCCATGAGTGGTTGTTCCGACAACAGGGTTACCACTATCAGTCTGCTGTCGGTGTTCTCGTTTAATTGTCTCAGATTCCAATCTGGGCCACTTAAGCTGAAACAACACAATGTTTCGTAACTTAATAAATGTTTGATAATCTAACGGCGAAAATTGATATCCCATTCTGTATCCAATATACTCTTTATAAGTGGTGAATAACAAGGTTTGTGTATTTGTAGCAACAATTGTTCACTGGCTCCGGTGGTGCGAGCGGGGCGGGGGGCAACGCGGGCAACCTGAGCACGCTGCTCATGTCCTACCAGCAGCAGCCCATGAACCAATCACCCAAGCCCTTGTCCCATAATTCCCATCAGCAACATCACGCGTACCAGGTACGTGTACTTTTCTTGCATATACACGATTTCCACAAACTCGAGTTGTTAAAAGCGTTATTATAGTTGTAATTTGAAAACTTATTATTTTTCTAAGTTCAGAATCTAGGTTTGTATGTATAATTTGTATTAATTTACAAAAGAAAATTATATTAGTAGTGTATCAGCTGTCTAGAACCCACACAAGTGCTTTTTTTTAATGCTGTAGGACAGCATACAGGCTGACTGCCCGCTTACAATTTAGCAGTTACCCTATGGGTGTTTGCAACGCCAGTGGCATCGCGAACACGCTGCTGTTCCATAAGGGTACAAGAACTTGGGTCACTAATGCCGGAACACAAAACAAGGTTATTATGACGGCATACTTAAGACCAAAGGTGGTCGCCATCCAGACGGGCTTGCGGCTCTACCACGTAGCTAGGGTGGATTGTTTTGTCGCCTTTTACGACAGGCAGACCCCGGCCGCAGAGGTTAGTATTCTTTCTCCGCCCCTGCACGGATAAAAAGTGTGCAGTGCTCTGCTGTTTATGATTAGATGGCGCTATACAGGGTTATTCGAAGTATTCCCATTAGGAGGTGAAGGGGTGACTATCTGCGATAAATTTAACCCCCATAAGCATTATGCAAAAGTGAACCATTTTTGAGTTATCATGTTTTTTTTAAAATAAGTCAGAAATGCAACATCAAAAATTTATTTTAAAAAAAATATCAATTTAAGTGTAATTTTTTCTTCTGATTTAGAAAAACAATTAAACACTGGTTATTTATCAATAGTAAAACAACAATTATCAGTCTAAATTTTAAAATGCCAGATGAAAAACGATATTATTTCCATATTTTTTCCATTGAAATGCCCTAAAATAAAACCGTTTTCTTAGCTCTCCAACAATGAATGCATAACAACTAGGAACTTATTTCAAAGAAACTAAAAAAAATTATCACAAAGGAAGCAGGCGTAAATTAGCTCATTCCGCGATGTAGACGCCCACTAAGAACTGATTTTACAGAAATCCTGTCAAAACATTTGTTTTTTAAATTTATATGGTAAAACAACATTTGTCGAGTCAGCTAATCAAAGTATATTTAAATCTAATTACCTACCACATCACCAATTACATACAATATAAAATTATATAGTATTTGAAATATATGAAAGGAAATATCAGTGAAACATATGCATCAAGCCTATTATTATGTATTGACTTGGTTCCACTATTAACAATAACACATCTGCCCCTTTTGACTAACGAAAGACCTTTAAAGTGAGGTTATTGATATTTTATATTTAAAACAAATGGCGTAGAATATTTTTTATCCACATCCACTTAACTTGGTGGATAAAGTGCTAACTTTCGTAATCGTTTTCAGTCCCTGCTGGATCGCGGCGTAGGCGTGGGCGTTGGCTCCGGAGTGGGCGGTGTAGGCGTGGGCGGATGGGGCGAAGAGGAGGAGCGCAAACCGCGGCCTATAGGCACCGAGCGCGCATGGAAGCTCACCGCCAACGACGAGTGGCCCCACTCACATCTGCACCACCAGCACATACCAGAACATGACAGATACCAGGTAATGTAATAATAACAGCCCACGGCGTCTCACTGATGGACTTGGGCCTCCCCTTAGAACGGATAGCATACCAGACACGCTTATCCAAGAAGAATAAGTGTTACATAAACCGATGAGCTCGGTATGTATGGTTCCTCATGATGTTTTTCTTCACCGTCTGTTGATGGCGATTATCCCATAATACGCACATTAGAAAGAAAAACTGCCCAACTGGTGTTATTATGGGATTTGAACTCGGAATCTCTAGATTGCTCTCCAAGTGTAATACCGTTATTTACAAGCTAATATCAAGTATTAATCCCCAGATTAGATTTCATAAACCCATGGTCATATTTCTTAATAGGGATATTAAACTTTCATTGCAAGCAACTTGTTTATTATCAAACATTTCACAGAGTTCTAAACCAAATGAATTGTTTTTAATCTCTAAAGGTTGGTACATTAATTTCAAAATGGGTTATTTAGCGTCCAAAATACGGTTTTGTTATTATTAGTTACAGCAGAACAATTTTACCGAAACCAAATTATTTTCTAAATAGAAAAGTTAAAAAAGTTATTGCGATTTATGTAATACAATTGGCAACTAAAGTTTGGACGAGTGAATATGATCCAATGTTCCCGTCTTTTATTCATATTAAAATTTCTAATGTTTATTGTTTTTCTTGCAACACTCACGTCCGGCTTACTTACTCTACCAAGTTATGTATATGAGGTTTTTTTGTAGAAATACTTTTTATTACAATTTGCTTGAAATATACTTGTTGGACTAATTTAAACATAGTGCTAAAAATATTAACACAAAATTGTAATTGATTTTAAACAATTCTCACATAAACGTTAATAATCATACACATCAGTGTATAGAATTTGTTGCCAGAGATATAATGTGTGGGGTTTTTGATTAGAGCGTTAGTGGTATGAGCGGAATGGGCGCCGGCCACGTGGGCGTGGGCCACGGGCTGGACAGTTCGGGAAGCGCATACGGCGCGGGCGCCGGCGTGGGGGCAGGGGGTGCCACCGCGGCGGCCCTGTCGCTGATGCACGCACTTCCGCTTCACTACCTGCCTCCAGTGGCCGCAGCCGCCCCCACTCCCGACCACCACCACTGGGATCAGTCCCATCATCACGCCAACGACAAACAGGTACGCGAACCAACTCCTCTGTCAGTTAATAACCCTGTGTTGTGTTCCGGCATTAGTGACCCAGATTCCTGTACCCCTAGCCTTGCAAACTTTTATAGGCAACAGTGACTGTTTACTCTTAAGTGAGCCGTTATTCTGTTTACTGTTCCTCAGCAATACAAAAAAGGATACTTGTATTTTTTATGTTTATAATGAGTAAACTCAAAAACTACTGGACGTTTAAACCATTAGAATGTTTAATTATCCCTGAGTAACATAGACTATATGAACTAATGTGTTGCGATTGTTTCCAGGCATGGAGCAAGTGGACCCACTAGGGGTCAGGCTCCGCCTCCGGCCGACAGTGCTGCCTTACCGACGGCCCCAACTGGATTATTTGATATGCAACACAAGAAAAACGGTGTAGATATTAGTGAGAAAGAATTATATAACTATACAGATTATAATCTATATTATACATTAAATAGAGATGTCCTATCGATGTGAGCGATCGACCGAGGTGATCGTCGGTCGAGGGGCTCGGGTTCGAGTCCACGTTTAGGCGAATCATAGTATGCGTTTGAACCGGTTCTGTAGATATGCGTTTATTAACGTTGCGTAGGTAGCTTGGAATTGGATTCCCGCGCGGCGCCCAACACCCGCCGCCGTTTTCACAATGGCGCACGGCACGACACACTGTGACCGCGCGCTGAACTGCCCATTTGATTGAGAATGTGTAATGATTTCCGCTTGTACATGAAGATTAAATGTCATATATTGATGCACTGTAACCCTCGGTGTTTTTAATAACAACCACCTCGTTCATTTCTTTTTTAATATTTGCTACTTTTTCTAATAGTTTTTATTTGGGTAAAATGTATATTTATAAGTAAATTATTATTATTGAGGATTTACTATATTGTCTCGAATATTATAAATGCAGGCTTAATACGGTAAGTTCAGGTAAATAAACCGTTGTCAAATACATGCTTGTGTTGTTGATTGGAGCCTTATTGCGTGAAGCGCCGCGAGAAAGCCGAAGGTGCCCTTCCGTGCCTGTGATCGGCAGTAATCCATTTGAAGTCTATTAGAACTTCCTAAAAAAAGTGGGTAGTATAAATTTTAACATGTTAAAAATAACTTCATTTCGTACATACGTCTTTACAGTGTGTTGAGTAGTATTTACACTCGGAGACCAAGCATGCATCGCTTAATAGCATAATTGCCATGTACCGACGGTGAAAAAATAGAAAAAAAAATACATCATGAGGAAACTTGCATACCGTAACAACCCCCTTTAGGGGGAGAACCGAGCCTACTGCGAATAGACTTAAAATGGAAATTTAAAAGTGACGAAAACAATTGAATTATTACAAGAATAATTTTATTCAAAATATAGTTACACATAACATTCACACGAGATTCTCGTTTTTACATCAAAATTAAAACCATAGTAATTGTACAATTTCAATGGATATTTGTAACATGGGCTCAGTGGTATTACTCTGAAACCATACTAGACGTATTTTGGGTTCAAGTGTCTGAAAGCATGCATCGCTTAGACAGTTTTTCTGTGATGTTATTGTGAAAGGCGTTATAGAATGTCGGCAGCGCGTTGCTAAAACATCTAATGTTGCAAACGTCCATACGCGACGGTGACCACCTGCTATAGGCCGTTTGCCTGTCTGTTAAACTCTAGATAAAAAAAGGGCTCCGAATAGGTAAAAAAGAAACAGTATAACACTGAGATTTAACGGTACGTAAGTCAAATTAAAAAAAAAACTTCAATCTACGGCTTATAAATATTAATTATAAAGTAAAATTAAAAATAAAGATGGTAAAATTTTACACATTTTGGCAGAAAAAATTATGTTCTAGTACATAATTATTAAAGAGCCCCTGAGTTACTATGGATGCTGAAGATTGTAGTCTTCAAGTTGGAAAGAAACCTTCAGAATGCGGACACTAAAGCCGCGTTTTCATTAGGGGACATTTGGCTCGCGACCTTGTCGCCCGACATAATGTATCTTGTTTGGTTATTGACGGCTCAATCATATTTTAAAAGTATTTCAAAATCGGTTGTCGACATTTTTGTAAAATTTTCGAATTAGCCATCGAATACTGCTAACTGAGCCTAATGAACATACCCTTTATTGCCAATATTCCCGAACCCATCATCTTTTTTTTTTCGTTTTGAAATGCTTTTCCGAATAATTATGCAAGCTGCACTTAACAACACTACTTTCTCGGGCGACATCTCGATCACAATTCCGGTATGTGGAAGGGGGAATGCCGGTCGACACTGTCGCCGGACAGTCGCACGTAAATGTCCCGCGACCGCTCGCGATCAGTCGCGCGACTCTCCCCTAGTGAATATATGGCTTAAGTCAGGGAAGGATACAACCGGGGTTTAACGTTAAAATGATTTTAAACATAGAATTGGTCCTAATTGCATAATTACTATGGTCCGCGTGGGAATCGGACTAATTAATATAAAGTAATATTTAATTTAACACTATACCTGCGGAGGGTTACCTACTCATTTGATTCCCGTCCCGAGTTGTATTTTTGTATAATATGTATTTACCTATTTACAAAAACATATCAGTTGTCTAGTTAATTCGATAAAAAATGCAACAAAATGGTGGCGCTTGAATAGCGCGAATGGGTCTTTGGTGATGCATTATAACTCTGTGTGCCGCTGGAGGATCCTGCCCTCGAGATCGGCGTGCATCTTCTGCACCTTCCTGGAGTGCTTCTTGATCATCTGCTCCTGGTCTTCAAAGTGGTTCATCTTGTCGCCGGGTGCTGCCACCTATAATTATCATTCAATAAAGGCATTCTCGTAAATAAAATGGACCGTATAGTACATTAGTTTTAGTTGACGACTTCGATTCCCGTCCCGTGTCTGGGGTGTTATGTATAATATTTATTTATTTACAAAAGAAAAATATATGTAGTATATTAGTTGTCTAGTACCCATAACACAGATGATATGCTACTTTAGAGCTAGATGGTGTTGTGTGAATGGTCCCGATATATGTATGTGGGAGTATTAATATTTTATAATATTAACGGGTTACACACACTGGATCGACAGAATGCTCTTTAAGTTAATTATGTGACGATTTCTGAAAACCTAACTGACAGAACATAGTTACTATGTTAGAAATATTTGTGTAGACTTACTTGTAACACACCTGGTACTTTTGGCATTAAGAAAACTAATAAACTATATTATTTGTATAAAAGGAATAAGGGGAGGACCCCCTGGAGGGAATTAACAATATATCCGCCATGCTTCTACAAGGCAGTTTGGTGGGATTGCAGATTACATACACGGTTAATATGTGGCAATTATATTTTAGTACGCACAATATGTAGGCAAGACAAAATGCCTACACGGTGCATGTCATGATGGGAATTGAACACATGACTTCAAAGTTTATGTGTAGTATTAAAAATAAAACGTACTATAAAAATCTTACTAAAGGAAAACAATTGGTAAAACTAAAAAAAAAAATAATAATAATAACCTTAGATTTATGTTTTTCAACATTGCTTACATGGTCGGCCTGCAGGTGACGCAGTTTTAGGAGACGGGACTCGTAGTGTTGTAGCTCCACCTGCAAATAACTTCACTATATTTCAACAAAATAGGTCTTAGGTCATATATTCAAAATTCTACCGTGCCGGGGCGGAGTAAGAATACTAACCCCTGCGGCGGGGTCGGTATGTCGTAAAAGGTAACAAAACAATCCACACTAGCTACGTGGTAGGGTTCCAAGCCCGTCTGAATGGCAACCACCCCTGGTGTTTAAGTATACCGCCATAATAACCTTGTGTTGTGTTCCGGCATTACTGACCCAGGTTCCTGTACACTTATGGGACAGCAGCGTGTTCGCGGTGCCCCTAGCGTCAAAAATATTCATAAACAATGGTAACGGTCTGTTCCTCATCATTAAAAAAAAATTATTACTCGACTCCTGCGCCTAGTTGCCCAATAACCGTATTCTCCAAGTAACTTAAGGAATTTTTGGATGCCCAACTAGGAGAAAAACTTACAAGTGAAAAAATTCTTACTTATGATACAACAATTCATATCTTCTATCCTCAACTTAGCATTCTAATCATACCCCAGCACACAATGTATATCGATACACTAAAAACTAATCTCATCTCTTAGGTTATACCAAATATATCAGAATGATACCCAGTACATCTCAAACTGAAAAAGAAATGAGTGTAGAAAGCCTCTAGCTAAGAAAGTGGTAGGGCTAAAGTTCCGACCGGACGGCAACCACACCTGTCTTAAAATATGCAGCCAAAATAATATTGTGCTGTGTTCAAGAAAGTGACCCAGGTTTTACTCTCCCTATGTGGAAGGCAGCGTGTTAGCAGTGTCCCATACGTCGCAAACACCCATATGCGAGCGACGATAACTACTTACTAATAAATGGGCCATCAGTCTGACTGTTGTTTCACAATAACAAAAAAAGTATAAGAAGAAATTACCTTCAATGATGCTAATTCATCAACTGTGAAGTTGGCTGCGGCTGCTAATCTCCATAGACCCTGCACTTTGGGCTCTATGAATTCCTTGTTATTTGGCCCTGCGTACAGTAATTATCTCCTTAATTTAACAAATTTAAAATCACTAGAAGTCAAGTTGAAGGAAGTGAAAAAACAAAGTATATGTAATTAGAAAATACTTTTTCTTACTACATAGTTTATTTTACTATGAAGAAATTATACACCTGTGTATCTTATTCTACTAAGTGTTTCATGGTGAGGTTCACGACTTCTTTAGCATAAACTCGGGTGGCAACAACCTATCGCCCAATGTTGCGATTCATTTCAAAAATGCTTGAAATCAAGCTTTTTAATACGGAGCCTTAGATATCACTGAATGAATAGTCATATAAAAAATAGCCCTAGATATCACTGAAGTACATTCATATAAAAAAATCTTGAAAATTACACAATGTGCAACATTTAAGCCCATAAGTATAGCTTATCATCTCAGCAGTAGATTGTGGCTGCATCCTATATCAGAGGTCAGCAATGTTGATTGATATGTGGGTGACCGCTGACTAAACTATACAATGAACAGAAAAGTTTATGAATACTTAATATACTTGAGATACAAGACAAAATCACCTTTAGCTGTAATCCTTTGAAGCTTGTCATAGCCGTCTCTGAGATCCCTATGTTTGTCTCTTACTAGATTGGCCTTGTCCAAATAATCTTTGGTAAACTCATTTGTTTGTTCCTTAATCTCATTGAATGTGTCAAGATCCTCTTCATTAATAACATCTGAAATAATAATTAAGAAATTCCATGTTTGATAATGGCTATGTGGTGTCAGCCTAGAGCTGGGTAAAAACCATATTCAGTTACAAATATTTCATCTATTTTCTTGTGTATGTTTGGAAAGGCAGATGAAGACAGAAGGGCACAAAATTTTATTCCTGTCAATATAGATCTTTCTAGAAAAAAGTAAATAATAGTAAATTTACAGTTACAGGCACAAGTTTATATTCCAAATGTAATAAACTGTTGCTTGTTAAATGCCGTTATATAAAATATGCTAATTAATAAATTAGCATCATACAGATAGGATATCAGCATACAACTATCACTGAATTAACATTCTCTGCATTTAAAATGAAACATACAAAGTAATAAATTACTGTGTTTGAGGAATTATTTACTAAAAAAACATGCTGTAATTTGATTTTTAAACTGGATTTTTTTTCAATCAATTAAAAAACTGTTCAATATTTTGGAGCATGACAATTTGTTCAAGCACAGATGTTATAGTTAGATAATGATGTAATTGTATACTCACTCCATGTGTTAATTAAAGTGCTTTAAATGTTATATCACTTTTTGCTAAAATTGGGCATGGTTTAAAAAATATGTAATAAACCTTTTTGTTGAATATTACAAGTACATAAAATATTACAAGAAACAAAAAATCTTGATAATATTAAATAAATTTAGATTTAATTTAGGGAAAAGAAAAATTAAAGTACAAATACTAGTTACATATATACTTAGTACTTAACAAATTACACTCTTCTCTAATAAAAAAAAAATTATATATTATTGTGGTGAATTATCATTCGCCTATCGGCCTTTGTAAAAATTTATGAGTGATTTTTATCTTTAAAGAAACCTGACAAAAGATAAAACATGTGTGCAGTTCACACGTGATAGATGTGAAACCTTGAAAAATGTAAACTTCAATATAACACTGCACAAAGAAGAGACCACAAATATAAGGAAACACTTTATGTCTTTTATCTCATTCTCTCCATCTCATTCTAAAGATATTTCATTCATTGGGTCATTGGATCACAATGAGCATTATTGTGATCTGAAAGAAGTTTTCATTTCAAAAAGGTTAAGATTTATTTTTAGCTCACAGTTGTGAGCGCAATCATTGAGAAAATTACAACAAGTTCATTATCACCCGCCGTCATGCAGTACTTTTCAAGGAGACACAAAGTCAGCCAAGTGCGGCTAAAAAAACAAACAACAAACAGTGCTTAAAAATATAGATATAGCCAGAATCATCTTTGTAATTGCAAACTAAATGTGGAGAGTAGATGTCTTCATAAATATAGGGGGTTATCATTCATTTGATTGACTTTATAAAAATAAGTTATTTTGCTTTGTAACTATATCTACTGTAACTATATTCTGAAGTATGTGAGATATTTTTAATAATTTCCATTACAAATATTAATTTGTTAAGGTTCAAATCACATAATGTTCCGCTTTTGTTAATTACAAACTTACTTTTATAACCATCCTTCTTTTCATCAAGATTACTTAATAAGTCGTAATATTGGTCTATCTTCTCTTGGTGGTGTGTGAACTCTTCCTTTAGGGCTGCCAACTCTTCACTCGTAAAACCAGAAGTTTCAGCTTTTGCCCATAACATATTCAACTTCTTGTCTTTGAACAGACTTTTGTTTATGTGGTCATCTAACACTGAATTGAAAGCCTAATAACATATAATTTATTTAAATCTAAATTAAATCCAGCATTACACTTTAATGGTGCCACTTACAGGAGTGCCACCTATAATCAATGTGGACATAGAAACCATTTGATTATGGCTATGTAGCCGATTGCAGATAACAAAATGGAAAAAAAATTTAATCTATACTATACTTTTTATATAGGTACACAGACTTGTCATTGAAATTACAACAAATTCCTTGACAATATTTAGGAATCATTAAGATAGTCCTGGGAAGAAAATTACACAGTTATTAGTACTTTTTATGCAAATCCTTTCCTATCTTTCTGTCCTCCTTATATTACTGCACAGTGACTGGCAATGTTACATAAAAAATAAATTTTACAGGGGTGATCTGAAGGGTCTCTGAATCTCTTCCTCCTTCAAAATCATAGGATAAACAATCACTTTCCTTTGCTGCATATGAATTAGCAGAAGAAGTAATAAATATATAGCTCTTACAATTTCTACTAAAACAAACTGGTTCTTAAAAACTAATAGAGATATCCTAAACCTCCAATAATAATACTTTACCTATTATATTATCCATCTGGTTAAGTTTCAACTTACATCATGCTCCTTATGTCTGGGAGGTGCATTTTCCTCAAAGTGCTCTCTCAGGCCATACATCATCATGAGGTTGGTGAGTTTCTTCCTTAGCTCAGCTTCTTTTAAGCCTTCCTTATCTCCTCCCTCACTTTTCACCCTTTTATATGTAATCTCCTCTTTATCTTGAATCATTAAATCGCTATAAAGTGATCTTAATTTTGGCTCTGTTAAACGCTACAATAATATAAAACTAATTACTTATTTACTAAACAATAAAATGAAAATAAATAACAGATAAATTATGATTGCAATCAAACTTTCTTGGAAGTTTGAATAATAATTTCATTTGCCAACATTCTAAAACAGAATGTACATTTCTTACTGCTAAAGTAGAGACACAATTTGTTGTAACCCGTTGAGGAGAGCTAAATGTAGTTTAAATATTTATATTAGTCGAATTTAATAATATGGCATTAAAGTAGATTTTTTTTGTTGAGATAGCAACTATATAGTTACTCAGGGTTTAATGACCTTTAGCTGAGTCTTTTGTGTGAAGAAAGTACATATATATATATATATATATATATATATATATATATATATATATATATATATATATATATATATATATATATATATATATATATATATATTATTAATAATTTTATTTAAATCAAACAATACATAGACCTATATTATAGAATAACACTATGATATAAATACCTGTTGAGCTTTGGTCCAAAGAATGTTTAGTTTGTTCATCCTGAAAGGTTTTTCAAGTGTTCTGAAGTCAACATCCTTTTTCTTCTTTTCATTAGCGCTTCGGGAATATTTGTTATCACAGATAGCGATATTAATAATCAAAAGGAAACAAAAAATTGACAATGAAAAGTATTTCATTTCGCAAGTTTTATTTTTTCCAATTGTAATGATGAAGTGAATTGAAATGTATAATAATATATAAGTATGCTGATAAAGTTTCAAAAAATGGTTAAAATATTTTAGGTATTTAGAGCAGCAAGCAAACTAATTAGAATGACGTTAAATATAAATATGTTGACAAATTATTTTTTATAAGCTCTTATGGCCTAGTAATGAGGCTTTTAAGCCAAGTCTTATTATATGGCACTAATTTTCACTTCTTTTATTGTGTGTATTTCCACTTGTTCGCGAACCTCGTAAAACAAAGAGTTTCAGACAAGAATGTCGAATAATTGGAGAGTAAGATCGAGTCTGTAACTTTAGAGGATTTGCATACAATTACTTCTGAAAATTGGAAAAAGGAGGTAGATCATGTGAAAAGACTGGAAGAAGAATACTAGCGAAAAGATAGATTGGTCGACGAGTTATTTAATTTTATACACGGGAAATGATACTGATTCTGACGAGATATCAGACTAGGATACAAATGCTGAGTCTGATGTTGATTATACTTAAGTATACATAAGCAAGCAGCTTAGGTATACTCTAAGACATTTTAAGAGTGGAGTTGAAGAGTTAAAATTTTCAAAAAAGTGATGAAGTGGCTTATTTAACTAGATATTATTTGTTAATTTAAATTTATAAAAAATAATATTTTTTTCGTAATGACAAAAAGTTGTTTGTCTTGATGAAGTATATCAGCAAAATCAGACGATTTGTGTTTAACTCGCGACACAGCGAAGAAGACACCTCTGGTGAGGTATGACTTCGCTAGTCCTAACAGTTATCTCTCATATTCAAGCATGAAAGATAGATGTTAGGTCTGGAAAAAGGATATAACGATTTTGCCAGCGAAGTAAAACAAAATTAATTTAAAACATGTTCAATCTAATTGTAATATCAATTTCAGAAAACTATGGTGGTAGGAGGGTCTTGAACAAAGGTATATATATAATAAAGTAATTATAATTGCAAATTATTTGTTAAGGTAAGAGAATGCTTATTGCTTACGCTGAGATGGCAAGGGAAATTACCGGAAATACAATTTTTAATAAAAAAAAAACTTTGATGACTTTGTGTTGACTTTGACGTTTCCCTTTTATGCCTCAATCGTATGACGTTAGGACGGCGTATCGTATTGTATGTATTCATATTTAATTTGTATACTTGAGCTTGTGATTTTGTGTAGCTCGTAGAAATCGCTTTTTGTATTTAGTAGTAGTCTGGTAAGCGGGGTTTTAACGTTTTATATGATAAATTTAAACTCTTTCTTTAATTAATTATATAATTAGAATGTAAATAAAGTTTGTTGATAATTTAAACTTCGTATCGTCTGCAGCACAGTAAAAAAAAAACAAATAAATAAATCCGTTTGATTCGTCGAGACTGGCATAATTTGGACTTCAATAACAGTCGACTATCTTTCTGAGAGTGCATCTTTTAGTGCGGTCGCGGGCACGTACTATCCGTTTCGCGGTGTCGGTACTTTCTCTCTGATGCGTTGCGAGTTCTCGGGGTTACTCAATACTGTATTGTGTAAAGACGTCTTCAGCCGTCGATGTTTGCTAACGGCAGTCGGTGAAGGGTGCGAGGTGGTGTCGGTCGCTCGCACGAAGCGCTATAGTGCCGACGTAGTGGTCCGTGTGTGATGTTCCTTGGTTAGGTGTGATGGTGGAACGAGACGGGATGCGGCGTGGAAGTGGTGGCGGTTGTAGCTGGGGTGGTGGCGTGCTCGGACGCTGGTCGCTCCGTCGACTTCTACTCGACAGCCCTCTCGTAGGCCGCAGGCTTGCCCATACAGGTATATATATTTATCCAACTAGTTCAGGTTCACAATACCAACCCAGTATTCACTCAAGTAGTCAAGTTCATTAATAAAACTAATGAGCTGATATAATCTAATTGGTTTTGATGAAGTTTCAAAATTCAAAGTAAATTATGTTGTTTTCTATTTGCTTGAATATTCATGTTCCTATTGGAGATGAAATAAATTATAGCTTTATTGCTAAGCACTATTGCTTTATAAATTAAAGTTAATTTTATTGGTGGATTGGTTCCACATGGGTTTCCTTTGGCAAAAGGGAACCCATGTACTTAAGAACTTACACAAGAAAGACTGGCGAAACAATATGCAACAATACCACCCTGTGACTACAACAGTAGATCCACTGATCTCTCGCTCTTAAATGAATGATGGTGAGGGAATTACATACGCGTGAAGCTATAGTAATAACTAACAATATACATATATTTCCTTTGCATAAGTTCTGATTGAACATAACAATTGATTAATAAAATCCTTTGATATGTGAATGAACAGACTGATCTTACCAAATGACTTTAAAACTTATAATTTATTTATCTGTAGGATTTATTATGATTATATGTATATTAGGTATAAGTAATGGTTTACATATGGGCATTTCTCTGTAAGCTCGTACAGCTCCCATACAAATGCTGTCCTGGCAATTATTTTTGCCATTTGCCAAAAAACTGTATCCTATTTCGAAGAAAATTAACTATTATTTTAGTTAAATAAGGAGGCCCACTGAATTTATACATATTTTCCGAGTTATTAGCAATTTTCCAAAAAATCATGACAGGGGACTGTTTGAGGCATCAGAGGACTGTTTTGAACGTGACAGGGTGCTGTTAAGTGATACAGAGGACTGTTGTACTTGACAAAAAAAATCATTTAAAATTAATCTAACATTTATTCTTTTTATGACACATTTTCGCATTAATTAAAACAAAGTTTCTTTATAAAAAATGAACACAAAATATAACTTTCTTTAAACACTCATATCAAAAATTTAACTCTAAGTGCTAGAAACATTTTGTACTCACTGAGATAAACATAGTCTTAATAATAATATTAATCATTAAATGCTTTATGCAGTATTCTAACTGCGTGTCACGGATATGAGTATGCTGCAGTGGGTGTGTGGAGTGACGCGGAAGGACCCCGTAAGGAACTCCCGCATTCGTGACAGTCTTCATGTCCGTGACATTGCGGATAAATTACAAGTGTCGGCTCCGGTGGTATGGCCACATTTTACGGCAACCGGATGCTTACGTGGGAAACAAATGTCTAGCTATGCCACCTCCGCCGGGCCCCGGTAGGAGGGGTAGACCCAAAAAGTGCTGGTTTGATATCGTAAAGGGTGATATGCGTGCTAATGGGCTTACTACCAGGGATGCTGAAGACCGTGCGAAGTGGAGTAGAAAAAGTCGGAAAGCGGACTCGGGCGCCGAAACGGAAGTTTGGGTTAAAACCGGGATACTATACGCTGAGATGATGATGGTACATTTCAATGTAGACTAATTTTCTTACTGCTTTCTAATGATGTCGCCGAACAACGCTTTCTTGACTACTCCTTTTCTTTGATCAGGCTCCTCTAACATTTTCAAAGTCTTTGTCTTAGGTGTATCTTCAACGATCTTTTTGTTTTTACTATTAAATCTCGATAATATTTTTTTGTACTTTTTTTTCTAAGTTTTTTCTCTAAAAGTGCGATCCTTTCATTTCCTTCTCGGTTAAACTTCTTTCGTCAGTAGACTGTAGACTAGTACTGGGGACTGCTGGGCTTGGAGCTGGAGATATTTGAAATGGAACTGGAGTGGCGGGTCTTGTAGGCGGAGAAATTAGTGACGAGGTGTCATGTTCTTTACTAATTTTCGCAAACCTTTTTCTTTCTTCTTTTGGTACTTCAACTTTTCCTTTTCTCTCATTTGTTCTCTCTTTTCAGGGTCATTTTTTCTTCTTTCTTATCGTAGTCGCTCTGCTTCTCTCTTTTTCTGTAGCAATTCCTCTCGGGATAACTTTTTCTTTTTAGGAGCCATATCATGTGTGTTCGATCGGCCTGTGTAAAATAATAATGCAAAGCAATGATACTTTGATGATTCTTACATTAATAAAACAGACTAGCGGATAAATTTACACAAACAATACACAAAAACAATAACCAATAATAATATAATAATAATATTTTTGTGACAATTCACACAGCGTCATCTAGTCCCAAACTAAGTAGCACTTGTATTCTACTTATATACTTTTTTTGTAAATAAATACATATTATACATAAACACCCAGACGCGAGACGGGAATCGAACCCGTGACCTCCGCAAGCGTACCGACGTACCGTTACGCCACCGAGGTCGTCAATACGCAAGATACACAGTCCCCTGTTGTGTAAAACAGTCCCCTGCTGCATTATTAGGCAGAGGACTGTTGCCAGGGGACTGTGCATTTCGGTTAGATTACACAATATTTACAAAACGATGTAAAATAATTTTTTTAAGAACCTACCGATCAATTTAGACATAAATAATAAAACAATAAACTAAATAGCGATAATTAAAGTAATTAACATATAAATATTATTACTTACCAGAGGACTGTGTGTGGTAGCGGACCAAACGCGTGTTCACCTCACAAATGACGCTCTGACACTTAACTAAATGGCGTCTCATCACCGCATTCAGCAAGGTTGCTAACTTCAAAATAATTGCGTTTCGTTTCTCTTTAAAACAACGTTTGTAAATATCACAGTTTTTTTTATTATGGATTTAAATTTTTGGCAGGGGACTGTATGGAAATTCTAGGGACAAAGTTTACAAGTGTTTACTAATATAATAAAATTCATAATGAGACCTTGTTTTACGAAAATATATTAATTTTATTATTCTTCTTATTATATTAACTGCCAAATGTATGTAGTTTCAATTATTTCTTCGTAAATCTCGTTTCTAGGCAGGAATTACAGTGATGGGGACAGCCAGGGGACTGTATTTCTAGAACTTCTATCACGTCTAGAAAAAAAATTAAAATAGTTATGGTTCTAAAAACAATGGGCCCGTAACGTTTCGGGGTTAAGGTTTCATTAGGAGTGATTATTTTTTAAATAATTACATTACTTTTTGATAAATACGGTCGGGACAGCCGATTACGACGTTACAGAGAATCACCCATATATTTATATAATTCTTATGTGTATGTGATGTGAATTCCTCCCTAAAAGGCTGAACTGATTTTGATGAAATTTTTTGTGTGTTCTTCACAGTTCAAGTAGGATTTGAGAATGGTACAGATTCACAATTTGGTCCACTACAACTGGTCAGCTAGTAATATTGTAATCTGGGAATTAGGGTATTTTGCATGAAAATTTAATTCAATATTCTAGTTAAACCCTTTTAGGAATATGTAAGTGCAGATATAGCAAATAATTAGAATTGTAAGGATTTACTCATAAATGACTAACTGACACTGTCCTCTGAAGTAATTCATATGAAAAATCTTTGTTATTGTGGAAATTCTCAACATTTTAGCAATTTTCTTAATTATTTCCAGAGTTGAATGTAATTCTAAATTTTAAGAACATTTGTAAAATACCATTGTAAAAAATGATGGTTGAATCATGAAATATGTAATTATAACAATTAATACTAAGGATGCTATATGATATTAAAAATCATATAACATATTTATATAGAGAAACTAGCCGATGACACCCGCTCCGCTGGGCAAATAACAGGCAAAAGTAAATGGAAAAAAATGAAAAAGGGTTCATGGAATTCAAAAAATAAAAGGCCTATAACCATCTACGAAAAATTCCATGTCGAATGGTAGTAGTCCCATCCCGATATGTTCAGTAGTTTTGAGGTAATGCTGCATCAAATGAACCCCATTACCATTGGAGTAAACAATTTGATATGCTTGTTGTGGTAATGGACAATTTGTTGTGGTAACATAAATCAGTCAGTATTCATATTAAGGTGATATTTATAAACTTTACAGGAGACCTATCTAAAAGTTTTTTAGAAAAAGTAGCTGATTCTGAATAATTACTTATTTATTTTCTAATCAAATCATTTGTCTGTTAGAAATACATATATATCACAAAAGCTACATTAGTAATAATGTTTCTTCAACTACTGGCATACAACATGAATAACTCAAGGTTGTTCAAAATATCCTCTATAGCAATTAGCTTTTTACCCCTTGATAAAACATATTCTTGCCATAATGTATAGAGGTTATTTATAGGGTATAGAATCATTATTTATTTATATCATAAAATTGAAATTAACACCAAATATAAAATCATCATGTATGTTATCAGATTGTCAATGAATATCTCCATTTTCTTTTTCTGATAAAATCATTCAAATATGTACGTCATGCTCTTCATTAAGCTGACATCAGTGTAATTATTTTATGCAGAACAAGTATGCAAGGTATTTCAAAATCTGCAACAATTTTCAATGTACAAAATGGTAAAAAACTTTAATATTAGTAATGATATGTTTAGATCATAATCCTTTCAGAAAATCAGAAACCTTATTTTTCATATGAGTTTAATGCTAGTATGATAATTTATAAGACTTATTCCTAATTTACATTTCTTTAACTTACTTTTTTTACATATTATATATCATATTAGGGAATATACCTATCTTAGTGACCTATTTTTATCCCTCTCCCACCCCTTGGTGTCCATCCATAGTATATGAGAAGAACCTTTAGTTTTCACACAATAATTCCAAAATATGGCTTTAATCATTTCTAGTGCTTGCCGCGTGACACCAAAAAGTGCATGCATACCTATAGTTACAAGTAAAAACTAAACACTAGATGCTGCCATATTTGAATATAGTTCGAAAAAACGCTGATTTCCTTTAGAGGTTATTGACTATGTGACGAAAACCTAAGACTTCCCTGTGACCAAGCATGGTGTTTTGAAGATTTATGAACGGGTCACATAGGGTATGTTCCCTTAGATCTTAGGCTTTGTATGAGTTGTTCGAAATTGTTATTATATTCTAGTAAAATGGATAGTGAAGATCATTGAAGTAGTAGTAATAATCAAAACTCCAAAGTTGCATTTTTGCATGAACACACACATATAGTATGGAGAATTGAATTGTCTCACATGCAATGCCTGCATGATTGAAATTGTTTACATTATTATGAGCATTACAAAATATAATATTCACTTTATACATTTGTAGATCATTTATTTTCAAATTAAATCATTTAGATATCTGTTAGAAATTAATTCTCGGTTGCCACCAAAACTTTCTATGCGCGGGGTCCGCTTTTCGATTTTTCTTGTCCATTTCGAACGGTCTTTGGCATCTCTGGTAGTCAGTCCATTGGCACGCATATCACCCTTTTTGACGTTAAGCCAGCACTTTTTGGATTTATCACCCATGCTGGGCCCGATGGAGGTGGCTAGATATTTTTTCCCCACGTAAGTATTGCCGTAAAATGAGGCCATACCATCATCGGTGACAATACTCCTGCAATTTATCAGAAATATCACGGACATGAGGGCTGCCGGGAGGGATGTGGGAGTTCTTCCGATCCTTCTGCGTTACTCCACACATCCACCGCAGCGTATTCAGTGACACGCAGTTCCTGCATGCGTCCCTCCAGTAGCGTTCACATTTCATTGTATAAATGGACAGGTTTAACGATGGTCTGGTCTTATAGACCTGTCCCTTCAACTTGACCGTTGTCTCGGTGTCTCGTACTTCATTTTATATTTAAGTAAAATTCATGATATAAATTGCAAACTGGTTAAAAGGAACAAAATTAAAAAGAGTTATGAATTGTTGACAGTTAAGAGAAACCGTTTATTACGTGTAAATATTTATGATTATTGCCTAAGCTTGGCTTCATTCGAATTTCGCTTTTCTGCATTTTACACAAAATGACGTAATGATGTCATTATTGTTGATGAGCAAAAAACTTGAATTGCAATTTTTGCTTTTTACAATGATTTTACTTAGAACAATATGACTGCTACTTTTTTGTGCGAGAGAGAGAAAGAGAGAATATATTTGAAATATTTTGACGACCTCCGTACTGTAATGACTAAAGTACTTCGGCACGCTTGCAGTTGTCACGGGTTCGTTACCCGTCTCGCGTCTAGGTGTTTATGTATAACATGTATTTATTTACAATATTTTGACGACCTCCGTACTGTAATGACTAAAGTACTTCGGCACGCTTGCAGTTGTCACGGGTTCGTTACCCGTCTCGCGTCTAGGTGTTTATGTATAACATGTATTTATTTACAAAAGAAAAGTGTATTTGTATATATTAGCTATCTAACACCCATAACACAAGTACACACCTACTTACTTTGGGACTAGATGGCGCTGTGTGAATCAGCCTACTATATTTATATATTATTATATATTTGTACAATGATTTAATGAGCATATAATAATTATACTTTTCAAAACCACTGAATTTTCTTTCGTGCCAATTGAGTCGAATTACATTACGAAGACAGGGTTCACCAACAGGGTGAAACTGTCCGCCCTTTTGTGCCCATGCCCTCTCTTCATATTTAATTGTGCAAAATTGAAAAAAAAATTATATTCAAATCAAACAAAACCATTTATTTCAATATAAGATATTACAGATCACTTATTGAATGTCAAAAATCTACTGCCCTTTCCAATACAAACAGCTGGCTGGCTAGAGAAGAAAAAAACTACCCAGCGAAAGTTTTTTTCGTCTTTATATATGTCTATACACCACTTAAAGTCATTGAAAATTATCCCGTCTCGAAGGTACCATTCAAATTCATGTTTAGTTTTGATTAAATTGTAGTCTTAGAACTTTAATTATACCCGAAAGTTATCAGCCTATTTCATAACTCTGTTTATAATCAAAGTTAAGGGCTTTTCCATAAAGTACATAGTATTGTTACTTTATATATATATATATATAATAATTATGTGTGTGATTGATCGTTTGAAATCTGAAAATATAACCCATTTCAAGACTATACTACAATTTAGATAAGTTATTATAAAACATACTTCATTAATAATAGTGTTTATAAAGATAATACAAATCAAACTGTCATTATCATGTATTATAATGGATCATTATCGTTTATTTTAGTTTATTGGAATTTTTTATTGGTGTCGCTCATATATATGTGTAGAGTTTAAAAATAGTTGTGTGAAATTGGAATACTTTGTAAACTATGTTGTAGTTGCCCATTAATTACTACCTTTTATTGTCACTGTTGTAGTGTGTGGTGTCGCACCAGAATAGCACCACCCCATCTCCTCCCGTGGGTGTCGTAAGAGACGGCTAAGGGATAGAACGAACGGAGGATGGGCAGCAGCATCTTTCCGTGAGAGCATCACCAACTGCGAATACTGCGATCGCCAACCCGCCTGCCAAGCGTGGCGATTATGGCAAAACCCCCCCCTAAAATGACAGATACACACAGGCCACGGCCCCTAGTCCCCGGCGGCCCCGTTCGTGGTGGTCACGGTAGCAGCCACATAAGCGACGGGGCAGGGGGTGCGAAGAATCCCCGGGTTCGGATTCGCTACCAAGAACGACGACCTTTGGCCCTGGCAACATACAATGTCAAGACACTGCGGACCAACGAGAAGTTGGAGGAACTGGAGGAAGTTTTGAGCAGACTGCGATGGGATGTTGTGGGGTTATCTGAAGTCCGAAGACAGGGAGAGGACTCAATAATCCTAAATTCCGGAAATCTGCTATACTTCCGGGAGGGCGACCAACTGTCCCAAGGTGGTGTCGGGTTTCTCGTTCACAAATCTCTTGTGAACAACGTTACTGAGGTGGGGAGTGTTTCGACTAGGGTAGCGTACCTAATACTCAAAATTACCAAACGGTATTCGTTGAAAGTCATTCAGGTTTACGCTCCGACTTCGACACATCCTGACGAGGAGGTGGAAGCCATGTATGAGGACATCTCAACAGCCATCCACACTTCTAAAACCCACTTTAACGTTGTCATGGGAGACTTCAACGCAAAATTGGGGAAACGTAGCGGCGATGAGTTGAGAGTGGGGCAATTTGGGTTCGGAAATCGGAACACCCGAGGCCAGATGCTGGCCGACTTCATGGAGAAGGAGGACCTGTATATGATGAACTCCTTCTTCATGAAGCCAGAACAACGCAAATGGACTTGGATTAGTCCCGATGGTGCCACCAAAAATGAGATTGACTTCATTATGTCGACCAAAAGACAGATATTCAATGATGTCTCTGTGATCAATTCGGTGAAAACTGGGAGTGATCACCGCTTAGTAAGAGGCACATTGAATATCAATCCAAAATTGGAGAGGTCTCGACTGGTGAAGTCTACGCTCCGACCTGCACCCATACAGATCCAAAACCCGGTAAACTTTCAACTCGAATTGCAAAACCGCTTCGAATGCCTCGGTGACTGCGTTGACGTGGACGAGTATAATAACAGGTTCGTGGAAGCTGTTCAAACGGCCGGGTCTAAATTCTTCAAGGCCAGCCGTTCAAAAAGAACCGGAAAAATCTCAGATTCTACTCTCAAATTGATGGATGTGAGACGTCAAATGACCCTTCAGTCCCCGGACGATGCTTCCCAGTATAGGCAGCTAAATAGACAGATCTCCAAGTCCTTGACTCGCGATATCCGCCGCC
Organism: Malacosoma neustria; assembly: GCA_963693495.1. Classification (NCBI taxonomy): domain Eukaryota; kingdom Metazoa; phylum Arthropoda; class Insecta; order Lepidoptera; family Lasiocampidae; genus Malacosoma; species Malacosoma neustria. Next base: position 17,403,363 of record OY856383.1, read on the forward strand.
ATAACACAGAATGTGTAAAGGCGGCTATAGAGCGTAACAAGGGCTCTAAAGTATTCGCACGAGACTTGTCTATTGGGCAGAGCCAACTGACGAAGCTGAAGACCGACGACGGCAGGGTCGTTTCGTCTAAACCCGAACTTTTGAGGGAAGTCGAGAAGTTCTACGGACAGCTATACACGACCACACGGGCACCTGTTAACAACAATGCTAAAAACCCAAGAGCTAAATTAACCCGACACTACACCGTAGATATCCCAGACGTCAGTCTGTACGAGATTAGTGTAGCCCTTAAACAGCTTAAAAACAACAAGGCGCCGGGTGATGATGGAATTACAGCCGAGCTTCTGAGAGCTGGTGGTACTCCTGTGCTTAAAATCCTCCAGAAGCTATTTAATTCCGTCATCCTCGATGGCAAAACGCCGCAGGCCTGGCACGGAAGTATAGTGGTGCTGTTCTTCAAAAAGGGCGACAAAACCCTTTTGAAGAACTTTAGACCGATATCACTTCTGAGCCATGTTTACAAGCTGTTTTCAAGGGTCATCACGAATCGTCTCGCGCGCAGATTTGACGACTTCCAACCTCCCGAACAAGCCGGATTCCGAAAAGGTTTTAGCACCATAGACCACATACATACGCTGCGGCAGGTTATACAGAAGACGGAGGAGTATAACCAGCCACTATGCTTGGCGTTCGTGGACTATGAGAAAGCCTTTGATTCGATCGAGACCTGGGCGGTGCTTCAGTCTCTCCAGAGGTGCCACATTGATTATCGATACATCAAAGCGTTGAAGTGTTTGTATGAAAACGCCACCATGTCAGTCCGTCTCCAGGATCAGAACTCGAAGCCTATCCGACTGCAGCGGGGAGTCAGACAAGGCGATGTCATATCGCCGATGCTGTTCACTGCTGCGTTGGAAGATGTCTTCAAGCTTCTGGACTGGAACGGACTGGGCATCAACATTAACGGTGAGTACATCACTCACCTTAGATTCGCAGATGATATCGTAATCATGGCTGAAACCATGGAAGACTTAAGCCATATGCTTGATGGCCTCAATACAGCTTCCCAAGGAGTAGGTCTCAAAATGAACATGGACAAGACGAAGATCATGTCTAATGTCCATGTCGCACCTACCTCCGTAACAGTTGGGAACTGTACTTTCGAAATTGTTGACGAATACGTCTACTTGGGTCAAACGATCCAGTTAGGCAGGTCCAATTTCGCGAAAGAGGTCACTCGTCGAATCCAACTCGGATGGGCAGCGTTCGGGAAGCTCCGTAAAATCTTTTCGTCCCAAATACCGCAGTGTCTCAAGACGAAGGTTTTTAACCAATGTGTGTTGCCAGTGATGACATACGGAACGCAGACGTGGTCGCTAACTATGGGCCTTATGAGAAAGCTCATGGTCGCTCAGAGAGCAATGGAGAGGGCTATGCTCGGAGTTTCCCTGCGAGATCGAATTAGAAATGAGGAGATTCGCAGGAGAACCAAAGTAACCGACATAGCCCGGATGATTGCAAAACTGAAGTGGCAGTGGGCTGGGCACATAGCTCGAAGGACTGATGGCCGTTGGGGCAGAAAAGTCCTCGAATGGCGACCGCGTACCGGAAGACGCAGTGTTGGTAGGCCCCCCACAAGATGGACCGATGATCTGGTCAAGATCGCCGGGATAGGTTGGATGAGGGCAGCGCAGGACCGATCATCGTGGAGATCTTTGGGGGAGGCCTTTGTCCAGCAGTGGGCGTCTTCCGGCTGAAATGATGATGATGATGATATATATATGTTTGAAGCAAGGTTCTTTTTTTCTCTAAAAAGGCGTTATAAAATGCTACTGGTGTTACAAACGTCCATAGAAGGCGGTGATCACTTCCTATCGAGTTAGCTGTTTGAATGTCTGTTGAACTCCTACTACGAGTATAAAAATTATAGCTTCTAAGACCTTGCGACAAAGTTAACTCGTATTTTCTCAGCGCCTGGAATGATTGTATTATTTAAGTGATGATTATTATATATGATTATTTAAGAATGATGATTGTATTATTTACCTAAGTGTAAATGAAGTGATTATGTAAAACTGTTACAGTATTTTTAACATTTTATGGACCGCTAGCCTATTTATCGGCTTTGCGATGGCCAACGCCAACGCTTATCGACCGCTACTTACTTTATGAATGTTAGTTTGTAAGGCCCTTTTATATAAAATAATTGCAAAATAAAGTATAAATATCAATAAAATTATATTCATTTGAAACAAAAGGAAAATGGACAACATAATGACCGGTACTGAGAGTAAATGCGTGCTATTTGGAAAGGGGCAGACTCAAAAACGACCGCTCGATAAAGTGGTAAGTTTTCAAAACCGCTTCGATTTTCTTTACGATCATTGTTTCCCTAGTTATTGATTATTATTAAAGCTTATTTGCTTTGAAACTCCGCGGCAAGTCATCGTACAGACTTTTCAATTAGGTCTAATTGGAGGAGGGCATTACATTCCCGAAACAAGGTTTTCAGTGAAATAATCCGTGAATGTACAAATTTGAAATTCCATTCCCGATCTACAAACTAGACACTTGGTGCTACAATTAGCTATTTTTGTGCACGATCACTTATAAGATAATTTTATCCCTTAATTTTTGTGACTAGTGTGTAAATAACACACACAGGCTAGTAATATTTCAAATATCAAAAATCAATTATTTTTTGACAGTCACGCCATCTTCACGTTGTCCTTACGTAATATTAATTATATTTATGGTAAACTAATTATAATTATTAATTATATTTATAATTGTTGATAATACATACAGATTAATAAGAATATGATAATTCGATTTTTATCTTATGGTCGGTATACAACTACAACGATTTATCGTAGCGATGTGACTGCACCGTTCGACTGTGCAGTTTATTTAAATTTACAGAATAATTATTTTAAATGGTTATTTATAAATGTCATTAACTTATGAACGTTATACATGCGCCCGCTACGACACGTCCGCACAGATCGATACCTAAAATCAAACTGCGCAAAGGAGGTCCAAGCCCAACAGTGGGACGTTATGAGCTGTTATTATTATTTACCAACAAGTTCGAAGGATTCCTGTTCCGATATGTAATTAGTTCTCTGTTACGATTGTCTCTTATACGAGTAAGTTATTACGTCACTGTGACAGTCATTGACCTTGCTGTATACATATAGTGTAGATAATATATATCGATATTATACCAAAGGGCAATAGTGAGTTGAATACGGACCGAAAATTCTTATGCAGTGTGATGGTATTAAATAAATAATAAATATTTTGTGACAATTCACACAGCGCCATCTAGTACTAAAGTAAGCAGCACTTGTGTTATGAGTACTAGACATCTGATATACTACCTATATACATACTGTTTTTTGTAAATAAATACATATTATACATACACCAGACGCGAGACGGGAATCGGTCCGTGTGGTTTACTATGTGGTAGGGCCCCAAGCCCGTCTGGATGACGACCACCTTTGGTCTTAAGTATGCCGCCATAATAACTGTGTTGTGTTCCGGCATTAGTGACCCAAGTTCCTGTACCCTTATGGGACAGCAGCGTGTTCGCGATGCCACTGGCATTGCAAACACCCATTGGCGAGGGTAACTGCTAAATTCTAAGCGGACTGTCAGCCTGTCTGCTGTCCTACAGCAATAAAAAAAAATATATCGAACCCGTGACCTCCGCAAGCGTACCGAAGTGCGTTATCCGTTACGCCATAGTAGAGGTCGGCTTTGTATTAAAATTACATTAATGCTATAAAAAAAACAATGTATGTATACATATTGGTCAACATTTTGACGACCTCCGTGGCGCAACGGCTTACGAATGTCGGAACAATTGCAGGGGTCACGGGTTCGAACTTGAACCTAAGTTTATGTGTAATATGTATTTATTTACAAAAAGAAAAGTATATAAATAATATATTAGTTGTCTAGTATCCATAGCATAAGTGCTCCTTACTTTAGGAGGGCTAGATGGCGTTGTGTGAATTGTCCCAGTATATTTAATTTTGATGTAAAGTATTTTACATCAAATAAATATATATATTTATTTATTTTTTATTTTATACGATGTGGAGTAGTGCATAAGCCGTGTAGACCAGGCCACAAATAAAAATAGGGCCTACCTATGCTGCGTCATTTTTATATTTTGTAATAAAAGTAGGTCACCGTAGGTTTTGCATTCAGGGTTGTTTTATGCCTGCCTGAAATTAAGCGTCACGGAAAGACTTTCTTCAGGCTCTGAAGTAAGATTTTGAATGAAGCCGCGACGAAAAGCTAAAAGAAGCTACGTATGTACATATATATGAAATATATAAAAGGAGAAATGCATATCTCCTACGTCGCCCTATCAAACTCGCGCGACTATATTTTGTTTAGAATATATTGGAGAGCTAGTTGTGAAATCTAGGTTTGAGTACTTCACGTGCAAAATGAATTCAAGATCACTATTCAATTCACGTGTATAATATACACATAAATTTAATTTAACTCATCAAAATAATTTGTAAATTGACTAATCAATATAATGATTTAAAACCTACAAAAAGTCAAGGAGAAGTTGTGCAAGATGCATTTATAATAATATTATAAGGAGCGAATATTTTTAAATAATTATTATTTTAATAAGTTTTATAGGTTATTTTAATAGTTTGTTGATTTTAATTACTGTCAACGTATTGGCCAATTTTAGATAGCTAATAAATATTACTTCATTTCCTATGTGATAACCTAGCTAGGATTTATGCCGTCTTCCCAACGAATAACTTTGTTATACATCTAAGGGAGTATATTCTAGTAGTATATTCTTCTGCTCTGCTTTCACTACTCTTCTCATATACTACGAGTGATAACCAAGGGGAGGGAGGGGAATTAAAAAGAAACATAAATAGGTCACGTGGTACGGGTACGTTCCCTAATAAGTCAAAGAGGCGTCAACAATTATCGAAAAAAAATACGGTCATGAAATCCGTAAATCTATTTTTCGCTAAAACACGCGTGATATAACCACTATTGGATCGGGTCTCGCCATAGTAGAACCGCACAATGTACCCACCACGCTTGTCCAAGGCGGGCATTGCCAGTCTCAATTATAATATGCCATGTAAAAACAAAAATTATAGACACACACGTATATATCTGCCGATATTAATTCGGAACGTGCCGATACAATACGAACGTGATTGGCGACTCATTTGTTTTCAATTTATTTATATTTAGTTTATTATTATACGAATTGAACGTGAGAAGTATCTTTCCGTACTCATCAGCATTTAGTTTTATATGAATACTATTATAATATCGAAAGCGGAACGTGTTAAATCTGGGACGTAGGTATTTCTGTGTGAAATGACTGGTAATACAAATTTCCGCTCGAAATATATTGTAAACATGACAAATAATCTAGGTCTTTACTGTTTTGTTGCGCTTTACGTATACTTAACAAAGTTAAGCGTTTCACTCCGGTTGTATCTGAAGATATAGGTAACTTATTCTTCATTAAATTACTTTAAATAAAATTGTAATTTAGATATGATTTTTGGTAAATAAATAAATAATAAAAAATCTCTGTGTTTTGGACCCACTAGCATTATCATGGGATGAGTGTATTTTTTGCGTCGGTGTCCCTGGTCTAATTGATTTGACGTGAAAATAGATGGACGCATTTAACTGGTTTTTATAAGGTCTGACCTGACTTTCCAATACAAAAAAGAAAACGAACAGTATTAAACCGAAGCCGTGGGTTCAGCTAGTGTATACTTTAATAATAAAATGAATGAGAATGTATTTATTAATAATAAATAATTATTATATTAAACATTGTAATCATTCTCACGGTTGACGTAAACGCGTACTCAAAAGTTGTTTGAATTGTGGAAACCTTCCATTGGTTACGTCGTATCAGCTGATTGTGGAAAGGCCCAAGGTTTCCTGACCACTAATTAAGTACTCGACACATCCTGAATAGCTGGAAATTATTCGAATTGGCATTGTTTGTTGGCATACTCAAGTGCATTCGTGTTATGCTAGTTGTTAGTTTCCGCAGCTAGATCTCTTGTATTTTACGACCTCTGTGATGCAATGACTCGCACGTCTGATTGTCAGGGGGTTACGGGTTCGATTTCCGCAATTTATATTTACAAAAAATATGTATAAGTGGTATAATAGTTGTCTAGTACTTACCCATAAACGTTCTGTTGCTTACATTGGGACTATTTGGCATTGGGTGAATAGCCACAATAGCCATATTTATTTATTCATTGTTATTAAGCTCTAGATAGGAAGGTCAAGGTAGCATATACAAAATGGGCATCACTCATTCGTCATCTATTGAACATGGTCGCAGATTCTTCTATTTGTGGGGTACCCTATGTTGTGACACAGAATACTTTCTGTGCACCCTTATTGCGTTGATTCTTGATGGAATACACAGAAATAAATAGATTTACCTTCGTGCAGAGGTAGAGTAAGATTACTGACACCTGCAGCCGGGGGCGGCCTGTCGTAAAAGTCGACAAAAGAATTTCAGCTAAGTGGTATGGCTCCATGGAACCCGGTCAGGATGGCAACTAAGTCCCTAAATATGCTACCATAATAACCTTGTGTTCCGACAAACTGACCCAGGTTCCAGTTACCCTACGCGGAAAGTAGTGTGTTAGCAGTGCCCCTGGCGACGGTAACTGCTTCCTATTAAGTGGGCCGTTCGACTGTCTCCTGTATGTCAGCAATGAAAAAAAAAGATGAATATAGAAAGAAGAAAGAAAAACATTTATTTGTCAAAGAAAACGACACTACTCAAGTACACCATTACATGAAACTCTTAATATAAAACCAAGGCCGCAATCCTGACAAAGGAGGTTGGCCACTCAGCATTTTGCTGCATCAAAATTGTTCCGACACAGCGCTGGTTTTCAGTGCCAACCCCCAGTTATACTACATTGAAACGATCCAAAAGCAATTCAATCAATTGTACAAGGCATGGATGATACTGCAGCTAATAGGATGACAGTAAGCGTTAGAAAATTATTATTACCTAAATATTAATTATAATAAATAAATTAAGAAACAATACCATATTATATACACATGAAAATATATAACAGACATATGAAAATAACTAAGCGTCAAACAATAAATAGTTAAGCAATTACAATTTAAAAGATAATTCACAAAAATAATAGGGTCTTTTTTCTGTTCAGTCATTAAATATTTTTTATAATTTATCTTAAATGAAGTGATAGATTTTATTTTTGTGGTGGAATGAAATTTCTTCTTGCAGACATTTTCAGTACATTATGAGTGTTTAGAAAAGGCGTGACGTAGCTTCTTTTCGATAATATCTAAATCGTTCTTAATTCAATGTGATGAATGAAATCACTACGCGCCACTTTGTCATAAGGCTTAAAATTAAATAATTTTTATTGGACAATTCACACAGTTCCATCTAGACCCAAAGTAAGTGGCATAGCACTTGTATCATATGGATACTTGACAACTGATATACTTTTCTTTCGTAATAAATACATATTAAAGATAAATACCCAGACGCAAGACGGGAATCGAACTCGTGATCTCTGCAAACGTACTGACATGCGTTAGCCGTTACGCCAGGAGGTCGTCCATTGAATCAATAAAAATTTTTAAGGTTTCATTTTGTAAATTAATATTAGTTTTATTATTTATAATATAACAATCAATGTTGCATTAATCATTACAGGCCAAGTTAACGAATGTTTAAAAAAGTTTATTAATGTTATAAAATATTGGGAGTTGTAATTTTAATATTTGAATGAAGGTTCATTCACCAATTCCGTTGATAATAAAGTTGTCGTCATGCAATTCTGCGTACTGCGATAGCGCTCGTATCAACAGAAATTGATGTATCCCTATCAGGTATGTAATCTTTTATAGCTGGAGTTCAGCAGACAGGCAAACGACCCACCCGATAGCAGGTGGCCACCGTCGCCTTTTGACGTTTGCAACACCAGAGCCATTGCCAACGCGCTGCCGGCCTCGAAGTCATTTTATAATGCCTTTTTTGTAAAACCCCATCTCGTACTAGCTAACTTTTATTATAAAAAAATTCAATGAAAATTCCTTATCATTATATAATAATCCTACTCTAACATGCTTAAGCTTAATCAATTAATCTTCAATGGTGAAACACTAAAGATTGTGTTTCACAAATTTGTCCAAAACCGACTTGTGCGTCTTTGCGTGAGAATTTCTACAAAATATTTGTTACACTGTACAAAGTAATTTTAGTTGAAATAGTTCTCCCCGAGCCATTTACTTTTATTTGACCCGTTCTCAGAATAGCACCTTTGGCTAATACGGTTGGGTTCAATTCAATTTTGAACTTGTTACACTGAGTGCAATTTAATTTACAAAAGTGCTAAAAGCATTTTACTGTGAATAATATTTTTTTTCTTCTAACGCACTACAAATAAGTAATATGTACTAACAAAAATAAATTGTACTATAAATAAATATTACATTACAACTGTATATTATTTTCATTTTATATTTTCTTATATATTTAAGCTTGTAGTAAATAATTTTATTTTCAAGTTTATATTTTTTTCTCTTAATTGGCGTTACGGTTACCGTTCAGCAGGTTTTTTCTACGAGAGATTTATCTAATAAGGTCTTGTTGCTAAATAGATTGCAAAAAATATTATTTTACATGTTCGTATGTGTAGGTTCATTTTGTAGATATAAAAATTTTTCTTCGTTAAATTTACTATTTTAATTAACATTTGGGGTTCGTGTTGCATTAATTAATCCCTAGATGTGATTTTTAAACTTTGAGTGTATCATAAAAATGATTATTCATTCATGAGTAGGCGTAATATGTTATTGAATACATATTCTCAATTTTTTATGACATACTAGCTGACCCGGCAAACGTTGTTCTGCCATAAAATAAAATAAAATGTCAAAAACATAAAAAAAAAATTTTTTGGGGTGGGTCACCCCTAACATTTAGGGGGATGAAAAATAGATGTTGGCCGATTCTCATAGATACCGGATAAGCACAAAAAATCACTAACTCAATTTAGTTATCTGCCTACTGCCTACCCCCTAAGAACGATGGCGTGATTATTTATAGCCTATGACCATTTCTAGGTTATCATCTATCACCATACCAAATTTCATCAAAATCCGTTCAGCCGTTTAGGCGTGAAAGAGGAACAGACAGACAGACAGACAGACAGAGTTACTTTCGCATTTATAATATTAGTATGGATGATGAATGGTTGTTGTTTGAGACAACAATAGACAAATGTTTTGTATAATAATTTAGTTTACGTAAGTCATAGTTTTGTTTCGAATCATATTATACACGTTATATAATGATTGTTATTTAGCACGCATTAATTGTGAATGCGTCTTTATGAGTGTTCGCGATAAGTGGGTCTACAGTTTTCTCTTAATGACTGAATTAATTCAATCTGTTTACCGGTTAGGTTTCCGGTGCGTACGGGGCATAGTCTATGTTCCCTATGAGTAGAAATAATAGTAAGAATTCTGACCCCTGCGGCCTGGGTCGGCCTGTCGTAAAAGGTGACAAAACTAACCTAGCAACGTGGTAGAACCCCAAATCCGTCTGTATGGTAACTACCCTTGGTCTGTAACTCTGTAAGTATGCCGCTGTAATAACTTTGTGTTCCGGCATTAGTAAACCAGGTTTATGTACCCCTATGGGACAGCAGCGTGTCCGCGGTGTCCCTAGCGTCGCAATCATCCATAGGCACGGTAACTGCTTAAGTGGGTCATCAGCCTGTCTGCTGTTCCTCAGTAATAAAAAAATGTAAGGAGTCGTGAAGGAGACTCATGGAATACTTATTTACTCCTTTTAGTCCAGTTAACTGACACAAGGAAAGGCATCGTTCGGTGTTCCATTTGAAATCCAGAGGTTAGGGTTAGGGTCGGCATCCTGTAAAAACCCTATTAAGCCATCCATTTTTTATTTCAGTACAAGAGAAGGAAGTGAGAAGCGCCCGCTCACTTCCGCCCTCTGGAGTTTACGTAGACATTTCTATTAAAAATGCAGAAACATTTTTCTTTTAAAAATGTAATTCTGGTTACATCTGATGAAGTGTCCGATGTATTCTACCTAGATTATCACGAGGCACAAATTTCTAGCGGCTTCTTTTCTTGAAAAAAGGTTTAGTTTAGGCTTAATTAGGTTTCGTGGCGAATGTCTGACTTCCCAACTCCAACATTAGTCGTTTATAGACGTTTGCAACAAAAAAAAACATTTTTTTATTGCTGTAGGACAGCAGACAGGCTGACGGCCCGCTTAGAATTTAGCAGTTACCGTCGCCTATAGGTGTTTGTAATGCCAGTGGCATCGCGAACACGCTGCTGTCCCATAAGGGTACAGGAACTTGGGTCACTAATGCCGGAACACAACACAAGGTTATTATGGCGGCATACTTAAGACGCGCTTGAGACCTACCACGTAGGAAAAACAGGGAAACAAACAGGACAATAGAAAAATAAGTACCTACACACAAAATTTTTGCACTAAACAAAATATTTTCCGCAGAAAAAGAATGCTAGTTAGAAAAAAATAATTATAAAGAATGGTAGAACAATATTAAATTAAGACAAAAAAATTAAAAATTAATCATGTACATTTTGGTTTGTTTGTTTGCTATGCTATGTTTGTAATGCTTTTGAACACATCTAACTTGAAATAGAATATGTCGACATCTGCAAACAGACTATTAAATGCGTTATACACTACTGATAAACGTATTTTTGATATAGTTTGTCCGGGAAATTTTTTTTTTTTATTGCGTAGGACAGCAGACAGGCTGACAGCCCGCTTAGAATTTAGCAGTTACCGTCGCCTATAGGTGTTTGCAACGCCAGTGGCATCGCGAACACGCTGCTGTCCCATAAGGGTACAGGAACTTGGGTCATTAATGCCGGAACACAACATAAGGTTATTATGGCGGCGTACTTAAGACCAAAGGTGGTCGCCATCCAGACGGGCTTGAGGCCCTACCACGTACCTAGGGTGGGTTGTTTTGTCGCCTTTTACGACAGGCCAACCCCGGCCACAGAGGTTAGTATTCTTTCTCCGCCCCTGCGCGGATAAAAATTTGGATTGGAATCCAAAAGGTTTTAGTTGTAATGATTGTATACTATTATTATTCTCCGGAAAACGGTAATTGTAGTGTTATAATTTTTCTCTGTATTTTTTCAATTTTATCTATATGAGTAATATACTGAGGATTCCAGACTGTGTGTATCTGTAATAATAATAATAATAAATTCGAAGGTATTAGTGGCGGACGGACAGGTGCCAAATAACGATGCAACGCTGGAATTCTGGCGTGGCATCTGGTCTGTTCCGGGAAGTCACACTGAGAACGAATGGAAAGGGGCTGTTGAACAGAGGTGTGAACTTATTCCAGAGATGGAACAAATCATAGTGGTTCCATCAGACGTAAGTTGTGCAATCCGTTCGTGCCAAAACTGGAAAAGTCCTGGACCGGACGGCTTACACAACTTTTGGATCAAATGGTTTAAGATTTCGCACTCCTGTTTGGCAACTCAATTCCAAGATGCTATAAACTCGTGCTGCCTCCCATCCTTTATGACCACGGGGGTCACGCACCTTATACACAAATCTGGTAGTACCATGGATCCTAGAAATTATAGACCGATAACTTGCTTACCTACCATCTACAAGTTGCTTACATCCATTTTGAGAACAAAATTAATGAAACATCTCTTAGACAACAAAATTTTGGCTGATACTCAAAATGGATGTAGGCCGGGGTCCCGTGGTACGAAAGAGCTCCTCCTCGTAGATATGGCTATCAATAAACAAGTCCGTCGAAATAGAAAAAACCTCTGCACTGCTTGGGTTGATTATAAAAAGGCTTATGATTCAGTGCCGCATTCATGGCTTATGAGGGTGTTGGAGCTGTATAAAATTAACGCTACTCTACGCACCTTCCTAGGTTCGTGCATGCGACAGTGGGTCACAAGACTTAGCCTCCCAGGAAGAGGACGGTTTTTAGACGGACTATTAAGAATAGAGCGTGGGATTTTTCAAGGTGACAGCCTGAGCCCATTGTGGTTTTGCCTAGCATTGAACCCTTTGAGCGCACTGCTTGAGGATTCAAGACTAGGTTTTCAACTTCGCAGAGGGGGTGAAGTCATATCTCACCTACTATACATGGATGACCTCAAACTGTTCGCGTCAAAAAAAACGGACCTACTAGAACTATTAAAACTAACTGAAAGGTTCAGTAGTTCTATAGGAATGGAGTTCGGCGTGGACAAGTGTGCGGTTATGCATGTACAGCGGGGGCGAGTTGTCAATTCAAACGAATTACAACTCTCTGAAAATATGTCCTTCAGATCTCTCTCTGAAGGTGACACCTACAAATACCTTGGTATATCACAATCATTAGGTATCGATGACGTAGACATAAAACAGCTGGTAAAGGAGAAATTTTTTAGCCGCCTGAGAAAAGTGTTGAACTCCTTCTTCTCAGGTGGTAACAAGATTCGCGCCATTAACAGCTGGGTTATGCCATCGCTGACCTACTCCTTTGGTATACTAAGGTGGACTCAGACAGAGCTGGATGCCTTGGATCGAAGGGTTCGTTGCATGATGACTTCATATCGGATTCATCACCCACGATCATCGGTTATGAGATTGTATATCCCACGGAAGTGCGGAGGGCGAGGACTGCTAAATGCCAAAAATCTGCACAACCGTGAGATATGCAAGCTCCGGGAATACTTTCTCAAAACCAACGTGGGGATGCATCGGGATATGAAGGCAGTAGACAAGGGACTCACCCCGCTCTCTCTTGCAAAAGAGAGCTGGAGCAGGCCTGAAGTAATGAGTACTGCTGAGCGTATGGATGTGTGGAAGAGCAAGGAGCTGCACGGTAGATTTTATCGAGCACTATATGGGCCCGATATAGATCTGCTGGCATCGGTGAACTGGCTTCGATTCGGTGACCTCTTTGGGGAAACCGAAGGTTTTGTCTGTGCAATTATGGACGAGGTTATTAAGACGAACAACTACCGGAGGTACATCCTAAAAGACGGCACGATCGACACGTGTAGAGCCTGTCACTGTCCTGGTGAGTCGATTAGGCATGTTACTTCTGGTTGTTCTCGTCTTGCTAACTCTGAGTATTTGCACAGACACAACTTAGTGGCCAGAATCATCCATCAGCAACTTGCCCTTCGATACAAGCTTATATCTTCAGAAGTGCCCTATTATAAATACACGCCTGAGTCAGTTCTTGATAGTGGCCATATCACGCTCTACTGGGATCGATCTATTATCACAGACAGGACTATTGTTGCCAATAAGCCTGATATTGTGATAATAGATCGATCTGCGAGACATACGATGATCATTGATATTAGTGTCCCACATGATAGTAACCTCGTGAAAGCAGAAACTGACAAGATTACAAAATATTTAGATCTCGCTCACGAGGTTGCCGCCATGTGGCACATGGAATCAACGAGCATCGTACCGATAGTGGTGTCAGTGAACGGGCTTATAGCGAAGAGCTTCGATAAACACCTAGAGAGGCTTTCGCTAGGTAAATGGGTGAAGGGTCGGATACAGAAGGCGGTTCTCCTAAGCACGGCACGCATAGTGAGGAGATTCCTGTCTCTGGAGCCCTAACCACCGGTAGCTTGGGCCCTAGGCCTCGCTCCCAGCGACGGACAGTTTTTTATATTTTTTAATTTAATTTCTTTGTAAATATCGTTTTATAAAATAAATTATTTTTTTAATATTAATAAGTATTTTATAAAATGAAATGTAAATTATTTTGAAAAATGTAAATAACTAGAAAAGAAAATAAATAAAGAGGATAATAATAAATATTTTGTAACAATTCACACAGCGTCATCTAGTCCCAAACTAAGTAGCACTTGTGTTATGGGCCCTAGACAACTGATATACTACTTATATACTTTTTTTTTTTGTAAATAAATACATATTATACATAAACACCCAGACGCGAGACGGGAATCGAACCCGTGACCTCCGCGAGCGTACCGACGTGCGTTATCCGTTACGCCACCGAGGTCGTCAATCTGTGAAGACATTAAGATTGTTTTCTGGAGGGAGCGAAAGAAGTATGTGCCGACGAGACATTTTGTGTGATAAGCGTTAGATGGCAGTAGATTTTATATTAGTAGTAGAACTATTTTAAACTAAATTTGGCAATGTCTATATCAGACTTTTTAGTGTGCCTGGGCAATGAAATGTAGCCTAGGAGCATGGAAAGGACCGCTGATGTTTTACCCTGTGATTGGGCCGTTGCTAGTTTACGTAGAAAACCAAAGTAACCGATATAGCTCGCAAAATATGAAACCGATGCGTTGGAGCAAACGTGTTCTGGAGTGGAGTCCGTGTCTAGGCAAATGTAGCGTCGGACGCCCCCCAGCCCGATGGACCGATGGCCTGCGCAAGTTTGCCGGTCGGGGCTGGATGGGAACAACAAGGGACCGAGATGAGTGGCGCAAAAGAAAATTACCACAGTGTCGGTTACCAGTGACCGTCATGACGTCTAATGGGTAAAGATATGTTTTTTTTATAATCGCCAATTTTCATATAATCTCCAGTATTGAAGTCTAAGGACCTGCCGAAGGTGAAAGGTGTGTTTGACTACAAGGCACTAGGTCCATATATAATACGTGTCATGTTGCTACCGCGTCGTTTGATCGACGGGACACCACACTGGGTGGAATTTATGTGGTATCGATGCTGGACTATCTAGGATCAAACAGTAAAAGTAAAAAAAAAAACACTAGACGTACCTGAACTACATTGTAGGAGCACGATCACTTGTTTTGGTGAATTTATGATTTCGTAATTTTGAGTTTATTCGATAACACGTAAAAAAAACGTGGATGCGCGCGGAATTCTCGTCATTACCGATTTTTTTTTCCTTTATGGTCTCGCTTTCGCACTTTTAGTTGTGTCATTGTTGACAGTCAAAAAGTTGACATCACATTTAACTGTCTGAGAGCCCATCAAGCAAACACCGCATGGGCCGCATAATTATAGAGTGACGAAACATTCCTCTTGATAACAACATTAATTTCTTTGCTAAAATTATAAGAACACCGTTCACTACGCATATAATAAACATGCTTGTCTTTTAAATATGTGGCGATTGTACACCATTCAACCTTAACGATATTGTGACTCATACGTAACTGTTGTTTAAATCTTCGGGCTCATAATTATTTTTGAAACCTGCGTGGCGTGTTTTAAATTTGGGATGCAAGTGAAAGTGATGGACCGTTGTAGCTTTATGCTCATTATTCTCTACCAGGTGACCTCAATCGACAGAGAATAGTTTTTAAAGATGTCAGTTACGTTCTAAAATTTCAATGGCAGGCGTGTCGTGAAGGTGAGTTTTGCGAAATACGTGCAGAACAACCTTACGTTCTTAATTGATATTAAACCTATGGTATTTTTATTGGTATATATCTTGAGATTGTGTTTCTTATGACATCAGGAAATTGAAAGATCTTGTTTTTACTACATATGCTTTCACTCATTCGTCTTCAAATATGTAAAATATTTTCATATTTTAGAAACAACGACAACAACTTTGTAATACGTCTTAGATTCATACAATTATAGATTTTTTTTTAAATTATAAATGGTTAACACGTGCATAATGTTTAAAGTAATTAATTTATTTGTCATCGTAATTACACTCCGTTATCTATATAGGATATTAGGAGCTGACTTTCGAGCTTTTATAAAAGTGACAGCTTTTAGAGCCTGCGGGGGAGTCTCGATCGTTTTTCACTAGGATGCCATCGCCGTGATAAATACGTATTTTACAAAGTTAAAATTAAATTTTAAGAGGTCTTATACTTAATTTTGACCATTAAATAACTTGAAAATATTTACTAATTAACATGTATTAATTCTTTATAAATTTGGTAAGTTTCATTGAAACCTGGGAGATTTCATTAAACCTTTCTGATAGATATACAGATAGGAGATACCAAAGAGGCATCTTCGTTGTGAAACTTTCCGAGAAAACTTTGTTCCCTTAAACGTTTTGTGAACGGGCCCTTGAAAGTTTGTGCCTCTCTTATGAGCTCAGCACTTTCGCTTTGTTGATTAAACACGACAAAGACATCACTCGTTTGAATTTCTGCTCACGATTTGATTTGCGTTTCACTACGGTCGTTATATTCGATTTATATATAAAAAAAACACGCTTTTATAGTATAATCAAACTAAAAAATAATTCATAACATAATAAAATTAATGACGATAAATTAATGTCACTGTTCTAAAAAGCGTGGGGTGCAAGATATCAATCGTTGGTAGGCCGCTTGCCTGTCTGCTGAATTCAAGCTTTAATTTTTTTTAAACTAATTTATTCGTTGTCAATTCCCAGTCGATAAATGTTTTTGTATTAATTTAACGCCATCTTCTGGCAGAAGGAAAACAAAGCGTTAATCCTGATGATGATAAAGGCTATGGGCTATGGGATAATATTATTAAATTTTTGTATTTTCATCAAGTCTTTACAAATTTGCTAAATTTTGAATTTTTTGATCGTTCAGTGGGTAGAAATTGAGTCTGAAAGTGACGTCAAGTTAATAAAAGCGTGGTAAAAAAAGTTAAATGTCATCGCATGTCTAATAGTTAGCTGAATGATCAGCGGTTATACTATATTTATTATACACTTGTTTTTGTTGTTGTTAATAAATAAATAAAAAGCCTTTTATTTCTTACAGAAATTTCTTGTTCACAAGTTAATTAGTTTTGTTAGTATCTAGACTTTTTTTTATAGTTTAATATTTAATGATTAGTAGTTTCAGTTTAATATAAATAATTTGAGATACGTTATTATCATAGTTATATATATTAATTATAGTTATATATATATATACCTAGTCAGGTCATAAGTATTGTCACACAGTAAAAACTTTTCTTTTAGAATGCTGGCCACAAAAAAGTTTATTGAATTAGAATTTCGAATTGTTCATGAAAATAAAAATGTATCACTTTTAGAATTTTACTCATTTTTAAATGTGGAGTGGACGCTTAAAGAAGACCGTGTTGCAGTTATTGCGTTGCATCGTTGCGGTTACGCGCCAATTCAAATTTTTAACATACTGAAAAATTTGAATATTACCAAAAGATTCGTTTTATCGTACCATCAAACGATACAATGAAGACTCTAGTGTAGATGACAGGTCAAGAAGTGGTCGCCCTCGGTCTGTTAGGACTCCAGCAGTGATAAAAGCTGTGAAGGCACGAATTCAAAGAAATCCCAAACGTAAGCAGAAACTGTTGGCCCTTCAGATGGGGTTAAGCAGAACCACGGTGAAAATGGTGTTAAATGAAGACTTAGGGCTTCGGGCATATCGAAGAAAAACAGGACATCGTTTGAATGCTCGTCTAATGGACCTGAGACTGAAGAGATGCCGCGCTTTGTTGAAGCGGTACGCGGGAAAAAAATATCGGGAAATTCTTTTTTCGGATGAAAAAATGTTTACCGTAGAAGAGAGCTACAACAAACAAAATGATAAGGTGTACGCACACAGTAGTGAAGAAGCGAGCAACCGTATTCCGCGTGTCCAACGAGGTCATTTTCCATCCTCGCTCATGGTATGGTTGGGAGTTTCTTATTGGGGCTTAACAGAGGTACATTTTTGTGAGAAAGGTGTAAAAACGAATGCTGTTGTGTATCAAAATACAGTCCTGACGAACCTTGTGGAACCTGTTTCTCATACCATGTTCAATAACAGGCACTGGGTATTCCAACAAGATTCGGCGCCAGCTCATAGAGCGAAGAGCACACAAGACTGGCTGGCGGCGCGTGAAATCGACTTCATCCGGCACGAAGACTGGCCCTCCTCCAGTCCAGATTTGAATCCGTTAGATTACAAGATATGGCAACACTTGGAGGAAAAGGCGTGCTCAAAGCCTCATCCCAATTTGGAGTCACTCAAGACATCCTTGATTAAGGCAGCCGCCGATATTGACATGGACCTCGTTCGTGCTGCGATAGAGGACTGGCCGCGCAGATTGAAGGCTTGTATTCAAAATCACGGAGGTCATTTTGAATAAACTTTAATGTCATAAGAATCTATGTTTTGTTAAGTTCATTTTGGTATATAAATGGTTACATAATGAATAAACTTGTTACAATTATTTTACATTAAACATGTGACAGAATTTATGACCTGACTAGGTATATATATATATATATATATATATATATATATATATATATATATATATATATATATATATATATATATATATATATATATATATATATATATATATATATTAATAAAATTATTCTGTAAGTACTCCTCTGCAGGTAAGGGCCTCCTCCAAATTGAGCCAATTTTCTCTGGATTGTGCTGTTTGTGTCCAGTTTGAACCCGCTATACGTTTGATTTCGTCCTCCCATCTGATGGAAGGTCTCCCTTTCTTTCTTTTACCCACTGGTCCCCTCCATTCTGTCACTTTTTTTGTCCACCTTTGATCTTGCAGGCGTGCTGTGTCCGGCCCACTTCCATTTTAATGCAAGAGCTTGTGCTAAACCGTCTGTGGCTTTTGTGATGTTGCGTATTTTATGTTGTTAATGCATTCTCGTTATAATTATTAATGACTTCTATACTCTATCAAAAGATTGATTGGAATAAATCGCTATCGGTGATAAGATGTTAGTAACATTCTTGAAAAAGTATGTATTTGTTAGTACCTAAATACGTATTAACATACATTCTACGTCCTCCGTCGCGTACGGCTGACGCTTAAAAGTTTACGGAGGTCTCGGGCTCCATTCCCGTTTCACGTCTGAGCGTTTATATTTAATATGTATTTATTTACAAAAAAAAATATGTGATATATTAGTTATCTAGTACCCATAACACAAGTCCTATGCTACTGACTTTGATAATTATTAGATGGTGATGTGTGATTATCCCAGTATATTTCTTTTATAATATATGATAAATGTTGTAATACAGCAATTATTAAATTGTTCCCGTAATAATAATAATTGGTTTTTGTCTTATAAGCTTTTCATACATTTTCAATCTTGAGGTTAAGCGTTGTGTTGTCACAGAGCTAAACTAAATAAAGAGCCACAAGAAAATAGTTGAACTAAATGTGTCCAAATATCGCTGTCGGGGAACTGGGACGGGAATAAATTTTTAAGAGGTCACGCTGTCATTTGTCTAGAGTATTCTAAAAGGCTACAAATTATTTACCAAACCATTTGATTTTTCGGTTAAAAATAAGTTAAGACGGCTGTCATCTCTTGATAAATTAAATTCACCAATATATTTCATGTATTTTCTTTAGTTTATTTATAAGAGAGGGGTGTACCGCAAAAAAGCACGTATTTAGTTTGGCCCTGTGACAATGTCACGAGTACACTTCTCCACAGTTACAGAGTACATACACGGCTCCTAAATAAAAGCTTTGGATGCAATAGCAAGAATTAATATGGAGATGAAATACCTCGCCTGGAAGAGATTGCTTTTAGCAATAAGGCCGCGCCCTACATTCACATAATTTTAGCTGCTATTTATTGTATGGTCTAATTATAATAGTATAAAATAAACAATATTTTAATTTTATCATAAATCTTGCTGGTTAGTTTGACCGGCGCTGATCTTCTGATGAAGCCAGGCTGTGATGTCACCCTCTATTGGGCATGAACACTTTTCATACTTATAAATAGAATATTTTTAAATAATACCTTAAATGTAATTCTTAGTATAAGAAAATATATAATAGCCGTAATTGTAAAAGACATTAGGATTTTGTAAATCTTTAAAAAAAACATCGTATGAACTAATGAGTTTGTTAACAAGTATAACATATAGATTAAAGTAATGATAAAAAAAGGACTATCCTTTTTTTATGTTATCAATAGTAAGAACAAAAATAGAACCTCTTCAAGTCGAATCTCGATAAGTATAAAACCTCTGGAACTCGAAAAAATGTTGTGGTCAACCTTCCCTACAATCCCCTAAACATCCGTTACTCGAATTCTGAACCGTCTGTAAGTCGAAATAAACTATTTATATGCGTTGCAAACACCCATAGGCGATGGTAATTACTAAACTCTAAGTGGGCCGTCAGCCTGTCTGCTGTCCTATAGCAATAAAAAAACTCGATTATTTGAAAACCAACTTTAAAAATATACCGATAATGTACAGTATTGTTTTTCTTATAACTAGGATTATTTATTTATTTCACCTCTCTAACTCAAAATTAATTGGCATAAATCTTAAATTTCACCTTAGTAGTTACAATGTTGCATTGATTGAGTTAGGAGCGTCCTTTGAAATGTCGCCGGCGTCATTATTACTATGTGCAGTCGTCATCTGTCGCAATTACTCATATCGCACGCATTCCTACGGTCAGTTTACAAGAGGACAAATCACAATTGATGTCAATGCATCTACTTGAGAAAAACTATGTATTCTGTCTGATAAGTGTCGATGTGCTTTAACTTAATCGTATGTATGGATTTGCATTAATTTGTAATTTAAGTAAGTTTGTTCAATGTAGAGTTTAGGTGGTCCGGCTAAAATAAAAACAAAATTTATATAAATAAATATATTAGAACAATTCACACAGCACCATCTAGTTCTAAAGTGGCATAGCACTTGTGTTATCGATACTAGACAACTAATATACTACATATATATATTTTTTTGTAAATAAATACCCAGACGCAAGGCGGAAATCGAACGAGGTGGTCAGAAAATCACACGTTTCTTGACAGTTTTCTGCACTAGTTACGAGTAACTGTGCAATTGGGCTTTATTTTTGTAAGCATGCTATTGACAGACACATGACTCACTCCCATGCCAGTACTAATTGTGGATCTTGGAAAGTACAGATAAGAAACTGAACCGGCCGTGTTGTCATGTTATTCACATAATAATCTGGCTGTAAGGTCTGTAAGGCCTCTTTAAGGGTCCAAAGAAGCGAGTACGAAACATTAATAGTTATATAGCAAATTAAAATTAGTGCCGAATTTATATTCCCAACTCGGTCAATGCAGTGCCAGTCAATCAATCTATAGACGAAAGCGAACGAGTGTTGATCTTTTTTTTTATTGCTGTGAAAAAGCAGACAGGCTGACGGCCCGCTTAGAATTTAACACTTACCGTCGCCAATGGGTGTTTGCAACGCCAGTGGCATCGCGAACACGCTGCTGTCGCATAAGGGTACAGGAACTTGCAAGGAAAACTGATTCCGTTGAAACCACTAGACGTTGGTACAAATGTGCTAATATATACTCGAATTTATTACATAAATTTGTTTATCCACTTCATTTTCCGCAAAATGGTTTATAGTAAATATTTGTTGTGAGTCAATTATGAGTAATCAAATGTTGCTATTGTAAAATAATAACATTTAAGTATACACTTCGCTTTACAAACAAATCAAAATCCATCGTACAAATTATTTTCCTCTTAAATTGAAACATATCTATTATGGTAAAACAATGTAAAATTTTATAACTTAGTTTTTAATCAAATACCGTTTATTAGCATATCTTTATGGATTTTTTAAATATCAACATGAAGGAATATATGAAATACTAGCTGACCCGGCAAACGTTGTTCTGCCATATAAATAATAAAATGTCAAAAAATTAAAAACAAATTTTGGGGGTGGGTCACCCCTAACATTTAGGGGGATGAAAAATAGATGTTGGCCGATTCTCATAGATACCGGATAAGCACAAAAAATTTCATCAAAATCGGTCAAGCCGTTTCGGAGGAGTATGGCAACGAAAACTTGTGACACGAGAATTTTATATATTAGATAATTTATGAATTATGGTAGGGTTCCGAAGACAATTTATATGAGACAGATTTTATTATATTTATAAGAAGTACCCTTATGGGACAGCAGCGTGTTCGCGATGCCACTGGCGTTGCAAACACTCATAGGCGACGGTAACTGCTAAATTCTAAGTGGGCCGTCAGCCTGTCTGCTGTCCTATAGCAATAAAAAAAAGTAATCGTAATTCGTTGAGGAATTAAGATTTTTTTTAGTATTTGTATTCATTTATAATTAGATTTTTCATAGTTAAGAACTTTAATTGTTCTAAATAACACTAAATATGAAATTGGCTGACGGACGGTTTGTCTGCTTATTTCGGACTAGCCTGATGAAAGACTAACTTTCATTTCACAAAAATGATAAGGGTTCAATCCAAATAATTGGGGTCCAGTATCGCGGCCAATCCTCTTACTGCTCGTACCATATGTTTAGTTTTGCATAATATATAAATAGTGAATATATGTAAATAGGCTTATGGTAGATTAATCAAATACTCCGACGAATGTCAAATATTTTAAGTATTAAAATTTGAATATTTTACGCTCATTGAAATTCTCGGGCATTGCTAAACAACTTTTAATACAAATTTATGTGAACTTGCAACCTTCGTGGCAACACGTTTTGATTATAATATTTTACGAGATTTTTGATGCAATACGTGTTATAAAATGTTCTGTGTGTGTTCTTGTCCAGTTTTGCAAGTCTTAACGAAATTCCGACTACATTCAAGTCCGCCCAGGGGCGTGGCATTCGCATTCCTGTATATGCTTTATACACGTTACACGCTTTATAATAACTTGACCTGTATGTATCTATCTATGTATCCATGTATCTATGTAATGGAATTTACGGACTCGATTTTTACCCACTTTGAACGATCAAAAAAGTTAAAAAATTTGCACACTTGTCATAATCTGATGATGACAATACACAAATTTAATCATTTTGTCCCATAGTCCTCATCAGGATTGACGCTTTCTTTTCCTTCTGCCGAAACGCCATCTGGCGTTAAATAATAAAACTGCCGGATGATGCCGTTAAATAAAAAAACGGCTAGAAGAAATCGTTAAATTAATAAAAACATTAACCGATCAGGAATTGAAAACAAATAAACTAAAAAGTTTAAAATCAATTGTTAAAAAAACTAAAAAAATACTCTTTTATAATCAACTTAAAAATTAAAAAATAATTCTTAATATAATAATAAAATAACGAATGAGAAATTTAATGTCACTCTTCTAAAAGCGTGGGGTGCTTTGTACAATATTTTTAAACTAACTGCATTTCGAAATTAATATAGTTATAGTAAAAAAAATGATAATGATTGAATATCGAGCACCCCACACTTTTTAAAAGAGTGATATTAATTTTCTCGTCAGTGATTTTATTCTTATGTTAAAAGAATTATTTTCTACATTTTAGTTTGATTATAAAAGCGCGTTTTTTTTTGGAAGGCGGAAAATGCTTGCCGCTGACAACGCCGCGTGGGCACTGGTGGCGGGATAGTGTGGGACTCCCCGTGCAATGCGCCCGTACGTCCTCCTCTCTACGCTGAAGGATGCACGTCGCTGGTATACCCACTAAAATCACCCCGGTGTTCGTTCGCGCGCCTTGAGTGCCGAGGCCGCGGGACGCGACGAATTAGCCAGACCGTTTCCCCGACTGGTGGTGGCTCCCTTTCACGGGCCTCTTCAAAGCCGGGGTATGCTGAACACCGATATCGCCCCGGTATGCCGTCGAGGCCGGGGGCGTGTTTTTGACTTCGAGCCGTAATACAGCCGCCTCCAGCTCCACCCGGTCCACGCTGGGAACCGGAGATTTGCCCGCACGTGGGTCTACTTGAGGTAGAGCCATGACAGGAGGTGGGCACACTGCCATTGAAGGGATCAGTGCGTCAACGACCTCTTCGAGCAGGTGCGGTGGGAGACTCTCGGTGACCGGTGGCGCCCAGTGCCGGAGCTTATTCTGGACCATTATGTACGGGCGGCCCCAGGGATTTTGGTTGATCCTCTCCAAGAACTCCTCCCACGCAGCCTTCTTGGCCACCATAATGGCGGCCCGAAGGGTCTTCGTAGCGCTCCTGTACCCTTCGTACAGTTGCGCCTCCGCGGTCGCCGAGTCGGCCGGATGGCGACGCCTTTTGCGGTACCGAGTGTACTGGGAACGAGCGACGTTGTATGCTGTGCGTAGCAGCTCAAGATCGTCGTTCCACCAATACACTCAGTTGGCGGGACGGAAGGGCCCCGTCCTAGGCATCGCCGCGTCGCACGTGTCATAAATCCGCGCCGAAGTCGATCAGCCTCCATGTCAACGTCGGGAGAATCCTCCAGTCCCCAAACTCCACGTGTGGACTATCAGGGCCTCACTTAAGACCTCCCGATCTAACTTTTTAAGAACCCAGCGCGGACGGTCCTCTCCTAAAAGGCATATACGGCTAGCTTTGGAGCCGGGTACCATAGCATATATTTTCTTTTTACACTAAAAGATCTAAGAAAGTATTTTGCTAATTCAACTTCTAAGGTGATATAACAATGCAATTGAAAATTAAAAAAAGAAAATTAAATACAATCATGAAGCTAATCGAATCACAGACAGATTGCTACAAGTCTGTAATCGATCTCCAGTTATAAAAATAACCTCCGGATATAGCTATTTTAAGATTGCAACGGCAATCAGCTGATGGTTTTTTCTCATATTTTTTGTCTTGCGAGTTTGACCGACGGACACGTATTCGTGCTAATTGAATGAAACTAGCAAAAAATTATCAAGTGTGTATAATTTAAATGTTTTACGATACACGTCTATGTCTACGCGTATAAAGTTGGAAGCCAAAGCAGGAGATGCTCTTAAAGCATAAAGTCCTGGTTGCGTTCAAAGAGTTTGGAGTGGGGTAAAACTTCAGTCGTTATTTGTTGGGAGTTGCTACTCATCCTATTATTGAACTGAGAGACATAAAAGGTAAGGTGAGATAGACGCTAGATTTATCTCAATCTATAATAAATTGGCGCTACAAGGGGTGTTGTCTTACACCCAATCCCATTAATCGTGACCAAAACAAATCGATGTTGAATCCTTTGCTGTCTGCGTCTGCAAAGAAGAAGTATTCCATTTGTTTACCTCATTTGCCTTCTAAGTGAGTAATAGGCTGGTCTTCACTCAATCTTTATTCCATGACGTATGTTAGACAATTAATTGATTTTGTTAGGTGGTAGGACGTCAAGCTCGACGGGATGGTAACCACCACTGGTCACTAAGTATGCCACCATAATGAGCTTATGTTGTGTTCCGTCATAAGTGATCCAGGTTTCAGTACCCTGACGCGGTAGTTCACGGACGGCAGCGTGTTAGCGGTGCCCCTAGCTTATTATTACTGTCTGCTGTTCTACAGCAATAAAAAATTATACGATAATATGAATCCATAGTGAATGTATTTTAAAAATTTTCGGATAGCGAAGGACCGGAATTTCGGCGTCAGACGATTCCAAAGTTGCCAAAGATTTAAGTTATCAGATTTAAATTAAAACGGCAATACGATAGTTTGTTTTAAAATGGTAATATACAAACATTAATGTTATCGATATGTATGTGGGACGATAAAAATACCCCGCGATAGTAAATCTTATTTCCTTATCGCTGCATAATACCTAACACTGTTTCAAGTAACTTCAATCATTACAGGTGACATGTTTTCTATCAGGGTCATATACAGTCTATATTGAAAGAAAAAAATAATACACTGGGACTGGGTAGCAGCTAAATTGAAGAAATAATTTCATTTCGTACATAAAGTTGTTATTTATAAGTTTTAATATTAATTGTTGTATTAACACAGTGACAGCTTTATTTAAAAACATGTTGCATAGTGTCAAATTATATCACACGAAAACGGTGACATTCTAAATTCAAAAATATATAACCATATGGTCGACTTTAAATTCTTTTTTAATTTCACATTTTAACGTCAAAAATGAACGTTAGTATTCATTTTTTAACATGAAACTAGGTTTAGAGATTTGTCGTAGTGAGAACTTTTAGCCTTTTAAAAATGAAATGGGTGGGAGATTACTCCTAAGGGAAGTAACAAAAAAAAAATCGCGATATAATTTGTCTAATCAAATACTGGTAAATAAACCAGCAACAAATTGGTAAAATATAAAAGAAATTGAAAAGTAACTTCTCTTAATACTATAACATGTTTTTAGAAAAATAATTAACGGACAGTATAAATTAGAGATAAAAGAAAAAATTGCAAGCGGACCCCAGAGACCTATTCAATAATTCCACTCTAACTCTAAAAGAAATTTGATATATCGGATGAATCTGTCTTTTTTAATCTGACATGAAAGAAATCCATCAAGTCAAGTGGAGTAAGCTTCGCCAGCTACTTTCATGTACATAAAAATGGCATCGATGCAAAATAGATATGATTAGCAATATCTAGAGCGTAATACGATGCCGTTTCCACCGGTTTGGGGTGTGACCCGGTTGTGCACCGCTATGTTTCCATTCGTAGTATTCCAATAGTTTGTGTGGACAGAACAATACGGTGTGTAAACATAGGGAGTGCCTCAGACCACGAACTCGTTCACCTGAAAGTATCGACCACAATATTTCATTGACGATTGCTGTTTGCTCTACTAATGAGCAGCTCTAGAGCAATTAACGCGATCGACGTTAATTCAAATTTATTGGTTGCTCCGTTTGGTTTGATGTGATACACTGGTGAACGCTTGACGTGCTCTTGTTTGAATTTTCACACTGCCATTATTACACTATATTGAGCGTGCCCGACGCGGCTTTGGAAAGCTAAACTGTAATGTATAAAATTGACGATGACAATACTTCATGCAGGATATGACGCGCAGTCTTTTGAGATACCTACTGTCTCAGCTATCTTGCTCACCTTCAATTAGCGGTCTGCTAATACAAGATCGTGGATTTTTGTCACGTTATCCTCCGGGGTATCCGGTTTCGGGGCACCTGGGCATGTCACATCAAAAACCGACGTGGCACCACATTGAAACTGGTTAAATTTTTGACGGTTGCTATCGAAGGAGAAGAGTCACCGTACACAGACAGCATCCAAGCGATCTTTGATTTCGCTTCGCGATTTCCCTTCCAAAAACAAGAATCGAATCACCGACCGATATTGATCTTTTTCCATTTTTCTCAAATCCGCGGACACGCTCGCTTCCACACGCGGTCAAAACAAAACTACGCGTTCGATTCAGCTGAAATTTTTACAGTAGCTGTCTACGAGAATTTACTACGCAATAATACTGCTTTTGCTATAGTGGCTTATGGTTATGCACTGCCCGCCATCGGCTGGGTGTTCATCCCCATTTCTTGGAGCCTCTTCTTTCTTGTACGAAACGGTTCTCTAGAACGTTTATGCTGCGTACTCTCAGGATCTGGAATGAGCTTCTGGCTGAGGTTTTCTCAGCGCGGTACAATATGGGGTTCTTCAAAAAAGGCGTTATAAAATTTCTTCGAGGCCGGCAGCGCGCTGGTATTGCCTGTGGTGCTGCAAACGTCCATAGGCGACGGTGACCGTCTGCCAGGGTGGGCCGTCTGCCTGTCTGCTAAACTCTAGCTATATAAAAAAAAGTGGCGCTATCGGGCGGTGAGGTAAGTTAGTAAGCTAAGTACTTATCGGAATGCCCTCGTGTAATTACATGCCAGACTCTACGCGCCTTTTTGCGCCAATGCCACACCCAACCGCATTGGTATAATATGATCATACTGTTTTTTGTATGACTTATTCCACTCAAGAAAGTAGGTAGTAATAAGTTATTTGTGGTAACAACTGCTTTTCGATTTCCCAAATTCGAAGAGAAAACAACCTAAGTTGCATGTGAGTTTGCAAAAAGAATATTTAGTTTGAACTTTACTCATAAGTGGGCGCAATCTTATTTTTCTCTTAGCCCTGGATCGCATCGCCCGCGTGCAGCATAACCGTGAAAGCATAACCCTCTGCCCGGACGTCGGGTAGTAGAGGAACAATGGGGTGGATTTAGTGAGTGTCCCAGCGACTTGTGTCCCTTTGTCAATTGTAGGGGCACACGGGCTCATTGCACGGGGGCCCCACACTACCTCGCAACTAGCCACGAAACGGTAGAGCATGAAACATTTCCACTTAAAAAAATGCCGGGACTGTATATCCACATACAGTAATTTAAATTTCGTTGTTTTCTTTAAATAAATGGCATTTTATTGTTTTTCGAAACAAAAGGTAAGCAGATCTCACACTCTCTATGTTCAAATTTTTTTCAGAAACAATAAATTATTGTTCAATAGATCACAATGAGCAAATATTGTTTCAAATCTAACCAGAATCAGCTAGTTTCGATCGTTCTTATACTAGAAGTATATGCAATTATGTATGTTTGCATGAATAAACAGGTGCTCTATATATAGGTATGAATCAATCTATCCAATAATGGAGCCTGTTAACCCCCTTGACTCATGATATTGTGTAAATAATGCGATCCAATATTTCCGGCATTTTTATTAGGCGTTAATATGGTCGTTTATTTCATGTTTCTTCTAGTCTAGCGCCAAGATTTTAGATATATAATGTGTAATTGTTGATAGCATTGTAGACGTTCAATTCATAATTGAACCACTATATAAAAATCGCGACCTCCGTGGCGTAGCGGTTTGCACATCCATTACTTACGACGGCAGTATCCTCGTCTCGAGTTCGGGTGTTTATTTAGAAACTAGCAGCCCGTCCCAGCTTCGCACGGGTATTTAAGACGACACTAAGTGCTAGCGACCTTGAGCGAGTGGGAGGAGTTTGAGCTAGTGAGAGTAGCACGCGCGGGGCCCCCCCGCAACCCGCATTGAAAATTCGCAGGCGACGTAATTGTATATTTTAGAGAAGTTCGTTGGGTAACCATACGTTACAGATTATGAAGACTATCTAATAATCATGAAATTTTTAACCGCTTATTTAATATTAGTTAGGATTATTGTTTCATGTTCTGTATCTTATATCATTCCCTGTGGTAGGATATAATATAATATAGGTATTTCAATAAACGGAAAATATAATTATATCAAACGAACACAGGTTTTCTGTCTACAGGTTTTGTAACTATAAATAAAAAAGTGAATTAGGTATTTATAGGATTTTATTTAAAACTCCTCGAAATTTAATACTTTCACAGCAACTATACTGTCTTCTTTTTCAGCCGTCACTGCTCGTTTTTTTATTAGTTTGTTTTTATTTTCTTTTTCCTCTTCCTTTTTCCTTTTGCGTCCGAGTATGGCACTAACTATATAAGAGGGGTCCCTAATTACCATATTCCTCGTATATCTAGGATCAACCAGTTCGGGAAGCATACAATCTGTATAAAACTTAATTAAATTATTTTTCATTTTAGTGTCCCAAAAAGCGTCATCCTTGTAAATTAGTTCAATTTTTACAGGAAAGTTTTCACCAGACCAAATACCAAGCATACATTTATCTTTTCCTGTTATATGCAGCTGTCCCTGTATTTGATACCACCAATTATGTTCTTTGTTTATTATGTAATTACCGTTTACCAGTTTTTTATAAAACAATACTTTTTTTTCATGGATGGCTTTATCTAGTCCTAGTTTGTAAGCTGTGAGTGGACATTTTATTTCTAAAATGGTGTTTTTATTAATAATACCGTCTGGTGATGCGCTGAGGAAGGGTATTTCTTCATCAAGAAAAAGTCCACACGGTTCTATTTTAATATTTTCTTGTTTCGACAATTGTTCTTTCGCAAAATTTTCGTTGTCTTGTCCATGTTTTATAGACTTAATGTGTCCTATAGACTCTTTATATAAAAGATCTTTAACTAAATTGCAGCAACTTATGTCATTGCGTCTTTTTATAACACGTCCAAAGTTGGAAGCGGTCAAAATCCGTCTTCGTAGTTCTAGCCACTCACTAGAACCACTTTGTAATATAGTCTTCCTTTCTATTTGTTTTCTTTGTTTGGCAGTTTCCGCCAAATTTGCTAAAAATATTTTTTTTGATTCCTCTAATATATCATCATCCATATCCGGTCTTGAACATTGCTCACCATAGTTTTTATTACTTTCTGTGTAGTGTTCATGTAATCTCTTCTTTATTCTATGATAATTTTTTGTTAAATGTAGGCGTTTTTGTTTACGTATTTCCATCTTTTTTAATTCACCATTTGGACTCCTGCCCGTGATTGATTTTTGCAACAACGATAAAGGTTTATGGGTATTAAATGATAAAGCAGCTGCATTACAACGCATATGGTATTGGTTCTTCTGGGAAAAATTTACCCGCTTACCCCCTACAAATTTTGCAACAATACTATGGAAGCGCTCCACAGTGTTGCTGTCAACGTCTTCAATCAAGCTTCTTGCATGAGCAGCTATATGTGTCAATACAAATTTTATTCTATGCCACAAACTGTTTGTGAAAATATCTCTGTCTATGTTGTCATCTTCTCCCATTTTCGAGCAAAAATATGTCTTACAATTAGTATGAACTCCAAATGCATGTTCTGCGGCTAACATGATATCATATTGTAAACTAGTGACATTGCCAGAATTTTTATAATTTCTTATAGCGGTTACTATTACCTTTCTTATTGACAGTATTCTTTGTTTTGTTATATATTTTCTGTATTTAATTAAATATTTCGTGTCAGTGATAAGAGCTTGTAACTTATTGCAAAGGTTTCTTAACAGGTGGTTGCGGCATTCGATTTTTTCAATTGTTATATTTTCATACGGTCTTGACTGTAACAATTTTGCATAAGTATTTGCATCACCATCTGATATTAACCTTGAATATATTAAATTATGCATTTCTATGCTGTTCTTGAATCCTTCTACCAAGATCGTGGATTCCATTCCAGTTGAAGGACCTGAAAATAAAGTAATAATTATTCCAACCATAAAATTTTAGTTTCTTTATTATTATTACAACATATTTAATATTATGAATTTACCAGAATAATTTTTATAGCAAGCATGCTCCTTAGGTGTGACATTTTTCTTGGCAGCTTGGGCGCATATGCAGCAGTATTTATTTTTCACTGCCATATAAATAATTTTTCCAGTTCTTTTCCCAATTATCGCAGCTGCGCCTGATAGGGATGAGTAATTTTTTTTATAAGATCTTTTTCCCCAACATCCATCTGCAATAACGTCAATATATGGAATGCCATTTTCAGTAACTCTACCGTCTTCCAAAGCCATTTGACGTTCTTCATTAGCGGCTTCATTCATAGAATTCAAAGCTTCTTTTTCCCAAACTTTGTTAATTGTTCCCATTCTTTTATTAAATAACTCATAGGATATATGAGGCAAGTCCATTGCTGCCAATAATTCATTAAGCTGTGTATAGCCACAACCTATTGCCACTGCACCCGCAACTGTATTAATATTTAAGTCAATTTCAGGATCATTGCAACAAATGACAAAAGTTTCGTTACACATGTTGCATTTTAGTTTTAGTTTAGAAACAAGGCCCAGTTTTCGTTCAGATATAATTTCTACAGATTTCAAACCACAGTCTATATTACCATGTGAAGATATTTCTTGAAGCTCTTTAAAAAAATGTTTAATATTTAATATTCGCATTCCATTCACTATTTCTTGATTATTTCTGAAAAGGAAATATACATAATAAGAATTTTGCAATATTAAACAGAATAAGGCCTTTAACATTTGTTTTGTAATATCTTTTATTGTTCACATTCTTTGCTATCTATCACTCACGGGTTCTGCAATATTATATTGAAAATTTTCCCCTTTTTTATTAATTTTATTTATCGAGAGTTTTACTATATAAAACTTTATATTGACAGACTATCCTGACATCATAGAAATAATAATACGTTTACCTGACCGAATTTGACTTCTCGTTTTCAATATCCATTTGAAAGCTTTCTTCCTGCTCAGCAAATATCGTTTCGGTTACTTGAGAACTGTAACAGTTATAGTAATTAATATAAGTTAATAGAATTAGGTTTCAAATATGCTAAAATCATAATATTGAATTAGATATGCATTTACTTGTCAACAATCTTGTTCTCATTTTCATTGTCAATATGGGAAGATCCTTTAATCACTCCAAGCGTTTCCGTAAATTCAGACCTACAATATAAATGTATTTATATTTAGTTATACAGTGACAATAGTAATAGCATTCAAATATTTTTAAAACTCGAATCCGGACTGTCCCGACTACGATGTAGTATTGTCATACTACACTACAATACACACCTCGTCTCTGTCTCCTCATTTACGTCGCGATTATCTTTGTTATTATGTAATCTCCTAAAAAGAAAATAGTGTCACTTAGTAAAATAAAAAATAATAATATATGTAACAATTAAATGTTATGATTAATTTATCTGGTCCAATTTACATCAATGTGCTAAAATACACAAATGATAATTATGATTGAGAACACGTTACTTACCTTAGTAATCTATTTTTTGCGAGCGTTTGGCGTTTCTTTTTTAGTAATCTAGATTTACCAGCCATTTTAGCGCGAAACTTATAATAGAGTTAAATCGTTTAGTGATTGCTCCGAGCGTCAACGTCTACCCGTGACAGTGGTCAGCGATGCACTGCCGCCCGTCGCCCGCAAGGGCCCCTGCTAACCCGAGCATAAAGATTATTCGAAAAAGCATAATTGTATATTATCCTTTTACTTTGAAATAAAAAGTCGTATATTAAAAGATGGGTAATTAAATTGTGTTTAAGATGGTGAAGGTTTCATAAAAATACGCTTGATAGTTTTTACGTGATTCTCAGATTTTTATCTGCGTTAGACCTAACTTTACAAATTAATTACACTATGTAATATAAACATAATCTAAAATATTCACATATTAAGTTATTGAGAAAATGCTCAAATTTAACATATATTTTTTCCAGTTCATTAACACCACTCGTTTAGATGTGATCTTCAGAATAAAATCATTAAAAGTCTCTTGTCGTCGCCTTAACAAAAAATTAAAAATTAAACCCTTCTATTTTTTTTCGGTCTCGGGGAAAAACCTCTCTTGACGGGTTATCCCGGCCCGGGGGGACCGAGGGATATAAGGGACTCCGGAAAAGATGTTCGACCCACTAAAAAAACCCCGCTGTTCTCCTATCGTCTACGCCCGGGCCCACGGATATATGGCCTGCCGATCTCGTGGCCCGGGCCGTCGCCGGCCCACGCTTTGTCTTAAAGCGGGCCCCTTCTGAAGTGCTGGCGCCAGGGGGTCAGGGTTTCGTCCCCCCGGCGCTCTCTTGTAACAACTCTAGGAGTTGAGGGGGGCTGTGGAACAGCACGCGGCCTTCTCCCTCGCGGCAATAGTGTGCGGGCGGCGGATCCTCCCCCGAGGGGCCGCCCGCAGCCGTTTTCTACGTCGGCCGGAGATCGTTGCCCGCCCTCCGGCGCCGACGACGCGGCCTACGTTGGCGGGAGGGGAGTGCGGTGGCGGACTCCCGCTCCCGCTCCGCCGCCTCCTTTGCAAACACTACTGCCTCGCAAAAGGAGGCGACGGCCGTCCATCCAGGATCGCCCCCGACCATGGACAGAACCAGGGCCGGGAGCGACAGATCCGCGGCCAATTCTGGACGGAACTCGCATCCCCGTCGCGTGCTAGTCAGGCGTGGGTACGACTACCAGACGACACTCCAGAAAAAGCAGAGTCGCCTGACGTCGTAGCCGGCTCAGCAAGACCAACCGACAGCGAGGATGCAATTTCCGCCCCGGGAACACTCTGTGCAGGCGCAGTCAAAATAGGCATGGTTTCGACTACCAAATCAGGTCCCAGGGTAGAACCCGGGACCCCAATCAGTATTCGCAATCATCCCACCGGGGACCACGCCACGAACAGAGAGCTAAGTTGGAAAGGATGTAAGAGGTAGATGGAAAGAAAGGTAGGACTCTGTCGCCTCGAACGGAGAGGGGAGTGAAGCGACGGATGCTCGGGCACCTCGGGTACGCACACCCGTGCACTCCTCGGACAGAGGAGCGCCCCTGAGGGCAAACCCTTCTATTTGCGTCAGGTTACTAAAAAAATAAAATTATAAAGAAAGTTTAAATATTATTATTTCTATGAGCTTTTATTTTAATGATTTTTTTTGTTATTACTTTTTATTTATTTTTCGTTATTTTTTAATAAGTATTCTAATTTTTGTAAAAACCCCAGTGACGCACGCCTACATTGCATAAGGTGCTGCCTAGCTAGCCGAACAGGGTGAGCGGCTACCACGCAACATTTTTCTAATACTTACATTTTTAAACTCGTGATATCTTTCGAATGGAATATCCGAATTGAATAATTCAAAAAGTTATATAAAGGTATTAAAACAGTTTTGAATATGAAGTAATTTATTTTGATAAGGATTAATACCAAGATCCAAATAAAGAGTCTTTTCTAGGGGCGGCATTTCAATTAAATTTTTAAAATAAAAGAACACTTATTGTGTCATAACTATAATAGTTAGACATATGCTGTCGCGACACTTTTTGTATATAATGATGTGTTCTGCAAAGTTGTAGTACATTATTTTATTCTATCATCAATAGTTTTCGCAACGCACGCGATTTAAATAATATTTTAGGTAATTTTTTTACACTTTGGGTTACATTATTGGAGTTTTAGTAAGGATCCCTAATTTTTTTGAAAATATAATATAGCCTATGTCACCCGGGGATAGTGTAGCTTCCCAACAATGAAAGAATTTTTTAAATCGGATCAGTAGTTTCGGAGCCTATTCAAAGCAAACAAACAAACAATCAAATCTTTCCTCTTTATAATAGTAGTATAGAAGATAAATATATAAGTATTATATCAGTTGTCTTTTTTTTGGTCTCGGGGAAAAACCACTCTTGACGGGTTCTCCCGGCCCGGGGGGGCCGAGAGATATGTGGGACTCCGGGAAAGATGTTCGAACATCCGACTACCCACTAAAAAACCCCGCTGTTCTCCTATCGCCTATGCCCGGGCCTACGGATATATGGCCTGCCGATCTCGTGGCCCGGGCCGGCGCCGGCCCGCCCTTTATCTTAAGGCGGGCCTCTTCTTAAGTGTTGGCGCCAGGGGGTCAGGCTTTCGTCCCCCTGGCGCTCTCCTGTAATAACTCTAGGAGTTGAGGAGGGCCGCGGAACAGCACGCAGCCCTCACCCTTGCGGCCATAGTGCGGGCGGCAGGTCCTCCCCCGAGGGGCCGCCCGCGGCCGCTTTTTACGGCGGCCGGAGGTCGTTAGTTGCCCTCCGGCGCCGCCGACGTGGCCTGCGTTGGCGAGAGGGGAGTGTGGTGGTTGACTCCCGCTCCCGCTCCGCCGCCTCCTTTGCGGACATGACTGCCTCGCAGAAGGAGGCGACGGCCGTCCATCCAGGATCACCCCCGACCATGGACAGAACCAGGGCCGGGAGCGACAGGTCCACGCCGATTTGGGCGACGAGGGCGCGGCGCTCCTCGCGCCACGCAGGGCACACGGTGACAGTGTGGTCCACCGTGTCCTCCTCGTCGCCCGCGCCACAGTGGTGGCACCGCGACGTCATCTCCCGCCCTATTCGACACAGGTACCTCCCGAAGCAACCGTGCCCCGAGAGGACCTGCGTCAGGCGGAAGGTCAGGGCACCGTGGCGCCTTTCCAACCATTCGGCCAGGACGGGCCTCACCGCTTCGATGGTGGCAAGGCCCGCGCTGGGGTGCGCAAGGCGCTCCTTCCACTCCACCATGAGGACCTCGTCGCGCAGCTCCGCCCGCATTACCTCAACTTCGCGAGGCGCGGGGCGAGAGCCACGCTCGGCCGCGTCCCGGCGCCACCGGTACAACAGCATGGTGGGGATCCGGCCAGCAGGGAGGCCGCTTCGAAGGACACCGTGCAGTATCCTCTAATCGCCTTGACGGCCAGGACGCGCTGCGGCCTGCGTAGCAGCGCCGTCGTTTTGGCCGTCAGGCGATCCGCCCAGATCGGAGCCCCGTAAAGGGCCATCGAACGCACGGTTCCCTCAAAGAGCCATTATATCAGTTGTCTAGTATCCATAAGACAAGCGCTCTTTTGCTTACTTTGGGACTAGATAACGCTGTGTAATTGTCACAATAAATTTATATTTATTTGTAATTTCTAATAAATAAATATTAACCACGTTTCAGTAGCACAAAAGCAGGCAGGAGGGGTATACCCAAAAAGTGCTGGCTTGACGTCGTAAAGGGTGATATGCGTGCCAATGGGCTCACTACCAGGGATGCTGAAGATCGCGCGAAGTGGAGTAGAAAAAGTCGGATAGCGGACCCCGGGCATCGAAACGAAAGTTTGGGTTGCAACCGGGACATAACGCTCAGATGATGATGATGATGAGTAGCACAAAATATTTGAAACGTCAACAATGATCTGAATAAACACACTATTAAATTCTAAAAAATAAACATGGATCTTATAAGAAATGACAGGCGTGAAAACATAAGAAAATATTATTTATTATAGCTACTTAGGCGATTCACACATTGGCGACGCGCCCAGGCGCGGAGGCGCGGGGCAGCAGATACCGCGCGCGGCGACGGAGGAGCAGATCTGCCTCTTCGAGCAGATTTTACCGCGCTTCCGCGCCTGACGGCTTTGTACGCGGCCCGCACCAAACTAAAGGTTACTTTCCATTTGGTTATCGTGGTGTTAGTTACGTTACAATGGGCGATACTGAATTCATTCAAGACGCTGCAATTGTTTTAGCAATATGGTTTTTGTATAAGCAAATAAGTAGACCTAATAGAAGATATTGAATACATCCTTTTTTACGAAATAGATCGAGAAATGGTTCATTTGTACTGAATTATATGGAGATAAGAAACCATAAAGACAAGTTTTATAACTTTACACGAATGTCAACTGCATCTTTTGACTATTTATTGAGCAAAATTCGACGGACTATTACTGGAGTAGACACAAATTTTCGTCTCAGCATTACACCTCCTCCATGTTTGCATCCTCATCCGTAAATACCTAGTCAGGTCATAAATTCTGTCACATGTTTAATGTAAAATAATTGTAACAAGTTTATTCATTATGTAACCATTCATATACCAAAATGAACTTAACAAAACATAGATTCTTATGACATTAAAGTTTATTCAAAATGACCTCCGTGATTTTGAATACAAGCCTTCAATCTGCGCGGCCAGTCGTCTATCGCAGCACGAACGAGGTCCATGTCAATATCGGCGGCTGCCTTAATCAAGGATGTCTTGAGTGACTCCAAATTGGGATGAGGCTTTGAGCACGCCTTTTCCTCCAAGTGTTGCCATATCTTGTAATCTAACGGATTCAAATCTGGACTGGAGGAGGGCCAGTCTTCGTGCCGGATGAAGTCGATTTCACGCGCCGCCAGCCAGTCTTGTGTGCTCTTCGCTCTATGAGCTGGCGCCGAATCTTGTTGGAATACCCAGTGCCTGTTATTGAACATGGTATGAGAAACAGGTTCCACAAGGTTCGTCAGGACTGTATTTTGATACACAACAGCATTCGTTTTTACACCTTTCTCACAAAAATGTACCTCTGTTAAGCCCCAATAAGAAACTCCCAACCATACCATGAGCGAGGATGGAAAATGACCTCGTTGGACACGCGGAATACGGTTGCTCGCTTCTTCACTACTGTGTGCGTACACCTTATCATTTTGTTTGTTGTAGCTCTCTTCTACGGTAAACATTTTTTCATCCGAAAAAAGAATTTCCCGATATTTTTTTCCCGCGTACCGCTTCAACAAAGCGCGGCATCTCTTCAGTCTCAGGTCCATTAGACGAGCATTCAAACGATGTCCTGTTTTTCTTCGATATGCCCGAAGCCCTAAGTCTTCATTTAACACCCTTTTCACCGTGGTTCTGCTTAACCCCATCTGAAGGGCCAACAGTTTCTGCTTACGTTTGGAATTTCTTTGAATTCGTGCCTTCACAGCTTTTATCACTGCTGGAGTCCTAACAGACCGAGGGCGACCACTTCTTGACCTGTCATCTACACTAGAGTCTTCATTGTATCGTTTGATGGTACGATAAACGAATCTTTTGGTAATATTCAAATTTTTCAGTATGTTAAAAATTTGAATTGGCGCGTAACCGCAACGATGCAACGCAATAACTGCAACACGGTCTTCTTTAAGCGTCCACTCCATATTTAAAAATGAGTAAAATTCTAAAAGTTATACATTTTTATTTTCATGAACAATTCGAAATTCTAATTCAATAAACTTTTTTGTGGCCAGCATTCTAAAAGAAAAGTTTTTACTGTGTGACAATACTTATGACCTGACTAGGTATATTTATTATCTCTTCCCATTTCTTCACTTTTTGTACGCGATCACTGTATTCTTTGCATTTCATATTCCAAATTGCTGCGCGTTGTTCAATTTCGTATATAAATCTATCCGTGTCCAGATCTATCGTGAACAAGTCCTTAAAGCACGAAAACACTGAAAACAGGCGCGATACTGCGGAGCGTAGTGTGTTTCCTGCTGCGGTCCGCCGCGCCTCCGCGCCTAGCGGCAGAATCTGCTAGCGGGACGTGCTCCCGCGCCGTGACGCGTTTTTGGTGTGTTGGACCTGGCGGCAGTGTTGCCGTTTTGTAAATGGAAAAAATGCTAGATTTTGGCGGAGATAATGCTAAAAATGTGCTAAATTAAACGTTAATATATTAATAAAAATGCCAAATGCCAAGTCTTGTTTAAATGAATTAAAAACGAAAATAATTGCAAGTAGGTAGTGTAATTAAAAACGCATTGCAATTTTTAAGTATATTTAATCATGAAGATAAATCAAATAATATTTGTAGATCATCAATATCATCATCGTCGTGAGCTTGTGCTTGTGATGTTGAAGGCCAACTTCAAAATCAATAGTCATTGGCATCACAATCGACTCTTTAACCCCTTTAATCTTTTGCACAGAGTAAATATCTTATCTATCTGTAAACAATAAATCAAATAAAAAAATTGTCATTAATAGTACTTAAAATTCGAAAGATACAAAAATTTTAGAAAATGCTATATGCTTAAAGCTCATTTTTTCATGCCAACAGGGTTAAAAATATTCCAAATTTAGCATTAAAAATGCCAAATCGGCAACACTGCCTGGCGTGTTTTCTATACTAATCGATGTACTTGCATACAATATTAAAATCTGCCACTCCGCGCCAGGCGACAGAGTGCGGAGCAGTGTGTGAACCGCCTTAACATGTAATGACTGCATACGTCAGTTTCATTCAAAATGAAATAGCGGTTATATTTTAAATAAAAACATTTACTGTTTATGGCCACAAAGGTGATCTTGGAGTGAATAATTTTTACACACATGTATTTTCAATAATAAGATAATATGTAAACTGTGTAATGTCAAACG
This sequence comes from Malacosoma neustria, assembly GCA_963693495.1. NCBI lineage: Eukaryota > Metazoa > Arthropoda > Insecta > Lepidoptera > Lasiocampidae > Malacosoma > Malacosoma neustria. The sequence continues at coordinate 17,442,633 of OY856383.1, forward strand.
ATTTAGTTACACGTGTTTAAATAATACTATTGTAATATGATTTTTTTTATTTGTCTATTAATTTAACTTGTAAGTATCCCATCAACTACATACCTAATTCAATGTTGCTGATGATTTCGTTACGGTTACTGAAAATTTTACAGTAGTCATTATTTATGTAGCTCAATATGCACGATAGTGCATAGTAGTAAAATCGGAAACCAATGTAGAGGTCCCGGGTTCGAATCATGGCATGCAGCGTTTAGGCAGTTTTCTAGTTCCCTATTCCGACCACTCAGCTAGCTAGCTAGACGATAGCCAACAGTACCCGGTATACCCACTAAAAACCCCGGTCGTTATCTGAGCCCTTGTGGTGAATTGCAGGATCGACTTTCGGCTAATACTCTGCGGTGCCCCCGACTCACACGCCTTAGAAGGGTGGGCACCCTTCTAAGGCGTGTGAGTCCAAGGCGCCTAGTGGGGTCACATTTTCCCCTGCCAAATACCTTAAATCTAAGCCTAAATTATGAACACTCAAAGTAGAATAATAATTACGTCTGCACAAACCAAGGTACGTCTCACCATCTAATGAGGTTCAAACGATAACTTTTTGCGGCGCTTTCTACGAGCGAACAATTTGCAACTGCGACCCAATACGGGCTGATTACGCGATGTCGTTTTAATCAATCACATTAAGACACCCAATTACTTGTTATCTGTATTGAAAATAGGATTGAGGCAATTTTAGAAAATGAGCAAGCAATAAGTATTTGAAAATTGGGTCTTAATACGTTCAACATTTTCGGTCATATTTATTCTGTAACTAGCTAACTCGGCAAACGTTGTTTTGCAAAAAAAAAACTAGCGACATAAAAATAGCCTGTGTCCTTCTACAAGGTCCAATCTATATCTTTACCAAAATTCATCAAAATCGGTTCAACGGTTTAGTGAAAACAGACCGACGCGACAAACGAGAGTTACTTTCACATTTATACGAGGGCTGTTTGATAACTCTTTCACTTTTTCAATTTCCCGCGCAGTAACTTTAAATACAACAATGCTGCCGTCAACCACGATCTTTATTAGACTACTGTCAAGTTTTAAGCAAGCTGCTTCATTTAGTTTGTGTTTGACAGCCACTAAAAGCAGACAACCTCGATGGGTGCCGCGATTGCTCACACTCGACCATAAGCGCAATCGTGTGACCACTTCAAAGGAGTGTTTGGCGATGTCCAACCGCAATCCGGATAAGTTTTTATGTCGTTATACATATAACCGTAGACGAAACATGGATCCATCACAATACCCCAGAGACTAAGGAACAATCAAAACAGTGGGTTTCATCGGGTGAACGTGCACCAAAGAAGGCCAAGGTGGGTCTGTCAGCCAATAAGGTCATAGTCATAGTTTTTTTGGGGTGCACGCGGTGTCATTCACAGAGATTATTACCTAGAAAAAGGTAGAACGATCACCGGCGAATATTAATGCAAAATGGGGGGGTGGGGGTCCAAAAATATAAGAGTATACTGGTGTGCATGGTTTCAACCCTTCTGGTCATCTGAAAAAAAAAACAAATGGATTCTTCATTAGTATAGATGCCTCTATAACATGACCCTTGGACAAATAATTTTTTTTAACCCAAATGGCGGCCACTTGGCAAAAAAAAATTTTGCATGTTTTTTTCAATAATTCCGCATTTTTTTTAAATAGTAAAATTAAAAATTTTGATTTGAGTTTGCTTGAGGTGATAAAGGAATATATAAAGAACATTCACACCAAATTTCAAAGAAATCGGTCCATTAGAGCTTGAGATATCATGTACACGAACTCGAAAAAAGTCGTTTCAAAGAAAAACGCGTTTAAAGTTTTGAGACAAGTTTTCGGCAATTTTTTCATAGAATGGTACAGCATATTTACATATTTTTAATCGGCGATCCTTGCTCCATACAAGAAACTTCCCTCTACCTAAAATTCTCATTCTCCGAAGTTCTTTCGTGGAGACGAGCAGTCCTGCCTTCCTTTGATGCCTCTGAAGCTCGGAGTTCAGAGCGTTCGATACGATCATCGGCTCGCCTTACTGCGAACTCATGAGCTTCATAGTATTCAATATTTTTAATATGGGTAAATAAGTAGCAATTTCAATAGCCCGGTTTCGGCGTGAATGTGCTTCGGAGCAAAAGTCCATATTAGTGAATTTAGTGATTCGTTGTTATTTTGAGTTTCTGAACCCAAGCATCGTTCCAACAAAGAATCTCTTGATAAACTTTCATAAATTGGTTTTATAACTTCTAAAACATTGTTAATTAAGGGAGGATTTTCATGTTTATATTCGTCAATAGTGCCGTCCGCGAGAGCTTTTTGCCACTTATACCAACTAGATGGACCAGGTGAACAATTCATATGTTGAGGATTCTCGTTGGCTGAGCTTTTATGAAAGTAGGTGACACACATGACAAGAGTCATATCTTCAACTTTCACTTCATTTTAAAATCACAATATATAAAACAATTTTTACTTCAAATATTTATAAAACTTGTCCAGAGTTAACACATCTACATTGCTTGAAAGCTGGCTCAATACCAAATTAAAATAAATACTAAGACGAAAATATTTCGACAAAATACGTTTCTATGACCTTAAATGGAATATAGATTATGAAAGGATACAATACAATAAAATTTTTATGAGACATTCGTCCGCAGGTACTCAGACAGGGTCTACCGTCTCTTGTTTATTTGTTTGGGCGGGCCGGAGCAGATGCCCCGTCACGAAAATGGCTATAACTAATTAAATATTAGATTTTGAAAAATCACTTTATCGAAATATTCTTGAATGTTAAGCTTTAGAAATATGGAAATTTTCAATTTTTCTAATTTCTAGACTAGAATATCCCCTTAAAGCAAAAACGACCACATTTGGAAGTGCTGTTCCATCAAGACAATGCACGAGTGCACACGTGTGTAGTCACTATGTCCATTTAAAAATCTATAAATTGGGCTACGAACTGCTACCCCTTCCGCCATCATATTCTCCAGATTTAGTAGCCCCCTGCGACTATTTTCTTTTTCCAAACCTGAAGAAATGGCTTGGTGGTAAGAGATTTGGGTCTAATGAAGAGGTCATAACCAAAACAAACGCTTACTTTGAGGGTTTTGAGAAAACGTATTATTTCGAAAGAATAAAAGAATTGGAAAAACGCTGGACTAAATGGAGATTATGTTGAAAATAGTCAAGGAGATATCAAATAATTCTCGTAATATTAGTAAGTATGGATTTCGAATTTCTTATTCTTAAGTTTTTCTGATATTTTTTGCCAGTATTTAAAAAAAAATTATGATTGATTTATGACTGATTAGGTAAATCTTTTATCATTAATCGCTTACCATTTTTATGTAAACTTTGAATACGGGGCCAATTTACCCTGTGGTAAACGTCTACTGTCACCTGTGTGTGTCGACATAATGGCGGCCTTGGAGGGATATTAAGATACCATGATTTAAAATTCATTATATTCTCTTTTATTTAAAAGTTTTTAGTATTACATAAATAATTTTATTTAATTAATTAATATCTTGCTTTTAAACTGAATTTATATTGAAAAATAGTTTATCTTTAGTTTTTTTATTGGTGCAAAACAGCAGACAGGCTGATGGCCTATTTATTAGTAAGCAGTTACCGACGTTACCGTTGAGCATGGACGGTGGCGACGCTAGGGGCGCCACTAAAAGGCTGCCTGGGCCACTTATGTCGGAACACAATATTATTATGGCGGCATATTTGGAGACCATGGGTAGTTGTTATCCAGACAGAGAAAGTTTATTAATACTGCACCATTTTATATAGACGGGTCTCCGTTTTCATAGTGTAAGTATAATTTTAACAAATAAAATGCTCGAGGCTCTTGGGAGGCTTGGGTCTCGGCTAGTTAGCTTAGGAGGTGACTGTGTACGCCCTAACCTAATAACTGATCGGGGATAATGACATCCGGGACACTTACCATCCTGGGCGTACGAGCCGGGGGCGATACTCCCACACATGGCTCTAGGTGGTGACCATGGTTTTAGTGGTTATGCCGGTGCCCACCACTGGCTATTATATATATATATATATATATATATATATATATATATATATATATATATATATATATATATATATATATATATATATATATATATATATATATATATATATATATATATATATATATATATATACCACATATACCTGCAATCGGGATTTATCTGGATAAGAAAAAAGGCGGAGCTGTGCAAGATGGAAAAGGATTCCCCACTGTATTTCGTACTGTGAATATGTCATGTCTCTAGATATGAGCAATTGATCTGTAGTTAATTATATTATAATGTGGATGCCAGAGTTCTACTCGTTATAGAAAAAAAAAATATTTTGTAAATAAACACAATTATGAAATATTTTTTCTTTTCGTCCCTCACTTCAATACAATTGTTGCTCGATTCAAAGTTGAATCAATAACAATTGACATTAATAAACATGAACTTTACGCTCTTAACGCAAGATTACCAATTAATCCTTTCAATGATAATTGCATTGTATCAATTAGTATTCGGTGTATGTTAATATCGACGCTTGGAATGCGAACTTGTGTCGAAATAATCGTACGTGTATGCAAATTGTATTTAATGGAGTTCCTTGTAATGTATCGGGCTGGGGTACGTTATTGTTTTGGATTATTAACGAGTATATTCATTGGTCAAGTAGCCTGCTGATGAGGAGGAGGAGATCAATCTAGATGTTACGAATTCGAATCTCACGCATGCACCTTTTAGACAGTTTTCCGACGAAATATCGCGAGGAAACCTGCATGCTCAGATCACTGGTATGAGTAACCTGCCAAAACGCCTTGGATAATCGTGGCGGATACTGTCAGTTTCCTCAAAGAGCCCATCATTGGATGTTATAGAGTTTTATTTATATTTTATTATTGCAACGTTACGTTTCGTCCATCTTACGTCCGACGAGATAAACTGCTGAGTTTTGTTACAGGGACTTCCTAAACTTTTTTGAGTGAGAGGTCACACTCTTCCGTAAAACTTCGTTTTCTTGTGCGATACTGCACAAGAAAATAAACTGTGTTACATGTAAGCCTACAGAAGGATGTAATCTATTATAATACGACGTCATATAAACGAGATATTCATCTCGTTTGCATAGTGCATACGAACGAATAATAAAAATGATTTATAATCAAGAATTGAACTAAACCTAACCAGTCGCCTATTAAATCAGTCTAGACTCGACAGTGCTGCGGCATTAAGTTCCATACATTAAATATATCAATAGTGCGGCGCTCAAGCGCTTCCTGCATTAAAGTCAACGGTAGACGTGTACTAGGAAAACATCATGAGGAAACTGTCTATAGTGGATATAAATAGATGTTTCGGCATTCGACAAAAGCACAAACCGTCCTGACAAAGAGTAATGAACTGCATGCTATCATAGTTTTCATGCAACCATACATTTTTTCAATTTATATATTTATAATTTTTAAAAAATAACATTTTATTCTGAGTTGTCTGGAAAAGATAGCTTTTTACCGAGAAAACTGTCCTTTATGCTATCTAGTTTTATATTTTTATACCTATTTTTTACTTTGGTTTGTTACGAGTTTATTCGCCTCGTCTAGACTAGGGTCTGCAGTGTGAAAATACTATGACTCGGTAGTGTGTAAACTTTTTTAAGAAGTTTTAAATGTTAATTTTTAAGTACAATCGTGCAAGTTCTAAAGCGTTTCGACTATTAGATCACATACGTTTCATTGACATCGAATGCATATTGGCGGGTTTCCAAGATGTTTTACTATATTCAACCAATAGTGTATATATAGTCAATGTTCAATATCAATAACATTTTGTAAGTTCAAGAAAGAACAGTTAACAATGTTTTGAGAAGTCCCCATAAGATTGATTTTAAAATATAATTCTATTGTATTATATTATTGAAGGCCTTCAATGATACATGAGTATTGATATAAATCCGGTTTAAAACATATTTTCCAATTTTTTAAATTATTTATAAATTATTACTATCCATCGTTTAAAACGATTTGTTTCAGGTTTTAAACCGTTGAAAATAGTTTTAAACGGTTGTTTTACAACTATGTATACACAAAAGTTATTAGTTATGGGAAACCCTTACCATTTAAAACTAGCACCATCAACCATCAAAAGCGTCATAGAATCACAATCACACGTACATTGTAACCTAACATGTTTAAAAATGTATCGTAATACTTTAATTATAAATATTAACTTGATATAATTATATAACTGTCATTTTTTATTAATATTAAATATTATATGACTTAATAATAATAGTGTAAAATTGCAAACCGATTGTGGTAGCATATACATATAGAGTACAAAAATATTGTATAATTTCGTTAATACTTTTATATGTTTGAATTTCAATATTAATAATTTATATACTACTAGCTGACCCGGCAAACGTTGTTCTGCCATATAAATAATAAAATGTAAAAAAATTAAAAAAAAATTTTTGGGGGTGGGTCACCCCTAACATTTAGGGGGATGAAAAATAGATGTTGGCCGATTCTCATAGATACCGGATAAGCACAAAAAATCACTAACTCAATTTAGTTATCTGCCTACTGCCTACCCCCTAAGAACGATGGCGTGATTATTTATAGCCTATGACCATTTCTAGGTTATCATCTATCACCATACCAAATTTCATCAAAATCCGTTCAGCCGTTTAGGCGTGAAAGAGGAACAGACAGACAGACAGAGTTACTTTCGCATTTATAATATTAGTATGGATTATTATTATAATTTTGATACAATATATTAGCTACAATTAATATCCAGCAAGGTTACGTAGACCTTGTCGTTCTTCGCTGATCAGTTAACATGCAAATTAATTGCTTTACTATTAATTAAATATTATTTAGTAATGCATGTTTATATAGTTGTTGTTATAATTATGCTAATTAATACTGATAAACATGGAATGATCAATGAATTAATAATTTGCTTTTTTTTTCAGGTAAATATCGAAGCTTCAGGCAAATCGTAAGGTATTTGTTTCGTATTAATTGAAATATAATATTATTATATATATCCCTAATTAATTACAATGCCAAAAAAAAATTCTTCATGACAAATAATATTATTTCTCTATATAAATTAATGTAGCTGTATCTTTCGTAAACGTACTGTAGGATACCCTCCAGCCCGGTAGACTGATGACATTGAAAAGACTGCTACTGGCTGGATGAGAAAAGCGGAAGATCGGCTGTTTTGAGCAGTGAGCGACGTAAGGCTGTTAGTGATGATGACCTTAACATTCTTTTTTGCGCGGTGAAACAAAAAAAAGCGTGTGTTAGTTGCGTCCTATGAAATAATTAATTTCAAAGCCTAGCTTTTATATAATAAAAACGTCGTATGTAACCTGAATGTTCAGAAAAAGTCATATTATACATGAAACTGTTATATTTTTACTTTAGATGTTTAATTATTACGTACATATTTATTTTGTAAACTCCTAGCTAATACATTATAAGGTTTCTTGTTAGTAAATAAGTGTCGGTTTCCACAAACATGTTTGTTTCAAATAACTTTGTAAAATCAAAAGGTTATGCGGTTTTATAAGGTTTCATATAAACCGTACACTAGTCAAAGCTGCAATGCTATGAAGACCACAAAGCGTGTGCGTGGGTTAGTTTAGTGGATAACTTTTACCACAAAAGAATGAAGACTACAGATGTAGCATTTCGAAGAATATGTGTAACTGTGACGCAATCATAGCCACCGTTCACGAATAGATTATTCTCGGATTAAGACAAATCAATCCAAGCGCAACTGCCATTTTCTGGAAACATGCTTTTGACAATGTTGATTTTCTAGGTTCCTTTGGGTCTCAATAAACCTTCGCCTAAGTCAATGTTATTTGCCAACTGGTGCACCAAACTTCTTAGGATTCGGAAGGCAGTCCAATCTCAAAAAAAGGAAACCATTTATTTATTTTTTACCGGGACCAAGCGGTCAAGAAATTTCCATCATCACGATACGCCTCTCCATTTTTGACATTGATTCAAGTAGGTATGAAGAATTAACACTAAACTTCTGTTTTTCACTATTTTATGTTTTTGCGTAAGTAGACTAAAGCAAGAATTATGTGGGCGTTGTACGTTTCTCTATGATTTATTGGTTGGTAAATATTTATTATTTACCATGAAAGCCACGTTGATTGCTTTCATCTATACAGAACCTTTGTAGCTTTTGACTATTAATACATGACCTTTCTCATGACCGAATCGGTTAAGTATTAAAAAGTTAAAGGGATTTCGAGCATTCTGTCATGTCGTGATGGAGAATGTTGTTCTCTTTTGGCATAAACCTATAGTTTTTACCTATAGTTTTAAACCCTATAGAGGCTGTAGAAGGCCAAGAACTTTAAGGTTCAAGTAATTTAGCCTGTCAGTATGTAGACCCTGCCAAACAGCGGACAGGGCTCTGATGCAATATTTTAGATAATTAATAAATATACTGGCACAATGTACACAGCGTCAACTAATAAACTAGTACATACATATACACTTTTGTAAATAAATATATATTATACATAAACACCCGAGACCTCCGCAAGCGTAAAAGATGAATTTATATTTGTCTGACGTGTCATGTCGTGACGCGTCAGAAGCATATCGGTTTCATACATTTTGGACAGACGACAGAACGCGACACGACATACAAATGTGTCCCTAACCATATTAAATGTATGAAACCGATATACTTCTGACGGGTCACGACATGACACGTCAGACAAATATAAATCCACCCTAGAGTGCGTTAGCCGCTACGCCACGGAGGTTGTCAATTTTATACTTTTAGGGTTATAGGGCTTGCACTTACAAGGTTGTGGGGGCAGATCTTTCAAATGGCAGTGATCCGTGTAAAAATCAAATTTATTTCTTCTATTCTCCTGTGCATCCGTCCTGTTACAGTGAAGCCCGGACCACAAGTTAAGATGCAAGTTTAAGCATTTAACGTTTGAAACCAAATTATCCGTGCAGAGGTGGAGAAAGAATACTAACCTCTGCGTCCGGGGTCGGCCTGTCGTAAAAGGCGACAAAACAACCCACCCTAGCTACGTGGGAGGGCCCCAAGCCCGTCTGGATGGCGACCACCTTTGGTCTTAAGTATGCCACTATAATAACCTTGTGTTGTGTTCCGGCATTAGTGACCCAAGTTCCTGTACCCTTATGCGACAGCAGCGTGTTCGCGATGCCACTGGGGTTGCAAACACCCATAGGTGACGGTAACTGCTAAATTCTAAGCGGGCCGTTAGCCTGTCTGCTGTCCTAGAGCAATAAAAAAAATTTGACTGTTAAGAAAAAACATTGGTTTATTTTCTTTAAATTTTACTGAAATATGATATCTTTGTTATGCTAATAACAATAACCATTTATCCGTACAGGGGCGAAAAAAGAATACTGACCTCTGCGGCCGGGGTCGACCTGTCGTAAAAGGTGACAAAACAATCCTAGCTAGACTAGCTACGTGGTAGGGCCCAAGCCCGTCTGGATGGCGACCACCTTTGGTCTTAAGTATGTCGCCATAATAACCTTGTGTTGTGTTCCGTCATTAGTGACCCAAGTTCCTGTACCCTTATGGAACAGCAGCGTGTTTGCGATGCCACTGACGTTGCAAATAGCCATAGGCGACGATAACTGCTAAATTCTAAGCGGGCCGTCAGCCTTTCTGCTGCCTCACAGCAATAAAGAAATATATATGTATGTTTGTTAAACACTGCTCATAGTTACATAAATAACCAAAATAACGAAACGTGAATTTAAGTCTTTGCAAGCACATTAAAATTACAATTAACGCCATTGACGCAATGTCCGCGTCAGCGTAAGATAAAAGTCGAATTATCATAATCTTATTAATCTGTATTATATCAACAATTATAAAATATACACATCAAAAAAGTCTAAGCAACATGCATGATATTACAAATTTACCATTTATACTAATTAATTTCTAAGTCTACTCACTCAAAGTGCGTAGGTATGTAAACTTTTTTGTTATTGATGACACACTGGCTGGTTGTAAAAATAACATTTCGATTATGTTTTGTTTTTTTCATAAAATTAAATGAAAGGGAATTTGTTTGAATTTAAGTGTGTTTTTATTGCTACGTTTAGTCTTGATTTTATAATTTTACCAACCATTTAAATAAAGTTAGCGACAAAATTGACCTGTTAGATATTCTTTACGTCATGGAGCGACGTAATTTGACGGCAAATGAAATGTAAAGAGCTGTAGGGATGTTGCAAGCGGGAAGTAATCAATCTCAGGTATCTCGGCATTTTGGCATTCATAGAAGTGTTATTTGTTGTCTTTGGCAGCGGTACAATAATACAAGGGAACCCGCTGAACAGCATCTAGGCCGTAAAAGGAGTACAACCACTCGGCAAGACTGGTACATACAACTGACTGCAAGACGCCAACTGATGTTAACCGCTCGAGAGATAAGTTTGAGCCTACAAAATTCAAGTGGTGTTGATGTAAGTCCCCAAACTGTGCGAAATCGATTGCACGAGTACGGCCTAGAAGCTTGACGCCCAATATGGACCCAGGAACAATGGGATACAATTATTTTTTCCGATGAGTTGCGATTCGGGTTTAGGCCTGATACAAGAAGGGTGCAAGTGTACCGTTGGCCCGGAAATACTGAAAGGCTCAGGTGCATTCAGGAAGTTCATCCATACAGCGGCTCATCCACCATCCTAAAATTTAAATTAGTACATGTTGCTTAGACTTTTTTGATGTGTGTATATATACTTGTTTAATATAATAATATAATAATTAAAATATAAAGGAAACATTAACATAATTTATAAATAAAAGGTAAAAAAAACGAAATACACACGATTTCTGTAAATACATATATTCTTTTGTTTATAACGTTTAACTAATTACTGAAATAACCTTAATTTGTTCCGGATATAGCTATTTACGTTACGGAGGTCGTGTAGGTGTTACTTTTACAAGGATATTGATAATGTTTTACGTTTCAACCCATAACGAACTCGAGGCAACGGATTACTAAGACTTTTACGACTTTCTACAACATGAAAGTTTTTTTCTTAGGCATATTTTTTTATAGTTGAGATCGATAGGCAGATCGGCTCATCCATCGGCGGCCATAGGCGGTCACCATCGGCTATAGGATGACTCATGTTACTCTGTAATTAACGTTGCATCGTGTTGTCTCATGTTCGCAGACACAGTAACGACACGAAGAAAATGTGTTTATTTAGATACCTAATTGTAATGTTAAATTACTAAATTCAATTTATTTTCCGTTTTCCGCTAATTAAGGAGTTTATTCATCCAATTTTAATAACGTTTTTTTTATACATACAGTGGTGGTCATATAATTAAAAACACTGCTTATGAATAAAGAAAGTATAATAACTTCAATGTACAAAATATGTTCGTAAAAAATATACACATTCAATAATTAATAATCATGCAATAATATAGCCACTCAAATAAGAAACTCATTAAATGCATAAAATATAAAACATATCTTACTTTTATTTACAAAATGAGTCTTACACATGTAGAAGTTTATTTTCTGTTACTGGCCGCTTGGACTCCTAATTAGAAACATTTTAAAAAATTATCCATAGCTCGTTCTTTTTTTGAAATTGGATTTCTTTTTTTGACATTTCTTTCTTGGCTTTTTCTATTATTTTGGCGGCAATTCAAAATTTAATCTGAGCTTTATTTTGTTCAAAATGGGCTAAAATAAAAGTTGTGACGCGTTGACTAGGCAAATAATTGTTAATTTACATATAGATCATAAGTGGGCGTACAGAAGAATAGCTGAGCATTTAAATTGTAGTGTTAAGAAAGTTTTTAACGCAATTGATCATTATAAAACACACGGAACTGTTGAAAATGTTCTTAGAAAGGCTCTGCCAAGAATAACCTCTCCCAGAGAAGATACGCTAATCGTTCGTGTTGCTAAAAAAAGACCGAAGTAAAGGCTCCAACCAGATTAAAAATGAAGTTTTTTCGCCTGATGACCCGAGAAACATCTCGTCAAGACTGATACGCCGAAGATTAGTGGAAGCTAAATTGTTTGGAAGAATCTCTCGAAAGGTACCGCTTCTTACCAAGCAACACCGAGAGAAGCGATTATTATTCGCAAAAAAATATGTTGATTGGTCGGTACAAGAATGGAAAAAAAAATTATTTTTAAACGAAACAAAAAAAAAATATGGTAAATTCCGATGGAAAGCGCTATGTTAGACGTCCTGTAAACAATGTTTTTAATTATACCTAGTCAGGTCATAAGTATTGTCACACAGTAAAAACTTTTCTTTTAGAATGCTGGCCACAAAAAAGTTTATTGAATTCGAATTTCGAATTGTTCATGAAAATAAAAAAGGTATACTTTTAGAATTTTACTCATTTTTAAATATGGAGTGGACGCTTAAAGAAGACCATGTTGCAGTTATTGCGTTGCATCGTTGCAGTTACGCGCCAATTCAAATTTTAAACATACTGAAAAATTTGAATATAACCAAAAGATTCGTTTATCGTACCATCAAACGATACAATGAAGACTCTAGTGTAGATGACAGGTCAAGAAGTGGTCGCCCTCGGTCTGTTAGGACTCCAGCAGTGATAAAAGCTGTGAAGGCACGAATTCAAAGAAATCCCAAACGTAAGCAGAAACTGTTGGCCCTTCAGATGGGGTTAAGCAGAACCACGGTGAAAAGGGTGTTAAATGAAGACTTAGGGCTTCGGGCATATCGAAGAAAAACAGGACATCGTTTGAATGCTCGTCTAATGGACCTGAGACTGAAGAGATGCCGCGCTTTGTTGAAGCGGTACGCGAGAAAAAAATATCGGGAAATTCTTTTTTCGGATGAAAAAATGTTTACCGTAGAAGAGAGCTACAACAAACAAAATGATAAGGTGTACGCACACAGTAGTGAAGAAGCGAGCAACCGTATTCCGCGTGTCCAACGAGGTCATTTTCCATCCTCGCTCATGGTATGGTTGGGAGTTTCTTATTGGGGCTTAACAGAGGTACATTTTTGTGAGAAAGGTGTAAAAACGAATGCTGTTGTGTATCAAAATACAGTCCTGACGAACCTTGTGGAACCTGTTTCTCATACCATGTTCAATAACAGGCACTGGGTATTCCAACAAGATTCGGCGCCAGCTCATAGAGCGAAGAGCACACAAGACTGGCTGGCGGCGCGTGAAATCGACTTCATCCGGCACGAAGACTGGCCCTCCTCCAGTCCAGATTTGAATCCGTTAGATTACAAGATATGGCAACACTTGGAGGAAAAGGCGTGTTCAAAGCCTCATCCCAATTTGGAGTCACTCAAGACATCCTTGATTAAGGCAGCCGCCGATATTGACATGGACCTCGTTCGTGCTGCGATAGAGGACTGGCCGCGCAGATTGAAGGCTTGTATTCAAAATCACGGAGGTCATTTTGAATAAACTTTAATGTCATAAGAATCTATGTTTTGTTAAGTTCCTTTTGGTATATAAATGGTTACATAATGAATAAACTTGTTACAATTATTTTACATTAAACATGTGACAGAATTTATGATCTCCATGTGAAATGACCATGCTCTCAAATCGCTCGTGCAGAATATCCAATGTGGCATGAAGCGCCGTCCTGTTGAAACCATATGTCGTTGGTGTCCAGATCATCCAATTCAGGCCAAAAGAAGTTGATAATCATCGACCGCCCTCGCCGTTGACAGTGATGGCCTGGCCAACGTCGATCTCAAAGAAATATGGACCGATGATGCCGCCAGCCCAAAATCCACACCAAACAGTGACTTTTCGGGGTGCATTGGACGGTCTAGGATCTCACGTGAATTGATATCTTCCCAAATTCGACAATTTTGTTTCACGTATCCATTCATCCAGAAATGGGCCTCATCGCTGAAGATGATTTTTCGATGAAAATTAGGGTCAGTTGCCAACTGCTCCAGAGCCCATTCAGCGAACACACGTCGTTGTCTATGGTTATTTACCTTCAGTTCCTGGGTCAGTTGAATTTTGTAAGGGTGTAGGCCCAAGTCACGACGCAAAATTCGCCAAGTTGTGGTCTCTGAGAACGGTCGAGTTCTTGTGAGCGAAGCGAAATCGACTACCTCGGATTCTCCTACACACTCTTCACGGACAGCGGCGATGTTTTCGGCAGATCTTGCGTTTCGTCGACTCACGGGTGTTGGTCGATCGTTTACTGGACTAGTGTACTCAAATTTATCCACCACATTGCGAATAGTCGTCTCGGTAGGACGATTATGGCGACCCACACCCATTTTGATAAAATAATTTTATTATTTGCACGTGAATAAAACAGAGTGAATAAATGAAAACTAATTTGACAGACGTAGCTTCAACAAGATAGCCGTAATCAACTGTTAAAGTTCGGAAGTCCCTGTTGGAAGATTATTTATTTTAATTTTCCGTGCAGAGGCGGAGTAAGAATACTAACCTCTGTGCCAGGGGTAGGGCCCCAAGCCCGTCTGAATGTCGGCCACCCTTGGTCTACAAGTATGCCGCTATAATCTTCTGTTTCGGTGCTAGTGACCCAGGTTCCGGTACCCCTATGGGACAGCAAGGTGTTCGCGGTGCCTCTAGCGTCGCAAAAATCCATAGGCGACGGTAACTGCTTACTATTAACTGGGCCCGTCCGCTTGTCTGCTTTTTCTCAGCAATAAAAAAATGATAACGATTATTTAATAACACGTTAGCTATCGCTAATGCAACCGTATCTGCAAATATGAATGCCACTCAGCCTTTTCGGATTTAGAGCGTGACATGTTGCATAACACGTGCGAGTGAGTTACTATTGCCATGTAACTTGAATACGTTTTTTTGAATCATCTTTAATCCTATTTATTTAATCATGCTTTAGCTGTTGTTGTACTGTAATTTTATAACTGGAAATAGACTGTCCATGTAAAAGTAAACGATTACTGTTCCTAATCGATATTTACAGTACTACGCTCGTTTATGACTTGATAAAACTACCTTTTGTGTTGTGTATTTTAGTTGATATTATAAATAATATTTATAAAACACATTTGTACACTTTTTTAGATCTTTAAAAAAATTCTAGCTAGGAATTTATATTCAAAACAAAAATTGAGTTCCTTAATTTTATTTATATAATACTAGTTGACCCGGCAAACGTTATTCTGCCATATGAATTAAAAAAAAGTAAACTATCTCCTTTTCCAAGGTCCAATCTATGACTATACCGAAATTCACCAAAATTCGTTCAGCGGTTTAGGCGTGAAAGCGTAACAAATAAACAAACTCACTTTCGCATTTATAATATTAGTTATTATAATATCTACGTAACATTGTGACATTAATTTGAAAGGTACTTTAATTCTATAAAATTTATTCAATATTATATTCATACATATTCGAATACGCCATCATAAAGGTACAAGTATTTAAATTCGTGTAAATTAATTGTACAAAATTATTCTTATTTTTCGTTAAAAAATATACGATTCTTTTAAAACACGTTTCCTAGTAAATTCACTAATTCATAAAATGTTCTTATTTCGGTTCAAGTTTATGGTAAGCTCGGATGAGTGCTATTACGGGTTTGGTTATAAATAAATAAAAATAAATAAATATTTTTGTGACAATTCACACAGCGCCATCTAGTCCCAAACTAAGTAGCATAGCACTTGTGTTATGGGTACTAGACAACTGATATACTACTTATATAGGTACTTTTTTTTTTGTAAATAAATACATATTATACATAAACACCCAGACGCGAGACGGGAATCGAACCCGTGACCTCCGCAAGCGTACCGAAGTGCGTTATCCGTTACGCCACCGAGGTCGTCATGTCGTCAGGTTATTGCGGATATCCGAAATCTGGAGTCATGACAAATTGTATAGGTATTAACTCGTATTTTGTAGAAAAACCGTGGCATGTTGGACGATTTAAATCGAATGTACCATTTACACATTTGTTGTTACGAAAAATAAGATTTTGAATATATTTTCTTTAGGCACATTTTCACACAAGTAATAGAGATGCATAAATGAATACATATTATATTAATAATCTGCATATTTGGCTCGTCTTGAATATATTGTATAACAGCAATAGCGAAAACTGTCGTTAAATCTGTCAAATCTTAACTGATTATCAAAATTCTAGTGGAAATTTATTTATTAAGATTTAAAATTTACAAAAGAAAAAGGAGTATAATCTAAATAAAAATGGCGTGCTTTTACCCTGAGACTGCGAACAATTTGCAATATATCCGATGCTAGTGGCCCCTTGTCCAACCACTTGCTGTGAAGATCCACCTATGTGCTATCCCTGCTTGCCACCATGTCCATCGCCGAAGATTATGTATTGTTGAGAAAAGGAGCCGCGAGTTTTAAGGCATCTAACTTGCCAAGAGGAAGATAGCTGTGAGCCACCACCAAAATATATGAAGATGGACGCATTGTGCGCAAGCTGCCGTGTCTGCATTCAAGCGCAACGGTATGCAGGACCAAGAGCATTCGAAAACGCTCGGCACTGCGAATTTCCTATTTAGTAGGCCTCGTGACGTAGTTGTCGAATATGAATTGTGCACGGACCCCGTAAAAGTCGGCGACCCGGCAAAAGTGTCACCCTGCACTCCCAAACCGATACTCGGATTTTGTTCTACTATCTACCGCGCAGGGTCGCGACTGTATCGTATTGGATTTGCAGGGAACGGCGCTGTGCATACTACATACTAAAAACCTCCCCTAAGGCACCTACTCTGGTCATCTCTATTCGGAGAACAGGGATTTGACGCGAACCGGTGACAGCCACCCCGAACAGTGCTGATCCATGGTGAGCGCGAGCCCCAAAATTCTGAGGAAAAAATCTCCCAGCAACCGGGGGCTGTTAAACCCTCAGACTCTTCTCATTCATATGTAGTAACTGTTTTAACCCTTTCAGTCCCCTTTTAATAAGACAAAAATTATTGTTTGGTTTGATTTGATGTGTTTTCAATAGTCGCTAAAACTGCCATCTGATGGTGGGTAGCCAAGGTAATCTCAATTACAAAAACAGCGATCTTCTAAATATGATTTCTCAAAGGTTTGAAGTAGACTAAGATAATTTTGTAATTAAAATTATCTCTATCATAAAAAATGTTAAGATTAAAGACACAATATCCGATAACCGTAATCCTCAAATATGTACACAGTACACACCAGTAATCCGCCAGAAATGTGAATACTCGAATCTTGAGTGGCCACTTTGTCTGTTTGTACAATCTTTACAATCACGTGCCCGTGTCTGAGCACGTTTCATATATTAATCACGTTTTCCCTTTGTATACAGAAGCCCAAAACTCAGATTCTGCATCTACGAGTATAGACTATTCGAATACGTATTTATGTTAAATTGTTGCATATTTCTACTATCAACTTTCTGAACGTCTTGGCAATTATGTGTTAATTTGTGTATTATACTCAACATAATGACGTCTTGACGATCAATACAGAACATTATGAGCATATATAATTTCTCCGTGCAGCGATGGAATAAGAATGCTGACCCCTGCCGCCTGGGTCGGTGTGTCGTACAAGCCAACAAAACAACCTCAGCTAGTTGGTAGAGCTTCTGGCACCTCTGGATGTCAACCATCCCCGGTTTCTAAATATGCCTCCATAATAACCTTGTGCTGTGTTCCGGCATAAGTGATGGTACCACGGTGTTCGACGGTAAATTCGAATATTAGTTACGGCTCATTAGTTTAAAATTAACCGAAATTCCCTTTATAAGTTTGACACGGCTAATTAGAATTCGCTTTACGTGTTCTCTGTGATATTTCTGAACATGATACACGTATAGGTTTCTAATTGTGGTTAATTGGTCATCCAAGTACGAGATTGTCGTCGTTCCCTTTCAAATTATAGCAAAAGGTCAAAAGAGAAGTGGCACGGTCATGTCTGTCGGTCTGTTTATAATGAAAATTACCCTCATCGGTCTCGTCTCACTGTCTTCGCAGTTCGGTGGCGTATTTTGTAGGCATTTGTGTTTAGTTATAATGGTTATAATATGTATGAGGGCGGTCCGATAAGTACTCAGCCTACAAAAGAAAAACGAAAATTTTGGAAAAGTGCCGATTTATTCCTCAACATAGTCTTCTTTTAGCTCGATACACTTGACCCAGCGATGTCCCAACTTTAACCCGTCTGAAAAATATGTTTTCTGGAGGTCTGCAAAGTAGACCTCCGTGGTGGCGATAACCTTTTTATTCCACTCAAAATATACCCGGCGAGTGTCTTTTTCAAGTTTAGATCCAAAAAAAAAAGCTGCACGGCGCCCAATCTGGAGAATACGGTGGATAGGGCAGCAGTTAAGACTAATTTGGCCGTGGCAACGGTGGAGGTGTGAGTCGATGCGTTGTCATGGTGGAAGAGTACTTTTTTCTTCGCCAAATGGGACTTTTTTTTCTGCCATTTAGTGTCGAATCGGCCCAATAATTCGGCTATGTAGAGCCCTATGACCGTTTTGCCCTTCTTTAGGTAGTCGATGTAGATCACACCTAGCGAATCCCAGAAAACGGTGGGCATCACCTTTCCGGCCGATAGGACAGTCTTCGCCTTCTTCGAAGCACGTTCGTTGGGTGAAGTCCATTGTTTTAACTTTTCCTTGGTATATACCAGTGGAGTCATGTTTCATCAATGCTTACGAAATCACACAAAAACTCCTTCGGATTGCGCTTAAACAGCGTCAAGCACTGCTCTGACGTGGTCTTACGATTGCGCTTATAGTCCCGAATGAGCAAACGCGGCACCCGCAATACTGACAACTTTATCATGCCCAATATTTCATGCAAGATATGACCCATGCGGCTTTTGAGATGCCTACTGTCTCAGCTGTCTCGCGTACTTTGAATCGGCGGTCTGTCAATACGAGATCGTGGATTTTTGTCACGTTATCCTCCGTGATAGCCGTTTTCGGGGGCGTGGCTCATCAAAAACGGACGTGTGACCACGATAAATCTTGTATAATTAATTTCTGACAGTCGCCATCAAAGGAGAAGAGTACTGTACACAACATCCAAGTGCTCTTTGATTTCGCTGCGCAATTTCCATTCCAAAAACAAGAATCGAATCACCGACCGAGATTGCTCCTATTCTATTTTTCTAAAATCCGCCGACACCCCCCGCTTCCACACGCGGTCATAACAAAACTACGAATCCGATTCGGCTTAAATTTTGACAATAACTAAAATGTAATGACAGTAAATTTCTATTGCGACAGTGGCGCCTTCGGGCATTGAAGCTAAGTACTTATCGAACCACCCTCGTTTATATATTTTCAGAATAAAAATATAAAATAGTGTAACAGTTGTATAGATTCCATAATACATGCATTCTGCTGGTTTTTTTGGGACTGGACGGCGCTCTGTGAATAATCATAGTATACAAGAACGACCTTAAGTTTATTTCGAATACGAATTTCCGCCTGCTTCCTTTGTGATAATTTTTTTTTCAGTTTCTTTGAAATAAGTTCCTAGTTGTTATGCATTGTTGAAGAGCTAAGAAAACGGTTGTTTATAAAATGATCTGCAAGCCATGTTTCATAACATTTTTTTTTTGTTTGTAAGGCATTTTAGTCGATAAAATCTCAAAAAAATATTGAAATAATGTCGTTTTTAGTCTCGCATTTTTAAGTTAAGATCGATAATTGTTGTTTTAATATTGATAATGTTTAATCGTTTTTATAAATCAGAAGAAAAAATGAGATTTAAATTGATACTTCTTATACCATTAACCCAATGATATTCATATATCAAATATCAAATAATATTCATATATCAAAATTAATTATTTTGATATATGAATATGAAAGGTGGATTGGGTTTATCACGTGTATCACAGGATCTATGGGCGTAGGGGAAGACGTGCCTGTTTTGCCAACGGCCTGCGCTAGGGCGCTGGTCGGGGCATGATGGGAAAGGCTCGAGGCTCAGAATTGTGGCGCAAACTTGAAGAGGCCTCCAGCAGTATTGACGACAGTGATATCTGTATAAGGATGAATTATTTAATTCATATATCTGGCCGTGTTGTCTTTGCTAGATTTTATTGCTGAGGAACAATCATTAGCTTAGATAACTAGAAATTTCTTATTATCAATTCATTTTATCCGTGCAGGGGCGGAGAAAGAATACTAATCTCTCCGGCCGGGGTCGGCTTGTCGTAAAAGCCGACAATACAACTCACCCTAGCTACGTGGTAGGGCCCAAGCCCGTCTGGATGGCGACCACCCCTGGTTTTTAAATATGCCGCCATAATAACCTTGTTTTGTGTTCCGCATAAGTAAGTGGCTTAAGTGGCCAGGTACCCAGTACCACTACGCTTCTAGCAACGTGTTAGCGATGCCCCTGGCGTCGCAAACGCCCACAGGTGACGGTAACTGCTAAAGTCTAAGTGGGCCGCCAGCCTGTCTACTGTCCATCAACAATTACAAAAATGATGAATTATTTTCTTATGAGGACATACAAACGTATTTTATTATTTAAATATAGAAATCCTTCGTCCTTATGCTTTCAAGTTAACAAGCTGAGAACTAGTTTTAATGCCATCCCAGGGACGGTTCTTAACACCGAAGGATTTTCAGCGAGTTTATATGTATAATCGCAAGGTTTCGTACCTGTGGCCTGCGAGTCCTCGGAAGCTCGCACTACTTAAACTGGGTCAAGGTGTACCTACTTGTTTTTATTGTTACTGCCGTTCCTATTAGTCGGGTGTGGTGTTAGGGTTTCGCTGAAAATTATTGAAAATGGAAGTGTAATAAAGTCGACAAACCAGTCGTAAGAAGTTGTTTTTTTTTTTTTGAGAAATTTTAACATTGCTCAATAGTGTTCTGTGTAATCATACGACAGTGGCTTAGTCGCTACGCAATTGATGTGGTTGTGTCTATTGGTTCGAGTCCCACGGAGGACTGAAGACTGCCTTTTAACTGTATGTGTCCAAAAAAAAATGCTGACATGCTTTCATCTAATGCTTCGAGGGAGCCATAGATAAAGAGATATAATGCTTTCGCATCTTGGTGCGCTTGTCTCGCCTTATGTGTGTTGACAATACCTCTCCTTCCACAATCATCTGTTAACCGTCCTCTTAAAATTCGTTTTTACATTGGTCCCATCCACCAGCATTCCTAGCACGTAGAACTATCATCTCTTTGAATTATGTGGTTATATATAATACTACGCTAGTCGGTTATTCTTTACTTTATGACTCATTAGCGTTAGCGATTTTTGATTTCATCCATTTTTGTATATCTGTTTGTATGATAATAACTTAAAAGAGTATATAAACGGCGTGAATAATTTATAGTATCCGACCGAAAGTTCGGTTTCGGCCAAAATCAGTTTCGGCCAAAATTGGCCGAAACTTTTGCCGAAACCGAAACTGATTTCCGAAGTAGCAACACAACTTAGTCAGTGCGTTATCGCCCGACGCAAGATTCAGTCTTACCTGTCGGAGCTTCGATCACTATTGTTGATCGAAGTGTCGGAGCCATTATTACAACGCAATGCTGACATATACAGTTATTGGAACAGCAGTCAATATCCTATATTGAGAAGTGCAGTTTTAAAATACCTTTTAGCTCCACCTACCAGTGTCCCGAGTGAACAGCTGTTCAGTGCTGCTGGTCAAATATACTCGGATCGTCACAATAATTTACGTGGCGGAAACGTAGACAAACTGCTTTTCTTGGCGTACAATATGACTTTCATTATGAATATTAATAATACGAAAAACCAAAAAAGTAACCCTAAATATAAGATATTTAGAAGTTTTTTTAATTTGGTTTTATAACTGTTTTCAATCTAAATGTTTACTGTAGTTTAGTAGTGAGTTACTTACATTTACTACACTAAATAAATGTAAGTATGGCTGTCCTACTAATTGTGATCTAGGTATCTTTGTTAATTCTAAATGTGCGATTTGATTATCTTTGTT
Organism: Malacosoma neustria; assembly: GCA_963693495.1. NCBI lineage: Eukaryota > Metazoa > Arthropoda > Insecta > Lepidoptera > Lasiocampidae > Malacosoma > Malacosoma neustria. Next base: position 17,464,670 of record OY856383.1, read on the forward strand.
GAGACTGGAACTAAGAGTGTAATAATAATTTTAGTAATTATTATTTTTATATAAGAGGTATAAAAGTACCTAAAAGAGATTGATGATTCTTCTAAGTACAAATACAAACCAAAGTATTAATTAATAAGATTTCAAAATACCAATACTTAGTAAATACTATTTAATGAAACAGTAATAGTTAGTGATTTGATTATTGATAACTGATAAACATTTTGCTATGAGAACTTAATTTGAAAAAATAATAAAAATATTATTAAATTTTTTTTATATTATATTAAATAAATGATTACAACAAAATTAATATACTGTGTTTCCATTTCATGTCATAATTTTAAATAATAATAGGTAAAATGCACCAAATTTCAGTATTTAAGGAATTTTATACTTGACCACGTGAGTTTCGGTTTCGGTCGGACACTAATAATTTATAAAAATTAAATGTAGGTACTCGGAGACAATTTAACAGGAAAATAGGTGAAATGTTCCGAAACCAAAACGAAAACAGACAGCTCTGTCTGGTGTTTGTCAGCTGTGTCACGTGTTCCGAACCGTGCGAGATGGATGCGAGCTAAGTATGAGAACCAGAAGAACGCTTTTAGGTCATCCCGAGAACAATAGATTCGCTCATTTCTATGCTGTTTTTATAAACAGAGCGAGGGTGACGCGACGTTCGGATATCAATAATGTAAACAGAGCTCTAGACGTGCATAATGCAATTTAAATTTCACGAATAACAGTTTTTTTTAGTTTACTTAGTTTTATTGAGTTTTCAATAAGACTCGTCCGTATTTTCGCAACGTATGCTGGTTTGCAAGGGTTTAGATTACAACCTGTACATACTCTTATCCGGGTCAGCTAGTCATACTAGCTGACCCGGCAAACGTTGTTCTGCCATATAAATAATAAAATGTAAAAAAATTTAAAAAAAAATTAGGGGTGGACTACCCCTAACATTTAGGGGGATGAAAAATAGATGTTGGCCGATTCTCATAGATACCGGATAAGCACAAAAAATTTCATCAAAATCGGTCAAGCCGTTTCGAAGGAGTATGGCAACGAAAACTGGGACACGAGAATTTTATATATTAGATTGATATTTCATAAATGGAAGACCTCTGTGGCCTGACGGCTTTGGCACGTCAATATACCCGGGATTCAATTCCGGTCTGAGTCTGGGTATTTGTGTATAATATGTACATAATTACAAAAGACAAAAATATATCAATTGTCTAGTACACATAGGATAAGCGTTCTGATGCTTTGTGACTAAATGGCGCTGTGTTAATAACAGCCCACGTCTTCCCACTGCTGGGTTCAGGCCTTCCCTTCAGAAGGAACGGACAGTAGACGGACAGGACGCCATGCGTGTCGAAGGCGGATTGGTGGGTTACACGTACCAGTGACCTCGGTATGCAGGTAGCCTCGCGATGTTGTCCTTCACCGTCGGTAGATGGCATTCACGGTATAATACGCACATTAGGCGAGAAAAACTGCCTAAATGGTGAATGCCACCGTGGGATTCGAACTCACGAACCTCTAGATTGGTCTCCCAATGTTATACCACTGAGCTACCAGTTACTGTGGTCACAGTATATTAATTTAAAAATATAATGTGAATAGTTTACATCGATCTGGTCTAATTTAAAATATAGGTCATTATGGGACCTTGTGGCCATACATCTATGCACTTCAATTAATAGGCTGATGATGACGAAGTTGCCATTAAAAAAATGTCATCCGAACGAAACCAAATCAGGTAGCTAATATTAGATATATTCGTATTTTGTGCAAGAAACATAATATATTTCACAATAATTATGAAGAAGGAAGCGTATTTCCAGCAAGCGCTATCAACACATATGAGGGCAACGTTAACGGCATAATAGTCACATACTTAGATAGTTCATTCAAGGCTCTTCACTTGATTAATTGATGAAGACGTGCTCTATACGGAACTGTGTGCATTTGTGTAAATTATAGTCGAATGATTATCTTACTAGTGGTTGTAATTGAAAGAGAATATTTGAATTTATACTTTGAATATTTTACTCAGCGCGGGGGCGGAATAAGAATATACTGCGACCAGTGATGTGGCGGCTTGTGGTAATAGGCGACAAAACAACTCGAGCCAGGCGTTCGGGCTCCAAGCCAATCTGGATGGCAACCCCTGGTCTCCAAACATTATATTATGCCGCCATTATTAACCTTATTCGCCCACGCGGATGGCAGTGTTAGCGGTGCCCTTGGTATCGCAAACATCGCGATTAAGTGTTTGTCTTATTATCCACAGCAATTAAAAATAGTATATTACAAATAATGAAATATATTAGCCAGGAATGAAGAGAATAATATTAAAAATATAGATTACATAGTGTCTCTTAGTCTTTATTTTGGGACTAGCATAGCACTCCTGTCCTACTGGACAACTAATATACTACCTACATACTTTTCTGTAAATAAATACATATTATAAATAAACATCCAGACGCGAGACGGGAATCGAACCCGTGACCTCCGCAAGTATACCGACATGCGTTAGCCGTTACACTACGGAGGTCTTCAATTAATTTCAGATTAGTTTTTATTGCACACAGATCGCTTCCTGTCGACTATCGACAGGAAACATACGCTAGACTTCCGTTTTGTGCATAGCCACCTTCAGGCCCAGTTGCCAGCTTTTTAAGGCTGTCAAAGCTGCCTAACCCCTAGGTGAACCTAGTGTTTTTGAAAGACGATCGATCTAGATCTCATTCCATTTGTTTTGTGTACGACTGCTCAAGAAAATACTTCTTTTTCGGCATAATGAACTCGTATCCGGTAACAATCCTCATCGAGGCACCACAGGCTCCTAAAGTAAAACTTAGGCAGCAGAAACTAAAGATTTTGATCAATAAATACGAGTACACAGACAACAAAGAAATCAATGGTTAACGTGTGTTTTATTTATAACATTAGCTTCGTATATACTCGCACAAGTAATAATTTTATAACTGATGTTATGTCTCTGCCAGTAATTATAGGATTGCTTTTAATGAAATGTTCGTGAGTTAAATTATACATAAACTGACGGACTCATAAACTGCATCAAAGTTCAGGATTACTTTGAAATGATTTTTTTAATAAGTATGCAAACTTTTTAGATTGAATTATATAAATATGGAGAGACTGGCTCTTAATCTCAAAAAAAGGAAAATTTAAAAATAGAACTGCAGTAAAACAAATGAATATAGCCGGGAAAAGAAAATTTACTTGTAGTATCAGATTTGCGTGTTATTTATAGCAAAGTTTTAAATTGATTCTCATTGCTTTTTTATTCTTTTGTCAATTGAATTATTGTTACCAGCAGAATTGTTGGATTAGTTTTTTTTTAACTCATCGAGAGTTTTTGAACCACAATATGGATACTTCGTCCGAACAAGCGGCTCAAATTGTAGCATTGGTGCGGGAGGGCTTGGATCAACGAACGATTGGTAGAAATTTAAATTTAAACCAGTCTGCGGTTTCTAGAATATACAGAAGGTTTGTAGAGACAGGTTCTTACAGAAAGAGACGTGGTACAGGCAGGACTCGAGCAACCACCGGTCGTGTGACCGATTTATTGTTACAACTTCCCTGTGAAATCGTTTCCTCACGTCAGTTAACATCAAAATAGAGCTTAATGAAGTGCGCGGAGTAAACGTGAGTGCACGAACAATAAGAAGAAGGTTAAAGGAAGCGGATGTCACCCCTTTTAGACCAACAAATGGTCCAAACTTGTCTGTAGCTCACAGACAAGCTCGCTTAAGATTTGCGCGTGATCACCTGAATTGGACAGAAGAGCAATGGGCCTCCGTATTGTTCACAGACGAGTGTAGGACATGTTTATATGGTGCAGAATAGTGCAGATGGTCGCAGAAGAGCTATCGTCGACGTGGGGAAGCGATATACTCAAAGTTGCATTGAGGAGCGTGTTCCTTTTGGAGGCGGTTCGTGTATGGTCTGGGGTGGCATATCGATGAACGGGCGAACAGAACTTGTGTTCATAGACATGGTCCGTCAAAACGGTAATAGAGGGGGTTTGACTGCACATCGCTACATAACAGAGATCTTAGAAGATCATGTGGTGCCTTACATGGGATTCATAGGCGAAAATTTTACTTTAATGCAGGATAATGCCCGGCCGCACGCTGCTGTACAAGTTCGACAATATTGCGAAGAGGTTGGGATACGTACAATGAATTGGCCAGCATGCAGCCCGGATCTTAATCCCATTGAACATGTTTGGGACAATTTAAAAAGAGCTGTATATGCGAGAAACCCTTTGCCCACGACAGTGGCAGCACTAAGAACAGCACTTTCAGAAGAATGGGACAATATTCCGCAAGATCTTTTAATAACCCTAATAAAATCTATGCGGAACCGATTAGAATCCGTAATAAGGGCACGTGGAGGTAATACACCTTATTAAAACATAAATAAACCCTTGCATAAAGTTTGTGTCTATTGTTAAAACCAATTTTTTAATTAAACCAATTTTCCTTAAATTTCTGTTTTTTCTTCAAAAAAGTCTCAAGGTCCTTTCCAGTACACAAACATAAACTTAAGGATATAACCCTACGCTGTTTTAAAGTTCACGAACCAATCTAGAGGTTTCAATTTAAATCTGTATAGAAAGTTTGCATACTTGGTCAAAATATTTATTTCAAAGTCGTCTATTACTTTGATGCAGTTTATGGGTCCGTCAGTGTATTATTATAAATATTAGTCAATATTTTAAATTTATTTTATTTACAAAATTATAATATAAGTATTCTTTTTTAAATGTTATTTGTGTAACCACTATTGAATGTAAATATTAAATTACAATCGGGTATTTGAATAATTTTGGTGCTTTGATCATAATCACAACTTAAACAATCATGAGAGAATTCTGATCGTATTTTTATTTATTTCATCCTCTCACGTTTATTGCAAGGTTATTATTCTATTTTGTTAATTTTTTGTTACAGTTTTGGATCAAGGAGATGCCAGGCCGGTGAAACTTAGCACCGCTGAACAATCGCAAAGCAAACAACAGACAACTGTAGAATTCATAGCTGAAGATGAAGAGGTATGTAATCAATATTTTCACAATAGACATTCGTTTATCTGGAAATGAAAATCGAATCCAAATCCAAAATTTGATCATTAAAACGAAAATGTAGCACAAAAGTATACACCTTATTAAATTTTCTAAAATATTGCTACATGAATTAGTTTAGTTGTCTTTTTAATTTTTTAGTTGTCTTTTTAAAGTCATTGTGTTTTTTTTTATTAATAGTTGCATAGCGCCAAAGCTACATAATGAACATACCACACAATTACGGCATATTAAAATATATTAAGGAACTCACGGTATACGAATAATTTACTTTTCTCTTTTTCCAACTTTTGTTCCTCAGTTTGGGGGTTCAGTTAAACATGTATATGTCCACTCGTTGTACACTGTTATCAAAAATCATCTTTCTCATATACCTTTCATAGTCTTTTACGCAATCAATTCATCTTTGCTTTGACCAATTTAGTACTTCATCCATCATCAACCTATTGAAATCCACTGCTGAACGTAAGCCAAGGCTTGACACACTGCTCCCTATCTTCGGTTCGCCGCATCTAGTCCATGCCAGCCATTTTTCGCAAATTGTCGCTAGATGTCTTACGCTACATTTGCCTAGAAGGCGTATGCACTCGATAACTCGTTACCCGCATCTAGAACAGCCATATCTGGTCGACACGACGAGCGATGTTGGTGATTATGATTCATTACGAATGCGGTCCCTAATAGAAACTCTTAGCTTCGCTATCGACATCGCGACTTCAACTTCGGTTGACCAATCCCACTTGAAAGCTCTCTGAATTTATCAAACTGTTAAATTGTTCATTTATTTTATTATAATTTTAAATACACAAGACATGTTTGTATTAACACGTAAGTTTGGCAATTCAGCATTATACTGTGATTTAGACTAAATTAAACATTTCTTCAAATCAAAAAATGAAACTGAGTGTCAACGTTTCAGTGTCACATTATTTAACCATTCTCTTTCTCTTGTCTCGCATAATATTCTTGTCTTTATATTGCCAATCAATAACACGCTATTAGTCTACTCTTAGCTTCTTTGTTGCGCTTCTTAACATCCTGTAGTTAACTCAGCGATATCTTATGTATGCCAAAACTTGTCACAAGAATATTTCCGAAGTGCTGTTTCAAATCTCAGGAGTCTTGGAGATTACAATCTTGAAAATGCATTTCACACTATCTTATCGTAAATTCCAGAGTGCATATTTATTACTACTGCAAAGTTGAAAGACGTTTCGTAGAAATTATAAGATAAGGTGATAACAAAACAGAGACTGAAACAAAGTAATCGATACGTCTCGCCGGAGAACGTTATTCGCAGTGGTGAGTTGAAGCCGGAATACGGTCGTGCAATGAAATGAGTGTTGCAGCTGCGAGGGGAACGAATCGGTCACTTGTTTGTGACCGGATAGTATGCGTACATTATTACATGGGTACATATTTATTTGAGCTGCGATCTTGCCTATGTGGAATAACGTATTGAATTTTATTTCAATTCTATTTATTTATGCTTATATATCTATATATATATATATATATATATATATATATATATATATATATATATATATATATATATATACACACACTTCTATGACACATGACATTAAGCGCGTTAAATCAAAAGGGATTATGTCCTGGTTACACAACCTAACCATAATACAATAACATTAAAGAGATGATATTCTCTTTACATCTCCCCTCCACGATATGAAAATTGCATAATTTTTCAATCAGCTTCAACTTCAAACATTGGAATTAGTTTTGTCACGTGGAATAGACTCGTGTCTTGATTTCTTTTTCCAGTTTTTATTTTATAAATTGAGTTTGAAATTTTTTCTTCTATTATATATGGGCCGATTCTTAGTTCTTCTAGCTTTTTCCTATTGAGTTTGTTTCCATTCTCTATGAATACCATATCTCCTTCGTTGAATTCATGGTGTCTTCTGTTTCTATTAAATAAACTTTCGTTATACTTATGTGATCTCTGTGTTCTTTCTAATGCTAATTTCTTATCTCTTATCCAGTCTTCTCCGTTTTTCTTTCTTTTTAACTCTTCTGGTATGTTACTGGTGTCTGTGCCATATAATAGATACTCTGGTGTAAATCCCATTATTGTATGTTCTAGTATATTATACTTATTCACACATTCTCTCGCTATCGATGTCCATGCTCTATTCTTTTTCTCTTCGTTTATTTTACATCTTATTTTATTTACTAATGTCTGATTCAGTCTTTCATTCAGACCATTAGAAAATGGTGCATTTATTGCAGTAAAAATTAATTGCACTCCTTTATTTTTTAAATAATCTTTAAATTCTTTCGAATTTATTCCAGGATATTGGTCCGTTAAGATTGTTCCGATGTTTTCTATGTCTAACACAGTTTGAATTAGTTTTATAAAATCAGCGGCGTTTTGAGTTCTTGATGTTGAAATGAACGCATATCTCGTGAAATGATCAACAAGTAAATGAATATATTTTTTTGTTGATCTAGTGCTTCCAAATCCTCCAATTGTATCTATGGACATAATTTCGAAAGCTTTGGTCGCTGGTCCTAATTGTGACATTGAGCCGAATTTATGTTGCCCTCTTGACTTATTCTTAATACATATATAACATTCTTTACAAATTTTTTTTATATTCTTCACTAAATTTTTAGCAGTATAATATGGACATATTTTCATTTGTGTTTGTGTTATTCCTGTGTGACACCATTCCTTGTGTATTTTATTAATTAAATCAATACTGAATTTTTCTGATAATATGATTTTCTCTCTTTTCTTCACTTTTTTATAATATATTCCGTTTTTCTCTATTAATTTTTCTTTTTTATTCTGTAATAGTATATTATTCATCTGATCTAATTTTATTTCATCTATTTCAATAAAATTTACCGTTTTTAATAAATCCTCTTCTTCTGTATTTGATTCTAGAACAGGGTTTCTACTCAAGCAGTCCGCTTCTTTATTATCTTTACCTGGGACGTATATAATTTTAAAATCGTATTGAGATAGATAGTGACTTAGATCGCCCAATTCTTCGTCTGTTCGTGCTTTTATATTCATATTTTCCAGTGGTTTGTGGTCAGAGTATATTTCGAAGTATCTCCCTATCAGCCAGTGTTGCCAGTACTTTATTGCCTCTTTTATAGCTAAGCATTCAAGATAAATAGCTTTTTTTCTTTTTTGCGTTTCATTAAGTTTCTTTGAGAAGTAGGCCACAGGTTTTTCTTTTCCATCCTCTTGTGTTTGTTTTAGTATTGCGCCTATACCTTCAAGTGATGCATCTGTATATATCTTGATTGGAAGGTCTTTGTCGAATATCTCCAACACTGGTTGGGAACATAGCATTTCTTTTATCTTTCTGAAAGATTTTTCACAATCCTCTGTCCATATAAATTTTACATTTTTTTTTAATAGTTGATGTAATGGATCTAGTAATATTGAGCTTTTCTATATATTCATGGTAAAAATTTATTTTCCCCAGAAATTGTCTAATTTGCTTTTGTGTAGTAGGAATTGGGAAATTTTTTATTGACGTTATGTTGTCTTTCAACGGTTTAACCGTATTTTCTCCTATTACATGTCCTAAATATCTAACCGAACTAGCAGCGAATGTACACTTTTTAAATTTTAACCTGAGTCCTTCTTTTTTTATTGCATTTAATAATTTTTCAATATGATTTAGATGTTCTTCAAACGTCGGTGAGTGTATTAAGATATCGTCTATATAGTTCACTGAAAATTCAGTTAGTCCATATTTTCTTAATATGCTACTCAGAATTCGTTGAAATATAGCTGGAGACGTTTTTAAGCCAAACGGTAGACATGTCCATTGATAGTGACCATCTTGTGTTACAAATCCCGTCTTCCTCCTATCCTCAATTCTTAGTGGTATTGACCAAAAAGCTGAGTTAATGTCCAGTGTCGTAAAGTATTTACAATTTCTGGCTCTTATTATTATATCATCTATTAAAGGGAATGGTTGTGCCTGAGGGACAATGTTTTTATTTAAATCTCTAAAGTCTATGCACAGACGTGTCTTTCCTTCATTTTTCTTATATGCTAGTGTGACGGGTGCAGCAAAAGGACTATAAGATTCTTCGATTAAATTCTTCTCTAGTAAGTTGGCTATTTGTTTCTCTATTTCTTTTTTGTCTTTTATATTACATCTATAGGGTCTTTTACTGCAGTATTTCTCCACTATTAAGTCAATTCTAGCTTCATATTCGTTAACAGTCCCAATATCATACTTGTCTTTCGCAAACACTGATTTGTTTTTATCTATCAATTTTTCTATCTTCATTTTTTTATCTTTATCTAAATGTTCTATATTTGTTTGAAATTCTTCTGTTTCCACGTGTTCATTAAAATTAATTGAACAATTTGTAACTTCACTTAATGTTATCTCTGGTTTTTCTAACTTTTTCTCTATTTTCTGTGAGATTTCTAAATTTTCATTCAACCTCAACTTAAACATAGGAATTAAGTCTAATCCTATTATAAAATCTTCAAAATCCTCTCTTTCAACTACATATATATCTACTATTTTTTCTATATCAAATATTTTTATTCTTATTCTTACCAATCCATTTGTCTGATTCACACCATTGACAGACCTCAAGAATATCTTGTTTAAATCTTCTCTATTCTCTTTTATTTTTATCCATTTCGAGTTTATCAAGGATACTTGAGAACCTGGATCATATGTTCCCATTATCTCTATCTGATTCTCAACTAGTAGCTTAAGTCTGATCAATGGTGTGACTATTAGTTTTTTTTCTCTGTATTTAAATTTACTTCTATTACTGAATTGCTTCCTATAGCTTTAGGTTTCTCTTTTTTCTCTAGTTTAAACCAGCATTTTTCTTCTGGATGATATCTTATACCTTTACCCATGTTTTCACATGTCATACATGGTTTCTTTTCTTCATTTCTGAATTTATGTTCTGGTTTACCTTCTTTTTTAAATGTTTTCTTTTTATTTATTATCCCTTCAAGCTTCTGTAATTCATTTATTAAATCTTTTGTATTTTCTATTTCATCTCTGGCGATCTTCTCTCTAATAAATTCTGGCAACCCAAATGCAATTCTATCTATCATTGTATCAGCGTCCATGTCCTTATTTATTTCTAATAATAATCGTTCTTTCTTTATTGCATATTGTACTATTGAACCTTCTTTGTATTTAAAATAATGAGCATATGTCCTGCTACTCCATCCCTTACCTGAAAAGGTTTCTATTAATATCTGTTTCCACGTATTCCAATTGTTTTCATGTTCTCCTTTTATTACAGTAGAAGTATACCAATCTTGGCAAGTTGCATCTAAAAATATTCTTAATAATTCTATTTTAGTTTTATCTTTTTCTATTTTAAATCTTCCACACTCTTTTTCGAATATATGTAACCATTGTCTAACATTAGATGTTTTATAATTAAATTTTTCTAATACAAATTTATCTACAATATGTTTTAAGTTTTTTTCTTCTTCGTGTTTTTCTGATTTTTCAATTAATTTTTCTAATATTTTTTCCAAGCTCGAGTTTTCTTTAATATTCTCTTGAAGTGTTTGTTTTAAATATTTCCCTCCAAACTGGATATTTCCTTCATCATCTAAATATATCTTTTCTAATTCTTTTGAAATTTTTATCCATATTTTTAACTCATCATGCCTTTTTCCTAATGAATTTTTTACCTTTTTGAAAGTCTCCGTCTTTGTCAACTCTTCATGATAATCTGCATACATGAGGTCATCTGGTATAACATATTTTTCCCCTTGTTCTGTGACAATTGAGGTTACAGCTACTACTGTAGTTTTACAGTCCTTTCGAGAAGCCACAGCTCTGAACTCGAATTGCAATTTCATTTTGTGACGAAAATTGTCGTTTTATAATATTATTTATTTGTTTCAGTCTGGATGGTCCGAATAAATCAAACAAATTTGTTTCTGTAAAAATAACAGTCATATATTACAATTCCTTTATACTAATTATATGTTATATTTATACGTATAATTATACGTTACCTGTAAAAATAACAGAAACGACAATTAAAGTTGATTACTCGTCTCTCATAACTCTTGCTTTTCTATCTATTAATTAAATTATTTAAATCAAATCTGTAACGTAATAACGTAAATATTGTTTACTTTTTTGTAGGCAAATGTCATGTGTCACACTTCTATGACACATGACATTAAGCGCGTTAAATCAAAAGGGATTATGTCCTGGTTACACAACCTAACCATAATACAATAACATTAAAGAGATGATATTCTCTTTACATATATATATATATATATATATATATATATATATATATATATATATATATATATATATATATATATATATATATATATATATATATGTATATACACACACACACACATATACAAGGTGGGCCAAAAGAAATCATCCGATGTTGGTTGGCTCTCATTTTTTTTTCTAAGGAAGAAGATGATATCAGCCAAATGGACGCCAATTGATTGCTATACGGGCTCGTTTTATGGCATTTTTCATCACTTCGGCGAGAACTTCGGGCGACAGATTCTCGCACTCGTGTCGAATGTTGTTCTTGAGGGCTTCCAAGGTCTCGGGCTTGTTCACGTAAACACGGGACTTCAAAAAACCCCACAAAAAAGTCTGGAACGGTTAAATCGGGCGATCTTGCGGGCCAGTGTAAATCGCCAAAACGAGAGATGAGGCGACCCGGGAACGCCACCTTCAGAATATCGGTTGTGGCTCGCGCAGTATGTGCCGTTGCTCCGTCCTGTTGGAACCACATGTCCTCCAGTCCTAATTAGTTCAATTGCGGCAGAAAAAACTCGGTTAACATGGCCCTATAGCGTGCACCGTCCACTGTTGTCGTTTGACCAGCGGCGTCTTCGAAAAAAAATGGCCCGATGACTCCTCCAGCGTGAACAGTGCACCATGCAGTCACTTTGAGCGGGTGTAATGGCTCCTCGTGCATCACTCGTGGATTTTTGGTGCCCCAGAAACGATAGTTTTGCTTGTTCACGTACCCGCTGAGATGGAAATGAGCCTCATCGCTCATTATGATTTCTGTCGAAAAATCGTCCACTTCGTTCTCGATATTGAGAATGGCTTGGGCGTAGGTTACACGCGTTTGGCGGTCGACAGGCAGCAGCTGATACACGGACTGGACTTTGTACGGGAACATGCGCAGGTCTTTGACCAAAATTCGCCTTAGGGACGACCGGCTGATGGCTAATTGCGAGGCACGGCGTTTGGTCGATGTTTCTGGCGACAGCTCGACATCCTCGCCAACAGCGGCGATATTCTCGGCAGAACGGCCACTCCGGGGCCGGCCACTCTTTGCAGCGTCTCGTGTGGTCCCATACTCTTCAAGGTTGGTGGCCAAACGGCGCAGTGTTTGCGCAGTCGGTGCCGGACGACCGGAGAATCGGCGACGGAATTCGCGCTGCGCCAACACCACAGACGAATTGTTACGCAAAAAAAATAGACACGATTATTTCGCGTTCTTGGGGAGTGTATCGCTCCATGACTTGTTCACTTGTTTTCTACATCTGTCTAATTTACAAATATCAAAATAGATTTGACATTGGCCGCCATTTGTAAAAATAAGAGCATCTTCCAATAGGGTGATTTCTTTTGGCCCACCTAGTATAATTCTTATGTGCGTGTGTGTGTATGTCACTGAACTCCTAAACGGCTGAACCGATTTTGATAAAAAAATTTGTGTGTGTTCACATGGATTCGAGAATGGTTTAGATTTGCAATTGGATCCGGTAGGTGGCGCTGCGATCGAGTTCTGTGATTTTTATTTTTTGCATAAGTGCCAGAACATAACCCCAAACTTTTAAACAGTTCATTTTCTTTTTTGTATGGTAGAACAACGTCTGCCAGGTCAGCTAGTAATATATACAAATACAAATGTATATTACCACTGACGATCTCCTGGCGTGATGGCTAACGCACTTCGGTACGCTTGCTGAGATCACGGGTTCGATTTCCGTCCAGCATCCAGGTGTTTATATATCTTTAATATATCTTGTATCTGTTCCCTAAAGCAAAAAAAAAAAAATTACATATTATCTCTTAAAATATTTTAAGATTTATAAATAGAAAAATTAAACGAATAATTACTCAACTAAATGAAAAGTTTCCAGACCGGTATGATTTTGCTATTATTTTAGCATTTTAACAAAATAATATTTACGTTTTTGTAAAATACATATTTTAACAATGTGATGGGGAAAATCTTGAATTTTTCTTTTTTTCTACCAATGTTTAGATGTAGAGATTTCTTCGTAAAACTGTTCCAAGATCAGTCTTAAAGATAGGCTTATGTTCAATCCAATTTACTGGAATGATCCTACTTTCAGAATAGCTAAGTTAAGATCTTTACTGATATTAGTAAACGAAGATAACACTGAAACGTACGTTACGCTCGGTTCAATGACGCTGTATCGAATGTATATAATAACGGGCCTCACCGTAGAGGGAACGAACGGTGTACCCGCCACACCTGTCCAAGGATTGACGGGTTACACATTCCGGTGATCTCTCTCGCATAGTTTTCCTTTGCCGTCATATTATGCCTACTTGCGAGAAAAATTGCCTAAGCGGTGAATGCCACATGGAATTCAAACCTGGCACCTTTAGATTGATTTACAAGTTCGATACCACTGAGCTATCAGGTACCGTGAGTATCGAATGTATTCGCTCCATTAAACATAAATATTTCTCGTTTTTACGACCATTTTTATTTTATATCAATTGAAAATTGATTTTGAATGTCCTTTCTGCAGAATTCCGAGCCTATAAACTACGTGAATGTACAAAAGTCACCTCTCACCTATCGAACCAGCTTATTAATGATCGATATATCCACACTGGCCTTGCAACTCGTTATGGTTGGCTTATACAATATTATGCAAGCATCGTGTCGAGGGCCAAGCGGACTTGTTGGGAACGATATTGGTCACGTCCTAAGCCTTAACAGGCTAAAGGCTACTTAACCGACAAGCTAAAGTGCTTATTTTGGAATAAGACTTGCGTTCAAAGTTTCTTTTGTCTAGCATCCATAACACAAGTGCTACTACTTACTTTGTAACTAGATGGCGTTGTGTGAATTGTCCCAATATATTAAAAAAACACTCATCTAAAACCAATCTAGCTGAATAAATGCCATAATTAATAAAAAGTCAATATTATTAGTTGATATGACACTAGCACAGCGATTGTGTAAAAGTTGTGAACAGGTAGGTCGAAGTTTTTAATGATCTTTAAATAGTTCTAGATATACCTGTGCGTCCGTTTTGCATTTCTAAATAAAAGCCCTGCGATATAAGTTTTCATATGCAGGAGATTGATTCTCTTAAAAAAACTTAGTGACGTGCAGTAATTGACAATAAAGAACAGCAATTTGCCCCTTCAAATGTAATTACTAATTAATACGAAACTTCATGGAGTGGACAAACGTCTAAACGGCTATCATAGCGTGCAGGTAGCATAATACATGTCAGTCGATTCATCAATTTATAGTATTAAGTTCATAAAATACTGCGAAATTCCTTTGTAAGAATTTACAGACGGGCTCGTTTTGTTCATGGTCAGAATTATGCAAGCTAGCTTCGCGAGCCTCTAGTGTTCACCGTCAGCAAGTCACGTTTGCCATACGTTAATCCGTGCTTTGCATGTGCAGTGCTTAGAAAAAACGAAAAACACTTTCTACACTAAAGACTTGTCAAGTAGCGTACGAACACGTTCGTATTGTTTATATTGCGAAATTACGAGAGCTGTCAGATGGTAAACGGAATTCGATTAACAAGCAGTTTTCATGTGTGGTTAAGCCACGTAGGAGACAATTTTTTGACATCAGCAATATGTGGCAGCTGTATAATTGGTATCATATTATTTATATTTATATTCCTATTCTATAGGGTATATTATTAGGGTATATTTCCTAAGTCTATAGGGGGCGGTAACCGCTAACTCAAAGAATATAAAATGGCATTTATTCTTGTCGCACGTGGAAATTCTACATTATCCCAGTGTTAGGCAGTAACACCAAGGTGTCCAAGTCATACGTATTCTAGATGATATTAAGAACTCTCTCTCGCCGCCATTCAAGATACAGTAATGTCGTAGCCAGTCTTTTATTTAAAATAAATATAAAACGCCTACTAGTACCTCCGCACCTACCACGCGCTAACCTTGCGATAAATGTGTCACTGAAATGAAAAGATACAAATGTGTCTTTTCATTACTTTGAACTACATCTATCTTTTAGTTCAGTAGTTCAGTAAGGTTCAGTTCACCAAAAATTGTTTTCTTTGTAGATTGGTTTTCTTTCACTAGTTTATCAAGAGCTATTAAATAGGTTGTTAAAAGAAGAGTTCAATGTGTCATCTTATCGCAAACTGAAATTAGTTCGACGAGTTGAGACATGAGCTCATATTGAATAGTTAAATAGGTAATTGAAGTTAGTACGTATATCTGTTCAGAGAAATTGGTTCGTAAAAATAAAACTTACAGCACAGATTTGCTATCATACTTGATCAGGCTTAGGGCTGACAATCTAGATAATTTCCGTATTTTTTTATTTTTATTTTACAAAGCTGCTTCCGTAGGTAACACAGATTATTTAATAAAATTAAACCTTCCATAGAACTCCGTGTTCAATTTTTGGAGCAGTTTTGTGATAGAAGGGATAGTCTGATCAGTCAGCTTTCTTATTTGTTTCTATACTTATGAATGAAAACAATGCACTTCATTTCATATTTAAAATTTGAAACTCGAACAAACGTATTGTAAACTGTAGTTACTGTAGTAGTACTGTACATTTTCATTTTGCTTGACAGTTCTAAATTAACTTTTTTGTATGACAAGCAATGTACACTGTAAGTGCAAATTGTTAGAGGACCCGACCGCTTAAGAATTGGGTACGTACCGAACGAAAGTTTGTTTGAAAGAAATAGAACATCATTATGGTACGTACAACAGAGCGTGACAACAAATTATCAATCAGCACTGCACAAGCCTCGTTCGTGAAATACGAACGAGACACGAGCAGTGCCGATTTTAGTTCGTTCGCGGTCGGTGAACTAAACAACTGAACTAAAGATATGGTTGAATTGTAACTGAAGTAAAGAATGAAAGACAGAAACTAACTGAAGTATATCATTTGAAGGTTCATTCGTGAACGACACACGGCTACACGCGCACGGCCACGCACACGCGATGGAGGGAGCGGATTGGCGGGTTACAAATACCGGTGATCATGTGACCGGTGAACATTAACCACGATTCTGGGTCTAGCCTTTCTGTATTCTATAAGATATTTTAGTTTCTTTCCACCATTGTACTTCCAGACGTATGAAATATCTCAAATACATTTGATATGCGAACTGCTAAGGACTGTGACTTGCTGAAGTTTTTTTTTAAAGATGTGGGACAGCATACAGGCTGAAAGGCTCACTAACTATACAATATTTAGCAGTTACGCTTCCTGTCCGCATAGAGGTTCATTTATGCCGGATCACAACGTTATTATGGTGGCATATTTAGAAAGCAGGAGTGTTTACCATCCAGCTGGGCTTGGAGTCCCACCACCTAACTAGAGTTGTTTAGTCATCTTTTACGACAGGCTGACCCAAACTGTAGAGGTCAGCATTCCTACTTCGCCTCTGCACGGAGAAAAAGTAGTCAGGTTCTCTCGATAATAATAATCTGGGTATATTCAGTTTGTAGAAGGGGAACAGACTTAAGTTACGTGTCTCATCTTCAGCCATATCGTTACAACACTTGTGTTTAACTAAAAACCTATAAAAATGTATGTTTTCATTCCACTTGTTTATTAAACTTGTTTAATTATCCCGGTGATATTTAGTGTTTACTGATACATAACAAAACATAATTAATGTAACATATTATAGGCACATATATTTTTTTATTTACATAATAAAATAATTATCTTATTACTTTGTGTTTTCCTTAAGACTGGGGTTTTCCATCAGATGTGAATATTTCAGATTGAAATGCTGCTCACGTGTATTATTGTTTTACTAACAACGTGCCGATTTAAATTGATGTCTTAATAAAATGTATATTTTAAAATATTTTTGTTTTTATGGTTTTTCTTGTATATTGTTTTATTAAATTTATTATTTATAAGAAGTAATTATTAATATTTTTTGTTCCATCTTCTATGAAAATATACACATCAACATGTATGATTTACCATTTACGAATTATGAATTTACCATTTATACTAATTAATTTCTAAGTCTTTACTCATTCAAAGTGCGTAGGTATGTAAACTTATTTGTTATTGATTCAATACTGGCTGGTTGTAAAAAAAAATCGATTATGTTTTGTTTTTTTCATAAAATTAAATGAAAGGGAATTTGTTTGAATTTAAGTGCGTTTTTATTGCTACGTTTAGTCTTGATTTTATAATTTTACCAACCATTTAAATAATGAATGAATGAATGACAAAATTGAATTGTTAGATATTCTTTACGTCATGGAGCGACGTCATTTGACGGCAAATGAAATGCAAAGACCTGTAGGGATGTTGCAAGCGGGAAGTAATCAATCTCAGGTATCTCGGCATTTTGGCATTCATAGAAGTGTTATTTGTCGTCTTTGGAAGCGCTACAATAATACAAGGGAACCCGCTGAACAGCATCCAGGCCGTAAAAGGAGTACAACCACTCGGTAAGACCGGTATATACAACTGACTGCAAGACGCCAGCCGATGTTAACCGCTCGAGAGATAAGTTTGAGGCTACAAAATTCAAGTGGTGTTGATGTAAGTCCCCAAACTGTGCGAAATCGACTGCATGAGTACGGCCTACGAGCTCGACGCCCCATTAGGTGCCCATCGATACGTCACGGGAATCGCGCTCGTCGAAATGAATGGTGTAGAGAACGCAGAACATGGACCCAGGAACAATGGGATAAAATTATGTTTTCCGATGTGTCGCGATTCGGATTTAGGCCTGATACAAGAAGGGTGCAAGTGTACCGTCGGCCCGGAAATACTGAAAGGCTCAGGTGCATTCAGGAAGTTTATCCATACAGCGGCTCATCAACCATCCTAAAAATTAAATTAGTACATGTTGCTTAGACTTTTTTGATGTGTGTATTATTAATTTTAGTTGAAATTATTTTTGAAGTTACACGATGTTTTTTCTTAAAATATTCTCACTAGGACATAAACAAAAAAAAATAGTTTCTAATTAATTTAATGTAAGTTAAATTTACCTGTCACTCGTTCACATGGCATGGCTACCTGGCCATGAATATGGTCGTTGTTAAACCAATATAATGCTATGTGCACTTTTTTGAGATTTCAACGTTTTGACTATAAACTACGTTATGACTACTTTGCCACCAAAACTTTGATATATAAAAACCGCTATGTGACTCTAATAAGTGAATTTGACGACCTCTGTGGCGTAACGGATAACGCACATTCGGTACGCTTGCGGTGGTCACTGGTAGGTATACGAGTCCCGTCTCGCGTCTGGGTGTTTCTGTATAATATGTATTTATTTATAAAACAAAGTATATCAGTTGTCTAGTACCCATAACACAATTGCTATGCTACTTAGTTTCTGGCGCACTGTGAATTGCCATAAAATATTTTTTTTATTACATTACTTTAATAGAATCACTTTAAAAGAAATTGTTTCTTATAAAATTTTACACGAGAGAATGTTTTACTCCATATCTTAATCTAATCTAAGTTTTTTTTTTTATTGCTGTAGAACAGCAGACAGGCTGACGGCCCGCTTAGGATTTAGCAGTTACCGTCGCCTATAGGTGTATGCAACGCCAGTGGCATCGCGAACACGCTGCTGTCCCATAAGGGTACAGGAACTTGGGTCACTAATGCCGGAACACAACACAAGGTTATTATGACGGCATACTTAAGACCAAAGGTGGTCGCCATCCACACGGGCTTGGGGCCTAACACGTAGCTAGGGTGGGTTGTTTTGTCGCCTTTTACGACAGGCCGACCCCGGCCGCAGAGGTTAGTATTCTTTCTCCGCCCCTGCAAAGATAAAAAATCTAAGTTTAACTTTTTGTAAATGAATGCGGTTGAAAATCACATGCGGTTTGCCGGAAGAACTATTTCGTTCAACAATAAAGCACTAAGCTTCAACGTAAATACGTGTTGTAAACTCGTAAATACATTATTTCAAAGTAAAGAAACGTCAGGCGTTTTGCCAACCGGTTATCGACTCGCTAGCACCGTCGCGTCGTAAGAAATGCCTGCCTCGAATTTATATTGTTTACTCCACAACTGTGTTTGTACATATTTCTGCTTGATTCATTGTTTCGATCTTGAACAAATTACGCTTCTCATCAAAAAAATCGAAACTCCCCTGAAGTTTGGTATTGAATGAGCTTAATTTTTTTACATTTAATCAAAAATATAAATATCTCCAGTTAATTGTGGATATTATAAGGTTTAACGAATATTAATGTTTCAAATTAAAATTAAATTTCTTTAGCTATTGTGTTTTGTTCAACACGTATGTTTTTACCCTTTAAGAAATTGTTAAATGTTAGAAACAAAGATGTAAAACTCAGGGTAGCAGTTAGGCCAATTTATGGAATTTTGCCACAGTGACTACAGACGTGTGCACTCGTGTACTGTCTTGATGGAACAGCACTTTTTTCCGCAAATGTGGTCGTTTTTGTTTTTTGTCAATATCGAATCTGTCTAAAAGCTCTGAATAATATTCGCCGGTGATCGTTCTACCTTTTTCTAGGTAATAATCTATGTAAATGACACCGCGTGCATCCCAAAAAAACTATGGTCATGATCTTGTTGGCTGACAGACCCACCTTGGCCTTCTTAGGTGCACGTTCACCCGATGAAACCCACTGTTTTGATTGTTCCTTAGTCTCTGGGGTATTGTGATGGATCCATGTTTCGTCTACGGTTATATAACGACGTAAAAACTTATCCGGATTGCGGTTGGACATCGCCAAACACTCCTTTGAAGTGGTCACACGGTTGCGCTTATGGTCGAGTGTGGACAATCGCGGCACCCATCTCGCGGATAACTTTTTCATGTCCAAATATTCATGTCAAATGTGATGTACTCGCTCATTTGAGCTGCCTGCAGCCTCAGCCACCTCACGTACTTTCATTCTCCGATCGTCTAATATTATTCCATAAATTTTATCGACGATTTCTGGCGTGATTACCTCTTTTGGGCGACTTGAACTTACGGCGTCACTTGTGCTGGTACGACCACAACAAAACTCAGTAAACCACTTCTTAACCATTGAAATTGATGATGCAGAGTTCCCATAGTATTTATCAAGTCTCCTTGGTATCAGTGATGGTTTTTTTACGCAGAATACACAATTCACTTTTTTCCATTTTTGTTAAAATTCACGAGCCTATGGTAAAGGGCGACAACAAAACCCAAACAGTGGCAGAACCCCAGGCCCGTCTAGATGGCAACCACGCTTGGTTTTAAGTATGCCGCCATAGCAACCTTGTGTTGTGTTCCGATATTAGTGATCAAGATTCTTGTACCCCTCTGGGACAGCAGCGTGTCGCGGTACCCCTAGTGTCGCAAACATCTATATGGGACGGTTACTGCTTACTATTTATAATAAAAAAAAAATACATAATGATATCATAATTTAAAGTGTGGTGCAATGATACACAACTGAACCCAAGTGAAGTGAGCTCAGACCGGATTGCCTTTAAACAGTGTCTCAATCTAGACAAAACCACCTTTCTCTCGTGGAACTAGTGCTAACCGATTTGTCGTCAAAACTCATTATCCACTATTCTCAACATCCAAACAATCGTAACTTTTTGTGTTTATGTAATCGTTGTTCTGTGGAGAAAACAATCTTTCAGACAATAAATAGTTTTTTTATTATTGTAAGAGCGACTTGTGTCAATTGATAATAATCGCTGATGGATTCCAATTTCTCGAAGTTTGGAATCCAATCACTTCGTTTGTGTTATTCTGCCTATAATTAATTATTGTAAACACTTTTTTCTGACACTGTATTTAATATAATAATAATAGTCCGTCATTCTTTACTAATGTTATTTAAGAAATAAATTATTTCACGATACCCTTTTAAGGTCTAGTCCTGTTCCCACTTTGTCCATGTGTACTTGTGCTCATCAGCTCACGTCGGTAGATTTAATCCATCGGCACAGCGCTTTGTTGGTCGTATTCTTTCCTGTTTACCTATCGGGCCTATCCAACCTCCAGTCTTTTGTGTAGCATATTCCACCCCCCCCCCCCCCTTTTATCTCGGGGAAAAACCTCTCTTGACGGGTTCCCCCGGCCCGGGGGGACCGAGGGATATGTGGGACTCCGGAGAAGATGTTCAGCCATCCGACTACCCACTTAAAACCCCGCTGTTCTCCTATCGCCTACGCCCGGGCCTACGGATATGTGGCCTGCCGATCTCGTGGCCCGGGCCGAATGTTCCACCCCCCTCCCCTTTCCAATTTTAAAACATAATTTGGACATAGCATGTTGTAGCCAAGAACATTTATTTGTATCAATTATTTGTTAAAAATATTTTATTCGAGCGATACAGTAATAATACAGCTGAAGCGTGATAGAAATCAACAGAGGAGGAGTCGTTGTCATTTCATTAATCATTGGTGACATGAATTAATCATAGAGACACTAATTCGACTCATATTGTATTTATTCTATTATAATTTAATCACATGTAATATTTTCAAAAGTATTTTACTTCCATTTGTTTATTATATGTATTATTAAATTTTAGGTATATTGTCTATTTATTCTGTAAATAAAATATTATTATTATTTATTGCCATACCTCCCTTCTACATCAATATAAAAGGAATAATGTTCTATAGCCCGGGTTGCCTGGAAGAAATCGCTCTGTAGCGATAAGGCCGCCCATTGTAAGTCAAGTACATATTGAGTGTGAAAATAATTTTCATTGTTTTTGTAAGTTATATGGTTTACAATAAAGTGTTATCTATCTATCTGTTTCATTCCAGTCCGCTGATAAGTGTTTGCAATGGACTGAATTTTTGTAGTCCTTTTTATGCTAGTGACAAAAACCACTTCTGAGTGATCGCTCAACCAAATAATGCCTTGCTATATAAGCTTGGCAAAGAAGTCTTCCATTTCGCCTTTAACAACACTTAATATGAGATTGGATGACCCTAATCATC
The DNA here is from genome assembly GCA_963693495.1 of Malacosoma neustria. Lineage (NCBI taxonomy): Eukaryota > Metazoa > Arthropoda > Insecta > Lepidoptera > Lasiocampidae > Malacosoma > Malacosoma neustria. The sequence goes on from OY856383.1 coordinate 17,486,973, forward strand.
CATCAGGCTACAATAATACAATTTTGAAAAATATTGAAATATAAATATTAAAATTAATCATATCATCGCGTCACCTAGAAATCTTGGATAGAAAATATAGCTGATAAAAAATTAGGTTGACGCAGTCGCTGGCGGTCGAGTTTTTGTCTTGTAAAAACGAGGCCGCCTTAAGAACTGGTAAGCTAAGACGGCTATTCAAAAGACGGCCTCGGTAACCTTGATTGCTCTTTACGGTATTTTTTTCTTCTATTTTTAGGTTTAGAAAACTGAGCATTTTTTCTCCACGACGAAGAGAAATTTATACTGAAGTCTAAACTCACTGAAACTGAAAATTTGTCACGTGTAATACTTATGATTGGCTGGCTATATAAAACGCTTTAAAAAATTGGACATCCTCTATCTTCCTAAGTAAAATCTGACAAAAGGATTAAGTCTTTTGTTAGGTCTTAGGCGTCAACAGGTTTTCCTTTCGGGGTCATGAAGTTAAACGCCTGTGTAAATACCTAAAAGAATTATATATATTCCTGTGGAACGTCAGTGGTGGAAGTCAACCAACCCCAATAACTCCAAGCCTTACCACCACCGACCACCAATTCTTGTTAAGAATTATTTTTTACTTTTTAGTATGATTAACTATAAAATATAATTTATTTGTTGTCAATTCCCAATCGGTATGTTTTTATTAATTTAACGCTATCTTCCGGCAGTTTTATTAATTAAACGACAGATGGCGTTTGATTAATAAAACTGCAGATGCTTGACGCAGATGGCAGAAAGAAAAGAAAGCGTTAATGATCCTGATAAGGACTACGGGGTAAAATTATTAAATTTGTGTATTGTGTCAAGTGTTGACAAGTGTACAAAATTGTGAATGTTTTTGATCGTTGAAAGTGGGTAAAAATCGAGTCTAATAGTAATTATGTTCTGTTATTTCTTGTTGAAATTTATATGGCAGCAGTACGTTTGCTGGGTCAGCTGGTATCACTATAACTTATTCAAGAACAGATATGATAGCTGTTGAAAACGAACGTTAGCAATCCCAAAGCGTACCGCGGGAATAGCTTCGAAATTAAACTGAATCAAATATTCACGCACATACCTGTCGGCCCTTCGTCATCCCGTTTCGTGGGAACAGTGATTGCCCTAAAATCTGCATTGGGTCGAAATACTCGTATGTATACCTCACGGCCTTAAATTTTTATGTGATGAATAAATGTTAAATGATTCACTAAAGCCACATCGTTACTTCCTTCTAGAATTCATTAATACTGGTTTCGAAAATATCTACTAGTTGTTTTTCTTCCATTAAATGTCTTTTAATTTGCTTGTTTTTTTTTTAAATAAATTAATTCATGTTGTTGCTTTTTAACTTTTATTATTGTTATAACTTTATTTTTAATTTTAACCAATTTTTAAATACAATGCGTACTAAATACTACAGCAGAATATAAAAAAATATATTTTAGTTACTCTTCGTCTTTCATAAATAATTTCAATCAGTGTGTAACTTTTTAAAATGCAAATTAAGGAATTAAATATGTATTCTCTATGGATATTTTGAAACTCATGTGTTATCGTTTTCTTACGTCAGATTCGTAAATGTATCTAGTAATTTACTATGGTCAGAAATAGCTATATTTTAATTTAAGAAAGCAACTAGTTTTGAGAACTATACTTGCAACTTAAAAAAGAAGTAAAATGAAATTGACTATGTTTTGCTAAGTGTTTAGGTTAGTTTGAATAATGAACGCTTATTTATATGAAAATTGTCATTCCATATATAGTACTAATAATATATAATAAATATAATATAGTACTAATTTCATAACGCTACCATATTATATAAGTGATCTTAGAATAAATTGTGTTCATATTATAACACTAGATTAATGCTTACGTAGTGCTTACGTATTAATACGTAGTGTCCACAGGAATTTAGTTATCTAAATTAAATTGAAATTTATTTTATTTCCTAGACATAATTATGTATGTATTTACACATACGACTATACATATCTATAAACCCTATAAGACCACCTATGGCATGTGTGTATATATATATATATATATATATATATATATATATATATATATATATATATATATATATATATATATATATATATATATATATATATATATATATATATATATATATTTTTTTTTAATTATAATAAAACAGCGCTAGCTATACTAATAAGCGCTATGTTGCTTTCTTCGGGATTACACGGCGCTGTGTGACTTGTAGTAGTATATTTATTTTATAAGTTGGTTTTTCCGAAACCTTTGATCGGGTATTGATCATTTTAATTGACTTGAATTTATTTAAATTTATATCATGTTTCTTATTAGATACATACGCGAATAATAAATGCTTAATGTTCAAGGAAATTATAAGGTGCACGAATAAATTTTCGCTGGTATTTTTTTCAGAATGATAATACTGTTAATGGAAGATCCCAAATGTATTTCTCTTATTAGCATTAAAAAGTATATTTTAAGTAGGTGAACATATTAACGTTGAATCCCGGTCGATAATCTCCGCTTCGGTAGGTACTCTGGTTCCTTCTCCCGCCCTTTCTTCTTTGCTTCGCAGTCTCTGGCATTCTGGTAGCAAGTTCACGTTGAAGGAAACGTGTTAGCACGTTATATACGCCAGGAGTGTCGCAGTCCAGGCGGTGTTATGCTAAACGGCTTATAACGAACGTTTGATGTTTGCTCAATTTTATCATTCTTTAGAAAATATTAACTAATATCATAAACGCGAAAGTGAGTTTGTTCGTTTGTTACGCTTTCACGCCTGAACCGCTGAACTAATTTTGATGAATTTCGCTATAGTCTTAGACTGTACCTTGGAGAAGGATATAGGCTACTTTTTTTTAAATTCATATGATAGAACAACGTTTGCCGGGTCAATTAGTTAATAATAATTAAGTGTTAATAATTAAATGGTCGCAACTTCAGTCTTGCGCAATAAATTTTCCGCCAATCCTATTTATTCACTCACATAATGTCAAAAGCCGACAAATTACTAATTACCCTAGAAATTTGAGAAGCTTTCGAGATTTTGAAAGTGAAGTGTTGTCACCCTTCATTATTTTCAATTTAATCGTTTCTGTAATTGACGCCTGTTGTTTTTGTTATTTTTAAATTTGTTTATATTGCCGCCTGGAATTTGTATTGCTACCTTGCATTTAATTTATCGCGTTTTTTTATACGAATGAAATTATGAAAGACATATTTCATCTCTTGTTTGCCAATTCTAAATTCGCAATTGGCAGCGCGATACCCATGCCCCTGATCCCTGCCCCTATAGGCCACCATGACCACCGTCAGTCGGAATGCCCTATCATTTATCGTTGAATTTTATTATTTGTTACCAAATTGTATGGTTATTGTTATAGGTATTCTCGAAAAAAAATCGCTGAGCCCCGTTGTTTTTTTTTTATAGCTGAGGAACAGCAAACAGGCTGACGGCCCACTTAACAATAAGCAGTTACCGTTGCTTGTAGATTTCTGTGACGCTAGGTGCACCGAGAACACGCTGCTGTCCCTTAGGGGTACAGGAACCTAGTTCAGTAATGCCAGAACACAACACAAGGTTATTATGGCGGCATACTTATAGACCAAGGGTGATTGCCATCCAGACAGGTTTGCGACCCTACCACGTAGGACGTAGGGTTACTTTTTACTCTAAGCCAACCCTGGCCGCAGGGTTTAGTATTCTCACTCGTTGTATCGAATAAAAATAAAATTTAAAATCAAACAATATAAAATCTGTTACATTTACAGTCGCTCTATATGTAACAAGAGAAAGGAACGAATAACAGTCCGAGTTGTTTTCGTAAATACACACGTATGTGAGTTGAAAAATTCTGATTGATCTATTTATAGACTCATAGCCCCGTCTCCTTTTATTTTTGGTTAACAAAACATTCTAAAAGTGGCACGACATGAATGAATGATTTTGATTGTTTTTTTGTCTTGTTTTATTTCTAGTTGTTAATTATCTCTCCCTCGAACTTGTAGATTTTTTTTATTGCTGAGGAACAGTAGACAGGTTGCCGGCCTATTTAATAGGAAGCAGTTACTGTCGCCTATATACGTTTGCGACACTAAGGGCACCGCGAACACGCTGCTGTTCCATAGGGGTATATGAACCTGGGTGGTTGCCATTGAGACGGACTTGCCACGTAGATGCCAAAAAAGTATCAAATAATGACCAGCAGAAATCAGCTCTCAGAATTCGCTTAGACTAAACTGTATTAGTGGAACCCATGTGGATTTGTTAACATGATGATGACATTACATTATAGTAATAATCTAAACTACACCTAATGTTAAGCAGTTTTACTGTCGCCTATGAACGTTTGCGACGCCAGCGCAACTTGTGTCACTTATGCCGTAAAATAATACAACATGGTGACGTATTATATACCAGGGGTGTTTTTCATCCAGACGGGCATGGAGCTCTACCATTTAGCTAGGGTTATTTTGTCGCATTTTACGACAGGTTGCCCCCTTCCGCAGGGGTCAGTATTCTTACTCCGTCTCTAGACTGAGAAAAGTTTCTAAAAGCCTCTTCTTATCTGTGGACGTTTGATATCAGTTGAACTTTTACTATGGTTTTAGTGCAGTACTTTGATTACCTCATCATGTACCACTATTTCGAAACTATTAAAGTCATGTAAAAACTGTTCCATTCGGACGCTATGGTACATACGTACGTAGCCAATTTTCTTTGTATTTCTTAGAAACCGGGAACGTATATCTCGGTCGTCCGGCTTCATTGGCATGGCAACGCATTCTCTACTTCGATATAAAGTGCAATGTACGTAGAGACCGGGTAACGAACTTGCGTTCGAAACACGTTAATTTATATCTATCTTACACAATGCATAGGCGTATTGCAATGAATACCATCTAATTCTTTCCGTATGCAAACCATTCACTGATTGCATGTAAATGTGTTGAAGCTTCGCTCGATTATTTTGTTTTTGACAAAATGATTGGAGCTATAAAATTCATCCATACAAATATTATAAATGTGAAAATAACTCTATCTGGCAGTCTCCGCTGAACATATTTTTATGAATTTCGGTATAGAGATAGATTGGACCTTGGAGAAGGACATAACTTTTTGTCGCGAAAATTAAAGTTGAAGGAGGTGAAATTGGGGTGAACGTAATTATTACTGTTTTTTTTTTAAAAATTTATATTTCAGAACAACGTTTGCCGGGTCAGCTTGTTTCATAATAATTTCTACTTGTGCGTGATGTAACATCAAAATGTAATGAATAATATCTAAAATTCAATTCAATGTTTATTATTGACTACCTCTGTAATAATGTGAACTGGCTATCTATTCGGGTCACTATTACCACCAAGTTATGGTTGCGATTACCAATAAAAGTAAAAAAAAAACATTTTCTTATTTTTCTGATTTAGGTAATTATGAAGTAATCTCTTACAGTTATATAATGTTACTTACGGTTTAGTATATATAAAAGTATTGTACCTAGTCAGGTCATAAATTCTGTCACATGTTTAATGTAAAATAATTGTAACAAGTTTATTAATTATGTAACCATTCATATACCAAAATGAACTTAACAAAACATAGATTCTTATGACATTAAAGTTTATTCAAAATGACCTCCGTGATTTTGAATACAAGCCTTCAATCTGCGCGGCCAGTTGTCTATCGCAGCACGAACGAGGTCCATGTCAATATCGGCGGCTGCCTTAATCAAGGATGTCTTGAGTGACTCCAAATTGGGATGAGGCTTTGAGCAGGCCTTTTCCTCCAAGTGTTGACATATCTTGTAATCTAACGGATTCAAATCTGGACTGGAGGAGGGCCAGTCTCCGTGCCGGATGAAGTCGATTTCACGCGCCGCCAGCCAGTCTTGTGTGCTCTTCGCTCTATGAGCTGGCGCCGACTCTTGTTGGAATACCCAGTGCCTGTTATTGAACATGGTATGAGAAACAGGTTCCACAAGGTTCGTCAGGACTGTATTTTGATACACAACAGCATTCGTTTTTACACCTTTCTCACAAAAATGTACCTCTGTTAAGCCCCAATAAGAAACTCCCAACCATACCATGAGCGAGGATGGAAAATGACCTCGTTGGACACGCGGAATACGGTTGCTCGCTTCTTCACTACTATGTGCGTACACCTTATCATTTTGTTTGTTGTAGCTCTCTTCTACGGTAAACATTTTTTCATCCGAAAAAAGAATTTCCCGATATTTTTTTCCCGCGTACCGCTTCAACAAAGCGCGGCATCTCTTCAGTTTCAGGTCCATTAGACGAGCATTCAAACAATGTCCTGTTTTTCTTCGATATGCCCGAAGCCCTAAGTCTTCATTTAACACCCTTTTCACCGTGGTTCTGCTTAACCCCATCTGAAGGGCCAACAGTTTCTGCTTACGTTTGGGATTTCTTTGAATTCGTGCCTTCACAGCTTTTATCACTGCTGGAGTCCTAACAGACCGAGGGCGACCACTTCTTGACCTGTCATCTACACTAGAGTCTTCATTGTATCGTTTGATGGTACGATAAACGAATCTTTTGGTTATATTCAAATTTTTCAGTATGTTAAAAATTTGAATTGGCGCGTAACCGCAACGATGCAACGCAATAACTGCAACATGGTCTTCTATAAGCGTCCACTCCATATTTAAAAATGAGTAAAATTCTAAAAGTTATACATTTTTATTTTCATGAACAATTCGAAATTCGAATTCAATAAACTTTTTTGTGGCCAGCATTCTAAAAGAAAAGTTTTTACTGTGTGACAATACTTATGACCTGACTAGGTATATTCTGATCTATTTCAAATGTTTTAGATACGAAAGTATTTTCAAGTAATCTAAACCGTACACTTAAAATGCGAAAGTAAGTTACAACGTTGGTTAAATTAAATTAAACATAAGGGGAGTTCAAAAATATGACTTGTTTCTATAAAAATACTTGAAGATCATCTATGGGAATTAGCAAGTCAAAATTGACTATGCATTAAGAATAATTCATGCTACACCAGACCTTTAAATATATATAATATAATTACTATATTAATTACTATCGGGAATTATAATGAATAATGGCAGGAGAGGTTAGAGGGTGTTAGGTTAAAGATAAGTAGAATCAAAACTGAACGTTTATTTTGCGATTTTGGTTGAATATCCGACTTCACCCCGATTACCTTAGGAGGCGTGGCGCTGCTAACTGCTCCAACTTCCGGTACCTCGGATCATTAATACAGAACGACGGTGAGAGAATGCGGGGTAGATGAAATGGCGACAGGTCTCAGACACAATTTGTGACCCAAGAGTGACCACTTAAACTCAAAGGTTAAATTTATGAATGCGTAATATGGCCTGTCATATTGTATGGATCGGAATGCTGGGCTACAAAGTGGTGGACGAAAGGGTATTATTATGCTGCGGAAATGAGAATGCTGAGATGGATATGTCGAGTTACGAAAATGGATAAAATTAGAAATGAGTAGATTAGAGGAAGTGTGAAAGTAGCCAGTTATTGAAAAACTTAAAAGTTATAAACTAAAGTGGTTTGGTCGTGTAATGCGCAGGGAAGAATGCCATATAACAAGGAAAATGATAGAAATGAGAGTGGATGAATACAGGAGTAGAGGTAGACCAAAAAAAGATGGATGAATTGTGTAAAAGATTGCCGTGGCAAAAAAGGGTGTGAATGTTGGGATGACAGCTAACAGAGGAGAGTGGAAGGACAGAACATGTTGTGCCGACCCTATATAATGTGGGATAAGGGCAGGAGGAAGAAGAATTTAGCGCATTTTTGGAGCCGTTAGAGCCCTATTTGCGTAAATTGGAAGAGATTCTCGAACGTATGCCGATGGACCTAATTCTCGTAGGAGGCGATGTGGATGCGTGGAGTAGGTAGGTACTTACTTGGTGGGGAAGTACATCAGAAAACAAAGGAGGTGAAGTCGTTAGAGGTTTCCTTGATGGGAATGGGAAACAGATGGAATTGTTAAATGTAGGGAATGAACAGACCTTCGATACCATCAGAGGGAGGCGTAGGCTAACGAGCTACTCGTCACTGCATGTACGGTTGCTCTTCTACCATATGTCAACAATCGGAGAATTGATAAGTCAATAACAAGTTCAGACCACAACACTATTCTATTTGAGGCTCAACTCGAGAAACCACCTGAGGAACAGATTAATACACCAACACGTCTCTATAGTACAAAGAAAGCTGATTGGTCTCTATTCACTAAAAAATTAAAAGAACGTTTAATTATAGAAAAAGTTACATTGTGACCTGTAAAAGAAATTAGTAATCATTACGAAACTGAAAAATTGATCATCAAGTATGTTAATGTGGTTAAAAAGACTTGTGAAATGACTTTGAAGAAGATTAAAAACAAAAAAAAACAGAACAGCAGAACAAGGAGCTGGATACTCTGAAAAGGGATATGGTCAGACATAGGCGTAGAATTCTGGGAGATGCGCTGCGTCGCAGAGATTTCGTGATTGAAGAGTATCTGAAGGCAAAGAAAAAATACGAGGATGAGGCAAGGGCAGCATAGATAAGAAGGCCTGGTTCTCCATTTATACACATGGGCGGTGTAAGCATTGAATTTGTGAACGAGGATTGTGAAGTTTTGGGTCTCATCATAGCTCACCTTTAAAAGTCATGTTTCCCACGTTTGTCGCAAGGCATTAAATATATATAAGGGTTACAAGGGGCATAAGATTCACACACAATCATAAGATTTGCAACGATGTGTGCCTCAGAGATAGGTCTGAGTGTGCCGTGATGGATTTGCAAGATATCGTCTGTTCATTTACATTATAAAAAAAACCATTTAAAACGAATAAAAAAACTTCTTACTGTACATTTAAATAGTCACGTTTCATTTGAGTGTTAAATATCACTAATTTTAAATGTTTTGAACACAGAAATACCTACATATTTATTCTATCACATCAGGTTTTTCTGCAAATGGGAAAAAAACTTCTATTTTGGAATATTAAGAAAAAATCAATGATTGAGTTACAAATACACATATTTCAACATTTATAAAGAAAATATCAAAAATAATCATTACTAAAGGACTATTTGAATGACGTCTTTTACGTTTTGCTATAAAATTATATCTGGGTGTGATTATTTTGTGAATCATATCAGTAATATATAGACATAAACAAAACAAATATCACGTTTAGGTGACCAGCAGAAATCAGCCATCATATTTATATATTCCGTCGACTTTGGTACCTTGTTTCCATAGTTTTTTTTTTTCTTTTAATTTTTTAACTACAAATAATTGTTGAAATTTAATAATTACCAAAAGTAAAACATAAATGTATATTTTATAATAAACACACTAATTTCAGTAAAAATTTTGCAAACAAAGTTAGTTTAATGGCTAATTCTCATGTAACGCGTTGCGAATGGGTGTGTCGCTGTTTTAACTAATATATTTTCTAACGAGAGGTCGCACAATTCAAGAAAAGAGTGCCAAAACTTAATAATTTAATTGATTTTTACTAAAAAAATAAATAAAATTGCCAATATATTAATTTTACTAAAAACCTGACGTGATACGAAAAAATTGATCTAATTTCGTAGACAGCACTACAAACTTGGTAGAAAAAAGTGATCATATTTTAAACAAGAAGAATCATGTCGGCCAGTGTAATTAAAATATAACAGTGTTCTATAGCTTGCACTTAAAACACGGTATCTAGTTATTTTAAGCCATTGAAATAGTGAATCACTTATCCAAAGTTGGACGACGTCTTTTTGTACGATTTATTAGCCACACTAAAACCCTGCCAGGGTTTAAAGTTCTAAATATTATGAAAACGAGAAGATTTAATTAACCCGTATATAGTTGTCTAAAATCAATATAAAAGTACCCAATAAAGCTCTTAAAAATCCCTTGCAACTCTTGACACCCCGCTTATTCTGTAACTATAGGGAAAATTCTTTTGTTATTAGAGTATCTAAGAAAGTAAATGAACTGGTTATTTGTCGAGATTTAAATCTATTTAATGACACACCTAATCAAATTAATAATATTCTTGCGAAATGTTGGTTTGCAGCTTATGTCTAAATATTTGGCTTGATATGTTTAAACACTAACAGTTCTTTATATTCAGTTGTATATATGTGAAAACATATAATCGGTTATAGATATATATTTACCTATTTATGTAATTGTCAACTGTTTGTTTTCCGAATAAATAAAGTAAATAGTATGGAAATGACCCAAAGTCCTTCTATAATTTTTTTAAATACTTGTATGATCACGTACCAGATATTATGTTTGTTGTGACACGTGCGTGTCATAGATACATAACTATTGCATATGCGTCTTATATATACCCAAAATATAGCTCACATTCCTAAAAAAGTCTTTCAAAAATAAATTTTAATATATGACACTGCACGCATATGCAGTATTTAAGTATATATTACACGCACGTGTTAGAACTTATTAGTTTTATTCGGAATTTCATAATGTCCTGCTTCTCTAACGTAAATCACGTTTCTAACTTCGGAGTGCCTCCTTTTGGCAAAGGCCTCCTTCAGCTCATGCCAGTGTGGTGGCTGGATAGGGCACACTGGCTAGTCTCTAAAATAGACCAGTTATCATCTTCAGCTCATCTTCCTAACGTTTATTTTACTGTCTCTGCTCTTTTAACCGTCTCTGGTGTACCAATAGATGAATGGACTCGGCTTGGGAGCCTTGGGAGAGGCCTATGACTATGTCCAGCCGTGGACTTTGATAAGCTGGTGATGATAATTATACATAGTGTAATGTTGCTGTCGTGAAAATGTTGGCCATTTGTTTTATTTAACCTTAACTTAAAATTATAATATACGAGTATTTTACTGTTTTATGTAACTTAAACATATTTTACATATTACTATAACACGTGTATGTAAATTAAATAACTTTGTTGTAATTTACATAACGAGATATTTCTGTAGCGAAATAATCTGACGAGAAACATTAGTTATAATGTATAGAGATCGTAATTGAAAATTATGGGTTTGTAATAAAGAATTGAGTATGTGATTAGGTTTGATAAAGACACAAGGATTAAGATTAATTTGGTCTATGAATGGTCTATATTGTAATTATTTTATAAGCGTTTTATATTGGACACTTCTGTGTCCAAGCTGCGTTATTCATTACTGCCACTAACCAACTTCTGCGCATCTTTAAGATGTTCTTCCCAGATACTTTATATTCTTCACCAATATGGCACAAGTGAATAAAGGTGGTCGTGTTCGAAACATCCTAGCTGTAATGGGTTCTCGTCAGGGCCGGAGGCGCCCTCGAAAGCATATCCTTCCGCCCGGGCGTCGGCGTCGTACTGTAGAGTAACACAGCGATGGTTTTAGTAATACGAGTATAATAGCGACGTGGATCCCTTATTAACTGCGGGGGCGCATTGCACGGGAGTCTGGCGGTGTGCATCAAATATTTCCACCTAACAAAAAAGGGGTAGTAATGGGCTAGTTCTTTTCTCATTTTCGGCCTAGACAAACCGGCCCCCAGTCCATATATCTTCGGTATGTGTATATGCCATTGAATTTCAAATTAACCGCTCCTCCAATTTAGATGACATTTATTGTTTTGGTTCGAGTAGCCCTTGAAGGTTTAGATTTACAGCAATTATATTCGTTACGTGGTCGTATGTATGACTGGCGGGATATTATTTGTAAGATATATTTCTAAAGACCAATATTATAGTCTCGAGATCTTTTTTTAAGAAAGTTCTCTGCATTAGATGAATAACTGTATAGCGGGACTCTTTTACAAACATACAACTTATAATATTTATGTCGTATAAATATTTTGGCGTCCATATATTTCGAACCTATAGTTAACCGTACCAGTCACCGACCGTAACAGTCCACTTGCACAGCAACTCAGCCAGTCGACGATTATTATCAAGTATAAATATATTATTCTGAAATTATCAGTAAACTCCGGAACCAGGCCATTTACACGCCATTCTTTATAATTAAAGATTTCCTGTTTATAATCATCAAGAAGCTATCGTACTGATTACTATTGTAAATTCATTGCATTAAACAAATCTTTATTTATTTATATTTAAAAATACAAATGGCTGCTAAGTAGCTACATATTACAGGGGAGTGAGTATTGGGATTTTTAAAGTAACGAGGTAGGTATTTTTATATACGTATAATTGATATACGTTCTTATACGCACAATAAACTATTCGCATCATACAAATGTTATGCCCTCGCGATCGAACCCACACTCCTCGTGAGTGTGGGTTCATACCAGCTGCATTGTCACTGAGCTAGCTGTGTCGTCTGTCTTTTATGTATACATACAATACACCAGTTTTGGTCACGACCACATATGCGCTTATACCATAACTCTCGTAAGAAGTAAAAACCAATTTTGTTAGTTTATAGCAAGCATAGGAGGGACTCAGTTCGGCTTATCCTTCCGACATCCAGCCTCAGTAGGCAGTCCCATAAGAACCAATAATAGCTACATATATTCCATTGTTTTCCCGTGTTGGTCAAGAAATGGAAAAGGGTGACCTGAAAGAGGACGGATATACCGAAGGTGTGGTGGATTCTGTGCTCTAAAATAAAATTTTATAGCAACCGGGATTAACCAACTGGATGGTTTTTAGTAATAATATTAATATTTTCAAACAAAAGCTGTCGAGGGTTCGGTAAAATCAGCGTCCTGCCTTATTCTACACTTTAAAATAATAATGCTCAAGTCAGTTGTTTCTTCTAGACTGAAATATTTAGGACGAGTCTTATAATTACTATCACGGCACGCTATGGTGGCCGTTTTGACGTTTGTCCACTCATGAAGTTTCTTATTAATTCGTAATTACATTTAAAGGAGCAAATTGCTATTCTTTATTATCAATAACTGCACGTGGCTATTGACAATAAAGAACAGCAATTTGCTCCTTCAAATGTAATTACTAATTAATACGAAACTTCATGAGTGGACAAACGTCAAAACGACCATCATAGCGTGCCGGTAGCGTAGTGGCGTCTTGTAAACGATGTAATACGGTATATTTAAATGTATAATATATTCATGTTGACTGATAATGGCAAAAGTGACTGGTTCTTTGCTGCTATTAAGCAGACAGCATTTCACGACCGAACGGCTAAAGCCATGTTGATGAATAAGTGTATGTAGTACACTTTGCACATACAGTATTCTAACAGCAAATATGGCATTCAATTTAATTTATTTTTTCTAAGGGCGATATGTAATTTAATCTTAGGTAAAGATAGATTATTAAGATTAATCTTATTTCACTTTCGCCTTATCTCCTTTAGATTCCAATATTAAACGGCCCATTTTTTATGCTGAATCTGCGTCATCGGAGAACATTAACGGATATATCTATAGGAGAGTTCTAGTTTTAAGTTTACAAAAATATTGATTTTATTAATAATTAGCTAGACCCGATTAGATAAATTAAAAAAGTAGCCAATGTCCTCGTCCAAGGTCCAAACCATCTTTATATCGAAATTCATCAAAATTGGTTCAGCCGTTTAGGCGTAAAAACGTAACCGACAGACAGACAGAGTTACTTTCACATTTATAATATTAGTTAGATAGATTAGATATTAAAACTGTAACAGATTATTCCGATATAATTATAAAAAAGTATATACTAATAAAATAATAACAAACACTTTTGTTCCTTTCAGGGAGAAATACTAGAGTGTCCATTATGTCTATCCATGGTGAATGCCACCAGCACGGTGCGGTTAGCGTGGTGTGCACATCGGTGTTGCGAACCCTGCCTGCGGCAATACCTTGCCATCGAGATCTTCGAGGCGAGGGTGCCGGTCAACTGTCCAGTATGCCACGAGAACATGCATCCATTGGGTACGTAGAGAACATCAAATATTTTAGATTTTAAAATTATGTAATTTTTACACATGTACCCTTAATATCCATAGATAAATAGAATTTTTTCCTTCTTTCCTTCCATATTGATTAAGCATCAGGACCGCGGTCAGACTCACGTCATGTCCCGCGACATCGTTTATCCAAGTGTAAGAAGAAACAACGGGGTGGTTTCAGTGGGTATACCAGCGACATGCTTCCCCTTAGCCAAAAGTAGGAGCGTAAGGACTTATTGCTAGAGGTCCCGAGTTTACACGTTTACGTATAATTTGTATCTATTTACAAAAATAATAGTTTATAAGTTCTATATCAGTCGTCTAGTGCCCATAACACAAGTGCTCTGCTACTCATTTAAGGCTTAGACGGCGCTGTATTAATCTTCACAGTATATGAATTTATTAATTATATACAAAAATAAATAAAAAGCAGATCACGAAACAATTTTCTTAGTCACTTTTTGCAGACTATGTTTTTTGATTAACCTAGTTTAATTCATAACACGTATTACTGGGTACTATATTCATCTGATAACACAGCGTTTCTCAACTTTTTTATGTCGCGACCCACAAAAAAGCCAAAAAGTTATGTAAAAAGTCTCCTGACCCCGTACTAATATTTTGATTGTTTATTCTGTGGTTTATTCATACCTTCGATCAACAACTATTTGTATTATTTACAGCTTTTTACATTCGATTATTAATAATATATTCAGTTTTAAATCAAATAAAACGGAACCGATTCACTCACTCAAAATCACAATCAAATCACTCAAAAACAATTTACTTATGAGTGTTTGCAATGATGTCCACGTATAGAAAAACTTTTGAGTGAGAAAGAATGCCAAACATCGCATTATTAATTAATGTTCATGATCAATTATTTGAATTAAATAAAGTTATAAGTTTATTTTTTCATATTGTTATTTATTACATCGTAATATTTAATTTTATAACATGACACTAAAATTCATTCCTTTAATAAACGAATCTTTTCTATAGTTTGTATGTTACAATGTTTTGTTATTTTTCAACAGATTGCGACCTCCTCTAATAACAAACGTGATCCCCTAGGGGTCGCGACCCACCGGTTGAGAAACTAGGCGATAACAGAACTAGATAGATTTTGAAGCTTCATTGCTGAGTATTGTCACAGGACTTGCTTAGGGTACGCTGCCGCAACCACCTTGGCTATGCTATACGCGGCACTAATGACGGTACAGTTTTACGCGGTCAAAAAGGGCTTAACTTTGGGAGTCCGTTACATTTTGTGAAAAAGCGAAAGGAAATGCCCTTTCGATTGGAGCGATTATAAGATTATATTTAGTCAGGTCATAAATTCTGTCACATGTTTAATGTAAAATAATTGTAACAAGTTTATTAATTATGTAACCATTCATATACCAAAATGAACTTAACAAAACATAGATTCTTATGACATTAAAGTTTATTCAAAATGACCTCCGTGATTTTGAATACAAGCCTTCAATCTGCGCGGCCAGTTGTCTATCGCAGCACGAACGAGGTCCATGTCAATATCGGCGGCTGCCTTAATCAAGGATGTCTTGAGTGACTCCAAATTGGGATGAGGCTTTGAGCACGCCTTTTCCTCCAAGTGTTGCCATATCTTGTAATCTAACGGATTCAAATCTGGACTGGAGGAGGGCCAGTCTTCGTGCCGGATGAAGTCGATTTCACGCGCCGCCAGCCAGTCTTGTGTGCTCTTCGCTCTATGAGCTGGCGCCGAATCTTGTTGGAATACCCAGTGCCTGTTATTGAACATGGTATGAGAAACAGGTTCCACAAGGTTCGTCAGGACTGTATTTTGATACACAACAGCATTCGTTTTTACACCTTTCTCACAAAAATGTACCTCTGTTAAGCCCCAATAAGAAACTCCCAACCATACCATGAGCGAGGATGGAAAATGACCTCGTTGGACAAGCGGAATACGGTTGCTCGCTTCTTCACTACTGTGTGCGTACACCTTATCATTTTGTTTGTTGTAGCTCTCTTCTACGGTAAACATTTTTTCATCCGAAAAAAGAATTTCCCGATATTTTTTTCCCGCGTACCGCTTCAACAAAGCGCGGCATCTCTTCAGTCTCAGGTCCATTAGACGAGCATTCAAACGATGTCTTGTTTTTCTTCGATATGCCCGAAGCCCTAAGTCTTCATTTAACACCCTTTTCACCGTGGTTCTGCTTAACCCCATCTGAAGGGCCAACAGTTTCTGCTTACGTTTGGGATTTCTTTGAATTCGTGCCTTCACAGCTTTTATCACTGCTGGAGTCCTAACAGACCGAGGGCGACCACTTCTTGACCTGTCATCTACACTAGAGTCTTCATTGTATCGTTTGATGGTACGATAAACGAATCTTTTGGTAATATTCAAATTTTTCAGTATGTTAAAAATTTGAATTGGCGCGTAACCGCAACGATGCAACGCAATAACTGCAACACGGTCTTCTTTAAGCGTCCACTCCATATTTAAAAATGAGTAAAATTCTAAAAGTTATACATTTTTATTTTCATGAACAATTCGAAATTCGAATTCAATAAACTTTTTTGTGGCCAGCATTCTAAAAGAAAAGTTTTTACTGTGTGACAATACTTATGACCTGACTAGGTATCTTATAAGAAAGACCCTTGTGAAAACATTTATTACGAATATTTTCAAGAATGCACAACCTTACAGTTGCGAGTTGAATATAATGTTACTACTCGTTTTGAGTTCTCACACAACCGCATGAATACGGTCGCCTCATATTTCTTATGCGAGATTGTCTTTTGTTGCGAACAATCGGTTCGGTGTCCTACATCGTGTTTGCTTACGGCGTCATTCCGGGACACATTACGCGCGTCGCCTCAAAATAGCTGTGCAATTGTCGAATTCTAGCCGCGATTCTCCTAATTGGGAACGTCCACTATAATTAATCGTTTTCTATTTTTTGTTTGATATCTTAAAATAACTATGTGTTTACGAATGTGTCTTAGAATAATTATTCTCCGTGCAGAAGCGGAGTAAGAATACACAGACCCCTGTGGCCAGAGTTGGCCTGTCGTAAAAGGCGACAAAACAACCCACCCTAGTTATGTGGTAGGGCCCCAAGCCCGTCTGGATGGCGACCACCTTTGGTCTTAAGTATGCCGCCATAATAATTTTGTGTTGTGTTCCGGTATTAGTGACCCAAGTTCCTGTACCCTTATGCGACAGCAGCGTGTTCGCGATGCACCTGGCGTTGCAAACACCCATAGGCGACGGTAACTGCTAAATTCTAAGCGGGCCGTCAGCCTGTCTGCTGTCCTACAGCAGTAAAAAAAATTTTAATAATTATTCTACGTTCAGAAGCGATGTAAGAATACAGACCCCTGTGGCCGGGGGCGTCCTGTCGTTAAAATCGACAGAACCCCCAAAAATAATGGCAGACAATAAAACAGCCGCAATAAGCCAAATCATCGTGACCTAAATATTTAAATGATGTGTAAATAGCCGGCCATCGGTGCACTTGCATCATTATAAATCGTTGACGCGTAAAGTATGAATCATTAACACGCTGCGCAAATATTATCAAAAGTTTTGGGTTTCCCCAATTCGCCTTGAAAATCTTAATTACCGTAAATATTTACCACTATTGTTTGATTAATCTTAGGAAAGACAGGCTCGTTAATGCAGAACGATTTAAGATGTTCGAGCACACAAAATCGTAGATGTTTCATATAATTTGTTTAAAATACTGTCTATTGACATATGTATTAACAACATATTGTCTATTTTATTGTGGCTCTGTCCTTAGGAAGGGAAAGAATCTCGGAAGAACACCGATCTAAGTAGGCACACGAAATGTGACAATACTGGAACAGCGTACCATTGCGATCTCGAGGATCATTTAAGAGGCAAGAGCAAGTAGACATTTTCTTTAAATATATTAAACCTGAACAGAAACCAGATACTTATACAAAAAACAGACTGATGTCTCCCGAAAAATATTCTTGAAGTAGTTGTTGTAGAAAATAAATTATACCTCAAACAAAGAAACGCTGGCAAAATACACATTTGAAATTTAACAAGGATAGTTTTGAATATCAGCACCAAATCAACATAGTTTTAAATGCACATACGTTATTTCCCATATCTCTTAATTCCATATTTTTATATTTCAGATGTTAGAAAAATTGTGGACAATCCAATATTATATGAAAAATATGAAGAATTCTCTGTGAGACGCGCATTGGCCGCTGATCCGGATACCAGGTGGTGTCCCGCGCCGGATTGCAGGTAATTACAGATGAAAATATACATTGGGTACAATTGATTATTTGTTATGTTTTTTAATATATCAAGCCGTTATGTATAAAAGCCGTTATAAATATTCTATCAGTACGAGTATGTGGCAGGAAATACTGACAAAACAATCTGGGAATGCAATGAATTTAGCATATCCATCATCATATACATATGTGATCCCTAACGTATTGTGGTTAAATGTACAGCTTCGCGGTGGTAGCTACGGGGTGCGCGTCCTGCCCTAAGCTGACGTGCCTGGCGCCGGGATGCGGGGCATCCTTCTGCTACCACTGCAAGGCGGCGTGGCATCCCACGCAGACGTGCGACGCGGCGCGCCGAAGCCGCCAACCACCGCCGCGGATGCCCCAGCCGAGTCACTCGGATGTCGACCATGGTGAGTCATACGGCAGTTTCTACGTTTTTCTATATACATGTACACTATAGGATTGAAAAGCTTTTTTTATGTTAATAAAATAATGTCGACCGTTATACTTGGTCCTTCCAGCCGGATTTGGATTAACGACTTGTATATATTCGGTATCGCTAAATATACTTAGGTCTTTACATGTAAAGGTCTTAATATAATGTATATTTTAGGGGAAGTAAAACCATGTCCACGCTGCTCAGTGCTTATCGTGAAGGTGGAGGACGGCTCCTGTAACCATATGGTCTGCTGTGTGTGCGGTGCAGAGTTCTGCTGGCTCTGTATGAAGGAAGTGTCAGACTTGCATTATTTGAGGTATAATTAACACTATTATATTCATATTATCGAGTAATGTTAATTGGCAGTAAATTATTAGTTAGTAATCATATAATTGGATTAGAAGTACTATGTTGGTTAATGTTTGGTGGACTTTAGAAAAAGTAGCAATATATTTAAAAAATCATTTAGTTTATGACTCAATCTTCCCTATTATTTTTCTTTTACTTCTTGATCTTCAGTTATGTTGCCGAGTATTGTTACAAAGTTGAACCTATGCCTTTTTTTTTGTTTCGTGCAACTAAACTCAAGAAAATAATAATATAGATATTAATTATTTCAATTAATTAAATATATAAATAGCATATTGGTGATCAAAGTATTTTATCGCAGTCCTAGCGGATGTACGTTTTGGGGCAAGAAGCCGTGGTCGCGCAAAAAGAAATTGCTCTGGCAGCTGGGAACTTTAGCGGGCGCACCGTTGGGTATAGCAGTGGTGGCTGGGGTGGCCCTTCCCGCATTATTAGTTGGGCTCCCATTATGGGCCGGAAGGAGGGCGCACAGGAGATTACGGCGGGCCACGCCGGCGAAACGGAGAGCTGCCGTCGCTGCTGCAGTTGCTGCGGCGGTAAGTGTTGCTCGTGTCTATCATTACATTTCGATGGCCAAATTTTTACGTTACAATTAATATAATAAGGAATAATTGTTATTTTTTTAAATTTATTGTTGTCTTATGTTTGTTGTATATTTATTATCATTTTGAGTACTGGCAGTTTGCCACACTGATGTATTTTTTTTTCTATGTTGTAAGAGTAATGTAATGTTTGATTAACTTATTTGTTCTATTAATATTATGTAGTTTTATTTATGTCTGTAATACCTTTTTCTTAATTAAATCGTGATATGTTAAATTGTAGATGTCCTTGACTTCGCTCTTTTTATGTAAAAAACAGCATAATGCTGAGACAGATCCAATTTAGGACTTCTATTTACATTTATATGTTTATTTTCTTTATATTTTTTAGCTGGTGGTGTCCCCCCTAGTGGCTGGACTCGCGGTGGGCATCGGCGTGCCGATCCTACTGTTCTACGTGTACGGCGTGGTACCGGTGTCACTGTGCCGGGCGGGCGGTTGCGCGGGGGGCACGTCGACGCCCCGTGCGCCGCCGTTCGACGACGATCCTCATCCGACCGAGGATGCCGCTTCCAGAAGACTGGAACCCAGCATAGGTAAGATTGAGATATCATAACCATTGGCGTTAAGTAGGAGAAGAACTACAAATAATTAGGTAGATTAAGAAGAGGTCTGCACTTGACTCCCGACAACTTCTGCCATCCGCGTTCTGGACTTGAAATGGAAACTAGACTGGATAGATATGGAAAAGGACTTTGGATACTGGAAATACTCTCTGCATTCTATAATTTGTATGAAATTTCCGACTACAAATAGTCTACTATTTTTGTTACATTTTTTTTAAATGTTATCTCTTCTGTTTTAAATAACTACATGATAGGCACTTCACAGTATCGAGTGAATAGTTGTATGGTCATAAAACTATTCATTTCCATTGCAGGTGATGCTTCATTATCGGCGGGCTCACAAGCTGCCGAAGCTCGTGCGGCCTCCCTAGCTGCATTAGCAGGCTCCTTAGGCGGACAGGAGGCGCCGTCACCTGCAGCGCACCGGCTGGAAGTGACGGCCGACGTGGCGGCTTCCGACACAGCCTCGGCAGCCTCTTGGCCGGACGACATGCCATCTACGTCCAGGTCACAACGTCTTCGTACCCTTTTCTTATACGGCTCCACGCATCCGCCGCCAGACCCCGAAGCGGGTATTAGCCACCCGGACCCAGAAATACCCAGCGCGTGCCTCGAACTGACATCGACCTGTGAAACTCGCGTCTCCACCCAGGACATACCCGGATCGTAACATCCCGCCTGTAAGGGTGCTCTTATAGCCCACGAATTTATAACTTCAACATATACTTCGTGACTGTTAAAATTATTATATTCAATCTAATTTCGAATTGGTTCAGTATTCCCATGACATTTGTTTTGGTGTCAAACCCACTCTGAGCTACAAGTGTCCTAGGACTAGAAAAAAAATACCTCTTGTATTCCCAATTTATTTTATTATTCTCAAAATGTCATCTAGGTATATCAACCTGCTTGATTTTACGGTATCTAACAAAAAGTGTGTTTTTATACGTATTCCGTATCGAGTATTTAAAATCCTAAGATGTTTCCACTCTTAATAGTTTTGGTTACGTCTCACGACATTTGTTTCGTAAATTACCTGTTTTTATTCTGGCTTTAAACTGACAGACATTTATTCTCAACTCGTTTCTATAATTTTCATAAATATTGAACCTAAGTATACTAATAAAATATAACAATAGCTGGTGAAAAGAAGCCGGGGCAAATTTTTCAAAAGTTCTCAAATTTTATGTCATATTGAAATTTGAGAAACACTAATAATCACGAACTATGTGTTGGAACGGATACGGAGTTCAACATACACAATAGTTTATTATTGGTAAAATTTTAAACTATCTAAAAATAGTGATGAATGCGAAAACGGTCACTTGACTCCAAGTAATAAAGACATTCTCTTGCATTAATGACATTAAAGGTTCTTGATGGTTACAAGATATTATTTTAATTCACGTAACATTTACGTATTAAACAATGTAAATAATTGGTAAATAGGATACTATTTTTTTAAACTGGTATATATGCTAAAATATAATAAAATCAACATTAAATTGTGTTGATAAAGAATTTGGCTAATAATCTTGTCTGACTGATATGTTTTTTTATTGCTGTAGGACAGCAGACAGGCTGACGGCCCGCTTAGAATTTAGCAGTTACCGTCGCCTATGGGTGTTTGCAACGTCAGTGGCATCGCGAACACGCTGCTGCCCCATAAGGATACAGGAACTTGGGTCACTAATGCCGGAACACAACACAAGGTTATTATGGCGGCATACTTAAGACCAAAGGTGGTCGCCATCCAGACGGGCTTGAGCCCCTACCACGTAGCTAGGATGTGTTGTTTTGTCGCCTTTTACGACAGGCCGACCCCGGCCGCAGAGGTTAGTATTCTTTCTCCGCCCCTGCACGGATAAAAATGTGTCCATTTCTGTTTAATTATGCCGCCCAAATATGTGGGCTCCGGTGATAACCAGTATCGATTATAGAATAATAATTGTTTGTAACGGATGATGTTCTCGAAATGTTAAATAATGATGCTTTCTATCAGCCAATTGGAAAGGCTTGTAAAATATACAGCGAAGCGAAAGCATGAAGAAGTTTTTTTTACTAAATTATATGGAGGGTAATTAAGGGGGACCATCTCTTAAGGGGGAGAAGTAACACAGATATAGTTCTTACTTTTATCCTCCATACTAGATAGTTAACACGGACTTTGCTCTATGTAGTTTTAATGTTATTTTTTTTTCACATAGATGACACTTCCTGTCAATAATTAAAATAATTTCCAGATTATGTTATTTCCAAAGACAACACCTGTAATAGACTGTCTTAACCGTGGAGTAGGGTAAATTTATAAAAAAAATATAGTTTTACTATTATATTTACATTAAGACCGAAGAGCATTGCTGTAGGTATGGAATTACAAAAAAAAACTCATCATGCTCTCGTTGTTTTCTTAAAAGTTCTATACATATAAACAGACATATTTTCTACTGTATTTCTAAATTAACAAACTTTGGGAGGAGACCTTTTTGTTTTTATCGATTTCAAGTTAATCGATATGACAGAATTGTGTTAAGAAAATAGCGGCACTTATGTCACATTGAAATTGACGAAGTATTATTTAAACGTATTTTTCTTTGATACTTAATTTCTTTTTGATATATTCGGTAAAAAAAAACTAAAATTCCTAAGCATAGTTGTTTCGTCATTTACGATTAAAAAATGATTATCTTTTAGGTTCTAATATGATAATGATTTGAACCAATTTCCTTTACGATGCTGTCCTATTTTAAAACTAAATGTTGAATTATGATTGCCATGATCTTTTGAACGGCAATAATAGATGTAAAAGAATATATATAAGAAATAATAATAAGAAAAACGAAGAGAGATAAGTGCTACCCTCGCGTTGTTGCGAACACTATAATAAACTGCAAAACGATACATTTCTTGCTAATGACCTAGATTAGGAAGCTATGATAAATAATAATTGTTTCATTTTTCCTAAGTGTTTCGTTTCGTTCGCATACATAGATTTTACTCCGGACTCTGGGGTTCGCTTTTAAGTATTGTCACAGTTTGTAATTTGCATCAATGTCCTTTCCGTACCTTTCTTTTACAAAGAAACAGATGGAAAAGATAGGGTTAAACTTCGAATTCTGTCCACGAACTCCCGAAATATGTATTCCATTTAACGCCTTTTAAGTTATTCCTACTATTTTTGTCTAACTAAACAAAACGAATTATTGAGTTTCCGTCTTTATAATTTCGTTATTCTATGCGGGTTCTTTACATTGTTATATATTTGCAAGAAAATCTTTTCTAGAATTTTATATTACGTCTACTCAGAAAGATTGTAGTGTTTGTTATAAATATTGAAAATAAGTATCGTTTTGTAGTTTAAAAATAAACATAAATATCGATTAAACAGCTTCGATGATTCCATGACGGTGTGTGTCCGTAAATCCTTTGTGCCAATCGTTATTTCTACGAGTGGACTATATTTAGATAATTGTGAAAGTAGATTATAAATTTTAAGTGTGGTCTTCGTACAAACGATTTTACGATTATTGTTGTCATCATCACCATCTTAGCATTAAGCCCTGGCTGCAACTCGAAAGTTCCGCTTTGGTGCCCGGAGTCCGCTTTTCGGCTTTTTCTTCTTCATTTCACACGGTCTTTAGCATCTCTGGTAGTGATCCCATAGGCACTCCTATCCCCCTTCACGACGTTAAGCCATCTCTTTTTGGGTCTTCCCCTTCTACCGAGGGATTCGCAAATGAATGACTATTTTAGTAACATGTATAAATGAAACCAACTCACCACAATCATTCTTGACCAAATCTTCCGGTACTAGTATTGCATCCGGTACTTATGAATCTATAGTTCGAGTAACGATTTTTAAAAACTAGTTTACGTCTATTTTTATACTGTCTGCGATATTCAAATACAATAAAAATATAAATAATGCTCAAATATGGAGACTGTGTTTAGTTAGTAACATTCATATACGGCACATATCAAATTATGAATCGTATTTATGGCAAGTCATTTCAGCTCGTGACACCAAGCCAGTTTTTGAGATGCGAGTGATTTCAATCGATTTGCATCGTGAGTACGAAGACCGCGTCACGCGATTCCAGGCGTGGGTGGCAACCCTATTAAGATAAGCGATAGACGCTTCGCGCTTACAGTGCAGTGTTATTCTATCCGACATTTGTGATACTTTGAATAATAATTACTATTAATAATCTAAATTATTTAATTTTTCACGTTTGTAGGCAGAAATTAATATTAAGCTAGTTTATGTTATTTGAATCATTTAAATATAATGCTAAGATTAAAATGTGATTAAATATATACAGGTTGTTTCATTATTTCATTTGATCTCGAACGTACTTATCGGTATTGTCACAGTGATATATGACTTCTAATTTTTAGATGGCTTAAAACCTTTTTTTGGAAGGGAAAATTCAAGTGGCACACCACTCCGCGTGGTTGAACGAGTGCAACGAAGTAGTGCTGTATTAGCCTAGACGCCGTTGCGGACGCCTCCCATTTGAAAAACGAATATACCCACCCGTTTTAGCAATTTGTTTAATTTTATGAGGTCTAAAAATGAAATATACATATTTCTCTTAACATTTTAATATTCATAAATGCTACACCCAATGTTCGTCCACTTGTAGGCACTCATTACACATGTCAATTAATTACATACTTAATAATAAATTTATACACAATTTACAAATTCACACATTTCTACATCCTAAACGCATTCTTAATCATTTTTGGACTAAATAGAACTACAAGTCTGTTAGTTAGCAGATCACAAATTACTTAGATCTACATATTAGATTGGGCTAATTTCGATTGTGTAATATATGTATATTGACAAAATTTAAAGCCTACATCAAGTTGGATTTTAGTATAATTTAGTGGGATAAGCGGAAAAAGTGCCTGCTGAAAATTTTTCTAAGAAAAATTGTAATACAAAATAAGCCAACAGTTAAGAGCTTCCGCTTCTTTTGAGCCCCATAAGCAATAGTGGAATATTGATAGTTTTCCAGTATACCCGGAAAATCCGAAAAAAACGTTTACGAAAGGTACGCTTTTAAGGATATTAATCCTTAAAGAATCGTTCGCTTCCACTCTTAAAAAGCTACGCGGCGATACCAAACACGGATATAAAAGATTAAATAGAACGGGAGAAATTGTCAAAGAAAATTCAATTGGAATTTTAGTTTTTAAGAATCTAGGTTTGGGAAAATTACACTAGATTGCACCATACCAAAGGGTGCTAGACAGTATTTAGTTTTAGTCGGCCAGGCTTTTTGCTTTGGGAGTAGCGCCAGGGGTACTGGTACCACTTTTACGGGAAAATTCCCGTAAACTTTTCCGCTCCCAAAACCGCGTTAAGAACGGGATTCGGGGAGATATTTCCTCGCTGATCACGGAGGTCTTTTTCCTGACTCTCTCCGATCAGTAACGACCGAGATATCAGGTCGCGAAAACTGCCTTTGAGTTGTAAACTCTCAAAACACTTTTTGAAACCGGGATATCTCGAGAGTTATTGAGTACACGAGGACGAAGTTTGGACCCGTGCGATCGGCTTCACGGGGAGTGTCTCCCTGGACGTCGAGATCCAGACAAGATTTGGGTAGCCCTAGTGTCGATCTTTTCGACTTGCTATCGAAATTTTTTTGATGTCGTGGTTGTAACGGTAAATACGTAACTGTGGTAGTGGCCCTGTTAACTCGTGGTCAACCCAATTCTATCACAGGTTCATCAAGATGGTCAGTCTCCAAAATCATCTGAATGGGTAACTTCATATTAACCATACTAGGATTGCAAAGGAATAGAGTATTTATATTCTTGTACATCATATTATGGAAACTATGGAGAGTAAGTAAGGAGGACAATTAACCATCTCATATGGGGAGAAGTTGTTAAAGTGTACGCTGTAAGATCCAGAAATCCGCCAGAGTGCGGCGCTAGTGCAGCTACAGTGTATGCTATGAATGTAGCTGTAGATGACGAATTTGAAGTATGCAGAGTTAAAAATTATCTATCCCAATCGTCCCAATAACTTTTGGCGCTTTCCTCTAAAATTTACACTGATGTTATTGTGGCACTACCTTAATTAAATACATTTTGACGGACACTTTTCAAACAGAGATGATTATCTCTAACTCTACAATGGAAACGGCGGTAAAATAAATTTGTAGCCATAAACAATACAAACTTTAAACCTGGAAAGTATCAAAAATCCGGCGGAAATACCCGATGCGAATATTTCGAAATTAAAACTGAATTACTGCTGTTAAAATACATAATTACATTATAAGAAGACTTGTGTTACTTTTATACCAGTGGACGCGATTGGCATTCTAGCTGCCTCAACACGAATTGAACTTGAATTGATATTTCAGTGATTTCCTTCCGACGATTCTGATCGTGTCAACGCGGCACATTTCATTTAGTCTTGCCATTCTTGTATTTTGACTGGAATGTTTTGTGACTTAAATTCAAAAACATACTTATATAACGTACTTTTTCCACGTACCTCAAGGGCTCCATGTAAATGATTTAAATAAAATGATATACAGCGCTATTAGCGGTGACGTAGACTAATTTTTACTGGCGATTGCAATGAAGTAATGGCTGAGTACTTATACCAATCATCCTTAAATTTACATGTTAACAATAAAAAAAATTAACCATATTATAATTTACATAATCGAAACCAATATTGTCATATCACATCTAAAATATTCCACTACTGGGCAAAGCATATCTATCTCACAAGTAATTTAATTGTAGTTATTATAATATTGTAGGGACGAGTCGCGGATGGCGCGCGCGCCGCGGCGACGTGCCCCTGCCGCTCGCACCCCTCACCCGCATAGACCATAGGCGGAGTCGCTTTCGCTCGGTCGTGAGCGGTGGTGCTGATGCCGATCGATCCGCGATGGAGTGACATGCTCTCTCTGTGCTTTCAGAAATGTTATTAAAACATCTAAGCAATAAAAGCAGTTTTACAAACATAACGGCCATTTTTATATTACAAATTTATTTTATCCAAAGCAACGGCGAGATGCGTGGGTATGAATATGTGTAGGTGTGGTTAACACCACCAAGCTAATGCTTCAGCGAGTTATTCATAACATTGAAACAATATTTATTAATCAATATTTCAAATTTAAGCTTCAATAAACTCATTATTATACAATATGTGTGTATATATTTGTATATTTACAATTTATGACTTACGATTTATCACAATTAATTGTATTTACATTTATTTATAAACCAAACAAATTAATGAAACAAAACCGGTGGAGTAAATAGATTTTTGCAAAAACATTGTAATCATTTTGTTTTAAATTTGACATTTGAATACATAAAAATATCTAATAACATAAGTAAATAATTGATATATATACAGGATGACTTTGACAAACCCGTCCAAATTTTTTTACGCATTAAACATCATTTAAGGAACCCATTTTTGCAAAAAAAATTGTATGTCAAATTTTCACCATAAAATATTTCATATATGATCATTAATTCAATCGTATAGAATAGTGCTATGATGCAACCTTCGTACGTTAACCTGTTATTACCTGTCTCTGTCTCTCCCGCGTAAATGAGTAGTGCGTATTCGCTCGCCCGGTGCAATGCCCCTGTCCTCGGCCTTTTACTAGGTCAGATGGAGAGGTCATTGACACTCTAGCGCCGTATTATGTAAATTGCGAGTTCTTTGAATGACTTTGTGATGCTGATTACTCAACTTTTTGTACTATGTGATACAAAACTAAAATACATGTTTCTCATAACTTTTACTAAAGATTCTTCTATGTGAATTTGGACGGGTTTGTCAAAGTCACCCTGTATACAGGGTGACTTTGACAAACCCGTCCAAATTTTTTTACGTACTAAACATCATTTAAAGAACCCATTTGTGCAAAAAAAATTGTGTCAAATTGTCACCATAAAATATTTCATTCCAAGGAAAATATGGTCACTAATTAAATCGTACAAAATAGTCATATGGTGCAAATTTCGTACGTTAACCTGTTATTACCTGTCTCTGTCATTCCCGCGTAAATATCGTAAGTGAGTAGTGCGTATTCGCTCGCACAGATGCAATGACCGCCGTCCTCGGCCTCGTACTAGGTTATTGTATCAGTTTTTTACGGTACCGATGGGGAGGTCATTGACACTTGCGCGCCGTAGTATGAATTGCGAGTTCTTTGGATGACTTTGTGATGCTGATTACTCAACATTTTTGTACTATGTGATACTAAACTAAAATACATGTTTCTCATAACTTTTACTGAAGATTCTTCTGTGTGAATTTGGACGGTTTTGTCAGTCATATATAAAAGGAAAACAGGGCACCATCACTACTGAACACAAAACTACTGAACATATCGGGATGGTGCTGCGACTATTCTCCCATAAGGGTGCAATCTGTGCAGGGGCGGAGAAAGAATATACTGACCTCCTCTGCGGCCGGGGTCGGCCTGCTGTAAAAGGCGACAAAACAACCCATCCTAGCTACGTGGTATGGCCCCAAGTCCGTTTGGGTGGGGGCCATCTTTGGTCTTAAGTATGCCGCCATAATAACTTTGTGTTGTGTTCCGGCATTAGTGACCCAAATTCCTGTACCTTTATGGGACAGCAGCGTGCTTGCGATGTTACTGGCGTTGCTAACACCCATAGGCGACGGTAACTGCTTAATTCTAAGTGAGCCGTCAGCCTGTTTGCTATCCAAGAGCAATAAAAAAATGGGTACAGCAACCAAGGTCATTAATTACTACACACACACACACACACAGCTTAAGATTATTATGGCGGTATAATTATAGACCAAGGGCGGTTGCCATCCATCTCGTTTGTCGTGTTTATGTATTATTTATTTACAAAAGAAAAGTTCATGAGTACACATGAAAATTAAAATACTAATATTTAGTATGCATAACACAAGTGCTATACTACTTACTTTGGGACAAGATGGCGCTATATGAATTGCCTCAGTATAATTTACACTATGTTCCGCAGTTTACCTTCCTCAATTCGAATGGACGTAACTCGTTTAATTTTTCATAATAATAATTATCCGTAATAAAATTACCCTTAACATAATTGCATAAAATACTTATTTCTAGTATTTTTTAACATTTGGCCATAAATTAATATTAATTATATAAAGAAATGCAGGGCGCTGAACAAATTTTGATGTATGCAAAATTTTATACTTTGTATTGTATATACATCTTCATAAATATTAACGATTATACAAACAATTTATTCAGAGCGACAGTAAATTTTAGATATTGGAAAAATTAAGATCCGAGTGTAGGAAGTCTATAATTAAAAAGTTGCAATAATTAAAATAAAAAAGTATGTACCTTCCAGTTGAAATAATGTGAAGAAGTTAGAAGAATGAAAAATCGCTGTAAAACGGCTGTAATTATTACCCACCAAATGTTTACTGTCAAAATGGGTAAATTTTATAAACTGCCTGATATTAAAATACCAGAATATTGGAAAATACCTTTTTTGATGTTTCATGTATAATTCTTTGTACAGCTTTTTTTTATAATAATGATTGACATTGTGTCATGTTAAACATTACATGATTTTACTTAAAGATGAATTAATTAATAATTCCTTACACTTAAACCATAGAACAAAACAATATATTTTGTTTCCATAGTTTTCATCTAACTAGATCCTTATGACAAATTAAATGTATTACTTTCTTGATTAACTTAAAACATATTAACACATAGATAGGTAACATAAATATATAAATTATACAATACAGTAAGAATACAGTTCTCAACTCACGCATGAAACAATTCAGTACAACTGGAAGTCGTAAGTCGTGGATCCGTCCCTCCAGGTGGGCTCGTCGGCCACCTTGGCCCTGCAGAGGGGGCACGTGTGCTCCCTGTCTAGCCACGCCGAGATACACAGCTCGCAGAAGATGTGGCTGCAGCCCAACCGCACGGGGGTGGTGTAGTCGTCGTGGCAGATCGGGCACGAGTCGCCGGCGGACAGCAACTGCTCGCACGTTGGCTTCGTGCCCAGATTCTGAATCCAAATTAATTATATGTTTATAAGTTTATAATCTTTATACATCAGGGTGTTTTATATGGATGATTTACGAGTATTTTATTGCTGAAAAACAGCAATATGCTGACGGCACCATTAATAATAAGTTACCGTCGCCTATGGATGTTCGCGAGGCTAGAGGCAACGCGAATATGCTGCTGTCCCATAAGGGTACAGGAACCTGGCTCACTAATTACTACACACACACGCAAAATTATTATGGTGACATACTTATAGACCAAGGGTGGTTGCCATCTATCTCGTTTAGTATCCAATTATTTTTACCTGAATATCGATGGGATCGGTATGTGTAACTCGCTGATTAGTCTCAAACAAGCGTGGGGGTTAGTGCTAAATCCACTTACAATGATTTCACTAATATATACAGTGGTGGTCATATAATTAGAAACACTTCTTATGAATAAAGTATAACTTCAACGTACAAAAGTTCGTAAAAAATATACACATTCAATAATTAATAATCATATATATAATAGCACTCAAATAAAAAACTCATTAAATGCATAAAATATAAAACATATCTTACTTTTAATTACAAAATGAGTCTTTCACGTGTAGAAGTTTATTTTCTGTACCTGACCCCTTGGACGCCTAATTAGAAAGATTTTAAAAACGCATCCATAGCTCGTTCTTTTTTGAAATTGGAGAATAACATTTCTTTCTTTGCTTTTTCTATTATTTTGGCGGCAATTCAAAATTTAATCTGAATTTTATTTTGTTCAAAATGGGCAAAAATAAAAATTGTGACGAGTCAACTAGGCAAATAATTGTTAATTTACATATAGATCATAAGTGGGCGTACAGAAAAATAGCTGAGCATTCAAATTGTTCTGCTAAGAAAGTTTTTAATGCAAGTGATCATTATAAAACACATGGATGGAACTGTTGAAAATATTCTTAAAAAGGCTCGGCCATGAAATACTCTCACAGAGAAGATACGCTAATTGTTCGTGTTGTTAAAAAAGACCCAAGTAAAGACTCCAACCAGATTAAAAATGAAGTTTTTTCGCCTGATGACCCGATAAACATCTCGTCAAGTAATATTGTTTGTGGATAGTAGCCATTTCGTAAATAACAATACTAATTACTAATACTTAAAAAAATATTGTTTTTTATACTTTTTGTTGTTGTTTGTAATTAGTTGACCATTATTGTTCATACCTTAAAAGTGATTTAAATGTTTGTCCGTAATGTAATATTGAAACTGTACTTGTGTAATGGGATTTATATTGTTTTTTCTAATAAATGATAAATCGTTGAACATATTGTTGTCCTATTTACTGTTTAATTTAAAAATAAAAACGATTGCGGTGAAGTATCTTACATAATGTCAAGAACCGTTGGTAGTGTTTCTAATTATACGACCACCACTGTATATAAACATCCATACTCAGATGAGAATCAACCTGTAACCCTCACAGGTGTTCCAACACATGGCCATTCATTCCATCAGGCTACCGATGTCATCAAATCAAAAATGACCAAGAAATAAAAACAGAGTACTCACCACACTTTGCAGCAATGTCCAGGTGGCATTCTTAAATAGCCTTAACCTGACGAGCACCTCAATAACCTTGGATATAACATAAATGGACGTGAGGAACATGCCCACCATTTTCTCCGACCCTTCATAGGACTGCATCAAGTAGAATATCCACGGTTGGATTGTGAGCAGAGAACGATAGAGTTGGGACACTGCTTCTATAAATAGGTATACCTTGCCCTGAAAGCGATAACAGTTTAAAACATGATTTAATAATAACATAAAGTTCCAGTTACTCTTAGCTTCAGTGTAATAAAATTAATTGTCAATACTAAACCAAATGTTTATTATTAAGAAACTGTCATAAGGTGTCTTGACTTGAATGCCACTCAGCTGGCGAGCTTTTTTAGCATATCAAATAAATACTCTGGGCAAGATTTGGTCCCATTCCCCCCCCAGTCTAGTAAAACGACATACAGTTTACATGCAACATGCAAGTATGTACATAGTTATACATATAGATGTATTTTATTAGATAGATAGTTTTCCAGACATTATGGTTTTTTTCTAAATAACAATCTTATTTCTTACTTTCCCTTAATGAATTCCCAAAGACAAGAATAGATTTTTTTTATTACTGTGGTACAGCAAATATGCTTACGGCCCACATAGAATATAGCAGTTACCGTCGCATATGGTTGTTTGCAACGCCAGCGGCATCGCGAACACGCTGCTACCCCTTAAGGGTACAAGTACTTTCACTAATGCCGGAACACTACACAAAGTTATTATGGCGGCATACTTAAGACCAAAGGTGGTCGCCATCCAGACAGGCAAAAGATTACCAAGATTGCCACAAAGAAATATTTCCTTTTAGAATGTTAAGAAGTAACTTGTTCTCTAGACCTAAGATCCTTCCTTTGGGTCAAGATGTAATACTGTCATCATAGTTATCTTAGCACTATGGTACCTGTTAGTTCAGTGGTATTTATTATTGTCATGTAGATAAAAATGTAGGAAAAAGCAACTAACAAGACTGCTTTGTACTCTATGTGTTCCTAGTTTTTGTATTTAATAATTATTAAACATCTTAGCATTAAATTCTGGTTGCAACCAAAATTGCTGCTTCAGTGTTACAGATTTTTCTTTTCATAGTATATATGATAATCATCATCATCATTTCAGCCGGAAGATGCCCACTGCTGGACAAAGGCCTCCCCCAAAGATCTCCACGATGATCGGTCCTGCGCTGCCCTCATCCAACCTATTCCGGCGATCTTGACCAGATCATCGGTCCATCTTGTGGGGGATATATAATATTGGTTTATAAAAAAAGGTAAATTACCCTCTTTTGGAATGGTAACAAAACTGCAGGCATCATGGTCACAACGATCTTCAAATCAACAGTGATTATCTTCACAATGAGATCAGTCAACACCACCAGCCACAGGAGCTCCCAAACGTCAAGCTGCATGTAATTGGGGAACATTACCACATTTGGCAAAAGCTTCCCGTGGCCAAAGAGGAAATGCACTATTATTATACATCCCACTGAGAATAAAAACTCACTAAATAAAGCCACTATACTTCTGTTCATTTGTTTGCCGTGTTCTCTGAAAAAGGAAGACATTATAAGCTGGTGGAATGGCTACTGAAAATAGTAGAAATGTCAACAATTATCAAAATTAACATGGGTTAAAATCTGTATAAAAACCATTTGAATGAGAAGCCTATTCTAGCATTCCTAATTTCAAAACCACTAGAAAAGAAATGAAAAATTTAGTTCATAATTGGCGGCCTTCACTGTGGCTCTCCATAAAGGGCAAAACATTTATAATCTGTCGTCAAATGAATATCTACCTAGTCAGGTCATAAGTATTGTCACACAGTAAAAACTTTTCTTTTAGAATGCTGGCCACAAAAAAGTTTATTGAATTAGAATTTCGAATTGTTCATGAAAATAAAAATGTATAACTTTTAGAATTTTACTCATTTTTAAATATGGAGTGGACGCTTAAAGAAGATCGTGTTGCAGTTATTGCGTTGCATCGTTGCGGTTACGCGCCAATTCAAATTTTTAACATACTGAAAAATTTGAATATTACCAAAAGATTCGTTTATCGTACCATCAAACGATACAATGAAGACTCTAGTGTAGATGACAGGTCAAGAAGTGGTCGCCCTCGGTCTGTTAGGACTCCAGCAGTGATAAAAGCTGTGAAGGCACGAATTCAAAGAAATCCCAAACGTAAGCAGAAACTGTTGGCCCTTCAGATGGGGTTAAGCAGAACCACGGTGAAAAGGGTGTTAAATGAAGACTTAGGGCTTCGGGCATATCGAAGAAAAACAGGACATCGTTTGAATGCTCGTCTAATGGACCTGAGACTGAAGAGATGCCGCGCTTTGTTGAAGCGGTACGCGGGAAAAAAATATCGGGAAATTCTTTTTTCGGATGAAAAAATGTTTACCGTAGAAGAGAGCTACAACAAACAAAATGATAAGGTGTACGCACACAGTAGTGATGAAGCGAGCAACCGTATTCCGCGTGTCCAACGAGGTCATTTTCCATCCTCGCTCATGGTATGGTTGGGGGTTTCTTATTGGGGCTTAACAGAGGTACATTTTTGTGAGAAAGGTGTATAAACGAATGCTGTTGTGTATCAAAATACAGTCCTGACGAACCTGTTTCTCATACCATGTTCAATAACAGGCACTGGGTATTCCAACAAGATTCGGCGCCAGCTCATAGAGCGAAGAGCACACAAGACTGGCTGTCGGCGCGTGAAATCGACTTCATCCGGCACGAAGACTGGCCCTCCTCCAGTCCAGATTTGAATCCGTTAGATTACAAGATATGGCAACACTTGGAGGAAAAGGCGTGCTCAAAGCCTCATCCCAATTTGGAGTCACTCAAGACATCCTTGATTAAGGCAGCCGCCGATATTGACATGGACCTCGTTCGTGCTGCGATAGACGACTGGCCGTGCAGATTGAAGGCTTGTATTCAAAATCACGGAGGTCATTTTGAATAAACTTTAATGTCATAAGAATCTATGTTTTGTTAAGTTCATTTTGGTATATGAATGGTTACATAATGAATAAACTTGTTACAATTATTTTACATTAAACATGTGACAGAATTTATGACCTGACTAGGTATGTGCAAAAAGTTAAAGTTTGAGATATGGAGTAAAAACATTTTCATGTAAAATTGGATAAGAAATAATTTAATTTATAGTGATTTATATTAAATTAATGCAATGATTAGAATCCCATAGCTGTTTTTATATATCAAATATTGGTTTCACAAGGATGATATGTAGTTTCTTCTCATCTGATTCATCAATTGTATTAATGCAAAAAAGTAACAAGTACAGTAATGTCATTTAAAAAATAATAATAGCAATATTAAATCAGTCACCGTTATCAAAGGCCCTTACAACCAAAGCTTTTGAAATTGGAGTTAAAACTGAATGCTGTCACAAGGCAAAACATTATCTAACATTATCTGCTTCCATGCCCCTCTATAATACTTCCTTATTTATAATCAGCTGAAGAATATTCAAATCCATTTCGGATTAGCTAAATTTGGTTTCAAAGAAATTTAAATAAACTTAGAAATCAATTTCAAACAAATATTCTGTTGATTGTTACATAAAGGGTATTTGAAATCCCGCCTCCTGATTTTTGTTACCTACCCTCATTCTCAGTGAGGTAAATGGTAAAAGCGAGGGTGGGACGAACATAAGACAGTAGTATAGTATATAATATAGTACGCGTGAGCTTCTTAACATGCGGGACGGTCGACGTTCGACCTCCCTTCCACTCCAAACTCTCATTGGTCGTGCCATAATTAATTGTGTGTTCAGTGTGCGTGAATTTAGCTCCTGCTGTGCAACAGTTCCTCCGCTAGCGGACCTGAACCGAACTAGGAAGAGGTGGAATCAAGGTCAGTGCGAATTTCTTTGAGCACTGCAAGGTATCGCATCTCTCTAACTACTGCTCGTCCCCCCCTCCTTTCTCATATAGTCCACTTCTCTCGAGCTATCGTTCTTATTCCTTTATGGTGCAATCTCGGTCCGTGAGCGGCATTGCACATATTCCTTAAGGGGATAAAAAATTGTGAAACATTTGCCAGATTTTTTGTGAAATTCTAATTTGCTTTTATCCATAGTTTAAAACTAACAAATTTTCAACTATATGTTACTACTTTTTACTGTATATAGTATTATCACAATCTACTACATCTATGACCAAGAGGTCACGGGGGTTTGATTTCTGCGATTGTGTACACTGCTTAGATAGTTTTTCTGACAACCTCTATGGCACATTGGCTAACACACTTCGGTATGCTTCCGGAGGTTACGGGTTCGATTCCCATCTCGCTTATGTATGTTTATGTATATGTATTTATTTACGAAAAAAGTATATTAGTACATCAGTTGTTCAGTACCCATAACACAAGTGCAATGCTACTTACTACTAAAAAACTCACTCTCCTGCACATTAGGAGAGTAAATATATATTATAATATAATTATTGTCAATGAACAACAGTGAAGTACATATTACTGGTATATTTAACCTGTTATTCCATCTTGGACATGGTAGGTATACTATCAGTTCTCTTTTGCAGGAGGTCTGCATCGGCACGATATGGGCGTCGGCACGTTATTTGGTTTTAGTAATTAAATCCAATCTTACCTCCTCACGAGACTGTTGCTATGTGTGAATGTACAGAAGAGTATGATGAACGTGAATATGCCCTCTCTGCTGTCATACATGAACTTAATAAACAGTATGAAGTAGAATGGCGCGTATCTTATCAGAAGGTTCAGGGTTGCCCTGACGTCTACTACCTGAAAAAAATGGCATATAATTTTTAATACAGATAGTCAGCAGCCTACAAACATTATTTAGCGGCCCATTCTAAATATTTTCTATAATAATATAATTTTTTATCAAGGGAAAGATGAATAACAGAACTTCTGACTCTTGTAAAAACTTGTTTTTGAACCAACTGTATTTTGGAATGAAACTAGTAAAAAATTATAAATACATATTGATTTTTTTTTTATTGCGTAGGATAGCAGACAGGCTGACAGCCTGCTTAGAATTTAGCAGTTACCGTCGCCTATAGGTGTTAGCAACACCAGTGGCATCGCGAACACGCTGCTGTCCCATAAGGGTACAGGAACTTAGGTCACTAATGCCGGAACACAACACAAGGTTATTATGGCGGCATACTTAAGACCAAAGGTGGTCGCCATCCAGCCGGGCTTGAGGCCCTACCACGTAGCTAAGGTGGGTTGTTTTGATATCAGCACCCCACTTTTTTTACAACAGTGACATTAATTTTCTCATCAGTAATTTTATTCTTGTTATGAATTATTTTTTACTTTTGGTTTTATTAATTATAAAAGCCTGTTTTTTTAGTTTTTTAAACTATAACTTTTATATTCTTATTGGATATTGAGTGCAATTGACGAAATAAAATTATTCCAGACTGAAGAGATCATATATATGTCTTTGTTCCAACATATTCTTACATTTTAGCCTATACCTAGGCTATCTTGCAATCGTCCTGTCACTTCTTAGTAGTAGTACAGGTAGTTATCCCTACCTACTTTTAACTGAACTTGATATGTCCAAAATCTGCTCCTAATATATTTGCTACTAGTTGAACCAGAAACGTTGTTGCCTTATGAATTAAAAAAAAAAGTAGCCCATGTCCAGAAGGACATAGGCTACCATATGACATAGGTTGGACCTTGGTTCTCCAAGGTCCAACCTATGATTATATTAAAATTCATCAAAATACATTCAGTAGTTTTTGCGTGAAAGAGTAACAAACATCCATACATACAAACTTTCACGTTTATAATATTAGTAAGGATTTTGAAATTCAACCACAAATGTAAATAAATATATCTTACTTGTTGTGTTCCATCTTCACTTTGACTATCATTGTCAGCATTGTCATGTATATTGTTATTATTTGCTGGATTAACTGATACATTTATTTCTGGATGTTCCTCACCCTGTTCAGATATATTGGAGTCATTTGAAGCACTATTAACAACTCCATGGCTTGTCGACTGAGCTCGTTGGACTGGAGGAGTCCCTCTATCCGTAACCACATATGTCTGAGCATTTGGTCCTAAGTTCACATGAGCTATTGAGCTTTGAGGCCTTTGTACACCTATGTCTACAACTTGGTGTGTGCTTGGAGTATTCCTTGGTAGCCATGTAGGTAATGATAATCTTGCATTATTGCCCTGAAAAATTCATAATTGATATACAAAATGTAATAATATAACACAACTGGCTCAATAGATATGCAAGT
This sequence comes from Malacosoma neustria, assembly GCA_963693495.1. NCBI lineage: Eukaryota > Metazoa > Arthropoda > Insecta > Lepidoptera > Lasiocampidae > Malacosoma > Malacosoma neustria. The sequence continues at coordinate 17,525,091 of OY856383.1, forward strand.
GGTTTGATAGTTACATCTGAGGGTTTTTTTATAGCTTGAGTTCAACAGGCAGGCAAGCGGCCCACCCTAAAGCTGGTAGTTACCATCACCTATGGACTTCTGCAATACCAGAGGCATTACCAATTTGCTGCTAGCCCCTAAGAAACTTTATAATGCCTTTTTTGAAGAACTCCATATCATACTGCAATGCAAATACTTCAGTCGGAAGCTCATTCCAAATACGGAGAGTATACAATATGAATGTTCTTGAGAACCGTTTTGTACAAGAAAAAGAAGCTCCAGGAAATTGGGATGAACACCCAGCCAGCAGTGTGGTGGCAGAAAGAGGAAGAAGGCACAATTCTAAACAGTTCTTCAGAACACTCTCTGTTGTACAGATGGTAGGATACATGAAATCTCTCCAAACACGTCTAAACCATCTGTGAGTATGGGATTGGCGACATGACGAACTGCACGCAGTTGGATGGAGTCCAGGGGATTTAGCTAACAGGCCTGTTTTGATTTTACCCCCCACAGGAAAAAAACTTTCATAATATGCAAATACAGTCACAAGCTGTTATAAAATATTCGAGGGACTACTGAAATTCACTTGTAAAAATCAATAGATGTAACAACAACACTTTCAAACTAAGTTTAGGTGGGACATTTGATTTTTGTTATCATGTGTAAAAATATAGATGTAATTGACCAAAAACTCAGTCCGGAAAAGCAACTAACAAGACTACTGGTCAGGTGCATTTTTTCATCAATTTTGATGTTTGTTAAAAAGCAATGTGATGTAGGCACATAGTGCATAGAACTGTCTTAAAATATATGTTGAATGATTTAATCATTGTGAAATAGGTTCAGAATTTTATTTATACATGAAAATTGTTAAGTTAAAAAAATTGGTGTTTCAAATGATAAGCATAAGTTGCTAATCATAAATATGACTAGTATAACTACTTCTTCCTATCTCTGCCTCCAGGTGTCGGGCAGTAGAGGAATACTGGGGTGGTTTTAGATGGTATACCAGCAACATGTGTGCCCACTACTCCACCGCAAGAGGTGGGGTGTGCATGAAGCATTTCTACTTGAAGAATAAAAGGCTCCATCCATCACTCATCAATGAATTTATTTAAGCAATAATAACAATTCAATAGTGCAGTCTCAATGACTAGCACGTAACATAGGAGTGTTGCCATTGTAATTTAAAGGCTATAAAAAAATAACTAGTTCACTCATTTTGCTAGATTTCAGATTAGAAACATGTCTTTTGTGGGGCAGTCAATCACCTCACTAAAAATTTAGCTACACTGATCCTCCACCACTGACACCTCTTTGGCCAAGAAAAGCAAGTGTGATGGAACCTTGACTCATAAAGCTTTCTTGGGATAGAACCAAGATGAAAAACTTAAAGGGATTAACAAGTGATAAAGTTTATTAATTCATGTTTCCCAGATTGATAATTTGTTTGTATTATAAAATATTTATTTAGAAGTTATATACTATGGAATGTTAAAGGTTAGAGCATAACATGTAAATAATTTAATAAATTAAAATATATTACAACTATGTTGCAAACAGCTTTATATATCTACAGCGCTCTAAAGATCTAATTACATTTGTTCACTACCAATAACAATAAATTGTAATATAAAATTGATTCATCATAGTACGAAATAAAATATTTTACCATTCTTGCGTGCTCTACTAATGGTCTGATTTCCCTAAAAACACTATTAAGACGGTCACCAAGACCTAAATTAGTTCTGCTGGGCGCTGAAGGTCTAGTTACAGAGTCAAGTCTATGTAACCCAATGTGCCTCGGTGTCACCTCAGCCGTCTCCTCATCCTCAATATCCAAAGTCACTTGGTTTTGCTGCGCCATTTTAAGGAATGATATAAGTAAAACAATGTTCAAAGTACACAATTCGAGAGAGTAAAACTCATTTCTAAATATTTAGGAATATGAAACTGCAGCAACACGAAAGTCAATCTTTTTCTTTTTGGACTTGACGTTGACAGTAATATTAAAGTCATTGTTAGTCTTTATAAAATTGTAGATAACATTTTTGCTTGGCCTTCAAGTGTTTATAAAAATAATTTACCGGTTATTAATTTTATTTAAGTAAAAAAATCCACCTATTTCCTTTCTAACATTGGCAAAATCAGTGCCTAGAGCATTGGAGCCACAAGTAAAATAAAGAAGAAGATAAGGTGATATCCCTTGTTTTCCAATTACAGAGTATAATACGATACGACTCAGTGGCGGCGCACAATGCCGAATTATGCGGTTAATTGGAACGTGAATTAGTTTTCAAATGCACCAGCAGAGTGCGCTAAGTTCAGTGTTGAAAAAAAATAGATAGAATTGATTCGAATAGAAATAGATTCGAATTCTAAAATGAAATTGTATTCAAATTATGCGCTTTAATGCTGTAATTGGAAAACAAGGATCGAATGTGTTCATTTCCTTTTCAAAGGACTGACCAATTATGTAAGCTTTTATTCGACAGTCAACAGCACTCTGAAGCTAATTCGATCACCGTTTTAATAACAGGGTATGAATGAGGAGGTTAGAGAAGATCAAACTTCAACTGTCTATTGGTGTAGCCTGCTAAATAGCGGATTTAGTTCGCTCTGATTAACAGTTCGGTAAAGTATGTATGTTAGGTGGTTAAACGGCAGCCGTCTTTGTAAATGCCAAATTAATTACACACTTGTTGTCAAACTTACGATAAACCCCAAATCTTACTACATTTATCGCCGGGAAACGCACATTTTAGGTGTATACACATTGACAAGATCAAATCATAGATATATTTAAACTGATATTTTAACAAATCTTGGCAGTTTAAATCAGCTGTTTATTTATACAAGTTATAGCTTTAATCATTTAGAAGACAGAAAACTACTTGCGAGAAGATACGTGGGGGACATGTGTCATGACGCTTTCGCCGGTCACCCGAAAATAGTTTGACATCGTAAAAGGTCTTATGCGTGCCAATAGACTCACTGTCAGGGATGCTAAAGACCATGCGAAGTGGAGAGGAAAAAGTCGAAAAGTGGACCACAGGCACCGAAGCGTAAATTTTAGCCGGATTTAATGCTAAGATGAAGATAAAATAAATAAATATACAGACAATTCACACTACGCCATATAATCCCAAAGTAAGTAACATAGCACTTGTATTATGGGCATTTATGGGTAATAACTAATATACAACATATATGCTTATCGTTTGTAAATAAATGCATATTATACATAAACACTCAGACGTGAGACAGGAATCAAACCCGTGACCTCCGCAAGCGTACCGAAGTGCGTTAGTTTAGTTGTTACGCTACGGAAGTCGTAAGTTGAGTCGTCAGGAGTTCGTTATTATGATGAGGTGGAAGACAGAAAAAAGTAAAACATATGATTAATAATAATTTATTATTCCTTTAAAGTAATAGTCAATAGACCGCAATGAATTCTAGCCTTCGATAAGATGAGCAATTAAATCCTACAAAATGTACGTCGCAACATGTACTTTTAAATACTAGTCGCTACACGTACCTATTTATACGTAAATTCAGTCTTTAATTAGGCTCAACGCTGTCGTCAAACACGACCGTTTCCACCAATTGATCGTTGTCACAAAAGACGAATAAATTTACACATTCGTAAATTATACACACAAATAATATACCGAAACGGCTTGCTTCTCGACTTGCTTTTTTGAAATAAAATTAATTTACACAAACACAGCTCTTGGCACATTTACGCAACTTCAATTACTATTCTGAATCTGGCTTCAATGCTAGAACACCCTGTAAATGGAGATCTCGCACCGCTTCTAAGAGCCTGCGTTCAGCGCGCGGATCTCCCAATGCAACGTCAACGCTGCCGGCGCACAACAGCAGTGCCCGGAGAGCAGCACGAGGCCAATCGGGCTTAAGGCCACGTCTCACGACTGCTCCAGCCGCTGCCGCTCCTAGCCTCGCACATTCCTCTTCTAAACGGTCGCCGTAGTCATCAATCAAGCGTTCCCCTACAGCTCTTCTCATTTCTGGCGTCAAAGATGACAAAAGCAACAGCGCGACGTCATCCATCGGTCTCCCCAATGAGACCATCTGCCAATCCAAAGCAATGCATTCGCTTTGTCCATTTACTTCTCGGAACAAAAGATTGCCGCTCCAGAAATCAGCATGAGCTAAAGGGGCTGGTTCTGCCGGTCTCAGTAATGTGCCGAGCAAAGAAGGAGCCCGAGCGCTTAAAGCCGATACTGCTGTCGCCTCTTCAATACAGTCTGGCCGTCCACGAAGAAATGCTTCTAGTTGTGGGAGACCTCGTCTTACTAGCCGAAGGTATCCCGCTGCCGCCCTTTCGCAGGGAAATAGGAAATCAAATCTCTGATCCAGAGGGCCCTCCCTATCACGCAATGCAAGAGATAGAGCGTGGAGTCGGGCAGCAGCGTGTAGGGCTGCTTTGGCTCGTTCTTCAGTTAAGCCATCTGCAAAATCGGCTGCTTCGTAACCGATCGAAGTAACATCTTCTAAAACCAATTCGCTGTCACCACCTATTTCATCTGAAATATGGGAATACTACATTTATTTGTAACTGGGGTGTAAAGAGTGCGAAGACATATCTACTTACTTATCTAACTAACTATTATACAGGGTGACTTTGACAAACCCGTCCAAATTTTTTTAACGCACTAAACATCATTTAGGGAACCCATTTTTGCAAAAAAAATTGTATGTCAAAACATATTTCATTCCAAGGAAAATATGATCATTAATTCAATCGTACAGAATATTCATATGGTGCAAACTCCGTACGTTAACCTGTTATTACCTGTCTCTGTCACTCCCGCGTAAATGAGTAGGGCGTATTCGCTCGCCCGGTGCAATGACCGCCGTCCTCGCCCGCTTACTAGGTCATTGCCAGTTTTTTGCTGTATCGATGGAGAGGTCATTCACACTCTCGCGACGTATTATGTAAATTGCAAGTTCTTTGAATGACTTTGTGATGCTGATTACTCAACATTTTTGTACTATGCGATACTAAACTAAAATACACGTTTCTCATAAGTTTTACTAAAGATTCTTCTGTGTGAATTTGGACGGGTTTGTCAAAGTCACCTTTATAATAGTTACAGAATTTCGTGATCAGGGGGTTGGACGATAGCCGTAAGTCTGGAGTTTTCTCTTGTATTCCGGGATTAGAGATTCTATTACCCCCATGTGGACAGCAGCGGGTTCGCGGTGCCCCTAGCTTAGCAAATATCCATAAGCGACGTGACTGGCTACTATTAAAAGGGCCGTCAGCCTGACTGCAGTTCTTCGGCAATAAAAAAAACCTGTTCAACCTATTTTCTTATGGCAATTATCTTGGCACAAGAAGTGTTACGGTACTGATGCTAACCGCGCGCACTAGTTTCGCCCTGTAACGTGGGATATAAAGACGATTTTCATGCAGCTGGAATAACGTTCCGAATAACATTTCGGTGACGATATACACTTCTCATAAAAAAAAGTGCGTGCGTACACAGTACACATGTCAGAAGTGAAACTTCTTTGGCAAACTAATTTAGTGGACTCTAGAAGGCAATGAATCGGCGCCTTATAGATTTCTATAATCCAAGTCTAATAAATGGACTTCGCTTTGAACGGAAAAAGGAAAGATTTGATTGTTTGTTTGCATTGAATAGGCTCCGAAACTACTGCGCCAATTTGAACAATTATTTCACTGTTAGAAAGCTACATTATCATCTAGTGGCAGAGACTCTATCAAAAAAATTAGAAATCCTTACTAAAACTCCAATAATGTAATCCAAGGTGTAAAAAAATTACCTAAAATATTATTTACATCGCGTGCGCTGCGAAAACTATTAATGATAGAATAAAATAATGTACTACGACTTTGCAGAACATATCATTATTTACAAAAAAAAATGTCGCGACATCATATGTCTAACTATTATAGTGATGCCACAATAAGTATTCTTTTATTTTAAAAATTTAATTGAAATGCCGCCGCTACAAAAGGCTCTTTATTTGTATCTTAATATTAATGCTTATCAAAATAAATTACTTCATATTACTTCACAGAACGCTTCAGTACCTTTATATAACTTTTTGAATAATAATTATTCAATTCGGACGTTGCATTCGAAATATATCACGAGTTTGAAATGTAAGTATTAGAAAAAACGTTTCACATCTTCGTGACGCTAATTTCCGTTTCATGCGCCCAAAGAAGTTTCACTTCAAAAATCGAAACACACCAAGCTCAGTAATTTTATATTTTAATGTAAAGTAATTACATTTCATAATATATTATAGTATATAAAAGCTACAAAATTCCGAACAGAGAGGAGACGAAGATTATAGGAAACACCGTATACTTGTATTCTATCTCATTCTCCTGCTAAATCCTATTTATGAATGTAATTTTGTATTAATAAATAAGAAAAGACATGTTTATTTTAGTTGTTTATTATTGGAAGTATATGGTAACCTAGTAACATAGAATGATTGGAAGAATTTTGAATATTAAAGAACAATATAAAAGTCAGTATTATTAAAACAATGAATATGTTTGTTTCTTTTTGGTGTCGCACTTTATCGTTTCATTGAATTTTCTTATTCATATAAAACGGTGATAAAGAAGTTTCAATTCAAAATAAATACGTGTTTTTATGATTACCGATGAATTGGCCATACGAAGTACCAGTAGCGATGAAAAAGTAGGAAAGCATGTCCTAAGGTTCGAGAAGAATCTTAGACGTTATTACGTCACTTATTACGATCACAACAACTTGTAACAACTTTGGAAAATATACTGCGATAGTTCCGCGGTATTATTTTTCTCTGCGTCAGACCCAAATGTGGCTGACCTAGTTCGACCTATTCTTTTACGATGACAAAAGGTAATATATAGATCATTGTGAAGAGCTCTATGTGGAACACTGCAGAGACGCTATGATAATTCGAGTGCACGGAAGGTGAAAACTCAAGTGCACCTAATGAGGGGATAATTAAAAGTACTTTAAATATAGTATTTTTATCGATGTAATTGGTGTAAAAAAGAAATGCTTATTTATATTTTTTTGTATGATTTTTATAAAATCAATTGACTGGAGGTATATATATATATATATATATATATATATATATATATATATATATATATATATATATATATATATATATATATATATATATATATATATATATATATATATATATATATATATATATATATATATATATATATATATATATATATATATTTATATATCCATTTATTAGTGGAAACTTGGTTGATGTACATGTATGTATTATATTTTGTGTATTTTATTTTAATTATTTTGTGAATTATCTTGATTATTTATTTCCCAAGTAAAGTATAAACTATGCATGTGGACAACGCGTAAATATTTTTAATAATGCATTCATAATCTGCGGTTTACGTTGTTTGACCGAAAGGCCTTGGACTGTGAGACTAAAATAATTCTTTTGAGTCAACGACTGAAAATTGCAGACGAACGTGTAATGCATACGAACGGGAATGAAGTTCAATATTAAAAACGCTAAAATAAAAACCCAGTAATTTCTTTCCTGTTACATGTTAGCTTGCGAAAGAAATAATCTTTTAGTCGCCTTTTACGATAACCAAGGGATGAGATACGAAGCTCGTATTTTTATGCCACGAATGGTTAGTATATTTTAATGATAATAATATTTAGTTGATCGATGTTGTTTAATGATATACCATAATCATAAATCATGCCAGTGTGAAAATATCGACATGCTGCGCGACCAGCTCACTTTTTGTGAGAGTGAAAATGGCTGGTGGCCGTGATCTCCCCGAAGAAAAACGTTTCTTCTTTTTTTCTTTCTCTTTCTCCAAGGAACACCGGGGTGATGTTAATAAGTATACCAGTGACGTACGACTCATAACTAAGAGATGGGAACGCATTGCACTTTCTTGACCAGCAGTGCGTGTGAAAAGTATTTCCAACTCTAAAAATGTGTGAATACCTGGTAATCTTGCCTTGATGCATTTCGGCACCGGTAATCCAGTTCCAGGTCCAAGAGCCTCCTCAGCCAATTTATTCAAAGCTGGAGCTAATTCGGTATAGAATAGAATCTCCCGAGTATCGAACTGGGCTTCAGCGACAAAGAGGCGTCCGAAAGGATCCCGTGGAGGCAATTTGACTATTAGAGGGAGAGCGATGCGTTCGCCGTTGTGTTCATAGCGGATAGTGACTGCTAGCACGCGGCTTAGGGCTCCGGTGACACCCGCCCGTGATTCCACGCGAACCTGTGGAAGACACAAAATTACAACTACGTGGCTACAACAACTTTTTATAAAATAAAAAAAAGCGCGGACTTTCTAGTAGAGTGGCGACCAAAAACTATTTGGATTTTTAGTTTTTACGAGAGCAGTCTTGGCAGTCAGGAAGACATACGATAACTCACCAAGCCATGCCTCGGTTAGTTCCGTATATGTTTAGCTGCGTAGTTTTATCAAAGCGCAGCAATAATTCAAAGTTAGTTCTGTGACTTTCCACATAGAAGGCCTAAGCTGGCCAAGGTTGTGTATACAGCATATCGTTGCGGCCACCGCTGGCCATCATATTTCGGCCAGCTTCATACGGTAAGGCGGCCGACTTAGGGTTAGAATAGTGAAGTCGACAAATAATCGTATCTATTTCCGAGTGGAGTCAGATGCAATATAGCTTATTTAGTTTTCTAAGGATATAAAATAAAAAGGTACAGTGTAGCAAAGTACATCGTTCATTGTATACGAGGCTTCCATCGCCTTGTTAATGAAAATTTATCACGAAATGTTATAAAAGAAGTACGTACTATATTTATATAATTTCCAGTTTTATTCTATTTACTTTTTGAATTAATATTATTTACCTAATCAATGATTTTTTTGAGAAATACAGATTTGAAAAGACAATTTTTCTTCGGCTTATCAATGCTGTTAGTAGTTTTTTATTTACTTCTTATATATTCTAAAACATAAAGCCATAATTGAAACCTCGTTGGCTCCGACCACGCCCGCACTTGCCAGCAATTCGCGCGCCCACTCTTCAGTAAGGGCTGCGTCGGTGTCGAGCTCTAGTGCCGGCTCGCAGTCGGACTCCTCGCTACCACTACTGGGGGCTTCAGAGACTGCCGCACTTTTCGGACCCCCTGCTTGCATATTGTGCACTATACACAGTCGCTTTACGATTAAACAATCATGTTGCGAGATGAATTATAAAGTTCAAAGCGTTACTATACTGACGTACAGCTGGACCGGCTTGTGACTGAGGGAAGCAACATTTTCGACTTCACGCGCATGCGTGCGCTGTGTCAATTATTCATCGGGAGTCCCGTCGTCCCTCCGCTCAATCGTGAATAGAGCTGTAGATTGTTTTTTTTTTCATTACGTAGTATGTAGTTTAGTTAGTGAATGTATTGCGATTAGGTATTGCTGCGTTCATTTTTTTAAGAAGGCAGATTTCATTTGAACACACGTCGTACTACAGGTATATTATATTCCATATACTAATATTACTTTAAACCTTATCGTAAGTATATTATATAGTATAGTATATTTTTATCCGTGCAGGGACGGAGAAAGAATACTAACCTCTGTGGCCGGGGTCGGCCTGTCGTAAAAGGCGACAAAACAACCCACCCTGGCTACTTGGTAGGGCCTCAAGCCCGTCTGGATGGCGACCACCTTTGGTCTTAATTATGCCGCCATAATAACCTTGTGTTGTGTTCCGGCATTAGTGACCCAAGTTCCTGTACCCTTATGGGACAGCAGCGTGTTCGCGATGCCACTGGCGTTGCATACACCTATAGGCGACGGTAACTGCTAAATCCTAAGCGGGCCGTCAGCCTGTCTGCTGTTCTATAGCAATAAAAAAAAGTATTTAACTAAAAATGAAGTATTAATATGAGGGTTTTTATTAACTTTATTATACTTTCCAACTTCTTCGACGTCAAGATTTAAGAGTTCGATTTCTACAATAAAATTAAATTAACACCAAAAAGGCGACCTTTTTTGTTGTTCGTAAACAGTTAATAGAAGCGGTCTCCCAAAGGAAGTAAACGACTCCCTAAAAAAGGGATGGGGTAGAGCTGGCCCAGCTCCCATATTTGGCATTTTCGTCATCGTTTGTCTTCTGCTGGCCGTATCCTTTCCGTTTTTGCGCCATAAATCCCGTTTTTCCCATCCAACCTCATCGGTATTCTTGCGCAGGTCATTTTGCTCCATTGGACTCTGGGATATTAAGAGTGTTTACCGAGACGCATTCTACATTCCAGTACTCGTTTATTCCATTAGCCAGTCAGTCAGCCCACTACCACTTAACATGATTGCCAAGGGTTAAGCTGTTCTGAATCATCTTCTCAGGTTTTTATTTATACTTTTGCTATAAGCCGTACGTTCCTATATATTGTACATAGATCCACTGACACCTACCATAGATAATGAAGATTAGGGACCACAACACTTATTGTGCTACTAATATTTTAATACCTCTGGAAAAAAATTCGAGAAAACTAGGTCTCTATCACCTATTTTGTCCTTGAGTGAAATATTTGATGCACATCCTATCGCTTGGGGGCTCTCATGCTATTCGCCCTCACAGTAAACAGAGACGCATGTTGCTGCTATACCTATTGAAACCACCCGTGTTCCTCTACTGCCTGACGCCGGGGAGAGGGTGTGTTATCGCGTAGGCCTCCCAACCGGGCGGATGTTTCTAATCACCTAATGAAACTCTTATACGCCTTTACGTTCTTTAACTGAAGAAGATTCGTGCCTAAAACTGTTGCAGCTCCCCCTGGTCTCCGGGGAGGAACGCCGATGGAGAGTGTGGGATTACATTCCGAGGGGGACGACTTGGGGAGATAACGAAGGGGAAAGTGGGAAGGAGCCAGGTTGTGCAACAGGTCACCTATGCGCTGAACTGACCAAGCGAAATCCGCAGTGAAACGAAAAGGGGCGACCTTCCCTCAGGCGGACCGGGGGCAGGAGGCCGCCGGCCCTGCCCACTAAAAACCCTGGTCGTCACTCTTGGCCTTAGTGGGAGCTCCGTATCTTCGAGCATCTGTTCAAAGTCTGACCATGTATATAGTATTCTGAGTAAAAATAAAATACGGATAAAAAACACAACAATTTATTAAATTATCCTTATTTCTATGAAGTTTAGATTTGTTTATCTATGATATGACCTGTGACAAATTCGTATTAACAAAAGCCACATCATCCCAAATATGAGCAGTATGTGTCGGTGACTTTATGATTTCTTCATCGTTAGTATGTGTGTAATTATGTTAAAGAAAGAAAGAAACATTTATTTAGAGCTATCATAATATACACCACAAATAAAATAATTATAGACAACGAAACATACATCCAAATTGGCTCCATCTTAGTGATTATTTGGTTGTAAACAACCAGAACTGGTCTTCTGATGGTGACACAGAGTGAGATCACCTACATATTTAATATATCTACAATTTCCACATTCTACATTAAAAAATAATAAATAAAACATTAAAGAACAAAACGAAGCTAATATTAATAAGAAAATAAATAAGAGTTATATAAATAGACAAGAAGGAAACAATGACAACAAAAAGAAGGATAAAGTAAGAATTAAATTTGCAACTATCTAATCTAATCTATACAAATAAATAAAATTGGAGTGTCTGTTTGTAATATTAAAATAACCGCTTTTTACTAAGTGCATTTGGATGTATACACGGTTCATATACCAAAACAACATTTTTTACAATATTTGTTTGTCTGTCTGTTTGTTCCGACTAATCTTTAAAATGGCTGGACCGATTTTGACGGGACTTTCACTGGTAGATAGCTGATGTAACAAGGAGTAACTTAGGCTACTTGTATTTTAGAAAACAGATAGATTTAGTTAAAATTGATCAGTTTCGGAAATTTATTAATACCAATTTAAGTTGACCTCAGAATTATATTATCAATCATATGAAATAAGGTTTAGTTTAGGCTGGACTTTGTTTCGAAGTTTCGAACGCACGCATTCCGGAGGCGTATGGCGTAACAGTTGCATTCGATAACAATGTTTGCATATTTCATTTATTTATATTTTAGGGTTTATAATCCAAAATAAACCATAAGATATATCCAAAAAATGCTGCCCAGTCACTATTCCACGCGGACGGAGTCGCGGGCACAGCTAGTAAGATATAAAATAAAACGTTTCATTTCAAAACATAACACAAATACATTGCGTATTGGTATTGTTCCGACACTTTGTAGCCGCGTATCTGAAGCTTCCTCTAAAGGCAGCAGTTCTACAGCTTTGCGTCGTAAGCTGCATCGAAACGTTCCGAGGATCTGCCAGTCGGCGAAAGCAACTCACGCCAGCTTCTGAAATAAGTTGGTGCTTTATTCTTTTGACAAGCCCAAAAAGCAGGCAGGCTAAATGCAACTCATGACTTTTTTTATTTTTTTTAAATTGTTGTAGGACAGCAGACATGGTGACGGCTCATTTTGAATTCAGCAGAGACCGTCATCTATGGGTGTTCGCAACACGCAAGTGGCATCGCGAACACGCTGCCGTCCCATAAGGGTACAGGAACTTGGATCACTAATGCCGGAACACAACACAAAGTTATTATGGCGGCATACTTAAGACCAAAGGTGGCAAGGTACCACGCAGCTAGGGTGGGTAGTTTTGTCGCCTTTTCCGATAGGCCGACCCCGGCCGCAGAGGTCAGTATTCTTTCTCCGACTTCGCGGATAAAAATTTACTACGGATAAATATTATTTACTTAGTAGGTCAAAAACTAAAAAAAGATTTGGATCACACAGTCCTTATAGGTAGATATTGTAAATTACTAGACGAGGTATCTGTCTTAACATTGTCTACCGTTTAGGATCTGTCCGGTGGACTTGACACGACACGACATAGTAACTTGACACACACGACGTGGTAATCTTAAAACACTATAAAATGATTTTTGAGGAGTGGATATATCAGCGACGCTTCCCCCCCCCCCTCTCTAGCCAGACGTAGAGTACGGCGCATTGCTAGGAATATCTCACACTACCTTGTGCCAAAAAAACTATTTACATTATAATTCATCTTTGGTTTTTAATTGTTCTTCTTCGTTGAAAATATTCTCTTCCGAAGTTTTTGTTTTCTCGTCCTGCAGATGTTCCGATACTAGAGTTACCAGGCTATCGAGAGGTCGTCCGCCATGCTCTACGTTCACAATTTTCTTTTGCTTGTATAATACCAATGTTGGTAGGCTGTTAATCTGTGCCAAAAAATTGATTGTTATTAAAATAATAATTATTTATTTATTTCGAAAAAAAAAATCATATGCATATCTAATTTAATTTTCCTGGCTCGCTTAATAGATTTTCCATCATCATAGTCAAGTGTTTTAACCAACTAATTATATACTGTTTAAAAAAGCGCCATCCATGAGTGACCATTGTAAACACCTCTGTATAGTTTATGGTAATTGAATAAATGTCAGTCTGCGGTGAAAATCTGATCACGCAGTTTCTTTTATCAATTGTAAGCATGTAACAGTTTTATAGTTATTAGCAATGTAGCTCCATAATCGAGACAGGCGGATCCTCAGGGGAAGTTCCGCCGCAAAGGTAAGGGTACGCGTAGAGGTCACAAGAGAGCGCCGGGGAGGGATCGGCGCTGGCCTGGGCCACAGGATCGGCCGACCAATAATCTATCTCAGGCACAAGACGATCGCAGAACAACGGTGTTTTTTATGGGTAATTTGCAATAGGGTAATGATGGATGTGTACATTCGCGAGGGGTACCGCTAACATGCTGTCGTTCGCGCAAGGGAACTGGAACTAGTTCACTTATGTCGGAAGACAATAGGTTATTATGGTGGCATACTTAGAAACCAAGGGTGGTAGCCATCTTGACGGGCTTTTAGAGCCCTACGCTAGTTAAGGTCATTTAGTCGCCTTTTACGACCGGCTAACCTCGGACGCAGGGGTCAGTATTTGTATTCCGTCCCTGCATGGAAAGAAAAAAAGTTGCTTTGTTGTGTCAAAAATACTTCACAATCACACCAGACAACCTGTGTATCAAGCATAAAATTTAATAATTATAAAATACCTTCTCAGTTTCACAGATCGGTTTTGACTGCACACAGTCCACGTCTGCAATGAGCACTCTGCTTTCGTTTTGGAATTTCTCACCCAATTTTATCCAAAGCGGGCTCAGCTGCATACAGTGGGCACACCTGCAAACAAACGCATCTATTACGGCGAGAATATTAATTAAATTGTCGTCGACGACTTCGGTTGCACAACGGCTTTCGCACGATAGAATACGTGCAAGGGTCACGGAGTCGATCCCGCCTTAACCAATTGATTCTAACTTTTTTTTCGAAAACCATTAATTTGTGGTTGGAATTCAGCCGCAACGTAAATTTCCATATTAAGATCTGATCTTTACATTTTTTGTTGAGTTTTGGGAATATGATAGAAATGTATGGCAGGGGGTCCACAGGAACCAGCTAAATTTTGAAAGCGGTCTATGAGAAAAAAAAAGTCTGGGAACCTCTGATCTAGATGGTAAGTGAGAACTGTAGGGTAGTTAAATAAGCATAAATTGTATAAAATGAAAAGTATGAAACACTCACCACGGAGCAAAATAGTTTATGAAAACAAGTTCCTTCTGCAAGAATGTCTCAAACGTCTCCTCCGATATCCTTGCAACTGGCAGCACTTTCTTTTTCTTCATAAATTTGTCCGGGTCATGATTTTCTGAGAGCAACATCTTCTCAATGTAGGCTTTAAGCTCCTCCAAAGTGTACACATCCGCTATACCCATCTAAAAAAAAACAAATTAATTTTAATAACTCACTTTCCTTCACTCGCTCCATATCATTTATTTTTACACTTCTTATGTCATAACTAGATGTGCCCGCGACTCCGTCCGCATGAAATAGTGACTTTGGACAGCATTTTTTTGATATATCTTATGGTATATTTTGGATTACAAACCCTATAAACCCTAAAATATAAATAAATGAAATATGCAAACAGTCAGTGTTATCGAACGCAACTGTTACGCCATGCGCCTCCGGAATACGTGCGTTCGAACCTACAAAGTCCAGCCTAAGCTAAACCCTATTTCATATGATTGATGGTATAAATCTGAGGTCAACTTAAATTGGATTTAAGAAAATTCCGAAACTTATCATTTTTAACTAAACCAATTTTTTTTTCTAAAATAAAAGTAGCCTAAGCTACTTCTTGTTACATCAGCTATCTGCCAGTGAGTCCCGTCAAAATCGGTCCAGCCATTTCAGACATTATCCGGAACAAAGAGACAGACAAACAAAAATTGTATAAAATGTTGTTTTGGTATATGTACCGTGTATACATCCGAATGCACTTAGTAAAAAGCGGATAATATTACAAACAGACACTCCAATTTTATTTATATGTATACATGTATAGATCATATTACATCTTTACATTCATATGTATGAATGTAAATGACATATAGATTGTATTATACAGTAAAAAATTCTCTAGTAACAAATTCCTGAACCTCATACTAGACATTTTTGTCCGCTTATAACAAGTCACTTGTTTTTAGAACTTGAGGAGTGGAAACTCACGACTGGTTTTTAATACACGCCTCACTCTGTTAATATCTGTAAACATGACTCTTTATTTTTTTTATAAAAAACTTCTCTTAAAATAATTAAAAAATCTGTTTAAGATTTTTCATTTTAAATTTACATCTATCAAGCGGAGAGTTGAACCTGTGAAGTTTTTATTTACAATTAAATATTTATAACTTACAATCCTTCCGTTTGCAATCCAAACTAGATACGGGTACTGCTTGATTTCAAAATTCTTGCATGTAATTTCATTGTCCATGCAGTTCAGTTTACCAATGTTTATGTACTCGTTGAGAGAATATTGCGCCGCCAGCTCCGCCCAAATTGGGGCCAACCTCTGCAAGTGTATACAAATGTGGAATTATAGGATATCATACAATCATCTAGTATTCATTGTCAAATGTCTGTTTTTTTTAGTGCTTATAGTACGTTCCACTAAGTGTTCACAACGATCACGCTCACGACCGCAGTTTCTCCGTTCCACTTGCCTGTGAGCGTTACTGTCGTAAACTCAAGTGGAATGAATGGATTATAGAGCGTTTTGAGCGTGGAGGTAAATAATACAAACGGCGAGTTAGTAATAGAAAAATGTATACGTGTATTTAATTATAAACTACAATAAATTTTTCTGAACTTGTTTTACATAATTATATTTACCTATGGAGGCACGTTGAGCATCCGCTGCAGAAACATTCACTTCTACTTAAAGTATTTCTTTCCGCATGAAATAACGTAAGTTTCACGGTCGCTATCTTTGATGCTTTGAGTTTTGAAAATGCCGCTAATTTTCTCAACGATCACTTCGTCCCACCTTTTTATATTATATGGCTCGGCGTGAGCTTCACGCGAGCGTAAGTCATGACGTCATAAGTGACGTTTTCGCCGCGAACATAACGGCCACGGTCGTTATGTGGAATGACTAAAGGAGCATTTTGATCGTTGTGGGCGCTTAGTGGAACGCAGTTTAGTAACAGCAGGCAGGCTGACGGCCCACTTAATAATCAGTGCTCGCCACCTATAGATGTTTGCGGTGCCATGGGTACGCTGATCACCGCCTATAGGAACCAAAATGCACTCACTCATGCCAAAAACAAAAGAATGTTATTATGTCAACATATTTAGAAACCAACTGGTTTCCATTCAGCCAGGCTTGGATTACTACCATCTAGCTTGGGTTTTTTGTCGCCTTATACAACAGGCCGGCCCTGACCTCTGGTGTCAGTATTCTTACGCCCCTGCACAGAAAAACTGTTTGACAGGTCCTTTTTTACATTTCTATCCCTTCATTGAACAAACATTTCCTTTTATCTTAAGCTCTATTCCACAAAAATGTGATATGAATCCAAACCTATTACGCAGGTGCGGAGAAAGAATACAGACCTCTGCGGTCGGTGTCGACCTGTCATAAAAGGTGACAAAACAACTCTAGCTACGTGGTTGGGCCTCAAGCCCGTCTGGATGGCGACCACCTTTGGTACTAAGTATGCCGCCATTATAACTTTGTGTTGTGTTCCGGCATTAGTGACCCAAGTTCCTGTACCCTTACGGGACAGCAGCGTGTTCACGATACCACTGGCATTGCAAACATCCATAGGAACGGGTAACTGCTAAATTCTAAGCGGACCGTCAGCCTGTCTGCTATCCTACAGCAATAAAAAAAATAAACATAAAATAATATTTACCTGCGAAGCTTTACACCACGGTGCGTAAAACATGATAAAATGTTGTCCTTTTGAAACATACTTTTCAATATTGTTATCATTTAAGTACGCTATGCCACTATACACCGTCACATCATCTGACTGTCTGTCTAGACCTAGTTCTAAACCCTGAAATATTGAATCTTAAGGTAACTCATTTTTTTAAATTATTTATTTAATTATCATATATCTATCATTAATGCATGGTACTATTACATCCAATAACCTCATCTCAAGCAAGTTTGAACACAAAATTAGAAATATTACATAAGATCACCGTTCCTACATGTTGCTCACTATAAAATAAAATAAGCCTTTATTGCTGTTTTTCTTTTTAAGAATAATTTTTTATTATTATAAATAAAAACTATTTTTTTTCGACAATCGGTTACATGTCCTCTACAACAGATTGTCTTTCGACAAAGGCCTCCTCTGAGGCTTTCCAATTTGTCCGTTTTTTTTGCAATACGTAGGCATTCTGGGCAAGCTAACTTCTTAAATTCATCTTCCCAACATGTTTAGATTGCCTTCCTCTACTTTATTTATTTTCTCTCGGCTAATATTGTTTTAATTGTGGGTAATAATTTTAGTGCATTTCTTAATCTTCTTCTCCCTTAACATATTTTTTTTTGTCTCGGGGAAAAACCCTCTTGACGGGTTCCCCCGGCCTGGGAGGACCGAGGGATATGTGGGACTCCGGGATTTTTCCGACTACCCACTAAAATACCCCGCTGTTCTCCTATTACCTACGCCCGGGCCTACGGATATATGGCCTGCCGATCTCGTGGCCCGGGCCGGCGCCGGCCCGCCCTTTGTCGTAAAGCGGGCCCCTTCTTAAGTGTTGGCGCCAGGGGGTCAGGCTTTCGTCCCCCCGGCGCTCTCCTGTAATAACTCTAGGAGTTGAGGGGGGCCGCGGAACAGCACACAGCCCTCACCCTCGCGGCAATGGTGCGGGCGGCGGGTCCTCCCCCGAGGGGCCGCCCGCGGCGGCATTTCACGGCGGCCGGAGGTCGTTAGTTGCCCTCCGGCGCCACCGACGTGGCCTGCGTTGGCCGGGAGGGGAGTGTGGTGGTCGACTCCCGCTCCCGCTCCGCCGCCTCCTTTGCGGACATGACTGTCTCACAGAAGGAGGCGACGGCCGTCCATCCAGGATCGCCCCCGACCATGCACAGAACCAGGGCCGGGAGCGACAGGTCCACGCCGATTTGGGCGACGAGGGCGCGGCGCTCCTCGCACCATGCAGGGCACACAGTGACAGTGTGGTCCACCATGTCCTCCTCGTCGCCCATCCCTTAACATATGCCCAGTCCAACGCCATTTTAATTTTGTACAAATTGTTTGTACTTTTTCAAACTTGGTTTTTCCTTTTATTTATTTTAAATTTATTCTATCTTTTCTACTCACTATATATACTAAACAATAAATGGTCAATCGAAATGAACCAATAAATAAATCTACTACACCCATGAGAGGTCACGGGTTTGAGTCCTGCGATTGTGTGCACTGCTTAGGCAGTTTGTTTGACTGTTTGGCCTCCGTGGCGTAGCGGATAACGCACTTCGGTATGGATTCCCGTTTGGATATCATGGTTATCAGTTCACTAGTACCCATAACACAAGTGCTATGCTGCTTACTTTGGGACTAGACACTGTGTGAAATGTCCCAGTATATTTATTTATTATTATTTCATTAGTCAATAAAATAAAGAGAGAAGAAATCAAGTCCAACTTCTATTTTCTTCTCAATTTGAATAATCTTGTCACAAAAGAAATCCATATATGTTGTATTAATTGTCTAGTACCCATAACACAAGTGTTATGCTACTTATTTGGGGGCTCAAGGGTGTTATGTACTAAATGTCTCCATTATATACATATATATATTTTTTGTGCATCACTGTAGTAGATAATTTTATTTTACAAGCTTTAAGCTACTTATACGTTCCTCCTCTGCTGGACAGTGAGATCATTTGTCAAGGCTTTTTAATTTTATATTTAAACAATATTCACATGAATTTCTAAATTATTACTTTTTAAATTAAATATTTGGGAAATCGTAAAAATTACTTTCAAACATAAAATTTTCATTAAAATACTTTCTCATTTAAAATATAGATGATAAATATTATATATATACCTCTGATTTCAATGTGAAAACTTCACTTAAGAATAATGTAAGAGATGGCAGATCTCTTGTACCCTTGTATTCCACTGGAGAAAACGAGTTTTTGTGGAAATATAATAACATTGGATATCCTGAAACAATATACATAAATTTTTTTTATTGCTGTAGGTCAGCAGACAGGCTGACGGCCTGCTTAGAATTTAGCAGTTATCGACGCCTATGGGTGTTTGTAACGCCAGTGGCATCGTGAACACGCTGCTGTCCCGTTAGGGTACAGGAACTTGGATTATTAATGCCGGAACACAACACAAGGTTATTATGGCGGCAAACTTAAGATCAAAGGTGGTCGCAATCCAGACAGGTTTGAGGCCCTACCATGTAGCTAGGGTGTTGTTTTGTCGCCTTTTACGACAGGCCAACCCCAGCCACAGAGGTTAGTATTCTTTCTCCACCCCTGCACAGATAATGTGAAACGGAAATGTGTTAATAATCTAATAAGACCTTTAAACATAAATAAGGATAATATGACTGCTTGACAAATCAATATAATTATTGAAAAGCTAATAAATTAAATTATATTGTTAGCAAATTACAATATATACAATATATTTTTAAATGCTATAGAACAGCAGACAGGCTGGCGGCTCACTTAATGTTACATAGGGAATCTGGAACCTGGGTCACTTGCCGGATCACAACACAAAATTATTATGGCAGCATACTTCAAGACTAGGCAGGGGTGATTGCCATCCATGGCCACATGGAGCCCTGCCACCTAGTTGATGTTGTTTTATCAACTTTTTTCTACAAGGATTTGCTTACTGGGGACCCTTAAATCATTTTAAAATGAAAATAGTTATACCTGTGATTTCATATTCCTGACATAATTTGAAATGTAATGTACAGTCAACCTGGGCTATGGCAAATTTTGAATCCTTTGTGTTTACCATTTCTGCTAGTTCTGACCATATTGGTTGAAATTCTGTACAGTGACGGCACCTAAGAGAATACAGAAGATTTTCATCCTAATACTATAAGTGAATGGTTACATAAATAATGTCAGTTATTCACCTGGAACATGGCTAGATATATATGAATCCATTCTAGAACACATATATTTATAACCTAGTCGAAATCAAATTTATTTGTATGAAACATTCACAAATATATGCACATGTTTCGCCATTATTGGCATAAAAATCAGTTGTAATAAATAACATTAATTTATCATATGTGATTCTAATAATGTTATTGCGTCATTCTAATAATGACGCAATGTTGGTAGGCCCCCCACAAGATGGACCGCTGATCTGGTCAAGATCGCCGGAATAGGTTGGATGAGGGCAGCGCAGGACCGATCATCGTGGAGATCTTTGGGGGAGGCCTTTGTCCAGCAGTGGGCGTCTTCCTGCTGAAATTATGATGATGATTCTAATAATGATGTCAATTATTTATTCAATGACCTATTTAAAATATAAAAATAATCAATTTTAATACAATAAATAACTCTGTGGTGCTGCCATAAAGTCAAATCATAAGACAAAATAATTTAAGCAACTCTTATTGAATAGAACCCTTTATCCATTAACCATGAGAATAACTTTTTTAAATTGTTTTAGGTGCAGTTCCCTTAAGGTAGTTCCTATTTTATTATATTTTAATAGTGATTATTGCTATATTTCTATAATTCAATGTTGTCTTATGTATTGGTGATAGTAAATACATTGGATATCTAAATTTAATTTTTCACTGTAACTGATCCTTGAATGCTCAGAGAATTTACCTTCATGACCTTTTATAAGGGGAAAATATAGGGTACTATTGATCATGGTAAATGAAACATGGATAGCCATGGCCATAGGTTCAGTTAAATTTAAGCTATATAAATTTTTAATAAACAATAGATTTCCGTAGATGACCTTGTGAGCTTTTAGTTTTCCTGAAATGCCACAGCAAAAAAAACACATATCCTAACTTAAATTAAAAGGCAAAATTAATCAAAAAATTGTAATTAAATATAATGTTAGAATTAAATATTTTAACAGACTGGAAGGTTAGTAAGGAGTAGTATATTATAGTATAGTATAAAGTACGAATATCAGAATGTGGTAAAGTGAGTTTGACAATGAGACCATAATAGTAAAATTAAAGTGACTGTCAATCATTTAGTGTTTATCTCATAATACAAGCTGTCATCTTACTTTAAGATGATTAGTGATGATCAGATTCCTAAAACTAATTGAAGATGCATTGGGTGCACTACATACTCTTTTACCTGTTTGATGAAGTAAAATGTTAAATTGTTAATATCTTAATGCAGCAATGAACGGTTTAAACTTTTAGGAAAACTATATCCTCTTAAAACTGCCTAGACATCATCCAAGTATTTTTATTGGTTGCAGTGACACTTACAGGAATGTTCAAAATTCATGAATTTCAAGTTCACTAAGTCTTTACATCTAATTATTATTTTTAAAAACCTTTCAGGTTACAACCTGCTGCTATTTCATTGACACTTAAAATAAAGTTGCATTTTTACGAACACTATTTTTAGATGCAGATTACATACCATGGTGCATAAAACATGACAAAATTGCCATCCAGATCCTCTATTTGTTGTTTGAAGTTACCAGGATTATATTCATGGACAAAATTATCTTCAGGTACCACAAAACTGGACAAAAATAGGATAATAAATAAAAACTGTCGCAACATTCTGCTGTGCTGTGTTAGAAAACAGTGTTACTAAATTATACGCTGATGTAAATTAAGTCGAATTCCAATTTTATTTCGTGTTTTGACTTTTTAACATAAATAATTGGTAACAAGCTGATGAGTAATTTATCTTCTTGTTTCTTGTCTGGTTACTCTGGTTTTAATTTAAAGAAGTTTAATTTAAAGTTGAAGTTAATCAATCTATTTTATCTGCTTTTTCCTACTTTGGTACCTTAACATAATCTATTTTATTTGTCAGTTGTCATGTCACAATTTTATTGACGTCTGACAAAAGCCATAGACAAATATCAGAAGCAAAACTCTATAAAAATATCCGTTCGTTGGAAAACTTATCATTCGTTCACATAAAACGTTCGGATACTTATGTTTCTGGACTTTTTTGTTCATGGTTGTTTGAATTTTGTATCTATTTTTTATGGAATATCAATATGTCGATAATGTATTTTCAAATTTAAAAATAAATAAAAAAATACCTAAAAATCATTGGTCTGAACCAAAATTAAAGACGATTTAGGGGTCTAGTAAAATATATTGATAATACGCAAACATCACCCTAGCGTAGCTTTTACGAACATACAAAAGAATGTGGTAATTCTTCAAAATGGTCGCTTTGTATGGTTTGCCAACTTGCATGTCTGTGTTTCAGAGTTCTTTGTTTTCGTAATTCATTCAATAGTTTATATTTACGGCAAAGAAAAATTCATTTCTCTTTTTTTTTGCTTGGTCAAAATAATAAGTACTTAGTCGTTTTATGTGGTGTGTGAGAAACAGTGTCATCGGTAATGTGAGAGTTCTTAGTGCAAAATTTGTATAATTTACAAGATTAAGATGGTTTCAATGACTGTTTGGATTAATAAAAACTAAAAAAGGACTCGGTAATTTTATGTCTTTAAAGAATTATTAAATAAACCTATATGTGTGGACGAAAAAGCTGGCTCTAATTTTGGCATTCCACAGTCCTGTCATGATTGATTCGTGTTGAACATTCTTCAGTTCATTTCTCATTGCCAGTAAACTCTAACTAGAATGTTAAATTTATTTAGATACCTAATGGTGTGCTATAATATCTCATTAATACGACTGTAAAAAACTGCAGATCTTTTTTATGATTTGGCAAATAGTTACAAGCAGCTGCAAACAAATCCATCATCTTTTTTCTTGATTTTAAGAATCTTTCAAGTTTCTTTTAGGCTTCATAAAGTTGTTTATCTTTCAGAGTTAACAAGTTAATTGAATGAAGAATGCCAAAACAGAACAGGCAATAGTGGATACATTGTGCACTCCCTGTTCACATTTTCAACCTAGTTCTAAGACACTGTGCAATTAATAAATGCAAAGAAGGACAGTAATCTTTGAAATGTATGAAAGGGGAGTTGTGCTCATGTGATGGGAGGGGTGGGGTAGCAGTAAGGCGCAGGGGCGCGGGCGCAGGCGACATGAACACGCCGGCGCCCGGCAAGACGGCCACGCGCTCAGGGTATCACCAGAAGGCGCTCGCCGAAATCCGCAACTCCCTCCTCCCTTTTGCTAATATTGGGAACTCGGAGCCACCCGGCTCGTCAGCTGCGAGCACAGTCAGTTCAGGGGTGAGCTCCGGATTTAGCTCCTCATCAGGAAATGGTCTGGACAAGGATTTAAATGTGCTTCCTCAGTCCTTGAATCAACTTATTGCCTTAGGATATGATGAGGTGAGTTTTGTTTGTTTAGAATAATTATCATTTATAATTTTTCATTAAACAATTATTGATGATTATAATTTGCTTGACAATTATATGACTTGTTAATTAAAATAAGAAATAACAATGACACTTTATTTTGGTGTTTATTTTATAAATATTTATATAATTAATAGAAAAAGGTTGCTATATAAAATGTTTTTATTTTCTATGCCATGTTAGACAAATGTCAATTTGTTGTATTATCACAACTAAAAACTACACTATGCAACTATCGAAACTAAAAAAACATATATTGCAATATATGTTTAACACATTAAACACCATTTCTATGTAACAATTTATTTTGCTATGTATTCTGAGCTTTTGCTTGTTTGGTGATTGATAAAAAGGTATTACTTATAAAATTAAAAAAATATTTTAAAGTTGTATGTGTTGCTGGGGAGTTACTTGCCACTTCTTCTTGTAATAGCCAAATATGTTGTGAAGGGGTGGTAACTTTAGTTCATATTATAAATAATAGTCATTTATTTATACATATTTTGATTAAAAATTCAGTTTGAGTTTGATATATCGATTACTGGTGACAAACATTGGCAATTTTTTCTCAAGTCTAAGGGAATTTACAAAGGCAATGGCAATAAAATAAATTCTTTTGGCAGCCATGACAAAAAAGGCGTAATGGAAAACTAGATTTATTTGTTTCTTAGGTTGACTTACAAATAAATATCTATACTATACATTCCATAGATTTGTTATTACAATAAATTAGTGAAAATTAGATGAACTATTGTGCCTATAAGTTGAAAAAAAATCTTGCCTTATTGAATTTTTATGTAAACATAATTATGTTAAATAGAAAAGCATAGGTATCCCAGCTACCAAAGAGAATTTAGATCACATTGATGATCATTAACCATAGTGAATCTCAGTGTTCTAGGGAGAAAATAATTCAATTGCAATAAAAAAACTAACAAATTTTATGCTGTAGAAGTATAACAATACATTTAGCAAGGATATTACCTTACAAGTGTTTTTATAAATAGCCTTTTATCCATGCAAGGGCAGAGAAAGAATACTAACCTCTGCGGCCGGGGTCAGCCTGTTGTAAAAGGCGACAAAATAATTCACCCTAGCTACGTGGTAGGGCCTCAAATCCGTCTGGATGGCAACCACCTTTGGCCTTAAGTATGCCACCATAATAACCTTGTGACCCAAGTTCCTGTACCCTTATGGGACATTCCACTGGTGTTGCAAACACGCATAGGGGACGGTAACTGCTAAATTCTAAGAGGGCCGTCAGCCTGTCTGCTATCTTATAGCAATAAAAAAAGCCTACATTACAAATGGTTCTCCTGTGTTCAAATGTATATTATCAAATTGCATTACTTGTCCCCATTGAAGAGGGAATTGAGATTGTGGTAAGCAACTAAAATATTTTAAGCGCAAGATTTGCTAGGATTTATTTTAGACAACTGTACAAATGAATGATATGAGAGATGTTTATTGTGTATTTATAAAGTATAGTAGAAAATGATTACTAATAATATTGATGGCTACAATGCCAAGGAAATATTTACCTTGGAAGACAACTTGAATATGTATCTATTCTTGAATAATTAACCCTTTTTTGATTTTTATTTCATATCTACTTAGAAATGCCAAAGAAATTTTTTGTTTTTGATGTCATTTACCTTTGTGTTGAAAAAAACCTATCTCTTCCAAAAGTTATCTAATTATAATAATTTTTTCAGTGTTTTATTAATAAAAACTTGTACAAGGATAATAAAATACAATGAACATTATGGAAATATACTATATATTGTAAACAAAAATTATAATAAAAACTGGAATCTAAAAGTAAAAAGCTAAATCTAGGTCAAGTTGGGTAACAAATTTAACGTCATTTTGTAGATAACATAATGGGCTATAAGCACAATACAAAAAATAGGCAGGTCAACATGCCAATTTTTGTGTTATGTGAGAAAATAAGAAAAAAATCCATTTTTTTTCATTAAAATCATTTTTCAACAATTTTTTTGTCATTGATACCTTTAATAAGCATAAAAACTGTATTATGATTACTAGATAATTGTTTTGTCATCAAATTAAGAACTAATTAATTTTTTTAGGTTCGATAATTGTGTAGTTAACGTCATTTTCGTAATGACGTGAAATAGTTGGACGACAAAATTAAAATGGCTGCCATTACGAGAGGGGTGAGGTGGGAGAAGGGGGTGTGGAAAATTTACCGATAAAAAACCCCAAAAACACCCTCCTAAAATATTTGCTATAGAGAGGAAACACATTGTATATTGAAGACATACATTTTTTATGTATATTTACAATAATTTTTTTATGTTTTAATGAATTTATAAACAGTTATTTATGCTTGGATAATATAACGGTGGATATGTGTATAGAACTATAGACAATTTTAACCCGCCGTGTGTATATTGGGTCTTTAAAGGAACAGTGAAAATTTTGTAATTCTAAATACTCTTTCATGGATAGAGGCAAGGATTCAGTTCCCCCATCTAAAAAATCTAGGCAGTAGTGGGGACTAAACGCCTGAAGGGACCGCCCAGTCTCGCTGTTTACAAACAAAGGCCAGTGAGTGCAAGTGGCTTCCGTTCCCTAAAAGGGTCAGTATACACAGCGCGTCAGTATTTTCGAGGACCATCGTACGCAATTTTGCAATAATTGCGCACAATAATTTACTTTTTTAAAATATAACATTGATATATTATTCCATTTGTATTTCAAATAATAAAAAGTGATTTTGTGCGATAAAATTAACTTTTCCTTTATTTAATGACATCCATAAAATATTCCCCACTTTCAGGTGCTTGAATAAGAACTTTTTGGAACCCAAGCAAAAAAATAAAACTATATTCTTTTGAAAGCTCATAATCTAAGCTGCAAAAACCTAGCAACGTTTTTTTTAAATACTTATTTATTGTAGAGTTACGAATTTGTTAACAATATTCTGATTTTTCTGCATTTTAGATGATTGTTCAATTTTGATTAATAACAGTTTTTAATTTTTAAGTTTGGCAGCTGCTAGGCCATGTAGTCGACACTTCAATAAGTAACCCAGAATTTTTTTAGAAGCCTAGAAAATTTTGTAAACTGTTTCCTAAAATACCCAGTAAACACACCCTGCACTCGAAAATTAGTATGCACACAGAGGGTTAAAATTGCTTTGAAACCATGAATGAAAATAATAAATAAAATTTATACCTCCTACTAATTACCTACAGATTCTTCAATTACTTTTTCAGATTAATTGTTACTGATATTTCTTAATTAGGCATCATTTACTGGTAAAATTCTGATTTCATGGATAGTAAAATTCATTATATTTTTTATACATTTTAGAATGTTTGTGTTGTTGTTGTAATATGTATGTTCAGTGGTGTTTATATTACATTTCGTATTTATGCCAATTGAAATATAGAAAGCTGTCTTTAATTTATTTCAGGATCCCGCCGTAAGAGCACTCAAGTATGCAGGCGGTCGCTTCGACGCAGCTCTTGATTACTTATCTAAACAACAGGAACCCCTCAATGGAGTGCTCAAATCCAGTAATCTAGGTGCTCTGGGTACGAAGCTCATTAGGAAACCTAGCCTAGAGCGCGAGATAAACCTTCATAGAGGCAGCCCAGCGTTGGACAGCGGAGCAGGTAGTTCGCGATCCGATAGTCCGCGGCAATCGGACGCACCGCCATTGCCACATGAGAAATTAAGTAGACAATATTCGCCTTCGGGTTTCTCTGAACCACCGCCTCCTCCGCCGCCGAGATGTCCCTCCACGCCGCCAGTCCCCCCGTCGGTGCAACAGCTCATGAAGCGTATGTCACCAGCGCCACCACTGCCTCCCGCGCGCGGTACCAGCCCCGTAGCCGCTGGCGCTCCAGCGCCACCCGCGCGACAGCCCATGATTGTACAGAACGGTCCCCAAGTCCAGCAACAGCTGACTCAACAGATCCAAGCGCTCAGTATCTATCAGACTGGAGCTGGTGGTGCAGAACTCCCACCTCCTTACCCGATGTCCAGTGTACCACCGCCACCCTCCTATTCTGTTTCTATGCAGAACAGGCAGAGTCCCACTCAATCAACCGATTACAGGAAGAGTCCATCGTCGGGGATTTACTCAGGGGGAACGTCTGCGGGCTCCCCAAGCCCCATAACAGTAACACAATCTACCGGATCTTCATCCGGCATGACTCGTCCAACGCCTCTTCAAGTATGGACGGCAAGACAAGCTGTGCAGCCGCCTATCATAATGCAATCTGTTAAAAGCACGCAAGTCCAGAAACCCGTGTTACAAACTGCAATCGCACCGGTGGCTCCACCGCCGGTGACCAGTTCCGGAGCCCAACCTCCTCCGCCGTCGTACGCGAGCTCCATTCAACAGAAGCAGCAGGTGCAATCGCCGCCCAGTTACCCCCTGGCGCCAAAGCCTTCGTCGCCTGGATCGACGACCGCATCACTCCCGACGCCCTCCACTCCCGCCGTACCCACTACCGAGCCGCCTAGTTACGCCATTACAATGCAGGCCCTGGCTGTCACACGCGCGTTTATTCCGGTGCTTCCTCCGCCGTATAGTAACCAGAACGATTCGTCCACCACTACTGTTAATTCCCACCACGCGCCGCTCCATAAAAAGTTTTCGAACAATTGTGACGTCAAGGGTGAATCGTCGCAGATGGAGATCAAGTGTCCGAACCAGAATTGTACAAATAACTTGTTAAAAGACAATGTGATCGCGTCTAGTTCTGACAAAAGCAATGGATCGGCGGAACGCCGGCCTAACAAAGGCCTAGAGAAGATAAGACACCAGTCGCCGATTCCCGAAAGAAAGAATATCAGCAAAGAAAAAGAAGATGAGAGGAGAGATTGTAAAGTGAGGAATTATTCTCCGCAGGCGTTTAAATTCTTCATGGAGCAACATGTCGAGAATATTCTGAAGTCATACAAACAGCGGAATTTCCGACGTATGCAACTAGAGAAAGAGATGACGAAGATAGGTCTGAGCGCCGAGGCGCAGTGCCAAATGCGGAAGATGTTGTCGCAGAAGGAATCCAACTACATTAGGTTGAAACGGGCGAAAATGGACAAGTCCATGTTCACGAAGATCAAGCCCATCGGGGTGGGGGCGTTCGGGGAGGTGACGCTGGTGAGGAAGATCGATACTAGTCATCTATATGCCATGAAGACACTACGCAAAGCTGACGTGTTGAAGCGCAACCAGGTGGCGCACGTGAAGGCCGAGAGGGACATACTGGCGGAGGCCGACAACGAGTGGGTCGTCAAGCTGTACTACAGTTTCCAGGACAAGGACAACTTGTATTTCGTCATGGATTATATACCGGGAGGCGATCTCATGTCGTTGCTGATCAAGTTGGGGATATTCGAGGAGAATCTGGCGAGATTTTATATAGCTGAGCTAACGTGCGCTGTGGAGAGTGTCCATAAAATGGGCTTCATCCACAGGGACATTAAGCCGGACAATATTCTCATAGATCGCGATGGACATATCAAGTTGACGGATTTCGGACTGTGTACAGGCTTCAGGTGGACTCATAATTCAAAATACTATCAAAGGAACGGTGAGTTATTTTAAAATCTGGATGGTTTTTATCAATTTCTATATCTACGCAATGAAATTCAATAGATGTAATTTTAGTTTCATTATATTTATTTATCTATTGCTGAGAAACAGCAGATTGGCTGGCGGCCCACTTAAACAAGCAGTTACTGTCGCCATGTTTGAAACCTGGGTCACTAATGCCGGGACACAACACAAGGTTATCAAGGTTATCATAAGGGTGGTTGCCATCCAGACAAGCTTGGTGTCCTACCACGTAGCTAGGGTTGTTTTATCGCCTTTTACGACAGGCGGACTCCGGACTTAGGGGTTACTATTCTTACTCTGCCCTTGCAAGGAGGAAAATTGGAAAAACTATTTGAATATCATTATATCAAATATCATTATAGTAAAATTGTTTTTATATCCCATCAGACCACGGCCGGCAAGACTCGATGGATCCAGTAGACGGGGAATGGGGGGCCATGGGGGAATGTCGGTGTCACCAATTGAAACCATTGGAAAGGCGAAGGAAACGCGAACACCAGCGATGTCTCGCGCACTCATTGGTGGGGACGCCGAACTACATCGCGCCGGAGGTGCTCCAGCGGACTGGTTACACGCAGTTGTGCGATTGGTGGTCGGTCGGGGTCATCTTATACGAGATGCTGGTGGGCTCGCCGCCTTTTTTAGCGTCGACGCCTGCCGAGACACAACTGAAGGTAGGCTCAAGTTTTTTTTTAAATTTAAAAAAACATGAAATTCTACGTCGCAATATATGACAATGAATTGTTAATGGGTTAAGCAGTTATTCTAAAGAATTTTTCTTCTTTCTTAAAAATGGACACCAAATGTGCTTTTATTTTTATTACTTTATCACTTAACTATCGGTTTTTACGATCTGTCTAATGAAAAAGCCATTTCCCTCTTGTTCATAGACCCAAACGATTACATTAGATATTCTTTTCAATTTTGGAGAACAGACAGTAGTCGTTACTATAAAAATCAATATAGAGACATCTATTTTCGTGTGACTGTCGATAAAGTCACAGAAGCTTATACGCTAATGGGCGACTAAAAGCTTTTCTTTGTAACAATGCCTGAAAGTGTACTTAAAGTTGCGAAGAGCTTCGGATGATTACAAGATGCCAAGATTCCTTTTAACAAGTCAAAAAGTATGAGATTAAATTGTGTTTTAATCTTTTGTGTAGTGTTCGACCCTTTTGTTATAATCATTAACAAATTATATCACTTTATGGTCACTTTCATCCACTTGACCTACTTTTATATCTTGCGTAAATTACCGTTTAATAAAGCAAATCAAATCGCTTAAAGTAAAAGTATACTCCCGGCACGTAACTTGGCAAGAATCGTTAGATGCGCAAAAGTCGTTTTTTAGGTGTCTTTGGTTGTCAAGTGGGACGCGGGGAATGACGTCGCACCGTTCCGAGCGCGCGATTGGTGCGTCAGTCTACCCTTGCCTCCCGCATCGTGTCTACGTTCCGTTCGCTCCCGATTACACTTGCGTGCACTAAAGTTGTACCCTTTGTTTATGTTGAGTTTTTGTTACGAGTTGTTATTGTTTTAAATTTAGTTTTTGTTACAAGTATTATTGTTTTAAATTTGATTGCAATGCCAGGACCAAATACCATTTTACGCAGACATGCCAGAAAAATGGTTTATGATGTGTACTGTTTCATGGAGAAAGAAGGTCAAACTGAGAAAGAGAAATGGCATGGGCGTTAATCAAAGGATATGTAGCCAGCAAGAACATTACATGGAATGCAACCAGTGTGATGGGCTTAGTAAAGGAGAAGGTCTCGTTGATGGGCGCCGATGAATGGTCGCAATTACGCGGAAAGGTAAAAAAAATTGAGGCTGACTACATCCAAAGTGACCATATAGTCGATTCAGTCACTGAACGTTTTATTATTTACGCCAGTGACGACAGCGACTCTTCCAGCTACGAGAGTTATGTCGAGGATGAGGAGCCAACTCCTTCCACTAGCTCAGGTGCTACCATAAATTTAATGCAAGGGGTAGCACTATTAGAAAACGATAGTGACGACGGCGACACATACTTTTTAACATTAAGTATATTTTTTAAAATAAACTTCTTAACTTTTACTTGTATTTTATTTATAACACCTAATACACTTCACGAATTCCTCTCTTTTCTTTAACTTTCTTCTAAACAGACATGATTAAAAATAAATCATGGCAATAACCGTAGAATAATGCGGGCAATAAAAGTGACCCATTTTTTTGTTGTATTAAGTGCACTATGCGCGACCTTACCCCCACTACGCCAAAACCTTGCCAACTTACGTGCCGGCGATTAACACTGTGTTTATTGTCATAAACAACTAGTGCGTTTTGTTTTAAACAACCTTCGAGAACATGAACGTAAATGAAGTATAATTTTAGGTGATAAACTGGGAGAGCACCCTGATGATACCGGACGCGGCGAACCTGTCGCCCGAGAGTAAGGATTTGATCTTAAAACTATGCTCGGGACAAAACACAAGGCTGGGGAAGGATGCGAACGAGGTCAAAAACCATCCCTTCCTCAAGGGGATTGATTTCGATAAGGGTCTAAGGCGACAGGTGGCACCCTACATACCCAGGATAGAGTACGCAACGGACACGTCCAACTTTGACCCAGTCGATCCGGACAAGTTGCGCAATTCCGGTAGTTCGGACTCGAACAAATCCGACAGCGAAATGGATAACGGGAAGACCTTCCATGGGTTCTTTGAGTTCACATTCAGGAGGTTCTTCGACGACGGGTACCCGAATAAAATTAACCTAGACGATAATGATAATCAAGGACCCGTTTACGTGTGACCTAGTTTCGTTTGGATCTAGTTTAGGGGAAGGGTGTCAAATCACAACTACTATGTCAGAGTATTAAATTCCATGAAACAATAATGTCCATTACATTTGATTTTTTCTTAAAATTCATAGCTTCCGGTTTCACACACTTGTCAGCGCGATGTAATGTATGTCCCTATTGTAAAATATTCCAATTTACTATTTTTAAATATTAAAAAAAAAGGAAAATACTGAAGCGTAGTCAACGCAAAATGGCTGTTATATTTAAATCTAATAATGTAAAAAGTGTCGTTTTTTAAATTCGATCCAGTCGACTGACAATTGAGTGAGAATGTCCTGTCAATTAGACGGGAACAGTATTCAAATTAAAATGTTAATTATCTATATACATATAATACATCGCCTAACGTTTTGGCTGCAATTTCAATAGCATTGGTAGATCAACCGACGCTAATTGTTCATGTATTGTGTTTTGATTATCTTCCTTTATCTATATCCATATCAGTGTGCCTTTGACTCTCTCTATTAAAAAGTTAGTTTTTTTAATCGTAAACGCAATGTTAACGTATTTAAAGAAAGTAATATTGTTAATAATCCCGGTGATAATGTTGTAATATTGTACGTTATGTATTTATAAGAGGTAATCTTATTTTCATTGTAATATATAGGGGATTGTCACAGTAGTTGGTAGCCATTTATGGTGCTGATTCGACCGGTTTATGGTCGATTTATTCAGTGTCTTGTGTGTGATTCACCGATTCGATTGCATTAAAAACGCCATCTGTTGAGCGTTAAATTAAATAAAAGTGAGAATGTTTTTTTTGTCTCTTTTAGGAAATTAATCTCGTATGTTCTAGAGCAATCTATGCGTGTTGACTTATGGGCGCTCGTACACAAAATTGCGAATCAATTCGCAAGTTCTTGCGGTGCTTCATGCGAGTTCGCATATTTTTACGATGCGACGTCGCATCGCAGTTTTGTGTCTCTATATTAAAATTTTACTTATTCGCTAATTGTTAGAAATTAAATATTGAGCCATAGTCAATGCGTACAACCGATTACGTATTTTTTTTAATATTACAAACTATTAACGCGCATATCGAGTTATTCACGTGTGAAACTCGCACAAGGCACAAAATGTATACTATTTTTGTAACTAGAGAAATTATTTATGAGATAAGAACAAGCTTAATTGTGTTAGTGAATGAGTTGAAATGTGAATTATATTTTCTTATATATTTATCGTCGCTTTAAAATGTGTGTTTATTACCAGTAACTCATGGACTCCTTCTCATTAACAGTAAATACGGGGATTGTGGATCGTTTTAGATTGTATTCGAGTTGTGTGGCCTCAATATGCAATATACAGATTGCTTTTGTTTAAAATTGCCCTACAATGATTTCCAATTTGAAATGTATGGCATAGCTTATGACAAGAAAGTTGCAACACTCAGTATCAAGGGAATAAATTATGTCATTTTATATTTATAAAATACTAGCCGATCACGCCCGCTGCGCTGGGCGATTAAAAGTATCCTATGTTATATCTAATACATACCTCCAAGAATATGTGTACAAAGTTTCATGATGATCGGTTAAGTAGTTTTCGCGTGAAAGCGTAACAGACTTACTTTCACATTTATAATATTAGTATGATAATATTTATATAAAAAAGTGACATAATTTGACTATTAACGATCCCTAACATTGATTTCGTGTTGGTTCATTTGAAAAAGTGGACACGATATTGTTTTTGACATCGAGCAATAAAAAGCGATGTTATAAGCTCTGAAGGATAAAGTGAATATAGTTAGCAAGCGTTAAATATATATAAAAAAGTATATATGTAGTATATTAATCGTCTAGTACCCATAACACAAGTAATATGCTACTTTGGGACTAGATGGCGTTGTGGAATTATCCTATATATTTATATATATATATATATATATATATATATATATATATATATATATATTTTATTTTTAAACATTTAACGCAAGTTCAAGATGGCCGAGGCTGCGCAAAACGGATTGTTTTGTGACATTATGCATTCGGTCTAATGACCCGTGTTCGACACGCTGTACGGCAATTTTGAATACAAGTAATATTACAAATATTTTTATTATTACATCCGATTCGCACATGTATTCATATTTATCAAAATATAAGGGAATAATTTAAGAAAATTGATGAATTTTAGGTTTTATAAGTTTGTAAGTAAAACTTACCTATTTTGTTATAGCTAGTACAAAACAAAGTCTTTGTTTTCTTTAGTTAAAAATACTGACGATCGTTTTGGTCGAGTGGTAAGAGTGCTCTAAGCTCAACTTTTTGGTGCCGGCTTCAATTCCCGTAAAGCTAAATTAAGCAATCATCAAATATGCTAATTAATATTTTGATAAATATGGATGTATGAAGAAATCAAGTAATGGACCTTACGCGAACTGTAAAATTTGTATGGATTATGGGTCTTCATGGGTAAACCTGATCCAAAAAAAAATCTAGGTATTGGCGTAGACCTCAATAAGTGAAAGGGTGATAAATATCTCAATTATGCACATTTACTGGAAATAACGTAGTCTCTGTAAGCTTTAACACTTTAAGACCCCTGCAACCGGAGACAGCTTGTTATAAAAGGCGACAAAACAACCTCAGCTATGTAGGGCCCAAAGCCTTTTTGGACGCAACCACCTTATTAAATATGCCGCCATAATAACCTTGTGAGGTGTTCCGGTTTAGGGTGCTTTTCCATCAGAGATGTGCTATGCTACGTTACGTATGGATGCGTTTGATATCCACCAATCATATTCATTGGTGCACATAGCACTGGTGGAAACGGATTCAACTAAGATATGTTATTATATGGAAGGATGCGTGCTATGGGCCATCGCGAGTGGTGTAGCTATGTGCAGAGCAGAGTTCCTACAGTATGCCCGCGTTTGTCGTTGAAAGTAGACATGCTATCGATACATCGCACAGCTCAAGCTGCGCATCTTCCTCGCACAGCTACATAACTTAGTATTGGTGTAAACGGTCACATATTTTCGTAGCGTAGATTTCACATCTTCGCAGCATAGCACTTCTCTGGTGGAAAGGCACCCTTAGTGACCCGTTCCAGATCCCAAAGCCGCAGCGTGTTCGCAAACATCCATTGGCGACGGTAACTACTTAGTATTAGGCTCGTCTGTTGTGCCACAGCAAAAAAAAAGTCTTGCATTATGATAAGTACATATTTAGGAGCCCTCAAACATTAAATTTACTATGCAATTATATTCCATACAATGATATATAGTACAGCGTGGGTTCAGTCCATTGCAATACCGATTCATAGATGTCATGTACAGTGAGTGCTTCCATGTCTTCGGGACTAGCTCATTAAATGTGCCTTAATATTTCTAAGTTCAAATGATTGAAGTTCATAACAACGATGTTGCCATTTTTCAAAAAATATAAATTGTCAGTATGGAAATTTTATTTTTAATTTTGCGATGTGTTGGTATGGACTTGCTTTATTAACTGTGCTTAGTTACACAGAAAATTGGGGAAATATCTATAAGAATGCGCTAAAACTAGTAAATATTTTTTAATTATATCCAACGCTTCCGTTTTTTATAATACTAATGATGAAAATAGCAATTTATTAGTTGTTTATTGTATATTTAGATAGCTAAGTTATTCAAAAAGGAATGAAAGTAATTAAACACATTTCGTATACGAATTCTGTTCTGTATGCAATGTATTTCCCATGCACACGTGGAGTAAGAACACTAACCACTGCGGCCGGGGTCGGCCTGTTGTAAAAGGCGACAAAACAACCTTATCTACGTGGAAGGGCCCCAAGCCCGTTTGGATGGCGACCACTCTTGGTCTTAATTAAGTATGCCGCCATAATAACCTTGTCTTGTGTTCCGGCATTAGTGACCCGGGTACCTGTACCCCTATGGGACAGCAGCGTGTTCGCGATGCCACTGGCGTTGCAAACATACATAGGCGACGGTAATTGCTAACTATTGGTTGTTGGCTGCTTGCTAAGTGGGCCGTCAGCTTGTTTGCAGTTCCTCAGCAATAAAAAAAAATCTAAAAAGAATTGAGAATCCTAAGGACAGCAGATTCGTGTTCATGGTTCAAGAAGTTGAACGCACCCTCTTAATATTTATTATCATAATGTTTATGGCAATTAATCATAATGTTTATGGCAAGTCCTACCAAACACAATTTAATCCCTCGGATAGTGTTTTATTAAATAATTGTGCAGTATGCAATTTATTTAAAAATACTCAATCGAAATAATAATTTTTCAGTTTCGTAACAATGAGCATTTATTTTTAAACTAACCGTATCTAATTTAACTATGTAGTCACAATGAATAAATAACATAGCAACGAAAATGCAGTTCAATAACCGACTGTAAATGATTTACAATTTATAAAGAGATAGCCTATTATATAGCCTTTGTAGAGCGTGTTCTCTGTCTTACACTATGTGATGTGTCGCTGGTTCATTTAGTATACGTACGACAGAGACGGCTATACGAAGCCGAAACAGCAGGTTGTCTTTCTCTAAAGCCCGATCTGTATTTGTAACCGGTTATATATTCATTGCACGATATTAGCATTGAAGAAGTTTGGAAAACTAAATATGTAAACATTTCTAAATGTGTCATTAGTTGCAACTTGTTTATGTGGATCGTATTTAATAACAAACAAACATCAATTAAATTACAATATCTGTAATAAACGCGGATTTCACGCTGGTATACATATACTCATAAAACGGAGATTTTCCACGTTACATTTCTGTGCTGTGATAATAAAAGGCGTTATAAAATTTCTTAGAAGCCAAGCAGTTGGCAATGCCTCTGGTGTTGTAAACATCCATAAGCGACGGTGACCACCTGCTTTAGGGTGGGCCTGTCGCCGCTTGCCTGTCTGTTGAACTTCAGCTTTAAAAAAATATGATTTGTAAAGTTCTCAATTTCGCGTATGTACGTTTGCAAATTTTGTTTGTATAAAATTAGATTTATATTCGATCTAAAACCCCTTTAACGAGAAAAGTTAAACGTGAATCTTTTGTAGATACCGCTTTATACGAAGTCATAATGCGTTTTCCTTTAACACGGAACTAATCTACCGTGTTATAAGCGTCCATTTGAATAAACTTTACAGGAGCAAGTAAAAACTTTGTTGTACTCTGAACAAATTAGCCATATTTTTGTAGAACATACTAAGTAACCCAATAGATAGGTAAGCTTCAAAATACTTCACTAGCCATTT
Organism: Malacosoma neustria; assembly: GCA_963693495.1. Taxonomy (NCBI): domain Eukaryota; kingdom Metazoa; phylum Arthropoda; class Insecta; order Lepidoptera; family Lasiocampidae; genus Malacosoma; species Malacosoma neustria. The sequence continues at coordinate 17,562,679 of OY856383.1, forward strand.
AGTTAAATTTTAAAGTCTTGTTTCGATATTTTGTGGAGTTACGCATTCTGATAATTAAGCCGATATATATATCGTGCAATGAATATTTGTCGAATAGTCAACGTGTGTTTGATTGCAGGGAGCTTGTGGTTATTCGTTCAATTAAATTGCTGTAGGGCGCATGTGAGCTATGCTCGGTCCGGGTGATTGAGTGTCGTTCGTATATTTCCGACTAGAATGTTTTCTTTGTAAGATATTTATTCCAGGGGAATTAATTTTTTTACGTCAACCATGTTAATAGAAAAGACGTATTTGGTCATTCAATGTTCTCGGCTTTAACCTGTTGACCGGGAAAACTTTTGTTCAACTTCATTGGCAATGGGTTGTTTTTTCTTCATAATTATAAATAATGTCATCACACCTCAAATAATAAAGGAAATGGTCTATAACTTAATTATTTTATTTATTTCGACAAAATATTTTATAACCTATAATATATAAATCAAACAACTACAATACAGAAAACAATAATTGAATAAATTTAAATAATTATATCGTAATATTCAAGGTTCCGTAACGAAAAATTTCGTCATACCCAGTTAACAGGTTAAGGATTCGCTTTATAGGGTTAAAACAGGTTGAATAATGCACTTCTGAGTGTTTATGTATAGTATAACTATATATATTTATTTACAAAAGCATACAAATAGTTTATTAGTTTAATAGCCATAACTCTACTTACTTTGTTTGTATATTTATTTATAAATATCTCGAATCGGGATACGAGGCGTGTAGTTGCAATACCCGCTATAACAATATTGTTTGGAAACTCTTGATTGAACTATAGCCATGATTTAGTGGGATATGATTCGAAACGTAAAATAAAAGGTTGAATATTATGTTGGAATACACAAAATATAGACATTGGTGCAATAAAAAGTTGATAGCTATAATTTAAGTGTTTTCTAGAGACATATCGTAATTCTGTCAAAGACGTTTTAGCGGGTTTTGCGACTACACGCCTCATATATGAGTCGTGTGCGCCCCAATATACCTAATTCTCGCCTAAATCCGTGTTTACTATAACTGCGAAAGTTCGCGACACTCACAGATCTTTGAACATCAATATTAGAAGCTGTTGCACACATGTACGCCTCGCTAGTGAGCACGGACCTTTGAGTCAATCGTCCTTAAATTATGTGTTAAAATGAATTTAAATTGTTTTATTCTGAAGAAACTTGCTTATAAAAAAATGAAAATAAAATATGGGAAGTTTTTGTTCAATTTTTTTCGTTTAACCCTTTTATCTTTTTAACCATGATTTAGTATATGTTCCTGGTAGCTCCCGGCCCGGGCGGAGGTGATAGTAGAACAGTGGGGTTTTTTAGTGGATTGTCGGATGGCCGAACGTCTTTCCCGGAGTCCCACATATCCCTCGGGCCTGGCATAACCCGTCAAGAGAGGGTTTTGCCCCAAGACCAAAAAAAAAGGTAGCTACCTTTTTTTCCTACCAGCTGGTAGCTCAGTGGTATTACATACAATCTGTGAGACCAATCTAATGGTTCGAATTCCACGATAGTATGCACAGCTTAGGAGATTTTCTCGTCTAATATGCATATCATATATAGCATAATTGTCATATGGTATATACCGACAGTGAAGAAAAACATCGTGAGGAAGCTGCATACAGAGATCATCTGTATGTATATAACCCCCCAATTCACCTTGGACAAGCGAGGCGGATGGTGTACTGCTCGTGGGAACGGGCAGTAAGAAGGAGGCCTCCCCTAGAGGGATCTAGGGCGGGGCCAGAGCCCAGCTGTGTGACGTTATATAGGCTGTATAAAGATAGAAATATTTTAAATAATTTTATTAATAAGTTTTAACAAGCGTATAAAATATTCTTATGTTTAGATTGATTGCACTCAATAATTAAATAAACATTTACCCTTATCTATTCCCTCAGTGTCAGTTAATAATTTCATTAGTCGATTTATTATGGAGCCAATAAAAATTCTTGTACTCTTTTATTGAAGTCTTCAGCCATGGCTATGTGGACATTATGCTTGCCTTTTGGATATAGATGTATCCTAAAAACATAAAGAGAATCAAATATAATATATATCATTACAATGTCAACAGCCATGCATGAAGTAGAATCGGTCTTACAAGTAAGACCTATTTTTTTTGTTTTATAGCGAGAGTTCAGCAGACAGGCAAACGGCTCACCCTGGTAGGTGGTCACCGTCGCCTATGGACGTCTGCAACACCAGAGGCATTACTAACGCGCTGCCGGCCTCGAAGAAATTTTATAACGCCTTTTTTGAAGAACCCCATATCGTACAGCGCTGAGAAAACCTCAGTCGGAAGCTCTATTTAAATAAATATCAAAAAATGCAGATTCAAGAGTGCTGCATTAATGTCGTAAAGACTACTCACTACCACATGCTAAAGATCGTGCGCTTTTATTTTAATTAATTAGGATTACAATGTAATTATAGCAGTTCAGATTGTCTGTTATTATTTTATTTAATTTTCAAGATAAAAAACCTCTACCCCGCTAGAAACAGCTTTGTTTTTGTATTTTAGGTTATTTTCTACTAGCCACCAAGCAAGGGAAATAACTCATACAACATGACCTATTTTTGACAATTGATTATACGTATCTCTTGGGTCACCAAGGGGAGAAAGTAAAACAATATCCAAATGCGTATTGTATGACAAGACCCACCTCCTCTTTAAGTTTTCACTTTTCATAAACATTTTTATGCAAACAGAAACTTAAAAAAATTATTTTTCTTTATTCAGCGTTTGCCGCACGACGCCAAAAATGCATGCACACCTGTAGTTACAAGTAAAAATTAAACGCCTCACGCCATATTTTAATATAGCTCGAAAATGCACGAGATTTCCTTTACAGGAAATTAACTACGTACCAAAAATCTAAGACGACCAAGAATAACCTAACGAAAGTATTTTGAAGACTTCACCCTGAATGGGTCACATAAAGATACCTAGCAGCTTTAAAAACTATATATAAAAAATCTTACTTCGCTCCATCAATGTGTGTGTGCAAGTGAGAAACATGGACCTTGTCAACTAAAGGATCTTTCTCTCCATACAATATGAAAGTAGGACACGTGATATCCTTCAGGAATTGTGCACAGATGTTTCCCTTGTTCTCTTTGAATATGGCCTCCATGGCGTCCACCCATTCTCCCCAATAGTTTCTGAAGAGTTCCTCACCATAGACATCTATCATTGGCTGTCTCATCTTTTCCGACCATGACTTAATATCACGGATTTCTGGAAATTCACTTTTCAATCGTTATTTAAACTGGTAATAAGTGTAGTTTATCTTATAAAAAGAAACTAGTAACAAAAAAAAGCTGGGATAGTTATTATTTACATTCCATTTACCTATACTAAACAATCTTTTCAAGAAATACATTATTTTTAAACTTTGTAATATGCATATAATTTTAATATATTGAAATAGTATTCACAGCACAAATGGGGGTAGTTAGAACACTTGCTGGGTTTTGCTTTTACTAGCAGTAAATGAACCATTCGGTCTGGTTTCAGTGGTGGCAGTCACACAGTAAAAAAAACTACCAAACTTAGGCAACAAATTTACTTGTACACTACAAGTGGAAGTGTGATAGGCTAATAATAAATGTGACACTACATCCTGACCACACGTGCTAGAGGTGTTACAGAGCAATGACCAAAAGTGGATCCTGCAAATCTGCCATACATGACTCCAGGTGGTTACTGAGGGTTTGGTGAGCATGCCAGCAGCTACTACTGGTTATCACATGCTAGCAACATAAATGGCTGCAGGACATAAACTCACCGGTTTCTCCCAGACCACTTGGAAAAGATAGGATCATTTGCTTATCTATACTACTATTATAAAGAGGAAAGATTTGATTGTTTGTTTGCATTGAATAGGCTCCGAAACTACTGACCCGATTTAAAAATTTTTTCACTGCTGGGAAGCTACACTATCCCCGGGTGACATAGGCTATATTACATTTTCAAAAAAATTAGGGATCCTTACTAAACCTCCAATAATGTAACCCAAGGTGTAAAAAATTACCTAAAATATTATTTAAATCGCGTGCGCTGTGAAAAATATTGATGATAGAATAAAATAATGTACTACGATTTTGTAGAACACATCATTATTTACAAAAAGTGTCGCGACAGCATATGTCTAACTATTATAGTTATGCCACAATAAGTGTTCTTTTATTTTAAAAATGTAATTGTAATGCCGCCCCTAGAAAAGGCTCTTTAATTGTATCTTGGTATTAATCTTTATCAAAATAAATTACTTCATATTCAAAACTGCTTCAATACCTTTATATAACTTTTTGAATTATTCAATTCGGATATTCCATTCGAAAGATATCACGAGTTTAAAAATGTAAGTATTAGAAAAATGTTGCGTGGTAGCCGCTCACCCTGTTCGGCTAGCTAGGCAGCACCTTATGCTATGTAGGCGTGCGTCACTGGGGTTTTTACAAAAATTAGAAAAAAAATACTTATTAAAAATAACGAAAAATATATAAAAAATAATAACAAAAAAATCATTAAAATGAAAGTTCATAGAAATAATAATATTCAAACTTTCTCTATAAATTTTTTTTTAGTAACCTGACGCAAATAGGAGGGGTTTTTATGTGTGTGTATATTATAATTTTTAATTTTGAAATTTTTGTTAAATACCCGTGCGAAGCTGGGGCGGGCCGCTAGTTATCTATAAAAAGAAAGCAAGTAACTTACTTTTATAAATTTCCAACTCCTGGGGCAGTATAAAAGCATTTGTTCCCCAAATAACAAGTTTTTTCATCACCTTTGGGTACTTGGCTGCATGTATCATGCCACTGATGCCACCATCACTCCAGCCAAGTATTGAGTATTTTGGTATGCTCAAAGCCTGTAATAGTTACATTTAATCACTTCCAAATAAATATGCAATGCAAATGCATAACAAAAAAAATTTGCTATGCATATAAATCATTCTTTTAAAAATTCCAATTGAATCTAATCCAAAGTACATATATGTTGGTCTAAATTAACAGCCTACAATATCTCACTCAGACTTTTGTCTTGAAAGAATTGTTTCATTTTTATTTACCATCAATACCAATTCCTCTTCTCAGTTTCTCTTTACTATGTACATGGCATTTGACATTTGAGGGGTAAACCCAAAAAGTGCTGGCTTGACGTCGCAGGGGTTAATATGCGTGCCAATGGACTGGCCACCAGAGATGCCAAAGATTGAGCGAAGTGGAGAAGAAAAAATCGAAAAGCGGACTCCGGGCGCCTAAGCAAGTTCGGGTTGCAACCAGGATTTAATGGTAAGATGATGATGATTTACATGGCATTTGAATCTGTGACCTTTAAATATATATTCTACACATTTAAGGAAATACATATTTTATTTGCTAGTATTTTAATTCTTTAACATGGCAAAAAGCTAGTTAGTGGTTTATAGACTATTAATGTGGTGAGGGAAACTTTAATTACAGGTTCAAGCTAAGTGCTTGTGTCAGTGTTACACTGAAAATGTATGAAAAATTCCTACTTTCATAAAAGTCGCATGATAAAGGCGGTCTTATAAAGAGTTGAATGTATGATAGTGGTTTACTGCTTTATGAATAATTTAATAGATGTATTAATTTTTGTGCAAATTATAACAAACATTAAGCAATCCATAAATAGATTAATTGGACTAAGAGACTATCCTCTTAGATCTCTACCTGCATAAATAAATATGCTACATCAGCGTCCTTTTCATAGAAATCAGTAGTAAACTTTTTCTCAGGTGGCCTACTCTTCCCGTAGCCTGGTGGATCCCAGACTACTAAAGTAAATTTATCTCTATCTACACCCTCAACTTGAGGCTTAAAATCTGTCCAGATAGTGCCTAAGGCACCAGGCATGCATAGGATGTTGTTATTTCCAGTGCCAACCTTCACATAATTTATTTTGTGATTTCCCACTTGAATTGCTTCCTCCTACAAAAATAAAATATGATAAGTGTTTTATTCTTATTACCTTCGGATTAAATACTTCATACCCTTACCTTCTATATATTCTAGTATCTGTATTTCTTTTTATGCTTCACTTTGCATGATATGGCAGAAATGGACATAAGATACTTGAGACCCATGATGTAAATATGCATATCTACATTATTATCTTACAATGTGTATATTCCCATTTTTCAAAGCCAACAGTTGATGCTCTTTAAAAAAGAAATAGTTCCAACTTTTTTTTACTGTCTAAATTATGTTCATGATTATAGGTAAAGTTTTAATGATTTTGCACAATATATTGAATTTAATATTTTACAAGAAAAAATTGCTGGTAATTAGGGATATTAAACAACAGTTTCTGATTTCTAATAATTAAGCTGTACCTTCAATTTGTATTTTATCTTACCATAGGAGGAACTGAAGTCGATAAGAAAGCGGCGTAAATATTTTTGTTTACTTTAAACACCGGCAGAATACAGTTTTTAACCTTCGCCAACATTGTCAAACCACTATATAAATCTACAACCTACAACTCATTTGAATATTTTGAATTGTCTAAATTAGATTTATGAGGAAATTAGTCCTGTGTCGATCGCGATTGACAGAATCTTTTTAACCCAATCACGACCCATACGTGAATGACCGAGTCGCGGATCTCTGAAAGATTCGGTCGTCCATAGATTCGATCACCAGGTGACATCACAAACGAAATTGGACTTTATTTGTGGAGCATTACCGTAGCTTGTTGCTTATTTTATCGATTCGGTCTTCCATAGATTCGATCACCAAGTGACATCACAAACGAAATTGGACTTTATTTGTGGAGCATTACCGTAGCGTGTTGCTTATTTAATCGATTCGGTCGTCCATAGATTCGATCACCAGGTGACATCACAAACGAAATTGGACTTTATTTGTGGAGCATTACCGTAGCGTGTTGCTTATTTCATCGATTATTTCGTGCATTCAATCACACAATGACGTAACTATTAAAATATCTTCTATCTCTTTCGTTTGAGTACATACATACAATCCTAGTCACACAGTGCACCCTTTCTATCTTGTTGTTTGTTGTGCCTTGTATGGTTGTATCCAAAATAAACCGTATCGCGCGGGATCTCTCGGGTCGCACGCGATTTATCAATCGCGGGAGCTAATTTAGATTTTGAATTTTTGAGAATAAATCAATCAGTTGCATCGGTGACTCTGACTATTGACCTGTGACCACTGGTGCCAATTTAGCATATTTTCATGTTGTTTAGCATATAGCATATTTCTTTAGCATATAAAATAATTATAAAATAAAAGTTTAATCATGAAAAATTACATTAATGCATACGTCATTATTTTCATTTGGGATAAATCCCTTTGCTAGAGCAATGGGTGGAATTGAAATTCCTGTTTGAAGTTGCCAGGCGCGATAAACACTGGTATATGGCAGAAACACTTTATACCATGTACAATGATCCTGTAAATCATCTGTATTTATTGTATTTAAATCATTTTAAACAGCCACTTTTTGATAATAAAATTTTACTATTAAATGATAATAAATCTTAAAAATAATTGTATAGTTACGTTTTTATAGCAATAAAGATTACGAAAAAAAAATCTGCCCTTTTTGGAGTCTTACGCATAGTCCCTATTGCGTCTCTGTTCTCGTTCTAACGTGAGAACGAGATCGATTGCGCAATCCTTCGGTCATTTATATGATACAGATACATACGAACTGGGACCGAAATGACCGAATCTTTTTAACCCGATCACTATACGAATCGTTCACGATCGACCCGGGTCATGGAAAATGATTGACCGACACAGATCTAGAGGAAATGTTAGGTGACATGCCGTATCAGCTGTATCCTGTATCACTATTCACTCAGTGTGACCATCTCAAAATTTATAATCCTGCCTTAGCTTGAATAGAATCCTGCCAAATCCTGCCAAAGTTTATAATGAAAATGCCAAAATAATGCCAGTATAATAATAATATTTTTTTATTGATATTGTTAATATGAAATGTCGATCATACATCACAATTAAGATTATATTCATCGCTACATGTCTTTAGTCATCCGTTTGACCATTTTTTGGTTGGTTGAAACACAATTCTTGAAAAATTTAGTAACCTACAACAACATTACTATATGAAAAAACACGTATAGAGTCTCGCAATAGTAAGAGTATTTTAGTCAGAAGTTGCTGCTATTACTTTATTTTAGCGACTATTAAACCTACATTATATACACATAACGCAAACAATAATTTTTTTAGTTTGATACGATAAAATTAATTAATTAAAAGATAATTCACTGGTGACTGCCTACCCCCCTATAGTGATACTCTTCCATATTTTTCTTATGTTTTGTTATACAGACACATTTTTTAGGGCAGATAGACGCGATGGCAATTTACAATTGCATGCGTTACAAAATGCCCTATCAGGATTGTCTTTAGCTTTAGTAAGTCACGATGACAGTAATGGGTCTTGCTCCCACTCTGCCCTGTACGCTCTTTTATACTTTTGCTTCATTTTACCAAAACACACTCAAATTATATATTTATCCTCCTTAAAGTCGTGTACTCAGAATAAAAGACAAAAGTTATATGAATAATAATATTGTTGATTTGATTAAAATGTACATTGTACATACAACCTTGCAAAAATAATTTACACTCATCAGTTTTATAGTTATAAGATGAATCATTAGAGTTCACAATTAAGTGTCACACAAAAATTCTAAGAGAGGTTTAGGTTAGGAATACCTGTAACTAAAGATGTAGTATTGCCATAATCAACATTTTTTCCCAATACTGCCAAATACTGCCGAATTTTAAAAACTGCCACACATCCTGCCACAGCCTAAAATAAGGGCTCAATCCTGCCAAAATGGCAGGAAACTGCCACATATGGTCACACTGTATTCACTATCACCACTCACCAGTGTTGCCGCTTAAAAATTCCCAGAAGTCGCTAAATATTTTAAAATTTTCAATTTTAAAAATATGTTCTAAATAAAAGCAACTCTGTCATTTGACTTTGCGAATATTTCACTGTGACAAAAGAACAAAAAATTTTTAGTTGGATCAGTCATAACAGGTTACAACCACATTTTAAACTCTTCTTGTTGTTCCCATTCTGGTTTATACTTTTGAGCGTATGCCCTCTTTTATAAAGGAATTTCCATATTCACAATATGATTTTGATATTAATGACGACAATACAAAGACACTATGTAAAACCGGTTTGTTCTGCGAAAAAGTAACAAATAACTTAGAAACCGGGCATTCCTTCCTTTGAATAAACAGGATAATGAATGAATGAGAAAGAAAAGAAACAACAGCTATAAGAAAACACAATAGAACGTAGAATTATAGAATTAGGATTAATAGCTACTATATATTAGACATTTCTAACTATGTCGGGACAAAGGCTCCAAGCAAATTAAGTGTAAATTTTGACCAAACGTTTACCGTATTCGGACAATGAACTGTCAGACTGGAACTTTATTTTAAATGCCTGCAAATGGTGTGTACATTTTGCATTCTTCATAAATAGCATTCATAAAATATTATGACAAACGTCAAATTATACGAACAATTGGATAAAAGAGAGAATAATATAATTGAGCCATGTAAGTTACAAGTACGTCAAAGTAGTTTTTGTCTTTAACTTGCGATTAGATAGAAAGTCTAAGTCTAGAAAGAATAGGTCGCAAAGTAGATACTTTGTGACTTGCGACCAGTGTTGTTATTGATACGGCAATCCACGATTTTTTTTCAGAGAATACGGTATACGGCAGGCCTCCCATTGCCGTATCACAAAATACGGCAATTGGCGGTAGTGGAATGAAACGTTTTTATACTAGCGTAAATAATTAAATGGAATGTATATAGGTGGAACCTTGAACAGTGTTACCAACCCTACTGTTTTAAGAGTAGATTTACTGTTTTCACACCGGTACCCCTGTTTTCTGTTTCATTCCTAATTTTTACTGTTTTTCATGCATGAAATATTTTAGACGCTAAAGAAACTAAAATAATAAATTTTGACTTCTCGCATGAGCAGAAACAGTTACCGTTGCAAAAAATATACATCGATGGAAAGGTGCCAAATCTGATCAGAAGAAAGAGAGAAATTGGAGAACTGGAGGAAGAACAGCTGAAAATTTTCCCATAAAGTGTAAGGAGTCTTATCTGGAAGCTGCAAAACAGATATTAAAAATTCCTTTTAACGACAGAAGTATTAAAATATCTGATGATAGACCCCAAAGCAATTCTGGATCGTGAGTTAAAAAAGAAATTCCCTTCCATTGCAGATATAGATTATTTAATCTTAAATATTTGTCTAAATAATATAACTGGACTGGATAGAGAATGGCAAATGTTAAGAAATGTCAATTTATCTATTGTCCAAAACAAAATTCCCGATATTATCAACTTTTGGAAACATGTACACGAATTGAAAAATGGAAACGGGCCTCTAACATTTCTCATATTATGTAAATTAGTGAAGAAACTTTTGTGCGTACCACATAGCAGCGCCACCGTGGAAAGGTTATGGTGTATGTACCTACGTGGAAATATCGACTATAGCTCCTGACCACAGGCACCGAAACTAAAGTTTGGGTTGCAACCGGGATATAACGCTGATGTATGATGATGTCGCGCGAAATGTGCGACAAAATGAGAAGCAAGGACAAGTACGCACTAGATAAACATGAATCTGAAGTAATAGAAACGATACGAAACCTTTATGGAGAAGAAAGAAATGAAGAATAGACGTTTTTAAAATAAATAATTAAATACGGCAATTTGGTATTTTTTCCTTTGAAATACGGCAAACCAGACTCTGACATACGGCAGCTCAGATTTATACGATAACAACACTGCTTGCGACTTTAATAAAACCATCATTTTTAATTTAAACACATAAAAGATGCCTTCTCAAGTTTATAGTATAATTTGCTAGCATCTTTTTAGCATTGGTTCTTGGATGCAATTTGGTTTTTAACACCGGAGCTTGAAAACCGGACCTAATATAAAGGTTGAGCTCTCTCTAACAAATCCTTGTAGTTATTTCACCATAAAGATCAAGACAACTAAGTTTTCTGGTTTAATTTGAATACTCGACTCATATCTGTCATCGCCGTAGAACGTAAATAGGCAATCCGGAGGGTAGTTACTAATTCACGGTTCCAAGTTTTTTCTCAATTTTCTATAATTTAAGGGTTTGTATTGTTTTTTATTTGCTGGTGGTGGTATTTGTAGTTAATATCGGTAAGTTTATATCTTTATTATGTATATAATATGGCACATCCAGTGGGAGAAAATGTCCCCCTTGATAGGGGGAGACGTTCTCTCGATCATTCTAAACACAATACTCAGTAGAGTACAATACTCTACAATACTCAAGGAGTACCTTGCAGAAGTATCAGTGCAGCATATCTACTCCCGCCCGGGATCCCGCATAGAAAATGAATTATCGTCCTTGTCCAATGGGATGAAATTACTAGATTGCTAAAATATAATAACGTTCCCAGAGTTGATGAAATTCGCAATAATGATCGTAAGAAAATGTTAGTAACCTTCAAATCATTTTCCGACGCTAACTCCGTCCTATTCTCTCCACTTATCACATCTTACTCAAATGTGTGTAGTTCGTAGTATCCCTTTTGATTGGATTCTGGAAGAGTTGGTAAACTTAACTGAATGTCATCAAGGATCCTAACAAATTATAAAGGCCAGACGCTTAAACAGAAAGAAAATTGTGGATGGTAAGCCTCAATGGGAACCAACAGACACTATATTGTCCTCCTTTTCTAGGTCAAACTCTGTTATGTATTGAAAGGCCGTTAAGCTACTAATACATATTAAAACATCTTAAACCTACCCACAACAAACTCTCCCTGAATTTGTGTATTACTGTAACATGTCCCTGCAGTAGTATATATATCCTCTCTACTATAGTGTCATTGATGCTCTCGTTATGGTCATGTGAAAGAACAATTCTCGTTGTACTGGCTCATATATCCTTTCTTGCAATTCTCTCGAAAATGAAGAAATAGGCAATCACTGTATAACGTTTAATTTATTATTGAGTCGCAACAAATACAAAAAAGTTAGTTGCACTCATATCAAGTTGACGTAAAAACAATTTCCAAAATATAAATAAATGAAGAAAATTTAGATAATCTAGAAATTTATTTGACATCTTCGACATCCCGATATCTTTCCATTATGGAATTTAAGAATAAGCAAATATGCTAGATTTAAAAATGGATCTGTAGATAATGGCAAAAAGCATAAAACGAGGATAATAAAAAAAAACTCAATTTTATTATAAAATTTATTATGTTAAATCGACCCGGCGCATGCGTTCTAGCAAATGAACTACCATTAAAATCAAAGCAAATTAACCATTCGGTTCGAATAAATAATTCAATTGAAAACTTAAATTGTGATTAACCTGAAACTACTGTATTACAAAATACTTTGGTTAAACATATAAATGCTCCTTTAACATAATATATTGTCAGTAATGCATTTGGTGTTTATAACTTTGTAATTAAACTATCAATATTGTATCAAATTTCGATGAATCGTTTGACAGGTTACTGGTGAAATGAAATAAATTTTTTAGCAATACTTAATGTGTATAGGCACCTTATTAATAACATATTGACCTCAATACTAATGCTTTTAACTCAATAGACTTCTAATTACATTATTTAATGGATGTATGATGTGAAAATACTTATAACGTGCATTAAAAATTATATGGTTTGGTTATGAGAAAATAATTATTAGATTAAGAACATGTTTACAAATAGTTATATATTATTTAAGTGTTAAATTCCATTCAAAAATGTATTTTTCCATGTCAGCTAACTCTTAAATTGGCAGTGTCTTGTGAATTATATGAAGCTAAATACTAAACGCAGAAATAAAAATATATTCATTATTCTCCATTGCATTACATTACAACAAAAATCAAATAGACAATAAAAATACTCTTTATACGTCAAATGAAATAATACAACTCCTGGTGCCAATTTAAGGGTCATAAACCTAAACTTGTGATAGACCACTAAACCGTGGTTGAAATTAAAAACAAGACTGTTCATTCATGTAGCACTGAGATCAATCTAGCATCAATAGTGTTAATCAAGCTCTCCTGCGTTGCAAGCGTCCTCGTAGCTCTTCCCCTTCTGTTCGGGGTCCAGTTTGATCATGTCGTCAATGCGGAGAATTGTTATCGCCGCTTCCGTGGCGAACTTCAATGATTTGATCTTTGAGATTGATGGTTCCAGGACCCCCGCCGCGAGGTTGTCGCGTAACGTGCCCTCAGTTAGGTCGAGGCCAACCCATTTTAGATTCGCATGCTCAACCTGTTTTTAATTTATTTCTTTATTAGATTAAATTAGTACAAGTCTTTAGCTTTACTATTAGTTTTATTTTCGTTTTACTCATAAATTTCTATTATGATTGTACAATAAGCAACAAAAAGTTCTTTTGTACTTGTTTTCAAAATCGATATAAAATTAATGTTATCATAAAGAAATATTTAAAACTAGTGCTGAAACCATTATTGTTATTGTGTATAACAGAGAGAAAGAGAGATACATATATAGAGCTATGGTCGATAAGTCACAAGTTGTAACTCCATTTCTCTAATATAAATCAAGTAGACTAATCTCTATCTCAAGGCATTAAATGAACCTTGGAAAATTGTACAATTAATAATATAATTTATATATTACTGCAATTTTTGAATTAACAATACCTTAGTTTGTGAGGAGTTGTGATATGCACGCAGCTTAGCAACGAGGTCGGTGGCGTCGCGCGCCGCGTTCACTGCCAGTGTTTTGGGGATCACGAGCAGCGACTGCGCAAACGCAGTTATTGCTAACTGCTCGCGAGAGCTCTGTAATACAACAAGTATTTACATATAATTAATTTTTTATTTACTATTTTAAATTAAAAAATATTTTGAATTCAATAATTTAATATCAATTATAATTATTTCTTCTTTATTAATAAAAATAGGTTCAGCTCCGTTTCATTATTGATTTACAAAACAAAAGCAGACTCAAAACATGGCTGAATTTGAATTATAGCAGTGACTACAGTCTTGTGACTTTCCAATATGGGTATAAAAAAATTGTTGCTTTTTACAACTGCCTTCTAGAAGACTAATATGATAGGATTATTTACATTTCTAGCTTTAATATTTGACAAACTGCTAAGCTGACCGAGAGAATGTGTAGTATGGCAATATAATCTTTTAAATAAATCAAAGTAAATTAGAATTTTGGTCAATTTTGAATGACAAAGGGAAGTTTCACTTGTAACACTGATAGATTGGTATAATACCATTTAAAATTACACAAATTATGAGAAGCTACTACCCACTTGTGAAGTTGGGAAGTGAAATCCTACCACATAAGTCATGCATTAAGTATCTTTGGATGCACCTGGACAGAAGACTGACATGGAAAGATCACTTAAGGCAAAACGGATAGAAGCAAACTTGAAATTCAGAGAAATGTACTGGTTAATGGGCAGAAAGTCAAAATTATCCCTAGAAAATAAGCTCCTGATTTACAGTTGCGTTCTGAAACCAATATAGTATTGAGTTATGGGGAACTGCTAGTCATTCCAATGTCGAAATTCTGCAGAGGTTTCAAAACAATGTACTAAGAACGATCGCAAACACACCATGGTTTATAAAAAACACCGAAGTACACAAATACAAGAAAGAAACAATAAGGAAAAGAAGTTCGAAATACATAATCCGACTAAATAGCCACGTGAACGTGTTGGCGCATTCACTCGTTGACACAACACATAATACTGTCTGCCTCAGGAGGGCATATGTTATGGAGCTCGACCAGAGACAATGAATCGACCTAATTTAAAGACATCATATAGAGTAGCACATCACTGTATGTACTGTTCTCAACGCCCGATTGCCAACAACCCTTCTGATTATAGCCGATAATGATGGCTGATTGCAGAAAGAATTATAAATGAAGAAAAAAAATTATGAGAAGCATCTTATCCTTTATCGAGGGAGAAAATAGAGGGTTGCCATAATTGCATTTCTGTGTGCCAAGTAATTCAAATGTATGGGACTTGTCTATGAATAAAATATTATTTTCCGCCCCGGAGGTGTTGTCAGCGTCTTGCTAGCTGGAAGGGTTGGTCCGATCCTGTGATGCTCCCATACATGGCTTTACGAGGGTGGTCTGAAAAATTTCCAACCTAACAAAGATACAAGATATGTTTTTTCACAAACACACAAATATTTTATGAAAGCTCGATACTCGATTGTATCTATTTTCATAAAAACACTCACATCAATTCACTCAAACGAATGTTACATAACAACTGCGCGTCCAAAATAGCTGAAATTCACTAGCTTTTATTTCCGAGTGTTGCTATGTTCATATGTTGAGGTCGGAAACTTTTCAGACCACCCTCATGGATGGCGACTGGGGTTTTTGTGGCTATTCCCAGGCAAAAAGACTGAGAACCCCACATTAAACAGTATTCCTTGGAGGTGTCGAACTATGTGTTGTTATGATATTATACAATTACCACCCGACATAACTTTCACAGAGTATATACCTATATATGTATGTTATTAAAAGAGAATAACTAACTACAAAACTATATTCAAGAGTTCTCGTAAATACACATTTATATAACTTGCCTACAGATAGCAAAACCGTCTGGGTAATTTTTGTTGCATCCACCTGTAGTGAATTCTTTCTTTAGTGATGGGCATTTCATAGTCAATGTTTGGATTCTTAATATAAATGTATACTCACAAGTGTAGTAGCAAAGTTCTCCAGGTATATGGATAAGGCTGCTTCGACGGCTCCACCGCCGGCCACGAGGCGGCCCGACTCGAGCACGCGCCGCACTGCGCACAGCGCGTCGTGCGCGGAACGCTCCATTTCGTCACAATACGCATCCGTGGGACCGCGCAGGATTATCGAAGCAGCTGTACGCGCCGCAGGTCTAAAAAGGTTTGTTTATTAAAATCATAGTTTCTAGAACTATGCGACAATAGTATAAGGCATATTATTCTAACAATTCTGTTAACTATTCAAATTAAATTTATTTGCTATATACATGGTGTAAAAGTTGTACAATGGTCTTATTAATGTCTATTAACATATCTTTAAGATGTACAAATATTTAGTAAATATGTATAAAACCTACACACGTGATCGCAACTAATATAAACTCACCCCTTAATCAAAATGAGCTGATCATCACAGATTTGTTCTTGAACAACTTCTGCGGCTTCTCCAATCATACTGGGTTCAAATACTTCTTCACCTAAAAAGCCAAGAAAATAAAACATTATTAGACTGTTACAGACAAATGATGTAATCTACATTACTTTACTATGTTCAATATTAATACAAATATGGTTTGTTTTTACATGGGGTTTGCAGATAAAAAATCATTTTAAGTTTATATACTTGTATTAAAAAAAATGTTTTTTTTTTTAAAACTAATGTATTTGCTTTTGCAAATATTATTAGATAACACTAAGTGTGCAATATTTCTTTCTCCTCCATCCACATATTTTTTTTAAATAGGAGTATAAAGTTTTACTTTAAGAATTATATAAACATGTACATACATATATATTTTTATACTACAATTGACATACCATCCATATTAGTGAGAGAAGTGAGGTATGCAGCACCAGTAGCTTTGGCGATTCTCTTCAAATCAATTTTCTTACACCTCCTAACTCCCATCGCCCCATTCTCAACAAAATATTTCAAACACAAATCATCTATTCCACCCGTGCAGAGGATAACATTCACACCGGTGGAAAGGATCTTCTGGAGACGTTCTTTAGTGATGTCCAATTCTCTTGCACGGATCGCTTCCAGCTTCTCTGGGTCTGTGATCAAAACCTAAAAAGAAAATAAATTGCAATCTATACATAAGGCAGAAGGAAATTATAATATTGTTTATTTCATATTAGTGTTAAATAAATATATTGGGACAATTCACACAACACCATCTAGTCGCAAACTAAATTGCATAACACTTGTGTTATGGGTATTAGATAACTGATATACTACATAAAATATACTTTTCTATTGTAAATAAATACATAAACACCCAGACCCGATACGAGAATTGAACCCATGACCTCAACAAGTGTACCGAACTGTGTTAGCCGCTGTGCCACGGAGGTCGTTAAAGGTCTGTTAGAAACGAGTTGTTTTCTGGCGAAATTAATTCTGCACCCTCACTAGTAGCATTTATAGCATCATGTAAAATTTTAATTATTTTTAAATGGCAGTTGTGTAAAACCTAATTATAGTATTATTATATTATTATACTTAAAATTTTATTATAACTGAAATTAAATATACTCAATATAACTTTCAATATCTTGTACAGAAATATTTTACAGATATCTTTATTTGTTTCAATCCCTGCAAAATTTAGGTTTAAAGAACTTTAATTCTCACAAGAACTTTACAGCTCGCTTGAAATGAGTTTAATATTAAAACATCATATGCTACATTAGATCTGACATGTATTAACAATATAATAGTTTTAGTTTTCTAGTATTAAACAATGTTAGTATTAAGTGTTGTTAGTTTAGTTACCTAGTATTAAATGTTGTTAATTACAAATTGTTAGTTTCTGTTTAAATATGTTAAAATTTTTACAGTTTTGTCAGTCCTGTGGCAGTTTGTTCTATAATTGAACACCTTTAAACATAATACTTTTTTGTTCATAGTGTGTTCCTGAAGAGTTTAGTTGATGTATTTTCTTTGTTATTATTTTATTTATTGTACATGTGTTATATAATTATGTATAGTTGCGATATATTAAATCATTCAGTTTTCTGGTATATTTGCTTTATAGGTGTTAGCCTCCAGAGGGAGCGCGCGTTGAGGTCACTGCATTTATGCATGCAAATTAAGCCATTTCTAGTTTAAATATTTATTATCAAAATGGTTTAATAGTTTGATTATTTTATTTTGAGTGGTTTGCAATGATTTTATATTTCTTTGGCAGCTGATCCCCAAATTTATATTAAGTATTCCCGTTGAGATTTTACCAATGAATTGTAAATTATACAGCATACTTTATAAGGCAAACAGTCAATAATTTTCCTTAGTGCTCCTAATACTAGGATAAGTTTAGACCTTAGATGTTAAATGTGTGGTCTCCAGGTGATTTTGCCGTCTAGCCAAAGTCCAAGACACTTTTCCTTGCTAGTTTTGTTTATTATACTTTTACATATAGTACGTGGACAGTGTTCAAGTATGTTTTTATTTTTTGCTGTGATAATCAATCATATTTGAGGTTTCGGCTGTATTTATAGTCAACAAATTATAAAGAAACCACTCATTTAGCTTATTCGAATCCTCTTGTGCAGTGTGGTCATTAAATTGTGTATGGTATGTCTGAAGTAAAACAAGCAAGTATCATCAGCATATGAGGTCAGCTCTCCTGTTAAGCTTACATTACTTATATTATTTCTCTCCTTCTTAGTTGAATTTTTCATTACTGAAAGTCGTGTCCTTGAAAATCAACCGTGGCCTGTCTCTTAAGCTGTTTCCACTTCGTCTGGTCCTCAGCTACTCGAATATTATTTATGTAAGTATATCAAAAAAAGACTTTCTAATATTGAGAAAAAAAGATTTTCTAATATTTCTATTCTTGATATTCCAAAATTAATACTTTGGTGCTTTCATATTTGTCAAATTTATCGATCTGAAACCTATTATTTAGATATGATTTAAAAATATTTAAAGCTGTACCCGAGACCCCTATATGCTTACTTGTTTTTTGTTAATATTGATTTTTACTTTAGTGATTAAATCAATATTAACAAAAAAGTAGCTGAGAGTATTTTTGATATTAAATTAAAAATTTTTTCATTGTATAAGATCTTTTCAAAGATTTTTTATATTACTTAGAGCACTGAAACAGGTCTATAAAAGTTATTTTTAACTGACGCGGGAAATCACCAGATAATAAACATTTATTTATGCAATTAGTTAAGCTTTGTAATATGTACAATTTTAAAACTGTTTATGGCTTCGGTACTGATCCTATCTATAATGCACTGCTTGTATTGTTATCCAAACTATCTATAATTTTATTTACCTCTTCCTGACTACATGGTTTTATTTCTGTCAAAGTTGTCATATGCATGTAATTAATTTTATACATTAAATTATTAGTACTGTTTAGTTAGTAGCAAATTTTTTCCCAATTACTGAAAAGTAAGTATTAAATTGTTCACATATACTCAATCCATCTGTAATATGCTCAGTGTTTATAATGAAGTTATGAGGCTTTATATGGCTTTTATTTTTATTTCACTCTAGAGTATTAATTAAGTCCCACATCTTTTTTGGTTTTGTAAAGCTCTCCTTAAATAAATTATTATAATAAACTTTTTTTTTGGCAAATTTGATTATTTTGTTTACTTTTTTAACATAACATTTGTAATAAAGCATGTACACATAAAAAAATTAATAATTAGAACGTTGGAAATACCTGAACACCAAGCTTCATCTTAGTTTTTTGCAAGGAAAAGTCCAAACAAGCAATCTTTGCGTTGACAATCTTCTTCGGCATGGCTTGAGATGCCACAGTACAATTTAGGGCATATCCTTTAACAAGCACACTTTCCCTTGCACTTCGTCCATGAGCTTTCAGAATATTCACTGCCTTAATTGGGTATGTCACATTGCCTCTTGGATCCACCATCTTTATGGCCTGTGCTGCTTCAACTATCATTTCTGAGAAGAAGTCTGCATCACTGTTGTTAATCTTAAGGAATATTATATGATAAGGATAAAAAAATGTTTCATTAGTTTATCGCATTTGAGAAGGTTCTCAAATAATATTAGTTAAGACTGGCAACTATTAGTATGTGCATGGTTCTTAAAGGAATATAAATTATTGAATATACATACAGTACAATATACTATTTTCAAATTTTATGCCAAACTTGTAAGTAGTATTTTAGTAAGTTTCTATTACCTGAAATAAATAATTATGCGTAGCCAACTATCTAGTTTGTTATTGTTTCTATTAGTTTCATAATTTTATTAATTTTGAAGAGTTCAATTATATATACAGTTAAAACTGTTTATAGCAACATCCTTTAGAACAACATACCAGTGTTATATTGACTAACATCAAAGGTCCCGGCTGAAATTGCAACATCCTGGTTGTTACGACTAAATTTAAGTGGTCCCTTCGATGTCCTTACAACAGGTTTTGTACATATAGGTATATATATATATATATATATATATATATATATATATATATATATATATATATATATATATATATATATGTGTGTGTGTGTGTGTGTATATATGGATATATATGTATGTATGTATACATTTCTAGGATATATATTTATTAATATTAGTTTTTAACATTTATATATTATTATTTATATTCCTATATTTATTGTGCCATCTTCTCGCCAGATATTTTATTCAAATTCCTTATGAGTATGGTTGCTGGAAGAGATCATGTAAGGGCCGCCAATTTTTCATCATCAATTTATTATATACTTATGCTGTAATTTGTAATTTTGGTGAGAAATAAAGCGTTATCTATCTATCTTCTTTTTTTATTAGCTTTAAAACTTTTACATGTCATTTTTTTATGCTAGTTCCTTTTCTTAGTGAAAACGTGTAAAGTAAAACTCTACATACCTAGTCAGGTCATAAGTATTGTCACACAGTAAAAACTTTTCTTTTAGAATGCTGGCCACAAAAAAGTTTATTGAATTCGAATTTCGAGTTGTTCATGAAAATAAAAATGTATACTTTTAGAATTTTACTCATTTTTAAATATGGAGTGGACGCTTAAAGAAGACCGTGTTGCAGTTATTGCGTTGCATCGTTGCGGTTACGCGCCAATTCAAATTTTTAACATACTGAAAAATTTGAACATAACCAAAAGATTAGTTTATCGTACCATCAAACGATACAATGAAGACTCTAGTGTAGATGACAGGTCAAGAAGTGGTCACCCTCGGTCTGTTAGGACTCCAGCAGTGATAAAAGCTGTGAAGGCACGAATTCAAAGAAATCCCAAACGTAAGCAGAAACTGTTGGCCCTTCAGATGGGGTTAAGCAGAACCACGGTGAAAAGGGTGTTAAATGAAGACTTAGGGCTTCGGGCATATCGAAGAAAAACAGGACATCGTTTGAATGCTCGTCTAATGGACCTGAGACTGAAGAGATGCCGCGCTTTGTTGAAGCGGTACGCGGGAAAAAAATATCGGGAAATTCTTTTTTCGGATGAAAAAATGTTTACCGTAGAAGAGAGCTACAACAAACAAAATGATAAGGTGTACGCACACAGTAGTGAAGAAGCGAGCAACCGTATTCCGCGTGTCCAACGAGGTCATTTTCCATCCTCGCTCATGGTATGGTTGGGAGTTTCTTATTGGGGCTTAACAGAGGTACATTTTTGTGAGAAAGGTGTAAAAACGAATGCTGTTGTGTATCAAAATACAGTCCTGACGAACCTTGTGGAACCTGTTTCTCATACCATGTTCAATAACAGGCACTGGGTATTCCAACAAGATTCGGCGCCAGCTCATAGAGCGAAGAGCACACAAGACTGGCTGGCGGCGCGTGAAATCGACTTCATCCGGCACGAAGACTGGCCCTCCTCCAGTCCAGATTTGAATCCGTTAGATTACAAGATATGGCAACACTTGGAGGAAAAGGCGTGTTCAAAGCCTCATCCCAATTTGGAGTCACTCAAGACATCCTTGATTAAGGCAGCCGCCGATATTTACATGGACCTCGTTCGTGCTGCGATAGACAACTGGCCGCACAGATTGAAGGCTTGTATTCAAAATCACGGAGGTCATTTTGAATAAACTTTAATGTCATAAGAATTTATGTTTTGTTAAGTTCATTTTGGTATATGAATGGTTACATAATTAATAAACTTGTTACAATTATTTTACATTAAACATGTGACAGAATTTATGACCTGACTAGGTATATACTAAAATACAAGAGTTGATATTTAACATTCTCAGAACATACATCTTACATAAAATATTTTGTTCATCTTAAAAAATAAATTGAAAAGGATACGCTCCAATGAGTTTTGAAGACATTGTGGTCTTCGCTGCATTGATAATGGATGCCTTGCCAAGTGACTCTAAGGTTACAGTGAGATTGTCTTGCAGGTATTTAACAGCCTCTTTACACGCCAGTCGGTAACCAGAGATTATGCTGGTGGGATGAATCTTGTTCTTCACGAGTTCATCTGCACTCTGTGAAAATTTGTATATGTTAATAAATAAATGTAAATTATTTTTAAATTAAAAATGTTGACTACGAATATCATTCACTTTGCTATTATAACATAAAAAGTATGTGTTAAATTTAGTATAGGATTTTATGATATTAGTTAGATAAAGAATACGTAATATTAAATTTATCAAACAACATTTTAGTTCCAGTTTAAATAGCATAAAAAAATCATTTACTTAATGTTGAAAATATTGTTCATGCCTTTCAACTCAATGAAATTATAAAGGTGTCAATTTAGAACAATGCCATTAAATACCTTAAGTAGTTCAGCTGCAATAATGACTACTGATGTAGTGCCATCTCCCACCTCTTCATCTTGTAGATGTGCAAGTTCAACTAGGACTTTGGCAGCTGGGTGCTCCACCTCCAGCATTCTTAAAATAAATATTAAGTGAATCAATTAAATGAATAATTCTTGTGAATCACACTTAAAGATAAATTTTCTACTACTGAATAGTACATAAAAATTACAACTACTAAATATTAAATTTTATAGCAACTCCTTTTTAATGCAAGTCATTGCAAATCCTGGTTATTTAGATTAGCATAGGATGAATGCTAATACAACTAAAATCTTTCACTGAAAATAATTAATTACTGACTTACTTTAGGATAGTAGCCCCATCATTTGTAACAGTAACATCCCCAATGTCATCCACGAGCATTTTGTCAAGACCCACTGGTCCCAGGGAGCTCTTCACTATATTGGCTATTGCTGCAGCAGCCATAACTGTAAGCATTCAATTGGGATTAGTTGAAGACAAGAAAAATCAATATAATTTTTTATATTAATAAATTCGGTATATATTAGCATAGTGGTGAAACATTTCTTAATTTTGATCTTGTTAGGACCACATTTTGGAACCAGCGCTTACAAAAGACCAGCATTAAATAGCTGGAGTTTGACAGACAGGCAAACAGTCCACCTGATAGCAGGTGATCACCATCACCTTTAGCTGTTTGAAACACCAGATGCATTACTAACATATTTCCAGCCTCAAAGAAGTTTTATAACATCTTTAAAAAAAAAAACACTATAGCGTACTACGCTGGGATTACCTCAGCTGCAAACTCATACCAAATTTGGACAGTACACAACATGAACATATTTGAGATCTTCTTATCTATTTACTACACAAGTCTGATGATTCAAAAACCTAAAATATTGTTGAGGTGAAACCTCTTTAGGATATGACACCTAATGTTTTTTTTTTCTTTCATATCATCGGCTTATTGTAAGAACTCATTAACTGCAAAAAAATTACTAGATACGTTTTTATCTATAATGGGCTCATTTTTACATATATACAAAATGTTAAAACACACTAATTTCAAGCTGGCCAATTTTAGCCATTACGTCTTTGGCTAATGAACATAACCACTAACTAATTCCAACTAAAATGCTGTTTTCCCAAAGTAATGAAATGTCACTTAATGACTTCGTGCAATAAGCCGATGATATAAGACAATGGAATTTAGAACTGTCAGACTATTACCTAAAAAATAAAGTTATTTTTTCTGGAAAATGTTGTTCTTATTTAAATATATTCAGTTACTTTCATTTATACTCATAGCCAAGTTCCCTCTTTTCCACCCCATACTCAATATTATCATATCTAATTATAATAAAAATAACCATAAAATATATATTATCTTTTGAAACAGTCACTTTTAATTTAATCATTCATTGATCATGATTAGCTATGCAAACAGGAATGTGCAAATCAGTGGCAACTTCCATTCACCATCATTTTAACCCCAGGGTTCACTTTTACATTTTTCTTTCATTGCCTTTAGGCAGCCTTGAATCAAACTTTTAAATTGATATTTTAAAAATATGTATGAAGCACCTACTTGTTTAATATTATGTACAAATTATCTTTAATTTGTAAAAAAATATACACAAATAGGGATAAAAAATAAACGTTATTGTTACTTGCACAAAGTATGAGTAATAATTAGAATAGGTTATTTTAGCATTTTATCCGTTTATTGAGCATGTGTATTAATGTTAAACTATAATTTTTCGAGTATTGAAGATAAGTGGCAGGTATTTATGACATTTACTTGTGTTTGTTAGTTTATATTAGCAAAAATAAAACCATAACTCGCGGCGCATGTGATCTGCCGGGGTCGTTTTGAAAGCTTATCTTATGTATAAAATTTGTATAACACGTACCATTTTGGGATCGAACGGAAGCTCCCGTTGATCTTGTGCCCGCGACGGACAAAGGAGCAGCGAGTGTAGACATTTTTAATACAAATTAAGCACAAAATTTATAAAATAAATCGTCCGTCACACTCTTGAATTGAATCTGGAAAGATTTGGAAATGTTGCCAACTGAAAATAATCTGACAATATAGTTGTTTATTGCCATTATATTTTTTGAAATGTTTTATTACTTCAGTTTATGGCTTGGTAAGGCTGAGATAATTGAGAGTTATGATAGCTCGAATTTCGACCTTAATCTATTTTAATTTTTTAGTTTGAACGGTATTAATAGTAACGGTATTATTGTCAAAGACCTTATGATGATAGGTTTCGAGAAGGCTACCTAAAAAATTTTAATAAAAAAATTTGTATTTATTACGTTTGTGACAATTTCGTGTAGTTTTCTGCATTCATATTGATATGTTAATCGTCACTTTTATGATTTGCTTTGAACATCAGCAGTGCATTTGGTATGAAACTGTCCTCTCCGCTGGCATAAACTATTATTAAGTACACGATTACGTTTAGAAATTGCTTTCTTCAAACCAGAAGTGCTGCCATCTGATTAAGATTTCGAAGAAGTGTGAGTCGTATTATTTCTGTCTTCAACGTAGGTATTCGCTTCATAGTTGGCACCTCTTTCAGTAATGTGAAAGTTGTGAATTAGTTCTTCGGATTACTTTAAGATTTATCAAAATCGTGAATGATAATATTTTTCCTGCATCTGGTCTTTTTCGGAGATTTAAATTTGCTTTCATCTTCCAAAAGGTGTTTACCTTACAACAAAACCTTGGGCTGAAGAGTGACACTTGACGTGTCTTTAAAATAACTATTTAAATTACACAAAATTTCTTTTACTTGGCTATTTAAAGGTTTTGGTATATTTCGTTTATTTGTGTTGGCCCCATTTTACTAATAAATTGAACATAAAAACATAATGTTAAGAATTAAATACGTCACGCTGCTACCAGTACAAGAGATGTAGTGACCTAGTGACGCACCGCGCCTCAAACCGATTACCAAAAGCCAAAAAGCAGTTTAAACTGGTTTAAACCAAGCAAAGGACGCGTTGCACTCGAAACCAACGTCACACATACATACATTGTCTATGTGCACTCACCCAAATGCAAAGCTCAGCTTACGCCTTGTGCACTATACCTACTGCGACAACTCACACAGCACCATCTAGTCCAAAAATTAACGCTCAGAAAAGCAAAGTGCTTTTCTAGTTTACTTTATGGATACTCACCAATTGATATACTACGTATATAGTTTTCTTTCCTAAATAAATACATACACATAAACTCTCAGTCTCGGGACGGGAATCGAACCTGTTCCGTTCCCGCAAGCGTTCCGTCGTGCGAAAGCCGCTACGGAGGTTGTCGTATTGGCCGTTTTTTTTGTTAAACTATACTTAATAAATACGTAACCGTAGTTCGATGGTAAACATTTTCTCATAGCGATTTATAATCCTAAGTTTATATCGTGGTACCAGGTGGTGATGGAAAGACATTGATATTAATCATTAGCTAAAAATTCAGTCCTAGTTGCAACCGAACCTTTATTTTCGGATCTCGGTATATATTATCTATATTTTTAAGATATTACTATCTTTTTATTTTTTTTTTGGTCTCTGGGAAAAACCTTCTCTTGACGGGTTCCCCCGGCCCGGGGCGACCGAGGGATATGTGGGACTCCGGGAGTTGTTCGGCTATCCGGCTACCCACCAATAAACCCCGCTCCTATCGCCTACGCTCGGACCCACGGGTATATGGCCTGCCGATCTCATGGCCCGGGCCGGCGCCGGCACACCCTTTGTCTTAAGGCGGGCCCCTTCTAAAGTGTTGGCACCAGGGGGTCAGGATTTCGTCCCCTGGCGCTCTCCTGAATCAACATAAGTTGTGGGGGGCTGTGGAACAGCACGCGGCCTTCACCCTCGCACTTATCTTTTTATCCTTTTTTTTGGTCTCGGGGAAAAACCCTCTCATGACGGGTTCCCCGGCCCGAGGGGACCGAGGGATATGTGGAATTCCGGGAAACATTTTTATCCTGTCCTTACTTGAGTTAACGACATATTAACAATTGGAGATATTTTACTTAATATTTATTTTATTCGGAAAACAAACAGTTGAAAATTAAATAAATAGCTAAATAATTTTCACATAAATGACTAAATATAAAAAAGTTAGTGTTTAAGCGCAATCAAGCCAAATATTAAAATAAACTTCAAACCAATATTTCGCAAGAATATTTTTAAATTGATTAGGTGTGTCATTAAATAGATCTCGACAAATAACCAGTTCATTTCTTACACTCAAATAATAAAAGAATTTGTCCTATAGTTACAGAATAAGCGCGGCGATACTTCACTACTGTCATCATGCCTATTGCAAGAGATTTCTAAGAGCTTTATTGGGTACTTTTATATTGATTTTAGACAAAAGATAAGTCGAATCTACTTTTGATTGGGCTATTTTACTGATCATTATTATACAGCTATGTTACTCCTTTCACACAATGGCAGTGATAACATAAATAACTAGTAGTACTAAGACAGAATAACATAAGTACCTAAATATCTTATACATATATTTTATCGCAAAGACGAATATACGAGTATTTACAAGTTCTACACAACCCAACATTTGTAATTCATGTCAACTGGCAACGACAATATTTTAACAGAGTTCAACGCCATTCATTGGGATGCTACACAGCGCGTGGCGTTTATATACGCGAGAGAAAATAATCTTGTTTTCTGCGGCTCACAACATAAGCCCAATACCGAGCAGAGCAAAACAAATAGGGGGTAGTTTGCACATGCGTGGAGGGAAAGCACGCACGCGCCCGCCGTACCACGGCAGTCGTACGCCGACCGTCGCCGCGTCCGCACCTCCGCGCTGACATAAGCAAACGCGTTCCGGCATGCGCTAAATGGCGCTCAAACTAGTACCACGCTCACGCGGGTAAGTCCATTACATAACTTTCTTTCGAAATTTTCTGACAAAGAAAAGAAGATATGGATAATCCATGACGCAGCATCCGTGGATCTGTGGGCGTGGTAGGGCAGGGGAGGGGGTGAGTCGGCGTGCTGCCGATATCTCGCCTGATAACGTTGCAGCCCGTTCGCTGTCAACAAACCTTCTTCCTTTTAGAGTTATTGGATGTTTAAATGCTGTGAAGTGGTACTAGGAAATTATTGATTTCTGTCACATGATCCGTGAATTTTTTACAATATCTTGATATTTATAAATGTCGTTGCACCTTTTTTCAGAATGCATGTGTATCTGGATGCATCTAAAGCGTGTAATATTGTAATGACATTTTGTTTGTTGCGATAGAATGGAAGTGATGGAGGACATTGTATCTGAATATGGAGTAGTAATAAAGCTGTGCGCATTAGATTCCAAATTTAATGATAAAGTATTGTATTAATCCTGTATAGGATTTTTTTCTGTATAGATTTACTTTGTTATAAATTTAAGGTGCTATAGCAATCATATTTTAATGGATTCTAAAGCAACTATGTTGATGTGGGTAGAGTTCACTGATTTTATTGATTACTGCAACATCCTTTTATAGGTATTTGCAGTTATATTTCCTTGGGCTCTTTAAAGGTTTACACGAATATAAAGATTAAATACTTGATAAAAAAATTTACGGTTTCTTAATATAGTCTAATGTTTTAAGTTTATTGCTACGAAACTACAAACAGGCAGACGGTCTATTTAAAAGAAGGCAGTTACCGTCGTCTATAGATGTTTGCGACGCTATGGGAACTGGAACCTGGGTCATAGCCGGAACATAACAAAAAGTTTATAATGGCGGCATACTTTGAGGTCAGGAGTGGTTGCTCTCTAGCCGGGCCTGTAGCCCTACCACCTAGCTAGAGTAGTTCTGTCGCCTTTTACGAGGCCGCCCCCGGTTGAAGGATCAGTATTAATACTCCGCCCCCGAACGGAAAACATATCTAAAAGTAAATTAAGTTTTTGATTCCACTTCAATATAAAGTATTGATTTTATGTAAGTTAAATAATTACTTATCTTCTAAAATCTAAGTGGTTAATCTGGTTTAACTTTTGAGCCCGGTATCCTGGGCTGTTCGCATAGTACATTGAATGCGCGCCGATCGCGTGGGTGCCGTTCATGACACTTCTATTTTGTGGCTAAATTGATTTTTACAGGGGCCACCACCACCTGAACCCACAACTCCGAACCGTACTTTGGGTCAGAGATTCGTAATCTTTAGTAGGTTGTTCCAGCTGATAGACGAGTTTTCTTGGAGTTTGAAGGTCTAGGTAGAAATCCAGTTTTGCCTTTTGTTATTATTTATTACCGACTAACTGTACGGTATAAGTTGCAATACCAGGTGAAGTAAAAATTGTTTGCTTGTACCAAAAACGTATATCATGTATAGACTCCGTAGGTCCTAGACTATCCGTGCAGGGGCGGAGAAAGAATACTGACCTCTGCGACCGGGGTCGGCTGACAAAGGCGACAAAACAACCCTAGCTATATGGTAGGGCCCCAAGCCGATTTGGATGGCAACCACCCTTGGTCTATAAGTATGCCGGCATAATAACCTTGAGTTGTATTCCGGCATTAGTGACTCAGGCTCCTGTACTCGTATGGGCCAGCAGCATGCAGCTTTCAGAGAAGCCTTGTAAAGTTTCGTTACAATCTAATTAATGATAATTATAGAAAGGTGTAAAAGACAAACACTCAAACATTTATTTTTATTTATAAATATGCACGTATAACATAATAACAACGTCATTAGTATTTATTTAATCATTAGTAATTTCTACTTGAACAAACATTGTGTCAAACGAGTGACTTTTATGTTATGTTTTTTGTAATCCGCTCTTGCTACGTGGTTATGTACATAGTATTTCTAGATAGAAATTACACAAGATTGTGTATGTAACTGTACTACTCCTAAACAGCTGGACCGATTTTGATGACGTTTTTTATGTGTGTTCAAATGGGTTCGAGAATGGTTTATATTCCCAATTACGTTCACAAGATTTTTTTTAAATTGATACGGCAGGATATTTGCCAGGTCAACTAGATTAAAATATTTTTTTTGCCATATTTTTCGTACCATTTTTAGACTAATCGTACTATCGAATATTCTCGAGAACTGATTTAACGAGCACCCCACACTTTTTTCACTATAATACAATAATAATATTTTTCGTTCATTATTTTATTCCTATATTTATAATTATTTTTCACTTTTTAGTTCAATTCGTCACTAAAACGTGTTTGTTCTTTATTTTAACTAGGTATATTTCGTCATAGTCGTAGATGACGTATCTGATATGTATACGCATAGTAAAATGACGCTTGTGTGTTTTTCAAATGGCTGCCCTGTAAAGTTTAATGTATTAAACTTTACAGGGCAGCCATTTGAAAAACACACAAGCGTCATTTTACTATGCGCTCCAATTAAATCTCTGTTTTTACTGACATATTCATTTGAAATCAAAAATACATATAATTAGACTATGTAGTATCCAAGTATGGTAAAAAATGATATTCGTATTTTTTTCAAAACCGACATTATTCTACGAACATGACGATTTGTTCTAATTAAAATTTGCTTAAAAAATTTAAGCAGGCGTATATTTATCTTCATTTTTTTAAAACCCTGACGATCCTAAACAGGATAATGAGATAATATCGAATTATTGTATTGTCATTGGCCCATAATAAATTTACAACGTTTAAATGAGATCTAACCGTTTAAAGTGGGTCGAAATCGAGTTCAAAGGAGTCTGTTACAAACAAACCAACCAACAAACAAATAAACATACAGGCGAAACTAATAAAAGCGTGTTAAGAAAGCTTAAATTATACATATTTTACAATTTCTTTAATATTGATATTTCAAATTTATGCTAACGAGAGTAATATTAACAATAATTATAAGAAATAATTTAAATAACTTCCATTTCTATATCTTTATTTATTTCAATTATTCTTATTTCTGTCCGAGATTCATGTTGTTCACGATCGACACCTTATCATTCACATAGATAATCGTAAAAGTGTAAGTATATTCGATAGGCAAGAGTTTTTTTCAGGTTTTTAGTATGAAATAAAACTCAATTTTTTTTCTATATGAAAAATGAACTATTTGACTGACTACAGTTAACTATCTCCATTCTGTTCGATGACCTTTTGCCATTTTTCTGGTATCTTCACGATCCTGCACTCAAACAATTTCTGGTCCTTAACAAGAAAACTAAATTTATTTAACATTTAGGAAGTTTTAGAAATTTCGAAATAAATGGTAATTTGATGGTGCAAGGTCGGAGCTGTATGGGGGATGCGATATTACTTTCCAACCAAGCTCTAATCGTCGTTTCGTACTTGTTCCTAAAGATGTGGGAGCCCTCGCACTGTGGTGGTGGAACACGATTCCTTTGCGATTTGCCAATTCTAGCCTTCATCATGATTGGGCCACGATCTTTTTTCGATTAACCTTATTGTAGACAATCTATCAAATCCACCAATGATAATTCTTAAGAAAAAAGGGTTGATTGCATTATATTTGAAATGCGTATCACAAGTATTGATTTTAATTTTCAACTTCTTAGCAACTCTAAGACGCCTTATATGATTTTCAGTTGTTATGTGTATATAATACAATTAACTGTTTTGCAATCTCTCGCACAGTTGTATGACGATTCGATTCAACTATGGCTTCATTTTATCATAATCAACATCAGTAGGTTAATAAGAATAGAATAAGTTGTTAGTTATCTTTCAGTGAGAAATCTCCAGAACGAAATTTTTTAAACCAATTCTGATAAGTGCTTCACAATCATTATTATAGCCAAACAGTACATTTTATAGTGGAAACCAAATCTGTAAGCTCTAGGATGGTGTCCGAATGTGTTACTCGAAGCTTACCACGCTCATGAAAAATGCATATTCAATAAAATAGTCTTTTAATAAAAGAACCTATGTGCATTGTGTATAAAACACAATTGAAGAGCTGAATCTGTTCTTCCTAAAAGCTGAATGCGCTTAGCCGATTTCGAGCTACTTTTTCATACTGCGGTTGCGCTATGTGCAGTTTAACAAAGGCTTTGCATACAGTCTTACATGTGTGGACTCGCGCACCTGTTTTTGTAAACAAACCGTTACAAAATTTGCCATACATATCGTCGACAGAGACGTTAAAATTTAATGCGCTTACATTTAGTATGTTTTTTATGTTTTCTACAGTTCATAATGGGTACTGTTTCCAAAAATGCGTCGATATACCATCCTGATTTTATTTAACATTGAGAAAGAAAGGAAGAAAAATGTTTGTTTAGAGCAAAACGTAATGTAATGATGATGTATGCACATTTAAAGCATTTGCGCGTATCCGAATTGAAAGAGTCGGATCCTCACGAACAAACTGGTTTACACTCTACATATTTTTTGTCGCTTTGGATTATCGTGTCATTCAGATTTAGATTTTAAACAGGTCTCTTTATATTTTTAACCTATTTTCGAATAACCTTTTGAAAATGGATCAATAAATAAATAAAACTTCTTCTTCCTGCCCTTATCCCAACTATGTGGGGTCGGCACAATATATTTTCTTCTTTCACTCAGTCCCCCATGAACTTCATATTCCCTATTTATTCTTCCAAATGCCCATTAAAATCACTACCCACATACGTTTTTTTTATTGCCTAGGACAGCAGACAGGCTGACAGCCCGCTTACTATTTAGCAGTTACCGTCGCATATAGGTGTTTGCAACGCCAGTGGCATCGCGAATACGCTGCTGTCCCATAAGAGTACAGGAACTTGGGTCACTAATGCCGGAACACAACACAAGGTTATTATGGCGGTATACTTAAGACCAAAGGTGATCGCCATCCAGACGGGCTTGAGGCCCTACCACTTAGCTAGGGTGGGTTGATTTGTCGCCTTTTACGACAGGCCGACCCCGGCCACAGTAGTTAGTATTCTTTCTCCGCCCCTGTACGTATAATACGTCTTCCTTATCTGCTATGTTGATCATGACTGTATCAAAATGCCCCAAAATTTTTCTCTCACTCTGTCGTCACATCCAGCCTGCGGGGCATAAACACTCACTATATTTAACGCACATTCGCCCACCAATAATTTTACCGGTATCAGTCAATCATTTACCCTCTTAACATCCGTCACACATTTTTTCAATTCGCTGTCTAATTCCACACCAAAGTCGTTCCTTTTACGATCACTTCCACAATAGTAAAATTTATACCGCGCCCCAATCTCTCCAGCTCTCGAACCCTTCCATTTCGTCTTTTGCAAACAAGCTATATTTATTCGTCTCCTTTCTAATACCTTTTCTGCCTTTCTTTCTCTTCCAGTCATCGTACCTACATTCCAATTTGCTAGTCTCATTTTCATTCAAAGTACTTGCAAATAAATAAATATACTGGCATAATCACACAGTGCCATCCAATCCCAAAGTAAGTATAGTACTTGTGTTATGACGCAAGACGGGAATCGAACCCATGACCTCCGCATGCGTACCGAAGTGCGTTAGCCACTACGCAACGGAGGTGGTCGGAAAATTGCTTGGTTCGTCACAATTGCGAAAACCTCGAATACTGCAGAATCTTCGGTGCCCTACAGTCGCTTTTTGTAAAACTCGTACGTACAGCGCGTGATGTCATTATATTCCTAATATCCGGATGACCGAGCTTTGCTCGGTATTTTTTTTTATAATTGTGTTATTTGGAAATTAACAATTGATTTTCTTAGTCTAACCTCAAAGCAAACACTCATTGACTTCGTGTTACTTAACAATGTCATCTGCTGGAATAGCTTTAGTGTTGTTGTGTCGTTAAAGCAATTTAAAAAAATAGTATTATTAATCGCCGATAGATGTCAGGAAGAGTCATTTTTCAGTCTAAATTGGGACTACTCAAACGCCACCTTTTGACATTTTCTAGAAATGATTCCTAGCTAGATCGATTTATCGCCCCCGAAACCCCCCGTATACTAAATTGTGTTTTTTGTAAATTAACAATTGATTTTCTTAGTCTAACCTCAAAGAAAACACTCATTGACTTCGTGTTACTTAACAACGCCATCTGCTGGAATAGCTTTAGTGTTGTGTCGTTAAAGCAATTAAAAAAAATAGTATTATTATTCGCTGATAGATGTCAGGAAGAGTCTTTTTTCAGTTTAAATTGGGACTACTCAAACGCCACCTTTTGACATTTTCTAGAAATTATTCCTAGCTAGATCGATTTGTTACCCCCAAAACCCCCGTATACTAAATTTAATGAAAATTGTTGGTGCCGATTCCGAGATTCCAATTATATATATATACAAGAATTGCTCGTTTAAAGATATAATATAATCCCTAGATAGGGTAGAGGACGTCCACAGTACATCTCCTTTCCGAATGGTCTACCATCACCACCATATTTGTAGTTCTTTGTCAGTTAGATCCACTACAGCACGTGGTCCTCTCCCGAAAAAGGTCTCAAAACTACTAAATTACTACTTACTATTCGGTGTTCCCGGGACACGAGGAAGTACATGGCAATGAAATGGCAGATGAACTGGCAAGAGAGGGCTCAACTAATGATTTTATGGGTCCGGAACCATGTGTAGGCATTCCGACTAGCCTCGTGAAAGCCACATTCAGGGATTTTGCAGACCGCAGTCAACAACAACACTGGCTGACTAGAATCGGTCTGGAACACTCCAAAAAATTTTTGGGATTCACGTACAAAGCACGAGGATCCATCTGGAACATGAGCAGGGGGCAAATACGCTACTTGCTTGGAGCCTTTACTGGGCACTTTGGAACCAACAACATGCTCATGAAGATGGGTCTAACCGCGACACCCATGTGCAGGTTGTGTGGGGAACATACAGAACGCATGGAACACCTACTGTGTACATGTGATGCATTGGCCAGGAGGCGAATGAATCTTTTGGGGGTAGGATATCCAACACCGGAAGACTACAGGCTCCTATCTCCATACCTCATTGTTAGGCTCATGAAGCAAATCTTCAATGAGATTGGAGAGGAGTGATTGCTATCTAGGGGAACACAAAAGATACCATTGGGTCGAAGTGTCCGAGATATTTCTCGGCCCCAAAAATAAGATAAGATAAGATATTATTCGGTGTGATCACGCAGTAGCTAAACCAATGTATACTTTCATTGAGTTTAGCTTAGTTTAGTTTTAGTTTCATTGAGGTTCTGTATGTCCGTTTTGTGATCTATTAATATTTATTTCCGATTTGTTTGTATGAGCCTGTAAATTGAATGTATGTGAAAGCCATGTAATATTGCTTTTACACAAAGGACAAGAAACAGTTAAAAAGTATTCTCTATTGAACATTCAGTATATACTCGTAAGTAGTAAAAGTATGGCTTCAGCTAAGAGTCAATAAGAAATTAATAATCTAAAACACTAGGTATGTCACAATTAGTAGATGTTAGAAACAAGTGCGTGCGTACAAAGTACACATGTCAGAAGTGAATCTTCTTTAGCAAACTAATTTAGTGTACTCTAGACGGCCATGAATCGGCGCCTTATAGATTTCTATAGTCCAAGTTTAATAAATGGACTGCGCTTCGAACGGAAATGTTTGGTATAGTAATATACCTAGTCAGGTCATAAGTATTGTCACACAGTAAAAACTTTTCTTTTAGAATGCTGGCCACAAAAAAGTTTATTGAATTCGAATTTCGAATTGTTCATGAGAATAAAAATGTATACTTTTAGAATTTTACTCATTTTTAAATGTGGAGTGGACGCTTAAAGAAGACCGTGTTGCAGTTATTGCGTTGCATCGTTGCGGTTACGCGCCAATTCAAATTTTTAACATAATGAAAAATTTGAATATAACCAAAAGATTCGTTTATCGTACCATCAAACGATACAATAAAGACTCTAGTGTAGATGACAGGTCAAGAAGTGGTCGCCCTCGGTCTGTTAGGACTCCAGCAGTGATAAAAGCTGTGAAGGCACGAATTCAAAGAAATCCCAAACGTAAGCAGAAACTGTTGGCCCTTCAGATGGGGTAAGCAGAAGCACGGTGAAAAGGGTGTTAAATGAAGACTTAGGGCTTCGGGCATATCGAAGAAAAACAGGACATCGTTTGAATGCTCGTCTAATGGACCTGAGACTGAAGAGATGCCGCGCTTTGTTGAAGCGGTACGCGGGAAAAAATATCGGGAAATTCTTTTTTCGGATGAAAAAATGTTTACCGTAGAAGAGAGCTACAACAAACAAAATGATAAGGTGTACGCACACAGTAGTGAAGAAGCGAGCAACCGTATTCCGCGTGTCCAACGAGGTCATTTTCCATCCTCGCTCATGGTATGGTTGGGAGTTTCTTATTGGGGCTTAACAGAGGTACATTTTTGTGAGAAAGGTGTAAAAACGAATGCTGTTGTGTATCAAAATACAGTCCTGACGAACCTTGTGGAACCTGTTTCTCATACCATGTTCAATAACAGGCACTGGGTATTCCAACAAGATTCGGCGCCAGCTCATAGAGCGAAGAGCACACAAGACTGGCTGGCGGCGCGTGAAATCGACTTCATCCGGCACGAAGACTGGCCCTCCTCCAGTCCAGATTTGAATCCGTTAGATTACAAGATATGGCAACACTTGGAGGAAAAGGCGTGCTCAAAGCCTCATCCCAATTTGGAGTCACTCAAGACATCCTTGATTAAGGCAGCCGCCGATATTGACATGGACCTCGTTCGTGCTGCGATAGACGACTGGCCGCGCAGATTGAAGGCTTGTATTCAAAATCACGGAGGTCATTTTGAATAAACTTTAATGTCATAAGAATCTATGTTTTGTTAAGTTCATTTTGGTATATGAATGGTTACATAATGAATAAACTTGTTACAATTATTTTACATTAAACATGTGACAGAATTTATGACCTGACTAGGTATAATATTATAAAGAGGAAAGATTTGATTGTTTGTTTGCATTGAATAGGCTTCGAAACTAATGAACCGATTTGAAAAATTCTTTCACTGTTGGGAAGCTACATTATCCGCGGGTGATATAGGCTAAATTATATTTTCAAAAAAATGGAGATCCTTACAAAAACTCCAATAACGTAACCCAAGGTGTAAAAAAATTACCTAAAATATTCTTTACATCACGTGTGCTGCGAAAATTATTAATGATAGAATAAAATAATATACTA
This sequence comes from Malacosoma neustria, assembly GCA_963693495.1. Lineage (NCBI taxonomy): Eukaryota > Metazoa > Arthropoda > Insecta > Lepidoptera > Lasiocampidae > Malacosoma > Malacosoma neustria. The sequence goes on from OY856383.1 coordinate 17,599,490, forward strand.
CGACTTTGCAGAACACATCATTATTAACCAAAAATGTTGCGACAGCATATGTCTAACTATTATAGTTATGCCACAATAAGCGTTCTTTTATTTAAAAATGCTCTTTATTTTTATTTTGGTATTAATCCTTATCAAAATAAATTACTTCGTATTTAAGACTGCTTCAATACCTTTAAAAAACTTTTTGAATTATTCAATTCGGACATTCCATTCGAAATATATCACAAGTTTAAAAATGTAAGTATTAGAAAAAACGTTTCACATCTTTGTGACGCTAATTTGCGTTTCATCCATAACGTGACGCTAATTTCCGTTTCATCCGTAACAATTTTACCCTCATAAGCCCAAAGAAGTTTCACTTCAAAAAGTTAAATGTCCATTTTATTCGACTAAATTATTATTCTGTGACAATTCACTGAGTGCTATCGACAAGTATTAACATAGCCCAAATGTAGATCGAAAAAATTTTAATATCTGAAATAATTGCGGTTGAAACCATGTTTATAATTATTTGTCGGTTAAATCAAATTAGCCTTCCTAGTTGCAGTTTATAGTTAAATCTGACAGCCAATATTACCATAGTAAGTTTTCAAATCTTCAGTTCATTAGATGTTTGATGATTGGATTCGTGTTTAAATGTTAATTGCAATTCAAAATTCTTTTTAGGAAGATTTAATTTTCTTCAAGTGACTAAAATTTTCCTACTTCAATTAGGCCTAATTTTATAATAATATGTTGTTTAGATGAAAATTTTACCCTCACATTTAATGAGAATAATTTTTCATTTCATGCTAGGTATTTCTAAAATTTGATAGGTAAATAAATCCAAAACAATGTACAATTTTTAATATAATTTAAAGGAACGCTAATGAAATAAGAACACGGAAAACACATTTTCAATTCAGATTTAATAAAGAAGAGCTTAAAATTGTTGGAAATAAGTTTGGCAGACGGCCGCGACTTAAAGCGAATATCTTATACAAAAATTTGACTGAGTTTCCCACCGCGTACATACTTTGAAATAACTTCAATTAAAAGTTGGATCTTATTAACTGAATTGGAGGAATGGAACCGGGAATTTCCTTGATATAATATGTATGCTTATAGAATTTGTATAGGCCGTCACTGGCTCGAAAATGTTGACGCATATCACTGTCTAACGTACTACAGTATTAAGCGTTTCAAATAAGAATAGGATCGACTTTGCGCCATGTTGTGACGTCATAGCTGTCAATTCAAATCAGTTGGGTAGGATCAGCACAACAAGATATTTTTAAATATAATTTATTTACGAATCATGAACGAATAATTTTTAATTAGAATTGAGTCGTCGTCATTACCATCATCATCATTGTTGCATTCCCCTATAAAATAAAAGATTGATTAATGTAGGTTTTTAATATTTATTCCACCAACTGTTGTTTAAAATAAAATTAGGATTACCTAGCTATTCAATAATCTAGCTATTCAATTCCACTCATCTCAGCATCGCTGTCTGTGTAGTCATCGTCGTCGTCGTCACCATCATCATCAGTAGTAGTGTAGACTTAACTGCCAGCTATTTATTGGAGTATTTTTTTAATTATATGAATCCTATTTTTCATTTAAATGCCGCCTGAATAATACTTGCAGTCGTGTTTCGATTTTTTTGATAAGAAGTATAGTTTTTTTTATAGCTAGAGTTCAGCAGACAGGCAGACGGCCCACGCTGGCAGGTGGCCACCGTCGCCTATGGACGTTTGCAGCACCAGAGGCACTACCAACGCGCTGCCGGCCTCGAAGAAATTTTATAACGCCTTTTTTGAAGAACCCCATATCGTACCGCGCTGAGAAAACCTCAGCCGGAAGCTCATTCCAGATCCTGAGAGAATGCAACATGAAAGTTCTAGAGAACCGTTTCGTACAAGAAAGAAGAGGCTCCAAGAAATTGGGATGAACACCCAGCCGTTGGCGGGCAGTGCGGTGGTAGAAAGACGACGAGGGCACCATTCTAAATAGTTCTTCAGAACACTCCCCGTTGTACAGACGGTAGAATACGCAAAGAGACGCAAAGTCTCTCCTAAGTCCAAGCGTGTCTAGACCGTCTGTGAGTATGGGATCGCCGACAACACGAACTGCGCGTCGTTGGGTCAAGTCTAGGGGATTTAGCTGACAGGCGGGTGCTCCAGCCCATATATGGGAGCAGTAATCCATATGCGGTCTGACCTGTGCTTTGTATAGCACAAGCCGTTCCCTTGGATTGAAGTACTTCTTGGACCGGTTTAGCATACCTAGCTTTTTGGAGGCAAGCTTAGCTTTACCCTCCAATTGTCCCCTAAACTGCACATCATTCGTGATGTCGACACCAAGGATCCCAATACTGCTTGCGATTGAAAGAGAGGTTCCTTCGAACTGTGGCGCAGGTGCGAACGGGGTTTTCTTGGCAGAGAATACGCAGATCTGCGTTTTCGAGGGGTTCAACTGGACAAGGTTTTGTCGTCCCCATTCAGAGACTCTCTCTAGAGAGTTCTCTACTTCAGACACAAGTCTGAAATAGTATGTATTTATAGTATATATTATAATTAATTATATAAATTATTATTGTTTAATGTATGTTATGTATTTTATTATTATGTACATATATCAATATTAGGCATGCCTTTTAAGTTCTATTGTTTCCATATTTCCCGGCAATTTTGAATTTGGAACTGTTATATATTCGAATAGGTTTAAATTTTGAATCTCGAAATAGTTGAAAGTATTAGAATTAATGCTATTGTTTAGTCACAGCGTTCGATTGGAATCTGTCAGGTCACGTACGAAAATGAAATTTCTAAGGAAAATGTATGTGCAATAATTTTCTACAACTTTAGAAGAGGTCTGACATGGCTTCAGTGTTTTGAAGAGCTAACATCTGTGTTCAGTGATAAAGCCCCATGTCTGCGAACTGTCGAACGCTAGTATTTAGAATTCCAGCGTGGACATACTAGTGTTGGTGACAAATCTCGCGAAGGACGCCCAAAATTCGCCTACATTGAAGGCAACTAATTGCTTAACTAATTGCTGTGAGACAATTAATTCTCGAAGATCGTCATGTCATATATCGAGAGATAGAGGCTCTATTAGGCATCTCAGGGAGAACCATTCAGAAGATCTTGCATGAAGCGCTTGGTGTGAGAAAGCTAGTTTGCCGTTGGATACCGCATCTGCTTTCCGATAATCACAAGGCGGCCCGCGTTAGATGGTGTAAGAAAACTCTGCAAAGGTTCAACCGAGGAGAGTCAAATCACGTCTACGACATCATCAGTGGTGAAGAATCTTGAATCTATGCCTACGATCCTGATTCCAAACAACAATCTACAATCTGGGTCTTTCAAGACGAGCCAAAGCCGACTAAAGTTGTTCGTTCTCGAAGCGCTTCAAAGAAGATGGTGGCCACGTTCGTTGGAAAAACCGGTCATTTGCGACTATTGCACTTGAAGATCGTGGAACGGTTAACGCATAGTGGTATACCACAGTTTGTTTACCATAAGTCATCGCCGAACTTCGAAAATCTAACTCAAAGCGACGCCTCCTCCATACAGTCCTGACTTAAGCCCTAACGATTTATTTACATTTCCTAAAATTAAGAAAAATCTTCGTGGTCAAAGGTTCCAGTCCGCTGAAGAAGCAGTCGACTCTTTCAAGTCAGCTATTTTTAACACCCCCACTTTAGAGTGGAATAAATTTAATGTTACAATAACTGGTTTGAGCGAATGGAAAAGTGTATTAAGCTATGTGGTGAATACTTTGAAAAACAATAAAAAGTACTATAAGGTTCTAGTTGTGTTTTTTTCTTCAAACAACAAAACTTAAAAGGCATGCCTCGTAAATATTTATGTATTTGAATATTTACAACAATCCTGGACACGATCTACATCGCCAGACAGCTGTTCTCGACTTCTTTACCACAATAGGTTGCCTGGAAGAGTTGCTATGAGCGATAAGGCCGCCTAATGTTTAACATTTTTTTAGTATTAATTTTTCTTAGATTTAAGTAATTTTTAAGTTAAACAAAGAATAGTATAATGTCTACCTAAATTGATTTGTATATTCTTAGATACTTTGACATTGGAAAATAAGTGCCTAAAGCATGGGAGCAATAATAAATTTAAAAAAAAAAATTCCTCCGTGCAGGGGCGGAGTAAGAATACTAACCTCTGCGGCTCGGGTCAGCCTGTCGTAAAAGGCGACCAAACATCCCCAACTACGTGGTAGAGCTTAAAGCCTGTCTGGATGGCGACCACCTCTGGTGTATAAGTATACCGCCATAATAACCTTGTGTTATGTTCCGTAATTGGTGACCCAGGATCTTGTACCTCTATGGGACAGCAGCGTGTTCGCGATGCGTCTAGTGTCTCTGATCCGTGCAGGAGCTGAGAAAGAATACCAACCTCTGCGGCCGGGGTCGGCCTGTCGTAAAAGGCGACAAAACAACCCACCCTAGCTACGTGGTAGCGCCTCAAGTCCGTCTGGATGGCGACCACTTTTGGTCTTAAGTACCTATGTTGCCATAATAACCTTGTGTTGTGTTCAGGCATTAGTGGCCCAAGTTCTTGTACCCTTATGGGAAAGCAGCGTGTTTGCGATGCCACTGGCGTTGCAAACACCCATAAGCGACGGTTACTACTAAATTCTAAGCGGGCCGTCAGCCTGCTGTCCTACAGCAATAAAAAAAAGTGTCGCAAACATTCATAGGCGACGGTAACTGCCTACTATTAAGTGGGCCGTCAGTATAGGACAGCAGATAGGCTGAGTTCCACTTAGAATTTAGCAGTCGCCTATGGGTGTTTGCACTGCCAGTGGCATGGCGAACGCGCTGTTGTCCCATAAGGGTGGGTACAGGAACTTGGTCACTAATTCCGGAACACGACACAAACTGTCCGCCAATCTCAGTAGGTACATGTCTATATTCTTATATATTATGTAATAAATTAAGTAAAATTATTCCTATTAATAACTATACTTACCTAAAATGTAAATCGAAATTAACTTACTTCTATGGCTTCTATCTATGGACTATTGTATGACGGAAAGGAAAACATTTTACAAATTCAAATTTAACAACATATATTCCTATTTATAGTATATTTACTATATTTATATTTATTTAATTTAATATTCAAGTATTAACATACACACTATCACTCACACACACACACGCATGAAAAGGCTTTTAATACTTTTTTCTTTTTCTACATTTATTAGTTTTATTTAGTTTTTATCATAAGTGTACCATTCTAGGAAGGAGATTCCCAAGATACAAGTCAACCTAGTTTGGTTACCAAATATTTATGTGATAATTTACTGTAATTTTTCATAATAAAAGTTTTTATTTTTTTATTTTAAACTGTTTGTTTTTAATAAAATAAGGTATACATAAATAGTACTACGATATATCGTAGTAGGGGTCCGGCATTCGTACGTGCATGTACGGCCGCATGACTGGCATTCCTGCGTTGAACCATCCTCCCGTACATTACTTATTAATCACTTGTCGAGCTACCAAGTTATGTTCTACATAATTCTGGCGTTTCAACAAACTGTAAGTAATTTTGACACCTCTCGAGTGGTGACAATGCTCTACATTATCTCAGTGCATATCTTTGACAGCAGATTAAAATCGTTAAAACTATCTTTGCCATTTATTTCTAATCTGGATGTTTGAGTTTCTGCAGTAGAAAATTTGAAAAATAATAATACTAGTAGTTGAGTAAAAAATGTTCGTTGTATATCATCTTTTACGAGATGACTAGAGTTATACGTTTCGGTTAGTTATGTAAAGTAGTTTCAATTTACTGGCAATAATATGCGACTTATGTCAACTTAATGAAAAGATTTAACCTAAATAGATATATAATAATTATATATAAGGATAAATTAGATTCATAAATATTTATATGGGAATTAAATTTGTTATGGGAGAACATTTTAGAAAGAAAAGAAGAAAGATGGAAAACATTTTATTTAGGACACCATAATCAATACCATAAATACACATACATCAATAATCCACTAAGAAAACTGTTCTAAATTGAGACTAGCTCAGCATATGCTGATTTTAGTTATAAAATCAGCGCAGCGACAAATGTGAAAATTTTAAATGTTCAATAACAAAATGGCATAGATTTTTTCTTATTGGTGTAGGACAGCAAACAGGCTGACGGCCCGCTTAGAATTTAGCAGTAACCGTCGCCTATGAGTGTTTGCAACGCCAGTGGCATCATGAATACGCTGCTGTCCTATAAGAGTATAGGAAATGGGGTCACTAATGCCGGAACACAACACAAGTTTATTATGGCGGCATGCTTAAGAACAAAGGTGGTCGCCATCAAGATGGGCTTGAGGCCCTACCATGCAGCTAGGGTGGGTTGTTTTGTCGCCTTTAACGACAGGCCGACCGCGGCCGCAGAGGTTAGTATTCTCTGCCCCTGTACAGAGAGAAATGTCGTGTAGTTAGAATAGTCAACATAACACATGTGGTGGGGCTGAAGGACCGTATAAAGAATGGTGCAGCTTAGGTATCGAAAGATGATAACCGCGGCGCGGGAAACAAAGGTACCCGCACTGGTTCGATAATTGACGTGGAAAGGAAAGGAGACGGAAATACCCAGCAAGTCAGAAAGAGCAGCGTCTCACCTGAGGTTTTTCGATCTGCTACTCTCCACGGCTGGTTCTGCGGTTTGTAGCCTAGGCTTTATAATTAGCGGTTCCAAACATAATAACACATATATAAAAACTCGTGCGGGTTTAACCAAGACTCGATGGTACGTGTGTTCGGCGCGGGCGCAAGCCAAGCAGAGAGGGCGGCGCGGCGGTGGTCGAGTAGTTTTGTACGAAATCACCATCAGGTGCCGCAGTATCTAAACTAACTTGCGGGTAGGCAGGAAAAAAAAGGATAGGATGAGGCGCCTAACTAACATGATTGAACAGAAATAATATTTTTCAGATTAGCTAGTACAATAAACACTTTATTATAAGTTTAGTTTATCGATTAATTGAAATATTCTTAATAAATTTGTGTTATTAATTACAATACCACAAACTGTTAAACATTACCACAGATTAATAAATAGTTACTACGTAAACATTACTGAGTTGCACGAACAAATATAACGTATTAAGTTTTGTTTGCAGTACTAATAACAGCATCTATGAGTTATGTATATAGCTCCTATCCTCTAGTAATAGCTTCTCAAGGATTCAATGTTAAAATTATCCTCTATCTCATAAGACGACTGGCGATAATAATCGCTCATAGCAAGTATGCAGTCTGTCCATGTAGCGACCAAAAGCTCTTAAACCATTTCAAAACGTAATGATAAGTCTATTTGAGTCCATTTAATACTCAGAAGACGAGCTTCCACGTCCGGTTTCTGGCGGCTGATTATCATATAAATGGGAAAACAATAGCGTCTAGTCCCTGCGGTAACCTTTGATTATATTGCCCAATTGTATTGCGTTGGAAATAAACTGTCCACTTTCCATTTAAGATCGATTGTAGTATTTCATGTGATTCTAGCAAACGAGAAGGGACACTTGATTTTATTGCAGGGAGTAGTATAAGTAGTAAGAGTAATAAATACATTCTCTTTCGAAAAACTCTACACTCTTTAGTCACTTACATTTAAAATGTATTTAAATAAACACTCGCAAGCTTTTTGATTGGCAAACTGTATAATATAATATAAGAAAGTAAGTAAATATAATTGTATTGGATAATACAAGGAAATACAAGCACTAACGAGAAGACAACTTTAATATGAATGAATGATTTAAATGAATGAATCAAACTTCAGTTACCTGAGTCAAATTAAAAGTTGCTTAAGTCATGAACCTTTAGGTCGGCCCTTTGAAATCAATTTATCATAATTGTTCCTCAACATCGTCGAGTTCAAACTGGATTACGATTTTTTGATTTGTCTCCTTCACTATTATATTTACCTTAACGTAATTTTCTTTGGAGTTACAAAAATGCTATTTTAACCTTTATAATTTTGTGCGAAAATATTGGGGTGATATAATAATATTTTTTATTTCAGCAAAGAAGTACGTACAGTGTTTGGTAGTAGAATAATTGAAGACAGTTTAAATATAATTATGTAAACAGATAGTTCTTAACTAAAGGTTGTACATATGCTGCTCGGGTTATCAATGAAAATTTACAGTGGTTTCCACACTAGAGTAGGTTTGTATCGTGGAAACCGTAACGTGATTCACAAAATTACATTGAATTTCGATTAGCCTCGATCAGTTGAATGAGGTTTTATATCAGTAGGTAGAAGATAGTTTAAAAGTAACTACATGACGTTCTCTAGAAAAGAACAAATAATTTAAGGCGATATTTTTTATAACAAAAAAGGAATATTAATTAATACTCACACAAACATATAATATAATATACATTAATAATAAAATGGGTAAATAAATGTCATACAAAATAGTATAATTTATTAGAATTGGGAGATATTAGTTAAAGTATTTTCAGTGCTTTCGTAGGATAGGGAATTTAGCGATTCGACTATTGCAGTTGAAGTGTATTGTTATTGTAAAATAATTGAAAGATTATTATTATATATTGTTGTAGATATACTAGAAATGAAAAGGTTAAAGGTTTTAGCAAACGATGTATTCAAAGTAACTATTTGTATTCTAAAGGTTCGATGTTTTATCATGATCAGTAATGATCATCCTGTCGGTGGTCAGGCAAACGATTGGAATAAACAGTTGAAGGACCGTGAGAAATAATGAAGTTGGCTATCTAAAGGGTTTTTTAAGGAACTTTAAGCACAATTCTTTGAGCTCTTTCTAGGTGTATTATAGCTGTCTTTGATGCACCAGCCTATGAGGAAATACAGTACGTTATAATTGATAGGCATACGACTAAATTTTGACTAAATTGAAACGTTAAAATTTTAAGAGATGCTGAGTGACGAAGTTACATCATTTCATTAATTAATTTACGCGTTCTAGAGGATAGTTTACTTAATTGATGATGGAAATTTAACTTTTAGTTGACGAGTACTCCCAAATATCGAATGACGTCAGTTCTTTATATCTCACTATAGCGGCATGTCGAACCATCAACGTTGTCGCAGTTATGAACTTTTAAAGAATGTAATGCTTCAGGTGGCGAGATAGCGTGGGTTTTGTGGAAACAAACAAATTTAGTTTTCCGTGCACTCAAGGTTAGACGGTTCGGCTGCAACCATTTAGAAACCACTCCTAAGCATTCATTCATCCTTTTGTGTCATCTAGTTTGTGTACATTACCATGAAAGAAAATTGCAGTATTATCAGCGTGACAAACAATATCAGCGAAGGGAAAATTTACGTTTTGAATACTAGTTATGTAAAGAATAAATAGAGTGGGTCCCAAGATACTGCCTTGAGGCACGTCTAAATTTATCGTCATTGCCTTATTGTTAAAATTCTCCATCATATTAAACCATTTTAGAGAAATATCTTGCACTCCAGAATGTTCTAGCCTTTTCAGAAGAATTGGAGTCGATATGGTGTCAAAAGCTTTTGCAAGAGCTACAAAAACTCCCATGCACTTCTTAGCAGTCATGCACTGACCAATATCCAGGGACTTAACAATGCTTTGTACAAGAAGTGATAGTGCTCCCTCTGTTGTTTTGTCACTTTTGAAACCAAATTGTCGATCTGAAATAAGATTGTGTTTTCCAAGAAGTCAAAAAGTCGCTTTTTAACAAATTTTTCTAACAGTTTAGAGAAAGTATTGAAAAAAGAAATGGGTCGATAATTACAGGGATCATTTCTAGGACCAGCATTATGTATGGGTGCAATTTTGCAGTTTTTCCATGGTTTAGGAAAAACACCACACGATAAACTTTTATTATAAATTATACGAGCGGAGCAACAGTATAACCCTTTGCTTGCCGGACTAGTGCGTTTGTCACACCGTTGAACGATGCATTTTTATATTTTTCAGCTGCATTATGAGGCTGTCAATTTCCCCTCACCGATCGGAGTCATAAAAAAATTCAATGAGATATAATTACGGCTTAATTTTATTTCTAAGATCCTTTTCAGTAATACAGTTCTTAAAAATTTCTGACGCTAGATTATGACCAATCGTTGTGAAATATTTATTACATATATTGGGAGAGGTTTTGAGGTCACTACATGCATTTTTGTATAAAAGTACATTTGATTTTTGGGATCAGGTTTATTTGATTCGAGCTGATGACTTTCTTAATCAAGTTTAATTTATTGAGTAAACTATTACAGAAATTACGGTATTGCGTATAAATTAAATGAAGAGCAGAGTTCTCGTATTACGTTTATAACGAGCATGAAGACGGTCGAGATGTCGCATACAATGAACAAGGCCTGGCGCAATCCATAGTTTACTGATACGTTTAGAGTACGTTATTTTATTTATCTTGAAAGTTTATTTATGATATCTGCTATAACTTTATTGAAAGCAGTAACATTTCTGATCACATCTTCGTATCCAAGAATATATTTACAGTTTATTTGTTTTGGATCGTAGACAATCAATTCTGTACTTATTTATAACTTAAATTAACAAGACTGCCTGTAGTTACTTTGGTTTAATTGAACGCCCAGCATTATAAACATATGGTCCGTTAAATCACAATCATACACAGCTCCAACAGGATTACATCCAGATTTCAAAAAGAGATAATCTAAACACTTCTTGTTGGCAGCGTGTTAGCAGGTACAAAACTATGTTCTGCTAGTAAGCAAAGATATAGGAAGATGTATCTTCTATTTATATATTTTAATATAAAATAAAAGATAGCGCGAGTGATGGAGCATCTGGTGTATTCAGAGCACTTAGACTGTTCCACGATAGAGTGTCTACATTTTAATTACAAGAGCACCTAGGCGGATTTTTAGTAACAGGAATTAAACGCTAAGATGATATTCTCACATGTCCTTTATTCTTGAGTCCGAGAGTCCCTACTTTCTGATTTTTTGAGTTGTAACCTGAAAGGATGGAGCTTTATCTTTAGTTTATTAAGACTATATATAATTGTAGTATATATATGTACTTAGTCAGGCCATAAGTATTGTCACACAGTAAAAACTTTTCTTTTAGAATGCTGGCCACAAAAAAGTTTATTGAATTCGAATTTAGAATTGTTCATGAAAATAAAAATGTATACTTTTAGAATTTTACTCATTTTTAAATATGGAGTGGACGCTTAAAGAAGACCGTGTTGCAGTTATTGCGTTGCATCGTTGCGGTTACGCGCCAATTCAAATTTTTAACATACTGAAAAATTTGAATATAACCAAAAGATTCGTTTATCGTACCATCAAACGATACAATGAAGACTCTAGTGTCAAGATGACAGGTCAAGAAGTGGTCGCCCTCGGTCTGTTAGGACTCCAGCAGTGATAAAAGCTGTGAAGGCACGAATTCAAAGAAATCCCAAACGTAAGCAGAAACTGTTGGCCCTTCAGATGGGGTTAAGCAGAACCACGGTGAAAAGGGTGTTAAATGAAGACTTAGGGCTTCGGGCATATCGAAGAAAAACAGGACATCGTTTGAATGCTCGTCTAATGGACCTGAGACTGAAGAGATGCCGCGCTTTGTTGAAGCGGTACGCGGGAAAAAAATATCGGGAAATTCTTTTTTCGGATGAAAAAATGTTTACCGTAGAAGAGAGCTACAACAAACAAAATGATAAGGTGTACGCACACAGTAGTGAAGAAGCGAGCAACCGTATTCCGCGTGTCCAACGAGGTCATTTTCCATCCTCGCTCATGGTATGGTTGGGAGTTTCTTATTGGGGCTTATCAGAGGTACATTTTTGTGAGAAAGGTGTAAAAACGAATGCTGTTGTATATCAAAATACAGTCCTGACGAACCTTGTGGAACCTGTTTCTCATACCATGTTCAATAACAGGCACTGGGTATTCCAACAAGATTCGGCGCCAGCTCATAGAGCGAAGAGCACACAAGACTGGCTGGCGGCGCGTGAAATCGACTTCATCCGGCACGAAGACTGGCCCTCCTCCAGTCCAGATTTGAATCCGTTAGATTACAAGATATGGCAACACTTGGAGGAAAAGGCGTGCTCAAAGCCTCATCCCAATTTGGAGTCACTCAAGACATCCTTGATTAAGGCAGCCGCCGATATTGACATGGACCTCGTTCGTGCTGCGATAGACGACTGGCCGCGCAGATTGAAGGCCTGTATTCAAAATCACGGAGGTCATTTTGAATAAACTTTAATGTCATAAGAATCTATGTTTTGTTAAGTTCATTTTGGTATATGAATGGTTACATAATGAATAAACTTGTTACAATTATTTTACATTAAACATGTGACAGAATTTATGACCTGACTAGGTATATATACTATATTATTTATATAAGTTTAGTAAGGCTGACATGGCCCCCGAATGTTTTGGTCTGACTTACATTATCGTCGCCTAGATATAAGCCTTCTCCAAATTTGCGCCACAAATCCAGTTTCATTGCTTTCCTCGACCAGCTCTGACCGGCAACTTTGAGCAGGTCATCGGTCCACCGGACTGTATACTGCAGTCATTCTCGTTAAGTGTTTAATCCCACTTGCATTATAGTATGTATTTTACTTTGGAGTTAAGTGTATAATTAAATATAAAACCATTTTTGTTTTGGTATTAAAAATAAAATTTAGAAAAAATACAGCGTCGATTCTCACAGCACCATCTAGATATGGGTACTAAATAATTAATAACTACTTATGTGCTTGTTTGTGAATACATATACATAAACACCCATACTCGTGATGGAAACTGAACCCGTGACAACCGCAGGCGTTTCGACGTGCAAACGTTATTCCACGGAGGTTGTTCCACGTACTTAGTTTAATAATTTATTTGTGCATTATAGGTTTAGGTAAGAATATTTTAGATTTCTTGGTGATGAAAATATGTGACAGATTGATGGAATGCGAATGATAAGAGTTAAAGATGGAACATAGATTTAAAACTAAATTCAAAAAGATGGAATGCACAAGTTAGCTATGCTTTCAAACAACCATTATTATTGGAAATTCAACGCGAAGCACGTCGTTATCATTTATCTGCGTATTTTATAAAACAGTCGAGTTAAACAGCTGCCAAGGTAAGCCAGCAATTTGCCAAGTGGGTGGGGGTCCTCGTACCCTTCGAAGGAGGGGGTGGCGATTTACAACGGCAATATCCGTACACCGTTATCTATCTCAAAACGGTTTAAAATTTAAACTGCACTCAAGTATTATCTTATATTCACAATCTTTTGTTAAACGCACGTAAAATATACTCTTCTTTCCCTGACCCTTTCCCACATTATATGGGGTCCGCACAACATGTCCTTTCCTTCCATCATCTCAACATTCATCGGGGGCCCTAAACTGATTGCTAAAATGCCTAATACTCTCCCTCAGGTTGTATTCGAAGGGATTTCTATACCACCTAGTACAAAAGTTAAAAACTTAGGCGATTATTTTGATGGTTTGCTATCCTGGGCCCCTCAAATTCAAGAGGTGAGCCGAAATTTTTGCCTCTGCATCTTCTTTCCGTAGACTACCCAATTTTCTTCCACATTCCACTAAAATTGTACTTGTACAATCCCTGCTTCTTCCTATCCTAGATTACGCAGATGTCAGCTATCTTAATATCACTGAGTGCCAACTAAATAAACTTGAGTGACTCCCAAACTTCTGCTTCTCTTTCATATTTGGTTTACGCAAGTATGATCATGTCTCCGAATTTCGTGCTAAGCTCAAGTGGCTTCCTATACGTCTTCGTCGGGATGCTCATGTCCTCTCGTTTTTGTATACCACACTATTCAATCCACAAGCCCCTTATCTTAAGGAAATGTTCTAATTCCTTCACACCGACAATTTAAGGTACCTTAGGTTTTCGGAGAACCGGCTGTTTAAAATTCCTCATCACTTGTCCGATTTTTCTGGAAAGTCTTTCACTGTTCAGGCCCACCCGCCTTTGGAATTATCTGCCGGCTGATATGCGGCTTTCTAAATCACTCCCGATCTTTAAAAGACTTGTATACTATCTGGAAAACTTTTTGTAAGCCTTCATGTATCTTGTTTTCCTTTGCCTACTTTTTGTATTTGTTTCTATGTAATAGAACTGACATGCTGTTTAAATTACTCCCTGGATTATATGTTTGCTTTTATATATTATTTATGCACTGTATGTATGTATGTATGTATATATTGTATGTATTGTCTGTATTTATGTATTCGTTTTAAATGAATATGCAACACTACCCCACTTTCAGCCCTCTTGAACTCTAATCCATCCTAAGGTTGCCTGGAAGAAATCGCTTCTAGCGATAAGGCCGCCGTTTGTACAATCTTTTGTCTGTTTTGTCCTATATTGTATATATTTTGTGTGTTGTGCAATAAAGTATATTCATTCATTCATTCACACCCTTTTTGATCATATCCTCTTCATCTTTTCTTTAGTCTACCTCTCCTCCTGTATCCATTCACTTTCATTTCTATCATTTTGTTTGTTATATGGCATTCATCCCTTCGCAGTATACGGCCATAGCACGCTAGTCTATTACTTTTGAGTTTAAAACTAAAATACTCATTTAATGGATGAAATTATATACTCGTAATTTCAATTATTTGTATATAGGCATATTAATTGAGCGTTTAATTTACAAAAGTCCATCTTTAGTTCACTTACAGGGTGGTAAAAAGAATTCGCATGAGTGTCACATGAGTATTTCTTGCTCATCTGGTTATCTTGTGTAAATGAATGATATAGCAACTGATAGCGAAAATGATATATTGATAGAACGTGTACAATATTTACAAGTTAAGATCAATGTTTGTCAGTAAAAGTAATCGTGTATATGTTGGGATCAAGGAGTCCAGGAAGATATTTCGAGGTTAAATCTAATAAAACATCTATCTATCCAATAAAAATGTGTTACAAAGATTCGCTAAGACAGTGAAAGACGATATCGAGCTATGAATAAATAAAATTGTTAAGAACAATGCTTTAACTAGATCACTGAATTTGGTTTTTTTCATTCATTTTAACAATTATTCAATATTATTATAATATTATTCATATTACATATGAATTTTATTAAGATAGACGTTTTATTGTGGCTCACCTAGCGATCAGCGTCACTTTATACTAGTATGAAAATGTCATGTAATTCAGTCCAGCGATTTAGGATAACTTAATAATTTTATATCCCAATTAGTTTTATATCCCATAAAATTACTATGTGGAAATGTTGTTGTTTATACATTTAAACAACGGTACTTATAAAAATCGGGCATCCCGAGACGCACACGTGTGTTTAAGGATTATAAATCGTAAAGGAGTATAAATCTTTATCATAGCGTCCGTATAGTTGATAAAAAACGTTACGGTGTATTGCGTAACTCAGTTTAGGTTTCCTTTTCCAGTTATTATCTGTGAACATTTGTTTTGAATATTCTGCATTTATTTATTTTGTGTCGAATACTCTAGGGATGAGGGACAATCATTCTAAATAAACAAGCAAGAGTACAATAATGGCATCCAAATGGCAAACTTGCATCGGTGGGAAATAATCTAGGTTACCCTATGTCCATAGGGTAATGCGAGTTTTAAGTATCAAATGTTGGACGAGACCAGCTGATGCGGGCTGTCCTTGCAGCTTCAGATCCATTGAGAAATAATTTTTTCCAAAACATTCATACGAGAAGGGATGTGACGTTATACATGTATATAATTATTATGCTTGAAAAGCAAATTCACTTGTTGAGTGATGTTGAGTGCTGATGAAGCAGATTACAGCAGGTACGTTGTGGAAGGTCGATCCTGATCAGACAATTTGCCGATACTGTAATCCACTTACTGCCGCAGTTACCACTGGCAAATAATGTGGGTTTTCTCTGTGCAGGACTGGAGTAAGAGTACTAACCCCTGCGACTGCGGTTGGCCTATCGCAAAAGGCGACAAAACAACCCTACCTAGGCAGCCACGCCTAGTGTATAAGTATGTCGACATAATAACCTTGCGTTGTGTTCCGCCATTAGGGATCTAGGTCTCTGTACCTATATGCGGACAGCAGCGTGTTCGTGGTGCCACTGACGTCGCAAACATCCATAGGCGATGGTAGCTGCTTATTGTTGGGTGAACCGTCAGCCTATCTGCTGTTGCTCAGCAATAAAAAAAGATAGGTAGAGGCGAGGAACTCGCCATAACCGCGCCTGTTCTCCTGGAGATCCAGTTCCAGTGTGGTGCTGCTGGTTAATAGGTTTCTCCGGAACAAAAAAGGCATGATCCAAAAATCGGGATGTTGTTGGAATTTGTACCACCCGTAATGTCGTAAGGGGACCAATAGAAAACCGCGTTTACAATCCCGTAGGCGTTCTAGGCAGAGAACATCAGATTGAAAAATAAAAAAAACAGATAAATATCGCAAATATTGCAGAGATGCGCATGAAAGGCATAATATAATTTAATAAAGAACACCGAGAATAGCTGCAGTGATGTTTCAAATATATATGAATTATTAAGTAAAGTATTCATTAGAATCAAATCGCTATAAGCGCTCTGAAAACACCTCGCCTCGAAAAAATGGACGCTCCCTCCCTCCACGAAATTAGCTGATTCGCTTATCTGAAACTAAAAGACCCGGCGGCGTTTTAATTTAAAAGCTTAACCCTTAACTTGAAAATGTAACGCGCACTGTACACACATAAAAAATTCTCGTTATTTATAAAACTTTATTTTGTATAGTTTTTCAAAAATGCATGGTGAAATATAGTAGATTTGGCAGAAAAGTATTTTATTGTGATAACACTTTAAAATGTTATACCTACATACATAATGTGTTAAAACCAAAATGGCCGAAAAACAACAAGCTGTACGTACTCGTATGACGCGGGTAAGTTTTATTTTTTATAATCATAATTTTATAAAATTTTATAAAAATAAAGAGTATATTTTATATAGGAAGTGCACTTTTACGTAACCTTTTTTTGAATTAAATGTATGTACATTGCACTGCACATTGCCAATTAGGCGCTAAAGTACTAAGTGAAGACTAAGGTAACCACGATGTATATTGCCAGGTTTACGTAATATTAAGTTTTTGGTGGGCTTGATGGTACTTACCGTATATTTTTGTTGCATTTTGGTGTGAGTATTATATTTGACTAGCTGACCCGGCGAACGTTGTCCTGCCATATAAATTTAAAAAAAAATACTATAATAAAAATAGCTTATGTCTTTTTGCAAGATTCACTATATCTCTGTACCGAAATTCATCAAAATTGGTTCAGCGGTTTAGACGTGAAAACGTAACAGATAAACAGAGTTATATATTAATACAAATATATAATACGTATTAAGTATTTTGTATGTATAAGCTATATTATTGTAAAGTTTCATTAAAATCCATTCAGTAGTTTTTGCGTCAAAGAGTAATAACAGTATCCTATGTCCGTCTCCTGGCTCTAAGCTACCTACCCACCAATTTTTAGCCATATCGGTACAGCCGTTCTTGAGTTATAAATAGTGTAACTAACACGACTTTCTTTTATATATACCTATATAGATTTTAGCTTGTTTTTTTTTTGTTTTACCTACAGAACTTAAAATTAACTCGCTTGCACAAGATATTGGCTTTAGTCTCTGCAAAAAATGAATGCTCTGATGATAGCTGCACAACTGATGAAGAAGCAAATGCTATCCATATATTCCACCATTTCCAGATACCTCTGATCCACCCTCTATTGCCTCTTCGCTCGAAGCTTTTAATTTACTAAATAGTTCGACAGACTCCAATAAAGAGGAAAACGATATCGGTTTACGCCAATACTGAGATTTTTCCATTGCCAAGTACAAACAACTACAATATAATCATCATTTCAGCCGGAAGACGCCCACTGCTGGACAAAGGCCTCCCCCAAAGATCTCCACGATGATCGGTCCTGCGCTGCCCTCATCCAACCTATCCCGGCGATCTTGACCAGATCATCGGTCCATCTTGTGGGGGGCCTACCAACACTGCGTCTTCCGGTACGCGGTCGCCATTCGAGGACTTTTCTGCCCCAACGGCCATCAGTCCTTCGAGCTATGTGCCCAGCCCGCTGCCACTTCAGTTTTGCAATCATCCGGGCTATGTCGGTTACTTTGGTTCTCCTGCGAATCTCCTCATTTCTGATTCGATCTCGCAGGGAAACTCCGAGCATAGCCCTCTCCATTGCTCTCTGAGCGACCATGAGCTTTCTCATAAGGCCCATAGTTAGCGACCACGTCTGCGTTCCGTATGTCATCACTGGCAACACACATTGGTTAAAAACCTTCGTCTTGAGACACTGCGGTATTTGGGACGAAAAGATTTTACGGAGCTTCCCGAACGCTGCCCATCCGAGTTGGATTCGACGAGTGACCTCTTTCGCGAAATTGGACCTGCCTAACTGGATCGTTTGACCCAAGTAGACGTATTCGTCAACAATTTCGAAAGTACACTTCCCAACTGTTACGGGGGTAGGTGCGACATGGACATTAGACATGATTTTCGTCTTGTCCATGTTCATTTTGAGACCTACTCCTTGGGAAGCTGTATTGAGGCCATCAAGCATATGGCTTAAGTCTTCCATGGTTTCAGCCATGATTACGATATCATCTGCGAATCTAAGGTGAGTGATGTACTCACCGTTAATGTTGATGCCCAGTCCGTTCCAGTCCAGAAGCTTGAAGACATCTTCCAACGCAGCAGTGAACAGCATCGGCGATATGACATCGCCTTGTCTGACTCCCCGCTGCAGTCGGATAGGCTTCGAGTTCTGATCCTGGAGACGGACTGACATGGTGGCGTTTTCATACAAACACTTCAACGCTTTGATGTATCGATAATCAATGTGGCACCTCTGGAGAGACTGAAGCACCGCCCAGGTCTCGATCGAATCAAAGGCTTTCTCATAGTCCACGAACGCCAAGCATAGTGGCTGGTTATACTCCTCCGTCTTCTGTATAACCTGCCGCAGCGTATGTATGTGGTCTATGGTGCTAAAACCTTTTCGGAATCCGGCTTGTTCGGGAGGCTGGAAGTCGTCAAATCTGCGCGCGAGACGATTCGTGATGACCCTTGAAAACAGCTTGTAAACATGGCTCAGAAGTGATATCGGTCTAAAGTTCTTCAAAAGGGTTTTGTCGCCCTTTTTGAAGAACAGCACCACTATACTTCCGTGCCAGGCCTGCGGCGTTTTGCCATCGAGGATGACGGAATTAAATAGCTTCTGGAGGATTTTAAGCACAGGAGTACCACCAGCTCTCAGAAGCTCGGCTGTAATTCCATCATCACCCGGCGCCTTGTTGTTTTTAAGCTGTTTAAGGGCCACACTAATCTCGTACAGACTGACGTCTGGGATATCTACGGTGTAGTGTCGGGTTAATTTGGCTCTTGGGTCTTTAGCCTTGTTGTTAACAGGTGCCCGTGTGGTCGTGTATAGCTGTCCGTAGAACTTCTCGACTTCCCTCAAAAGTTCGGGTTTAGACGAAACGACCCTGCCGTCGTCGGTCTTCAGCTTCGTCAGTTGGCTCTGCCCAATAGACAAGTCTCGTGCGAATACTTTAGAGCCCTTGTTATGCTCTATAGCCGCCTTTACACAGTCTGTGTTATGGCGGCGGATATCGCGAGTCAAGGACTTGGAGATCTGTCTATTTAGCTGCCTATACTGGGAAGCATCGTCCGGGGACTGAAGGGTCATTTGACGTCTTATCTTTATGCTATATATAAAAATAGCGCATCGTTTACTACTTATTTTAATAATTATGTGTGTGATTGAACGTTTGAAATCTGAAAATATAACCCATTTCAAGACTATACTACAATTTAGATAAGTTATTATAAAACATACTCCATTAATAATAGTGTTTATAAAGATA
Source organism: Malacosoma neustria (assembly GCA_963693495.1). Classification (NCBI taxonomy): domain Eukaryota; kingdom Metazoa; phylum Arthropoda; class Insecta; order Lepidoptera; family Lasiocampidae; genus Malacosoma; species Malacosoma neustria. The sequence goes on from OY856383.1 coordinate 17,619,409, forward strand.
ATACAAATCAACTGTCATTATCATGTATTATAATGGATCATTATCGTTTATTTTAGTTTATTGGAATTTTTATTGGTGTCGCTCATATATATATATGTGTAGAGTTTAAAAATAGTTGTGTGAAATTGGAATACTTTGTAAACTATGTTGTAGTTGCCCATTAATTACTACCTTTTATTGTCACTGTTGTAGTGTGTGGTGTCGCACCAGAATAGCACCACCCCATCTCCTCCCTTGGGTGTCGTAAGAGACGACTAAGGGATAGAAAGAACGGAGGATGGGCAGCAGCATCTTTCCGTGAGAGCATCACCAACTGCGAATACTGCGATCGCCAACCCGCCTGCCAAGCGTGGCGATTATGGCAAAACCCCCCCCCTAAAATGAGACAATATAATACCTACATTGAACTCCATCCAGTCTTCATCATTCCCAACCGCTGAACAAACGCTTCATCATCCCATCATCAGTCAACAACAGCAACCGTTCACCAGATATAAGCGCAAAAAGACGACAAAAATGCAATGGTCAAAAAATTTAAGGTTAAGAAATTTGTTTTAAATTATCATTGGTCCAAAGCAGTATTTCGTCATTCAGCTTGTCTTAAAGAAAACTTATATCATCATCATCATATTCACATTAATCATCAGACAGTTATAGACACAGCAGTGGATTACTTTTATTCCTTCTTTTCACTGGACATAATAACAGATATTGTGCATAATACAAATCTCTACGCAGTACAGCAGCTAGGGCGATCTATACAGGTTACAGTAGATGAGATTAAGAACTTCCTTCCATTCAGATCACGATGGATATAGTGCAGATTCCAGCATATACTGAATATTGGACTAAATGGACAAGATACCCACTTCTTGCTGACTTAATGCCTCTCAAAAGGTATCAACAAATACTAAGACATATTCATTTTGCTGATAATACCTTAGAAAACTCGGACTGCTATTTTAAAATTCGCTCCATAATGGAGAAGATACGTCAGAATTTTTTGAAAGTTGAAGAAAAACGGAAATATTCCATCGACGAAATGATGATATCCTACAAAGGTCGTAAAGCAGGCAAACGAAAGCAGTATGTGGAAATAAAATCTTAAAACTGGGGATTCAAGAATTTTGTTCGTGCGGGAGTTTCGGGCATAATTTACGATTTTTGTGTTTATGGGCATGGAAGTGATTACATTGTATCAAACTATAAAGCAAAAGCCAGCGATTGTTTACGCCGACAACTTTTATATGTCACTTGAATTGACGCATATACTCGTACTTCGAGAAGAGTATGGAATTTTCAGTATCTGTACTGTAAGGACTAATCGTCTCAGCAGCTATCAAAAATGCCGACTGATTAACAGTTGAATAAGAAAAAACGAGGTTCTAGCGCTCAAGTAGTCTGCGATAAAACAAATTGGCAGTGGTAACGTGGAACGACAATAAAGTCGTGACACTGATCAGCTGTATAAACTCCCACCCTATTGAAAGTATCAAGCGTTATGATAAAGACTAGCAAAAAAGGTAGATGTCGAATGTCCTCAGATTGTGAAGCACTACAACAAACCTAGGGGAGGCATTGATTTGGCGGACGGATTTCAAAAGTCATCGTTGGTACAGCTTATTAAAATGTGCATAAATAATACTTGGCTTTTGCATAGACGAGATGGTAAAAAAATCGTTGAAAGATTTTAGATTCTAATTATATGAAGGACTGAGTAAGTCTGGACAATAATTAAAAATATTAATATTACAGAAGACACAGGCGAGGATCTAAACATTCATAAACCTGTTACCTACTATACGTCCTAGAGACGGCGTCCGATTTGATGACATAGGTCATCTTCCTGAAGCTGGGGATGAAACTATGCGATGCAAATATTGTAAAATTGGTAGAACAACTGTCTTCTGTATTAAATGTAACATACATTTGTGTTTTGTTGTAGGTAAGTTGAAACGCAACAGTTTCCGTAATGTCCACACAAAAAATTAACATTGTTTTAATTATGTTTTTTAAATAAATATACTAAAATTACAAAAAGTATTTAATTATGAATTTGGCAATGTGCACCACAATGTACAAATAGTACAATGAGAATATTTCAACATATTTGGCGATGTACATTGCAATGTATATAGATTTTCTCAAACCTAAGATATCTAGATTTTTTTTTGTGTTATCTGACCAATTTTATCAATAGAAAATATTTTTTTTATTCCCGGCCAAGTTAAGGGTTAAAAATAGTCTTGTAACTCAAGCTAAGTGCCTAACTTGATTCAATTAATATTATCAATCAATTTCAAGTTAGATGGCATATCTTATATCTTTAAACGAGCAATTCTTGTATATATATAATTGGAATCTCGGAATCGGCTCCAACAATTTTCATGAAATTTAGTATACGGGGGGTTTCGGGGGCGATAAATGGATCTAGCTAGGAATCATTTCTAGAAAATGTCATTTTATTCGTGTTTTATCAAATTAAGTAGCGAGTAGTCCCAATTTAAACTGAAAAATGACTCTTCCTTTCATCTATCGGCGAATAATAATACTATTTTTTTAAATTGCTTTAACGACACAACAACACTAAAGCTATTCCAGCAGATGGCGTTGTTAAGTAACACGAAGTCAATGAGTGTTTGCTTTGAGGTTAGACTAAGAAAATCAATTGTTAATTTCCAAAAAACACAATTTATAAAAAAAAAAATACCGAGCAAAGCTCGGTTATCCAGCTGGTGATTTTTTAAACGGACTTAACTGAACTAAAAATGAGAATAACTGTTTCACTTTATCTGCTGAATAAAAGGTCGTTTTCCGCAATCGCCAAAAAAAAAAATAAGCATCAATACTAGCTTGGGTTCATGCCACCTGCATTCTCAATATATTTACAGATCGTTGTTACTCGTCAACGCTGCAGAAATCCGCTTTTTATCCATGCAGAGGCGGAAAAAGAATACTAACCTCTGCGGCTGGGGTCGGTTTGTCGTAAAAGACGACAAAACAACCTACCCTAGCTGCATGGTAGGGCCTCAAGCCCGTCTTGATGGCGACCACCTTTGGTCTTAAGCATGCCGCCATAATAACCTTGTGTTGTGTTCCGGCATTAGTGACCCAAGTTCCTGTGTCCTTATGGGACAGTAGTATGTTCGTGATGAAAAATTTCAACCCTAGGGGTACGAAAACAGAGAATTATTGGTTGATCACTCATTGATTACATCTATAGCCACGCATAACTTTTGATAGAATTGATTTATTTAAGCATGTTTTTTTTTATTGCTGTAGGACAGCAGACAGGCTGACGGCCCGCTTAAAATTTAGCAGTTACCGTCGCCTATGGGTGTTTGCAACGCCAGTGGCATCGCGAACACGCTGCTGTCCCATAAGGGTACAGGAACTTGGGTCACTAATGCCGGAACACAACACAAGGTTATTATGGCGGCATAATTAAGACCGAAGGTGGTCGCCATCGAGACGGGCTTGAGGCCCTACCACGTAGCTAGGGTGGGTTGTTTTGTCAGCTTTTACGACAGGCCGACCCCGGCCGCAGAGGTTAGTATTCTTTCTCCGCCCCTGCACGGATAAAAACATGTAGTAATTAGTAGATTATAGACACAAAAAAATTATTAAAAATAGAAATCATTTGTTTGCGTCGTGTCAGAACCTATTCTTACTAGTATAAAATGTATACGATTGAAGTTCGCGCGGTAATAAAATATCTCTGTTTGAAAATTTTTACTACGGAGCTGGTAAATCAAGACTTGAGAGCAATATTAGGGCTTCGTGTTCCTCAATATTCTACGGTTGCGCGTTGGTGTGCTGAGTTCAAGCGAGGAAGAACTTCCATTAACGACGACCCCCGCACGGGACGCCCTACGTCGGTAGTGACTGAACAAATGATTAAAAAAGTTGAAAACATTGTCTTGGCAGATCGTCGTATTACTGTTTGTTTTATAGCAGAAGAAATGAAGATTTTTAAAGGCAGTATGCATAATTATATTATACACAACCATTTGGGTATGAAAAAAGTGTCATGCGCGCTGGGTGCGTTTCTGACGCGCAGAAACAAACGAGACTGAGAATTTCACAAAGCTGTTTGGGTTTGTTTCAACAATATCTTGACCGATTTTTGATTCGATTCATAACTATGGACGAAACATGGTTTCATCATTATGACCCGGAAACCAAAAAACAGTCCATGACTTGGAAGAGACCGTCATCTCCAACTTCGAAGAAATTTAAGGCGATTCCATCCGCTGGTAAGATTAAGGCCTATTTTTCTGGGACAGCCAAAGGGTAGTAATGATCGAATACCTTAATTATAGAGCCACTATTACGGGGACTTTGTGCGCAGGACAAATAACAAAGATGCATGAGGAAATACGCAAGCAACGGCGTGGCAAACTCGCTAAAGTTGTTTTGTTTCACCAAGATAATGTCCCCGCGCACATGTCTAGAGTTGCGATGACTGTCATTCAAGAAGCTGGCTTCGAACTGAAGGAACATCCTCCATATTCACCGGACCTAGCTCTTAGTGATTTCTACCTATTTCCGCGGATAAAGGAACATCTCAGGGGCCATAAATTTGAAGACGATGACGCAGTAGTCGTCCGTGCTCGTGGCACACGATTTTTTTAAGGGATCAGGAAGAAGATTTTTTAAAAGGTAATTTTAGCTTTAGAAAAAAGATATACAAGTGTATAAACTTAATACTTGGGTATCAAGTATTAAAGTAGATGATATAATTTGTAAAAAATTAGATAATATTACTTTAAACAAGAAATCCTATGATACCAACATCCTTAAGAATAAAGTCGTAGAAGAAATACACTCCAAATATGATGGGTGGATTAAAATATTTACAGATGGTTCAAAATCTGATAGAGGTCTTGGAGCAGCATTTTATGATTATAGTAATAGCAATAATGGCCTTTTTAAACTATTAAATGATAACTTATGTATAATGACAGCGGAACTAGTTGCAATATCAGAAGCACTTAAATACTTACAGAGAATGCATTGTGCTAAATGTGTTATATTTGTTGACAGTCAAAGTGCTCTCCAGCATATAGCCCTATGTGCCTCTGGACGCAGAGGTACATCGATTGCTTATGATATATTAGAACACATCTTATACTTCCTTGGTAAGGATATTGAGCTGGTGTTGTAATGGGTTCCATCGCATGTTGGCTTACGGGGAAATGAGGAGGCGGATCGACTGGCGAAATCGGCTATTTCTGAAGGTTCGGAGTTGTTAATTGAAGCAAATAGTTTTGAAGTTTTAGTGAAATACAAAGAAGAATATTATAAAGAATGGAAAGAGTATTTTAACGTAATATCTAGGGAAAAAGGCATCTGGTATAAAACTTTACAAAGCGAGCCTCCTCGTATCCCCTGGTTTGCCAATAGTGAGGTTGATAGAAGAATGTGTGTAAATAGCTCATAGATTGCGCTCCGGACACATTCCACTAAATAAATTTTATCACCTGGTGGGCAGGAGCAATAGTCTTTATTGCACAAACTGTGGAAAAATTGATGATGTACACCATTTCTTGATGGAATGTGTCCGAACGAAAGACAGTAGGGAGCGACTAGTACGATCTCTGCGAGTAAACTTGTGGGAAGTGGGCGTTTTCCAGAGCATCCTTTCGAGGCCGCTCTCTGCTGCCGCAGTTTTCATTTATAATAATTTTAAGATTTAGAATTTAGATTTTTTTTGTAATATGTACTTAGGATAAAATGGGGCTGACATTATATTCTTATAAAAAGCCCCTAAATAAATTAGATAATAAAAAAAAAAAAGTGTATAAACCCGAAAGGTGACTACGTCACAAATAAAATAACATTATATAAAATGTTTGCGTCATACTAATTATCACTTTTTATTGAACCTTTAATTATGATTTTTTATAAGGCAGACTGCGCAAAATCGGTAAATTAATTTAAAATTTAAACTTGATAAAGTTATTTATCTGTTCACGAATGTAAATATTCTTTAGAAAAATACAATTTTAACTTGTTTTCTGAATTAAACTATTATTAGATCCATGACCAAAATTTTGTTTGAAAACAAACTGCATAATGCAAAATCCTCACAAAGAACACTTGAGTCAAGCGTTCTATAAGTAGTATTTGTGAAGACTGTTTACTTAGAATAGCAAGTTAGCGAACAAACAGTATATCTTAAATTTTAATAAATTTAATTGCCCTCTCTCCCCGTTATAAAGATGTACTAATCATTTCTGACTGGAGTATATTTCTTATATAATAAGTGTGGGATTATGAAAATAATATATGGCAAGACAGAGGATGAATGACAGCGAATAGTTGAGTGACAGAAATAAAACAGAAGATAAAATAAAAGTGTAAATGCCAACTCAGGGTATTTATTTATCCCACATAATTATAGCCGTTTCGGCACTTCAGAGTTTTCTACAATAATAATTATAAATTCACAATTTAAAATTTGTATATAATTTTCTTTTTACCATATAAAATATGATTATATAATTAAAATTATAAAATTAGAGCCCCGTTTTACAGACACAATGGTCGGCGTAAGTTAAATTTTCAGGACCACTTCCATATTATAATTAACTAACAATGGAACACTGTCGTGGACAGTTTTAGTTGCTCGAACTCAAGTAGTCTATTGTTTTAAGCATTATCTTGTATACCGTCAGATGCAAGTTTATAATGAGTACGTATTGTTTTAATGCTGGGGCATACCAAGCTTTTACCGCCATTAAAAGTTTCAGGATACATATCAACTTTTCCTGTCGCGATTTCAAACTGCTCAATGTACAATCCAAATTTAGCCATAAGTATATAACATTTTTCATGTATTGACATAAACACAAATGTAAACAATGCGCCGTATTTTCTTGCTGCCGTACTGTCCACAACGTCCCAATGCTGGACTCTATTTCGACGACCTCTGGTCTTTTAATATGTAGTCATAATAACCTTGTGTTCCGCGATAAATGACCTGGTTCCAGTTGCCCTACGCAGACAGCAGCTGGTTAGCGGTGCCCCTGGCATCGAAAGCACCCATAGTACTCTTGTGAAACTGACAGTATACAAGCCACACTTGTTCAAGGTGAATAAATAGGCGATCTCGTAATGCAAGACTATGTACGAACTATTTACACCGTCATTACGTGGCAGTTATAATACTCAAATGCACATCAGGTGACAAAAACTGCTTTTGAAGCATACTTTTTACAAACTTACAGGTCTCGGGTTCAAAATGTAGGCTTTAATGGAACTGTGATTAAGAAGTTGTTTGATGCTGATATGAATAATGTAGTAAAATGTTCATGTTAATGTTGTCCTACGGTAACATACAATTAGTTGTTTTAGAAGTGTCGCAGTGTTGATAATCTACCAGTGTTCAAAAAACGTTTTGGACGAGTCCCAAAACTTCAAGTTTGTTCGGCACAGGACATTTTATCCACTTGTTATCAATGAAAAATGTAAATAGCCTTTCAACATTATGTTAATTATATTACATATGCTTTGCTTACACAATACAAAACAACTTCGTCAAATAAATTGTGTGGTAAAAAATACAAATTAGTTGTATATATACTTTCGTTTACGACGTATTTAATTGTCCGTTATGTCCATTAAACTAGCTTAAAATGCAGATTTATTGCTCTCCGGTGTAGTTAGATAAGGTCCCTTTAAAATTTAAGAAACAGTTTACAAAATATTCTTACTAAAACCTAAACTCGCCATTCGATATTGTAAGTAAATAACTGTACTAATAATAGCTTGTTTACAGTTCACTAGCTACGTAGCCAGAGGCTACGAGCTACGACGCTATGAGAAATAAACGACCCGTTCGCGTTAGATCTGAAGCGTAGCTGTAACATAAAAAGTTTTTGTATATCATTTTATTGCGTTGCATGATATAAAAATTACGGCATTAGTAGGTATAGTAAAAGTTTGTTATGTAACTGAGGTAAATTTATTTGAATATCTTTACTGTAAAAAGCTTTGAAGTCGTCTGTTACTTTTTTATTGTCTTGCTATTCAATGAGTTTTATTTTTGTGGAAATTGCTTTTGTATACCCATATGTATTCTGTGCGTTTATTTTAGTTGGTATCCTACTATAAATTTACTTTTTTTGTGATAAGGAAATGGACGTGGAAAATTGCTTTACATTTTTTTTACATTTTTTTTATTGCTGAGAAACAGCAGAAAGGCTGACGACCCACTTAATACTAAGTAGTTACCGTCGCCCATGGAAGTTTGCGATATCAGAGGCGAACACGCTGCGGCTTTGGGAACTGTAAATTGGGTCACTAATGCCGGAACACAACACAAGGTTATTATGGTGGCATACTTAAAACCAAGAGTGGTTGCCATCCAGACGGGCTTAGGTCGTACCACGTACCACGTTGCTAGGGTTGTTTTGTCACCTATTACGATAGGCCAACTTGTTATACCTTTTTGATCTCCAAAAATTGCGTTACGTAATACTTGAACGCTCCCCTTCTACCTCCGCACTGTCTGTCATCGGTTGGGCGTTCATCCTCATGGTTCTTATGTTACGTACTGTCCGAATCTGGAATGGGCTTCCGGCTGAGATTCCCAACGCATTACGATAGGAGGTTTTTCAAAGCTCGTTATAAAATTTCTTCAAGCCCACAACCCGTTGGCAACGCTTCTGGTGTTGCAAAAGTCTAAGTGTCGTTGACCACCTTCTATAATTGCTTGTCTCCTGAACTCCAGCTATAAAAATATAATTGTAGGTCTCTTTCCACCGGAAATACACTGGTGCGCCATCTGGTAACTCACAAAATGAACTTTAATATATTGTGTATATCAGATTTTTTTTAACAAACTTGAATACCAATGTAATTATTTTGTAAATTTTAATTCCAAATTTTGCACTTTGGAGTAATTCGTTCAATACAGTTAAGATTAAATTCAGAAAGATTGTTGTCTGAACTTTTAATTTCAAAAGAAGCAAAACGGTGCCCTTAGCTGTCTATTAAATATAAAAGCTAAATTTGTAATCTGTAATCTACGACTCACTAGGAAATAAATTGAGTAATCCTATTCTTATTTCTGGTCGAAAGTACATTGATTTAATGTTACATGTTTTATTTAAAAGAATTAAAAAAATAAAATTTTCAAAGGGGTTTATTACGTGGGTGTTACAATATTCTATATGGTTTTCAAATCCTTAAGTAAATAGCGAACATTCACTGTGAAGTTCTGTAAATTTTAATGTATGTATACATACATATATTAACAACAAATTGTTTTTTTTTCTCAGGTGATCTGCGAGCAGCGGACACCGCAGCGCAACTACACATGCTGACGATATGGTGAGTACTTTTCTTGCATAACGTATTATATGTAAAAAGTTTTTGTTATACATATAAAAAATAGTGGACTCGGGCCTCCTGTAAGGAGAAACAAACACAAATATTCCATGCTTATCTAAGCAGTATACCTATACGCGTGTGAAAGAAACGGAGAAAAGATCTAACCTTGTGATTTGACTGATTTTGATTTTCTTATTTTAATATGTAATAAGAAATGGAAAACATTGTAGTATGGAATATCTTTATAAAACTGAAAATCCTTTATTATTAGGCGATCGCACGCTACTTTTCTTACTAGCGCCATCTATTATTTGTTTCCGAAATTAAATACTGCTGCTCTCTGCGAACCAAGCCCACATCGTTTCTATTCGATTTCATAGATGGCAGCATCTGAAATGAAACCAAACAGCTACAGAGATTTTAGATATGGATTTAAATTTTAAAACCAAGTAAAGCGTTATCTTGTATTTGATTAATTTTAAAAGCACAAATATCCGTTTTATTGTTTTTTATTTTATTTTATAATATATTTCTTATAACGTGATGAGTTCACCGACTGCAGTTTAGATAAAATCTGTTTTAACCAATTATTTTCGGAATTACATGGAGGCCATAAAAATAAAATTAATTTCATCTAATATGAGCTGTCTAAAAGAAAAGATAGTATTAGTAATATGATTCTAGTAAAGATATCGATTAGTTCATGATGAAATATTTTACTTTGTCTAAGGATACAGTATGGCCGCAGCACATTGGCTCAACTCGCTCGGTTGCCTTTCCCTGTCGCTGCTATGCCTCCTCGCAACAACCCTTCAAGTCACAAGCGGTAAGTACTACATGGTAAATGATTATTCAAGGTGCTAATCATCAGGGATTAAAAATTTTGAAGTTAAAAAGCCAGAAACCACTAGAATGATGCTACTATTTACAGCTGTTGGCCATCTTCGGAATTAAATTATGAAAAATATTTCTCATCTTTGCGTACTGATTTGTAATTGTTTTTCTTCGAAAGCGAGTTGGAATGGAGATTAAATAATTGCAATATCATTTAAGAGTAAAATTACTATTTTCAAGTGATAACTTATTATGGGAGGGTAAATCGCTTCGTTACGTAACGCGTTATGGCGCCAGTCTGTCTGGCTTCCCTTTCTCTCACGCATACGGCAGCGGTAGGCAGGCTCCTCCTCTCTCACTCTAATCCACAGCGCTAGATCTATTCGAATTGCTACTTTATTACAAGAAAATATAGTTGAGTTTTTTTCTTTGTAAAAAATCTACTTTAGGAAATAATTTAATTTAATATAATTTTGAAACAGTTTTTGAAAAAATTGGAAATTCGTAAACTTTAGTTATTTTTGAATTATTTTTGGTTTTATTAATAAATAAACTTTCCTTACATTATCATAAACATTAATATATATAAAATTTAAGTAATAACCTAAGCTTTTCTTAAGCTAAACAATTTCAATATTTATACCGCATATACAATCACAACAAGCTTTTGGGTCCTTTACGTGTTGATTTACTTATACTTTCAACAGATGGCGCTTTAATCAAGTTGCATTCAAATTAGATGTGTGTTGTTGCTCATTCGAAATATAACTGCATTTTTTACTTAAATGCATGATAGTTGTTATTTGGAACCCTGGTCTTGACTTTGAAAAAATATGGATTTCCAATTAATATAGCGTCAAAAGCCTGACATATATTACTTTTTCAATGTATAATGTGCGAATGCCTGGTATATAATATCCTGGTATATAAAAATTCCGATACTACATTGCTAAATAAAATTATTTAAATAAAACTTCTATTTAACAAGAAGATTTCCGTCCCTGTTTAGATTTCAAATACTTGAAATACGGTCTGGTTTCGTTATTGATCGCATCCTTATCGAGAGTGATAGCAATATTGTTTTAGTGTGTTAGAAAGAGATGGATAAATTACTGTCAGTACCGCCTGTTCCCTAAGAGCATATCCGTGGCGGTAACGTGATTTTCGATCCATAACGACACGGGATTATAATTACATATAGATATCAGTCCGGGAACTTATTGATCTATGTAGTATCTGCCGACATACATAATATAATACATATAATATATATAATCTTTATGTATTTTGTAACCTGCGTCGTTAGTAACACTTGGCCATCTTCGTCTGGAAATTTCTGGGGAATATTCTCTCTGTTTTAAAAGATAGCTCGCTCTCATAAAATACTACCTATCAAATCCTTACGAATAAGCTCAGGGCATGTTTGTTAGGAGTAGGTTTATTTTATCCAATGGCCAGCATTTGAATCCTCCGGCGAAACTAATATAATAAAACAAGTAGTAGACTACGGATGATTTTTTTGATGTTTACATCATACATTTGCTATCAATCTAAAACACCCTGTTGCTAGATACATTTAGGGCCTTAGGTAATAACTGTTATTTCTATTAATGAAATACAACATTTATCTATTAAAATGAAGGTAGAGGGAGATAAGAGTCCACACTGAGAAAACCCGTCCCATGGACCTCCTGGCCTTAGAAGCCTAGAAATATTGTTAGTGTTGTATCAATAACCGTGTATATTAACTAGTTACCCACCCGCCTACAAGTAAATTGCTCAGGGCTATTTATTGAATAAAAGCTTTATTATATTTTAAGTTGGATAAGGGTCCAGAAGGGTAGGCCCTTCAGTGTCAAATATTCTGTGAAGGCCGGTTGAGAAGGTTAAGGAATTTCTTTCTCGCGAAAATCATGACACGGGATTTATGTAGATTTAAGAACAAACAATCGTCCCTTAATCGAGGGTTATTTTCTATAGAATGTTCAGCGCTTTTGTTAATGTACACTACTATTAAATATATTGTACTAATTACCGTAATTAAATACTGCATTAGCACAAAATTGTCTTTTCAAATCAAATTTATTTATTTGTTAGAAACATATAATAATGTAATATATTGCATGGTTTTCCATTATATGGCATTCAAAATTACAAATTGTTTCTTAAAACTGATCAGAATTTACAAACATTTTTGGCAGTTGTCATTATTTTTAATAATAATCGTTTAGATTTTATTATATACAAGATTTTATTACATATTTATCCGTACAGGGGCGGAGAAAGAATACTAACCTCTGTGGCTGGGGTCGGCCTGTCATAAAAGGCGACAAAACAACCTACCCTAGCTACATGGTAGAGCCTGAAGCCCGTCTGGATGGCGACCACCTTTGGTCTTAAGTATGCCGCCATAATAACCTTGTGTTGTTGGCATTAGTGACCTAAGTTCCTGTATCCTTATGGGACAGCAGCGTGTTCGCGATGCCACTGGCATTACAAACACCTATAGGCGATGGTAACTGCTAAATTCTAAGCGGGCCGTCAGCCTGTCTGCTGTCCTACAGCAATAAAAAATAGAATACAAAAATCTTTTGCTCTTTATACCATTTTTATAATATGCCATTATAAAAAATGACATTTTTTAAGCATTGTGACACTATAAACATGATACTTTAGTCTCGGCCTGTCGTGAAAGACGACAAAACCACGCGAGCTAGGTGTTAGGGCTCCAAGCTAGACTGAATAGCAACCACGAACTAAATATGCCGTCATTATAACCTTGAGTTGTGTTCTGGTATTTGTAATACAGGTTCCAGTGCCCTTACGCGAATGGTAGTTGTTAGCGGTGCAAATATCTTTAACTGCTAACTATTTAACTGAAGGCTTTCAGCCTATCTGCAGATTCACGACAGTATAAAAAATATACACACAAACTTGCTATTAAGATAAATCGCTGTGATAACAAACTGGATCCAGTTCAGCATCTGACAGGTCCAAGACGCTGGTTTCTTGCCCCTCTTATTATCTATTTTGTCTATTGTTATCATCAGTCTATGTTGTTCTTTTGTCATAGAAGCAACTCCATAAGACCTATTTTCATTTTCTTTGAAGAACTCCGAACAAACAGACGGTGAAATAGCTCTTTCATTATGCTAATGAGTTGAGCTTGGAAAAATACCCGTCATTTTTAAATTGAATTAAAATGAAACACTGTGAAATTTCAAAATTTTAAATATTATCTTTTAATTTTATAATACTTTAGTAATACTTCTAACTACTCATATATAGCATAATTTTACTACTAATATGACCATAGACTGTATTATAAGTTCAAATTTGAAATTTATATTCATTAACAACTGAATTTGAATTCGTTATTAACAATTTCTATTTAATATCTTTTCCCAGAACATTATTTTCATGATTTTATAGTACAGTATTATATAAATGTTTTTCAATTTCATGTTCGTACTTAATTTAACACATTCCAAAGTGAAAACTTAAGACTATTGAAGCAAGAGCAAGAAACTTTTAAGTTCAAATATGAGTGCATCAATGTGTATACCTAATTTACCCCCAATGGTGTAAATAATGAATAAAAAGGATTAATTAATAAAACACATTTTACTAACATAATTACGTATATTACATAGAATAATACAAAAAAATTTAAATATTACCATTATTACGTTAGATTTTTTTACAAACAAAGGAAGGAGAATAGTTATTTCCACTAAACCCAGTAAGTTTCCAGTAACTAATACAGTTGAAGCCATTTCAGGCTGCATTAGAGGCAAGATAACTGAGATAAACGGCCGCTTAATTTCACTCAGGCCAATAGCGAGAACTAAGGCGGCTTACACACCTTTCACGATTGAAATGAATGGAATTTTCCACTTTCTAGTTCTATAAAATGTATTTAGAATAATTCACTCCATTTATCGCCCAGTAAATAACTAAACTGTCTAATTGCTTATTAGAGTAGTGAGATCTTTACTAATTTTTGAAGAAAATTTATTATAGACTTCAATGTAGGTGGGCCGTTTGCCTGTCTGCTGAACTCTCGCTATAAAAAAAGAGATCTATATGTGTAATTCGAGCTTCGTGAATAAAATTTCCTTTTTTAACATTAATAAATTTTTTTATTGTTGTAGGACAGCAGACAGGCTGACGGCCCGTTTAGAATTAAGCAGTTACCGTCGCCTATGGGTGTTTGCAATGCCAGTGGCATCGCGAACACGCTGCTGTTTCATAAGGGTACAGGAACTTGGGTCACTAATGCCGGAACACAAAACAAGTTATTATGGCGGCATATTTAAGACCAAAGGTGGTCGCTATCTAGACGGGCTTGGGGCCCTACCACGTAGTTGCCGACCCCGGCAGCAGAGGTCTGTGTTCTCTCTCCGCCCCTGCACGGATAAATGAAATAAAACATAAAACATTAGATTATAAAATGTAATGTAAAAAAGAAAGATAATGAATACGGTAAAGATTCTCTGAGCAGTTAGTGTTGATCTACTTATTTCAGAAACCATAGTCATTTTAGAAGATTATTCAAAGTCCATATTAAATGGAAATATAAATTCAGAAAAGCTTCAACTCTGATGTATATGATATAGAGTTGCGATGCACTTGATGTTGCCATTTCGTTTATAGGAATATTTGCTTTCCATGTTACTTTGAGTTCACGAGATTGGATGGATGTTTGAAGTCTCATGTTACTACTCGGTTAGATAGCATTAGATTACTACTCGTATATAATTGTAGTTGTGGTTTGAAATGATGATTCAATATTTAATATTTTTAATTAAAAATTTGAAGTTGGGAAGTTAATTTCATATTATTCCATTATAATAATAATAAGCCTATTTATTCCTTACAAAACTAATTTTAGAAATTTCTCTTAGTAACTAAAACTTAATTGTTTTTTTTATTTTGTAAGGTCCCTTTTTGGGTAAAGACCACCTCCAACTTATTCCACTCTTTTCTATTTTTTGCTGTTTCCATCCAATTTGGGCTCGCGGTCTGCATTATGTCGTCGGCCCATTTTTCTATAGGTCAGCCTTGTCCTCTTCGACCTTCGAATGGTCCTGTCGAGGTTGTGATTTTTGTTATCCACTTATTGTCGGATAGCCGTGCTATATGTCCTCCCCATTTCCATTTCAACCGTTGAGAATGTTGGAGAGCGTCTATAAATTTGGTTTTTGCCTTATATAAGAAGTATTTCTCTGTCTCAGTGCCTTAGGAAGTACTTCTCACTTTGTCCTTCAACTTTATTATTTCATTACTAAGTATTTATTTCAATATACTGATGATCCCCGCAATTAATTTTAATTATCATCATTTATTTTTAATTTATCCGTGCAGGGGCGGAGAAAGAATACTAACCTCTGCGGCCGGGGTCGGCCTGTCGTAAAAGGCGACAAAATAACCCACCCTACCTACGTGGTAGGGCCCCAAGCCCGTCTGGATGGCGAAAACCTTTGGTCTTAAGTATGCCGCCATAATAACCTTGTGTTGTGTTCTGGCATTAGTGACCCAAGTTCCTGTACCCTTATGGGACAGCAGCGTGTTTGCGATGCCACTGGCGTTGCAAGCACCCATAGGCGATGGTAACTTCTAAATTCTAAGCGGGCCGTTAGCCTGTCTGCTGTCCCACAGCAATAAAAAAAATTCAACGGCATTTTCACAACGCTTACTATACGTATTTACTTGCAATAGAATAAATAAGTCATCACCATAACACAGGCGCTCTGCTGCCTACTTTGAGACTATGACGTTATAAGAATTGTCCCGGATTATATATAATATAAACATTAAGTATATTGCGGTATAATCAAAAAATTTAGTAAGAGGGGCCGATATCATTGCAGTCAAGTCAAAATTAAATTTTTTTATCTACTGATCGTGGGCGTCATGGGCGGTCACACAAACGCATTCTTGGTCCCAAAGTTAAAGCATTGCAAACAACTCTAATTAACTTGAAGATTCTAAAAAAACAACTCTTTATCCGTGCAGGGGTGGAGAAAGAATAGTGACCTCTGCCGCCGGGGTCGGCCTGTCGTAAAAGGGTACAAAACAACCCATCTTAGCTATGTGGTAGGGCTCCGAGTCCATCTGGATGCCGACCTTTGGTCTTAAGTATGCCGCCATAATAACTTTGTGTTGTGATCCGGCATTAGTGATACAAGTTCCTTGTACCCTTATGGGACAGCAGCGTGTTCGCGATGCCACTAGCGTTGCAAACACTCATAGGCGACGGTAACTGCTAAATTCGAAGTAGGCCTATCTGCTGCCTACAGCAATAAAAAAATAAAGCATTAAACTGCGTAACGCTAACTGTATGATAAATCAGTTGCTATTTCGTGCGATTTTCCCTGATTACACTTTGTATTATATGCACACACACACACACACACACACACATATATATATATATATATATATATATATACATATATATATATATATATATATATATATATATATATATATATATATATATATATATATATATATATATATATATATATATATATATATATCTGCACTTGATTTTTAATCTTAAAAACAAACAACTTGATGTATTTTCTAGGCTCAAAAATATAAAACAATAATTAAATATACTGTAACAATACTCACAGTGCCATCTGCACCAAAATCTAGCAACAGAACTGGTGTTTTGAGTACAAGACAAATGATATACTACTTATTTATTTATTTTTATAAATAAATGCATAAACTCAGACTCAGGACATCGAGCTGACGTGCCACGGAGGTTATTATATTTTAAATATTATTCGGGGTAAATGTAAAAACCTTGTAAAGACAACGGTCGGCCGTCGTAGCACCTTCATAATATATGAGTAGTCGGAATGAATAAAACGTACTTTAGGGATGGAAGAGATAAAAATATTTGGAAAATGGAAAAGATTCAACTAAATTTTTCATACTGTTTAAATTTGCAAAATTTTCTGGCGTAAGTATTATGAAATTGCAAATGAATTCTTTCTTTCATATGTTAATCAAAATTTTAATAATGTCTTTCATGAAAACGACTTACACACAATCATTTTTTTTTACAAAAGCATCTAATTTATGTAATGGGATTTTAGTGAAAGTATATACTTTATTGTAGATCAGCAGATAGATAAACGGTCTACCCGATAGTATGTGGTCACCGTCGCCTATAGACGTTTTCAATATCGGAGGCTTTGGCAATGTCGGCCTCGAAGAGGAACTGGAACCTGGCATACTAGGAAACACAACACAAGGTCATTATGAAGGTATGTTTTAAAACCAGGAGTGGTTGCCATTCAGTCGGGCTGGGGTTACTTCTTAGCAAAATTAAGATGTTCGGCTGAATTTGGTAATGAAGTAAAGATAGATAAAATGACTTATTTACTCAAACTCCAACCTAGAGAGCCCAGGTTATAATCCTACGCACCGCACAGCATGCATCGGTTAATGTGCACATTATAACAAAATTACCACGTGCCGTTGTCGAAGGAAAACATCGCAGGAAATCCTAAAGAGGTCACCGGTGTGTGTAACCAGCTAATCTACCTAAGACAAGAGTAGCAGGTGTAAAATCGTATGGTAAATATTATTAAAAATTTCAATATTTGAATCTCCAAGCGGCAGACACATAAAAATATAAAATCTAATATTATAAATTTGAAGTCTATTGAATTTCGAGTTAGTGTCCGTTTCGTCTAAGCCCGAGCCGAGCCCATATTCTTTATTTTCTACGTTTTAGCAATCAAAACAGTAGACACTTAATACATTTTATTTTCGAATTTTAAATATAATATTTAACTTTAATATTAAAATATACACCTTTTTAATAAATTCATTTTATCGGACTTTCGGCGTCGTATTTAGAAGTTCAAAGTAAAAAGCTTTTAAGACTAATAAAAAGAGAAGTCATTTTAACCACTATAGGCCTGACCTCCTGAAACGACAAGACTAATGGTTTGTCTATGAACTTTTCGTTCTCTATGAAGTAGTAGAAACATATTTTTCACGCCTTATTCAGCCTCATCGTCTTGCATATTTCATATTAAAATTGTAACACAAATGTTGATGAAATAAATATTTGACTAAGCAAGTTCCACTAGAAGTAGATTTTATAAGACTAGTGGTCGCCTAGTGGTCGAAATTTGACCATAATTCATTTAATTTTTAAGTTTGAAATTTATTAAGAATATTATTTTTATATTATTACTAGCCGTTCCCGCCTGCTTCGCTGATCGAATAACAGAGAAAAATAATACGAAAAAAGTTTTCGTACGCATGCGCGCTATACCGCTTGCCCCACTTCTCCTATAAAAATCGTTGTTTCTTTAAACCTTAAATTAAATGAAGATATCGCAATAATGCTTTTTAGATATGGGCCAAGTGCCTAAGAAATAAAAATTTCATTTAAAGTAAATTGTAATTATAAACATAAATAACGTGAATTTATCATATTACAGTTATTATATTCGATTGCCATATTGCAACCATATTGCGGCTGGAACAGATATAAAAATCACGATTAAAAAACAGGGGTTGATCGTAGAAGGGTGAAAATTTGAAGTTGTGTGTATTTTTCAATGCTAACTCATAATAAAAAAATAATAAATAAATTTGTCAAAAAAATAAAAAAAAATTTAGGGGTGGGTCACCCATATTCAATTAGGGGTATGAAAAGTAGATGTTGGCCGATCCTCCCTGCTGGCCGGATCCCCACCATGGGACCTCGAGGCCCGAGTCCTGGCGCTATTATACCAGTGGCGCCGGGATGCGGCCGAGCGTGGCTCTCGACCCGCGCCTCGCGAAGTGGAGGTAAAGCGGGCGGAGCTGCGCGACGAGGTGCTCATGGTGGAATGGAAGGAGCGCCTCGCGCACCCCAGCGCGGGCTTCGCCACCATCGAAGCGGTGAGGCCCGTCCTGGCTGAATGGCTGGAAAGGCGCCACGGCGCCCTGACCTTCCGCCTGACGCAGGTCCTCTCGGGGCACGGTTGCTTCGGGAGGTACCTGTGTCGCATAGGGCGGGAGATGACGTCAGGGTGCCACCACTGTGGCGCGGGCGACGAGGAGGACACGGTGAACCACACTGTCGCCGTGTGCCCCGCGTGGCGCGAGGAGCGCCGCGCCCTCGTCGCCCAAATCGGCGTGGACCTGTCGCTCCCGGCCCTGGTTCTGGCCATGGTCGGGGGCGATCCTGGATGGACGGCCGTCGCCTCCTTCTGCGAGGCAGTCATGTCCGCAAAGGAGGCGGCGGAGCGGGAGCGGGAGTCGACCACCACACTCCCCTCCCGCCAACGCAGGCCACGTCGGCGGCGCCGGAGGGCAAATAACGACCTCCGGCCGCCGTAAAAGCGGCCGCGGGCGGCCCCTCGGGGGAGGATCCGCCGCCCGCACTATTGCCGCGAGGGTGAGGGCTGCGTGCTGTTCCGCGGCCCCCCTCAACTCCTAGAGTTGTTGGGAGAGCGCCGGGGGGACGAAACCCTGGCCCCCTGGCGCCAACACTTTAGAAGGGGCCCGCCTCAAGACAAAGGGCGGGCCGGCGCCGGCCCGGGCCACGAGATCGGCAGGCCATATATCCGTGGGCCCGGGCGTAGGCGATAGGAGAACAGCGGGGTTTTTTAGTGGGTAGTCGGATGGCCATACATCTTTCCCGGAGTCCCACATATCCCTCGGTCCCCCCGGGCCGGGGGAACCCGTCAAGAGAGGTTTTTCCCCGAGACCAAAAAAAAAAAAAAAAAGATGTTGGCCGATTCTCAGACTTACCCTATATGCCTACAAAATTTCATATACCTAAATCGGTCCAGCCGTTTCGGAGGAGTTTGGTAACAAACACCGCGACACGAGAATTTTATATATTAGATTATTTATTAATAAATTATTTAAATATTTACTAATGTATATTATGAATTTAAATATTATACATATATTACAAAATTAACCTTAATGGTATTTACCAGGCCATAAACTCTTATAAAAAAATAAAGCGTAAGTAAGGTATGGATGTGTGTGAATGTTGTGTATCATTCGAGCAGTAGTGTGTGTAATGTTTATTTTAATTAATTTAATGTATTGCTAATGGAATTTAGGCAAAAAATAGCTTTCTGCACTTCTCCTACATATAAACTTTAACTGTGCCTCCGTCCGCGCAATTTTCGTAAAAAGGGGTACAAAGTTTTCGTTTCACGTATTAATATAAAGATAATGCTCACGATATTATATGAATATATCGTAAGAATTTTTATATACTTATATAAATTTTTATTAGTGTAGATGCAGAAAAAGAATACTGACCTATGTGGCCGGGGTCTGCCTGCCGTAAAAGGCGACAATACAACCCACCCTAGCTACGTGGTAGGGCACCAAGCCCGTCTGAATAGCGACCACCTTTGGTCGTAAGTATGTCGCCATAATAATTTTGTGTTGTGTTCCGGCATTAGTGATCCAAGTTCCTGTACCCTTATGAGACAGCAGCGTGTGTATGCCACTGGCGTTGCAAACACCCAGAGGTGACCGCAACTACTAAATTCTAAGCGGACCGTCAGCCTGCCTGCTGTCCTACAGTAATAAAAAGAATTTATACAAGTATAATAAGTATTATATGAAGTATCAAAAGCTGCAAACTAAATCCTCCCTTCGCTAAAATTCAGCCTTATGGAAACTACGCGTAGATTGAAAACACCGTCGTGAATACTGAACACTGGCTGCGGATAAGTCGAAGCGGAAATTGCCGGCGTGGCGGCCCTAAATTGATGAGACGACTGCACGATAAATGTAGGTACCGAAAAGGTAGTATGTATTATTTAGATCGGAAATATTCCTTCATTTTAAAGAATTTTATAGTTTTTACGAGTATATCATTCTCTTCAAGCTATCTAAGCTTTCATTAATTTTATTATTTCGAAAGGTGGCGATGTTAGTATATCATCACTGCGATGTTAGTATATCATATATCACTGCGTCCAATTTAATGTTCTATTGTAATCGCCAAACTTTACTATACCTGTATAATGGGTCTTTGGCAAAGCCTGCTTCGTTGTTATATCGAAACAGTTTTTTATCGTATCTCAAAGCAATTTTCCCCATTGAAATTAATTGAAATGCCATTAATCCGTTCCAGCTCCAAAATGCTACCTCCAATTGTTTTTCTTGTTCTGTTCAACTGTCCAAGGAGGTTTGTTTCTTCCTCCCTTTCAGAATGCTGCGGAAATGAGTTAGGCAAGTGTCATTAAATAGCTCCGATGCACGATCATTGGCCACTTTTTCGGGGTGTTTCTTTTCCATGAACTGTGAAGCTCTTTCCCATATTCTCAAGATCTCTTTTATCTCACTTGTAGAAATAACCTCCTCCACCTCTAGCTCTTCCTCGAAACCAATTTCTTACAGAACCCCCGAATGTTCCTTTAAGTGCTCCTTGACGAGCTCGTTCACGCCACTCTCACCCATCACCAGGCCTTTAGATTTTTCCAGAGACACAATCACCTCCTCCATTGGCACTTGGTGTTCGAATCCTTCGAAGGTCCTTTCAGCTACAGACTCAGGCCACAGCTTCTGTATGAAGAAATGGAATACAGAAATGAATAAACATACTGAGACAATTCATTCAGCGCCATCTAGGCCCAAAGTAATTAGCATACCATTTGTGCTTGCATTTATGGGTAATAGATAACTGACATACTTTTTATATTTTTCTGTAGTAAATAAATACATACTAAACATCATAATAATATTTAAAAAATTTATATATGTTTATTTGAAAATTGTTTAATTTCAATACTTATTAATCCTTACTTATAAGTCGGTCGACTGTTGAAAAGTAGGCATCGACAATGGAAAAAATGCACATAAAATCCGTAAGACATAATTATAATAACGAGAAGTCAAATTTTAAGGAATTATGAAAATATCTTACATATGCTATACTTTCTAAGCAGAATGCAGAAAATTGTTAATGTTTCTTCAAATTTTCAGATCTTTTTGATACATGAGCTTAGTTAGAAACACATTTACTTAATAGGCTTTTACAGAAAACGAAAAAGTTCAATTCCCGGTAGAGAAGGCTCGCGTGTAATCGGGATATCCATTAAAAGTCCCGCCAGTAATAGGTGTTTCTCCTAATCCATCTAGTGGCACATGTCCGTACATGATTGAAAACCTCTGGCGTCAATTCGGTATTGCTAGTGAACAAAATATGCTACTAACATTTGCGAATAAAATTACACGAGTTTGCAATTGTCATTTACGATTGAAAACATGGTTTTGAAAAATCTACTTCATTTATAACTAGTTGACCCGGCAAACGTTGTTCTGCCATATTAATATTAAAAACAAGTAGCCTATGTCCTTCTCCAAGGTCAAATCTATGACTATACCAAAATTCATCAAAATTGGTTCAGCGGTTTAGGCGTGAAAGCGTAACAAACAAACAAATAAACTCACTTTCGCATTTATAGTATTAGTTAGAATGTGGTGATGGTGTAAACATGTATTTCATTATTATGATTTAAAAAATAATCCAGACCATTTTGTAGCGACTGGCATTCACTGTTTTTATAGTACAAAGTTTAATCTTAATACCTAAATTTACAATAATTAATCATTTACTGCAATTAAGGCGGTTTTGCTATTAAAAAGCTTTGATTATTATATATATATATATATATATATATATATATATATATATATATATATATATATATATATATATATATATATATATATATATATATATATTATAGCGCTTCTACAATGGGCGTTAACTAAGTTAAATTATTACAGGTCTAGCCCTAATGTGAACGACCTATGAAAAAATTCGATTCATTCATAACGTCAATAGTTCTGACCAAGAGCATTTTATTAAAGTCAAATATGTATATTTTATTTAATTATAATATACTATTGCTTGACTACCGCTTCACAACTCCCCAGTAAAACGTCTAGGATATTATATCTTGTAAATATTAATTGTGGTGTATGGTTCCGGGTTTGCGTATGTTAAACGACAGGTGCATTTTAAAATGATTTATTTGAAATATCGAGGAAACGTTTACAACAATAAAAGGACATTTTATAAAATTAATTTACGTTCTCGATCGCGTGCGGTCATAAAGCGACTGCCTACTGCCAACGGCGGAGTATTATGACTGAAGGAGAGTCCCGGGTGGCGAGTATCGCGAGGGCGGCCTGCCACGCGTGGCGCGCTTCGGGTATCTCCCGGCCGCTTTAAAATATATTTTTCCAATTAAAAACACGATGTACATGCTCAGAATACATAAAAATGGGCTCATTATTATTATTACTCCGCTGCGCTGTCCTTCTTTAAATATCGTCAGGAAACCTTTTTGTGTCTCCTGTTTTCCAAAGTGTGTAACCCGCCAATCTTCTACGAACAAGTGAGACGGATATATGTCCCATTAAAACCTGTTAGATAATCGACTAAGACAAGAGAAAAAAATCGAATATATTTAAAAAAAAACGAACATTAAAGGTTGTTTATTATACATGAATACATACAAAAAGTTTTTCACTCTCGATAAATGAAAAATGTGATAACATAATATCGTTTTTAAATATATGTTTTTAATTATAAATAAAAATATTATTATACTACAAATGTAATAAATTAACAAATTGATAAAACACGTAAATTATAATTGCCACAACATTTTAAAATGCTATAAAATTACGATATGACGGCGTTTAGGGAAGTGCTTGCAATACTGCCCCCGCCTGCCCTATTTCTCCCGATTCGGGCGCAGATCCGCCAGTGGGTGGCTGTGTCTCGGAGGCTTAACAGGCTTTTCGAGACCTTAAAAAGCAATTACGAGTGCAAATAAATAAAAATCATTTAATGAAAAATAGTAATACAAAATTGCAGTGAGAGTTATATCAGTAAATAATAATACGACAAAATTGTTAAATATTCAAAAAAACATGTAACTTTTAAAAAATTTATTCAAGTGTGAGATCTTAAAATAATCTTAATTTAAATAAAAAAGAAATGTACCATTTTTTTAATAGATAATCTGTTATTTCAAAAACCGTGGTTAAGTGTGTTTATTAATTTACCAAAATTAGGTATATTCATGGTAATTTTGGTAGTATTCATGCTTAAATATTTTTTCTTAAATTTTTATTTGAGAAAAATGTTTTATCAACTATGTTTATTCTTAGTAGAAGTAAGAAATATATTAAGTATTGTAATGAAAATATTATTTTATTTATTTTTATTATGTCTAAAACATTGCTATTTTTGGATAAATTTTATTTTATTAGATAGTTTTTTTTTTTATTATTCTGAAAGTTATGTTGTCATATTTAGTTATGGAGATTTTGGAAACTTGAATTATACTTTTGTCTTTAATGAAATAATAAATAGTTCTTTACTCTTGGAATAAAATAGTTTCTTTTATTATATAAAATCGGTTAAATATACTAAGATTTAACTCTGACATTTGTAATTATAATTGTTTTTAATTATTTATAATTGATTTTAATGAATGTATGGACCATGTTATTCGACCAATAAATATTTAATTGAGTACACATTTTCGGTATTTTATATGTATGTAATGACCATATCGGGATGGGACTGCACGTATTCAGTGCCAGATTAACTACATAGCAAGAGTAGCAATTGCTACGGGCCCCGCGCAAAAAGGGGGCCCCGCATATTTAAACCCGCTCATCTCGGCTTGAGCGTAATTTTTTAAATTAAACTTATTAACACGTGGTAACATAATATATTGAATTTATTTTATGTCTATGAAAATAAAACAAAATTTCATACGATAAAAGCACATGTTACAAAAGTCGCTCGTATAAATGTGAAGAATTTGAGTCGGTCCGATAATGAGTTAGAGCTCATTATCGGGCCGCGGACCGACTCAAATTCTCCTGTAGACTGGAGACACCACATCAGCAAAGTAGCCAACTGTAAGATCATATCCGGCGAGATTGTCACTGCACAACACCGTCTTCATGTCACGGACCTCTGCGCTAAGCCCAAAGACAAACGTGTTGAGCGCTTCCATCGTCGAATCAGGTGGTGGCTAATTGACGAAGTCACGTCCTAGGAACTCGCTTGAGCCATCGGCGACAAGTGCATTGGTGATGTAGTTTTTACGTTGGTGCTGTAGTTTGAGGTATGGAAGCACACTTGCGCCCATGTGCGGGGTTCTTTGAAAAGAATTGCTACGGGCCCCGCGCTTGTTTAATCCGGCACTGCACGTATTCGTCACGGAATTTGTCATACTAGATGTTTAACTACTTTTTGGATTCCATTGACACTTTCTCTCTTTAATTTTTTTTCCGACGTTTTGTTTTATTCGCCCGGCGAAGCGGGCTGGAACAGCTAATATCATCATATAGTAAACCTTTTTAGTCGTCAATTGTTTTTCCAAAATCCATGATTTTTCCCATCTATGAGAGCATCAGTACTTCAAATGAAAGAAAACAATTGGATACTGATATTGCCAAAAGAAGAAAATTGTGTTATATAATTAGGATTAAATTGGAGGTTTTAAAAATTGTCTTATAGCTTAAAAGCTGAACGCCCTTTGCTGCCCTTAAACTAGAAAAAGCAGTAATCCATTAGTTGTTTTTTACAACTCACTAGAAAAGTAAACGCTAACGCTAAATAAATACGTATAAAACATGAAAACAAATTCAGGACGGGAATAGAGACCCCGAACCCCGCAGGCATTCGGGCGCGCAATTGTGGACATTAAATTTCCTAATTAATTTACGAATGTTCTAAAAATAAATACGTTATTTACCAATGTAAATCACGTTATAATTAATTATCCATCCATAACAAACATCTTTACGTAAGTAACATTAAGGAGATTGAATTTCATATCGTATCACCTGATATTTTACTTTTATTGCCTTTTCGTAATAAAGTTTGCGTATAAAAATAATTAATTAGAATCTTACTTTTATAACCAAATAATGCGCGTAAATTGAATTTCTGCTTCAGCATTCTTCTTATAGCTTTTCCATTCGGTTGCGTATAAAGATTTCATTCGCTTTGGAGTATTGTCACAGGGTAAAATTTCATTCTACTTTTGTGGCCCTGACTCCTTTTATAGAATTCATCATCATCATCATCATTTCAGCCGGAAGACGTCCACTGCTGGACAAAGGCCTCCCCCAAAGATCTCCACGATGATCGGTCCTGCGCTGCCCTCATCCAACCTATCCCGGCGATCTTGACCAGATCATCGGTCCATCTTGTGGGGGGCCTACCAACACTGCGTCTTCCGGTACGCGGTCGCCATTCGAGGACTTTTCTGCCCCAACTTCTTTTATAGAATTACATCTTTAAAAATATTCAGGGAATAAAATGATAATGAACAAAATATTAGAACACAAATATTTTTCTGCTATTCTGGACAGAATACAACACTAGTCCAAGGTAGCAAGGTAGTATAGCATACACAGATTCGTAATCTCAAAAAGTCCTTCTTGATGTAATCTTTAAAAAAATATTGTAGAATATATATGGAAAATGGATACTGTTTAGAATCGCGCCGTAGTCCTCAGCCTCTCGTCAGTGTTGTGGTTTGGATGAGCTTTATGCTGAGATTATTTCTTAACATGGGATCGTCCATTTAACACGATATTTTTAAAGCTTAGGTTCTAACTCTAATTAAATCTAACTCAATCTCTTGACGGGAAGAAACGATTTTGGCAATATACTGAAACATGACTGCATCTTTTTTAATTAAGTAATTCACAATTTAGTTTTTTTATCTATATTATAAAGATATTTATTTGTTAGTTGCAGATAAGTGTTATACAAAAGTTATTAAAGCGATTTAATTTCTTGCCAATGAAAAATTTGGTTATAAATTAATGAGCAATATAAACTATATATAGTCTATGTATATTGCTCGTTTCTTTATAACGCTAGGAATGTCGGACCGCATCGCTACCTGTAAATAAAAGTGACTGAATTATATTATGAGTATATTTATACTTAAAAATAAATAATAACAAAAATAAAAAAAAAACAATGAATATTTTGAATAATCTTATGTGAGTTAGTTTTTTTTGGTCTCGGGGAAAAACCTCTCTTGACGGGTTCCCCCGGCCCGGGGGGACCGAGGGATATGTGGGACTCCGGGATCTTTCCGACTACCCACTAAAAACCCCGCTGTTCCCTTTCGCCTACGCCCGGGCCTACGGATATATGGCCTGCCGATCTCGTGGCCCGGGCCGGCACCGGCCCGCCCTTTGTTTAAGGCGGGCCCCTTTTAATGTGTTGGCGCCAGGGGGTCAGGGTTTTGTCCCTCCGGCGCTCTCCTGTATCAACTCCGTTGACGAAGGGAGTTGATCCCTTGACAACCGTGGCGCATCGATTCGATTCTCGTCCCGAGTCTTGGTTTATGTATAATATTTATTTATTTATAAAAGAAAACTATATAAGTATATAAGTTATCTAGTATCCGCAACCCAAACGCTCTACTGCTTACTTTGGGGCTGAATGGTATTGTGTGAATTATCAAATTCAAGGCCTCAGAGGTGGTCAAAAATCAACAAAACACTTTACATAATTTTTTTAATACTTAATTTCCTTAATAATTATTTTCTTCTAACCTCTTTAGTGTACTAAATTTTAAGACATAAGTGGTCTGGAGTTTATAATTTTTATTCAAGTTACGTCATATCAACTTAATCCTAATTCAAGTGGATCTTAACGGCCATGTGAGGACTAAGTTAAGTAATTACTTCAACTGGTAAAGTTCTCCCAAGTTCCCAAGTATACACTAAACTGATATGGGTTGACAGAGCTATTAAACCTATTTGCTCGGAGTTTAGCGGCATGGAAAATTAAAACGCTTAACTTGCATCCTTAGCATTTACGAATAGATGGAGTAAACTTAATTAAATACTAGCTTTTAAGATAATCCTGGTTATTCTGATGATATTTTTCATCTGTATGATACAGGATATTGACCAGGTTGAGTACATTTTTTATTGCTGCTAAATAACAGACAGGGCTGGAACACCTAGGTTCCTGTACCCTCCTATAGGGGTAGGTCCTAACAACAGCGTGTTTGCGGTGCACATAGCGTCGCAAACATCCATAGACGACGGTAACTTATTGTTGAGTGGGCTGTCAGCCTGTCTGCTGATCTTCAGCAATAAAAAAAAACATTCGAGTGACATGTAAAACAAGAAGCAGTGTCGCTTAAGTAAGTAAACGACAATTTTAAATAAATAGTACTTCGATGAGACTAACCTTGTAATTCCCTCAGCCATGACGCTACGACAAGAGAGAGGTAGAGATAAAAAAAATTGACGACATATCTTATATTAAAATAGCATTTCATTACACGGACCTATGAATATGTACATTGTTTACGAGTATACTTTTATAACAAAAAAAGAATTTCAAAATTGTTGTTTGCATCGTTCGCACAAAATGGCAGCCGACATTTTGTCATGTGACTAGACATACGTGCAATTTAATTCATTTTATGAATTTTAGTTTAAACTTTCATTACAATGTTTGAATCCGGCTTCTTCTTCTTCTTGCCTTTATCCAAAACTATGTGGGGTCGCGACAACATGTTTTCTGCTTCCATTTTCATTTATTAGTCGTCATCCAGCAATCACATCTTTTTTGACATATTAGCCTATCTTTGTATCTAACCGCTGTTATTTCTACTATTCTCCTTGTTACATGGAATTCTTCTCTTCGCATTATATGGCCAAAGCTAGATAGCTTTTCAGCTATATTTCTACCCAGTATAAAAGGGCTATTTTTTAGGATACGTTGACAATCAACAAAAAGGTATCTCCCTGTTTTTCTTACGAGGTTTCGCCACAGGCTCGCTCACTCACGACAATACTGCAAGATACTCCCGTTCTCGAGGGATCGTGGTAGATACCCAAAAACTTCTCCCAAGTTTTCCTTAGGTTCAGGGTGCCGGACTACCACCACCCTAGACAGCGGTGGTTCGCAGTGTGTGCGGGCCTCACTGACCCAAGGGAAGAGACCTTCCGTCCGACGAAGGCAGTTGACACTTCCGGCTTGAACTTCCTACGTAGGGGATACAAATCATCACTATAAATATAAAATTAAAGCATATAGTATAAATACGTCGCCGGTCACGGGCCCAGAGTTCACCGTACAACGGGAGAAGAAATAGGAAGAACAGTGGACTATATAAAAGGGGGAAGAGATTGGAGTGGTTGGTGAAAGATATTTGAGATATTTTACAGCGAGCAAAGAAGTTAGCACTGACATTGATTCCGCACTTTCTCGGTTTGGTTCAGGTCTGCTTGCAGAGGAACTGCTGTACGGTACCAGCTATGCTACATATCTGAACACTAGACTCAACACTTTGGCACAATCATTAAAAGACGTTCAAATCCGTTGCGCCAGAGGTTATTTTAAAGTCTTCGTTATTTGTTGTTGTACTTTGCTGAGCGTGGCCAGAGGGTTTCTGCGCATCTATTGGGTGAGTATACTACCATAGACTGACGTTAGTGTTAGTTGACATAAATCAATTATACCGCCGCTTTCCCGTAGATCGAACGCCGATCTCTGCGGCGAATTGGAACAGAATGGCTTTTAGCGTACCTACTTGTACGTACGGCTACCATTTATTTACGGTTCAATCGTTTTCCGTTTACGTCACACATAATGGAGGGTTTAAGATTGTGGTATCATAGAGTTTCTAGACGATTTAACCTCATTCAGAAACTTGAATCATTTTGTAACAGATTTTATTTAATGTTGAGTAAATAATGGATTTTCTGGTTAAAATACGTAGTATCGTGGCATCGTACTCATGTGGCAACGCAGAGGGCACACGTTCGATGCTCAAAAACGTGTCAATTATTCCTTTTACCACAATAAAATATAGACTAAAACTTTTTCTCCATCCAGGGGCGAAGTAAGCACACTGACCTATGTATTTGGAGTCGGCCTGTCGAAAAAGGCGACAAAACAACCCTACCTAGCTGGTAGTAGAGCACTGTGTTGTGTTCCGGCTAAGTGGTTCCCTTACTCGCACGGCAGCGTGTTGGCGATACCTCTGGGGTCCCAAATATCCATAGGCGACGGTAACTGCTTACTATTAAGTGGATCGCCAGCCTATCTGTTGTTTCACAGAAAATAAAATATTATATCGTTTTTAAGACAGTTTCCTGCACTAGGTGAAAACCAGTATCTCAGAATTTTTATAAATATTTAATCGACTTAGGCATAAACGCAGATTGGAACCAATTATACAAATGTTTTATCTACCGTGGGGATCGATCACACATCGTATTAGATCGCTTCCGTAGCCACCGATCTAGCCGTATTGTCAAATACAAGAGCAAATACTCAAAATGTCTAAACTTATCAAATTATGTTTTGGCGGACAAACAAGGCAAACAGCTGGGCTTCGTCAGAGCCCCTACCAATGTCTAAAACAGTTTTGGCATATAACGGTACATGTTAATTTTTTCGCGCTATTAAACCTTTACCTTGTTTTCTGGGTTACCTTGATGAATATTAATCCACCCACTCGCGGATTTTAAGGGTCGGTTCTAAGTACTTATTGGAAGTTAGGGGGAGTTTTGGATGTACTTAATGTATCGTGATCCACTTTGGTAATAGAACGTGTTATGTGGAGCGTAAATATTTATCGCTTAAATTCATATCATTTAAGTTCAGTGATGTTTAATAGTTTCTTATTAATATAGTGTCATTTCAAATTTAGTGATAAATAAATTAAGTAAGAATAGAGTTTGCCAAACTTTATTTTTCCGTGCCTATCCGTGTAGGACCTGTCGGCCTGTTGTAAAAGGCGATAAAACAACCCACCCTAGCTACGTGGTAAGACCCCAAGGTCGTCTGGATGGCGACTACCTCTGGTCTTACGTATGCCGCCATAATAACTTTGTGTTGTGTTCCGGCATTAGTGACTCAAGTTGACCCATAGGCGACGGTAACTGCTAAATTCTAAGCGGGCCGTCAGCCTGTCTGCTGTCCTACAGCAATAAAAAAAGATGTAGTCATAATAGTCATTCACATGAACCGTGGAATAAATGTCAGTGGAAAATAATTACGAATTAAATCAAATTGAAGGCATGTCAAACTAGGTACATAGTCGAAACTGGATTACTATGTCCATAATTGGACTACATAATTGTACCTCTCAATGAGGGGCTAGCGAGATTATGATACTTTGTTTAACCAAAGCGATTGATTGATTGTCTGTATGAGTGATGTGAGTTGGGAACTACATATTTGTGTTTCATTAAACAGACTGAACGAAAACTAATTTTCAGAAGATACATGTTGCAAAGTTTCTTAAATTTAAAGCGCACTGATGAAGAAGACCTGTTCCTCGCACAAGGTCCAGCGGAGTTTCGGTCTTTAAAATAAGTAACAAAATGAAAAGATGTTTTCTTATTTATTAATATGCGAACAACACGCTCACACGAACGCAGGCAATCAATAATATTTAAAGAAGATTAGAAGATGACTTGGCTATTGCCCATTAAACAACCCTAGTTAGGTGGTAGGGCTCCAAGCTCGTCTGGATGGCAACCACTCCTGGCTTTTAAATATGCCGCCATAATAACCTTGTGTTGTTTTCGGCATAAGTGACCAGGCTCCAGTATCGGACGGC
The DNA here is from genome assembly GCA_963693495.1 of Malacosoma neustria. Lineage (NCBI taxonomy): Eukaryota > Metazoa > Arthropoda > Insecta > Lepidoptera > Lasiocampidae > Malacosoma > Malacosoma neustria. The sequence goes on from OY856383.1 coordinate 17,651,232, forward strand.
AGCATATAAGCGGTGCCTTTGGCGTCGTAAACATCCATAGGCGATGGTAACACAGCAATAAAAAATATATATTATATATAAAAGAAAATCTATATATAAGTTTTCTCCAGAGTGAAAGCTTAGATATATTAGATAAGTAAGATTTTGGCAATATTCAAAATTATGAGAGGAGTTTTTTTATTGCTGTAGGACAGCAGACTGACGGCCCGCTTAGAATTTAGCATTTACCGTCGCTTATGGGTGTTTGCAACGTCAGTGGCATCGCGAACACAGTGCTGTCCCATAAGAGTACAGGAACTTGGGTCACAAATGCCGGAACACAACACAAGGTTATTATGGTGGCATACTTAAGACCAAAGGTGGTCGCCATCCAGACGGGCTTTGATGCCCTACCACGTAGCTAGGGTGGGTTGTTCTGTCACCTTTTACGACAGGCCGACCCCGGCCGCAGAGGTTAGTATTCTTTCTCCGCCCCTGCACGGATAAAAATGTGTATATTACGTATGAGATGTATTACGTATGTATGATGTGTATATTACGGCGAAAAGTTAAATAAAAACAAATATCAAATAAATATATATTTTGCTAACAACGTGAATAAGTCAAACAAACAAGATATTTTATCACATATTCACAATGCAAACCCGGAAATAATATTTGGGATATCCTCATTTCAACAATGCGGCCACAAATTCGTGAATTCTCGTCATATATTTTATTGCAGCCGTAAGAGGCGTGGACAGAGCTAAATTAATAACTCGTGATTAATATACTGTGCTATAGGATATAGGAAGCTCTTTAGATGTCACTACAATCTGTTACAAAACTTATCAAATAGTGGCGACATGAAATGAGAATAGGATTATTTAGTCAGTTACATAGTGAGTCTTAAAAGACGGCTAATGGAATAAATAATTTTTTTTTATTGCTGTAGGACAGCAGACAGGCTCACGGCCCGCTTAGAATTTAACAGTTACCGTCGTCTATGGATGTTTGCAACGCCAGTGGCATCGCGAACACGCTGCTGTCCCATAAGGGTACAGGAACTTGGGTCACAAATGCCGGAACACAACACAAGGTTATTATAGCGGCATACTTAAGACCAAAGGTGGTCGCCATCCAGACGGGCTTGAGGCCCTACCACGTAGCTCCAGGGTGGGCTGTTTTGTCGGCTTTTACGACAGGCCGACCCCAGTCGCAGAGGTTAGTATTCTTTCTCCGCCTTTGCACGGATAGAATAAAATAAATAAACAATTCACACAGCACAGTTATGGATACAAGACCACTGATATGCTATTATATAGTTTTCTATCGAATAATCAAAGCGTTCCGACATGCAAAAAGCTCTGCACACTTGGCGATCGTCGCATACTTCTTTTGCTAGTCTACAGACTGTAAACTTCAATTTAGCTATGTTGGACCTTCCTGGTCAAAAGAGCTAAAAAGCTATAATTCGAATTTCATTCTCTTCAAAAAAAGGTAGTTACCGATAAACCTGATAAGGCATGCTCTAGCTTAACAGCGTAAAGCATTGGACACTAGCTACAAATATGTATTCGTTGGCAATTTTTGCAATCTTGCAACATTACAGGTTGCCCTTTTAACGTATGGCAGCTACATCCTAACTAGTAGCACTACATCTACAAAGAATCTGGTTGGAAGATGGCATCGTCATCAATCGTTGTCCATTGCTGAACGTAAAATGGAGGATTAGTTTGCGCCACACATCCCGGTCCCGCGCTTTTCCCATCTAGGCCCGACCAGCAACCTTGCTCAGGACATCGGTCCATCAGGCTGGGGGGGGGGGGCGTCCTACGTTTGCCTAGACGCGGTCTCTTCTCCAAGACACGTTTCGGGACGCCCATCGATTCTGTGACCGGCCCCTTGCCACTTCAGCTTGACTATTTTGCGAGCGATTACTTTGGTTGTCAACACCCATTATAACCTGCTCGATTATCCGCTGTGTGACTTAAATTTTATGAATCAACCCCACCGTCTCAGCTCTGTAGGTCAATACTGGTTGGACGCATTGCTCGAATACTATCGTCTTCAAGCACTGGAACAAGCATTGAAGACGAGAAGCCGCTAATAACCTACACGTGTAATGACCATATCAATAAATATCTGCTTTTCTCAAAATAAAGTAAAATTAACTGTTTTTACGCATTGTATAATATAATACCTAGTCAGGTCATAAATTCTGTCACATGTTTAATGTAAAATAATTATAACAAGTTTATTCATTATGTAACCATTCATATACCAAAATAAACTTAATAAAACATAGATTCTTATGACATTAAAGTTTATTCAAAATGACCTCCGTGATTTTGAATACAAACCTTCAATCTGCGCGGCCAGTCGTCTATCGCAGCACGAACGAGGTCCATGTCAATATCGGCGGCTGCCTTAATCAAGGATGTCTTGAGTGACTCCAAATTGGGATGAGGCTTTGAGCACGCCTTTTCCTCCAAGTGTTGCCATATCTTGTACTCTAACGGATTCAAATCTGGACTGAAGGAGGGCCAGTCTTCGTGCCGGATGAAGTCGATTTCACGCGCCGCCAGCCAGTCTTGTGTGCTCTTCGCTCTATGAGCTGGCGCCGAATCTTATTGGAATACCCAGTGCCTGTTATTGAACATGGTATGAGAAACAGGTTCCACAAGGTTCGTCAGGACTGTATTTTGATACACAACAGCATTCGTTTTTACACCTTTCTCACAAAAATGTACCTCTGTTAAGCCCCAATAAGAAACTCCCAACCATACCATGAGCGAGCAAGGAAAATGACCTCGTTGGACACGCGGAATACGGTTGCTCGCTTCTTCACTACTGTGTGCGTACACCTTATCATTTTGTTTGTTGTAGCTCTCTTCTACGGTAAACATTTTTTCATCCGAAAAAAGAATTTCCCGATATTTTTTTCCCGCGTACCGCTTCAACAAAGCGCGGCATCTCTTCAGTCTCAGGTCCATTAGACGAGCATTCAAACGATGTCCTGTTTTTCTTCGATATGCCTGAAGCCCTAAGTCTTCATTTAACACCCTTTTCACCGTGGTTCTGCTTAACCCCATCTGAAGGGCCAACAGTTTCTGCTTACGTTTGGGATTTCTTTGAATTCGTGCCTTCACAGCTTTTATCACTGCTGGAGTCCTAACAGACCGAGGGCGACCACTTCTTGACCTGTCATCTACACTAGAGTCTTCATTGTATCGTTTGATGGTACGATAAACGAATCTTTTGGTTATATTCAAATTTTTCAGTATGTTAAAAATTTGAATTGGCGCGTAACCGCAACGATGCAACGCAATAACTGCAACACGGTCTTCTTTAAGCGTCCACTCCATATTTAAAAATGAGTAAAATTCTAAAAGTATACATTTTTATTTTCATGAACAATTCGACTTTCGAATTCAGTAAACTTTTTTGTGGCCAGCATTCTAAAAGAAAAGTTTTTACTGTGTGACAATACTTATGACCTGACTAGGTACATTAGCTTTCGAATTGATGGCATCGTTAGTGTATACGGTCTAAGAGTCGAAATGGAGTCAAAAAGCTATTTGTGAAATAGTTAAGTACCAAAACCCTTGACGCAGTCAACCATCAAATATTACAAACAGTTTTACAAACAGTTTGTGGCCGTCCTTTCCGGGTTGGCTTGTGTTTCAATGTTTTGTTTGGTGTCCTATTCAAACTAGATGGACAGTATAATGCAATATAAGCAAATTTTAGTGTATGTTGTAAAGTTTGATTCAATTAATTTGTAGTTCAAGTAATTTGGCTTTATGGTTTCGTGAGTAAGATCTAAATGTTCGAAATTGCGAAGCTTGAATTTTAAATGTTTTTTAAAATATCCTATTTGCAAACAATTTGAGAAAGGTATGCTGAGAGGGTTGGCCATGTCGAGAGAATGAATGAAGAACGATTGACGAAAAAAGTGTATAAGGCGAGTGTGAATGGGAAGTGTTGGAAGGGGTAGTAGACCTAGGCGGACGTTTCGAGACCAGATCAGGGACGTCTTGAAAAAAGGCCAGGTCAAGAGTACCCTAAACCGAAGGGCATGTATGAAGGGAATAATGAAATTTGACGAAGCGAAACAAGTATGTAAGGATCGTAGCAAGTGGAAAGGAGTGGTCTCTGCCTACCCCTACGGGAAAGAGGCGTGATTGTATGTATGTATGTATTTGCAAACAGTTCGAAATTAGTTTTTTTTTTCATTATTGAGGAACAGTTGACAGGGCTGATGGCCCACATAATAGGAAGCAGAGGTACCGCGACCATATAGTTATCCCATAGCGGTACAGACAACACAAGGTTATTATGGTGGCATATTTAAGACCAAGGATGGTTGCCATCCAGGCGGGCTTGGGGCTCTACCACGTAGCTAGGGTTGTTTTATCACCTTTTGCGACAGGCCGACCCCGGCTGCAGGAGTTAGTATTCTATATTGTTTTGTCTATCTTTCATTATGTATGACGTGAATACTGGGAAAAATTGGATTTATATATATTAAGTTATCGTTTGTCTCCTAAACGCTCATATCCTTATTTTCGTAATAGATGGCGCTGTGTGAATTGTTACTACATATTTATTTACAATAGGATGATAATGAAAGAGTAAAACTAGTGCGCGTTGTTTTGAACTGTGCTCATCCACAACTATAGTTACTTCTGTTACGTTAATCTGCCTCGTCTTAAGGCTCGCGGCAACGGGTCCTGGCGCTCAAAGCGAACGAAGAAACAGCGGGGTTGTATTATTGGGTGAAATGTACTGGGAGACCCACAATCCCGCTATCTATAAGTTTTCAAGTGGCGGCACTTTCTATAAGTATGCGGCTATAATAACCTCGTGTCCTCCGTGTAGAAGTAGTAAGAATACTAACCCCACCGGCCGGGGTCGGCCTGTCGTAAAAGGCGACAAAAAACCCTAGCTACATAATAAGGCTAGAAGCCTGTCTGGGTGGCCACCCTTGGTCTATAAGTATGCCACCATAATAGGCTTGTGTTCCAGCATTAGTGATCCAGGTTCCTGTAGGTACCCAATAGGAGAGTAGCGTATTCGTAGTGTAGCGTCACAAATATCCGTAGGCGATAGTACTGCTAGCTGCTAATCCAATAGCATAACATGTTCACATATTTCCAATCGCTCTTTTGTTTCTGCCTCATCTTATTTTTAAATATTCTTTCACCGTTAACAGATAACAAAAGTTATATTTTATTACTGGTTCGGACATCAACCTCACGTTCGTTAAGCGCTGTCATTAAAAGACATATTCGGTCGTGTCCCGGTTTAACATTTCTCTGAGGATTATATTTTGTGATAATATGTATGTATGTTATGAGTCCTGCCTGTTCATTTAATTGAATTTAATAAATAAATTTTGTGATAATTCGCACAGTGCCATCTAAGACCAACATAAGTAGTGTGTGAGCACTTGTGTTATGAGTACTATAGAACTGATATACTGATATACTCCAGACGCAAGACGGGAATCGAACGCGTGACCTTCGCCAGCTTGCATTAGTCGTTACGCCACGAAGCTCGTCAATTTTGATTTTAATTTATAGTTGACTAGCTGCGCCCGCGACTCCGCCCGCGTGGAATAGTGACTGGGCATAATTTTTTGGATATATCTTATAGTTTATTTTGGATTACAAACCCTATAAACCCTAAAATATAAATGAAATATGCAAACAGTCAGTGTTATCGAATGCAACTGTACGCCATGCACCTCCGGAATACGTACGTTCGAACCTACAAAGTCCAGCCTAAGTAAGCTAAACCCTATTTCATATGATTGATGACATAAATCTGAGGTTAACTTAAATTGGAAATTCAACCTACATTGTCCAGGCTTAAGCTGAACCTTATTTCATATGATAGATGATATAAATCTGAGGTCAACTTAAATTGGAAATAAAATTTCCGAAACTTATCATTTTTAACAAAAACTATTTTTTTTTTCTAAAATAAAAATAGCATAAGTTGATACCTTATAAGAAGAAGATCCTTGATACATCAGCTATCTGCCAGTGAAAGTCCCATCAAAATCGGTGCCGCCATTTCAGAGATTAGACGGAACAAACAGACAGACAAAATTTTAAAAAAATGTTATTTTGGTATATATACCGTGTATACGTCCGAATGCACTTAGTAAAAAGCGGTTATTTTAATATTACAAACAGACCCTCCAATTTTATTTATTTGTATAGATAATAGCTGCGTTCAACATTGGCTGGTGTATAACAGAATGGTCTAAACACAAAAACATTAAACGGGCAGGCTCGAATTGCATAAATTATGTTTTTACGTCCACAGGATTCGAATGGTGATCAAAGGGTAATAACAAATATATAATAAAATAAATAAAAAATAAAATAGCCTTTATTGCCGGATTATACAAATTAAAAATAAATTATTCCTTAAATTAGGCACCCGTAATATAGCGCGCGGGAGGAACCCTCGCCAGGCGTGCCTTCTGGGCACGGCTGGGGTGGCGCAAATGGTGGCTAGAATCCGGCGACTCGGCCTGGAGGTGGCCTTGAACAAGACGGAGGCCCTGATATTCTACGGGCCCCGCCAGAGGCCGCCACCGGGCCTGAGCATAACGGTGGGAGGCGTCCGCATCGCCGTCGGGCCGTCCATGAATTACCTCGGACTGGTGCTCGACGGGCGATGGAACTTTGCGGCGCACTTCGAGCGCCTGGCGCCGAGGCTAGTTCGGGCAGCGGCGGGACTCTCCCGTTTGCTGCCGAACGTTGGCGGGCCGGGCGCAGTGTGCCGCAGACTCTTCGAGGGAACCGTGCGGTCAATGGCCCTTTACGGGGCCCCAATCTGGGCGGATCGCCTGACGGCCAAAACGACGGCGCTGCTACGCAGGCCGCAGCGCGTCGTGGCCGTCAGGGCGATTAGGGGATACCGCACGGTGTCCTTCGAAGCGGCCTCCCTGCTGGCCGGATCCCCACCATGGGACCTCGAGGCCCGGGTCCTGGCGCTATTATACCGGTGGCGCCGGGACGCGGCCGAGCGTGGCTCTCGCCCCGCGCCTCGCGAAGTTGAGGTAAGGCGGGCGGAGCTGCGCGACGAGGTGCTCATGGTGGAGTGGAAGGAGCGCCTCGCGCACCCCAGCGCGGGCCTCGCCACCATCGAAGCGGTGAGGCCCGTCCTGGCCGAATGGCTGGAAAGGCGCCACGGCGCCCTGACCTTCCGCCTGACGCAGGTCCTCTCGGGGCACGGTTGCTTCGGGAGGTACCTGTGTCGCATAGGGCGGGAGATGACGTCGGGGTGCCACCACTGTGGCGCGGGCGACGAGGAGGACACGGTGAACCACACTGTCGCCGTGTGCCCTGCGTGGCGCGAGGAGCGCCGCGCCCTCGTCGCCCAAATCGGCGTGGACCTGTCGCTCCCGGCCCTGGTTCTGTCCATGGTCGGGGGCGATCCTGGATGGACGGCCGTCGCCTCCTTCTGCGAGGCAGTCATGTCCGCAAAGGAGGCGGCGGAGCGGGAGCGGGAGTTGACCACCACACTCCCCTCCCGCCAACGCAGGCCACGCCGGCGGCGCCGGAGGGTCAGTAACGACCTCCGGCCGCCGTAAAAAGCGGCCGCGGGCGGCCCCTCGGGGGAGGACCCGCCGCCCGCACTATTGCCGCGAGGGTGAGGGCTGCGTGCTGTTCCGCGGCCCCCCTCAACTCCTAGAGTTGTTAGGAGAGCGCCGGGGGGACGAAACCCTGACCCCCTGGCGCCAACACTTTAGAAGGGGCCCGCCTCAAGACAAAGGGCGGGCCGGCGCCGGCCCGGGCCACGAGATCGGCAGGCCATATATCCGTGGGCCCGGGCGTAGGCGATAGGAGAACAGCGGGGTTTTTTAGTGGGTAGTCGGATGGCCAATCATCTTTCCCGGAGTCCCACATATCCCTCGGTCCCCCCGGGCCGGGGGAACCCGTCAAGAGAGGTTTTTCCCCGAGACCAAAAAAAAAAAAAAAAAAAAAAAAAGGCACCCGTAATATCTTCTATCCCAACTTGTCCATAGACAGGCTTCTCTCGAGGATTTCCACTTACATTTATCCCTTGCTTTCCTTTCCCAGAATATTCTTGCAACATATTTTAAAACAAATAATACAGAGACAATCCGTTGATTTCCATACAAAGAAACAGAGCTTTTGTGTTATGGGTACTAGACTACCACTTAAGTTTTCTTTTTTAAATGAATTCATATTGTAATGCGTATGATGTTATCACAACATATTACACAGCTGAAAACTAAAAACTGACTTAAGGTATGATTCCGAACTACGCTGCACGCAGCAGTGCTGCCGCGACACTGCTGCCGCGGCACTACCCGTCCCCATACAAACTCTATCGCGCAGCAGTGCTGCAGCTACATTGCTGCCGCTGCATTGCTGCCGCTGAATTGCTGCCGCTGCATTGCTGCGGCGTCATTGCTGCCTAGCTCGAAATGTACTCTCATATAAGCTTATAGAGATTGTATGGGGACCGATAGTGTCGCGGCAGCAGTGTCGCGGCAGCATTGCTGCGTGCAGCGTAGTTTGGAATCATACATTTAACGTTCGGCGATCGGGCGTCGGGCCACGGGAAGTCCCCTGCAAAGTACGGGGGGAACGGAACACGTGACTTTAGTCACGTAGGCGCTTGCTACACCTTCCCTCTACAATTCAGACAGGGCGTCCCCGCGTGCGAGTTGTTTCTTTTTTGGTCTACCCTTCCTACGCTTCTGGTGGCTTGGCAGGCATTTAGAACTTCTTACGAATGGGGTCAGCTGGGAAACCTGGTAACGTCCTAATACTTCTCCATCGACGATATTTTCCAGAATGTACCTAGTTGGGCTCGCAGTTTCCTTAACTGTATAAGGGCCGTCACGCTTCAGTATACTTTTAGGTTTGCCACTTCGCGGTATCGTTTGGACCCTGAGTCTTTAATAAAACTAAGTCACCAGCGGTTTAATCCGGACTGGGACGACGACTTCCGTCAGCTAAGAGTTTCTGGTTAGCTTGTGTCTTCTCGTGTGTATCACGGGCGTTCAAAGAAGGTAGCAGGTAGTCGTTGTAGATACGAGGTAAGTGCCGTTACTGCATTCTCACTCTGGATGATTGTTCTCATATCAGAAATTACCTCAGCCATATCATCAAGATAAACTAGTAGTGAAATTCCAGCATTACTTTTGCATGACTTGAACCTGTCAATAAGCCTCTGGAATGTTGCTACCGAGTTTCGCAAACTCATAGGCATCCTTGTAAACCTAAATGTCCCGAGAGACGTCACGAATGCGGTCTTATCACGGTCTAGTGGAGACACAGCTACTTGAAAGTAGCCGGATTCGAGGTCGCAGGTGGTCATGTAACTCGTACTGCATGTAGTATATCTTCCATCCTAGGGAGGGGGTACCCGTCAGGTTTCGTTAACGCATTTAGTTTACGATAGTCGACACACAGACGCACTCCGTCATCCTTTTTGGGAATGTGGTCATTTGCTGCCCAGAGAGACTCACATTCCTCCTCTATGATTCCAGCGTTCAACAGCTTCTTCAACTCTTCCTCGAGGACTGTCTTTTTGTGCTGTGACAGTCGGTATGGCGGTGAAGTTATGGGTTCCTGTGTTTCGCTTACCTTTATTCGATGCTCCATGTATTCAGTCGCCGGAACGTCAGGTGCGAAACTGGCAGTTCTCTTCAAAAGAAACGCATCCAGCTGGGCTTTCGTAATTTTAACTTGCAAAAGTTCAGAATCACTAGGTGTCGAATCAATGTCAATTAGAAGGTTGGCCTGTTTTATAAAATCTCGACCTAAAAGTATGTTCCTAGTACATCCAAGAACAAGTGATACGATTCGGGGCTGGTAATCGAGTACGTTGCCCCTGTGTTCAATACTGCTGTCATGTTATTCGTATTACCTAAAATTTCTTCGGTCACAACAGGATCGTCGGTACACGTCACATGTGCACTTCGAATATCAGCCATAATATTCGTGGATGCGCCCTTACAATTACTACATTTTAAATACACGACCCCCAGCTGACCGCATGCGTAACAGCGAATACCAGAAGATTCCCTCATATCAACTTTATCAATTTTGTCAACTTTAGTAAGAATAAAATTATTACCTGATTTATTCTGCTCCGTCGTCTGCGGTTTTCTTAAACATTCTGCCGTATCATGACCGGAAATACGGCAATACCCACATCTAAGACGAACATGAATAGATTTTGTATTATTATCGAAACTAGCATTCATACCAGTAGCATTCGACGGGTTAAACGTCGCGGTTGTACTCGTAGGAGGATTCGTGGAACTCGTGCGAATAGTGGTGACGCCCGCGGTATTTGAAACGGATGGCCCGGTGTTATACACGAATTTACTTTGCTTGGAAACAGCGTCTTCCGTGGCCCTTGTCTTGCTTAATAAACAATCTACGGTATCGATAATATCTCCCGGTAACCGTTTACTAATACGGCGGTCTAACAAACCGTAAATAATATCCACTTGTATTTCTTCTGGAACCTTCTGGTATGGCAATCTCACTATTAACGCGCGTAACCGACATACTAAAAGTTCTACACTTTCGTTTTGTTGTTCCTCGGATAATATCTCACGTAGGAGCTTGTAGGCAGGGCGCGGAGCATCGCAGACAGCGCGCAGGCGAGCTGTCGCGTCGCCCCGTGATGATGTTGCCGCTTTGACTTCTCGCCACCACACGGCGGCGTCTCCTTCCAGCAGCATTAACAATCCCCGGACTACGTGCACGTCGCTACGCGGCGTACTCTTTATAAGTTTCAACGGCATCCAAAAATGCTTCCGGCACTTCCAGATCTAGTGATTGACCGGTAAAGCGTGCGGTGCAGTAGATGAAAGTTCCAGCAGGTGCGGCGGCCGCGACGGTCTCATTCGCTTTCGACGCTGGAGTGGCCACTGTTGACCGCAAGGATTCCACGAGATTTCTATTTATTTCACATTGTGATTGGGCAAAAGACGTGATGAACGAATAAGGTAATGAACTGCTGCGCGTCGAAGAAGGTTTGTGTTGGCGGTATATGCTGCACAGGTGTCTCGTGCGGCACCTTGTTCACATATCCGGGAACATTTCTTGTTTCTCCGTCGTACTCTTCTTCGGTTGTATTCATTTCTGGGTAATCTCGTAGGTGGCCAGCTCCTCTCGTCTTCTGTAGCGACATTTTCACAATTATATCTTGGTTTTAAATAGAGTTCAACCCACAGTTGGGCGCCATTATAATGCGTATGATGTTATCACAACATATTACACGAAAACTAAAAACTGACTAGCCGGCGAGCATTCCGATGCGTGAAGTTTTGATGCGTGCAAACCATTGCGCTATGGAGGTCATCAATACAACAATAATTCAAGCATAAATAATTGTATATTTTATATTTGCTAAAAGGCAACATTTCATGCAAAAGTAAACATATGGTCGTTTCAATTTGTTTAATTTAACTAATATTAAAAAAAATCGATATCAAAGTTATTTTGTTTCGAAGATAGCAGATGAAGCGATCTGGTTGTTACTTTTATCATCCTCAAGGATTGTGATGTGGTGATATTTGTATCTAATAATACGTGGCCCTTAGACAAAAATGTATAATTAAAAAGTCTAACAGAACAGAACGAAAAGATGTGGAGAACAATAATTATTTGTAAAATTAAAAAGTCACAGCGTGAAACGTCGCTTTCAGCTCCAGCTTAACGGTCTACGGGGTTCAATTCCCCGCCTTATACACTTTGTTTTTCTGAGCATAGTCAGAGAATCGATTTGTTTGGGAACCGCGTGTGACAAACGACGGCGGCGACGTAAGTTAGGGATGTCACATGTATTATTGTGTTATGTAACACAAAAAGTTTTTATTGTTGAGATGTCCTTAAGAGCATTGTATGTTAACTCCTCCAAGTCTAATCATCTTTCAAGATTTCTTAACACCAGTTGTAGTCCAAAGAAATATTAAGTAGACCCCTACTTTCAATATTTCTTTGGAATTACTGCCACTTACAAATAATTATTGATATTTATTATCGATGACAAAAATCTGATTTCAATATCGATGTATTATCGATTAATATATCACTTGAAAACGTTGATAATTTATTTTATCGAATACTTTCAAAAATAATTGATATGAACCATTTCCAGTAAAATGCACAAAGTTTACTGTTATTGATTGTATTTGTGAATAGAATCATTACAATATACAATAAACACTAACCTAACATACTATTGTACATACTAGCAGTGTTATAATAATTAGATCATTTTACATTAGATCATTGAGAATAGATAATTTAACTACTCACTTACAAATGTCATTAAATAGTGTTAAACTTTTGTTTTAGTATAATTTGAAATTCATTTTTTAATAGAATCGAAAAATATTTCCATAAAAATATCCTACAGAAAAAAATCATTGTAAAAACATCGATTCGATACACGTAACTTTGAAATATCCATGTTAAGTGTATATCCCCAATTGAAAGCCAATTTTTTTCTATCGGTTTTCTTAGAAAGACTATATTAGAAAGAGAACTGACATGAAACGAGAACTAGGACATGTAATATTACTGTTCAGTAAGTTTGTTTTTAAGTTAAAACGTAGAATAAAAGCAGGTGCCGATTATTATAAACAATGATTAAAATTAATTCAATAGTTTTCCAAGAATATCTCAATAGTTTTCTACGTATTCACAAACGTTTAATTTAATTAAATTCTCAAAGGCTTTTAAGAGGCTTTTATTTATTATTTTATTAATCCGTGGCCCTGACTACGTAATAAAAAATAGAGACCCGATATAACCAGAATTCCGCTTACGGGCGGATAAACAAATGTTTCTATAGGCTTCGCCGTATTGTTTTTACAATTTTCACGGGTTGGATCACACATATTTTACAGAAGATAAATATGTAATCTTTTGTTCTTTTGAATCGATTATTGTATAATTTAACACAGGCTTTATCGTCGACGAGCTGCTACACACACGGTTTCACTTGTGAATACTTTTTCTAAGTTTATGTATTGATTCATATATTATTATTTGTATCTGGAATAATTTTTGGATTTTGCTGGCTACTTTGTCAGTCCCATTTTGGGGACCTTCACAAAGGGTGATGATAATACAGCCAAGTTAGACACTAAAGAGTAGCGTCACCTTTTAAAGCCTAACTGGGGACACTTCCTGATGATGGAAGGCTTTTACCATTAGAATTTTATGATAAATTATTTAGAAATAAACTCACGTTTACATTAATCGTTTATATAAAACGAATAAAAAAAAACAAAACTATGCTTCTTGATTTTGCATGAACTTCGAATCTGGTAGTTGAAATCTACCTACATTTCCCATTTCGAAACCCGCATTACCACAAACTGGTAGCTTAGTGGTTTTACTCAAGGACACCAATCTAGAGGTCCCGGGTTCAAATCCCAAGATTGCAAGATCGAAGCAGTTTTTCCCGCTTAATGTGTGTATTATAGCATAATTGCCATATACCGACGTTGAAGGAACATATCGCGAGGAAACTTGCATACTGAGATCACCGTATGCGTGATCCGTCAATCTGCCTTAGACAAGCATGGAAGGTATACTATCAGTTGTCTTTAAGCGAAGGCTCGAGCCCTGCTCTAAGACGACATATATTATTTATTACGACAAAAGTTCACAGTATCTGAAAACACCGAAGTTCGCATAGCTGACAAATTACGATTTTCTTTCAAGCATCACTTATGGGAGGTCCCTACGTTTGTAATAGGTGTTCAGAATATAAAACCTCTCAACTTAATAGCTGTCGAAACGCGGCGCTGGTTCTCGAATTTTAATTCAGGGATCGGCACGTGGTGCGAAGGGATCGGTTTACTTAATTTACACATTTTAGGATAAAGTGATTTTAATTGAAAAATTTATAAGCTTTAAAACATTACTAACTGCATATATAAGAAGTACGACGGTCTCCGTGGGCTAACGGTTAATTTCGGCGCGCTTGCGGAGGTCACGTGATTTTTGTCTAGTAATAAGTTATCTAGTACCCGTTACATTAGTGCAATCATTTATACTTTGGGTCTAGATGACGCTTTGAATTGTATATTTATTTATATAAAAAGTACGTGTACGGAGCTCGATTGATTTCTACTACATCTCTTATTTAAAAATAATGTCACGTATTGACGAAATGAAGCATTTTTAAAGCCTGTAGCTATTTTATTTATTAGTGTCATATTTTGTTTATTAGAATATACTATTATAATTTCAGTATGGACATACATTTCTTGTATTTCTTAATTAAAAATTTAATTTTATACCAAGTTTTATAATTTTATAAAGCACGTATTTTATATATATTACCATGCCAAAATTACCAACAATATACCGGGGTTAAAATAAAGACGGTCGCAACTATATAGGTGTTTTTAAAGAAAATAATTAATCTATTTAATAAAACAGTTAAAAATATACAGAATTGTCGAATAACAGTTTCAATATATGAAAAGAATATCAACACACGTACGTTATTAATAAGTATTGAGTGAATTTAGTATCATTCGATTAGAGGAACCAAGTTAAACTCAAAGAGTTGGAAGTTTACTAGTGTATTCAAAGTTTTATGTGGGCAAATAAAGATACATTGGCACAATAAGCGCGCGGGCAGTCGCAGCGTCACTGACCGCAGCACGTGCCTGCGCAGGCGCTGCCAAACTGGGCGAGCACGCTGCCATGCTCGCTGTAGCGATATGCTGCATCCTGGTACTGCTTCTCGTATTTATCATCCTCATCATCGTGGTGGGGCAGAATATGGAGGCAAAAACTGGATCCTAGCGGAAGAGAGGTATGTTGCAGATGACAAGTATGTTGTATATTTTTATATTATGGAATAACTTTCTTAAGGATTAAACTGTATTGATATTTTTTTTTCATTTTAATAACAATAAGTTCCAGTAGATGAGGAATAAGGTACATTTTTCGTATAATATATTTCATATGGTGAATGAAATTAACTTTATTGCTACCCATCAGGTAGTCTAAATTCTTCAAACTTTGTAGCATAAACTCTGATTCCTAAAATACTATTGTAATTTGAAAGCTGTATTGTAATTAACTAATAAAATCTTATATAATGAAACAAATGTTATACATCGAATTCGAATTAAAATATAAGAAATGTTATTGACCAACTCTCGATCTGTACAATACTTGAAACATTTCCTAATTTATCTTGTTGCGCAACTAACCTATTTCTTTTTAAATCGAGACCGAAGTCACAATCCGTTCGGATCCGTTCGCAAATAACGATTTGATTGAAAGAAGAAAGAACATAGATTGAAAGAACATAGGCCTGGGGAATAAGTGTGGTAATTGAAAATAGATTTTGATACTTACACAGTGTGAGAAAAGTATAAACTCTTATAGAACATTTAGCGTTCTTCTGTGTGGACTACCATACACGTTTCTGAAAATTGTTTGTAACAGACAGTTGCTAGAGGTTTTTGAAGTGAAACTTCTTTGGGCGCATGAGGGTAATTTTTTACGGATGAAACGGAAATTAGCGTCACGTTACGGATGAAACGCAAATTAGCGTCACGAAGATGTGAAACGTTTTTCTAATACTTACATTTTTAAACTCGTGATATCTTTTAAATGGAATGTCCGAATTGAATAATTCAAAAAATTATATAAAGGTATTAAAGCAGTCTTGAATATGAAGTAATTTATTTTGATAAGGATTAATACTAAGATACAAATAAAGAGCCTTTTTAGCGGCGGCATTTTAATTAAATTTTTAAAATAAAAGAACACTTATTGTGGCATAACTATAATAGTTAGACATATGCTATCGCGACACTTTTTGTAAATAATTGTGTTCTGCAAAGTCGTAGTACATTATTTTATTCTATCATCAATAGTTTCCGCAGCGCACGCGATATAAAGAATATTTTAGGTAATTTTTTTTACACCTTGGGTTACATTATTGGAGTTTTAATAAGGATTCCTAATTTTTTTAAATATTTAATATAGTCTCTGCCACTAGCGGATAATGAAGCTTTCTAACAGTGAAATAATTGTTCAAATTGGTGCAGTAGTTTCGGAGCCTATTCAATGCAAACAAACAATCAAATCTTTCCTTTTTATACTAATATATTATATACCAAACATTTCCGTTCAAAGCGAAGTCCATTTATTAAACTTGGATTATAGAAATCTATAAGGCGCCGGTTCATGGCCGTCTAGTCCACTAAATTAGTTTGCCAAAGAAGTTTCACTTCTGACATGTACGCACGCACTTTTTTATTGCTGAGGAATAGTAGACAAGCTGACGGGCCACTTAATTGTAAGTTTACCTTCGCCTATGTATGTTTGCAACGCTATGGGCAACTCGAAACGCTGCTGTTCCGTAAGGATACTGGAACCTGAGTCACTAATGCCGGAACTCAACACAAGGTTATTATGGCGGTATACTTATACACCAGGGGTGGACGCCAAAGTTGGGATTACATAGAAAATATTTCACACCATGGGGTTGTTGAAAAAAAAGGACAAGGAAGAAGTCAAAGGATTGCTTTTGAAAGTTTGGACATAGAAGGTACGTAGTTTGGTTTCTTCATGTTGAGGGATCTTATAGTCATCGCTCCTCTAAAATTCGAATTTAAATATATTTATTCCGTCATTTATGTTAAAAGGTGAAGAAGGCATGCAGTGGAAGCAATAAAAACGACATTTACTATATTAATGAATTATATTAGTAGATATTTAAATCCCGAAATGTCATTAATTGTCAATTACAATTCATTCTTTATTCTTCTAATATTAGAATTATACATAAAAACTATAACAATTTATCCTCGTACTTTCTTGAAAAACAAGAAGATAGTGGTAAAACTAATGTGTCAAAGCTACTATAATAAGATTCTTCTTCTTAGTCGTTTCACTCTTTACAGAGCGGTCGTGATCAACTGGTAGTACTATTAAAGGCAGATATTGTTCGCTGTATGATTTTACGCCATTTCTCGCGATTCACAGACATTCTGGTGCACTCATGCAAAGGCCCGCCTACAGCCGATTTGATCTGGTCGGTCCATCGCATGGGTGATCTTCCACGTGATCTGGTTCCCTCCACTTTGCCCTGGACAACGAGACGCTCTATGGAGTCATTGTTTCGCCTTGAAATAATAGATAGTTTCGTCTTTTTTATCATTCAATTAAAGACATTAACGAACAGAACTAATGTAACTAACTTCGACGACCTCCGTGGCATAATGGCTAACGCACATCAGTAGCTTACTGAGGTTGCGGGTTCAATTCCTGTCTGTGATGTTTGTGTATAATATGTATTTACTTAAAAAAGAAAAAAGTATATTAGTTTAGTCTAGTACATATATCACGAGTGCTATGTTACTTATTTTGGGACTAGATGGCGTTGTTTGAAATATCCCAATATATTTATTTATTATAGTAATTGCCTATATATTTAAACTATTATATCATCATTCATTCATCCTACACTTATCGTGCAACAGAGAAACATCGACCTAAAAGTACCAACATTGGATGCAGCTGGGTATAATTATTGTAATTTAAAGTAAATTCTATAAAAGGATGGTACAAAAAACATGGAGAGTACTGCACTTCCGTAATAACTATTTGTTTGCGCACCTCACTAGTGTGTTGTGTCTGTGGTGCCGCTTCGCTCATTCGATCATTCATTCGGGCATTCATTCCATACACATTCGTACGCCCTCAAGTATAACTGCATTATTAAGAAACAATAAACTTGTAAAAACTAGGAATAAATGTAAATTAACCTGGAGTCAGATTTTCAATACAACGACCCGAGGCCGTAACACTATTAAAGACATCCTATTTGATCTGACTCAGAAAAATGTGTAACCAAATAATAATACCAGGACTTAAAATAACGGCTGACTGGATAGACTGAAAGGTGTTGGTCACGACCCTCAGATATGAGGACTACGACTCGAGGAGGAGGATAAAATAACGGCAAAGTAAATCCAAGCTTAAATTGGAAGTCGCTTTTGTGTATCAGCACAACTCGAACAATTTTCTTGATCGTCCTTATTGAACAAAATACTCAAGTTCTTTGGTTGGTAAAGGTATAAAATGCGGTTCCTTTGTTGGTTGTGAATTTAATATTAGACAGTCTACCAATTATGTAGTAGTTTTAGTTATAAACATTAAATAATGTTAAAAAATCACGTATGTAAGTTGTACAACACAATTAGTTGGAAACATCTCTTATTAAAGTACTTTCTTATATACTTCGTGTATGTTTATTTTGTCAATTGTTGACGACTTTGTCTACTTTTAAATCGAAATACACTTAAAAGTTTAAGAGATAATAATTAATGGAATTCTTATTTATCCAAATATATGCTATCTGTCTAGTTGTATGTGTCAAAGTATTGCTTCTATGTATTATTTCTAAATATTAATTTTATATTTTTTATATTTGTATTGTGTAATAAAAAAAATAAAAAATTTATTAAACAAAATCATGAATGTTGGCTGTAGCAAAATATATCAAATCTTGTTGTAAAATAATATAATATTTTTGTTATTTCTATAATTTTAATAATTTCATTTTTTAAAAGTAATTTTGTTTTAACACTATATAGTATCTTAAGTGGGTTTTCGATTCTATAGAATGATCATGGGTGTAAAGAACATACACTCATAGTTTGGATTTACGTAACCATAATCCGTTTAATTTAAGTAGCTTGTCCTGTTGCACACCGGATGCGGTCCGAATGTGCAGCTTAAGGGATTTATCACAAGCTTACTGGGGACAAAGTGCGGCGCTTTGTTAAGCAGTTTCGACAGGGTATTGGAGCTTTTAGTCTTATACCAAAGTAAATCAACCTATCTGTTTTCGTTTTATATCATCATTTCAGCCGGAAGACGCCCATTGCTGGACAAAGGCCTCCCCCAAAGATCTCCACGATGATCGGTCCTGCGCTGCCCTCATCCAACCTATTCCGGCGATCTTGACCAGATCATCGGTCCATCTTGTGGGGGGCCTACCAACATTGCGTCTTCCGGTACGCGGTCGCCATTCGAGGACTTTTCTGCCCCAACGCCCATCAGTCCTTCGAGCTATGTGCCCAGCCCACTGCCACTTCAGTTTTGCAATCATCCGGGCTATGTCGGTGACTTTGGTTCTCCTGCGAATCTCCTCATTTCTGATTCGATCTCGCAGAGAAACTCCGAGCATAGCCCTCTCCATTGCCCTCTGAGCGACCATGAGCTTTCTCATAAGGCCCATAGTTAGCGACCACGTCTGCGTTCCGTATGTCATCACTTACCGTTTAATATATTTGGATAAAAATGATAAATGAATATAAGGCGTTACATTAGCCGCCCCGAAATGTGTAGAGACGTAGCTATAATAATATTAAATAAATTTTAATTTTTTAGTTAGTCAGTCGTTTAGCAGAGGTTCGGTCCCATACTCACGCACAGAAAAGTTACATATTTATAAAGATGAACTCTCAGACATGAGACGGGAATCGAAATCGCGACCTCTGCAAGCGTACCGAAGTGCGTTAGCCTTTACACTACGGAGGTCGTTAGTTGGATATAAAATAAAACTAATTTTACATATTGACGCTTGAAAGACAACCTTTACTAAGCGACATCGAGTGAACTTTCCAGGAAAGTGATTGAAATTCAAATACATATTTAGATTTTTTTATTGTAACTCTGCTAATTGTTGGATTGAAATTAATCCAACAGGGAATAAATAATTATTTCAATCTAACAATTAGGTGAGTTACAATTTTTTCTAAATATAAATCATTTTCCTGGAAACTTCACTCAATGTAATATAATATATAAAAAAATTTATTAAGTTCAAGATCTCATTCAAATACAAAATCAGACTGACTAAGAGTACAAATAATAATTCTAAAAATACTACAATATACACACATCAAAAAAGTCTAAGCAACATAGAATAGAATAGAATATACTTTATTGTACAATATAATTAATGAAACAATACAAAAAACAGCTTAGAATTAGGTACAAATGGCGGTCTTATCGCTGACAGCGATCTCTTCCAGACAACCTTGGGATGGAGAGAGAAATATGGCACAAAAACTAGGGCAGGGTTCTGTTGCACAATATTTAAAAAAAAAAATTATAATAATATTATACACATATAAATGCACACACACACATATATTTATAACTGTTAAACCAATACATGTTATATAAAAATATATAATACTAGCAGCCCGTCCCAGCTTCGCACGGGTATTTAACAAAAAATTAAAAATTATACCCTTCTATTTTTTTTCGGTCTCGGGGAAAAACCTCTCTTGACGGGTTATCCCGGCCCGGGGGGACCGAAGGATATAAGGGACTCCGGAAAAGATGTTCGACCCACTAAAAAACCCCGCTGTTCTCCTATCGTCTACGCCCGGGCCCACGGATATATGGCCTGTCGATCTCGTGGCCCGGGCCGGCGCCGGCCCACGCTTTGTCTTAAAGCGGGCCCCTTCTAAAGTGCTGGCGCCAGGGGGTCAGGGTTTCGTCCCCCCGGTGCTCTCTTGTAACAACTCTAGGAGTTGAGGGAGGCTGTGGAACAGCACGCGGCCTTTTCCCTCGCGGCAATAGTGCGGGCGGCGGATCCTCCCCCGAGGGGCCGCCCGCGGCCGTTTTCTACGTCGGCCGGAGATCGTTGCCCGCCCTCCGGCGCCGACGACGCGGCCTACGTTGGCGGAAGGGGAGTGCGGTGGCGTACTCCCGCTCCCGTTCCGCCGCCTCCCTTGCAGACACTACTGCCTCGCAAAAGGAAGCGACGGCCGTCCATCCAGGATCGCCCCCGACCATGGACAAAACCAGGGCCGGGAGTGACAGGTCCGCGGCCAATTCCGGACGGGACTCGCATCCCCGTCGCGTGCTAGTCAGGCGTGGGTACGACTACCAGACGACACTCCAGAAAAAGCAGAGTCGCCTGACGTCGTAGCCGGCCCAGCAAGACCAACCGACAGCGAGGATGCAATTCCCGCCCCGGGAACACTCTGTGCAGGCGCAGTCGAAATAGGCATGGTTTCGACTACCAAATCAGGTCCCAGGGTAGAACCCGGGACCCCAATCAGTATTTGCAATCATCCCACCGGGGACCACGCCACGAACAGAGAGCTAAGTTGGAAAGGATGAAGAGGTAGACGGAAAGAAAGGTAGGACTCTGTCGCCTTGAACGGAGAGGGGAGTGAAGCGACGGATGCTCGGGCACCTCGGGTACGCACACCCGTGCACTCCTCGGACAGAGGAGCGCCCCTGAGGGCAAACCCTTCTATTTGCGTCAGGTTACTAAAAAAATAAAATTATAAAGAAAGTTTTAATATTATTATTTCTATGAGCTTTTATTTTAATGATTTTTTTTGTTATTACTTTTTATTTATTTTTCGTTATTTTTTAATAAGTATTCTAATTTTTGTAAAAACCCCAGTGACGCACGCCTACATTGCATAAGGTGCTGCTTAGCTAGCCGAACAGGGTGAGCGGCTACCACGCAACATTTTTCTAATACTTACATTTTTAAACTCGTGATATCTTTCGAATGGAATATCCGAATTGAATAATTCAAAAAGTTATATAAAGGTATTGAAGCAGTTTTGAATTTGAAATAATTTATTTTGATAAGGATTAATACCAAGATCCAAATAAAGAGTCTTTTCTAGGGGCGGCATTTCAATTAAATTTTTAAAATAAAAGAACACTTATTGTGGCATAACTATAATAGTTAGACATATGCTGTCGCGACACTTTTTGTAAATAATGATGTGTTCTGCAAAGTTGTAGTACATTATTTTATTCTATCATCAATAGTTTTCGCAACGCACGCGATTTAAATAATATTTTAGGTAATTTTTTTACACTTTGGGTTACATTATTGGAGTTTTAGTAAGGATCCCTAATTTTTTTGAAAATATAATATAGCCTATGTCACCCGGGGATAGTGTAGCTTCCCAACAATGAAAGAATTTTTTAAATCGGGTCAGTAGTTTCGGAGCCTATTCAAAGCAAACAAACAAACAAACAATCAAATCTTTCCTCTTTATAATAGTAGTATAGACAAACACATATACACATATACACGCATACACATACACACATACACACATACATACATACATACATACATACACACATATACATATACACACATATACATACATAGTACAATAATAAAAACAGCATATATTATACTTTGAGGTAGTAATCCTTAACGAGTCTGTTCTGAAGGTGGATACTGACTGGGCTTGTCTCACTTCTAGCGGCAGCATGTTCCATAATTGGACAGCTTGAACACTGAATGACTGGTTATAAAACTTGGTTGTATTAAGCGGTGTTTCTAGTCTCATGTTCACCGATGACCTGAGGAATTTCCCCTGATTCACATTGGAAAATTGGAAACGTTCCTTAAGGTAAGGAGGAGACTTGGGACTAAACAATACATTATACAGAAGAGACAAGATATGCGTATTCCGGCGAAGGCGGATAGGGAGCCACTTGAGCTTAATGCGAAATTCGGATATATGATCATAACATGTACTAATTTAAATTTTAGGATGGTGGATGAGCCGCTGTATGGATGAACTTCCTGAATGCACCTGAGCCTTTCAGTATTTCCGGGCCGACGGTACACTCGCATCCTTCCTGTATCAGGCCTAAACCCGAATCGCAACTCATCGGAAAACATAATTTTATCCCATTGTTCCTAGGTTCATGTTCTTTCTCTACACCATTCTTTTCGACGAGCGCGATTCCCGTGACGTATCGGTGGGCATCTAATTGGGCGTCGAGCTCGTAGGCCGTACTCATGCAGTCGATTTCGCACAGTTTGGGGACTTACATCAACACCACTTGAATTTTGTAACCTCAAACCTATCTCTCTAGCGGTTAACATCGGCTGGCGTCTTGCAGTCAGTTGTATGTACCGGTCTTGCCGAGTGGTTGTACTCCTTTTACGGCCTGGATGCTGTTCAACGGGTTCCCTTGTATTATTGTAGCACTGCCAAAGACGACAAATAACACTTCTATGAATGCCAAAATGCCAACATACCTGAGATTGATTACTTCCCGCTTGCAACATCCCTACAGCTCTTTGCATTTCATTTGCCGTCAAATGACGTCGCTCCATGACGTAAAGAATATCTAACAATTTAATTTTGTCGCTAACTTTATTTAAATCGTTGGTAAAATTATAAAATCAAGACTAAACGTAGCAATAAAAAACGCACTTAAATTCAAACAAATTCCCTTTCATTTAATTTTATGAAAAAAACAAAACACAATAGAAATTTTTTTTACAACCAGCCAGTATGTTATCAATAACAAAAAAGTTTACATACCTAGGCACTTTGAGTGAGTAAAGACTTAGAAATTAATTAGTATAAATGGTAAATTTGTAATATCATGCATGTTGCTTAGACTTTTTTCATGTGTATATAAGAAAAAATAAGATTGAGCCCGACCCCACAGTTTACCTAGTGGGGACTTCAGACTATGAATTACTTTTGTCTGTATACTGACAGTAAAGTAAGGTAAATCACCGTTGGGTTTATCCTTTCAAGATTGAGGAGCAGGTAGCAGCCGCCTTCAGTAATTCAAATTTAGTCAAAATTTCTGCATTTTCATGGCCTGGAAAATAAGTATTGTCTGTGACCGTATTCAACAGCCAGCTCCAAAGCGCAACCTGGATTAACTGCTAGAATTAGATAATAAGTTATTTTTTGGCAGCTATTGATATTTAACCATAAAACCACCAATTTTGGCTAAGCCAATATTGACCCGTCTCTTTGTATACTATTTCTACAAATTCCCTATAGTAAATATATTTTTCGCAGCCTGCGTTTTATGAGCAATCCAAAAGGAATAACAGAGTTATCTTTATTTCAATTTATCGACGGGAAACCCTTCACGAAGTCAACCACGACGGAGTGGAATAATTAGATGTGCTGGAATAAATTTATGTAATTTGAACTATGTTACTGTATTGTAAAGTTGTTATTGTAAAGTTTATATTTTATATTTGATGACCAGATAGAGTTAAAGACTGTATTGTCATACTATAGGTATAATAAGTAATACTTTCGTGGTTATCAGACATCTTTACAGAAAAATACTAGAAAATAAACATATTAAGATATTTCACACAATACCATCTAGTCCCAAACTAAGTTGCATAGCACTTGGGTTATGGGTACTAGATGCCTCGCGCCTTGCGAAGTAGAGGTAAAGCGGGCGGAGCTGCGCGATTAGGTGCTAATGGTGGAGTGGAAGGAACGTCTCGCACACCCTAGTGCGGGCCTCGCTACCATTCAGGCGGTGAGGCCCATCCTGGATTCTTTGGTGGATAGGCGTCACGGCGCCCTGGCCTTCCGCCTGACGCAGGTCCTCTCGGGGTACGCTTGCTTCGGGAGGTACCTATGTTGCATAGGGCGGGAGACAACGTCGGGGTGCCACTATTGCGGCGTGGGCGACGAGAAGGACACGATGACGCACACTGTCGCCGTATGCCCAGCGTGGAGTGAAATGACTTATCGCTTCAGGCCCTGGTCCTTGGTCAGGGGCGAACCAGGATGGATCGCCGTCGCCTCCTTTTGTGAGGTAGTTATGTCCGCAAAGGAGGCGATGGAGTGGGAGCTGGCAAGTACACTCTCCTCTCACTAACGCATGCCACGTCGTCAGTGCTGGAAGGTGTCCAACGACCTCCGGCCGCCGTAGAAGGTGGCAGCGGACGGCTCCTCGGGGGAGGTTGCGCCGCCCGCACCATTGCCGCGAGGGTTTGGGTTGCGTGCTGTTCCGCGGCCCCCCTCAACTCCTTGAGTTATCAAAGGACATCGCGGGGAAGACGGAACCCTGACCCCTGGCGCCAATATCATAGAAGAGGCCCACCTTGACACAAAGGGCGGACCGGCGCCGGCCAGGGCCACGAGATCGTTAGGCCACGTGTCCGTGGGCCCGAGCGTAGGTGTTAGGATAACAGCGGGGTTTTTAGTGGGTAGTCGGGGGTCAAACATTTTTCCCGGAGTCCCACACATCCTTCATTCCCCTCGGGCCGGGGGAACTCATCAAGAATATGGTTTTTCCCCGATAAAAAAAAATTGGGTACTAGATAAATGATATAACATATATACTTTTTGTAAATAAATACATATTATGTATAAATAGTAGGTAATATTAACAGAGATAATAATAATAATAACGACGGCAGGGTCGTTTCGTCTAAACCCGAACTTTTGAGGGAAGTCGAGAAGTTCTACGGACAGCTATACACGACCACACGGGCACCTGTTAACAACAAGGCTAAAGACCCAAGAGCCAAATTAACCCGACACTACACCGTAGATATCCCAGACGTCAGTCTGTACGAGATTAGTGTGGCCCTTAAACAGCTTAAAAACAACAAGGCGCCGGGTGATGATGGAATTACAGCCGAGCTTCTGAGAGCTGGTGGTACTCCTGTGCTTAAAATCCTCCAGAAGCTATTTAATTCCGTCATCCTCGATGGCAAAACGCCGCAGGCCTGGCACGGAAGTATAGTGGTGCTGTTCTTCAAAAAGGGCGACAAAACCCTTTTGAAGAACTTTAGACCGATATCGCTTCTGAGCCATGTTTACAAGCTGTTTTCAAGGGTCATCACGAATCGTCTCGCGCGCAGATTTGACGACTTCCAGCCTCCCGAACAAGCCGGATTCCGAAAAGGTTTTAGCACCATAGACCACATACATACGCTGCGGCAGGTTATACAGAAGACGGAGGAGTATAACCAGCCACTATGCTTGGCGTTCGTGGACTATGAGAAAGCCTTTGATTCGATCGAGACCTGGGCGGTGCTTCAGTCTCTCCAGAGGTGCCACATTGATTATCGATACATCAAAGCGTTGAAGTGTTTGTATGAAAACGCCACCATGTCAGTCCGTCTCCAGGATCAGAACTCGAAGCCTATCCGACTGCAGCGGGGAGTCAGACAAGGCGATGTCATATCGCCGATGCTGTTCACTGCTGCGTTGGAAGATGTCTTCAAGCTTCTGGACTGGAACGGACTGGGCATCAACATTAACGGTGAGTACATCACTCACCTTAGATTCGCAGATGATATCGTAATCATGGCTGAAACCATGGAAGACTTAAGCCATATGCTTGATGGCCTCAATACAGCTTCCCAAGGAGTAGGTCTCAAAATGAACATGGACAAGACGAAGATCATGTCTAATGTCCATGTCGCACCTACCCCCGTAACAGTTGGGAACTGTACTTTCGAAATTGTTGACGAATACGTCTACTTGGGTCAAACGATCCAGTTAGGCAGGTCCAATTTCGCGAAAGAGGTCACTCGTCGAATCCAACTCGGATGGGCAGCGTTCGGGAAGCTCCGTAAAATCTTTTCGTCCCAAATACCGCAGTGTCTCAAGACGAAGGTTTTTAACCAATGTGTGTTGCCAGTGATGACATACGGAACGCAGACGTGGTCGCTAACTATGGGCCTTATGAGAAAGCTCATGGTCGCTCAGAGAGCAATGGAGAGGGCTATGCTCGGAGTTTCCCTGCGAGATCGAATCAGAAATGAGGAGATTCGCAGGAGAACCAAAGTAACCGACATAGCCCGGATGATTGCAAAACTGAAGTGGCAGTGGGCTGGGCACATAGCTCGAAGGACTGATGGCCGTTGGGGCAGAAAAGTCCTCGAATGGCGACCGCGTACCGGAAGACGCAGTGTTGGTAGGCCCCCCACAAGATGGACCGATGATCTGGTCAAGATCGCCGGGATAGGTTGGATGAGGGCAGCGCAGGACCGATCATCGTGGAGATCTTTGGGGGAGGCCTTTGTCCAGCAGTGGGCGTCTTCCGGCTGAAATGATTAACAGAGATAATTCACTAACGATTAATAATAAAATCACCAAACATCACATCAAACCCTCTAACGAAAAACCAACGCTTTTACAGTTTTAAAAATATGTGAAAAATGTTAAAATTCCCCTGCCCACGTATTCGCAGGAAATAAACTAAACTTTGAGAGGGAACATCGCAATCTGAGGACGAGGTGCTCCATTTCCCGAACACAAATAAGCGCGTCTGCTACATAAAACGCTCGCATTTTGATGAATATATTCAAAGCAATCCAACTGTGAGATTCTTAATGACCCCATCTATGTAGAGTTTTATAATGATAAATTTAAAATGTGAGCTTTTATCTAGCCATATAAAACCAATATACTCTTCGCTTATTTAAATACCGACGGTGGACCTGCTATTTTTAACCAGTGATTTCAATTTGCATATCAAAAGTCCCGAAATTCAGAGTCCGTAATTTGCTTGCAATATTTTTTTTATTGCTGTAGGACAACAGACAGGCTGACGACCCACTTAGAATTTAGCAGTTACCGTTGCCTACGGGTGTTTGCAATACCAGTGGCATCGCGAATACGTTGTTGTCCCATAAGAGTACAGGAGCTTGGGTCATTAATTCCGGAACACAGCACAAAATTATTATGGTGGCATACTTAAGAGCAAAACTGGTCGCCATCCAGACGGGCTTGGGGCCCTACCACGAAGCTAGTGTGGGTGGTTTTGTCGCCTTTTACGACAGAACGACCCCGGCCGCAGAGGTCATTATTCTTTCTGCGCCCTTACATGGATTAAAATAATTTATTGGAAGCTTTCAACTTCCTGAAAGAATGAGGCGCATTCATTCGTTTTATATGCATTTTCCTCGTGTATTTTTTTTTATAAAATCAAAATAAAGGTAAAGCTTAATGTAAGCCCTAAGAAGTACTTTACCTAACCTCTATTTTAGACGCGTTATAATGTAACGATTAATTATATAGATATAATATTCCGTGCTTTTTACATCCAAGCTCTTCTTTTTTTAACAGTAACTGGCATCTTACGTGGGGACAAAAATGTCCTGCCGCTGGTTTAAGTCATAAAAGGTGATATTTTTGCCAAAAAATTGACTATCAGAGATGCCGTAGACCGGGACTTAACACTAGAATGTTCATGATAACCCTAGTATCAAAAATACGAACATCTTAGATTAAAGAAGATTTACTGATGTCAGTCAAAATCAATTTTAGCTTGTTTAGGCAAAATGTAAAATACTGTAACACGTCTATATAAATTCAAAATAGGCTGTGCTGAATATTATAAATCCGCGTATCTTCGTGAAATATTTATGAGGCATAAAGAGGCGGGAACATAGCTCCCGTATCGGTACGATGTATGAAGAGAGATGTGCGAGCGATTTCCTTTGTCAGGTATTATGGTAAGTGAATACACGTTTAGATAAATGTTAACGTTTGACATTACTCGTGTATATTTAAAAAAATCATTTGAAGGATAAATAAAAGCTCATCAATTAATTTATTTCGACAACTGTGGCGTAACGGCTCACGCATTTCAGTACGCTTGCTGAGGTCTCGAATTCCATTCCGGTCCCGCGTCTGCGTAATTGTATTATATAGTATATTAGTTATCTAGTACCCATAACACAAGTGCTATGTTACTTATTTTGAGACTAGATGGCACTGTGTGAATTGTGCAAAAAAAAATCGCGTAAATTAATATATGTATGTGGGACTCCAATAAAGTAAAGATATGTAGATTTAGCAACAATTCTTTTATTTTTGTTACACACAATACAACTTATTTCGTAATCTGACATGACCTCTTTTTCGACATCTCTCTCGGTGTTTTTTTTTCTTAAAAACTTGCCATTAATATAAAACTTTCTCCCACACGGCCATCCTGGTTATTCATCTGTACCAGATGAACAAACTTCTTCTTCCACATCGACCCATGGCTTCATATGATCAGCCGAGCTGGTGGTATTAATAGGGCCATCACATTCACCAACTCTCTTAACAGCGTATCGTTCATGGTTCTTTTTGGCTACCACTTCATAGGGTCCTACGAATTTTGGATAAAGTTTGCTCCCTTGTGTGAATTGGGTACGTTTAATTGCGACCAGGTCACCAACTTTGTATTCGGTAGCCGCCTTTCTCTTTCTATTATAATTTCGGACGTTTTCCTCTTGAATTTTCTTTATGCTCTCTATGGCCTTTATTCTTAGTTCATCTCTTTTCTCATTATAATTCTGTATCTCTTCCTCTTCTATGTACTTCATAATTTCATCACTTTGATCTTTCATCTTTGTACAAAAAAGTAACTCAAAAGGCGTCATACCGACACTTCTTTGATAAGTACTATTAAGACAGCGTTGAACCCCGGAAACTCGTTTATACCATTTTGTAGGATTGTCAGCGCTTAACTTGCCTAAGACGCTTATAATTACTTGGTGGATTCTTTCTACCTGTCCGTTCCCACGTGGTTGACCAGTCGTAATCGTATAATGGGTTATACCTTCCTGCTGACAATAGTCTTGAAAATCTTTTGAGGTAAATGCAGCGTTACGATCGGAAATAATTCGTTGAGGCGATCCAAAAGTCTGTTGTTGGATCCTCAACTTGTTCAATGTCTCTTCTGTAGACAAAGACTTCGTAGGGTAGATCCAGGTGAACTTGGTGAAGCCATCCACTACAGTTAAAATGTACTTATAGTTTTTATTAGTAGATGTCAACGGACCAAGATGATCGATATGATACGTTGACAGTGGGACATCACCTTTATCGAGCGGATGTAAGTATCCTTCTTTTCTTCCTTTCTTTTGCGCAATCAAAATACACTCTACACAATTGTCTATAATCTTTCGAATCTTTTCTTTCAGATTTTCTATGTAATATTCTCTACTTACAAGCTCTTCAGTCTTTTTAATACCAAAATGTCCATACTCATGTTTCTTTCTTATAACTTCGTTCTGCATTCTTTTTGGGACCACAATAAGTCTCGTACCATTTTTTTCTTTACATACTATTCCTCTTTCTATAATATAGTCTTGATAGCGTTCTTTTTCTAGCATTTTCTTTAATAAGTTTATATGGGAGTCTTCGTCTTGTGCTTTCTTCAGGCGGGCGGCGGCTTCGGTAAGTATCATACAAACTGGGTTTCGACTTAATGCGTCAGCGTGTTTAAGTCTTGACCCTGATCTATGTTCTATTTCGTAGTCATACTCTTCCAGGAGTAGAGCCCAGCGAGCAACCCGTGGAGGTAAATATTTCTTTTGTAATGTTTTAGTTAAAGCGGAGCAATCTGTTACAATTTTGAAACGAATGCCCAGCAGATACACACGGAACTTCTTAACAGCTTCGGCGATTGCTAGAATTTCTAGGTAGTAGCTGTGATAATTTCTTTCAGCTGGTGTCGTTTTTTTACTCATATAATAAACCGGGTGCATCTGATTATCTTTTGGATTCTTTTGTAGCAAAACAGCTCCATAACCTTCAGCACTGGCGTCTGTATGTAGTTCTGTAACTAGCTCTGGATCATAAATACGTAGGACTGGTGAGTTACACAGTATTCTTTTCAATTCATTAAAAGCAATCTCGCACTCTTCATCAAAGTAAAACTCAGCATCTTTCTTTAGTAAGTTAGTAAGCGGTCTTGCGATTAAGGAATAATTCTTAATAAATTTTCTGAAATAACCTGATAAGCCCAAAAATGACTGTAAGGACTTAATGTTATTAGGTGACTTGAATCTTGATACTGCCAGAATCTTCTCATGTGAGGGTCGTAGTTCATTGTCTTTAACTATGTATCCCAAATATTGTATCTCCGTTTTTATAAAGTGACATTTTTCCCAGTTAAATAGTAAACCATACTCTCCAGCTCTTCTAAACACTATTTCCAACTTTCTAAATCCTTCTTCTACTGTCTTAGATGGCAAAATCAAGTCGTCTAAGTATGATAACACAATACCTTCAGCGATAAGGTCTTGGAAAATATTGTTCACAAATCTTTGGAACACCGATGGTGCTGTACACAAACCAAACGGCATTTTCAAAAATTCGTACTGACCTTGAGGTGTTACAAATGATGTAAATTTTCTGCTTTCCTCTTGGACATTCACGTGCATAAATCCGTTTTGTAGGTCTAAAGTCGTGAAAATCTTGGCACCCTTCAACCTATCAAGCTGGTCTTCAATAAGGGGTAAGGGAAATCGGTCTTTCATAATCTTTTTATTTAGCTTTCTATAATCTATGCACAATCGGTAAGTTCCGTTTTTCTTCTTTGCCAGCACCACAGGACTGGAAAATTCTGATTTACTAGGTTGTATAATCTTTTGTTCCAGCCAATCTTTTATTTGTTCACTGACAACTTTGCTTTCCAGTGGCGACAATCGACGAGGGCTTTGATGGATGGGCTCTTCATCACTAAGTATTATTTTCATTTCAATATTACTCTTCTTTTTAACTTCAGGTTTGTATTCTTCTATCATCTTTTTAATCTTCTTTATATTTTCTTTATTTCCAGGACCATTGTCACAGCAAACAGTGTCAGCCTCTTCAGCAAGTAGAGTCAGGTAAGTAATTTTCTCAAGAAAAACACCATCAGCAGTGAAATTAACTTCAAAATCATTAAGTATAGGATTTCCAAGGATAACATTGACAGGTATATCATTGTCTTTCACAACGTGAAATTTAATATCAGCATAGTAATCGTCAATCATGACTTTAGCATTCAGTATTCCTTCAGTACTAAGTTCTTTTCCAGCTATTCCAGTTAGTTGTATTTTTACTTTTTCGTTGTATTTAGAATTTTCTGTCATAATCTTTCCAGCTTCAGTTAGATTTATTAAATTCACATCACTTCCAGTATCAATCAATGCTATTATTTCAATATCATTTATTTTTATCTTCTTGTATGGTGATTTTACTTCTTTGCCTTCTTTATCAAAATTTGTGCTCGTATTATTTTGAATATTTAGAGTTTTATTAGCCTTGCTAGAACAATCGGTACTTTTGTGTCCAAATTCATTGCATTTAAAGCATTTTATTCCTTTTCTACAGACAGGAGCTTGATGATCTAGGTCTCCACATTTGAAACATCTCTTTCCATTTTTATTCTTGAAGGGTTGAGTGGACATATTAGGTTTTTGTTGAACTTTTTCTTTGATATGTTGGTAAATATCAAGTTTCTTTCTGAATTCTTTAAGGTTTGATGCTCCATACAAAATAGATTTATTAGATTCACTGTCAGTTATACCATCGATGACATATTCCATGAGCGCTGCGTCTTCAATTTTGCCATGGAGTGCACATTCTTTCATATGCAGAAAGTATTGTTGTAAGGTTTCATCTTTATTAATTTTTCGTGAACTAAGCTTCTTGTGTATGGCAGCACTATTCAATTTTAATCCAAACTCTTCATCAAGTTCGTTCTTTAGATTTCTATAATCTTTTACACGTCCTAGCGATCGTAAAAACAATTTTGCAGTTCCACTAAGCAGTCTTTTCGCGTAAATCAATTTCTGAATTTCACTCCAGCTCATCAACTCTGCCGTGTCTTCAAATTCTTCAAACCAAGTTGAAATTGGGTAATCATCATCTCCGCTGAAAGACGTCATTGATTTCTCCACGTCTCTAAACGAAATACAAGGGGAGTCATCAGCATCACGCCATTCCCGTTCACGGTCTTCAACATCTTTATTTTTCTTTGGTGGCATCTTGTAACTTCAATCAGAAAAAATAATCTTTAAATCGTTGAAAAAAGTCGTCTTCTTAAGTTGTAAAATCTTCTTCAAATCGTATCAGCATCCTTATAACATCTTTAATCGTATAGTCCAGTAATCATCAAAATAAATTTTATCTTCATTCAATCTTATTTAAACATTGTTTTGACATTACAAACACGTCTCACAGCATTTTTAAGCGGCTTATTGTCGGTAAAACAGCACATCAACACGATGACGCGTCGGTATTTCGAATGAATTTCTTCGTAAATATTGCTAATTCTTCATCACTTATACTTCTCTGGATCCCGGACGAGCCCCCAAATTAGTTGTGGGACTCCAACAAAGTAAAGATATGTAGATTTAGCAACAATTCTTTTATTTTTGTTACACACAATACAACTTATTTCGTAATCTGACATGACCTCTTTTTCGACATCTCTCTCGGTGTTTTTTTTTCTTAAAAACTTGCCATTAATATAAAACTTTCTCCCACATGTATATGCCAGCTGCACAGGCCATGAGATCGCTAGAAAATAGGAGTCCTTATATGATGGCAGCCCCTACAGACTAGAAACGAAAAGAAGTAGGCTACTAGAAAGAAATAAATTAATAGACTGTAACAGTTGACATAGCGTATAAGATATGGTGAAAAAAGGTGTGAATGTTAAGATGACGGCTAACTGAGGAGAGAGGAAGGAGAGAACATGTGCAGACCCTATATAATGTGGAAAAAGGACAGGAAGAAGAAGAGTTGAGACATAGCGTCATCTGATCCCAAATTAGGCAATAGAGCGTTTATGTTATGGGTATCGAACAACTAATACCTATATGTTATACTCATACGTATTTTTATGAAAATAAATTATACATAAAAACCTCGACTTCGCAGTTTGTAGACTGTCAAAGTGAAAAATTGTTATACACAATATTTTCGCTGGACACACTAGTATACTCAAAACAATTGCATGCAATTTGCGGTTGTATGTAACGGGGCAATCATATGCTTGATAAGGCTTCGGTGGCTCCCCATTGTTTGCATTAGGGTTAAATTAAAAGGGAACATATTGTTTGCTTTGTTAAGGTTCTATGGTTTCCCTGGCCTTACAATTGATTCCTGTAAATAGAATTGTTTGTAATTGTAAGTGAATTTTTAACCGACGAAAAATACGGAGGAGGTTCTCAATTCGACGCGTATATTTTTTTCTTTTTTTATGTATGACCACGCATAACTTTTTACAAAGTAGTCCGATTTTAATTTTTTTTTATTGAAAAGGGTATAACCCCGATGTTGGTCCCATATAAATTTGAGAAAAAAATTCCAACCCTAAGGGTACGAAAACAGAGAATGATTGATTGTTCACTCACTGATTATATTTATGACCACGAATACCTTTTGACAGAAGTGATTTATTTGAGCATGTAGTAATTAATAGATTATAGCCACAAAAAATTATAAAATAAAAACTTTTTAACATAAAAATTAAACCGCCGAAAAAACTTTGTTTATTAACCTTAATAACAATTTTTTTTTAATTATGAGCAAAAGTAAATTTAACATTTGCTTATTGCTGGGAAACAGCAGACAGAATGGCGGCCCATAATAAAACAAAAAAACATAAACAGTTACCATCGCCTACGGATATATGCGACGCCAGGGGCATCGGTGACACATTGCCGCCCGTGTAGCGGAACTGAAAGTTCACTTACGTACATAACACGCATAAATTATCATGACGCGATATTTAAAGATCTTGTCTGGATGGTAGTTGCCATCTAGCTTGGAGTTGTACCACCTGCTAACTAGTATTAATTAACCGATATAAAAGTCTGGAGAAAAGTATTCAATTTAATGATTCACTACGCAATGTAGGTAGCTCCAAAATAAACATGAAAGAAAACATCGGCTACATGTTTGTTTTGATATATTTTTGTCGTTGATCCCAATGTACTTATTAGGTAAAAGCAAATAAGAACCCCACAACGTCAATAAATGAAACCATTTTGAAATAACATTTTAAGAATGTTTTCGCAATACATAAAATATATATTTGTGGGTCGCTTCGTATGTTAGCAACTTTCGCTCTAAAATATCATATTCGTTCTTGATTACCTACTTGGGGCGTTATTTTTTTTAACGTTTTAATTGATATCTTTTAAACCCCGCTATGCAGAATAAAAACATTAACGGTTCCTCAATAGATATTAAAAATCCTATACAATGATCCAATTTTGGTCAAGTCTCCTGCACTTTTGGAAAATGGGCCGTCTTGGGGCAGAAATGAGCCGTCTCCTTTCACGATTATACAATTTCATAATTAATACACACATCAAAAAAGTCTAAGCAACATGTACTAATTAAAATTTTAGGATGGTGGATGAGCCGCTGTATGGATGAACATCTTGAATGCACCTGAGGCTTTCAGTATTTCCGGGCCGACGGTACACTCGCACCCTTCTTGTATTAGGCCTAAACCCGAATCGCGACTCATCGGAAAACATAATTTTATCCCATTGTTCCTGGGTCCCATGTTCTGTGTTCTCTACACCATTCATTTCGACGAGCGCGATTCCCGTGACGTATCGGTGAGCACCTAATTGGGCGTCGAGCTCGTAGGTCGTACTCATGCAGTCGATTTCGCACAGTTTGGGGACTTACATCAACACCACTTGAATTTTGTAGCCTCAAACTTATCTCTCGAGCGGTTAACATCGGCTGGCGTCTTGCAGTCAGTTGTATGTACCGGTCTTGCCGAGTGGTTGTACTCCTTTTACGGCCTGGATGCTGTTCAGCGGGTTCCCTTGTATTATTGTAGCGCTGCCAAAGACGACAAATAACACTTCTATGAATGCCAAAATGCCGAGATACCTGAGATTGATTACTTCCCGCTTGCAACGTCCTTACAGCTCTTTGCATTTCATTTGCCGTCAAATGACGTCGCTCCATGACGTAAAGAATATCTAACAATTCAATTTTGTCGCTAACTTTATTTAAATGGTTGGTAAAATTATAAAATCAAGACTAAACGTTGCAATAAAAACGCACTTAAATTCAAACAAATTCCCTTTCATTTAATTTTATGAAAAAAACAAAACATAATCGAAATTTTTTTTTACAACCAGCCAGTATGTCATCAATAACAAAAAAGTTTACATACCTACGCACTTTGAGTGAGTAAAGACTTAGAAATTAATTAGTATAAATGGTAAATTTGTAATATTATGCATGTTGCTTAGACTTTTTTAATGTGTATAGTTTGAACAAGTAAATACACATACATTTATATGTAATACGCACGCACACTCATATATACTAAATATCTACTGGAAAGACAAATAGTGCTGGTACACCTTACTTTTAAATATGTGCAATGTTTTAGATTGTCTGATAGTAATAGATAGTAATTCATTCCAAAGTCGGATAGCTTTTACTATGAAAGTTTGTGAAAAAAGAACAATTATGTGTAGGAGTAACAAGACGTAATTTAGTGGAAACACGTAAATTTTGAGCACGATAAGGAAATTCAAAATGCTCTTTTAAGTAAAGAGGAGTACTAGGAATAAATAAAATACTATAAAGTAAAGAAAGGATATGAGTATTCCGGCAAAAACCAATTGGTAACCACTTAAGCTTTTTGCGAAAATCAGAGATATGGTCATATTTGCGTAACCCAAATATGAATCTTATACAGAAGTTTTGGAGGCGTTCAAGCTTATTAAGTTGTTCTTGTGTCAGATCCAGATAGCTGACGTCAGCATAATTAAGAATTGGAAGTAATAAGCACTCGGCAAGTTTCACCTTGGTGGCAGTGGGTAAGAAATTTTTTAACCCCCAAAGAGATTTGTTTGAAAGTTTGAAATATAAATCCGCCGATTTAGTTCGATGATTTGGGGCCGCTAGGATAGCTCACTGTCGAATATGACACTGAGGTTTCTAATTTTTCACTTATGGGTATAAATTGACCATCAAATTTAAAACAAATCAGACAAGAACAGTTAACTTTACCTAGCGTACGAGAGCTCCCGATGATAATTATTTAAGATTTTTCTGGATTCAAAGGTAGTCCAAATGCCATACTCCATTGTCGACAGGTGACTGTTTATAAATCTGTAGGTCGTCTGCATAGAGGGGATAGGAAGAGGAGAGTTTATCGGATATGGAGTTAATAAAAACTGAGAATAATAAGGGGAATAGCACGCCGCCCTGAAGAACACCAGCAGCGAGATTACACCAATATAAGTAGTCATCATCGATGCGTATCCGCTGCCGGCGTCTATACAGGTAACTATGAAACCAGTCTATTACCTCAGGAGATACGTTAATAGAGCTGAGAATTCCAAGTAATACTTCAAAATCAACATTGTTGAATGCGCTACTGAAATCCAGCAGCGATAGTATAGTCACCAAACCATTCATCATCATCATCATCATCTCAGCGATGAATCTCGGTTGCAGCCCAAACTCTCGCTTCGGCGCCCGGGGTCCGCTTTCCGACTTTTTCTTCTCCACTTCGCACGGTCTTCAGCATCCCTGGTAGTGAGACCATTGGCACGCATATCACCCTTTACGACGTCAAGCCAGCACTTTTTGGGTCTACCCCTCCTGCCGGGGCCCGGCGGAAGCGGCATGGCCAGACATTTGTTTCCCACGTAAGCATCCGGTTGCCGTAAAACGTGGCCATACCATCGGAGCCGACACTCCTGCAATTTATCCGCAATGTCACGGACATGAAGGCTGCCGCGAATGCGGGAGTTCCTAACGCGGTCCTTCCGCGTCACTCCACACATCCACCGCAGCATATTCATCTCCGTGACACGCAGCTCTTGCTTGTGTCGCTCTAACACCGGCCACGCTTCACAGCCGTATAAAAGGACAGACCTAATGATGGTCTTATAAACCTGTCCCTTCAACTTTACCGGCATCTTGGGGTCACAAATGACACCAGTTACCTCACGCCATTTGGCCCACGCGGCAGCAATGCGTGCCTTGACGTCGCAATCGATGTCACCGGATGCATGAAACACAGATCCCAGGTATTTCACAAAGTCCGTGCGCTCGACCTTGTTGCCGTCTATGCGTACGGGTGTGGGATCTGTGGAGTTACAGGCCAAGTACTCGGTCTTCGCCACATTGAGCTTCAGACCACCGTTCTCAAGCGACTCTTTCCACGCCTTCACACGTCGCACCAGCCTACCCCTGTCCGAATCTGCCAGCGCGATATCATCAGCATACATGAGCAACCACGGGGGCTGCTCATGTGAGTTTCTGATGCTGTCTGACAATACGTCTAATACCACGCTAAACAGAAACGGACTAAGGACGGATCCTTGGTGCACCCCGACGGTGATGGGAATAGAGAATTTTGATTAAGAAAAGCGCTTAGCTGTTGGTGTAATAGCCGCTCTAAAACTTTGGAAAGGAATGGTAGAATGGAAATAGCACGAAATTCAGAAAAGGCTGTAGGATTTGTTTTTTTGGGTAGTGGAATAATTTTAGCTTCCTTCCAGGCGGTAGGAAAATTACCAGATGTACGGATGCCATTACGGATGTATTCAGGATATGAGTGAGAATGGGATTAATGACATCAATTATGGGCAGAATCATATTACGACTAATACCATCACCACTGACGGCATGTGAAGTAATGGATTTAACAGCGCCCTTAAAATCACCAAGGGTAAATTGACTCAGAAGAAATGGAGAGTGATTGGGAAGAAGAGAAATGGACAGTTATATATAGTTAATTAATTCGCCATCCTTATATATAGGTGTGATATGTACAATCTTCCATCTATCAGGAAAAATCGCAGAATCCAAAGACTTTTATAAATATTTTTACAATATAAATACATATTTATTATTGGTCTTCAAAGGTTTTAACAAAATAGGCGGCAGTAAGTCAGGTCCAGGACTTTTATTACAATCCAATTTAAGTAATTCTTCTAAGACATCTTGCTTTGAATGGTAACAGTCTTTTAAAGTTTGGCACATGGACATTGGCACTTTAAAAGTTTGAGTGATTTAAGCTATTTACCTGATAGTGTGTATTATTATGTACTGATTTAAAGTATTGAACTAAAAGGTCTGAAACTTCACCACCACATTTGGTTACATTATCCCCAAATAGCATTTCACGAGGTATAGACAAGTTACTTAATTTTTGATCTTTTATAAATTTCCAAAAATATTTTGGATTTTTCTGGAAAATGGTGTTTATTTTAAAGTCTCCATAACATTGCTTGATGATTTTGTCACATCTTTTTCTTGGCATACTAAAAGTTAATTTATCTAAAGGAATGGCATATTTTTTTATACCTAGAAAGATATTTGTTTTTTTCTTTTAATAATTTCAGTAGTGGACGAAAATCATTTGGGGTATTTTTCCGTATTACTTTTATATTGATGAGTTAGATCGAAGTTGATAGGCGTAATAGTGTAATAAAATATATCTATCATATCGTTTACGTTAACAGATGATTGCCACTTATACGGCCAATTTAATTCACTAAGAACCTTATTTAACTTTTAATAATCAGTCATGCAAGTTATAGAATAAAGTATTATTTGACTTCATTGAAGCGATAGACGTTGTTACTAATTCGATTTCAAAACAAGGGTGATGTGCATCTGTGGGTAAGACTGGAACACCATCTTGTACAACTGTAATATTAGCCGGTTTGTTGTGAAAAATCAAGTCAAGTAATATATTTTGTTATACATTTCTAATAAAATTGCATTGAAATCTTCTTAGTCGTTTCACTCTTTACAGAGCGGTCGTGATCATTGAAATAGCTGATTAAAATACATCGAGTCTAAGAACTTATTTACAATGCTTCTTGAAAAAGCCGTAGTGTACAACATACGATGCGTGTTATGGTGAACGCACACTTGTTCGAGCCGAACGCGTCGAACGAATCGAAGTCAAGGAGGCCTCGCACACATATCCGCACCAGAAGAATCGACCGCGCCGAAAGAATCGACCGCGCCGAAAGAATCGACCGTGTCGAAGAAATCATTTCTATTTCCTTTACGCCTGCAATGCAGAAATAGTACTCGCTCGTTGCTCTGTTATACGCAACTGATAGAATGCGAGCGCATCGGTCGAGTCGACCGCATAAGCCGCACCGAATCTGATGACGTCATCCGAATTCGTCTAGGATTTCTGGGGCTCTTCCAGATTCGGACGATTCGACGCGGGGAAGTGTGCGAGGTTTCATGAGATTTCATATACAGAATTCTAAAATTTGTTTCGTTTGACTCGTTCGACGCGTTCGGCTCGGACAAGTGTGCGTTCACCTTTAGACTCGTAAGTCCACTATATGTCAGGTATGTTCAGATACCTGACATATAGACCATTAAATTAGTGGGCGTTAGTGGTGCTTTATTTAGAATTACATCTGATACGTTTCTTTGAAAACAGTCAACATAATCTGCGTTGATGGGAGGGGGTATGTAAACCGCACATATATTTATAATTTGACCCGCCTTTGTTTTAATGATAACCCACAGATTGCAAGAAGACTCCCATCTCAGTTTTCTAAGTACATCATATTTTTTAAGAATTGCTAATAAAACACCACCTTCTTCTCTTTTGGAAACCGTGGAGGACGTGGAACCCCTATCACGTCGAAATATGTGATAGCGATGAGCTATCAGCTCGTTGACAAAAACAGTATTATTTAGTCAACTCTCTGTTAACATTATTGCGTCATAATTCTGATTAAGAAAATTCAAATAACAGTTTTCAGTTTTGGTTCTAAAACCTCTAACATTTTGATAGGATAGTTTAAACGAGAATTTGAAAATATAAATATACAAATATCGTGCATCAAAGTAATTGTAGACTTAAAATTTAAGACTATCAAGAAAAGCTCAATCTTTGACTAGTATAGGTGGAGAGGTGATGTCCTTGCGCAGAAAAATTCGATCACTTCTAACCCAGACATACTGATAATTTTTTTTCTTTAGCCATCAGCCTTGTTGCTGAATGAAGCTCATTGTTCTCGAGCGAAAGGTGTTCCAAAACAAATATTTGTTGTTTATTACCGTTGATTTACATAAGACTACAATTCAATTTATCTGTTTTATGAGCTTTTTTAAACATTTTTGTTGTAGCTGCCAGTAAGTTAAAACGTGATCTGGGTATTGAAAATTTTACCACTAAATCACGAGGGCACTGAAGTCTGAATTCAACTTGTGAACCCAACCCTGTGAAAATTAACTATATCAGATTCTATTACGCTGCTTGAGACCGTGTTTATAAGCTGTTTTAGTAGATTTTCATCTTTAAATTTCGGAACACACTGTATTTCTAAATTGCATTCTCATGCGTGTAGAGATTGAGATACGAGTAGATAGAGTGTGTATACATACATAGATCACTATTTAATTTATTTAAGTTGTTGAACTGAGAATTTAATATATTATTTTCAGTTTGTAGTTTAGATATCAAAGTCTAAACTGCATCTTGCTTTGCTTAATCATGCTTTTTATTAAATTTAATTTATTCATCATCATTTTCGGTCAAAAAATTTACAGATTTACAAACGTTATCAAGCTCATCTCGCATAGTTATTACCTGTGTACCTATTTCCTGTACCTCTTAAACTGTGCCTAAAGTTGCACAGAACTTGTTTAAAGTATCTTGTTGTGCTTCAAATTTATTATTCATCTCCTGTCGTAAGCTCGGAATCTCATCCAGTAGAGCTACTGTATCCAATTTGTTACTGGACGAGGGTTCGGGGCTGGTAGGTGATTGTACTCTGGGTCGTCTGGGTACTGGTGGTTATGAATACTAGAGAAGTACGATATACTTTTCTTTCTGTAAATAAACAAATATTATACAAAAATACCAGTAAACCGTAACCCCGACAAACGTTTTGACGTTCAAAAGCCTTTGGGCAAATATAAAGACATGCGAGAATAAGAGAAAAGATCACGTACGTTAAGTTATCGAATTATGAATTATTCTACATGATTTTATTTACATCAGTTTTATACACAAACAAAAGTTTAATAAAACTCTAGTATTCAGTAATAATTTCCAATGAAACAGTTTTATGAGCCCAAATAACGGTTCAATACAAAGGGTGAACGCATAAAATTTTATGACAAGCGTGTCTCCGTCCTGAAAGGTTACATTTATCGTTCGCATGTTCCATGTACTCCACCATAACGCCTTAGGATAATCTATAAACCTTTTAGACCCTGACTGTGAAAAAGGTGTCGAATTTTCATTTGGGTAACATTTTCTTTATTTGTATGTTCGAGTCGGCTATTCAGATTTAAGGGGTGCATAAAGTATTAAATAACATAACAACGTTAACATTATAGTATCTATCAATACCTTGACAATTATGAATCTGATGCTAACTATACACACTCGTCTAAGCTACCCGATAGATGCTAAAACCTAGTGCCTTCTTACAGCAGTTTTCCTACCTTTTCTTGATGTCACTCGGCTTACCTCGCTATTTCTCGGTCGCAATTGATACGCTTTTTGATTGCTTCATTAGCACTCGCGAGTGGAACAAAAACGAGGACATATACACACAGGATATACATTTAGTTGGGAACTAATTAAATAATTACTTAAGTATTATGTTTATTATAAAATAGGTATGTTGAACGAATTCTTTTATTTTTTAAATGTTAATAATAGCTAACAACACAAAGAAGTAGCTTTATCATTATTATACATAGAACGATATTCAACGATCAACTCAAATAAAATACTAGTTTCGACGTGTTGGGCTTATGTGTGTACATTAATCCAAAACTATATTAGAACTTGATTGGGTTTTAAGAACGTCTAGCTCGTGTATTACTGGAAATAAATATTGAATTATACTTAACCTACAGTTAACATCAAAACACGAGAATAGCTGTTGAATATCATGCCAATAGTGATTAAAATTGATTAAAAAGTCACAAAGCTTTTCGACTACAAACAAACACATGTCTCCTACTTAAATATATTTTAGGTACCAATGAAACATAATGTTTTGCTACTCAGTGTTATTTCCTTGTAGGCATCGCAGAATACTAATAATTTATTTCTTAAGTTTATAATCTATCTGTTTATCATTATCGTCATAATATTTGTTATAATTATCTCATTTATTGTCAATTTAATTTTTAATATAATGTAATCAATATTTTGTACGAGAGCGGACAAACATAGCTCGAGAAATCGAAACTTTTCTCGCCGGGTGTACATTGGATTGGCAATATTTTTATTTGAAAAGCGCAAGGTAATTTTGCGTTTTTAGCATTCAGTGCGCTCTCGCGAATACGTTGCTAACTACTGTGTTAACTTGTATAAATTGTAAAAATCATTAAGAGTTGCGCATATTCTTATAATTGTAACGCAAGTTACCGTATAGATATAAGCGTGAGAGTGTAAAAATAAACACACGATTGAACCGTAGATCTCTTTTACTTCTTCATCCATAGGAGGCTTTTTTATATGTCTTATTTTCTTATATATGTATATATCTATCTATAGGTCATATATCCAAAAGCATAACAAAAAGTTTAAAATATGGGTTAATTCAATAGTTATAAAAGCACAAGTGTTGCTTGTTTTATGTAAGTACTAGACAAATGATCCATTATCCATTACTTTTGTGAATAAATACAATTTATACTTAATTACCCAAATGAGACACGAACGGTAATCGGACCCATGGCCTCCGCAAGCTTTCCGACGCGCGCTAGTTATTACGCCACGGAAGTCGTCATGTTGATGTACATGTAGAGAATAGATATTTTTTAAATGATTTAATTTATTTTTCTGAATATCAGTCCAGAATTTAAATTATTAGTTGTGAACAGCCTGAAGATTTAAAGAATAACTTTATTTTTTTTAACAAATTAATAATAAATTAAAATATAATTTAATTGTGGAACAAAAATTTAAGTGATTATAATTTTTTTTAGTTTAATTAACATATCTATATATTTAGTGAAGATTCTTTTCGAAGAAATAGTTTCTTAGATAGTTATTTTGAGAAGTGGGTTAAGGTTACCGGTACTAA
The DNA here is from genome assembly GCA_963693495.1 of Malacosoma neustria. NCBI lineage: Eukaryota > Metazoa > Arthropoda > Insecta > Lepidoptera > Lasiocampidae > Malacosoma > Malacosoma neustria. The sequence goes on from OY856383.1 coordinate 17,694,873, forward strand.
TCTCAGTGAAAGCAATGGTTTATGGCACTACACCTTAGCTAATCCGCAATTCATAGGCCAGCGCTCCTTTGACGGCTCCACAAGTACCCTCAGGCTCTGAGAGCTAAACAAAACGGGGCTGTTCACACAACGGCCGAGGGGCGTACTCGAGAAGCTGCCGACGCGTTATTCTGCACTGACCCAGATTCCGGAGATAAAGTCAACTCTGGGATAAGCCTATCAAGTATCGACCTTTTATGTGGTAAATTTTGATGATCGTTTTATATATAGGATACACTGAAATTATATCAAATTCTAATACCTTCATGACGTAATTAATTGGTACAAAGTCAAACTATTCAGTATTTAATTTTATTTTATATTAGAATGAGGCTAACTACGCTCGTGTCAGTGATGATGAATAATCTATACCCTCATTCGACTTTGAGTGTTTTCTATGGCATATAAAAAACGACCATGTTTTTTTAATATTTTGTAATAGAAAAGAGGAACAATTTTATCACTAATACAAAAATACTGTAGACAAATAGAGTAGAAAACCTATTTATGCAGTGTAATTTTTGTTTCTTTATTTAAACATAGTTAGTATTTGTTAATAAAAACAATCCGTAATAATAAAACGTTTTAAGATAAGCTCAACGTACGTGGTATTCGCTACGTGCAACTCTTCCGGCTTTGCATCGAAGGCCTACACCTATTATAGGTGTTCTTTTGTTCTAACACAGGTTACAGTGTAGCGCTTCCACACCAGAGGTTATTAGGTCAATCTAGGTCAGGCATTAAAACTATTTCAGCACTCAATTTTAACCGTCCCAAGGAGGTGAAAGTTTTAGAATTTAATAATATAACATTTATAGAATATGGTTAGAAATTCTGTTCGTTAATTATATTTCGGTTGAACATTTTATACTTTGAAACCACGTTTAAACTTGAGATTCAGTAAGGCTAACTAATATGAGCTGCAATTAGACTCATTTGTTGTCTTTAACCAACTAAGTATATTCGTATTCGTAACCTATAATATTTTTTAAATGAGATATTGAGAGATCCGGTCAATATAATTGAAGTTATAATTCATGGTATTCTAAATAGTATAATACTGACCTCTGCGGCCGGGGTCGGCCTGTCGTAAAAGACGACAAAACAATCCACCCTAGCTACGTGGTTGGGTCCCAAGCCCGTCTGGATGGCGACCACCTTTTGTCTTAAGTATGCCGCCATAATAACCTTGTGTTGTGTTCCGGCATTAGTGACCCAAGTTCCTGTACTCTTATGGGACAGCAGCGTGTTTGCAATGCCACTGGCGTTGCAAACACCCATAGGTGATGGTAACTGCTAAATTCTAAGCGGGCCGTTAGCCTGTCTGCTGTCCTACAGAAAAAAAATGTAGACATTGAGATTCTGTTTGCGGACTTATGTACTTTAAATATATCTCCAACAATTATTGATTGTTTCAAAGTTACATTTTTGATCACGGACGGCGAGTACCAGTCGATGACTTTATCTCGTGGGATACTCTTAACTGACTGAAGAACTCCCTCAGGGAAGCATTCTATCCTCATTGTTATTTTCCGTATTTATTAAATCTTATTATCTTTCTCATGATCTTTCATATCAGTCTAAACGCTCATCTAGAACACTTTTTGCATTAAAGTCATCATTATGGTAGAGTAAAGAAAATCCTGTAAAAGCAAACGTATTTCTGCTAGGTTCCCAAATTATTTCTAAAATAGACTGGTTTTAACCTCCCCCAGTAACTTTTGTATTCAATAACAACACATTTACTGTTTACAGTAAATTTGTTAAAAATGTTGACATTATATAATATAATGAAATGCTAAATTTTGAACACTGAAAATCACTGAAATTTGGACAAAGATATTTTGTTCATCTGCTGTTTTCATAAGGCTCAAAAGCTTTTTTTCTAACCAATGTTACTAAGATTACTTTTATACAAATATTACTTCTACTTGCTAGTGAGATTGATGAGATGCAGCTATGTAGATCTCTCTGAGGAAAAAATTAATACGCAAGTTTCTCCATTTCGCTACAGGATAACAATCCACTTTCACCGGATAGCTCATTTTACATCTGTATTTACCCTTTTGTATTCCGTGATATCTTAAAAAACATTTAACTCTCAGCACCACTATCAAACCTCATAATTTATGATAGGCTCGATGCTTAAAATTTGTATTACCCAATCATACAGCTTATTTTTCGAGAAATTGTCCCAACTCTAGCAAAACAGGGTAGATTCCCTACCTGTATATGATATTCCACATATTGTATATCCGAAAAGCTCTTCCCATCTTTAAAAAATTAGTCTAGAAATATTATCTATATCTAGAAACTATTATAGCTAATCTGTATAAAACTGTAAATATAATTTATCTTATGTGATATGCTAGAACTAAAAATCAATTATAAAACAAAACCTACAACACACTCAACAATTCGAATATCGGTACTGCATGAAAAATTGGAGGAAAATCAGCTATCTCTGAATATTTCATACCTGCGTCGGTTATTCAAGAAACGCATTAACCGCGTTGAATAAATTATGCTATCTAATTTTAGGAGAAAAACATAAAAGGGACAGTCTACTCGTAAAACAGTAAGTAATCATGACCATCTGGATTTTAACCAAAACTTACCTTAATTTTATAAAAAATTTAAAAAATTTGAAAACAAAAGGTTAAACTTAGTCTTTCTTTAATGGAAGGTTTTAATCAAACAAAGAGACGGTTGATCTTGAGGAACCTTAAATTATTCCACATCAGTGAGCTCGAATAAGGATTAAGAAATAACGGGCCTAAAGTCTTCTTATAGCCATTTCACCTTTCAGGCGCTAAAGAAATTCTTTTGTTAAGAAAACTTAATAAAATTCGTTGAATTACGTGAAAAAGTTATCTACAGCCCTAAGCTATGCCTATGTAAATTAATTAGTTTATTATTTAAATTAATTTTATTATATCTGCCCTGTAAACTACCAAGAATTTCAGGGTTTGGTCTAACTGGTTTGTTATTTCACCTGGCTTTATAAGCTAGGAAATATTACCACACCTAAATCTCCCGAATTTTAAGTAATGGAAATTTCACACAACCATTATTTAGTATTTTTCTACAATTTTTGGATGCACGGTGCTTTACTAATGTGATACAGTACCTCAACATCGTATCAAATAAAAATAGAAGAGGAGACAATATGGAGAGCAATAGAAGGGTATATCTTATCTTGTTTCGGGGCCGAGAAATATCTCGGACACTTCGACCCAATGGGATCTTTTGTGTTCCCCTAGATAGCTTCATGAGCATGTTATTGGTTCCAAAGTACCCAGTAAAGGCCCCAAGCAAGTAACGTATTTGCTTGTTGCTCATGTTCCAGATGGATCCTCGTGCTTTGTACGTGGATCCAAAAATTTTTTGGAATGTTCCAGTCCGATTCTGGTCAGCCAGTGTTGTTATTGACTGCGATCTGCAAAATCCCTGAATGTGGCTTTCACGAGGCTAGTCGGAATGCCTACACATGGTTCTGGACCCATAAAATCATTAGTTAAGCCCTCTCTTGCCAGTTCATCTGCCATTTCATTGCCATGAATTCTTTCTTGTCCCGGGACCCACATTAATCTTACCCTGTTATGCCTTCCAAGCCTATTTAGAGTTTGAGTGGCATCCAGGACAAATCCGGAGTCAACTTTGAAGGAGGCGATGGCCTTGATTGCAACTTGACTGTCACTGAGAATATATATAGATTTTCCTTTGGTGCCTCTATCTATATTCTCCTGAACACAGGTCAGCATATGTGTCAGCCTGGAATACACTTGCCATTTTTCCCAAGCTTTTACTACATAGAAGGGTATAAGTTAATTGTAATATAGTTATTAGCACTATAATAAGATCAGCCACTCATGAGTGGAAATACTGGCAGGCAGCTCGGTGAAAAATAGTAATTGGATTTAGATTCCTATGCTTACATGGGACAGCAGCGTGTACTCGGTATCACTAGCGTCGCAAACATCCATAGGCGACGTTAACTGCTCACTATTACGTGGGCCGTCAGACTGTCTGCTATTAATCAGCAATTAAAAAAAAATAATGAGACCTTTATAAAGTCCATGATTGATATGAATATTCATTTTCCCAATTACAATCGTTTTAAATGACCTACATTTGATTTTGAAGTTGAACGGAATAAATTGAATGAATTGATTAAATATCTGATTGCGAAACTGATTCTCTTTACTGAATGACCGGTGATGTTTTGTTTTAATGTATACAGCTTTATAATTTTTATGAAGATTTGTTTAGCTTATTTACACATTGATTGTTTATTTCCTATGTCTTATTAATGATTAAAGAAATTTATTTATGTATAATAATGTTCTAAAATATATAATGTTTAATAATGTAAACATTCTACCTAATTAAAAAGTGAAGAACTTGTTTTTCATACAACTCTTGTGTTTGAAAGAACTTAGTATTGCAGCTATAAGTTGATAATGAGGTGATTAGAATTTAAATTTTGAGGAAAAAATCTCAAAAATGTATGTTTTGTGGAAAATATATTTAAAAAGGATGCGCTATTTTCTTCTTCTTGGTTAAGTTTTTCATTACTGGAGGTCGTGTTCTTGAAAATCAACCACGGCCTGTCTCATAAGCTGTTTCCACTTCGTTCGGTCCTCAACTTCTTGAATAGCGGTTGCTATTGGGAGTTCAGTGAGGGTGGTTACCTGTTCACACTGATATGAAAGGTAAACAAACTCGCTGACAAATTCTAAGTCCAAGAGTTTTCCAGTTCTAGAAAGTTGACCAGATCTGTCCACAACAATGAATTTCGTTTTGGATTTATTAATAGAGAGTCAATCCACTTTCATACTCCACTCTGCGAAACAATTCAGCAACTTCTTTCTCCGATGATGCGTAAAGTGTGGTGTTGTTGCATATCTCAGGTTACTTAATTCTCATGCCATCGACCGAGATACCCCCCTCCCAATCGTCCAAGGCTTTCCTCATTATATGTATATTCATCATATATATATATACCTAGTCAGGTCATAAATTCTGTCACATGTTTAATGTAAAATAATTGTAACAAGTTTATTAATTATGTAACCATTCATATACCAAAATGAACTTAACAAAACATAGATTCTTATGACATTAAAGTTTATTCAAAATGACCTCCGTGATTTTGAATACAAGCCTTCAATCTGCGCGGCCAGTTGTCTATCGCAGCACGAACGAGGTCCATGTCAATATCGGCGGCTGCCTTAATCAAGGATGTCTTGAGTGACTCCAAATTGGGATGAGGCTTTGAGCACGCCTTTTCCTCCAAGTGTTGCCATATCTTGTAATCTAACGGATTCAAATCTGGACTGGAGGAGGGCCAGTCTTCGTGCCGGATGAAGTCGATTCCACGCGCCGCCAGCAAGTCTTGTGTGCTCTTCGCTCTATGAGCTGGCGCCGAATCTTGTTGGAATACCCAGTGCCTGTTATTGAACATGGTATGAGAAACAGGTTCCACAAGGTTCGTCAGGACTGTATTTTGATACACAACAGCATTCGTTTTTACACCTTTCTCACAAAAATGTACCTCTGTTAAGCCCCAATAAGAAACTCCCAACCATACCATGAGCGAGGATGGAAAATGACCTCGTTGGACACGCGGAATACGGTTGCTCGCTTCTTCACTACTGTGTGCGTACACCTTATCATTTTGTTTGTTGTAGCTCTCTTCTACGGTAAACATTTTTTCATCCGAAAAAAGAATTTCCCGATATTTTTTCCCGCGTACCGCTTCAACAAAGCGCGGCATCTCTTCAGTCTCAGGTCCATTAGACGAGCATTCAAACGATGTCCTGTTTTTCTTCGATATGCCCGAAGCCCTAAGTCTTCATTTAACACCCTTTTCACCGTGGTTCTGCTTAACCCCATCTGAAGGGCCAACAGTTTCTGCTTACGTTTGGGATTTCTTTGAATTCGTGCCTTCACAGCTTTTATCACTGCTGGAGTCCTAACAGACCGAGGGCGACCACTTCTTGATCTGTCATCTACACTAGAGTCTTCATTGTATCGTTTGATGGTACGATAAACGAATCTTTTGGTTATATTCAAATTTTTCAGTATGTTAAAAATTTGAATTGGCGCGTAACTGTAACGATGCAACGCAATAACTGCAACACGGTCTTCTTTAAGCGTCCACTCCATATTTAAAAATGAGTAAAATTCTAAAAGTTATACATTTTTATTTTCATGAACAATTCGAAATTCGAATTCAATAAACTTTTTTGTGGCCAGCATTCTAAAATAAAAGTTTTTACTGTGTGACAATACTTATGACCTGACTAGGTATATATATATATATATATATATATATATATATATATATATAGTTAACGTACGCAGGTTGCACCATAGCACTATTCTGTACGATTGAATTAATGATCATATATGAAATATTTTATGGTGAAAATTTGACATACAATTTTTTTTTGCAAAAATGGGTTCCTTAGATGATGTTTAGTGCGTAAAAAAATTTGGACGGGTTTGTTAAATTCACCCTGTATATATATATATATATATATATATATATATATATATATATATAAGAAGAAATTGTTAAATGTTAGAAACAAAGATGTAAAATAGAAAAATGTTAAAAAAAGTTCATTCAATATCTCGTATTTCCTCCCCGGGCTCTTATCACTGCTTCCATGCGGTTCCTCATGGAACGGATAAGCGTCACAATCTTGTGTTGTGGGATGTTATCCCACTCTTCTTGTATAGCTGTTTTAAGCTGACAAAGCGTCTCCGGAGCAGGATTTCTCACTCTGAGTTATCTATTCAACTTATCCCATAGGTGTTCTATGGGATTAGTTACCGGGCTTCTTGTTGGCCAGCCCATAACCGCAATACCAACTTCGCTCAGGTATTCATTTACAATGCTTGCATAAAAATTAAGTATTTGTCAATAAAATATGCGTAGGGTAGCACACGAGGCTCCAGACACTCTTATCGTCTCTTTTTTTGTTTTTCTAGCGGCGCTTATGCCTCGCCAACCGCCACTGTAACTGACTCTTTCTTCAATGCAGCTCTGTGCAAAACGCTCTCTTTCTCTTCGATACAACTTCTTCCTTCCGTGATTACCATACAACATGATTTTACTCTCGTCAGAAAAGATAATTTTGCTCCGTTGAAGGTACGACCAATTTAAGTGCTCAAGTGGAAAGTTGAGGCGTGCTCTTCGGTGGTCTACCGTCAATTTTGGGCCATTACCTGGTTTATGAGGTTTCATGCCACACTCCGCCAATCTTATTCTTATGGTAGAATCACTTACAGCCAATTCTCGAACCTCACGAAGCCGCTGCTGTAGTTGAATAGAGTTAAAGTGGAGATTTCTTAGAGAAACTGACACAGTATATGGGTCATCTTGCTCATACGTGACTCGATGTCTACCAGATCCTGGAAGGCGAGTAAACATACCAGTCTCTCGATAACGCTGATATACTCTATTGACAGCAGAGAGACTTAGATGCAATCATGCAGCCAGAACACGCTGACTATGCCCTGCATCCAGCAACTCCACGACATGGGTGGCTTCTGTGGGTGAGATATCCATATTTTTTAGGAAAGTATCTCTTTGGTAGGATGTCACAGAGCTTAGTTAACAATAACGCTCAGCTCAGCTCAGAACTTAGTTAAAAAAAACATTAATTTATGCAAAAATGTGATTAAGTGCAGAGATTCCGACAGAATACACATTGAAAACAATCTGTACATTCATTTATTTGGATGAAAATTCGAAAATTTAAATTCAAATTTGGAATTCTGGTATACCATTATGTAGACTTAACTGCTTATTGGTGTATTTTTTTAAATGATATCATCAATTTCCTTTTTTATTTAAATGCCGCCTGAATAGGTAATACCTGCAGTAGGGTTTCGATTTTTTTTATGGGAAGTAAATTTTTAGAGTCTGACATTATGTCTTACGAATGTATTACTCTCTTTAGTGATATAGATCAATAATTGTTTCATATTGTGTATAAGAAATATAACACATCGCTAGAGACGAATGTATTGTGTGAGCTCAAGTGCCGAGAAGTGCCTCTCAGCTGTCGGAGTGTAGAGTACTAATACTTGGTTGGAAACAATTGAAACTCTTTATATTATTTTTTTTTGCTATAATTCTGATAATTTTCAATTTTTAGGTTCCATTGTGATGATGTATGAATAACGTGACCATACGTCCTGTTTTCAGGCTGTCCGTCCCGCTGTCCCCAACGCGAACAAAAATGTCCCGCTTTTACGAATAAACCTTTATACCTACTTAGTTAAGTAGTTACTTGCCTACATTAATATCGCGAAAGACGGCAGCGCAGCGTAGACGCGGGTTGACAGTCACGAACAAGCGAGAGCGAGCGACTGACATGCGAGAACGGGATAGACGAAAAATGATAGTTCATTTATCTGTTGTGCATGTGTTTATTAGAAACTTACCGATTACTTACTTATCCCAACTCCTTATTGTATTACAAAAATAAATACATACATATTAAAGAAACTCTAATTTTGCTGTAGCAAAGTAGTTTTTTGTTGCGAAATTATTTATAAATATTATTTTTAGGGCAAGTTGGTGTAAGAATTAAGATGTCAGTGAAGGTAAGATACCATAATAAATTATTTCAAGTCATTTTTAAACCATAATTTTTATTTTGCACTTAAATATACATCTTACACTGACGTATCCTATATATGTATTTATTTATATACGAAATCCCGTAGGCCAAAATGGTCACGTTATGTATAGAACCATGTATAGAAAACGTTTTTGATGTTTATATTGCCTGTTCATAAATTTTTCTTATTTGCTTAATTTATATGCATGAATTAGAGGATTGAACATTAAAAAGAACAATTTACTCATTGTGAGACAAAATTTCTGAAAAATAACTATAAAGTCGTTTTATTAAACTAATAAATATTGTATATACTATACTAATTATGAAACTGAAGATGAGATATAAGAACTGTGCGATGTATCACGTCAAAGGAAGCTGCTGTTTTCTCTCGACCAAATATTTTCTTGGATTTATTGAAAGTGGAATAGTCTTAACAGAACACTTATATAATAATAATTTAGCTGGAAATCGTTGTTCTACCATATGAGTTTAAAAAAAGTAGTCTTTGTCCTTCTCCGAGGTCCAATCTATGACTATACCGAAATTCATCAAAATTGGTTCAGCAGTTTAAGCGTGAAAGCGTAACAAACAAACAAACTCACTTTCGCATTTAAAATATTAGTTAGGATTATGGATTTATAGTAAATAGTGTTTATAAGTAGTTATTATTTATTTATAGGAGTATTTAATTGTATTATTTTAGTAGTTTAGTTTTTATTTTTTAACACTTGAAGAAATCCCCTAAAAAGGGGTTAACGTCAGCCGGTTGTTAAAAGTAAGTCACAAATATTAGTACGACATGTACTCCAATGAAAAGGGAATGCAAGCATGTGAAAGGAAAATGAGACTAGCAAGTTGGAATATAGGAACAATGACTGGAAGAAGGAGAAAAATTGCAGATCATATTACTTTAAAGAAAATAAAATATTTTAGTTTATAACTTACAAAACAAAACTTATACCCGTAATAAGATATGGCGATTGATAATAATTTCAACTATTCGAATCAATCAAATGATTGATATTTATCAGTTTGCGTGTTTACGTTGGAAGTGAACAGAGATGGCAATATCGGTCCAATTATAACGGAGAGGCATCCATCTCCGATATCCGGCGACAATCAAGATGGCCGTGCTTCCGGTAAGCGGCCATGTTGGTTCTATTGTTATGTTACCCAGTTGTAAAGCTCTACACATATTTTATGTGTTACTTGTATACTTTAGGAAGTGTTATGGGTAAATATTAATACAAAATATTTACTATCTAGTAATAGTTTTCGTCTTAGAATATTTTGAAAGCTTAAGAAACTCTCTTTAAAGTTAAGTCAGTTATACTAAAGGGGTCTGGAAATCCTCAACCAGGGTCGCGAGCACACGTGCGTGAGGCAGTTGGGGGGGTCGATCGTCGACGTGTCGTTCGCGTCGGCCCTCCTGGCCCGTCGTGTGCGAGGCTGGAGGGTGCTCACGGGCGTTGAGACGCTGTCGGATCATCGCTACATCCGGTTCAGCGTCTCCGCCCGTCAGCGAGAGCCTCCAACCCAGGTGACCCTGTTGGGTGACTGTCCGCGCTGGACACTTGGAAAGATGAATCGGGAGGTTTTCCGCGAGGCCTTGACCGTCGCTACGTGGTCGAGGCCGGGCGACGTACCTCCCGATGACGTCGACGAGGAGGCGGAGAACCTGCGGTCGCTTATGACCGACGTCTGCGACGCGGCGATGCCGAGGCGGGGGCCACACCGACCCCCGCGCCAGGTGTACTGGTGGAATGCGGAGCTCGAGCGGCTCCGCAGGGCGTGCAACTACGCCCACCGCCGGTACACCAGGCTCCGAAGACGGAGTCGCCGCGATGCGGACAGAGCGGCCGCGGAGGCTCAGCTCTACGGGGAGTACCGGAGCGCCAGAAACGACCTCCATCTCGCTATACGCGAGGCAAAGGCGGCGGCGTGGGAGGAGCTCTTGGCCAGCTTAGATCAAGATCCTTGGGGGCGACCCTACAAAACGGTGCGGGGCAAGCTCCGCCCGTGGGCGCCCCCGCTGACCGAGAGTCTCCCCCCGCGCCAGGTGGATGGTTTTGTCGGCGCTCTGTTCCCCACGAGGGCTGAGCACTCGCCTCCTGCCATGGTCCCGCCTCATTGGGATGAGAGGGACCCTAGCGCGGACGACGACCCCGTACCCAACGTGGACCGGGCAGAGCTGGGGGCAGCGATGTTGCGGCTGAAGGCCAAGAACACGGCCCCCGGCCTCGACGGCATACCGGGGCGTGCGTGGGTTCTGTCCCACGACGTCCTGGAGCCCCGACTATTGAGGCTCTTCGACGCGTGTCTGCGATCGGGCCGGTTTCCCCGCAGATGGAAGACGGGGAGGCTGGTCCTTATCGCGAAGGAGGGGCGCCCGGCGGACTCACCGTCTGCCTATCGGCCCATCGTGCTGCTGGACGAGGTGGGGAAGATCTTCGAAAGGATCCTCGCAGACCGCCTCGTCCGGCACCTAGAGACAGAGGGGCCGAACCTGGCAGACGAACAGTTTGGATTCCGCCAGGGGCGCTCCACTATTGACGCAATCACGCGTCTGAGGAGCCAGGCGGGGGACGCAGTTGCTCGAGGTAGGGTGCTATTGGCGGTGTCACTCGACATCGCCAATGCCTTCAACACCCTGCCGTGGAGCTGCGTGCGGGAGGCGCTCAAGTACCATCGGGTGCCTCCCTACCTCCGTCGCATAGTTGGGGCATATTTGAGTGATCGTGCCGTCGTCTATCCGGTCCAGGGTGGGCAAAGTCGGCGAGACGTCGTGTGCGGTGTTCCACAGGGGTCGGTCCTGGGCCCCCTGCTGTGGAACATCGCATACGACTGGGTCCTGAGGGGGGCACTCCTCCCCGGCGTCGGCGTCATCTGTTACGCCGACGACACGCTCGTCACAGCGCGCGGGAGGAACCCCCGCCAGGCGTGCCTTCTGGGCACGGCTGGGGTGGCGCACACAGTGGCAAGAATCCGGCGACTAGGCCTGGAGGTGGCCTTGAACAAGACGGAGGCCGTGATATTTTACGGGCCCCGTCAGAGGCCGCCACCGGGCCTGAGCATAACGGTAGGAGGCGTCCACATCGCCGTCGGGCCGTCCATGAATTATCTTGGACTGGTGCTCGACGGGCGATGGGACTTCGCGGCACACTTCGAGCGCCTGGCGCCGAGGCTAGTTCGGGCGGCGGCGGGACTCTCCCGTCTGCTGCCGAATATCGGCGGGCCGGGCGCAGTGTGCCGCAGGCTCTTTGAGGGAACCGTGCGGTCGATGGCCCTTTACGGGGCCCCGATCTGGGCGGATCGCCTGACGGCCAAAACGACGGCGCTGCTTCGCAGGCCGCAGCGCGTCCTGGCCGTCAGGGCGATAAGGGGATACCGCACGGTGTCCTTCGAAGCGGCCTCCCTGCTGGCCGGATCCCCACCATGGGACCTCGAGGCCCGGGTCCTGGCGCTGTTGTACCAGTGGCGCCGGGACGCGGCCGAGCGTGGCTCTCGCCCCGCGCCTCGCGAAGTTGAGGCAAAGCGGGCGGAGCTGCGCGAAGTGGTGCTCATGGTGGAGTGGAAGGAGCGCCTCGCGCACCCCAGCGCGGGCCTCGCCACCATCGAAGCGGTGAGGCCCGTCCTGGCTGAATGGTTGGAAAGGCGCCACGGCGCCCTGACCTTCCGCCTGACGCAGGTCCTCTCGGGGCATGGTTGCTTCGGGAGGTACCTGTGTCGCATAGGGCGGGAGATGACGTCAGGGTGCCACCACTGTGGCGCGGGCGACGAGGAGGACACGGTGAACCACACTGTCGCCGTGTGCCCTGCGTGGCGCGAGGAGCGCCGCGCCCTCGTCGCCCAAATCGGCGTGGACCTGTCGCTCCCGGCCCTGGTTCTGTCCATGGTCGGGGGCGATCCTGGATGGACGGCCGTCGCCTCCTTCTGCGAGGCAGTCATGTCCGCAAAGGAGGCGGCGGAGCGGGAGCGGGAGTCAACCACCACACTCCCCTCCCGCCAACGCAGGCCACGCCGGCGGCGCCGGAGGGCCAGTAACGACCTCCGGCCGCCGTAAAAAGCGGCCGCGGGCGGCCCCTCGGGGGAGGACCCGCCGCCCGCACTATTACCGCGAGGGTGAGGGCTGCGTGCTGTTCCGCGGCCCCCCTCAACTCCTAGAGTTGTTAGGAGAGCGCCGGGGGGACGAAACCCTGACCCCCTGGCGCCAACACTTTAGAAGGGGCCCGCCTCAAGACAAAGGGCGGGCCGGCGCCGGCCCGGGCCACGAGATCGGCAGGCCATATATCCGTGGGCCCGGGCGTAGGCGATAGGAGAACAGCGGGGTTTTTTAGTGGGTAGTCGGAAAAATCCCGGAGTCCCACATATCCCTCGGTCCCCCCGGGCCGGGGGAACCCGTCAAGAGAGGTTTTTCCCCGAGACCAAAAAAAAAAAAAAAAAAGTTATACTAAAGAAATGTTATTTAATTTTTTGACCTTTTCGAATATATGCTTAAATACAACTTGGGTTAGATAAATGTTTGAATTCTGTTATAATTTCCGAACAGTTATGTTATTTTCTCCGTACATAATTATAACCATGCAGAGGCAGAAAAAGAGTACTGACCTCTGCGGCCGGGATCGGCCTGTCGCAAAAGGAGACAAAACCCTACTAGATGGTAGACTCAAAGCTTGATTAAATACTAACCTGGTCTCCAAATATGCCGCCATGGTACTTTGTGTTATGTTCCATAAGTGACTCAGGTTCTAGTTCTCCTACGCCGACGGTAGTTAGCCCTGGCGCCACATACATCCATAGGCGATGGTAATTACTTATACTAAGTGGGTCTTCAGCCTGCTTGCGGTAAAAGAACATTTAATATTCAAGTCTAATCGTATTTTTCCGCTATCTGTGCTCGGGTAATAATCGAGTTTACTAGATTTCCGCTCTCAACGTCTATTCCATTATATCCCTGTCAAGATGTCTTTAAAATAAAGTGAAACGGTTTCTCTCGCAACATTTTGCATCGAAACGAAGGCGGTTTTATTAAAATTCTTTTAAATCCAACAGGTTCCAGATAATCATTTTCTTCTTATATTTGTAACCGTGTATGTATTTACGTAATTATTGTTTTATTTAATTTCACTATTGAAGTTTCTGCACTAGATACAAAATAAAAATAAATAGCTTGTTAGATATTTTAAGTCTCACGACATTTCAATTGTTTTGAGATACAATATCAAGTCACGTGTACAAAAATGTATGCTGATGAAAATGGTGAAACGCAAAGATTTGATTTCTACCTCTTACGCAGTTTATACTACGTTCATAGAGATCACCGGCTAGTGATGGTAGTAAGCCTTGAGCTCTCTCATTGATATTTTTTGGCGGCCTGGCAACGTCTATAGGCAAAGATAATCATGTATAATTGTCTATTAATGCAGACTGTCTATTAATGCTTTCCGCACATTATATAACTTGAAAAAACGCAGCGATGTGGGACTGTTTTGAGATGCGTCTGTTCGCCCCCACTCTTGCAGTCGGTGTAGGTCGTTGGTAAGCTTACGGAAAATCTCCCCGGTGTTCCGTTGACTTCTTTATCAACGTTCACATAAAAATATTATAAATAAATAAAAAATCTGCAAAATAAATATTTTGAATAAAAATAATTCTGCTTTCTAGTTGAGCACATGTAAAAAGAATACTGGAGATCCCCTCCCTTAACAAACGGCTGCAGATAATGAGTGCATATTAACTAAGGCATAAATGTTACATTTGGGTAGATGTGTAGAAATAACGGGAACGTTCCGTGAATTATCATATTTTACCATGTTTGCGATGACGTTTAAATTACGTTCATAAAGCAATCTACATGTAATTATCTATGAAGTGGTAATCTCGAATGGCACGAGTTCGATTCGCGTGAGTGTTTATGTGATAAATGTATTTATTTACAAAAGAAAAGTACATACTTAGTTCATTAGTTATCTAGTATCCATAACACAAGTGCTAAGCTTTGGGACTAGGTGGCGGTGTGTGAATTGTCCCATTATATTTATTTAAATTAAAATTTATTGTTGTAGAAAGTTCCTTTTAAGATGATGTCATAATTTAAAGATATTTTAAGCTTATGAAAATAATTGACATCTGTTAATAATAAGTTCATTGTTGAACACTAATTTTAAAGTATTACTTAACAAAATATTCTGAGATAGTTCTCACAGCTATCAAAGCAAGTAAAGCAACAAATAAGCACAGCACTTGTTTTGAGGGTGCTACATTAATATAAAACTTCGATCGCCGGGCTTTTTCCTTTCCTTTTCCTGCTTATACGTGGGTATATTCATCTATGACAAGACCATAGATTGGTTAAGTCAGAATAATTCCTCTATCGGTATTGAGCCAATAAACACGACAAACACAACAAAAACACAACATTTTTTGTAAGACAAAAGAAGAAATCGTGTGTTATAATAAGTTGGTCACAGTTTCCTTTTTACGTCACCAAGCCACTTTGTGAATTACACCATAAAAGCCGTAATATGTAGAAGCCACTCGAGTTCCAAGGGGCTATTAATCTCACTCACGTGACTCAGTGAGCCTCCATCACTGTATTCCAGTGGGTCTTTTTTGACTTCCCATTTTATTTATATCGTGTATAGAAGATAAGATGTATGATGACTGGGTATGTTGAGAAGTTCCATGGTGCAATAGCTTTCACATGTCGGAACGTTTGCGGAAGTCACAGGTTCGATTCCCGTGCCGAGTCTGGATCATTATTATATGTGTTTCAGTTGTTTAATGCTCCTAACACACTGAATTGTCACAGTATTTAAAAAAAGATACGCGTTAGGGGTATTTAGGATGTAACTAAAAAATTCTATCTATAAAACGAAATTAAGACAAATTTTACTCATAAGTTGGTTCAATTTGCACAAGAAGAGTTCGTCTCCTTTTATTGTTATTATTATCATTTCTGAGCTTAGGGTCGACTGTTGCTAAATAGGTTAAATTTTATTCGAGCTTAAATCTTTTGTCCCGGCGATATTCAATGTAAAGTACTAAAACAGATGAAAAGGCTTTGCCTAAATTATTTTAGCCAGACCGCATTTACCTAAAAAGTGAAGTCAACTAGAGATTTCTAAGTGCCGCAACCGTGAGGGCGAAGCGAGAGGATACCTTATTTTTGAGCTAAAGTTAATCACTCGATTGGGGAATTGTATAATACTTAATTAATAAAAGTTAAACTCAGCCCAGCGGATCCTGATTTCCAATAAAATCTTTGAATGCAACCAGGATGAAATTCTCGTAAGAACTAACGCAATCAATATTGCAAAGTTTAAATCAAAAGTGTCTGACATAAGTGTTACAGGAAACTGCGCTCGTTACCTCCAACTTTATCCCCTATTTGTGTCAATAACTGAACGCTCGGGACCTAGTTGCACGCCAAGTTTCAAATTTACTACAGTCTGCCATTAATTTTCCCCATTCAGGTGATGAACTGATGAAATTCTGCATATTAATAGGTCATTTTAGTGAGCGTCCAAAAAGGTGAATTAAGCTTTTTTTTGTTCCGTATAATCTGTGAAATTAAATGAAAATTTAAGTTTTGAACTTAACACATAAACATGTTTCCTAAATAATAATAATAAGTTTATTTGCAAAAATATACAGTAATCTACATACAATTTTTTACCCTGGCTTCTGAGCTAGACCAATGTCTGTTATAATTATTATAGTGTACCGATGAATAAGTCCTGTTTCCCACACTAGAACTGATAAGAGCCTATGTGGCGGAGCTTTAAGTTTAGAAGTAAATAATTCAATCATCTGTATAAGATAATTAAATATAAATTGCATTTTAAAAATTAACGTCACTTTTATTAAGTTCTTTTATTGCTTCGGAACAGCAGACAGTCTGACGATCCACCTAATAGCAGTTACCGATGTTTACGGAACTGGGTCACTTTCACTTGTCACATAGCACATCACCTGGTTATTATTGCGGCATATTTAAAGAGCAGAAGTGGTTGCTATCAAGACGAGCTTGGAGTTCCATCACCTAGCTAGCTTTGGCGCCTTTTACGACGCCGGTCGCATGGGTCAGTATTCACTCCGTCCCTGCACAAGTCGTGTAATATTTACCTCACTGTATGTTAGTAACGATAATTAATTTCAAATTATTATAATTTCAACATTGGTAGAGCAAATATTTCAAAGTTAGTTCTTACATCCGGTTGCATTCGATAAATAAATAAACATATTGTGACAACTGACACAGCGCAATCTAGTCCTAAGGTAAGCGGCAGAGCGCTTGCGTTAGGGGTACTAGACGACTGATATACTCATCGTCATCAAAGCGTCATTAAATCCTGGTTGAACCCAAAATTTCACTCGATGCCCGAGGTCCACTTTCCGACTTTTTCTAAACTACACTCTTTGTCATCCCTGGTAGTGAATCAATTGGCATGCATATCAACTTTTTCGATATCAAGCCAGCACTTTTTGGGACTATCCCCCTTGCCGGACCTGGTGTTGGCGACATAACTATATATTTGTTTCCCACGTATCCAAGACAGCTCTTTACTTCTAGGGGGAGGTCTGATCCCTGCAGTGGGACGTTTTGGGCTGTTATTTTAGTAATTTTTTTTAATCTCATAATATATTGGTGATTTTATATCTTATTGTCAGTATTTAAAACCATGAATTTATTCATCACTGATAAGTACCTAACATAATACATTCGGCAGCCCGGCGTTGCAAGTTGACATATGTAATGTATATTGATTTTCAATCAAGCACAGCAATTAACTAACACATGTGGTGTGTTAAATAAGTCATTGTTGCGGACTGTTATGTTTGTTAATATTAAACGTTTGAACATTAATATTTTCATTTTCGCCAATAGGAAATATTATTTATATTTTATACTAAGTTGATAAGTTTGAGTTTTAAAATGAATAAATATATTTTTATTGATATATTTTTTTTATGGCTGATGAAAAACAGACAGGCTGATGGCCTACTTAATAGCAAGCAGTTACCGCCGCCTATAGATGTGAATATAATTTTTTTATATGTATATTAACATACGCTCACTAGGTATATAGAAAAGGATATATTACTTTGAAAGGTATATCAATAGAATATAAGTTTTTTAACTACGTATTTCTTTTTATATCCTCTCGGTTATATCCTAAACTTACAAGTTTTGTTTTGAGTTTTATTACAGGAAAATTAAAGGCAAAAGTTTGATACTACTTTTTTGTTTTGGTACTTCCCGACTCTACTTTTCTAGTTCAAAGGTGCTCGAGAAAGTGAATGTAGATAAATGTTTAATAAATTTAGAGTTGCTAAGTGGTAGGGCTCCCGCCTGGATGACAAACATCTCTGGTATCAAAATATGCTGTCATAATAACCTTGTATTGTGTTCTAGTATAAGTGACCGGGTTCCAGTATAAATACGCGGGGGGCAGCGTGTTCGCGGTGCCCTTGGTGTCGCAAACATCTATAGGCAACGGTAACTGCTAACTATTGTATAATGGGCCGTCAGCCAGTCTACTGTTCCACAGTATTTATCTGCCGTTAGCCCACTGAAATCCGAGAGCACAAATCTATGCTGTGTGAACTAGCAGAGGGAGTAATCCATCTATCGCCTATCACGTCACTTCCGCAATGACATTAGACATCATTTTCTCGTTGGGTGGGACCATAATTCCCGCGAAAACCGAAACCAACAAATTATCTTCATAAAACAAGTTTGAATAACTTATTCGACGCCCAAAAGTTGGGCGTTGTTTAAAGACTTTGCGAGTTTGTTCCTGTATTTATGAAATTCTCGGAATTTTCACTTACAAACTTACTTAAAGGAATTCTTCATTATGCTACATAATATGCCTGTAAATACTTTGTTTGACTCGTTTTTTTATTCGGAACTGAGAAAGTTTCTATAAATTATCATATTACCTAAGTTAAGTAATGTACGGTAGCTTATTTCTGCAAGATATTCATGTCCGCGAAAGAAGCGGTGGAGAGGCAGCGGGAAAACCCAGCTTTGCGTGAGAGATGCTGGTGCTCATCAATAGACTTATAACTGGCATATCGCGAGGTATCAAGTATTCGATGAAAATGTACTCGTTTATAGAAAAAACCTAAGTCACCAAGATGCAACTGATCATCTTCATAGAAGCATTTTGCCCTGCTTACATTCAAACCCTGTCCTCTTGGGTTGGCAGAAAGAAATATTTTACGTGTCTTCCTGTGTAAATTGTCTTGTTCCTTGTTATTTTCTGGCGAACTATTTTCTCGTTAACATTTCTTATCAAAGTAGAAGAGCATGTGATCGGATGAAACCGGGATAAAATGCATAAACCAAGAAGGACAATGAAATTAAAATAATATTTAAATTGAATGAAATTAGTAAATATACGGAGACAATTCACAGAGCATATTTTTACATAAATACCCAACGTGTAAAATAAAACTAACTTGAACGTTAATTACCATCTTTACTTATCCACTATATCTCTTACATTGTATTTTTCTTAGTATTACACCATCTTTTATAATATTCTGTCTCTAGTTTTTATATCCCATCGACAGGTGTCTCCCCTCCTGCCATTATTTGCCAGTAACCAAAATTAAATATCTATCAAAATATTTATTACAGAAACGGAAACAATTCCGCTAGTTAATATCTATATCAGAATTATGTTATTATAATATTAAATTAAAAATGTGAACATAAAATTATTTAGACAATAATATTTCTATAAGTATTTTTGTATTAATTTTGGTTATTGCGTTTTTAAACATTTACAAACTTCCGGTTAGTTTATATTATGGAAACCTATTATGATGACATGATAAATTTAAGAAATGTTACCTGAATATTTAAGTTAAACTTGAATCTAACAGACGCGAGACTGAAAACGAGCCCGTGACCATACTCTTACCGAAGTGCGTCACGCCACGGATGTCGTCGAAATATTGAGTTAATTTTTGCTTGGTAACTAAATTCAAAAACAATTGGTTTGTATAAATTTGATGACCAATTGAGTCGTTGTTCGATTTCGTCCTCACAGAGGACAAAACATTTGTATGACGCAAATACTTAATTTTATTTGTTAAAAGCTCTGCGAAACATTATTTGCATGGAATTGTATTGAAAATACAACAATATAATAATAGAATAAATAATTTTCCAATAACAATAATTAAATAATTTTTTATTGAAATTATTATTAAATCAACAACACATCACAGGTTGTGTATCTGTCAATTATAGGGCCACTTAAGATAGAAGCTGTTTTAATTTACATGATCAATAATTTTTTTTTGTATAATAACACGTTTCCCATGACGTTTTTGTCAGAGACTTTTAGACTAGTTCCCAATAATTACACTTACACTAATAATAAAACATATCCACACCCATTTATCAAATACATTCCTATATCCATAAAATGTAACATTTATACATATTGCCCTGATAAATAATTTACATTACATTAAATTACCTACTACTAAAATTTTATTTGTACACATTATTTAGCTAAGTACGTCACTTGAATTCCGAAACATTTATTTATTCAAAAATCACACCGTAAATCGTTCAAAATGATAGATAATAATTAACTGGAAATTGGGCAAATAAGGATCATATTATGTGTATAATGTAAAAAAAAACATTCTAAATAACATATAATAATATTAATAAATACAGGGTGACTTTGACAAACCCGTCCAAATTCACACACAAGAATCTTTAGGAAAAATTATGAGAAACATGTATTTAGGTTTTGTATCACATAGTACAAAAATGTTGAGTAATCAGCATCACAAAGTCATTCAAAGAACTTGCAATTTACATAATACGGCGTTAGAGTGTCAATGACCTCTCCATCTGACCTAGTAAAATGCCGAGGACGGCGGCATTGAACCGGGCGAGCGAATACGCACTACTCATTTACGCGGGTGTGACAGAGACATGTAATAATAGGTTAACGTACGCTGTTTGCACCATATGATTATTCTGTACGATTGAATTAATGATCCTATATGAAATATTTTATGGTGAAAATTTGACATACAATTTTTTTGCAAAAATGGGTTCCTTAAATGATGTTTAGTGCGTAAAAAATTTTTGGACGGGTTTGTCAAAGTCACCCTGTATATTGGGACAATTCACACAACGCTATCTAGTCCCAAACTAATGGTACTTAGCACTTGTGTTATGGCTACTAGGTAACTAATATACTACATGTCTATTTTTCTTTTGTAAATAAATACATTCTATACATAAGCTCACAGATGCTAGACGGGACCCATGACCTATCGTTGCGCCAGGCGTTACGTCACGGAGATCGTCAATAAAAATACATAAAATAATTCTGTTAAAAAATAACTTGGATCCCAGACTTTTAGTGTATTGTACGAGTATATAGTGAAGCGATGGAAAAGTAGATTAGGACAATATTATGGGACAGTACTTTAGACGTGTACTTTATCTATAAATAACGCGAACGTTTCATGTGATAAAATCAGTAACAAGTTTGTTTCTGTGCAGTGCTCGCGGGCGAAACCACGGAGCCCCTGAGCCGGGCCACACTCGCGGAACCCACGCCAACTAAACTTCCAAGTACGTCTCGCTTCAATCAAGCTATAATAAGATCTCTTTTAACCAGTTAGTAAAAAAAAGAAGTTATACTTCTTTGGCATAACATAACAAAAATAGCTAAATGTTTTATCCCGTACCACAACTTTTTGTATGTAAAAGGAATGATAAATTAATAAAATAAAAAAGAATACATACTGACAATTTAAATTATAAATTCATACATAAGAGCTTTTTTGAGTTAAAGTCACTTTTATCGCTAATATCTATCTCCACTGATATATAAAGCTCGTGTTGTTGATTTATGAATATTTGAGAAGTTTCTCATAGACTGTGGATATGGTTACGAGTTTCCACGGAAACTTTAGAGGCAGTTATTATTTAACTTCGTCATCCCGCTTTTGCGTTACAGCATGCGCGCGCATTGTAAAAATTTTACTCTCATATTTTTTCTAAAAGCGCCAAATGGAGTATAACTTCAAAAACAAATAAAATTTAAATTAACTTACGATACATTGATAAATATTTTTATTACACCTTTGGGATATGTTGGTATGTAAGTCTGGCTATATGAGAGTAGTACTGTAATAGATAGTTTTAATTTTTTAACGGTATATATTTATTATATGCAAATAAAAATAGGTTTATAAACCTTCAAAAATATAAAAACAAGTCATTCATGTCTAGATATTGTAAACAATATTCTACCACCTTGAAAGACCTAGAAGATATTTATTTCGCAATGCTTGCAAACTTGAAGCGGTTAACAAGAGATCTTATTGAAGCAATTAGTTTCACAGCCGCGTTGCACTACACTGCACCAATTTAGCTGACCCATTATATAGGTACATTATAATATGATTCCATTATTTGTTAGTAGTGACAGTCAAGTGGTTTCGGTTACAAATTCAATGTCGAGTTAATTTATTTTCAAAATATGGGTTGCAAAGTGGATGCAAATACAACAATACCTTGAAGTAAAAATCCAAAATTAGATGCACCTGAAAAGCTGTTTATCATACAATGAGCATATTGAAGCACACTGGAGTTGGAGGCCTACATATGGTAGTGGACGATACCGATGTGGAAAATGGAAAGCATTTTAAGTATATCCGCACCAAACTGCGGTTCGAAGATTCATTTGGGAATCTCCGAACTGCTGATACGTACGTAGTAAGCCATCGTTATTTTATGATATAATAGCAGACCTTATATGATCGTCTCACTGCTGAGCTTAAGTCACCCCTTAGAGAGATCGGAGTGCGGGTGACTTACGGTAATCTCGGTAAGTAGGATGCTTCACAATATTTTTCTTAACCCTCGGTACAAACTACCTAAGCGGTGTCTGATATGAACCTGCGAACTCTAAGTTTGTAATGCACATGGTAGGCAAATGGTATCACATATGTGATACCATTACCATATATATACCAAATATATATATATATATATATATATATATATATATATATATATATATATATACATTTTAATTTTGGATATATATATATATATATATATATATATATATATATATATATATATATTTTATAATATTAATTAGATGTTGAAAGTCTGGATGGTCCGAATAAATCAACTCTCTCTGTAAATGAGAGACTTACATTATTATTTATATTAATATTTACAATGCATATTCATATAAAAGTTACACGTTACCTATAAATGTAAACGACAATTAAAGTTAACTACTCGTCTCTCCTTCACAACTCTTGCTTTTATATTTATTAGATTATTATATCTCAGAAATCAAATCTTTGTAATGTAAATCATTTTTTTGTACGCGAATGTCATGGGTCATACTTCTATGACACATGACAGTGCGCAGTCTTCAATGAGTATCAATAAGCGCGTCAAATCTAAAGAGATGATATTCTCTTTACACACACACACACACACACACACACACACACATATATATATATATATATATATATATATATATATATATATATATATATATATATATATATATATATATATATATACCATAAATATTTATAATTAATATTAATTCTTTTTATCAAACTTATTATTGAAATCAAATAAAGTGAAATATGCGTGACGGAAAATAAACAAGAATTGGACAGAGTGAGGGTAATAATCGAATAGGGATTGTTATCCCTATTCGGTCGGTATTATTATTAGGTCGAAGGGCCCTATTCCCTATTGACATACACGCCAATTACCAAATTGGCGTGTATGTCAATGGTCGACAATCAGCCGCTATTTAATTCCCATTCCGAATTTACCCTTATCAAATGGCAATTCAATGTAGTTTATTTATTTACGCATGTGATAATTTATGTTTGAAGATATAGATCTTGCAGTATAGGATTGTAAAACAATACTATACTCCCATCACCACGTCTAATTAATTATTCTTTAAGGTTTTTTGAACATGGAATCCAGGGCTTCGAAGTAAAAGTCATTCGATCAGTGTTTAACTCAGTTTCTGACTCCAGCTTTACATGGAAACACAGTTCACTGAAAGAGCATTTTTGATCGTGGATACGTAATTGTTTTAGATTCGAACATATGATGCCACGTCCAACCTGGCGTTATTTTTTAACCTTAAATACAGTAATCTATCTAAAGTATACTGATTAAGTTACCAACGTGTTCATTTTGGCTCACGTTGCGGAGCTAATGGGTTCGGTTCCCCTTTCGCGTCTGGGTGTTTATGTATAATATTTATTTATTTACAAAAAAAGTAAACACATAAATGTAGTATATTAGTTATCTAGTACTCATTTTTTAGAGGTAGTAATGCATGACGCACACCCCGCTGCGTGGCAATGGGCGGCGGGGTTGTTTTATTGTTGTAGGACTGCAGACTGGCTGACAGCCCACTTAGAATTTAGCAGTTACCGTCGCCTATGGATAATGACAATACCAGTGGCATCGCGAACGCTTCTGCAAGTTCATTCGCCTCCTTGTACTTCCCCACGTGTTTGCCTGTAGTAGCAGGGCGACCTCTGACCTGTTTGGCTGGTTTAGCAGGGTGGGTTGTGGGGGTACCTGCTTCAGAGCCAGACATCTCTGACAACATTTCTACGTAAGAACGTCGGCTCCTACTCCTTTTCCCCAGAACTGAGCCTGATATTACAGGAGCGGGAGAGTTTCGCCCGCTTATAAGGTATCGGAAGGAAATTTCCAAGTTTGCCGAGCAATCGAAGTCGTAAAACCGACTTTCAGCGCTATGAAAAAGCTGTTTGTCTTTCTCGACCTTCTCTGCAGCGCAAGCGCCGCCAACCACCCTGCTCTCTCCGCCCTTCTCGGGCTTCGCATCAGCTAAGTTTAAATGAACCGTATTATTTTCCATAATAAGCCTAGCCTAGATTCCTCCCCTCGTTTCCCCATCCCCCATGGAGTCCGCAAATAGAAATGTCCCGGGCGAAGCAATACTCTACGCACGAGGCGCCAGGACTACCAAATACGATATACATAGGTGTAAGAGCAGCTGGTAAAGCCACGTAGCCCTTGCCCCTTCAGCATGACCGCCACCATCCATACCTCGCCCTTCGCCGGGTGTCCAGAGAAGCTGGGCCACCCTGACCGTTTCCCCATGGCTGGCTATTCCGTGGGCCTGCCGTTTAGCTAGAAATCAAGGCCAAGCGGGCGTATTGCCGAGGACATGCCGTAACAATCTACCGCTGGCGACCGGCGCCGAAGGGATCCCTTCATCCCAGCGTACGGCGATTTACTGCGTAGGTTGGAATATAGGTGGCTGTGAGACGCCACCCCAGATCGAGACAATAAAGCCTGAGGCGATACGTCATATCTTAGGTCGGAATTGTAGTGAGGGCGTAGTTGTGAGTGCGGTGCGCAGAGCGGAATCTAGCACCCCCAGCCACGCTGCCACACAACCGACCGGACCCAAGATGCGAGAAATGGGAAAGGATTGATGAAATAGAAAGGAGAAAGGGTAAATAATTCTGCCACCTTGGAAGGTAAGGGGAGTGAAGCGACGGATGCTCGGGTACCTCGGGTACGCACATCCGTGTACTCCTCGGACAGAGGAAAGCCCTCGAGGGGATCTAGTACCAATATCACAAGTGCTATGCTAATTAGTTTGGGACGAATAGATGGCGTTGCGTAAATTGTCCCAGTATATTTATTTATTTATTAATGTGTGAACATCAATAAACAAACAAATATAATCGAGTTAGTAAAGATTTTTAGGTTTTAACAATAATTCAACGATTGATGAGAATTTAGGATAAAAATTTAGTCAACCCATTTAAAGAAACAATTAAATCTCTGCTCGACATAATAATGACATAGAGCACATTTGATTTGGCATCTATGTGGTGTAAAAACGTGGACGAAATCGTGCAAAATGGGGTCAAAATGGCCAGAATTCAGACTTCCGACAACAAAATATATGATAAACGAAAATAAAATAGTTTATGTGGTAGTCTTTGACATAAAGTCCTGAAAATCTTGGTCATATGATGTATAAATTTAACGATAAAAAAATTGATAATTTCCAAAAGAAAATCCGATTAAAACTTTCGTAATAAAGCCAACTTTGTTTTTAAATTAAAAAGCTGGATGGTGAAAAACTGTCAGCGGATTCTTTATCAAAGTGTATCGGGTAAATCCGTCTTAATGAAGTTGTTAATAAAGTTTTAATGGCGTGGCAGTTGCTGACATCGGCCGGGGCTTAGGCCGTATAGACCACAGGTTTTCAAACTTTGCACACCGCCCGCCCACATTGGCTGTCCTAATTTTGTTACTTTAATTTTTTCACATTTTAAAATAAATTAATATTATATGAGACTTATTTTTTTTATTGCTGAGGGACAGCAGACAGACTGACGGCCCACTTAATAGTAAGCAGCTACCGTTGCCTATGGATGTTTGTGACGCTAGGGGAGAAACTGAAAACATGCTGCTGTCTCATGGGGGTACAGGTACCTGGGTCACATATGCCGGAACAAAACACAAAATTATTATGGTAGCATACTTAAAACCAAGGGTGGTTGTCACGCAGACGGGCTTGGAGCCCTACCACGTAGCTAGGGTTGTTTCATCGCCTTTTACGACAGGCCGACGCCGGTTGCAGGGGTCAGTATTCAAACTCCACCCCTGCACAGAGGAAAATTATTGTACTATACATAAAATTTTATTTGAAAAGAACAAAATATGTAAACCAATTTTGACATGTAAAAGTAAGTGTATGTAAATATTTATTCTACAAATTTACAATACGCACATTTCTTCTTTCTTCTTCTTTTTTGTATTGCTGGAGAACAAAATGGCTTACGGCTCACCAAATATGGTATTAGCTTAATTATAACCAGTTACCGTCGCCCATTGATGTTTGCGACGCCAGGGGCACCGTTAACAAGCTGTCATCCACGTACAGAACTAGAACATGGGACACTCATTACGTAACATAACACAAGGTTGTTTATTATGGCGGAGTATGGCCTTTATATTTATCAAATTGGGTGTTTTGTCAAACAAAATCAATAATTGTTTCGTCGATTTAAAAATGATATTAATTCCAGGGTCAAATATAGAGACCCCAGTAAATACTGGCATAAGTAAGAGAAATTGTCATTGGATGACGATAAATGTCTTTAACAAAATTCCATCCTTTTAAGGATATAACTAAATAAAATTTTAAATATTTATCTGCCTAGTTTTCAAGCGCGTTACGTTTTTTATTTTTAGGTATTTAAATGTCTTTGTATGTTTTATTTTGACAAAATGAATTTCAATGATTATTGTAATTAATAGTTGTCTGTTATGTTAATTAATCTATACAAATAAATAAAATTGAAGTGTCTGTTTGTAAAATTAAAATAAACGGCTTTTTATTAAGTGCATTTGGATGTATACACGGGACATATACCTAAACAACATTTTTTTTTTAAATTTCTCTGTCTGTCTGTTCCGGCTAATCTCTGAAATGGCTGGACCGATTTTAACAGGACTTTCACTGGCAGATAGCTGATGTAACAAGGAGTAACTTAGGCTACTTTTTATATTATGAAAAAAGAATAGTAGCTAAAAATGATCAGTTTCGGATTTTTTATAAATCAAATTTAAGTTGACCTCTGATTTATATGATCAATCATATGAAATAGGGTTTAGCTTAGGCTGGACTTTGTAGGTTGTTATTTAATTTAAGTTGACCTCAGATTTATATCATCAATCATATGAAATAGGTTTTAGCTTAGGCTGGTTTTATAGGTTCGAACGCACGTATTCCGGAAGCGCATGGTGTGACAGTTGCATTCGATAACACTGACTGTTTGCATATTTCATTTATTTATACTTTAGGCTTTATAGGGTTTGTAATCCAAAATAAACCAAAAGATGTATCCAAAAAATGCTGCCCAAAGTCACTATTCCACGCGGATGGAGTCGCGGGCACAGCTAGTAGGATTATAAAATTGTATGTGTTATTGTGTGTGTATATGTTGGCGAAATACGAATATGTGATACTCAATTTATTGTAATATCCTGTATAGTTTACCATGTTTCATTCAATAAGTCATCATTCATTCATTGCTTTATCGCCTTTTACGACAGGCTGCACTCAGGAGTCAGGACTGACTCCGTCCCTGTTTTATTTGTATTTAAACTTACGTATAGCTTTTTAAAATAAAAACCACGTTCAAATTAATTAAATCATACAAAAAAGCATTCATAAAATAAAAGAGTAAATCCAAGGCTGGACACAACTCATTTTCCTTCCGTAAAATACCTCTAAGCTAGTGTACAACATTTTTAAATTCTGAGAACAATGGAAAAGCTGCGGTCGCGTCGCCCACGTAATGTTTTATCGCCATTTTCAACAAAATTAAAGTGAAGTAAAGCTCTAAACAATAGAGGCACTCGTAGCGGTGCGAAAAGGTAGATTCTTGATCCCTCGGACGATAAGTAGGCTTTATTTGTTTCCTAAATTGAATCTTGGATATTCACCGGTGAAGTACTCGTATTATACAAATGTAAAAATATAGGAAACTTGCTAAAATGTACTGGTGAGTGATTTTCAACGGGTAATGTTACCACTTTCTTTATAAAATGCGTTATGTTATTATTGGAATATAGGTCATCACATATTTTTTAAGGGTCCGTTCCATCCTTTTCTTGAATATTTATTCGCCTGGTTTATAATTTAATGATCTGTGCTTTCTCGCAATGAAGCAGTATGTTCTTTGTAGTAAACTCTAACAAAGTTTTTGAAAACCAGCATGTTGACAAATAATTGATGAGAAGAACAAATTGATGTTATGAATTAAAGTTAATAAATAAGTTCAATAACTAATGATTATATGTTTTGGCATCGTGCTTCGAGCCAATCGAAGACCTATTCGAAGGCAGTATGTTCCGTGTCATTTCTAGGAAATCGTAAAGTGACATATGTAGGGTTGCCATCCGTTCGGGTTTCCCCGGATTTGTCTTAGTTTAGAAGGCGTCCGGGGAACGTACAGGCGGGGTTTTATTTGTAGTTCAGGTTTTCAAGTATAAGCAAGGTCTTCTAATTCTAAGGCTATTATTAAAGACTGGTGGCATGGCCAGACATTTGTTTTCCACGTAAGCATCCGGTTGCCGTAAAACGTGATCGTACCAACGGAGAATAAAAAATAAATGTAAGATTATTAATAGTTTACTAGAACTTTGAAGGTTTG
The DNA here is from genome assembly GCA_963693495.1 of Malacosoma neustria. Lineage (NCBI taxonomy): Eukaryota > Metazoa > Arthropoda > Insecta > Lepidoptera > Lasiocampidae > Malacosoma > Malacosoma neustria. Next base: position 17,723,825 of record OY856383.1, read on the forward strand.
TTTTATTAAAAAAAAGTGAGATTGAAAAGTTTAAGTGAAATTTAAGTCGATTTTTTTGAAGTTAGAGTTTGTTTTATTTACAGACAATAAAAAAGTAAGATGTATAATATCTTTAAATTTTGTGATTTTAACACAACTCGACACAAAAGAGTAGTATAATTTGTTTTTGTTAGAAAAGTCTAATTTTGTTTTATTTATTCAAGAAATGCAAGAAAACTGCTAATAGTTCCCTAAAACTTTAATCTTCTGTTTTTTTAAATACTCTGTTCAAACGTCCGGGTTGTAAGCTCCAAAATCCGAGGTTTTAGCGTTTCTTGTCCTGGTTGACAGTTTTTGAGATGGCAACCCTAGATATATGTATTGACATTTTCATAAAAAAGTAAATTTAGCTACAACTTATTCATATATTTACTTTTTATGAATGAAATAAAACTGAGTAGCGGTATAAAAGAAGAAAGCAGTCCTTAGCAATTAAATAAATAAATATATTGAGACGATTCACACAGCGCCCTCATAAGTATCTAGTCCCAAAGTAAGTAGCATAACACTTATGTTATGGGTACTAGATAACTGATATACTACTTATATACTTTTCTTTTGTAAACAAATACATAATAAACATAAACAATCAGACGCGAGACGGGAATCGAATCCGTGACCTCGTAAGCGTATCGAAGTGCGTTAGCCATTACGCCACACAGATCATTATTGTCAACTGGCATTATGACTACATTTAAGACTAAAGAAGAAAAAAGACTCTAAGGAAGTCTGGTTTAATATCCAAGAATGTTGTTTGTATCGACAGAGTGCGACCGCACGTTCGTGAGCCGCGGCGGCGCGGGCAACGGAACGTTCCACGCCCCCGAGCTGCTGAACCCCAACAACGTCAGTCGGCAGTGCCTGTACACGTTCCTCGCGGCCCCCGGCCAGAGGGTGCTCGTCGAACTCCGAACATTCGACCTTCGAGGGAAGCCGCCAGAGTACGTACCTTCATCTCGTCTTAACCCTTAACCAGTGACATGGAGAACCACAGGTGTTATGCATGTTGAGAATTCTTAAAAATGACCACTCCCCCTCACTCGCTGCAACTTCGCCTGATTGTAAGTAGCTTTGTTTTTTTTTCAGACTTATTACATAAAATTTTTAGTTTTATTTTTCTTGTATAAAAAATTTGCAATTAAAACGCAAAATAAGATTTTTCTCTTATTACTTACAATGATTAAATATTAATAAAACTGTTCTGAAACATCAAGTGGGGTTTCATAATGAAAATCAATTAAAAAGAATAGCCTGTGAGGCATCATGTTCTTTATAGTATTCTTAATTTGTCATATCACTAATCAAGGGTAAAAAACAATTATTTAACATTAGTCACAAATTTTATAATATTCTCCTTAATAAACTCGTAGTTTGTTAGAAGCGGGTTGCAGATTAGTTGTCTAATTGCGAAAATTTGAACATACGGACCCTGTCACAGTTAGGAGTCAAATGTGTAACAAGTAGACTACAATTGCTACAATCTACCCTACTAAAAATGCATTTATTATCATTTAATTCAGCTATCTATTGATATTTTATAACTATAAAACAAAAGCGAACAGGCTTCCAACAAAAAAGAAAAAGAAAAAAAATACCTCACGTTTTGTGATCTCCAGCAATACAAACACCATTCGTGGATGAGAATTATTGCACTTCACAATCCAAGCACGAGTGACGCTGTTACCTGCAGTAATATATATTTTGCAATGAGCATTTTACATACATTAAAAAAATCCTCCTTAACTGCTGGCAATTTGGAGTTATGGACCCGATGATGGCGGACTATGCCTTTTGATATTTTTACAATATTTTATACTTAGATATTAATTAAAATGTATTATTTTTTTCATATAAATAATATTTTCAAAATTGTTTTTATAAAAAATAATATACGTAATAATTTTTAAAAAATCTGCATAATAAAGATATATAAAATAAATAAAGAGTTTTAGAAAAGATTTTAAAGTAGTTATACATAAAAATATAAGCTTAGATTCTGATGATCGTAAAGACTTAAAAGTAAATTTGAATTATTGTTTGTTTCCAGTGGCGCCGCCGTGGGAGAGTTGCCAGCGTGAGTAGCTTTTATCTAGATATAGCATTAATCATGTGACAAAACATGTTTTTCCTCGAACCCTTACATTTATTTGAGTCCTTCAAAACTTTGGCCCTATTTCATTGATTTGACGAAAGTGATGAAATGTTTTTATATCATGACGAATAGCAAAATTTGATTATAAGAGTACTATCCACCATAATTTGTTGTATTTTGAAATATAATAAGAATTAAATTCTTGTGAAATGAGATATAATTGAATTATATCATTAGATTATATCTTAAATAATACAAATGCAAAGGAAATATGAATTACGTTCTTTAGAGAGTATCAACCTAACCGCTGGATTTATTATCAAACAATATGAATTTCCTAAATTTGGTATTCAAACCATACTGTGAATACTGTTTGTTTAAAGCGTATTTTAACGAGGTTAATTGGAAATGGGTGGTGGCAGGTGTATGCACGAGTATATGGACATATACTCCGAGATGGCGTCCCTCGAACCAGGCGAGCTGGTCAACTCGGCGTTCGGCGGCCGGTACTGCGGCCCGATCCCCCCCCGCCGCCGTGTGTCCCTCCACCGAGCAGTAGCCCTGTCCTTCTACACCGACAAGACCTATACACCTCCGACTCTGTTCGCTGGAACATATCGCTTTATCAACGCGTGTGAGTATTTAACTCTCTTTACGTGGTATTTTAAAACTTATTTATTATGGTACAAAATCGTGACATAAATTGGAATTGAAGTCGTTTCTAGAATGTTCTATTAATTATACCAACTAGAAATAAATATCTTTTCCGCGATTAACGTTATGTGTTAATAAAGTATATGTAACATAAAAGAATTGATATTTTCATTACAAATAATCAAACAAGGTATTTATGTACTTTGTTTGTAACACTATGTATGTATCTAACTGTTATAATATTGTAATTAATATGTTATTAAATACTATTTTCAGGAGAGTGAGGGATCAGTTGAACCCCCCCCCCCCCCCCCGTTCCACCATTTTCGATGACAATTACTTAGTCGTTTGCGTAATATATATCCAATACTACAAAGCAATACCAAATATAAGTATAAAAATAGATTGAATTAAATTTAAAATGAATTATAATTTCGTTTGGTTTATTACTACGATCATCGTACGATCATCAATCAAAACAGACTACTAACTCAAGTCAGATTTTTTTAAATAGATCACCAACATGACATACATTACACAATCCCTAAACTAATTGGGCATAGTATCATTGAAAATGTTGTCACAATTATGTATATGTGACGACTACGTGCTCAAGAAATTAATTGCGAAAACAGAAAGATAAATATACAAACACATAATGATCCCAAATAAAATACAAGTTGTCTATGAATAGCTAATGCCTTAGTAAACAAAATAAAAACTAAAATTCAAACGGTAAAAACCTAATGCTAATTTTTAAAATATACTAATTGTTAAAGATAACAATACATGTTGATCTTACACTACATGTTGATTTGAATTTAAAAATTGTTTCATTGAAAATGTCAATATTGTAACTTAAAAGTGAATTATACAATTTGGTCATTATATTTATTGGAGAGAATAAACCAAGATTTAACAATGCAGCACTAGAATGAAACAATCTGAAATTAAATTGTTTCGGTAAATATCTCGTCACCGATAAACTTATCAATGAAAGCAACAAATGTGCGTCCAATTGGTTATCAACCAATTTATACAAAAACATTATATCTAACATCTTGCGGCGGTTCAATAATGAGTGCATTTTGAAGTAGCAAAGTCTATCGCTTTATCCAGGCAACTTTTTCGCCAATCCACAATTATATGAAAGATGCTAAAGAAAACGTTTCTATATGCCTTCTAATCTTTTGCAATAAACATCATAGAATGGATTCCATACCAGACTATAGTACTCGAATCTACTGACTACACCAATTTCGTAACACAAAACCCAGAGTTTTGAAGCCTAGTTTGCAAAACAAATCGATATAGGTATTAAATTGAAGTCCAGAATCAATTATGACCTCCAAGTTACGATTATGATCAATTTGTTTTAATTTATTACCGTTTTACTTTAGTTTTATCCGTGCAGGGGCGGAGAAAGAATACTAACCTCTGCGGCCGGGGTCGGCCTGTCGTAAAAGGCGACAAAACAACCCACCCTAGCTACGTGGTAGGGCCTCAAGCCCGTCTGGATGGTGACCACCTTTGGTCTTAAGTATGCCGCCATAATAACCTTGTGTTGTGTTCCGGCATTGGTGACCCAAGTTCCTGTACTCTTATAAGACAGCAGCGTGTTCGTGATGGCACTGACGTTGCAAACACCCATAGGCGACGGTAACTGCTAAATTTTAAGCGGGCCGTCAGCCTGTCTGCTGTCCTACACCAATAAAAAAAAGTTTTATTTAAATGCTTTAAGTTATATGCTATCTTAAGTTAAACTTAGTTTCCCAGTAGGTATTTCGTCGCTTGACAATTTTCAAGTAACAATGCAACATTCAACTCCGCATGCATCAGACATTTGTTATGTATGCACAACTAACTTTAGCTCCTGTCTCTGCGGTTTCATTGTTACCGAAATGTTCTCCTCCACTGAAAATTTAAGTTTAAAATGTAAGCTATTTCAATTCGAGAAATTCTCATCTTTTCACATTTAGGAAATAAATCTTTTTGTAGTACTGGTTTAATTATTATTTTGACAACACATTTGATCGAGTAGTTAAATAATTGTGTTACACAACAATATGAGAGCAGGTGCTGGATTATCTGGCTTCAGACCCAGTTTTTATTTTAGACTTAACCAATTTGCTAGCACTGACAAACTGACATAATGAGCATCTCTAAATAATCTTACATAAAATGGACAGTTTCTTTTGATTGTTCATGGACGCTCATGTCTTTAAGGTAATAAGGTATCTCATTTAGCTTGTTAAAATCTTATTTTTGTTTACATAATCAAGTTAAGGATCACTATATCATCATCATCATCCTAACGTTGATTTCCAGTTGCAACTCGAACTTCAGTTTCGGGTTTCAATTTGATCTGGTCCGTGTCTCGACCTTGTCATCGTCTATGCGCACGAATGTAGATAGACAGTTAGACACATATCACGTAGAGTTGCAAGTCAAGTATCCAGTATTTTGATAATTAATTTCAAACAAAAGAGAAAACAAATAAAATTTATTTATTAATTAATGTACATTATTACAACGAAACATACATTCGCTTGTTAAGGGATAGCCTCAGTTTAACAAGCTGTGCTTTCCACAAAAGAGAAATGGAGAATTTGGGGTAAACTATAAGTTCTAAGTTAGTATCTATACAAATTACAACTCTTGATATTATTGTTTCAAGTACAACGAGACACTAGATATAATATTGTCACAACCACCTGATCTCGACTCTGAGGGATAAAGCGGAGGTTCATCCTCTGTAAAGTTCCTAAAACACCATCTTTTCACAATAAGCTAGGAAATAAAAGTTATAATCTCTATTCTTAGCTAATACGACTTATAGATATTAACAATTAATACATTTTCGAGTGTGTTCAATACGATTGTTTGTATTCAGCCGAATTCGAGGTGGGCAACCCCGTACCGAATACACTCTGCTCATTCGTCATCGAGGCCAGCAAGCGCAAGACGGGGCTGCTGCTGTCCCCAACGTATCCGGGAATATACCCCAAAGATATCACGTGCAACTATCTATTCAGCGGCCAGCCCGGCCAGCGGATCCGCCTCGAGTTCAGAGACTTCGACCTATTTTTTGGAGGGCCACAGTGAGTATGCCTATATCTATAAATGTACTGTAACAATTCACATGCCATCTAGTCCTAAAGTAAGCAACAAAGCTCCTGTGCTATGGGTACTGGACAACTGATATATTACTTGTATACTTTTGTTTTTTGCTGTGAAACAATAAGATAGGCGGACGACCCACCTAATAGTAAGCAGCTATCGTCGCCTTTGAATGATTGCGACGCTAGTGTCAACGCTAACAAGTTGCAGTCCACGTAGGGAAACTGGTACCTGGGCCACTATATACCGGAAAACGACATAACGTTACAATGGCGGTATAGTTGAATAAGATTCTTCGCTTCTATTTTCTATTCCAATTTACTCTTCTCCCAGACTAATAAGACCTACTTTTCTCCCTTTTCTATCCTTCTTAAGGTCAACTATTACAAGGGTAAATGGAGTGTTCTGGCATTCTCTTTCATAGGCAACGATAATTGATTCTCGTAAGATGGCTGACTGGCCTATTATGCGGCTGCAATAAAAACGCACCTGTCAACAATGGTTGATGCGTTTCCTTACATGCAGTTGCCCATTCGACTGGGTCCGCGTGTACGACGGGCCAGACAACTCATCAGCAGTGATCGGAACGTATTGCGGGCAACAGCGCAATCTCGTACTGTATTCGAGCGACGAGAGACTCTTGGTGACGTTCTTTACCCTGCCGCGGGCAGCCAGCACCCAGAATAGGGGCTTCAAGGGAATTTTCGAGTTCTCGGAGAGTTTTGTTAAGTTAGGTGAGTGAACAATAGGTAAACTAGAACTTGTCTTATACTGATTAACCCGTTTCTTGTTTCATAACCATAATCATACGAGTAAATCTTTATTTGTTAAAATGCAGGTTATTATTACATAATGTTATATACAAAAAAGAACACCAGTGCATTTTTGAACCCCTGAATGGTATGAAACAATCCAGGCCATGGAGGGATTTATCAATCTAGCAATGTCCGGGAGCCAAACCAGATAGGACTCCGTCGCCTCCTTCTGCAAGATAGTCATGTCCGGGAAGAACAGGGCGGAGAAATGGCGAGAGGGCGCTGGGTTTTCTTTTCGCTCATGCAGGACCACTCGTCACTGAATGTTGGTGGTAGACCTCTAGGCGCCGCAATAGTCGCAGGCGCAGCCCTTGGGAAAGATTTGCAGTCCACACACATATGGCTCATCCAACCGGGACAAAAAGACCTAGGAAGGAAAATTAGTTTTTACCAATAAAAACTTATTTGATAATATTTTTCAGATTTTATAAGTAAACATGACGCCGAGCACATTAGGGGCTCTGAGTGCGATCAGAAGATTCTTAGCAAAAAGGAATCTACAGGATTCGTGTACCATCCAAATTATCCATTCCCCTATATACAAAAAGTTGTTTGTAGGTAAGTGGCGGATAGCTTTGCGCGCCTTTAGCATGATAGTTTATTTTTGGTATACAAGTTTATTTTAAAATGAAATGTTGTTAGATATACCCATAAGGAATTATACATATTAACAACAATACTAGGTTGAAAGTTTGAACTTATTACTCTAGAGTATGTACACATATATAGTTATTTGAACTAGCTCGGGGTAGAGCAGAGCTCATCGTCTCTTGCGCTGTTGTTGATATAGGTATAACTCAGCGGCGGAGCGTCTTTCGATAGCGGTGTCGTTTAAAAGCGCCTTTGTGAGAATGGTACTAAGGCATGGGCACCGCAGTCAAGGGATGCCGACTACCTAAAGATGGCGCGAGCCACGTTTTCAGAGGTTGCCGTGCCGCACCTTTCGTGTGTAGTCTAGGAATGCCGCAACACCTGATTAACACACAATATTATTTAGCTTCACAAAGAGTACCAATTACCTTAGGTTAATCCTAATATTATAAATGCGAAAGTGAGTTTGTTTGTTACGCTTTCACGCCTAAACCACTGAACCAATTTTGATGGATTTCGGTATAATCATAGATTGTACCTTGGAGAAGGGTTACTTTTTTTAAATTCATATGAGAACATTAGCTATTTTTTTTTAATTCACATAGCAGAACAATGTTTGCCAGGTCAACTAGTATAATATATACGCTATTGCTTATTTTTTTACTGCAAAAAAAAAACTCTCTTTGCCAAATGTTTTTTCCGTGCAGAGGCGGAGAAAGAATACTAACCTCTGCGGTCGGGGTCGGCCTGTCGTAAAAAGTGACAAAACAACCCACCCTAGCTACGTGGTAGGGCCCCAAGCCCTTCTGGATGGCGACCACCTTTGGTCTTAAGTATGCCACCATAATAACCTTGTGTTGTGTTCCGGCATTAGTGACCCAAGCTCCTGTACCCTTATGCGACAGCAGCGTGTTCGCGATGCCACTGGCGTTGCAAACACCCATAAGCAACGGTAACTGCTAAATTCTAAGCGGGCCGTCAGCCTGTCTGCTGTCCTACAGCAATAAAAAAAAATGTTTTGACAAAAACACAAATTATTTGTTATTGTTGTTTGTCTTCTCGGCGGTAAGCGATATATTTTGTTACAGATATTTTATATATGGTATGCAAGATTCACAAAATTTAGAGAGGGTTCGTTTAGAGTTTCAGAACTTTTCCATACCGAAAGGTGAAAATCCAAAACCTGAGTAAGTATATTTCATACGAGTATCATAAGAATGTCTAACCGTTAACATGAATTGAAGTCGCTGATGATATCGTTCAGTGGTTTAATGGAAATTTTTTTATACAGCGTCATTGATTCTCGTTAAATTGACGCACGCTTCCGATTTATATATTCACGTATTTATATATTTAGGGATAGAGCTTCATTCGATTGGATATCGAATTAAGTATAATGATCGTATTGGATAGTTCTCAATGTGAACAAAACAGACCAGATAAAATTTAGGAAATATGGTTGCGGTATTTATCCTGTCGGGATTAAATTCCTCCAATAAAATTTTTTGTGTATTTTCAAATGGATTCGAAAATGGCTTTGATTCATAATTTGGTTTACTACAAAATGTTTCTTTTTTATAGCTAGAATTGAGCAGACAGGCTGACGGCCCACCCTGGCAAGTGGTCCCCGTCGCCTATGGACGTTTGCAACACCAGAGGTAATACCAACGCGCTGCCGGCCTCGAAGAAATTTTATAACACCTTTATTGAAAAACCCCAGAAGCTCATTCCAGATCCTGAGAGTACGCAGCATGAACGTTCTAGAGAATTACTAATTAACTAGTTTTTTTTATAAGTTGGAAATTTTCGGATTGAAGACGTATGTCCATGACAACGTCTGTCGAGTCCGCTTGTACATTATAACTTTCTTCCAGCGCATGTCCAGATGGCTATCTTAAGGTATACCTTAAGGGACAAGAAGTAACGGATTCGTATGATAAACACGATGCGGAATTATGCGGCGAAGGTTACGGGGCAAACTCCACGCACTCACCCTTTCCACCCCCTTTGATATCTGACGGACCCAGATTGGTTATGGTGTTCAGCTCTGGAGAACTGCAAGGCAGGGGTTTTAAAGCTAAATACACTTTTGAGACCGGTAAGGTTTAAGTCTTACTCTTCTAGTAAAAATATAGCAATTTTGCTTTAATTTTTTAATGCCTCGCGTTGGTCTACTGCGTATCAGATATACTAGATGATTATAATAGATGCATAACGTATACACACTATAAACCAATAGGAGGCCCTATTCGCAGGACTTAGACTAGAGTAGGAGATCTACTAGAGAAATATTGAGATAAGTGAAAGCTATTGGAAGCAGTTGAAACATAAAAAGAAGCCAAGAGGTTCTTCAAAAGCCTTGAATGAGATCGGTCGCCGTCGTAATTGACTACCGAGTGTACTCTGTCAGCTCACTCGGCATCGCTCGCCATATCAATCGTTTACCGAGTGCCATAACGAAAGGCTGCGCGCCCGCCAATCTAACCGACAACCGCGAATGATATTAATTTTCTTGAATTCTTAAAATTCCTATTTTCTCACTTGTTATCTACTTATATATGTGTTTAATTAAGTTTTAATTAATATAATGCTTGTAAGAACTTTTAAGTACCCACACCTTAAATAAGTTATGCATAAATTAAATGAATAAAAGCTATTATTTACCAGTTAATATATCATATAATAAACATATAAAACAAATTAAGTGAAACTACGGGCGGCCCTATCGCTAAAAACAATCTCTTCCAGTCAACTCTGTGCTGAATTACGTGGGTAAATCTATATTGAAAAAGATACTCATGGAGGACTCCTAACATAACATACAAATGTATAGAATTTGTGTATACAAAGAATCAAAACACGCTTTGCTCGTCCGGTGAAACATGTCATTTTAGAATTTAAGAATTAATTAATTTATAATACTTAAATTTGTTTTAAATATTCTATGAACTATGTAAAAGTGTATATCGCAGGGCTTTCTCACAAACATATAACTGACATCTTCAGACTAGAACAAACTACTTGTATCATACAATTTCGTCCTATATACTCCGTCGATTCGTGGGTATGGACTCCAAACTCAACCGTGTCAGATCACTTAGGTAGCCACTGAGCGAGTCGTAATCATCATCATCTTAGCATTAAATCCCGATTGCAACCGGACTCTGCACTTCTCCACTCCGGTGCGATTGCCGACTTTTAGTTCTCCCTAAGCAAGTGGTGATATTAATAATTAAACATAATAACTATAAAAATACTTTTAACTGTATCAATCAATTCAGTTTAAAATGAGTGCATCTAGAAAGGAAATAGGAATGGTTTGTATGTAGGGTCTGATTTATTTCCAGAATACCGCGTTCCGGGCACAGCGGCGCCGACCGGGGAATGCGCGTTCACATATCGCTCCGAGGCTAAGAAGAGAGGCGAATTCAACTCACCCCGGTACCCGTCTAACTATCCATCGCGAATGAACTGCACATACACGTTAGCTGCTAACTTGAATGAACAAGTCACTGTGGTGTTCGATCACTTCAAAGTAAGGGCGGATGCATGGAATGCTACTGCTGGTCTTTATGGGTGAGCTAATTTCTTTTTTATATACTATCATCATACACGGGCACGGTCACAGGCTCAAATCCCACGTTGGTATCGCTTCATGTACGTATGCTTCAGGCGTGGGTTTGTAGGGGGAGGCCTGAGGGGTATAAGTTAACAAAGGTTTTGGAGGTCCATATCAACGAGCAAACCCACGCACTGCAAAATACGTACTTACGAAGCGGTCGACAAGGTTCTGCAAAAAGTTTCTTCTACATGTTGAGGCGAGATAGCAGATACCTCTTTAAAAAATTTTTATTCCCTGTATTTTCTTTGGTCCAGGAAAGAATATATCACTGGAGTAAACGACTCTCACTAGTTTAGACCCGTGACAGTACTACGACAGCTGATCCTGGATTTCAGAGTGTATACAATCATATACGGCAATAACCGCTCGGTTATTGATTACTTAATTTATATTATCAACTTTTGTAGGACAAAGTTTTGTGTAAACGTAATATTTCCATATCTATACTGAACGAATTATAAACATTACTTTGTTATTATTTTATAAAAGTCAAATTTTTGAGCTTAGTAACGGATCATAAGAGATAAAGGATTTGGAGTGTTAGCTGTTCTTTTGTAGTATTTATCAAAATAAAGACCACAAGTGTCAAAACACTATAATGAATATAATGACTTCCATGTAGAACTATTCTATGTAGGAAAGTGTAATTTTTCATAAAATCTGTGCTTCTTGTCTACTTTACTTCTTGCTGAGTCTTTTCTAATACCATTTTTTATGGTTGTGCTTTTTCTAAAGCTATTTCAATTATTTTGCAGGGGTGCCACATGCAGTGAAGATTGGGTGGAAGCTTGGTGGGTAGGCCGTGAAGGATCTAGGGTACCTCTAGGCAGGTGGTGTGGGCTCGCTACCCCTGGACCCTTGCATTCGCCGCGGGGCGCGCTCAGCCTGATGCTGGCATTACATACTGATTCCGATGCAGTTGCCTCAGGGTTCAAAGCCAGATATGTGTTCGAGGTAAATTAAATAAACTTCAGAATGTGGTTTATAAATAGCGGACAGGCAGGTCGCTGAACAATACCCAGTAAACACAGTTACGGAACTATTCCATCACAATGATATCAAGTAAAGTCAAGTTGACGTAAGATTTGAGTAACAGGTCATTATTTCATACTTCCTGACGTTAAACTCTGATGTAAAATATATGACGTAAGCATGACCTCCGATTGACATCAAGAGTCAAAGTTTATTTCAATATGATGTCATATAATATGGCAGCATTTAATTTTAATTATCAAAGTCATCCATATTTACGTTCATCATGATCTATATGTGACCTATATATGACGTCAATTTTAAGTCATGTGTTCACTGGGTAGTCAGGGATTACAGTCATCTATAGATGTTTACAACGCCAGGGGCATCGTCAACATGTTACCAACCTTGTAACATGTTAATGAGCCCTTTTAATATCTCATGTCATACCAGAGGGGGAATACCTCGCCTAGAAGTATATTTCCAATCCATATTGCACTCTTGAAGCAACAGTGGGTTAACGTAAAATGTCAAAATAACGGAATAGACTTCTTAGCCTTTTGTTTAAAAAATTCTTTATAATGAATTAGCATACTTAATACTTATTTTTATACTTCACATCTAAGGTTTTATATTGTACTTTTCACTCGTATGCATATCGATCTAAAATCGAATCAAAATTTACCAAAACTGTGAATTACTATTAAAAATATATAATAACAACAGTCCAGATACGTCCCATTGCTGGGCTCAGGCCTTTCCCTAGAAAAAACTGACAGTATACTCATCGCGCTTCTCCAAGGCGGATTGGTACCGGTAATTTGGGTGTGCAGATTTCCTCACGGTTTTTTCTTTCACCCGCAATCTACACAGGCGAGAAAAACTGTCTAAGCGGATCATGCCACCGTGGGATTGGAACACGGGACCTCTAGATGGATTTCCTTTTGATTTTAAATGGGCTGACTTTTTTTAAGAATACGATACATGAGATAACGATCTGAAAGTAAATTCCAATAAGAATATCATGATTTGATTATTGTCCAATTGGTTTTATACTAATAAGTATAGGTCTCGTGTAGGTGGTATACTTATTTTACAATATTTTATTTTAATTATAATATAAACCTGATTTTTTGAACTGATATGTTCCAAATGACCTTTGGAACTTGATGTTTTCTGTATGTGTTAGGTGATAGTTCTAGAGTCTTAGATAGTAGAATTGAACGCAAAAATCTATCAGTTGTTTATTTTATTACAATATAAACAAAATATAATATTATATTGATTGTTTTATTGTTGTGAATCAGCAGACAGGCTGACGGCCTGTACTAGTAGTTGTAGTAGTAGATAGTAAGCAGTTACGGATGCTTATCCGCTAAAACATGCCTTCCACGTAGAGGAACTGCAATCTGGGTCACTTATACCGGAACACGACATAAAGTTGTTATGGCGGCATAGATAGAGACCACAGTTGGTTGCTACCTACCACCTAATTAGGGTTGTTTAGTCGTCTTTTACAATAGTCCATTAATAAAAATTCCGGCACTTTTTTAGTATTAGGATCACATCGGTTGTCCAGTGGTTATTCCTTCCTGTGGACAATATACGCTTAATTAATTGTTCTTTAACAGCCGGCGAAATCGATATTCGGTGATTGTGGGAGGAATATTTCGGACGCGGAATGGGGCGTGATTACATCCCCAAGGTTCCCGCTGCCGTACGAGCCGCCCTCTCGCGGGGCGGCCTCTCGTGTTTGCAACTGGTTCATCACCGCCAGGCCAGGGAAAAGACTCTTGCTCAATTTTGAATATTTCGCCGTCGAAGGACATCTCACCGGTAGGTTATCTTTTCATTCATAATTCGACTGTCAGTTTATTTAGCTTTTTTCTATTTAGTATGTAGTAAACCTACTTTTTCAAGGTATATTAATTGATAGATTAATTCAAATTCGTTTCATATATTCGACACAGCTCGTGCATGATCGTATCCTGTACTAGTATTCAATCTTCAAAGAAGAAAGAATATTCGTATGATGCTATGATCTAAATAACAGTAGATATATCACAAATTAAGGTCAAATATTAAGGGAAAGCTCGGGAAGCATTTTGAGCGTTTTATTAATGTTTTTATATCTTCCACGACTACGCAATTCTTCACAATACGGACTTGGACTTAGAACACATTTTGAAGTATAATAAATTCGTCGTAGTCGTAGAATAGTGACGGATCTGACTTAAATTAAATTTTACAGGACAGCCATTTTAAAAATACACAAGCGTCATTTTACTATGAGAGTCTATCATATCCGTCACTTTACCGACTGCTTAATTTGAAATCTAAAATACATGTCATTTTTTTAATGAAGCAAAATATTTAGACAATATAGTATCCAAATATCGTAAAAAGTGAATTTTGGATTTTTTTCAAATCCGACGTTATTCTACGATCACGACGAATTCTACTCTTGAAGAATAGTTTTAAAATAAAATTTTATAAGAGAGTAAGAGTAACATGTGGTGCTGAACTCAAAGCAGTGTAGTGTGTAAGTCGATTTAGTTAGTATAATTAAAGTCGTCGTACAGACAATACGTGTTTCAATTAACGACCTATTCCCCCCACACCTCATGGCGACCCTGCCTTGCGCTATCGCCTAGGTATCGGGTTTCGCCCAGGTGCCGGGCGACGCGACGGCGCGACGGATAAATAAGCGAGATCAGCGAATTCCTGTGTGCCTCAGTGCACGAAGTTAAGACTTTTGAATTATAAAAATTAAAAAACATGATATAATGACGCCAACCACTGAACTGACAACGTCGTTTGAAGACAGAAAAATTATATATTATAAAAATTACAATGGGCAACGGAAACAATAAACAAGAAATAAAGGAGGTGATTATTGGAGAGAATACTATTATAGAAACTCATATCCAAAGAAACAACATCCTACTGCTGTCGGCCTTGGGATTAATCATACTTTTCATTTTGGTTGTACTTATTAAAAAAGTACTGGACAGACAGAAGAAATGGATAGATAAGAGAATTAATGCTGAGTTTGTCAGAAGAATGCGTATGCGGCTGTCCAAAAGGATCTACGGCGAAGGAGAAGGAGTTGAGGATGTGTAGTGCTTTTATTATTTTTTTAATTCTTTTTCTGTGAGCTATAAAACTAAGAGTGCTATGTTTGTGTTTTTGTGCGCTACTTATTCCAGAACAAGGTGCCGTTACTGATTTTCTATTGAACTTTAAATTTAGTTAATAATTAGTGAGTATATTTTAACGTCATTAAAAAATCTATGGAAGAAAATGTAGAACAAATTTTATGTGAGTTAACTGACATACAAATATATTTAAGGAAATTGGGCTCTAAAAGAAAACAATATAAAATTATTGTAGACGAAAAAATATTAAAGGCTAAAAAGCTATATTCTTCTTATGAAAATATTATAAGTATTATTCCCGAGCATAAAATTTCTTTAGAATTAGATGAACTTATACTTGAAGTATTAGGAGAAAAAATTGAATTAGCTTACTCAAAAATTCTTACTTATAGTACTGAATCTAGCTTAAAATATAATAATTTTTGCAAAATGGAAAACTTTGAGATAAGAACGGCAACATCATTAATTCCTATAATGGATGGTTCTGAGGAAACAACAGAAAAAATTATTGACACTGTAGAATTGTATAGTGATTGTTTAAAAAATAAAGATCAGATAAAGTTACTAATATCTTTCGTATTAAAAACTAGGCTTACTAAATCTGCTAAGTTAAAATTAAAAGGTGAATATAATGATATAGAAAGTCTCGTAAAAGACATGAAATCTTATTTGCTTACAAAAAAATCTGCAAATTCTATTCTTTCTCAAATAAATAACTTGAGTCAAAATAATATGTCTATCAGTGAATATGGAAATAAATTATCAGAATTATTCGTAGGCCTGACTATCGCACAAGCTGACGGTAACGAAAAAGCATGTGAAATACTAAGACCTATAAATGAAAAACTTGCAATTAAAAGATTTTCTGATGGGTTAAGAAATAGGCGATTAAGTACCATTATTTCAGCACGTAACTATTTGGACCTCAAAGATGCGGTGCGAGCAGCTGAAGACGAAGAGTTGGCTCAACCTTCTTCATCCAGCAATATTTTCAACATGAGAGGTAGGTCAAATAACAGATATAATAACACAGGAGGTCGAAATAATTATTATAAGAATGGTTTTAATTCCTTAAAACCATTTGGATATGCTAATTATGACACAGTTAATAAATATAATAATTTTAAACAACAACATTTCAATAATAATTCCCGTGGTGGATATTACCGTGGAACAAGTAATAACAGGGGAAATAATTATAATTATTCTTCGACAAGATCTTATCGTGGTAGAGGAAATCGTGGTAGAAGTTCACAACATAAGATGTTCCCTGTTCAATTATGTGACAATACGGAAAAACAAAAAGAAAAATTGGAAAATGAAAATCGGTTTTTTCGGGGTTAAATATTTTAATATTATGACTTGTAATGAAAATGTTAGATATGCTCATTTTAATGTAAATAGTAACAAATGTTCATGGCTAGTAGATACCGGAGCATCAATTTCAGCAGTTACCAAGAAAGTATTAACGGAACAAATTCCACTATTTAGAGACAACATCGAAATAAATGGTATTGGGGGAAAAACTCAATCTGAAGGTTTTGTTTATCTATCTTTATATGATCAAAATGGAACTTGCTTTAATCATAAATTTTATTTGTTTGATAAATTACCCTGTAAATCAGATGGAATACTTGGGCTAGACTTTTTATCAAATTATGATTCACATATTGACTTAGAAAATAATATATTAAAATTACGTAATGTGCACGAGTGTACCATACCACTTTATACGACACCAACTATTTCTTATAGCTGTCTGACTGTACCTGCTAGAAGTGAATCAATCCATTATATACAATTACAGAATAATAAATTGAACCATGATATTGTTGTTTTACCAAAACAGTTAAATGAAAATTTGTATTTAGCAGCCTTAATAGTTAAACCTGTTAACAATGTTATACCGATTAAAATATTGAATACCGGTGAGGAGTTAGTTACTATACCAACTTTTCAGCCAGAAGTACATTCGTTAAATGAATACCAAATCTGTCAATTTACTGCATGTAAGTCGAATGCAGAACGAGCTAGTACTTTGTTATCAACCTTGAATATAGACCATTTACACCCTACGGAACGGACGACTATAGAAGCTATTTGTTCCAAGTATAGCGATATATTTTATCTCCCAGGAGATAAACTTACTACTACCAATATATACGAACATAACATTTATTTAAAACCAAATACGAATCCTATTTATACGAAACCGTATAGACTACCAAATAGTCAAAAACCAGAAATAGATAAACAAATTAAGCAAATGCTAAAAGACGATATTATAGAAGAAACTCAAAGTGAATGGTCAAGTCCTATTTTACTTGTACCAAAAAAGTCCGACGATGTTAATAAAAAGTGGAGATTAGTTATTGATTACCGTAAATTAAATGAAATTATTCAAGACGATAAATTCCCATTGCCTAATATAACGGATATTTTAGAATCTCTTTCCGGTGCAGTTTATTTTAGTCATTTAGACCTTAGCCAGTCATATTACCAAGTAACCTTGAATCCAGAGTCTAGGAAACTTACGGCATTTACAACTAATACGGGACAGTACCAGATGAAAAGAATGCCAATGGGTCTTAAAACCAGCCCTAGTTCTTTTTCAAGAGCTATGACTATAGCTATGTCAGGATTAAACTATGAGAAATGTTTTATCTACCTTGATGACCTTGTAATTTTTGGACGTAATTTAGAAAGTCACAATAAAAATTTAACTGATGTTTTTGAAAGACTTAGAAAAGTAAATTTAAAATTAAATCCCAATAAATGTAATTTTTTAAAACAAGAATTATTATATTTAGGTCATACAGTATCAGCAAAAGGAATCTTGCCTGATAAAAACAAAATTAAAATAGTTGAGAATTACCCTAAGCCTAAAAATACAGATGAAGTAAAACGATTTGTTGCATTTTGTAACTACTATAGAAAGTTTATTCAAAATTTTGCTGAGATAACTATCCCATTAAATAACTTGTGTCGTAAAAATGTACCTTTTGTTTGGTCCAACGAGTGTGAAAATTCATTTCAAATTTTAAAAAAAAAGTTGATATCACCACCCGTTTTACAGTACCCAGATTTTTCGAACAAAAATGAGTTCATTTTGCAAACTGACGCTTCAGGTATTGCCGTTGGAGCAGTACTTTGCAATAAAGATATGCGACCGATTGCTTATGCAAGTCGACCTTTAAACAAAGCCGAACGAAATTATCAAACAATTGAAAAAGAATTAGTTGCAATCGTGTGGGGAGTAAAGTATTTTAGGCCATATCTTTTAGGTAAAAAATTTACAATTATGACTGACCATAAACCGTTAATATATTTGTTTGGAATGAAAGATCCGTCAAGTAGATTACTAAAACATAGATTAACATTAGAACAATACGATTTTAATATCACTTATATTAAAGGAAAAGATAATTGCGTAGCTGACGCATTATCTAGGTTACCAACAAACTCGGACGAATTAAAGTGTATGAACTCAATATTATTAACAGTAATGACTAGAGCACAAAAGAAAAAAATAAGCAACGTGGAAGATAATACAGAAACTCATATCAATAGCAATGACACGGACAATCGGACTGATCACCCGAAAGTTGTGGAATTGTTACGGATACCGAGTGACGCTGTAGAGATGGTTTTAATAGAAGGAAAGGAGATAAATAAACTTAAGAAACAAAATAATATAAATGTAGAAACCGAGTGTTTTGCATTTTCTCAAAGTAAGAAAACGTTATACATTAACCTTAATTTCAAAGCGCAATACACGCGAGCCGTTTTTGTGAAGAAATTAAGTCAGTTTTGTAAAAACATAAACGTTGATAAAGTATGTATAATAAAAGGAAATAATAACGCGTTATTTATTAAAGATTTAGTAGACGAAATTAAAAATGACGAAATGTGGACCGGTCCACGCATTTGTATTTTGCGAGGTGTTGAAAGAATTAATGACGACAATGATAAAAGATTTATTATTAATGACTATCATTTACTGCCCACAAGTGGTCATGCTGGTGTGCGCAGAATGATTAATAACATAAAAAGAAAGTATTACTGGCCAGAAATGGAGAAAGATGTTAGAGAATTTGTAAGTAAATGCGATAAATGTCAATTTTCAAAGTATTCAAGAAATACTAAGGAGCCTATGGTAATAACAACCACAGCTTCGTATGCTTTTGAAAAAGTTTTCTTAGATTTAGTTGGTCCACTGGACAAAGATATAGATAATAATAGTTATATACTTACATTACAATGCGAATTAACTAAATTCGTAGAGGCGTATCCACTTCAAAATAAGGAAGCTGTAACCGTAGCTAAAGCATTTGTCAACAATTTTATTTTAAGGTTCGGAATACCGAAACAGATAGCTACAGATAAAGGAACAGAGTTCATGTCATCTACAATGACAGAAGTCTGTACTCTTTTGGGAATTGAAAAATTAAATTCAACTTCATACCACCATGAATCAATAGGATCTCTTGAGAATGCACACAAACATTTAGGTGCATATCTGAGAATACAATGTGACCAATTTTCTGAAACTTGGGGCCACTGGCTTCCATTCTGGTGTTTTACTTTTAATAACACTGTACATTCTTCTACAAAATACGCTCCATATGAGTTAGTTTTTGGGAAACCTTGTGAAATCCCGAGTAGAATAAGTAAAAACATTGAACCTTTGTATAATCCAGATAATTATAGTTTAGAATTAAGGTATCGTTTGCAAGTTGCACACAAAGATGCTAGAAATAATTTGTTACAAAATAAACAAATAAGAAAATGTACTTATGATAAAAATAAAAAACAGGTATTATATAAGAAAAATGATTTAATATTGTTAAAAAATGAACCTGCAACAAAATTAGATAAATTATATATTGGCCCATATACTGTAATTGAAGATTTAGAACCTAATGTAAAAATTATGAAAAACAATAAGATAGAAATTGTGCATAAAAATAGAACTAAGTTGTTTAAAAATAATGTTTAATATGCTTAGCATTAATTGAATTCTAGTATTAAGTCACTATGTACATACTAATATAATACCAATTTTATTATAATAACTGTTAAAAAAAAAAAAAAAAAAAAAAATGTTTAGGTTACATTTTTTTTTCTTGTACCCCGGTGGTGTAGTGTGTAAGTCGATTTAGTTAGTATAATTAAAGTCGTCGTACAGACAATACGTGTTTCAATTAACGACCTATTCCCCCCACACCTCAGCAGCTATCTCCAATACCACCTAATAATATGTGAATTTAACGTGGTTTTAGAGCGTGGGTGTCCAGCGGCGGTGCTGCGGCTGTGGTACGAGAGCCCCGGCCCGCCGCTCGAGTTGTGCGGAGAGAAGGCCCCCACTGACCGGTGGCAGTATCTCTCCTCTTCCAACTCTATTAGACTATCGTGAGTATCTTGCACGATGCTCATTACTATATTATGACGCATTACAGTATCACTATACACAGTTATAAAAAGAGACATGATATTTATAATAACAGGCCAAATGTCTCATGGACGTCACGCTGGACTCGGGGCTCCAATTTAGAATGATACGGTAACATGTCATTAGGAACCAAGAAAACTTTGATTTATTAAAGTAAAATCTTTGAAGTTGATTTAGAGAAAGTATTTTTTGTAGGTATATTAATAATATATTAATAGAATAAAACAGATTAACAGAAAAAAATTAATTGATTTGCCTGAGTTTATTTTGGATATATTGCTTAAATGTATTTTTCATACACAATTAAAATATTCTAGTGTCTAATATTTGGGGGTATTTCAGTTTTATAATAGCTGATAAATCGGTGGGTGCGGCGGGGTGGCGCGCTATTTGGACCGAGGTGACGGTGACGGAAGGGGACCGGGACGACGCGTGCGGTGGGGACGCCACGCCGTTCCAGGCGTACTCGGCAGCGGAGTGCGCCGGCGCATGTCTGCCTGCACACGCCGTCTGCTCCGGCCTCCAGCACTGCGCCCTCATGCCCACTAAGAAGCCCAAGCACTGTTAGTATCACAGCGTTCAAAAGGGTACAGTAAGTCAAAAAGGGAGGTTGAACGGTTATGCTCCAAAACCTCAAATTCATTGAGAACTTAATATTTTCCAGTTGATATTCTATCATATAATTGTAGCAGTTTATTGTCATATGTTTATGTGGTAAGGAGCTATAATTATTATAGACTTTATCCGGGCTTATGTCCGTTAAGTCGTAAAGCAAATAAAGATGAAATAATAAGAGAAGCAAATCCTAAGACTAACTACAAGATAATTCAGACAAAGGTCTGTTAAAATTTCAGAAACAGATCTCTTGCAGTTTATTATTCTTTTTCCTTTTCAAGATAATCTCACATTGTTACATTTCCACTTCTAAATTAGACTCGATTATTAGTAACTAGTTTATGAACTCATCGTAAAAGTTTTTGGAACTGCTGTTCTTAAAATTTAAGTTAGATATTGAAACTAGGTTCATAGGAAAAGGTAAACTGTTACGATTAACTGGTAGCATAATATCAGTCGGAAAATATTAGTTAATCAATATTTAATGGATTAACAATTTCATGGTATAAACTATTTAAGTGTTATAGCAGTGAAATTTTCATTCTAATTGTAATAAAGGTTGAGATTTCAATTAAAATGATATGAAAATTAACACAAAAAGAAGTAGACATTCTTGATTTTCTCTAGAATGTTGTATGTATACAACATATCTATATAATTGTAGTAATATATATTTCCATACATTTAAAACAAATATTAGGGATCTACAAATCTGATATTGGTAGTTTATTTAGTTACGAAACATTTTTCCAAATTAATTATTTCACTGTAAAATATAATTGGCACCGCACTCTTCCACTTTATAATAAATGTTTCCACACAGTTGCATTTTATAGCATTGTAAGAGAATTAAATTAAGAACACTATAATTAAATTGATAATAATTATAATAATGTAGAATGATCGATATTTAACGGAGTAAGCAGTCGATTTTTAAATGAATGGACGCGTTTTGATTATGAACATTTGCTACACGCTTGTCCGATAACGTCTTGCAAACATATTATTTTGGATTAATATATTTCTTCAAATATTAAATCTAACATATTGTATTAAAAAGCGAAGATAAAACTATTGTATGAGTATTAGATTCCATTTGAGAAATCAAATATACCTACTATAGAAAAAGGAATAAAAAAATTAATATAATTGCTGATGATAGTTTCGTGTTCACGTTATAATAAGTTTGTACCCATATGAAAGGCAGTTTGCTTAGCGAAAAATATGATATCTATTGATACACGACAGGCCTGCAAGGGATAAAAAAAACTGCAGATCAATCTGTATCAAGTAGCCGATGTTATTATTAATTATTTTTACCTATCATTAATTTACCTCATTATTAATTTTTTGCTTCATTTGAAAAATAAGTGTAATAAAAGCTGATACAATTAATTCTATTTCCTTATCGTTATTTATTCAGCTTCGTACAGGTTTGCGTTTTGTTATACGTATATTAAGTCTAGTAATTTTTATAGGTAATATAAATAGATATATTATACAAAAATATTAAAAATATGTTGTATATTAAATAATATCTTGCTAAAATTGTCTATCTCATGGTGAATAATTATATTTTAACAGTATCTATTTTTATTCCTTATGTTTCAAACATGTAACAGCATTTGATATTCGTGCTTCTATTAATTGAAAATAATACGTACTGGTAATGAGTCTACCGTATCAGAGTTTTTTGTTTTGGAGGTAAAAGGGAACTGGATGTCAAACTTGGTCTTGCGGTTAGCATTTGTTCCACCAGCCTGTAAATGCTGAAAGCCTAAGTTGCACTGAGCCGCACAGCTGCTTACTCCAGCTTTGAAATTTCTATATCGGTGTAAAATATTGTACTTAAATACACAGTAATATAAAAATATAAAACTAAATGATTAATAATGTTATGTTCACTGTACTTTTTCTCAGTATTTAAGATGATTCAATGCAATCTTTGTCTCAGAGGATATTTTTAATGTATAACAATAGAAATATTAGGTGTTTAGATGAAGTTCGGAACAATATTGTTGGTATTAGCGGAATATATTGGTTATGTTGCAAATTTAATGTTATTTTTATTTATCGCGATCCCTTAAAGAAGAACCCTTTTAATAATTGTAATGTTTTAACAGCAGGGACTATGTCAATGTCTTTGTGTTCAGCTATTTTTTTAACTATTTCTTATATACAGCGAGTTTCTTCAATACTATCTTAAAAGCTTTTGTCTCATCTTCACTGTTTTTCTTGTAAGATCCAAAATCTTCTTCCTATTTAATCATTTAATGTGCGCTTATTTAGAAGTTGGTCTGATTACAGTATCACTATAAAACTTGTCCAAAATATCTAAATGTAACTTTAAAAACTTCACATCATCACAACCGATCTCATATTTCTGTTTTCTCTATGTTTTAAGATAATGTGATGACTCACGAGAGTTGTTTATAAGTTATTTTATCGTTCCTTTTGATTTGGTTAATTTCGTGCTATTGTGAAAGCAATGTTATTTGTATCTAATGGGACAAAGCTTGCATTGAGTCATCGCACTATGGGCCCGGGACATCCCTTTGAAGTTTTCTCACGGCGGCACTTTCGACGGTTATAACAACATTAAAATCACATATGAATAGCGGCAATTTGTAATACCTGAGCTATAAATTATAATAAAAGAAAAATATCGGAACAAGAAACACAATGGCGGATTATTCCAGCATTTACCAATCAGTTTTAAAATAAGGATAATCTAACGCAATAATCTCCGAAAGTAGGGGTGGAGACATTACAAATTATCATTCCGCTTGGGGGTTGTTATTGGATTCCATAAAAAGCTCGTTTACCTGCAAACCATTAGCGGTAATATGTTTGTGGGTGTAACCGTCGAAAGTGTCGCCGCACGGGGCTCGGGCCTGCCTTCGGTGTGTCGGGTGACGCGTAAGCGGGTGTGCGCAGGCGCGGCTTGCGGGCGGAACTCGGCGCGCGCTGCAATCGTCGTACTCGCGCTAGCTCTAGCCGCCCCGCACTGACCGGGCAAGTGAGTGTACGTGTACGCAACGCATCGCCACGTCACCGACATGCGACCCGATAACCCGGCCACACCGTACCCCCCTTATCTAATCTCTTCGCATTTCTCACCGCTCCTTTCGCGCTTGCTTCTCGTTCTTCTGCTTACTCGTATGCGTTTATAGGTTCTTGAGCCTCTTCTTAACGTTATTTATTTAATTATTAAAATACCTGCTTCACATATGTTTGTGAAGAAATTATTTTCATTAAATTTTGATATTAATCTAAATAATACCAGATCTGATAATAATTAAATATATATATATATGATGATAAATTAATATTTTTGGGCCGTTATGTTTTCTAATATAGAAATTTCTCACCTACTAACATTGAAATTTACCTAAGTTGGAACGTATTTGTAATTTTAATTTGCCTTGCAGAGTAGTTAGTATTCAACCATTGCTACACACACATTCTCACAGCTTCATTAAAAATGTTATTTAAATGAGTGTTGCATGTTGTAAAATGAACTTAAAATTAAATTTAAAATCCATATGTACATTAAAATTTGATCGTTTAATAGTACGTTTTATACTGAAGATATTTACACACAAAGACTAGACACATAAAGTTTTAATTTACAATGTCTGGTGTAATAAATTTTATTTATGCTGTGTTGTCAGTATAGATCGTATGATTGTTGCATTTTTATGGCTACATGGAATCCATTCGATTTTTTAAAATTTTCTGACTGTAATAATTTAATTATCTACGCGAAAGGACGCAATTAAAAATATTCTAATGAATTGCTGTAAATTCAACAAAACAATTTATCACAAATATTTACACTATCGAGGGCTATACAAAGTCGAACAACGAATGAATGTATGCCGAATGGGTTCCAAGGGTTAGCCATGGGTTGCGCCATGACAGCACAGTGGGGTGGTTGTAGGCGAGGGTGGTAGTGTGGCCGCGGCGACGTCGCCAGGGGCCTGGTGGTGGGCGCTCGGCGTGGGCGGCGCAGGGCTCGGAGGCCTCGTGGTGGCGTGGTTGCGACGACGTAGAAGAGCACGCCGCCGACGCAGACCACCGCCGCCTCCGCGGCCCCCTCCTGCTGCGCGCCTCGCCGCACCCCCCGACACCGTATGACGACGCGCCTCCAGCCGCCAATGGCGCATCAACCCCACGCACCACATAGTTGAATACACAACTTAACGTAAATTAATGAGTTTTATTAGTTTAAATAATATTATGAGGTAACCAGGCGGTTGCCTCACAACGTAGAGCTGTTATAGTAAAATCTATCCTCGACACAAAGATAACTAAGCTGCATTAGTGAACATAGACGGAACGAGACGACATCACATATCAAACAGTACCCGAATTCTTGCTTACTGTACAATCAGAAAGACTAGACAAAAATTTATTTGGAACTCTTGTTCCAAGTAGAACCCAAAAAATGGCACTCTATTTAATTTTTTTTTATAATGTGGCTTCAAAACTTTAAGTACTAATTGGCCAATGCCAAAGAACCTTTACATGTTATTTAATAACGAGTACTTAGAAAATCGTAACAGGCGACTAACAAATTTAATTTTTAGCTAGTTACAATGCACTACAAAGGAAAAGTATCAATTGGTTTTTCATTTCGAGATTAGGTGATCAAACGCCCCCTCTAAAAACAAATTTAGCCATGTCTAATTTCTTGTGCCTCTTTGGTCTAGGAAAGGAGGTACAAAAGGTAATCGACCTCATGTGCATTATATTTTCATTTTTTTGAAGTCCTCTTTAGGTTTTGTTATTGCTACAGCAGACAGGCTGATGACTGGCTTGATATTAAGCAATTATCTATGGATGTCTGCGATGCCAGGGGCAGCGCTAAAATACTCCCATCTGCGTAAAGAATTGGACACAAGGTTATTATGGTGACATGTTTAGATAGCAGGAGTGGTTGCCATCCAGGCGGACTTGAACCAGCAACAAAAACAACCC
This sequence comes from Malacosoma neustria, assembly GCA_963693495.1. Lineage (NCBI taxonomy): Eukaryota > Metazoa > Arthropoda > Insecta > Lepidoptera > Lasiocampidae > Malacosoma > Malacosoma neustria. The sequence goes on from OY856383.1 coordinate 17,749,938, forward strand.
ATCCTAGCTACGTGGTAGGGCCTCAAGCCCGTTTGGATGCCGACCACCTTTGGTCTTAAATATCCACATTATATGGGGACGGCACAACATTTTCTCTTCTTCCACTCGCCTCTGTTAGCCATCATAGTCATCCCAACGTTCACGCCCTTTTTGCCATATCATTTTACGCAATCCATCCATCTTTTTTGGTCTAACTCTACTCCTGTATCCATCCACTCTCATTTCTATCATTTTCCTTGTTATATGGCATTCTTTTAATTTTATTTATCATATTTCATTTAATTTTATCCATTTTAGTAACTCCACACATCCATCTCAACATTCTCATTTCTGCAGCATATAACATGTAAAGCCTTTCGTCCCTCCCCTTTGTAGTCTAGCATTCCTATCCATACAATACGACAGGCCTTATTACGGACTTATAAATTTTCCTTTATGTCTAAACGGCACTTGTGGATCGCAAATTATTTCTGAGACCCGACACCGTTTCATCTATCCTGCATTCACTGTTTTTTACATCTTCGCTTATGATCCGTTGGAGCAAGTTGGTAGAGACACGCCTCCTAAGGTAATCGGGGTGAAGGCGAATATTCCATCAGTCGCAAAATAGATGTTCAGTTTTAGTTCTACTTATATTCAACCCAACACCCTTCAATCTATCCTGCCAGCCAATCTGCTCTGAACCTCGTGAGCATTTTCTCAAAGCAAAGAGCATACACCAAGGTGTTTCCTCCTGTATTGCAGATGTTACTGCATCTACCACCAGGAGGAACAGATAAGGGCTTTGGTGACACGGGGTCAGTGTTTCAGTGGGTCGTCACGATTTGGGTTATAAATGAAACAACACTGATGGTTAACTGAATCAATACGGAAGCTGTATTGATTCAGCTTCCATATAATTCTTTTCCCTGTTCCTTATCAATATTATACGGTGGCTACAGGGCTAAGAGCCGATCCTTGGTGTAAACGCACCGCAACATTGAACTTGTCTGTGACGTAGGGACCGGACGTGTGTACTTTGCCCTTATCGTAGGTATATCACACGAATAAGATTCACAGGCTCTTTTGCTTTCATAGCCCACCACAAAACCTTTCTAGGAACCCGATCAATGCCTTTTCGAGGTCAACGAATACCATCTGCAGGCTCTTATTTGCACTTCTGTATTTCTCACATAGTTGGCGAAGTGCGAATACCTATGGCATCCGTCCCTCGCCCGGGCTTGAAGCCAAATTGATTCTACCTTATTTCGCTCTTCTCTCGTAGTCGCCCAGCTATTATTTTCTCCCAAATCTTCCATGCTGTGCGACATGAGCTTTATTCCTCTATAATTGTTACAAACTATCTATATATATCTATCGTCCCAGTACACGTGTGCTCCCGAAAAGCAGCTGTCCGGGAGGAATGGAGACGGATTGTCAGGTGTGTGACTGAAAAATTATGATAATGACTGTTCTGACAAGAGCGCAACGAAAGAGAAGAAGATCTATATATAACCAATCTAACCTCAGCCATAGGTACTTACTTATTTTACAACGTCCATGTTAACAGACATTCACCGGCCTCTAGACATTCTCTTCATTCATCAATTCACAGAAATAATTTTTCCATTTGCTCTTTATTTCTTCATTGTTTGATAAGACCCTTCCACTATCATCTTTTATACATTTCATCTGGGTTAATATCCCTTGCATTCTTTTCTCTATCATTCACCATTTTATAAAGATGTTTCTGACCACTTGATCTTCCTAAAAACTCACAGCTTGGCATGTTCCCTGGCCTTGGAGACAGCAACAGCTCTGTTTGCTCTCTTCTTACATTCTAAATATTCTTTCCTCTTACTTTCCTTTATCACATTCTCTTCATTCACACTTTTCCATTCTTGAAAAGCATTTTTCTTTTCTTTCAGAATCACCTGTACTTCTTTATTCCACCACCAAGATTCTTTCTCAATGGTTTTATTTATTATAATTTCTTTGGTCTAAGTATGCCGGCCGCCATAATAACCTTGTGTTCCGGCATTAGGTACTTACCCAGGTTCCTCTACCTCTATGGAACAGCGTTCACCATGCACCTAGTGTCGCAAGCATCCACAGGCGACGGTAACTGCTTCCTATTAAGTGGGTGACGGCCCCAGCCCAAGCCTGTCTGCTGATCCTCAGCAAAAAATATGAAAAAGACTAGGTCCATGTCATGGTAATAAATAAGTAGTAACTACGGGTGAACAGTGGAGCTGTATGGAGACTACAGTTGCATAAAAGGCAGGCATCCAGTCATGTTCCAACATCTTTCCACACAACGCCATCTAGTCCCCAAAGCACTTGTGTTATAGGTACTAGACAACTACTACTACAAAAGTATCCAAGTTATATAATATTACTAGCTGACCCGGCAAACGTTGTTCTGCCATATAAATAATAAAATGTCAAAAAATTTAAAAAAAAAATTTTGGGGGTGGGTCACCCCTAACATTTAGGGGGATGAAAAATAGATGTTGGCCGATTCTCATAAATACCGGATAAGCACAAAAAATTTCATCAAAATCGGTCAAGCCGTTTCGGAGGAGTATGGCAACGAAAACTGACACGAGAATTTTATATATTAGATTATTATTTTTTAAGTAAACACACACATACAGACGGGGAATGAAAATCCAAGTCGAGAGCGGCGTACAGACAAGCGTGTCAGTAGTTACGCCACGGAGGTTGCCATTTACTTCATTTAGAATATTCTCAAATGATGTATAAAAAAATCCTATCAAACTTAATTTTCTAGCTTAGAAATGAGGGTAGTATGATTTGGGGAATTCTTAAATTAAACATCCATATAATAAAGGCAAACACAGTTTTGCAAATTTATTCCACATATTAAACTGATACAAGGTTGATAAAAGTCAGAAGTTTAACAGGCATGCTATGTGGTCGAATTACAAAGTAAGTTTAGTCACAGACATCGTGACTTTACTACTACTTCTTCACACTAATGTATTTTAAGGGAAATATGTAATAAAAAATAAAGCAAAAACTAAAGCAGGAACACAGTCGGAAATGTTGTCGAGTCTCAAGGTGTTATTTTAGCCGTAATATCGCACTAGTCGAGTCGCCAGTGGGCGCCACTGCGGGTGCCACACGCGTCGCGGGTCTCTCTGCCCCAACTAACCTAACTTGTAAGTATGTCAAAAAAACAACAGTCAAACTCCTTACAATATAATAATTACTGCTAAAATACACATCACAACGCAAAATGCGTTCTCAGGAATAAAATATATCGAATAACATGAATTAAAAAAAACAGACAGTCGTGTCGGGCGATGCGCGGGCGCAAACAGGCAACCGCCCCCGCGCGGACGCCCCATACCCACCTCGCCCATAAACTGGTATATATTAAACACATACGGCTAATACCAAGTGAAAACATAAGCATAACGGGAAACATTTCATAACGTCCTACTTAAGGTTTTTACGGATTCGATGAGATACAAAAAATTGAAAATCAATTAAAAAAACACATAGAAAAATAGGTGTCGGTCCCCGGGGTGGTGGGCGTGAGCGGAGTCCGAGGCCTCCCCTGCGCAGCTTGTAGTTCTCCCGACAGGGGCTCGAGACTCCACCGCCGTCGCCCGACGCCGCCGCCGAGCGCGTCCGCCGTCGCCGCCGCCGCCGGCGCGCCAGCTGCCTAGCTGCCTAGCTGCCACCGGCGGCGCCCAACGGTTGCTGCGGCAGCGGCGCGCCCCCCCACCCGCACGCCGCCGCCGCCGCCGCGCTCAGTCGCCGCTTCGTCTCCCCCCCTTGGTTCTGCTGACCCCCGTCATATTTACGTTTACCTGAAAATTGTTGAATCAATTTATGATTAATATATTTTTGACGATCTATAAAGGCTTCTGAAAGCAATGATGCCAGAAAAGTTTCAAAATGTATGCAGAATCTTAGAATGCCATTTGAGTTAGTAAGAATTGTAATTACACTTCGTACTTTTCTAGCAGCGTCTACACTATCGAACAATTTCTAATACAATTTCTACGTTTAAAACTAATTTATATCATTTATATAAGGTCTTCCTATAGGTACATATTAAGTTAATTATTACTAAACACTATTATGTATACTCTGGACGCCGAGCAGGAAGAATTTCGTCCATTGACCTGTTATAATCTGTCTCTGTAATGCCGCTTTGCTCGCATAGAGCAATGACCACCGTCGGTCATTGCTCTGTGCGAGTAAAGCGGCATTATGTTTACGCGGGAGTGGCAGAGACAGATAATAACAGGTCAGTGGCCGAAATTCTTCCAGCTCGTCGTCCGGAGCGTTCTCACGTTACATTATTATGTGGCTCACGTGGCCTCTAACGTCAATGCGAAATATATTTAAATTTAAAAAAAGAAAGAAGGAAGGAAAATTCTAAGGTTCGAATTTAAGCTCCTTTAAAGCTATTACTACTATTTAACATAGATAATACTATCTAATACACTAAGGCGTCCCACAAACTTATAAACCAAAACAGTGGACTCGTCTCGAGAATTTAGACAAGTTTGTGGTAGCCTCATCTATGGTACATCTAAGGGATAGTGGGATATAAGGAGGAGGATAATTACCGATATAAAAAATATTGTTATCCAGATTACACGCAAACCATCAAACAAGCTGAAATAAAATGGATAAGGTGTCAGGGGCCAAACTCAAAACAGGCACATGATTACCGAAACATAGTCCAATGTTTTGGTGAAATTTATTTTGAATTTTGTAATAACATCGGGGTAAATGTACCTAATGTGAATTCGATAAAGTAAAAAACATCCTCTATAAAGCATTATAATAGCCTTTTGATTGATTTATTATATGCAAATTTCATTTAGCGTGTATATTTTTGTTAATGCCTTTTTTAATTTTGTTTTCGAAAGAAAAACAATTATTATTATATACAATATTTCCACATAAATTGTTCTATTTTGCTACATTGAAATACTTGGGTGCAGCGCTTGCAGTAGGTATGTGTTTGAGTTTTGGTTATTAACTCAATCCAGATTGAAACCTGGAGCTTCCACAGAATAGAATTTAATTTATAAAAACGCTACACGAGCTATTTAAGTGATCAACGATGTATTTTTAAGTAACCATCTCTCTATATACCTAAGCGATATTTATTGTTGCATCTCGAAATATCTTTTGTTTCATTAATTACGCATTAATCTATGTGTCTGATATTAGTATGTGTAAATGAGATATTTCATGAAGCTGATTAAAATGGAGCCAATAACTATAGACAGTTAACTCCAAAGTGCGTGGTTTCCCCACGCGGTCTGCGTGTGGAATATTTATAAATTTATAAAATTCATTCAGTACAGTTATGTGCATTCGTCGAAATTGTCTAACCTACATTAATTATATCTATAGTCTCACAGTCACAAAGAAGTGCTAAGTTTAGCTCTTTCTTCAGATTAATGTAAAAAAGTAAAAATTTAAAAAGCTCAATATTCGAAATATCAAATTGCAATATGTATAAGGAACTTCATTTGCAATTCGATTCCTTAATTACATCGGACCTGGTTAGGAAATAGGATAAGCTATCATCATGAGCATTAGAGACAAATTATAAGGCAAGAAAAAAAATTGTATTAAAATAATCAAACTTCAACCTTTAATGTTTTTTAAACGGTGAGGTTTACGAAAAAAATTATAAAAGCTTTTTTGGAAGAGCGTTCAATGTCCTACAAATATACGAGAAAAATTAAGACGAAGCGCCTTCCTATTAAAATTAAGAGGTCATATTTGGAGAGAATTTTCTAGAAGTGTCTAGTAGGTAACCTATTTTTCAGAGTACAAAGTAAAAAAAAAATTGTTTATTTTTTGACCCATCCTAATCAACAATATAAACGCTATGCCGTTTACTTTGCATCTAGTAGATGGCGCTGCGCTGCGCTGCGCGTGCATGTGATACGGGTTCACCTCGTTAGGATTATACAGGCATCAGTCTGTATAGACATACTAGCTTACCATTATTGTAGTTGTACAACATCCTAGTGGGTTGCCAAGAAGAGATCGCTGTAAGCAATAACGCCGCCCATTGCCACACAGTATTATATTTCAACTCAGTGTTTAGAAGTATATGTATGCAATGAAATGTTTTTCATTCATTCATTCATTCATTCATTCACCATCGATGTAATATATCTATATATTATAAGTAATTGTATGAAGTGACAGTCAGCAGATTGTACTGACCTGGTAAACTTGGGTTGGCGCGCGGGTTGCCACGCATGGCGCTGGGCGTGCGGCGGCCACGTGCGACGCGCCGTGAAGCACCACGGGGCCCAGTTGCGGCCGCCGGCGCCGCGCGCCGCGCCCATCGCCCGCCCGTCCCACATGAACCACCCTGCGACACCATCGCCCCACAACTCACACACCGATTCTCACATGTCCCCCATTCCCCCGAACCTCGTTCACGTATCCCAAGTACAGTGAGACTATAGATCGTTGCATAGTTAAATATGCATTTTTAATTGGCCAATCATGAAATATTTACGTTGGTGAGAAAAAAAATTAAAGAATATCTAAAAACGGACTGGGACCAATCACATCATACCCATGCATACTACAGCAGTTACTACTCTACTTGTAGTAATAGTTCTTGTCCAGGTTTATTACAAGAGTTAGCATTTCACATTATTTTAGTATTGACTAAAATTATTGCTAAGAAAACATTTGTATAATATCTCACTATACTTATGGATACATTGCAAGATTCAGAGAAATGCTGGACATAACGAATCCGCTTAAATATTAACGATACAACGTTATTGGTACTATACAAATAAGCAACTTATCGCAGGTTACATAAGCTTGAACATCAAACTTAACGGCTATGCGACGGCAATAAAAAGGGGCAAACTCGTCTCGTTCAACGTGCAAGTGGGCCCTTGACAAATGCACTGTACCAATGGCATCGCTGCATCTTTATCGTCTATGAACGCACGCCTACAAATAGGCGGCGTCTACGCGTTTGGTAAACAAGTCCCGTAGCACCTAACACTCCATATTGACTGATAGCTTGAACTTTTCATAACACAGCGATAAGATTAATTTCTTATTTTTAATATTAATTTATATCACATTTCTTATTGACTTATTTAAATTTAGTTTACAATTACACAGTTTTAAATTTAAAAAAAATAAATTAAAAACGTACTATGTGAAGTGGGTGAAGTGCGTAGGACTTATGTTACCGGACCATGCGTGTGGCAGAGTATGAGACCACATGATGTCAAATTACACTAATATGCACTAAGTAAACATGCCAATTATCTTGATAAGTACTCATTTTACAAGAACTTAGGCCACATGCACTGAGCTGTAATTGTATTGTAGACAGAAGGCGCATAAAACTTGATAGAAAATATATCAAGGCTAATAAAATTTATATTTAGCACCTTATTGATATGCCCACCGAATCAGTACATAAACTTTTTGAAATTATGAATTGAATCTCTGTGGTGTAACGGATAACGCACTTCGGCACGCTTGCGGAGGTCACGGGTTCGATTCCCGTCTCGCGTGTGGGTGTTTATGTATTAAGCATTACATATAGTTATTTACAAAAAAAGGTAAAGTAGTATATCAGTTGTCTAGTACCCTTTAAACAAGTGCTATGCTACCTAGTTTGGGACTAGATGGTGCTGTCTGAATTGTCACAAAATATTTATTATCATATTTTTAAGAGGTCTCACAGTTTTATATTGATAAATTTCGATTAACGGATAGCTGGCCGCAACATAGTTTGTTCGCAGTGAAATAAGTACGAATATTCTTGAAATATTACCAAATTAAACCAATTCCAATATCTTCAGGATTCAAACTAGTAATACAAAATCATCCAAATATTACTAAATAATACAACTAATGTAAATTCATGCTGCAATTTTTATGTATAGATACTTAACATTCCTAACTAACCACGGAATTTCTATATACGTCTTATAATTAATTACGAGTAAATACATATTTTAAACAATCATCTACTTTAAAATCATGCGTCAAAACAAAATATTTCTAACGAATTTAGACACTTACAAATATATATATATATATATATATATATATATATATATATATATATATATATATATATATATATATATATATATATATATATATATATATATATATATATATATATATATATCAAAATATTATAACCATTTGTAAGATTAGAAATTTAAGAGACAAAATATTGTAGCACAAACGAAACGAATCAAAAACTAAATATTTTATCTCCAAAATTATTCCGTGTAAAAAGAAAAATAACTGTAAAAATTAGAGTGGTAATTTGTGTAAGTAAATAAACAACATCGAAACAATCAGGTACCTACTTTCTTAGCCAACTATAAATATTCAAAATACAAAGTATTAAAAAAAATACAGCAAATCTAAATAACAGTCCAAAAATCTAAACATAGATAATACAGACAATTAAAATACCTAACATTGGGGTGAATTTTCGAAATATGTGGTGGGTACCTGAATGCCTCCGGTTAGATCGTAGTAAAGCGAGTCGGGCCCGATACCGAGCTCGTCGTCCTAGGTGAGGCATTTACGAAGCGGGTCAGTTAGTCTTCAACATATTCTCTACCTCGTTGCAACAACGAGAAAAACATTATACAACGTCACTCAAGCTAGCTGTTCGGTTTGGGGTCGAGCTGACGCCGCCGCCGGTGGCGGGCGCTCGCGTGCCGGGTGAAAAGCGGTGTTAACGTGTAAGTAAAACAAGCAAAGCTAAGCTATGGGGGGCTCGCGAAGGACTAGAAACATGTGGCATGTAAAAATATTTAATACTGATGCCAAGACAAATGTTTAGCTCCTAGCATTAACTAATAGTAATCAATTAGTGCACGCCTTATTGTGATTTAATTAAGTGCTACATAATTGGTAATGTTGAAAAAACAATCACGTCTCTAGTCCTTTCGAACCATATAACATGGAGAGTGGACGATCTACAGCGGAAGGGAGGGTGACGATGTCGGTTATGAAAAGGGTAACAAAGCTCAATGAGGATGTCATTAGGCTAATGAAAACAACACTGTTAGAGGTGGTAGGGTGGGGGGAGGGGGGTGCATGTTAGTGGGAGTGGCCTCAGCCATATAGACCTGATGGTGAGATCGGCCGGCGGCCACCCCGTGCGCCCTCTAACACTTTTCCCGGGACAGTCGCGCTCGCGCTCCCCCCGCATTTAACGACTCCCGCATATCATTTGATTCACGTGTGATCGATCACCACCGTCAGGCCTACACACTACCGTCTTTACCAAGTCACTGAATCCATTCGAGGGTGGGTACAGACAAACAATATTGATTAATCGAAAAAAGAAAACCATATAGATGAAAAAAAAATTGGCAAATTTGGCAAATAAAAATATCGATACATGAGTACAGCGACTGGTGACTAGTAAATAACTGGTGAGATAACATTAGTGAGTGTGTGTGTGGGGACCCACCGGTTGCGGTCTGTTGGGAGGCTGGCGGACGGCGGACGGTTGCGGAGGCCCCGCGTAATCAAAATAGAACTCATCGTACCGGTAAAACGGCTCATTGTAGCCACCTCGGTAATCACCGTACCCGTAATAGTCGAAATCATAATCTATAAACACACAACACAGGCCTTTTAGGGGTGAGGCTGGGTGACTAACGCTAACTTACAAGCTACCGGCATGGGGCTGCGGGCTGCAAGCCTCCACGACACTCGTACCGGGAAAAGATCAATACGCATGCTGCTCACTCGGCACCGGGGAGGCCACGCGGCACAAGGTTAGTTCCGACACCTGGCGCCTCTAGCCTCTAGCCTACCCTCTTCACACGGCTCAAGCGATCTCGAATCCCAATGTGGAGGCACACGCACACACATACATATACCAACATACGAAAACTGCATGCATACATTTCAATTTTAAAACTCTTTTATATTCTATAAGATACTCTTACTTCCAAAACACTCAGTCCCGCCACCAAACAAAATATCCAAATTATAAATAAAAACCAACTTAACAAATCTCAAATAAATTTTGAGTCATCCGATCCTTTGGCTCGAAAATATATCAAACGAGTATATTCGATTGATTATTATTATTCAAATACTCGGTAATAAAATGAATCAGTAGGCGATGAATGAATTTGGCGACTCACGGCATGCATCACTGGTTAATATTGTTATTACAACAATGACTCGTTTTCGGAGACCTTTCACTAGTTCGTAATACTTCTTCAAAACCATGCGTCGTTCTGGGGTTATGCTATTAATCACTAGCCTATAGAGTAGCGTTAATGACCAGTCATTAGGCCCTAACTACACACCTACACTTCCACGTAAATTAACATAGATAATTATACCGTCGTCGATTAAATAGAAAAATCACATTTGATATTTAAAATATTGTATCACAATCGAAATAACTTTAAACGTTAACTATTACTAATTGTATAATGTGAGTTAAACTTTTTGAGTGATATTAAAAATATATTATACTTGCACAGAAATAATAGTCAAAATATAACAAATATCCCCTGCGTGACTATGTATTGTACTACAATTTTAATTATCTTCAGACAAGTTCTATTTTATTAAGTACTATAGCCCAAACTGTTTCAAAATTATAAACAGTTACAAATAGGCATTTTCGTTATTGTTTATTGTCACCTCCATATGATAGCCTAAATGACACATGTAGCGGGTGACGCATTCGTAAACTTGAGCGTAAATAACATTTAATAATATATAAATAAACCTGTTATGTCGAATTACGACCAACGCGAAAACTTGAATGTAATAATACTCATGAAAATGGGTTAATTTGTGAACGATAATTTCTATTTAATCGACGATATAACCTCGTATAATACTACTTAGAAAACGAGGTATCCCGAACAAAGTGTAGTAAAGGCCATTTTGTTAGTAGAGGAAAATTAGCGGAATGTGCGAGTGTGCGCGTGGAGTCCACACCGTGTTCACAATGTCGTACCATGTGTATGAGATGAGACTGAATTCGATGTAGGTGATGGGATTGCATTTGCCATCAAAAAATGAGAACGCGTTGAACTTCAATACACCGAGAAGGGCGCACGCATTACGAGTGTACATTTCCCGTCACCTATGTCGCGTTCCGAATGCTGTAGTGAAACGTAGTCGCTGGGCAAATATTACTGTTGTGTAAATAATATCCGGATATGCCCAGTCCAATTTAACTGCAGATGTCCTTTAAATAAAATATGTATTGTACGAATGAACGTTAAAAGTATTTTTTTTATTCGAAATGCTAAATTCGTCTCCGTGCCGAGCGGCCACGCCTTCTACCTGGTGTAAAAATGTTTAAGTGTCAAATGTAATTATTACTAAGGTATGTCAATGTGTTGGATACGCGGTATGCACCATACGTGTTAATATTGGTGCAGACGTGTGTTAGTGTGGCTGCGAGTATTGCCGCCGGTGTGAATACGCACCGTAGTCTTGGCGCTGTTGTTGCGGCCGCGGCGTCGGCTGCGGCGTGCGCCCGCGCATCCCGCCGTGCACGGGCGAGCAGCTGCAGCAATCAAATCTAAACGTTACGTCACACACACGTTACACTATTTTATCATACCCTACCGTTTAAGACACCTTTTTGTATGTATTTTTATTAAAAGCAAGATGGCTTTCGTTATTATTTAAAACCTAATAAATATATTTAACAAATGAAAGAAAAAATTTAAAAGATCTTTTATCCTCTTAATAGAACATTTCTTTCTGCTCTACTACAGCATCAACTTAAGGATCCAGTGGTGAATAATAATCAAGGGATCTTCTTAAACACCAAAATAATCACTCGAATTAAACGCAAGGTTTTCGAGGAGTTCAGTGACGTACAGACGTAGAGAATTATACATATTATATAATACAAATACATTAAATAATATAAAACTTGGTTACAAGCACGTACCCCCCGCGTCCGTGTATCATCTGCATCATGCGCCTCTCCCTGGCGCGTAGGATCTCCTCCTTCTTCTTCTTATCAGACGGGGGCTTTGCCAGCGACACTTCCAGACGGGCCCCGCCCATCTCTTTTCCATCCAGCTCTTGCATGGCCTAAAAAGTTACAATTAAAATTAGTTTTAAGCCAACACTTGCGGTCGTACATTCGCATTCTTTCACTAATTCCTTCATTTGATCCGAATGAGATCTTAAGGTATATTCGATATATTTACTTATTGTGGATTATAGTGTAGTGTTTGACGCTGGCTGATAGATATTAAAGCTATATATTTTGTTAGTGAAACTAAGGCGTATATATTTTTTTATTGCTGCGGAACAGCAGACAGGCTGGCGGCCCACTTAACAGTGAGCAGTTACCGTCGCCTATGTTATCCCAGAACACAACACAAGGTTATTATGGCGGCATACTTAATACCAAGGATTGTTGCCATCCAGACGGACTTAGGGCTCTACCACGTAGCTGTCGTCTTTTACGACAGGCCAACCCCAGCCGAAGGGGTTTGTATTTTTACTTCACCCCTGTACGGAGAAAGTTTTTGTTTATCTTTTATTACATACGACGTACTGGGAAAAATTGGATTTATAATATAATAACGGCATTGTTATCAAGGATAATACCTGAAAAAAAACTATCATCCCGGAACAAGCCCCAAGAATGCACAAATGGGAGAAAACGAGACAACTCTATAGCAATTGCAAGAAATGCGAACCTTAACAGCACAGTCTCGGTCGTCGAAGTGTACGAAAGCGTAGTCCTTGATCTTCTTCACTCGCTCCACGGCCCCGAAGCGTTCAAATTCCTCCTTCAGGTCTTCCTCCGTGATGTCTTGGGTAAGATTCCTCACGTACAACACCTTGACCTAATAAATGAATAGAGTGGTTTTTAGAGGCATAGAACTTAGCGGTTCTACAGGCCGCGCGATGCTTGCTAGAGAGAAAGAAAGAGAGAGAAAGAGAACTCAAACCATCTCTAGCTTTCTAGCTAGCGTATTATAAATATATTACTTTTATTACCTTACACGTGGCACACAGGTAGGTTTCATTCGGTTATTTATATTTCCTTGTCTTGTAATAAAATTAAAATGTAAAGGGAGAGCCAACGACGCATAAAGGGGAAGAACATTTTGCCCAATGACTATGTGAATCTTGAAAAAATTGAAAAAAATAAAAACTAATATAGTAGTAGTAAGTAGTAGTAATGCTACTTACTTTGCTCATAGTTTGCTCGTCGGGCTCTTCTTGGGGATCGGCCCAATCCACGATAATATCACAGCCCCAGACCTTTAAACAGACGATTCATTTATTTCCTATCCTGTATGTACAGCAAATTTCCAATATGGAGAAAATCTCGAGGCCGTACCTTGATCCTGCCGGTCCCCAGCCTGCGCTTGGCCAGCGACGCCGCCTTATGGGAATCATATTCCAAAAAACAAAATCCTCTATTTTTCTTCTTGTCATCGGGCGAACTATATATTATAACCTCGACGAGTCCGGCTGCAAGCACACTACACGGTCAGATAGAGCGTCCGAGCGGGAGCCGCGTGCGCACACAACAAGCCCCCCCGCCCTCGGCGCGCGCATCCCTCAAAACTACTACTGATACGAAGCAAATCAAACGTATTCCAGGAAGAACATATATTGAACAAGTCTAGTCTAGAGAACAACAGCAAGAGTCTCCAGTCATTACCAGTGAGCATTCAAGGCAGAGGCCATGGCCGGGTTCACACTCGGTATCGCAATCTACTGGCGTTTAGGTATTAGACATCGTATCAAACATTATCAACCGAATAGCACTTATTATGAATTCGACAAGGACTTACGTGCGTGCCTAGAAAACTCCTCAAACAAATCGTCCCGATCTCGATTCTTAGGGATATTCCCCACGAATAACCGGTGATTGTTAAAGGAAACTGTTACGCCAATCTTTTTCCCCTTTCGAATTTCATAATCATTCAGCTGCAAGAACAATTCGAGGGAGAATAGCCAACGGTCGGGGCCGGGGCCGGGGCCGGGCCGGTCGCACGCGGCTCCCGCTCCGGGCCCAATGACTGGAGAAACGCGGGACGGGCAAGGGAACAGCGGGAAAGCAGGGCGGGGGACGGCGGGAAGGGGGGCAGCAGGGCAGGAACACAAGCGGGACGCAAGCGGGGCACCCCCAGCGGTCCACACCAAGCCCCACGCACTCAACCCGATAATTCTATAACTCTTTAAATCATTCGATTGACACTTTACCTGTTAATTTACCAAACTCTTCCAGTATCTCCTCTTTGCCTTTAGACTTGGGAATGTTGCCGACGAAAAGTCGCAGATTTGGAACGCTAACTTTAATTCTCAGGGTCTTCCCAGGTTTTATTTCGTGATTATCGAGCTGTGGGAAAATAATAAGGGAACAATTTTGAAAAGAGTGATTCGGGAAAGGGTCGTCCGGGTCGAGTCGGCTCGCAAGGGCCGAAGCCTGCGTGGGCAGCCGACGCGGCGACCGGGCGTGCTCGGCCGAGCGACGCGGACGCGGCGCGTGCACCACGTGGCGCCGCGCATTCGGAGCGGAGGCGGAACGGTGACAAGATGACGGTTAGAGCCAATCGTGATGAGTTAACTGAACTTTGGATGAAAAGCCGAGAGTGTTGTACGGAGCAAAGAGGAGAGCCTGAGATATATTAAATTCTCAGTCTGAGAACTTTAAGAAGCCAATTAAAAGTTAACCCTGTAAGTGGACCGGTTGATGAAGTGAAAATAAAAAGAAGCGAGTACGTGTGATGGTAACAAAAAATAAAATAAAAATATTAAAGCAACTTAAAATTGAACGAGGTGCAATAGTAAGAACGGGATGATGTCTCGGGACAAGCGAGGCTAGATCAGTATGTGGTTAAGATTGCACATTTACACAATCGCGTGATAAGTCGGTGCGCCGGCGGCCAACGACCTCCCCATTCTCTCCGACGCGCAATACTCGTAATTTGTTAAGTAATTATTGTTGAGCACTAGAGTGGGTCAAAAAAATCGACTATTTTTTACTTTGTATTCTGAAAAATAAGTTACTAGACACCTTTAGAAAATTCTCGCCAAACATGAGTTTGTACAGTTTTCCATTTTTTTCTTTAGTATTAGAAAAAAATATTAATATCTCTCTATCAACTGTACATTAAAATATCTGTTCTCGTATCTCGTATATAACACTCTACAAAAAAGTTCTCTCAATTTTTTCGTAAACCTCATCTTTACCAAGATGTTAAAGGTTGAAGATTGATTATTTTAAGACAAATTTCAAGACAAGAAAAAAGAAAATTCTTAATTTTAATAGGATGGTGCTCCCTTCCTATTAAAATTAAGAGCTCATATTTGGAGAGAATTTTCTAGAAATTTCACTTATTTTTCAGAGTACAAAGTAACAAAAAAATTGACGATTTTTTTGACTCACCCTATTGAGCACACAGAGGGGTGATTGGCCGACGTTGCTGGGATATTAATGTCATGCTGATTAAATGATAAAAGTATCTTAAATTTATATCCCAAGTGTGACTGTAGTATATTCGACAGGCAAATGATTATGAACTTGCAATATACTAGTTGATAATAATACACTAATATTTTTGCAAGACAAACCATGATTCGCGACTTCATTTCTGTATCTAGATGGAAAAAAATCATATAAACAACGCAAATATTCACGAAAACTTATGTTTAGTGCATCAGCAGGAATATAAGAAGAGACCAGATAGATATACTCGTATTAATTAAGTTCTTTTAAATATTGTATATATGATTTTCTCCTTCAATTTATAAAAGAAAACATGAAGCCACGAATCATAAGGCAACCGAGTGCTGTGTGATTTTGTTAATCTTTCAAGGGGTTTATACTCAATACATTTCGACGATTCACCTGCAAAGTAGACGTCAAATTAGAATAAATTTTGCATCAGATTCATACACCAATTACGTTTTATTAAAGTCGCTAGCTTTTAAGAATTTGTTACAATTTTGTGTAACCAATTGTATAGGGATAGGTGGACAAGTTATCAGATCCCGACTGCGATGTAACATTTTTAAGCACAGACTAGTCGAATGGATATAATAATAATAAATATATTGAGACATAACAGGCAGCTTCATCTCACCCCAAACTAAACAGCATAGCACTTGTGTTATGGGTATTAGATAACTAATATACTACAGTAGAATCTCGATTATCCGAATACATATCCGATTATTCCGACTCGTTCTTGATTTTCATTCCCGCCTCCGACGTGTAGGTACTCCCGCTCTCATTTGTTTGCGCGATAGTTTTCGTTATTATTTCATTTTATTCGATAGCATTCAACTGATAGGTTGTATTATTTGTTTACATTTCTGTTTACGTTTTGCGTTAGAAATTGTTATCTCTTAATGACAAAGTGACTATAATCGAGTTTAAAAAATGGTGAATCTGGCAGTAAATTGGTGCAAATGTATAGTGTAGGAACTTCTACGATATCAGATATCAAAAATAATTCTGATACCATATTCAAATTCACCTGCGCGCTTAAGAACGAAGATGGAAGCTCGCAACGTAAAACCACGAAAAATCTCATAATGTAATTTTGGAAAACGCAGTTTTTACTATCGTATTGTCTAAATGACGTATGTAAAACCTTTTCTATAATAAAAAGTTATTAAAATTTAATTATTGTTTGATTTGACTTCGAAATCGATTATTCGGATTTTCAATTATACGAAATACCCTTGGTTTTAATCATTCGGATAATTGGGATTGTACTGTACATATATATTTCTTTTGTAAATAAATATTCGTATTATGCATAAACATCCAAACGTGATCGAGCCGTGACCACTGCAAGCGTATCTAAGTGTGTTATCCGTTACTCCCGCGGAGGTCGTCAAAATTATATAAATAGACTGCTGGACATGAACTTTTTCTAAATCTTTTTGTTTGTCATCAGTAAACGTTATAGACTTTTCTCGAAAATTAATTTACTACCAACTAATAAGATCCAGGACAATATACGTAATAATGTAGGTACGTAATAATGTAGGTGGCGTAACTTCAAGATTGGCATCTTGAAGTTACGCCATTACTTTTCATTAACTTTTATTTGTGTGCAGAGAAACCAATACTTTTCAATGTAACTCTTTAGTTTTTCATAATATTAAAAGAGATACCTTCAAATTCAAACTGATTTTTTTATTCAAAATTTAAAAAAAAATTGATTCATGTATGTAAAAAAAAAACTATTATTTATTATATGAACTAAATTACCACCACTTCATAACGTGGTTGGCTGTTGCAAGGAGAAGAAGCTGCAAGAAACTCCCCAGCAACTTCATAGTAGTTAAAGAAAACGTATATACAAATAGTGTATTTCACAATCACTATAAATACGATAATTATTAGAGTAATTTTATACATATATTTTAACACTTATTGCCATTCTAATCTACGTTCAACCCTATAAGGTCACGCCAATAGACCTGGCAGCTCATTATTAAAAAATACCCTAAAGGGTCTGGTCTAAATCACTTTACTATATTTTATTATAAAAACGATCAAAATACTATTGCTTTATATTAAACCCTGATTCAAATATCAAAATTGCGACTAAAATGTTCCGGTGCGCACGCGCAGGTATGCAGTTCGGCTATTAACAACGCAGTCGGGAATCAGTCCATAGTGTGTTTTTCTTACAAACTACACATCGAGAGACACAGTAGTGACAGCATATATGTCACACAAAGATAGATATGCAAACATCTCATCAAATTATGCGATCAATTATTTATTCTTTAATGTTTCACATTACAACAATTTCAGATGACACCAATCTTTGTGTGGACTCAGGTATACGAGATTGCGGCGATGAAGTGTTAACGACAGTGTTTTTTTTTTTTTAATTTTTATAAGGACGAGATAAAGGTGACATCGTTTGTACCAGGTGTGCGGAAAGTTATTACCGGTTTTTCTAACAGATTTCGCTAGGCTTAAGTATCCAACGTTATAATTTCACACATGTCATTTTATTCTAATGACATTAAGAATCAAAGCTATACATGATATATTTTGCTAAAGGAACACCGTCATAGATGTATACGTATTTGAAAATGTTAAGTTTCGTGCCTGAAAACGTGCATTTGCAGCACACAAGAAAAAAGCCGCTGAAAGTCATCGTTTGCTGATAGAAAGTTACGGTGAGCATGCTCCAACCTTAAAAACATGTGATGCGTGGTTTCGAAAATTCATAAGTGGCGATTTTGACGTGTAAGACCAAGAACGTTCTGGTAGACAGAGAAAGTTTTAAGATGCGAAACTGCAGATGTTGTTGGATGAAGACTAACCAACCCAAACTCAAAAACAATTGGCAGGAGCTTTAAATGTAGCCCAAGAAACGATTACGACCAATGGGAAAAATCCAAAAGTTGGAAAGATGCCACATCAATTGAATGACGGGCAAATGCAAAATCCAAAAAAATGGTCTGTGAAATGCTGCTTCAAATGTATGATCGGGAGTCATTAATGCATCGAATAGTAACGGGTGATGAAAAGTGGATTTTTTTAAAAACCCAAAAAAATCATGATTATCACCTGGCGACGCCGGCCCATCTACTCCAAGGCCAAATTGTTCGCAAGACAATGCTCTGTGTTTGGTGGTGGGACCAGAGTGGCGTGGTGCATTGTGAATTGGTCAAACAGTTAATAGTGATCGCTACCGACCACAAATGACAAATTGAACTATGCATTGATCGAAAAACGTCCAGAATGGGCGCGAAGACACGGTAAAGTGATTTCACAGCACGAATAACGCGCCGTCTAATAAAGCAAAACCGGTCAAGGAAACGGTAAAAGCACTCGGATGGCACATATTATCACACCCGCCGTACTCTCCAGACCTTGCCCTTCCGACTATCAACTTTTCGCATCAATGGGACACGCGATTGCAGCACTTCGCCAATTGCGAATAAGTTAGAAAATGGCACGATGAATGGTTTTGCTCAAAGTACAAATAGTTTTTTTGGGATGGCATCCATAAATTACCTAAAATACGGGCGGACCTAAAAGATGTACATAATCAAATGGCCAATACTTGGAATAATTAAATTACCACATTTTCTTGAAAATTACGTAGTTTTTTTTCCGAAAAAACCGGTACTGACTTTCCGGTAAATCTGGTATACGTCCACATTTAGGTCTTCAAAAGGAAAAATATATTGATAAAGATATTTTATATACTATATAGGTCGCTTCATTAATGTAAAGATACATCTAATGATATGTATGTTATCTTTTATTTTTGGTAATTTACATATCAATATAGATAGATAGATAGAAAACTCTTTATTGTACTAAAAAGAAAAAAAAAACACGTATTAAAAAAAACTATATAAAAGTAGATAGCACAAAGGGCGGTCTTATCGCTAGAGAGCGATCTCTGCCAGACAACCCAGACGTGGAATATGCTTTGATATGAAAACATTAGGAGGCACATATAGTTATCTGTATAAAATTAATGCTATGTTTAATTGTAACACAGCATTAATCTTTTTTAAGCATGCAATATTCTTTACAATAATATTGGGTTTAACTCATAAACCCAATTCGTTTACTTCGTATATTATCATATATGTTTATGTTAATATATTATCATAAATGTTTTTCATACAGTCAGATATCTAGATGGCAAGTGGGTAAAACAAGTATTAATCGTTATTATGTCAAATGCAATTAGATAAATGCTAAATATAGACATCGCCACAACCTCGTCTGTATGTGAAGTTTTGGGTCAAATCTATTTATCGTGTGTTTTGTTTGTGTGTGTGTGTGTGAGCGTGTATGTGTGTGTTGATGGCTATTATACCTCTTGGACGGCGCGCTGCGTGGCCTCGCGAGTTGTGAAGGTGACAAAGGCGTAACCGCGGTTGGCACCCGTCATGGGGTCCATCATGAGGCGCAGGTCCCAGATGGTGCCGCACCGCTCAAACAGCGGGATCAGTTCGTCCTCATACATATCCTTGGGGATTTTCCCGCAGAACACCTCGCAGCCGGCGCCCGGCGTGCCGCCCTCCCACCCGGGCGGCGGTCCGCCGTACTTGCGCTGCCCTACACCAACCAAATTACATTCATTTTAATACTATTCTTGCAAGATTAATCAACTGAATATCTGTACATATTTCTCTGTGCAGGGGCGGGGTAAGAAGGGTAACTCCAGCGGCCGGGGTTGGCCTGTCGTAAAAGGCGACAAAACAACCCATCCTAGCTACGTGGTAGGGCCCCAAGCCCGTCTGGATGGAAACCACGCTTGGTCTTAAATATGCCGCCATAATAATCTTATGTTGTGTTCCGGCATTAGTGACCCTGGTTCCTGTACTTATATGAGAGAGCAGCGTATTCGCGGTGCCCCTGGCGTCGCCAACATCCATAGGCGACGGTAACTGAGTTCACATCACAGGGCAAAACTGAGCGAGTTTTTCGTCGTTGCTCTCCATAACAATAACTTTTCACATGCAACAAAATTTAAAAATATCGTAATATATAAAGAAGCGCTGATCTTATCCCAATCACACCAAGCGTGGGAAGAATAAGTACCAAAAAATACAATTATATACACCTAGAAAGCTAAAGAGGGAATAAATATCTCCTTACATCCTCTACCGACGGAAACAATAGCTACATACTACTATTATACGCCAACGGTCTCAATACCTAGCAATTATGCATAAGACGGTGTATAGAAAAACAATGTAAGATCAAAAAGAGAATATTGAGCGATCTCACCGGTGGTAACATCTAAAGTGTATCCAGTGCGGGCCAATATGTGCTTAATTTTCTCTTCGTCGGGGCCCTTGAGCTGCACGGCGGCCGCTTGTGCGGGCGCACCCTGCGCGCCCGCCCTGCTTTTCTGTCTGGAATATGGCAAAATACAAATTTTTATTTCTGTATATTTTGATAATGATTAACTAACACAACTCGAGATATAGAAAACAATTTCACAGATGTAATGCGTTGACATCTCATCGATCGATCCCCTGACAAACATGGCTAACAATTGCAAAGGAAGAAATTATTTTACTTTTTACTCTTTTTCGTAAATATATTTCGTGGTTTTTGGTATTTCTAAGGTCATAAACGGTCAATGTTCATTTAAAATAACTACTCGAAAAGGTGCATATTTTGAATATATTTTACCTACAATTAATATTTCATCGACAATGTATTGTAACATTAGCCGGGGATTTAATTACATATATCGAGGCACACCAAGAAACAGGTTTAGTAATTTGTGTAACATTACATGCACAGACGCGCGCTAACCGCACGGGGAGGCTAATGACCAGGCGTATCTAATCTTGCGCGCGCGCAAACAAATGCGAGGACATGGGCGGAGTTATCCAGCAAATATTTTTTTTACTGCAGCGTGTGGATGTACTGAATCACATACGTTATGGTTCAGTGAAATCTGAAATATCGCTTATGATAACAAGGTACATAAGTCACCATAGTAGATTTAA
Organism: Malacosoma neustria; assembly: GCA_963693495.1. Classification (NCBI taxonomy): domain Eukaryota; kingdom Metazoa; phylum Arthropoda; class Insecta; order Lepidoptera; family Lasiocampidae; genus Malacosoma; species Malacosoma neustria. The sequence goes on from OY856383.1 coordinate 17,771,436, forward strand.
TAAAAACTTCAAGCAGTAATTTATCGTTCATCACGATCAATCAATACGTATTTTTGGCACTCCCACCAAAACCTCCGCTCCCGCTGGGCAATCGAGCATATCACTCGCCATGTGGTGCATAGAAACGACTGTTTGGGAATAGTTTTTTTATCCGTGCAGGGGCGGAGAAAGAATACTAACCTCTGTGGCCGGGGTCGGCCTGTCGTAAAAGGCGACAAAACAACCCACCCTAGCTACGTGGTAGGGCCTCAAGCCCGTCTGGATGGCGACCACCTTTGGTCTTAAGTATGCCGCCATAATAACCTTGTGTTGTGTTCCGGCATTAATGACCCAAGTTCCTATACCCTTATGGGACAGCAGCGTGTTCGCGATGCGACTGGCGTTGCAAACACCTATAGGCGACGGTAACTGCTAAATTCTAAGCGGGCTGTCAGCCTGTCTGCTGTCCTACGCAATAAAAAAAAAAAAAAAAAAAAAGTCATCAACGATAGTAGTTTCCAAATCTCGTAAGAAGTAGTATTTTCATTATACAATCAAGATTTAAAGGAGTGTATTAATTAAGCTCACTTAAAATGTCGAGTTCCTCTTATATAGTAACCTCAATTATAGATATAGCGCAGGCGTTAGGCGATTACAGGTTGGATCGTTAGACAGACAGATCCATAAAATAGAAATATTAAACAAACGTCTTTAAAGCATTTGAATTTAACTAGAAAGTTACTGCAGATATGTCTATTCCAATAAATCCCCAGTTACGGCTCTTCCGCGAAATGTTTAGTCCCGGCACGAAATATTACTTATTATATATAATTGCTTCCGTAATAATTCGTATGCATAATAAAGGAAAATATATGTTTAAAAAAATCTACATTTGGCTCTTTTGGATGGATGACAAGGTTGTCGACCACTGCCCTAGTGTATATTAAATATATATATTCCTCAAGATATGCTCGAGTTAAACTGGGAAATTATCTCAGCAGATTGTCTCACTGTTGTCAAAACACAATTATAATTTACGGCATGCCGTGTAAATCGCTAAACAATGCCGTTTTCATCTTCAGACGACCATTATAGGTATTTCAGGCGCAGCAATCATTTTTATTGCAATTTAATGAACGCTATCGAGTACATTATTACCGGCTGCCCTCTTTTCTTGGAGGTCACCAGAGATATTTAATTCAGTAGACAGTCTGGGAGCGATGATTCGAGAACGTTTGCAACGAGATGAGTCATTTCCTTTTCAATTTTAATCAGGATCCATTGCCTCTTCGCAACTTGTACATTGACAAATTTAATGAGTCTTCTCATACATCAATCGATCTTTATCGTGTAAGACAGAGTATCGAAAATATTAAAGTCAACCGTTAAGCGCAATATCGCCTTGAATATGACCAAACAATTATTCAACTTTGTGACCCATATAGGTCAAGCCGTTTGGCAATCATCCAATATTTTAAACATGTTGTCAGGCTCAAAAATAAGAGGACGTATCGATGAGATATATAATTATGTACATATATTTTAAGAATACTTTGTAGGCGCCTATTTTCTACTAAAGTCAAATAAGTCACGAAAATACGTCAATACTACTCTCGTAAAGCCTGGTGATGAGTGAATAAAATACAATACATATATTAGGTGACTGTTTCATCTTGGATAAAAGTATCTTCCCGTGTGAAACCAATGATCACATAAATTTTTATTTTGAACACACAATCATGAAAACAAAAATAAGCAACATAAATCAAAGTACACTCACCTATAAGTCTTCATAACTCCACATAAATAAGCACTTTTATTAGAAACATGCTCAAGATTTGAATCTAAAAATTGTCCAAGAACACTTAAAGCACCGTCGGATGGAAATTCTTTTAAGGCATCTAACGCACGCTCGTCTAGTTCGGCGTGCGCTAGCTTTCCAGTCTTATAAATGTCGTCGAGCTTAGCGGCTACCTGAAACACAATGTTGAAACTCTGCATTAGTTAATTCATCAAATATCCTGATCAAGATTTCGTCATAATCAAATTTCCACGAATTACACTTGGATAATGTTGATAGTGCAATAAGATCGCTCAGATAATTAAAGCGTTGAATAGACTTTTGTTCGTTATCAGACACTTTGTTTATACATAGCGCTGCCAGGGGTGATGATAATTTAAATTACTTTTAACATACTCTTCTTATAATAATGCTCAATTAATTTCAGAGAATGCTTTGTTCGGGAGAGCTAATATTTTATAAAAAACATCAATCATTTTGCTAAAGAATGCTTAATTTAAGAAATTACTCTCCGACATCATCATTCTAGCGTTAAATTTTAATACAAACGTCAGCTTAGTTACCCACGGTTCTCGCCCGGATGGGTCTCATTTCATATAAAACAGCATCAGACTTGCTTGAAGCAAACTACAGAAATCTATTGAATATACGCCTCCGCCTCCAAAATACGAGACCTAGCAACATATTTGGTTTCTTGCTTCCGCTTCCTTTAGGTATTCTACACATTTTCCATTCAATCGCCAAAGCACCGTCCAAACTCAAGAATGTAAATTTTACTCAGACGAAGGCCGGTGTGGTCCAGAATATTCGAGAAGCCACGTCATTTCAAAACAAATGTACAGAAATGGCACGCACACTTTAAAATTCCTTGTAACCCTTTAATGTTCGACCCTAGGTATTATTTACAAGATGGCGTATTAATATACATATATTCACTCATTGAGAATGTAAACCGCATTGCAATCAGATCAGGATATATAAATACGCATACAAGAAAAGCCTATTCATACTCTTTCTAGATACCTCAACGATAATATCTCGACAGAAAACGCACATGCAAGTGCAGTAAAACATTTAAATTCACAGAAAATTATCATTGCTATTGAAAATAACTATATGCAACTGATGTATGTATGTTTGCAACTGATTTTATCAAACGTTATCTACAACTACTGGGTCAGTACAATCAAAGTATTTATTGGGGCACATAGAAACAATATCCACTGTAAAAATGGAGACCGATAGCATATCATCATAATTAGACAGCTTGTCTAATCAGCTTGCTGTTGAGCTCTTTACATAATAAAAAATTCATACGAAATTATTATGTATTTAAGATGTGTTTTTTTATTAAAGTTTATATGCAATCATGGCGTTTAATAAAAGACGCTTCTGCGCAGCTAGTATAAGAAGACCAAAGCATATGTGACTACATCTGACTCACGACTGGTTGTCGATATTCAGATCCTGGTTAAGTCACGTTAGAGGCCTTAAACGGATCACTAGTATTATGCATATTTGTGATATAATGCGCGTAATCCTAGTAATATAAAAAAAGAACCGCTAAAGCTTTCAGATAAAGAATAAAGATGCGTTCGACAAAACCTAACGATACATAAATTTGGCAAATTCTCTTGTAAATACTTTTCATAGTCAAAATTACGTTAATACGTTCATTTCATTCAAATAATCTGGTCTCTTTAGTTCTTTTTGTAATTTTGAGTACAAACGTGAATAACACGTTTAAATGGAATAGATTCGGTCGTACAGAAATAAACTGCAGGCCGACGGTTAACAAGTTTCGTTGCAACAAAACTTGTTGGAGGCCTGGGTTATTTTTAAAAAGAGGTAAATACCCACTCACTACCAACAAAGGGCAGTAACGAGGATAATTATTCACACTCTCCGCCCCTCCCCCACTCGGCACTGCCCCTCCACAGTCGTGTATCACTGACCTCGGACTCATGATTTCCTACAGATAAATTTGAATATGCGCATTGTATGCAATTATATTCAGTCACTGTGCGTGAGCAGTGTCAATAGAATCCTTTAAGATATCATAGAATTCAGATCCAGAACATCTAATTAATTTGATACATAATTAAATCAGTATAATCTTTTCTTTTTGGGAACCAGAGTATTTTTCTTATAACTTTCTTATTAGGATGATTAAACGACAAATATTATTTAATGGAATTCTCAAATAATTTGCATTCTCTATGTTAACAAACGGATGGAATGATATTTACGTACTGGAGAAGTGGTGTATCCTAACAAAAATTCGCGCCTATTATTAGAATATAAGCACTAAGCACCCTTAAAATGGGTAACATTCAGCGACGTTGGTTGAGTTTGCTCCAAATTAGATGAACCGACACTAATGGTGTTTTTTTTATAGCCAGAGTTCAGCAGACAGGCATACGGCCCACCCTGGCAGGTTTACAATGTTTTCCGAAACCATCAATATGCGGGCCTATATCTATATCTACCTCTTTGGAACTGTAGAATATTGTTTACACGTGTTATAAAGTCCATGATGGAATGTCAGGGAAAACTCTGCAAAAAATTCATTCCACAGTATTTACACGTACCACAGAATGATGCGCCACGTACGGTGGAACAATACCCAAATATCAAGGAAGTATGGATGAAAACCCAATTGTTGGCGGGCGGTGCTAAGAGACAACGACTACAGTATCGTCGATTCAAAATTTTCCTCAGAGCATACAGACGATTTATTAATCTGAATATCGTTTTGTCCCCGTGCGGGGGCGAAGTATAATAGGCCCTGCGGCTGGGCCTGTTGTAAGACGACAAAACAGCCCTAGCTATCGCAAGCCACCTGGATAGCAACCACCCTTGTTCTCTGCGTATGCCTATCCGTGCAGAGGCGGAGAAAGGATACTGTCCTAAAAGCCGACCAAACAACCGACCCTAGCTACGTGACCTCAAGTCCGTCTGGATGGCGACCACCTTTGGTCTTAAGTATGCCGCCATAATAACCTTGTGTTGTATTCCGGCATTAGTGACCCAAGTTCCTGTACCCACACAAACACCCGCCCATAAGCGACGGTAACTGCTAAATTCTAAGCGGGCCGTCAGCTTGTCTGCTGTCCTAAAGCAATAAAAAAATGCTGCAATAATAACCTTGCGTTCTATTTTGGCATAAGTGGCAAGTTTCAGTTCGCCTTTGCGGCACCCACAGACTGTAACTCCTTAGTATTAAGCGAGCCGTGAGCCTGTCTGATGTTCCACAACAAACACCGAATTCAAATTTGAAACTTAACACGTTTACACTAAGTGCAATATTTAGTAACTAAGTCACTAAGTGTAATAATACTTCTTAAGCGATAATATAGTAATAATTCATACATGTTGCTATATGCTATCAAATGGCAGCCTCTGTGATATTACATTAATAATTGTCTTGATTGTTTTTACAAGTCGACTTTAATGCAGTTAATAAGAGACCTAAAGGATCATTACTGACGTTTGGTAATAATTTGCATCCGTCTCATAAACACGACGCGATCATAAATAAAAGAGCAAATTAACAAACCCAATATTGTTTATGTTCTTTTTTTTTGTTTTCGATAAGTTAATCATAGCAATAATAATAAAAATACCAAAGTCCATTTGCACGGCAGGTGACCAGATAAAATGGTAAAGGCCGCGGATTTATCGGCCGGGGAAAGCGTAGATAAACCGGACAACCTTCAAATACAGATGAGTCTGTTTTCATGTTCTGGACGCGATAAGAGGCGTATGATGTGCAAAAATGGCATTGTGGTATATAGAGAATATAGAGTGCATTCATTGCAGGTATAGAACAATGCGATTATGTAAAGAAATATTGTAAGGCAAACTGGATTACATTAACTAATGTCTGTGAAAGTGGGGAAGGCAGAAAACCTGAATTTCAACACCGAGATTTTTGCTAATATTTAAAAATAAATGCAATGTAAAGGTCGTGTCATCTCGTGTCGGTCTGATATATACCTAGTCAGGTCATAAGTATTGTCACACAGTAAAAACTTTTCTTTTAGAATGCTGGCCACAAAAAAGTTTATTGAATTCGAATTTCGAATTGTTCATGAAAATAAAAATGTATACTTTTAGAATTTTACTCATTTTTAAATATGGAGTGGACGCTTAAAGAAGACCGTGTTGCAGTTATTGCGTTGCATCGTTGCGGTTACGCGCCAATTCAAATTTTTAACATACTGAAAAATTTGAATATAACCAAAAGATTCGTTTATCGTACCATCAAACGATACAATGAAGACTCTAGTGTAGATGACAGGTCAAGAAGTGGTCGCCCTCGGTCTGTTAGGACTCCAGCAGTGATAAAAGCTGTGAAGGCACGAATTCAAAGAAATCCCAAACTTAAGCAGAAACTGTTGGCCCTTCAGATGGGGTTAAGCAGAACCACGGTGAAAAGGGTGTTAAATGAAGACTTAGGGCTTCGGGCATATCGAAGAAAAACAGGACATCGTTTGAATGCTCGTCTAATGGACCTGAGACTGAAGAGATGCCGCGCTTTGTTGAAGCGGTACGCGGGAAAAAAATATCGGGAAATTCTTTTTTCGGATGAAAAAATGTTTACCGTAGAAGAGAGCTACAACAAACAAAATGATAAGGTGTACGCACACAGTAGTGAAGAAGCGAGCAACCGTATTCCGCGTGTCCAACGAGGTCATTTTCCATCCTCGCTCATGGTATGGTTGGGAGTTTCTTATTGGGGCTTAACAGAGGTACATTTTTGTGAGAAAGGTGTAAAAACGAATGCTGTTGTGTATCAAAATACAGTCCTGACGAACCTTGTGGAACCTGTTTCTCATACCATGTTCAATAACAGGCACTGGGTATTTTAACAAGATTCGGCGCCAGCTCATAGAGCGAAGAGCACACAAGACTGGCTGGCGGCGCGTGAAATCGACTTCATCCGGCACGAAGACTGGCCCTCCTCCAGTCCAGATTTGAATCCGTTAGATTACAAGATATGGCAACACTTGGAGGAAAAGGCGTGCTCAAAGCCTCATCCCAATTTGGAGTCACTCAAGACATCCTTGATTAAGGCAGCCGCCGATATTGACATGGACCTCGTTCGTGCTGCGATAGACGACTGGCCGCGCAGATTGAAGGCTTGTATTCAAAATCACGGAGGTCATTTTGAATAAACTTTAATGTCATAAGAATCTATGTTTTGTTAAGTTCATTTTGGTATATGAATGGTTACATAATGAATAAACTTGTTACAATTATTTTACATTAAACATGTGACAGAATTTATGACCTGACTAGGTAGTATAAAGTTACTAAATACATGTTAGTTAATTAAAAATGGGAGAGGAAACTTGCTTTAGAGATACAGTTTCATCCTTGTAATTTTTGGTTCTTTATAGGAAATTTAATTATGTTACTAGTTTACATACAGCAAAGCAAGTGTGCCATTCGTTTTCATTCGTTTCTTAAGGCGTATATGGGGTTAGACGACAGTCGCGTTTTGCAACAACAAATTTTGACATTAAGAGGGGAAAAAATCTAAATATTTTTTTTTTTGTATTTTTCGACCACGTGAACTTGTAAACATGATCCAGTCCATATTTAAAAATAATATATTTTTCAGTTACTGTGTTTGAAATTGGGCAGCTGATCATTTGTAGTTGTTTTTTGTGATACAAGAGGCAACCATAAGGAGGCAGATCCCTCCTCCCAGGCGTCGGCCAGTTGAGAAACGCTGGGGTGGTTTTAGTGTATGTATATAACATCGTCGTCATGCGTCCCCTTGTCAACTGTAGCGGCGCAGGGGACTCCCACACAAACCCTCGAGCCCGGTGGTGTGTGTATCAAGCGTCTACACCTCTTAAAAAGTTGACAACCTACTTGTAATGCAGCGCCACCTACCAAGCTATTTATTAATCTATACCATTAAAAGATACACACAAAACCACACGGGTACGTGCACGAAATTTTATGTAAAACTGTCCAACAGTTAAGGGAGTTCATTGATAAATATACACACATATTTTTATATAAATATTATATATATCTGAAGATATCCATAATTTACATTCAAAATGTCCTCTTTTTCTATAACCTATAATAATTAGATCGTTTAAATAATCGAACCATTAAAATGGTCGCTTATAACTAATTTTGAATTACTCACGAGTTTCACAATCGTGAGGTTTGTCAAAGCCATCGGTGCGCCATTGGCAGAGCTATAGGACTCACAGGTCGTTAACATTGCGAATGCAGTTCATTGCCTGTAATGGAGATTGTATAGGACAGATGGCGTTAGGCGCGCAAGTCTTATTAGAATTTCAACAAATTGTATAAAAGAGCTTATAATAAATATTAAACTAACACGAAAAATCTAAAAACAAATTTAATTTGATAACGTACACTTATTATACCGTTATTATGTGGATAAACCTACAAGCCAGATTTCCCGCCAAATGAACCCAAATGTGGCGGCGGGTATCGGCGGTGCGTGAAAGGGATGAAAGGCGGGAAAATTAAAAAGGTTTATATACCAAAATATATACTTTATAGGGTATAATATTTAATAAAAATTAGATAAATTATAAAGATTCTTTAGTATTATTAGATAATTATATGAATATTATTAGTAGGCAATTTTTTCAACTACAAGAACAAGTCCACGACTCATGAACCATTGCCCCTAATGGCGACAGTATACAATATCGGTCAAAAGGTGAAGCAATACATGTCACTTTTTAGGTGTGGTAACTCATTCTCAATGTTCTTAGAAGTTGAGCAATTATGAGTCATAGTTGAGTATTCACTATCTACTCAGCCTATCTTAAAACCTACATTCTTTAATAACTGGGTTATATAAATTAATAGGTGAAGAATGGTACAAAATCAACTATTTTGTACCACAGTGTGAATTTAAAAAATATACATGCATTTAACTAAAAAGTATTAACAAAACTAGTTTTAATACAAGATTATAGTTCTAAAATTGAATTTATATACTAACTGCAGGTTCCTGTTTATAAAAAAGTTAAATTAATAGATAAATACCTAATTTTCATATAATGGAGAAAATTGCCAGACCATATGCCTAGGTATTGTAACATAACCTAAAAGCACTAGCAATGTCTAGACTTCACCATAGACTATCTAGTTTACAGCAAAGACAAAAATACTTTTAAATGTCACAGATTGTAAAGTATATTTTTTTTAAGAAAAATATTTTGGTAATTCAGTTAAAATTAATTCATATAAGATTCTTATTGGAATAATAAATTAAAACTGGCTACAAGGATCTCGTTATTATAATATTAATATAGCTTTGATAAAATTTAGGTTAACAGCATATGGCCCCAAAGATATAATGAAGCATTTGTTCACAATGGAATGACCTATATGATCATATATCAGAGTAGAAATATATTGAAATATATTCATGTTGCTATAGTCTGATAAGTATATAAACTTATTGGGTATATTGGTATACAGTAAGAACTTTTTAGATGTATGTAATAAAAGAAACAAAGTATTAGTGCGAACAAAATTTAAAAAGTTTTGTTTAATATTCATGCCAGTTTTCTTTATGAAATATTGAAGCTCACTGGTATTAGAATGTGGTATTTAGATTATTTTTATAAGAAAATGCTCACCTTAGGATCTAAGCCATAGTCAATGAGTTTACGGTAATCCGGTGTTCGGCCAACTTCGGAATCCTTTCCATGTACATCTTCAATGGTTATTTCTCCATTGCCCTCCGCCATTCTGGACATGCATTATTATTTTTACACACACTATACACACTTTAATTAACTTTGAATAAACTTCAGGCAACTAAAATGTAACTTCAACCACTATGACCATGGATCTTTCATGGCTCGCCTACAGATGATGTCATTCATACAAATACAATTCAAGTAAGCCACGTGTAAAAATGACGCTGACTTATATAATTTCAAAATAATACACATTAACTCAAAATAATTAACATTTTATAAAACAACTATAATAAAGTAACCACAATAAAATTACCTTTGTTTTGAATTTTTGCAATTTTGTAAGAAAATTATGTCTCTCTAATCAACCGAAAACAAAAAAACAAATGATGGTCAAACATATGAAATTGTAAAACAATGGGATCGTGCACTCCTCATTCCATCAAGGTGAAAGTAAAATTTCAAATACCGAATTCGCGGCTCAGTGCATTATTTTAGTGAAGTGACACTATAATATATTAAGCTTAAAAACGAAAATCTAAATTAGTATGCGAAAAAATCTAACCACAGCACTAATCTATAGAAGATATAAATTCCGGCGGTCAATGACCGAAATAACACAGCAGAGTAAACTGTGACAGCTCTTTACAAAATATAACACATCACTTTTAAGAAACAATCACTATAAAACACGTTTTGCAATCCTTTGGTAATAAGTAAGAAGCACTAGAAACTTTCCGCGCATGAAACTTTAGTGAATACAAAACTGCAATAAGTTGTGAGTGCAACTGCATTGCACCCGATAAGAACCGGCCGGCGCGCGCCTTAATTTCTAATAAGAATCCATTTGGAATGTGGAAAAAGGAAACTAGAACGTATGAAATATTACATCACGCAATCACTATACACAGAAAAACTACCTGAAGCACTGAACACGAAAATAATTACCTATTAATTTTGCTAGTTGGTGGCCGAGAAAGATATGGCGGCACCGCGCGACGTCAACGTGACCGCCACTACGGGGTTCTCATAACGACGCGCGCGGGATATGCAACGAGGAGTGCATTCAAAGTTTTAAAGGCACGTAAATTTTGTAACTAAGTTAAATATCTCTCTGCTCTTATTGCGACTGCATCGAAAAATTAAAATATTTTATTGCACAGAGAGTTTTTGCAATGGTTGCGAATAATTTTGAATGTAAAATAGCGCGGCGCGTCGCGCAAGGCTGCCGGCCGCGAGGTGAGACAGGCTAGCGGCAAGACGGCGACGAGTGAGAAGCCGAGAATGAAGGGGGGAGGGTGTTGCAACCGCCGATGCAGGCGTGCAGCAGCGACGCCGCACTGAGCTCGCCTGCATACTTGCATATATGCACACACTTGCAAACCTTCTGACCTTCGTTATTTGTAGTTGATTCACTGACAGAATTTTGCCTTTGTTAATAAAATTAATAAATTAGACATACACACATATGCCTACTTACGGATAAAATTCACCCCCTTCTTAGAAACAATTCTTATAAGAAGTTTGTTAATATATTCTTATCTTTTAAACTTTTTAATTATTATACAAAGAACATTCAATGTTAGTAATATCAGTAAATAAAGGATATTTTTTAATGTTAAATTGAGTTAAATCTGAATCAATATAATTACATATGTAGGCAGAATGCCTAACCTAATGTATTTAACAAACACCATTGGAAATAAGGCACTAAGTAATTTAAATGTGAAAGATCACACTGTTACTAATCGACATGGCGAAATAGTGGAACAAGGTTCATTACTCTTTCATATGAAAACGAAGGGATAAAAGAGTTAATCGCAATAACCCCTTGCTTTAAGTTCGCTTACACCTGCTGATCATCGAAGCCGTATTTATTCGCAACACATACACATATTCATTTAAAACTGGCCTTCGTGTTTCATGTGTATGTGTAAGTGAGAAACTCGGATCTGTATCCGCCGCATTATGTGGGTAGGTAGGTAGGGCGGCCACTGCGGATGCTTGTTTTGAACGAGTGAAGTTTTAACGTGACCCTTTTACTGCTAATATGAATCTTACTAGTAGGCTGTATCGCGTTGAAAATCGTTTAGCATTTTAGACTTCGCTTCTTTACAAAGAAAGAACTTTCATATGGTGAATCTTGTAGTGTAAGACAGCCATATTTCCTTTCTCACATTTTCTTGATATCAATAGCGTCATAAGTGCAGCAATAATAAAACTCTCACTGAGTTTCCGGTGTTGTTTAAAGCGCTGAGAAAAGATTTCACTCACATGATTAATTAAATTAATCTACATGTCTTCTCATCTTACATCATATATTTTGTTTTTTTTGGCTCACAACTGTTGTTAAAATATCAACCCGAATCATCAAAAAGTTTAGAAAAAGTATGGGAACATCACTAAGTATTCTTTTTCAAAATTAAACCTTTCGACAGTTAAAAATAAACTCTAAAACTTTTTATTTCTTAGAATAAGTACTCTTTAGTGATTAATTTTGAGCAATGTTCTAAATTTTGTAAAGCGATCGCATTTCAATTGCTTAGTATATAAGATGGTTACGTTTTATTAGCTTTTAAATTCTATTAGTTTTCATTGATTCCATACGTTAATCAGAACTTTTGTTACTCGCCGTGCTGGAGGGAGACCTTAGAAATAGCGCGAATCATCCGTCACGGACACTAACATCTATAAATAAGCATTTTGCAAACACAGCACAGCAAGCCGGCTCCGCCGGCCGCGCCGCGTACTACATTCGCGATAAGGTACTTTGTGCGTATTTAAAATACGTCATCAGTTCATTGACCCGCGCCGATTCGCAGCGTACGTTGCTGAATTTATTGTGTCGGTAGATTTGTGGGTCACCGTACAATCTGACGTCAAAATTAGGGGCCCAGACCTAGGTGACGTCACGGCACCTTACCCAATTCAACTAGCCGGTGTCTACTTCTATTTTATTGTTAATTCTTATTCAAATTCGTAATATGCATGATAATGGCTACCCTAAATTGAGCCGCCTCGTTACAAATACGAGTAGTAATCGTGTCTATCACGTGTGTCGAGTTCATTGTTATTTGTTTGTTTTGTACTAATTCAAGGGCATATCAACTTCACTGACAATGAGCTCAACGAGTCTGTAGTCGTCGGGTCTGTGCGGAACTGATTTTATTGCCAAACTTATGACCTATCGATACATTTTATTAAACTCTATTTTAATTAGAAATGTATGTAGAAATGTATTATAGTAACAATACATAATTAATTTTACTAGGTTTCAGTCTCCAATGGAAACGGACAATCTACCAAGCTTCTCTAATGTTTAGTTTTTGAGTCTAATTTGTAACTGCGGTAAACAATTCCTTTACGTGATTTCAAATAATCTAAACAATTAGTAAACTGTCTATGTCCTCCTGAGGTCGTAAACCTTCGCGGATTGCACGACGGCCGCGTCGCGTCTATAGCACATTTTTTTTGCATAGGCCCGTTTAAACAACTATACGTATACGTGTAATAAAGCATCCGTACATGGCGCGACTTTAATGGCCGCCTGTCTGACGAGTATAATTAAGTCGTGCTTATCAACTAGTACCGAAGAGATATTTCCTAGAAATAGCTCTTGTCTGACCTTCTCTACTCTTGAAATATATATGTTCGGTCGAGACTAATTATTATTATTTTTGTTAATTATTTTCATTTAATGAAGTTTTGTATTATGGCCTGTGATTTATTTTTATATATCAAGGAAACTTTGATAATGTGATGCAGGCTTCCGGTTACAGCTCACTGATATATGGGAGAATGCATATGCTGTGGCTAATACTACCATACTTAGTCTTCGGATCGGGCGGATGAGACTCGAACTGCTGCGAACAGTCTTCCAGGCGGCTCGTAATTAGCCAGGTCACTGATCTGATTATCCGATCATCCCTGCAAAGGATGGCCGTACCCACTGGACCCAGTTGGAAACACTCCCTGGGTTATATATTCTTCTTAATATTACAACAACTCCTGGCAGTACCCAGGGGATGCTGCCATATTAAGAAGAATATTGCGGAGGTTGATGGCAGGTATAACATCCTCTTTTAGAGTAAGAGCTCATCGGGATCCCCGGAAATGAGTGCGCCGACGAGTTGGCATTGATCATATTGTTTAAATCATAATTTTAAAATCAGCAACATCATTAGAATTGCAAATCCCGGCTGCAGCTTATCTGCTGAACTTTAGCTGTAAAAAACATTCAAAGATTTCGCTTCACAGTCCAAAATCTTCTAAAAATCCAGTCACATGGTATAACTTTTGTCTTCAATTTAGTTTTACTAGAAATTACTGCCACCTAAAAAAATTAAGGAAAATAACGTAGTCAACGTATCTTTGCTGTCTGTAAATTATAAAATAAGTAGTAAATTAGTTGCTTTTTACGACTCCCAGCCTTCCTGCCAGCTTTGTGGCCCAGCATTCTGATCCATACAATATGACAGATCTTATTACGGTTTTATAAATTTTACCTTTAATTTTAAACGGCACTTGTGGACCGCAAATTGTTCCTGAGACTTGTCACCATTTCATGCATACTGCATTCACTCTGTTTTTCACATCTCGGCCTATCTCACCGTCGTTCTGGATTAATAATCCGAGGTACCGGAAGTTGGAGTAAGTTGGCAGCGCCTCCTAAGTTAACCGGGGTAAAGTCGGATGCCCTGTACGGGGCCCCTGTTTGGGCGTTGGACATGACGGCCAGCACTCTCGCCATTCTGCGCAAACCGCAGAGGGCGATGGCCGTCAGAGTCTTCCGAGGGTATCGCACGATTTCCTACGAGGCGGCTTGCGTCCTGGCCGGATCCCCGCCCTGGGGCATAGAGGCGAAAGTACTTGCGTCATTATATCGATGGCGCGAGGAAGAGCGGGCACGGGGCTCGAGGCCGGCGCAGCGGCAGATCGCGCTGCGCCGAGAGGAGCTCCGTCAGGTCTTGGTGGCGGAATGGCGGCAAAGGCTTCTGCGTCCTACCGCCGGCCTCGCTACCGTCGAGGCGATCCGGCCAGTACTCGACGACTGGCTCGGGAGAAGGCACGGCTCCCTGTCGTTTAGGGTGACGCAGGTGCTGTCGGGGCACGACTGCTTCGGCGCAAGTACCTGTGCCGCATAGACAGGGAGCCGGACGCTCGGTGCCACCACTGCGTCCATTGCGGGGAGGATACGGTGCAACACACGCTCGCCGAGTGTGTAGCTTGGGAGGAGCAGCGCCGTGTCCTCATAAATGAAGTAGGAGGCGATCTGTCGCTGCCGGCCGTAGTGCGGAGGATGGTCGGTAGCGCAGAGTCGTGGGACGCAGTGGTGTCCTTCTGCGAGGACGTGATGTCGCAGAAGGAAACTGCGGAACGGGAGAGGGAGATCTCAACTCCCTTCCCCGGCCGCAGAAGGCGCACCGGGCGCAGGAGAAGGGCGATCAACGCCCTTTTCCGGCCCCCATGAATAGGTCCAGGGGCGAGGGACTTGGAGAAGTTCCCGCTCCCTATTCGATGGACCCGAGGTGAAGGCGCGCGCGGGTGTCGGCGCGCGCCTCTGAGGCGATGCACGGGGTAGTTAAACACCTCACTACCCCGTGCAGGAGACGAGGCCCGGATAGATCGGGCCAGCACTAGTGTGGGGCTGCGGAAGAATTTGGATTCCCGCGGCCCTGCGCGCACGTGTAAGGAGACACCGGGGTGGTGGTTTTAGCCGGTAAGAATCCGGCACGCCCCTCCGCCTTTCCCCAGGCGGAGGTAGTCCATGAGGATTTCCCCACCCCGTAAAAAAAAGGGTAAAGTCGGATATTCCACCAAAATCGCAAAATAAATGTTCAGTTTCTACTTATCTTTTACCCAACACCCTCTAATCTTTCCTGCTATCTAGCCAATCTGCTCTGGACCTCGTGAGCATTTTCTTCAACCAGCACAATGTCATCGGCAAACAGCTCTATCTACTACCAGGAGGAACAGATAAGGACTAAGAGCCGATCCTTGGTGTAAGCTCACCGCAACACTGAACTTGTCTGTGACGCTAGCTAGGGACCGGACGTGTGTGTTAAATGGCAACATTAGTTGACATTTAAACAATTTGCGAATTTTAAACGCTGAAGAAACTATTAGACAAAGAATGTACCCATGTGAATGAATGTTATTAAGTATTTTTCTAGAATGTTTACATCCAGCTATTCGTCACTTGTCACCACACAATATTAAATATACTGGGAAAATTCACACAGCGCCAACTAGTTCGAAAATAATCAGCAGAGAGCTTGTATTGTGTGTACTAAACAACTCATATTCTACTTAGGTAATTTTGTATTTATAAATTATACACAAATCTCAGATTCGAGACAGGAATCGAACACGGGATCCGCATTTCTACACGTGCCGTAAGCCATTTCGTGGAGGTCATTACATTATGTGTTGTATTTATGGTCTATATTATATACTAAATACCCTTTTTTTTTTTTATACCGAGGAAAACTGTTACAGTTTCCACCAGCCTCCCGGGGAAGGCCGGTGGGGTATGTGGGATTACCTCCCGAGGGGGCTGCCTACTCCCCTCGGGCGGACCGGGGGCCAAGGCCGCCGGTCCTACCCACTAAAAACCCCGGTCGCCACTCTTGGCCTTAGAGGGGGCTTCGCAGGATCGCCTTTTGGCATTACTCTGCTAGGGTTATACTAAATACCCTATAATAGGTTAAATGCCTTAAATACATAAGTGATAAAAACTCTTCTACTTCATCAACTGATGAAAGAACAACTGAGGGAGTAATATGGTGTTACCAATAGTAATTCTATATTATTGAATTAGAGATAAATTTCCAAACTAATATTCAACAACAAAAGTAACAAAAATACGTAGTAACAAAGTATATGTAGTTCTTTGAATATATATATATATATATATATATATATATATATATATATATATATATATATATATATATATATATATATATATATATATATATATATATATATATATATATATATATATATATATATATATATATATATATATACCCATACATGGAAATTGCTACTGATTATTTTTGGTAGGTACCGATTTTAACAGATTCTTACAAAGAGACAAAACTAAAGCAATCACCTCTGGTTTTAAAACATGCCCCCCTATTGTACTTGTGTTATGTTCTGGCACTAGTAAACCACGTTCTAGTTCCTCTTCAAGCTCCGGCTGCGCGTTTTCAATGCCTGTTGTGTTGCAAACGTTTATAGGTGACGGTGACCATCTACTATCGGGTAGGCCGCTTACCTAGACAGTTTGGCAGACGCCAATTTCAGCTAAAAAATGGTTAATCTAGCTCATGTTATAACACACCAGTACTGAAGGTCTGGATCTGGAGGAAACCTGCATGCATACATACAGAGGTTACCATCATGTATAATCCGCCAATCTACCTCAAACAAGCATGTGGGATATAGTGTGCGTTCCGTTTAGGTGGAGACCCAAACCCAGCTATAGAAGCTTATGGATTTTTATTATCATGACATGAGTTGGCGACATACTTTTTTTTAGTCTCGGGGAAAAACCCCTTTCTTGACGGGTTCTTCGCCTCAGAGGGACCGAGGGATATGTGGGACTCCAGGAAAGATTTTCGGCCATCCGACTACCCACTAAAAATCCCTCTGTTTCCTATCGCCTACGCCCGATCACAGGGATATGTGGCCTGCCGATCTCGTAGCCTGGGCCGGCGCTGGTATTGGCGCCAGGGAGTCAGAATTTCGTCCTCCTAGCACTCTTCTCTATCAATTAGAGAAGTTGAGCGGGGCCGCGGAACAGCACGCGGCCTGAGGGCCCAATGAAGGCCAGGGTGAGCCCTGGCGGCAATAGTGCGGGCAGCAGATCCTCCTCTGAGTAGTATGGGTAGCATCCTGAATTCGTCTCCCGCTCTATGCGACACAGGTACCTCGGGTACTGGCCAAGACGCGCTGCGGCCTGCTTAGCAGCCCCGTCGTTTTGACCGGAATATTTACATAATCCTGAAACCTTTTTTAATACTATTTTGACAATACGATGACCGCATGATTTGTATATTTTATATCAAAATGTCTATACTCTCTTTAAATCTCGATTAAACCTGACACTTTTATATGTTACTTGGACATTGGCAAAATCAATGCCAAATGCGTTAAAGCCACACCCACAAAAACTGAACGAATATAAAAATGTTTATTTAATTATTAAACCCGGATATAATAGTAACCCAGTAGCATTTTTTATTCATCTCTACGTGGGCATAGGTGAGGCCTCTTGAAGTTTTGGAGCGTCGCTTCTACGGTGCGTAGGCGATTGATTGGACGTAGCCGTGACGTCACTGGTGGACTATAATCAGGCGTCCCGAAATCAATCACACTTCACTCCATGTGAAGAATGTGGGTTCATTAAGTGCTATTTACACAGTGAGTTCGTGGAATAATTTTCCATTTTTCATCTTTTTCTGTGGTCTGCTTTAAGTGCTCGAAGACGTAAGTCTTTGTGAAATGCCTCCTACCACTCTTTTAGTTCTTTAGCTTTGGGAGTAAGACCCAGTGTCCATACACTAACGGGGGTACTGGTTCACAAATTTCAAGTCGCTCAGCGGACTGTATTAGTTCCTCAAAAATAATCGATGTTACCGACATAGCTTGCAAAATATACTGTCATACGACCGATTGGCAATGGAGCAAACGAGTCCTGGAATGCAAACAGCTTGCAGCGTCTCGGCAAACGTATTGGACTCCCCCTAGCCTAACGTATCGACCTGTGGAAAGTTGGTGGTTGGGGCTGAATGGGAATAGCAAGGGGCACGGATTTGTGGCACCAATTAGGGGACCAGCAGTGGACAACGATTCTCTGACGACAACTGATTTTCTACCCTCTCCCATTCTTCACTACATCCATTATTCGAAAAATGATACTTAATTGATTAAACTCTTGTACCTCAATGAGGCGAAGAATTAATACTTGGCGTGTAACTACAGATCCCGCACCCGTGCATATAAATTGAAGGGACAGGTCTATACGACCATCATTAGGCCTGTCCTTTTATACAGCTGTGAAATGTGGCCGTTACTAGAGAAGCACAAGCTACAACTGTGTGTCACGGAGATGAATATGCTGCCGTAAATGTGTGGAGTGACGCGGAAGGACCGCATTAGGAACTCCCGCATTCTTGACCGCTTTCATGTCTGTGACATTGCGGATAAATTGCAGGAGTTTCACCTTCGCTGATATAGACACGTTTTACGAAAACCGGCTCTTTACGTGGGATATAAATGTCTAGCCATGCTGCCTCAACCGGGCCCGGGTACAAGGGGTCGACCCAACATCAGCCGGCTTGACGTCGTAAAGGGTGATATGAGTGCCAATGGATTCACTACTATGGATGCCGAAGGCCGTGCGAAGTGGAGAAGGAAATGTCAGAAATAGGACCTCGGGTACCGAATCGAAAGATGATGATGGTGATTAATTAAATTCTTAACGTCTGTAGGCGACTGTATCTGCTGTCGTGATCCTTTTCTTAGGTGGAAATGCTCGATGCACACCCCATCGCTTGGAGACTCATGCAATACACCGGTGCACCTCACAGTTGACAAGAGGACGCACGTCGCTGATATACTAACTACTCGTAAAAGCACCTTGGTGTTCCTCTACTGGCCGACGTCCGGGGGGAGGGAGGCTTTCATGTGCGTCTCCAGTTCGAGCTGTGATCCTGTATGCTATCTTTTTTCAAACTTCGGGGACTGAATTACACAGAGTATTGTTACAAGGTTTACCTCCTGCGGCTCTATAAAGTTCGGCGCTCTTCAGTAACAATTCCTTTTTCCGATCAAAGGGTCACAAGAAAAATTATGCACAATTCACACAGAACCATCTAGTGTCAAAGTAAGGAGCAGAGCGCTTGTGCTCCAGCTACTCTAGGCAACTGATATTCTATTTTTCTATTGTAAATATTTACATTATATATATAAACTCTTAGACTCGCAACGGGAATCGAACCCGTACACCCCGCCAGCGTTCCGGCGTGCGTAAGTCGTTGTGCCACCGAGGACGGTTGGAGGTTGGTCAGTAATTGATTTTTACAGTTGTAAATCATCATAATTATGGCGGTATGTTTTAAAACCAGGGGTGGCTGACATCGGGCTTGAAGCCTTACCACCTAGTTAATATACTCTTCTTGCAGTCCCTTCGACCAGGGAGTCGAAAGGTATCTATATGGGACTCGGTCCTAATCATTAGTAAACCACGTTGCCCTTCTATCGCCTAGTGCTTAGAATTTGAAAACTGGCTTGGCTTGGCTCCTTCCATGGTGGGTGTCAGGAGGTGAGGGTTTTTATACCCCAGCACTCATCTTGTCAATTCTTGGATTAAGAAGGGCGACACAGAACAACACATACGCCCTCTGTAATGACGGCAGAACCACCCCCAAGGACCGACCTACTTGCCGTATTGAGCATAGTTTATAGTCCTATACTTCCCTCATAATTTTATACATATACATAATCTAATTCACTTGCGTGCGAACTGGTTACACGACTTGGTATTTCAACTTGCACGCAACGCAACGTGATTGGTTATTGCTTCGCTTTCAACTTAGGTATCGCGTGTAATGCGGTTTATAATGCTACTCGTTTTACACGCGTATTTTTACAAAGATTTCGTTTTCCTCTCAGCTATTGACGACCTCCTGGCGTAATGGCTAACGTACGTCGGTACGCTTGCAAAGCACACGGGTTCGATACCCGTCCAGCGTCTGGGTGGAAAATCCGTGCAAGCTGGAGAATGAAACGTCGAAACCGAGCACCAAAATAGAAGTTCGGAATGCAACCGGGATTTAACGCTAGGATGATAATAAGGTCAGTGTGGTAGTAGTTAGAGAGAAGCCAAGGGTTCCAATTCTTGGCTATGACGTAATTGGCGATAGACTGTTTATAGATTTACAAGTCTAGCTTAAATAAAGCCCAGTTTTTGTAATACAGTAATTAATATATCCAGAAACTAAATAGTTGTTGAATATGACAGCTGAATAGTATTCGAAACACTAACAACGATAAAAAAACATATTTGTAAATATAACAGCCTAAAACGTCCCACCGCTGTTTACCTTCCACGCTTGTCTAGGGTTGTTCGGGTTACACTCACCGGTGATATATTTTCCGTCAACGTTGATACGTAACAACTAATGCAATAAGCACGTTAGGTGTCAAAATCTTTGCGTGTACGAAATGAATATGAAGCAGTGGTCTCAGTCTATGGACACAAAATTATTATTATTAGTTTTCTTTTTATACAAAATAACATAGCTGCAATAGTCCCGCCAAACTACACATCAGCTTGTCGGCGGGAAAAACGCTCATCTAACATAATTTTTGATGATTACACACACACACACACACACACACACACACACACACACACACACAGACACAGACACACAGACACACACACACACACACACAGACACACACACACACACACACACAGACACACACAGACACACACAGACACACACACAGACACACACAGACACACACACACAGACACACACACAGACACACACACACACACACACAGACACACAGACACACACACACACACAGACACACACACACACACACACACACAGACACACAACACAGACACACACAGACACACACACACACAGACACACACAGACACACACACACACAGACACACACAGACACACACACAGACACACACACAGACACACACAGACACACACACAGACACACACAGACACACACACAGACACACACACAGACACACACACAGACACACACACAGACACAAACACAGACACACACAGACACACACACAGACACACACAGACACACAGACACACACACACACACACACAGACACACACACACACACACACACACACACATATATATATATATATATATATATATATATATATATATATATATATATATATATATATATATATATATATATATATATATATATATATATATATATATATATTACACTATCTATATTCATCACAAACAATACTATTATAAAATTATGTATATCTATATCTCTATTCTAAAATGTATGATTTAAATCACCTGACGAAAATATATTTTATATCTTTAATTAACATAATTAGTTGTTTATTGCTTCCTAACTAGTCGTTTGCTTTCTCTTTATCTAAAATATTTGACTTTATGTTGATTTTATTAAAGATTATTTAATAAAATAAAAATAAAAAAACTTTTTTCTTTTGATTATCTATAAATACAAACATAAAATTGAAAAATGTGTGACGTCACACCAGGGGGAGGGGGTTCTAAAAATGTGACAAAGGCGGAAGGAGGGGTCTTAAAATTCGTGTGATGTAATTTATAGATGGCCCCTTACACGACAGGGTGACCCCGGCCGCAGGGGTTAGTGTTCTTACTCTGCCCCTGCACGGGAATTCTGCAAATACCCGAAATATGGAAAATATTTTCGATGACACGACTGACTGGATAACTACGCAAATTACCAATATAAAGATACTGCTTTTAATTTTAAAAAGTTAATAAATGTTCTTTTTATATACTTATTTACGTATATTACACAAAATCAAGGTTATTTAAAAATCACCTTTAACCACAACTTTATCTTAAGCGTGCTATTTATATTTCCATTATTTTTTATTGTTTATTAATAACTAAACTAAACCTTTTATTGGAAAGTAAAAAAAGCCATAAAGCGGTAAGCACTAAATCAATACATCTAAAATACTTAGATGTGTATGTAATGATATGACCCTCAGTATTCAGGTGGTATGGCCCCAAGTGCACATGGACAACTATGGGGTGCAACCACCCCTGTTCTCTAAATATACCGCCTAACCTTGTGCTGTCTTCCGTATAAGTGACCCAGGTATAATTATTTACTATTAAATGGTCCGTCAACCAGTCTAATGTTCAATATCAATAAAAACAAATGAAAACATATATGCAACCTGCAGTGAGGATATATGATAATAAATATAACAGTGATGATAATGATTAAACCATTAACGACTGTCTCTGAGAACTCTGTGTCTCAACGGTGGCACGTCGAAACGCCTTCAGCTGACGCCGATCTCGTCGCGAGTCTGGTGTTTCTATATAATATGTACATACAAAAAAAGGATATAATATAAGTACCTACTAATTGACCCGGCAAACGTTGTTCGGCCATATAAATAAATAATATAAATAAATATTTTGTGACAATTCACACAGCGTGATCTAGTCCCAAACTAAGTAACACTTGTGTTATGGGCCCTACACAACTGATATACTACTTATGTACTATTTTTTTTAATATTACCTTTGCTTTAGTCTTAAGTATGCCGCCATAATAACCTTGTGTTGTGTTCCGGCATTAGTGACCCAAGTTCCTGGACCCTTATGGGACAGCAGCATGTTCGCGTTGCCACTGGCATTGCAAACACCCATAGGCGACGGTAACTGTTAAATTCTAAGCGGGCCGTCAGCCTGTCTGCTGTCATAAACACCCAGACGCGAGACGGAAATCGAACCCGTGACCTCCGGAAGCGTACCGAAGTGCGTTATCCGTTACGTCAGGAGGTCGTCGTATAATATAATTATAGAATATAAATTAAAAAAGTAGCCTATGTTTTTCTCCAAGGTCCAATTTATCTTTATTCATCAACATTAATTCAGTGGTTTCTATTGTTAGTTAAATTATATAAAAGTTAAATATAAAATTAAATTTCACATACATATATAATATTAGCATTACGCTATAGGTTACGCTTATAACCCAAATGCTCTGCTACTTCGGGACGAGAATGCAGTGTGTGAATTGTCACATTATTTTCTATTTTAATAACAAACAACTTTGAAATTATGTGGGAACAAATGTAAATTTGCAAAAATAACATCTCTAATAATTTCTGTAACAGGTTAATAACGGCTAAAACTGCATAAGTAGCAACGATAGATGATTTACAATTCAAAAATCCATAACATTAATGGCGACCCCATTGAACTTTAATCGGGTTTCTTAAAAAATAAAGAAACGAGAATTGTCACTGCACTCTCACTTATAACAATTTCTCGCTTTTGTTGGTCGGGCCATTAATATTTTATCCTTTTATTCGATCCCATGCGAACTGGTTCCATCATACAAAGGGATAATGGAAGAAAGGATGTATTATGCTGAACGTGTCTGGACGAGTTCAAAGAAAGTTGGAGTGAATCTGGACCTTTTAAGATATGGTCATTGTACTTTTGACCTCACCTATTTAAACTATTAAACCTAGACCTTTATATCAATTCACTATTGTGTATTCATAGATAACAGTGCGGTGTTGGTATGCAAGGAGAATAAAGCCACCCTATTTTGATCCTAGAGTCAAAGGTGAATAGTCTTTTGATAAGTCACAGACAATAAAAGTTTGTACTGTAAATTTTTCTCTTCTGCTTTGGGGAGATTGAATAGCAGAAGCTATATTTAAAACAAAATTAAGCAAATCTGTTTTTTTTCTACTGAAAGTACAATGCTAGTAGCGCTGAATCGCTGAAGTCTTCTAATCAAAAGTCCACTGATAGTAAACACAGTGTCGTATACAGAAAGACACAGAAAACAAGACAAAATGCATGCTTGCTAATGTCCGCTCGTAGCACTTACCTAATTATTCCAATATTGAAAAATTTATTCGCAGAACTCAATTCGAGCTCAACTCCCACTTTCTGGAACTTTCTTTGACCAAGACATATCTAGTCTTCTTAAAACAGTCTTTTGTTTTTAATAACGGTGAAGGCCAGCAATCTCGCCTTTCAATACCGCTTTTTTTGACATTTTCTAAAATGTTGAGTGCTTTCTGTCACTGAATTTGAAGTCGCGTGTATTACTAAACTTTCAGCATTCCTTATAATCCTCATAAAATTACTGAAAATTCGAGATGTGAGACGTACTGAAATCGTAATGTTTTAACGATTAATTAAATTTTTCATTACGTTATCATATCATCCCATTCAATAAACATGGGCATATCTTAGCGGTTAAACTCTGGCGAACCCGCCGTACGCTCTTGGGTACTGTCACAAAAATTAGTGCGCGTTGATCGTATCTGTGACATTTGATAGCTATCCGTGACATTTGATTTCATATGGCAACAAGAATTAATAATGTTGAAGATATTTCGCCTTATATTCGTCCATTGTTTGCACGCCATTTTTTGTAGGGATCAAAATTCTTCATAATGTAGAATACCCTAAGTCTTTCACAGTATTATTGTAGCAAACTATCAGTTTCCTGCTGGAGAAGACAGTACGGGCAGACAGTATTGAGCAAACGACTAAAAGAAAGAAAGAAAGAAAATATATTTATTTTTAACACTTTTTGTAATTACCGATTGTCTACGTAATATAGTAGCACTCGTAACACATGCTTTACTATTTTGCATCATATACCTACACGAACTTTTAAACGCATACAGTAATTGCCAAACTCAAGCAGCTGAATTTACTTGCCAACCTTAGTTATTAAACATTATTTAACCTGAATCTACAAACTTAGAACATCTACAAACCCAGCAACAGGACAAATAAACAGACAACTGGAATTAGAAAGGTTCTCGTAGCTCTTGTGAAAGCTAGCCTTAGAAAAAAGCTAATAAGGCCAAACAGATTTAAAAGGCCCATTGAGGAATGGCGCGACCCTTTCAAAATCCAGTTGGACGGAGCCTGGGAATGCACAGGGGGTCAACGCCATTCGTTTCGCGTACTTGTCTCGAGCAAGCAGTGTGTATTATTATTTCGATAGATGTTTTTATTTTAGGGGCTCAGATCCGGTCTGCGCGCCCCCTCGGCGGACGGCTGTCCGAGGCACAGTACGACAGTCAGTACATCTTTGTACGTAACTGAAATGATTTCTTGAAATCTCAGCTAGCAAAAAAATTACCTGTATTATTGGTTTGAAAATTTTACATCCGTTTTTAAAAAATATCTCATATTCATATATTATTAAGCCGGCTTTTGACTATGGGATGTAATATATATCACATCTTGAGCTATATAATTACATCCCGCGATTGTTGTTCACACTGTAAGATATATATTTTGGAACAGTTCAGCTTCGATCACCATTGTGTTGATGGCGAGGCAGGGGGAGGCGGCGCGGTGTCCGGGAACGTGAGGTAAAATATACTCCTTCAAAATATCGCTTATTTGGTCGAAAAAATATTTATAGTTTGGGATGTAATATATATTATAGCACAGTGTGAACGGTCTCGTACAAAATGTATGACAAGTGATAAAATATTATATCTCAAGATGTAATATATATATTATATTATATCCCATAGTCAAAAGCCGGCTTTATGCTTTCTTTACCTAGTCGGTCCTTCAATAATATCACTGGTACGAAACTAAAAAGATAAAGTAATTTTTATTTGTTTTTATGTAACACGTTCGATTCTCGGATGTTTTTCAAAAACATTAATATTAAAATGTTATTGGTTTATATTATAAGTAACTAAAAGGAAGTGAATGATTAAAGAAAATCGAGTAGTGAAGAGAAGGATTGTGGCCATTCAACAACCACAATTTTTTAGTTGCAGCGAAACCTAAATATCACGCTGAGTTTGTGTACCTTACCGTGAAAACAAACAACAGCACTTTACCTAGACCTTGGATTACGCGCTTACAAAAGAAAAATCGGTCATCTTCTAAACCAGAGACTTGAACTGATAACAGTAAAAAAATCTCAGCCGATACTACGACGGTCGTTAAAAACTGGCGTCGGACTATTTTTTTAATTCGAAATATGTTTTTTGTTGATATTGAAGACACCTTTATGAACTCGATTGACAGGATATACGCCAAAAACTCAAAAGAAGGCAGTAATAGAAGTAGCAAAAGAAGGTAAAACCGTTCCCCGGATACAACACAACCATCACCACCATCAGTGGTGATTTGTTTAGGGTTCTGTTTCTTTGGCCTTACTTTGGTAAATTTTTCTGAAAAAGGTATTAAAACTAGTGCAAAAGTATACCATGAGACCATTTTGAATGGCATCTCTCCGGATGGCTCTTCCAGAGGTAGTCGTGGGTATTTGAACACTCAAACTGCAGTGACAGTCTATAAGATCAAAACAACGCAAGCTTAATTTGGGCGCCAAAATATGAGCATCAGCCTCAATAAGTTCTCTCCGTGCAGCGGTCGAGTAAGAATACTAACTCCTGCAACCGGGGTCGGCCTATAGTAAAAGGCAACAAAAAACCCACCTACATGGTAGGGCCCCAAGCCCATCTGGATGGCGACCACCCTTGGTCTATTAGTATGCCGCCATAATAACTTTGTATTGTATTCCAGCATTAGTGACCTAAGTTCCTGTACCCCTATGGGACAGCAGCGTGTTCGCGGTGCCCCTGGCATCGCAAACAACTATAGGCGACTGTAACTGTTTACTATTAATGGGTCGTCAGCCTGGCTCCTATTCCTCAGTAATAATAATTATGTTTTATTAGCGAGATAGAATACTGTTGGATACTTGCACTGTGTCAATCGAGGATTCGCGGTCCGCGTTCTTGCTGCTTCAACGAATTATGACGTCAAGAACAACTTTTTTGTGTTCCTATCAATTACCTGTTCCTGGTGTGAATAAATGATTATCTTTTTTAATTAACGCGCAATCTGGCGTTAATAATATAATTAAAGATTCCGTGAAAAATGATTTATTGCTGTAAGATAGCAGACAGGCTGACGGCCCATTTAGAATTTATTAATTACCGTCGCCTATGGTTGTTTGCGACGCTAGGGGCACTGCGAACACGCTGCTGTCCCATAAGAGTACAGGAAGTTAGATCACTAATGCCGGAACACAACACAAAGTTATTATACGGCATACTTACGACCAAAGGTGGTCGCCATCCAGACGCTCTTTGGCTACCACGTAGCTAGGGTGTTGCTGGATTGTTTTGTCACCTTTTACGACAGGCCGACCCCGGCCGCAGAGGCCAGTATTCTTTCTCCGCCCCTGCACGAGTAAAACTGCACGGATATCTATCTCGAAGTCCCATATACACTCTGAACCCCTGGGGCACTCTTCAATCAGAATTTTGCTTCAAAAAAAAAAGTTTCGAATATTGAAACAATATTCAACTGCGGACGCGGTTGTCGACGCAATTGTCTTTATAAAGCTGAAAACAATTACACGTCCGTATTTTTGTGTGTACTATTTTCTACTATCTAGATTCATTTGTAACAAACACGTTTTCGTATCACTTCAGGACTTAATTTTTCATGATATGATATTTAATACAACCTAAAATATGTTTTTTTAAATAACATATACAAAAGGCTGACTGCTTAGGTGGATTCTATCTTCTATGGGTTTTCAACCAGGGTCACTAATGCCGGAACACAACACAAGATTATTATGGCGGCATACTTAAGACCAACGGCTGTGAAGTGTGGCCGGTGTTAGAGCGACACAAGCAAGAACTGCGAGTCATGGAGATGAATATGCTGCGGTGGATGTGTGGAGTAACGCCGAAGGACCGCGTTAGCAACTCTCGCATTCGCGGCAGCCTTCATGTCCGTGACATTGCGGATAAATTGCAGGAGTGTCGCCTTCGCTGGTATGGCCACGTTTTACAGCAACCGGCTACTTACGTGGGGAACAAATGTCTGGCCATGTCGCCACCGCCGGGTCCCGGCAGGAGGGGTAGACCCAATGGACTGACCACCAGAGATGCCGAAGATCGTGCGAAGTGGAGAAGAAAAAGTCGGAAAGCGGACCCCGGGCGCCGAAGCGAGATTTTGGGCTGCAACCGGGATTCAACGGTAAGATGATGATGATGACTTAAGACAGGCCGACCCCTGCCGCAGAGGTCAGTATTCTTTCTCCGCCCCTGCACGGATAAAAATATAATTACACTATTTAAAGTTTTTCCAGAAATGCGCACGAACTTTTGGCTGCCTTATACTAAGGGCTATTACTCTTGCTCCCAGCATTCACTACCACCTATAACTTTAGACCTCGTTTTTGAGTATTGAAAAATATATATGGTTCTGCTCAGTAAGCTGTAGGTGTAACAGGGGGAATATAGACATGATTACAATTATGATCAACAACAAGACTTAAAAAAACCTTGAGTGGACTAGCTTTATTTTATATTGATGAGTAATTTGTAAATTGTGACTAAAACAAAAGAAATGTAAAATAATAAAAGAATTTAATACTCCATTATACAATAAATTAATATTGAAGATTTAAAATTATTTTATTAATAATTTAATATATAATACCTTTTATTAATTAAATAAGTGTATTAAATTTAAATAAAAATAATTATATTTTTGAAAATGGCAAATAGAATGTGGTATAATAATTTATTAATATCATATACATACTATCATCTATATAATACTTATAGACGTAACCGTATACATCTGGAATATAGAATATTTCCTTTTGTTCATATAAAAAGGTAAGATGAATGCAAGTACCAATGCGCGGAGCTGGCAACAACTGCCCGACCGGTTTGAATCAATCTCAGGGGCCATTGAAACGCGAAAGCAACAGCCGGTGCGAATTTCACACCAGTCTAGACTAGACTTCATAATGTCGCAATAGGTTAGCTCTCATTTCAATGCCTAGAACTGTGAGAACAAATAACGGGCGCGCGATGCATGATTGAACAGGCTTTTGTAATGTAGCTCGTAACTAGCATACTAGTTGCATTGTGTTAATTTTGGTATAAAATAAATACTTTTTTAAATTGTAATGTGATGTAAGATGTAATTGTGATCTTGGCGTATATTCCATGTGAACATTAACAAATACTTAATAGCGATGGCGGGTTAATCAAATTGATCGGTGATATCATTACTTGGTCACTAAAAAAGAAACTTTTTTATTTAGAGCTACAAATAAATATATAGAACCATAATTATATATGACTAATTTAAATATATAACATTTGCAAACTCAGAAAATGCTAGTTTTAGCTTTCAAGGGCCATTAGTGATTTTAATAATAATATGTACATTTATTATATTGCATTGCATTGCAGGGCGGAGAAAGAATACTAACCTATATGGCCGGGGTCGGCCTGTCGTAAAAGGCGACAAAACAACCCACCCTAGCTATGTGGTAAGGCCTCAAGCTCGTCTGGATGGCGACCACCTTTGGTCTCAAGTATGCCGCCATAATAACCTTGTGTTGTGTTCCGGCATTATTCCGGCAAATTCTAAGCGGGCCATCAGCCTGTCTGCTGTCCTAGAGCAATGAAAAAAACATACACACTATGTTATAATTAACACATAACGCCATTAAAATGCGTGCAGTTATTGGAATTGAAAACATTACATCTAGTTACCAATCGCTTTTATTCTTATATTCCTCAAACAAAAAACAAACAATTTTTATTACATTCTTAACATTTAATTATTTTCTAGTTTCTGTATCCAGGCGTTTCATATCGTTTGCATTTCAAGGTTTATTTTTTTTAATCAGGGATATCATGAATCAAAAATCATATAGCTGATTCAGTTGAGAATTCATTCTATATGCTTAAAGTACCATACGAGATAAGGCCATAAATATAATCGTTAAGAATTCGGTTAGCGGAATCTTTAGTTTTATCACGTTTGAAATATGCTGATAGTGTTTGGTCTACGTCAGAACAAAAATATTTATACAGGGAGTCCAAAATACATGTGCGTGGTTTTGTTTTAACGTGCCGAAGGGGGCTCATATGACACCGTATTTAAAGAAACAGACGATATTGAAAATACGACTAATGCTCCACTTAATTTGGATGGCCAAAAGAACAAATAAATTTATTTTGGACCAGCTTCGTAATAAATTCAGGCTCTCAACAATCACTTATCGGAAAATTCTTGGGTACTTTCTTCATATTGCTCGACAACAGTCGGAAAACTTGGATAAGTTGATCGTGACGGGAAAAGTTGAAGGAAAGCGACTCCGTGGCCGATCACGTAGCCGCTGGTGTGACCAAGTAACCGCGCTCATTGGACTCCTAATAACAACCGCTATTCGAGAAGCTGAGGACCGGACGAAGTGGAAACAGCTTACGAGACAGGACACCGTTGATTTTCAAGGACAAGACAATGACAAAGCAATGAAGAATTCGACCTTAAAAAGAATTGAAAATACGACATCGCCGTAAGCTTCACTTAGCGTATGTGCTTTCGGTATTGTAAAATATAAGTAAGATCTAGGGGAATCTTACGCGAAACTTTCTTGGGCGGCTAGCAGAAGACAAATTAGGTCTCGCCAGTGCACAAATCAACTTACAATGTAACGGCATAGTACCCACAGCGGCTTTTAGGTGAAGTTTTCGCTATGTAGCGTTACGATGTTGGAATAACATCCTCCCAGTAGGATCCTCAGAACTATCTCCTCATTCAGGATCAAACTAAATAAATTTCTCAAATATCACCAAACCGCTGAGCGATCAAAGTCACGACACAACAACATCAGGCGGACGGTCCACTTAATTAATGGTAAGCAGTTGTAATAATTAGTCCTAAATAGTTGTTTGTTTGATACAGGCCCTAAAATTAAGGTATAGAATATTGGTAAGTTCACAGTTCATATTTTTTTTATAAACATGAAAAGGTGTATGATGGAGTTTACGCTTACATCACTAAGAGATTCGATTTTTTTATTTTGAACTTGCAAGCTCAATTACTGGATTCATCATCAAATAGGTATGAGAATCCCACTTTAGACAATTATTATAAAGTTTCGGAGCACTTGTACTTTGGATTAACGAAATAATAAACTTACTAAAACGATATGTTACAGTGACACACTACACTGGGAATGGGAAAAAAAATTTCTGAAGAGAAAGATTCAATTAAGATGCTTATGAGAGAAAGATTAGAATCTAAATAGGCAGACGAATGGGTGGCCTACATCTTGAACCCTAGAGACATTGACAACATTCAATCAACTACGATGAAAAATGAATAAATAAAAGAATAGTAAAGAACTTTGGCATTGAATTGTGGAGCCAAGTGTTTTAATCTAATCTAATTTGTTTAATGTTTTAATCTAATATTGTTTTGTTGTGTCGCTTTACCAGCCTTCCTATCATCTGTCCATAGTTCAGTAAATCCCATAAGTAAAATTTTAAGGGCATCCCCTTCAAACTTTGAGATTGCGGGCTTGGAAGAAGCTAGGGACGCTTTCTTAATTGCATACCCAGGTCAAAATTTTCCAGTTTCTCAAAATTCACAGAGGAGCTGGGACGACATAATCTGCAAATTGACTTATGACAATCTTTTGAGCTGTAGTACAGGTTCGGCGCGTGCTAGGCTTTTGGCCGTGGGTGCGCATGAGGCCGGCTACTGGCTTCACGCGTACCCTTCGTCAAATACAGGAACGTTTCTTGAGCCTGACACGCTCCGAATCGCAACCTGTCTACGGCTTGGGGTTCCGGTCTGCGCTCCTCATAAATGTCCCTGTGGCAATGATGTCGACAATCTAGGACATCACGGACTGTCATACCAAAAAAGTGCAGGCCGCTTCTCGAGACATGCCGCACTTAACGATATCATTCGCCGGTCCCATGCCACTGTCAACGTGCCAAGTCTACTTGAGCCGACTAGTATTGCAAGAGACGATGGCAAGAGACCGGACGATATGAGTTTGATTCCATGGAAGATGGGCCGGGTGCTGGTATGGGATGCAACCTGTTCAGACACGCTGGCCCCTTCCCATCTACATGGAACCAACAACAGAGCTGGTGCAGCTTGTGAAGCGGCTGAAAAAGCTAAAGCATGCAAATACAGAGGTCTAGGCTCCGAATATGAATTTGTCCCATTCGATGTCGAGACCCTTGGTTCGTGGGGTCCTAGCGCTATAAAGCTTTTTAAGGAAATAGCAAAGAGGTTATTCGAAATCACAGGAGACCGAAGCGCTGGCAGCTACCTCGGACAAAGAATTAGTCTAGCTATTCAAAGGGGGAACGCTGCCAGTATCTTCGGAACCTTGCCTAAAGGGACTCCTTTTAATAATATATTTTAGTTATTTTATTATATTTTTTAAGGTTTTTAGTTTTAGGTTCATTGTACTAGTATATATTTAATATTATGTACATATAGCATAATATTTAAGCACATAAATGTTGATTATTTATTATCTCATACTATGTAAAATATATATTGGAACTTCTTTCACATTAAATGTTAATATTGTTATAATCTAAGCCAAGTGTTTTAATGTTTTAATCTAAGCTAAGAGAAATATTATGGATTTGAATAACGATCAAATCAAAATGGCCCCTAAAATGGTGGTCACGCTGCAAAGATAGCGTCAGTCAAAAGGTAATGATACTTATAGACTTCAAAAAATAAATCGATTTAAAATTAAGCCCATTTTATCCCTTTTCCAGGATATTGCAGTGTTATGTGGCATGTTATACAAAATAGAAGCCTTAAAAGTCAGTTCCGTCGGCCATAAGTACGACACATGCGGTAATGCATGTGTGAATACGCCATCTGGCTGCGGTTTAAAGACGTGTACCAATAAAAGCTATAATATAATACGATAGGTACATATACAAATACATCGCTAATTGAAGAAA
Source organism: Malacosoma neustria (assembly GCA_963693495.1). Lineage (NCBI taxonomy): Eukaryota > Metazoa > Arthropoda > Insecta > Lepidoptera > Lasiocampidae > Malacosoma > Malacosoma neustria. Next base: position 17,804,534 of record OY856383.1, read on the forward strand.
TACGTTACCTTGAAACAAACAAAAATGAAAGTAAAAGTTGTATACTCGTTAAAAAATTAATATAACAGAATTAATAGATAATGACACATTGACATAATAGCTTAGAACAAACTTCCTTACCGACATTCTGTGCAAGACCACTTGTGTACCTACCATGTTTTAGGCCGTGTTGTCATTATGGGTTACTATTCTCAACAGAAATTATTGTATATTAGAATAGGTAATATATTTAAAATTCTATATCATACGAATGCGTATGTGGATGATATTTAATTATTATTAAACTAATTTTATTCATCATGGCTTTAATTTTATTGGTTACAATTACTATTACATAGTTATATTATATTATTATATCGTAAACAGAGTATAAAACCCCTAAATTAGTATTATGGAGCTCCATTGAAGAACATTATATATAGAAACAGCGAACGCAGTGTCTGTTTCCTATGTCCTGCCCTTATCCCAAGCTATGTGGGGACAGCACAACTTGTTCTCTCCCTTCACTCTCCTCATTAGCTGTCCTTATCCGTCATCTCAACATTCACACCTTTTTTCGCCATATCTATCTTTTACGCAATCCATCCATCTTTGAGTCTATTAACCTAAGAAATTTTATTTCATCTTCCAAACCAATCTCTTATAAAAATACAACTAACGAATTATAAAATTCTCATAAATAATGATTTCGAAATAAAACATCTTCATGAAACATATAGATAATTTATGGTATCTCTTCTTCATCTTCTTCATCCCAATGTCAAGTCCCGATTGCAACCGAAACCTCCGTTTCACTGCCCGGGGTCCGCTATCCGACTTTTTCTACTCCACTTCGCACGGTCTTCAGCATTCCTAGTAGTGAGCCCATTGGCACGCAAATCACCCCTTACGACGTCAAACCAGCACTTTTTGGGTCTACCCCTCCTGCCGGGTCCCGGCGGAGGCGGCATGGCCAGACATTTGTTCCCAACGTAGTTAGCAGGTTGCCGTAAAACGTGGCCATACCACCGAAGACGACACTCCTGTAGTTTGTCCGCAATGTTAAGGACATGAAGGCTGCCACGAATGCCGGAGTTCCTAACGCGGTCCTTCCGCGTCACTCCACACACCCACCGCAGCATATTCATCTCCGTGACACGCAGTCCCTGCTTGTGCCGCTCTAGCACCGGCCATGCTTCACAGCCATATAAAAGGACAGTCCTAATGATGGTCTTCCGGCATCAATGATTGCTCTCGCTCTGCCAGACATCGATGCGAATGGCGGCGCATCGCAAAAACAGCGGTGGCGCAGAAATTGACCGACGCATGACCACGACCACTCTATCAAGAGTGTACGAATAAGAAGAAGAATGATGGTTTTATAAACCGGTCCCTTCAATTTAACCGGCATCTTAGGGTCACAAATGACACCAGTCACTTCACGCCATTTGGCCCACGCGGCAGCGATGCGTGCCTTGACGTTGCAATCAATGTCACCAGATGCATAAAATACAGATCCCAGGTATTTCACCTGGTCCGTGCGCTCGATCGTGTTGCCGCCTATACGTACGGGTGTGAGATCTGTGGAGTTACAGGCCAAGTACACGTTCTTCGCCACATTGAGCTTCAGACCACCGTTCTCAAGCGACTCCTTCGATAATATATGGTATGAAAACTTAATTGATCTACCGATGCAGGCTGCAAAGTTTTCTAAAGAACTAATGAGTGATTAGTAGCTTCATCATATCTTTAGATGGAAGACAAACTTAAGCTAAATACATATATAGACCGAATAGGTGGGGGAGTGCACGCGGTAAATACACGTCGTGTGTATGTGCATGAATGGAATGCAATTGCAAAAACCTTCTGGCTCCCAGTTCATTGTAATGACCAGTCCCCTTTCACTCGAATGATGATATCGAGGGAGAAATGTACTCATGTTAAGCACGCAAAATAAAATATAGGGTTATTTCTAAAAAAGTCTACTCGCCTCCTTGCGCATGGCTGTTTTCTCGATTAAGTTTTTATTATTAGGATCATAAAAATACGCTGCTGATATGTTCTATCACATGGATTTAATATTTTTTTTACATGTCACTACTAAACCGTTGCTATCAGAAACGTGTTTTATGTAGACGAATTATAAACAAACATCATACATAATAGAAGTTGTTGTGTGGTGTGTAGGTAATACGTACATAATAATATTATATGCCCGTAGTTTAAACCATGAAAGAAAAAAAAAGAAATGAAATGAAATAAACGCTAATAAAACAGTCCTTTGTTAGAAAGAGATAAATTTACCCTATACACTTATAAATAAAATAAATATTAATAATTTTCATTACACTAACCAATATGCTGCAACCATATACCTATGGATATTATGGTTGCAATATATTAGAAATTACAATTTCAATCAAATGTTGGATTCATTTTATAAGACGACAGTCATCATCATCATCATCTTTGTGTTAAATCCCGGTTGCAGCCCAAACTCTCGCTTCGGCGCCCGGGGTCCGCTTTCCGACTTTTTCTTCTCCACTTCGCACGGCCTTCAGCATCCCTGGTAGTGAGCCCATTGGTACGCATATCACCCTTTTATTTAAGACGATAGTATTTTTGGTAAATAAATTTGCTCATTACCTTATTTTTATTCGGCTGGTATGAGCATGCAACAAAAATGCAATGATTGCTCTAGTCAATATGTTTTACCGATAACAACTCGTTAAACCTATGTTTTACCTGTTTAAAAAGGGTTTATAACAAGAATATTTATCTAAGTCAGTATCAAAATTAACAATTCCAATAACAACAATGAAATAATTATTCATTAACTTATTTTTTTACTAACTTGAGATTTGAACTTTGTAAGTTTTTAAACTATTATTATCTTAATGATATAATAGACTTTGGTGGTCATATATAATCTTTGTTACTGCCAAAAAGAAAACAATGTGAGGCAACCGGTCTTCACCAGAAGGTAATAATCACAAAGACCGCGATTATCATTACCTTCCTTCACACACCTGTTTAATAAAATGAACCTATGTATTTTCACAGAAGAAGATGTTGTAATACACACTTGGACATAAATGAGCTTGTAAATTTATTCTAGATGCCAGCGTAAAAATATAATGAATACATAATCAATGATATTTTATATTTAAAATCATTGTGAGTAATGGACAAGCAAGATTTTAATGCAAATGACAAAGCTGTATGATTTTAGCCTTTTCCTGATAGAAAACCGAAAAACTACAACTATTGATTTTAATATTGCAAAATTAAAAATAAAATATATTTGTGTGGTGTATCGAATCAATGTTTTGTTTTTTTAATATTATATCTGCTTTATAATAAAAACAATATTGGATGGATGAGTACAATACTGGGTACATAATGAGCCAATTATATTTCTTTATGGCAAGTTTTCCCTACTGTCTTACTGTCAGTCACTTAGAAATGGGGATGCTGTCAATTTATTTCAAACCCAATTTTTTGGGTTTATTAAAACTTTTAAACAGTGTTAATTGGTTTATCGTATTATTTAGTTTAATTAATCTATCAGAATGTATCTACGAAGATCAAATAGGAAAATTTGATTGGTAATCAAAAGTTATAGGTTATAGTGTTTGATTGTCACGTACTAGTGTAAATTGCTGAAATTTTAATGAAATTGATTATTCTAGGCGTCAAACGTACGTGGGAAGAGTGAAATTTGCTCAATTCGATACTGTATCGACGGCTAAAAAGATAATTGTGGCCACTGAAGAGAATGTTTTGGCTGCATTAAACCTGAAGACAGGTACATTGATTTTATTGACCATATCCTACTGCAGTGTATTACGTGAAATTTTCTCACAATGGGAAAGTTTACTTGCGCTGTCACATCAGCAGAGAGGAGTCCAATTGACATAAAAGTCAGAACTAAGTCCTTTATTTCAATGTGAACTATAAATTGATAGTAAAATTGAAACACACAAATAATTTTTATTTGTAGGTGTTTCTTTTCGACTATTTTATGCCACGAAGTTTTTTTATTACTCTAGGACAGCAGATAGACTGACGGCCCATTTAGAATTTAGTAGTTACCGTCGCCTATGGATGTTTGCGACGCTAGGGGCACTGCGAACATGCTGCTGTCCCATATGAGTACAGGAACTTCGGTCACTAATGCCGGAACACAACACAAAGTTATTATGGCGGCATACTTAAGACCAAAGGCGGTCGCCATCCAGGTGGGCTTCTTTTGTCGCCTTTTATGACAGGTTGATCCCGGCCACAGAGGTCAGTATTCTTCTCCGCCTCTGCATGGATTAAATTTTATAAAATGATTTAATTAAATTGGATTGCATTTAAAACTGAACATTATAAAATAATGTAAATGTATGTACATATATTTACAGGACAAGTGGTGTGGAGACATGTGTTTGAGAGTGCCTCAACTGGAAACATACAATTTCTCCATGTCTCTGAAAAAGTTACCACAGTTTCTGGGTCAAATCCTTATTTGGTACGAGGGTGGGACCCTACAACAGGTAAATAAGGATACTATTTAACTCAATTTATTTTTAGTAAATTTTTATTTATCTTAATATAAAAAAATATTATATATCCACTAAAATTTCACACTCATCATATCACATTTTAGTATATTTTAACTACAGCTTTTAATTGATAGCATCTGATATGTATTGATAATATAAAATGTACATTATGTATTAAAATATCAATTAGTCTATACTCACTGTTTGAAGTGGAGAAGAAAAAATTGGAAAACGGATTATAACGCTGGGATGATGATGATATACTCACAATTAATGAGAATTTAGGCCCTGAGGTCACAAAAAAGAGTAAAATGTTGATCTTAAATTGGTTTAAAAGATCCCAGTTTTATGATTTGTATTTTAATCATTAATTCTAATTCATATTACATTCCATATATTTTTCATATATTCTTTCAAAATCTTTAGGAGTGTTCAAGGTTAGGTTGTGGAACATTATTTAAAGATGTAGGGCATATTTGATAGTTGAATATTTTCTGGATTTAAATCATGTTTTGTTTCATTCATGAAGATTTTTTCTTTTTTCTCTCTCTTTGTACACTGCATAATATTTTATTAAAGCAATATGACCACCCACTGTCTCCAATATTTAGAATATTCTCTTTTACTTGTATTATATTGGTTAAGTGGGTGGAAATAAAATATTATATCTATATATATATATATATATATATATATATATATATATATATATATAACATAATTTGAGGGGGGGGGATCTTGTAAAACATTAAGGTGCATGACAATTAGGGTTGATAATCTTCAAAAATTGTGTTACGTAATACTTGAACACACTGTTTACAGAATAGTATTTTACTCGATAATAATGTATTCAACATTCTTAAATAGGTTTACTTTTGTGGGAATGGTCCCTGACCCTCCAAAATGAAGAATATTCTGAGTACTCTGAGTGGTGGGTGCAAAATGGCCTACTTGTGCACATGTTGCCTGTCTTTGGTTCACATATTGAGGTGAGCATGTACAACTTGATGACTGGACAGAACAGAGGAGCCACTGCTAAACTGACTGCAGTTTGGACTAATGATGGGTAAGAAAATGTATTCAGTATTTAAAATAATACTCTAGTAATTACTTAAGAGTATTATATCTTTCATCTGCCTAATAACCTACTAATTAGTAGGCAGATGAAACGCAGAGGCATTTAGAGACACCTGCTGTTCCCTAATGCATGAATTAAACTTCATTCAAGGAAAGCTTATGCTGGACCCGATGAGGTATGAGCAGGTCACATAATAGTAAGGCACTTACTGTTGTTTGTGGATGTTTGCGACTCGTCACTAAGGCTGGAACACAACATAAGGTTATTATGGCAGCATACTTATGACCAATGGTGGTTGTGGTTGGATACAGGTTTGCCAAATAAACCTCTATAGATGAAAATTTGACAGATAGATAACTGTTTATTGTATAATCAACAAACAAATATTTAAGAAAGTATTTAAGAAACTTATTTGTATACATAAATTTTATTAAAAACTTACACAAAAGAAATATTTATGCAAAGGTAATATTATGATACATAGTTATTGATTGGAGGTAGTGATTATGAAGTAAATTCTTTAACAGAGATTTATATGTTATCCGTTTTACCAAAAAATAAAATGTAAACAAATCGTAAAAAGGGTTTTTTGGATGTTGATTTTACAATAATCAACATGATGTAAAAATTATCATAGCAAGTTTTAATTATTTATTAGAAATATCTCGTATATTCTTATTTTTTTATATTACTATTCCTTACTTTTAGAAAAAAAACAAAGTAATTTTATTTTTACAATTATGAACGATAAATATAATGCATATAAAATTTACATATTTACAACATTAATTGTAATACTAACTTACTTTATAAAGAAGCTAAAAAGACAATTGTCGATTGGAAGGAGTGTTTTTTTTATTATGGTCGGATTATACCCGCCATGTTGTTTTTATTCTAGCTTTGTTTGAAACATTGGTTTGTTTGTTTACATTTTATTTTTTGTTAAAGTGGATGGAGTATAGCATGTATGACATCCAGATTTGAGTACATATATGATGATTAATATAAGACACTGAGTAATATTTTTTAATTAATATTCCAGGTGTGTCTTATCAGCTCCATATTACACCTGTATATCTGGTGAACAACCTAATCAGCAAATTTTCTCACTAGACGTAACCGCAAGTACTGTAAAGACAATAAATAAACCATTATCAAACTTGATAGCAACCGAAGAAGGTATTCTCAGATCATTGGACGGTGACAGTAGTATTCCAGCATTCATTCTCAACGAAAAGAAGATTGTCTTGATTAAAAACAATCAGTTTGAGGTTGCGAATGTGGGAATAGGTGATGCATTGGCCAGCGTTACAATAAGTGATGGTGCCAGTGAACCTGTAGTCATTCAAACATGGAGTGACAATGCTAAGGTGACATGCTATTATTCTTGTATATTTAATACTTAAATGTAATTAAAATATATCCACACTTTTGACTTTACTAATATTTTATAGGTCAATCCTGTGGATATTAAACTCGATACGAGATATTTTATCCATGCAGGGGTGGAGAAAGAATACTAACCTTTGCGGCCGGGGTCCGCCTGTCGTAAAGATATAGAACATGACTTATGGTTTTTACCTTAAGCTAATTACAGTCAGCAAAGAAAGTATCCATAGTCTCTTTGAAATTTTGGTACTACCCGTTCGCGCTAAGTTTGGCGTTGGCGATATGACATCACTCGAAGGGTAGCGTTAGCAAAAAAAATTATTTAAAATATTTTTTATTAAAAAATTTCTGGTTTCTGTATCAAAAAATCATGATTTGAAAGCATGACTGTGTGTGCTTTATTAACAGGAAAAACTCATTTTGCAAGTCTTAGAGACTCTGGGGTAGGGAACGTGGGACTCTTCTGACCTACTTACTCTAAATAAATGAATGGAAAATAGCATAGTCAATGCAATAGCCCAGGCAGGTGCCGGTCAACCCTTCGTGTCAGGGTGGGCTCATATGGTGTGCGTTATGAGGTTAGGTTAAGTTACTCAAGAGTTTGCATAAGTCAATTTATATGATTGGATAAGGGCAGGAGGAAGAAAGATATGACTCACATATTTATTATTGTATGTATTGTACTCACATATATAATATGACTCACACCATTTATATCTGTTCTCTTCCAGGGTTTCCATTTGATTACTCACAATCTAGCAACTGGTAACGAGGTACCAGGCATACGAAGCGCTGAAAATATAGAAAATATACCAGATCCTGAGCTCGCAGCTACAATGTGCACGAAATCATCAAGAGATAATTTCGTCTGCAGAATATTGGTCACAGCTGCAGATGATTCATTGCATTTGATGCAACAAGAAGGTAATGTGTTTATAGTGTTCACATAGGTTAGTAGGTATATCATTCTCTAAGGCACTCCTGTATATTGCTCACACTGGCCCGGGGCTCTAGTAGCTTGACAGTGATATCTTGACACTACAGACACACGAGAGAGTGTAAGCATACTGTAAATGCATACCACATTTAATGTTTAAAGTGACTCTAGCCTGATCCCTTGCTATGTGAGATGAGAGTAAATAACCATGGGTGTATGGTTTGAGCTAGAAATAAGATATGGTCACTCACTAGGGTGGTGGAACACTGAAGTTTTCCATTTTAGGTAAATTTAAATGGCCTTAAAGTCCAAATTCAGTCACATAAATAATAAGCACAAATAATAGTGGGAAAATTGACACAGCGCCATCTAATCCTAAAGCGGAGTGCTTGTTTTATGGGTACTAGACAACTTCAGAGCTAGAGCCTCATAATTATGCAATGACAAAGTACTCCTTACTACTTTAGAAAGCCATCCACTGATAATTAAAAATAATTAAAAATGGGAGAAGAAACTTGCCCCAGAGATACATCTAGTTCTGGAACAAGTGGAATCAATTATTTTATCTACTTTTAGTCATTTTATATAAGTTAAGTAAGTATGGTGCAATAAAAAGCAATTTAAGTTCAATTTAATTTACAAAAAAATATTGTGCATATGTGACCGAAGTCCTTCTAAAAGGCTGGACTGATTTTTTTGTGTTCAAGCGTATTTGAGTATCGTTTAGATTTACAATTTAGTCTACTACATTTTTTTTTTTTACTTTGAATGACGTATTGTTCAGCTTGTGTACATATAATATTTTATGTGTATATTATATGAAAGCAGCTTACAAACCTTGGACGATTGGTATTAAAGGAATACTTCTTTAGACTCTGTTACCAAATCGATAGTTGATATATTTGTGAAATTCTTTATCTTCAGGTAAACTGCTGTGGACACGTGAAGAAGCCCTTGCCAATGTGGTGGCTGTCGAATTTGTCGATTTACCTGTATCAGATTTGGAAGCTGCCATCGAGTCTGAATTCGATCAAAAAGAGGGTAAATTTAACATATTAATTACTCAAAATACACATTTAAGAATAAATTGTGTATGGTATCAGTAAAGAGAACTATCTATTTGATGGTGTAGGTCGATATGCGTTAAATAAAGGTGGCGCCAATACACAATAGCATCATTGCACATTTTAATGGAAAGTGCCAAAAGCTATTAGAGTGGGTTCGAGAAATATTGTAAACAAGGAAAGTGATACTTTCGCCTTTTTATGGCGCAATTTAAATACGCATAAAACAGAAAATATATAAGAAATAAATAAGGCGACAAAATTTTTTGATTAAGAAAACAAAAGTCTATATTAAATCTTTACCTCATCATACTTCAATTCATCTACAAAGCCTGCAGAGGTCCAGAATTGTCTTCGCCGCATGAAGAATCGGAAAGCTGTTGGATCCGATGGAGTCCCCATCGAAGCCTGGAAGGCGATGGGCTCTCGTGGTGTGGGCGTCTTAACCGACCTCTTCAACCAGATACTCCTCACCAGTACGATCCCGAGCCAATGGAGACTGAGTATCATTACTCCAGTCTTCAAGGGCAAGGGGTCGGTCCAGGAGTGCGGTAGTTACCGAGGGGTTAAGGTCATGTCCCACACCATGAAGCTCTTCGAGAGGGTTATCGACTCTCGGATTCGACAGGAGTGCACTATCTCGGAATGTCAATATGGGTTTCGCCCTGGTCACGGGACAATGGACCCTGTTTTTGCCCTAAGGACTGTCGCGGAGAAATACAGGGCGAAGAATACGCCTCTGCATTGCCTGTTTCTCGACTTGCAGAAGGCCTTCGACTGTATTCCTCGCGCGATAATCTGGTGGGCATTGCGGTCCAAAGGGATTCCAGAGGCCTATATTGACATCATCCGAGACATGTACCGTGACTCCGATTCCGTAGTTCAGACCGCTGTTGGCGACACAAAACCTTTCCCCATCACCGTCGGAGTACACCAGGGATCCGTCCTTAGTCCGTTTCTGTTTAGCGTGGTATTAGACGTATTGTCAAACAGCATCAGAAACTCACATGAGCAGCCCCCGTGGCTGCTCATGTATGCTGACGATATCGCGCTGGCAGATTCGGACAGGGGTAGGTTGGTGCGACGTGTGAAGGCGTGGAAGGAGTCGCTTGAGAACGGTGGTCTGAAGATCAATGTGGCGAAGACCGAGTACTTGGCCTGTAACTCCACAGATCCCACACCCGTACGCATAGGTGGCGACACGATCGAGCGCACGGAACAAGTGAAATACCTGGGATCTGTGTTCCATGCGTCTGGTGACATCGATTGAGACGTCAAGGCACGCATTGCTGCCGCGTGGGCCAAATGGCGTGAGGTAACTGGTGTCATTTGTGACCCCAAGATGCCGGTAAAGTTGAAGGGACGGGTCTATAAGACCATCATTAGGCCTGTCCTTTTATACGGCTGTGAAGCGTGGCCGGTGTTAGAGCGACACAAGCAAGAGCTGCGTGTCACGGAGATGAATATGCTGCGGTGGATGTGTGGAGTGACGCGGAAGGACCGCGTCAGGAACTCCCGCATTCGCGGCAGTCTTCATGTCCGTGACATTGCGGACAAATTACAAGAGTGTCGGCTCCGTTGGTACGGCCACGTTTTACGGCAACCGGATGCTTACGTGGGTAGCAAATGTCTGGCCATGCCGCCTCCGCCGGGCCCCGGCAGGAGGGGTAGACCCAAAAAGTGCTGGCTTGACGTCGTAAAGGGTGATATGCGTGCCAATGGGCTCACTACCAGGGATGCTGAAGACCGTGCGAAGTGGAGAAGAAAAAGTCGGAAAGCGGACCCCGGGCGCCGAAGCGAGAGTTTGGGCTGCAACCGGGATAGAACGCAGAGATGATGATGATGATGACTTCAATTCATCTACAATCACATCATATACTGCGTTGCGATAGCGCCATTCTGGCGGCTTTATGAACTGTATTCTACAGCGTACGGTGAATTACTTTTCAATTTCTCCCCTATATGAGATGGCTATCCTTATATCTAACCACCATAGAATAAATACATCATTCAAATAAAAAAAAAGTAAAATTTGCTTTCGTATAGTTTTCTCTGTGAAATAATAGAGTTGAAATCAGGTTGAAATTTCTATGAAACAATTTTATATAAACATATTTTCAAATTAAATATGTATACATGCAATGAAACCAATCTAATGAGAATAACTTTTTTGACTAATCATTTAATTGCATTTTAAACTATTTGTTAATTTTTTTAACTAATATATTTAAATTAATAGCTTCATAAAGTTTATTATAATTTAAATGTTATTTTAACTTATTAACATCTATATTGTGATTTTCTAGCCGCCAAGATGTATAGTAAGTACCTATGTGTATGATTGATTATGCTTTTAACCATATTTATGTGAATACTAGCATGTGTTGTTATTTAATCTTTTCATTATCAGCACCGAGTTTATTCGTCATTAATTTGACGTTCCGTGTGTGGCAACGCCGAATTTACACATTTTCAAAACAACTTATATTGCATTGCGTTATATTTATTGGATTAATTACTCCGAGAGTGCACATAGTTTCGTTGTTGAATGTGCACATTTCATGAAGCGCTTCAGTAGCGTCACTTCCGCGGAACGGACTGCGGTAAGGAAAGGGTTAATAGCAGATTAATTTTGCTTGTTTTTTTTTCCTTGAGTGCATAATTTTTTTTATGTGTATACAATGACTTCTTTTATGTATCGTGGCAGCTAGCCAATCTTTTCATCTGTTGTAAATTTTTTACAATACTTCCGTTCAATATATTCCACCTATTTCGAAGCCTTAGTGACTTGCAACCTTTGATTAGCCGTGTAGTTCAGTAAAATAACAGTAAGGTTACTTAGGTACCCCTAAGTAACCTTACTACCGCACGTATCTAGAGATTCGTAAATGGCGACGAAAGATAAAATATACTGTGCATATACAGCGCCATCTAGTTCCAAAGTGAGTAGTAAGAGTGTTTTTCTATGGGTACTAAACATATTTTATACTTTTTCTTTTGTAAATTAATACATAGCTTGGGGTAGCAATTGATTAATTTTTTGATGCGAAAATTTGATTATATTCTATTATATATTCATAAATAAACTTAAAACTAAAATTATAATTTTGACATTTTTACATTTTATTACAATTTGCATAGAAAAAACTCTGATTGGTTTGTTATTTAGCAATAATAAACTTGCCAATAGGTTCCAATAAAAAATATAATAATGTTCCTTAACATTTTCTATTATTTATTAAATATAAGTATAAATAATGAATACAGGTATAATAAATAAAAAAAAAGTTTATAAATAAATAATTTTCTTTTTTTTACTATTTTAAAATTATGGACATTAAATAATAAATCTTGAAAATTTTAAATACCTTCAAGGAATTTTTGTTGTGATATGTTCAAGTGGAAAATGGAGGGTCCACTTGATGTGATCTTACTCATACACTTTGCTGAGTTATGAATATTTATGCATGATATGAGTGCTGAGTCTACTGCAGCATGACATAAAAATTATGTAAGGAATTTCCGGATTTTGTATTAGGTTCGATATGGGCAGCATTCTCCAGACGTCTGCAAACACAGTACCAGCAAGTGCAGGCGCTCGTGCAGGCGCTGCACAGGCCAGAGGGGACCAAAGCTGAGGACACCTCGCCACTCGTCAGAGACTATTTCAACCTTCACAAGATTATTGTGCTTGTTACCGACGTTGGAAAGGTATGTATTATGATTTTATGTATTTTTGATTGTTCACTTATATGAATTTGATAACATCATGATAGTATTTACCAATATTTTTTTATAACTATTATGTGGTGCAACGGTTTTCGCACAACAGAGCATGGTTGGGAATGGCAACAATGTTGAAGCAATCCTAACTCCGGTTCACCCGACGCCGTCCCTTAAATCCCCACGAACCCAATAAGGACAGTACTTACCGCTATTGGAGCTGTGTCAGACACTGGCTAGGACTCGGCCTTGGCGCTTCCACCACTGATTGGTGCGTACACGGGGAACGGTCGGTGGCCGAGTTGTTAGGGTTTGCAGCGGTTTTTTCTAGAGCAGGCGCGCGTGGGTCTGCGTCGATGCTCGGGCAGTCATTGATTTAAATGTTGACAACAAACTCGGCTGGTTGGATGCGCGCGCGCAACGCACTATATTTATTTACAAAAAAAAGAAAAATATACATCTATATGTACCTCAGTATATCTGGTTTGGAGTTAAATGTATTTTATAGTTTTGTAAAATTGATGTTTAGATAAGTAATTTTTCTCTCACCAGATCTTTGGTATGGATAACCTATCGGGTGAAATACTGTGGAAGCTGTACGAACCGAACCTGGATACAGAGGGAGTGGTGATGTTCTCCAGGAGGTCAGCGAGGCATCCTCCTCATGATGCCTATCTCACTATTGTAGGAAAACATGAGGTAAATAATTAATTAGTGGTTGAATTTTGACCATAAGTCTCTCATTCCAAACATGTATTTACTTCTACATATAATATACACGACCTTGTCAACCCTCTCGAGAGTGCAGGGTCAAAATCCTCACCCCCTGGTGCATACCGTGGAAGAGGTACGCTCTGACATTGTATTGGCTAAGCTAACTGTCCGATGGCCCAGACACTAGGTTTTTTTATAGCTGACCTTGAGCTTAAATCATTCATTCCATTTTAGTCTAATTAATACCAGGATGTATTTCTTTGCGCTGATGGTAGCGTTCCTGCAGGATACTGTTGAAGGCCAACAGATCCCGATTCATTCCCCACCTGGTGGGGAGAATGGGCTCACCATAGTGCTCTCAGGGGAGTTCCAGAACGACATTTTGGAGGAGAAACGCTACAGCGACCGGCTTATGGTTGTCAGGGTGCTTATTTGTAACGTAGTTACCCACTTGATAAGCGCCTACGCGCCACAGGTCTAAGTTTAGCGTAAGAAAAGGAACTATCGCAGAGTAGCATCGTAGTAGTAATATGCTACTCTGTATCAACAGTACCCTGCTGATAAGAAAACTTAGGACGCAACCGATATTAACGCATGAACGATGATGGTTCATGCTGGAAGTGTTAAATGAGAGAGTATAAAAGTCTACTCAAACATTTCACTTTTGCAGGAAACGAGCAACGGTCTAATAATAAATTTGAATCCCGTGCGAGGTACGTTAGTTGGCGAGGGGCTGTTGCATTTGGACGTGCAAATCGTACAGTGTGCAATCCTCCATCAAACTGATACTGAGAAATTGCATGCTCTGTTATTGTTGGACAAATATGAAAATGTGGAGGTATGGCTATTGTTTTACTATTCTATTTACAATATCTTTTTATAAAAAAAACGTGTGCGCCTCGGGACGCCCGACAGAAGTGATAAATTAATCTAAGTTGCACTATTTAATATTCAAATTGTTTAACTTGAGAAAAGCTTAGGTTATTACTTAAATTTTATGTATATTAATACGATAATGTAAGGAAAGGTTATTTATTAATAAAACCAAAAATAATTTAATAATAACTAAAGTTTACGAATTTCCAATTTTTCCAAAAATTGTTTCAAAATCAAATTAAATTATCCCCTAATGTAGATTGTTTATATAGAAAAAAAACTTAACTGTATTTCATTATAATAAAGTCACAATTCGAATAGATCTAGAGCTGTGGGTTAGAGTGAGAGAGGAAGAGCCTGCCTACCGCTGCCGTATGCGTGAGAGAAAGGGAAGCTAGACAGACTGGCGCCGTAACGCGTTACGTAACGAAGCGGTTTACCCTCCCATAAGAAGTTATCGCTTCAAAAAGGAACAATTACTATTAATTAGTACCAAGCCTAATATAATAATAGCTGCTAGGGACATTCAAATTTTCTTTATTTGCCCGGTGCATGTGCGATGTTATACAAAATTGGTTTTTCTACTCGTCATATGGCCTTAGTAGCGTGCAAAAATATTGTATTTATAATGTCATCGATTTCAATATAATTCTGTGCTCAAAATAAGGGGAAGGAAGGGTTCTTTCGAGATTGGCGAGTTCAAACAACAGTCACTCCTGCCAATACCAAACATAATCTTTTTTTTGAAAATTGCTACTGGTAGGACTCAAGTAAAATGCTTTGGTAGCTTCCAGTATAGATGACCAGGTTTCAGTACCCTTACGCGGACGGCAATGTGTTAGCGGTGCCCCTGGCGTCACTAACATCAATAGGCGACGGCAACTGCTCACTATTAAGCTAATATTACGTGATCCGTCAGCCTGTCCACTTATCCACATCATTTAAAAATAAAATATAAATAATTATCCAGATACATTTAAATTTGTCCTTTGAACAGGTATTCCCGCGGTCTTCGGCACCCCTAGTGGAAAACATGTTCATGTATGTTGCGGACAAAAATACAGCCAAAGTGCAAGGGTATGCGCTGAGATACGATGGACGGGTAATACTTTTTGATATATTATTTTTCATAAGTTAATTCAAGTTTGCGACTTACATCAAGGTACCTTACCTTATCTAGAACATTCTGGAGGCCTATGGTGGCATAGATCCGGTTCACTAGTTCAAGTTCACGCAATCAGAACTTGTTTGCCTCATCGCCCATCAGCCCAGCTATGTTTATTCTTCTTTATCTTAATTCATTATCATTTATTAAATAAATAAATATATTGAGGCAATTCACAGAGGACACTCTTGACCCAAAGTAAGCAGTAAAGCGCTTGTGTTTTGGGTACTAGATAACTGATATACTACTTATACATTGTTTATGTTAATAAATACATATTGTGTATAAACAGTCAGACTGAACGGGAATAGATTTTTATCCGTGCAGGGGCGGAGAAAGAATACTAACCTCTGCGGCCGGGGTCGGCCTGTCGTAAAAGGCGACAAAACAACACCCACCCTAGCTATGTGGTAGGGCCTCAAGCCCGTCTGGATGGCGACCACCTTTGATCTTAAGTATGCCGCCATAATAACCTTGTGTTGTGTTCCGGCATTAGTGACCCAAGTTCCTGTACCCTTATGGGACAGCAGCGTGTTTGCGATGCCACTGGCGTTGCAAACACCTATAGGCGACGGTAACTGCTAAATTCTAAGCGAGCCGTCAGACTGCTGTTCTACAGCATTAAAAAAAAAGAAACCGTGAACTCCGCAAGCGTACCGATGTGCGGTGCGATATATTGTTAATTTTGGACACTTTCCGATTTATGTAAATATGTACATTTTAGGAAGTAGTGGCCCAAAAGACGTGGTCGATAAATCTTGGAGGTGAGACGAACTCGCGGCATAGGATAGTGAAGGCGGTGGCGAAGGCGCCCTCGGAGCGGGTGCACTCGCACGGCAAAGTGCTGGGCGACAGGAGTGTACTCTACAAGTACATAAACCCCAACTTGGTGCTTTTCGTCACGGAGGGGCCCGATCCAATACATAAAGGTAATGCGCTCATTAATACATAAATAAATACGATTATCTTTTTTTTATTGCTGTAGGACAGCAGACAGGCTGACGACGGCCCGCTTAGAATTTAGTAATTACCGTCGCCTATGGGTGTTTGTAACGCCAGTGACATCGCGAACTCGTTGCTGTCGCATAAGGGTACAGGAACTTGGTCACTAATGCCGGAACACAACACAAGGTTATTATGGCAGCATACTTAAGACCAAAGGTGGTCGCTATCCAGACGGGCTTGGAGCCCTACCACGTAGGTGGGTTGTTTTATCGCCTTTTACGACAGGCCGAGTCCGGCCGCATAGGTTAGTATTCTTTCTCCGCCTCTGCACGGATAGAATATCTTGTAAGATAATCGCTTGCGATGCTGTTGAAGCCCGAGATACGTATTGACATGTACCGAGCTATTCTAACATCTTTCATTTTATTGCTGTGAATCAGCAGACAGGCTGCAGCCCACTTAATAATTAGCAGTTACCGTCGCCAATAGATCTTTGCGATGCTGGCGTCGCAGACACTACACACGCGGCATATACCAGGGATGGTTGTCATCCAGACGGGCTTGGAGCTTTTCCACCTAGTTAGGATTGTTTTGTCGCCTTTTACGACAGTCAGTATTCTCACTCCGCCCCTGCATGGAGAAAGTCGGAAAAATTCACAGGGCATACCTTTTTGCATATACAAGTTTTTAATCCACAGAGCGATAAAATATACTTTTTTTTTAATTGCTATAGGACAGTAGACAGACGATGGCCCGCTTATTATCTACCTTATTTTGTAAAAAAAATATGTAATTTAATTTAAGTATTTATATACAGTTCTATAATACAATTCAAAATAGAGAAAATCATATAATTCCTATATTTGATATAAATAGAGTGAATTTTAGTAGGATCTGTTGTAATTATGTTGGAATGTTGTCGCGGTAGACGTGGTGGTGGCGACGTGCGTGGACGCGGTGTCGGGCGTGGTGGTGGCTGCGCAGGCGCACCGACGCGCGCGCGCCCTGCCGCTGGCCATACATATGGATAACTCTCTCGGCTACGTCTATTACAATGACAAACATCGACGCACTGAAATCGGTAAGCTATCACTGTACAGCTACACAGTGTGAGAACCACTGAGAAATTTAATAAGGCAGTTTTATAAATAATCCCAAATGGAAAGTTTATTTTTAAATCAAGATAAGTCGAAAACCTCCTGAACTCGAAAATATGTTGTGTTCCCTCCCCTTCTACCTCATAAATCTATTCTATTCGGTTCCTGGAACTTCTTGTTCCTTATAATAACGAAAATATATAAATCTAAGTTTAATGTAAAAAAATAAGCATTTAATCTATCAAATGTTTATTTTAAATAAAAAAAAATGTGCTTTAAAGCAACGATGGAGCTTTACGAGGGACAGCAGCGGTGGTTGCCGGCGGGCGCCGCGTTCAGCTCGCTCGCTTCGGAGCGGGCCCCCAGTGTCGAGAGGCAGGCGTACATCCTGCCTGCTGCCCCCACCGCCGCCGCCAACACTGTCACAGAGAGGTCGCTGACCGACAAACATGTTTTATGTGAGTGTTAACATGTTTCTTCTCTCAATTGCTGATAGAGAAAGAGACCAAAAATGCGTGTATGTGCAATTCACATACGGCAGAAGTGAGACTTCATAAGTAGTAGTATTATAAGGTTTATTTTTTTTATATTTTACCAAGCACAATTACAAGCAAAATTGTTTTATATTTTAATGCAAAACATTAGCGTGCAATATTAGCGTGTAAAAGCTACGAAAGCCCGAACAAAGAGGAGACGAAGATTATAAGAAACACTAATATTCTATCTTTTTCTCGTGGCGTAACGGCTAACACACTTTGGTACTCTTCCGGGTTCGATTCCTGTCTCGCGTCTATCATATCAATAATATGAATTTATTTATAAAAGAAAATTATTTAAAGTAATATATCAGTTGTCTAGTACCCATAACACAAGTGCTATATTACTTGCTTTGGGATCAAATGGAGATGTGTGAATTGTCCTGGTATATTTATTTATTTATTTTATATTTAATACTGGCGGACTAGCGGCCCACGCGCTTACGTACACAGCACTGACATACTCATGAGTATAGGCTTTAAAGCTTACTTCCTAACAGTTAATAAATAAATGTAATAATTCTAGTGGCACTAACAACGGGTGGAATAGTGGAAATGCCCTGGTTGTACCTGGAGCCAAGGAGGCCAGTCACGCCCTCCCCCGAGCAAAGGGAGGAGGGGCTGGTCCCTTACGCCCCCGAGCTGCCCATCCCCTCGGAGGCCATTATCAACTACAATCAAACTCTACACCGGATCAGCAATATATACACCGCTCCGTCTGGACTCGAATCCACTAGTCTCGTACTTGCTACTGGCCTTGGTAAGTTAACGACACATTATTGCTTAGAATATTTAAAGCCAATAGGAGATTTATAAAAAATCATGAAATTAATTTTTTTTTCTTTGTGGAAAGGCAAAGCAAGTACCTATACCGACTCCTGCGATCTGAAGCGGCTATTTTTTTATTGCTGTAGGACAGCAGACAGGTTGACGGCCCGCTTAGAATTTAACAGTTACCGTCGCCTATGGATGTTTGCAACGCCAGTGGCATCGCGAACATTCTGCTGTCCCATAAGGTTACAGGAACTTGGATATACTAATGCCGGAACACAACGCAAGGTTATTATGGCGGCATACTTAAGACCAAAGGTGGTCGCCATCCAGACGGGCTTGAGGCTCTACCACGTAGCTAGGGTGGGTTGTTTAGTCGGATTCTACGACAGGCCGACCTCGGCCGCAGAGCTCAGTATTCTTTCTCCACCCCTGTTGGCTCATAGCTAGTTGGCTCCAAGCCCATCTGAATGGCAATCACCCCTGGTCTCTAAACATGCTGCCATAACGGTGCCCTAGGTTCCAACGCAGACGGTACCGTATTAGTCTTAGGCGACGGTAACTGCTAATTATTATTAAGTGGTGACGGTCCACCTGTCTGCTGGCCTGGTCTGAGTACAAACAAATGTTTCAATCGACTGCCCACTTTTCCGTTAATAACAGCTGCTTGATTTTATTGGTAAAATCCTTCTAATCAATTCTTCCAGACTTGTTCTACACGAGAGTGGCACCATCAAAGACATTCGATCTGTTAAAAGACGATTTCGACTATTACCTTATAACGGTGGTCTTGTCAGCGCTCATAGTGGCTTCTTACAGCACCAAATATTTCGCCTCCAGGAAAATGTTAAAGATGGGATGGAAGTGATGAAAGTATATTATATAGGGAATAAATTATTTATAACGGGGTTTTTTGGATTGGCGTGGGGGTGAAGAGTTACCGTATTTGTAAGGGTTTGCTTTGGAGAGTATTTTTAAGGGCATAAATAACCCTTTCGAGAAGGGTACTCCGTATGTACCAGTAAATGTTTTACCAGGCTTAATACTTTTATGCAGGTTTCTTTTAGTTCACATCGATACCATGTAGTCCTATAGTATAACCACCCCCACCATCACCGTGGTGTTTTTTTTTTTATAAAAGAAACCTGTGATAGATTAAAAAACTATCGTAAAATAGTCTAAAATGTTTTTTGTCTTATATAAAAATCATTTCGAAAGGGTTAAAGACATACGATGCTACAAATCTGTTAATACTGCGTCATTCAAATGGTCAATATCTATTTTTTGATTTATTTCGAAGCCCGATATTGCGCTATCGTCGAGTCCTCCAGAAATAAATTTACCTAAAAAAGAGGAGTTAGAGCCTCGTCAAGTTGTACAAGGTGTTTATTATGTCGCTAAATATATAAATAACTTCGTCTTGACAGAATTGTAATTTGACAGACAAAAGCGTGACCACCATTTTGAATTCGAAACCAACTGTCACATTTTTGAATAATTTTGTTTGTTCTCGCTAAATAATTTATATATATGATATTAGGCTAGTTCCCCAGGAAGGCAAGGTTAATAAAAGTAATTAGTAATATTATTTTCAACAAGCAAGTGTATTAAAATTATATTTATTAAAATTGAAAATATTTTGATGCAAGTTGCATTAAATATTTTATAAAGCAATAAAAGTATGCCTTATATTTATTGTTAAATTTAGCGCGAGTTGCAGTAATAAATATAATAAGAAATAATGTTTTTTATCATTCATTCAAGTTATATGGTAATTTGACACAATGTGAAAAACGTATACAAATGGAGATATTTATTGTTATAAATCTATATATATATATATATATATATATATATATATATATATATATATATATATATATATATATATATATATATATATATATATATATATATATATATATATATATATATATATATATATATATATATATATATATATATATATATATTAACCCCTTGACATAACGAAGAATAAGAAAGACTCATGCGTGGCGTCTTTATTATTTTAATATAAGATTGGATTTAAGAATTGAACTAAAATAGCTAACGTGCGAAATATAAGACTGTTATACACATAATTGGAAAATAAAAGTTTATATTAGTTAATAATTACACTGCAGTTTATAAAAAGTTATAATAGTAAACTTTAATTGTCGTTTCCTGTTTTTACAGAGCAACATTTAGTTTATTCTATTACCACACATTACTTTTGTGTTTAATGATATGTCAAGGGGTTAATACGTTGCGGTTTTATAAAGTGCTTGTAATAATTAGTATCCATTTTATATTATTTATTTATTAAACTTTTGAGATATCAACCAGAGACAAACGACACACTGTGTCGTCAATCAAGTCGCCATGATAGTTCGAAGATGGAATTTAGTTACGAATGGCCAAATTGTTTATAAAATGTTGTTAGTTATTGAAATATGTATGTAATATAAGGCACAATATAAAATTCTCTAAAAAAATTGTCAACTACTCCATGAAATTTAAATTTAATTTAAACCATGAAATGCTAATAATATACATAAATGATTCATTCATTCTCAGACGATAGTTTTATGTAGTAATGAATTATATTATGTGTATATATTTTGTCAAGATTTTTTTGTATATTTTTGAATATTGTATATCCAATGGAATCACCGCTGCCATAAGCACCCTCAGTCCAAAGAACCCCAATGATAGTGAAATTTTTTAAATAAATTTGTATATATATATATATATATATATATATATATATATATATATATATATATATATATATATTGAATGAAATAGATTTTTGTGATCGTGCTTAGTTAATATTCATATTAAGTTGGTATATGACTCTACATATTACGGTGTGTGGTTCAAAATCAGTCTACTAGCAAAGACATAGAAAAAAGTTTAGTAGTTTTTCTCTAGGTTTTTTAAACATTTGTACAAGTGTCAATAGAAACTAAAATTAGAATTAGCTGCATTAACTCGCTCGTCCTCTAGCCCTTTTATCAAGAACCGTTATTTGAAATATCTATTTTATTATTTAAAAAAAAAACAACTTTACCGAATGGTCTAAATTTGTAGAAAACGGAATTTATATATCATAAATTTAATGTACTTGAGTGGAAACTGAAAAAAATTAAGACTGGTTTATGAAACACAGTGAGGTATGGAAAATGGCGCGATGTTTTTCATTACAATTTGACTAATAACTCCTGTACTGCATAAATCAGCGTCATTGAATCGAAAAGTATTTGTTAGGGTACATCTCTTCGTCGATTCGTTGTTGTCGCTTAGTATAATATCAATACAAAGGAGATGCTGAAATGTTCGATGGATTTTCGCTCGAGAAAAATCTGTAAATGAGTGAAATAGTGCTTTCTTTATTTATGTACAAATATAACAATTTCATCACATTCACAAATCATAATTCTTTTATTTAAAGATTTTCAACGTTGTTTATTTCGTTTCTTAAAATGTCGGTTGCGATTTTTTTTCGGTTTGTAACATTTAGACTAATTATAATTTCAAATTTTAGTCAAAGTTTTGTTGAAAGAAAAGTAATAATGAGCTTGCTTTCTGAATAGACAATATATCCAAATCGATTGTCTACTAAAGCGAGGTAAACACTCCGAAGATCTTGGTCTGCTGGTTTCATTTACATTTATAGAAATTATGAGGTGCATATCATGTTGCATACAAAACTCGAATGATATAACCACTTTTTTAAAATAGTAAATTCGATGAAGAGATTGACGGTTTTATTACATACGAATCATGTATTGATTGGATAGTTTTATCATATGAGTATTGTTAAACCAAATAGTATTAAGGGTGATTCACAATGAGACTCGTGACAATATCAAATATGGCTCACTTATCGCATAAAATATCTCATTTGATTTTGAGTATAACCTAGTACGTGATCTATACAGAAGTTACTTTATGTATATAATATGTATATAATAAATATATACACTTTATAATATAAAAAATACCTTAATTATATAACCAAAAATATTTTCTAAAACTGTAAAAATATAGTTAAAAAAACTAAAAAGCACGCTTTAATGATAAATCGAACCAAAAAGTGTAAAATAATTCTTAATATAGGAATAAATTAATGAACGAAAAATATTAGTATTATTGTCAAAAAAGCGTGCTCAGACCGTTTTCGCTTGCGTGAATCGTGAAACTCGCGATCATATCTGCCAAATTGGGGAAGCGTTTTATAAATACTTTAAAATCATTCATAAACAACTAAACATATAATAAAAATTCAAGCAATTTACGAGTATTTAAGACGGTGCTATTGCTGCAGGCCCCACAAGCAATGAGCGGCTAACAGAGCCGCTGATAGGCCATCTAAGCCGCTGATAGGCCATCTAAGCCGCTGATAGGCCATCTAAGCCGTTGATAGACCATCTAAGCCCCTGAGAGGCCAACGAGCCACTCGTGGCTATAAACCCAGTCACCGGCGGGTTGAAGCCGGGGTAATGAGGGAAACCTCGAGGCCCGAACACCCGCAAGACAGCAGAAGAAACCAGGGACACTGCAGTAGCTTCGCTCGAGTTGAGACTTCAAATCAGTCGGGCGCCGGCCGCCCGCGTCTTAAGGGTTAATTAATAATAATATTTTTATCGTGGAAATGTTTCAAATACACAACTTATACTGCGACAAATTTGTCACAAATGAAGTATTTTTAAACTTTGCGCAATCGCCATATTGGGAATGGTGGCACGAGTCGCACAGTGAAAATAAAATATAAATTAGCTAGTGCAATTTAGATTTCCTATTTATTTATATATGTATATTATGGACGATTCTTAGGGTGGGTTGTTTAAATAAAAACCATTCCAGTTCAAATGTATTAACAAACTGCCCCTAAGTATCGGCATGTGATTGCAACACGTATACCTAAAATAACTATTGTTGCGGAAAACGTCTAGGCACTTAGAAAAATAAACTAAAAAAAGTGTGTGCGTACAAAGTATACATGTCCGAAGTAAAACTTCTTTGGCAAACTAATTTTTTTTTAAATCTCGTTTATACTAATCTAAAGCTTTAGATTTCCGAGACTTAGAGGGAGGGAAAAAGGAAGATATGTTAGCAATTTAATGATAAAATTATAAAACCAAGATCTTTGGAGCATATTCAACGTCATTATGGCGGTATACTTATTGACCATGGGCAGTTGCCATCCAGACGGGCTTGGGGCCCTGCCACCTAGTATGACTTCCTTCACGGTTGGTAAGTGGTAATTATGCTATAATATAAAAATAATATTACATTATAAAGAGGAAAGATTTGATCGTTTGTTTGTTTGCATTGAATAAATAGGCTCTGAAAGCACTGAACCGATTTGAAAAATTCTTTCACTGTTGGAAAGCTACATTATCCCCGGGTGACATAGGCTATATTATATTTTCAAAAAAGTTAGGGATCCTTACTAAAACTCCAATAATGTAACCCAAGATGTAAAAAAAGATAATCTTTACATCCCGTGCGCTGCGAAAACTATTAATGATATAATAAAATAGACTGCAGAACACAATTATTTACAAAAAATGTCGCGACAGCATATGTCTATTATAGTTATGCCACAGTAATTGTTCTTTTATTTTAAAAATGTAATTAAAATGGCGTCGCTAGAAAAGTCTATTTGTATCTTGGTATTAATCCTTATCAAAATAAATTACTTCATATTCAACACTGCTTCAATACCTTTATATAACTTTTTGAATTATTCAATTCAGACATTCCATTCGAAAGATATCACGAGTTTAAAAATGTAAGTATTAGAAAAAACGTTTCACATCTTCGTGACGCTAATTTGCGTTTCTTGCGTAAACATTTTACCCTCATGCGCGCAAAGAAATTTCACTTCAATAATAAATTTGTGTAGTACTTACTATATTCTTATGTAAGTTAATTGTTTTAAAAATATACCGCTGGATTAATAGATCGTGCGATGCAAAATTGTTCACTGTGCTTAAATCTATTCATATCCTGATAAACTATCAAACAGCTGTATGTTGAATACATTTTTCCAATTTTGGGAGATATAACTTTCAATTCTGCCCTATATGAAGGTATTTGTGAACGAGATGCATATAGGTGCATACAAGTTTTGCCCTGTAAAATGAATACTTTACCGTATTCATTTTACAACTCTTAACTCCCCAGTGATGCCGTTTTCCGCAATATATTAGCGTATATTGGTCGTCAAACACTGGTCTTTGTATTGTCATGATTTTTAATCAAGAAATTTGAAACACAGCTGACTTAGGGGCAGTCGTTAATCAAATATAAGAACACCAATGGTATGTAGTATAATTATTATTATATCAAATCTATATGTTAGAAAAATGCATTATCGAAATAAACGTTAATTTTGTAACATTATTTTCAAATTGCATTCATATCTGTCTATGGCTGTTTTTTTTTTTTTATAGTGGATATAGAGAAATTGTTAGTCACTTTTGCATTTGTAAAGAAACAGCCATGGATTGATTATATTTTGTTTCTTCAATATCTTGGTAGAATATATCTCTCATCACAAAACCTTCGGCTTTTTATTTATTATAAAATTTTAAATTTCGAGGCTTCAGTTGCTTCGCACTTTGTAAGTTGTAACTGTGTAGACACCGCGTGGTTAAAAACGATTATGTAAGATGATGAAGTCTCAAAACTAGTTCAGTTTTAAATAATGTCTAGAAAAAGCGATAACACTTTAATCACGCTATTGGTACAAATATGAAATCAAGCTATCGTTGTCTAAAATATAATTTGTAATATATTTATTTATAGATATAAATTACTAGAAAATTATACTTACCAGTGTTAATTTGTTGCTGTATTTTGTTCGCCCTTTTTGATCTGTATGTAGTTAACTTTGCAGCGAGAAACGAATGACACGATGGATAAGTTAAAGGTTTTGAGTGCAAGATAGAATGGGAAATCTTTGTTTAGTTATATTCGGGGCTCAGTCAGGTCGACTTTTTGACTAAGGTAACAAACTAAAAAGACTTAGTTGATTAGATTGTGGAATGCGTCAGATTCTACGTTTGGCGATCGGTGCGAGCAGCACAGGAAATTGTGTAAAAGGCTTCTTTATAAATCACTCTGCCATTAGATTATACAGTAGCAAGTAATATGTAATAGTAGCAAGGTTTTTTTTTAATATGAAGATGCCTAAATAATATGGTCGTTCTGGTCACACGTTTTCAAAATTAAAAGAAAAATATTTTATTCAAGACAATTTACTATTACTGTATTATATGTATAAATAATATGTGTTGAATTTTTTTTTTTCTTGTTGAAGAACAGCAGGCAGACCGACGGCTCATTTAATAGTAAGCAGTTACTGTCGCCTATAGATGTTTGCGACACCAGGGTCACCGCGAACACGCTGCTGTCCCATAGGGGTAACAGTAGTAGGGAAGTGAACCTAACTCGGCATGGTTGCTGGTTAATTAAAACCAGCGTTTAAATTTGAGTGAAATATAAAAATTGACTCGAAGTCGCGAATGTAACTAAGCCACGTGCGCCTTATCGCTTGCAATTGTTTTAGATTCTGTCGTATTTGCTCATAGAGTTGTTTAATTTAGCAAATAAGTTTAAGTTTTTCAGTCGTATTTTGTTTATTTAATGGATTTTCTGTTAATTCTATGGATATTGCAGAATGCATTTCTTTGGCTTATTGCAAATATTCGTAAACGATATTATAACATATAAAGAACGGTAAAAAAGGCAATCGTGTTTGTAAATTTCTTCATTTAAAAAATAATTATAATAAATATTTTAGTCCTCTATTTTTGCTAATACCGCGCAGGGATGGGTAAAGAATACCGACCTCTGCGGCCGGAGTAGACCTGTCCTAAAAGGCGACTAAACAACCCAAGCTAGGTGGTAATAGGGCTCCAAGCTCATCTGATGGCAATCACCCACTGGCTTTTAAATATTCCGGCATAATAATCTTGTGCTATGTACCGGTCAGGTGATCAGATTCCAGTAATACCACTACGCGGATAGCAGCGTGTTCGCGGTGCCCCTGGCGTTGCAAACACCCATAGACGTATAAACTATTGAAAACATTTTTCAATTTGTTATTTATTTACGAATGTTTGCAATAAATTTTGCTGTATCAATATGGATGGAGTCAATGTGTTTTATGGTGATGAACTGTTTTTTCAAATAAAGTTGAAACAATTATTGATAAAATGTCTTTATTTGAGTATACATGAACATTAAATAACAAAAACAATATATGGAGACCTCGTTTTATATTCCGAGGGAGAATATTCACAATTAATACAAATAATTAGATTCACTTTTTAAGTTTTTTGTTTAAATGTTACACTTAAATACACATGTTTTATTTCTTTGGTTTATAATAATATGTCTGGGTCCGAATTTGTGCGCCGGTGACCTTGTTATGACTTTTTCCTTTTCTAAGCAGTCACATAAAAATAGCTAAATGTGACTTAAGAGCGACTGATATTGCAACCGAGTAAGAAAAACCCTGTTGGGTACCGTTGGTACCCTTTGCTGACAGAATTTTTTTTCAGGTGAAATCTAATAAACGCCCCACCGATGTTCAGGTTCCCGTACTTTGCGCCCTCACACCCCCATTGACAAAAGGCATGTCGCTGGTATAAGCATTCAGAGTTCCTTTACTTTCCGATGCTGGGTTAGAAGGAAATACTTTTTGAACTAGCATAATGTGCATTCCACTTATCGTCTTTTACAACTAACTAGGAAAGTGAAGAGTCCCGTTCTTATTTCTAATTGGGACCGTTGTCCCAGGGCGTTCCTTTACAGAGTAATAGACACTTAAACTACATGATTATTATAAGCTTCTTATATCATACTACAACGCCTTTAGGCTAAAATATAGTAATAATATAAGAACAGGCCAGTTGGGAATATCGGTGAGGAAAATATTTTTTGAATTATTTTAATTTAAAAAAATATACTGGGACATTCATACAACGCCATCTAATCCCAAAGTAAGTAACATAGCACTTGTGTTATGGCTATTAGACAACTATACAGGGTGACTGACAAACCCGTCCTAATTCACACAGAAGAATCTTTAGTAAAAATTATGAGAAACATGTATTTTAGTTTTGTATCACATAGTACAAAAATGTTGAGTAATCAGCATCACAAAGTCATTCAAAGAACTCGCAATTTACATAATACGGCGCGAGAGTGTCAATGACCTCTCCATCTGACCTAGTAAAAGGCCGAGGACGGCGGCATTGCACCGGGCGAGCGAATACGCATTACTCATTTACGCGGGAATGACAGAGACAGGTAATAACAGGTCCCAGGTTAACGTACGAAGGTTGCACCATAGCACTATTCTGTACGATTGAATTAATGATCATATATGAAATATTTTATGGTGAAAATTTAACATATAATTTTTTTTGCAAAAATGGGTTCCTTAAATGATGTCTATTACGTAAAAAAAATTTGGACGGTTTTGTCAAAGTCACCCTGTATACTACATATATTCCTTTTTTGTAAATATAATACATTTTAATGGGATTTAATAGGTTCTAGCGTACAAGTTAGTACATAAGTAATTTCACAAGTATTTTAATATCATTTCTGCACGGTACAGTAAACTTAATTAAGACAATTACAAGTTATGAACAAAGTTTCTTAGGTAAACGGCACACACGTTCACTCTTTACTAGCGTAGCGGAAACGGAGTCTAGAGGCGCTCGAGTGGGTTCATCGCGAGGCGAATCGGCGCCTGCCTTTGGCTGGATACCACGATCCGCGCATGCGCGATGGGTACCGGTGTGTGCCCGGTGTTGCCGCGTTACAACATAAATATCGATTATAGAACTCTAGTTTGCTTTGATATTGTATTCATTTGTTTTTTGTGAATTGGCTCAAAATGAACTTACCTGAGAAAATTTTAGGTCAATAATTTATTAGGACTTTTGTTCTGGTCTTAACGGCAAACCAAACTGTTAACGGCATATACTTCGATTAGCATTTAATTATGAAGCCCACTTTATTGCTGTAGGACAGCAATAAAAAGTAACATCGATAGTTGAAATATCGATAGATATCGCCCATCCCTACCACACTCACCGCACGTGCGCCCCGTAAATATACATGTATACATAGGTGTACATTCAAAAAGTGTAACTTGAATTAATATCACTTTATTGCTGTAGGACAGCAATAAAAAGCAAGCTCGGCCAACATATGGTAAAGACAGAAAGAAGTTAAAGAAAAAAGATGATTGCCTCGTTCTTTGGTCGAAGAAGATCATTTGGCGACAGTGGTCGCGATCCTCCTTCACGCTTCAACGCACACCGCTAAACGAACAATTGAATATTTAGCTATGGCACATGTCGAGATTATGAGTTATATAGTCCTGAACTGGCGCCCTACAACTTTCATTTATTCCCAAGAACCAAAAATAAACTTCGAGGTATTCCACTTTACGAGCCCCGAAGATGCGGTGAGTGTGTTCAAAAATGCCATAAAAGAGAGACCTCTAAAGTACAACCATTCTCAGTGGTTCCATCGAATGCGAATATGCATAGAGAGAAACTTGTAACTCTTCAATAACGAAGAACTTATGTAGATATAGGTAAAGGCTCCCGCATTGGCACCGTCACCCCACAGTTTGATTCATCCACACAATTCAATCCAATTCAATTCCGATTCGTACCTTTTTGTTCACAAACGCGTTTTTCACAACTACAAACATCTTGAACGCATCCCAAGTAATGCCACAGGGTGATTGGGTTTAGAATATCCTCACTTCGAATGAGAAATATTAAGCCTTTCGTTGTCTTCGACCTTTTTTATAACTGTAGTCCCTCAGGCAGGCAAATGTCCCATCTGATAACACCGTTTGCGACACTAGGGCATTACTAACTTGCTGCCAACCTCGAAGAAGTTTAATTATACACCATTTTAAACAGTCCCTTAGAAATCCCCGTTGTACAGACGAATACCAGGGCATTGAGCTGACAGGCAGGTGCTCTAGCCCACGAATCTGAACAGTACTTCATGTGCGGCCCTTTTACGTCTTAAAAAACGGGGGGTCCCGAAACCCGGAGGGAAATGGAGCATCCTACTACATAAGACAACTTCGACGCAATCCTATTTAGGACACCGTAAGGTTGAATATCAGTTTGATATTACATTCATAATCCTTATTGTTGGGCATGAAGGGGGTGCCCTTGATCGTCTCCAGTTTCCGATACTTGACATTAGGTGGAGACAACTCTTCATTGTTATCGCACAACAGCCTGAGGTGGTGGAATGCTGCTCCGTAATTGTAGTCCAGGATTTTCTTGAAGAACTCCAAGGCTGATGCCTGGGGAACAGTGAAATACGGAATTATTATAATGACTTCATAGATAACATAGCACTTATAGGTACTAGATAACTAATATACTACATATATATTTATTTTTGTAAATACATACATATTATACACAAACACTCAGACGCGAGACAGGAATCGAATCCGTGACCCCCGCAAGCGTACCGAACTGGTTCGTATCGGAAGCGGGCACTACGGGATCTCACTCCCCTTTTAGATTTCAAGACGGGGGGCAGCGGTTACCTCTACGCGCGGTTCGAAGTGGACTGTGCCGCGGGGGGACGATCGCCGCGAGAGCTGGGCCGCGCTCCTCTCCAGCGGCATGGTATCCGTCCCTCTCATAGCGGGTGTGTTGGTAAGTCGAGCGGAGCATATTCAACGTCCGGCGCAAACAGTTACGCTACAGAGGTCGTCAAATAAGTTAATAACAAACCCATATAACGCCCCACTTAACTAAACTTAACTGCGGATAGTATATATGCCAAGCTTGTCTACGGATTGGCGGATTACACACTTCAGTATGAAAAGGTTTTGTAAATAAAAAAGTATGAATGTGCAATTCACATATGTCAGAAGTGAAACTTAGAAAAGTAGATCACATTTCATATATTAGCATATAAAAGTTACAAAAACCCGAACAAAGAAGAGAAGAAGATTATAGGAAGATTACTTGTATTCTATCTCATTCTCTCGCAGGCTGAATACTATTTATGAATAAGTTTGTCTATTTTTGGTGTCGCTTTCTCATTTCATAGAATTTTCAAATTACAACTGCGCTAAAGATGTTTCACTTTAAAAATAAATCATTCTCGACTGAATATTCTAAGCAAACTCACCTGCAAAGGTTTCGGTTGTTTGTTCGACAAATATGCGCCGACACAGTCCATGCACTCGTCCAAGGCCTCGTCCTCCAGCATGAGGTAAACGGCCAAGCGATGAAGCGAGTTGAGGGCCGTCAGTTGCAACATGTACGCCTGGCTGTTACGGTACGCCGAGCCCGTGTCTTTCAGGTAGCTATCTTTGGCTGATTTGTGCATAAATTTGTATATGTCTGACAGTACCTCTCTGAAATAATCAACGTGTGCAATAAATTACACGATGCTATGACTAGTTC
This sequence comes from Malacosoma neustria, assembly GCA_963693495.1. Classification (NCBI taxonomy): domain Eukaryota; kingdom Metazoa; phylum Arthropoda; class Insecta; order Lepidoptera; family Lasiocampidae; genus Malacosoma; species Malacosoma neustria. The sequence continues at coordinate 17,835,849 of OY856383.1, forward strand.
AGTAATAATAATAATAATATTAATAATAATAAGAGGAAGTTTATATATCGCACGCTTAATCATAAACTGACCGATTACGATTTAGGTCTAAAGTGAGTTAATATAACGGGCAGCATTGTCTCGACGCCCTCTATCGGCCAAACTAAGATTTATTTCGATATCTCTTTCCCACACTGAGTTACCACTATTTAGTTATAAGGCAATATATGGGATAAGTAGTAAATGACTAAACGTTTTTTGCGATTTCCCAAAAAAACAGGTTTTTTGAGTTAGGACAGTTTATGATTAAGCATGCGATATGTTAAATAGTCTGTTAGTCTCGAATGCAATGTTTTATCGTAAATTTTAGAAAAAATTGGTAGAACAGAAATTGGTTCCAGTTTACTTCCACATTCATAAGCTGGCTTAACTTTAGCAATCTTTAAAGAATTTGGAAAATAACCTTCTCATAGACACATATTACATTCAGTTAGTTTGTATGAAATTAAGTTTTTTAAACGTTTAACTGTTTTAGTATTTAAACCGTCCATACCAGCACTAGAATTTAGCTTAAGTTTGTCTATTATTTTACTTACTTCGTTTATTGTAGTTGGATTTAACTTATTTAGTTTAGATACATGTCTTTGTTCGTCATGTTGATTTTTCTAGTCTGGGTGATATTTACCAAGTATTTTACTTGCAAACTCAGAGTCTACTTTCGAGAAAAAGTGGTTGAAGCAATCATATTTATATTTTGCTTATATTGGTAATTTCACCCAATGGTGTATTTATTTCTGAGGAATGTCTTTATTTTTGATTTTATTACGAGCTAGACTCGTAAAGAATTGCCACATTTTTGTGGTTTCGTTTCACATTTTTTGAAACCAATTAATAGTGGTATCCGGGACCCGAATGACGCAACTGGTATGAAAATGAAACTATTTATGTTTTAATCAGTAAAAAACTTACTTCACAGCTCGGCTCCTGATGAAATCCTTCGCAAGTTCAGCCAAAGTAACAAACAACTCAAACGCCCGCCTCATAACGGGGGGTTCCCCAGATTTCAGCTTGACCACCAGGGGTGCCCAACACTTGTGCACCAACGGCAGCAGCTCGTCCTCGTAGTCACGGAGGATGGGTAACCCACGATTCAGTACTTGGAGGGCCAATATCGAGTTGTCGCGGTGCTTGGTTGTGACGAAGTGAAGGCAACGCTTTATAATGCTAATCACTATTATTACGTGTTGAGGCAACATTTCCTTTTCACCTGTAAAGCGATATTCTTTACATAACTTTGATACTTATATTCAAATAAAAGGCTGTTCGTAGCGGTATGATCACATACCTTATACACCAACATTGTCACAAGAAAATTGGTAATTTAAACTAGCTGATACCCCGCGACTTGGACCGCGTTGCTTTCGTCATGAGACACATATAAAAGAGACTTACCCTCTCCTACGCATGCGTGCTACACCGCTTGCCCCACTTCTCCGCGGCAAGAAAACACATGTTTCTTAAAACTTTAATAACTTTATATTAAATGAAGATATCGCAATATTTTTTTTAAATAAGGGCCGTGTCTGAGAAATAAAATTTAGAAATTTTAATTGACACCTATCTAATAGTTTTGCCGTGATGTGCGTACAACTGCAGACGTCTATCATTTTATTTATAGTATAGATAAGCATTAAATTAACGTGATTTTTAACATAAAAATTACTCAAAAAGTCCGCCTCACTTTATTTACACCTTTTTAAATTTCTCGGCCAGTCGTTAATGACAGCACGCATTTTATTAATGTCTACATTTGCTGCTGCTTTAGTCAAAGACGCCTTAAGGCTCTCCAAGTTTTTATGCGGTTTAGATCTGATCTGGAGTAGGGCAATTTTTGCTTGATGTGACCGATATTTCGGCGCTTGAACAAGCTTCCCGTGTTTTGGCCTTACGGGCAGGTGCATAATTTAGTAGAAATATCACAGCTCTTTATATTTAAGCTAAATAAATACTTACGTGTAACAGTATCATCATAATTCAACATATCATCTTCTTCAATCTTCTGATCCTCTCTGAACAACTCTTCCGCGCTCTTACCACTCTCATCATTATTCTCTTTTCTTAACAACCTCTCAGTTTCCTCCTCATTACGGATATGTTCCATTAGATCATTCAGCAGATCTATATTCTCTTGTGTATTCAGAGAGGTCTCTATCGGTGGAAACCACTTGCGTATGCAATCGACGAAAGTGAGGAACACTTGTAAATAAGCGTTCAAATCTTTTTCGTAGTATTTATCACAACTTTGCACTAGCACCTAAAAGTCCCAATAATATTTATATTTCTAGATATTGTACACTATCTTTTCTTTTATTGCTGGGAAACAGAAGACAGGCTGACGGTCCACTTAATAGTAACCAGTTACCGTCGCCCATAGATGTTTGCAACGCTAACACACTCCTGTCCGCATAGAAGTACTGGCATCTGGGCTACTAATAGCGGAACCTAACAAAAACTTATAATGGCGGTATACTGCCTCCAACTACTTCTCGTTTATACCTGGTCTATGCCATCCAGACGGGCTTGGAGCCCTACCAACTAGCAAAATTGTGAAATATTATTAATATATCACATGAAAATTGTTTTAAATTTTGCAGTTAACCACCTATTTAGATGGTGGTGGCGGTGGTAGATGGACTTGAAAATATCTTGAATAAATTTTCATTTATCATTCTCAAGGCATGACAATATTAAGTAGAAAAGTTATTTGTCTTAGAGCTATGACCAACCACACAGTAGAAATGTAGGTAGACTACACCGACATAACTAGGTCGACTTCTCCCGGAGGTATGATACAGGTCATTCGGTTTCCCCGGTATACAAAAAATAAGTTCCCGAATGTCCGGCGCATACAATAACTAGTTTTAGTACGACTTTTTTTTTCTTAAGTGTTTAATCACGTTGCATTCGAAGCTATCACTTTAAAGCTCGACATTAATTATGTATGGGTAAATCACAACTTCTACGAGCCTCTTTGTGAGGATGACCTTTTGTGACACATTATGAATTATTGTAATATTAGTTGACCCGACAAACGTTGTTCTGCCATATGAATTAAAAACTAAGTAGCCTATGTTCTTTTCCAAGATCCTATCTATGACTATATCGAAATTAATTAAAATTGGTTCAGCGGTTTAGCCGTGGAAGCGTAATGTGTCCGCAAGTCAGGTCATCTGCATTGTTAGCTGCTTGGAACAGCGTGGTTGAGCTTAGCAGTACGGCATCATACACTTTCAAAACAATAAAGTACTATATCAATTTAGGCTTTAAAATGTATCACATATTTGAAGGCTTATATAAAAAATTCTTCTTTTCTTCCTTCTTCTTCTCCTTTCTACGTGGTAGGGCCCCGAGCCCGCCTGGATGGCGACTGCCTTTGATCTTAAGTATGCCGCCATAATAACCTTGTGTTGTTCCGGCATTAGTGACACAAGTTCCTGTACCCTATGGGACAGCAGCGTGTTCGCGATGCCACTGGCGTTGCAAACAAACAAAAACACCCAAAGACAACGGTAACTGCTCAATTCTAAGTGGACCGTCAGCCTGTTTACTGTCCTACAGCAATACATAAATAAAGAATCGTACTAAAGTTTCGCTCAATGCCCCTAATCATACCAATAAATACAATGTCTATAACACTAGTAGAATACGACTCACATCTTTGGTGATGCCGTGGAGGTAGTCCAGGATGCTGGAATTGCTGTACTCCATCACCACGGACAGGATTTGCAACGCCGACTGACAGTTCCAGGCCTGTTTGAAACGTTATTCGCTACTTATTAGCAAATACGAGAAAGAGTAAAATGTCATTTAATGTACTTATAGTAACAATAGAATTTGAGAAAAATATTTAATTAATTTAAACATCCACCGGGTATCTGATTAACATTTTCTTGATGTTGCAAATGGCAGAAACTTTGCATGCATAAAATCATGTGAATTGCAGAAGAACATGTTATAGGAAGGTATGCGGCTGCCAAAGTGTATCATACTCGAAAACTAACTAACCAGCGAGCACCGTTTGGGCAGGTTTTCTCATATATTACATTTGCCATGTACTGACGGTGATCGCGAGGATTTTTATCCGTGCAGGGGCGGAGAAAGAATACTATAACCTCTATGGCCGGGGTCGGCCCGTCGTAAAAGGCGTCAAAACAACCCACCCTAGCTACGTGGTAGGGCCTCAAGCCCGTCTGGATGACGACCACCTTTGGTCTTAAGTATCCCGCCATAATAACGTTGCGTTGTGTTCCAGCATTAGTGACCCAAGTTACTGTAGCCTTATGGGACAGCAGCGTATTCGCGATGCCACTGGCGTTGCAAACACCCATAGGCGACGGTAACTGCTAAATTCTAAGCGGGCCCTCAGCCTGTCTGCTGTTTTACAGGCATAAAAAAAGATGATCCTGCTTACCGAGACCACCAGGACGTGTAACCCGCCAACCCGACTTGGAAAAGTATGACGGATGTACTGTCTGTATGTCGGACCTTGTCAAGGTTCGAGTTCGGCAGTGGGACGTTGTTGGTTGTTATTATAAGTCGAAAAGGTGGACCACAGACATATAAGCGAAAAATTTAATTCCAACCAGGACTTAACACTAAGATGTCACTTGTCTGGAAATTTTGGTAATGAAGTATTGCATATAATAAATACTACAAAAATAACTGTTTGTGTGTCAAATATTATAACTTAAAATGATATATTAAAACGGTCTAAATAAATTGTGACAACTCGTAGGGTCATCTAGTCACAAAGCACTTGTGTTATGGATACTAGACAACTGATACACCACTTATATTCTTTCTTTTTCTAAATAAATACATATTATACATATACATTGCAACCTAAACTACCGCTTCGGTGACTAGGGTCGGATTCCCGACTTTTTCTTCTCCACATAAATTAAATAACGTACGTAAATTAACCGTTAGGTAAATATAACTTACTTTCTTCAGTCTGACAGTGATTTGATTGGTGCAATAGTCGGCGTTGTGTTTTATGAGCTCCGTGGGCGAGGAGTGGCCGCAGGCCGCCGCCACGTCGTTCAGCGCCTTCACACCGGCCAAATGCAGCATCTCGTACTGACTGCCTGCAATGTAATATTTCCTATCTATCATATTAATTTTTTTTTGATTAAATACTTTTCTGGCTCAAGACTCCGAGTAAAAAACATTTGCTTGGAATTCTATAAATTCGTTATATTGCGTCCATCTAATTTGTAACTTTCTTATTTTGTTAATATTTTAATACAAAAGCTTATACTTTGAAGGTGCAGAGGTTCCTGGCCTCCAATAGATTTGTTGTTGTGTGATCTTGAGGCAGAGCTCTTCTTTGGGGGACTTCTTGCTATGAGTATTCACAATAGAATACAAGTGCTCTTGTTCTGTATGCATATTCCCGGATTCCATGTTTTATTTGAAAAAATGGTTATTGATTATTATATTTGACTAGCTGACCCGGCAAACGTTGTTCTGCCATATAAATAAAAAAATGTCAAAAAATTAAAAAAAAAATTTTGGGGGTGGGTCACCCCTAACATTTAGGGGGATGAAAAATAGATGTTGGCCGATTCTCAGACCTACTCAATATGCTCACAAAATTTCATGAGAATCGGTCAAGCCGTTTCGGAGGAGTATGGCAACGAAAACTGTGACACGAGAATTTTATATATTTGATATATGATTATTACATTTACAAAAATGGTGTGTAAATAGATGCTAGCAAAACTAGATAAATTAATGTGAATGAGACAGAAAGAAACAGCTGTGTGAGCGAGACAGATGATGTGCTATTGTACACCATTTTAGTAAAGCGTGGTGCTGCTATATACAATTGGGTATTTGAACAAAAATTTTTTTTGTAATAAATGAAAAGATCATATATAAGTTTTATAACAAAACTATTTTTATATTATTTTTTTTTCGCAATAATTCCAGTTATTTCAAAATAAAAATTAATTTTTGAATCCAGTACCGAAGACACGCCGACAACTCCCGAACAAATTCGATCGCGTGTGACGTCATAATGTTAGTTTTCACTCATTGCAGTTGATAGAAAAATAAGAGTGCCCAACATATTCATACTATGAAAAAATTATATAATATTTGTTAAAAAAATTCAAACTGTTAACTAATGATTTAAAGATGGGAATAATTATATTTAATTAAAAAGTACTCAAACGATTGCGAACATTGCGAAGTTTGAAAAATAATAATGCAACACGGGCTTGCCCTTTAAAAATAATTAATCACTAAATCGATTAATCTTAATCTTAATCGATCAATTAGGTATCGTGTGTCATCTTATTATTTTTAGTACTATTGATCATTTCATTCAACTAATTAACGAATATGATTTGTTATTGTTCATCTTAGTTTTCAACAAAAAATGTATGTAAAAATTGTGTAAAATGAATATCGCGTAACGCTCGGTATTAATATTGTATACGCCTCAGTAAAGGCAATAAATTTATTATACCTATAGCTTATATTGCAATCGAATCTAATCTAAGGGTCACTCAGAAAAGCAGGTATTATTGAAATATATTTGACGATTAAAGGTCCGTTTATATCTACAGACATTGAGCGTGTCAGACACGTGCCGTGGCAGACAAAATAATATTCTTTTATACGGTGTCTATTAACGTATTTATTTCTATCGTTACACGACCGCGTAGACACCAACAGACACGGGCCGGACGCGGCCAGTATTCGCGGCAAGAATATTTTGTCTGTACGTGTCTGTGGCTACCTGCCGGGCAGTGTGAACACAGCATCGGAACCGTGCAGACGTCTTTTTTAGACTCCTTCTAATTGTCTTTTCTTGAGCATAGGATGTACGGCCATGGGTTTTGCTCTTTTTTTTGTTTTACTCTGCTCTTCCTCTTCTAGCAACAACGCAATTATGAATAAATCTTCCACAGAGAAGTGTCTGAACATTGTGAGAGCTGTTCATAAACTGCTTGTTAGAGCGGCCCCGACGCTGACAACGGAGCCTGTCAGTGTCTGCCCCGGCACGTGTCTGGCACGCTCAGATGTAAATAAACGGTGTCTGTCCCGGAACGTGTCTGACACGCTCAATGTCTGTAGATATAAACGAACCTTAAGCGGTGTGTCCTCCATAAAGATGAATGAGGGACACTGGCACAGACACTGGTCACAACGCTTATAGGTTATCGAAAGACATAAATATAAAAAAAAATTATGGCAAAATAAATGATACAATTAATTATCCAGTTTAGAATCAAAACCACGATGGTATTATATAATAATCGATCCGAGGGGGACTTAAATAAAAACTGTCATAACACCCGTATTAATATCAATTACTATAAAATAGCCTCATCGCAACAGATCGTATGACATCGAATGAGTCAGATATCAATTTTATTAAACTATCATGAGTCAATTTTATATCATTTCTAAAGATTTAAATCAATTTTTAAAATAACCTAACAGTTGCTATCTGATATACAAATCGTTGACTATCACCGATTTAAACAGTGAAATAATAATCTTACAATCGATTACAATGATAGGTTAATCAACTTAATTATTTACGAAATGGCAACACTACAAAAAAAAATACAGTTGACAGTTCATTGTTATTGTTTTTCAAACTTCGCGATGTTCGCAATCGTTTGATTACTTTTTATTTAAATATAATTATTCCCATCTTTAAATCATTAGTTAACAGTTTGAAATGTTTTTAACAAATATATCATTTTTCCATACTATGAATATGTTGGGCACTCTTGGGTTCTAATTTCCTAGGGCGACCTGGTATTCCCTTAAAAGTTAAAAATATCGAACTTAAAAAGTTATCGTTCTTGTTTTGTACAATTATGTACAAATACTACAAAAAAAACTCCTGACAAAATGTTTTTAAATGTTCCCCAAGATGACAAATGTCGAAATAAATGGTTTCGAGCAGTGCACCGTGATAATCCCAAAACAAAATCAAATTTTTTTTGTTGTGAAGATCATTTCGATGTAAGTATTTCTTAATACCATTGTTATTAATTATTATTTATCTAAATATACAAATAAATTTTCAATGTTATTGTCTAATCACGTATATTAAATAGCCTCTATCTCTGTACTGTTATTGAATAGCTATAACATTACGACGTCACAACTACGGTGACCAATCATGGCGCGTTTATAGTCACGTGATTTTTATTTAAATTTCATCAATTTTTAATTGTTTATAATTAATTGAAAAACAACTTTTTTAAGTTTTTTGCATTAAATATCAATATTATTAATAATAAAGTTTTAAAATACATAAAAAAATCAATAATATTTTTTTTTCAAATACTCAATTGTAATGAAAAGTCACTAAACTTACCAACTCTTTCGAGTATTGGACACAAGCTCTTCAACAAAAACGGCTGGTAATCAGTCGCGAGTTTCCTGGCCATCATGCCCACGCCCTCCGTCATTACGCAAAGGAGTACCATATTCTTCTGGGCTTCGGCGAGAGTGGCGCACTTGCTCGGGTCTCGTTGGGGTGTTTTTCGGGGCGTTAAGTAACTTATACCCGTGTACCGCGTCTCTACTGTCCCCTCATATAGATCTACAAAAGGAATATATAGACAACCTCCGTGACGCAGTGGCTAACGTACTTCGGTACGCTTGCGGAGGTCACGGGTTCGATTCCCGGCTCGCGTGTGGGTGTTTGTGTGTATTTATTTATATTGATTATGGTTCGAATCTACTACCCGTGCGCAATAAGTTGAGACCTGGGGGCGGTGACGCAACAGACTCAATATCAAGTAAGAATATAAAATCGGAGCGCGTCGTCGTTGCGTAATGTAAGCCGAGCGAGACTAAGATGTTAAAAAAAATGTGATTGCCTACAGTACAACACGGGAGCTTGAGGGGAAGTTACAGGGGTAGCAGGCGGAGGGATGCTTTCCAGGCGAGTCTCAATTTATCGCGCACGGGTTATGTTATATACCTCTCTCAGGAGCCAAATCACAAGTTTTAAACGTTGTCACAAATAATGTGCATAAAATAATAACAGCCTATAGCGTCTCACTGCAGACCTAGGGTCTCCGCCTAGTGAACGGACAGTGTACCCGCCACGCCTGACCAAGGCGGATGATGACGAGTTACATATACCGGTGATCTTGGTAAGCAGGTTTTCATTCACCGTCATTCCATGGAAATTATGCTATAATATGCACACTGAGAAAGAAACTGCCAATGGGGTCATCCATTTATTACGTCACACGTTGGGGGGGGGGGGGGGTAGTATTGTGTGCAAGGGGCAGGGCAAAAGCTTTGCGACATCACGACATGAATGAATACGAAATGAACATGAAGGAGTGGGTCCCAAAGTCTAGACACAAAATGATTAGTTTTTAATCAACATAATTAGTCGTTTATTGTTTCCTAACTAGTGGTTTGTTTTCTCTATAATATTTGACTTTATGTTGATTTTATTAAAGATTATTTAATAAAAATAAGAAAAAAATTAAAAAAAAACTTTTTGTGTTAATTATTTTTAAATACATGCATAAAATTGAAACATGTGTGACGTCACCTCAGGGGGAGGGGGTTCTAAAAACAACCTGTGGACAAGGTCGAGGAGGGGTTAAAAAGTCCTGAAATTCGTGTGACGCAATTTATGAATAAGAGGTGTAAGACATCGTGGAATTCGAATCCGGGGCCTCTAGATTGGTCTATGAGTGTAATGCCACTGAGGTACCAGGTATGTATATGTGCATAATACTTACCAGGCACACTCTCCTTGGTCCAAGCCCTGGGATTGTACACAGACACGTCCAGGGTCTCGTCGGCCGTGATCGGCGCTTCACTGCTCCCCAATTCCAGTGGTTGGTACCAAATGTTTTCCTCCAAGTATGTGTTTAAAATTCGCTTTACCAAGCTTTTTGGCGATTTTGGAGCTAAAATTTTTTTTATATTATCAAAACAGTCACGTGACATATTAAATACTAGCAGCCCGCCCCAGCTTCGCACGGGTATTTAATAAAAATTTCAAAATTAAAAATTATATACACACACATACCTAAACCCTTCTATTTTTTTTTCGGTCTTGGGGAAAAACCTCTCTTGACGGGTTCCCCCGACTCGGGGGGACCGAGGGATATGTGGTACCCCGGGAAAGATGTTCGACCATCCGATTACCCACTAAAAAACCCCGCTATTCTCCTATTGCCTAAGCCCGGGCCCACGGATATAAGGCCTGCCGATCTCGTGGCCCGGGCCGGCGCCGGCCCGCCCTTTGTCTTATGGCGGGCCCCTTCTAAAGTGTTGGCGCCAGGGGGTCAGGGTTTCGTCCCCCCGGCGCTCTCCTAACAACTAGGAGTTGAGGGGGGCCGCGGAACAGCACGCGGCCCTCTCCCTGCAATAGTGCGGGCGGCGAATCCTCCCCCGAGGGGCCGCCCGCAGCCGCTTTCTACGACGGCCGGAGGTCGTTGCCCGCCCTCCGGTGCCGACGACGCAGCCTACGTTGGCGGGAGGGAGGGCGGTGGCGGACTTCCGCTCCCATTCCGCCACCTCCCTTGCAGACACTCCTCCTCCTTGAGTCGTGTACCTCATTACTGAGGGTCGTGATTCCCCTTATAAGAACCCAGTTTCTCTTTTATAATGTTCTTCCACCTGTGCCTGTCCTTGGTGTGGTGGAGTGCATCACTACTGCCTCGCAAAAGGAGGTGACAGCCGTCCATCCAGGATCGCCCCCGACCATGGACAGAACCAGGGCCGGGAGCGACAGCTCCGCGGCCAATTCCGGACGGGACTCGCATCCCCGTCGCGTGCTAGACAGGCGTGAGTACGACTACCAGACGACACTCCAGAAAAACCAGAGAGTCGCCTGACGTTGTAGCCGGCCCAGCAAGACCAACCGACAGCGAGGATGTAATTCCCGCCCTGGGAACACTCTCTGTGCAGGCGCAGTCGAAATAGGCATGGTTTCGACTACCAAATCAGGGCCCAGGGCAATCCCATTCATTGGGGGTCCCAATCAGTATTCGCAACCATCCCACCGGGGACCACGCCACAAACAGAGAGCTAAGTTGGAAAGGATGTAGGAGGTAGACGGGAAGAAAGGTAGGAAGACCTCTGTTGCCTCGGACGGAGAGAGGAGTAAAGCGACGGATGCTCGGGCACCTCGGGTACGCACACCCGTGCACTCCTCAGACAGAGGAGTGCCCTTGAGGGCAAACCCTTCTATTTGCGTCAGGTTACTAAAAAAATCTATACTACTATTATAAAGAGGAAAGATTTGATTGTTTGTTTGTTTGTTTGCTTTGAATAGGCTCCGAAACTACTGACCCGATTTAAAAAATTCTTTCATTGTTGGGAAGCTACACTATCCCCGGGTGACATAGGCTATATTATATTTTCAAAAAAATTAGGGATCCTTACTAAAACTCTAATAATGTAACCCGAAGTGTAAAAAAATTACCTAAAATATTATTTAAATCGCGTGCGTTGCGAAAACTATTGATGATAGAATAAAATAATGTACTACAACTTTGCAGAACACATTATTATTTACAAAAAGTGTCGCGACAGCATATGTCTAACTATTATAGTTATGCCACAATAAGTGTTCTTTTATTTTAAAAAAATTAATTGAAATGCCGCCCCTAGAAAAGGCTCTTTATTTGGATCTTGGTATTAATCCTTATCAAAATAAATTACTTCATATTCAAAACTGTTTCAATACCTTTATATAACTTTTTGAATTATTCAATTCGGATATTCCATTCGAAAGATATCACGAGTTTAAAAATGTAAGTATTAGAAAAATGTTGCGTGGTAGCCGCTCACCCTGTTCGGCTAGCTAGGCAGCACCTTATGCAATGTAGGCGTGCGTTACTGGGGTTTTTACAAAAATTAGAATACTTATTAAAAAATAACGAAAAATAAATAAAAAGTAATAGCAAAAAAATCAATAAAATAAAAGCTCATAGAAATAATAATATTCAAACTTTCTTTATAATTTTATTTTTTTAGTAACCTGACGCAAATAGAAGGGTTTGCTCCCAGGGGCGCTCCTCTGTCCGAGGAGTGCACGGGTGTGCGTACCCGAGGTGCCCGAGCATCCGTCGCTTCACTCCCCTCTCCGTTCGAGGCGACAGAGACCTACCTTTCTTTCCGTCTACCTCTTACATCCTTTCCAACTTAGCTCTCTGTTCGTGGCATGGTCCCCGATGGGATGGTTGCGAATACTGATTGGGGTCCCGGGTTCTACCATGGGACCTGATTTGGTAGTCAAAACCATGCCTATTTCGACTGCGCCTGCACAGAGAGTGTTCCCGGGGCGGGAATTGCATCCTCGCTGTCGGTTGGTCTTGCTGGGCCGGCTACGACGTCAAGCGACTCTGCTTTTTCTGGAGTGTCGTCTGGTAGTCGTACACACGCCTGACTAGCACGCAACGGGGATCCGAGTCCCGTCCGGAATTGGCCGCGGACCTGTCGCTCCCGGCCCTGGTTCTGTCCATGGTCGGGGGCGATCCTGGATGGACGGCCGTCGCCTCCTTTTGCGAGGCAGTAGTGTCTGCAAGGGAGGCGGCGGAACGCGAGCGGGAGTCCGCCACCGCACTCCCCTCCCGCCAACGTAGGCCGCGTCGTCGGCGCCGGAGGGCGGGCAACGATCTCCGGCCGCCGTAGAAAGCGGCCGCGGGCGGCCCCTCGGGGGAGGATCCGCCGCCCGCACTATTGCCGTGAGAGAAAAGGCCGCGTGCTGTTCCGCAGCCCTCCTCAACTCATAGAGTTGTTACAAGAGAGCGCCGGGGGGACGAAAGCCTGACCCCCTGGCGCCAGCACTTTAGAACAAAGCGTGCCCGCTTTAAGACAAAGCGTGGGCCGGCGCCGGCCCGGGCCACGAGATCGGCAGGCCATATATCCGTGGGCCCGGGCGTAGGCGATAGGAGAACAGCGGGGTTTTTTAGTGGGTAGTCGGATGGTCGAACATCTTTTCCGGAGTCCCTTATATCCCTCGGTCCCCCCGGGCCGGGGGAACCCGTCAAGAGAGGTTTTTCCCCGAAACCGACAAAAAATAGAAGGGTTTAATTTTTTGTTAAATACCCATGCGAAGCTGGGACGGGCTGCTAGTAAAATTATAAAAAAGTTTGAATATTATTATTTCTATGAAATTTTATTTTAATGATTTTTTTGTTATTATTTTTTATTTATTTTTCGTTGTTTTTTAATAAGTTTTTTTTATATTTTGTAAAAACCCCAGTGACGCACGCCTACATTTCATAAGATGCTGCCTAGCTAAGCCGAACACGGTGCGCGGCTACCACGCAACATTTTTCTAATACTTACATTTTTAAACTCGTGATATCTTTCGAATGGAATATCCGAATTGAATAATTCAAAAAGTTATATAAAGGTATTGAAGCAGTTTTGAATATGAAGTAATTTATTTTGATAAGGATTAATACCAAGATACAAATAAAGAGCCTTTTCTAGGGGCGGCATTTCAATTAAATTTTTAAAATAAAAGAACACTTATTGTGGCATAACTATAATAGTTAGACATATGCTGTCGCGACACTTTTTGTAAATAATAATATGTTCTGCAAAGTCGTAGTACATTATTTTATTCTATCATCAATAGTTTTCGCAGCGCACGCGATTTAAATAATATTTTAGGTAATTTTTTTACACCTTGGGTTACATTATTGGAGTTTTAGTAAGGATCCCTAATTTTTTCGAAAATATAATATAGCCTATGTCACCCGGAGATAGTGTAGCTTCCCAACAGTGAAAGAAATTTTTAAATCGGGTCAGTAGTTTCGGAGCCTATTCAATGCAAACAAACAAACAAACATACAATCAAATCTTTCCTCTTTATAATAGTAGTATAGATATAGATATCGTACAAAGCACCCCACGCTTTCTAGAATAATGACATTAATTTTCTTATCTGTAGTTTTATTCTTATGTTAACAATTATTTTTTACTTTTTAGTTTGATTAATTATAAAAGCGTTTTTTAAACTAAAATTAGTTTTTTTAACTATAATTTTTATATATTCATACAAGAATTTTTTTATTTGCAATATATTGATACTGAAAACCAGCGTTGGCTCTGATAAATTTGATCTCGTTTAAAACATAGTTAAACATAAAATAAGCGTATTATCTCTCTTCTTTCTAACAATAGCAATATTTTTAAAAACCCGCGATGCATGTTCTTACTTAGTCTTTAAAAACATGTTTATATAATTATAAAAAAAATTTGTTCTTATACAATATCTCCCAAATGACATTATTAGATCAAAACTCGAAAAACTTGTTCTAAGGCAACCCTTTTCTGCCTGAGCCACGATACGACTACCTTTCTGTTGACTTAGGCACCAGGTGATAGACGGAGAGTTTTTTAGTTTGACGGCACTTATGAGATGAGTATAAGAGTCTCACACTAACAGTCTCGGGAGGACCAAAAAAAAAGTTTTCCGATATTTGTTAGTACACAAATATATATACTGTATTTACATACAACATCCCATCCAGTTCATGATATATGCCACTTCGCTCTCGTACTGCTCCATAAACGTTTCCAAAAGACTATCGAGAATGAGCTCAGAACACTCCGCGTCTCCTAGCAGTTTGCAAATATCTTGAAATCTCTTTTCGCACTGAGCTGTGTCGAGGTGACGAAGTTTACACCACGGGGTACCAGTAGGTGGTGCCGCTGCCATATCTTGATAAAGAAAATGTTTTATTGTTACTTCTTTGAAAGAAAAATTCTGTGATAAGAGAAAGTAAAATATATGTAGTTATGAAATATGGTTTAAATAATGTATTGCCAAACTATTGTGGGTAAGAGAAGAGACCCCTTTTCCAAATAAAGTGATCTTATCTTATTTTGGGGCCGAGACATATCTCGGACACTTCGACCCGATGGGATCTTTTGTGTTCCCCTAGATAGCAATCACTCCTCTCCAATCTCGTTGAAAATTTGCTTCATGAGCCTAACAATGAGGTATGGAGATAGGAGCCTGTAGTCTTCCGGTGTCGGATATCCTACCCTCAAAAGATTCATTCGCCTCCTGGCCAATGCATCACATGTACACAGTAGGTGTTCCATGCGTTCTGTATGTTCCCCACACAACCTGCACATGGGTGTCGCGGTTAGACCCATCTTCATGAGCATGTTATTGGTTCCAAAGTGCCCAGTAAAGGCTCCAAGCAAGTAGCGTATTTGCCCCCTGCTCATGTTCCAGATGGATCCTCGTGAATACTTTTTAAATAAAGTGATACTTTTTTTCTTATCGACAAAACACAATAATACACTACAATTAACTCAACTTATACAGTATCTTGAAAGTTTCAAATAAGAACTTGTGTTCAATTCTTGCATAAAGGGTAGTTGAAATCTCGCCTCCTGATTTTGTTAGCTACCCTCACTCTCGGCGAGGTGAATGGTAAAAGCGAGCGTGGGACGAGGGTAGTATTGCGTGAGCCTCTAAGCGCGCAGGACGATCAACGTTCGACCTCCCTGAAGACCACTCTCTGCGCCGTATGCAATTAGCTTCAGTTACTCTTTACTAAGTCTCATTGGCCGTGCCATAACATTGTGTGTTGTGTCTAGTTTATAACATTTAGCTGGTGCCGTGCAACAGTTCGTCCGCGGGCGGACCTGAATCGAACCGGGAAGGGGTGGAATCAAGGTCAGTGTGAATTTCTTTACCCACTGCAAGGCATCACATATCTCTAACCACCGCTCCTCTCACAGTTGTCCCCTCTCATATAGTTCATTGCTCTTGAGCTATCCCTTTCAACCTATTGTACGGTGCACTCTCGGTCCGTGACCGGCTTCGAACAACTTGTGTTAATTAATAGGGGTCGATTTTTAGACGGTGTTGGCCCCCAAAATCAGTTTTCGTTTATGTCGACCGAAACCGATTTCGACCCCAGGGGGTTTATGTCGACTACTTGAATCTCTGAGTTTAAATGAAGATGGTATTAAAATAGATTTAACTCATTTTAAATTTCCTAATTTTAGATTATTAGGTATGCACTAGATATTGCACGGTTCATTTGCACAGTCACATTCAAAAGTCCTATATTGGTAGATAACTCTTTATTACATACATTTATAAGAAACTAAACAGTAATAACACCTATACCCCAATAAGACAGCAGCGTGTTCGCGGTGCCCCTGGCGTCGCAAACATCCATAGGCGACGGTAACTGTTTACTATTAAATGGGTCGTCAGCCTAGCTCCTGTTCCTCAGTAATAATATATATGTTTTATTAGCGGGATAGAATTTTATTGGATACTTGCACTGTGTCAATCGAGGATTCGAGGTCCGCGTTCTTGCTGCTTCAACGAATTATGACGTCAACAATAAGCAGTTACCGTGGATGGACCACGGTAACTGCTTATTGTTCAGTGGACCGTCAGCCTGTCTGCTCTTCCTCATATTAAAAAAAAACAATAATAACACAATAAAACAAAAGGCGATTTATGATATGGGTCGTAACTGAAACTGTGACAAAGTGGTGAAATAAATACCTCTGTCAGCAGTCCTGGTCAGCAACGTGAGGTCGGTGTACACAGAGACTGCCTCTATCAGCGTGTTGCACAGTATACGCATGCGATGCTGCGGACTGATTGCAGTAGAAAGTCGTTGCCCACGCAATCCCTCGCACAGGATCCGGATGTAACCGTAGATTATGTTTAGGGAAGACAGTTTCCGTCTAGCATCTGAAAAGAAATCATCTATATATTAATCATCATCTTTGCGTTCGGGGTCCGCTTTCCGACTTTTTCTTCTCCACTTCGCACGGTCTTCAGCATGCCTGGTAGTGAGCCCATTCGCACGCATATCACCCTTACGACGTCAAGCCAGCACTTTTTGGGTCTTATTGGCTCGGGATCGTACCGGTTAGGGGTGTCCGGATGAAAAAGTCGGTTAAGACGCCCACACCACGAGAGCCCATCGCCTTCCAGGCTTCGATAGGGACTCCATCGAATCCAACAGCTTTCCGATTCACCGCGAGGTCCTCGCATAGCAGGTTGCCCACAGGGTCTTTTACACAGCGGCACTTGGAAATGTCCTGTGCCGCTTTAACCCTGGAGCGCGCCAACTTATAGATGAGCTTCTGCCCCTCAGACGATTCTAGCTTATCGTAAAGTGGTTGTAAGTGGTCTCGTCTGGCTCTGGTAACAGCTCTCTTAGTGGCGCGCTTTGCCACCCGGTATGCGTCGCGATCTTCAGATCTGGACGCTTGCCACTTCTTAAAGAGGGCTTTCTTTGCTCTAGTCTCCCTCTGGATTGTGTCGTTCCACCACCATGTCTCCCTGTCACACTTGCGACCACCCTTAAACACCCCAAGCACCTCCTTCGCCGACCCAAGGATAGCCGCCTGAATCTTGTCCCAGTAAGCCTGAACTGGTTCGCCCTTACCACCGGCGCACTTGTCACCGACGGCTAAGGCGAACTCCTGGGACGTGACTTCATCAAGCAGCCAACATCTGATTCGGAGCTGAACGCGCTCGGTATGCGTGTCTTTAGGCTTAGCGCAGAGATCCATGACAAGAAGACGATGTTGTGCAGTGAGACTCTAACCGGGTATGACCTTGCAGTTGGCCACTTTGCTGATGTGGTGTCTCCTAGTGAGTAGGAAGTCGATTTGGGTAGCATTCCTCCCGCTCATGTAGGTGATAAGATG